>OY751536.1:6621731-9021731 GCA_963570955.1 Caenorhabditis afra | reverse complement strand
CGCAGTCGAAATGCACAGAGATCCTGATTTCTTCGTGCTCGTACACCGTTTCAGTATTCCACGAGATTGGCCCACGGCACCAGTCCTCGAGAAGATTGGAAACGAACGTTTTTGCTCTCACTTCATACTGAAACAAGAGGTTTTCATGAAAATCGATGTATCGCTGAGGAATTACGGTGTCTCCGGTTACAAATAACCCACGGAAGACGTTCTCGGGAACCGCTGATCGCTTCAGCAATATGAGTTTGTTCGGCAATGAAACTTCTCTCTCGATAATGTATTTTACACTGAAAACAGCTATAGAGTACTTTGAATTTTCGCTGAAAACTTACGTTTCTTCGGTGAGATTCAAGATGTCGGCGCGAATCTGCGGCGGTAAAATGTTGAACTCGGTCTCCATGCGATAGTTCGATCGACCGCTCTTGGACTCTCCACAGACCATAAAAACGAAAGCGACTGTGAAGAAAATTGGAAAAATCAATAATATATGGTTCCTCTTCATGCCTGAAAATAACTCCCAATTTATTGTCGATAGTTTAAATCGACAATATGTTGCGCAATTTACGGATATTCTGGACTTGTTTTTTTTTAATTTAAAAAGGCCAGAGAGACAGGCAATAGCGCTAAAAATGTTTTAAACAATCTCAAAATGCGAATAAAACAGACGAAACTCACAAAAAGTAGTCGGGAAGAAGGAAAACAGCTGCAAAAAATGAAAATGGCGCCCAAAAATAACGTTCGCAGTGGAGCGTGTTTGCAGCACCGCCACACAAAACATAGTGGACGGCGGAAGTCGCGAGATGTCGGTACATGGTGTGAATGACGTTCCCGCTGCTCGTTGATAAAGCTGGTTTTTACCCCAGTAACCAAGGTACGCTGGAGTTCCGACCTTTCGCAAGAAAGTGTCGAATACTGATAATTTTTGAAAACGCTCGGCTGGGGATATCCGGCTGGGCAGAAAAATCTCATTCGTTAGGAATTTCTCATGTTAAAGTTATATTATTAGAGACGAGCTTATTATTCCGAAATGTAGTTGTTCGAAATGTACATCTATTTCTAAGAGACGTTGTCCGTTATTCGCCGAGCAGTCTTTCGCTTGTCCGATGAGCCTTTCGCACCTTCCTCCAGAAGACGTTCATCTCGCTGTCGCGGTGGTTCCTCCCTTCTCTCTTCCACACATTCACCAGCCTCAATTTCGTCGTCCTCATCGTCACTCGCTTCTTCTTCTTCTCTTTCACTGAAAACGTTGAATCTACACGTAGGTTCCTCGTGTCTTGAGAGTACTTACCAAAAGCATTTGAAAATGATATAGCATCCGACCAGAACGGCCAGAGCCAAAAGGGACAGTTTGACGAGATCGCAAAGCGCAAGTTCGGAGAAGTTCATCTGGAATTCAGAAGCGATGACGTGGCAAGCGAGGAGAAGAGAAGAAGACGTGGCAGAAGTGGCTCTGAAGTGGGGGAAAAGAGAGCCGACAGCTGAGCACAAACGCATAAAACCACTCATTCAAAATTGTGCGCATTTCCATGGAAACCGCGTGTCTTTTTCGTTTTGCAATTGTCACAAAAATGTGTTCAGCTCGTTTTGAAGAAGAGAAAAAGCGGAAAAGTGTCGTTTCATCAGTTCTAATCAAAAACTACAGAATAGCAAAATGTCGAGCAGTGACAGTGAAAATGGGCCGAATGAATGAAAATATATACAATTTAAGAGAAAAAGAGGGGATATGGCACAAGAAAAAGTGTGTGGTGGAATGAGTGAGTTCCTAGAAGGAGGTCAGACGCGAAACGAGACTTTCTGTTTCTCGGTCCGGATAGGAACGCTTGGGCCGCCTGTTCTGCCGCCGCTCGTCGACCAACTCTTGAATGTTGAACACCGGTTCATTCTTGCTTTCGTTTGCCTTCGGGAAAGTTGCCGGGTATCTGCTGGGAAGCGAATAGTTTCCCGTTTCGGCTTCCGAACACTCATCATCTTCCGCTGCCTGTTTTGCGAAGAACGTCTCCATTGCCTTCTCGGAGTTGATCTCCGTCTTGTCAGCCGCCTCCTTGACTTTGTTCCATTGTGGCACTTTGTCAATCAGTTCCTCTTCACTTTTGAGAAGCACCGAGTTCCGTGCGAGAATCGCCGCATTCGTGTTGAGAACCTCGGCGTTCCGGTTCATGTTCACCACTTTTCCGCGGGGAATCTTCGAGCCTCGGGTGAGAATACCCTCGTTTTGTCGGAGAATCTCCCTGTTTTGGCGGAGAATCTCGTTGTTTTGCTTGAAAATCGCGAGGCCTTCGTCGCCGAGATCCGAGTCCTCGATCACGTTTTCCGGCTTGCTCTTTGTCCAAACCGAGTCACACAGCAGTTGGTAGCGGTCCTCAAACCAATTCTTGAACTTGTTGCATCGCTCCACAACATCCAGCACAAAGTTCAAAAGAACACTCCTATTCGCCCGCCGGTTGGCCTTCTCCTCGACTACTTCCATCAGAGAGCAGTCTCCGCAGACGGCGTTCTCGTCGACGTCGTCGGCAGGCCACTCGGGATTGTTGGGAAGCGACTGCTGGAACTCGTTCAGTGGCTCATCTTTGGTTTTCAGCCTGTAAACGAGCGAATTCCTCCTTTTCTCCACCGCCATTCCGGCACTTACAGCTTTGTGACGAGATAGCAAGTGAGGAAGAAACAAAAGTAGAGCGGCGAGAAGTTCAACACTCGATTGAAGAACGTCCAGAAAGTGAGCTCTGAAAAACCGTTCCTTTTTCTCGGAACATCGTCAAAAAGAGCGAACCGAAAGCCACGTTGCAGTCGAATACGATCGACGAGTTTTTGTCGTTCTCCACAATATCGAACGAACTCGTCTGTGTTTTCCACGAAACTGGCCCTTTGCACCATTCTCTCAGGTGCTCGGGAACGTCGTTGTGGACAGCCGTCGTTTCGTACTGCAATTATCGACTTGCAGACAAAACAGAGACGCGGTGGGTCAAATTACAGTGTCTCCGTGAAGAAATGGTTTGGTGAACACGTTGAACGGCTCGTGGCTCACTTTCAGCACGATTTTATCGGGAAGAGGCGAATCGTTCAATTCGATAAGGGCCAAGCTGGAAACAAAAATTGTGCTCAAGGGAAACGGTGAAACCATTACGTGATTTTAGCGAGGTCCTCAATTTCATCGGTAATTCGGGAGTCTAATTGCTCGAAGTGCTTCCAGGAATTCGTGGGAATCAAGCGATAAAGCTGCCGGAACTCAAAAAAGAAGTGACTGGCGAGAAGGACGAAAGCGGCAGTCAACCAGTTAGGAAACATACCTAAAAATAAAAGTTTTGCGAAAAATCGACGGAACTTTGAGTGACTTCAGTTATTTTCCAACAAGAAGAGAGTTTCGATTTGATAAATAAACTGATGAACACGAAGAAAACGAACGAAAACGACGAAACGCGGCACGGCGTTTTTTTCACGACCTGCAGTAGAAAAGCGCGGCCGCCAATCAGCGCGCATGACTCCGCCCACCGCAACTAGCGCGCGCGATTCTGCAAACCTGCGGCGCGGTTTTCTAGTTTTGCGATTTAATTTTTACAAGCGTTTTTGAAGCTGTTTTTCGATAAAACCGATAGTAAGTGTTGGTAATCGACTAAAAAAATGCGTATCATATTGACTTAATAATAAATCCTCCCAAAATCATGTGTTCCGTCTTGTGAAATCAGCTTGCAGTCACTCAAATCCCTACTCCTCCGAGGAAACTGAATATTTTTTTTCGCTCTTTTTTTTAAAAGATGCGTATCGGTCTTCTTCAAAAAACTCTGTAGCCGGATTTTTGAATTTTGTGCTAAAAGTCGAGATAAATCCAAAAAACCCCTAATGGAAGAGTAAAATCAGTTCGGCCACGCGTTTTCAAATCGCTACTCCTCCGAGGAAACTGGACTTTTTTCGACGCTCTTTTTTTTAAAAGATGCGTATCGGTCTTCTTCAAAAAACTCTGTAGCCGGATTTTTAAATTTCGTTCTGTTTCTCGAGAAAAACCCAAAGGCGCACCAAAAAATAGTCATGGCCTAGCGAGCGCACGTCGCGGACTAGCTCTCACTCTTCCAATGGTCGTAAAATGAACGCCGTGCGCGGAAAGAATCTGTTCGGAAATTGGCGCCCAAAAATAACGTTCGCAGTGGAGCGTGTTTGCAGCACCGCCACACAAAACATAGTGGACGGCGGAAGTCGCGAGATGTCGGTACATGGTGTGAATGACGTTCCCGCTGCTCGTTGATAAAGCTGGTTTTTACCCCAGTAACCAAGGTACGCTGGAGTTCCGACCTTTCGCAAGAAAGTGTCGAATACTGATAATTTTTGAAAACGCTCGGCTGGGGATATCCGGCTGGGCAGAAGAACATGAAGGAAGTTCAGCATCCCTTGACGCCCAAGCCATAACCCCAAAAAAACATTCATCTTTTGTTTGTGTCTAGTCTATAAAATGAATCAGAGGTGGCCGTGATATCAAAAATAAATTTATTTCGGAATTTTCGACTAACAAGGGAATGCTTTAAGTCACCATTACAGTTAGCCATAACTAACGACACAGCGTGATAGAGGAGGTTTCAAAACCTATATTCCCGTTTTCAAAGTCTGCTTACGAGACCTCTAAAAGGCTGAAATTCCAGTCCGAAGTCTGAAGATTTTACCATAGGATTTTCACTGCCGCGGCAGTCGCATTCGCTCGGTCAGTCAAGTTCAATATCACCGCCACCCCCGCGGTCACGTAACCATGGCAGCGTGGTCCAGTGGTAAACGTGTCGTATACCACCCATGCGTTGCTGGTTCGTATCTTTGCTTTTCTTTTTCGTTTTTTTTTCTGTTTCTTCACTCTGTTTTTTTAAAAGTACTCCTCTTCCACTCCTCAAAAAAAAACCTTCGGTGGAAGCTTTGCCTTTAAAAACTTTTTTGTCTTTGGTGAAAGTCAGCAATGAGCATTCCGATGAGGCAAACATATCTAATGTCCTCGCGAAGTTGGCGGATACCAAGTTTCATTCTAGGCTTACAGAAGAGGAGTACTTTAAAAAAAACAGAGTGAAGAAACAGAAAAAAAACGAAAAAGAAAAGCAAAGATACGAACCAGCAACGCATGGGTGGTATACGACACGTTTACCACTGGACCACGCTGCCATGGTTACGTGACCGCGGGGGTGGCGGTGATATTGAACTTGACTGACCGAGCGAATGCGACTGCCGCGGCAGTGAAAATCCTATGGTAAAATCTTCAGACTTCGGACTGGAATTTCAGCCCTTTAGAGGTCTCGTAAGCAGACTTTGAAAACGGGAATATAGGTTTTGAAACCTCCTCTATCACGCTGTGTCGTTAGTTATGGCTAACTGTAATGGTGACTTAAAGCATTCCCTTGTAAGGAAGTCAATCTGTTCGATTTGAAACGTTTTCTTGCACCCGCAAAAAACCAAGACCCGCCCATCGTCATTTCACTTTTCGCTGACCATCTGGAGCTCTGTTCCAGCTCCGTTCTCAGCTTTATTGTCACCCGGAACAGCTTCGGTGATCTCAAGTTTGAGAGGAACCATCCGCTTGTGGAAGACAATCATGAGGAGGAAGGCGATGAGAGTGGTGACTGTTTGGAGGAGCACCACGTACTGATAGCCAAAGTGTTGGAAGAGGTATCTGGAAGAGAAAGTGTCGGACTTGGGAAGTTAGGCCACACAGACTCACGTGATGACGAGGGAGGCGACGAAGGGCGTGAAGCAACCGCCGAACGAGAAGCGTCGTCGAACTGCACCACGTGTACGAGTCGAGACATCCGCCCACCAGGGACGTGTTGGTGCCTGCAGATAAAAACGGTAGACAGGAATCGAAATGGCAGGGAGTTAAGCCACAAGACCAGCCAGAATATTGGCAAGAAAGAGGTCCGCAAATACCATAACGATAACAGCGTTGTTCTCTTCGGAGAAATAACGACAGTCCAAAGCTAACAGCAAACCAATAGTAAGAGCTTCAACCAGAATTTGCACCTGGCACCTGGCACCCTATCGAAAGCTTACATTAAGAGTATGAAGGATCTGTTTCCGAAATTTACTTGTCGTAGCGCTGACAACACAGATGCTTAGGCCTTGGGCTTACCCTTGGGGCTAATTAGGACCTCCACTGATGATTGTATGATACCTACAGGAGGGTCTTAGCCAGAGAAGCCTCGGCCTAGAACCAGCCAACTCCTGAGAAACGAGGCCCTCCGAATTCAATGGTCTTACCTGGCGGCAAAAAGTTCAGCGGTCCCGAGTAGAACCACCACGGGTAGTTGACCAGGTGGAACGCGAGGAAGACACCCAATCCGATGAAGATTTGCGTCCGTTTGTCACTGAAACATCGATTCCAACAGTTTTCCATTCGAATTCCCTCTCTCACATCTTGCCGAGGCTCGTTTTTCCGAGACCGACGTTGACGAGAACCGACGCGACGCAGTTGATTGTTTGCAAAATGCCGTTGTACAGAATCGCCTGCGAGTCTCTCCACTCGTAGAGGACAATGGTCAACGGTGTGGAGATGCTGAAGGCGTTCATAGGATTCTAAGGGAGGGAGAAGAAGACGTACACTTCAACATTGATGGCGACCATTGTGACAATCATGTAGAGGTAAATGCAAATCAGCGCTGGAATCAGATCGAACTTGGGCACCTTCACCACTTGTTTGGCTGAAAACGAGAGGGAAGAGTAGATGGAAGTTGAAAAGTGAACTAACTGCTCTTGTCCACCTTCTCCTTGTCTATAATTCCAGCATAGTCTTCGGTGAAGAAGAGGAACACGACGACGCACGAAATGACACACATGAGAGCCATCAGGTAGGCGACACTGGTGTACATGTTCAGGTTGACCATCCAGATACGGTACCCCGTTCGTCCCAGTGGAGTGAAGAACGCCTATGGTGGGTGGATTACTGTAGTTGTGTGTCGGTAGATCTACTTACCGATAAAGCGGGTCCGAACGCGACTCCGGAAACGCAGGCGGCGATGCCATAGGCGATGGCTTTTAGGCGATCGGCCCGAGTGCTCGCTGCTACGTAGGCTCGCAGAGCCGACAGACTACCGATTCCGATGCCGGTGATGATGCGGGCGACGAGCATGTACCACTTCCCGTTCTCCTTCACCCCACTTACCGCCCCGTACATCACTTGTCCGGTGGCGGCGATCAGGAATCCTGTGATGGTCGGCCACTTACACGACAACGTCTTCTGATTCCACAGACCGAAGAGAGGTGTTGAGTGAAACACAGCTTACTGTATGTGACTGAACAGCCTGACTATCAGGACGGAAGGACAGAAGAGGGACAACTCACAATAGAGCAACCGATGTTACAGGCGGCGACGACCCATCCGAGAAAGTGCATGTCGGCGGTTTTATCGAGACCCGACAGGTAGGGCCATATCGACATGTAGTAGACGGATATCTGAACGCCGATGACGAACTACATCGCGATCGCGATCCACATCGCACGCCACGCCGTCCGTCGCTCATCGAGCGGCGAGCCGCCGCTGGAAGATTCAGACAAGGATATCTCGAGAACTAGCAGAGCAATCAAAAATGTATCAACTGACAAAGTGTTTCTCATACTGTTGGCTGCATTTTTGCAGTTGACAATTTTCAGCTATCTCTTCTAGTTTCGAAGATATGCTCCCGTCGCCCTCACCTGCCTACTGCGACAGACAGTTCCGACTCTGACGGGTTGACACCCATTTTTCACTGCAACAAAGGAATATAATTGTAAAAGAGCGAGTCGGAATGCGGCGATTTGGAAGGTCCAACCCGGGGATCAAAAGTTAACGGCCATGTGTTCAGAAAGTCTAAAAATTAGGCCCCGCCCATTCTCACGCATTTCTGTGCCTTATCGCAAATGTTGGGTACCGTTTTAATAGAGTGTAACTGCGTGATACGTGAAAAATTGAATTGTGAGACGAAGGGAATTGATCAGGCGCGATTGGACCGAAGAAAAGGAACTTAGAGGGGAAATTAGAGGGGAGGAAGAGATGTCTGCAATGGAACCGGTTACGAATTTGAAGTTGAACATACCCCACTCGAGGTCACTGAAGAAAAGAGACGAAAGGTGATCTTAGGACGGCGAACGCAGATTCAAACACACTGGCAAACACTGAAAGCTCACCGCTTCGTCATAGTCGTGCCAGGATGCAAATGCGCTCCATTGCACACTCCCCCATTGGAGTGACGAGAGAGCGTGTGCTTTGAGAGAGACGCAGATGTGACAACACGTGCCCAGTTCACGGGACATCTAGTACCTCGGCTGGGGACATGTGCTCGGTACAACTCATTATGCCCAAGTCACTAGAACCATCGACAAAACCCTGATCTTTTGTTTTCTGTCTAGTTTGTTGACTCGTCTGGACACTAAACTGAGTCAGATATGATAGCAAAACACGTGTTATCTGCTTGGAAAAAAACAAGTTCCGGTAACGAACTCAAACGGATTATAGGTTGTGACAGATGGCTGTCTCGAATGAGCCCACTCACGAGCAGTCTACGCGGAAATGGAGGCGAAAAACGACGCTTTCGAAGACGTCGGAACGGTCGTCAAGTGAGTTTCGCAGCTCTTCCCAATGCACTGCACACTCTGCTTCTTTACAGTTTTCTCGCCAACTACCTCCACAAAATCAACTTTTTTCTGAGCTACACCTCCGCCGTTCTGAACCTCTTCCATCTTTTGATTCTCACACGGAAATCCATGAAAACGACGTCGACGAACGTGATAATGCTCGGAATCGCGATGAGCGATTTGTTCACGATGCTCGCCACCATCTACAAACACTATCAGCTCGTCGACGTCGAGAATCCCGAGTGGTAACGGTTCCATATTGTCACGCTTCGCAAAACCTGTCTTGTTTTGCTTTCAGTGTCAGCTCGACTTCGGAGCTGAAGATGTACATGAACACGGCGGCGTGGTGTCTTCAGGACCACTTCAGAAGGTGTTCCACGTGGCTCGGCGTGTCGATGGCCAGTGTGCGAGTGTTGATAATGAGGAAGAGCGCCGACAAGAGGCACTCGGGTCACTCGAAACCCCGCTTCGGATGGATCCTCGTCATCGGCGTCTTCTGCATCAGCGGCGTTCTCTCCGCATTCTACCAGTCGAGATTCCGGGTGATCAGTGGAAGAGAAGTTCCTCTTCCACTCAGGTATCTCGTTTTTGCTCATCCGAGCAGCACCGTTGCTCGTGTTCCAGCTGCTCCGAGTACCAGGACATCGAGCACCCACCCGAGTACACTCTGATCCTGAACGCTCTCTTCTCTTTCGAAAATCAAATCGTTCTGCGCGTCTACCTCATGTTCGACGCCATCGTCACCAAGGTTTCCACTCTCGAGAAGTGTTCTTTGTCCAACTGAAAACCTTCCAGTTCATTCCGTGTGTCGCCTTTCCGATGCTCACCGTTCTCTTGCTCCGCGAGCTGCGAAAAGTTCGAGAATCGAGGGCATCTGGAAGAAAAGTCAGCGGCGCCGTCCACAACACCACGTCTTCTGAAGAGAAGAACGATCTGACGACGAGACTCATCATCTTCATGACTGTCTCGTTTTTCATCGCCGAAGCGCCTCTGGGCGGCATCTACATTGTGAAGGCGTTCTCGAAAGTGGACGATCCGGTGAGGTGAGGCGAAGGGTGCGATGGAGCGCACTTCCACCTTCAATTTACATTTCAGACTCTTCTCCGTCGACTTCATCATCTATTTCACGGTGCTGCTCACTCTCAATTCCATCTCGCACCCCGTCTTCTGCGTCTTCATGTCCTCCCAATACCGTGACACCATCCGGCGTCTTCTGGGACTTCATCGCTCCAAACTGCTGAAGTCGTCGACGTCGGCGAGAGGCGGGAACAAAACGAGCGTCGTTTCGATTCATTGACGTCTTCTGGCCATGCCCCAACAGCTGAATTCTCACCGATTTTAATGAATTTTGATAGCGTTGTTGCCTTTCTTCTTTCAACACCCACGTTTTCAAGTGAAGTATAACGAAATGAACGACTCCGTTGGTGGCAATGTGTCGGTAGGTGTGTCCGATTCTCTTCTGGAAGTGCCGAGTTCGAATCGAGAACGTCTTCTGCTTCTCGTCTGGATTCTGACGTCATCTGCATTGTTTCTGAGGCAAATCACGAAGAGAAAGGTTCTGTCACTCACTCTTTGAAGACGTTCGATTCCGTCGTCGATTCCAGCGCGTCATCTGGAACCTCTTCCCCAACTTTTGCGTCTTCATGTCGTTCGCGCCACTCACCCACTCGTTCTTCCTCCTCTTCATTGTGCTCCGAGAGCACATTCTGGGCTCCGTGTCCGTCGAGCAGGGTCTGCACCGGCTCATTCCGTTCATCATCGCCTCCTATCCCATTTTATATCTCCCGCCCGTTCCGTTTTCACTCACAATGGCCATTTCGATTCTGATGCTCGTTCGTCGCAAATCCCATCGCATTTTGGCTCAATTGAAACGAAACGAGTGAGTTTCGAAGGTGTTCTTTATCGGAAAACACATAAAGTTTAGGAAAAAGTTTCAAGTCTTCATCGTGGCGCTGTTCAGTGCAATCTATTTTCTGCGAATTCGTCGAGAAGGTTCGTCCCTTGAAAATGGTCCCTTTTCCGCGTTATAAAGTGTCGAATTCAGAAAGAAAATTTGTGTTGACGATCGAATTGGACGACAGATTGACTCTGGCAAGTGTTCCATCGACCGCGACGTGTCTCTCGCCGCTGCGTCGCGGTCAGTGCCAACTTTCATTCTTTTGTCGTTTCTTGCAGGAGTTCGACATGCTCGCTTATGTGCCAATCTTCATAATCACATTTTGCCTGCTCAAAAGGTTTTCGCAGATTACGTCAGCCGGTCGGCACGAGAGAATGTCGCCTCTGGAATACGCCCACCTCATTCACGTCTCCCTGTTTCTCTTCGTCTTCTGGGTTCGTTCACTTTCAGCCTTGCAAACTCTGAAACTCGTTCCAGTCGTTCTCTCTCACGCACTTGGCGCTCTCCGTCCAATCGTACCTCCAGAACTCGCCACCACGTCGGTCACGTCTTCTGGGCGTCCGGGAGTCGTGCGTGATGCAGTACGTCTTCGTGTATTCCACGTTGCTCGCCGAATCCCAAACGCTGAAGTCGATGATGAGCCGGTCGAAAATTCATCCGCTGGAGAACTGAACGCAGCTGAAAAACCAGAAAAACAAAACTAGAAGCAGGTGCGAAAAAAACGAGTGTTGGTAGTTTCTAGTCTATTTTCTCCCGTTTACTTACTTCCACTGGAGACATTTCCAAAAATAATGAACTCGAACCAAACTGCGAGAATTCCGAATTTGGAGGCCCCGGAGAGCCGAGAAGAGGCTCTTTCCCTCCTCATTTTCATCTCCTCCTCCACATTTCTCTTTCTGATCTCATTGTTGCACAACGTGAGTGGAAGTCGGCAATCCGATTTTCACTGACAAAATTTTCACTGACAAAAAATTTTCACTGGAAGTCATTTTCACTGACTCCCATTTTCACTGACATTTTGCGATGTCATTTTCACTAACAGTTTCATTTTCACTGACAATTTTCGAGGGTATTATTTTGAAGTGAAAGTTGGGTCAAAGTGGTTTTCCGAGTCCATATTAAGTGTAGGACGCATTACTAAGGTATCCTCCGACATTTGCACAAATTTTTTTGGTGGAGTGTCCTGTGCCTATTTCAAACTCATTTTCCCTGGAAATTATCACTGACAAAATTTTCACTGGAAGTTGTTTTCACTGACACTCATTTTCACTGAAACTTCGGGTTTTGTGATTTTCACTGACACTTCTTATACGGTAACTTGGGTATGTTGTGTAGGTACCAAAAGTTGGAAAATGTGTTCCCTAACACATATTTCATCGTTTCTCCAACCTTTACGTGTCTGAAAAGTGATTTGGATATGGTCAGAGGTGATAGGTGGATATTCTCTTTGTATGGAGCCATCTGTAAGTGAGTGCATACTGGAAGATATCTGAAAATGACTTCCAAAACTATTTTTTGGATCTAACACCGAAATTTGACTGCTAAACGGAAGGATCGAAAAAAACGAGTTTGTCACACAAAAGACTCTGAAAACAACGGATAATTGCGTCTAAGAGAACGTGCATTCCTTCATTGAGCCGATATTCAGTGCGGTATTTCGCATTTCACAGACTTCGGATCTGGTCTCCAAATCGAATTTTTACAATCATTCGTTCAAATTGGAAGTTCATGAATACTGTTTGAAGAACACGCAAACTCAAGAAAACACTCAGCGCACAGCAGTCCTCCCGTGATGATGACGTCATCAACCCGCCTTGACCGAAAAGTTCCCAGAAGACCTCATTTAAGACTCTACCCGGATTTTTCACTTCAAATCACCCATTCTTGCTCCCTCATTCCATTTGCCGCTCAGAAATTCCTTTTCTGAGAATTAATCGAAATCCTAAAATTTTTGGGTCCAAAATAGGCTTCCCCTGCCTTTCCGTCCCAACGTGTGCTCTTCCCTTGTTCATAAAATGTTTCTTTTAATTTTTCCCAAATTTTTCACGAAAAATTGGTGTGAAAATCTTTCAAATTGGTCGAATTATGACCGAAAACAGGGTTTGGGCCCAAAAATCGATGATTTTTCGCCGCGGTCGACATGCAGAATTTTCTAGGCCAGCTCGGTTGTTGTCAGTGAAAGTAACTTTCAAATTTCATTGATTTTTGGGCCCAAACCATGTTTTTGGCTATATCTCGGTCAATTTGAGAGTTTTTCACACAATTTTGAGAGTTTTTCACACAAATTGAACAAGAGGAAGAGCACATTTTCAGAATTTTCAAGCCTAAACTGATGCTTCAATGCCTTTTCATCCGAATATCTGCCTTCCTCTTGTTCAAAAAACATTTATATTAATTTTTCCGAATTTCTCACGAAAAAATTGTGTGAAAAACTCTCAAATTGACCGAGATATAGCCAAAAACATGGTTTGGGCCCAAAAATCAATGAAATTTGAAAGTTACTTTCACTGACAACAACCGAGCTGGCCTAGAAAATTCTGCATGTCGACCGCGGCGAAAAATCATCGATTTTTGGGCCCAAACCCTGTTTTCGGTCATAATTCGACCAATTTGAAAGATTTTCACACCAATTTTTCGTGAAAAATTTGGGAAAAATTAAAAGAAACATTTTATGAACAAGGGAAGAGCACACGTTGGGACGGAAAGGCAGGGGAAGCCTATTTTGGACCCAAAAATTTTAGGATTTCGATTAATTCTCAGAAAAGGAATTTCTGAGCGGCAAATGGAATGAGGGAGCAAGAATGGGTGATTTGAAGTGAAAAATCCGGGTAGAGTCTTAAATGAGGTCTTCTGGGAACTTTTCGGTCAAGGCGGGTTGATGACGTCATCATCACGGGAGGACTGCTGTGCGCTGAGTGTTTTCTTGAGTTTGCGTGTTCTTCAAACAGTATTCATGAACTTCCAATTTGAACGAATGATTGTAAAAATTCGATTTGGAGACCAGATCCGAAGTCTGTGAAATGCGAAATACCGCACTGAATATCGGCTCAATGAAGGAATGCACGTTCTCTTAGACGCAATTATCCGTTGTTTTCAGAGTCTTTTGTGTGACAAACTCGTTTTTTTCGATCCTTCCGTTTAGCAGTCAAATTTCGGTGTTAGATCCAAAAAATAGTTTTGGAAGTCATTTTCAGATATCTTCCAGTATGCACTCACTTACAGATGGCTCCATACAAAGAGAATATCCACCTATCACCTCTGACCATATCCAAATCACTTTTCAGACACGTAAAGGTTGGAGAAACGATGAAATATGTGTTAGGGAACACATTTTCCAACTTTTGGTACCTACACAACATACCCAAGTTACCGTATAAGAAGTGTCAGTGAAAATCACAAAACCCGAAGTTTCAGTGAAAATGAGTGTCAGTGAAAACAACTTCCAGTGAAAATTTTGTCAGTGATAATTTCCAGGGAAAATGAGTTTGAAATAGGCACAGGACACTCCACCAAAAAAATTTGTGCAAATGTCGGAGGATACCTTAGTAATGCGTCCTACACTTAATATGGACTCGGAAAACCACTTTGACCCAACTTTCACTTCAAAATAATACCCTCGAAAATTGTCAGTGAAAATGAAACTGTTAGTGAAAATGACATCGCAAAATGTCAGTGAAAATGGGAGTCAGTGAAAATGACTTCCAGTGAAAATTTTTTGTCAGTGAAAATTTTGTCAGTGAAAATCGGATTGCCGACTTCCACTCACGTTGTGCAACAATGAGATCAGAAAGAGAAATGTGGAGGAGGAGATGAAAATGAGGAGGGAAAGAGCCTCTTCTCGGCTCTCCGGGGCCTCCAAATTCGGAATTCTCGCAGTTTGGTTCGAGTTCATTATTTTTGGAAATGTCTCCAGTGGAAGTAAGTAAACGGGAGAAAATAGACTAGAAACTACCAACACTCGTTTTTTTCGCACCTGCTTCTAGTTTTGTTTTTCTGGTTTTTCAGCTGCGTTCAGTTCTCCAGCGGATGAATTTTCGACCGGCTCATCATCGACTTCAGCGTTTGGGATTCGGCGAGCAACGTGGAATACACGAAGACGTACTGCATCACGCACGACTCCCGGACGCCCAGAAGACGTGACCGACGTGGTGGCGAGTTCTGGAGGTACGATTGGACGGAGAGCGCCAAGTGCGTGAGAGAGAACGACTGGAACGAGTTTCAGAGTTTGCAAGGCTGAAAGTGAACGAACCCAGAAGACGAAGAGAAACAGGGAGACGTGAATGAGGTGGGCGTATTCCAGAGGCGACATTCTCTCGTGCCGACCGGCTGACGTAATCTGCGAAAACCTTTTGAGCAGGCAAAATGTGATTATGAAGATTGGCACATAAGCGAGCATGTCGAACTCCTGCAAGAAACGACAAAAGAATGAAAGTTGGCACTGACCGCGACGCAGCGGCGAGAGACACGTCGCGGTCGATGGAACACTTGCCAGAGTCAATCTGTCGTCCAATTCGATCGTCAACACAAATTTTCTTTCTGAATTCGACACTTTATAACGCGGAAAAGGGACCATTTTCAAGGGACGAACCTTCTCGACGAATTCGCAGAAAATAGATTGCACTGAACAGCGCCACGATGAAGACTTGAAACTTTTTCCTAAACTTTATGTGTTTTCCGATAAAGAACACCTTCGAAACTCACTCGTTTCGTTTCAATTGAGCCAAAATGCGATGGGATTTGCGACGAACGAGCATCAGAATCGAAATGGCCATTGTGAGTGAAAACGGAACGGGCGGGAGATATAAAATGGGATAGGAGGCGATGATGAACGGAATGAGCCGGTGCAGACCCTGCTCGACGGACACGGAGCCCAGAATGTGCTCTCGGAGCACAATGAAGAGGAGGAAGAACGAGTGGGTGAGTGGCGCGAACGACATGAAGACGCAAAAGTTGGGGAAGAGGTTCCAGATGACGCGCTGGAATCGACGACGGAATCGAACGTCTTCAAAGAGTGAGTGACAGAACCTTTCTCTTCGTGATTTGCCTCAGAAACAATGCAGATGACGTCAGAATCCAGACGAGAAGCAGAAGACGTTCTCGATTCGAACTCGGCACTTCCAGAAGAGAATCGGACACACCTACCGACACATTGCCACCAACGGAGTCGTTCATTTCGTTATACTTCACTTGAAAACGTGGGTGTTGAAAGAAGAAAGGCAACAACGCTATCAAAATTCATTAAAATCGGTGAGAATTCAGCTGTTGGGGCATGGCCAGAAGACGTCAATGAATCGAAACGACGCTCGTTTTGTTCCCGCCTCTCGCCGACGTCGACGACTTCAGCAGTTTGGAGCGATGAAGTCCCAGAAGACGTCGGATGGTGTCACGGTATTGTGAGGACATGAAGACGCAGAAGACGGGGTGCGAGATGGAATTGAGAGTGAGCAGCACCGTGAAATAGATGATGAAGTCGACGGAGAAGAGTCTGAAATGTAAATTGAAGGTGGAAGTGCGCTCCATCGCACCCTTCGCCTCACCTCACCGGATCGTCCACTTTCGAGAACGCCTTCACAATGTAGATGCCGCCCAGAGGCGCTTCGGCGATGAAAAACGAGACAGTCATGAAGATGATGAGTCTCGTCGTCAGATCGTTCTTCTCTTCAGAAGACGTGGTGTTGTGGACGGCGCCGCTGACTTTTCTTCCAGATGCCCTCGATTCTCGAACTTTTCGCAGCTCGCGGAGCAAGAGAACGGTGAGCATCGGAAAGGCGACACACGGAATGAACTGGAAGGTTTTCAGTTGGACAAAGAACACTTCTCGAGAGTGGAAACCTTGGTGACGATGGCGTCGAACATGAGGTAGACGCGCAGAACGATTTGATTTTCGAAAGAGAAGAGAGCGTTCAGGATCAGAGTGTACTCGGGTGGGTGCTCGATGTCCTGGTACTCGGAGCAGCTGGAACACGAGCAACGGTGCTGCTCGGATGAGCAAAAACGAGATACCTGAGTGGAAGAGGAACTTCTCTTCCACTGATCACCCGGAATCTCGACTGGTAGAATGCGGAGAGAACGCCGCTGATGCAGAAGACGCCGATGACGAGGATCCATCCGAAGCGGGGTTTCGAGTGACCCGAGTGCCTCTTGTCGGCGCTCTTCCTCATTATCAACACTCGCACACTGGCCATCGACACGCCGAGCCACGTGGAACACCTTCTGAAGTGGTCCTGAAGACACCACGCCGCCGTGTTCATGTACATCTTCAGCTCCGAAGTCGAGCTGACACTGAAAGCAAAACAAGACAGGTTTTGCGAAGCGTGACAATATGGAACCGTTACCACTCGGGATTCTCGACGTCGACGAGCTGATAGTGTTTGTAGATGGTGGCGAGCATCGTGAACAAATCGCTCATCGCGATTCCGAGCATTATCACGTTCGTCGACGTCGTTTTCATGGATTTCCGTGTGAGAATCAAAAGATGGAAGAGGTTCAGAACGGCGGAG
Organism: Caenorhabditis afra; assembly: GCA_963570955.1. NCBI lineage: Eukaryota > Metazoa > Nematoda > Chromadorea > Rhabditida > Rhabditidae > Caenorhabditis > Caenorhabditis afra. The sequence goes on along the minus strand of OY751536.1, from coordinate 9,004,769 downwards.
GTGTAGCTCAGAAAAAAGTTGATTTTGTGGAGGTAGTTGGCGAGAAAACTGTAAAGAAGCAGAGTGTGCAGTGCATTGGGAAGAGCTGCGAAACTCACTTGACGACCGTTCCGACGTCTTCGAAAGCGTCGTTTTTCGCCTCCATTTCCGCGTAGACTGCTCGTGAGTGGGCTCATTCGAGACAGCCATCTGTCACAACCTATAATCCGTTTGAGTTCGTTACCGGAACTTGTTTTTTTCCAAGCAGATAACACGTGTTTTGCTATCATATCTGACTCAGTTTAGTGTCCAGACGAGTCAACAAACTAGACAGAAAACAAAAGATCAGGGTTTTGTCGATGGTTCTAGTGACTTGGGCATAATGAGTTGTACCGAGCACATGTCCCCAGCCGAGGTACTAGATGTCCCGTGAACTGGGCACGTGTTGTCACATCTGCGTCTCTCTCAAAGCACACGCTCTCTCGTCACTCCAATGGGGGAGTGTGCAATGGAGCGCATTTGCATCCTGGCACGACTATGACGAAGCGGTGAGCTTTCAGTGTTTGCCAGTGTGTTTGAATCTGCGTTCGCCGTCCTAAGATCACCTTTCGTCTCTTTTCTTCAGTGACCTCGAGTGGGGTATGTTCAACTTCAAATTCGTAACCGGTTCCATTGCAGACATCTCTTCCTCCCCTCTAATTTCCCCTCTAAGTTCCTTTTCTTCGGTCCAATCGCGCCTGATCAATTCCCTTCGTCTCACAATTCAATTTTTCACGTATCACGCAGTTACACTCTATTAAAACGGTACCCAACATTTGCGATAAGGCACAGAAATGCGTGAGAATGGGCGGGGCCTAATTTTTAGACTTTCTGAACACATGGCCGTTAACTTTTGATCCCCGGGTTGGACCTTCCAAATCGCCGCATTCCGACTCGCTCTTTTACAATTATATTCCTTTGTTGCAGTGAAAAATGGGTGTCAACCCGTCAGAGTCGGAACTGTCTGTCGCAGTAGGCAGGTGAGGGCGACGGGAGCATATCTTCGAAACTAGAAGAGATAGCTGAAAATTGTCAACTGCAAAAATGCAGCCAACAGTATGAGAAACACTTTGTCAGTTGATACATTTTTGATTGCTCTGCTAGTTCTCGAGATATCCTTGTCTGAATCTTCCAGCGGCGGCTCGCCGCTCGATGAGCGACGGACGGCGTGGCGTGCGATGTGGATCGCGATCGCGATGTAGTTCGTCATCGGCGTTCAGATATCCGTCTACTACATGTCGATATGGCCCTACCTGTCGGGTCTCGATAAAACCGCCGACATGCACTTTCTCGGATGGGTCGTCGCCGCCTGTAACATCGGTTGCTCTATTGTGAGTTGTCCCTCTTCTGTCCTTCCGTCCTGATAGTCAGGCTGTTCAGTCACATACAGTAAGCTGTGTTTCACTCAACACCTCTCTTCGGTCTGTGGAATCAGAAGACGTTGTCGTGTAAGTGGCCGACCATCACAGGATTCCTGATCGCCGCCACCGGACAAGTGATGTACGGGGCGGTAAGTGGGGTGAAGGAGAACGGGAAGTGGTACATGCTCGTCGCCCGCATCATCACCGGCATCGGAATCGGTAGTCTGTCGGCTCTGCGAGCCTACGTAGCAGCGAGCACTCGGGCCGATCGCCTAAAAGCCATCGCCTATGGCATCGCCGCCTGCGTTTCCGGAGTCGCGTTCGGACCCGCTTTATCGGTAAGTAGATCTACCGACACACAACTACAGTAATCCACCCACCATAGGCGTTCTTCACTCCACTGGGACGAACGGGGTACCGTATCTGGATGGTCAACCTGAACATGTACACCAGTGTCGCCTACCTGATGGCTCTCATGTGTGTCATTTCGTGCGTCGTCGTGTTCCTCTTCTTCACCGAAGACTATGCTGGAATTATAGACAAGGAGAAGGTGGACAAGAGCAGTTAGTTCACTTTTCAACTTCCATCTACTCTTCCCTCTCGTTTTCAGCCAAACAAGTGGTGAAGGTGCCCAAGTTCGATCTGATTCCAGCGCTGATTTGCATTTACCTCTACATGATTGTCACAATGGTCGCCATCAATGTTGAAGTGTACGTCTTCTTCTCCCTCCCTTAGAATCCTATGAACGCCTTCAGCATCTCCACACCGTTGACCATTGTCCTCTACGAGTGGAGAGACTCGCAGGCGATTCTGTACAACGGCATTTTGCAAACAATCAACTGCGTCGCGTCGGTTCTCGTCAACGTCGGTCTCGGAAAAACGAGCCTCGGCAAGATGTGAGAGAGGGAATTCGAATGGAAAACTGTTGGAATCGATGTTTCAGTGACAAACGGACGCAAATCTTCATCGGATTGGGTGTCTTCCTCGCGTTCCACCTGGTCAACTACCCGTGGTGGTTCTACTCGGGACCGCTGAACTTTTTGCCGCCAGGTAAGACCATTGAATTCGGAGGGCCTCGTTTCTCAGGAGTTGGCTGGTTCTAGGCCGAGGCTTCTCTGGCTAAGACCCTCCTGTAGGTATCATACAATCATCAGTGGAGGTCCTAATTAGCCCCAAGGGTAAGCCCAAGGCCTAAGCATCTGTGTTGTCAGCGCTACGACAAGTAAATTTCGGAAACAGATCCTTCATACTCTTAATGTAAGCTTTCGATAGGGTGCCAGGTGCCAGGTGCAAATTCTGGTTGAAGCTCTTACTATTGGTTTGCTGTTAGCTTTGGACTGTCGTTATTTCTCCGAAGAGAACAACGCTGTTATCGTTATGGTATTTGCGGACCTCTTTCTTGCCAATATTCTGGCTGGTCTTGTGGCTTAACTCCCTGCCATTTCGATTCCTGTCTACCGTTTTTATCTGCAGGCACCAACACGTCCCTGGTGGGCGGATGTCTCGACTCGTACACGTGGTGCAGTTCGACGACGCTTCTCGTTCGGCGGTTGCTTCACGCCCTTCGTCGCCTCCCTCGTCATCACGTGAGTCTGTGTGGCCTAACTTCCCAAGTCCGACACTTTCTCTTCCAGATACCTCTTCCAACACTTTGGCTATCAGTACGTGGTGCTCCTCCAAACAGTCACCACTCTCATCGCCTTCCTCCTCATGATTGTCTTCCACAAGCGGATGGTTCCTCTCAAACTTGAGATCACCGAAGCTGTTCCGGGTGACAATAAAGCTGAGAACGGAGCTGGAACAGAGCTCCAGATGGTCAGCGAAAAGTGAAATGACGATGGGCGGGTCTTGGTTTTTTGCGGGTGCAAGAAAACGTTTCAAATCGAACAGATTGACTTCCTTACAAGGGAATGCTTTAAGTCACCATTACAGTTAGCCATAACTAACGACACAGCGTGATAGAGGAGGTTTCAAAACCTATATTCCCGTTTTCAAAGTCTGCTTACGAGACCTCTAAAGGGCTGAAATTCCAGTCCGAAGTCTGAAGATTTTACCATAGGATTTTCACTGCCGCGGCAGTCGCATTCGCTCGGTCAGTCAAGTTCAATATCACCGCCACCCCCGCGGTCACGTAACCATGGCAGCGTGGTCCAGTGGTAAACGTGTCGTATACCACCCATGCGTTGCTGGTTCGTATCTTTGCTTTTCTTTTTCGTTTTTTTTCTGTTTCTTCACTCTGTTTTTTTTAAAGTACTCCTCTTCTGTAAGCCTAGAATGAAACTTGGTATCCGCCAACTTCGCGAGGACATTAGATATGTTTGCCTCATCGGAATGCTCATTGCTGACTTTCACCAAAGACAAAAAAGTTTTTAAAGGCAAAGCTTCCACCGAAGGTTTTTTTTTGAGGAGTGGAAGAGGAGTACTTTTAAAAAAACAGAGTGAAGAAACAGAAAAAAAAACGAAAAAGAAAAGCAAAGATACGAACCAGCAACGCATGGGTGGTATACGACACGTTTACCACTGGACCACGCTGCCATGGTTACGTGACCGCGGGGGTGGCGGTGATATTGAACTTGACTGACCGAGCGAATGCGACTGCCGCGGCAGTGAAAATCCTATGGTAAAATCTTCAGACTTCGGACTGGAATTTCAGCCTTTTAGAGGTCTCGTAAGCAGACTTTGAAAACGGGAATATAGGTTTTGAAACCTCCTCTATCACGCTGTGTCGTTAGTTATGGCTAACTGTAATGGTGACTTAAAGCATTCCCTTGTTAGTCGAAAATTCCGAAATAAATTTATTTTTGATATCACGGCCACCTCTGATTCATTTTATAGACTAGACACAAACAAAAGATGAATGTTTTTTTGGGGTTATGGCTTGGGCGTCAAGGGATGCTGAACTTCCTTCATGTTCTTCTGCCCAGCCGGATATCCCCAGCCGAGCGTTTTCAAAAATTATCAGTATTCGACACTTTCTTGCGAAAGGTCGGAACTCCAGCGTACCTTGGTTACTGGGGTAAAAACCAGCTTTATCAACGAGCAGCGGGAACGTCATTCACACCATGTACCGACATCTCGCGACTTCCGCCGTCCACTATGTTTTGTGTGGCGGTGCTGCAAACACGCTCCACTGCGAACGTTATTTTTGGGCGCCAATTTCCGAACAGATTCTTTCCGCGCACGGCGTTCATTTTACGACCATTGGAAGAGTGAGAGCTAGTCCGCGACGTGCGCTCGCTAGGCCATGACTATTTTTTGGTGCGCCTTTGGGTTTTTCTCGAGAAACAGAACGAAATTTAAAAATCCGGCTACAGAGTTTTTTGAAGAAGACCGATACGCATCTTTTAAAAAAAAGAGCGTCGAAAAAAGTCCAGTTTCCTCGGAGGAGTAGCGATTTGAAAACGCGTGGCCGAACTGATTTTACTCTTCCATTAGGGGTTTTTTGGATTTATCTCGACTTTTAGCACAAAATTCAAAAATCCGGCTACAGAGTTTTTTGAAGAAGACCGATACGCATCTTTTAAAAAAAAGAGCGAAAAAAAATATTCAGTTTCCTCGGAGGAGTAGGGATTTGAGTGACTGCAAGCTGATTTCACAAGACGGAACACATGATTTTGGGAGGATTTATTATTAAGTCAATATGATACGCATTTTTTTAGTCGATTACCAACACTTACTATCGGTTTTATCGAAAAACAGCTTCAAAAACGCTTGTAAAAATTAAATCGCAAAACTAGAAAACCGCGCCGCAGGTTTGCAGAATCGCGCGCGCTAGTTGCGGTGGGCGGAGTCATGCGCGCTGATTGGCGGCCGCGCTTTTCTACTGCAGGTCGTGAAAAAAACGCCGTGCCGCGTTTCGTCGTTTTCGTTCGTTTTCTTCGTGTTCATCAGTTTATTTATCAAATCGAAACTCTCTTCTTGTTGGAAAATAACTGAAGTCACTCAAAGTTCCGTCGATTTTTCGCAAAACTTTTATTTTTAGGTATGTTTCCTAACTGGTTGACTGCCGCTTTCGTCCTTCTCGCCAGTCACTTCTTTTTTGAGTTCCGGCAGCTTTATCGCTTGATTCCCACGAATTCCTGGAAGCACTTCGAGCAATTAGACTCCCGAATTACCGATGAAATTGAGGACCTCGCTAAAATCACGTAATGGTTTCACCGTTTCCCTTGAGCACAATTTTTGTTTCCAGCTTGGCCCTTATCGAATTGAACGATTCGCCTCTTCCCGATAAAATCGTGCTGAAAGTGAGCCACGAGCCGTTCAACGTGTTCACCAAACCATTTCTTCACGGAGACACTGTAATTTGACCCACCGCGTCTCTGTTTTGTCTGCAAGTCGATAATTGCAGTACGAAACGACGGCTGTCCACAACGACGTTCCCGAGCACCTGAGAGAATGGTGCAAAGGGCCAGTTTCGTGGAAAACACAGACGAGTTCGTTCGATATTGTGGAGAACGACAAAAACTCGTCGATCGTATTCGACTGCAACGTGGCTTTCGGTTCGCTCTTTTTGACGATGTTCCGAGAAAAAGGAACGGTTTTTCAGAGCTCACTTTCTGGACGTTCTTCAATCGAGTGTTGAACTTCTCGCCGCTCTACTTTTGTTTCTTCCTCACTTGCTATCTCGTCACAAAGCTGTAAGTGCCGGAATGGCGGTGGAGAAAAGGAGGAATTCGCTCGTTTACAGGCTGAAAACCAAAGATGAGCCACTGAACGAGTTCCAGCAGTCGCTTCCCAACAATCCCGAGTGGCCTGCCGACGACGTCGACGAGAACGCCGTCTGCGGAGACTGCTCTCTGATGGAAGTAGTCGAGGAGAAGGCCAACCGGCGGGCGAATAGGAGTGTTCTTTTGAACTTTGTGCTGGATGTTGTGGAGCGATGCAACAAGTTCAAGAATTGGTTTGAGGACCGCTACCAACTGCTGTGTGACTCGGTTTGGACAAAGAGCAAGCCGGAAAACGTGATCGAGGACTCGGATCTCGGCGACGAAGGCCTCGCGATTTTCAAGCAAAACAACGAGATTCTCCGCGAAAACAGGGAGATTCTCCGACAAAACGAGGGTATTCTCACCCGAGGCTCGAAGATTCCCCGCGGAAAAGTGGTGAACATGAACCGGAACGCCGAGGTTCTCAACACGAATGCGGCGATTCTCGCACGGAACTCGGTGCTTCTCAAAAGTGAAGAGGAACTGATTGACAAAGTGCCACAATGGAACAAAGTCAAGGAGGCGGCTGACAAGACGGAGATCAACTCCGAGAAGGCAATGGAGACGTTCTTCGCAAAACAGGCAGCGGAAGATGATGAGTGTTCGGAAGCCGAAACGGGAAACTATTCGCTTCCCAGCAGATACCCGGCAACTTTCCCGAAGGCAAACGAAAGCAAGAATGAACCGGTGTTCAACATTCAAGAGTTGGTCGACGAGCGGCGGCAGAACAGGCGGCCCAAGCGTTCCTATCCGGACCGAGAAACAGAAAGTCTCGTTTCGCGTCTGACCTCCTTCTAGGAACTCACTCATTCCACCACACACTTTTTCTTGTGCCATATCCCCTCTTTTTCTCTTAAATTGTATATATTTTCATTCATTCGGCCCATTTTCACTGTCACTGCTCGACATTTTGCTATTCTGTAGTTTTTGATTAGAACTGATGAAACGACACTTTTCCGCTTTTTCTCTTCTTCAAAACGAGCTGAACACATTTTTGTGACAATTGCAAAACGAAAAAGACACGCGGTTTCCATGGAAATGCGCACAATTTTGAATGAGTGGTTTTATGCGTTTGTGCTCAGCTGTCGGCTCTCTTTTCCCCCACTTCAGAGCCACTTCTGCCACGTCTTCTTCTCTTCTCCTCGCTTGCCACGTCATCGCTTCTGAATTCCAGATGAACTTCTCCGAACTTGCGCTTTGCGATCTCGTCAAACTGTCCCTTTTGGCTCTGGCCGTTCTGGTCGGATGCTATATCATTTTCAAATGCTTTTGGTAAGTACTCTCAAGACACGAGGAACCTACGTGTAGATTCAACGTTTTCAGTGAAAGAGAAGAAGAAGAAGCGAGTGACGATGAGGACGACGAAATTGAGGCTGGTGAATGTGTGGAAGAGAGAAGGGAGGAACCACCGCGACAGCGAGATGAACGTCTTCTGGAGGAAGGTGCGAAAGGCTCATCGGACAAGCGAAAGACTGCTCGGCGAATAACGGACAACGTCTCTTAGAAATAGATGTACATTTCGAACAACTACATTTCGGAATAATAAGCTCGTCTCTAATAATATAACTTTAACATGAGAAATTCCTAACGAATGAGATTTTTCTGCCCAGCCGGATATCCCCAGCCGAGCGTTTTCAAAAATTATCAGTATTCGACACTTTCTTGCGAAAGGTCGGAACTCCAGCGTACCTTGGTTACTGGGGTAAAAACCAGCTTTATCAACGAGCAGCGGGAACGTCATTCACACCATGTACCGACATCTCGCGACTTCCGCCGTCCACTATGTTTTGTGTGGCGGTGCTGCAAACACGCTCCACTGCGAACGTTATTTTTGGGCGCCATTTTCATTTTTTGCAGCTGTTTTCCTTCTTCCCGACTACTTTTTGTGAGTTTCGTCTGTTTTATTCGCATTTTGAGATTGTTTAAAACATTTTTAGCGCTATTGCCTGTCTCTCTGGCCTTTTTAAATTAAAAAAAAACAAGTCCAGAATATCCGTAAATTGCGCAACATATTGTCGATTTAAACTATCGACAATAAATTGGGAGTTATTTTCAGGCATGAAGAGGAACCATATATTATTGATTTTTCCAATTTTCTTCACAGTCGCTTTCGTTTTTATGGTCTGTGGAGAGTCCAAGAGCGGTCGATCGAACTATCGCATGGAGACCGAGTTCAACATTTTACCGCCGCAGATTCGCGCCGACATCTTGAATCTCACCGAAGAAACGTAAGTTTTCAGCGAAAATTCAAAGTACTCTATAGCTGTTTTCAGTGTAAAATACATTATCGAGAGAGAAGTTTCATTGCCGAACAAACTCATATTGCTGAAGCGATCAGCGGTTCCCGAGAACGTCTTCCGTGGGTTATTTGTAACCGGAGACACCGTAATTCCTCAGCGATACATCGATTTTCATGAAAACCTCTTGTTTCAGTATGAAGTGAGAGCAAAAACGTTCGTTTCCAATCTTCTCGAGGACTGGTGCCGTGGGCCAATCTCGTGGAATACTGAAACGGTGTACGAGCACGAAGAAATCAGGATCTCTGTGCATTTCGACTGCGATTTGCCGATTTGTTCGTTTTTTCGTTCGATTTGAAATCGAGTGATGTTCCGTTTTCAGCCGAAAAACCAACGAAAGCGTACATGCTCGCCAGTTTCACCGTCATCATTTTCACTAGTCTCACTCTCATCTTGCGGTAAGAAATTGAGACAAGACCTCCTGAAAAGGGAAAACGAGCATTTCAGTTGCTTTCGAAAGAAACTGGTCCATTTCCCCAAAAACAAAAAGGCCATTTCGGATCGGCGTGCCTCGCTGAAGCCCCTTGCGGTTTTGGGTCCGGACGCCTTGAATGCGAGCGAAAATTCTGATGAGGCATGGAAAGATGAACTCTACAAGTTTGATTAAAACGAGTGCTTTCAGCTCTCCGGATTCGAATTCATCTGATCAAAAAGCGAAACCATTGGACTTCAAGAAATTTATGATGCACTGGCCCTATGTCCAACTAATCGATACTTTCATTCGCACTAACCTTTCATGTATCATACCCATATCTTCTCGGTTTCCCCCGATTGTGATTTGTACATTTTGCAGGTTTTATCGTCATCCACCCCCTCCTGTTGATGCATGTTTCTTTGAACGATCGTTTTTTACTCATTTATTTCCAGAACTCAGAACAGAAGCAACTCGAGTAGTGTTCTGGAAAATGAAAATAGAGCTTTTGTGTCGTGAAGCGTCTGATTACCACAATCCTGTTCGATTTGCACCTGAACGCCGATTTCAGAAGGTTCCAGACAGTCTTCCGATAATGAAAAGACATTGCGAAGCAGATAAAACAGTGGATTGAGGCGTTCGCAGTGAAGATGGAATCACAGAGAAACACGACGTTTTGAGTGATTCTCCTGAAAGTTTCGAGAATTTCTGAAGCTGGTAGCGCTTCCCACTGACATGAATCTCGGATCGTCGTGCCAAACCGCCTCGAAAATATCGATTATTCCGATGGGAAGCTCGGAGATCAAAAACGAAATGGCGATAAAAATGACGAGGATCGTCGTCCGATCTCTTCGCGCTTTTCTGAATCATCGTGAGTTTTGGAGGTCTTCTAGAAGTCACAGAAGCACCTGAAACTCTGTTGGACCGTTTGTGGACTCCTCTCCGATTTGCGCATTTCGAGGATGAGCAGCGCGGTGAGAATCGGAAGAAGAATGCAGGGAATCATCTGGAGAGGGACTAGAAATGCCGCCCGGAAAGTTAGGCCATACCTTTCCGACGAGACCCTCGAAAACGAGACGGATTCTCGAGAAGAGGCCGTCGTGCATCTCGAATATCGGATTGCACTGTTGAGTGTACACAGGCCACGCCCCCTTCTCATCCTCCTCGACGCACGTGGATTTGGGTTGCCACGTGGCAATCAGCACAAAGTCAAAATGCAAATAGAAGAGAAACGAGAAGACGGAACTGATGACAAATGCCAGCAAGAGCATTCTCAAACCGAACTTTGGACTCGAGAACTTGTTGCTCTTGACGCTCACGTCGGCGATGACGAGGAACCGAACGAGCGCAATGAGCATGCCGAGCCAAGCGGAGCAACGGCGGAGCCCGTTGTGCGCAGTGCTCAGCAGCCAGTCGAGCCGCATTCGGAGCAGCGACGGAGGCGGCGAGCTGCAGAAAATCGGTGTTCGGCAGAGCGCACTTGCTTACCAGTCGGTCCCGAACGGATTGAGATCCCGTTGAATCCAGCCGTTGCGAATCACAATCAGCATCGAGAAGAGGTCGCAGACGGCGATGCCGATCATGATCGTATTGATTGATGACGTCATCATCGTCTTTCTCGTCAGCACCACCAAATGGAAGACGTTGAAGAGAGCGCCGACAAAAACACTGACAAAAAATTTTCACTGGAAGTCATTTTCACTGACTCCCATTTTCACTGACATTTTGCGATGTCATTTTCACTAACAGTTTCATTTTCACTGACAATTTTCGAGGGTTTTATTTTGAAGTGAAAGTTGGGTCAAAGTGGTTTTCCGAGTCCATATTAAGTGTAGGACGCATTACTAAGGTATCCTCCGACATTTGCACAAATTTTTTTGGTGGAGTGTCCTGTGCCTATTTCAAACTCATTTTCCCTGGAAATTATCACTGACAAAATTTTCACTGGAAGTTGTTTTCACTGACACTCATTTTCACTGAAACTTCGGGTTTTGTGATTTTCACTGACACTTCTTATACGGTAACTTGGGTATGTTGTGTAGGTACCAAAAGTTGGAAAATGTGTTCCCTAACACATATTTCATCGTTTCTCCAACCTTTACGTGTCTGAAAAGTGATTTGGATATGGTCAGAGGTGATAGGTGGATATTCTCTTTGTATGGAGCCATCTGTAAGTGAGTGCATACTGGAAGATATCTGAAAATGACTTCCAAAACTATTTTTTGGATCTAACACCGAAATTTGACTGCTAAACGGAAGGATCGAAAAAAACGAGTTTGTCACACAAAAGACTCTGAAAACAACGGATAATTGCGTCTAAGAGAACGTGCATTCCTTCATTGAGCCGATATTCAGTGCGGTATTTCGCATTTCACAGACTTCGGATCTGGTCTCCAAATCGAATTTTTACAATCATTCGTTCAAATTGGAAGTTCATGAATACTGTTTGAAGAACACGCAAACTCAAGAAAACACTCAGCGCACAGCAGTCCTCCCGTGATGATGACGTCATCAACCCGCCTTGACCGAAAAGTTCCCAGAAGACCTCATTTAAGACTCTACCCGGATTTTTCACTTCAAATCACCCATTCTTGCTCCCTCATTCCATTTGCCGCTCAGAAATTCCTTTTCTGAGAATTAATCGAAATCCTAAAATTTTTGGGTCCAAAATAGGCTTCCCCTGCCTTTCCGTCCCAACGTGTGCTCTTCCCTTGTTCATAAAATGTTTCTTTTAATTTTTCCCAAATTTTTCACGAAAAATTGGTGTGAAAATCTTTCAAATTGGTCGAATTATGACCGAAAACAGGGTTTGGGCCCAAAAATCGATGATTTTTCGCCGCGGTCGACATGCAGAATTTTCTAGGCCAGCTCGGTTGTTGTCAGTGAAAGTAACTTTCAAATTTCATTGATTTTTGGGCCCAAACCATGTTTTTGGCTATATCTCGGTCAATTTGAGAGTTTTTCACACAATTTTTTCGTGAGAAATTCGGAAAAATTAATATAAATGTTTTTTGAACAAGAGGAAGGCAGATATTCGGATGAAAAGGCATTGAAGCATCAGTTTAGGCTTGAAAATTCTGAAAATGTGCTCTTCCTCTTGTTCAATTTGTGTGAAAAACTCTCAAAATTGTGTGAAAAACTCTCAAATTGACCGAGATATAGCCAAAAACATGGTTTGGGCCCAAAAATCAATGAAATTTGAAAGTTACTTTCACTGACAACAACCGAGCTGGCCTAGAAAATTCTGCATGTCGACCGCGGCGAAAAATCATCGATTTTTGGGCCCAAACCCTGTTTTCGGTCATAATTCGACCAATTTGAAAGATTTTCACACCAATTTTTCGTGAAAAATTTGGGAAAAATTAAAAGAAACATTTTATGAACAAGGGAAGAGCACACGTTGGGACGGAAAGGCAGGGGAAGCCTATTTTGGACCCAAAAATTTTAGGATTTCGATTAATTCTCAGAAAAGGAATTTCTGAGCGGCAAATGGAATGAGGGAGCAAGAATGGGTGATTTGAAGTGAAAAATCCGGGTAGAGTCTTAAATGAGGTCTTCTGGGAACTTTTCGGTCAAGGCGGGTTGATGACGTCATCATCACGGGAGGACTGCTGTGCGCTGAGTGTTTTCTTGAGTTTGCGTGTTCTTCAAACAGTATTCATGAACTTCCAATTTGAACGAATGATTGTAAAAATTCGATTTGGAGACCAGATCCGAAGTCTGTGAAATGCGAAATACCGCACTGAATATCGGCTCAATGAAGGAATGCACGTTCTCTTAGACGCAATTATCCGTTGTTTTCAGAGTCTTTTGTGTGACAAACTCGTTTTTTTCGATCCTTCCGTTTAGCAGTCAAATTTCGGTGTTAGATCCAAAAAATAGTTTTGGAAGTCATTTTCAGATATCTTCCAGTATGCACTCACTTACAGATGGCTCCATACAAAGAGAATATCCACCTATCACCTCTGACCATATCCAAATCACTTTTCAGACACGTAAAGGTTGGAGAAACGATGAAATATGTGTTAGGGAACACATTTTCCAACTTTTGGTACCTACACAACATACCCAAGTTACCGTATAAGAAGTGTCAGTGAAAATCACAAAACCCGAAGTTTCAGTGAAAATGAGTGTCAGTGAAAACAACTTCCAGTGAAAATTTTGTCAGTGATAATTTCCAGGGAAAATGAGTTTGAAATAGGCACAGGACACTCCACCAAAAAAATTTGTGCAAATGTCGGAGGATACCTTAGTAATGCGTCCTACACTTAATATGGACTCGGAAAACCACTTTGACCCAACTTTCACTTCAAAATAAAACCCTCGAAAATTGTCAGTGAAAATGAAACTGTTAGTGAAAATGACATCGCAAAATGTCAGTGAAAATGGGAGTCAGTGAAAATGACTTCCAGTGAAAATTTTTTGTCAGTGAAAATTTTGTCAGTGAAAATCGGATTGCCGTGGAAGTCGAATCCGACGCCTGCGGACTTTCAGCCCTTTCAGCGGCACGTCTTCAAGTGCTTCAACGCCTTCTGCTACCTCCTGCCCGTCGCCTTCGTCGCCCAATTCACCGTCCTCTTCACCCTCCTCTACCCGTTGACCGTCTTCATCGCCCCGAACTCCGGCACCGTCTCCTTCCACAGAATGGCTCTTTTCTTCGTTCTCACCTTCCCGATCACCTTTCTGCCGACGGTTCCATCGTCGATTACCGTGTGCTACGCATTGTTTCTCAAGTTCCGCATCCGCCCCGACGCCTACATTCTCAACTGCAAAGTGACGAGGTGAGCCGGCGGCTCCGCGAGCATTTCATTTTCAGCATCCGGAATTGCAGATTCCGTGTCACTTTGCTCGTCGTTTTCCTGTTCATTTCGCTCTATATCCTTCGGTTGACGTCAAAATGTCAATTTGTGCTCTCGATTTCACCTGCTGCCAACCTGACTTTTGTTTGTTTTCATGCTCCTTCTATTTTCAGATCAACTCCCATTTTCAGACGATTGACCTAATTAAAAACGTTCCTGCCGTTGTCACGACCTATTGTCTTTTCGAGAAGCTCAAAAAATTGCACAACCAGAAGCTATCCAGTATCGATTTCCACCGCTTTGTTCACGTCTTCTTGTTTTCCCTGGTATTTTGGGTCAGTCTTCAACTTCCTTTCTCTCGTCGACGTCTTCTGCGAATTCAGACGATGTCACTGATAAATACCGTCCTCTCCGTCTATTCCGAAATCCAAAACACACGACGTCATCGGTCACGTCTTCTCGGAATCCAGGAGTCGTGTATTCTGCAGTACATCTTTGTGTATTCCACGTTTCTCGTCCGCTTCCACCAGTGGAAACCGATGTTCCAGCGGCCGAAAATATTCCCAATCGATAACTAGAACGCAAATAAATGACGTCTTCTTGTTCGTGGGACATCAAATGTCACAAAAAATGTCACAGATCACAGTCACAATGGATGAAGCCGTTTCCGAGTTCATTTGCATCTCAATCAGACGACGACACTCTCTGTTTAACTATCCCATTGTGTGGACAGAAAATGGCTATAGGAGACCATTCGTGTGTTGATTTCATTCTTCTTCTCCGAAATGTCTGTACTCTGGCTCATCTTTCTCTTTTTGTTGCCTCCTATCTGTGCAGAAGTTTCGTTTCGAGTAAGCACTCACAAGAATCCAGGATCTGAGAAGATCTAGGAGACGTTCCAGACATCTGTATTCAGTTTGTTCACTTCGAATCCACTTCCGAATCTGTCTCCACAATGCAAAAAAGAGATGGTTCAGTTCATAACGGGCCTCGACAAAATATCCAGAATCGCCGAGAAATACCTGGACGGATCGGTGGAAGAATCGGATTTTCAGACGATTTCAGACAATCTATTCGCTGCCAAACGTAAGTGGAATTGAAGGAGAAACAACGGGGAACAAGGACATTCAGAGTTCGACGCCTTCGGGAAGATTCCATCCGGTATCACTCAGCTAACCCATTCTGGAATCGGAAACTATGCGGCATGCGAAGATGTGGACGGACTAAAATACGAAACAAACTACTGTCACGTCGTCGTTTTCTTCGGGAGAAACATCAGTTGCACGAAGGCTTTAAGCCTTCTCAACTACGATTTGCCGAGGACGAAGCTGTCCGTATGCATGCCTAGAAGCTGTTCTGCTTCGGAGATAACTGCCATCTACAAGTCTGCACTGGTCGATCTTCCGCTGACTGCATGTAAGACTCAGTGCATCAAGAAGGCTCCTCATGAAGACTTTGAAAGAAACGACGTCTTCTTCTGGATGGTCACTTCGTTTTTCACAATCATATTTTCAATGGCCGTCTGTGCCACATTCTTGGAATCACGAAACGAGCAAATCCAAAACATGGGCGGAATCGGAACGAAGATCCTTCTGTGTTTCTCTCTGATTTCCAACTTCCGACGGATTCTCTCAGTCAAAGAATACACGGAGGACGAGATCAAAGGGATCGATTTCCTCAGAACTGCCAGTGCTTTTTGGGTTGTAACCGGACATTCCATTATGACACTGGCGCATTCCGACTCTTTCAAGGCAGTGTTTTCGTTTCGAGAGAACTTTTTCGACCGAATAATCTACAACGGAAAGTTCTCGGTCGACGCCTTCTTTTTCATATTCGGCATCACTCTTGCCTTTGTTTTCCTCAAACAGAGACTCTCTGACAAAGAGATTAGATCTCCTGGAACATGGATCGCTTATGTCTGTACCAGATACTTCCGTCTGATTCCTGCGATGATCACCTGGGTTCTGTTTTCCACTGCGTACGGAGAACACCTCATCGGTCCGTTTGATTCGTTTGCTGGAGAAGAGCTGCGAGTGAACATCGGAATATGCAAAAAGCACTGGTGGAAGTTACTTTATTTCAAACAAGGAGACGGGAATGTTCTCGAAATGGTAGGCATCATTCATCTGAAAGGAGTCTGGAAATCAGGATTCAGTGCTATGGATTGACTTGGTACCTGGCGGCTGACTTCCGGATCTATCTGATGTCCGCAGTTCTGCTGGCCGTCATGCACTCTTCGATTCGGAAGGCACTTCTCTTGATGGCAGTTGCTGGATCCATGAGCGTCCTCTGGACTTTTCACATTCACTCAGTGATTGATTTCGAGAAGTGAGTCCGTTCGGAGATTCCAATGGTTGAATCAAAAGATTCCAGTCTGTTTCTGCACATGATTGTAGTTCATTGGAGCGCAGTGGCAAGACTACCGATTGTGTTCATCGGAATGATCACAGGCTACATTCTCTTGAACCGATCCTCTTGGGAGCCTTTCTTCAGCCAGCGAAAGTTTGCCTTCTGGCTTGTCTCTTCAACTGCCGTCACGTACGCGTTCTTGGGAAACTGGGACCATGATCATGGAGCCAGATGGACGTACATTCAAGGAGCCACCTATTTCGTTTTATCTCGCATCTGCTGGTCTCTCTTCCTGTCCTGGATCGTTCTCACTTGCAATTTCCATCTGTCTAATCCTCTGGCTCCGTTGATGAGTCACCCGATCTGGCGTCCTTTCGGAAGGCTCACCTACTGCATCTACCTGGTCCATGGAACCGTCTTGTCCGGAGTCTTGAACCTTTCCGATCGCCCCGTGTACGCCTCTTCCATGATGCATCTGATCGTCTCCATGGCTATTCCGATCTTCGTCGTTTCCACAATCATCGCCTTCGCATGGAGTGCCGTTTTTGAAATCGGAGCCAAGAGATTAATACATTTATTTGTGATGAAAAAGAACATAGATCATAGCCATTCGATAAAGAAAGATTGAGTGACGTGTTTGAAGTTTCCCTTGAATTTACATTTCTATCAAACTATGCATTCTTTTGATGCAAAATACTGGCGATAAAAGACGATTGTTCCGTTGATTTCATTCTTCCTTCCTTCTTCTCCGAAATGTCTGTACTCTGGCTCTTCTTTCTCTTTTTGTTCCCTCCTATCCGTGCAGAAGTGCCGTTTCGAGTAAGAATTCACAACTCCAGAAGAATCTGAGGATCCAGAAGACGTTCCAGACATCTGTATTCAGTTTGTTCACTTCGAATCCACTTCCGAATCTGTCTCCACAATGCAAAAAAGAGATGGTTCAGTTCATAACGGGCCTCGACAAAATATCCAGAATCGCCGAGAAATACCTGGACGGATCGGTGGAAGAATCGGATTTTCAGACGATTTCAGACAATCTATTCGCTGCCAAACGTAAGTGGAATTGAAGGAAAAACAAAGGGGAACTAGGACATTCAGAGTTCGACGCCTTCGGAAAGATTCCATCCGGTCTCACTCAAAGAACTTATTCTGGAGTCGGGAACTATGCGGCATGCGAAGATGTGGATGGACTGAAATACGAAACAAACTACTGCCACGTCGTCGTTTTCTTTCGAAAAGGAATCAATTGTGACTACGCTCTGAGTCCCGTGAACTACCTTCTGCCTAGGATGAAACTATCAGTTTGTATGCCTCGAAGCTGTTCCAGCTTTGAAATCACTGAGACCTATCAGTCGACACTTTCCAATTTACCACTGACAGTGTGTGATACTCACTGTGTCAAGAAGAGCCCTCACGAAGACGTCGAGACAGACGACGTCTTCTTCTGGATGGTCACGTCGTTTTTCACAATCATATTTTCGATGGCCGTCTGTGCCACATTCTTGGAATCACGAAACGAGCAAATCCAAAACACAGCCGGCATCGGAACGAAGATCCTTCTGTGTTTCTCTCTGATTTCCAACTTCCGACGGATTCTCTCAGTCAAAGAATACACGGAGAACGAGATCAAAGGGATCGACTTCCTCAGAACTGCCAGTGCTTTTTGGGTTGTAACGGTTCACTGTTCATTATCACTATTGGACTCGGATTCGCTGAAGACGTTTCTCAGTTTTAGAACTAAATTTTTCGATCGGTTGATCTTCCACGGAGAGTTCGCTGTTGACGCCTTCTTTTTCATCTTCGGCGTCACTCTTGCCTTTGTTTTCCGGAAACAAAGACTCTCTGACAAAGAGATCCGCTCTCCTGGAACATGGATCGCTTATGTCTGTACCAGATACTTCCGTCTGATTCCTCCGATGATCACCTGGGTTCTGGTGTTCACAATCTACGGAGAATACCTCATCGGACCGACCGATTCCTTCGGCGGCGGAGGAATGGAAGAGAACATTCTGATTTGCAAGAACCATTGGTGGAAACTGCTTTATTTCCGACAAGCAGACGGATTCCTACCTGAAATCGTAACTTTTCTCCTCAACCGATTTACCCGTGATCTCTTTTCAGTGTTATCCTTGGACATGGTACATCGCGGAAGACTTCCGGATCTATCTGATGTCCGCAGTTCTGCTGGCCGTCATGCACTCTTCTATTCGGAAGGCACTCCTCTTGATGGCAGTTGTTGGAGCCGTGAGCGTCTTGTGGACATTCTACTTGTATTCCAGTTTTGAATTCTCAAAGTGGGTTGAAGTGCGTCTGGAAGTCGAAAAACGGAATCGTTCAGTTTCTTCTTGTACACTCTTTTCATTCACGTGAGCGGATGTGTCAGACTTCCGATTGTACTCATTGGAATGATCACTGGATACATTCTCTTCAACAAGCACTCATGGGAGATTCATTTCAAACGAAAACGAGTTTTGTTGACAGGATGGCTAGCTTGTGGTCCAATGCTAACTTACGCGTTCTTGGGAAACTGGGACCATGACCAGGGAGCCAGATGGACGTACATTCAAGGAGCCACCTATTTCGTCTTATCTCGCATCTGCTGGTCTCTTTTTCTGTCCTGGATCGTCCTGACATGCAATTTCCATTTGTCTAATCCCCTTGCCTCCTTCATGAGTCACCCGATTTGGCGTCCTTTCGGAAAGCTCACCTACTGCATCTACCTGGTTCATCCGACAACCATGTTCGTAATCTTCAACCTGTCAGACCGTCCTCAGTACGCCACGTCGATGATCCACCTGGTACATCTTCAGTGCCGCATGTGAACTCGAGCATTCAACTTCCAGATCGTCTCGATGGCGATTCCGATCTTTGTCGTTTCCACTCTCATCGCCTTCATCTGGAGTGCTTGTTTCGAGGTTGCAGTGAGTAGATTAATGCAATTATCGATGGGAAGGAACAGAAGCAAGGACGATTGACCACATATGAAAGAAGAGATTTATGAATTGTACCAATTGAAATTCTATTCATTTCCTAAACTTAGAAAGCAATTGATCAAAAAAGTGTTGAATAACAATAAATGAATATAAGATTTTGAGCCGTTTCCGAGTTCATTTGCATTTCAATCAGACGGCGACACTATCTTTTCAACTATACCATTGTGTGGACAGAAACTGGCTATAGGAGACCATTCTTGTGTTGATTTCATTTCTCTTGTCCAAAATGTCTGTATTCTGGCTCATCTTTCTCTTTTTGTTCCCTCCTATCCGTGCAGAAGTTTCGTTTCGAGTAAGCACTAATCCAGAAGAATCTGAGGATCCAGAAGACGTTCCAGACATCTGTATTCAGTTTGTTCACTTCGAATCCACTTCCGAATCTGTCTCCACAATGCAAGAAAGAGATTGTTCAGTTCATAACGGGCCTCGACAAAATATCCAGAATCGCCGAGAAATACCTGGACGGATCGGTGGAAGAATCGGATTTTCAGACGATTTCAGACAATCTATTCGCTGCCAAACGTAAGTGGAATTGAAGGAGAAACAAAGGGGAACAAGGACATTCAGAGTTCGACGCCTTCGGGAAGATTCCATCCGGTATCACTCAGCAAACATATTCTGGAGTGGGAAATTATGCGGCTTGTGAAGATGTGAACGGACTGAAATACGAAACAAACTACTGCCACGTCGTCGTTTTCTTCGAGAGAAACATCAGTTGCGATTACGCTTTGAGTCCAATCAGTATGCTTTTGCCGCGTGCCAGGTTGGCCGTGTGCATGCCCAGAAGCTGTCTGAGCTCGGAGATTACAATGATCTATGAGTCTGCACTAGCCGATCTACCGGTGACAGTGTGCAAGAGTGAATGTGTCAGAAAGGATCTCCAGGAAGAAGACGTCGAGACAGACGACGTCTTCTTCTGGATGGTCACATCGTTTTTCACAATCATATTCTCGATGACCGTCTGTGCCACATTCTTGGACTCACGAAACGAGCAAATCCAGAACACGGCCGGCATCGGAACGAAGATCCTTCTGTGTTTCTCTCTGATTTCCAACTTCCGACGGATTCTCTCAGTCAAAGAATACACGGAGAACGAGATCAAAGGAATCGATTTCCTCCGAACTGCCGCTGCTTTCTGGGTCATAACCGGGCATTGTATACAAATGTTGTTGGATTCGGACTCGCTCAAAACACTGTTCGCAATCAGGGAAAACTTTTTCGAGAGGATAGTTTTTCACGGAGAGTTCGCAGTGGAGACTTTTTTCTTCATCTTCGGATTCACTCTCGTTTCATCTTTTCTCAAACAGAGACTCTCTGACAAAGAGATTAGATCTCCTGGAACTTGGATCGCTTATGTCTGTGTCAGATACTTCCGTCTGATTCCTGCGATGATCACCTGGGTTCTGGTGTTCACAGTCTACGGAGAATACCTCATCGGACCGTTTGATTCGTTTGCAATGGGTGCTTTGAAAGGGAACATTCAGATTTGCAAGGACCATTGGTGGAAGCTACTCTATTTCAAGCAAGGTGACGGATTCCTACCCGAAATGGTACCAAAAGCTCCTCATCAACGTGCTAATGTCTGTTCGGTTTGCAGTGTTATCCTTCGACATGGTACCTGGCGGCTGACTTCCGGATCTATCTGATGTCCGCAGTTCTGCTGGCCGTCATGAACACTTCTATTCGGAAGGCACTCCTTTTGATGGCAGTTGCTGGATCTCTGAGCATCATTTGGACATTCTACTTGCACTCCAGTTTTGATTTCTCAAAGTGGGTCTGATAATTCTAAGAAGTGGGAATGTTGTACTTTCCAGTTTCTTTCTATACACAATCGTCATCCACATGAGCGGAAGTGTTAGACTTCCCACAGTTTTCATCGGAATGCTGACTGGATTAGTGCTCCTGAACAGAAAGTTATTTGAGCCTTTTTCTGGTCGGAAATGGCTTGTATCCGTCTGCTGGATGGGCTCTCTCGTCATGGTAACTTATGTTTTCCTCGGAAACTGGGACCATGATCAGGGAGCCAGATGGACGTACATCCAAGGAGCCACCTATTTCGTCTTATCTCGCATCTGCTGGTCTCTTTTTCTGTCCTGGATCGTCCTGACATGCAATTTCCATCTGTCAAGTCCTCTTGCTCAGTTGATGAGTCACCCGATCTGGCGTCCTTTCGGAAGGCTCACCTACTGCATCTACCTGGTCCATATGACTGTCATTCACGGAGTCTTGAACCTTTCCGATCGTCCCGTGTATGCCACGTCGCTGTTCCATTTGGTATTCTGAAGTCGGCGGATCCGTTTCTCACGATTCTTTCAGATCGTCACCATGGCCATTCCAGTCATTGTCATCTGTTTGTTCGTCGCCCTTTTTTGGAGTGCAATTGTCGAGGTGGGAGCGAGCAGACTCGTCCACTTATTGATGACCGAGAGTCGGAGGAGATCACTGAAGGAGGATTGACGATATTAGGTTCCCATGTGTGACATCATAAACGCGTAACGTTATGATTTATGGCCGGTTTATGACAGGTGTCACGTGACACCTCTGTGCGTCTCCGACTGGTCATCATTTGTCTGTGTTCTCTGCGATCAAGATACGCGTAAGAAAACAGATAAGAGAGGGGAGAGGGGAAAAGAGAAGACGACTGCCCTCCGTCCGTCTTTCTCCGTCTCCGTCTCGCATCAATCGATCTTTTATTCATCGCATCTTTCTTTTCCCATTAGCTCCTCTTCTTCTTCTCTCGATCTTGTTATTTCTTTCCGTTCTCGAATGTCTCGTGGAAACTGCACAGTTTGCAACTCTCCGAATGCGGCGAACTTCCATTTCGGAGCACACGCTTGCAAGGTAGCACTGACGATTGGTGGGCTCTTCTCAACTTTTCCGAGTTTTCAGGCATGCGCCGCGTTCTTCCGTCGCAGTGTGAAGACGCAGCAGGTGTACGAGTGCTCCAGCGAGCAAATGTGCGAGATAAACCATGCGTTGCGGCTCAACTGTCGACACTGTCGGTTCACAAAGTGTCTCGAGGCGGGCATGCAGGAGGAATGTCAGTCCTTCCCTCCTTCTTCCCCTCAATTGGCTCATTTCCAGTGGTTCAAGGCCCGCGAGACTCGAACGTCGCCAAAATGGGCGGTCGTCAGAAGCAGACGCCGATTCCCGAGGAGCCGATTCCGTCGCAGAGCTCCGCCGTCTGTAAGTCGCTCTTCTCGCTTTCAGCCTTCGCATCAGGCCGTTTCAGACTACGAGCGGTCGACGCCAGAAGAACTCGTGTTCGATCCGCCGAACGAGTGGGACTACGAGCCGGCCAAGAAGACGCAGAAGACGTCGGACGATCTGATGGAGCTCGACGAACTGCAACAGTTCATCAAACTTCCGCCGCCGGCGATTCCGATCGAAATGAGGCGGAAAGTGGATGAGATGGATCCGGAAGAAGAGGACAGACTCTACAATCTGTCGGCTCTCTACTTTGATCAGATGATCAATTTGAACATGAGAAGACGTCTGACCTACACCGAGAACCATCTGGCGACGATGTTTGACGGTCCGTGCCACTGTGTGAGATCACTTTTTTCCTCATACATTCCATTCACGGTCAGTTTCAGCCGTACGAGAAATCCGACCTGAAATCGTTCGATCATCGTCTCTATCGACAGAAGAATCGCAACGAATACACGATGATTCTCGACTACGTCAACCGATTCCCGGAGTTTCGGCTGCTCAACAAGTCTGAAAAGAACGTGCTCTTTCGGACCGCCAGTGCCGTCGATGTGCTCATCGATCAGGCGTATTACAGTCAAGTGTACGTCTTCGAAAACTGTGTTCCCAGAAGCAACGTCTTCTTTTTTTCAGACTCTTCCCAAACGAGTCCGTTCTGGTGACTATCAAAGGAGAACGTCTTCTGATGGACCCGCTCCCGGAGCCGGAAAACGAGGAGGACTCCTTCCAGAAGTCACTTGTTCTGATGCTCCGAAAGCAGTGGCAGCATGTAGTCGTGCCTCTCAAGAATCTGAAGATGTCACTCACAGAGTTCGCTCTCTTCAAAGCCCTCACCATCTGGCACTACAGTAAGACAACTCTCAAAGAGAGCTCTAACAACTCCAATCCATTTCCAGATTACTACAAACTACAAGACACGGGACGTCAAATCTCGGCCCGCCAACGCGACGAGATCTTCCGCACCCTGCTGCTGATCTGCAAGGACGAAGGACACGACGACGCACTGCTCCGCGTCTCGGAGCTCGTTCTGGCGGTCGGCATCGTGATGGCGGAGGTGCACGAGATGATCACCTCCTTCATCGAAGTCATGATCTTCGACGACGTCGACGATCCGATTCTCAAGGACATGCTCAAGTTTCAGTACTGAAAACACCGATCTCATTGTGAATGAACTTTGAAAGTACAAGTCGACGAACATCGATCTCTTCGCGTTTTCCCTTCTGTTTCTAGTATGTCCTTGTTCTCTTAAAAACGAACAAAACATCCCAATGACTCGTGGGAAATACGGACAAACCTTCAGTGGTCAACGACTGCCGAGAGTCATTACAAGTAAATTTCGGTCATTTCCCACTCTTGAAACGCTTCCTTCCAGTGCATTGGAAATAGAAGAGAACGAGTGCCGGCGGTTTCTGGGAAAGTGAACTCTGCCTTCTCACTACCCCCCACTAAGCTCCGCCCACTTTCTGCACCTCAAACTCCATGCTCGTTTCGTTTCAGCTGCCTTCTTCTTCTTCTTCTTCTTCTTCTTCCAGTTCAACATCAAATTCCCATGACTCTCGTGTTTTTTTGTGTGTGTGTGTGTGTGTGTGTGTGTTCCACAAACACAAATGCAATATATCTCGGCTCGCCGTAGTGAGGTTGTCAGTTTTTCGGTTTCGTTGGTTTCTTTATGTCCCCGTGCACAGCTGAATGAACGCCTTCTGAATTCTGACAACGTCTTCTGATATTGACCCAATTACGTGGATCATACTTCACGACCACGAAAGCAATGTGGTGCTCAAATTATAGCCAATTGGATTGGAGTGGGGGAAGTTTCTGGAAATCGGTTGTTGGAACTTGATTTTCGAGAGCACGGACGCACTTTGTACCGAAAGCACCTTCGTCGATCTTTTCGCTTCGCTGACTCCGTCACGTCTTCTTCTTCTTTCCCTTATTCTTCAGATGATGTTATTCTCTTCAGAAGTCGCCTAATGAGTGTCGCCGTTTCGACGTACGCCTACGTCTACCAGTCGATTCGCGACGTGCCCGAATACGTGGCATTCAGAAGCACACCGTTCAGTTGGCCCGTCGTCTTCCTCCTCACCACCCTCCTCTACACCGTTCCGTGCGTCGTCGTCTTCGCCCGCATCGCCGTCTTCTACTTCCGAAGCGGCGAGCGGATCCGCAAAAACGGGCTGCGCATCGAGATGTTCCAGTCGTTTTTGCTGATGCAATTCTGGAACAACGTCTCGGTGCTCGCCGATTTCCTAATGTTTCGCGTTCCCAACTCGACACTTTTCACCGCGTTCTGTGCGTCGCAAAACCCGCAGGTTTACCTGAAAATCGTCGTTTTTCTCTACCACTGGTCGATTTACACCGCCGAAATGACGACCGTCCTGTTTTGTGTGCTCCGCGTCGCCATTCTGTATTTTGCGCCGAAACAGAGCCGGAAGACGGTGAGTTTGGAGAGGAAAGAGAGAAGAAGTGGGGCAAGAAGGGGGTTCCAGATGGTCACCGTCGTGCCTTCCGTGATGATCGTCGTCGGATTCCTGATGTCACTTCCGCATCTTCTCTCCGACGGCCTCTGTCTTCAGCTCTTCGAGCCCTACCCGTTCGGATCGCTCGTCATTCTCTCGAAATTCCATTACGACAATCTGGTGAGTCGGTCGTGTCTCTCCGAGTGACAGCTGAAAACAAATGTTATTTGCAGAACTACGTCGTGCTCTGGAACTTGTTTCTGCACTGCGCCGCCACTCTCGTCGTCGTTCTCATGAACGTTCTGATGCTTCTGAAGATCCGAGAGAGACGAGCCTTGTGAGTTCAACCTCATCCTTTCTGCTAACTTCGGAGCCCCTCTCAGATCCATGCAAGCGCGAAACTTCCGGAACTCGAAGGCGGAGAGCACGTTGACGGGCACGATGATCATCCTCGTCGTTCCGATGATCGTCAGTCAGCTCGTCGCAGTGAGTCATCTCCCTTCTCCCCTCCTCACCTCTTCATCTTCTCGTTTCGCAGCTCGGCGAGCTGTTCCACTTCGAGATCCTCTCCTACATCCTGCTGCTCCGTCCGGTCTTCCTCGACACTCGCGTCCACGTCGTCTCCGTCTACTTCTACGTGACGCATCCCGTGTTCAAGAAGCCTCTCACCAATCCGCCCACTTCCATTTCGCACACCTACTATAGCCGTGATTCGTGTTTCAAACGCGCTCCATTGAACGCAAGCCAAATTTCTGGGTGGCGGCGGCGAATTTCTTTTCTGTTTTCGGCCGTTTTTCTCGATTTTCACCCGATTTCCTTCATTTTTTCGACAGAAAAGGTTGAAATTTTGGTTTCAGGGCAGCTTATCAACATTTTCATTCAATTTTTCCCCAGAAAAATAGAGAAAAT
Source organism: Caenorhabditis afra (assembly GCA_963570955.1). Taxonomy (NCBI): domain Eukaryota; kingdom Metazoa; phylum Nematoda; class Chromadorea; order Rhabditida; family Rhabditidae; genus Caenorhabditis; species Caenorhabditis afra. The sequence continues at coordinate 8,979,259 of OY751536.1, read as the reverse complement.
CGCGCGAAAATTGGCGAAAAACGACAAAATGTCGGAAAGAATTTCGGCCGAGGCGAAGTACTGTCTCAGCGGGGCGCGTTTGAAACACCAATCACGGCTATAGTAGATCTTCTGATTCAGGTCTTCTTTTTCCCCGCTTCCTGCTCGTTCTCTGCAATATGCTCATCTCTGGCACATGGCGGCGCTCTGATTTAATGTTTTGATCCCCGCGCCTTGTTTTGCACATTTCCAAGGACTAAAGATTCGAAATGATAATCTGTTGTGGCGCTGGGTGCTCGTGTCTCACCTGCGGAGTCTCACACTCTTCGAGATCTCGATAACGCCGCCCCCTCGGTGTCTGCGTTTCCAACGAATACATACTTCCGAAGTAGAGACAAGGCCAAGGCCGATAACATCAGACACACACGACGGCCAACTTTTGTCTCACTCTCCCTATAACACACCTTTCTGCGATTCTTGGTCTTCTCGCTGTCCGCTCCTGAACGTGCACTATGTCAAGATGCTCGCTGCGAGTGCTCCGGCTCCGTGGAAACTGTGTGCGGTGTGCTGTCGGAAGGCGTTGTGCAACAACTACGGCGTTCGTTTCTGGAAGAGAACCTGCAGCTTCATTTCCGTTTCCAGATTCTGACGTGCGACGCGTGTAAGATGTTCTTCCGGCGGGTGGTTCTGCTGAATCTCGAGTACAAGTGCAATCGGGACGCAGTCTGTTTTCACAGTTGGGACCCCCTTCCTCTCCGCCTCTCATCTTCGCCTCGCGTTTTTCCAGACCTCGACCTGAAGTCGAAGATGCCGGCGTGTCGAGCGTGTCGCTTCCAGAAGTGTCTCGAGGTGGGAATGGTGTTCCGGCCGGTGTCGAATCTGAAGAGCACGGAGAACGACGACGTCGCCTCGCTCATCGGCAGGCTTGTGTATCTGGACACACGGAGGTCCAACTGTCTGATGAGCAAGTTCACCGACGAGAATCCGACACTCGCGGATCTGGTCGAGAGGCGGAAGGTCGCCATCGTCGCGCAGAGGACGGCGGAGATGCGCGTCGAAGACTGGCGCTTCTTCGTCATCTTCACCACCGTCGACTTCCTGCTCAGTCTCGACTTTATGAAGCATCTCGACTCCACGGAGAAGACGTTGATCCTGAAGAGCTTCTCCGCCAAGGCCACGCTCCTCTTCAACGCGTTCCGCACGATGAGGTCGAAGAGCGACAAACTGATGACGCCGGGCGGTCACGAGATCGTCCCCGAGGAGCTGCAAACGTGAGTTTCAGCCGATTCCCCGTGGCAGAATGTTCCAGTTCAGCTTCTGTCAAGTCTCGCTCGACTTCATCTGCCGCATCAGAAGCCGTCTTGTCAGCAAACTCATCCATCTGAACATCACTAATGAGGAGTTTCTCCTCATCACCGTCATTCTCTTCTGTAACCCAGGTGACTCTTCGATCTTTGAAGCATCGGAGCAAGATCCGAGAGATCCCCTGTTTGCAGGCCTGTTCTCTGCGAACGAACGAGTCCGCGACCTGATCGCCGGTCAGCAGCAGACGTACAGCTCGGCGCTCTTCCGTCACTGCCTGCTCTCCCACCAAAGCTCCGCCCCCTCGCGATTCGCCGAGCTGCTCTCGTTGTGCCACGTCATCGACAAGAATATGGAGGACATCCAGAATCTGACGTTCATCGTCAAACTCAAAGTCGACGTGGCCGAATGCAAGCAGCTGTTCAACGACATCATCTGAAGATCTCTTTCTCTCCCTCTCTCTTGTGGAATAAAAGAAACCAGAGACGGTCTTCTCGAAAGTGGCTCCACTTCGTATCCGACTAACCACTCCGTAAGTCGCTACGCAGCCAATTACTCTCCCAATTGCCCACCATCGTCTCTCTCTCCAATCGCAACCAATTCCTTCTCGAGACTCCATTCCTTCCGTCCATTCATTCAATTCGACCGCAACAATGTCCAAAGTGTTCATGGATATCACTTCCGACGGTGCGCCGCTCGGCAAACTCGTCTTCCAGGTCAGTTTCTCGATGGAGCGCACTTCCCCCCACACTCGCTTTTTCAGCTCAACACCGAAAAGTGTCCGAAGACGTGCGAGAATTTCGTGAAGCTGTGCACCGGCGAGCTCGGCTTCGGCTACAAGAATTGCGTTTTCTACCGCGTCATTCCCACTTTTTGCGCTTGTGTGAGTTCGGTTTTTGAGGGTGGCGGGAAGATTGAAAGTGGAATTTTCAGTCCGGAGACTTCGAGACCCAGAATGCTCGCCGCGACGGCGGCAAATCGATTTTCGCGGAGAAGTATTTCGATGACGAGAATTTCGAGATTCCGCATGACAAGAAGTGAGCATTTCGAATTCCTTTCCAAAAGCAGTGTCGACTCTTGCAGGGGAATCCTCGGAATGGACAATTACGGCTGGGAGCACACGAACTCGTCGCGCTTCTACGTCACATTCCGCGAGACTCCGTGGATGAACAACTTTCACGTGGCGTTCGGTGAGCTCGTTGAGGGCTTCGACGTATTGGACTCAATCGAGAAACTGGGAGTTCTGGAAGGTGGGATGGTTTTGGAATAATGTACGAACTGATAGGGAAAATTACAGGAAACGGGCCACAACAGGGAAGAACCACATCGAAAATCGTCATCTCCAACTGCGGAATTCAAAATAGCTAACTGTATTTCCTCAATAAACTGTACTAATCGAGTACGAAAATATAAGGCTTACGGTAAAAATTGATGAAACGAAGAACAAAATAATAAAAATCTGTGGGACAAAGAGAAGGCGAAACAAGAAAATAAAAAATACAGAAAAATACTGCTACAGTAGTATCAAAGGGTCGGGATGGGAGAAGTATGTCTCTTATCACAAATAAGTACGCAAAAATAACATCTACTCGGAGGTAAATCGAAGAACAAACTGCTAACAGTGGACGGGAGTTTTTGAGTCTAAGAGAAGCGCGTCAAATCATTGACTTCTCGTTGCCATGTGGAACGAGATGCTCGGCGCGGCGATACAGAACGATGTAGGCTTGGGTATTGTCGCGAGGATCGGTACGTTGCGACACCTGGAAAAAAGATAGTTTTCCTCAACAATTGAAAAAGGATGGGCCGAACCGGGGATTGAACCCGGGACCTCTCGCACCCAAAGCGAGAATCATACCACTAGACCATTCGGCCACGCATGAAACTGGATCTGAAGGACAGGGAAGACGTTGGATAGCGGATAAATTCGGGCAGGTGATAACGCCTAATCTCCCACTTTCCGATATCTTCACTGTCTTTTAGGCCCTGTTTCAAGCGTGGCCGAATGGTCTAGTGGTATGATTCTCGCTTTGGGTGCGAGAGGTCCCGGGTTCAATCCCCGGTTCGGCCCATTCCCTTTTGGCGATGGAATCGACAAAAAAGTTTCCGATCATTGACAACCGAAGTACGTTCGTTCTTTTTTTGCATAATCGCATTACAAAACCGAGGTTTTTTCGAACTAAGCGAAGCGTTACAAAGGACGGACTTACTGTAGAATCGTTGAGCGTCACGAACTGACTCTCCCTCTTGCGGGCACGTGCGATACACCAATAGTGACCGTAATCCAGAGTGGTTCCCGCATGGATTACAGATCCGCAAAGCTTGTAGACAGTCGATTCGCCTTCAGTGGCCATGCTTCCCACGTCGAGAGTTTCCTAGAGGGAGGAAAAGTTAGATAAAAAGAGTTTGCAACTCACATTGAGGGTGACGGGTCGCGAGATCTTCTTGCCCCATCCGTCGAATGAGAAGCGAGATATGTGAAGCAGCAGGATCTGAGGAGCACGGAGCAACGTCGGCTTAACCGGGGCGTCCGACTTCTTTTTGCACGCCGAGCAGTTGTAGCCGTAGATGGTGGACACGGCGAAGAGCTGCTGCATGAGATCCTTGATGGCGTGATTTCGGCCGGAGGCGTCCTTTTTAAGCATACGCACAGTCATCACAGTGTTGTTCTCGTAATACACATGCTTGTGTTTGCAAACACGGCATTGAACTGTAAATTCAGGCGTCGAGAGAGAATTCGGGGAGAAAACAAGTACCTTCATTTCTGATCGAGTATCCAAACAGATCATCGGCCACTTTCCGCTCTTTCAGTCTGAAATTCTTAGGGAATCAGTTAAGACTACAGCTTTTCCTGAATAACCTCGGATTTGTGCGCGCGATCTTGTCCAATTTGCCGAGAATGGCTAGAAGAGCGTCGTGCGCGTCTTCCTGACGTCCCTGGTTGAATTTACGCACCGATCGAAATGCCTCTTTGAACCACATGATGCTTCCAGTGTGATTTGGACTTTGTAAAAAGCAGCGCTTCCAGTTGCAAGCCAGACACGCTGAAACGAGAGTTACTCGTGATGTTAGAGAAGATGAAGCTCACAGGAATCTTGACAACGATGATCTTGAAGTATCCGAACGATCGCCGGGACGTGAGAAAGCAATTGGACGCATGAAATGGCGTAGCAGTAGATTGACGGGTTCTGGATGCCCTTCTCCGGATAATTCTTTAAGAAATTGATTAATCGGTGTATTTCAAGTTTTAAAACCTCTCTTAATTCTGACCAATTCCATGCGTATAAATGGCTGACTGCTTCGTGATTATCTAATATTTCGTTGCCTCGATCCGACAAAGTTCGTGGACGATTGGCGCGTTTCGCTTAAAACATGGAAAAATAGAAAAAAAAACTAATATAAAACAACTTACAAGGTGATTCTTCGATTCTCCCATTCGTTTCACGCTCATAAAGTTTCGTACTTTGAATCGGAGTCTTCGGCCGGGAGTATGACGATGAGGGTGTGGTGAAAAGCCATTTGTTCGTTTTGAACGTTCCCCATCCTTCATTGTTGACTGTCATACTGCAAAAACAGAATGAAAATGTAAAAAGAGTGATGTTTTATAGAAATACAGCGAAAACAGTTTGCGAAATCGATTTAAAATAAGTTCACCGATAAAAAATTGAAATTCAAATTTTAAAGGCGCACGCCTTTTGGGGACCACGATATCTCGGCACGAAAAGCGGCGCCCACCCAAATCCTAAATCCGAAGAATTAATTTTCAGCGATTTTTTCGGATTTTTTGCGTTTTTCATGGCAAAAAAGTGGTTTGGTGAGGAAATTTTTGTTCCATGCGCCGCAATACGTTGTTCCGCGTTTCCTTCTCTCCCTCCCTTCTCGTTATTTAGCCCGTTTGTCGTTTTGCGGGAAATTTGATATTTAGGCCTACTTTCGACGTTTTAAAACATTTCTTTGAGATGGAAATGAGGTCATGGGATTTCTTAAAGCGTTTTTGTTCGATTATTTTAGCACGTTTCTTTCATCCTAACTTCGCCTACACTTGCTCGATTCAGTTTTCGGGTCGTAAAGAATATTCGTTTTGCAGGTAATCATGACGGACGTCGAAAAGCAGATTGAGATCCGCGAGAAGAAGAACCGCAATGTGATGCGTGAGCTCAAGATTCAGAAGCTCTGCCTCAACATCTGCGTTGGAGAGTCTGGAGATCGTCTCACTCGTGCCGCTAAGGTGAAGCGTTTTGTTAGAATGATTCCAAAAACGATCTCGAATTTCAGGTGCTTGAGCAGCTCACCGGACAAACTCCAGTGTTCTCGAAGGCTCGCTACACTGTGAGAACCTTCGGTATCCGCAGAAACGAGAAGATCTCCGTTCACTGCACCGTCCGTGGAGCGAAGGCCGAGGAGATCCTTGAGAAGGGACTTAAGGTCAAGGAGTACGAATTGTACAAGGAAAACTTCTCCGATACTGGTAACTTCGGTTTCGGTCTTCAAGTGAGTTAATTACGAGGAGTTCTAATAACAAAAGTTGAATTAAAGGAGCATATCGATCTCGGAATCAAATACGATCCTTCCATCGGAATCTACGGAATGGACTTCTATGTCGTTCTCGACCGCTCCGGAGTCAGAGTTTCCAAGCGCAGACGCACGCCAGGACGCGTCGGACCATCGCACCGTGTCGGACGCGAGGAATCGATCAAATGGTTCCAGCAGAAGTACGACGGAATCATCCTGCCACCAAAGCCGAAGGTCAAGAGAAATGTCTACCGCCGCCGTTAAGTTTTTTCTATTTTCTGAATAAACTGTTGTTATTTATACTTGTAAGGTGTTATGTAGCTTTCGAAATATAAAAGAAAAAGGGGGTTATTGGACGGACAGGACGAGGATAAATGGAGAGGAAGCAAGCGAACAAAGGTGGACACATGTCAATCAACGAGTGCGATGTCAGATGTTTATCGGTTCTCCGACTCTCCTCTCCGTAGAGGATACAAGAACAACAAAATGTCGGAGAATATCGGAGTTTGCCCTTCTTTGAAAAACTCCCAAACTCGGTGGTTTCTGTTTTTTCCGACTTTCAGTTACTTTATCATAAATACTGGCCAAAGTATGGGGAAGCATTAGAAAATCTCAAAATATGGCAACATTCTCAAGGTATTTAGGGGATGCGGATGCGAAAAAATCAATGTGATTCAGATAAAATTCACAAGAAACAAAAAACTGCTCTAATTGTTTAAATGTGGAAATAGAGATATAGACTAGGAACTATTTTTGGGGGGAAATGATAATGGGGCGGGTGACTTTACACAAAAGACGCAGAGAGAGTCAATTATTCGCTCTTCTCGTTCTCGTACGGAGCCGGAAGCGAGCTCTCGAATTGATCGATTCCCCAGATCTCGCGGGCGTACTCGGCGATCGTGCGATCCGTCGAGAACTTTCCAGTGGACGCGATGTTGTACAGAGCCATTCGGGACCACTTCTCTTGGTCACGGAACGTGTCGGCAACCTGAAAACAAGGAGATTGGAATGAAGAATGCAGATGGATGGGTTGGTTACCTTGTCCTGAGCGGCAATGTAAGCGTCGAAGTCAGCGCACACCATGAATCGGTCGTGATGACGGAGCATGTTGGAAAGATCGCGCAGCTGAGACGGGTCTTCAGGAGTGAACATTCCGCTCTCGATTTGGTCGACGATCTGCTTGAGCATCGGGCTCTTGTTGATGAACTCTTGCGACGAATAGCCGCGCTTTTGCAGCGCCTCGACCTCCTCGACGTTCATTCCGAAGATGAAGATGTTGTCGTCTCCCATCTCCTCGGCCATTTCGACATTGGCTCCGTCGAGAGTTCCGATGGTGAGAGCTCCGTTGAGCATGAACTTCATGTTACCAGTTCCGGAAGCCTCGGTTCCGGCGGTCGAGATCTGCTCGGACAGATCGGCCGCCGGGATAATCTTCTCGGCCATCGAGACACGGTAGTTCTCGAGGAAGATCACCTTGAGACGGTCTCCGACGATCGCATCGTTGTTGACTTGCTCGGCCACAGCGGTGACCAAACGGATGATCTGCTTGGCCATGTGGTAGCCAGGAGCGGCCTTTCCTCCGTAGAGGACGGTTCTCTTGACCATGTCGATGTTCGGGTTCTCCTTGATACGGTTGTACAAGGCGATGACGTGAAGGATGTTGAGGAGCTGTCTCTTGTACTCGTGGATACGCTTCACGTGCACGTCGAACAGCGAGGCGGCGTTGATCTGAACGTTGTACTCGTCGCTCAGATACTGCGCCACGTGCTGCTTGTTTTCGAGCTTCACACGACGGATCGAATCCAGGAATCCGGCATCGTTGGCGTACTCTTTGAGCTTCTGGAGCTCATCGAGGTTGGTGATCCACGACTCGCCGATCTTCTCGACGATGAGGTCGGCAAGCGACGGGTTCGAGAGAAGGAGCCAACGACGTGGGGTGATTCCGTTGGTCTTGTTCTGGAAGCGATCCGGATAGAAGTCGTAGAAGTCACGGAACGTGGAGCTCTTCAGAAGGTCCGAGTGGAGCGCGGCGACTCCGTTAATGGCATGCGAGGCGACGATGCACAAGTGGGCCATGTTGATACGCTTCTCGCCGAACTGGTCAGCCTCCTCGACGATCGACATGCGACGCATGCGGTCGAAGTCTCCCGGATAACGCTTCGAGATGGTCTCCATGAAGCGCTGGTTGATGTCATAGATGATCTCGAGGTGACGTGGCAGCAGGTTCTGCATCAGAGACACTGGCCAACGCTCGAGAGCCTCCGGAAGGAGTGTGTGGTTGGTGTAAGCGTAAGTCTTGACACAGATGTCCCAGGCCTTATCCCAGGTGAGTCCCTCGACATCAACGAGCAGACGGATCAGCTCAGGGATACCGATGGATGGATGGGTATCGTTGAGCTGGATGGCCACCTTGTCCGGGAAGGTGTCGAAGTTGACACGGACGGCCTCGCGGTTTCCGTAGATCGACGACTTGAAGCGACGGATGATGTCCTGGAGAGTCGCAGCGACAAGGAAGTACTGCTGCTTCAGACGCAGTTCCTTTCCGAGGAACATCTGAAACGAAGGAAAAGAAGGAAGTGATACAAGTCGCAATGACACTAACGTTGTCGTTCGGGTAGAGCACACGAGTGATGTTCTCGGAGAGGTTGCGGTCCATGACGGCCTGTACATAGTCTCCGTCGTTGAAGAACTTCAGATGGAAGTGGTTCTCAGCCTTGGCCGACCACAGACGGAGCGTGTTCACGATGTTGTTCTTGTAGCCGGGCACCGGAGTGTCGTACGGCATGGCGAACACGACCTGAGTGTCGATCCACTTGGATTTTCCCTGAAATCAAACAGCTTGTAAATAATTAGGAAGAATTGAAAAAAGGGTGGGCCGAACCGGGGATTGAACCCGGGACCTCTCGCACCCAAAGCGAGAATCATACCACTAGACCATTCGGCCACGCATGAAACTGGATCTGAAGGACAGAGAAGACGTCGGATAGCGGATAATAACGGGCAGGTGATAACGCCTAATCTCCCACTTCCCGATATCTTCTCTGGCTTTCAGGTCCTGTTTCAAGTGTGGCCGAATGGTCTAGTGGTATGATTCTCGCTTTGGGTGCGAGAGGTCCCGGGTTCAATCCCCGGTTCGGCCCATTCTCTTTTAGTGCTCACCTCCTCCTTGACAACTTTTCCGTAGAAGTTGACCGGAAGCATGTACTCCGGACGGGCCTTCTCCCACGGGTTTCCGAAGCGAAGCCAGTCATCGGGCTCCTCGATTTGCCACCCGTCGCGGATGAGTTGCTTGAAGATTCCGTACTCGTAGCGGAGTCCGTATCCGTAAGCCGGAATGCCCAGAGTGGCCATCGAGTCGAGGAAGCACGCGGCGAGACGACCGAGTCCTCCGTTTCCGAGTCCGGCGTCCTCTTCGATCTCCTGCAGCTCCTCGATGTCGAGTCCGAGCTGGTAGAGGGCCTCGTCGACGGTGGCCTGGATTCCGAGGTTCATCATGGTGTTCGACAGGGTGCGTCCCATGTAGAACTCGAGCGAGAGGTAGTAGACGCGCTTCGGGTCCTTGTCGTAGTAGTGCTGCTGGGTGCGGATCCAGCGGGACACGAGATGGTCACGGACCGTGTTGGCCAGCGCGAAGTAGTAGTCACGGTCAGTGGCCACATTGCGATCCTTGATGATCGAGAAGTGGAGATGACGATTGAACGCCTTCTTGATGTTGGAGACGTTCTCCACTTGAGCGATTCCACGCACAGAGATCTGCTTGCGACGGTCGTGGTCGTTGGTGATCATGGCTTGGACGGCGGTTTTCTTTGGAGCGACTACGACGGGCGCCTGCAACAAAACAAGTGAAAACTGACTGTTTTCCGAAGGACAAGGAAAAGGACCGGGAAGGCAGATGATGATAACAACACTTTCTCGGGTGCGAAAAGAAAAACAATGATTGGGAGCGACCAATAACTAGGCCTAGATACTTTGAACCTCTAGAACGAACCAAAGTAGAATACCCACATTCTGCTTCTCATTCCCGGTTAAGAAGGCGAAACTAAAACGATCAACAAGGGCGAAACGGGCCGAGTGACCACGACGGTCACCTCATTTACTACCGACAAACTGTGATAACCCGAGCGAAATAGTTGGTAAGAGGCGCGAGAGGGAGAGAGTGATAAAACACCAATGATAAAACAAAGAGCGCGTCGGCGAGGACAACAAACTCGCGCTTCTTTTGCTGATCACACCATCGTTTTCGGCGGACCCATACACTCATTCTCGTCAAAAAACTGGCGATTTGTTCATTGCTCGAGGGCTCGAGGCTAAGCACGTGCAGAAACGTGTAAATCAGATTATCGGATAGACGAAGGCTTCTTTCCTGAGTAAGCGGGAATTCCAAGAAGAGGAGGAAGATGAAAGTCTAATCTTCAAAAATCGACGGACGAATTCTCGTTATTCGAGATTTGAGGCGAAAAACGACGCCACCGCTACCCAACGACGGCCCGAGACAACAAAAGTGATTGTGATACGGCTGATGCCGCCGCAGAGGAGTGGGTGTCTCTTCTCGTCCAGCGACAAACAATTTGTGTCACTGTCGATTTATCAACTCATTCAGTTTGTTTTCACGTGAAGACCAACAACATCCAAATTTGTGTTCTTCTCTGTTTCGGTGGCGTGATTCTCTGATTAGGACAAGAAGGCGTTTTTGAAATTAGAAAGGGAGACGACAAATAAAGAAACATCTCGAAACGACAAATCTGGGGACCTTAGTCTTCTAATCGTATCGATCAATCGCGGCGTCATCTTGGACTTGTTTGCCGAGGAGAAGAGGTCAAGGACCAAAAATCGATAGGAAAGATAGGTCCACTCACCCCTCCTTCTCGCTCGTCAAAATGGAGAGAAGAGAAAGGAATAAAATGCGTTACCCGACGGCTGTGAGCCTCAAATTGCGTTTGGAAGAGAGGGAAACTCGAACGAAACGTTTCGGAGCGAAATTTGAACACAGCTGCTGATCGAGGTCTATCAGTTTCGGGAGGACGAAACGCTTCGAGTAAACACAAACTCACCCGTCGCTTCTCCCTTTCCCCTCTCTTTCTGCTTCCATTTTCTCGACGAGGAAGCTGGGGAAGGGGAGAAAAACGAGAAAGAGCCCTTCCTGAACACACGGCCGTGTGCTCGGCCAGCCCGAGGGGATTCTTAGAGCCGAGGCTGAGGCACAAGCTCTGCGAGGAGGCGACGAGTGTAAAAGGGGAGAGGGAGAAAGAGAGACGGCGAGGAAAACAACTGGACGAGAGTACAGACGGGCAGAGTGAGTGTGTTTTCGACGCGGCAGCTCGGCTCGACGGACACTGACAGTGATAAGAAGGAAGGAAGGTAATGAAGACACGGAGGAGAGATCTTTGCATTTCCTTTCGTTGCTGACAATTCAAATTACAAGGGAACCAAAGTCAAAAGTCAGAAGATCAACTGCAAACATGAAAAGTTTTTCCCGCGAAACGCCTTGGAAATTTCGCATGCTGGTTTTGTTGTTTTATATCTCCTTATCTCGTGATGACGCCGAAAAAGGGAGACGAGAAAAACGGGTATTCTCGATCGTTTTCTGAACACAACATTTGGACTTTAGCAATCGGCGGAGAGGAAAACAGATTTGATTTCGAGAAAGACGGGCGATTCTTGAGATTTTCAAAGAGAAGAGGGAAAGGAAGAATGACAGCTGACGATTTTTGGAAAAAGGGCAGAGCCATGGATTTCTCTATCGGACGTCAAGGACGTAGGGGCTTTGAAATCTGTTTTGAGAACTTAGGCAGTTGGAATTGAGCCCTCGAAAAAGTGACCAGTGAAACAAACTCGATAGACCCGCGGAGCCAACTGACGAAGACGCGAGCCGAAGGCACAGTGGAGAGGAGAAGAGGAGAAGAGCAGCGGCAGAGTAGAAGAGCGAGAAGAAGTGAATAGAATGACATCTGTCGGGGCGCGGCGAAAAAGAGCGGAGCCTACGTGTTTTTCGGCAAGATTCTGCCATCTTCTCCTTTCTGCACGCACGCACTCGCAAATCTCCTCTTCTGCTTCGCCTCTTTTTTTTTTTTCTTGCCGGCGCCCATCAAGAGAGGATGAGAGATTGGGGGAGAAAAGTTATAAAACACTGCGTTTTGTGAATAGATTCTGAAGGATTGCATTAGGGGTATTTCAGAAACGAAACGAGAAACTTACGGCCGGATAGCGAGCCCAGTCGAAGATTCCGAATGCGGACGCCAAGGGCATTTTTGTCAGTTCGAGTCGGTCAGTAGCTGGTCAATGAAGTCGAATAATAAGCGAACTCGACAGGAAACCGTCGAGCATGCCAGTTGTTTGGATGGTTTTCTTGTTTTTCGCAGCATTTTCGCGCAATTTTGAGTTCATTTCTGCGCGCCGTGGATTACTGTAGACGCAAACACTGTGACGAAAATACTCACAAATTCCTAAATTTTGAAGTTTTATGAAAGTTTTTGCTTACCAGAAGTTTGAGAACCGTTCGCAATTTTTTGGTTGAAAACCTCTATTTCCTGAAAATGAGCGAAGTGGTGCGAAGAACGAGATCAGCGGACAACTACGAGCAAGCTGCCGATCGACGAAGAAGGAAGAGACAGCGAGAACTTGAAAACGATCACAGAGAGCCGCCGCTTCGCACTTACATTCAGACAGACTGGAATGTTCGAGGTTCGGTGCAATTGGACAATCCAGAATGTTTGTTTCCAACAGCTTGTCAAAGATTTAAGCTAGAGAAGAAAATTTTCAGTTGTGCTTCGAGAGCTGCTCAAAAATGGCAGGTTTTCTAGGATTCATCTAGTTTCTGATGAAAAGGTACTCCTGGATTTTCGATGAAATGTATAACCTCGTAGACTTCAGATGAGAGATTACGTAATGAAAATCGCCAAAATTGGATGCGACTTCACCAGTTGGGAAAGAGAAAACTTGGTAGGGGAAAAGAAGGACCGAAAGATGTCACCGAACGATTTTTGGAGTTTTCAGATTTTGAACGAACTTTCGGATAGGAATCACGAAAATCTTGTCAATATGATTCACGGCGGCACTTTGAAGTCGGCAAACGGAGAGCACACAACGCACGCAAGGATAATGCATCGGCACGGGAACAGTCTGTTGTATGTGATGATGGACACACGATCCATATTCGGATTGAACATTGCGTTTCCTGTGCAGGACATCCAGACAATTGGCAGTCAGATCTTGGATGGTTTGCAGTATCTGCAGAGCAAAAATGTGATGCACTTGAATCTAAAGCTCGAAAACATCTACTTTGCCGACCCAGACATGTCTGTCACATGGAAGTCAAACCCAATGACGACCGAGATCTGTGTCAGCAACCCGCACATCCGAATCGGCGGCTTCCGACATGCACGTCTAGGCCGTTCCTCCAGCTGCTCGACGGCCACAGTGACCCGCGTGCAGAGCCTCAACTATCGAGCGCCCGAGATTTTCATGTGTCTACCCTACTCGTTCAAATCGGATGTGTGGTCCGTCGGCTGCATTCTCTGCGAGCTCTACACGTGTCGTCTCCTCTTCTTCGGCAGCCGACAAGACGCCAATCCTGATTTACAGTTCGAGCACATGCAGAGAATCGTCGGACAAGGCCCCACGCCCCGAATGTGGAAGGAAGCTCTCCGACTGCGGTAATCTAAGTACGGATGGAAACCCATAATTTCCCGCTTTCCAGTAGTCCAGTCGTCGAGAAAACATCGGATGGTCGGATTCAGCTGAAGCGCAAACTCACTACGAAGCCGGAAAGAGTGATACGTCTTGTTGCGAACTTGCGTGACGGCGACGACGCCGCGGTGCCGCTCTTCGAGATGCTTCGATCTACTCTGATCTTTGATCCGGTGAACCGACCTTCCCTCTCTGAAGTCGCCTCACACTTCTTCTTCAGAACTCAACCTTCGTTTTCTTTGTAGTTCGTTTGATCTGTTTCCATTTTGTCATTTTTCAACTCGATTTTATCAGCAACCATTCATTATTAAAGTTATTAAAGTTTCTTTTTAGGCCATGAGTACAGTTGTTGTTTTGAAGTCCGCGGACACAAACCACGTCGTTGAGTAAGTGCGAGCGCTTGAAGAGAGCGCAGACGACGAGGCTTTCCTCAGGGAAGTGGTTTCTTCCCGTCTGGCAATCCTTGCGCAATCTTACCTTCAAGCATAGACCACATCAAGACCTACAAATTCGTACTCTTCCAGTCCATTTTCCACATTTTCTTTCATTCCCTTCGTTTCTCGCCATGATCTTCGCAATCTTTTCGCTTTGGATAGCTGTATTCACTCTTGCCTTCACCTTCCTTCCTCTTCTCACAGTGCTAGACTGGAAGAAGAGGGGAACTGCCGACGGATTCAGTTCCGTCGGCTTTGTGCAGCCGATTCTCATGTGAGTAGTTCAGAGGATCCGAAAGTCCAACCACTACCGCTACCATTTTCAGCCAATGTCTGTGGCTTCGGCACGGCTTCATGCGCGACGACTGGACGACCATCGTCATAAACACGGTGAACACGGTCGCCTACTCGCTCTACGTACTCGCGTTCGCCTACTACCAACCCAAAAGAGTGAGTCGCTTCGCCGTTTTCCTTTTCCGAAACAAGTTCTGTAGAAGTATCTGGTCTTCCAACTTCTGGCAACTGCCCTCATCGTCAAATTGGCCTTCCTCTATGTGGATTCGTTCGAGGACCCTCAACAAATGACCGAAGTGATGGGCTCGATAGCGGCGAGCGCACAGATTTTCAGTCTTGGAGGCGGCATTCACGAGATCGTCAGTTGTTGATTCGACCGCCGAAATTACCTTCCATTTCAGAAGAGAACCATTTCGATGGGAACTTCGGAATACGTGCCCGCCAACATCCAGTTCGCCGTGTTTGCTCTCAGCCTTCATTGGCTCGTTTTCGCGTTGGCCCTCGACAACTATTCCATGGCGGTCGGTTTCAGAGAAGTTCTATCTTAAAACGTACCGTTTCAGATTGCCACGTGTGCGGGCCTTCTGGTTAACGTCGTCACGCTCTCTCTGTACTTCTTCTACCCTCCTCTCACGTGGACCGTCCCGATCTTCAACATCTCACCGCAAAAGAAGAACGAGTGATATAATCGAAAAAGTGGATGAATAGATAAAGTGCACTACGCGGCTCTTCTCTCGAACTGATCAGTGATCTTTGACTCGCCACCTGTTGGGGGATTACACAGAGAGCGAGGCAGCCGAGCAAATAACGGATTTGTTCCGGCACGGAGCTTTCAAGGAATTTCAGCTCCTCCTCCTCCTTCTTCTTCTTTTCAGCAATCTCTTCGCTTTTCCCAAACTCTCACTCTCTCTTTTTCCATAATTCACATAGTTTTTCTATACCTGGTCATATCACTTTTTCCCTACTCTGCGCCCTTTCGACGTCTTCAAGTCAGACTCCGCGCCCTTATTGAAATGCGGTACGAATTGACGGAGGAAGAGGGGGAGGAAGCGAGCGTTCGAATGGTTCAGGTCGGAGACGTTGTTGAGCGGAAGCACTCGAAGTTTGTCTTCTGGCACCAGACGAGAGTCATCATTCTGCTGCTTTCGTGAGTCCTCACCATCTTTCTTCTCCAGTTGCTTTCCTCACTTTTAGCCTGACATGCCTCACTTTGACTCAAATCAACGCGCAAATCTTCACTTTCACTGTGATCTGTATGGATGACGTTGTGGCGGAGCACCATCGTCAGCAGCTCCAGAATACATCCACTTCCGGAGTTCACTGGCTCGAGCTAAGCACCGAGAAGTCTGTTCTATTCTCGGCGGCAGCAGTGGGAGCTCTCATCGGCCTGTTGCCCTCGATGCCTTTGCTCCATCGACTCGGAGTCAGGTATCCCTCGCCCCCGGCCCTCTTTAACTGAACTTCGTTTCCAGACTGACTCTCTCGTTCTGTGGTCTCTGCTCGACGATCGGCACGTTGCTCACCCCTCTGGCAGTAGCTCACGGCTTCTACTTCGTCGTCTTGTGTCGAGGGCTCCAGGGAATCGGCGTCAGCGTCATCCTCTCTGTGCTCGGCGTCATCCCGAACTCTTGGTCGCCGAGTTCCGAATACAGTACCTATCTGGCCATTCTGACGTGCGCCTTCCAGGTATTCCAACTATAGCCGTGCATTCCAGATGTTTGTTTTCAGTTCAGCAACATTGTTTTCATGCCAGTTTCCGGCGTTCTTTGCGACTCTTCTCTCGGTTGGCGCTCCATTTATTACGTCTTCGGAACCATTACCTTCCTTGTTTTTCTCATATTCTACTTCTTCTACACTGACGTTCCACGCATTCATAAGTAAGTTTACTTCAATCTGAACCATTGAACATGTGATGCAAGTTCAGAAACGTGTCAGCCAAGGAACTCGACCAAATCACCGAGGGAAAACCTGAAGAAACGGTCAGAGAGGCGGTTCCGTTCGTGAAAATCTGCTCGGATCCTTGCGTCCTGACTGCGTGGATCAGCTTCCTCGGAGCATTCAACGGCTTCATCACACTCCTTCTCTACGGACCCACGTATCTGCGTGAAGTGCTGCTCTTCGACGTTCGCGACACCGGCTACATCAACGCGCTGCCCTACGTCATCGGCGCGGTCTACAAGTTCGGAGCGGGCAAAATTTCGGATCGTATCTCGTTCGCCGACGACAAGACCATCTACACCTTCTGGCTTTTCTCATCGGTGATCGGACTGGCCGTCGGATACGTGGTGATGGCGTTCACGTCGGATCGGATCGTCGCGTTCGGAGCGTTCACATTCGCTATCGTCGCCTCGGGACTCATCATCACGGCGACGGTGAAGTGTCTCCAGATGAGGTGCCAGCAGCACTGTCACTTCGCCGTCAGCGCCATCTCGTTCCTTTCCTACTGCGTTCAGATCATCTCCCCCATGGGCGTCGGTCTTTTGTGTCCGGACAACACGCAGGAGCAGGTCAGTTTCGGGAGACGCTCTAGTTCGAAAACTTTTGCAGTGGTCGCGACTCTTCATTCTCATCACATTGGCAATGTTC
Organism: Caenorhabditis afra; assembly: GCA_963570955.1. NCBI lineage: Eukaryota > Metazoa > Nematoda > Chromadorea > Rhabditida > Rhabditidae > Caenorhabditis > Caenorhabditis afra. The sequence goes on along the minus strand of OY751536.1, from coordinate 8,962,469 downwards.
GTCACAAATGTTCCGTTTCCATGGCTGACAACAACGGAAGCGGCCAGTTACACGAAACGAAGGGAAAGGAAAAAGAAGAAGAAGAAGAAGGACAAGGAGATCCAAATTTCAGCCGAATTGGGCTGACACAACTTCATTTATGTACTTGGACAATGAAGCAAAAGTGATAATTAGAACTCAAATTCGGAATGACTCGGCAGTGGCGAGAAGCGTCGATCGCTCGTAGATTCGTGAACGACCGGTATCTTGTTCAAAATGTAGTTGTCGTCCGCGTATCGATAAGAGAAATTGGTAGTGAGGAACCACTCCAGTGAGTCATTTCTCTCCGAGTAGCAACGTCAGAAGTCCGTTCCGCGGCTTTGAGATCAAAAGATTCGTATCTCATTAAAACAGATGAAAGCAGCCGATAGTGAACGCTTGATTTCACACTTCACGTGTTCTGCATGTGTCTTTTTCGTGGTAGCACAACGGATTACTGCTTATTACTTACATTAGACATGTATTACAACTTTCAAAGAAGCGAGTAGATGATCCACTGTAATTGGACAGCGGTACACTTCGATGACACACGGAGAGGATCGGGTATAAAAGGGGCAGTGATGGAGGGAAGAAAGTATCGGAACAACTTCTGAACGTCTTCTGAATCATGCAGTCTTCTGTCCTCGGCATCCTTCTCATTTGCATTGTCGTCACGGATGCGTGCGTCGGACTCTTTCCGATGGGAGGGTGTGGAGGAGGATGCGGAGGCCCGCCCCCGCCGTCGTGCGGATGTGGAGGAAGGAAGAAGAGGTGAAACTTAGAAGAAGTTCCACAACAAATGCTACATTCAGATCAGTCCCCGAAGAGCCGAAATTCTTCGGAATCGCCGCCGGAGACGACGATGAGATGTGCAACACGCCGGAGCTGAAGAAGATCCTCCGCGAGAACATGCACACCTCGGCCACCGACTCCTCCAAGGCCATCAACAGTGTGCTCGAGAGCAAGCAGCTCAACCGATTCGTCGTCGTCTGCTCAGAGGTTTGAGTCTCCAGAATCCCTCCAGTCACGTCTTCTTCTTCCTCTTCAGAATCCGTTCGTCTTCACTGTCCGTGCCGACACTGCCTACTGTGGGGCAGCCAAGAATGGACACAACTGTCACGCTTTCGCCCTCTGAAGTGGAAATCTATTCCTGTACCTTTCTCTCTGTAAATTATGTCTGCGCGTCATAAAGTATTTATTAAATCTTCTCTTGTTTTGGTCCAACTTTCGCAGATGACTTTCTTGCACTCCGGCACGTCTTGTTGTAGTTCCGGACAGAGAAGCCATGCTCTCTGGGTTCCAGAAAACACTACTGTCTTGAACACCAGAAGCTTTTCTTCGTGGCTCCAATGAGCAGCCATGACGGAGCAGAGAAGACCGCAAGTCCTCAGAATTGTAGTTCCGAGGCCGTGAGCAAGAGTGTTGAAGTTTGTGACACACGGTTTTTTTTTCTGTTTCTCTGAATTTTAATTCGAGAGAGAAACAGGGTAAGTTAAGTTGGGAACGGAGAAACGTCGGGATCATTTTCCAGATGCATGGATTGAGTACTACCATCTCGATCCTCGCAGCCTTTTCTGTTTTCTTACATATGTATTGTGAAGGACAAATGATGAATAGTGGCTCTGACGAATGTAACGGGATGCGTCATCTTCTATTCCGAAAGCTTCTTCACATAATTCCATATAATCAAGCCGATGGTCACTCCGAATTCATCTTATTCCATGTCAAGTTTATTGGCCAATTATAGGTTTGTAGGCGCCTATTTCCGGGGGAAGAGCGGGACGATCCGGTTGTCCGTTTCTGTATTGTCAGACTCTCTCCGACGAACGAACCAAACACCGCGAACAGAACATCGTCTAATTGGTCGGCCGATTCAATTAGCTTATTGGTTAAACACCAAAACGTTGGAAAGGTGTTGGGAGGGGAGAAGATTGCGATCGGCTATTCGGAAAACAGAGAGGAGGCGGGCGCCGAAAGTTGGAAAAGTTTCAAAAGAAAGGTGCTTCTTAAGTGTAATTGGACGGCAAAAAGTGTGACGTCAGAGGGGGAGGATGCGGTATAAAATGGAAGACAGACGGGAGGGGAGAAGCATCGGAACAACTTCTGAATCATGCACTCTTCTGTTCTCGTCCTTCTCGCTCTGATCTCCGTCGCTGCCGCCTGTCCGGGACTCTTCGGAATGGGAGGCGGAGGTGGCTGTGGATGCGGAGCCCCGCCTCCGCCTTCGTGTGGATGTGGAGGAAGAAAGAAGAGGTGACATTCAGAAGAGGTTCCAGAAGATTCTTCTGATTTCAGATCGCTGCCGGAGAAGCCGACATTCTTCGGAATCGCCGCCGGAGACGACGATGAGATGTGCAACACGCCGGAGCTGAAGAAGATCCTCCGCGAGAACATGCACACCTCGGCCACCGACTCCTCCAAGGCCATCAACAGTGTGCTCGAGAGCAAGCAGCTCCACCGATTCGTCGTCGTCTGCTCAGAGGTACGAGTCTCCAGAATCCCCCCGGTCACGTCTTCTTCTTCCTCTTCAGAATCCGTTCGTCTTCACTGTCCGTGCCGACACTGCCTACTGCGGGGCCGCCAAAAACGGACACAACTGTCACGCTTTCGCCATGTGAAGTGGGAAGCGAACAAGAAACCGTTGATTTCTGTATATTTGAAACTTTCGAATAAACATATTTTCATTCAAAAATGCTCAAGTTAATATCCTGAAGTTATTGTTAACATTTTATGACGTGGCACTACCATCTACTCCTTGCTCTTCACGTGAATTGACATGACATTCTCCCCGCAATATCTTATGATGTGGAATTCATATTTCACGTCAAAATTATATACTTCCCACGCGTATAAAAAGGATTTTGTGAAATGAAGGAATGTGATCTTCGTATTCACATTCTGGATTCGTTGAAACTTTCAGGATTGTCGAGTTTCTTCACCTGACAGGTTATTTTTTCGAATTGAATTCAAGACGAAAAACTGCCAATCAGTTACTTTTCTTTAGCTTGTCTGACAATAATTCGGTGAGTTTTGTAATCTTCAATCAGATCCAATCATGAGTTGTGCTCGAGTTCTCGTACTTTAACAGTGTTGTCTCACAAGAGTTTAGAATTGAATAGTTTATTCGCAAAATATACAAACAGAAAGATACAGGAACAGATTCCCACTTCACATGGCGAAAGCGTGACAGTTGTGTCCGTTTTTGGCGGCCCCGCAGTAGGCAGTGTCGGCACGGACAGTGAAGACGAACGGATTCTGAAGAGGAAGAAGAAGACGTGACCGGGGGGATTCTGGAGACTCAAACCTCTGAGCAGACGACGACGAATCGGTTGAGCTGCTTGCTCTCGAGCACACTGTTGATGGCCTTGGAGGAGTCGGTGGCCGAAGTGTGCATGTTCTCGCGGAGGATCTTCTTCAGCTCCGGAGTGTTGCACATCTCATCGTCGTCTCCGGCGGCGATTCCGAAGAATTTCGGCTCTTCGGGGACCGATCTGAACGTAGCATTTGTTGTGGAATCTCTTCTGAATGTCACCTCTTCTTCCTTCCTCCACATCCGCATGACGGCGGGGGCGGACCTCCGCATCCACCGCCTCCCCCGAGCATTCCGAAGAGTCCCGGACAGGCGGCAGCAACGGAGATCAGGGCGAGAAGGACGAGAATGGAAGAGTGCATGATTCAGAAGTTGTTCTGTTGTTCCGATGCATCTGCCGTCGAAATCCCTCCTTTTATACTCCATTCACTCCTTCCCGTCACCTTCTTCTCTGAATTACACTAATTTCATCGCTCCCCGATCCGGTCGCTGCCAACTTTTTGCACTTCACAACAAAGTGTTTGTTTACATCCGACTGAGTGAAATTCCTCCCTGCACTGCCTCGAACCGAAAAGAAAAAAGGGCAGACAGGAGAAGAGGAATCTAGGCGCGAAGTTTCATAGATCAGAACCAAATGTGAGACCTCAAAAAACGGCGAAACTGAAGCTGAAACTGCAGTTCCGAAGCCACTGGAATTGGAATTCTGAGCTGTAATCGAATGAAAAATGCATCTAGAGGATAACAATAATCTGTTTACCTGACTAGTAATTGCGTTTGCCTGCTGAGCAGCCAGCCCAAAACAGCCTTTCTCTCCTCTTTTTTCACTTCTTATTTCTCGATGCTCGACGTGAGCCACATCTCGTTCTCCACTCCGGAATGGCTCATCAACTTCTACCACGTCTCCACGACCGTCTCGGTTTTCACAAACTCCCTCGGCATCTACTTGATCCTCTTCCAAAGCGGCAAGATCGACAGCTTCAAGTACTACCTCCTCTGGTTCACGGTACTCCTTCCAGAAGATTCCTGATTCCACTCCTATTCCAGATCTGCTGCCTTCTGGTCGACGTCTTCATGTTCTTTCTGATGCAGCCCGTGCCGTTGCTTCCCATTTGGGGCGGCTACATCCACGGTCCGTTCTGGAACGTCTTCCGAATCTCGTGCCATCACGCGTCCGTAGTGTGCGGCTTTCTCGTCGGACAACAGTTCGCCGCGTTGACGATGTGCTTCGTTCGGAAGTATCAGGCCATCTCCAGAATCGACACGTCTTCTGAAATCACCGACTCGACGCTTCTTCAGACTTCCTTCTTCACTCAACTGCTCGTCTCCGTCTGGATTGTCCTTTACTATTGCACTGGAATCGACAGATCCACAGCTCTCGGCGTCATCAAATCGGTGACGTCATCACGTTCACGCTTCCAGAAACTTCTGAATTTCAGAACTACCCGTCTCTTCTAGACAAGTTTCTCGAGCTGGAAGACTTTCAGATCTACATCCCAGACCCGATCACCATCTGTTTCCTGTTCATGGCCGCCCTCTCCGCCTCCACATTCGTCGCCATCATCGTTTTCTCCACCGTTCAAATGCTGAAACTACTGCAAAATCTGGAACAACACGTGTCGTCAATTCATCTGAAAAGACACAAATCGGCAGTGTCCAGTCTAGTGGCTCAGGTCTCTCACAAAGACACCAAGAAGCATCGGATTGAAAGTTTCAGTTCTTCACCTCGTCGGTGGCTGTAATTCCACCCATTTCATGCGGTGTTCTGTTGTTTTTCGAGTCGACTAACATGCAAGGTGAGACAGAAAACTGCCGGTTTCGTAATCCATTTCGTCTTCAGAAGTGTGTTGGGCGATGCTCTCGGTGTCTTCGTGCCACGGAAGTCTCAACTGTCTCGTCATGATTCTCACCTACTCTCCCTATCGGAAATATGTGAAAAACAGAGTTTGTTCCGTCCTATCAGCGAAACCATAGAAATAAATACTTTATGACGCGCAGACATAATTTACAGACAGAAAGATACAGGAACATATTTCCACTTCAGAGGGCGAAAGCGTGACAGTTGTGTCCGTTTTCAGTAATCCGTTGTGCTACCACGAAAAAGACACATGCAGAACATGTGAAGTGTGAAATCAAGCGTTCATTATCCACTGTTTTCATCTCTTCAATGAGATACGAATCTTCTGATCTCAAAGCCGCGGAACGGACTTCTGACGTTGTTCCCTGGAGAACAGTAGAACTACATTTTGGTGACCAAAGTTCACTTATCAATCGCGTTTATGTGTTGCCCATGGCAATTATTCCGCACGATTAGCCGCTGCCATTCCACGGCCGACCTTTCTCTCCGTCTCTCAATTTCTCACGTTCTCTCGCCCCTCCATCGGAAGTTCCTGCTCTCTGCGTCTCTTCTCTCCCCCTCTCTCTCTCTCTCGCTGGTTGTTTGGCTTCCCGACCATTTCAACGCATTTCCTCCCTCCTCCCACTTCCCCACCGCCGTCGACTATTTGTGTTTCTTTCCGTTTCCAAACAGGCCACTTCATTCCCCTACTACCGCATTTTCCGTTCCGTCGACTGTTTTTACGAGAATGCCCGAATTCGAGACCATCGTCAATCCGTCGCAGGAGATTTTCGAGCAAATCGTCAAATGGGTAGGTCTATTGATTCTCGGATGCATCAACCTATCCAGTGTGTTTTCAGACCGGAGACACCGAAGATTGGGGATTCCAGTTGAACGACTACAAGTTCTGGAGCACCTATTTCGACAAGTTCTGGTTGGTGACCGTTGTCGAGAAAGGTATGACTGTGAATAAATAAGAATTTCATAGTGCCACGTTACAGATACCAAGAATCTGGTGGCGTCGGTCTCTCTGGCCCGTTGGGACAGTGAAAACGGGCCCCTTTACTCGGTCGGCATGTTCTACTGCGTTGGAAAGTATCGAGGAGGCGGACACGCGAAGCCGATCTTCAAACAGGTCATGGACATTGTCGGAGAGGACAACGCGACGCTGACCGGAGTCGTGAAGATGAGCGCGAAGTACGCGTCGGAGTTTGGATTCGTGCACATGAAAGACTACTGGCACCTCTTCAGCAGTCTCAAGACTGCCGACGTCAAGATCCCCGAGACTCTTTCCGACCAGTTTGTGACCAAGAACTGGAAGGACGTCGACTACCAAGCGCTGACTGCCTACGATCGAACCATCTGCACACGGGACAGGAAGAAGATCATGACCGGATGGTTCAATCTGACGGACACCTTCACGAGAGTGGTCTTGAATCATTCGGGGAAGATCGTCGGGTACGGAACCATCCGAATCGTCTCGAAGAACCGACTCAGTCCGGCGCCGTTCTACGCCGACTCGCTGGAAGCCGCGGAAGTCCTGCTGGCGGGTCTTCTGAATAGCATTCCCAACTGGGAGCAGTACGTGAGCCTCGGATTCCTGTATCCGGGCAACAACACGGACCCGACCACTCTTCTGGAGCACTTTGCCAAGAGCAAAGAGGCGGTGTCGACTGGCCCGTTCTGCAAGGTGCAGTTCACGAATCAGTTCATTCAGTTCCCGGAGGAGAAGGTGTACTCGATGAGTGACTGCGCTCATCAGTTCGTTTAAATGTTGTTTGTTTCTCGTTGACTCACAAATAAAGTGTTTATTTCAATCGCTAGTGAACTCAAAAGCGAACATTCGCATTCGCGGCTGTGACCGCAGCGACAGCAGTCGCCTGTGTGGCCTGTGCGGGTCTTCTACGGATCCATTTCACTTCGGGACCCCCTTCGAACTCGCTATACACTTTAATAGAGGTTCGCGCTCTAAAGTCCTCGAACTTCGCCAAGAATATACTCAAAATGAAGAGGTAGGGAAGAATCATGCGGCTCCAGTGATAGTTTCTGAGGAGCATATGCTCAACGTTAATTTCCTCCAGAAGAAAACTGAATCGTCCAGACGGCGTCGCAACTGGAGACGTATTCAAACAGATGCCGACGACCTCTGCCACGACCACCAATAGGATTTCAACGATGAGCAGGAGGTCTTCGAAAGTGATGGGCTCTTTGGAGCAGCACAACTTGACAAACAACAGAATGATTGTGAACGTCATGAACGAAATGTTCATCGGATTGATGAGGTAGACTTCAGAAGAGGTGAACGGCAACGTGAGATTGAAGAGAATGAAGTTGGGGATGAGTTTCAAAGTGATGAGGAAGAGAAAGTTCGAGTAGACAGCAGACACCAAACAGACGACGATCTTTCTGAAGAAGGCGTGTTGCGGACGCGTCACGGCAGCTGACCCACCTGACGTTTTCCGACGATTTGAGAAAGAAGAAGAGGCTGTAGATGAAGATGAAGGGCAGCAGGAGGCTCTGAGAGGCCATGTTCCAGTGAACGGACACGTAAAACAAGCCGGTGCCCGTCGCATTGAAGACGTTCTCGGCTTCCGGTCCCAGTTTCAGAGCCTTCTCTTTCAGAAACTTCAGCCCGAAATACAAAAGAGAGAAGACGGTGGAAGTAGCAGACAGGAAGGTGGGCAGCTCGAAAATCCACAACGGGGCATGGAATTCGTGGCGTTTTTTGAGGTGAACGTAGAGATAAACGACGAGAATGATCAGAGGGGGCCACAGGAAGAGCGGGTTTTCGATCGACGCGCTCATCAACTTCTCCTTGTTCGTGGTGCTCATTTTCAGACAAAAACGGTCGGTTGATTTCCAGACACTTTCAGATGGGAATCGTATAGACTGAACTGAGAGACAGTGTTGACTCTCTTCTCGCATTGTTTTCAATTACAGCCGGAGGAAATGAGCAAGGAAATTGGATGTCGGTCACCTGACACTGAGAGCTGTCACGTTGATCATCAGACTTCAGATGAGCACAACTGAGGTGGCATGAAAGGGTTCTTCCCCTATATTCTTCAACTCAGAACACATGTTTGAGTTATTACAATTTATTAACAAGAATCATGAAAACATGAAAATATAACAGAAAACACAATTATTATCATCCTTGGCACTCGGACATCTCGGGAAGGACGGGGATCGCGGAGGAACTGAAAAAAGGGTTTCAGTTTAGTGGTGGAGACTCACCACGAGCACTCCGTCGTTCCTGTGCTCGAACGCGACGGAGCATCCTCCGATGAGCTCGAGCTCCGCCAACAGTGCCGTCTTGATCGCCGGCACGTTGTTCCTCGAGTGGTTGCCTCGTCCCGTCTCGAGCCGGATCACTGAAACAATTGGTGCTTTGAGAGAGAAATTGTAAACGGACGGTCGTACCTGGTGTCCGGGAGAGGGACGCCTCCGCAACTACTCGCCTCACGAACGACACGGCGCCGTCTTTGGTCATTCCGTGAAGGTCGTAGTAGTTGCGGTCGTGGCGGTTCTCCTTGTTCCACTCGATCGCCTTCTCGTCGATCGCCGCCTCCAACTCCGTTCTCGCCGTGCCTTTCGTCAGCTTCCGGAGGCTCTGAAATTGAAGACAAGTGCAATGAGAGTGGAAAGTAAAAGGGACTTACATGGAGGCCGGCCAACTCCTTCTGGTGCCGTGCCTTGTGCTCTTCGTGCTTTTTGTTCCGAAGAACCACGACAGGCCGGCACTTGCTGAACTCCGGCTGGTTCTTGGAGCCGGTCATCTGAAATCATCCAGTTAAGGGGAAAAGGGAGCAGTGCAACTCACCTTCAGCAGGTCGGCCCTCGTCCGAGCGTAGTCCTTGCCATTCGAAACGAACGCGTTTCGAATGGTGGCGCTGTCGAGCGCCTTGCCGAACTCCTTGCGCAGTTGTCCCAATTGTTGGTGCATTTGGGGTCTGCAACAAGAAGACGTTAAAGAATTGAAATCGAGGAAAAACATCGAGATGTGAGAATACGGTATCCAAACTGACTGTGAGAAAGAGAGTCAATGAAGATGGCTCACCACTCATCCGGGATGCGTCTCCTCCCATTGACAGGTGTGTTTTCGTTACAGGAAGATGTGAAGGTGTCGAGATGTGCCTCCTTTTTTAACCGTGAGAACCGGAAGGAGTCAGCTGTAGAAGTCTGTTGTGACGTCCCTAATCCTTGATGGATGAGGTGACACCACGTGCCAGTTCATACCACGCCAGGAGGGATTGAAATCGAGCGTACACATTTCGGATTCTGAAATCCACGTCGTACAATTCACGTGGAAAGTGGAGTTTCTTTATTGTTGCATCAATATTACTCAGACTAAATCTGATTCCCACTCTGTTCCACACGAATCACTGATCTCGTCGAGGTGCTCTCCGGAGCCACTCTGCCAAGTTTCCGCAACGACATCCACACGATGATCGCCTCGATCGAAGTTCCGATTGTCTTCCCAAGAGCATTCATCGGTCCTGTCGTCTCGAAAACGGTGGGAGCGTGCGAGAGGACGAAGGAAGGCAAGAAGTCAAAGAGCACGCTGATGAGGGTGTCTATGAGGGCGAGACGGTTCGCCTGAAACCAAAGCAGTCACCGACTGGGTAAGCATCTTCGATGATCCGACCCTCGAGAGATCCGCTGTCTTCTTCGTGCTCGTGCAGTTGTTCCAGACGAAAAGGCGAATGCACAGAAGCATCGACGTGGTCCCAAGTACACGCTATCTCTGAGCGCCATATCTAGTGTGGAGATCATCCGGAGTCCTTCTTTGCAGTTTTTCAGCAGCTCCTCTTCCAATTTGTAGTTTACACAACTTGGGAAGGTATCATTATTTGCGAAGGGCGACTCTTCCGTGCGACTTGGAGAAAAACTTCATGAACCTCTCAAAGTGATTCACGAATTTTGATCCTGTTGCGGCACGCTCCGCATCAAGCTCGATGCCGAAGCTTTTGGCGACCGGTGTTGCGGCCGCGACGTTGCAAACGAACTGTCCGATTCCCGAGCCGACGTCGCCGAAAACATCGTGTCGTCCCGGCTGCAGTTCCTTGACGAGACTTTCCATTTGTGCCGCATTTATTTCGCCGTAGTTCTGAAAAAGAAGTTTGAGTTCTATAAAAATGATTTTCGGAAAAGATATTCACTTACGTCTCCGCGATCATTGGATCGCTTCGTCTGTTGCAGACGTTTGTAGTCGGGACATGTTGCGACTGTCGTGAGCTTGATTATTGCGTTTGTGACTGCAATCGAGCAACTCTCATCTTTCCACTCATCCGTTTCGGTTTGGTTTTTCTGAAAGGTTACCGCTGAGGGTGAGAGCGGTTTTCCCAACAAGGTTCAACACTTTGTTGAAGATGACACAGTCGTGCTCGTCATCATTCAAGATCAGAGTGGTACCGAACGGGAACGGGGACTTGACGGAGAGTTCAAGAGTAGGAAGAATAGACGACCATTCGAGATAGGACGATCGAATCCGAATGATCAGTATTCTGAGTTCTGGACTCCTTGGGTGCGGAGCTAAGGAGATCGTAAGAAGCAGATATTGGCCAGATCGTAAGAAACGAGAAGAAGTAGGGGGTCGGTAGCTAAGTCGGTAGTGATGGCCGCTGGCGATCGAGAGGTCACGAGTCCGTCCTCAACACTCAGGTCCACCTAGCCTCCAAATGGTAAGTAGAGCAATCTACGAAGATTAATCGGTCATTATCCCCAGCCCGGAAGTGATTTAAACCAGGCTCAGCGGGTCCACCACCGGAATCCCCGGTCCGCAGTGGATTCCGGGTCTGGGGTGCTGGCCCTGAATCGAAGAAACTCACAGAAAAATGGAAATCAGTAGAAAAGGATAGACATGGGCAGGGCCAGGGCAAGGGCCCGGAAGCCATTCGTTCGAGTTTTGAAAAGAAAAACAAGATGAGAAGACGTCGTGTTTTCTGTTTCACCTAATGAAGACGTCTGGCGGAGGAGAGGACGTCTTCTGACGCTGAACATTTCCGTCTTCCGAATGAATCCCCTAACCGCTCTCACCGCGTTTTCCGCCCTCCTCTTCGCCATTTTCACCGTTTTCTCCTATTCTTTTGTACTGATTTCCATTTTTCCGTGAGTTTCGTCAATGCAGATCCAAATGAAGCAATCTCTTTTCCAGTCTGAAAACATTCAAGAAAAGCAGCGATCTTTCACTTTTCTACTTTCGTTTTCTAGTGGATGTACTGAACATCACCGTCGGTGTGTCCACTGAAACTCGTCTGAAAATCGAGAGAAAACTGTTTTTCAGTGGCCGTAAATTTGATCTACTTCCTGTTGAACTTGACCGAGTTTGGCGCCATTCTCAGAGATCACAGAGATCTTTTGTTCTACCTGGCATGGCCTAATTTCAACCTTGGCTCCATTCGGGCTCTTCTGGTTCTGGCTATCACTGTGGATAGGACAACGGTTGCGTCTTCTCGAAAGTTTGTCTGAAACTGACTGTGAACCGGGATTTCAGGCCTCTTACTTTCCAATTCTCTACCACAACTATAGAAAGTCGTTCTCGAACCCCTGCATTATCAGTTTCATTCTGGGATACGGAATGTTCGAGTACCTCATTCTTTTCGGATTCTGCGACTCGACCACTCGCGTTCCCGAGGGCTGCATCCATTTGGGATGCTCGGTGAACGAGTGCTACCACAGTTACTGGCTCGGATTCGAACAGGTACTCGAAGGATCTGTCTCGTGTCGGGATGAAAAGATCGTTGTTCAGATCGTGTACTCGCTCATCGGGGCCACCTCGATGCTTCTGTGCATTCGCCTTTTCGTCTGGAACAACTGCACGAACGCGAAGAAGACAGCGGATCTCTCGAGGGTCGGATCATCGAAGATGCTTACCCAGTCGGTGACTCCTTTGGTTTCAGGCGAACCGTCTCGCCCTCATAGACACCCTCATCAGCGTGCTCTTTGACTTCTTGCCTTCCTTCGTCCTCTCGCACGCTCCCACCGTTTTCGAGACGACAGGACCGATGAATGCTCTTGGGAAGACAATCGGAACTTCGATCGAGGCGATCATCGTGTGGATGTCGTTGCGGAAACTTGGCAGAGTGGCTCCGGAGAGCACCTCGACGAGATCAGTGATTCGTGTGGAACAGAGTGGGAATCAGATTTAGTCTGAGTAATATTGATGCAACAATAAAGAAACTCCACTTTCCACGTGAATTGTACGACGTGGATTTCAGAATCCGAAATGTGTACGCTCGATTTCAATCCCTCCTGGCGTGGTATGAACTGGCACGTGGTGTCACCTCATCCATCAAGGATTAGGGACGTCACAACAGACTTCTACAGCTGACTCCTTCCGGTTCTCACGGTTAAAAAAGGAGGCACATCTCGACACCTTCACATCTTCCTGTAACGAAAACACACCTGTCAATGGGAGGAGACGCATCCCGGATGAGTGGTGAGCCATCTTCATTGACTCTCTTTCTCACAGTCAGTTTGGATACCGTATTCTCACATCTCGATGTTTTTCCTCGATTTCAATTCTTTAACGTCTTCTTGTTGCAGACCCCAAATGCACCAACAATTGGGACAACTGCGCAAGGAGTTCGGCAAGGCGCTCGACAGCGCCACCATTCGAAACGCGTTCGTTTCGAATGGCAAGGACTACGCTCGGACGAGGGCCGACCTGCTGAAGGTGAGTTGCACTGCTCCCTTTTCCCCTTAACTGGATGATTTCAGATGACCGGCTCCAAGAACCAGCCGGAGTTCAGCAAGTGCCGGCCTGTCGTGGTTCTTCGGAACAAAAAGCACGAAGAGCACAAGGCACGGCACCAGAAGGAGTTGGCCGGCCTCCATGTAAGTCCCTTTTACTCTCCACTCTCATTGCACTTGTCTTCAATTTCAGAGCCTCCGGAAGCTGACGAAAGGCACGGCGAGAACGGAGTTGGAGGCGGCGATCGACGAGAAGGCGATCGAGTGGAACAAGGAGAACCGCCACGACCGCAACTACTACGACCTTCACGGAATGACCAAAGACGGCGCCGTGTCGTTCGTGAGGCGAGTAGTTGCGGAGGCGTCCCTCTCCCGGACACCAGGTACGACCGTCCGTTTACAATTTCTCTCTCAAAGCACCAATTGTTTCAGTGATCCGGCTCGAGACGGGACGAGGCAACCACTCGAGGAACAACGTGCCGGCGATCAAGACGGCACTGTTGGCGGAGCTCGAGCTCATCGGAGGATGCTCCGTCGCGTTCGAGCACAGGAACGACGGAGTGCTCGTGGTGAGTCTCCACCACTAAACTGAAACCCTTTTTTCAGTTCCTCCGCGATCCCCGTCCTTCCCGAGATGTCCGAGTGCCAAGGATGATAATAATTGTGTTTTCTGTTATATTTTCATGTTTTCATGTTTCTTGTTAATAAATTGTAATAACTCAAACATGTGTTCCGAGTTCAAGAATATAGGGGGAGAACCTTTTCATGCCACCTCAGTTGTGCTCATCTGAAGTCTGATGATCAACGTGACAATTCTCAGTGTCAGGTGACCGACATCCAAATTCATTGCTCATTTCCTCCGGCTGTAATCGAAAACAATGCAAGAAGAGAGTCAACACTGTCTCTCTACTCACGGACTTTGTTGCAGTTCTTGGCATTTTCCAGCCAAAAAAGTGTTTCGAGTCGTTTTTCAATGATTGGCTCCCGCATCATAAACCACGACGCAGTCAAGCTATCTTGTTTTTTTTTCGAAACTCAAATCGTACTCCTCAGCTTCTGTCTCGACGAATCGCTGTCTTCTCGCAGTGAGAGGTGAGACCTTCTCATGATTATCTGATAGGCGAGCAGCGAGTCAGCGGCTCTTCCGAGCAACGTGATCACTGCGTTGTGCGGTCCGACGTACTGGAACGATACGGTAGGTAGGGTTTTTGTAGGTTACTGTGGAATATTGTAGTCACCTCAAAAGAGAACACATTCGAGTGTGGCCAAATGTTCGCACAGACGGAGGGCACGAAATCGAGCGTCAGCACTGTTGCCACGTCAATTAGAGCTAGACAATTGATCTGGAAATTTTCTATGACGTGGCACTACGTGGTTCCCTCTCGATACTCACGCGTGACATTTTGGATGGTCTGCTACTACTCTTGTTGGAATACTTCCGGAACAAAAGCTTTGCACACAAAAGGATGGAAAACAAGAGAGTGACAAAGAAGACGATCTGAAAACGTGGGAGAATGGCTTTTGTTCTCTGGAATTCACGCACATTCTTCCAGGAAACCCAGTAATTCTTGAAGCAGTTGTTGACCGAACACCCGAAAACCACGCAATTCGGCGGTGGAATGAACAACCAAGAGTCGCAAACCCAGAAGAGGACGACGTCTTCAAGAAGACCGAAGACGACGGAGGCCAGAAGAATCAACGAGTACGGGAACGTCAGATGACGTTGGTGGTAGAAGATGGGACAGTACATCGCCTGTAACTCTTTTTCATCCAGAAGAACGTCTTCAAGAAGAAAGAGCCCACCAGATTCCTTTCAATCGTGATGCACGTGGCAACAATCGCTCTAGCGGCGACGACGTTCGAGCTGGGAAGCGCCAGAAGAACCACGTGGCTTCTGACGATCTCCAACGAATCCGGAGACGTCATGTAGAGAAGAAGAAGTGACAGATAGATGGCCACTGAGGAAACTGAGGGATGGGAAACGAGAATCGGCAGGAGAACTCACTCAGCACGCCAATGACGACGTCCATCACGAATCGATAGAAAAACAACGTCATCTGATGGTTTCTCTCGTCTTCTCTAAACGAACTACAGTTTCCAATTTCAAATCGAAACTCACATGATTCTCCGGATGATTCTGTAGTTGAGAAGTGCACAAAAACCGGCAGCAATCAGTCCCAGACTGGACACAAAATACACAGTTGGATACATGTGGAAAGCAGTGAAAAAAGGAGAAAGTGTTATGAGAGGGTCCCTTCGTTTTCTTTCCTGTTTTCCACTCTCTCACTCACTTTTCGAAGAAGAACAAACAACGATGCTAATTCTCGCGTTTTTTTCTTCGTTTTTTGAAGCAATCTTGAGCGAGCTCGCTGAAAACTTGAAGAAATAGAACGAATGGCGAGGGTGTCCGTTTTATTTATTTTTGGCTCTTTTCTGCCATGAATGCTCCACATCGAACGGAATTCAATTTCCAATTGCATCTGGGAAATGTGCAAAACAGCTTGTCGGTCTCAATGAGCACTAGTTTATCTTTTTGAAGACCGGGCGGTCAAAGGATGGTCCCGGAGGCACTTGTCACTTTGTTTTTGGAACGCATCGAGGTGCTCTCGTCACGGGGCGTCTCCACTTTTTTGCAGACGATCTGGTAGGCGAGCACCGCGTCGACGGCGCTTCCGAACAGTTTGCAGACGGCGTTGTGGGGTCCGACGTACTGAAAATTGGCTGAAAATGGGAACACTTCTGGAAACACTTTGGTACTTCGAATGAGAACATCTTCGAGTCCGGGTACAGATTCGCAAGGAAAGAGGGCAGAAAGTCGAAAAAGAGGACAGTTCCCGCGTCGATCAGTGCCAGACGGTTTATCTTTAACAGTTTCAGATTTTACAGACAAATCCGACGCAGACTCACCCGGGAAACTCTTGTGAACGGGCTCTTCTTGCTGAAACAGTTCCAGTACATCAACTTGGCGCACAGAAGCAACGAGAAGACGAGTGTCAAGAAGAAGACGACGTTCTTCCAGGACACCCAGTAGTTTCGGAAACACGCGTTCACCGCGCACCCGAAAGCCACACAATTCGGCGGAAGGACGTAAGAGCTGAAATTGCAGATCCAGAAGAGGACGACGTCTTCGAAAAGGCCGAAGAGGAGTGCGGCGACGAAGATGTAGAGGAGAGAGAAGTTGCGACGGAAACGGTGAAACCCGATGGGAAAGTACATCGCCTGAACTCAATTTGATCTACTTTTCACTCATTTGACCTACACACCCAGTTTCTCTCAATCGTGATGCTCAACGCCACGACTGCTCTCGCGGCGGCTGCGTTAGAGCTCGGAAGAGCGATCAGTGCCACGTGGCTCCGAATCCACTCGAGATGCTCCGGATACACAAGATAGAGCACAGTGAGTCCCAAATACACTCCCACTGAAAATGCGTTCAGTTTCAGACTGCTAATCTCGTCCAACTTGCACAATGAGCCCATGAGCACATCCATCACGAATCGATAGAAGAACAACGTCATATCGGCGTTCTTTTCGGTTTTTCTACAAACAAAGATGTTCATTTTATGAAAACAAGTTCCAAAAAAGATGACTAACGTGACGCGTCGGATGAGTAGACAGTTGATTGTGGTCGTGAAAATAGAGGAGACGAGGCCGATGGTGGACACAAAATACACGGTGGCGTTCATTTTGAAAGGGTGTGAAATTGCAACTCAAACACGACTCTCTCGGCGAGAATTCATTATGAAGAGGCCTCTCGGCCGGGGGTTCCTCTCCTCTCTTCTCGGCGAAAAACAGAAAACGGAACTAGCAGCGAGCTCAAAATGACCGGCCTCATCTCGACTTTTCGGTTCTTGGCCTCTCATGACACATTCTAGCGAATAATGCGCATGAGCGACTCGTTTCGAAGACACTACGTTATATTTTTTAATTAGAAAAAGAGCTTGTTTTTCGACAAATTCTCCCCAATTGTGTTCGAGTGGATGGGTCCGGAATCGAATGGACAAATATGTAATTGGGTTCGTCGAAGATTTCTATGCAGAAAATGTCATTGAGAAAGCGATCTGTCCCGTGCTTCCGCCAACGATACAACATCCGAAACATGGATCCCGTTGGCTACTCGTGTAGTTTGTGCCCTTCAGTCATTGCGCCCGCCTCCGAACGAGAAACAAACATAAAAGCGTCTCTCTCTCCTTTTCCTCTCTCATTTCTCTTATCAGTTTCTCAGTCAGTCAATGTGTCTCTTTGCTTTCCAGGACAGTTGTGCCCCGTCCCACCCCACCCATCGAGCTGTAAACACACCAACTCTTTCACTTTACTTTCGTTCTTATTTTGCTTTTGCATCACTCTATTCTTACCAAAACTCATGTTTCTTTAGCGATGGCGTTCACGGATGTCGTCGAGAATCAACGTGCGTTCTTCCGAACCGGAGAGACGAAGCCCATCGAGTTCCGGAAGAAACAACTTGTTCGCCTCAAGAAGTTCGTTGAGGAGAACAAGGAGGCGCTGAACGAGTGCGTCTGGAGGGATCTGAGAAGGGTTCGTGTCTTCTGGTAACGTCTTCTAATTCAAATCTTCACTCAATTCCTTGCAGCGGCATGAGGTCACCGAATTCATGGAGATCGGCACGGTACTTCAGGAGATTGACTATTTCCTCGCGAACATTGACGAGTGGTCAAAACCGATTCACGTTGAGAAGACGTTGGCGACAGTGTTGGACAAACCAGTCATCGAGAAGGATCCGCTGGGAGTCGTTCTGATCGTCTCCCCATGGAACTACCCGATTTCGATGATCCTTCTTCCGATGATCCCCGTGCTGGCCGCTGGAAACACTGTCGTCATCAAGCCGTCCGAGCTGTCCGAGAACACGGCGGCCACTTTCGAGAAGCTTATTCCCAAGTATTTCGATCCGAAGTACGTGACTGTTGTGAACGGAGGCGTCCCCGAAACGACGGACTTGTTGAAAGAGCGATTCGACCACATCATGTACACTGGATGCCCGCCAGTCGCGAAGATCATCATGGCGGCGGCTGCGAAGCATCTGACTCCTGTAACTCTCGAGTTGGGAGGCAAGTGGTAAGAGAGAAAAGCATAATGAAAGAAGCTGAGAAGACGTTCTTGAAGCCCGGTGATAGTGGAAGAAGACGCCGACATCGACATCTCTGCGAAGCGAATCGCGTGGGGAAAGTGGCTGAACTGCGGTCAGACGTGTCTCGCACCAGACTACATTCTCGTCAACAGCAGTGTCAAACCGAAGGTTGGTCTACTTCTGATTGACAGACACAATTGCATCATGATTCACTTCAATTTCAGCTCGTGGCTGCTCTCCGCAAGTACATCGGAGAGTTCTACGGAAGCGATGTGAAGGCCAGCAAGGACTACTCGAGAGTCATCAATCAGAGACATTTCGAGTGAGTTGGTCCCTTGAAACGACGACGTCTCCACGCTCTATTCAGTCGGATCTCGAAACTCCTCGACGAGACGAAAGGAGTCACGTTGATCGGAGGAGACAGGGATCGTGACGATCTGTTCATCCCACCCACAGTCCTCGAAGTCGAGAAGTCCGACGCCTTCATGCACGACGAGATCTTCGGCCCCGTGCTTCCGATCATCACCGTCGAGTCGCTCACCGAGTCTCTTCAGTTCATCGCGAACGGGGAGAAGCCACTGGCCGCCTATATTTTCACGAGAAACGGAAAGAAAGTGGACAGACTTCTCAAGGAAACGAGCAGTGGAGGCGTGACAGTCAACGACGTGATCGTGCATGTTTCCGGTTAGTAGAACTGACCTCTTCCGATGAAACTGGAGGCAGTTTTCAGTTGATACACTGCCGTTCGGTGGAGTCGGAGTATCGGGAATGGGGCGGTATCGCGGAAAGTTCGGATTCGACACGTTCACCCACGAGAAGTCGGTCCTGCACAGAGGCTTCTTCGGAGAGTCTCTTCAAGCGTGAGCTCTTCTGAATCCACTCCTTTTTTCAAAATTGATTGTTCAGCGCCCGCTATCCGCCGATGACCGCGGACAAAATGAGCCAACTGCGCCGTTTGGCAGGAAAACGGGTGCCTCTCAAGTTCTGCGACATGGGCATCGTTCCAGTCGTCATCACGTCGTTCGTTCTCGGATTCCTCTTCCAGAAATACGCTCGGAACCTTCATTGAAGACAGCAAAAAACTGAGAGTGCTCTGTATTTATCATGTACTGCAAATAAAAGTGACTCATAGTTCAAGAGAGATCTGGTCGTATTCTCTGAAGAACGTAGGCTCCGAAGTCATCGCACGAGTACAGTTTGGCTCCCTCGCAGTTGTGGCTCTTGAGAACACTCGTTCTCTGTTCGAGAGCTTCCAAGCTTCCCGATTTGCATTTCGACTTGATCACAGACTGTGTGCACGGGTTGAAAATGGACTCGCACGCAGAGTGTGCAACCGGTTACGTAACCGGTTAAAAAACCGGTTTTTTAACCGGAAACCGGTTACTAACCGGTTAAAAATAACCGGTTCGTAACCGGTTACGTAACCGGTTACGTAACCGGTTTATAACCGGTTTATAACCGGTTACGTAACCGGTTACATTTAACCGGTTTGTAACCGGTTACGTAACCGGTTATAACCGGTTAAAAATAACCGGTTGCACACTCTGCTCGCACGTCATCATTCCCGTCTCGAATCCACTTTTCGTCTGAAATTTGTGGTTTCTGCTTTCAAAAATCGTTTCTTTTTGTGCTCTCACCGAGTTCCGTGAAGACCAAATGCAGTCGAACACTTGATCTTTGTTGTATTCTTCTCGAATCTGAAATTCGAATTGGAGAACAAAACGAGAAGATTTCCCGAGCTCACATAGTCGAAACACTCTCCAACGGGACCCTTGTAAACTTCTAGAAGATCGCGATTCTCTCGGAACGTCTTCAGAAGAGAAGGCGAAGACGTGACGTCTTCACACTTCAGAATATCTTCACAATCCGAAGCGAGAGAACTGGCAAGTTTCTGTGAAAAATGAGTGACGACGCCGATGAAGAAGACAGTCATGAAAGTGTTCGCATTCTCGTTGCACGAGGAATTGAGGGGTGAAGACGTGGAATTAGAAGTGTAGTGGGAGAGATGGGGAGAGAATAGAAATACGAAAAAGACGAAGGTAACGAAGAGGAACCTTCTAGAAATCATGGAGAATCGAGACAAAAGTTGAACTAACAGAATTCACAGCATTGCGAAAACCGGACGGATTACAGAATTTCAATGTTTTTGGACATCCAAATGTGGTAAATGGGAATGCCCAAAGTTTAACTTAATAACGACATTAACCATATTATCATTGCGATATGTAATCCCGTGGCATATTAATCAAAAGTGTCCTTCTCCCCAGGACACCTCCAATTGTCACGCGGTAACGCCTCCACATTGCCAGAGAGCTGACTCACTTTTCTAATCGTTTGATCGTGTGCTCCAATCGGCAGTACAAACCACCCTTATTGTCCACCGTGATTCTAGTCTGAATTCTGGAGTTTATGCATTCTGAACACTGATTTCTTGCTATCGACAACTACGAAATAGGTATCCTTACCGCGTGGATTGTGAATGATTCACACTTTTTGTGTCCAGACGTCTCCCCACCCCTCGCGATTGTACTTCGGCTCTTGTTTTTTGTATCGTGCGCCCGGTGAATAAGTCCAAGTGCCTTTCGGTATAAATTCACGTCTTCTGTGGTCCGAGGTGCACTCGGGGATGATGGATCTCATTGTCAGCCAGACTGCGTACGCTCTCCTTCCCATCTCGCTCCTCGGAACCGTCCTCAACTGGGCCATCTTCTACAGTATCCACAGTCTCTCCTCGTTCAACCACGCATTCGGTTTCCTTTCTGCCAATCAGGCAATCGCCGATGCTCTTCACTCGACCACCTTCTTACTGTACTTCTGTCCGATGGTCTTACTGTAAGTTCTCTCGTCGTATCTCTGCGAAAATGACGATTTCCAGTGACCAACCGCTTCTGAAGGCGTACTCCCACCACTGTGGCTTCGTTCTGCTCTTTTGCTACGAACTGTCCGTCCTCACGCACTTTGTGATCTCCCTCAATCGCTTCTTCGCCGTCTGGACCCCCTACCACTATGAGAGTATGTTCAGCAACACCAAAACGAAGATCTTCATTCTGATCCTCTGGATCTTCACCGGCTCCGTCGCCGTGCTCTTCTATCAAAGTAAGTTTCACTGAACCACTGACGGAACAGCTTCTATCGGATCATCTTCCAGACTTTTGTCACTTCTACTACGACGAGAAGATTCAGTTCTTGACGTTCACCAGTTCCGAGTTCTGCGGCATCATCGGATGGTACGGCGACTTTCTGAAGAACGCGACGATCGTGACGGTGATCGTGTGCATCGACATTCTAACGGTCATCCGAGTCCGTCAAGTGTCGAAGAAAGTGAGTTCCATCCCTCAACACCATCTCATTTCCATCTCGACACATCAGGTCGAATCGTCGATGAGCGAAGAGGCGCACCACCGTTTCTCGTGCAGAGAGATGCGATTTCTGAAGCAGACCGTCGTGCAGGGCTCGGTGTTCATGCTCGAACTGTTGACCTACTTCTTCGTTCCGCAGTACTTTGAGAATCGATGGATCGTCTTCTTTGCCACGTCATTTGCATGGGTCGCCGTTCACGCTGTCGATGGGTAGGTCAAAAGACTTAGAGAAGAGAAGATAACGATCTTCTATAGATTGGTGGTAATTGCGTTCAATCCGGAAATACGTCGATTCGTGTCAGGCGGCAAGAAGATCCATCATCAGACTACCACCAGTCAGACCGCCTCTTCTTTCAAACCGTGAACTAATTTTTCAGACCTTCCAAATTAACTTTATCCTGTATTTTGTTAATGAAAGACGACATGACGTGGCACTACCATCTCGTCGTAAATCATACAAAACCAGAATGAAAAGCGTTTTCACTACGCGCGCGGATTGCTTCGATGCGAACCTTATCCGTTGCGAGAATCTATATGCTTCCCCCTTTTCCGGGGCGCCCCGTTCATCCACCCTCTCTCGATTTGTTTTTTCTCGTGGAATGTCGGCGAACACTCCTCTTTCCGCCTCTCCTCAATGCGGTGCCGATCGCTCTTTATCCTCACTTCCTTCGTTCTTGTGGCCGTCTACGTGCTGAACTCGATTTTCAGTACTATTCAGAACATCTCTCTCTACTCTTGTGTGAGTTTCCGTTAGAGTTTGATTGGAAACAACCCATCCTTATTCGTTGCAGACGATTCCGTTCGAGGGAAAGGATCCGATGGTTTACGGCTACCTCTGCGCCGTCGACCGATGCATTCATGAGCTTTTCGAGGAGACCAAACACGACGGCTTCGAATTGGTTTTGTTGCAACGTCTTCTCGAGAAGTATAACGTCTTGGTGTTTCAGACGTGGCGGAAGATCCCTGAAGCGCTGAATTGGTGCGCCACAAACGCGCAGATGAGCGTTGTCCGATTCACGTCGAAGCGGGAATTGTTGATGTTCAAAGTGAACAACATGTTGGAAGTAAGTGAGTCGACAATCACACAAACACCAAAGTTCGCGTGTTGAGAAGAAGAAGGAGAGGAATGCCGAGTCAAAGTGCACGGCGGTTGTTATTTCCTTCGACGACGACTCCTCCCTCCGTGATCTGGATCTGGAAGTGAGTCGGAGGAACTCGTTCTTCGCATCGCAATTGAACAAAGGTCACCGTCACATTCTTGCAGCGCATTCTGAAGACGTGCTCGATCCATCACGTCGTCTTCTCGTCGTCACGAATTCAGGGACTGGCCAACGTGCTCAAGTCGATCAGCTCGGTCATCGATCTTCTGATAGTGGGCCCGTCGAAGACGTCCTCGCATCTGCTGTTCCAACAGTTTCTCGGCGACTACAACGACTACCTGCCGACGGTGTGCCAGATCAATTTCGCGCACACTCTTCCGCGCGCACGCGAAGAGAACGCTTTCATGGAGTCGATCCAGAAGTTGCGCGCCGAGAAGAAGTACCTTTTGATGGGCGCAAGCAAGGATCGAACCGACATGCATTTGAGTCTCTTCTTCGAGAACATGGATCAGATCTATTGTCGGGAGCGGTATTTCAGGTACTTCTCCTACTTCTAGACGATCACCGAACCGAAATGAAACTGTTTTGTTTTTTTTTTGTTTTCTTTCGGCGATTCTTGTTTGGTAAACAACACAAGACAGAAGAAGAAGGGACTTCGAAGAAGGAAACTAATAAAAATGAGAAGAACTGGTTTCTTCTGGTTTCAAACCAATTTCACTGGCCTTCGTCCTCTTCTTCTTCTTCTTCAACGTCTTCTTCGCCTTCTGAGACCGATTTCTGGTCGGAGACGGCCAAGGACATGTGATGAAGCGGCGGCGTTTTGACTGGATTGTGGTCACGGCCATCGGGCCGAAAAGCCCGTTAGGCCCACTGAATCAAAGTGAAAATGACGTCAATTGGAATGGACAAATGGGTTTATTACATTGTTGTTTACATCATCATAATCATCATGGAAGTGAAAAAAAGCATGTATGTATCTCAGGAGCCAGAAGGTTGTGCTCGTGGTCGTCTATCGGGCTTTCGCTTACTTGCCCCATCCGTATCCGCCGTATCCTCCGTATCCGCCGTACGGACGTCCCCATCCACGGCGCATTCCGTATCCGCCCATTCCGTATCCACCGTATCCTCCGTATCCTCCGTATGGCACTGAAAAGAGAGAGAGAAATGATTCAATGGATAAGGAAAATGGGGGAACTCACTGCCTCCGTATCCCCACTGAGCCTCGGCGGCGATGAAGCAGGCGGCGAGAAGGACGACGAGAAGAAGAAGGTTGGACGAGGAAATCATGATTGAAACTTGAGTGAAGACGCAAGTAATCTGACTTTTACCTGGCCCATCCATCGGCCTTTATACCCCCTCCCCAACTTTGTTCCTTCTCTCGCGCTCGAGAAACAGAAGATGATATCACCCGGGGGGTGGGTTGATGGGTCGTCTGCGTCTCGACGTCGACCCGTGTCTCTCTCGTCCGAATACGTCAAACACATTTGGAATTGGTCATCTGAAGTTAATCGAAACGACGGCGCGACGAGAGGTGAGACGGCCGGACGGACTGTACGTGTGTGTGTTGATTTGGCCTCTCTCTCTCTCTCTCTCTGAGTGTGTTCCCCGAACTCGCACATGGTCGCGGAAATCGAGTCAAAGTCGAGGAGATGGGGAATGGCTTTTGGGCGAATTGGTAGTGATGGTGATAAACTGAGATCAAGAAGAAGAAGAAGAGGAAGATCAGAAGACGTCAAAGATCACGTGAGTGACGAGGATATTCGGGGAACAGACGCGGATGAGGAAGTATAAAAGGGGGCCCTCGTTTCTTTGAAAGTCACTACACCCTTCTAGATGTCTTCCGATTGGGTCTTCTAGAAGTTTCCTAGTCACTTCTGAAGACGTCAGGACCGTCAGAAGCCTTCTGGTAGCATCTGAAACATATTGAAATCTTGCGAAGTCTCCAGGTGTCTCCTGATGTCTCTTGACGTCTTCTACAGTCTCCCAGAAGGTTTCGACGTCTTCTGTCGTGTTCAAAAGCATTCAAAACCTTTCATATTTTGACCTTTGCGTAGTTTACAAACACTTTCCTATCTCTGTTGACCCTTGCCACGTCATGATGTTTAGTGTCTTACGAGATGATCGATTGTTTTCATTTTCACCCCATCTTATCTGCCACCACGTCATCAGAGGTCAACTCAGATTCAAGACGCATTCAGAGAGACCATATTCTTCTTCTTTCTCTCTCGCTCTTCTCGAAAACACAAAGATCTTGATATCTTCAAGGCCTCTCACTGTTTTTTCTTCTTCTCCGAAAGGTCATTCCGTGACTTCTCTCTGTTTACCCGCTTCGTAAGAAGACGTCACGTCTTCTTCTTCTTCAGAATTCCAACGTCTTCATTCATTCTTTCAGAAAATGATTTCCGCCAAGCTTCTCGTGCTCGTCGCCATGATTCTGGCCTGCTTCGTCGTCGTCGACGCCCAATGGGGATACGGCTACGGATGTGAGTGTATCGAGTCTGAAGCCGCCTTATTATCGTCTCTCTCTTAAATTCCAGACCGTCCGTGGGGATACGGAGGATACGGTGGCGGCTGGAGACGTCCGTACGGAGGATGGGGCGGCTACGGATACCGCCCGTACGGAGGATACTACGGAGGATGGGGAAAGTAAGCTGAGGCCGAAGGCTCCCTTTCAAATGGAAACCTATTTATGTACATGAACTTTATGAAATGCAATAAATACTCCGACTATAAGCAATGTTTTCTATCCGGAGAAATCGAGGGGCGCCATCTCAACGTCGACTGGATTCGGGCTGGTGGTCTGCGAGAACATGGTGTTCGGAGGCACTTGTGCCGCCGCGGAAGAGTCCGATTGGGTGTACTGCGAGAATCCGAGTGTTTCTGAAAAGTGCTCACTTTCGGCGGTCCTCAAACGGTTCGCCGCTTCTCGACTCACTCAACATGCCGCGATAGTAGTCCTTGATGACGTACGTGGTGGCCATCGCATCGAAGACCGGGTAGAACGGGATGAGCATACAAATGAAGTTGGTGTAGGGCTCCGTCGAAATGTGCACCGCCGGGCACACGAACAGAACGAGCATCGGAAGTGTGTTGCCGAGGAATGGGATGCTGAACTGAAGGAGAAGGGCAAAGAACAGCTGCCGTTCTTGTCGCTGCAACCGGAACGACTTCTGAACGACGGTGGCCGCGTTGTGGATCTCCAGCCATGTTCGGATGCCGCAAAACAGGGAGATTGTCATCGGAACCGACTGGAAATCATCATGAAAACCTAGGTGAAGTTTTCAATTGAGGGACTCACTGCACAAAAGAGCAAGTAGAATATCATTCCGATGTCCAAATAATTTGGCTCCACGGCTCCGTGCTCATTTCGCTGCTGAAATCTGGGAATGAGGCCGAGACAAGTCTCAGAAGACCTCACCGCATAAGTGACAAGAGTGAACGCCATCTCGCTGACGTTCCTTCCGAACCTCTCCATCACCGCCACTTCCAGCTCTTTCGGATGGTCGCCGTGATTCGCGAAGACCCACCAGGCGACGAGAAACCAGTTGAGGAAGAACAAAAACGAGCAGCTCATCCAGACGATGTGACGTTTTCCTTTGAAAAAACGCTCTCGAATCATGGATTTTCTGGAATGACAGATGTTCCCTGATCCTTCCCCTAGAACCAAAATACCCAGTAACAGAGAGGAACCTGTAGACGAACTGAACTGCCAGAACGAACTGCATACATCCGAATATCGCACAGAACGTCACTATGAGCAGCTGCGACAACTGCTGGTTCTCGGCAAAGGTGGTGGTGAACAAGAGGTAATTGTACTCATAAACGTAGTAACTCTGAAGACAGCCTCAGACCGCTACGCGACCGCAACGCAACTCACCGGCAGCATGACCATCTCAATGGCCGAGTAGACCACGTAGAGCCCCGTCAAAACCATCATCAGAATGCGATACGATCCGTACTCGGGTCTCGAGTAGGTGCGAATCAAGTAGAAAAGGAACGCGTTGAAGGTCAGCGACCACGCGGAGCCGACGAATTCCAGATATTGCGGCAGTTCCAGATAGCTACGCATCGTACAATCGACTCGAATCTGAAAGAGATAATGATAATGAGGGTGGCTGAGTAGGGAGGGGTTGACGGCGGGAAACAGAGGTATAAACACAAAGAGCAGCCCAATCAGAACTGAATGGAAAACAACCTTTGTGCATGATGAGGATGATGAGCAGAACCAACCGAGAATTGGCGGACTAATTAGTTGTTTTTGCTTTTGTAGGGATATGCAGATATGTCAATTCAAAGTGGATTCATTTCCGAACTATGAGCTCAGAAGCATCGAAACTGGAAGTTTGTATGTTGTAAGCACATGCGTATTTGAGGAAATGTCACAAAAGAAGTCGCCAATTATCCGACATTTCCTCCCTCTGCTCGTTCTGTGATGTAAATTTGAGCGCTGTGCCGTTTCGGGTTCCCCAAGATCTTCTTCTAGAAGTTCACCGAGGATGGTGTTCAGAAGACCACTGAAACAGGAGGAAAGGAAGTCTTGTTTTATTTTTTATTTTTCTCGCAGTCCACTGAGCACGTAAAATACTAAGAAAAAGAGAAGAAGAAGAAGCACCAAACAACGCACACAAATACATGCACACACGCTGAGAGATTTGTGCAAAATAGCGATTTTTAAAAGACGAACCGAAAACCAGACGGATTCGTCACCAACACCAGACTTTCAAACTCTTCTTCTTCGCTTCATTTGCCGACGTCCGATTTGTAGACGTTTCTGATTTCTGACTTTAGTCAGTATTGCACTTGTTTTCAACAAGTCACTCGCAGAGTTTTGTATTTTCGAGACGGGCAAGGACTACATCGCATGGCATGTCTAGAATCTTCGAGAAGACGTCGCAGAAGACGGAAGGTGTGTGCTCGCGGAGCAAAAAGTTACAGTGGCGGAGCCACCGATGCGAACGGCTCTTTATAAGTCATCCACACTCGGTTTTCCATGAATACCGTTTAATTTTCAGAGAGAGGGGGGGGGGGGGGGGTAATGATGACGAAAAACTTACTTGAATACGTGGAAGATTAAGAGATTAGTCATGGCGCGACGGATCTTCTGAAAATGAAAACACTTGAATAGCATCATCCGATTGTTTCAAACTACACAAAAGATCATTCTGGATGGATTAGCGAAGAATAGAAATAGAGTCTGGGGAAAGGGCTTTTCGAATCACCTGGCACGTCTTCTGCCCGCCAGTTTTGGATTCATTCTGGAAGGGAAGTAGTGAAGGAATCACCTGTTTTCGGTTTCCAGGAAGTGAGCCACGCGTTTCTCTTATCATTCGTCTTTGGAGGGAAATTTGAAAAAAGAGTTCATGGACTATTCGAATACTTTGTAGTTTGGGTAGTGAACGTGATCTAGCGACGTCTGTTATCACGAGGAGGCGTCGCCGTATAAAAGGATCCGAATTGAAGAGCGAGACGATCGAGTTGATATGCTTGTTATTCTACTTCTTGTCACTTTGCTCGCTTTGGCGACAGCCTATCAGTGGAGGAGGAGGCAGACTCTTCCGAAAGGTACCCCTCTCTCCCTCTCTTTCTATATAGTTCGTTTCCCCTTTTGAAGGCCCCACTCCGATCCCTTTGATCGGCAACTTCCATCAGCTCGTCTTCTATGGAATCCAATTGGGCAACGTCGTCGCTGTCTACCATCATTTTGAGAAGATCTACGGAAAAGTGTTCACTTTGTGGATGGGTCCTCTTCCGACGGTCTACATTTCGGATTACAATGTGGCCCACGAGAGTCACATCAAGAGGGCTAACCTGTTCAGCAAGCGGTTCGCGAATGGAACCACCAACTACATTCGGCAGGGACGAGGAATCATCGCTTCGAACGGAAAGTTCTGGCAGGAGCATCGGAGGTTCGCACTGCAAACACTCAGGGAGTTCGGACTGGGACGGAATCTGATGGAGGAGAAGATAATGGAGGAGTACAGGTACCGAGTCTTCGACTACCAGAAGAGTCACGGCAAGAACGGCACCTTCGAGATCCACGCCGGCACTTTCTTCGACCTGCTCGTCGGTTCCATCATCAATCAGTTGCTCATCTCCGAGAGATTCGAGCAGGACGACGAGGAGTTTGAGAAGATCAAAACGAATCTGGCGCTGGCTCTCGAGAATTTTGGAGTCATCGACATCTTCTTCCCCACGTGGCTTCTGGATTCGCCGTTGATGAGCTGGAGACAGAAGAAGATCTTCGCGCCGTTCGACTTCATTCTGGAGGTCACGAAGAAGAACATTACCCGGAGAGTGGCTGCAATTGAGAAGGGAGAGCACGTCATCGAGGAAAACGGCAACGACTTCATCGACGCCTTCCTCGTCAAGATCGAGAAAGACAAGAAAGAAGGCGTGGATTCCACCTTCAAGTAAGTCTTTAATTTTTGGAAATCTGAAACCAACGACGTCTGTTTTCAGTCTAGAAACCCTCGCCATTGACGTTTTTGACCTGTGGCAAGCGGGTCAGGAGACCACATCGACCACTTTGACGTGGGCGTTCGCATGCCTTCTGAACCATCCTCGCGTAGTGCAAAACCTGAAGAAGGAGCTTTTCAAACTGACTGGCAGGAATCGGAACATTGGATTGAACGACAGACCGGACACTCCGTACCTGAACGCGACCATCAACGAGATCCAGCGAGTCGCCTCCATCCTCAACATCAACCTTCTCCGCCAAATCGAGGAGGACACTGAGATCGACGGACAACCTCTGGCCGCCGGGACAGCTGTCACCACTCAGATATCGATGCTGCACACCGACGAGGAGAGCTTCGAGAACTGCACCGAGTTCCGGCCGGAGCGGTTCCTCGAGAACGCTGCTCTCGAGAAGAAGCTAATTCCGTTCGGAATCGGAAAACGATCCTGCCTCGGAGAGTCTCTCGCGAGAGCTGAACTCTATTTGGTACGTCTGTGTTTCTGTAGTGCCACGTCATGCCCGGTTTCAGATCCTCGGCAATCTAATGCTCGAGTTCGACATCGAGCCAGTGGGGGCGCCACCTCCAATCAAAACGATCACTCCGTTCGGTCTTCTGAAGAGACCGCCCGCGTATTCACTTCGTTTTGTGCCCGTCAAACCTTAACGCTGTCTCCACATATGAATGTGATTGAATGAAAGTTAAAAGTTCTAGTTTGCCTCTTGCAGATCAGCGTCACAAACCATATTTCGGTCATCAATTCTTCAAACAAACATAAAAAAAACCGAGAGGGGAAGATGTAGTTAAAATAGTGGGGCGTGTTTGTCTGCGCATAAAAGAGGGTCGGTCAGTCGAGATAAGAAAGGAAGAGTGTGTGTCGGACAGAGGAGAACATGTTCTTGGTGCTGGTACTCACGACACTCCTCGCCGCTTTCACTGTCCACCTCTGGCGATGGCGTCAGAAGATCCCGAAAGGTGAGCCCCCCTCCCTCCAGAACGCCTTCTCCGCTTTGAATTCAAGGCCCCACACCTCTGCCGCTCATCGGAAACCTTCATCAGTTCGCCTACAACGCATGGAAGACCGGGGGAGTGGTGTCGGGATTCAACGAGTTCCGAAAAGAGTTCGGCAAGGTGTTCACTATCTGGATGGGACCGTTGCCCACCGTTTACATTGGGGACTTTGACGTGGCACACGAGACGCACATCAAGAAGGCGAACAACTTCGGGACGAGGTTCGGAATGGGCGGCATGCAGTACATCCGCGAAGAGAGAGGCATCATCGGCTCGAACGGCGAGTTCTGGCAGGAGCATCGCCGGTTCGCACTGCAAACGTTGAGGAACTTTGGACTGGGCAGAAACATAATGGAGGAGAAGATAATGGACGAGTTCAGATACAGGTAAACAAGAGTTTAGTCTTGATGCGATAAGATCACGCGTCTCTCCCCTTATCAGTTTAGAGGCATCGGTCATCGAGGCCCAAAAGACTAATGTCGGCTTATTTGACGTCTTCAGATTCGACGACTTCCAAAAGACGCACTTCAAGAACGGTGGAATTGAAGTGCACGCGGGAAGTTTCTTCGATTTGCTCGTCGGATCGATCATCAACCAACTGCTCGTTTCCGAGAGATTCGAGCAGGACAACAAAGAGTTCGAACGATTGAAGACGAGTCTCGCGCTTTCTCTCGAAACCGTCTCGATTTTCGACGCATTCTGCCCGCTGCCCCTGCTGAAATCGCGACTGATGAAGTGGAGAACGAAGAAGATCTTTGCTCCGTTCGACTATGTTTTCGAGTTGACGCAGAAGAGTATTCAGAAGAAGTGTGACGTCTTCTGCTTGACGCCTTCTCAGCTCAATGTTTCAGAGTGAAGCAAGTGGAGACTGGAGAGCGAGTGCTCGAAGACGAGGGCACTGATTTCGTGGAGGCGTTCCTGATCAAAATGGAGAAGGACAAGAAGAGCGGCGAGAAGTCTTTCTTCGAGTTAATTGACAACCAAAACGTCTTCTCCTAATTGCCGCGTCTTGTTTTGCAGCCTCGACACACTTGCCATCGACATCTATGATCTTTGGCTGGCTGGACAGGAGACGACGTCAACAACATTGACCTGGGCATGCGCGTGTCTTCTGAATCACCCCGACGTCGTCAGAGAAGTGCGGCGGGAACTTCTGAGTGTGACCGGAGGCAACCGGAACGTCTCCTTGATGGACAGGCCTCAAACTCCATACCTGACGGCCACGGTGAATGTGAGTAGTCTGTTCGGGAAACAAACCGAAAAGGAAAGGAAAACAAGTTCAGGAAGTTCAACGAATCGCCTCGATTCTCAACGTGAATCTGTTCCGGAAGACCGAAGAAGATACCGTAATCGACGGGCAACCTCTGGCTGCCGGGACAATTGTCACCTGTCAAATGGCCATGATCCACACGGACGAGGAGCAATTCGAGAATCACACCGAATTTCGACCCGAAAGATTCTTGGAGAACAACAATCTTGAGAAGAAGCTGATCCCGTTCGGAATCGGAAAACGATCCTGTCTCGGAGAGTCTCTGGCGCGAGCTGAACTCTATTTGGTGAGCTGCCAGAGCCCCCGATCTCCTTAGATTCCCAATTTCAGATCACCGGAAACTTGATTCTCAACTACGATCTGGAGCCGGTGGGAGACGTTCCTCAAATGAAGACTCCCTCTCCATTCGGACTTATGAAGAGACCGCCGAACTACAAGATTCGTTTTGTCCCAATTTCACATTGAACGTCATAAGATAAACGTTTATTTCTAAAATCAGTGAAGGCTTTATGAACCTATTTCGTATCGACGGGCACGAATCGAATACTGAAGCAGGGAGGGCATTTCGCCAACGAGAACGGGAACGGAGTCTCGATGGGAGGGAGTCTGTCGACGACTTCCAAGTCGTAATTCAGCACCATGTTTCCGATTATCTGAACGTCAACTTTCACATCTTGCTCAAAAGTTCAGAATGCTCACCAAATAGAGTTCAGCTCTGGCGAGCGACTCTCCGGGACATGCTCGTTTCCCGATTCCGAACGGAATCAGCTTCTTCTCAAGATTTTTGTTTTTGAGGAATCGTTCCGGTCGGAACTCGGTGCTCTGCTTGAAGAGCTCCTCGTCGCTGTGAATCATGGACATTCGAGTGAGGACGACTGTCCCGGCGGCCAAAGGTTGCCCGTCGATCACAGTGTCCTCCTCCATTTGTCGGAGCAAGTTCACAGTGAGAATCGAGGCAATCCGCTGGACTTCCTGAAAATGGGACAGATATGGATAGTTGACGGAAAATCGTGACGCCTACATTCACAGTGGCGGTCAAATAAGGAGTTCATGGACTATTCGAATACTTTGTAGTTTGGGTAGTGAACGTGATCTAGCGACGTCTGTTATCACGAGGAGGCGTCGCCGTATAAAAGGATCCGAATTGAAGAGCGAGACGATCGAGTTGATATGCTTGTTATTCTACTTCTTGTCACTTTGCTCGCTTTGGCGACAGCCTATCAGTGGAGGAGGAGGCAGACTCTTCCGAAAGGTACCCCTCTCTCCCTCTCTTTCTATATAGTTCGTTTCCCCTTTTGAAGGCCCCACTCCGATCCCTTTGATCGGCAACTTCCATCAGCTCGTCTTCTATGGAATCCAATTGGGCAACGTCGTCGCTGTCTACCATCATTTTGAGAAGATCTACGGAAAAGTGTTCACTTTGTGGATGGGTCCTCTTCCGACGGTCTACATTTCGGATTACAATGTGGCCCACGAGAGTCACATCAAGAGGGCTAACCTGTTCAGCAAGCGGTTCGCGAATGGAACCACCAACTACATTCGGCAGGGACGAGGAATCATCGCTTCGAACGGAAAGTTCTGGCAGGAGCATCGGAGGTTCGCACTGCAAACACTCAGGGAGTTCGGACTGGGACGGAATCTGATGGAGGAGAAGATAATGGAGGAGTACAGGTACCGAGTCTTCGACTACCAGAAGAGTCACGGCAAGAACGGCACCTTCGAGATCCACGCCGGCACTTTCTTCGACCTGCTCGTCGGTTCCATCATCAATCAGTTGCTCATCTCCGAGAGATTCGAGCAGGACGACGAGGAGTTTGAGAAGATCAAAACGAATCTGGCGCTGGCTCTCGAGAATTTTGGAGTCATCGACATCTTCTTCCCCACGTGGCTTCTGGATTCGCCGTTGATGAGCTGGAGACAGAAGAAGATCTTCGCGCCGTTCGACTTCATTCTGGAGGTCACGAAGAAGAACATTACCCGGAGAGTGGCTGCAATTGAGAAGGGAGAGCACGTCATCGAGGAAAACGGCAACGACTTCATCGACGCCTTCCTCGTCAAGATCGAGAAAGACAAGAAAGAAGGCGTGGATTCCACCTTCAAGTAAGTCTTTAATTTTTGGAAATCTGAAACCAACGACGTCTGTTTTCAGTCTAGAAACCCTCGCCATTGACGTTTTTGACCTGTGGCAAGCGGGTCAGGAGACCACATCGACCACTTTGACGTGGGCGTTCGCATGCCTTCTGAACCATCCTCGCGTAGTGCAAAACCTGAAGAAGGAGCTTTTCAAACTGACTGGCAGGAATCGGAACATTGGATTGAACGACAGACCGGACACTCCGTACCTGAACGCGACCATCAACGAGATCCAGCGAGTCGCCTCCATCCTCAACATCAACCTTCTCCGCCAAATCGAGGAGGACACTGAGATCGACGGACAACCTCTGGCCGCCGGGACAGCTGTCACCACTCAGATATCGATGCTGCACACCGACGAGGAGAGCTTCGAGAACTGCACCGAGTTCCGGCCGGAGCGGTTCCTCGAGAACGCTGCTCTCGAGAAGAAGCTAATTCCGTTCGGAATCGGAAAACGATCCTGCCTCGGAGAGTCTCTCGCGAGAGCTGAACTCTATTTGGTACGTCTGTGTTTCTGTAGTGCCACGTCATGCCCGGTTTCAGATCCTCGGCAATCTAATGCTCGAGTTCGACATCGAGCCAGTGGGGGCGCCACCTCCAATCAAAACGATCACTCCGTTCGGTCTTCTGAAGAGACCGCCCGCGTATTCACTTCGTTTTGTGCCCGTCAAACCTTAACGCTGTCTCCACATATGAATGTGATTGAATGAAAGTTAAAAGTTCTAGTTTGCCTCTTGCAGATCAGCGTCACAAACCATATTTCGGTCATCAATTCTTCAAACAAACATAAAAAAAACCGAGAGGGGAAGATGTAGTTAAAATAGTGGGGCGTGTTTGTCTGCGCATAAAAGAGGGTCGGTCAGTCGAGATAAGAAAGGAAGAGTGTGTGTCGGACAGAGGAGAACATGTTCTTGGTGCTGGTACTCACGACACTCCTCGCCGCTTTCACTGTCCACCTCTGGCGATGGCGTCAGAAGATCCCGAAAGGTGAGCCCCCCTCCCTCCAGAACGCCTTCTCCGCTTTGAATTCAAGGCCCCACACCTCTGCCGCTCATCGGAAACCTTCATCAGTTCGCCTACAACGCATGGAAGACCGGGGGAGTGGTGTCGGGATTCAACGAGTTCCGAAAAGAGTTCGGCAAGGTGTTCACTATCTGGATGGGACCGTTGCCCACCGTTTACATTGGGGACTTTGACGTGGCACACGAGACGCACATCAAGAAGGCGAACAACTTCGGGACGAGGTTCGGAATGGGCGGCATGCAGTACATCCGCGAAGAGAGAGGCATCATCGGCTCGAACGGCGAGTTCTGGCAGGAGCATCGCCGGTTCGCACTGCAAACGTTGAGGAACTTTGGACTGGGCAGAAACATAATGGAGGAGAAGATAATGGACGAGTTCAGATACAGGTAAACAAGAGTTTAGTCTTGATGCGATAAGATCACGCGTCTCTCCCCTTATCAGTTTAGAGGCATCGGTCATCGAGGCCCAAAAGACTAATGTCGGCTTATTTGACGTCTTCAGATTCGACGACTTCCAAAAGACGCACTTCAAGAACGGTGGAATTGAAGTGCACGCGGGAAGTTTCTTCGATTTGCTCGTCGGATCGATCATCAACCAACTGCTCGTTTCCGAGAGATTCGAGCAGGACAACAAAGAGTTCGAACGATTGAAGACGAGTCTCGCGCTTTCTCTCGAAACCGTCTCGATTTTCGACGCATTCTGCCCGCTGCCCCTGCTGAAATCGCGACTGATGAAGTGGAGAACGAAGAAGATCTTTGCTCCGTTCGACTATGTTTTCGAGTTGACGCAGAAGAGTATTCAGAAGAAGTGTGACGTCTTCTGCTTGACGCCTTCTCAGCTCAATGTTTCAGAGTGAAGCAAGTGGAGACTGGAGAGCGAGTGCTCGAAGACGAGGGCACTGATTTCGTGGAGGCGTTCCTGATCAAAATGGAGAAGGACAAGAAGAGCGGCGAGAAGTCTTTCTTCGAGTTAATTGACAACCAAAACGTCTTCTCCTAATTGCCGCGTCTTGTTTTGCAGCCTCGACACACTTGCCATCGACATCTATGATCTTTGGCTGGCTGGACAGGAGACGACGTCAACAACATTGACCTGGGCATGCGCGTGTCTTCTGAATCACCCCGACGTCGTCAGAGAAGTGCGGCGGGAACTTCTGAGTGTGACCGGAGGCAACCGGAACGTCTCCTTGATGGACAGGCCTCAAACTCCATACCTGACGGCCACGGTGAATGTGAGTAGTCTGTTCGGGAAACAAACCGAAAAGGAAAGGAAAACAAGTTCAGGAAGTTCAACGAATCGCCTCGATTCTCAACGTGAATCTGTTCCGGAAGACCGAAGAAGATACCGTAATCGACGGGCAACCTCTGGCTGCCGGGACAATTGTCACCTGTCAAATGGCCATGATCCACACGGACGAGGAGCAATTCGAGAATCACACCGAATTTCGACCCGAAAGATTCTTGGAGAACAACAATCTTGAGAAGAAGCTGATCCCGTTCGGAATCGGAAAACGATCCTGTCTCGGAGAGTCTCTGGCGCGAGCTGAACTCTATTTGGTGAGCTGCCAGAGCCCCCGATCTCCTTAGATTCCCAATTTCAGATCACCGGAAACTTGATTCTCAACTACGATCTGGAGCCGGTGGGAGACGTTCCTCAAATGAAGACTCCCTCTCCATTCGGACTTATGAAGAGACCGCCGAACTACAAGATTCGTTTTGTCCCAATTTCACATTGAACGTCATAAGATAAACGTTTATTTCTAAAATCAGTGAAGGCTTTATGAACCTATTTCGTATCGACGGGCACGAATCGAATACTGAAGCAGGGAGGGCATTTCGCCAACGAGAACGGGAACGGAGTCTCGATGGGAGGGAGTCTGTCGACGACTTCCAAGTCGTAATTCAGCACCATGTTTCCGATTATCTGAACGTCAACTTTCACATCTTGCTCAAAAGTTCAGAATGCTCACCAAATAGAGTTCAGCTCTGGCGAGCGACTCTCCGGGACATGCTCGTTTCCCGATTCCGAACGGAATCAGCTTCTTCTCAAGATTTTTGTTTTTGAGGAATCGTTCCGGTCGGAACTCGGTGCTCTGCTTGAAGAGCTCCTCGTCGCTGTGAATCATGGACATTCGAGTGAGGACGACTGTCCCGGCGGCCAAAGGTTGCCCGTCGATCACAGTGTCCTCCTCCATTTGTCGGAGCAAGTTCACAGTGAGAATCGAGGCAATCCGCTGGACTTCCTGAAAATGGGACAGATATGGATAGTTGACGGAAAATCGTGACGCCTACATTCACAGTGGCGGTCAAATAAGGAGTATTCGGGCGATCCGTGAGGGAGACAGTTCTAGTGCCGCTAGTGACACTCAGAAGCTCCTTCCGAAGTTTTCTGACGACTTCAGGGTGATTCAAGAAACAAGTGCACGCCCAGGTCAAAGTGGTCGACGTGGTTTCTTGGCCGCCAATCCACAGATCGTACATATCGAGCGCAAGTGTCTCGAGACTGAAACTGATCATTGTCACATAGGTGTGACCGAGTGGAAAACCGACTTGAATGTGGACGTGACTCCTTCCTTCTCGTCCTTCTCCATCTTGTACAAGAAGGCGTCTTCTGCTCCATTATATTTCTGCCCAGTCCGAAGTTTCTCAACGTTTGCAGTGCAAACCGACGATGCTCCTGCCAGAACTCGCCGTTCGACGCCAACAGCCCTCTCCCCTCACGAATGTAGTTCATTCCGCCAATCGCAAACCTCCTTCCGAACACGTTGGCTCTTTTCACGTGCGTTTCATGCGCCACATCGAAGTCGCCGATGAACACGACGGGCAGCGGTCCGAACCAAATGGTGAACACTTTTCCGAATTGCCTCTCGAACACATTCAGACCGCTCACTATTCCGCCGTTCTTCCAGCACTGATAAACGAGTTGATGGACGTTTCCGATGACGGGAAGAGGAAACGGACCTGAAAATGTGGAAGGTTGGCGGTGAGATTGAGAAGAAGTGGAATGCAGTACCTTTCGGGTTTCTCGATCGGCCTCTCCACATGTAGACCGAGATGGAAATGAAGGCAGAAATAAGCATCACCAAGACGATCATAACGGAAACGAGAAGAAGAAGAAACTGTACTTCCCCGTTCCCCCAGGCCGTCTTTTATATGCAATTCATACTACAACCTATATTTTCTACACCCGACACACACTTATTGGCCTGTAGTTATCGTGACGAAGGCAAGTGACCATGGGAAGATTTATCAGTATGTCTCTCTCTTTGTACAGTTAAACTTTCACACAGTATTCTGATAAGCTCGTCTTGTCGACGTTTATTAGTTGAATCGGCACGAGTCGCTTCCAGAAGACGATCGTCAGACTGGCTCCGAACACCAGAAGGACGAGCATCTCGACGCTGATCCACGTGTAGCCGGTAGCGTTGAATAGACTTCTGAAAAAGAGATGAACACTGTTTCAGGAGACCAGATGACGTCAGGAGCTCACGTGGTGACCAACGGTGCCAGACACCTTCCACAGCTTCCGAAGAAGGCGTAGAGGCCCTGCATGTTGCCTTGCTGCCGGGGTCCGATGATTTCCGAGTAGAGCGTTCCGATCGAGTTTCCGATATACGGAAAAGCCACACCGAAACAGAAGATGTACACGAAGAGGTAGGCGAAAAATGGGATTCTGAACAGGTTTTGGGGTTGAGTGGGAAAGAGTGCATCGCTCACTTGGGAACATGTTGACACCACTGAAAAGTGCATGCACCATCTGTGACATTTGGATTGTAATGAAGAGAATCGGGATAGAATGGCCACGGCATAACGACCAGATAGTAGGCGACGAAGAAGACGCAACCGAACAGAATCTGTTTTCGACGGTCACTGAAGTCCCTTTCCCGTTAATTTCCCTCTTTCAAGATCACCCACATCTTTCCGATCCTTGTCGTTCCGATGACGATGTACTGCGACACAGAGACAGCGCAAGAAGCCGTTTCGATATAGCCATTCCACACGATCGCCTGATGAGACGTCCAGTTGTACATGGAGATTGTGAAGATCGAGCACAGCGACTCCACATTCACCACAATCGTTTGTGTCACGAACCAGAAGTAGATGCACACGGCCGCTGCTTTTCGGTCGAATGGAGGAATGATGACGTCGACATCGACGGTCTTCTTGTCGAGAACGCCTGCGTAGTCGTCGGTGAAGAAGCGGAAGACGAAGAAGATCATGGCGACGAGCAGGACAAAGAGCACGAAGGCGGGAGCAGTGTAGGCGTCGACGTCGAAGGTGTTGAACAGTCGGACGCCGTCGCCGATGAACGCGAAAGCCGATTGTAATATGGGTCCAGTGAGCATACCCGTCACTTGGCAGCCAGTTGCAAACGAGATCGCTCTATTTCGATCTTCAAGAGTGGAGCTGGCAACGACATAGGCCCTCAGAGCGGACAGATTTCCCGCTCCGAATCCGATGAGGAGTCGCGAGACGAGCATGAGCCATCCGACTTGCCAGTTGATGGTGGGCAGAATTCCGTAGATGATGTTGCCGACGCAACAGAAGACGAGTCCCGTGGAGACGGGCACTTTGAACGCCTCCGTCTTCTGTGTCCAAGTGCCGAAGATCGGAGAGCCGATCGCCTGGCCGACACTGAAACTGGCGAGAATGACGCCGAAAAACGGGAGTTTGGCGTTAGGATCCAACTGAAAATGAGTTTATGTTTTCAGAAACTCATCTGAAAATGACGTGCCTTGAGAAGGTATGGCCACATGGAAGTGAAGTACAATGACACCTGGAGCCCACAGAAGTACAGTATCAGGTTGGCAAACCATAGCGACGTCCAGTTGGTTTTCCGAGTTTCAGCTTCTTTTCCGTTGGTCACTGATGAAGTTCTAGAACAATATCAACTTTTCAATTCTGTTTTCCAACAAAAAAACTCACTGAGATCCGGAAATACTGAACGATTTCAGACTGGAAACGTCAATTTCCTCAATCGATTCCATGTTTTGCTCGCTCGATGCTCAGTTAAAAATGCGCATTTTGTAGTAAACGCGGGTTTTTGACATCAAAGAGACACACACACTTTACAGGGATTGCACAATTTGAAAATCAATGAAATCACGACTGATAACACGGAAATGGAAGTGGGGCGAGAGAGGATGATTTAGTGGTCGAGTAGTCGTGTGGAGTGATGTGGAGAGCAGATGATAGCGAGACGAAACAGGGGCTTATCAGTGAATTCGCCTATTTTCGGCGACTTTATTCAAACATTGGTTTCCTATTAAAAATAGGGGAGGAGGGGCGAAATTTCATGGGAAACGCTTCATTAGATTAGACCTTGTCGTTGTTCTCAATGTGAATCAGTCGAATCGGAACGAGATTTCTCCAGAAGACGAACGTCAAGAGCGCTCCGATTGCGAGCAGAATCAGCATTTCGACACTGATCCACGTGTAGCCGGAGGCGTTGAAGAGTGTTCTGAAAGTGGCGAGGATCGTCTGAAAGTCTGCTGCCGGATGATTACGTGGTTGCGAGAGGAGCCATGAAGCGGCCGCAGCTTCCGACGAACGCGTACACTCCCTGCATGTTTCCTTGCTGTCGGGGACCTATGATTCCAGTGTACAGGTTGGCGATCGCGTTTCCGAGGTAAGGAAAGGC
Source organism: Caenorhabditis afra (assembly GCA_963570955.1). Lineage (NCBI taxonomy): Eukaryota > Metazoa > Nematoda > Chromadorea > Rhabditida > Rhabditidae > Caenorhabditis > Caenorhabditis afra. The sequence goes on along the minus strand of OY751536.1, from coordinate 8,922,541 downwards.
GACTCCGAAGCAGATGATGTACACGAAAATGTAGGCGATGAACGGGATTCTGAAGAAGGTCTTCGAGAGATGTCATTGCAGCTAGATACCGACTTGGGAACGTAGTTGCACCATTCAAAAGTGCAAGCTCCATCCGTCACGTTCGGGTTGAAGACCAGAGTTTTCGGATAGAACGGATACGGAAGAACGACCAGATAGTAGGTGGCGAACGCGGCGCATCCGAAGAGCATCTGTATCCTGCGGTCTCTGAAATAATCCCCTCATCTTCTCGCACATCGGAATCCACTCACATCTGTCCGACCCTCGTGAACGCCATCAGAATGTATTGTGACACCGAGACAGCGCACGCGGCCGTCTGAATGTAGCCACTGTAGACGACCGCCTGATGGGACGTCCAGTTGTACATGGCGATGGTGAAGATCGAGCACAGCGACTCCACATTCACGGCGATCGACTGAGAAGTGAACCAGAAGAAGAGGCACACAAACGCCGCTTTCCGGTCGAACGGAGGGATGATCACTTCGGTGTTCACCCTCTTTTTGTCGATGATACCCGCGTAGTCATTCCCGAAGTAGTTGAAAACGAAGAAGATCATGGCGACAAGTAGCAGGGACAGCGTGAAGGCGGGAGTGGTGTAGGCGTCGAGGTCGAAGGTGTTGAACAGTCGGACGCCGTCGCCGATGAATGCGAACGCTGACTGCAAAATCGGTCCAGTCAGTTGTCCTGTCACGAGACAACTCGCAGAAATCGAGATCGCTTTGTTTCTGTCCTCCATCGTCGAACAGGCGCACACGTACGCTCTCACAGCCGACAGATTCCCGTTTCCGAAGCCGATGAGGAGTCGGGAGACGAGCATGAGCCATCCGACTTGCCAGTCGATGGTGGGCAGAATTCCGTAGATGATGTTGCCGACGCAACAGAAGACGAGTCCCGTGGAGACGGGCACTTTGAACGCCTCCGTCTTCTGTGTCCAAGTGCCGAAGATCGGAGAGCCGATCGCCTGGCCGACACTGAAGCTGGCGAGAATGACGCCGAAAAACGGGAGTTTGGCGTTAGGATCCAACTGAAAACGAATTCATCTTTCCAGAAACTCATCTGAATTAGACGTGCCTTGAGAAGGTACGGCCACATGGAAGTAAAGTACAGAGACATTTGCAGTCCCGAAATGTACAGTATCAGAAAGGCAAAACATAATGCAGTCCAATTCGTTTTCGGCGTTTCATCCTTGGCTCTGAATTGTTTTCGAAGTTTCTAATACTCATCTGTCAGTCAGGGAACTCACTTTGAACTGCAAGTGGAGATGCTGACAGACTTCAACGAGTCTATGTCATTTTCCAAGTAGCGGCCCATTTAAACTATTTGAACTATCAAAAAAAAATCGGAGTGCAACTGATAACAAAACTCTTTATAGTGTTCGAGAAAACGGATGTCTGCATACCACACTGGGCAGATAAGAGAGCGGAAGAAACGACGAGATGCCATCGGAGGGAGTGTTCTGCTATTCGCAAATTCCGGTTGCGATGAGCACTTTCCCGCCGTTATCAGTCGTCGAAAACCGGAATATTAGTCAACGATTCAATATCACTTGACGTTCATTTCTTGATTCATTCAGCTTTGCCTGAAAATTGATGTGAAGTTAAACAGAATCATGATGTTTAGTCAAGCTATGGCTGGAAATGAACCTTGAGAGATAAGGCGAAATTGTTTTTTTTTGGTTAGTTTTTGTCAAGAACCCGTCGCTTATCAGTTCAAACAACCATCCTTTCTTCAGTTTCGAATCGATGCGGTCTGAATTATCATCATCATACATACAGTAGAATCTGACGATCGGATGTTTTCGTGTTCTTCGACCGCATCCGAATTCCGGGACTGAAATGTAATCGGACGTGACAAGTTCAGTGTCTCGAGATGTAGTCGGTCGAATTTGATTTTCAGGTTTTACACAAGAGGTGGGACGGACGGACAACTGATAAAGGGGGATGGAAATTTGAAATTGACTCGCTGTTTTCTTTCATTCCGATTGTTTGATCGACATTGAAATGTTTCTGATTCTTTTGTTCTCGACTCTTTTGGCACTGCTGATAGCTCATCAGTGGCGAGCTCGACAGCGGCTTCCCAAAGGTACCTTGCTCACTTTCTACGATCTACAGACGAACCTTCTTTCCCCGACAGGTCCGACTCCGCTTCCGATCATCGGAAACCTGCACCAACTCTCCTACTACTCGTGGAAACTGAACGGCGTCGTCGCTGCTTACCACCACTTCGAGAGGCAGTTCGGAAAAGTGTTCACTCTCTGGGTCGGCCCACTTCCGACCGTCTACATCTCGGACTATGACGTGGCATACGAGACGCACGTGAAAAGAGCAAATGTGTTTGGGGCGAGATTCGCAGTGGGCGCCCTCAACTACATTCGGGAGGGACGAGGGATTGTGGCGTCGAATGGGGAGTTCTGGCAAGAGCATCGGAGGTTCGCGTTGCAAACACTGAGAAACTTTGGCCTGGGAAGGAATTTGATGGAGGAGAAGATAATGGAAGAGTACAGATATCGGTGAGTTCCCTGGGAAGCTCTCATCTAATCAATCCAGGTAATCTTCAGATTCTCCGACTTCTCGCAATCGAACAACAACAAGGGTCCGATCGAAGTGAGCTCTTCGATGTTCTTCGACCTTCTCATCGGCAGTATCATCAATCAGCTGCTTATCAGCGAGCGTTTTGAGCAGGTTGATCGATTGTTTTGACGTTCATTTGGAAGCGATGTTTTTGCTCCTATTTACAGAATGATCCCGAGTTTGAAAAGCTGAAGGAGAGTCTGGCGGTGGGACTCGAGAAGTTCAGCGTTTTCGACATCTTCTGTCCGGACTGGATGATGAATGCGTGGTGGATGAAGTGGCGGATGGATGAGATTCTGGAGCCGTTCAGTTGGATTCACCGTCTCTCGCAGAAGAACATCGAGAAGAGGATGGCTCAGATTGAGAGCGGAGAGCACGTCATCGACGGAGACGGCAACGACTTCATGGACGCCTACATCAACAAGATTGAGAAGGATAAGCGAGAAGGCGTCACGACTTCTTTTAACTTGGAAAACCTCGCTATCGAGCTCTACGATTTGTGGATCGCCGGCCAGGAAACGACGTCCACCACGCTCTCCTGGGCTTGCGCATGTCTTCTGAATCATCCTGAAGTCGTTCAGAAAGTGCGTGCCGAACTGGTTCATCTGACTGGCGGACACCGAAGCGTCTCGCTCACCGATAAAACTTCAACTCCGTTCCTGAACGCCACGATTAACGTGAGCTCTTCCATATTACTGTATGTTTCAGTAGCTCTTGCAGGAAGTCCAACGAGTTGCCTCAATTCTCAATGTGAACATCTTCCGCCAAGTCAGCGAGGATACCGTAATCGATGGTCAACCTCTTGCTGCCGGCACAGCTGTCACCACTCACATCGCTCTGATTCACACCGACGAGAACCTCTTCAAGAATCACACCGAATTCCGACCAGAACGATTCCTGGAGAACGAGGGACTTGAGAAGAAGCTGATCCCGTTCGGAATCGGAAAACGCTCTTGTCTTGGAGAGTCGCTGGCCAGAGCGGAACTCTATTTGGTAAGAAGCAAGATAATACTACAGTAGACAATGCCACGTCACGCAGGTTCTTGGCAACATGCTTCTCGACTACGATCTTGAAGCCGTGGGACCAGTTCCTCCGATTAAGACGACGTCACCGTGCGGCATCATGAAACGACCGCCAGTCTATAGTCTCCGATTTGTTCCAGTTCATCACACATGACCGCACTTCCTTGATTCGGTGTAATTGATCACGTTCTTCTTCGTCTCGCGATCTTTGGAATTGTAAATAGTTCAAAAGTTTATTGGGAATGAATCATTCAATTGTATTGAGAGGGAAACTTTACTTGTTATTGGAAAGAAGAGGTGCCGGTGACAGCTGCCATGTTCTGAAGGATGTTGTCCTTGATGAGATGTCCCACCTCCTCGGCGACGCGTCTCTTCGCGTCGACCCTGCCGAGACCCTTGCCGGCGAGCTCTTCGTTGCTCATTCCACTGCCCTCCTCCTCGACAGTCTTCTTGTACTCCTTCGCCATTCTCAGCATCTCCTTCAAGTGCCGCCTGTTCTTGTCGCCGCTTTCCGAGTACTCTTCCGTCCGAATCGCATCCATCCACGCCAGTTTGTCCATGCTCTTCAGCATCGTCGCCTCCAACTCGTTGATCTTGTACTCGATGCGAATCGAGTAATAATGGCGGTTGAGGCCGTGCGCGAGTGCCTGTCTGCTCGGTTTCTGCAGATGTCCCAGGTGGCTCGTCGTCTGTCTCGCCTCCTGACCCGCCGACGCGCTAATCGTGCGGAACGCGTCCATGACCACTTTCCCTTTTACCGACTGAATCGGGTCGACGACGACGGCGACGGCTCGCGGATGCAGTGTCTCGAACGCCTTCTGCGTCTTCACGTCGAGACCCGACAGCCAGCAGCCGAAGCCCGGATGCGAGTGGTACCAACCGACCACCTCCTCGTTCCGACCCGTTGTGGGGAACTAGTATTGGGGACCAACCAGAGTGTCGATTCGATACCAAATCTCGATACTACCGAATACTTCAGCCGTGAGGACTTGCAACAGTACTGACGTGAATGAAAAAAGATTAAAAAATATTCAAGTGAAAATTGACTGCATTGGGAAAGAATACGTTTGTACTCGTACTAATTTTTCCGTGAACTTTTTACTCGGTACTCGTAACCGAATACTCGAGTACTCGGGTACGAGTACTCTGGATTCGAACCCTAGTAAAAAGTACTCGGGTACGAGTACTTTTGAAAAGTACTCGGTTCCATCCCCGACCGGGTGTACCGAGTACTCGGATTCGGTTCGTATTCACTCGGCTCGAGTACCGAGTACTTCTCATCAGAGTTGCAAGAGAGGGCCGGCCATCTTGCTTATCGGGCGTCCAGGGCCTCAGTCAGGCCCGGCCCTGGGCCACTCCGGGCCAGGGCCGGACTGAGGCCCGGGACGCCCGCCGGGCTAGAGGGCCGGTCCTCTCTTGCAACTCAGATAAGAAGTACTCGGTACGGCCCGGCCCAGGGCCTCAGTCTGGCCCGATCATTTTTCCAGCCTCGCCGGGGCTGGAAAAATAAGGCGGGCCAGGGCCAGGGCCAGGGCCAGGGCCAGGGCCAGGGCCAGGGCCAGGGCCAGGGCCAGGGCCAGGGCCAGGGCCAGGGCCAGGGCCAGGGCCAGGGCCAGGGCCAGGGCCAGGGCCAGGGCCAGGGCCAGGGCCAGGGCCAGGGCCAGGGCCAGGGCCAGGGCCAGGGCCAGGGCCAGGGCCAGGGCCAGGGCCAGGGCCAGGGCCAGGGCCAGGGCCAGGGCAGATTACCTCAAATGGTTGAGTAGTAGTGCATTTCGATTTTGGTCGTGGATTTCAAACTCGCTCAAATGAGTTGAGCACGCTCATGCTCGCTCAAATGAGTTGAGCACGCTCATGCTCGCTCAAACGAATTGAGCACGCTCATGCTCGCTCAAACGAGTTGAGCACGCTCATGCTCGCTCATGCTCGCTCAAACGAATTGAGCACGCTCATGCTCGCTCAAACGAGTTGAGCACGCTCATGCTCGCTCATGCTCGCTCAAACGAGTTGAGCACGCTCATGCTCGCTCATGCTCGCTCATGCTCGCTCAAATGAGTTGAGCACGCTCATGCTCGCTCATGCTCGCTCAAATGAGTTGAGCACGCTCATGCTCGCTCATGCTCGCTCATGCTCGCTCAAACGAGTTGAGCACGCTCATGCTCGCTCATGCTCGCTCAAATGAGTTGAGCACGCTCATGCTCGCTCATGCTCGCTCATGCTCGCTCAAACGAGTTGAGCACGCTCATGCTCGCTCAAACGAGTTGAGCACGCTCATGCTCGCTCAAACGAGTTGAGCACGCTCATGCTCGCTCAAACGAGTTGAGCCCGCTCATGCTCGCTCATGCTCGCTCAAACGAGTTGAGCACGCTCATGCTCGCTCAAACGAGTTGAGCCCGCTCATGCTCGCTCATGCTCGCTCAAACGAGTTGAGCACGCTCATGCTCGCTCATGTTCGCTCAAACGAGTTGAGCACGCTCATGCTCGCTCATGCTCGCTCAAACGAGTTGAGCCCGCTCATGCTCGCTCATGCTCGCTCAAACGAGTTGAGCCCGCTCATGCTCGCTCATGCTCGCTCAAATGAGTTGAGCACGCTCATGCTCGCTCATGCTCGCTCATGCTCGCTCAAACGAGTTGAGCACGCTCATGCTCGCTCATGCTCGCTCAAACGAGTTGAGCACGCTCATGCTCGCTCATGCTCGCTCAAACGAGTTGAGCACGCTCATGCTCGCTCAAACGAGTTGAGCACGCTCATGCTCGCTCATGCTCGCTCAAACGAGTTGAGCCCGCTCATGCTCGCTCATGCTCGCTCAAACGAGTTGAGCACGCTCATGCTCGCTCAAACGAGTTGAGCCCGCTCATGCTCGCTCATGCTCGCTCAAACGAGTTGAGCACGCTCATGCTCGCTCAAACGAGTTGAGCCCGCTCATGCTCGCTCATGCTCGCTCAAACGAGTTGAGCACGCTCATGCTCGCTCAAACGAGTTGAGCCCGCTCATGCTCGCTCATGCTCGCTCAAACGAGTTGAGCACGCTCATGCTCGCTCAAACGAGTTGAGCCCGCTCATGCTCGCTCATGCTCGCTCAAACGAGTTGAGCACGCTCATGCTCGCTCAAACGAGTTGAGCCCGCTCATGCTCGCTCATGCTCGCTCAAACGAGTTGAGCACGCTCATGCTCGCTCATGCTCGCTCAAACGAGTTGAGCACGCTCATGCTCGCTCATGCTCGCTCAAACGAGTTGAGCCCGCTCATGCTCGCTCATGCTCGCTCAAACGAGTTGAGCACGCTCATGCTCGCTCATGCTCGCTCATGCTCGCTCAAACGAGTTGAGCACGCTCATGCTCGCTCATGCTCGCTCATGCTCGCTCAAACGAGTTGAGCACGCTCATGCTCGCTCAAACGAGTTGAGCACGCTCATGCTCGCTCAAACGAGTTGAGCACGCTCATGCTCGCTCAAACGAGTTGAGCACGCTCATGCTCGCTCAAACGAGTTGAGCACGCTCATGCTCGCTCAAACGAGTTGAGCACGCTCATGCTCGCTCAAACGAGTTGACCAGGGCCAGGGCCAGGGCCAGGGCTAGGGCCAGGGCAAGGACCAGGGCCAGGGCCAGGGCTAGGGCCAGGGCAAGGACCAGGGCCAGGGCCAGAGCCAGGGCCCGGGGCAGGGCCAGGGTCAGGGCCCGGGGCAGGGCCAGGGTCAGGGCCAGGGCCAGGGCCTTGGTTCTTTGTGATATTCTAATCTTTCCTACTTTCTGCTTAGTAGTGGACATCAGATAAGTCGCCCAGCGTGGATTTCAAACTGACGGATTACCGTTGAAAAACAAGCAGATTACCTCAGATGACTGAGTAGTAGTGCATTCCGATTTCTGGTCAATTCCAAATTGTAGTCTCATTCATTCCATTTTCATCACCAGACACATAACACGCGTCGTCGCTTCCGTCGGTTAATCAAAAAACAATGCGTGGTCGAGAATGGAGCTCTCTTCTGAAGCTCGTTCAAGACGTTTCAGCCGTCTTCTCGACCCTCATCAACTGTTTCTTGATATTACTCGTGCTCACAAAGTCGCCGAAACAGCTTGGTCCCTACAAATATCTGATGATTTTCATTTCCGTTTTCGAGATTGGCTATTCGCTATTGGATGTTATTCTGGTTCCGGTGGGCGGTGTTTTTGAGTTTCTTTCGAACGAGATGACGTTTTTCAGCAACACTATTCTCATGGTCCCACGTTTCTGGTGATCATGGGAATTCAGAATAAGATGTTCGGACCTCACGGGCTCACAGTGCTCAATGCCTGTTACTGGGGCTTTTTCGGAGCGTCGATGGCCGTTTTCTCCGTTCATTTTGTCTACAGATGGCTTGTAGTCACCGAGTATGTCATCTATTTAAAATCCCATCCAACGTAGGCGACGTTTATTCCAGAAACCCGCTTCTGAAGACGTTCAACGACTGGCGCATCGTCCTTTGGCTTCTGATTCCGATTGGATTCGGGCTCACGTGGGCGCTCACTGGCTATTTTTTGTGTGCTCCAAATGAGGCCACAGCGAAGTTCATCAGGTAGGAAACCAAAAAGTCCATGTCCGGAATCCATCAGAAATTTCAGAGAAAACATTGAAGAACTGTTTGAAATGAAAACTGACGAATACATTTACCTCGGTCCCTTTTTGTACGAGAGAATCGGGACGGGACAGCTTCTCGTTCACATCGTGCCCTTTATCGGACTCGCTATAATTTCAGCGACAATTGTGAGTAACCCAAAGATTCCATAAAACGAAAGAAGCTCCGTTCATGCAGATCTCCTCGATCCTCGCCGTCTTCGTTTTCGGCTTCCTTTGCTACAGTCGCATCAACGCCCTCGTCCAGACCTCCACGGCATCGGCCAGCTTCCGACGACTTCAGGCGCAGTTGTTCTGGGCTCTGGTCATCCAGACGCTCATTCCGTTCGTCCTCATGCACCTGCCCGCCGCAATCATGTTCGCGCTCGTCTTTCTCAACATCGATCTCGGCATCTACAGTGCCGTCGTCTCGATGACCATCGCAGTTTATCCGGCGGTCGATCCGATTCCGACGCTTGTCATCGTCGAGGACTACCGAAAAACCATCCTAAGTGAGTGTCGGTTTCCCCCCGAAAACAATGTCTTCCCCTTAATTTCAGACTTCTTCAAGTGCTCCCACAAGGCTGTTCCAGTCTCTTCAGGTCAACAAAACACTTCGAAGATTTGAAAATGTTCTGAATGAAATCGTTCTATCAACAAAATAAAGCTCTCAAATTATCGCAAAGCTCCCGTAATCCGAGGTTCTCGCGATTCGCAAACAAGTAGGAGACGTTGATGGAAAGCGGAAGGATCGCGAGTTCCAGCAACGAATGGCCCATCGTTCCGAGACTATTCGGACCCAAACAATCGAATGCAACGATCGACAAAACGATCTGAACAGTCAAAGTTCAAAAGGCAAAAGTCAGAGAGGAAGCTCACCAGTTTGGAGATGAACAGGATGCACGTTTGAAAGACGAAAAACGTGGAGATCTTGTTCTCCAAGCCGTTCGGAAGCTCAATTTTGAACACGGCCAGATAGAAACAGATGAGAATACTGGAGGAGATGAGGAAGTAGGAGAAGTAGAAGTTCACTCTCAAATCCTTCAGTTCGCACGCCGACATCGTTTTGTTGTTCGCCGCTGCGATGGAACATGATACTGAAAGTGTAGTTTGGACAGAAGTCATCGGAACGACGTCTTACTCGGAACGATCACATTCGAAAAGAGGCACATCAGTGAGAACATCGAGACAGAGAGAGTGACGAATCTCTTTCGGAACATTACCAAATCGTGGTACTTCGGGAATTTGAGAAGAACCAGCCTTTGGATGGAAATCAGAAAAGTGAGAAAAGCGAACATATGGGGAAATGTGAGACTGGCCACACGGACGGTGATCAACCAGAAGACCACGGAGACGTTGAGAACGACACGAAAAGGGCCTGCCGCGCCGTCGCTGGAAAGAGAAACGACTTCATTTGATCTTCCACTTCTCGTTTCATTTTGTACCACTTGAACTGATGAATCGCAGCGAAAAGTAGGAGAAGGAAGTAGAAAATCGTGATGAGACCCATCGCAACTGTCATTTTGTGAAACATTCGGAAGATTTGGAACGAAACCGTCTGCATGTCTCTTTCCAGATTGTAGTTCCGCGCGATGAAGTACAGAATGTAGGTGAGGATAAGAATGACGGAATAGGAAAAAGCGAGCAAACTCCTGACGGACCACGCTTCTTGAATTTCGGTTTGGAAGTGCTTCAGGACGTCAGAGCTCACGTCGGATGCCATTTCTCTTCCACCAACTTTGGGTCCACTTTCTTTATTTTGGAAGGTGCACCTGCTGCTCGAGGGCACAAACGTATTCTCTGACGCATATATATTCACAACTTTATAAACTCTAGTTTCACCGATTTATCCGGCTGTTTTCCAGAACTATATGGCATACGGTCAGCAGTCGACGGGAGGGATCCGTGAGCTTTGAAGTCGTAGCGGAGCAGCAGGTTTCCGAACATCTGGAAATCGAAGAAAGTTTGTTTCGTTTTGATCTACGGGTTACCAGATAGAGTTCGGATTTCGCAATGTTCTCCCCAACGCACGCCCGTTTTCCGATTCCGAACGGGATGATGTGATGGAGGAGCTTCTCGTTTTCTATGAATCTCTCTGGATAGAAGTTGTCCGGATTGACGAAGATGTCGTTGTTGACGTGAAGAGCGCCGAGTTGGGCTCCAATGAGCACTCCCGAATCCACCGGATAACCCTTCACGGTCGTCGGTTCGTGATTGATCCTCCAGAAATTGACGCTCAGAATTGAAGCGTGCCGTTGGATTTCCGCCAGTGTAGCGTTCAAGTAGTGAGTTTCAGCTCTGTCTTGGAGACTCAACGGACGAGATCCATTGTTAGTGACTCGAAGAAGTTCCTCTCTGACCTTTTGGATGACGTGCGGATGGTTCACGAGTTGATTGAATCCCGAAACGAGAGTTGTTGCAGTCGTGTCTTGTCCGGCGAGCCAAATGTCCGTGATCACGTGTTTCAGCGACTCCATCGTGTACGCCGGATGCCCTCCGTTCTTGTTCTCCTGTTCCATTTTGGCTAGGAAGGCGTCGACAAAGTCTTCTGGGTTCTCTGCATTCACCACGTGTCTTCCTGCCTTCCACTCTTCATACCGCTCCACTACTTCGCGTGAAATGTAGTTCAGTGAGTCTCCTTGAGCCTTCACAGTCGTTTCGTACCTCTTCGGGAAGAATTTCTGGAGAACCCAGACTGGAACAGTCATGTCGAACATCGCGAACGTCTCCTCGGCGCGAAGAAAGATCTCTTTCAGTCCCAGGAACTCGTCCTTGTTGTGCTCTTCGAATCGTTTTCCGACAAGAAGACTGTTGATGACACTTCCGACGGTCAGATCGAAGAACTCGGAAGTGAGAACGACAGTCTTCCCGTCAACGGCCCGTGCATCCAGCTCCTCGCATCTCGCGTTGAACTCGTTCATGATCCTCTCCTCGAGAAGTGCTCGACCTACTCCCATGTTTCGGAACGTCAGCTGCGTGAATCTTCTCATCTCCGCCCAAATTTCACCGTTGGCAGTGATCAGTCCGAGGCCTTCTGTGAATTGAAAACAGTTTGTATTCGGAAAAAGTGAATCGGTTTCTTACCACTGATGTGTTCAAAGATCGGAGGAAGGAATCGATCCTTGTACTTGTTTCCGTTCTTCACGAACACTTCATGAGAAGTCTCAAAGTCAGTGATGCTCACATGCGGAATCGGACCCAGCCAAAGAGTGAACACGTCTCCGTACGTCTGAAACTTCATTTTCAGCGTGTACCACTTCATTAATCGGCTCACCTTTCGGAACACATCCAGCGCCGGAACGATGCCTTTCTCTCTCCAAACATGGAACGCAATCTGATGAATGTTGCCGATCAAAGGAAGGGAAGTGGGTCCGGGCGGCAGTTTCCGGGCCCTCAAGTACTGTCTGGCCACTAGCCAAGCTAAGAGGGTACTGAAAAACAGGACAAGGAACATTCGGAGACAGAAACGACGCGGTTTTCGGAAACCATTTATAGAAGTCAACTACAGAAAGTACGAAAATGAACTACAATACACGGTCTCTCTCGGGCCGCCTCTGTCAAATTGATAAGAACGACCAGTGTGATGAGTCTCAAAAACACGAATGGCAAACATCTGTGTCAATATTCATTTGTTATAACCGAAAAAACATCAATGTATAGATACTTAAGTAGATTGAATCGAGAATATCAATAAAGTTAAACAGTCGCTCCGAAAATTTGCTTCAGAAACTCTTTAAGCGCGATGTTGACTTCGTGCGAGTCGGGAAGCTCCTGAACGGTGACGTTGACTGCGCCGGCGGGCTCTTGCTCGTGCACTTCGAGGCTCTCTTTCTGCTCCTGCACTACGAGGTTCTCTTTCTGCTCCTGCACTTCGAGGTTCTCTTTCTGCTCCTGCACTTTGAGGTTCTCCTTCTTGCTCTCCATCTTCTTCTTGTAGTCGCCACGCGTGTGCTTGTTGCCGTAATTCCTTGTGGTTCGCATCGATCCGTTCTGGAATAAGAACAATTAGAATGAATATAGAAAAGAATAGCCTACTTTGATGTTGGAGACGTTGATAAACTGAGCCACTGGGAAAGTCCATTCACCACGCATACGAAGTTCGCCCTCGCTGATGCGTTCGAAGAGTCTCAGAACCGGGCGGTACATTCGGTTGAAGTGCAAGTGGATCTGAAGATAAGGGAATTGAAGAAGAGATGGTCAAACAGCAGGAAACCAACCATATTGCTGTCGATCGTTGTGTACTTAGCCTTCTTTCCGATCGTGTATATTTTGAGTCCCGAAAAGTTGACGCCGTCGCCCTGCATCCAGAAGGCGCCGTTCATCGCGCACGTCGTCACCTCGTTCGACTCGGCCGGTGCCACCAAGTCCGATTTGTCGGGTCGCTTCTCGACCCATCCACACTCGTGATCCCACATCAACTCGCCAGAAATGCGCTTCATTCGCACTCCGAACAGGTAGGTGCCTTCCGGATTGAGGCCGGAGACGTTGTACTGAAGGATCGGGAACAGACAACGTCCTTTCGCCTCCGTTCTCATCTCGATGGTCGCGATGGCGGCGAACTTTTCCCACTGGGCAGAGTAGAGTTTCACCTTGATATTGTTGACGTTCGCCTTCGAGACGACGGGGTTCGATGGAGTTGTATCGGTGGTAGTGCACATTGTGGATGTAGAGATTGCGGGAGATCGATAAAGAATATGTAATGGGGGAGAGGAGAAGAAGGGGAGAGCCGACGTACCAGGACGGAGTCGGAGAACTGAATGAACGGGACGAAGAGACTGGAGGACGGTGGTGTGTGGATGATGGGTGGAGACACAGGTGGAGACACCTATTGATTTTCTCATGTCTGTAGACCCCTGGGTGGTTGTAAACGATGGGAAGGTCCCTGTAGATGGGATGAGGCAAGGGGACAGATGGTCTCACCGCACACTGACGAAACCACCCTTCAAGGGGGTCCGGACTGCGGATTCCCACGGTGAAGGGAGGAAGTGGAGAAATGTTGATGGGACCGGATCAATTAGCGACTAGGAAGATCTTTGTATTTCTCCGAATACCGTAAAACCTGTATTAGACCGGCATGCCGGTCTAATTTTCAACCCCTTTCTCGAGACGCCGGTCTATTAAAGGGGCCGTTCAAATAAAGGGTGCCGGTCTATTTTTCAACACATTTTTCCTCAGACCGACACTATTAGAAACTCGAAAAAATTACTGCATTTTTTGACAGAAATGTGCGATTTTTGAAAAATTTGCAGTAAAAATTGCAAATTTTGACGAATTTTCTTGTTGTACAGCACTGGTATACATCTAAATCGTCGTTGGGAACTTTCCTGACTGCCATCGTGTCAAAAAACTCCCATTGAAATTGATTGAGCATTTTGAACCGCTTTACGGCAGGGTGCCGGTCAATTGAAGGTGCCGTTCTAATAGAGGGTGCCGGTCTAATTTTCAACCCCTCGCTCCAGATGCCGGTCTATTAGAGGGGCCGTTCAAATACAGGTGCCGTTCTAATACAGGTTTTACGGTATTCTCGAAGTGCTCTCTACAGTAGCGAATATGAACATTTCATTTTTCAACTTTAACTTTTTCATTCGCCATATCTTGAAAACTAGATGAAATAGAAAAACGGTGTCAATTAACCAATTGTTTCTTACATTGGCAGCCATATTTCGATAGTTGACAACTTTTTCCCATCTCACCTAGCTCTCAAGTTATCAGTGCTGAAACTGTTATAGTCAACAGATCAAATAATTAAACATGTTTCTATGACTCTACGGTATATCTTCTTTCCTAATCCATTGTTCTGGACACCTTCAACCATTCCCCCATCTGAATTCGTGTACTTCTGTAAGAGCGCTCTCGTCGTCGATTCGGGCGCCAAGTCCGCAATGCCCTCTTTGGTTTTGTGGCCTTCTCGCTTCTTCTTCTTCGTCCCCACGACTCCCTCCGCCTCACAATTGTCATCATCCGTTTGTGTGTGTGTGCGCGCGCGCGCGCCCACGGCTCTGACGACGACGACTCCATTGCTTTCTGCTCTCGGCCTTATTCCTTCCTTCTTCTGCCCATTTTGTATAGATTGCACTATGGTTGAGCAACATCTGACTCGATATTTCAAGCATTTGAGAGTTCAGGTATCCCGTTCACTTTTCCAGTTTTCTACTGAACGTCGTTGTTCCAGGCTACTGCAATTCCTAAAGACTGTGAACAAGCGGACACGTCGGAAGTGGTCTACATCTCGTCGTTGGCGCTTCTGAAGATGTTGAAGCACTCGAGAGAAGGAGTTCCGATCGAGGTGATGGGATTGATGCTCGGCGAGTTCGTCGACGACTTCACAGTCAACGTTGTGGATGTGTTCGCGATGCCTCAGGCTGGAACTGTCTGTCCGAATGTCTTGTTACAGTGTTTATGCTTGAATTCAGGGCGTGACCGTAGAAGCGGTGGATCCGGCGTTCCAGTCGCAGATGCTCGACATGCTGAAACGGACGGGTCGGAACGAGGAGGTGGTCGGTTGGTACCACTCGCATCCGGGCTTCGGCTGCTGGCTGTCCGGCCTCGACGTGAAGACGCAGAAGGCGTTCGAGACACTGCATCCGCGAGCAGTCGCCGTCGTCGTCGACCCGATTCAGTCGGTGAAAGGGAAAGTGGTCATGGAGGCGTTCCGCACGATTAGCGCGTCGGCGGGTCAGGAGGCGAGACAGACGACGAGCCACCTGGGACATCTGCAGAAACCGAGCAGACAGGCACTCGCGCACGGCCTCAACCGCCATTATTACTCGATTCGCATCGAGTACAAGATCAACGAGTTGGAGGCGACGATGCTGAAGAGCATGGACAAACTGGCGTGGATGGACGCGATTCGGACGGAAGACTACTCGGAAAGCGGCGAGAAGAACAAGCGGCACTTGGAGGAGATGCTGAGAATGGCGAAGGAGTACAAGAAGACTGTCGAGGAGGAGGGCAGTGGAATGAGCAACGAGGAGCTCGCCGGCAAGGGTCTCGGCAGGGTCGACGCGAAGAGACGCGTCGCCGAGGAGGCGGGACATCTCATCAAGGACAACATCCTTCAGAATATGGCAGCTGTCATCGGAACCTCTTCTTTCCAATAACTCGCTCTTCCATTTGAGTTATTCAAATCGTATTTCTTCATCTTTCGTATTCATCCATGAAATTGTACTCTCATTTGGACATACCTGGTTGATTCTTCTGACCCCCAGATATTGCATAGAAAAGTGTCAAAACACCTTAAGCACAAGACATAATGAAAGTTTATTCATTGGACTAGTGCGTTTTCACATGACTACTCTCCCACGCACATGGGATCTCAGCTGCTCGTATCTTTTCTCAAAGTCTCACGAATTCCAGTCTGACGCTTTTGTCGGGAAGTTTAGCGTTGCCGAGCGGCATGAAGTCGGCAGTCGAGGGAAGTGCTCCGTGAGGTTTGAAGTCGTAGCGGAGAATCAGATTTCCGAACACCTGAAGATGCGATTCATTCGAATTTGCTTAATGGTTCCTACCAGATAGAGTTCGGCAATCGCTATGTTCATCCCGACACACGATCGTTTCCCGATTCCGAACGGGATCGTTTGGTGAATGAGTTTCTCGTCATCGATGAATCTTTCCGGATAGAATCTTTCTGGATCAGCAAAGATGTCGTTGTTGACGTGAAGAGCGCCGAGTTGCGCTGTGATCACTGCTCCCGCATCCACTGGGAATCCCTTCACAGTCGTCATTTCGTGGTTGATTCTCCAGAAGTTTACGTTCAGGATCGATGCGTGTCTTTGAATCTCAGCGATTGTCGCGTTCAAATAAGGCGTCTCCAGTTTGTCTTGGAAGCTGAGCGCTCGAGATCCATTGCCAGTGACCCGAAGAAGTTCTTCTCGGATCTTTTGAATGACCTGAGGATGGTTCACGAGTTGGTTGAATCCCGACACAATCGTGGTCGAAGTGGTTTCCTGTCCGGCGAGCCACATGTCGGCAAGCACTGTTTTCAAATTGCCCATCGTGTACGCCGGATGCCCTCCGTTCTTGTCCTCCAGCTCCATTCTGGCTAGGAACGCTTCGACAAAGTCTTCTGGATCCTCTGCGTGCACAGTTATCTTTCCGGCCTTCAAATCTTCGTAGCGCTGAACTGCTTCTCGCGATACAAAGTTCAGAATATCCAATCGAACACCGGTGCTTCTCGCGAAGCGCTTCGGGAAGAACCGTTTCAAGAACCAGACTGGCATCGTCGTATCGAAGATCGAGAACGTGTCGGCACCTTTCTCCATGAGCTTCTTCAGATCGAGAAACTCTTGCTTGTTGTCTCCATCGAACCGTTTCCCAATGAGAAGACTGTTGAGCACACTTCCGACGGTCAGATCGAAGAACTCGGAAGTGTGGACAACAGTCTTCCCGTCAACAGCTCGTGCATCCATCTCCTCGCATCTCGCGTTGAACTCGTTCATGATCCTCTCTTCCATCACATTCCGCCCCACTCCCATGTTTCGGAACGTCAGCTGCGTGAATCGTCTCACCTCCGCCCACACATCTCCGTTAGCGAAGATCAGTCCGAGACCGGCTGAAAGTTGAAAATCAAACAATCATTCAATGTTTGCGTTTGGCGTCTCACCGCTAACGTAATCAAAAAGTGGTGGTAGAAGTCGATCCTTGTACTTGTTTCCGTTCTTCACGAATACTTCATGGGAAGTCTCAAAGTCAGTGATGCTCACGTGCGGAACAGGACCGAGCCACAAAGTGAAGACGTCGCCGTATGTCTGAAACCTCACTTTTGGTTGGAATGTGATCGGATTCTCGCCTACCTTTCGGAAGAATGTGAACGCCGGAACGACTCCATTCTCTCGCCAGACATAATAAATCAACTGGTGAATGTTGCCGATCAAAGGAAGAGAAGTGGGTCCGGGCGGCAGTTTTCGGGCTTTTAAGTACTGTCTCGCCAATAGGAAAGCTAGTAAAGAAGTGAAGAACAGCAACAGAATCATTTCAGAATGAACAAACTGTGGAGAAGAGGGGGTGAAAGTAGTAAAGAGAGACAGTCAGAAACGCGGGGTGAGTTTGCATGTGGCAGATCGATAGATTGCACTGATTACAAGACACAGTTTATCATCGTTCAATTTAACTTTGTTGACTTTGAAATCAGAGTTTAACGAATTCCAGTCGCACACTCTTATCGGGCATTTTTCCAGAACTGTAAGGGAGCAGATCGGCTGTCGATGGAAGAGCCCCGATTGCTTTGAAGTCGTAGCGGAGGATCAGATTTCCAAACACCTGTAGAACACTTTAGGTAGACTTCTAGTTTAGGAAGTTATCAGCTCACTAGGAATAGTTCAGCTTTTGCGATGTTCTCCCCGACGCACGATCGTTTTCCGATTCCGAAAGGCACGACCTGGCTGAGAAGTTGTCCGTTCTCGATGAATCTCTCCGGGAAGAACTTGTCGGGATTTATGAAGATGTCGTTATTCACGTGCATCGCACCCAACTGGGCGGTTATCACGCATCCAGAATCCACCGGATAGCCCTTTACCGTCGTCGGTTCGTGGTTGATCCTCCAGAAGTTCACATTCAGAATTGAAGCGTGCCGTTGGATTTCCGCCAGTGTAGCGTTCAAGTAGTGGGTTTCAGCTCTGTCTTGGAGACTCAACGGACGAGATCCATTGTTAGTGACTCGAAGAAGTTCCTCTCTGACCTTTTGGATGACGTGCGGATGGTTCACGAGTTGATTGAATCCGGAGACCAGCGTTGTTGAAGTCGTATCTTGCCCGGCGAGCCAAAGATCCGTTAATACGTGCTTCAGCGACTCCATCGTGTATGCCGGATGCCCTCCGTTCTTGTTCTCTTTCTCCATTTTGGCTAGGAAGGCGTCGACAAAATCACGAGGATCCTCGGAGTTCACAGTCACTTTTCCCGCTTTCAGGTCTTCGTAACGTTGGACGGCTTCTCGAGAGACATAGTTCATGATGTCGACTTGAGTCTTCACACTCAACTCGTACCTCTTCGGGAAGAACTTTTTCAGGAACCAGACTGGAACCGTCATGTCGAAAATCGAAAAGGTGTCAGCTCCGACTTCCATCAGCTCTTTGAGTTTCAGAAACTCGTACTTGTTGTGCTCCTCGAATCGTTTTCCGATCAGAATGCTGTTGATGACACTTCCGACGGTCAGATCGAAGAACTCGGAAGTGTGCACAGTGGTCTTTCCGTCAACTGCAGCATCGTTTAACTCAGCGCATCTGAACCCAAATCACTCAGTACAACGTCTTCAGAACTAGAGCACCAACCTGGCATTCAATTCCTCCATGATTCTTTCCTCCATCAAATCCCTTCCGACGCCCATATTTCTGAATGCCAGCAGAGTGAATCTTCTCATTTCCGCCCAAATTTCTCCGTTGGCAGTAACCAGTCCCATTCCCTCTGAAAGCGGGTAAACAAAATTAGAGACAGGTTTTGACGATTGCCTTCTTACCGCTGACGTGTTCGAAGATCGGAGGAAGGAATCGATCCTTGTACTTATTTCCGTTCTTCACGAACACTTCATGGGAAGTCTCAAAGTCAGTGATGCTCACGTGCGGAATCGGTCCCAGCCAAAGAGTGAACACGTCTCCGTATGTCTGAAACCATACTTTTTCTTGAAATGTGATCGGATTCTCGCTCACTTTTCTGAAGAAGTCAAACGCCGGAACGACTCCATTCTCTCGCCAGACATAATAAATCAACTGGTGAATGTTGCCGATCAAAGGGAGAGAAGTGGGTCCGGGCGGCAATTTTCGGGCTTTCAAGTACTGTCTCGCACCGAGCCATGCTAAAAGGATTGTGAAAAACAAGACGAGTATCATTGTGAAAGTTGATAAATTACCCGCGCCAAAGAGAGTATAAAAAGAGAGACACTACAAACAACGGTGTGCGCTATCAAATTGAAAAAAAACCGACTACAAAACACGGTTTCGCTTCGTTGACAAACGAAGAAATGAGGGTCGACCGAAATGTCGCCGGCGGTCAGGGAATCAAAAGCACGGCTCTTCAACTACAAGTCACTTTATTTTCTCTTTCTACCATCAGAACTTTCTAAATTCGAGTTTCGCTGACTTGTCCGGATGCTTTTCGACAGTGTACGGGGTGAAATTGGCCGTGGATGGGAGGGTTCCGTGAGCTCTGATGTCATAGCGAAGGATCAGGTTTCCGAACATCTGAAACCCATTGTTCTTCAGAAAAAAACAGTTTTTTGTCGCTTACCAAGTACATTTCTGACTTTGCAATGTTCTCCCCAATACACGATCGTTTTCCGATTCCGAACGGGATGGTTTGACTGGACAGGGCCCCGTTTTCGAGGAATCTCTCCGGATAGAACAGTTCGGGATTCTTGAACATTCTGTCGTTGCAATGAAGCGCACTGACTTGAGCAGCTATCACCGTCCCCGCGTCCAGCTCGTATCCTTTGACAACCGTCGTCTCGTTGGTCACTCTCCAGAAGTTGACGTTCAGAATCGAAGCGTGTCTTTGGATTTCGGATATCGTCGCGTTGAAGTAATGCGTCTCCGACCTGTCCTTGAGACTCAAAGGACGACTTCCGCCGTTCGTGATCTTTCGAAGCTCTTTCCGAACTTTGTCTAGTACGGTGGGATTGTTGACGAGCTGATTGAAGCCAGAAACCAACGACATCGCCGTGGTGTCGCGACCAGCCAACCAAAGATCCATTAGAACGTGCTTCATCGACTCCTTTCTAAAGTTGAGGGTTGAACGAATTCCAAAAGAAGGACTCTTACGTATATTCTGTGGAAACTCCGTTCTTGTTCTCTTGCTCCATCTTGGCCAAGAAGGCGTCGACGAAATCGGCGGGGTTTTCTGGATCGACGATGTGTTTTCCGGCTTTCCAGTCTTCGTATCTCGTCATAGACTCCCGAGAGATGTAGTCCAAAGAGTCTTTCTGAGCCTTCACACTCAGCTCGTATCTTCTGGGAAAGAATTTTTGCAGGAACCAGACTGGCACCGACAAATCAAAGATGGTGAACACTTCGGCGGCGGTGCTCATCAGTTCGTTCAACTTTATCAGTTCTCCTTTGTTGCTGTCATCGAAACGCTTTCCAGCAAGCAACGTGAAAATGACGCTGCCAACGGTGAGTTCGAAGAAATCATTGGACGGAACAACGGTCATCCCGTCGACTGCGGCCGCGTCCAGTTCGGAGCACCTGAACAAGGATGAGCTCCGCTCCGAGCAGTGCAAGAAGAGACTAACCTCATGTTGAGTTCACTCATGATTCTCTCTTCCATGATATTCCTTCCGACTCCCATGTTCCGGAACGTCAAAAGGGTGAACCTTCGCATTTCAGCCCAGTTCGACCCGTTTGCTGTGATTAGCCCGAGGCCTTCTAAAAGTGGAACAAAAGTGATGATCAAACAAAAACAGTGTATGTTTGCTCACCGCTGACGTGTTCGAAGATCGGAGGCAGGAAGCGATCCTTGTACTTGTTTCCGTTCTTCACGAACACTTCATGCGAAGTCTCAAAGTCGGTGATGCTCACGTGCGGAATCGGTCCGAACCAGAGAGTGAAGATGTCTCCGTATGTCTGAAATCGGCCAAGAACATGAAAAGTGATGGAAAGTGGTACTGTGTGTACTTTTCGAAAGTAGTCAAATGCCGGAACGATGCCTTTCTTCCGCCACACATGGTAGATAATCTGATGAATGTTCCCGAGCAGAGGAAGAGAAGTGGGACCCGGTGGGAGTTTCCGAACTTTGCGACGGTGTCCGATAACTAGCCATCCGAGAATGGCGGCAAGAAGTAGTACCCATATCATAGCGGAATAATGAGATTAGCGGCTTTGCGATGCCTTTAAGAAGGGACATGC
Organism: Caenorhabditis afra; assembly: GCA_963570955.1. Taxonomy (NCBI): domain Eukaryota; kingdom Metazoa; phylum Nematoda; class Chromadorea; order Rhabditida; family Rhabditidae; genus Caenorhabditis; species Caenorhabditis afra. The sequence continues at coordinate 8,901,493 of OY751536.1, read as the reverse complement.
CCAGTTAAATCTACAAAACATGGTTTTCTGCCGTCTATTCAAACGACCTGATATTTCCCGTCCCGCAGTCACAAAGCACTGAATGTCACAAATGATGACCGACGTCTGCGTCTCTCGTGCGCAGCCTCTCCTCTGTGGGGAAAGAGATCAAATTGTGTAGTGTACGGGTCGTGTCGAAGAGTCGATTCGTTTTTGTGACAAACCGTGTCATCTGCCTTCTGGATACATATAAAAGAGTCGGAAGAGAATCGGTTCATTGGTTTCCTCCGCCATGTTCGTACTGGTACTCTTCGCATTTCTGACCTATTTCTTCTTCCACTTTCGAAAAGTCTCGCGACTTCCACCTGGTCCGTTTCCGCTTCCGATCATCGGAAACATCCATCAGATCGCATACCAGGCGTGGAAACTCAATGGAACCGTTCCAATGCTCAACCACTATCGGAAGAAGCACGGCGACGTCTTCACCCTCTGGTTCGGACCGGTTCCTCATGTGAGCCTCGTCGACCACGAGGCGATTCAGGAGATGTTCGTGAAGAATGGCAACAAGTACGCCGACAGATTTCTGCCTCCCGTGTTTCATGACATTGCAAGTGAGTCTAAGACAGTTTCAGTTCGAAAATTCCATTCCATTTTCAGAAGGCCTCGGTTTGATCCACTCGAATGGTGAGCACTGGCAAGAAATGAGAAGGTTCGTGCTCTCGTTCCTCCGGAGCATGGGCGTCGGAAAAGAGTTGATGGAGCAGAAGATCATGGAGGAGTTCAACGAGCGATGCAAGGAGGAACTGGACAGAAAGGCCGTCGACGGGGTTACTGTAGCCAACACGTCCGAGTTTTTCGATCTGACCGTCGGAAGCATCATCAACAATATGATGGTCGGAAAGCGGTTCGACGAGGCGAACAAGGCGGACTTTCTGAAGATCAAGGCGCTGCTCGACGAGGGACAGGACACACTGACCGCCTTCGACATCATCGCTCCCGTGTGGCTCTCGAAACGGTTCACGAATCGGCACGAAATCATCAACAAAGTGGACAGAAGTGCCAAGGACTTCATTGCGAAGGATGCGTTGCAGAGGTTTGAAGACGTTTTCAGAAGCCGGCAGACGACTGAAATGGTTTCAGAATCGCGGACGTGAAGTCTGGAAGCTACGTGATCAACGCTGAAAACCCCGAAGACTTTGTCGACGCCTACATTCTGAAAATGAATCGAGACCCGCAAACCTACACGTGAGAATCGGTCTCTGATTCCCTTAGCAGCACTATTTTCAGAATGGAAACGCTGCGACAGATCCTTCACGATCTCTGGGCTGCCGGACAGGACACCACTTCGAAAACGCTGGTTTCCGGATTCAACCACCTCGTCAGGAAGCCCGAACTCATTGCTGAAATCCGAAAAGAGTTGCTGAAAGTGACCGACAACGGAGCACGCAACCTTTCACTGAAAGATCGTCAAAACACTCCGTTCCTTCTTGCGACACTGACCGAAATCCAACGACACGCCTCGATCATCAACTTGAACCTCTTCCGCTACAATCACGAGCCAGCGACTGTCTCCGGGTACCACGTGGACGCGGGCGCTCTCGTAGTGGCTCAGCTGAGTGCGATTCACTGTCACGAGGGCATCTTCCGGAATCCCGACGAGTTTGATCCGTGGAGGTTCATTCGCGACGAGAAGCTGGTGAGTCATGTGATCCCGTTCGGAATCGGGAAGCGCGCGTGCGTCGGCGAGAATCTGGCGAGAGCCGAGCTCTATCTGATCTTCGGCAACTTGCTGCTCCGCTATGACGTCAGGGCTCACGGAGCACTTCCGAAGGTCGAGGATCAAGCTCCGTTCGCTGCTGGAAAATGTCCGGAAAGAAACGTTCTCTTGAAGTTTGTCAAGCTTTAACTTATCCAGTCAGTTGCAATAAACATGTACACTTTCAAATTCGAAATCAGAAATCACCGATCGTTCTGTCCCTTTTGTTTTCAAACATTTTCCGCTTCAAACTGATCGTGCAGTCATTCACGTATTGAAAAGAAGAGAATTAGAGAAAACGAGTGAAGAACAGAGTGTGCTGAGTGTGGGGATTGTAGTCTTTTGAGTCGGTAATCAGTGAAAAAGCGATTCTTATCAGGTGATAGGACCGCATTTAAAGCGAGCGACCAAGTTCCGAGTCCATCAGTCGACAACATGTTCTTCTTCATCGTCTTCTCGACGCTCCTCGCCTGGCTGGTTGTCAGACAGTTCCAAAAGGCTTCCCGACTGCCTCCCGGACCGCTGGCTCTTCCGTTGCTCGGCAATCTTCCCCAGATCTTCTTCTACCTCTGGAAGACCGGAGGCGTCGTTCCGGCTGTCGACTTCTTCAGAAAAGTATGTGATTGCAGTAGATGGAAGTGTTAGAAATCGCTGTTTTCAGAAGTACGGAAACGTTTTCACTCTGTGGCTCGGTCCGGTTCCCCATGTGAACATTACCGACTATGAGACGTCGCACGAGGTTTTCGTGAAGAACGCGCACAAATACGCGGACAAGTACAACCCTCCGATCTTTTACGAATCGCGAAGTGAGTCTCAAGTCGGAGGAGTTCTTTTGAATCGCATACTTCTTTTGCAGAGGGTCTCGGAGTACTGACAACAAACGGAGAAGACTGGCAAGAGATGCGACGGTTCGCCCTTCAGACGTTCAGAAACATGGGTGTGGGGAAGGATGTGATGGAGGTGAAGATCATGGAGGAGCTGAACGCCAGGTGCGCCGAAATCAACAAGAGGGCTGTGAACGGAGTCACTGTGACGCAGGCTGCCGAGTTTTTCGATCTGACCGTCGGAAGCATCATCAACAGTATTCTCGTGGGACGCCGGTTCGAGGAAGACAACAAGGACGAGTTTCTGAAGATCAAGAAAGCGATGGACGACGCGATGGAGACGTTCTCGCCGTTCGACATGACGGCTCCCGTCTGGTTGCTGAAGACGTTCTTCCGAACCCGATTCGACATGACGATGAGGACGCAGGAGACGGCGAAGCAGTTCGCATCGAGAGAAGCCGTCGAGAGACTTCAGAAGATCAAAGAGGGCAAGTATTCGGTGGATGAGAACAATTTGAACGACTTCACCGACGCATTCATTTTGAGAATGCAACAAGAAGAATCGAAAAATGGAAGCGATCGTCTTTATAAGTGAGTCAAACAGCATAGAATCTGTGAAGATGAGGGGTTTTGTAGCGAGGAGAATCTGAAAACGATGATAATCGATCTGTGGATCACAGGGCAAGAGACGACGACGACTACATTGATCTCCGGATTCAACCAGCTTCTTCTGCACCCCGAGTTCATGAATAAGGCGAGAGAAGAGCTTCAGAAGCTCACTGACAACGGAAAACGCCCATTGAGCCTCTCCGACCGCAGTGCGACGCCGTATTTCAACGCGGTCATCGCCGAAATTCAACGTCACGCCTCTATTCTGAATGTGAACTTCTGGAGATACAACCACGAGTTGACCTACATGGGAGGCCATCCTGTTGACTCGGGAGCTCTTGTCTGTGCTCAGTTGAGTGCTCTCCACGTGAACGATGAGATTTTCGAGAGGCCCGAGCAATTCGATCCGGAGAGATTCGTCAGGAACGAGAAGCTCCTTCACCAAGTGATCCCGTTCGGAGTCGGCAAAAGGTCGTGTCTCGGAGAGTCACTGGCGAGATCCGAGCTCTATTTGGTGAGTTCTGTAGCCGCTTCTCATTGAAGTATTTGTTCTTTTCAGATCTTCGGCAACCTCCTTCTCCGCTACAACTTCAAGCCGCACGGAAGACTTTCGACGACGGAGACGATGCCGTTCAGTGCCGCAAAGCGTCCGTTCAAGTTGGAAATGTCTTTCGAGAAAATTTGAGAACTCTATGCGTTCTTTGTAAATAAAATGAGTGTCGCGAGATTTATGTAACAATGTTTATTTGATTAGTCAGTTTTATTAGCCATCCAATACTTGTCCGACAAAATCGGTGATGGGCAACCGAGGCACACCCCAGCTATCCAGCAAGTTGTTGATTTGATCGGAAGGCTCTTGTGTGCTTCTTCGGCAGACGACGTACTGAACGACGTCGTCGCAGGGGGCGGAATATTAGTGATTCTCGGGTTCAAATTTCACGACGTCGGCAAAAGATCGTGTCTCGGAGAGTCACCGGCCAGATCCGAGCTCTATTCGGTGAGTTCTAGGTGCTTCCATTGGAATGGAAGACTTTCGACGACGTAGAAGATGCCGTTTAGCTCCGAAAAGCGACCGTTCAAGTTGGAGATGTCTTTCGAGAAGTTTTGAGAACGCTATGCGCCTATTGTAGAAAAACTGAACGTTCCGAAATTTAACAATGTTTATTTAATTAGTCAGTTCCATTATCCATCCAAAAACTGTCTTATAAGATCGGTGATGGACAATCGAGGCACTCCCAAGCTATCCAGAAAGTTGTTGGCTCGATCAAAAGGCTCGGTTGTCAAACTCCGACAGACGACGTACTGAACAATGTCGTCGCAGGAGGCGGACTGATAGTTATTGTCGGGAGCAAATTTCACAACTTCGCAGCCACGAAGGCCACTCATCCAAGCTTCTTCACCGTTTTGACATGAGGATCCCACGTTTTCTGAACTGTCGCCACTCTCGCACGAATAGGTGTTCATTACTTTTAGAAACCTACCTCGCACCCACTCGATGACGCTTGAACCGCCTGACGCCACGTTGCACAGACGATTAGCAGTTTTGAAGGAGGATCTCGTTTCGAACAGCTGAACATTTTGAACATTACCAGACTTTACAGGTGGATTCAGTACCGCATAGTCATAGATACCGTATCTCCGGTATTGACGCATCTCACAACTTCCTGGACACACTCGACAGAACCATTGAGCAGTGTCTGTTTCTTGTCCCGAATTGAAGAACAAAAGTCCGGATCCGAATTCGACTGTAGTCTGAATGCGCGAGAAATTGAACATGAGTCAGACTTTCAAAATGTTCACTCCTATTCCGGGAGGAAGAGTGTAGTTTCCATCACGACCCGGCTGATAGTAGACCGAATATCCTCCCTCGGGACATTTTGATCCGTTCAAATGAGCCACACAGCAGTCTTGAAACTCGATGTATCCGTCCGGACAAGTCAGCGACTCGGCCAGTCCCGCCAGGCCTGGACACTAGAATAATATATGAAAATGATGTTTTCGAACTCACCAGCCAACAGAAAAACGAGAATACAATTCATTTTGAACAATATTGTGGAGCCGACTCATTTTATACCTGGCGAATTTCTATTCAAGCTTAATATTGGTATTCTGTTGTTGGATTCGAATACAAGTTAGATTAAAAACACCTTTATTGTACAATTGGAATGGTCAGGTCCAATGCCACCCGAGGTCTGTCGTGAAGTATTCAAAGTCAAAGAAAGGAATGTGGTGAGTGAAGTAAGCGAGAGTTTAGCACAGTCTGCAAGTGGTGGCGCATCTGGCCTGACGCTGGGCGACCGTGTAGAAGTTGTTGGTGCAGAATCCGTTGGCGGCCCACGCGGCGCACGAGGAGCTCGAGTCGGCAGCGTACGATGTGCACGAGCCCGAAGAGGATCCGGTGGTCGAGCCGGAAGACGAGGCGGCAGTGGTGGACGGGCATCTTCCGCACGTTCTCTGGCAGTACTGGTTGACAAAGTCCTGCATGCCGACGGTCTGGCAGATGCTCAGATCGTTTCCGCAGTTGGTGACGGCATCGACGCATCCTCCCTGGTTGCAGAATCCGCACGCGGACGGGCAGTCGGTGGCGATGATGGTTCTCCAGGTGACAGAGTTACACTGAGCAGTGGTGATTGTGTTGCAGTTGAGGCGAGGGACTGAAAGAGGCCGTGGTGAGAATTGCAATCAGAAGGGGGAGAAATACTTACAGGCAGCGTTGGAGCACTGGTAGGCGTCGGTGTTGCAGCAGTATCCGCACGTCTTCGGGCACGACGCCAAAGCGGCCGTCTTCATGTCGGGAACGATGGAGGCAGGGGTGGCGGAGGCGGTGGTGTAGCAGGCGAGCGGTCTCGCGTTGTTGTTGCCGGCTCCCGGGAATCCGACGTCGTCGGTTGGGTAGAGGACCTCGCAAGCGGCATCGGAGATGGCGTTGGAGCAGATGGTGGCAGCCGGAGTCCAGACGAACTCGGTTCCGTTGTAGGTGGTACAGTTCAGGTCTCCGCCGATGGTGGCCGCGGTGAAGGGGACGAAGAGGAGGCTGAGCAGAAAGTACATGGTGGCTGAGGAATGGAAGCTAGACGATTCCAGGATGATTTGGACCACGAACCATCCACCCTTTTATACCACCAGACACCTTGTTTGAGCACCTGTTTTCTCCACAGTCCGCCGACCGTTTTCATTGTTTCATATTTCCAATTTTCCATTTTCGCACTCCGTAACGATTTTTGTGCAAACATGATGTGTGGTTTGGATTGACTTTCGGAAATCATTCGTTCACTTTTGAATTCAACGCCACACGAGATAGTCATACAATCCCAAAGTCAAGTCACATCGCTGTTTATTCGAAAGTTATTCTTGAGAAGGAATGGTCGGTTCCTACGGTAAGTTAAAACGGTCACAGGGAAAGGCTGGGAGGGTGTCATAAGTTAAGGATCAAGTTAGAGGAACGTTTAGCATATCTTGCAAGTAGTGGCGCAGTAGGATTTGCGCTGGGCGCTAGTGTAGAAGGTGTTGGAGCAGAAGCCGTTGGCAGCCCAGTCGGCGCAGTGGGTGGAGCTGTCAGCGTTGTAGGAAGAGCACGAAGAAGAGGAAGAAGCCGTGCTGCTTGAGGAAGAGGCGGTCGTGGATGACGGACATCTGCCGCATGTTCTTTGGCAGTAGGTGTTCACGAAGTCTTGCATGCCGACGGTGGTGCAGATGGAGATGTCAGTGGCGCAGTCGACGACGGCGTCAACACACCCTCCGAGGTTACAGAATCCGCACGAAGCCGGGCAGTCGGCAGCGATGATAGGTCTCCAGATGACAGAGTTACACTGGGCGGTGGTGATGGTGTCGCAGTTGAGACGCGGGTCTGAAGGAGAGAAGCAATGAGAGAATCGAGGGTTTGTTAGACTCACAAGCAACATCGCTGCAACTGTAGGCGTCAGTCTGGCAGCAGAGCCCGCAGGTTTTAGCGCAAGTCTCCAGGGCGGCCGTCTTCATGTCCTGGACGATGGAGGCCGGGGTGGCAGTGGCGGTGGTGTAGCAGGCGAGCGGTCTCTCGGCATCATTTCCAGCCGCTGGATATCCGGCAGTAGTGTCTGGATCGGCGTAGAGAACCTCGCAAGCCGCGTCGGAGATGGTGTTCGAGCAGGCAACCGCGGCCGGGGTGTACACAAACTGAAATGAGAAACGTTTAGTGCCAAAGCCAAAGTGAGCTTTTGTTTTAGTAGATATTCTCAAAGATTTTTGAGAAAATAGGCAACCCAGCTACCCGATGAACAAATACATTGGTGCAAAATCTGATTGATATAATTCACTATTTGTTAAGGGAGCTCAGTTTCAACTCGGAGAATTTAATGACCCATACCGATGTTCCATTGTAAGTAGTACAGTTCAAGTCTCCAGTGATAGCCGCGTTGGCGGTGAATGGGACGAGGAGGAAGGAGAAGAGGAAGAGCATGGTTCGATGATGTTCTCATTCGGAAATTGCGAGCCTTATATACCCGACACTTTGTGCACTGGGCTCAGTAAAACAATATCCGATCGAAATTTTGTACCAGAACATGTAACAAAGACTTGTTTCCCTATTCAAACAGATCGAGACTGTTGGAGCATGAGATTCGGTGGAGGCGCAGAGGCCGGTCATAGCTTTTGGTGCTGAACTATCTCGATGTAAGTGCACGTGGCATCTGATTAAATACATCTTCCCTTAATCCTTCAAGGACATCAACTGGCTCCAGGAGCCGACGACAGAAGACTATATAAGCCTCTAGAATTCTTTGGTCGAATCATCGGCTCTCTTTTCGTCATTTGTTCAGACACATCTTCTTTTGTTTCATTGTTTCAGTGTGTCTGTTTGAGATGAAAGAACAACTGAAATGGCAAAACAAGTTGTGTGTATTTCCAGGTTAAGTACCGTACTCCACCGAAATGCTCTTCATCTTCTCCCTCCTCTTGGTCCCCTTCACCGCCAACGCGGCCATCACTGGCGACTTGAACTGCACCACCTATAACGGAACTTCGGTCAGCTTTTCAATCAGTTTCTGAGCACGTTGTTATCAATTTCAGTTCGTGTACACCCCGGCAGCGGTGGCCTGTTCGAACACCATCTCTGACGCTGCTTGCGAGGTTCTCTACGCCGATCCGGACACTACTGCTGGATATCCAGCGGCTGGAAATGATGCAGAGAGACCGCTTGCCTGCTACACCACCGCCACTGCCACTCCGGCCTCCATCGTCCAGGACATGAAGACGGCAGCTTTGGAGTCGTGTGCCAAAACCTGCGGGCTCTGCTGCCAGACTGACGCCTACAGCTGTGCCAACGCTGCTTGTGAGTTCCCATCATTTCTTCCGTCTTTTTAGAACCATTGAGTTTTCCAGATCCACGTCTCGACTGCTCTACCATCACCAGTTCCCAGTGCAACTCGGTCATCTGGAGAACCATCATTGCCCAGGACTGTCCGTCCGCCTGTGGTCTCTGTAACGAGGGAGGATGCGTTGATGCCGTGACCAACTGTGCCACCGACATCTCCATCTGCACCACTATCGGAATGCAGGACTTTGTCAACGCATATTGTCAGAAGACGTGCGGCAGATGCCCATCCTCCACCACCGCTTCTTCCTCAAGCAGCACGGCGTCTTCCTCTTCTTCGTGCTCTTCCTACACCGCCGACAGCTCCACCCATTGCGCCGACTGGGCCGCCAACGGCTTCTGCTCCAACACCTTCTACACGAGCGCCCAGCGCAAATCCTACTGCGCCACCACGTGCAAGATCTGTTAAACCTTCTTCAACCTCCCATAACTTATGTAACTATTGCACATCGTCTTTCTCACTTTTGTGAATGTGACCGCATGGATCTGACCAATCCATGTTGCTAAATAAATATTATCCGAACGCCTATTTCCGAGTGAAAAACTAATTGAATTGTTAGCAACGTTTTCACGAACGGACGGCCAGCTTCACAAACAGAAACGAGAAAGAACAGGCTCAATTTGAATAGCATCGAAAAATGACCGATTGAAAAACGAAGGAAATCCATAACAATTGGAGAAAACGTGAAAATGAAATGCGGATGGCAATTAGATGACAATGATGCTATCAAAAAGTGGCATCTCGCGTGTTCACTGTATTGGAGTGGTCCCCAAATAACTTATCTTTCAGCACTTATATATCTGGAATGTTAGAAGAGATAGGAGAAAGTTGCTGACAGTAAAACAGTAGCCAACAAATCAAGTAAACATTTGTTCGTTGACAACCTTTTCCTATAAAATCTAGCTACTCATGATTTATCAATATGCATAGACTTCTTCCAAGTTAAAGAATTGCATTTTGAAAAGTCACGTGCCATACGCGCCTAGGATTCAAAACCTCAAACAGTCGACTACTGAACTAACATGTTACATTGTTTCGATCGTGTAATTCATGCTGCCAAGTGCAAACATATCAATTCTCTAATCCACTTCCAAAGAACAAGATCACAAAAATGTCGATTCCAGTGATCCTGGAATTTCGTTTCGCTTCTCTGCGTCTCTCGATCTTTCGCCTTGAGTCACAGACAGATAGTGCAAAGCGATACAAAAAGAGCCAAATGGTGTGAGGACAGAAAGCTGGGCAAACAGCCATTGGATCCGTATAAAAGGAAATTGGTTCGAGTCTGAAGGCATCGAGCACTTTCACAAGTCCTCCTCACTCCCCACCTAATGCTCTTCCTCCTCTCTTTCCTTCTGGTGCCATTCACCAACGCCGTCATCAGCGGCGATCTGAACTGTACCACCTACAACGGAACTGCCTTTGTCTACACGCCGTCCGCCGTCGCTTGCTCGAACGCCATCTCAGATGCCGCCTGTGCCGTTCTCTACGCCGCCCCGGACACCACCGCGGGATACCCAGCTGCCGGAGGAGATGCCGAGAGACCGCTCGCCTGCTACACTACCGCCACTGCCACGCCCGCCGCCATCGTCCAGGACATGAAGTCGGCCGCTTTGGAATCGTGTGCCAAAACGTGCGGACTGTGTTGCCAGACTGACGCCTACAGTTGCTCCAATGCTGCTTGTCAGTACCCTAACACGTCTTCTCTTCTCATCTAATTCTAACTTCCTTACAGACCCTCGCCTTAACTGCGCCACCATCACCTCCGCCCAGTGTAACTCTGTCACCTGGAGAACCATCATCGCCACTGACTGCCCGTCCGCGTGTGGACTTTGTAACGAGGGAGGATGCGTTGATGCCGTCACCAACTGTGCCAACGACGTCTCCATCTGTACCACCGTCGGCATGCAAGACTTTGTGAACACCTACTGCCAGAAGACGTGCGGAAGATGCCCGTCTACCACTGCCGCCTCCGGCTCCAGCACCACGGCTTCTTCCTCTTCGTCGTGTACCTCCTACAACGCCGACTCGAGCACCTCATGTGCCGCTTGGGCCGCCAACGGCTTCTGTACTAACACCTTCTACACGGCTGCCCAACGCAAGGCCAGATGTGCTACCACGTGCAAGCTCTGCTAACTTTGTCTTTGACAATCAGCCCCCTCTATTTATACCTTATCATTCTTTCACGACACACTGTTCTCGGGTGACAAGGAACTGACCATTCCTGTGACAAAGTACGTTTGCATTATATTCCCCCCAGTTTTGCAATAAATGTTAACTCAACTGCAACTAATCTATCATGAAATGTTTGAAAATGCAAAAAAGGAAGAACTCACTTGAAGTAGGTGAAGTCATTGGCTCAAGATTGAATCCAGCGATCTGAAGAACAAATAATTAGTTTCAATAAATGGAGAGGAACGTTGAAAACGAGCAACACAAGAGAATGCAGTCACGAAATTAATCGAATAATACAGTAAAACCTGTATTAGACCGGCACCTCTATTTGAACGGCACCTCTAATAGACCGGCACCCAAAACCCCGAAATCGTAGGACCCCCCTCCTGTGGATTTTCGAAATTTCATTTTAAAATTAGAGGGTTGAAAATTAGACCGGCATGCCGTTCTAATACAGGTTTTACGGTAACTATGAATAAGAACTCGTATAAATTTAGAATCCTTTTTTTAAAGTTTGACAAAACAACCAATAGTTTTATGGTGCATTCAACTTCAAAACCTGTTTGAAATTGCAACCGTGAGCAAAACTGAACTACTGAATGGGCTCGAAGTGAGTAAAAAGAGGTTACAAAGTGACAAAGGGTCCAACTTTTGCACCTCTACCAAGCGTTACAAGATGATCTGCCGATAGAGGTTTTCTCTCGGAGCTCGAACTTCGAGTCACCAGCCGACTCGACGAGATAACTATCGGAATGAAGCTGGGTGCGAAAAGCGTCTGATTGCAAAAAAGCTGAGCCAACATTGGAATATTCTCCTCTCATTCCACACCGAGACTCTGTGCCTCCTTCTCCTCCCAGGCGGCGAGAGATCGCACCGAAACCCATTGTTCGAAACTACAGTTTGCACCTGTTTAAACGGTCGAAAGATGAATTCAAAGTAACAAAGTAGCGAAGGCTTCGTGGCAGATGTGCAAAGACTGAAAGCGTGGTATAAAAGGATCCCGAGGGTCCAGGATTACCACCAAAGCAGCGCTTTCTTCTGCTATCAACCAACCAACCAACCGAACCGAAAATGATTGCTCTCGTTTCAATGCTCTTCGCCTTTTTGGCTCCTCAAGCTTTCGCTATCGTCGGTAGTGACTTGAACTGCACCACTTACAACGGAACCGCCTTCGTCTACACACCAGCCGCCGTCGCCTGCACCAACGCCATCGCCGACTCTTCTTGCGCCGTTCTCTACCCGGCCCCGGTTGCTGCTGACGGATACCCAGCTGCTGGAGGATCTGCCCAGAGACCGCTGGCCTGCTACACCACAGCCACTGCCACTCCGGCCTCCATCGTGCAGGATATGAAGAACGCCGCGTTGACGAGCTGCGCCAAGACTTGCGGACTCTGCTGTCAGACTGACGCCTACAACTGCCCCAACGTCGCCTGTTAGATACCAATTTCGCTTGTAGAGTTATATTCCAATCCTCTTTCCAGACCCTCGTCTCAACTGTAACACTATCACCAACGCCCAGTGTCAGTCCGTCACCTGGAGAACCATCATCGCTACTGACTGCCCGTCCGCCTGCGGATTCTGCGGACAGGGAGGATGCGTCGACGCCGTCACTAACTGCGGAAACGACCTCTCTATCTGCCAAAACATCGGAATGCAGGACTTTGTGAACACCTACTGCCAGAAGACGTGCGGAAGATGCCCGTCCACCACCACCTCGTCCTCTTCGGGAAGCACAGTGTCCGGATCCTCCGGCTCGTGCACTTCCTACACCGCCGACTCAAGCACCTCGTGCGCCGCGTGGGCCGCCAACGGCTTCTGCTCCAACACCTTCTACACGTACGCTCAGCGCAAATCGAGATGCGCCACCACTTGCAAGCTCTGCTAACTTCTCCACATTTCTACTTCTTCTTTGACCGACCTTCTTTCAAGACTTGTGCATACTTATTATCGACTCTTCCGATGGATCTGACCAATCCATCTTGACTTTATGAAATAAATTATGACAACTACAAATATCTATCTAAAACAGTATTACGTATATGATTCATTATCTTAAACAAGACGATTGAAAACAATTCGACCTCTCGCCGCACTGAATAGTGCACCCGAATGAATTTTCGAACTCCCCTTGTTTCACATTGCTCTAGCAAGCTAACCAAACAAATGCGCGGAATGAAACCATTGTTTGGTACAATTCGAACTACATTTTTCGCTAGGTCTCTTCCAATTCACAGCGTTTTTTTTTAGCGAGTTTCGGAGGCTGGATAATGAGAGGAAAACATGAGAATCGCTTGTAGACAGTCATGCTGACAGATGAAAAAATCGAGGTAACAAGATGATCTTGTCAGTTTCGCATGGGTATAAAATCACACGGATTTTGGAGAATATACATCATCAGCTTGAAGGCCGACTTGAGAACAATGATCGCTTTCTTATCCGCGCTCTTCGCTTTCTTGGCTCCGCAGAGCAGTGCTCTCATCACTGGAGACTACAATTGCACCAACTACAACGGTTCTCATGTCCGTTCTAAAACGAAATGGATCCACCAACCAACTGAAGTCATTTTCAGTTTGTGTACACGCCGTCAGCGGTCGCCTGCCCAAACGCCATCTCAGATGCTTCGTGTGCCATCCTTTACCCGGCGCCAGTGACTGCGGACGGCATCCCGACTGCCGGAGGGCTCTCGGAAAGACCACTCGCTTGCTACACCACCGCCACTGCAACTCCCGCCGCTGTCAATCAGCACATCGAGCGCCGCCTTGTCGAACTGTCCGAAGACGTGTGGCCTCTGTTGCCAGACTGACGCCTACAGTTGTAGTAATGCCAACTCTAAGTTCACCCCAATTCAATCTTCTAATCACTCTATTTTCCAGTCCCACGCCTCAACTGCGCAACTATTACCGTCTCTCAGTGCAACTCCGTCCAATGGAGAACCATCATCGCCGCCGACTGCCCGGCTTCGTGCGGATTCTGCGGATCCGGCGGATGCGTCGACGCCATCACCAACTGCAGAAACGACCTTCAGATCTGCAACACTGTCGGCATGCAAGACTTTGTCAACACCTACTGCCAAAGAACTTGCGGAAGATGCGCCTCGCCGACGACGTCTGCTTCCTCTGCCACGTCTACATCGTCAACGTGCACTTCCTACATCACGGACAGCTCCACAAACTGCACCGCGTGGGCCGCCAACGGCTTCTGCACTAAAACCTTCTACACGTTGGCTCAGAGAAGATCCAGATGTGGTACCACTTGCAGACTCTGCTAGACTCGACATTCCCGACTTTGGACCGCCAGATGCTTTCAAGATAAACGACAACTTACTTATTAAATGATTCCAGTGAGGAGCTGACCACTAAAAAGGGTTTTTCTAGTAATAAACCAGCTTTTATTCTTCAATCAACGACTGGTACAGTCTAAGTGCAAGCGAAAGCAATCAAAATGAAACAAGTGTGAGAGAATCTAGCCTTCTCACAGAGACCGCAAAGCTGCTCAAATAAAGGCTCATTATGCTCATATGATACACTCAAACTATATTTTTTCTATTGTTCTCGTCATTGAGAGAAAAAAGGAATAGGCGGTGCAAACCGAGTCCAGGAGATTAACGCGCAGATGTGTAAATTCGGTTTGAAAAAGTATAAAAACCGGGAAATGAGTGTATTATCCATCAGCTTCTCCTCTAATTAGCTAATCTACACCAAGCAATGATCGCTTTCCTCTCCGTGCTCATCGCTTTCTTGGCTCCACAGGCCAGTGCTACTGTATCTGGTGATCTCAATTGCACCACTTACAACGGCACCGAGGTGAGAAGTCTCAAGAGAGTAGGATAAGGAAAGAACATTGCAGTGGGTCTGGTCTCCATCCGCCGCCAACTGCCAGAACGTCATCTCCGATGCGTCGTGCGCCATTCTCTACCCGCAGATCGGAACCCAGGGATGGCCGGCTGCCGGAGGAAACCAGCAGAGACCATCCACCTGCAGTCTGCTAGTTGCTGCCACCCCGGCGCCGGTTGATCAAGGAATGAAGGACGCTGCTATTGCCAGCTGCCCGAAGACGTGCGGATACTGCTGCCAGACTGACGCCTACAACTGCAAGAACGTCGACTGTGAGTGAATCAAATGCTGACTATCCGATACTATAGCTAAACTCCATTTTAGTCCCGAGAATTCCGTGCGCTTCCATCACCGCCTCCCAGTGCAGCTCTCCCATCTGGCGCACCATCATCGCCCAGGACTGTCCGTCGGCTTGCGGACTCTGCGGACAGGGCGGATGCGTCGACGCCGTCACCAACTGCGCCACCGATATGTCCATCTGCCAAAATGTCGGCATGCAAGACTTTGTCAACCAGTACTGCCAGAAGACGTGCGGAAGATGCCCGTCGACGACGACTAGCGGATCTAACGGAGGCAACGGTGGAAACTGTAGCTCGTACGCCGCCGACACGACGACGAACTGCGCCGCGTGGGCCGCCAACGGCTTCTGCTCCAACACCTTCTACACTTACGAGCAACGCAAGAGCAGATGCGCCACCACGTGCAGATTCTGCTAACCGCTAACTATTACTACATTTCTTTGACCTACTTTCGACACTTTCAAGACAACACTGACACTTACTTATAATGTGAATAATCTTTCGAAGGATCTGACCAATCCTTGAAAAATATAATAAAGTGGAAAAAAGTGACCAAACGATCTGCTCCGACAAGGACACAATCATCGAATGAGACTAGATCCGATCCAGTCGACTGGGCTCATTGCGTTCGAAAGCTGCACAAACAGAGCACACTACACATCTTTATTTGAGACGCGATTTTTGAAAAATGCATCGTTTGATACATTCCTTAGTACATTCATTTGAGCCTGATCAAACTGCAAAGCGACGGAGTGCAGATGTGCAAAGAAGTGGTGCTCTTTGAAGGAGACCCGTATAAAAGGCGGTGGAATTCAGGAAAGAGCATCAAGCACTGATTGTCTTGTCTAACAATGAGCATCACTTCCATCTCCCTCTTCGTCTTCGTACTCGCTTCTGGAGTCGTCGGCGACATTCTCGTCGATCTGAACTGCACTGCTTACATTGATGGTGCTTGGACCTACACCCCAGCCGCCACTGCATGCGAGAACACCATTTCGGACGCTGCCTGCTTGGCTCTTTATCCCGCCGTCGACGAGAACACACCGGTATTCCCCGAGGCTGGAACCACCAACCAACGTCCTTACACTTGTTATGCCGCGGAACAAGATGACGCCAGCCCGATTGTTCCCGACTTGCAAACCGCCGCCACTTCCACCTGCGCGAAACACTGCGGATACTGTTGCCGAACGGACGCCTACAGCTGCTCCAATGTCCAATGTACTTAGTTTAACATCCCCATTTCTCCAAGCATTCTATTTCTTTTCAGTCCCTCGTCTCAACTGCGCCACCATCACTCGCCAACAGTGTACTTCCGTTCAGTGGAGAACAATCATCGCCCAGGACTGCCCGTCCGCGTGCGGATTCTGCAACCAGGGAGGATGCGTCGACGCTGTCACCAACTGCGCCAACGACCTCCAGATTTGCAACACCGTCGGCATGCAGGACTTTGTCAATCAGTACTGCCAGAAGACGTGCGCCCGATGCCCATCGACCACCGCTTCCGGTGCCTCCACTACCGGATCTACTGGCTCGTGCACTTCCTTTGCCGCCGACACGAGCTCCTCGTGCGCCGCTTGGGCCGCCAACGGCTTCTGCAACAACACCTTCTACACGTACGATCAGAGACGAGCCAGATGCGCCACCACTTGCAGATTCTGCTAATCCTTTCCCTCTCTAACTTATTCTTCACTGACAAACCCTGTGCTTTCGCAAACGGACAAACTTCCACACAAACTCACTTCCTGGAACTGACCACTCCTTTCTCTTTCAATGAACTATTCCTATTCTCTATCTCCCACAAGAATTCAATTCAATTGCAAATGTTTCAAATTAACCGTGTCTGATGTATCTAATTCGTGAAAAATCGCCGAAAAGAGAGAGAGAAAATGTGGCGGCCGCGTGGTCAAAGCGAAACTGATCGAATCAGAGAATGATCAAGATAACAATTGCGCACTGATTGGTGTTTGGACCCGAACTACACTAAAACGTTTTAGAATGTGCGAGGTCTGAAATTGAAGCTGAAAGAGGAAAGAAAATCAGAAAATCAAGTCAGGCAGTAAACATTTACAGCTACCCGTTTATAGGTGAATACCAAGCCACAACAGACATTCCCTTATCAGCCATGGGTTACAAAGAGAGCTATTCACAAACAGTGAAAAAACGCCCTCCGAGCAGAAACAGGCAGTTTGATATCAATTTGTGAACAGTGGTATCAAACACCACCACCTTCTTCTTCTCGCCCTTTTGTCTCTCGAATCATTCCTCGACTTGGTCTCTCTGAACCCCTTCCGAGGAGGAGACCACGCGGGTGTAGCCAGCCGCTGGCAACTGTATAAAAGGTGGACTGCACGTGTTCTGTGCACGAATCGAATCGAATCGAAAGAGATGGGTGGTCACTTGTCGCATTTGGAGCGAGAGGAGCATCCGGAGAAGCTCGACGCTTCATGTGGACCAATCAGAGGGAATGTCTATCGTCATGTGAGTTTCGAAGTTTTCATTTTATCGAGAAACAGTCGCTTTCAGGACGATAAGATAGTCGACGGCTACCTAGGAATCCCGTACGCAAAACCGCCAATTGGAGAGTTGAGATTCAAGAAACCAGTACCAGCGGACGTGTGGACGGAGACGAAGGACTGCACGAAATACGGTCCGAGATGCCCTCAATCCGGGGCGTTCCCCGAAATGATCCACTTCGAGAAGGACGACGGTCCGGACGAGGCAAACTGCCTCACTATCAACGTGTTCGCTCCGAGATGGAAGTCCGAGGAATTCAAGAACGGACGGCCCGTCATGATCTACATTCACGGAGGAGGCTTCGAGTTGTCCGCCTCCAGAGAGTATTGCGACTATTCCGTATCGGGGTAAGCTCATCTAAGTTTTTTTTTGAGTGTGTCACTATTTCAGAACTCTCCCACTAAAAGACGTTATTATGGTGACGCTCAACTATCGAGTGGGAGTCCTCGGTTTCTTTACCACTGGAGACGCGCATTGCCGCGGAAACTTCGGACTGTGGGATCAGACTCTGGGCTTGAAATGGGTCCAGAAACACATTGCTTCTTTTGGTGGTGACCCCAACAATGTGACCATCTTCGGACAGAGTGCCGGTGGCGTCAGTGTCGACTTGCTTTCTCTGAGCCCCCACTCCAGAGACCTCTTTCATCGCGTCGTGCCGATGTCTGGGAACGCTCTGTGCGAGTTCGGATGCAGAACTGCTGACAGTGAAGCGAAGGCGTGTCTAGCGTACCTCCGACATGTCGGATATTCTGGAAGTGACGATTCGAAAGAGTTGCTCGGATGGCTGAGAGGAAAGCCAATCGAGGAGATGCAGAAGATGAACGGATTCGTGATTCCCGTGACGGGCGTCTTCATCTACGAACCGAACATCGACGGAGACTTTCTGCCGAAACCGCTCGACGAGCTCCGTAGAGAAGCTCCGAAGAAGGCGGTGATGCTCGGAGTCGCCGAGCACGAGGGGCTCTTCTTCGAACTTCTCGGGAAGGATCCGAGGAAGGCTGCGGTTTCTTTGAAAGAGTCCATCGACACCCTCTACAAGGAAGATAGTGGAGTGCATTTCGAGGAAACTCGGCAGAAGATATTCGATTTCTACACGAAAGGAGTCGATCCGAACAATGAGAAGGAAATGAAAGAACGATTGGTCGATGTGAGTCAACTACAGTGTTCCCCCTTCCACGTCTTCTCGTTTCAGTTCTTCGGAGATGCTCTTTTCAACGGAGGAGCCATGGCGACAGCTCAAGCGAGTCTCAAGTATGGCAACAAAGTGTGGTTCTACGTGTTCGACTACGTCAATCCGAACGGATTCGGAGGGCTCGAGGAGATGATGCCGTTCGTTGGTCCCACTCACTGCACGGATCTTCGATACGTGCTCGGAGAAGGGCTCTACAGCGATTTTCAACCGAACGAGAGCGATTGGAAGATGATCGACAAGATGACGACGATGTACACGAACTTTGCCAAGTACGGCGACCCGAATGAGGTCGGATCCACGGAATGGGAGCCCTACAGCCTGGAGACGCCGGAACGGCACTACCGCATCGGGTATCCGCGCGGCGAGATGCGGAACGAGTATCACAAGGGACGGTGGGAGTTTCTCAAGGAGATCAGGGCCAGCAACAAGGTTCTCGAGGCGGTGGTTTACGGAAAATAATGTGGAAATTTGTATCTCTATTTGTAATGGGGTGATGCGAACGCGAAAAAAAACTAAAAAAACTAGTTTTTATCACCCCATAATAAAGCCATCATTGTGGCCATTCAAACAAACTTTTGTTTTTACTTGTAACTGACGTCCTCTGCTGTGTGCCTCCTGTGGATACGATTTGCAGTGTTGAAATGGCCGTTGAGCATTTTCTGCAAATTTTCCTGAAGCTGATTATAAAGAAGTATTGCATACCGACAGACGAAGATGGCGTCGATCAGGTGACGGCGTCAGTTCTAAATTCTTGACTTTCGCGAAAAATGCTCGAACTCTATTGAAAACTAACGGATTTTCAGTCGAAATATTTTTTCACGAATCGCGAAGATGCGCAACTGTCGTCATCTCCCGCGTCGAGTGTGCAAGCACCACGCTTGCCCGCGAGCTGCTCACGCACAATTGCGGACTCGACGCAGCAAGCATGATGACAAATATTCCTGAAATCCGCGAAAATTTGATTTGTTTTTCCACCTTTCACCTCATTTTTTTGCCTTGTTTCATTAAAAAGCCGTAAAATCGCGCCTTTGGGCAATTTTTTCGGAAAACTGGCGGTCGCCGGGACGGCTTTATGGCCGCTGCTACGAAAGTTACAAAGTTTTCAACACTTTCGATGTATTCATGTTTTTTTTTTCAATTTTTTCTCCTATACTTTTCATTCTCTCTTATTTTCACCTCTTTCTATCTTTCCGCTGTTTTTCTCATATCACATTAGTCTTTTTGGAGTGCAATCGATCTTTTTCAGTTCTTCGCCGTTTCGTCTTCGAATAGTCTGGCATCGCCCCACTGTCCTCCCGAAATTCAAGTGGAACTCCTCGATAGAGTGGAAAAGAGGAATACAGTTGAAGGTGAGTTCCGACAGCTAGAGCGTTTCTGTGTCTCTTCACCACTGCAATCTCGCTGAAGACGCGCCTCGGCGTGTTCCGTTCAGCCAAGCATTCAAAAATAAAGAGCTTTTTTGTTTTCAGACATGCTGCTCTCCGGAACGAATCAACGGCGGACAACAACTATGATCGTCGAACGAAAGTTAATATGAACTGCTCGAGTAGAAGAAGACCGCTTCCATAACAAAAACCATCAAAGGTGAGCTTTTTTATCCAGTTAAAAGTTGGACGTTTCAAAATAGACCGAAATCAGCGCATACTCGTTCCGAGATGTCGCTTGAGATTTTGTCACTAATGTTTGCGGATTCATCTTCGTATTGTTGTTTTTTTCGGGAGGAAACCTGAGATTTTTCGCACGCTCTAAAAATTGGGGGCGTGGCCTATTGCAAGTGCCGCACGGTTGAAACTGCGCTCATTGCGTTTTTTGAATTTTCACGTGGGGCGGCCAATCAGCGCGCGTGACTCCGCCTCAGAAACGCGGTGATTGGCGCGATGACAATTCCAAAAGTGGGCGGAGTTTCAACCGTGCGGCACTTGCACATGGGCCACGCCCCCAATTTCGGAGCGCGCGACAATTCGCAGGGTTCCTCCCGAAAAAAACGACAATAATCTCAATGGTTTTCGAAAACTTTTACAAAGCAAGAAATATAGGTTTGCCTGAATCGGTTTGCTGAACTGGCAATCTTTTTGCCAAGAACGTTGTGAAGTTCGTTGTCTCTTTGTTCGTTCACTTCTTCGAAAAAATCGTAAAAAATGGATCGCACTAGCCGGTCGACATCAATGTTTGCACCGTAGTTGTGCCTGGTGGCTTTGTTTCAAGATCCCCTTCGAAGGAATGTTTCTTCCACAAAATCTCACCCTTCTTGCATCGGGCTTAGAGACCGACGAGACCAATTCCTCGTTTCTGTTTCGGAGATTGAAATCAAGAATGCAGAGAGAGGAACAAATAATGAGATAAGGAAGTCCAAGCAATTCGAAATCTGAACATCTGAACTTCTTTGACAGAAAGAGAAGCCAGAACATTTCAAACAGCACTATTTTCATTTTTATATTTTTATGTGCCTTGCTCTAGAATAATAGCGACATTCCTGAATGTGATTTTACTCGCATCCACACTAAGTCTACTGTCACTTCGTACCACCCGATTTTAATTTCCTTTTGGTATTTTGTGCTGCGCGATTTTAACTTCTAATATGGTCCCGAAAATGTGCATTGAGTCTGTTGTTCCAGCGGGTTCAAAGAATCTGTTTCTTACTGATGTCTTTGAAATTTGCGCACAGAGATTCGCAGATGAGATAGGGTACTCGAGAAGGTCGAAACGAGATCGTTGGCAAGGTCTTTTCTAATTCTAATGAAACAGAATCAGATCCTAATCGCGAAACAACTGATCTAGAACACAACGTTCAATTTTTCATCAATACTTTATTCAAAAAGCAAAATGTAATCAACCGAAAGCAAAAACACAACCCAAATGCAACCGAGAAATTTGGATAGAATCAAGACAATAAGGTATCCCGAACCAATGGATCGAACTGCATCAAATTGAAGACATCGGAAACGCGAGTTTGGTTGTAGAGAGCCTTCACGCCGCATCTGATCGAGCTTATCAGAAGAAGGATCTCGCCGAATCGCTCGGCCCCGTGTCTTGGCAGTTTCTTTTCGCAGTGCTCCATGAGCTCGTCCATGCACTTGGAGTGCAGGCTAAAAACTGTCTCTTCCTGTCCGGAGTAGATAGCTCGCTTCGAAAAAGACGCTGGAATCATCTGTTTGCTACGATCCAATCAGAAGAGAGCATTCTTACGAGTGAGAAGAAGAACTGTTTTGAGAGCAGCACACTCGGTCTCGTCGATTTGAAGATTGCGGAATGGAGTGCTAACACAGTCCAGAAGCTCGGTGACGAATGTCTGATGCAATCTGAAATCCCAATTGCTCTCTCATCGGATTCTCGGCAATACCCCGCTCCTTTAGCACAACAGTTCCACAACTTTAGAATTTGTCATGAACAGAGTTTGTGGAGGTTATGTACTAAAGTTGTGGCAGTTTTGTGCTAAATTTGTAGCGCTTGTGTGCTAAAAGTGAAAATGCACATTATTGCGCTAAAGTTGTGGACAATAGCAACAAGCTAATTCTGCACACAAGATCCACAACTTTAGCGCAATAATGTGCATTTTCACTTTTAGCACACAAGCGCCACAACTTTAGCACAAAACTGCCATAACTTTAGTACATAACCTCCACAAACTCTGCTCATGACAAATTCTAAAGTTGTGGAACTGTTGTATAAAGTAGCGGGGTATTGCCGAGTTGTTCTGCAATTTGACTCACTGTGCTTTCACAACAGCGTTGCCCTTCATCGCATCTTCCTCTGGAAGTCCTTTGAAATAGTCGGAGTGCATGAAAGTATCGTTCTGAAGCAGCCAGAAACCTTCTTCTGCCTCGCGCGCTGTCTTGAATCCTTGGTCTATTAAAAGAAACGCGAATCCGTACTCTGCGAGAATGTTCTGCTTCAGTTCAGAAGACAGGTGTTGGTACGGCTCGAACTTTTTCCCCCATTCGGCTGCTTGGCTCAGACACAACTTGAGCATCACGTTCACATCATGAGCTCTGGCTCTTCGGCGGTTCAGCACGAAGATCTCAAGAATAAATCGTTGAGAGGAAGTTTCGGATTCTGGGAGATTGTATCTCGAATTCGCGTTTCTCGCGGAAGGTCATGTTTCAAACAACTCACTCTGTGATCTAAATCGCTTGGAACTTCTTTCTCAGTGGGGCTTTGCGATGCGAAGTAGAACATATGCTGGGCCACCTGTTGTTTCTGGAATTCGACGAGAGCTACGAGAAGACTCGCGGGCTCGAGACTTGTTCGCAGAGCCTCTGGGCTTGACTGAACATCCAGAGAAGAAGTTCGTTCTACATTGCATAGTTTTCGGGGTCCAACGATGTCTCGACGTTGAATGGCTTCCGGCTTCATGCCCATTTGTAAGCACTTCTGAAGGCGACAGAATCGGCAGGAGCAGCGATATTCTGAAAGAAAACAAATATGACTGCACCCACTTTTTAATCTGAATTACCATTTGTGATCTCGCAGTTCCCATTTCTCAAACACTTGTATTTGAGATTTTTGACGATTGCTCTCCGAAAGAAGACAATGCATCCGAGACACGCCGGTACTCCATACCGCTTGCTGTTCACTCGGTCTCCGCACACTGCACATCCGGTAGAGGAAGGAGACGGCAAGCTCTCTGGGGAAGTTGGAATCATAAATTCACTGTGACACGGTGACATCGTCTGAAAAGAATAACGATTGTTTCAGTGACCAGAACACAATTAAACGGAAAGAAGGAAAAGAGGACGCAAGTGCGCCGAGGACTTCTAAAGCGTCCCAAGATTAGCATCTCCGCCCATTTTTGTCATCGTCTTTGAGATTTTAGAGCGCTGATTCGTCGCTTCAGTGTATGTAGTCTGTTGCATCGTTGTACTGAACTTCACCATCCTGGTACGCGGAGATGCTTATCCATTCTTGATCCACTCCGACGCGCGCGCACCTGCTTCGCACGCAAGAGAGGCCAGGAAGTCGAGAGGTGGAATTGATCTATTGGACTGAGTGAACGCAAATAGTTTCATGATAATGGGATTCTATGGTTCGATGGTCGGTGAATTGATACAATGATCTCGAAAAGAGAATGAAAGAGTGGAAATTTCGATGCTCAAAAGTGTGTTTCTATGGCATTCACACAGAATTTGAGAGGCGCAAGAGGAGTGTTGTCAAGCCACTAAGGTATTGCAAACATGCACCACCGAACAAACTTCTTAAAGGGCGACTAACGAAACAAGTCGGTGTTGTTGTGGACGGGCTCTATTCTTGGTATGTACCCCGGGATACAAAACTTATTAAGATGAATCTCAGTCAGAATGGCTTTACATTTCGGTCTATTCCCCGAAACCGACGAAAATACGGAGATTTGAATCTGGTCGAAGTTCAAGAATTTGCACGCCTTATGATGTTTTATCTTGTCACTTGTGTATGAAAGGGATCAGAAACGTTGATTTTCGAAGAAAACGTACTTCTAATCATCACACTTCCGACTGAAACGTTTCGATGAATTGGGTGAAGAAAAACAAAAAGATGACGCGATAGAAAAAGCAGACTAGACACTCAAAAGTGTGTTTGTCCGAAACCGAGAGCGAGACACCCATAAAAACGGCAAATAAAACAAATACGCCTCCACGCCCGTTCCCTTTTCTTTCGCATTCTTTTACCCTCAAAACCGTTCGCGGAGCCAATCTTACAACATACATTTATTGTGCTTCGTCCTGATTTTTTGACTCTCAAACTTTATCAGTAGTTGCTTTCAATTTCACATATGGTCCCGGATCGGAAGATATCAGAAATGGAAATGGAGCATTAAAGATTGCGATGAGTATGGATACAATAACGAACAGACGAGACCATTGCTCAGAAGAGCTCTGTTGGTCCACCAGAAGACCCACTGCCAGAGGGGCAACGAATCCGATCAGGCATCCTAAGAATGACATAACCGAGATAGCAAAGTGCACGTGCTCTCTGCATCGCTGCAAATGTTTACTCTTTGTTCATCTGCCCGTTTACTTTGCTACGTCCTCCTAACCAGTTGAACGCATTTGATCGTGCCCATTATGTTCAGCCCAGCTCCCGCTATTGCCATTGTGTAGGCGATGTGAGCCATTTGGCGATTGCTTGTCTGAACGTAGTTTTGTTAGATTTGAAGCTTTCTGATCGAAAACATACGGTTGCCATGACAACAAAAAGAGCGGCTACTCCGAACTGCGAGAGTATTGCACAGAATATTAGGCGGGTTTTTTCTGATATAAAGTCCAATCGGTCTGAAAGTTGACCTGCTCCCAGCTTGATACCAGCAGATAGAAAGAATGGAAGGGCAGTTGCGAAGCCAGTGACTTGCATATTGAAATGAAGCACCTCATTGAGGTAGGTTGGACCATAGAGTACCAGAATCATGAATCCGACGTCTCCTCCGAAGACTGATAAGCAGCAGACTATCACTGTTATGTCAGTGCTGATTTCTTTATAAGGAACAGGCTCTTTCACAGTTTGCAGTTTCCCCTCTTGAATTTTATTCAGTTCTTGAGCAGAAACGTTGTGATGAGCACTCGGATCATCCTTGTAAATAGCATAAAAGACTATGAATGTCAGGAAAGTAAGTCCTCCGAACATATAATAAACGGACCTCCATCCCAAGTGCGATTCACAAAGAAGTCCGGGAACTGATGTTGACAAAATGCTACTCACTTGAAAGGCGGATGATAATACCGCAAGAAAAGTTCCCATCTCATTTGGTGGGGCCCATGCGACTGGGATGAGCCCGACCACGGGAAAGAGTACGGATGTTCCGATACCTTGAAATATCCGACAAAGAAAGGCGGTTTTGAAATCGAAAGTGACAGCAAGAGGGAAAAAAATCGAGGAGGCGGCTGACATGAGTCCAGAAGCTGTCAGAATACGACGAATTCCAAAAGAACTGATGAGGGGCACTGCGGGGAAGGTTCCAATCAGAGATCCGATAGACGGTCCCGCAAAAAGCAACGACTTGTGAAAACTGGACTCGAGCCAGTGAGTTTCTTAGAAGTTCTCAATTTGAAAATTGTTTCTAAAATACTATATTTACCGCTTGAGTTCAAACTTGGAAATTTATAACTTTCCGCTATAACGTCCTCCATACAAATAACTGTGAAGTTAAAGGTCATCGAGTTTAGCTGAGCCATTGACAAACATACAAGTCTGAGAGCCGAACTTCGACTAGTTTTCAAAGCTTCACCGACTTACGAAACTATCATAATAAAGAACCTGGCATTGTGCCAAAAAACGAAACGTTGTTTTTTTGCGCTTATCATCGGCACAAAGTGGAAGTGGACTGGACTGATTCAATTCGAAACAGTGTCATCCAGGGGCACGGTTTTATATTTGCATTGAATTATCTATCTTCTTCTCCATAAAACACTGTTTACCGGTTGACAAGTGGTTTACTGACAAGGAAGTGGTGTTTTATAGTTGTTTTTTCACATGAATGGCTGAACCTTTTGAGGTTTCATTGAAAACCAAACGGTTCTGAATCTATCTCAGTTCTAAAATAGCTCAATCCTCTTCTCCGAGAACCTTCTCCAGAAGTCGTGCGTCTTATGTCGACGGAACGAAAATGATGACTCGAGACTATCGTAACCTTATTTTTCAACTCATTGGGCGTTTTCACCTGCTTCTGACATTTTACTCACTGGCGTTATGACTAGATTTGAAGCTGCCTTTAACTTCGCACCACACAGATCTGTTTTTTGATTAGTTTATCAGCTCGGTGTCCGAAATCATTCGTTTTCACCTGTCTCTCGTTCTCAAATCCCTCTCATTTGATCACATTATGAGCGGACTCAAGTCTTATTTCGAAACGAATTACCAAAACAACTGCAATGAAACCGACAGTTACCTTGCTTCGCCTCAGTTTCTTGCCACTTCCTGCCACATCGGAAGTGTGTTTATGCTGTTCATCGGCTTCTATACAGCTTTTCTCATTCTCACGAAGTCGCCGGGAAATATGAAAGCAGCAATACCTTCTCTGTTGAACGAGCATCTGTGGAGAATGTGGAACGACTTCACTTTCTCTGTTTTGTTACTCCCGTTTGTGTATCTCCCGGTAGCCGCTATCTCTAACCTCGGACTCTTGGAATGGCTCGGAGCTCCTTTTGAATTCATTATCTGGTTATCTGCCTGCTGTTTTGGAGGTATTAGTACACGAAAGCAAAGAGCGTACCACAAAATTGATTGCAGGATTGTGCGCTTCGATTATCACACTCTTCGAGCATCGCCACAAAATCATCGTCACTAATAGTCGTTTCGTTTTGCGAGGAAAAACAATTCGATACTCTTTCTATTTCGTCCTCTACTTGACTTCCATCAACTGTGGTGTGGTTCTGATCTACCGAATGCCTGATGACAGAGAGGGATATCTGCTGAAAACACTTGACTATATGCCGTGTCCCCATCCGTTGTACTTTCAAAGTCGAGTGTTAGTCGTCCAGGAAGAGTCAGTCTCCTATTTTGTACTGTCGTTTCTCGCAACTCTTCTCATCGTCTCTTTGATTGTTTTCTTCATCCTGCATACTCTCTGGCATTTGAATCCCGCCAACAACCTTTTCATGTCGGCAGCTACCAGAAAACTACAAAGAACGTTCCTTGTGGCCACTGTGATTCAAGTGCTCATTCCACAGATTGCTATTTTGAATCCATTCATATACATGGTCTACTGCATGTACTACCGGGTGCATTTTCAAGCGCTCACCAACATTTTCATTTTTATTTTCACAATTCATGGAACATTAGCGTCGATTGCGATAATTTTCCTCTACAAGTCTTACCGGGAGTACACAATCGGGTTATTCACTTTTAGAGCCAAATATCAATCCCAAAAGACTCGGTCTTGTTTTCCTGTTGCTAACGTAGCTTGAAACTCGTCTTTCGATTTATTGTCGATTCATTTTACTCGCCACTGTAGATTAAAAAATAAACATTGTATCTATCTAGGAAGGTTTGCTTCTTATACGACGTATCTAGATCATTGATCAAGATGAGATGACGCATACGGGGTATTCTGTCTGATAGATTATCTAAAAGTGCGATCAACAATAATGGGCAGGTCCTCTGGCTCGACAACTTTTTAAAACTCCGGTGGCGAAACAACTATACACTGTACATAAACTGTACATAAACACACTGTCTTCCTCCAATTTTCCCACTGCCAAAATAGCTCAATGATCCTTGTCCATCTGGGTCTACCAGAGTCCATAAAAGACCTGATCAAGGAAAAACGTTTCATTTCTATTTAGTTTTCACTTTCTCTTCCGTCCTGCACATCGTTATGAAAGCTTTCAATCCTTTGATGGAAATTAAAAGTGTTAATAAAAGAATAGTCAACAAAAAGACAATAACATCAATCGAGTGGTACTGCACGAAGTTCAATTTGACTCCCGCCGGTTCCAGGTTCTCCAGTTGCTTAAACTCTGCCAGAAACTCCGACCACTTCAAGAGACGTTCCGCGGGCTTCATCGGCTGCGCTCGCACCATTGCCGAGAACCGCAACACGTTGTTTTTGTATCTTAACATCGAATTAGGTAAGTTGCTGTATCGAAATCAAAATGGACTGTACTTTTCATCTCGAAGAACTTCTCCAAGAGCTTCTTCAATTCTCTTTTTCGAAACGAATTCCTTCTGAATGTTCACTGCAAATCCGTGCTTTCCTGCTATCAGTGAGTTTTTGAGTTGGTCGCCGAATAGAGCGATCGTGACAAGGGGAACTCCGGCCGAAATGGCTTCTTGCATCGAATTGTATCCGCCATGTGTGATGAAGGCTTTCGTGTTTCTGTGGAGAAGCAGGTCCTTCTGAGGAAGCCATCGAAACAAATGAACGTTTGCTGGGAGTGTTCCGTTCAAATCGTCTCCTTGATATCTCATAACAAACTGAAAATCGGGGAACGATGCGAACGCATCCAGAAGGGAGTTTTTCCACTCTAACGGCATTTCGTGTGCAGCAGCAATCGAACCAAATGAGAAAACAACGAGTCCTTTCCCAGTTACAGCTATTTCTTGTAAATCCGCCGGCAAAGGCTTCGCACTCTCGAATCCGACTCCTAGTCCTCCGATGTTGATTACTTTTGAGATGGTCGGCCTCGGAAGATCGTACAGCTCGTTGGTGTTCACGAAGAGAAGTGGACACCTGGCTCCGATGTCCATCGTATGGGGAAAGTCGGGATCTTCCAACTCTTCTCGAAATATTTGAGTTTCTACATCCGAAACAAATCTGGAAGGAAGGATGTTAAGTTGCATGCTATTCAACCTCGCCTTCTGTGTATAGTTCCTGATATAGAGTGTCCAACGAAACTCTTCAGTCGATTGTAAAATCCCATTTCATCGATTGACTCCATCATAATCGGCGGAACATAACTGGGTACCGTGGGCACTCCCGCCATCTGAGCCACGTAGTCCATCATGGGACCACTGTTGAGCCACGCCCACGTTGGGATTTTCGCCAAGTGGGTGAGTCCAACGGAACATGTGGACATGTAGACAAAGGCGAACGACATGTCGAACCTCTCCGCTTCCAACCAATTCAAGAACTTTTTGTCGCGCAGAGCCAGTCGGCACCCGTCTTGGAACATTCTCCCTAGCCTTCCGTAAAGAGCTCTCATCTTGAAAAGGTCTTGTAGCTCGTACTTCTTAAAGAGCATCGCGCCTTGCTCCTTCTCGATTCTCTCTTTGGTGATTCCATCTACTATTGCGTGTACATGGTAAGCTTAAGTAGAAATGGTTAGATACAGTTGAAGTAACACGCCAATTGTATTACATTTCACTCCCTTCGGAGTTTTCACATCAGTTTTGTAATCTGAGAAGTGGCTCAGGAATATCATCGTGACGTCATGGCCTCCATCCACTGAAAGCACTTCAGCGACACGGGCTGCGAATTGTACCTGAACCGGAATGTCCTAAGGGAAGCGGAGACAAGAAATGCGATACCTGGCTGTTGGCGACGTTTGGTACGAAAACAGCGTACTTGTAGGCGGTAACGGAGCCCAGAAAACATAAAAGAAGCAATGAACTGAAAGTTCTCATTTCAGTCACAAAAAATCCGAAAACGATCGCTTTTGTACTCGGACAGCTGATAAGCGGGAGTAAATCACAAATATTCATTTCGAAACGATTGCTTGGCAGTTTTAAATTAAAGATAAGGCGAATTGAGAGAAGGCAGATGAAGAGAGAAACTAACTTTTGTGGTTTATTTCCACCTAACATCAAATAACCGCGAATGATAAAATTAGGAGCCCAGGTTATGAAATCATTTCTAGAAACCTAGGTCAGCACACATAAGAAAGCACCCGAAATATAATAAAACTTAATTAGGCGAGGAAGATGTTTCGAACATCGGCATCGAACGTCATCAAATGGAAGATGTCGGAGACGCGGGTCTGGTTGTAGAGAGCCTTGATTGCGCACCGGATAGAGCTGACGAGAAGGAGGATCTCGCCGAATCTCTCGGGACCGTTGTCGGGAAACTTGCGAGAGGAGTGCTCCATGAGCTCGGACATGCACTTGTTATGTAGGCAGTCGCTGTCTCGGTAGACAACTTGTCCTGGAAAAGAAGCTGAAAACAATGGAAATGATCGGGAGTCGAGATGGACGAAAGGAGACTTACGAGTCAGGAGAAGAACAGTTTTCAGCACTGCGCACTCGAATTCGTCGATTTTGAGCTTCTGGAACGGGGTGCTCACACACTTAACGAGTTCGTTGACGAATCCAAAGTGGAGCTCCGCCTTCTGTTCGGCGTTCTCTTTCTTGGCATCTTCTTCGGGAAGTGCCAGGTAATAGTTGGGATGCATGAAAGCGCCGTTCTGGAGGAGCCAGAAGCCGTTGTCGGCCTCGTAAGCCGTCTTGAATCCCTGATCGATGAGCACGTAGGCGAACCCGAACTCGGCAAGAACCATGTTCTTATCGGTTTGACTGAGAGCACGGTAGGGCTCGAACTGCATTCCCCACTCATTCGCGTTCTCAAGACCCAACTTCAAGATGAAGTTTATGTCATTGGCACGAGCTCGGCGATGGTAGGCACCTTGATCCTTGACTTGAATGCAGACGTGTCCGTAGTTCTTCTGATTGCAAAACGTCTCGTGGTATGCCTTCTGATTCCTCTGTAGTTGCAGGAGGAGGTCGACGTCGAAGGTGTTCGTGATCTCGCCGTTCTCGCTCTCGCCGCTTAATGAGCAACGAGAGCTCGCGGAGCAGCTCGAGGCGACTTCACTCATCTCTTCGATAATGGCGGGAAGAAGCGGAGAAGAAGTTGTGGGAGAGGAGGCGACAGCAACTAATTGAATGTTTTTCGGTTTACGCGGGCCGAGTAGATCACGACGTTGAATAGCTGGAAGGAAAGAAATGAATGAATGGATAGGAATGAATGGTAATTAGGAAGAATAAAAACTTCTGACAGGATTATTGAAGGCGTCGTCTCAGAGATGAGATAACCATCGATACAAAGGACAAGAACCGCCTGTTTCGATGGTCCCGATTGTTTTGTTGGTCATACTGCCTTGATCTAGTAGTTTTATATTGCTGCCTAGAGTTCACGAAATCCGTAGTTTATGACTTTATCGTATATACTGTGTACGGAAAATTGTTCAGATTTATAAATGAAAAATCCGGGTTTGTTGTTGTAGTATTCCCGGTGATTCCCTCTGTCATTCTCTGACAAGCTTACCTTCGGCTTTCATTCCCACATTATAGCACTTCCTTAATCGGCAGCATCGGCAAACGCATCGCGACGCTGAAAAGTGAGAGTTGTGTTCTCTTTTCGCTCGATGACTCATCGTACCGAAAGTGATCACGCAGTTGCCCTGCTTCCAACACTTGTAGTGACTCTGATTGATGACGGCTCGCCGAAAGAATACGATGCAGCCAAGACACGCAGGGGCGCCGTATCTCTTGCCGTTCATTTGATCGCCACAGACGGCGCACAGTTCAGAAGATGAAGACGAGGAGGAGGAAGACGTCGACGATGACGGCCGCACGTCTAGCTGCGACGTCAGCATTCTGGAAACAAGGAGAGGTGAAGTGTGAGTGTGAGAGAGCGTGAGACATCAAAAAGATCAGAAAATCGGGAAGATAATGTGGAAAATATCGGAAAGATACATTGTGTGTAGTGTGATCGACCTTGCAAAAGACCGGAACTCTTGTGTTTTCAATCCGGCCAGTGACTTGTGTTACGTTGGTCAAAATACATTCGAACCTCTTTAGAAACAAACGGAGATGCTACAAAGCTTCTCTGACATCCCCGATGTTTCCTTGGACTTTGCGGATATTAAATTTTAGAATATGGAAGATGAAGGAAAAAAGGGAGTGGTTCGAGATACGGTACGAATCGGAACAAACACGTTATAGGGGGAATACGGTGGGTTCGTGAAGACTTGAATGTTTCGCAGAAAAGTAAATGGTCCCAGTCCTAGATGCCTCTGAAATCTTCGGAACTGACTAATCAAATTGAAACAAAATAACATGATGTGAGGGTTGGGAAAGTGCGCCTGAATGGTCTCTGCTGGACTGGATAAGTGAAGACCTCTTGATAGATCAATTGGTTTCTTGGTTTCTTGAACACTTTGTTGAAGTCTTGAACTTCGCACTTCAGAATAACAAACTGAACTTTATGGAAGCAAACATTTGTCGGAGAATAATTCCTTGAACTGTTGGCAAACAGAAGATGGCTTTGAATGTGCAACGCTCCATTAGGGTGTTCAAAAAATGTGCCCCGTTACTTGGAACCTTCTTTTCCGCATTCCATTCAAACCTTTTCAAGCCGTAGACACAGAAGAATCGCGAGCGAAGCATAACGGACCCGTTATGCTTCCGCGAACGACTCCCGTATTGCATCCGCGCCCACACTAAATGGCATCCGCGTCGACGCGGATCCGCGCGGACACTCCCGTATTGGACCCGCGCGGGCGCGTCCGCTAGCACGCGGATGGAATATGCGAGCATTATGTAAGCATAGTCGCGCGGACCCGAGAACGTGTCCGTTACGCTTCCGGCGCGAGTTATCTGTGGAGAATCTGCTCTATGTGTTATTGAAAACTGTTTATAAACAAGGGTTACGGTATTTCAGTTACGCAATTAGCTCGCAAATAAAAAGTCTAAAGAAAATACCGGAAAACCTGTATTTGAAGAACGGCATAGATTTGCCGAGATTTTACCAGAACTTTCAAGGGAGCAAGCCTGCGAGTAGAGAAATAACTGGAATACGGCAAACTCAATACTTTCTTTCTATATGGGCTTTCGAGAATCGGTATTCTTCTTCGGTTTTTTGTATTTCGTAACTGACTATCACAAGGAAAATTCGCCGAGTTTGATCACGAGGGATACCAAAAAAAACAAACAAAAATTCCTGTGACCGAAAAGTTTCGAGGCGAAACAAGGAAGGGGCTTCAAAAAGTTTTGCAAATGTTGTTTTCGGTGAGCAAAATGTGTTTGTTTGATTGGAAGTAGCAACGAAAGTTGGCTCTGGAAAATAAAAAATAAAAACTTTGGAATAATCCAACAAAGATCAAAACAAATAGATTTTAAAAAGTAAATAAGTATATATTTAGAAGATTGTCTGAAAACGGAAAGAAGACTGATATCATTCGCATAATATCCCAAGATGGCTAGTTTCAACCTGTTTGGGTTTGAATCCGATCTCAGAATCAAGGAAAGAGAGATCTCTAAGAAAATCAGCAAGATGGAACGACGGGAAGCTTCCGACGAAGCAATGATCCGCACCAACCATTTTGGACTACTGAACTCGCACTGTGCGAAATGTTTGGTTTAGTTTACTGTGCATGAGCCGCCACCTCGCTGTTCTCCCCTATGATGATCGTACTGTAGTTAAATAGAGCAAGATACATTTTGCGGAGAATGTGGTAGGCTGATGTTTAGATTAGTCCCGAATGAAATGAAGCTGCGGAAACAAGACTGAAA
Source organism: Caenorhabditis afra (assembly GCA_963570955.1). Lineage (NCBI taxonomy): Eukaryota > Metazoa > Nematoda > Chromadorea > Rhabditida > Rhabditidae > Caenorhabditis > Caenorhabditis afra. The sequence continues at coordinate 8,868,048 of OY751536.1, read as the reverse complement.
AGTGTTAGGCTGAAATTCGGAGTTGGGGGAGGGGGAACATCAGCGAGTGGAAGGGACGGAGGACATTAAGTACTCAAAAGGGGAGGGGGGTGGACGTCGACGGCGGCGCGGCGACACCGAAGACGTAACCGTCCATAGTTTGATGCGAATCGAAAAGGAGAAGTATGGGGACGAGGTGGGAACCGGATAGCCATCCATCCCACACCAAGGTGCCTCCTCCTTCGGAGATCATTATCATCACGAAGGAGGGATTTCGGTTGGTTGGAAGAGGTTGTGTATTGATCAGGGTAACAGAGATCTCTTTGGACAAGAAAAAAGGGAGATTGGAAAGAGGATGAATCGGAGGAGGCAGGACTGATAACGACGGAAACATGTATTGCGTCGATGAATCGAGAGGGTTGTGATTAGAAAACGGGCATGATCAGGGGAACTACAGTAAGATCGTTGGAGAGATTCAAAGATCTCATCCACGTCCCCCTCATTGCCTTCTCTGAATTGGCTGATGAAAGGAAAGAAACGTTTCCTCTCGAAAGCCGTCAAATCACAAGAACCATCTATCAGAATAGAAACAATATTACAAAAGAGGTGGATGCGGTCGGAACGCAACAAAGTATTCTGGTTCCGTCTTCCCTCTCTCACTCCACCTTTCGCCGCTTCTCGCTTTTTCTGGTACAAACAACGTACGAAACGAAAAAGAAGCGGCCGGTGATGGGCGGCAATCAAACAAAAGACGGTCAGATCAACGTCGACGATATATTATGCGTGTGTTTTAGCGGATGAACGAGGATTTTGTGTGGTGTGTGTATGCCTTCCGCGTGAGAGAATCAAGCTACACACTTTTCCAGGGAACTAGAAGCTAGTCGCGGAGAGGGGAGAGAAGGCGCATCGCAAGGACTACGATCCGACGGGCGGAAAGCGAGAGGAGGACGGTGCCTGGCGGACGATCCGTGTTTTGAACGCGCGTGACGCAAGATCTCGTACATTTCATCGTTTGATCTAATGTGTTGTGAAGAGGGGGGCGGCGTCGGACCGCAAGAAAACTGCGTGATTGGAGGATGAACGCGCGATAGACACATCTGATGCATCTTTTTGATCACGATACATTTTGAATCCGTTGTTACTGTGTATATCTTTCGATCTGTACTTTGAGCTCGAGTCGAGAGGGCTCTCCGCACTTTTTACAACGTTTCCAGATTTCTTCTTACTAATGAGTTGGATCATGAAAGATCCGAGACTTTCTCTTCTTTCTTCTTGCACCAAGCTACGTATATTTTCCGTTGTGACTTTCACATACCAGTCAAAACCAACATACGACACTCAGTTTACAGTCATTGTTGTGTGCACCCCATCTTTCAATTTCGGGCTCGGCGAGCAGCTGCCCCAACAGTTTCGTTCATACTACACAGTCTCAAGGGCTCGGCACAAAATGAAACCACACACCAAATAGAACTCCGCCGGGAATGTCCAATCGTTTTCATGAGGATTTCAAAAAAGCATGTTTACACTCTTTCTTTCTTTTTGCACCTGCTCAAATTGCAAACTGGATACTGTAACAGAGACAGAGTCGGATCGAGGACGCAGAGAGTTTCGAGAAAAGATCGAAATGTTGTTTGGAAACTTCTCGGAATTGTCTTCTCTTGGTCACTCTCAAAAAGCGATCTGGTTATCCGGCTTTACTAACAGAACTTGAGCGAGAATGAGATGAGACTTCGTGCACTGAATGCTCCGTTCCTCTCTTCACTCGGCTCTTCTCCCTTTGGGTCTCGGATTCTCATAGAGTCGAGAACAGGAAGAAGTTGAGGCGTCGGGTTACGGTAGATGGGAGGAATCGGAAGAGGGAGTGGATTTCATCTTCCTCTTGATCCTTCCTCCTCTTCCTACCGTAACCCCACCCGACACGTTGTTTCATCGCTATCTCTGACGCGAAACGGGCGAATGAAAGAGAGTACGGTAGCCGATTAACATAGGCAGTTTTCTCCGAAAGTCCATCACATTCCGATTCTTCAGAAATTCCAGAAAAAAAACTTGCCAAGAGTGCCGTATTCTGTTCTCTCCAATTCCAAACTTCATTCTATCTTTCAAAAACTACTTGATCGGAATCTGTTTCTAATCTTGTTTTTGTTTACTGCCGTTGGTTTTTGGTCCGTTAATTTTCTCTTCGTCAGTTGGCTAACCTGAAAAGAGAAGAAACAGCCCATGTTTTCGATTACCACTTCCCAAAAACCATTACCTCATACCGTTTGGTGACGTTGTCCGTTCTTGAACATTCGTCACAGGGGCGTGTCCTATTGCATCCAATAGACCCTTTCTGTACAGTAACCCATTAGACCGAAGTTCTCAAGAACAACAATGTTCTTTTTCTCAAGAAGTTGTGCTTCGAAGCATAGCTGAGCTAACTCTGAAAGCTCAGGATTATGGCTCAAAAACCAGGAAATATGCGTATAGCTTGATATCCTGATTCTCTGTGTAATTATTGTTTTGTCACGTCTTAAGCAGGTGAAACTCAAAATCAAGGAGAAAGGAATGATGTATTGTTTATTTGTTTTTTTTTTCAGTAAAGCCCCACTAAGACATTCGGAAAACACTGTTACTTCCGACGGAAAACTTGGCTTGCGCAAACTTTCTCTTCCGTTTCTGAATGCAAGGAAGCATGGACTCTCGGTAGGGCTCGTGGATCAGGAGCATCGCGATGGTAGAAACCAGACCGTGGCTCGAGATTATCAGGAACGAGATGTTGTTCATAGCTGAATTGTGTCCCTCTTCTTATATTGAGTTACTGACAATATTGGTCACAACTCACCTTGATTGAAATAGTTCGCTGCCAGCGCATGGGCACATACTGCAAGGGGAAAAATGATGACGATGACTGGAATCATGATCTGTGAAATGATGGCAAAGAAGAGCTTCTTCTGCATATTCAACGTCGCTCTTGAGAGCCGTGCTCGTTTCGATTGATTGATCAGACTCCAGAATGTTAGGACCGCAAAGTAGAGGCAGGAGAGGAGCTCCACGGCCAGTTTTGCAGCGGTAACCCATGCAGGGATAGTGGCATCTAATGTCAACACATAGATTGGACCGTTGTAAAAACAAGACAGTGTTGGGAGTCTCTGGAGTGAAGAGAAGGTGTGAGAGAATTTGATATGGGGAGGGGGAGGTTACGGTACACACCTTCCTCACGATGAGTACTGCTTCGTTTTGATCGGGTACCAGATAAACGACGGGAAGGAAGTAGACGACTGCGAAAAGGTAACCGAATGCGATGAAACCTCGACGGACACGAATCCAGTAGACGTCTGACATCGTGATGATCGAGAAGCGGTTCTCGAAGAGCACTAGAGTCGACATGACCACCACTGAATAACAGAAAGATGCATCAGTTCGTCTTCACATCACTAACTTCCAATCACAACGACGATATACACGGTCATAAGGGCCCGGTCGAGACCGAACCAATCGAACAATCCCATTGAGATTCCGGCAGCGGCCGGGAACAGAACGTAAGAAGTCGTCAGTGAGCTCAAGGAGACGTCGAGAAGCGCCGTCCAGAAGTGCAAGTTCAGCATGATCCACTTGACCGACTTCATTTTTGCGGGAGTTTTCTTCAAAATGACATAGGCGGCAAACGTGTGAAGAGGTAGCTCGAAGAAAGTCAGAATGTGGAATGAAGTGGATTGGAATTCGACACTGTAAAGAAAGCTGAATGTTTCTACACAAGCATCGGCTGTCATTGTCAAGTTTCGAGAGTGTTGTGAGGAGAATCGAGGGTGGAGAGCAGCTCACTGCATTTTCACCTGCACCTTTGTTTTTGGTATGCACGATAGATTTATTAGTTTGATCATTAAACATATGAATAATGGTTCATGTTTGTGTTAGTTGTTAACTGGAATGACCTTGGTGAATCCGACGGAGACGTTAGTGGATTTCCTCTGTCTTCGTCGAGCACAAGGTATAACTGACTCTCGATAGGGCTCATGAATCAGAAGCATCGCTATGGTTGACACCAGTCCGTGGGTCGAAATCAGTAGAATTGATATATTGTTGACAGCTAAAAATTCATTTTACGAACACCGATTGGATTCTTGCAAATTCACCTTGGTTGAAATGGTTGAGCGCCAATGAATGAGCCAATACTGCGAGTGGAATAACCAAGGCGACGACTGGAATAACTATCTGTGAGATGATAGCAAAGAAGAGCTTCTTCTGCATGTTCAAGGTCGCTCTTGAGAGCCGTGCTTGTTTCGTTTGTTCGATAAGACTCCAGAAGGTGAGCACAACGAAATAGAGGCAGGAGAGGAATTGGATAGCTAAAAGGATAGCGGTAACCCAACCGGGAACAGTTGCGTCTAGGGCAAATACGTAGATCGGACCGTCGTAAAAACAGGACAGTGTTGGAAGTCTCTGGGATAATAAGTTGAAAGATAGTAGACTGACCCAAAGGTCCGTACCTCTTTTACAATTGGCACCGCGTATTCCTGATCGGGAACGAGAGAAACGAAAGGAATGAAGTACAAGAAAGTTATACAGCACCACATGGCGATATATCCACACCGGATCCGTCGCCAGAAGTCATCGGACATCGAGATGATCGAGTAGCGATTCTCGAAAAGTGCCATAGTTGAATCGATGAGCACTGAGTACGGTTCAATGAGAGGGTTCAATGAGAGCAAAGTCCACGTTCACTCACTTCCAACAACAATCACTATGTACAAGCACATGTAGGCCTTTTCGATACCGAACCATTCGAACAAGCCCGCCGAAGTGCCAGCGACGGCGGGAAACAAAATGTAAGAAGTTGTGAAGAAGCTGAAGGAGACGTCGAGAAGCGCCGTCCAGAAGTGCAAATTCAGCATCATCCACTTGATCGACTTCATTTTCGACGGAGTTTTAGTCAGAATGACATAGGCGGCGAATGTGTGGACAGGGATTTCGAAGATGGTTAGAACGTGGAAAGACGTGGATTGGAATTCAAAAGTGTAAAGGAAACTGTAATTCTCTTTGCAGTTTTCCCTCATCGGACCTGAAATCCAAAACCAGTTTGAATCTGAAACTATGAAGTACTTCTGGGCAGAGCGAAATCTGGAAGAAGATAATGATGTGAAATGACTTGGATTGAGATTAGAAAGTGTCGCGAGAGCTGAAAATCACTGCCCAAGAGTCACCTTTTCAGTGACCAATATGAATCATTGTTCTTTTTTTTCGAATAGCAATAAAACTGTAGGCGGAGCTATATCTTTTCCACCTGTTCTTTTCGTTTGCATGAAAATTATCGACGATGTTTTCATAATCAGCATGGAATTTGTTCCTTGGCTTCTCACAAGAATCAGTTTAAAAACAAGATATCTAATCATTGCCTACACATCGAGTTCATTCTCTGATCACAGTGGTTTTGACACTTGACCACTGGAGTCAACTACTAAGCTTCCAGAAGCTTAATGGTATCATGTGGCTGACTTCCAATGCGAATGATCACGAACAGCATCATGAGGGCGCGATCCAATCCAAACAGAATGAAAGAAGTCGTCAGAGAGCTGAAGGAGACGTCGAGAAGCGCCGTCCAGAAGTGCAAGTTCAGCAAGATCCACTTGACCGACTTCATTTTTGCGGGAGTTTTCTTCAAAATGACATAGGCGGCGAATATGTGCACAGGGATTTCGAAGATGGTTAGAACGTGGAAAGGCGTGGATTGGAATTCAAAAGTGTGAAGGAAGCTATACGTGTCATTGCAGTTTTCCCTCATCGGACCTAAAATCCAAACTCCGTTTGAATCTGAAACTAGCTAGTTTCTGTGGGTGGAGCGAAATCAGAAATCTGGAAGAAGAGCATGATGTGAAATGGCTTGGATTGAGATTCAGCTGAAAATCTCCAAACAAAAGTCGTTTGTCATGGTCAATATCATGTTCATTTTTTCGAATAGCAGAGAAAAACTGTAGGCGGAGCTCCACATTTTCCTAGGGGGGTCGATAGCTAAGTCGGTAGTGGTGGCCGCTGGCGATCGAGAGGTCACGAGTTCAAGTCCGTCCTCAACCCCCGGGTTCACCTAGCCTCCAAATAGGAAGTAGAGCAATCTACGAAGATTAATCGGTCACAATCCCTGGCCCGGACATGACTTAAATTAGGCCAAGCGGGACCACCACCGGAGGTGCTCCGCACTCCGAAATCCCGAATCCGCAGTGCATTGGCGCTTGAAACAAACGGATCATCTTTAATCTTTAATCTTTAGTTCTTTTCATTTGCATTGAAACGATCGAGATTGCTTTCATAATCAGTATGGAGTTTGTTCCTTGACTTCTCACAGGAATCAGTTGAAAAACAAGATATTCCCTCATTGCTCATACATTGAATTCATTGGCTAATCACAGTGGTTTTGACACTTTTCACGTTCGAAACAGGTGCAACTATGAAGTCTTATTAATCAAAAGCATACATTGTTCTGAGAAGCGCGAAAGGCGTGTGATTTGCCGGAAAAAGGGATCGCGGGCTTTCTACTTTTCTTTTGGAAACAGGAAAATGTGAACTCTCGATAGGGCTCGTGGATGAGAAGCATGGCGATGGTCGAGAAGAGGCCGTGGGAGGAAATAACCAAAATGGATATGTTGTTGACGGCTGCAATATCGCTATCCGATGAGATCGTCGATCACAGAAGGCTCACCTTGATTGAAATAGTTTTGTGCCAGTGCATGTGCCAAAACTAGAATAGGAATGCCGACGACGACGACCGGAATCATAATTTGAAGGACGAGAGCGAGCAGGAACTTCTTCTGCAGTGCCAGAGTTGCTCGGGAGAGTTTGATCTGTTTCGATTGATCCGAGAGACATCGGAAGCTGAGAAAAGTAAAGTACAGCCAGGAGGCGACTTCCACGAGCAGCTTTGCAGTCGTCACCCACGCCGGGATAGTGGCATCCAGGCTGAACACGTAGATGGGACCCGTGTAGAAGCAGGACAGTGTCGAAAGTCTCTGGAAAGCTAAAACAGTTCGATGGTTTTGTGTGAAACTAACTTGTCGGACGATGGGAACTGCTATTTCTTGATCCGGAACCATGTAGACAAAAGGAAGAAAGTAGACGACAGCGAAAAAATAGCAGAACGCGATGCAACACCGTCTGAACCGAATCCAATACTTGTCGGACATCGCGACGAACGAGTAGCGGTTCTCGAAAACCACGATAGTCGACACGATGACCACTGAAATCACCTACTACGCTTTCAAAAGTTTACTGGTTTCAAATCGCTTACTTCCAATGCAAATGATAACGAACAACGTCATGAGGGCGCGATCCAAACCAAACCAGTCCAACAATCCCGAAGATGTGCCAGCGACGGCCGGAAACAGAATGAAAGAAGTCGTCAAAGAGCTCAGGGTGATGTCGAGAAGCGCCGTCCAGAAGTGCAGGTTCAGCATGATCCATTTGACCGATTTCATTTTCGGCGGAGTTTTAGTCAGAATGACATAGGCGGCGAATGTGTGGAGAGGGATTTCGAAGATGGTCAGAACGTGGAATGACGTGGATTGAAATTTAAAAGTGTAAAGGAAACTGTACGTTTCCTCGCAGTTGGCCACCATCGGATCTGAACCCCAAAGTCAATTCGAATCTGAAACTAGCCATTGTGGGCGGGGCGAGTTTCTTTTCCACCTGTTCATGTCTCGCTCCATGACTCATCGATTCGAATTTTTCATTCTTATTCCTATGATTCTGAATCGCATCAGTAACGAGTTTGTAGTCGTATGTGAGAATAAAAAAACAAAGAAAACTTGATTTATTTCTATTATTTTGCAGGATAACGAACAAAATAAGGAAGCTAGTATGTGACGGCGGTAATGCTCATGGTTCTGGTCACCTTCCTGCTCGGCGTCACCTTCTGGCACCCGAAGACGGCTTCTCGATACGGTTCATGGATCAGTAGCATCGCGATGGTCGAGACGAGCCCATGGGAGGAGATGACTAAGAACGAGATGTTGTTCAGAGCTGAAATCCAGAAGATGGCTCTCCTTTTTCAACTGGAAGGTCGTACCTTGGTTGAAGTAATCCCAAGCCAGCGAGTACACACAACACGCGAGAGGCAGAAGGACGACGACGACTGGAATTGCCGTCTGGATGATGAGGGCGATGAAGAACTTCTTCTGAAGGGCCATAGTGGTTCTCGAGAGAGTCGCATTCTTGGTTTGGCCGAGAATAAACATGAAGGTGAGAGTAACGAGCACTCCGATCGCAGTGAACTCTACGAGTAACTTCGTTGCGGTCACGCCTGCAAGGACAGCTGGCTCGAGAGTGAAGACGAATATGGGACCCGAGTAGAAGCAAGAGAGCGATGGTAGCTTTCGAAGGATCTGTGGGGTAGCCAGACTTTGGTCGGGGACTTGAGATACGAATGGGATGATGTAGGTGACGGCGACGAAGTAGCACATCGCGATGAGAGCCTTCCGGAACCTGCTCCACGTCTTCGACGATGACGTTAAGCTTGTGTAGCGGTTCTCGTAGAGGACAATGTTCGAGACGATTGTCACTGAAAACGATCAACGTGAATGTTAATGTGAAACCAAACTAACTGCCAACCAGAATGATAACCAGAGCCGTCAAATACGCGGGACTGGCTCCAGTCCACACGAAAGCTCCGAGCGTGTAGCCCGCATTTGTTGGAAACAGAATGTAGGGAATGGCGAGGAAGCTGAGTGAGATATCGAGCATCGAGCTCCAGAAGTGAAGATTGAGCATGACCCACTTGACACTTCTCATTCGGGGCGGCGTTTTGAAGAGAATTATGAAGGTGGCGAAGACGTGAACGGGCACTTCTATGCACGTGAGGACGTGAAACGAAAACTGCTGGAATTCGGGAGTGTCCAAGTAGCTGTGAGGATCATCTTCGCAGATTCCAGCCATCCGATCATCAGTTGAGAGCAACAATAAAGGACCGAATCGGAGATTAGTAGAACATAGTTTCACCTGCTTTTCCTCTTATTCTAGTTACCGGGAAAAATGGAGTGGAGGCAGGTTTTTCGACCGCGAATCGAGTTTCGCCAATTCAATTGTTCGCCTACTGGCGTCAGTGAGACCCTCATTTTGCAGTCTGGAAAAACAGATTCGGCTGAAAGATGAAGTCGTCCACAACGAATTCAGAACGATGATATCTGCAGAGTTGCAGCGGGCCGGGCCGGGCCGGCCCGGCCCGGCCCGAATTGAAATTTTCCAGCCCGGCCCGGCCCGGCCTGCCTGAATTCGAAAGTCGGCCCGGCCCGGGCCGGCCCGGGCCGGCCCGCGGGCCGTGCAAAAAAACAAAAATTTGTTTCAAAACAGGTTTTCGTCTAGCGGTGCCGGTTTTAAACCATTTTTTCACTTTTTTCAAAAGATAACGCCAGTTTGAAGTGTTTCCTATCAGTAGTCACTTCTAAATCAATAATTGGTTTCGAAAAGGAATATTTTTGAGATGATGTCGCAAAATAAGACCTTTTCGGCGATTTTTGTTATCACCTGTGCGCCGATATTGACTGGAGTTGCTAGGAAATCGTCGAGAAACAATGTTCGGTCACTTCTGACTCACTCACACTTCTGAAGCTCCAGAAAATGAAACTTTCACGCAAAGAAGCTTGTTTCACAGTGTCTTTCAAGCAACTTCAGTCAATTTCAGTACACAGAATGGACGTCGGAGGCGAAAATGACTTTGAATTGACCAACAAGGCCATTTTCAATTGTAATCACCGGAAAACTATTCAAAAATGAAGTTTTGGAACCATTTACATACCATTGAGCAGCTGAAAGAATGAAATCGAGCAACTTTTTTGAGCGGGCCGGGCCGATTCCAGAATTCTTCGGCCCGGTCCGGCCCGGCCCTCAATCCTGCAACTCTGGATATCTGATTAATTCGCTTCCAAATTTGAATTGAAAAATAAATAATTTTTGATTTTCGGAGAGGAATTTTGAAAACAAATTCACCTGTCTTTTGGCCCAAACGCCGTTGTTGAGCCATATAAATAGCTTTCGTGAGACTGATAGCAGTCGTCATGATTGCCTGCGAGTCTAACGACAACTACCTCGCAAGTCCCTCGTTCATCAGTTTTGCGCTTCATTCGACCACTTGTCTGGCTGTTCCGATTCACGGATTCGGCTTCTACTGCATCGTGCGAAAGACGCCGAAACCGATGGCCGCGGTCAAATCGATAATGCTGAACTTGCACTTTTGGTGCGTCGTACTCGACCTCTTCATCACAGTCCTGTCGGTTCCGTACGCGATGTTTCCCGAGTTGGCTGGCTTCGGACTAGGCGTCATCGACTCTCCCGGCTTCTTTCTCTACATGATGGTCTCGGTGATCAACGGTATCGGATTCGTGATTCAACACGGGAACTAGAGTCAGTTTCAGCCGTGTCGACAGCCGTCTTTGTGATTTTCGAGAATCGTTGGTTCGTTCTGTACGGAGAGAGTACGTGGTGGAAATATGCGAGAAAGCCGGTGATCGTCGCGAGTTACTGCTTGACTCCGTTGTATTTCATCCCTCCTCAACTCTACATTCCCGATCAGGAAGCAGCTAGACAGATCGTCTGGAAAGTCGGTGACACACTTCAGACGACTTGAGACAGCTAGATTTCAGAGACTTTCGTGTGTACCGGAACTTCCCCCAAAGCGGGAAATGTTCGTGTTGTCGCTCGAGGGAACGTTGTCTTTGGTGACAGTCGTCGTCTGCGGACTAGTCCCGAGCTCGCAGATATCCGCATTCTTCTTACTCATCGCCAAGAATCTGGTGGCTCAAGCGTCAGCAACCACGTCCCAAAAAACCGCCCAAATGCAACGGAAGCTGGCGATCTCGTTGATAATCCAGTCGATCGCCAGCGTTTCCTTGTTCTTCATCCCGATCTTGTTCGTCATTTTGAGCATGATGTTCTCCTTTCACAGCCAAATCTTCAACAATATGATCTTCTTCGCTCTCTCGGTTCACGGAATCTGCTCCACTCTCATCATGGTCTTTGTTCACAAACCGTATCGCGACTTTGCGATAAGCCCTTTCCGTCGGCTCTTTCGCAAGGTGCCGGTGATACTGGTCACCGCATCGAACCTATCATCGAGGAGTAGCTTAGAATAAAAATTACGCTATTGTGTCATTTATACTCAAGAGTTTAATAAAAATGGTTTTTTTATTGGCTTCTCGTCACTCCGCTCTCTGCTGAGCTCATCGAATAAACAATCGCCGGCACTGGAGAGATCTGAAGAGTATCGTCGATTCTCCAGCAAAGTATCGACTTGAGAGAAGCGTCCAGGTTGCGTTTATTGCTGAGCAAGTAGGAGACTTGGATCACAAACGGGCTGGAGATGACGTCAATGAGAGTGGAGAGCACGAGCAGCTGAACAGGATATTAATATTAGTCAGTAAGGTTGTGCAATGAATTCACCACATCCAAGTTATATCCGACAACCAATGCAATGCCGGGGAGGAAAAGAATCTTGATCAGAATGACTGACACCGACTGGTAGATGATGTACTTCTCCGGTTTGTTGCGAATCGCCGATTGCAAATGTTTCTGCTTCCGAATACTGGCCAGAATCGGAATGTAGAGAAAAAGCGACGATACGAAGAAGACGTGGAACCAGACGTAGAAAGCCAGTGAGGAATTGTAGAAGAGCATCTCTTCGTTTCCCAAATAAACCAAGTTGACAGACTCGACGCATTGTCGGATGGTCATGATCAAGTAAACGATGTAAACGACGCGGCTGGATGTCCGATGTGACAGATTCACGTATGGTTTGGAGGCGGCGAAGAAGAAGAGGGCGAATCTCTGAACGGCCAGAAGCGACATGAGAACGGTTTGCACCTGCGTGACGATGTTGCATTCCGCGATCGCGATGAATAGGATCGAGATGAGTGCAATGAACGAGTCTTCGTGCTCCTCCAGAAAGCTAATCCACTTCTTATTGAGCAGACAAAAACAAGAAAAACCGAGAGAGACAGCCGCTATCCACACAGAATTCATGTACATCACATTGACCAGGAAGGAAAAGTGACGGAGAATCGGATAGACGGCCGTCTGAAGGCGTCTGGTTATTTAGAAGGGGTGTCGAATATTTCAGAACTCACCTCTTCGTCACGCGACCTGTTGACACGGTGGACATGGAGGTAAACTGGAAGGAGCCAGAAAATGGACGACACTGTCAGAAGGGTGGAACCACAAAAGAAGCAGTACGGGACTAGTATCAAATAGAAATCCACATCGTATGGTCTCCACTCGGAGACGTTGGCCATTCCGCCAGAAGTGTGTCAAAGATGAATTTTTAGTGATCACAAGGTGCTTCAAGTTTACAAGCATTTCACCTGTCCACGGCACGACGAGACATCGGTGAGCAATTCGATGCTCTTCTCCGCCAAAACTATTGAGGACTTCTTCATTAGTTATGTACAGAATCCGACTATTTATTGTTCAATGAAGAGCTTCTGATGTTCCGGTTTCAGCGGAACTCGCTGAGGAGTAGATCATTGCAGGTTCGATTTGTGTCGATATCGAAGCTCTACAACAGAAAAACGAACAGACGTTGACTCGAATGGAGCTCAAGAAGGCGTCCACGTTGCGTTTGTTGCTGAGCAAGTACGAGAATTGGATGATGATAGGGCTCGAGAGACCGTCGCTTATCGCAGACGCAATTATAACCTGAAACATTCGTAGGACACACGTAGCTAAATTTGCCTCACAAAGTCCGCCCGTTGTGTTTTCAGAACAAAGAAGTTAAGAGATAGAATCTTGATCAGAATGATTGATAACGAATGATAGACGATGTACTTCTCCGGTTTGTTCTGGATCGCCGATTGCAAGTGTTTCTGTTTCCGAATGCTCATCAGTATTGGAATATACAGCGAGATGCATAGTAGGAAGAAGGCGTGAAAAGACACGTAGAAGATCTGAAAAAGAGCACCGTTTTCCTGAATGTCGAAAGAAGTCACCAGTTCGGGAACCGCGTCAACTACATCGCCGTCTCCCACTTTCCTTTTGTCGTATGCATATTGATAGACTGTAATGCACTGTCTGATAATGAAAACTATGTGAATGAGTCGAATGAGCCACTTCATCGTTCTCTGAGACAAGTTGACGTATGGATGTGAGCCCGCGAAGAAGAAGAGCACGAATCTCTGTACAGCCAGAAGGGACAACAACGTCATTTGGACTTGACTGAAGACGTTGACTGTCGCGATAGATAGGAGTAGTATAGACACCAAGATAAGGTTGCCAATAATCAGAATACTACCAGCGAACTCGCCGTGCATTTCGAGTTGAGTCTCCATCGAGTTGTTCTTAAGGTCGAACAGTGATTCGAGAATGCATAGCAGAGCATAGAGAATGCCAAGAAGAATGAGATTTGCGTAAATAACTTTGACTATAGTGACAAAGCTACGAATGATCGGATAGATTGCCGTCTGAAGTACGGACAAGGAATCATCACTACATCGATGAGGGACTTACTTCAGCATCCCGCTCCTTGTTCGTTCGTTGTACGTGTAGATAGATTGGGAACAGCCACAGAATGGATGATATGGTGAACACGGCGAGAAGAAGAAACGGAACAGGTGTGGCGCTCGACGTGTCATCGGCCAATGATCCGGCGATGTTGGAAATGTTGGACATGTCGGCGTGGAGAGACTAACGTTGTGTATGCTGGACACGGCTCAACTCTTCGGGTTTTCTGAATTTCACCTGTCAGAGTTTTATTTCAGATGGGCTGATGACCGAAGAATGCTTTGTTTCAGGCCTTCTGTGGCTCCCTTTGCGGAGTCCCTACGAAATGTAGAACATCGTCTAGTTAGTTTCGAATCGAGTACCAATCATCCAGTCTGTTACAACTTCCTCTCCACTTGCTTTTCTCATCGAATCCACTTCTTTCGGATCAAACAAATCCACCTGCTCGCATCAGTTTGAGAAGCGGAAATCTCGGTGAAGCTAGAAACGAGTAGATGACAGCTTGCGAAACGAATGGAAGCTTCTTTGCAAGTCCAAGTTTCATCAAATACTCCCTCCATGCCATGTCATTTGTTTCAATTCCGCTCCACTTGTTCGGCTTCTACTGTGTTCTCCGAAAAACGCCAAACCAAATGGTTTCTGTCAAGTGGCACTTGCTCAATGTTCACATTTGGGTCGTGGTTCTCGACTGTCTCATATCAATTCTGGCGGTTCCGTACGCTCTGTTCCCATCGATGGCCGGCTACGGACTGGGAGTCGTCGACTCCCCCGGCTTCTTCCTCTACATGATGGTCACTGTGATAAACGGTCCCCTATCTGACCTGTCAAGAGTTGCGAGGCAAAGTATTGGTTTTTCAGCCATCTCAACATCTGTTTTCGTCAGTTTCGAGAACCGCTGGTTTATACTCTATGGAGAGAAGACGTGGTGGAGGCTCGTGAGGAAACCAGCGATAGCCGTCAGCTACTGCATGACTCCGCTCTACTTTGTGCCTCCTCAATTCTTCATTCCGAACCAGGAAGACGCTCGAATAGATGCTTTGCAGGTAGTGTGCTCAATCTTACTAGGAAAGTGTCTGAACGGGAGGTGACCGTTCTGGTCGGCACCTGGCTCAATCGAAAGCCTACCCCATGGAGATGAAGAATCCGTTTTCGAAATTTGCGGAACAGCTCGCAGAGCCGAGATATTTCGGTCTGAAATTTGAGTGATGACGTCACACTTTCCGGGTCATCGGCATGCGCGTTCTTGTCTACCCCTCGGACCTCGACCGTTTTCGTCTGGCCGAGTGGTCGAGGGGGTTGAGGGTTCGGGTCACAGAAGAATCGCGAGCGAAGCATAACGGACCCGTTATGCTTCCGCGAACGACTCCCGTATTGCATCCGCGCCCACACTAAATGGCATCCGCGTCGACGCGGATCCGCGCGGACACTCCCGTATTGGACCCGCGCGGGCGCGTCCGCTAGCACGCGGATGGAATATGCGAGCATTATGTAAGCATAGTCGCGCGGACCCGAGAACGTGTCCGTTACGCTTCCGGCGCGAGTTATCTGTGACCACTCGGCCAGACGAAAACGGTCGAGGTCCGAGGGGTAGACAAGAACGCGCATGCCGATGACCCGGAAAGTGTGACGTCATCACTCAAATTTCAGACCGAAATATCTCGGCTCTGCGAGCTGTTCCGCAAATTTCGAAAACGGATTCTTCATCTCCATGGGGTAGGCTTTCGATTGAGCCAGGTGCCGACCAGAACGGTCACCTCCCGTTCAGACACTTTCCTAGTTAGGATGAGTCGAATGATTCACATTTCAGAGCCTTCCCTGTCAGCCAGAACTTCCTCCGAATCGTCAACTCTTTGTTCTCTCCATCGACCAACGTATCCCCGCCTACACCGTTCTCATCTGCGAACTGATTCCGTCCATCCAAATCGCCATTTTCTCGACGCTCATCAACTGGAACATTCGATTCGGTTCGAAGAACGTGTCGCAACGGACCGCCCAATTGCAACGGAGGCTCGAGATTGCTCTCTTCATCCACACCACGACCATTGTGCTGCTGCTCAGTGTTCCTATCAACATAGTGGTTGTGATCATCAAGTGCTGGTACCACAATCAAATCCTCAACAACATGGTCTTCTTCACGTTCTCGATGCACGGAATCTTTTCCACACTCCTCATGGTCTTCATTCACAAACCATATCGTGATTTCGCCTTGAGCCCACTGTCACGGCTCTTTCGAAACGTTCCGATTGTAAAGGTTCGCACGTCGGAAGCATCTTTGCATCGGAGTATCATGAGGAGATGAAGACGCTTCTGATTAATGAACTACTTCCGTATCATTTTAACTCTAGTAAGTTTCGCCTCAAAAATTCTGATTTGTGGCGCTCGAATGTATTTTCGGCTAAGTCAAGAAGCAGAAATCATCCGCTTTAAAATCACCTGTACACTCTCACATGCGGAGTTTTCCGAGTTTCCAGTCAGTAATGGCGCCGTGCGACACCAATGGCAACTACTTGGCGAGCCCCGGTTTCCTCACTCTCGCCCTTCACACCATGTCATGTTTCGCTGCTCCGATCCACACGTTCGGATTCTACTGCATCCTTCGCAAGACGCCGAACCAAATGCTCTCCGTCAAGTGGATCATGTTCAACCTACACTTGTGGGGTGTCGTTCTGGACTTTTTCATCACATTCCTAGCGGTCCCGTACACAGTGTTCCCTGCGATGGCCGGCTACGGAATGGGCTTTGTGGACTCGCCGGGCTTCTTCATTTACATTATAGTCACCGTCATCAATGGTAAGACATTGATTTAAATGAAATCGAAATAAAGTGTGGGAGATTTCAGCGGTTTCAACTTCCGTCTTCGCGGTTTTCGAGAATCGGTGGTTCGTATTGTACGGGGAGAACACGTGGTGGAAGCATTTTCGCAAGCCAATCATCGCCTTCAGCTACATGATGACTCCACTGTACTTTCTGCCTCCTCATTTCTACATTCCAGACCAGGAAGTGGCGAGAGAAGCCGTTTGGAAGGTTTCTGGCACCATCTACGTGTCCATCTGACTCTTCCGATTGCAGAGTCTCTCCTGTCAGCCCGAACTTCCTCCGGACCGCAAACTGTTCGTCTTGTCCCTCGACCAACGTCTTCCCGCCTACACAGTACTCCTGTGTGAACTCATTCCATCCATCGAAATATCCTCGTTCTTCATTCTCATTGTGCGGAATCTGTGGTTCGGTCGGAACTCCCAAACTCTATCTCAACGAACAGCCCGAATGCAGCGGAAACTCGTCTTCGCCCTCATTGTCCAGTCCATTGCCATTCTCATCCTCTTCTCGGTTCCCATCAACGTAGTCGCCCTCATCATCAAATTTTGGTATCAGAACCAAGTCCTCAACAATCTAGTTTTCGTCAGTCTCTCCGTGCACGGAATCTGCACCACTCTCATCATGATCTTCGTTCACAAACCGTATCGTGATTTCGCGTTGAGTCCACTGTCACGGCTCTATCGAAAAGTTCCCACTGTGCTGGTGCGTACTTCGGAAACATCATCACAACGGAATATTATAAGGCGATCAAGACACTAACTTAATTTCTTATAGATCCGTTATTTTGTAACCTTAATGCGATTCTTTCTCGGTTTCACATAGTTCTCGTCCGTACTTCGGACGCCTCCTCCTCTTCACGAAATGTTATTGAAAACAACGAAACGACGTTTGTATTCGTTTTTATCAGAACAGTTCTCTAAATGAACCGGAAATTAAGTGTAGTTCGCTTTACACTTCTCAATTATCCAAAAGCTAACCAACTGACTTCAATTGGCGCTTCTCGACAAAAACACTTCCAACTTTCTGTTCAAAACAATTGCAAGATGTACATCAATTGGCCCCACCACTACATTCCCAAAATCTCTGCCTCCTGCTCGGTTTTCGTCAACTTTCTGCTCATCTACATTCTTCAAAACGATGCAAAACTGAAACTGGGCCAGTATCGTTATCTTCTAATCTTTTTCGCGTTATACAACTTGACGAGCACTGCCGGCGACATCTTCATTCCAATGGTAAGTGACTCCGAATAGACGAATGTTTGAATGAAAGTTCATACTCAGTGTTGTCACAACTACCGTTACGCCTTCTCCATATTCATTTTGGACGGGATTTTCGAAAAAGTAAAGCGAACCTTGAGGATTGTGAAAACAGCGTTTTCAAACCACGTTTCAGAATTCGAACTTCGGACAGGTGATGCTGTCCCTTCGATGTAGCTTCGTTCCAGCTGCATACGCCATTCTGCACTCCCACTTTGTTTACCGATTCTTTGCCATATTCTCGTTCGTTCTGTTCTCCAACGACTTCTCTCATCGATGAACTTATTTCAGCAATAAATTTCTCACCCGATGGTTTGTTCCATATGGCTTAATCCTCACCGTCATCTACAGTCTTTTCCTAATGGGAATGTGGTTCTTGGTGAGTATTGTGC
Source organism: Caenorhabditis afra (assembly GCA_963570955.1). Taxonomy (NCBI): domain Eukaryota; kingdom Metazoa; phylum Nematoda; class Chromadorea; order Rhabditida; family Rhabditidae; genus Caenorhabditis; species Caenorhabditis afra. Next base: position 8,850,155 of record OY751536.1, on the reverse strand, counting down.
GGCCCGTTTCATCGCGAGGGTTCGTTTTGTTTCCGGCGTGCTACGTCTTCAAAGTCGCCGACGCCGAACGGCACGACTACATCGAGTCGAGTTTCCAAGAGGCTTTTGATGAAGACGTGCGAGACTTTAACATCATCGTGGTTCTGTATCGTGAAGGGAGTCGAGAAGCCGTGAACAAATCATGGATCGGAATGACTATCGTTTCTTTCATCTCGCTGGATTCCGTGATCATCTACTTCATCCTCGGTACACTGATCGTGCGAAGACTAAATAGCTTGCATTCAACGACTAGCAAGACGACCAAGCAGTTCCAGAAGCAGCTCATGAAGGCATTGGTGGCACAGGCGACGATCCCGATGATCGTCAGCTTTCTGCCGTGTGCCGTCGTCTGGTATCAGCCGGTTTTCATGATCGACTGCGGGAGGTGGACGCTTTGGGTCTCATCTGTCGCCATTTCATTCTTTCCTGTCTTCGATCCTCTGGCTCTTTTCTACTTCGTTCCCACGTTCCGGAGACGAGTTAGAGAGATATTCGGATGGAAGAAAAACCAACACCCAGTCTTGAATCGTGTCACTCCAGTAACTGCAGACATCCTTACTTCTCAGCGATCCCATTGAGCTCACTTGATTGTGCTGCTCTTTTTGAATCAACTAGAAGTTTGCATCCTCTCAGTCTTCTCCTCAGTGTCTGATTTCTTATGATTACTCATTAGCCTCACCCATCTTCAAAATAAAAAACATCAAACAGCTCGTCACGTCTTTTGCTCTCACTTCCCATCAGATGTCATTTGTGTCTGATGAACATATCATGTGTGCCGGAGCCCGCTTCCTTCCTTGCAAACACACAGTTCTACTCGTCGTTCATGCACTTCCTCAGCTCCGTCGAGACGATCGTCCACTCGTTCGGAGCCTTCATCATCGTCACAAAGACGCCTTCGCAAATGAGAACCGTCAAAATTTCGCTTCTCTACCTCCACTTCTGCTCCTCCTTTCTGGATATCTATGTCAGTCTGCTCATGACTCCCTACATTCTGTTCCCACAAATCGCCGGTTATTCTCTCGGTCTTTTGACGGATTTCGGTGTGGATCAAGCTTTTCAGGCCGTTTTCATTGTCGTTCTTATGGGATGTAAGTTCCTCCTCAACTTTGAACCTCTCCCGAATAACAACGATTTCCAGTGGTGGGCAACAGTCTGATTGTGATCTACGAGAATCGCTTCTCGGTGCTGCTCGGATCCTCCCACCGATGGCACCACTTCCGTCACATCATCATCGCCATCGACCACGTCGTCGTACTCGTCGCCCCCTTCCCGATCTACTTCGCGATGCCCGAACAAGTCTCGGCGCGACAGGAAGTGTTCCGACGACTTCCCTGTCTGCCCAGAGAGGTCTACGAGGCGAACATCGTCGTCGCCTCTCTCGAGTGGAAGCTTCTCGCCGTCGCAGCCGTCCCCTTCGGCGGATTCATCTCGAGCCAAGTCTTCGTCTTTCTCGCACTCTCGATGGCGCTTCTGAATCGTGAGATGCGCGAGATGAAGTACTCGGCGACGACGATCGCCATGAAACGAAGGTTTTTCTTCTGCGTCTGCATCCAAACCGCCATTCCGCTCCTTGTTTTTCTCGCGCCCATGATTCTGAATGTCATTTCTGTCGGCTTCCAAATACATTCTCAAGGTGAGCAGACATGCCAATTATGAGTTGTATACATGTCTCTCTAGAGTAAGGCTATAGTTAACGGAAAACAAGTTGAGTAGTCCACTGAAATGGCACCATGATTTACTCACACAAAGATCACAAACATTCTGTTTTCAGGTGCAACGAACTTTGCGTTCATCATGATATCGGTGCACGGACTCGCTTCCACACTCGCCATTCTCACGATCCACAAGCCGTACCGAGATGCGACGCTCCAGTTTTTCGGCAAATCTCACTTCCAGTCGTCTTCTTCCCATTCCTCTGTTTCTCAATTACGCCTGTCTTAAATTCCCAATGAATGATGCGGTCAAAAACATGTTTCCTTCTGTCGAGAGAGGGCTCCTCCAGGGAATTCTGTTTTTGCCTCGTTAATGATTTCCGGAACGGAACGCCTTCTACATGTAGCTCTTCAACCCTCATTTCAGATGGAACTTCTTTGAAGTCACGCATTCTGTTAATAATCCTCGCAATTCTCGGGTGTTCTCACCCTCTCACATGCTGACAAATATCGGTTCGGCCGCATTCTCGGTGCTCGCCGAGCCCGTCAACATCCTTATTTCCCCGACAAGCCCCGCCCCTTTCAGATACTAACTCCACTCACAATTCACTCATATCTCACTTCCCGAATTGACTCACAGTCTCTTTCTCACTTGTAATTACAAGTTTCCGTTCGTCGCGGCTGTAATTACAGTATTGCTCTCGTCTCCTCCTCCTCCAAATCGAGCCAATTTCCGTAGTTTGCTCCGTGAGCCGCCCGCAGATCTCTGCCTCTCTACCTCTCATTCCTTCTTGCTCGCTCAAAAAAGAATAACGGAGCAATACAAGTTGTATTCGCCGTCTGCAGAATCAGAAGGAGATGCCCTACTACTTCCAACTGATTCCCGTCCTCCAGTCCTACACCGTCGTCGTCTGCCTCATCGGACTCTTCGGCAACGTCAGTCTCATCGTTGCCACGTGCCGACACAGATCGTTGCGCACTAAAATGGGTGAGTGTGCGAACAAACACGAGCAAACATAATCTCTTGTCTGAGCTGTTTGTGTGAGTCCATCCTAATCCATCCACCCCTCCCGTCTCAGGATGTCTACTCATGATTTCGACAATCTCCCACACAGTGTGCCTGATATCCGAGCTTATTTCCGTCGCGCTCAAACTACGGTTAGTCACCGTCGAATGGATCGTAATCAAATCGAGTTCCTAATCAGGTTCACCCAATTGCATCGCGACGAATGCTTCCGGTTCGTGGCCGTCTACATGTTCGCCGTGCTCTTCCAGTCCACACTGTTCCTCATGATGGCCGTCGACCTCTTCTTGGCGGTCATCATGCCGATCCGACACAAGTTCTGGCAGCGAGGTCCGTACCTCTTCATGCTCTGCATCCCGCCCGTCGCGTTCTCGGCGTTAGGAGTGACCATCGAGAAGGTATACGTCAACCACGACCACCTCCTCTTCTGCACAGTGTCTCTGGCGGTGCCGACGACCGTTCGCTTCTGGGGCACTCTCATCACGTTCTCCACGGTACTTCTCGCCGTCGTGCTCATCCTCATCACCGCCTTCAAAGTGCATCTCAACGAGCAGCGCATGTCTTCTCCGACGCTTCGCCATCCGAACAACGTCACCATTAAGCCAAAGTGCTCGGAAGTCAAGCTGCTCAAGTCGCTCTCCACACTGATCTTCGTCTTCATCTGCTCGTGGAGCTTATCCCTCGTGCTCTTCCACGTATCGCTCTACTTTGACCCGAAAGTGACGCTCCAAGTGCACAAGTATACTGTATGTCCCGAGCATCGGAAGAGGGACATTATGGAAGTGACGATGTTTCAGTTTCTCCTTCAACTTCCCACCTTCTGCCAGAACTTTTTCGTCACGGCACTCCGATCGCCACGGTACCGACGAGCCTACGCGGAACAGCTGCAGGCCCTCTCGTGCGGAGCACCTGTGACCACAATTCGCGTGACTTCGTGAGTGTCGTCATTTGTTTTCAGACAAACTAAATCGCAGTTTTTAGGGAAACGACTACTAAGAAGATGCATTCGATAATTGAAGTTCGCCGCTTCAACTCTCTTCCTCCCGGGTACCTGTGAAACTGTGAACGAACGGATGAGTGAAGAAAACCGTGTTCATTTCCAGTTGGTCAGTCAGGAAACTACATATAAACGGCTCTTGTCTTCGGTTTCTGCTCGTTTTGATTCTTGGTGTTCACAAAGCTAAACTACAATGATATGTCGTCGATTCCCCGTGTGGCTACAAAGTTGTCACTGATTGGTCGGCTCTTCTAGCAGAGTCCGCACGTGGTGGCACAGTAGGCCTTGCGTTGGACCGCCGTGTAGAAGGTGTTGGTGCAGAAGCCGTTGGCGGCTCATCCGGCACACGCGGTGCTCGAGTCGGCGATGAGCTGGCCTTTGTGGTAAAGGCACATCTTCCGCACGTTCTCTGACAGTACTGGTTGACAAAGTCTTGCATGCCGACGGTGTTGCAGATGGAGACGTCGTTGGCGCAGTCGAGAACGCCGTCAACGCATCCTCCGTCGTTGCAGAATCCGCACGCAGATGGACAGTCGGCGGCGATGATGGTACGTCACGTGGCAGAGAGACACTGAGAAGCCGTGATTGTGGCGCAGTTGAGACGAGGGTCTGAAGACTTGATGTGAAGGAAGGAAACGTTTGAGCACTCTTACATTGAACGTTGGCGCACTTGTAGGCGTCAGTCTGACAGCAGTACCCGCACGTCTTTGCACAGTTCGTCATCGCGGCCTGCTTGAGCCCGAGAACGAGTGGGCCGGGCGCGGGATCGACGTCGGTGTAGCACTTGAGCGGACGATCCGCATCGTTTCCAGCGGCCGGGTATCTTGTGTCGGCGTCGGTGGCCGGATAGAGAATGGTACACGAGGCGTCCGCGATGGCGTTGCTGCAGGCGACAGCGCTCGGAGTGTAGACCCACTTGAGTAATCGTGAAGTTATAGGAGACGTCCACTTTCAGAAGCACTCACAGTTGTAACTGGTACAGTTCAAGTCAGTAGTGATAGCAGCATTTCCAGACGGCGTCAGAAGAGCCAATAGCATCGGAAGAACGAGACCAATCATGTTTGGAAGGGTGACCGATGAGAAGCCGAAAAGTGAGTATCCCATTGCATTACCGTCCTTTAATACTGGATCTCGAGCACGAAAAACTCAACGGATCTAGTGCAATCTTTAGAATATCGCGTTTGAACAGGTGCGAAATGAGGCGCGTGTTTGATGAAGACGATACGCAAAAAACTGATCTTGCGAGCGCGATTCCTCTCGATTTACGAAAGTCTCTTGGTTTTCTGTACGGTTTGATTTGTTGGTTCAGTTGTTTTCATGTGAGAATGTATTCTTCCCCTCGATACCAGAGTACGTGTGGCAGCCACCTACAGTAATCGAGATATCAAAGGTGCTTAAAGATTGTAGTTGTGAATGCAGAGAAAAGTGTTTATTTCAAGGTGGTCAATCAAGAAACAAAACACTCTCCTCTTTGGTTTTCTTTGTTTTTTCCTATTCTCTATAAAAGTTATCGTGTCTCGTCGTCAACTCCTCCCCCCGTGTGGCTTCTAATCGATGGCAGAGTATTGAATGATTGGCCCTTCTAGCAGAGTCTGCAAGTGGTGGCGCAGTAGGCTCTTCGCTGAGCCGGCGTGTAGAAGTTGTTGGTGCAGAAGCCGTTCGAGGCCCACGCGGCGCACGAGGAGCTCGAGTCGGCGATGTAGGTGGTGCAGGTGCCGGTTCCGCCGGAGCTGGCGGCAGTGGTAGTAGCGCATCTTCCGCAAGTTCTCTGGCAGTAGGTGTTCACAAAGTCTTGCATGCCGACGGCGTTACAGATGGAGATGTCGTTGGCGCAGTCAAGAACGCCGTCAACGCATCCTCCGTCGTTGCAGAATCCGCACGCAGATGGGCAGTCCTGAGCAATGACAGTACGCCACGTGGCAGACATACACTGGGAGGCAGTGATGGTGGCACAGTTCAGACGGGGGTCTGTAAAAAAAAGCAGAACTAATCGAAGACGATCAAACAGTTCCTACATTGAACATTTCTGCAGTTGTAAGCTCCGGTGAGGCAGCAGTATCCGCACGTCTTCGGGCAGTTGGCGATGGCGGCTCTTTGAAGGTCCGGAATCAGCGGTCCGGTGTCATCTCCGGTGTTAGTGTAGCAGGCGAACGGACGCTTGATGATGTTTCCTGGCATCGGGTAGTCCGGGTCTTCAGCAGACGCGTAGAGGATCTGGCAGGAAGCGTCGGAGATCGAGTTACTGCAGATGGTGGCAGCCGGAGTGTACGCGAATCCAGACTGCGCGGCGTCGTAGGCGGTGCAGTTGAAGTCCATGACGATCTGAGCGTTTCCAGACGGCGCCAGGAGGGCGAGAAGAACGAAGAATCCAATCATTTCTGCTACTCTGCCGAGTTGTGAAGCTGCTTCGACCAAGACCAGTGGGAAGCCGAGAAGTGAAGAACTCTCCGCACCCGCCACATTTTATACTGGGAACATGACCCAAAGATCTCTTCCGATCCATTTCAATCAATTCGTTTTTAGTTTGAACAGGTGCGAGTGGAGCTAATCCTCGATTATAGTTATCTTGAAAAAAATTGTTGGTGCTCTCCGGATACAGTTTCTCTCGATTTACAAAGGTCTCTTGATTTTCTGTGCGGTTTGATCTATTAGTTCAGTTGTCGCGCAGTAATTGTGTTTGGCCAACATCATGCTACATGTGGCTGCAGTAAAGATCTAGACCGATAGCTACCATATCCTTTCCAATTCAGTGGCACTCCTTTGTGCATCGAGAACTTTCTGTTCATCTGTCAATCCTTTTTTGATTCATAGATTCTTACAATCAAATGCGAACTTCTAGAAATCGTTTTCTCGCAGTTTTTTTTCATACACTACATGTTGTTTCTTTAAATTCATTTCAAAGTTGTAACAAGACTCGGAAACATTCCCGATGAATTAATTAACGTCATAATTCGTTTCAGAGGTTTTTAGAATAACGCTGAGATTTGACGTCGACGACTTCGCGGTGAACTATTGAAGTTCTTGCTGAAATTCAAATGTGCTTCACTGAGACTTTATGCTCGACGATATTCATTTCCAGGAGCTGCCTATGAAGATCTTTTCGGTGGAAAACACGTTGTTGTCGGGTTTCGGGTGAATAAAGATTGCATCGAAGAAGTTGGGAATGTAGAGAAAGTGTTTATTTCAAGCTGGTCAATCAAGAAACAATACAGTATCCTCATTGGTTTCCTTTTCTTGTCTCGTCGTCAGTTCCTCCCCGTGTGGCTTCTGGTCGATGGCAGAGTATTGGATGATTGGCTCTTCTAGCAGAGTCTGCACGTCGTCGCACAGTAGGCTCTTCGTTGAGCCGCCGTGTAGAAGGTGTTGGTACAGAAGCCATTGGCGGCCCATCCGGCACACGCGGTGCTCGAATCGGCAATGTAGGAGGTGCAGGTGCTGGAGGAAGCCGAAGCGGCGGTGGTGGAGGCACATCTTCCGCAAGTTCTCTGGCAGTAGGTGTTCACGAAGGTCTGCATGCCGACGGCGTTGCAGATGGTGATGTCGTTGGCGCAGTCGAGAACGCCGTCAACGCATCCGCCGTCGTTGCAGAATCCGCACGACGAGGGGCAGTCCTGAGCGATGATGGTACGCCACGTGGCAGACATACACTGCGAGGCCGTGATGGTGGCGCAGTTGAGACGAGGGTCTGTAAAATGAACATGAAAGAAGCCATAGTTCATTGAGGCCTCTTACACTGAACATTTCTGCAGTTGTAAGCTCCAGTGAGACAGCACAGTCCGCATCTCTTCGGGCAGTTGGCGATGGCGGCTCTCTGCATGTCAGGCACAAGCGGTCCGTTCGCTGCGGTGGTGTAGCAGTTGACCGGACGCGCGATGACGGCTCCCGGAGCCGGTGCGTCAGTTCCGGGGTAGAGGATCACGCAAGACGCGTCGGAGATGGCGTTACTGCAGATCGTCGAGGCCGGGGTGTACGCGAAGCCAGACTGAGCGGCGTCGTAGGCGGTGCAATTCAAGTCACCAGTGATAGCAGCATTTCCAGAAGGCGTCAGGAGGGCGAGAAGAACGAAGAATCCAATCATTTCTGCTACTCTGCCGAGATGTGAAGCTTCAACCGAGACCAGTGGAAAGCCAAAAAGTGAAGAACTCTCCGCACCCGCCACATTTTATACCGGGAACGTGACCAAGAGATCGTTTCGATTCAGTTCGAAAGTTTGATTCTCAATTTGAACAGGTGCAAAAAGATGCCCGGTTACAGTAATTCTGTGAAAAGAATGCACTCCCGGATACAGTTTCTCTCGGTATGCGGAGGTCTCTTGGTGGTTTGTGTACAGTTTGAACTGTTAGTTCAGTTGTCGCACAACATTTATTTGGCTAACATAATGCTACATTTGACACAGCAGGAAACATTCCGAAAAGTGAAAGACTGCCAGATTCTCTTGCTTTCTGTCCGAATTTGGTTTCGTTCATCTGAAACTGTATCTGAAACATGATCGGAAAATCCGTTTCATCGATCATTCTTCTGATTTCAGGACCAGATGTTATTCCAGATGTTTTGCATTCTTTCTCAGCGTATCAACGATAATCAATTCATTCAACATCAAAAATAGCAACAACAATGAAAATTCAATGCCACCAGTGGGGCAAAACGAGTCCGTTGACGCGTGTCTGTTCCCGTCTCGGCTCGACTCTCTCGGGTACGTTGAGGATGATGTCACCGAGGTCCGCCGACGTCTTCGCGAGGAACGCTTCGTATTCTTTTTGCTCCTCGGCTGTTCTCGGCTTCTCCTCGACATCTGAAAACGAACCATTATTGTGGTTGAACGGTATGGTGTGAACTCACCAGAAGTGTTCCACTTGAGGGAAGCGAGGTTCACATCGTCGTACCACGCTCGATTCATTCCGTTTCTTCTGTTTCCACCACGTCCGCGGTTTCCATTCCGTGGTTGGTCGACCCTTCGGACAAAATCGTCGCTCGAGTTGCTGCCTCGTCGGGATTCGTTGTTGGATGGACCGTCCGAAGAACTTTGCTCCTCCGATTGTCCACTGTCAGTCTCATCGACCTTCTCACCATTCGACAACTGGCAGCTTCTGTCCACGTCTCCGTTTCCGTCGTCGTTCTTCGGAGCATCACTCAGACGACTGCTGCTCCTTTTGTCGACAGTGTTGTTGTCGGAAGGACCGGGTCCGTCGCCTCTTCTGTCCTCGACGGGAGACGGGGGGCGATTCACATATCCATCTCCTTCGTCTTGCGAGCTTCGGTATCTGTTGAAACTCTCTCGACTCGGCGATCTCGTTCTTTGTCCATTTCCGGTGGCAACACCGTCGTGCCAGGAGTCCGGACTTTCGTCACGAGTCCGGAAGATGGCGTGGATTCTATCGGCTCCGTAGGTTCGCATGTAGTTCGGTGAGAAAACTCTGTCATTATGGCACTCCGAACGGCCGACATCTCTTCTCTCGTCGCCGTCGAACCGGTAGGTTCCGAAACTTCTCGGTCGTCCATCGTTGCGACGATCCTGATGGTCTTCAACATCTCGACTCGAATTCATCTCGTATTTGCTCGGCGATCTGTTTTGACTGTCGTTTTTCATCATTTCCAACGCATCTGGATCTCCTTCACGAATCCGGAATCCGCTGATTCGTGGTGGATATGTCTTACGGCTCGCGCGGTCTGCGTCCTGGTAAGTGTAGCTTCTGCCGAAGCGGCTTCGTTCTGGAAAGCCACTCTCGAAGTACATCGCTCCGATCCGCGTTCTGGGCCTCTCGGCACTGTAGTCACGCTGGACACTGTAGTCACGCTGGACACTGTCACGCGAATCACAACGGCGGTCTTCGTATTCCCTTTGGCTGTAGGCTGGACTCCGGGATCTGCGACGATCGTAGTAATGCTCGTCTCTTTCATTCCGATTGTTGTATCTCGAATCGTCGTAGTTGTTCCGACCATCGCTTCTATCCGAATATCGATCGGGACTGGGACTGTACGGGCGACGTTCCCTGGATCTCGGGCCATCGTTGTAATAAGGCTCCTCGTCTTCAGGATAGTAGGGTCGGATTGGACTTCTCCGATCGTCATAGTTATCTCTATGGTTCGGATAGTCACGGCTACTACTATGGTTGTCGTACCGACGGTTGTTGAAAGATCGCTGATCCTCGTATCGGTCGTGAAAGCCACTGCGACTGCCAATCAATTGTTCGTCCGGATGCATAGCTCGATTCCTGCTGTTGCGAGGAGACGGTGAGCGGCTGTTCGGCCCATTGTAGTTCGAGTTGTCTTGCTGGGAGTTGGATCGACGGAACGACTCATTGGAAGCGTTTCTGGGAACGCCGCCATGGTCTTGGTTGCCTCTTAATCTAGCTGAAAACATGTTGCGTAATAGAAATGTTGAAATGGTATGAAATGGCACGAAAAGTTTAGCAATGACTCACGGCGACTGTCGCGAGAGGGACTGCGACTGCGAATCGATCGATTGTCAGTTGGGTTCCTGTTGTTGTGCGGAGACGGCGAGCGGCTGCTCGGCCCATTGTAGTTTGAGCTGCTTTGCTGGGAGTTGGGTCGACGATACTGTTCCCTCGAAGCGTTTCTCGGAACGCCGCCACCTCGGCCTTGGTTACCTCTTCCTCGACCTGAAAACATGTTGCGTAATAGAAATGTAGAAATTGTTTGAAATGATTGGAAAAGTTGACCATTGACTTACCTCCGATGTTTCTTCCTCTTCCACGACGGTGCGTCATTATTCAGAGACAAAAAGCGTCGGAGAACGGTGAATGAATGAATGAAAAGAAAACGAAAACGTTCGACGCAATAGCAATGGGGGGAGACTGCAGAGTGCGGGCAGAGGAGGGTGTAGGACGGAAGAAGAGAGACCGATGGAGAAGGAGGGACGAGAGACGTGACTGACGGGTCGTCTCTTCTCTCTCGAATACACACACTCTCTCGCCGTCTGTCACTATTTCCCAAGAGTAGGTTTGCAGTTGTTGAACGAGACAGTGAGTGGGAACGGATACAGAAGTCGCTAGAGAGTGGCAAGGGGATAGAAGACGTTATCCACAGAATTGGGCAGTCGAGGGCTGGAGTATCCGAGTATTCAAGGTCATTTGCCATGTTGCCACATGTGTGCTTCACTTCTGTCTAACTTGTTCGTACCTCAAGGTTGTCACGCAAGCCTCTCAGACACTCTTGTGATCGGTGTTCGAAAATGTCGAAAAACTATGGATTGTGAAAAGATCGAAGGAGAGTGACACTTACTCGTGACAAATGTCCTTAACTGAAGGGAGAGAGAAGAGGAGTTGTCCCTGATGTTTGTGCTTTCAATTTTCAACATGTTTCGATTCGACCGTTAGTCTCCCGCCTCCCACACAGTATCCGACGGAAGCTGCTCAAACATGTCGCATGAAGTTTCTAGTTAGCTCTCTCCTCTTTTCAAACCATTTTCCCCATTCGACTAAATGCTCCCGCTGTTCCTCCTCTTCCCATCTATAACGGGTTTCGTTGATCGGAACTGTACTGTTTTCAACGGCCAGGAGGTTTCGAAGCGTCGTCTGCAATTTCAGATCTTTCTCATCATGATTTTCAGTGGGTCTTCCAAAAGTCGGCCGTGTCCTGCTCGAACGTGCTCTCCGATGAGTCGTGCTCCATCATTTTCCCGTCGTCAACATCATCAGAAAGGCCCGAGAACTGTGTGACGACCGTGACCACAGACGGCGTCAAACGAACCAAAAGTCTCGCCGTGTCCCTGTGTGCGAAAACTTGTCGGTTTTGTTGTCAGACTGACGCCTTCAAACTCAAAGTCGACTTTTTCTCACTTCTCGGGTTCTGGTGATTTGTGATTTTCAATGGAAAACTATTTACAACAATGTATTAGATCTTTGTATGGGAATGAAAATGTTGCATAAGACAAGAGTTGTGCTGATCTGTGACGAGTTGTGCTGACCTGTGTCGACACAAACAACAAAATGTTTGAGGGTTCAGGGTCAACAATTGTCATCATATGCACGGGTAGAATGTAGTCTCTTCTGCCGGTATAAACATGCATCTTATCGCCGCTCTCTCCACCAGTATCCATTTCTCTTCTCCCTCCCTTTTCTATTCACAATCTGAATGCTCTCCGGACAAATCGCTGTGGTGACTGGAGCTTCCCGCGGAATCGGCAAGTCTTTCAACCCTTCCGAATCCGTAACGTCTTCATTTTTCTGTTTTCAGGACGTGGAATCGCTCTGCAGTTGGGCGAAGCGGGAGCCACCGTCTATATAACCGGGCGGAAGCCGGAGGAGAGCGAGAACACGAGAGTGGGCCTGAGCACACTGGAGCAGACCGCCGACGAGATCACGAAACGAGGTGGAAAGGGCATCGCCGTGTTCGTGAATCATGGAGAAATGAGCGAAGTGAAGACGCTGTTCGAGCGCATCGATCGGGAGAACGACGGGCAGTTGGACATCCTGGTCAACAACGCCTATCAGGGAGTTCAGACGATTTTCGACCATCTCGGCGACAAATTCTACGAGATGGAGCCCGAAGTGTGGGACACCATCAACAACGTCGGTCTTCGCAACCACTACTACTGCTCGGTGTACGCGGCGAGACTGATGGCTCCGCGGAAGAAGGGACTGATTGTGAACGTCTCGTCCGCCGGCGGGATACGGTACCTGTTCAACGTGGCGTACGGAGTCGGAAAACAGGCAGTGGATCGAATGGCGACAGATATGGCGGTCGAGCTGAAGGATCAGAACGTTTGTGTGGTATCCTTGTGGCCGGGAGCAGTGAGAACCGAACTTCTGACTCGAATGATTTCCGGAGAAGACAGTCGGCTGGATGCAACGAGTTCGGAGATGTTCTCGAGAGGAGAGACGACCGAGTACGCGGGAAAGGCGGTGGTGGCGGTGGCGGGCGATCGGAAGCGGATGGAAAAGTCGGGGAAGATCCTGATTGCATGCGATATGGGAGACGAGTACGGGTTTCTGGACATCGATGGTAAAATCTGAATTCCCATTTCGAAGTGACTTCTTGTTATTCCAGGCACTACTCCTCCCAACATCCGATCTGTCCATTTACTTCTGAAGAAGTTCGGATGGACGAAGACGGCGAGCTACGTGCCTTCCTGGGTGAAAATTCCAGCATGGACCCTTTGGGCCGGAACTAATCGATTCTGATGAACTTTTGAACTTATTTATTTCAAATTGGTCAGACTTGAAACATTTGAAAAGCTCAATATCGGAATAAAAGAATGCGTACATGGATTCACAAGTCTTCGTCATCGTTTTCGTTTCGCCCATGTCTGTCGCTAATATTTTCAGAAGTTAAGGAACAAATTACATACTGGTTATGAAAACGTTGTCGCTCTTTTTCACGCAAAAGAAAGAGCAGGTGGAAAATATGGAATTCCGCCTACGCCCTGACAAACGAATCTTGTGCGGGTATTTTCAGATTCCGCTTTACTTTCTAATCACAATCCACGGCATTTGAATTTCTGACCTTCTTCCGGGTCCCGCGTCCGCTCACAACTATCAGTAGATCCAATGCTGTCGAACTGCAAGGAAACGTATAGTTTCCTTTACACTTTTGAATTCCAATCCACGTCATTCCACATTCTAACCTTCTTCGAAATACCTGTTCACACATTCGCCGCCTATGTCATTCTGACTAAAACTCCGCCGAAAATGAAGTCGGTCAAGTGGATCTTGCTGAATTTGCACTTCTGGACGGCGCTTCTCGACGTTTCCTTCAGTTTCTTCACGACTCCTTACATTCTGTATCCGGCCGTCGCTGGCACTTCAGCGGGCTTGTTCGAATGGTTCGGTATCGATAAGGCCTATACGTCCTTGTACATGGTCATTGTTATTGGAAGTGAGTGATGGTGGACTTTGTGCTCATTTAACCGTATTCTAACGCAGTGCTCATTGTTTCGACTATGGCACTGTTCGAAAATCGCTACTCGATTGTCTCGATGTCCAATGATTTCTGGCGACGGATCCGGTGGGGATACATTGCCTTGTGGTACTGTTTCGACTTCTGTTACTTCATTCCTTTCGTTTATCTCGTTCCCGATCAGGAATACGCGGTGCCAATTGTAAAAGAGGTACGGACCTTTGGGTCAGTCTACTATCTTTCAACTTATTATCCCAGAGACTTCCAACACTGTCCTGTTTTTACGACGGTCCAATCTATGTGTTCACTCTGGATGTAACGGTTCCCGGTTGGGTTACCGCTATCCTTTTAGCTATCCAACTCCTCTCCTGCCTCTATTTCGCCGTGCTCACCTTCTGGAGTCTTATCGAACAAACGAAACAAGCACGGCTCTCAAGAGCGACGTTGAACATGCAGAAGAAGCTCTTCTTTGCTATCATCTCACAGATCATTATTCCAGTCGTCGCCTTGATTATCCCACTCGCAGTGTTGGCTCATGCGTTGGCGCTCAACCATTTCAACCAAGGTAAACTTGCCAGAATACAATCGGTGTTCGTGAAATGAGATTTAAGCTATGAACAATATATCAATTCTGCTGATTTCGACCCACGGATTGGTGTCAACCATAGCGATGCTTCTGATTCACGAGCCGTATCGAGAGTCAGTTATACCTTGTGCTCGACGAAGACGGAGGATATCCACTAACGTCTCCGTCGGATGCGCCGCAGTCTTACCAGTAAACAACTAGAATAAACAACGAACCATTATTCATTTGTTTAATGATCAAAGTAGTAAATCTATCATGCATACCAAAGACAAAGATGCAGGTGAAAATGGAGTAAGCTCCTTCAGCTCGCCTCACTACACTCTTCTGAACTTGGCAATGATATCCGATTCTCGTTGTAATTGGAAGTTAGTGAAGTGAAGTTGTCAAACTCATGCAGCTTTCTGTTATTCAGTGGTGGTCCTGTCGGCTCTAGTGCTCTTCAAGAACCGCTTCATCAAAATGTTGGCCGGAACTAATCTATTCTGATGAACTTTTGAACTCATTTATTTCAAATTGGTCAGACTTGAAACATTTGAAAAGCTCAATATCGGAATGAAAGAATACGTACATAGATTTAAAAGTCGTCGTCATCGTTTTCGTTTCGCCCGTGTCTGTTTATGTCTTCATTACGGATGCGTCTAGCAGATTCTGCAGGTCGTCGCACAATAGGACTTTCTCTGCGCTTCGGTGTAGAAATTGTTGGTGCAGAAGCCGTTGGAGGCCCACGACGCGCACGAGGAGCTCGAGTCAGCGATATAAGAGGAGCACGAGCCGCCGCCGGATCCGCCGCCGTTGGTGCCAGTCGTCGATCCGCATCTTCCGCACGTTCGCTGACAGTTCTCGTTGACAAAGTCTTGCATGCCGACGGTGTTGCAGATGGAGACGTCGTTGGCGCACTCGACGACGGCGTCGACGCATCCTCCCTGATTGCAGAAGCCGCACGACGAGGGACAGTCTACTGCGATGATGGTGCGCCACGTGGCAGACTGGCATTGGGCGTTGGTGATGGTGGCGCAGTTCAGGCGGGGATCTAGGACAAGGGAATGAAATATGATGCAAGATGGGAACGATGTACTTACAAGCAGCATTGGGACAACTGTAGTCGTCGGTCTGGCAGCAAAATCCGCACGTCTTCGCGCAGTTCGTCAACGCCGCCTTCTTCATGTCGGTGTCGACTGGAGCGGGCGTCTCGGCGGCAGTCGTCCAGCACGCCAGAGGTCTTCCCACGTCGAGTCCCGCCGCCGGATACAGACTGTTCTCCTCGTCGGCCGACGGGTAAAGGGCCTGACAAGAAGCATCGGAGACCGCATTGGAGCAAGCGACAGCAGCCGGCGTGTACACAAAGTTGGTCCCGTTGTATTGGGTGCAATTGAGGTCGGCTCCGATGTCGGCGAGCACGACGTGCGGAGCAGCGAAAGCCAAGAAGAGTGGGACCAGGACGCCGAACATGTTGTTGCTCCGTTGAAGTGATGAGCCGACGGCTCGGCACCTCTTTTATAGCGGATCCCGCAGTGGATGTGGGGTTTCCGTTTTTTGATTTGCACATCTGTTTGGATGATCAAAAGTGGCATCAATGTTTCAATCTAAACATGAAACCCGACTTTTAGAAATCATGTTTGTTCAGCATTCCACAGCCGATATAAAAGGCTGAATGATCACGATCTTTAGAAATCATTTCTGTTTCTCTCTTTGAATACGGGTGAGTTTTTAGGAAAATCGTTTATTTCAAGTTGGTCAGACTTAAAAGTTGAGGGGTGTAGATTTGATTTTCCGGTTTTTTGGCAGCTCTTTGTCTCTCTAAGGCGTCGGAAACCCGTGGTCTGGTCTGGTCAAGAATGTCAAAGTTGGTGTCTTCTAGTCTCTTAGCACAGTTTGCACGTGGTGGCACAGTAGGCCTTGCGTTGGACGGCCGTGTAGAAGGTGTTGGTGCAGAATCCGTTGGCGGCCCACGCGGAGCACGAGGAGCTCGAGTCGGCGATGTAGGAGGAGCAGGAGCCGGAGGAGCTGCCTCCGGAAGAAGAGGCGGCGGTGGTGGACGGGCATCTGCCGCACGTTCTCTGGCAGTACTGGTTGACAAAGTCCTGCATGCCGACGGTGTTGCAGATGGAGACGTCGTTGGCGCAGTCGATGACTCCGTCGACGCATCCTCCCTGGTTGCAGAAGCCGCACGCGGACGGACAATCGGTGGCGATGATGGTTCTCCAGGTGGAAGAGAGGCACTGGGCGTTGGTGATGGTGGCGCAGTTGAGGCGGGGATCTGTAGGAAAGTGCGAGTTAGAGAGGTTGATTCATCGGTCAGATAGGACTCACAGGCGACGTTGGCGCAGTTGTAGGCGTCAGTCTTGCAGCAGAGTCCGCACGTCTTGGCGCAAGTGCCGAGAGCAGCAGTTCTCATGTCAGGCACCACGGCAGCCGGCGTGGCAGTGGCGGTGGTGTAGCAGGCGAGCGGTCGCTCGGCGTCGTTTCCAGCAGCTGGGTATCCGACAGTGGCGTCTGGCGCAGGGTAGAGCGCCTGACAGGCGGCATCGGAGATCGAGTTCGAGCAGGCGACAGCCGACGGCGTGTACACGAAGGCGGTTCCGTTGTAGGTGGTGCAGTTGAGCTCGCCACTGATGACAGCGGACGCCTGTGGGGCCAAGAAGGCGATGAGCACCGAGAGGAGAGCGATCATTTCCGACGAGTGGACCAGAGCGAGCCGAATAGTGAGGATCCTCGGGGCCACGGGCTCTTTTATACGGACTTTGGGGAGTTCATTCAAAACCAAGGGAGAAGAAGAAGGGGGTGGGGTGGAATGGAAAAGGACAAAATTTGAACAGGTGCGGGCGAAAAGAGTTTCGAAGAGCATTGATACAGAATCGAAACGCTCGATCGGAAACGGGAAGATGAGAGAGAGAGCACGGCGAGTCGAGAGACGTAGAGAAGCCAGCGGCATATTGTACCCACACTGTTCTGTTGGATTAGCTTTTTTGGTTTATTGCCAATGTTTGAAGGAGGAATGAATGTTTGGATTCAAACATCGACAGGGGAGTGTACTGTAGGCACATTGCTTCTTTGATTCGCACCTGATCTTTTTCCATTCGGAAGTTTTTTCCTTTTCTAAATGAAGTATGTTTTTATGCCATGCTGTCTCATATCAAACTACAAAAAGGCCACTTCTCAAGACATACCTTCGAGGGAAACGGAAATTGAATTCTCAGCGCCTCTCCGATGAGGTAGAACGCGTGTTGTCACTTCATTGTTAGTATGCTCGACGGCGCATGGTCTTCCCTTCAGAGAGCTCACCAGAAGCTCTCCGCGCTCGTTTCGGTCACCTCCAACTGTCTTCTCATATTGCTCATTCTTTTCAAATCGCCGAAACGAATCGGCGCCTACAAGTACTTGCTCATTTCCATTTCCGTCTACGAGATGTTCTACTCGTTCGTCGACTTTCTCCTCCTTCCGATCTTCCACTCTATCGGATCCACGTGTGTCATCATTGTAGTCGTGCGCGAGCATTTTCTGAGCCCTCTGGTGCTCAAACTGCTCCATTCCGTGTACATCGGCTGCTTCGGCTATTGTGTCGCCATCTTCGCCCTCCACTTCATCTATCGATACCTTGTGATGAGTTGTAACCAACTCATCAAGTCATTCGACACGTGGAAGTTGTTCCTCTGGCTGTCGGGACCCTTGTTCGTTGGCGTGACGACGAGTTTTGACGCCTTCTTCCTTCTGGGACCGACACAGAAGAAGACCGAGCGGGTTAGGTGAGAATCTTCCGAAGCCATTCTTCATTCTAAACTTCTTGACTTTTCAGCGGCGATATCAAGAAAGTATTGAACTTGAACTCGTCGGAATATACCTACTTCGTTTCGTTCTTCTATTCGGATGGTCCGAATCCGACGATCGACCTCTGGGAAGTCGCCAAAATGACGATACTTTTCATCCCTAATGTCAGTTGTTCCCTTCCAAAGCCCACGAATTCATTGATTTCAGACGCTCTCCCTGCTGCTGGTCGTAGTGTTCAGTTGGAAGTGTTACGAATGCGTGACGAGTCTCATCAGCCTCGCCACCACGTCTGCAGAGCATCGCGCGACTCAATCTCAGCTGTTTTACGCTCTTGTTGCTCAAGCTCTCATCCCGATTCTGTTGATGAACTTCCCGGGCGCCGTTTTCTACATCCATCAGCTTCTGCACTGGGACCTCGGCCGAATCAGCGACGTTCTGTCGATCACCATCGCTCTCTACCCGGCCGTCGACCCGTTTCCCACCATTTTCATCGTTAGAAGCTATCGACGAGCGATTTTCGGTGTGGAATGATGAATTCCCCCAACGGAAGATCCGAACAACTTTAAGTTTTGCAGACTTCATCGAGAAGCTCATGGGGAAGCTTCTGCGAAAAGAGTGTGCATCCAAGAACCACGTGGTTCCCGTTGCGACGCTCCCGTTCAGTGTTTCAGCAGTCAATTCGAGCTAATTTTTATTTCACATCACATTCAGAAGCAATAGTTTTCCGAGTCGCATGTCTTCATCTCACAGATGTACGGAAACCGATTTCCGCAACTCACCGGCGTCCAGAACACCTGAAAAAGTGAGCAAGGTCAGTACAAGGCACACAATTCCCATTGTTAACTTACAGATCCATCCGAGAACTTGACATCTGCCACGCATCCTGATTTGGCTGAAATCGAACCGGAAGACGGGTCGAGCTGAAAAGGGGCGTGGTGAAGCGACACTTCTCCGAAGACTCACAGGGAGAAGCGGCTGACCGTCGGGCTGGTCCCAGAACCAAGTGCCGTTCACATTCAGAAGACCGTTGTAGTAGGAAGACACACTTTTCGCGCCGTTTTCCGTTATGAAAGCTGAACTTTTCCCTTCTTACTCTCCCTCTTTTCCTTCAAATGTCGCTTACCATAGTTAAAAGCCCTCTTGTCGCTATTGAATTCAGTGGTCAAATATGCGTTCCTGTCGGCCTTTCGACACTCTTTCTGAGCATCTTTCTGGTATTCGTTGGGATTGAGCTGAGCGACACACACTCCGAATAGGTTTCCCGAGTTGCGCGGCCATTCGTACTGATACCAAGCATTCGGACAGAAACAGTTGGCTGAACGGGAATCCTTGATACGATGATGCTTCCGGCGACTCACCAAGAGCAGTGGCGTTCTGAAGTTCGCCGGTGATCGGAGTTGAGTCACTCATGTGGAAGTTCATGTTGTAGTTGCCGACGAACGAGAGTTGACGAGGCACGTTTCCGGTGGTGCCTTCTCCAGTGTAAACAGTCGAAATGTCCACTCCCGACTCGCGGATCGAAAGCGCGAGAACATCGGGACGGGCGTTCTGATACCTGGAGGACCAGTTGAACGTTCGAAAGACAGTGAAGAATGAACGAACGCGTAGTTGGATGTGAAGAGCACAATCAGCTTCTTGTAGTTACGCCTCACATTCCTATTGTTCGAGTGGACGATCATATCGTTGGCTGCCTGAAGACCCAAGTCCATGTAAGCACTGTAGGCGTCACTTTTCGGCGTCGAGTTCAGCTTGTCCAGTGCCGCATTCAACTCTTCCAGTGAGCTGAACTTGTCGAAATTCGCCACCTGATAAGTTTCAGATTTGACTCGGAACTGAAAACATTGGAGATAGTCTACCACAGTGGCTTCCTCGTTGTAGGTCACAATGGCCACTCTCGTCGACACCGGATCCTTCTTGTGCGTTCCGATTCTCACTTTCGGTCCGAACATTGACTTTATCGTCGAGTAGACCTGAAAGAGGTGCGTTGCGGTCGCGTCGCGTACAGTAGCCCACCCCATCCGTTTGCATTATGAAACTGTTATCGACGACGAGAACGACGTCCAGCCACAAGTTGTTGATGTCATTACCGCACCTTCGATAAGCGACATCGGACAGTGAGATCGATATGTGGAGGGCTGGAAATCTGTGTGAAATCGGACTGAAACCAACGGAAACCTCACCTAGAACGAGAAATATTGAGCTCGCAAACGATCGCATGATGATAATTTTGGCAGTGTACTCATCAAATTCGTCACTTTTCTTTTCTCTTAATATATCATCAGTCTTATCAGTTTGAGAGACCACTAAAACACAGAAACGAGCACGTTTTCACAAAGTTGTGCAATTTATCGGTGAAAGGAGGCGGTGAGCTCTGAGGGATATCTGATCAGTTGCGAATTTTTGCTGCTGGGGAAAACATTTTATTCCGATTGGTCAGGTCGAAATTTGTTTTGAAAGCACAGAAAAAAATAAATATTCAGTGGAAAGAAGAGGTGTGTGTGTGTGTGTGTGAAGTTAGCAGATTCTGCAAGTGGTGGCACATCTGGATCTTCTCTGCGCCAACGTGTAGAAGGTGTTGGAGCAGAAGCCGTTGGCGGCCCACGCGGCGCAGTTTGTGGAGCTGTCCGCGATGTAGGAGCTGCACGTGGAGGATGTAGACGTGGCAGAGGAAGAAGACGTCGTCGAGGAGGGACATCTTCCACACGTTCTCTGACAGTAGGTGTTGACAAAGTCTTGCATGCCGACGGTGTTGCAGATCTGAAGGTCGTTTCCGCAGTTGGTGACGGCGTCGACGCATCCGCCGGATCCGCAGAAGCCGCACGAAGCCGGGCAGTCGGCGGCGATGATGGTTCTCCATTGGACCGAATCGCACTGTTGACGAGTGATTGTGTTGCAGTTGAGACGGGGGACTGAAAGCGGTTGGTGATAGATCTGTGAGGTGGATTTCAGTTACATTGGACATTGGAGCAACTGTAGGCGTCGGTCTGACAGCAGAGACCGCACGTCCGCGGGCAGTTGGCGATCGCAGCCATCTTCATGTCCTGAACAATCGGGGCGGGAGCAGTTGTGGAGGTGGAGTAGCACGGGAAGGGACGGGCCTGCACGCCTCCGGCAGTCGGCCAGCCGGCGTCAGTGGCGGTTTCCGGGTAGAGGATGGCGCACGAAGCGTCGGAGATGACGTTCGAGCAGGCGACAGCGGCCGGAGTCCACGTCCACGCCGCATTGAGATAGGCGGTGCAGTTCAGGTCGCCAGTGATCTCGGCGCCGACCGAAGACGTGAAGGCGAGGAGGGCGAGGAGGATGGTGGGAGAGCACATGTTCGAACTCGAATCGGATACATTTCGGTGCAACAATTACTGCATTTATAGTCTTGTTCACACTGTGTGGACAGCTTTTCCCCCCGTTTAGACTCTGGATACAAGCGCCCCGTTTCATTGTCTATGACAAAAGTGCAAATAATGGATCCGTCGGTGTGTCTGTGGTTTGCTCTACGTCGCAATGTTGGCGGTCAGCTCAACTACAGCATGCTTTTTGTCATGTTTTTGATCTTTTCGACAAGACTCTGCAAACCATTTGCTGACCCCATTTAGTTTTTCTATGAAACTCACTGAGCAGTGCCATCCGATATTGCTTGATGATGAAAAGGGTGGGAAGAGGGTCCAGCACCGGGTACAGAGCTACAGTAACCCCGAGAATCACGCCGAGCACTTCGGAGCCCAAATGGAAGTAGGGCGCCAAAAATATGATGGAAGAGGGGCCTTGCATGAGAAGAGCTGGAATCGTCGCCTGAGCGACAAGCGAGTTGAGCAACTGGATTTGGAGACTACGGTAGTGGTTCGAGTTGTGCGCCGTTTCCACCAGCGACATCATCTTCCGATAGCTCATCGTCGCAAAGTAAATCATTGTGAATATCGAGATCGCCACCATCGACATGATGGAAACCATTCCGACGATGACGGTCCAGTTGATGAACTCGGCTCCGGAAGCGTCGGTGACGAAGTAGTTGCATCCGATGTAAGTGACGTCTTCTAGTTGTAGACCGCGTTGTGGAAGGTATTGTTCGCTGAAGGATTGGCTCTTTCAGTGCATGTATTCTCCTGTTTTCCTACACGAGAATCTGATCTGTGTACTGATTCGAACCCAAGAATGTAGTAATGAAAGCGGCCCAGATGATTCCGTAAAGCACTGGAGACAACAACCAAATGCTCAGCTTGCCGGAGGTGAACGTCTTCAGAAACCGATTTCTGAAACATTCACGTCTTCTGAGCTCACTTACTTTCCGCCTGTTCCTACCCGGTGACCACCAAAAAGCGATAGACGAAATGAATGACGAACATGGCCATCGAGACTCCGAACATGCTGCAGAAAAGCACGTGCAGCGGTTTCAGCGTCCATTTCGGGAGCAGCACTCGATCGGAGCGGCCGACGACGAGAAATATGGTGTCGAAGCAGAAGAAGTCGGTGGCGGCGACGACGTCGAGCACCGCGTAGAGGATCTCGAACATTGAGATGTAGATCATGAGGTACTTGTAGACTCCGATGCTTTTTGGCGACCGATAGAGGATCAGTTGGATGAGGAGCATGTTTGTTGATCGAAAAGGCGACGGGGGCGCAGATGCTCTGCGCAGAGTGCTGAATGTCGGTGATAGTGGCCATTCAGAGAGAGTCGAGTGCGGTGGGAAGGAATCGAGCCAAAACGGCAGCACATCGTATACATAGCAGACGAGTCCTCGGAGAACTGACGTCGTCTGTTTTGGACATCATAACAACTATATAGTTGAACGTTTTCCTTGAAATGTAGTTTCTCTTTAGTAGGCTTTACTGGAAGCGTGTCTCAACTCAAAGCTGGTACCGCATTCTCACGATTCCCAGCGGCGGTACGTACGAAAACAGTGGAAGGCTCTTCCTGAAGTTTCTGATTTACATTAACGGGTTTGTCTCGGCCAACCTCAGCTTTAGCTTTCACTTTCCATCCCACCAATGTTTTCGCTGTGTTCCGATATTCAGAAGACATCATGAAGCAGATGGGCGCGTGGAAGGAGGTGGTGACGTAGAGAACGAGAAGAAACAGGAACGAGGTGAACATGTGGATCTCTCTGAAAAACTTTCCTGTGGCAACTTCTCTTCTGAATACCGTACTCTATTCCACTCGTGGAGAAAAGAAGTCGAAAGTAGGTCAAAACTCCGAGCGGGAACTCGGCGAAGAAGAAGGTCAGTGTGAGGACGAGCACCAGTTTCGTCAGCCTTCCCGAGGTGGAAATCGATGATTTCGACAGTAGTTTTCGGTTTTCTTCGGCGTTCCGAATCGCCTTGATCAGAAAGAAACTGGCGAGCGGGAACATGATGCATGGCATCAGTTTTGAAATGACCATATCAATGTTGGTTATGACTTTGTATAACAGACTTGTGGAAAACATTCCAAAGTAGCTTTTTACCGTAGAGTTCCTCTTACACGATTCGGTCCAACCGAGTGTCATTGAGCGAAATTCGCTGTTAGCCATCTCAAGAAACGACATCAGAAATAGACCTGGCAAAACAATCGACGGCACGATAATCAGCGCTGTTCCACGATTCGAGAGCTTTTGGAGCCGATAGCTCGTGGGATTCCGGATGACGAGTGTTCGGATGACGGCCATGCTCAGACTGAGCCACGTCGAACATCTTCGAGTGCCGTTCTGAAGGCAGAGAAGAAGGACACCGAGATAGGCAGAGGAGTAGGATGTTGGTGGCTTGCAAGTGTGCCACGACCGCATCACGGATGCTAACTTCGTTTTGAGATTGTAGACCAGCGAGTAGGCGTCGCAAAAAGCGACGGCGGCCATGATCAGATTGATGGAAGAGGTTCTCATCTGTTTCCGGGTGAGAACTGTGAAATGGAACAAGTTGATGAGCAGGCAGACTGCCGAAATGTACCCTTCAAACGACATGCACTTGCGGACGAACGGTCTGAGAAGAAATCAAAAGATAGAATCAAAAGGAACCTCGAAGAAACTGACCCATAGAAATCGAGAAAAGTGCAGAATAGGTGTGTCGTCGAGTTACTCCAATCGGCCGGCCACAATGAACGTTTACAATATGACATGAGGAGAATTGGAATTTCAAAAAAGGGAACGGGACGAAGTGAGCAAAAAGCAGGAAGTGACACGTTCTCGTGTCAACCGGCGCGACTAACGAGAAAGATGTTTTCTAGTCGAGAGACCAACTTTTGGTGTGATTCTTGGTACACGAGCACATTGGTGAGACGGTTCGATGGAGGCAATTGTAGGATGCTGATGAAGTTGCTTGTTGTGAAGTGGCAGCAGACGATGTCGATTGTTTTTTTTTCTGGCTCGACTGTTCTTCGATATTCGGAAGATATCATTAATCATATCGAGACGTGGTTTCACTACAGAAAAACGGATGACTTGCGTTCCAAAAAGAAGACGTTCAACTTCTGATGTGTGCCGACGATATTGAAAAGCATTTTCGTCTCTTCGCAATTCATTTCTGATTGAATTAAACGCTTTGTAGGTCTGAGTTGTGATACTTCCTCATCTGATCCGAAGGCAATGAATATCGGTCCCCGAAGAGATAATTCATGTCGAACAAACAATCCCTTTGCTCATTTCCCCTCAGACATGCTTCTCGGAACACACAAAACACACAGAAGAAATTCATCAGCCGACGTCTACATACTTCTCACTGCCTAATGATCGACACCGAATACGATGCCGTGGCAGAAGCAAAAGAAGCAGAAGAAGGCGGGGAGGAGTTTTTCGGATTCTCGAGTGGCACACAGGTCCTGCTCACTTCCATTTATAGGATAACTGTGTAAGCGGACCAATGTCCGATTGCTTTCATTTCACGAGTTCCAGGTCTTTTGTGAATGTGGTCGTCATTTACTGGTTCATTCCGGCTCTCGTGGGATTCCTGACGAACGTCCTCAACTTCATCGTTCTGAGCCGGAAATCGATGAGAATCTCGTCGATAAACATCCTTTTAATGGCGCTCGCTGTCTCCGATTTGCTGTTTTTGATCTACCCGGTCTATCGGAAGATTGTAAAGTTGATCGACTCCTTCAATCCGTGGTACTTCACAAAAGTAGTCGTCGTTTGATATTCTCCACGTTTTCAGCGAGCTTCCTGAGACTCTCTTTGTCGCTTACACTTCTGAATTTCTCATCACAGTCCGTGCGAGCTCCGATCGATGCTCCACGTGGCTCGGCCTATCGATTGCGATCATCAGAACACTTGTGATGAGGAATCCATTGAAGTCGGCGAATCTGAACAAACCGAAAACCGGCGTTCGACTCAACATCGTCATACTTCTGATATCATCGTGTTTCGCAGTGTTCGAGTTTCTCTGGCTGACGCTTTCTTCGAAGGAATGGGATCCGAACGACGATCCCGAGTGAGACGATTCATTCTCTTCCTTCACATCACCATCGTTTTCCAGTTGCTCCGGTTTGCAGCTCCCCAATTTGACGTCCTACTTCTGGGTTGTGAGCCCGTGGATGAGCACCACTTCCATCACCATCCACAGTTTTCTATCCTCCATTTTCTCGTATCTCATGCCGTGTTTTCTATTCCCATTCTGCTCCGTTTTTCTGATTTACGACGTTGCGAAGGCACGCAAAAACAACCAAATTCTCAGCGGGGGAGCGAGAAAAAACCAGGAGAACACCTCGAAACTCGTCTCCCTTCTCACGTTCACTTTCGTCGTCACGACGTTTCCGAACGGAATAATGGACCTTTTCCAGTGGCAATATCCAGACCACTATGCTGTTTCGTGAGTTCAAATAGCTTATCGAAGCGGTTGACCTAGAAGTTTCTCTTCCAGAAATCTCGCATCCTACATCGCCGAGGTTGTGTTCTCCGCGAAAACGGTGACCACCACAATCCACGTCATCATCTGCTGGTCGTTGTCGAGCGTCTACCGTGAGACGGCGAGAAATCTGATGGGCTGGAAAAAGATTAACAACAACTCGAACGTGCTCATTTCATTCTCCATCAACAACTTTTGACTTTCTCATTCATTCTGTTTCGCAAACCGATAAAACAAGAAATGACCCGATGTGACACACAAATAAGAGGAAATGATGTAATAGGCAAAGTGAGAGGGATCCGGAAATGCGATGACAAGAAGCTCTTTGGGAACCGAGAACGCTTGACACAACGCCATGTGTACGCCGAAAACCGTGTTGCGTTCCGATTCGGCCACGTGGATTTGCATGGAATGCGTGACTGCCAGGTCGAGACACCAGAGACCGAATCGAGCGGTGGCGATGGACACGAGGAACACCGGGATACTGTAGTTGGAGCCGGAGTCGGCTCCGCGGAACGGCGAGCCCGGCATCCAGATTGTGCTCACTGCCAACAGTGAGCATGTCTGTTGAACTGCCAACCCGACCATCCCCGCGCGAATCACACCGACTCTCTTCTCCATCAACGCGTAGGAAATTGCTCCGAACATGCCGGCCACTGCTCCGTACGACTTCAGAAGTCCGATGGTGAAGACGGAAAGATCGGACGAATCGGACGCGTAGCCGACGGCGAGGTTGTCGAATCCCATGACGGTCTTGTAGAACAACGCCATTCCCAGTGCTGCTGGGAATGTGATTTGACGGAAGTAGGTCAAGAAGACGTTGTTCTTGACGTCGCGCTCTTTAGATTTCTTGTCGGAACACGAAGTTTCGCCGGATTCTGAACTCGAGAAACTAGACCGTGGTGACGTCATCAGATGTTTTTTGTAACGAAGAGACTCGTTGGATCGGTACGTCAAATAGAGAAACATCGATTTTGAAGCAAATGAGATCAAATTTCCGATTCCGAAGATAACCAACGTCTTCTGAATTCCAAATGGAGTTGTCAACGTCTGAAATGTGCGCAGTCAGTATCGGATTCATCAAGGTCAGATACCCCGACAAGAACCGGAGCGACAACATTCAAAACTTGATCGAGGGCGGTCATAATCGCATTCTGGCTGCTCAAAGTGCTCTCGTCGGCGAGCAAAACGATCCAATCGCGTGAGATCATCGACTTTTCAGCATTCAAGAAAAGGCGGTTAATCGCACAAAATGCGATGGGAAAGTACAAAAAGTTCGCAGATCCGTTGCTCCAAAATAGTGAAACAAACAGGAAAACCGATACGAAAATGCTCAAATTGTTGAATGAAACCACGAGGATCATAGCTGAAATTCGAGAGTTTTCCGACGTTTCGTGAAGCTTTTCTCAAGACCACTTGCCATTTCTTCGCGATATCCGATCTATAAACTGTCCCAGAAGGCCGCTGAACACCATCTGAAGGAGGCTTTCCGAGAACTGTCCGATCGAAACGAACCGCATTCCGCCGACGGATTCGAGGAGGATCGAGACGAAGAACGACCAGGCGCGGTCCTCCTGAAACCAGAGATCGGGGGCTCACGCGGAGCACTGGGGTCGGGCTCACGAGACACGTGGAAGTGAATGCCGCATAGAGTAACACGTGGCGCTTTGAGATCATCGCTCCTGAGTGGGTTCTATGAGTTGCAGTTTGGAAATCGGTGCCCTTTTTATAGTCGTTCTTTGTTTGGCCAAAAAAAGACATTTTTCGATTTGCATACTGCACGTACGACATTGGGGATTACTGTAGTGAAGATGATAGGAAACAAACAAACAAAGAGCGTGTGTGTCCATCTGCAATAGCAATACGGTCAACTGGAATCACGTGGTCTTCTTTCGAGAACTGTGACCAGAAAAGGGATAGGTGCAGTTTGCAGAAAGTTGTAGGTCAAAAAAACGTTTATTGAGTGACTGAAGACAAAATACGTCTAAACCGCATTCATCGGAATGTTTCAGACAAGTTTTTTGCCGCTTCTCTCGGACACTCGATACAAATCCTGAAGGACCTGGGTGGAAGTTCGGAAGAAGCTGAAATCGGGATTTGTCTGGAAGTGCCACGTCATCTGCCCTTTGCCCCACCTCTTTCTGCACATGAAGACCGCCGAGAAGGAGGTGAGGGCGAGAAGGAAGATGAACGAGACGGGCGAGAAGGCGTACGTGTCTGAAAGAGTCGCTTCAGAATAAAGTTTCCAGAAGACGTCGTCACAGTGGAAGCCGTGCGTTTTTCCTCCGTGTGACTCGTCGAAGAAGATGATGTAGCCGAAGTAGATGGTGGAGGCGAACATGTGCGCTGGCCCCAGAATCGCCATCGCTGCGAGACATCGTTTGTCGGTGACGTTGAGGAAAAGGAAGACGACCAAGTAGATGGCCTGAAAACCAGAAGAATGTAGAGAGCAGAAGACGTCGGAAAGAGAGAGAGGACCATTGAGAAGATCATAAGGAAGACGAATCCGGTGAAGAGCTCGATCTGAATGATGACCGAGTTCTTGAGCATTAAGGCGACGTCGGTGATGTAGAGGATGGATTGGAAGAGCATCAGCACAAAGTAGCCGATCGTCAGAAAGACTAACTCGATCTGAAGGGATTCGGATGAACGGGCGAAGACGTCGGAAGACTCACGCTCGCCGACGCGCCGAACCACCACTCGAATTTATCGACTAATCTCTCCATCGTGAGTTCTGATCACACTGACTTTGAGCTCGACTCTTTCCTCTTCGCAACGACTTCGACATATGACACTAGGGCGGGTCACAGGAGAAAATGGTCAACGTTCATTTGTTTCAAAGTACACGCAATTGGGGAATGTAATGTGTTTCTTTCGGGAACCATGGAGTCTCTAGCACTCTAATCGTTCCATTTGTCGATCGAGAAGACGTCGGAAATCAGAAGCGAATCGACGGGAACACGTGGATTCGATGACCCTCGTCACGCATTCACCGTCACTCTCCAGAAGCGAACATCTTTGACGGCGTGGCAACTGGGAATGAAGGGGTTACTGTAGTTGCCGGTGATGCTTACCGTGAAGTAGGGAGAGTTGACGAGGTAGTTCTGAACACAGGGCACTTCGTAGTTCTTGTCGATTTTCAGAGCGCACTCGTGGAAGTCGCCCGTCAGAAACTGATACGAATCGCAGAAGTCGTCGAGCCACAGAATGTCGTCGTCCTCGAACACCGAACAGTCGTCGAGCATCTCCAGACACTTCTGAAATCCTCCGATGACGTCAGCGCTAGAAGCATCGATACCATCGCCGCGTCGCACTTCTGATTGAGTTCCCTCAAAATGTCGGGTTGAAGCCACCGGTCGCCGTCGACATTCAGATGAGCTTTTTGGAATTCGTGCACTGTGCGAGTGCATTTTCGGATCTCCAGATGCGATTTGCACTGGATCGAATAGCCAGAGGACAGGGAAAAGAGGGGAAACAAAAAGATGGCCAAGTTCATTATGGTCGAGTAAAAGTGAAAACAAGTCGACAAAAAACGGAGAACAGACGTTTTATGAGTTGGCGAACCGAAGGGGGGACAAATATTTGTTCACAAGATTCCCTCGGTGGGTGGACTTTGTTTAAATGGTGATGATAGAAAACATCAGTGTCCAATCAGGAACCAACGATTCTGAACTTCCTTGGGGTTCGAAAAGACACGATCAGCAGCTGTGAAGCTTGAGCTCCTCGTTCAGATTCTCCTCCATCACGTCGCCCATCTTGGTGCCGCACGCCGTCTCGACCTCCTTCCGCACGCACTTTCGGTTCTTCGCCAGCTTCCGACACATCTCCTTCGACGACACTTTCAGCGAACTCGCGCCGAACAGCTCGTTGACGCATGCGATTTCGGTGAGGTTGTTGAGGTGCGGCACGCAGTCGGTGAACTTGTCGATGATGAAATTGAAGCGCGAGCACATGACGTCGAGCTCTTCGCTGACGCCTTCCGGGAAGTCGGGACACGCCGATTTGACGGATCGGAAGCACTCCTGGAAGACGTACTCTCTTCAAAGACTTGGAAGGGGGTGTGTTCTTTACCTGAGTCTCGTGGCACTTCTGTTTGAAGTCGTTCTTCTCGCCCTCATCGAACTTGTACTCTTTGTCGATCCAGGTGTTGATCTTCTCCACAGTCGACACCAAATCCTGAACACCTTCTGATGAACGTCTTCTGGAACGCTTTCGAAAGAAACCTTCACACAATCGCCGACTTTCTCCAACTTCTCCGCGGGACATTCTGATTCTGATTCGGAACTCTTCGACGTCGGCGCGGATTCTGATTCCGGAGACCGAAAAACGAAGAGAAGGACGAAGCAGACGACAGCTTTATTCATTTCTTCGTATGTGCGCGAATCGACGTGGGGGAATATGTGGGAGAAAAGAAGTGTTTCGTTTTTGGGAAGCAAAAGATTGAAATCTGAATGTGGGGGGACGGGAAAAAAGCGGGAAATTAGCCAGTTTTCGATTACGGAGTGGGTCAGAAGACATCGGAGATCTCGACGACGACGTGTTCAGCAGCCGAGAAGTGATTTCTCGGACTCGAGATGCGCTCGCAGATTGGAGGCCATCGCAGTGGCGCAGGTGGCGGTCACCTTTTCGAGCATGCACTTCTCCTGGTACTTGATCACCTCGCACTTGTCGCGGCAGTTCTTCTGGATGTACTCGGAACGGAAGAAGAGCGCCGAGCACTGCGAGCTTCCCGACAACTGACTGATCTGAAAGAGTTCGCTGCGTAGCGGTGATACGGAGTTTCGGATCGCAAACCTTTCCGGCGCACTTGGCAAAGTCTCCGCTGAAGAAGGCGATTCTGCGGCACCAAAACGGCATGTTCTCGGTCAGATTACCGTAGTCGCGGCAGTTGGTCTTCGGTTTGATGCCAGCCGAGAAGCACTTGGGAACGCTCTCGCACCGCTCCTTCAGATCAGCCACCTGCAGCGGGTCCTGGCCCGAGAAGTTCGACTCCTCCCACTTTTGGAAGTCGACGCCGAACTCGGTGAGCTTCTGGAATCGACGAGACTACTGTAGGTGACCTCTTCACGCACCACGTACCAAAGTGCAGTTGTCCATCTCCTGAGCCACCTCCTGACAGATCTTGTGCTCTTTGAGAATTGAGACTCCGAAGCAGAGAATGAAGATGAGAGCGACGAGAACGATGCAGAACTTCATGATTAGCAAGAAGACGTGGAGAGAGTCCATCTCGACGATTTCGAGAAGGAATAGGCCGGGAAGAGCCAAGAAGGAGAAGAAGAAGAAGGCGTGTGGGGGGGATGAATGGCCCAATTTCCTTTTCTTCCCATTCTCGCCCCTTTATTGGCACTGTCAAAGTCGTTCGGAAATTGCACAATCCTTCAAAGTGACGTGGCGCTCTCCATCTCTCGGCTCCGCGAGCCCGTTTTCTTCCATTTGCGCGTTTTCGTCATTGCTTTACGAATGAGCCATTTTTCTTTCGAGCTCCACGAGTCGGCTCTTCCCACTAAGGGGGGACCAACTGGAAAGTGGAGAATGGGGAGGGAGAAAAAATGGCCGATTTCTGATAGTGACTCATTGTTGATCATTATCGGAATTGCATCCGCACGTCGGCGTCCCGGATACACACAACAACAACAATGTATACAAAAAATAATGGAAAACGGAAAACCGGCCGGAAGTCACGTGTGTGTGTGACTGTTTTGATAAACAGTGTGTCTGAAAGCGATTGGGGTGCTCGGCGAGCCGTCTGAAAGTCACAGTGGAGCACAGGTGTGACGAACTTCGACTTGAAGCCATTCACAGAAAGGCCCCCTTTGCTGGTCCCGTTGTGTCGTTCCTCTCACAGAGAGACCCAAAACATTTGTCAAATCCTCCTCCATTCAAATTGGCCCCTTCTCCCAAACACGAACCTAATCCTTTTGTTTGCTGCTTTCGTGAGCGCGCCTTCGTGGAAGATCAAAATTTCGGGTGGTGCCAATTGAATTCGGATGAGAACCGGGGCGAGAGTAAGGAGAGTGGGAAAGCGGAAGAGGAGGCACCAATCCGAGAGAATCAATCACTTCCACGACGAGTGAAAACAAGAGAAGAAGAAGGATCCCCCGGGTTGTTCCCTCCGAGTCCCCCCTTCTTCTGTGGAGTATCCGCCCTCGATTGGTCATAAGTTGTTCTTGTTTTCGTCGTGTCCTTTTCCCGCTGAAATGTGATCCCCGGCGAGGCGAAGAAGAAGAAGAAGCCGCATTTGGTTCATGATCCGAGAATAACGAGAGTGCGGACGGATGAAGAAGTAATGGGATACGCGAGAGATCAGAAATCTCGCCAGTTTCACGCGACAACCCACTAATTATGCACTTCTCCTGAAAAACGAGATGAAGCAGAAGACGTCATCTTCTGCTCCACTCGGCGGCTACTGTAGAGAGATGATCTAAGGAACTACTCAGAATAGCTACTGCTCCGATTACTCATCTCCTCTTCCCAGTAAGAAGGTGTTTCCAGAATCACGTGAACATACATCTCCTCTTCCCCAAGCTCCGCCCCCTTTGTCCTTGCTCCTCGCTCCTCCTCCCCCTCCCGGCGAGCCAGTGTTTCATTCCACGTCTGCCCACAGCATGTCGAGCCGTCTCATTCCGCTGCTGCTCGCCGTCCTCCTCGTGCTCTCGGTCTCGCGCGCCGGCCTCGTTCCGGGCGGTCCCGTCGATGAATGTCTGAGGAAGTTGGACAAGTTCTGCCGCATCGCTGCTCCCGAGCAGTGTCCTTCTGTCAGCAAGAGCGACGCATTCAGTGAGTCCACGTGATCCATCCGTTGTCTTCTTTCTCTCCCGAACTTCCGCTCTTTCCAGGCGCTCTCGCCGACTGCTGCAGCCAAACGTGCACTTCGGACGAGTTGCTTCGAGTGTGCTGCTCGGTGTTCGACTAGCTGCAAATGTTTCCCAAAGGCGATATTTGAACATAACAGAACAATTCTTACGACAAACAACATGAATAATAAACAGATTGTATTGTGGTTACACGTAAAAATATATCACAGAGCAGCATGAGCAAATGGCTATTAAGTAAGTGAGAAGGAGTGAGAAAAGACTAGAAGAGGTGCGCAAGAAAGTGGATAGTTACAAGCTATATAGACACGAATCTGTACTAAGTACATATACAAAACTACAAAACAAATTGATAGGTGAATGGTACAATTAAAGTCAGTTTCTGGCTCCTTGGGAGTCATTGTGGCAGTAGAGGTGCGCGAGTCGGCCGTCCGGATACCTCACGAACGCCGAGACGGCAATCTTCTTCTCGCACACCACGCACTCCGACGAGAAGTTTATGATGATCTTCGTCGACTGCGCCTTGTTCTTTCTCTCCAACTTCTTCGTCATCGCGCACTGCGAAACGGACTTCTCGAGGTTCCGCTGTAATTTCTTTCTCCCTGAGACCGTCTAGTTTATCTCTTTCCTACCGTGCTCGACTGTCTTCCAGTCGTCTGGATGACTGCGTTGATTGCCGAGCAAACGACTCGTAACGGTGTGCTCGGAGGCAGCATTTGGAGCGCGGCGACCGTGTCGATTCGATCCGCATACTTTGCGAGAATGCGAATCGCAGTGTTCACGTCAGGCTGGTAGGCACTTGAAGACGTCGTCGAGTTGACGACCGTCGACGTGTCCGACATATCGTCGCGGAATGATCCAAACGGTGTCGAGTCGAGGCCGCCGGCGTACGGATGCGAGTGGTGCGAGTGGTGAGAGTTCGGATGAACCAACGCACGAAACAGCATCAAATAAACCTGAAATGAGAAAGATTTGGCGTGACGTGGTACTACCACGCGAGTAAATCATTTTTTCTGTCATTTCTGACGTGAACCCTGACATCCACATCATAAGAAATTTCGCAGAAGAAAAGTGTTTTCACGCCGCGTGAAGAATGTCATACCTGTGAGTTTGTCTCATCGGTCGGCGAGTAGTAAAGCCGACAGTAGTCCTCGGCAGCCGGCACGTTCTTCAGCGTGTTCACGTACAACGCCAACGCCTGATCGTGCTGTTTGAGTCGTCCGAGAATCAGTGCGCGTTCCTCGAAGAAGGCGTGTGGCGACAGCTGCAGAAGCACAGTTTGCGGGCTGTAGGCGTGAGAGACTTCGAGGAAACGGAGCAGTCGTTTCCGGTAGACGCCGAGCTCGCCATCCTCTTCTCCGGCTCTCTGAATGTTCTCGTCTGCAAACACTTTTGGGCGATGAAGTAAATGCTTCTGGAGAGGGACGGTGCTTACCGTCTGGGAATGCGTGCACGTAGTCTTTGAAGAGCGAGTTGACCCGAGCAACATAGAACTCCAGAAGCGTCTCGTGGAAGTACGAGGAAGGCTCGTCCCACTTGAAGATGACGTGTTCGAGGTAGGGAATCAGAGCGGCCGGGCACTCGGACTTCATGAACTCGACGACCTGCTTTCTGTTCAGATTCCTCGCCATTTCCGTCTCGTCGCTTGTGAAGATCTGCACGCCCGCCTCCAGATTCTTGGCCAGCACCCATTTTGCGTATTTCAGAATCAGAGGCAGGTTGGCGTTTCCGAGACTCTGGAGATAGTCAACGATCTGCTGGCACGCGTCGTCGAAGAACGGATCGGCGTCGGATTTCGTCGATTGCTCGATGAGCAGGTCCAGTGCCATCTCATGCTTTTTTCGCGTCTCATAGAGAATGAATAGCGATCGAAGACGTCCTTCTGACTTCAGGATCCCCTCGGCGTCGTCAAAAGAGCACGCATTGCTTTGCAGGCGGATCAGAGAGTCGACGAGTGCCGGTTTAGTCTGGAAAACGGAACTACATGAAAAAACGAGCAAGCGACGGGCTCACTTTGATGTAGCACTTGAGGAGAGTTGTGTCGACGACTCTCAAAGTGACCATCAGCCGATGCATCTCCTCCTGGTCTGACTTGTTTCCGCGACCGGCGGCTCGCAGTCTCGAGTAGAGATCGATGTGTTTCGCGTGCTCCGTTCGAATCTGTCAATGATACAAGATGAATATTTGAAGATTCACAACTACATACCTCGGCCAGATAGCTTCCGAGGGCCAAAAGTGCACGGGCCCGATCGTTGGCGGCCATGTCGCCGATGGAGGAGTGGGCTTGTCTCATGCTGTCCGGCAGCAGTTCGGGGAACATGCGCAGGATTGTTAAGACGTCTGTCTTGATTTCTCCGAAGAGTGCGAACGATTCGTCAAACTTCTTCTGGTGGAATAGATTCAGAGCCGCCTTCTTCTTAATCTCGATCTTGTGCTCCTCGGCGAAGACGTTCGAATTGTCCGCCAGCTGGATCGCCAACTCGAACTGCTTCTCCTGGATGAGATGCGAGACATTCTTCCGAAGGTTCTGTGCAGTGTCGAGGATCCAGATGTCCGAGAGGGCGCCTACGAAGACTTGTCCCCGCGCTCCATTGCACAACGACATCGCCTTCGGCAGAGACATCGTCTGGATGAGCTGCCCGTCGTAGATCGATCGAACCTCGACGCGTCCCTTCGAGAGCATCCCGACGAGGTACGGCGCATCAAACACTGAAACGCACGGAAGGTCAGTGGGAAGGCGTTTGAGAGAGTTACCGATTTGCATGGGAACCTCGCTGAATCGGTACTCGTCGACGGGTCGATTGCCCCACACATCAGTCGTCACCACCGTCTCGTTCCGAACAAACGCGACGCGTCCCCGATCGATCGGAATGATTCCGGGCTGGCAGTTGAAGTTGAGGAGCCGAGTCACGAAACCGTTCCAGCCTTCGGGAGGCGACGGCGAATCGTCGGAAGATTTCGGCGACGTTTTGTCCTTCTGCATCGTCATCGAGAAGTATTCGTTACGGACTGCGAAGAAGATGACTTCGCCGACGCATCTGGAAGAGCCATTTCGAGATAAGAACGTTGAGTTCGTGATTCCGATTACCTGATGCAAGTCGGAGTGTCAGAGAAGACGGGATTGTAGTCAAGAGCCACTTCGATGAATTCCTTGTGTCCATCTTTCTCGCCCCACTTGAATAGGTACAGCTTTTTCCGCGAGGAAACAATTACATAGAGGTCTCCAGAAGTCTGAAAGTTGAGAATAGAAACTTGAAACTTTTAACTGTTCATACTTTTGGAGTGAATCTGGCGAACGTCTGAACCGGCTTCACTTTGTGAATCAACGTTTCCACTTTGAATTCCGGATCGCTGAGCTTGTGAGCCATCAATTGTCCGTCGGAAACGCACAAGAGAAGATCCTCCTGCTCGCAAACATTCAATTCGAGGACTGCTTTTTTGTGAAACGTTTTGCAAATGTTCGTCAACTCGAATCCGCGTCGATCTGCATCGATAAGAGGGGTTTCGTGTGATAAATTGCACGTTTTCGGTGAGACTTACTTGGCGAAATCGAGTAGACGTACAAATGACCGGCTCTTCCGCCCGCCAGCACACTGAAACTCGATTCATGTGATGAGTTATCCTTATTTTTCCAGTTTTCGACCGGTTTCTCGAGTTTGTCGCCTTGAAATGAGAGGCATGTCACTTCGACGGGCAATCGAAGAGCGACTTCACTTGGAGTGTACGCGTCATACATTTCTCGAGTCGAAAAACCTGGAAAACTCTGATTTATCGACAAAGTTATCGCAGAAAACTTGCGAGACAATAGAAACAAACACCTTGTCCGTGTGGAGTACACGGCGTGAGGACTAGAAAACGCCAGTTGGCGGCCGCAGTCGAAAAACGCGGGAGTTCAAAAAAATAATAAGTGCGACTTCTTCTACTGTTAAATTGCGGGTAGTACGACACTCCGCTCTTTTAGTAGTACGACACTCCGCCCTGAATTTTTTGGTTCCAATGTTTTTTTTATAATTTAAATGTAAATATCTTTTCACGAACAATGAGCAATAACAAACAAATCCCTCCGGCTGAAGAAAAGTGAGTTATCAGTGTTTCGAAGCTTTCCTCAAGAAACCGAGTTCAGGACAGCCGAAGAGCTCGCAGACGAATGCAGAGAGCTTCTCGAAAAACTTCGAGCGACTCTGAGTGGCGCCAAGCCGCTCTCAGCGCCAAAAATATACGAAGAAATTGTTCGAATAGCTATAGGTATGTGGGATATGGTTTATGTCCTTCAAACTATGATGTATTTCAGCTGCAAAGATGGATCTGACGCTTTGCGAGGAGGGAGCGAAGATGCTCGCCGACTTTGCAAAAGAGGCCACGATCTTCAAACGTCGAAAGTTCACAGAGAAGATCTCAAGGATCGACCTTCCCTCGACAGTGCTCTTCCTCCGCGCATCGACCCGCGTCCTAGAGGCGGGAATCTCCCTAGACGCGTGCCTCACGAAGCACAACTACAAGGGAAGGATGCATTCCGGCTTCGTCCTTTTTAAAAAACGAAGTATTCTACCTTTCTTTTCAGTTTTCTTCCAAATCTGATCACTTCAGAACTGAGAACACCTGTCGTTTACGGAAACAACAAGTTCGGACAACTTGGTGTGGGTCCCGAGCAGCCGATGGTCAGCAGTTTCACCGAGATTGCTTTCGGTACGAAAGAAAATCAAATGAATGTAAGCGAGTTATCGAAGACTGAAATGAAATTCGGAAATACACCCAGGTGAAAGAGATCTTCATTGGATCTCATCACAGCATCTTCCGCATGCAGAGCGGCGAGTACTACGCGTGCGGAAAAGCGATCAACTTCATCGAGGACGAGAAAGATCCGAACAAGATCATCTCGACACCCGTGCGTTTAGAGTATTTAGAGTATGCGGCGCAGAAAAGCAAAGTTCCCTTGAACGTCATCTTAACCGCCAACTCGACAAGATTTGTCAGTCACCAGACGACGGGAGACCTACTAATCGGATCGGTTGATCCCGAAATGCATGGATTGATCAGTCATCGACCCGGATCCAATGTCGCGATCATCCCTTCAGAAAACCTGATTACTAGGAAGAAAAGGGAGGACTTCCACAGGAAGATCAGTCTTGCGAATCTGAAAGGACAAGTGGTGCCAGTGGTGATCCAAACGGACGGCTTCTGGAGGCTAGACTCGGGACAGTTTCCCAGTCTCCACCCGATCTCGTTTTTCGTATGCGGAAAGAACGTCGAGGCGGACCTTTTGTGGAAAAGTTTCCACGTCTGTGGACCGGGTCCGAACGAAGGAGTCATCTACGCGCGCCACGGTCGGACGCTCTACCGGGGAACACTGATGTTCGCGCCTAGAGCGAGACAGGACGATGTGCGAGCGTCGGATGAGATGTCGGACGATCCGTCGGACGATGAGTGCGAAACTGCGGTGCTGGTGGCGATGATGGAGGAGATGGCGCTCCCGATGCGGGTCGAGTGGTTCGGAGCATCCGAAGATGGCACTTCTCTTATCTTCCTGGTGGGATTTGCGTTTCCAGGTGGAACCACAATGGGTTTGTTTTCAGCCGAAGGATGCCTCGCCGAGGAAGATCCGCGAACACCTGCCGCAGATCGTATCTCGAGCCATTTGGACCTATTCTCGCCTTGAAGAGCCGCTGAATTGCGATTATTGCCTCTACACGAACGAATTGCTTAACCTGCGACTGACGGCTGCGCTGGAGCGATTCTCAGAGTGGAAGCCCGACTGGAAAGCGTGGATCTTCCATACCACCGGTCTCGCCGTCGACGGAGTCCCGTTCCTGCAGGTCTTCAAGACGATCCACATCATGTTGTACTCGGAAGAAGAAAAGGAAGCGCCTGAGGTGTTAGAGAAAATCTGGTGTAAGAACGATGAAAAGTGTGTGGAGTTGCTGGACGCGGAGTTGATGGATGTGTTCAATACGCGCGCGAGGGCTCCTTCGTTGGTGGTACAGACCGAGTACGCGTACGGAAAGAATCCCGACGAGAAGGCCAAGCAAATGTAAGGGAAATAGAGTCCAGGTTCGGACGGAATTCGGGTTTCAGGCGACAGAAAGGAGTTGAGTTCTTCGACGAGCACCTCTTCCAAATCCGCAGGGCGTTAGAAAAGTTTGCGCGGCTCCCTCTGAAGTATAACTGCCGCGGTCTTACCAATCGTTTCGGATACCAGTAAGTCAACTTCAAACCTCTATTCCCGATACCCCATTCACTTTTCAGCATCTTCCATCTCATTGGACAATTGGAAGAGGCATTCAAAAATCTGAGAAAGATCCCACGCACCACGCTCTACATCAAACCATTCGAATCGACGTTTCGCGCTGATCTGGTCGAGGTGTCCGCCAGAGACCGTCTCGAGAAGGGCGACATCACCGAGAACGATAAAATGTTCGAGCTGATCCGCGTGGAAGCGGTCGGCGTGCGTCAGAAGGTCCAGGAGGGTCCCGTCGAGCACTTTCCATTCAGCATCAGAACGACGCGTTTCTTTATCGAAGCGATAGACCCACAGCTCATGGGGCAAGTGAAAGACGGAGTGCTTAACTTGAACAATGTATGCCTTTTCGACGAGTCGGACGTGAGATTTCACAGCTTCCTCGACGCTTTTTTCCATGTGAAGAACGACGAGGAGCGCGTCAGAAGAGAGTTTAATAAGTTAGATTTCCACTCGAAAACCACTTTTCTGACTTCTGATTTCAGGCCCATCTCTGTCTGTGATCTATTGAGCTCTGTTCCCGAGGAGGATCTGTACGAGATCACCGTTCTGGACATCTCGAATTACGTGGAGGACGAAGGAAGAGAGGAAGGCAACATGACAGACGTTTCGTATACCGTGTGCAGGTTCCCGAAAGCCCTCTTCCAACTTTTCTCCGATGGATACGACGCCGGAAGAAGGAGGAACGCCGAGCTCAAAGGGACCAATCCCGACAAGTTCTCCCTTCCTTTCCGAGCTGAAACGCTCAACGCGGTGATCCAGGTTCTTTACGACATTCGCTATTTGTTCAATTTCGACATGAAGATGGTATGAGTGCTGAAAAAATTGGTAGTTTCATTTCATATCCTAAAATGTTTCAGAAGAAGGAGATCTACGAGGTGTGCATGTACTGCATCTTCTCCGCCGCCATCCCCGACGTCCTTCAAATGATCGTCAGGACTGCTGTTGAGGAAGACGTCGGTTATATCAATCGCCTTTTCGAACAACATCCGGAAAAAATGGCCTTGATGGTCGGCGAGCATCGTCCGGACATTCTGCTCTACTGGAAGAGCTTCCAGATCTCCAGCATGGAAATGTTGAAAAAGTTGGTATGCCGTCTCTATTCTTACAAATAACGTTCTTCAGCATTTGCGAGTTCACAAAGGCGAAATGCTACAAAGAGTACACGAACATAGGTGCCCAACAGAAGCTTCTCCTGCGCAGCCATCCGGACAAAATGGTCGACCACGAACGCGCGGACCATCAGTGGCTCTTGAATCGTCTGTCCGACGAGGACAAGGACAAGGACGTCAGATGGGAGCTGACGGTGAGTTCCTCAGCCTCCTCCCCATGATGTCGCAACCGACAATCATTCCAGCGAACGTTGTTCCTGTGGGACGGATGGCGCCCTGACCCAAACTCGCGCGGATACAACACAGGCGCTCGCCGACGTCGTCGAGAGGCCTCTGACACACCGCAAGACTTCGTCTAGGAAGCGAATGCCCTTTCAAATAAAGTCGATCTCCGATTGAATTCCCCCATCAGATCTCGAACTCGAAACTCATCAATCTTTAAATTTCTTACCGTCTGACAACTCAGATGATGCTAGTTTTACCCTGATTAATCACCACCTTCTTGAACTATTGAAATGTACATTGAAATTCTGAAATGAACCTTCCGACATTCGATATACCGTATCGATCGGTTTCCCAGTGAGAACCGGGAAAAAAGACGACGAGTTCCCATGATCGCTCTGTTTTCTCAGGAATCGAGTGTCGACGCGACCACACGCGATTCCCCTCTCTTCCCACAACGCGCCGTCCAATTCCAACAGCAGTCAGTGCCATAAAAGAGAGAGCCAAAAAGGTGCGGGGCAGGTTTCCTGGCCAACGCACGCACAAAAAGAGCCCTCCTCTCTCTCTTGGACACACATAAAACCATAAAAGAACATAAAAATTTATATGCGTCCTGGTGGCGAAATCTATAAAACAATCGCATCTCTTCTCCCCTTCTTTTTCGTCTTTCCTCGCTCCCTCCTCGCTCCTTCTCCTTCTTCTTCTTATTCATTTTTCCCTTCTTTCCGTCTTTTCGACCGTTTTTCTTCTTGTTTCCGATCGTTTCATGGACTCGAAAATGGTGGACGTGGAGCTGCAGGAGGCGTTGATCGCGTTCCACAAGTGTCTCGAGAACGAGCCGCAGACCGCAGTTCACTGGTACGCCGGCATCGTCGACCACACGAAATGTAGGCGTCGCTGATTCAGAAGAAGTAGAAGAAGAAGACGTGCTTTCAGATGCGAACGACATCAGTGTGGCGGAGGACTGCGCGCAGGTGCTCGCCCAGTACATCAAGAATTCCAGCGAGTGGAAGCAACGATACATGGCCGAATGCGTCAGTTTCCCTCTCTCCCTCTAGTTTCTCATTTTACTTGTCCCTCAACTTGTCACGCAGTGGGACACCTCTCTCCCTCTCCTTTTCTGTCTAGTACTGCCACGTCATACTTGCCACGTCAGTGACTATTTCGTTTCCCATTTCAGATCCAGGATCTCTACTATCCGGCGAAGATTCTCATCCTGAAACACTTTACCGATTTCGAACTTCCCGGCTTTTCCATCGACCTCGTTTTGTCTGAAAATGCAGCCGATTCCGGCGATGCGGGCGGATTGGAACTGTTCCAGAAGTCAAGTAATCTCCCCGCCCTCTCCCTATCAATTTCAGCACCGTTTCTCTTTCAGAAATGAGTTGTCCGGGTATGGTTTTCGGGCGGAACGTGTGCGGAAAACTCGGTATCGGTGCCGGAATTCGAGTCGTCACCAAGTTGACTCCACTCGATTTCCAGGTTATTGGCGCGTTTTCTCGAAACGAGAAAAGTAATCAGCAGCAAATGCAATCCGCCACTTTTGCAGTTCAATCTCGCCTTTTTGGGCAACAATCACGCGATTTTCTGGAAGTCGTCGAGCGGAGAAGTGTGGGCGTGCGGCAAATCGGAGAACTTTTTGAGACGAGCGAAAAGTCTGGAAATTCCAGACAACTATACGAGACCGATCAAGTTGGACTACGTGGAATTCATGGTAATTGCACAATGAGCAGGGATGGGGGTTAATAATGATATCGGCGATTTTCAGAAAGAACGCCCAATCATTGAGATGGGCGATAATTACACGAAATTCATCAATTACACGGAGGAAACCACTTTATTCGTCGGAAATCCTATAGAAAAAGAGAAAATATTGAAGGCGGAGAAGCCGGAAAACGTCGAAAACGGGGTGAACTGTTTGAA
This sequence comes from Caenorhabditis afra, assembly GCA_963570955.1. Classification (NCBI taxonomy): domain Eukaryota; kingdom Metazoa; phylum Nematoda; class Chromadorea; order Rhabditida; family Rhabditidae; genus Caenorhabditis; species Caenorhabditis afra. The sequence goes on along the minus strand of OY751536.1, from coordinate 8,808,127 downwards.
ATGGACGAGGAAAGACGACGACGTTCTGCCGGTGAAGACGAGCGTTTCAGTGGATTACAAGGGGAAACCAGTGACGGTAGGGAGCTCCTGAAAGTGCTCGAAAGACAAAGAAGATCCCTCACAGGTCTCGATTCGCGGCTACCATTGGGAGTGCGCCGAGCTGGCGAAGAGCGGGAGACTGGTCCATTTCATGTGCGGGAGGAGAGTTCCCGAGCTGGTCGGTGTTTCGGTTTGTGCGGATGGTGAGTCGAAACTTCGGATTGGTCACTTTTGAGCTTCTATCCATTGTCAGGAAGTGTCTGGTATCGGGACGAGTGCACTCTGTACAAGGGATCCCTGCACTTTGCCGACAATCACGAACATCTCGTCGCTTCCCTTCGCGAGATCCCTTTTCACATGAAGATCGGCGGGTTCTCAGTGGCGCCGGACGGCCAGTCGATCATCATCTTTGTGCGTTTTCATCGGTGCCCTTTCCCCGTGTCTTACGGTAGTTTCAGACGAATCGCAAGAATAGACACGTGGAAGAGTTCCATCCGCGGCCACAAGTCGACTTTTCCACGTTCATCCAGCTGACTTATGATCCGTGGCGTGACTACATTTGTCGCGACATTCAGAAGACTATAAAGAATATGGATAGATTGGAGACGTTCCTTCGGGATAAGTACACCAAGAGCTACAATGAATACGGTAGGTTTGGAGCATCTAACGAACCGTTTAAGATTTGATTGGACAGGCTTCGTCTGCGACAACGTCGAGACACTGAAAGCGATCGATAATCTGTATCACTTGATCAGAGTGCGACCCGGAGAAAAGATGCCGGCAATGATGCTGAACCTCGCGGAGTTCGGATCCGATCAGATGTCGCAGCACATCATCGTCAACGCGCATCTGAAGAACGCCGAGGAGGCGGAGTCGTTGAGAGTTCGCGTGGAGCCGGGGGACATGTTGTTCGAGAGAGTGTAAAGATTCAAAGGATGTATGGGTAAAGAGTGGTTTCCTTTCCAGCGTGGCAGAAGCGCAGCGACAGATTGAGCACAAGATTAGAGTGATACGCGCTGGGCTCCAGACCCTCAAGGCTCTCCAATTATCGGATGAGCACGAGGGCATCTGGACGTATCTGAAGTTCACGACGTTCATCGGACACTACGAAATACGATGGAAGGGCGGAAAGGGAAGATTCGAGGAGAAGGAGCCGATGGTTCCGTGCTTCCAGACCAGAGATATCGCTGGAATCGTCAAGAGAAGAGCCCACACTCGACGTCTTCTGGATTCCGAAGACGACGGATTGAAGGACCTCGTCAAGGTCGGCCATCAGAGAAACACCTCTCTTTTCACAATAGTTCGATGTTTCTAGGTACAAGCAGTGGCGCATCGGAGTGACGTGACGAAAATGAACGTCTTCTACTTGTATCCGATCTTCTTCTTCGTCCTGAAGCCGTTCGTCGAGGCCATGAATCCCGGCCTTCTGAATAGGATCGATGAGCACAATGTGTTGGATTTGAATGACATTTGTGACAGAGATAGGGACAACTTCCGGTTTGTGAGCTTAATTCAAGACGTGTCTGGGTGTGGGCACCAGAATGACTTCAAGAATTACAAGCGGTGAGAAGGGGGGACTAGGAAACCCCACGAATTCCTCTTCCAGACGCATTTCTCTCGACCGCATCGTCTTCTACCACCCGGACGTCTACACAGTGCAAACTACAGACGGAAAGATCGTGAAGGTCCCGAAGATTCTGTTTCGTCTTTTCTCGATTCTTTCCATCGACTCAGAGGAGTTCAAGCTGAATGCTCGTGGAGATTTGGTTGTACTCGGCATGGAAGCTCTCTTGGACATGCGGGAGATTCTGGAAGTTTCCACGTTTGTGGTAGGCGTGACGTCTTCTGGCAGGTGATTCAGATCGGATTTTCAGAAGTACGAGCTCTTCTGCTTCTACACGCACGCTCTGTTCCTCGAGGCGAGCAGCGATGTGTTAAAGATGATCGTGCTCACCGGGGAGGAAGAGGACGTGCACGTTTTCCGGCGTCTCTTCGCATCTCATCCTAAGGAGACAACTGAGATGTTGACCCGTTTCCGACCGGAAATTTTGATTCTCTGGACTCAACTCCCCGTCCCTGCGCCTCAACTTCGCTACTTGGAAAAGTGAGAAGCTCCAAAAACTGTGTAACTTTACCATAATCCTCAGAATCTACGAATACCTTTCATACAAACGTCGCTTTGTGAAGCCTCTGCCGCATAGTAACTTCGTTTTGAGCCGCGAAGAGGTGCTCGCTTGCCCGGTGAGCCCGGATTGGCTCCGCGGGCATTTCAGTCGGCCTGATCTCGATTCTGAGACCGGTGTGATCAAAGCAATTAACGTAGGGACGATGAACCGTCCTTGAATTGAATAACTATTGAAAGTTTTACAGAAATACCTGAAAGAATGAGTATTGTTTCTAATGTTTCGACATCTATTTATGAGTTGCAATTTGATTGCAATGATGTGGGATTTTAATCGAATAAAAATTTGCATTAACAAGAAATTTAACATTTTAATATTTACGTCTACAAAATCGAAGCGAGACGGTGAAATAATTCGCTTTTTGTTTCGTAAGATAAACCGTCGTAGGAACCGTCCGCCGCCATTCGGACTATATTTACGCGAGTGAGTGAGCAGATCGACAAGTCGAGAAGAGTCTTGAGACCGTATTTGTCGGCCAGCACAACCTTTGCAGTAATGTCGATTTTTGAGCCAATGAGGAAGTCCTCAACGTGCCGTTTCGCCGCCGTCATGAGGAAACGATCCGACAGTTCCAGAAGCTTCTCGGCATTGTTCTCTGGAATCAGAAGATTGCTCCAAGTTTACGGAAGAAAAAAAACCAGTGGGAAAGATCGGATTCTCTTGGATGAGGCTCAAAAGTGCCGCGAAATCGTCGAGTTTGACGTCGTCGATCGGAACCACCTCCATCGACTTCTCCTTGAATTCCGACGAGAAAAGCGCGCGAAAATAATCGGAATGGTAGGAAAGAAGCTGCAAAATTTTTGCAACAATCATCTAAAAGCGAAAAAAAGAGACTTACCGCCTTGTTGACATGAAGAAGTGTTCCTTCGACGTTCAAAACGACATCGGTTTTGTCAGAAAGTGCGAAATTCGACACAATCGACTGCTTTTGAGTTCGAATGATTTCGATGTCGACAGTAGAGTCGTGGAATTGGGAGTTAATATAGTTGGGAGGCACTTTCTTCTGAATAATTTGACCACAACGAGTCAACTCTGTTTTGGTAGGTTCAGCGTCGTAACTGAGCTTAGTCTGGACGACAAGACCGACGATGCCTTCCTTTTTCAGAGAGCTCCAGTCGAACTGCCACATGTAGTAATAGCTGATTTCGATCTGGCCGGTCTTTGTGTTCAGACTCGAATCTTTCACACACCTCCACACACTAGAAAGGTATGAAATGTGGTCTTTCGGGGGAAAAAAAACTATGAAAACCAACCATTTTACTCCACTTTCTGATTTGCTAGACAAAATTTGATTGTCACAAGCCTCCGAACGATATCCGCTAGTCAAGAAGATCGTAAACTTATCGGGTTCTGTTTTTTTTTCGAACATATTTAGACTTCAAAGATGAACATTGGGATTCGAGTGCGCGCTCTCGATTTGAATTAAGAGTGAGCAATGGGTGTATTGCAGATTCTTAAAATGAATACAGTATACCTTGTATTACCGTACTGATCTTCCTGCGTTCCGAAAAAACTGAATAATTATTTATTGCAACTATTGTAGGGACGATCAACAGTCCGTAGATCGAATAACTATTGAAAGTTTTGTTCCGAATGTTTCGACCATGTTGAGTTGCAATTAAGGTTACACAGATGTCGAATAAAAAATTTGTTTACCAGCAGCAACAAAAACAATGAAAAACTAATCTTCGATTAACAAGAACGTAACCAGACGGTGAAACAGTTCGCTTTTTGTATCGGAAGATAAGCCATCATACGAACCGTCTGACGCCATTAGGGCGATGTTTAGGCGAGTGAGTGAGCAGATCGACAAGTCGAGAAGAGTCTTGAGACCGTATTTGTCGGCCAGCACAACCTTTGCAGTAAGGTCGATTTTTGAGCCAATGAGGAAGTCCTCAACGTGCCGTTTCGCCGCCGTCATGAGGAAACGATCCGACAGCTCCAGAAGCTTTTTGGCATTGTTCTCTGAAATCAGAAGATTGCTCCAAGTTTACGGAAGAAAAAAACCAGTGGGAAAGATCGGATTCTCTTGGATGAGGGTTAAAAGTGCCGCGAAATCGTCGAGATTGACGTCGTCGATCAGAACCACCTCCATCGATTTCTCCTTGAATTCCGACGAGAAAAGCGCGCGAAAATAATCGGAATGGTAGGAAAGAAGCTGAATTCGTTTGAATAGTTGACTGCAAAGGAAGAAATGAGACTTACCGCCTTGTTGACATGGAGAAGTGTTCCTTCGACGTTCAAAATGGCATCGGTTTTGTCAGAAAGTGCGAAATTCGACACAATCGACTGCTTTTGAGTTCGAATGATTTCGATGTCGACAGTAGAGTCGTGGAATTGGGAGTTAATATAGTTGGGAGGCACTTTCTTCTGAATAATTTGACCACAACGAGTCAACTCTGTTTTGGTAGGTTCAGCGTCGTAACTGAGCTTAGTATGGACGATAAGGCCGATGACACCTTCCTTTTTCAGAGAGCTCCAGTCGTACTGCCAAATGTAGTAATATCGGTTTTCGGCCTTGCCGTTCTTTGTGTTCAGATTTGAATCTTTCACACATTTCCACGCACTAGAAAATCAATATTTAAATGTGTTGTTTCAAAAAAAAAGATGAAAACTGACTAATTTACTCCGTTTTTCGATGAGCGGAACACAATTTGATCGCTACAATTTTCCAGACGACTATTGTTGCGCAAGACGATCCTGAACTTATCGGTTTCCATTTTTGTTAGAGAGAGTTAAATTGCTAAAAAAATTGCCGATTCTGTAACTTTTCGAATATTGGGAACAAAATAGGCGAATTGATCTGGATTACGCATTGCGTACTTCCCAGAACATAACAGTATTCTGAAAAAGTTTGTAATAGTTTTTGAATATCAATTTACTCGACAAATTCAATAGAAATACAAAAGGAAATATGAATACAGATACCGCAATCAGGATAAAAAACAGGCGTTAAGGGTTAACGGAAAGTCCGGCGATGGCTAATCAAAAGACAATGTACAGACAAGAAAGGGTGCAATTTCTAAAGAGAAACAAACAAAAAATAGACCGTTGACAGGTTTAAATCGGGGGGAGACATAGATCGAGGGAGCTGATAATGGATAAGAAATCGACCCGTACGAATATATACAGAAAAAAGAGGGGACACAACTAGACAGGTAGACAGTGACATGGTTACATGGGTTAATGATGATGGGCTTCAGATGAAAGAGACACGGAATTTTACAATAGACTACAAGTGATTCATCGATTTCTTATCCGGACTGGTCCTGGCGGAGCGCTTGCGACGCCACAGTGTTCGGCGTGATCTGGCAGTACATCTCGTATCGGACGTCTGGCGAAACGTCCGACGCGATGCTCTCGTACATGTTGACGCTCGGCGTTCGCATCTCCTCGGCAATCTTTCGGATCGCCAGCTGCTTCAGAGACGGGGCTGCAAAGTGGGAGATAGTCCACACTTCCTTACGAATCGGCATCAAACTACATCATTTTCTAGACGGTTGCGTCATGTTCTAAGCTGTCAGAAAGTCAGAAAACACTTGGTTGTACTACTAAACAGAGTCTAGTAAGAGATAATTACTCACAGAAATCGAGCACGTGAAGATCGGACAGATCGGCGAGTCCGTTCGAAGTCGGTGTGACGGGAAGTTGTCCGCGCTGGCACTGCGGGTTCGGCATCGTGCCGCCGAACAGGAACACCTTGCCGTTGCACACAACCGAGCAGTGACGACGACGGGCGGTCGGATACGCGCCGAGCACCGATATGACGTTCCAGTTGGCGGTTTTCGGGTTGAAGCAGTAGAGCTCGTTGTAGTGGATGTTGCGTGTTCCGAGATACCCTCCGAACATGTACATCTTGCCGGCGTAGACCCACGTCGAGTGGCTTCTTCGGCCGCCCGGACGGCTCCCGGTCACCTCCGGTCTCATCCACTCGCCCGTCGTCAGATTCAGCGCCGTCAGCGTGTCATCGTACATATCCTGACTCGTGTGGAACTGAAAACGGATGAGGCGTCACGGGAAAGGAATGAGAGATGAGAAAATAAGTAGATTAGCTCAAAACCGATTAGATTCTTCACACCACATTCCATCAGTAGTCAGTTAGCGCAGAAATCAAAGAAAGCGTGCAAACCGAGAAAAAGATCAGGAACGAAAGGAACGAAAGACGCACTGCACACATACCAAGTGCTCGTCACCGACCTGACCGTTTTGGTCACTTCTGCCGCCGAAGATGTACATGAAGCCGTCGATGACCGACGCCGTGTGGAAGTCTCTCCAAAGCGGCGGCAAGTTCTGCAAACAAGATGAAGTTCATTCGTGAACCCTTCCGGCTTCAAAACAAACCTTCGTGGGCATCTCCCTCCACGTGCTCGTATCGAAGTCGAAGACGAACGTCTCCTGGCTGAACCGTTGCGAGTCCTCCTCGTAGCCGCCGAAGACGTACATCTTGTTGCGCCACACGACAGCCGTGTGACCGTCACGTGAAGGCGGGATGAACCCTTCGACGTCGATTTTTCGCCACACACAGTGATCTGAAATGTGCGGATAATCGGCTGTTTTTAAGTTGATCGAAATCCAGTTTTTCGAAACATTGATACTTCCCGGTACACACCGGGTCTCTCTCTTTCTGCAAAACACAAGTTTCGTGCTCACCGGGATCGAACTCGTGCACCATATTGCACGCGCCGTAGTTGTCGTTGCGGCCGCCCCACACGTAAGCCTTTCCCTCGTACTCGACGACCGTGTGTCCATACCGCTGGTAGGGCACCGCGCCGCCCATCTTGTCCGACTCTTCCGCCTCATCGAGCTCCGTTTGTGTGTAGATGCGCTCCTGGTGCGCGTATCCCGGCTGCACTTTTACCCATCGGTAATTGTCTGGAAATTCGAATTCGCGTGGTTTTTGGTCTCTCCGTGATAAGAGTGACCGAATCGCGGAATCGCTATCAGTTTACTGTTTCAGATGATTGTCATGTGTCTTATTTCAACGGTTCCGCATTGCGCAGCAAATTTTCAAAGATCGTTGGCCGAAAAGGAAGAAAAAAAAATGGTCAAAGACGAGAAACCGGTAATTTTGCACGCCATATCTCGGCCCGCGGTCAAATCAATCGACCTTTTGGCAGCGAAAGGAGAGATGCGCGCGCGCCTGCCTGCGAGGTCGTTTTTACAACCACACAAATTTCGAAACGAACCGGTATTCAAGACGTGAACATCAAGAGGGTCCTTGTCGTCGGACACTTCGCCGCTGCAGTAGCCGCCGAACGAGTAGATCTGAAACGGACTTTGTCAGGTTTTCGTGTTGCTCAGACGCTTGTTTTTCGGGAAACAAGCGGTGCAAACAGGTATTTCGGGATGAAAAGGACAAAGTCTTTTGATGTTCCGAAAGGTTAATGACGTCAATGTGATGCACCAACTGACGCGAGCTGATAAGCAGAAAGAGATCGGTCTCGGCGCCTCCTCCGCCGCCGACAGCTGACTCGCTCGCTTTTTTCCGCCGAAATATACAAAATTTGTCTCGCGAGACTCACTCTTGATCCGACGACGATCGCTGCGTGATTCACTCGACGCGGCCCACCCTCCAAATGCACCGTCCACGTCGCCATTGGAATCGGAGTGTTCGGTATTGAGTGATCTGGAAAACTCTCTTTGAAGTTGGAGATAACGAGATCAGAAGTGAGGAGCGGAAAAGTCATCGGAGTGTTGAAAACGGACTAATACGTCGTTTTCGGATACCCGGGGAGGTGATTTGTGTCACTGGAGAGTCGGTCACAAGAGACGCAGATGTGGAACAGAGTGAGAGAGTAAGAGCTGGGAGGAGGAGCGAGACGGAAAGAGGGCACTCAGACCGAGTGCTCACGCAGAAAGCGGTCCCCTCCGGAAGACGGCTTTTCTGACACGGAAGTGTCGTTTTTGAAAGGTTTGTAGTGTGGAATTATCGGGTTCTGTCGAGTAAGACTCCATTTTTTCAGCGAAAAAGGGGATTTGCATCAATTGGCATGTTTTTCGCGCTAACAGTCGAGAAGGCTTGCATCAGATTATTATTTTTCATTACAGCTGAGAGCAAGAAGCGGATTTTGAAAAATATTTGTATTTTGAAGAGGAAATCACAAAAAAATAAATACGAGCTCGAGCTTTTGATTCGAAATTCGCGCACTGAAACTCGTGTGCAATAGAGCGCGATTGCATCAAGCTCTCGCCATATCGGCCGGCTTTCAGCATTCGAAATACAGTCTTGACTGAAAAATCGGGTGCCCTCTCGACCCTTAACCCCTTAAAAAGACAAGATAGACATCTGAAAAGATGCCGATCACCATTCGCAAGGGGGCGAAGGAGCGATCAAAACTGAAGATAAAGGGGCGCCAGCGATGACTATTACTCGAGAACAATGGCAGAAAGGCGAAAAAAAAGAGAGAAAGAGGGAGAAAAGTGGGCGTGGCTTGTTAACCTTCGACAGGGGGTGTCTCAATATCTGCGTCTCTTGTCACGCGCCCGCACGCGCCACCCGAGAAAATGGGATGGGACGGCAAAGGTGAAGGCCCCCTCTCAGTATATCCGCCGGGTGGTGACGAATTCGAATGGCAATTTGACGGTGAAAGAAGAGAGAGAAATTAAGAAAGTGAAGGTCGACGAGGAACACAGCATTTGAAAGGGGGCAATGACCTCTGAAACGGCCGCAAAACCCAGTTCAAATGAGGAGAAGAGAGAGAGAATGGAAAAGAAGACGTTGTTGAAAGAACATTAGTTCGATTTCCCCGGGGAGAGCCGAAAAGAAGACTTCATTAAGGAGGAAGAGAGAGGGAGCTTCCATTAGGAAGGACGAAAATGAGAAAAAAAAGGAGAAGAGGAGCGGCGGCTCACGGAGCCCGAGCCCACAGCTGCTCCTCGTTTTTTTTTTTGCTTTTCCGGTGAATGATGAAAAGGCTCTAGGCTAATTTCTTCCTCGCCTCTCTTTCCCACACACACACGCACGCAGGCAGGGGCAGTTGTTGTTTTTGTGTTGTCTTTTTTGTTTGCCGATGGGGTGGTGGTGCGGCGGTTGCGGCGACGGCGGCTGACGGAATGTGTACTAGTACAATCGGAATGGCTTTCTTCTATTATACACACTCACTGATGACAACTTTCTTCGCTTTCAGCAGGTTGCAGACAAGAAAGAGAGAGCGTGAGCCAATGCTCGACGCTGGACTTTTGAACGTCATCCGACGAAGTCGATATGAAATGAGAGGCCGCGGCTGTGGCGATGGGTGGAAAGTGAAAAACAGACGGCTTTGACTTTGGTGGCTCTCCCGGAGCATTACAGACGGCTAATCCGAGAAAGAGAGAGAGAGAGAGGGGCGGGGGCTCTATTGCTCATAAATATATGAGCAGCAACCGAGAGCAACCGACGGAGGAAGGGGGCCCGGGGAAAATGAAATTAAGCTCTCGCTCCTTCCCAACGCTTTTTGCTCGCCGAGTCGTCGAAAAGTTAGATGAAAGAAGAGGGCAAAGTGTGCGAGAAACAAACACGAAAAGAGTTGAAAAGAGAGAGAGAGTGAGGACCGGAATCGAAAGCGCGGAAACGAAACACAGAGTGTGTTCGATTTGTCTCAATGCGAGAGGCGAGAAATGGCACCGGAGAGGAAATGGGGAATGGGTCGAATGGGGGAAGAAAAGGGCGGAAAGGAAACGAAGAAACACGCTCCATTGTGCTCCAATGTTGCTCAGCTGTTCTGGAGAGCCAGTTGAGCCCTACAACTCGGTTGTTTGTTTGGCTGACTCTCAGTGGTTCCCTCTTCTACCCGTGGAGTAGGTGACTCGTCTTCAGAATGTCTTCAGAAGGCGTGACTGTTCCTCTTCCTCGTTTCTCTTGTTCGTGAGAAGGGGGGTACTCTTGTTGTTGTTTTCACTCTTACAGAAAGGTTATCTCGATCCGCCGATCGGATGGTGGCAGAAAAAGGAAACAAAAAGTGAAAGAAGGGAAGCGAAACGAATGATGGGGGATTACTGTGCGACGGCGGATCGGAAGGCGGGGATTTTTGAAACCGTGAGGGAAAGGTCAATCAACTGGTTCTCACTGATTTGAAAGGAAGAGGAGGAACTGAAGAAAAGGTTTCTTCTAGAAGAGGCCACAAAGGAGGCCACGATGACTAAGTGTGATTCTCGAACAAAAAACTATAGGGGGGAGGAAACAGTGTAATCGGAGGAGTGCCATTAGTTTCAAAGTGTAAACCAAACGAGTCCGCGACGACGCCGACAGAAGCAGGCAGAAGAGGGGCACCCTCACTCATTCATTATTCGAGAAGGTCGACGACGTCTTCTCGAGACTCTTCTAGCTGAAACTAGTTCCTCTCGATCACTTCGCCGCCACTTCATACAGTTACAGCACACAACTGAAACTGCCCTCTGTGTTTGAGAAACACAAGAAGAAGCAGATGAAGGAGAAGAAGGAAACTGCTTGTGAGACTGACTGGAACTGTCTGAAAAGGGTCAAGCTATAAAGATTTCGAGGCGAGATATACAGGGGAGAGAAAGAAGAAGAAGAAGTTACACATCGGCCCCCTTTAAGGTATTTGAAGTTCCCCTTATCAGAAGCAGCAGAAGAAGAAGTGGAAGGAGGCACGTGGGGGGAGGGAGGAGGAGGATGGTCAACAAGGGAACAAAGTTTGAAGTAGACTAGTGATAAGCGATTCAACGCTCCGGTTTGTAGCGCGTGCACGTATGTGCTCGTCAGACGTCGCAGTGTGACTTTGTACTGAATTGATCGGAACGCGGGGGTAACGTGACAGTGACACCTCCCTTCTCTCGACTAATCTATCGGAAAAGCGAGAAGGGGCTCATTCCTTGAGCGGATTGCCTCTCCGAGTGTTTACGTTTAACGGCGGGCAGGGCGGTTTTCCGTTTCAGCAGTCAATCTCGCGTGTTTTTCTATTTTGCGAATCGCTTTCGCCTCCGTTTTTGGATTCTCGCGGAAATCCGAGCAGAACTACAGTACTCTTGAACATGAAAAGAAGGAAAGGTGTGAGTGGAAATGAGGGAATGGAATCCATCGGGTGACAGTCGGAAACACGCCCGAATACCAGTTGGAGGGCACGCCTGGGTAACGCTTCTTCTTGAACATCCAACCTCTGTTTTCGTGGAGAAAGAACGAGGAGAAGCGAAAGTGGATACGGGCGGCGGGCAGATTGAAAAAGGGAAAAGTAGCAAGGAGACCACTTTTGCCTATTCAACGGCTGTTTGGCAGTAGTAGTTTCGACTGAACCCTGTTTATGGCGTTAAACTTTTTATCGGCTTTCGAGCGATCGGCTAACAAAACACGGGTTTCGGTGTCGTCGCCGGGAATCCACTTCGTCGAGGGTTTCGGGTGTGAATAGCGTGACCGTGTGACCGCGTGACATGGGACCTCGCTGCTCACCATTTCGAGGTTTCATTACCGTTCCATTGCATCGGAATGTCGTCCGAAAAGGAAAACACTATGGGATTGATGCAACAACCGTTCCTCGGAACCACGTTCAGAGTGAGGGCTCTTCAATAACACCAACTACAATCGGAAAGCGCCGGGGTTTTCAGAAAGTGTTCCTCGCCATCGCCGTCGTCTTCGCTCTCATTTTCGTGTTCCTCATTTCTCTGTTATTTTACATGTCTTCAGTGTCAGTCTGCTGCTTGCTTATTTGAAAGTTCCGAATCGGAGCAGTGTTTCAGAAAAGAGAAGACCGCAACATTGGATTCGTATATTATTCATCTTACTTTCTTCACGGTTATGATGGTTTGTAAATATGAAAGGATGGTTTGATATACTTTTTGCTACTTTCAGGAAGTTATCACAGCTGTAACTATTTTATTGATTTGTGTAAATGAAGTTCCAAAGATTTGTATCAGTTTCGTGGTAAGTGGGAAACGACTCGTTACCTTATTTCCAACACTCGTTTCCCGATCTTCGTCATCTTCGCGTCCGTCTTCGTCTACTTCCACCCGTTCCACGACACGACTTCGACTTGGGAACCTCTTGATCGCGAGTTCCCGTGTCCGTCAGACCATCTCGAAACTCTTCCGGATATCAATGATTTCAGCACTTGCTTTGGCTCCTTACTTGATCTTCTTGGCAGTGCTCAATTTGTCGTTTTTGGCGTACTCATTGTACTCAGCGAGGTAAGTGTTTCAGCAAAAACGGCGAGACGCGAGTGCATAACTGTTTCATGATTCAGACGTACTCAACTATTCCTGGAAGGTGCAGGCGTCATGTACGAGGTCATCGACGGCTCCAAAACCAGTTCGACGAAGAAAGTCTGAAGAGCTCTCGTTGGGAGCAATGCTCGGCTCTGTGATCAATAAAAATGGCTTTCTCGTCACTTTTGGGTTTCTTTTCATCGAGTCGACCCGACTCAAAAAGGATTCAGAAGTTTAAAGGCATTCTCAGAAACATGAAAACGAATCTGTAGAGACATTTCTCCACAAGAACCTTCTCACAAGTTATGAGCAATACTGTTCTCTCTTTCATAAGGACCAGTAAATTAATCTGATATTGTGTGTCAGCCGACGGAAGCCAGTGTCGTGTCGATTACTGCCTGATTGTCATCGACGGGGGAGGGGAGGCTACGTGACGTCAAGAGCCGTGATTCACTTCCTTTCAGCGACAGACACTGGTCAACTTTCACGTTGACAGGATGGGTACGGGATGGCGAGATAAACAAACGGATTATCTGCCTCTCCCCGTCTCCTCTGTCAAAATACAAAATTAGAGACTATCGAACAACGGCCAATGGATTAAAACGAAGGAGGCCTATAAAAGACGGATTTGCCGCTCTGAAAACAGTCTGAAAATGCTGCTCCGGTTTCCAATAATCGTCATCGCCGTCGTCGTCGTCGGCGTTGTTTCGGCAGATCTCGGGCCGCCGATCGCCTCGTCCGAGAGTGCTCATGGTGCCGTTTCTGTGAACTCCACCGCTGTGAATGCACATTCTGCCTCTGATACTTCTGGAAGTGCTGGCCATGGCAGTGCTCCTGCGAACGGAACATCTTCAATTCTCTCGGCTGGTAATGGCTCGTCAGCCTCCACACTGCCGTCCTTGGTCACGGGACCCATCGCCATTCCGACTCTCGCTCCGCACACAGCCGGAAACTCTTCGGAACACGCTCCCACGGCAGCAAACGGTACAGTTCCCATCTTGAATGTCACGTCTTCTACCGGTAGCACTGGAAATGGGAGCTCTTCCGTTCACGCGCCTCTCACGTTCAATGGAACCCTTCCATTGGGCCTCCTTCCGAACGGAACAATGCCGTCCATGCCTTCCAATGGAACAATGACGGGTAACTTCACTCTTCCGGCGATGGTGATGAACGGAACGATGCCGTCCATGCCTTCGAATGGAACGGGTAATTTCACTCTTCCGGCGATGATCATGAACGGATCGATACCGTTGTTGGGAGGTAACGGAACCATGGCCCCGTCGAATGGAACTTCTCCCATCTCACCACTGGCCCCATTCCTTCCCAGTAACGGATCCACAGTTCCTGCGAACGGGACCACCGTCAAACCGGCGTTCCCTCCCCTAATCCCGATGAGTGCGAATGGATCGGTCTCCGCACTTCCGATGAACGCGACGATGTTGCCTCTGAACGGAACCCTTCCCATGGGTGTCACCACTCCGAAACCGATGAATGGGACCCTAAACGGCACGACTCTCTCCCAAATCGTCGGACTCACCACCACCACCATCAAGCCGGGAACGGTCGGAAACTCAACGACAATGGCGCCTCCAGGTGGAACGACCACCAGTTACTGCTCTTCCGGCGACGCGCTAGTCTTCGCCGGAACATGCTACCTGACTCTCACGGGCCTCGCGACGGAAATGGAGAACATGGACAACGGCAAGATGATCGACACCGCCTCGATTCAGACGGTCGCCGGATACTGTAAGACGTTCCAGGTGAGCAGATCCCCAACCTTCTTCCTAATCTTTTTACTGTTTTGCAGACGTGTCTCACTCAGTTGACTCCGTGCGGTGACTTCAACGACACCACCGCCACGAGCACCATCAGCGAGTTCTGCACGTTCTACCGCTTCGCCACCAGCAATCTGTTCATCGGATGCACCACCAAAATGGCAACTGTCGACCCCAAATATCAGACGTGCATGACTGCCGCCTCGGCAGTGATGCTCGACTTCAACGTGAGCATACCAATCTGAAGTTAAGAGCTCGTTTTCCACTTTCAGAGCACGCTTCCCGTCAAGTGCGCCGCTCTGAAGAACACGACAAACTGCGCGGTGACAGAGGTGGAGAACCAGTGCTCGATCATCTCCACCTACAGCTACCAGATGTTCGTGAACCGACACCTCCAACAGTGGAACTGCTAGAAGCGGGAACACGTAGACACTTCCGATAAACGATACAATTTCGATCTCTTGGGCCTCTTTGTCGATAAAATAAATAACGCATTTTCTCGAAAACATCAGTGACGTGGCAGACGACTGAGTCACTTTTCATCAATATGTTCCGACTTGAGACACCATTGAAATGCGAGGAAATTCATTATTAGTTTGATTCTATTCTTCAGTTCTCTATGAAATGACTATAAAAGAAAAATGTGGAAAGATGTGGGCAGTCGAAATCTACAGTATCTTTGAACTGTACCGTAACCTTTATTATGGGTTTCCCAGCCGCGGCTCCCCTCGACGCCGTTCCCATGGCGGGCCAAGAAGCGTCGGCGACCTCCTTTGATGTTGGGCATTCGACCCCTCGTTCCCAGGATGGGAAAACCGATCCCACATGTATTCTCCCTTCCCTCTGTCATTCTTCTTTGCTCCCCTCATACGGGTCGGTGACCCGTCCCTTCTTCTCCGTTTTCTCTATTGTCCCTCTTTTCTCTTTATTTTTAAAGATCCAATTGCTCAGGTTTGAGGCTCATCGATCTTCATTCCTGTTGAGCAGCAAGAACCGTCAAAAGATGTTTGCTCGACTTTTGCCGATTCTCGCGGTCCTCGCGACTTTCTGCTGGGCAGAAGACGTCACCTCGAGCACCAACTGCACCACCGAAGAAACGACGACCTGCCTGATGATGGAGATGGCTATTCTTGGCGGAAAGCCCGGAGAGTCGCCAAAACATTGCAAAATGCACAAGGAGGTGAGCTCTCCTTCGTCTTTCCAACCAGAAGTCCTATATTCTGGCGTTCCAGCAATGTGATGCTTGCTCTGAAGAGAACGCGGCAATCGTGAAGATGTGTGTCCCCAAGATAATCGAGAAAGCCGAAGAGGTGCCGGAGAACGTCAGCGAAGCGTGCAAGCAACGTCTCCAAGCTTTCGGCGCCTACGGGAACTTCAAGACTGTTGTTTCGGCTATCGAGACTTCTGGGGTAGAAGGATCAGAAGAGCTCCGTAATCTGAAAGTTTCAGCTCTCCAATGGGCTCCGATGCGCAATGCTCACGAGTATGTTCCAAAGTGCGGCGGTGAGAGACGTCCAGAACTACTGCGGAGCCGTGGACAAGAGCCGCTACGAGAAGTTCATCGAGTTCCACACAAAGAAGTACCGCTGTGATGACTAATCAGATTACGAGAAGTTGAATAAAACGTGGTCTATGCATATCTACCGTACTTACTCTAATATAACGGCACCTCTAATAGAACGGCACCTCTAATATAACGGCACCCTGGCGGGACCTTTAATGAATAGTACGGAAGTCTCTAATAGAACGGCACCTCTAATAGAACGGCAGTCGGAAGGGACCTTTGATAAACTTAACGGCATGCCGTTAAATTAGAGTAAATACGGTATTTCGAACTTTACGTGAACTACATTGATAGTGTCGAACGGTTGGAAGTGCCGAACCGGGCGGTGACAGAGGTGGAGAACCAGTGCTCGATCATCTCCACCTACAGCTACCAGATGTTCGTGAACCGACACCTCCAACAGTGGAACTGCTAGAAGCGGGAACACGTAGACACTTCCGATAAACGACACACTTTCGATCTCTTGGGCCTCTTTGTCGATAAAATAAAAAACGCATTTTCTCGAAAACATCAGTGACGTGGCAGACGACTGAGTCACTTTTCATCAATATTTTCCGACTTGAGACACCATTGAAATGCGAGGAAATTCATTATTAGTTTTCTTTTTATTCTTCAGTTCTCTACGAAATGACTATAAAAGAAACATGTGGAAAGATGTGGGCAGTCGAAATCTACAGTATCTTTGAACTGTACCGTAACCTTTATTATGGGTTTCCCAGCCGCGGCTCCCCTCGACGCCGTTCCCATGGCGGGCCAAGAAGCGTCGGCGACCTCCTTTGATGTTGGGCATTCGACCCCTCGTTCCCAGGATGGGAAAACCGATCCCACATGTATTCTCCCTTCCCTCTGTCATTCTTCTTTGCTCCCCTCATACGGGTCGGTGACCCGTCCCTTCTTCTCCGTTTTCTATATTGTCCCTCTTTTCTCTTTATTTTTAAAGATCCAATTGCTCAGGTTTGAGGCTCATCGATCTTCATTCCTGTTGAGCAGCAAGAACCGTCAAAAGATGTTTGCTCGACTTTTGCCGATTCTCGCGGTCCTCGCGACTTTCTGCTGGGCAGAAGACGTCACCTCGAGCACCAACTGCACCACCGAAGAAACGACGACCTGCCTGATGATGGAGATGGCTATTCTTGGCGGAAAGCCCGGAGAGTCGCCAAAACATTGCAAAATGCACAAGGAGGTGAGCTCTCCTTCGTCTTTCCAACCAGAAGTCCTATATTCTGGCGTTCCAGCAATGTGATGCTTGCTCTGAAGAGAACGCGGCAATCGTGAAGATGTGTGTCCCCAAGATAATCGAGAAACCCGAAGAGGTGCCGGAGAACGTGAGCGAAGCGTGCAAGCAACGTCTCCAAGCTTTCGGCGCCTACGGGAACTTCAAGACTGCTGTTTCGGCTATCGAGACTTCTGGGGTAGAAGGATCAGAAGAGCTGCGTAATCTGAAAGTTTCAGATCTCCAATTGGGTCCGATGCACAATGCTCACGAGTATTTTCCACAGTGAGGCGGTGAGAGACGTCCAGAACTACTGCGGAGCCGTGGACAAGAGCCGCTACGAGAAGTTCATCGAGTTCCACACAAAGAAGTACCGCTGTGATGACTAATCAGATTACGAGAAGTTGAATAAAACGTGGTCTATGCATATCTATTTCGAACTTTACGTGAACTACATTGATAGTGTCGAACGGTTGGAAGTGCCGAACCGGGCGGTTCAGTTCGTACTTCGAGCGTCTCTCCCTTCAAGCGGAAAGAAACGAAACCATATTGAGACGAGATGGATAAGAGAAAGAGCCGATCCTCGACTCGTCTGGTGCGTCAGAACGGACAATTCATCATCTACTACAAGCCGAAGAACTGCCAGTTCGAGGAGGAGATGATGAAGTTGACGATGGTGAACGGCGATTCGGTGGACGTGCCGCTGAAGCCCGTCGATTCGCTCCAATCCATGACTTCTTTGTCTTCCGAAGACGTTGCGATGTGGTCGAGAAAGCGCAAGGGAGCGGAGGTGCCGTTGGCGGAGAGAATCGAAAGGAAATGGTTTCTGAGAAGCGGCGATGAGGAGGAGGCGTCGGAGGACGATGACGACGATAAGCTCCTGGAAATTCTAAAGAAGATGGAGAATTTGAACGCGAAAGTTCGCAAGCAATTCGAGATCCCGCACGATGTCGGAAGCCGTGGAGCTGATCGTCGCACTTCTTCCACTTCTTCTTCGTGAGCTTTTCTCACCCCTAAATTTCCATTAATTTCACGTCTTCAGCCGCTCTTCCCGCACTTCTCGCAACGGAAGATCATCTAGACGCTCCTCGAGCTCCTCGAACTCTTCGGTCCTCACTGCGAAGGCATACAATTGGCGTGGAGAGTGAGTCTCCTAACCACTTCTTTGTCTGAAATTACTGTCCATTTCCAGGCCCATCATCTTCAGTAAGGGTCCTAAAAGTCCGGAGAAGACGTCGGAGAAGAAGGAAGAAGACGTCAAACCGCCGACTCGCATCACCTCTCCGACTCGTTTCCCGGGAGCCAAGTCGTCGTCGGACCGCAAGAAAGAGCGACGTCTTCTGCAGGAGATCGTCGCGGAAAAGTTCCACAATAGTGCGGAGTACTCGTCGAAGAAGTCGAAACGCATCCCTTCCGAATAATGTAGCTGTCTCTTTTTGTTCCTGTCCCTGTAACGAATACATTTGAATTGTGTACTGTATGTATCGGCTAGAAGTGTCTGAAACTCGAACCAATCGACGGGAAACAAAGTGGTATTCTTTAGAAATAGCAGAAAAAGTCGAAGGGAAGTTCATGTTTCCTAAACCGATCCGTAAATATTGACAGCCGCTAGTTTCGTCCTGTGGCAGTTTTTCATCTCATTTTGTCTCTGCGCCTCGTGTTCTTTCCGTCTCGAATGACGAGAATTCGATGCAGAACTTCCTGGTTCCTATCTTCTTCTTGACCCTTTTTTCTCTTCATGTTCTCACTTCGGCGGACGGTGTAATGTTTCGGCAATATCGAATCTTCTCTTTCCGAAAAGCTTCCTCTCCTCTTCAAAATAGCGGTTTTCCTTCCAGATGCTCGTGCTCTCCGGTCTTTTGCTCTTTTTGTCCTTCCCCGCTTCCTTGGCTCTCCCCTCCGAATGCAGTTCGCCGACTGTCAAGGACAAAGCGGTCGGCTGCATAAATCAGTTGTCGCCGATGTTGGACAAGATGAAGTCTCTTCTGAATCGGAATACCGGGTGGCTTGACGCAACGGCTTCCGATGAGATGAGCTCTTTGTGCACAGTGTCGCTGGTGAGTCGTTGTTCTCCGGTCGCCTTCCTCAACGTCTTCATCAGGACTGCTTCAAGTACCTGCAAAAGTGCGCGAGCATCTCGTCGGATCTGATTCTTAACATGGACGGCGTGTGCGACGAGTACCGCTTCATCACCGGCGACTTCAAGGACTGCACCCAGAAGCTCGGAGCAGCGTCGCCCGCAGCGTGTGTCACCAACTTCTTCCTGAATCCGGCCTACACTGATGTACTCCATCCATCTTCATCTAACATTGTATGTACATCCAGAATCTTTCAGTCCCCGGACAACAAGACTCGCTGCCGAAGCTTCCGGAACGACGGAAAGTGTGTGAAGGCTCTGGCGACGTCAAAATGCTCCAAAGATGAGGCAAAGGATTTTCAGGCTGTAAGCTCTGATTTCTGATCGTTTAAGAACTTCAATTTTCAGCACCTCGACGATCAGATGAAGCGGTTCAGTTGTTGAGCTCACAGAATTTATGCGTTCATAAGTCTTTGATGTACAAAATAAACGTTCAAACACTGGTAGAGTTTGTTGCATACTCGTCCGGAACGTAGGTGATGTTCCGGTTGCCGTCGGCCACTTTCAGTCCTCCCGGAGTGAACTGCAACGCGTAGTTCTGTCCGCTGGCGTAGTCCCAGTCACGGTAACGCAGTCTTCCGTCACACGCCCGATTGTACATTCGAAGGTTGTTGCGCTGGAATATAGAAGTTCTAGAAACTTCATTCAGAAGGTCAAGGAACCTCTTTGAAGATGGGCAAGAAGTTCGGTTCGCAGTGTTTCTCGACGTCGGGAAGGAAGCAGACGGCCTTGTCGTGGATGCTTTGGCAGTCGAACTTTGCCGGATTCCTCTGAAAGTTCCAGAAGTTTCTAGAGCTTCCTCCCACATGAATATTCGGATTCTCACATCTTTCAAGTGCTCTTTGACGCATTCCGAAACCTGCTCGGGAGTCCGCTTGACGACCTCTCTCAACGTGTCCTCGCAGAATCCCATCGGTCCGAGCTGGAAGACGTCTTCAATGCAGCCGTCGAGCTCCTGGTAGTTGAAGAAGTCCTTGTAGCAGCCGCTGTTCTCGACGCACACAAAGTAGTCGTCGCAATGCGATTTCAGCTCCGTCATCGTCATATTCTTGGTTTTTTCCGGTCCAAACGCGATGGAATTCGTCCGCCAGGCCACTTTCAGTCCATTCTATTGATGAAGGAGGTTCAAAGAAAAGAAATGGAAGAGACTAACCCAGAATTGGCACCAATTCAATTTGGTTTTTCCGAACACCGTGCACGTGTCCTTCCAGTAGTCGTACCCACTGTACCCACGACTACAATCGATCGATGCGATGCAGATGAGTAGGAGTGATAGGGATAGTAGGTAAGCCTTCCGCATGTTTATGACGGGATGAAAGAAGAAGAAGAAGAAGAAGGAGAAGTTTAAAAAGTGAGAAGTGTCTATGGGGATGGGATAGAAGAGAAAGAGGCATCGAGGTCGACGACAACTGTTCGAAAGAACCGATTGTTTCTACTTCCTCGTCAAGGAGAACCAGAGGAAATTCATTTGTGATGAAGACTGAGTGAACTGGCGTGACCGGGTACTATCATTTCCGACAAGAAGCTGTAGAAATGAATATGAAAAAGACGTGTAAATGAGTTCAGTTTCCTGTGTTTTCCCGCCAACAACAGAACGCCACGCTCGCGCACAAAACTAATTTCCGAGCACCGCTCTCTTTCCGTCATTCTATTCCGTGCTCATGAACAGATCGGCCGACTACTTTCCCGGCTTTAGCAACGAGACGCAATGCTCCTTGTGGGAGCTCAGCGAAAGTCTTCAGCGCGTGATGAAGACGTTCCCTCATCTGGAGCATCTGGTGGCTGTCATCGGATTGCTGACGAACACGATCCATCTGATGGTGTTGACGAGGAAGACGATGATGACGTCGTCGACGAACGTCATCCTGATCGGAATCGCTTTCAACGATTGGCTCGTCATGTTCTTCATTCTGGCGCCGTTCTCGAACCGGACTCATCCCGGCGGATGGTGGGGAAGCGGTCGAATGGAAAAATGAGGATTCAATGTGATTTCAGCAATCTTCCCATGACTTACCTGCAACTTCTTTTCGATCAATTCTCGTTCAGCGTCTCGGATTTCTCGAGAAGATGTTCTTTGTGACTGTGTGTCTCTCTGGCGATCGTCCGGTATCTTGTGATTCGAAATGCTCGAAGACTCAGGTGTCGTAACGTCTTCTGAATCCTTAAACTCTTATCAGAACAGTTTCAGGAGTTCAAAGATCGGAAAACTTCGCTCCGGATGGCTCATCATCCTATTCACCTCGGTTTTCAGCTCACTCTTCACATTTCCCTACCATTTTCGTCTGAAAATCGTTGCCTACGACGAATGGCATGCGGATCCAGAGTCTGTTTGGAAATCAGATGGGAAAGCAAGAACTGGGCACATTTTCAGATGCGGATTCGCTGAAAACTACAGTCTGCCGCTGTACGGTCTTCAGCAGAGGAAACTGTTTCACTTCAGCAACTCGCTAGTCCTGAAAATCAATTTCGCGCTGAACGGACTCTTCTCCAAACTGATTCCCTGTCTGTTATTCGTGATTCTAGCTGTTCTGATCACAAAAGAGCTCGAAGAAGCGAGAAAAACGAGGCAGAGAGTGGAGAAGGAGAGCGCGGACAAGTTTCGACTGAAAGTCTGAAAATCTGAAAACGACGAGTTTCAGGAGCTCTCTGACAACGAAGCTAGTCTTCTACATGACGATCACCTACTTGGTGGCCGAGTTTCCGGTGGGAGTCGGCAATCTGCTCGAGGCGATGCTCACCGAGAGCCCCGGATTCGTGCTGATGCTCTCCACCCTCCAGCAGCTCTTCAATCTTCTGTTCACTTTCAACGCCACCGTCCACTTTCTCATCTGCTTCTCACTTTCCACCCACTATCGCAATTCGGCCAGACGTCTCTTCTGCGGCTGCTTCGTTCCACCGAAAGATCAGGGTTCGAAGAGAGCGAAGCATCGGCACGTCCACGTGGCTCCCAGTCCGCATTGATAGGTGATCTCGGAACGTCATCTGGGAACGCCTTCTGCCGTGTTGTCTTCGTATATATGTTGACCTCGAAACGAGACGGTATAAAAACACACCTGAAGGCGTCGGAAACAACAACAGAATGAAATCATCACTCATTCTTTTATCTCTGGTCGTTTTGGCCTTCTCGGCGTCGTCTGACAAGGAAACCGACTCGAAAGTGGCCAGATACCTGAAGTCGTGCGGAGTCATCACTTCACTGAAGACGTCCAGCTGTGTCAAGGTACTGTAGCGCTTCTCTCCCGTGCCACGTCAACTTTTGATTCAGAAGAGCGACGCCGTCGACAAGGAAGTGAAGGCGTTCGCGAAAAGCAAGGAAAAGGATCTCTCGAAAATCAAATCAGCATGCAAGGAGACGACGGTAACTCACTCACTCACACGTTCTGACGACGTCATCTCATCTGAATATCTGTTTCCAGGACTGCATCCGAGATCTGAAGTGCAAACCGCTCGAGGAGGACCACAAGGAGACGTTGGACTTCTGCGGACGAGCGCTGTTCCAGGACGAGTTCAAGGAGTGCAGCAAGAAGTTGCAGGCGCTGAAGAAGGACAAGGAGGCGGCCAAGTGTCTCGAGGACTTCAAGTCGGAGACGAAGAAGAGCACGAAGGACACGTGCACGTTCCTGAAGAGCTCCAAGGACTGCATCAAGGAGCACATCGTGAAGGAGTGCGGCGCCGACAAGTACGAGGGATGGAAGAAGGTGAGTGGCTCCCACTCCGATCCTTCTTGACCCTTTCTTTCCAGTTCGCCCAAGACTCGTTCAAGGAGAACGAGTGCGAGAAGGCGATCGGAGCCAAATGGACCTGAACACCCAGGAGTTCAGTTCGCAAAAGTTCTTATTTTTCCTGAAAAAACGAGTCCGGTTGACTGGACTGATGACCCTTTTCTCTGTTGTGTGTCTGTGTGTTTCCAATAAAATTTTATTTCTAATGCGGACATTAGGGTCGAGAAGAGGCGACGAGACAGTGTTGGCGGGTGTGGAGACGTAGACGGAAAAAGAAAGAAAACAAAATGAGGGCAGAAGTCAACGGAGGAATGGAATTGGGGCCGAAGGTGGGGGGCGGAGGGAAAAATATTTGTGTTTAGGTAGACGCGCTCCTTTCTCTCGCTTCGCCGCCCCGATCAGAATCGGTTTCCGAGTGATGAATGAGTGTCTGCGTCTCTCATCAGAACCTCTCTCTCTCTCTCCCATTGCTTCTTCTCTCCCCTCCCGTTTTTTCGTCCAATTGAACAGCACGATCAACAAGCTCCCGTCTCTTATCATTCTAGAGCATGTTTCTACGACTCGCTTTCCTCGGCACCCTCGTCGTTTTCTCCACAGTTTTCGCGTTTCTCGAGGAGAGTGAAGGCGTCAATCCGAAGGACAGAACTTGCGATCCGGACGAGGAACGGGCGGCGCAGAGTTGCAGGAATGTAAGTTTTGGCTAACTGTAGAGTGACTTATGGAGGACCGTCATGAATTACTGTACTTTCAACATCTTCGTCGTTTTCCAGGGCTTGACAGTCTTATCGGCGACATTCGAGTCGATTCAAGGCCAACACGAGTCATTCACGGCGAGCGACCACATCGGAATCAATCAGAATTGCAAGACGGCGCTGGTGAGAGATGATTGATTAGGTGTCACGAGGGTCTTTCCTCTCTGCAGACGTGTCTGAAGACGTACGTCGGATGTTCGGACATCAGCCAAGAGGACGTCGACGTGCTGACGCAGAAGTGCGAGTACATGGGCTACCTGACCGGCGGCTTCTACGCGTGCTCGCAAAAGTTGAAGGAGAAGAAGGACGGCTCCGAGTGCGTGCGCAACTTTTTCGACGCCGCCGAGACGGTGGGCGCCGGCCGAGACGACATCTGTCGCGAGTGGAGCCAGAATCGCGCCTGCCTGAAGTGGACGATCCGTGCCGCGTGCAGCAGAAGCTACTGGAAACAGTACAAACCGTTCTGGCACCTCAGGTACTCTCTGATGAAGTGCGTCTGACCCTGATCCTCTGAGCCTTCTGCTTGTTTTTGTAAATACATTTGTAGCTAATAGGTGTCTCTTTATTTACATTTCTTTCTCTTTTCCTGTTTTCTCTCTCTCTCGACAATCAAATTCTAATAAATCTCCTTCAAATACTTGATCTTCTTCAGATTCAGCACGAAAACCTTCGCCGCCTTCTCGCCGCACACCTCCTTGAATCCGTCCACCAGACACTTCAGATGGCCGTCGAACAGGTTCTTCAACTCTTTCTGATCCTGAAACCATCGGTTGCGGAGTCAGAAATGTCGATGGATTCTCTCACCTTGGACTTCAAATACGTCTTAACACACCGATTCTGCACCTCGTCGACTTTCAGTTTTCTCTGAATACAGTAGGAAAGCGGCGTTCCGACGAGGTCCAGTTTGTAGCAGTTGCGCACAATGCCGCGGTTCTTCTCGCGCAGTTGTCGGCACGTCACCACCTCCAGATCCTTCTCGATCGTCTCGCATCCTTGCACGTAGATGAAGCTCTCCTCGTCCTCGCCGCGCAGCATCTCGAACGCGTTCTGCTCCTCGAGCACACTGTCCAGCGCTTCGGAGAACTGAAAGTTAACACATTGTTCGATGTTTTCTCCAATTTCCGGCTGACATCACTCAAATGCCGATCGATCACGTAATCCATCGGTGAGCACTCTTCCTGAAGAGGTGCTCCACGGGCTCCGTGAGCCACAAAAACGATAATCAGCAGTATCAGCTGAAGAGTTAGCATTGTCTTCTGAAAGTTGGCACGGAGTGGAAGAAGAAGAAGAAGTTTGAGAAGAAACGGGGGGTCACAAGTGTTTGTGTTTCAGTTTCGCTTCTCTTTCCATGACAAAGAGAAGACGGCAGCTGTTCGCGTGAATTTAACGAGGAACAGCTGCGACAAAGTGGGAAAAACGAAAACAATCCGCTTCTTGCTCGCCTTCCCATCAGCCACCAGATCTTTTTTATTATCTCTTGGCGGTCTCTGATCATCATTCGACTTCCAGGTATGAAACTCGCTCCTTATCTCGTTCTCGCCGCTCTCTTCATTCCTTGCGTCCGTCCCGACGACGGCTCGCCGTTCGGATGCTCCACCGAAGACCTTCAGCTGACTGCCACGTGTCGCCCCAAACTCACCAAACTCACCGATGAAATGAAGAAGAATCCGCTGAACGCCGGTTTTCCGTCGGCCGAAACGCTGCAGAAGATGTCCGGGTACTGTAAAGAGGCGATGGAGTGTGTGAAGCCGGCGCAGTGCGATGCGCTTCGCAACAAGATGGCCTCCTTCGCGAAGGTGTGCAAGACGATCGAGTTCCTCTCCGGACCGTACGCGCAGTGCGCTGCCAAGGTATTCAGAAGACACAGATGACGTTCTGTAGGATGAAACTTCACTTTCAGCTGAAATCGTCGCGCAATAAGACCGACTGCATCTCCTGGTACTTCAGTGACAAGTCATCTGTAAGTGACATCTCCGCATCCTTCTCTTCTCAGCTTCCATCCAACACAACTTCAGATGTCAACGGAGCAAAAGTGTGCCCAATACAAGGCCAAGAAGCAGTGCATCGAGAAAGATTTCGGGATGACGTGCGGAGACGCCGCCCTGAAGAGCTTCCGAGAAGTAAGCCCACTCCTGTGAACTACAGTAATCCAGTGGCGAGTTTCAGAATCAGGACTACGTGTCGAAGAACGTCGGGTGTCCAGTGCACTGAATCATCATTCATTCTCTGTGTTTGACAGTCAACACGTGCCCACGATAATAAATCATTTGAAACAGACAGCTGCTCTTGTCCTGATCCCCTCTGACATTCCTACCTCATTTCACTCTTTTGAACTTCCAAACAATGTGGATGCTCAGAGTTGTTTTATTCGTGATTCTCGCGATGATCATCTCAACGTCTTCTTCTGAAGACGTCAAAGACAAAATTTGCCGGACTTCAATCTCTGAATTCCAAAATCGTACCCGGAAGGAGATGTTCGGAAGTCCGAGATTCATGGAATCAGTGGCCGATTTCGAGGCGGATATCGAGGAGTGCAACAAAGAAGACGTGAGATTCCAGGGCGATTCTTCCACAAAACCCTTCGATTCCACTCAGATCTGTCGTCCTTCCTCAGCCACTTCCAGCACTTGCAAACAACTGACTCTCCTCAAAACCGCCTACGGTCACTGCCAAAAGTCAGTGAGGAAGGGAAGAGAGCCACTGAAAGAGCATCTGGAATCGTTCTGGAACGACTACACCAACTACGGAATCGCCCGGAAGTGCCTGCTTCTGAGCGAAGAGCCGAGGAGCCGAAAACTGGGAGACGCAATCGGAGAGGTGTGTCGATATGGGAGGGCGAAGGAGGCTTTCGAAGGAGCCATCGAGCACCTGAAAGACTGGTTTGATTGTTGAACTGAGAAGATTCCTTTGATAAATGATGTCTGAATTCTTGTTTTCCATCTTCCGACAGCAGTTGACGCCTCTCCCCTGACCCTTGTTCCTTCATCACTTTGTTCCGTTTCTTCCCAGTTTCCAGTCAACTTCAATGCGTCTTCCCCTGTTCCCGCTCCTTCTTCTTCTTCTTCTCCTCGTCTTCCCCATCCCGACGTCTTCTCGAATGGCGTACGAAAGTCAGCACGATTGGTACGAGAAGCGACGTCTGAAAGCGCACTGTCTGCGAAGAGACAACACCGAGGGACGGGGAGAAGTGAGCCAGTGCTGGTTTTGGGTGAGCTCCTCTGGAACTTCAAGTGAAGCGAACTGAGAGAATTTGACAGCAAGGAATGAAGTCGTGGTGGAGACGAACGTCTATTTCTTGGTTCCCGGAGAGGACGAAGAACTGGACGTTGAGCCAAGTGAAATCGCACTGCGATGAGTATTTCGTAAGAAAAACTACCGTAAGATACAGTAACCTCGTCTCTTCTGCAGACTTGCATGGACAACACCGGATGCTACAAAGACTACATCCTCTTCGAAACTCTCGATCGTTGCTCTCACGACGCTTTCAACATCGGTCCCATGTCGTATTGTGATTCGAAGCTGAAAGAACTGACGTCTTCTGATCGAGAAGCGGTTCCAGAATGCGTCAAAGAATATCTGAAACAAGTGATTTTCGCAAAACCCAAAAGAGGCTAGAAAGAAAAAATTGGGTTTTCAGCCGAAAAAGGTGAAGAAAACCGAATGTGACGACGTCCGAAAAACAGAAAAATGCCTGATTCCGATGGTAGAGAAACACTGTGACCTCAATTTGATGCCTATTTTCAGAGAAGTCAGCTTCCTTCTGAAATTCAAGAGAAACGTTCCTTGCTTCATTTTCAGCACTACGAGTCACGGCTCTACAATCTGGGGTGTGACGGGAAGCTGAAGTTCAAGGATCTAGAAGACGTGACCAATTCTTCGAGTATGGCGTCAGGAGGCGACGTGGAGATTCCATGAACTTCTGAATAAACGATCATTAGGGGGAGCGCATTGAAACTGATATTCCTTCTCTCATCCTCATTTCCGTCATTCGACGATTTGGAGCCTCCGAAGAAGAGCGACGAAATCGGAGATTCTCTCTCTGGCTCCGCCCACAATACATCGGTTTCGGCTTCACAAAACTGTTCCATCGTCATGGAACTATCTAATGGAGCACCAAAGTGTGATGCTCCTTCTTCTTCGATCTTTGTACCTACACCAATGTATAATCTTCTTCCACAAATTGCCTCTCTCACTCTTATCAGTTCGAGTTTCTCGGAAACACGAACAGCCTCGCCGTTAAATTGTCTGATTGTAACGTTCGGACCCCCTTTCCAACTTTCCGGTGGTTACATTTTAGTACACTTTAGACGGGAGAGACGCAAGAGTCAAGCACACGGATTAAATTTCTCGTGCTCCGGGAGCCCTCCCCTTCTTCTTCTTCTTCTTCCTCCTCTTCTCCGTTTCATTTCGCAAAGGTTTCGACGACGAAATTGTGTAAACTGTTTGGGAGTGCTTTGTGTCTGCGTCTCGCCTAATTGCTCACTCTCTCCCTCTCCATCGCTCCGTCTATTCATTTCCATCAAATTCTGATGTAGGCAAGAGTGCACGAGCTTTGACCTTCCCTCATGCTTCTTCTCCTTCTTCTACTCTAGTTAATGAAAATGTATATGTAGAGTATTTGTGAGAGTGTGCGGATGGATGCATGTGACATGTTTGTTGCGCATTGATTTCGGCTCCTTCACACCCGCACGTCTTCATTCATTCCTCAGAAGGCGTCCCTAACCACCAAAAACTACTTGAAGCACGTCTTCCGAACACTCAAAATCACACCCTTCCCCATTCCTTTGTTCGTTCCCCCAGCTGGAACAATCTGAAAAACCAACGAAATGTTAGTGGATCTATGTATTTAGTAAACATATTGGATTGAGGTCGTCGGCGAATCCAATAAATATCCGTGCACATGTCGTCGGCTCCGAGATGCTCTCCCTCTTTTAGCCGCCGCCGTCGACTTGTTCCGATTCGTTTTCCTTCTTTTCGAGCTTTCTTCAGAATATCTAAGATCTTTCGTGATATCAAAACCTGCTCCATCGCACTTTCCGGCCGGAACGCAGACAGAACAGTTTCAAATCGTTTTGGCACCAAATGCCACGTAAGTGCGAAGCCTCTCGAAACCGAAATCAAAAACCCGTTCGATGGGGGGAGAAGTTAAGAACCCCTAATTACGGTCTCCTCGACGCGCGTCGAAGTCTCTTTCCTTCCTTCCTTCCGTTCCCCATTCCTCTGCGCGCCTTCGTTCGTTCGTTCATTTGCATGCATAATCCGGTGTGAATGACCGCCGCCGACAAGGCCTTTTCCCTATTCTTCTTCTTCTCGTCGTCGCCGTCGTCGTTCCTCCCGTTCCACAGGTCGACCTCAAACCACTAATAGGCCTCCATTTTGTGTATGTGTTTGGTCTACCGAAAGACGACATATTGAGAGGGAGAGAGAGCATTCAAACCGTTTTCCGCTCCTCACATCGGACGAGGTTCATGAACGACGATCGGGCGGTTTTTGGTGGATAGGATGTTATGTGGATACCGTAATCCATCCACAAAACCACAAAACAATGGGGAAAAAACGTCGATGCACTATTACTACCGGTTCTTTCTCTTCTTCTTCTTCTTCTGTTTCCTCTCGTCGTCCGCCTCGTTTTCCCTCAAACACACACACATTCTCATTTCTCATTCGGACGACTCTTAATGGCACACCAGGTAGATCAAAAGCGACGAACGTGAACATTCCGGTTTTCTGTTTCCGTTTCTCTTCGGACAAAATCAGAGAGGGCGTCTAAAAATAGGGAAGGACTGAAACTGTCATTCGATCGGCCGATCATTTTGAGGTTCGACTCGAGTGGCAGCGACAGCAGCAGCAGCAGGCGCCAGCTGTGTGCACTTTCCAGGTGTCGGCTCTCTTTTCTCATTTCTCTCTCTCTCTCTCTGATCGATCTGCCTTCGTTCGTTCTCCATTCGTGTTCTTCGGTTCAAACACATGTTCCCTACTCCTCCAACCTCTTCCAATTTCTTTTTAGTCTCGAGAAATTCGCTCGCACCCACCGCGAAAACTCGTAAAATCAAAAGAGAGACAGAGAGAGAGAGAGAGAGAAACAGTCGAATCGAATGAATGACATTGAGTACGTAGTAGTTAGCCACCTCATCCACACTGCCACCCCACACCCGACCACCACCAGTCAGTCAGTTAGACGCGAGATTCCGAATGGGGTGGTGGAGGGGGGAAGTGTGAAAGTGTCACAAAAACAAGACCCCTTGTCTCCTCGGCCTTCTGAATGAGATGATGCACTTTCGTTCTTCTCTCTCACATGCTACCTCTTCTCCTCCCCCTTCTTTCCCTTCTTATCACATCTTCACTGGCCTTATCAGTCCGTCAGTCAGTTTTCCGACCAAACACCTTCCGGAAAAGCCGATTTCCTCTCCTGACGCTTTCATTTCGACGACGGCAAAGACGAAAATATGTGAATGTGTACACCTTCTTGGGCATGTGTTCCTTTTCTCTTTCCAATTTTTGGTTGGCTTCACTACCAGAAGCGATTGGTGACACGACGTCGGGAATGCGATATTTCTAGTTGTTAGCTCTAGATTCGTTGAGCAAAACGTCACTTGCCTTATTGTTCGTGCTCGGCGAGCCGTGACTCTTCTTGTCATCGCCGCGGCCTAGAAATGTTCTAGTCGGTGTGAAGTTTCTAGTCCGTTTGCAAACTCGTTTCTAAGCCTCTTTTCAGTTGTTTTTCAGTTTTCAGTCCTCACATTTTTCATTTTGGAACCAGCTAGTAATCGGTTCACTTTCGTCGTTTTGCTTATTGCGTTCTTTCTCTTCGTCTTCTTCTTCTCATTTTCCAACTTTTGACGTGGCACTGCCATTTCACGCCCTTTCTTCCAGACGTTTCTTTGTTTCGGAATGCCGGACGAAGAGGAAACGTCGCGTCTCGCGTGGACGAAACGTCTGTCACGTCGTCTCAATAAAAGGAGCTCGTCGTTGATTGCCTCGCTGCTCGGCAGTCGCAACGGCGCCACGTCGAGCAAGACGATCAACGAGCCGGCGACGGAGGACGAGCTCGACGAGCTGGAGAACATGGAAGACGTCAAACGGAGGGAGCTGCTCGCGGCGCGCAGGGCCTCGGCGGCTCCGAACGTAGAGAATCGGGTGGGCAGTCGGAGTGAGGCGCGCAAGGAGAAGAGCACTTCCCGACGACGCAGCGTCGATCGCATTTGGGCCTATAAGGTCAAGGTGGGTGACTTTTTTTATCGAGAATACACTGCATTTGGAGTTGAAAAGTGGAATTTTGTGAAGAATGTTGTATCCGGATTGTTTTCCAAGGTATTGATTATAGATCTTTCTTTGGAAACCATATTCGAATTCCCCGCCAATAACATCCAGTTTCAACCGCGCTCCACTGACAAAATCCATCAAAACAGTCCTCGCCTCCTCGTTTCGTCTCGTTGCTCGCTGAAAACAGTTAGTAAACAGAATGAGACTCACGAAGACTGATCGTTTCAACTTTCGACCCGTCTCAATTTCATTTCCTTTCGTGACTTCCGGAACAAAGTTTGGAAGTGATGGCGATGGTGGTGGTGGGCGTCCGAAAGGGGGGACGAAAGTTTTGGAAACTCGAGCCGACTGGGAGACCCTTTTGTGCTGCTGCTGCTGCTGCTGCAACAAGTGTGGGGTGCACTCTGGGAATATCCAATACATACATCAACTGCACAGCGAATTGGACTCGTCTTCTGCTTCTGCTTCTTCGTGCGTCAGAACTTCTTCTTCTTGGCCGTCGTCTTCTTCTCGCTCTCCGTCATCGTTTCCGGAAGAGAGCGCCGAGAGAAGAAGACGAAGCTTCCCCCTCCGTCTCTGTCCTTTGGAACACTCGCGTTTCTCTCTCCACTCTCTCACATCTCCACACTATTTCCCGCTCGACTCATTACGTCTTCTTCTTCTTCTTCTTCTTCTCCTTTTCTGCGTGTGTGCATGTGCTCCAAAAAGCACGACTACATCGACTTCTCCCGCCGCAGCGTCGCTGCCTTCTTTTTTTTGTGCTCGGCGAGCCGCGAGCGCGAGCCCTCGTCAACGTCAAATTTATGGCCCATTTCCGAAAAACGATATAATTAGTCATGGGAACGTCCGCCGAGCGACGAAGCAGGCACCCGGGGCGATTTATGGTTTTTGAACGCCGCCGCGGATTTCGCAATGCTTCCCAATTGGCGGCAGTTTGAAAATGGGTTTTGAATCCTTGGAAACTCAGCGGTAAGAAGGTTTGACCTACCTTTTTCGTGCATCTCCACTGTTTTTCCATTTGAACCAAGATAAGATGTGCAGGTTTTCCAAGGTTACTGTAGTTTTTGTACACCCCCTTCTCGATCAAACGTGCCGTCCGGGGAAAATCTTCAATAGAAGCTCACAATTCTGGTCCGGGGACTTCAAATTTTCCGATTGGCCGAACTCTGATTCAGATTCACCATAATCGGGACTCTCTAAAGAGCTTTTTTCCCCGCGAGTTCCCGCCGCCCACTCGATGTTTTTCGGCTCCGTTGTCTCTCTTTTTTGCAGCAGCCCCCCCCCCCCCCCCTATTTCCGTCAGAATGATATCATTCGGTTCCTTTTTCGGGTGCGATTCAAAGTACGTACTTCCTCTCTCTCTCTGACAGAGAGAAAGCTGCTCCATTTTGGGGGCTCTTTTTTGTTGCAAAAAGTGGCAGAAATTGTGTGGTCGCGTTGAGTCAGCCAGAAATAGAAGGAAATTGCGTCGGAAGACGGGCGGCGCGCACCGATTTTCGGTTCGAAAAGTTTGATTTCTTGAAGTTTTCGGTCAGAGGGCAAAGATCTTCTGAAAAGAAGTAAGGGGACTCAATTTGAAGACGGAGCAAGACATCTGAATTGAAAAGGGGCGGGCTCCGAATCAGGAGGACATTTCTGGTTCTTCTTTCGATCGGACCGCGTGAGAAGAGGGTGTTTGAACCGAGTTCCGATCTTTCTTTCGGCCTCCAAGTTCTCAGTCTCATCTCGGTGTTGCAGTCCAGATAAAAAACCCCCCATTAGGCCACGCCCCCAAACCTCGTCAAACTTCCGGGTTGTTTTTTGTTGCGAGAAAGAAATGTCTCGAGTAGACCAAGTGGAAGAAGTAGTCCGTTTTGAGCACTTCCCATCGTTACCACCTCACTAAACGTTTCTCATTCGGGATCTTCGCTCCAAACCCCCGCTCGGTTCCACCTGAAATTCTCTCTCTCTTTCTGGATCTGAATCATGAGCTCACTGGAGCAACAGGTGCCTCGTCGTCGTCGTCGCAAAGTCAACGGTCACCACTTTTTGAACTTGCGGGCTCTTTTGACGAAGACGATTCAACGAAGAGAAAAAAGAGAGATCAGTGATAAGAGGGAGAGGCTCCGTCTCCCCCAGAACCAATAAAAGTGACTTGGATATCTCTCATTTCGATCTGAGACTACCTATCCCTTCTTCTCCTTCTCCTTCTCCTTGTTTCCCTCCCGTCTTCCTTCCTTCCCACTACCCCACCAAGTTGTTTCTCGTGTCAGTTGTCTTTCTTCTTCATCTTCTCTTTTCTTCCGATGACCAATTCCTCCCCAGACCCTCGACTCTTTCCTCTTCCCACACCCAGTCGTCGCTAGTCGAAATTCCCATCGCCGTTTTCTCGCTTCCATCTCGTACTTTTATCGAAAAACCGTCTTTAGGCTCCCATCCTGCCCCATCTTTTTCTTTCCGCAAAATGAGTTCGGTGTCGGTGGTGGTGAACAAAAAGACAGTAAGTGGCTCAATTTGAGGTGTCCCCGCCGACAACTTTTCCGCATGATTCTCCTTCTTCTTTTCCCGCGTTACTACTTTTCGGTTACTTTCTTGTCTCCGTTTGTGTTCAGTTTGGGGATGTGGGGGCAAAGAAGGAGAGAGAAAACTAGATTGTTCCGTTGGTTGATCGATTCGCCTCGTTTTCCAACAAATTGCATTCCGAAAGTCTTCGCCCCCTCTTCCTTTTTTTCCCACATCCATCCACGGTTGCTGACCCTCACGTCTTCTTCTTTTAGTTTCTTTAGTATTCGTTTTTCCTTGTTTTTGGATATGATTGATGATAGTGGTGGTCGGTCGGTCTTCCTACTTCAGTTTCTAGTTGCCATAGTGACAGTCTGGAAATGTAGACGTTTGGTTGGACAGTGAGCGCCGCTGAAAATCCCATTCGGAGAGTCGATATCTTGGTGTTAGCAGCGCCCAGAACCACGTTCTAGCAGCGCCTAAGATCACACTTCTCGCTGCATCATGGTCCTCTCTCTCTCTCTAGTAGCGCCGAGAGGATCCTACCTACCGTCCCAAAGACCGGCGCTCTCATGACGCATTCAAGTCCCTCTCCCCTCCTTC
Source organism: Caenorhabditis afra (assembly GCA_963570955.1). NCBI lineage: Eukaryota > Metazoa > Nematoda > Chromadorea > Rhabditida > Rhabditidae > Caenorhabditis > Caenorhabditis afra. The sequence goes on along the minus strand of OY751536.1, from coordinate 8,774,261 downwards.
CCGAAAAAGCCCAATGGACCATATCTCCGACCCAAACGAGCAAAAAAAAACGTGCTCGATCAGGTGAACTGGTGGTCCCAGTGCTCGTCGAGGCGTGAATCGATTAGAGTGCGGGTCCCCATTCCACGCGTGGCCCATGCTGATCGGAAAGCCTTGAGGAAGAGAGAGAGAGAGAAGCGTAGAGCGGTTCCCTCGCGGATTTCCGTCACTCCTGTCCACTGCTGGTGGCCTTCCTTCTTTCCTGACGCGAAATTCAGAGGATCTGCGTCTCCTTCCACCATCACAATCGTCCCCCCACCCCACCTATCTTTCTCTCTCTCTCTCTCTCTCTCTCTCTCTCTCTCTCTCTCTCTCTCTCTCTCCGCGCGCGCGCGTTTTCCTCAGGTTTCCGTTGAAGCGCGCACGATTCGGTGTGCGTCTCCGGGTGCCGCCCCCTCTGCGAGTTGCACACTATTTCGGGGGTAGCGGGTTTACCCGACGCTTCTCTCTCTCTCTCTCTTGTTCTCTTTCCCTCCGTGGCACCCATCACTATCCTCCCGGGCGGGGGCCGCCCGCAAAAGTGTTCATTTGTGAGACAGAGAGAGGGGGGAGAGAAGCAGAGAATGGCCTTCGGAGGAGGAGGAGGAGGAGGCGGTTGAATCGATGATGATGACTCATTCATCGCCTTCTTCTGTTGACAGCCTTCCGTTAGTTAGTTAGTGCTACCTGGTAGTACCGCCCGGGGCGCCCGGCCACAGTTAGTTAGCCACCATCCTCCTCCTCCTCATAATTACCTCTCGTTTCTCTCCCTCCATTCTCTTTTGAATTTCAAATTTCGCGCCTCTCTCGACCCACTTTCGTTTTGATCTACAAATTTCCAATTCCCAATTCCCAATTTCCAATTCCCAAATTTCTATTTACACTTTTCGTTTCGTTCCCATCAGGCCACCACTACTTATATAAAATCAAACAGAAACTTACCGCGAAACTTGCGCGTCGATTTCGACTATTTACACACAGATTCTAGCAGATCAAATACTGATTTCTGATCTACTACTACTCCCTCGCACATCCCCGCCGGTGATCCTCCGTTGCTGCTTCTTCTTTCCTTGTCATTTCCATCTTCAAGCCTAATTTACTTGCGCTCGTCGGGCGGGAAGGTAACCGAGTGTGTGTGTGTTTCGTCTGTGTCTCGGAACGAACGACCGAACACATATAGATATAATATGAATATATATAAATATATATTACGCGTCGCTTCGGCGACAGCCCGCGCGCGCGCGCTCGCTCCGAGTGAAACACACAAAGAGAGAGAGAGAGAACTGTACCTACCACAAGAAATGAGGGAAGAAGAGAGAGAGAGAGTGCAAACAGGAGAGACACAGAGAGACAGAGAGACTGTTTCTCTCTCGAAGAAGAAGGAGAAGAAGCACTCGTCGTGTCTGCGTCTCTCTCTCTATGTCTCTCTGTCTCGGTCCTCTTGAAAATCGTGGCGAGTGACCTGATTTCGATCAAGTTTTCACTCATATCGTTTTGAAAAGCGGAGAGGAACACACATCGATTGGTCAAATAGTGTCTGTCTGTGGGGGTATGTGCGTGTGTGTGACCGAATCACAAGTCTCCCCCCTTTTACGCGCCTCGTCTCGTTCCATTCCGATTTCGTTCCGTTGCCTTCCCTTTTTTGGGACACGTTAGAAGGAGGGTCGTAAACTGTAAAAGGGCGCGTCGGAAGTGGAAGAGGGGCCTATTTTTAGAATACACAAATGAACTTTGGAACACACAGACCACGTGAGTGAGACACTTTTCGCGGGATCCTCGACAGAAACATTGATATCTTGAGACCGGCTGAAGATCTGAAAAAGGTTTCAACTACAAAGTTGTAGATGACAACGCAATGAACATTTTGCCAGTTGACAGTTTCCACCTAGCTCTTCTCGTTTTAAAGATATGAGCTTTGAGACGTTTGGACCTTGAACGTTACCCTTTTCGACGTCTGGAAGGGGGTTTCTATTTTAAGAATCCAGCATGATCTAATCTGAAATTCCGATGACTGAGAAGAACCACTAACCATGCGTCGTCCGCTTATTTCGAAACGACGTCTTCTCTTCCATTTGCATGCGATAAGCGGCTAAACGACGAAAATTAGGCCATTCCACTTGACTAGGCTCCCTCCCTCCCTTCCTGTTTTTCATCATCAACCTGATTCCAGTTTCGTTTTCTGTACTTTTCACTTGTCGTTTTTGATCTCAAACAACCAATCACCCCACTTCCATTCCTTCCCTCTCGTTGTTATCAGGAGATCGAAAAAGGAAAAGAGAGGAAGCCTGTCAAAGTGAGTGAATTGGCACCCGAAGGGGGGGGGGGGGGGGGGGGGATGTTTGAAACTTGGACGCATCATCGTCGTCTCGAATGTCGGTAACCCAAGTGGGGGGAACTTTTGCTCGAATTTCGGCCCCAGAGTGACCTCTCTCTCCGGGATTCGATTCGTTTTCTGCTGACACCACCTCGTTGTTCGTCTTTCGCCTCCTCGCTTTTTGACGACAAAAAACCATTGTGGCGGAAGAAAAGCGGCCGGGTGAGGCGCGAGTATTTGTGCCGCCGAGAGTCTCGCCGCCCTTCTTCTTCAGTCCGTCTCAAGGACAACCACACCTTTTTCCTTTTCCCCCTCCTCCTTCTTGCTGCTTTGTTGTCGGATTCTAGGCCACTTGATCTTGGATCCTCGCAGGGACTAGCCGACGAGCCGGGGGGTTTCTAGGCCATCCAGAGTTCAAGTCACTCAGCTCTCCGCTCCAGAAGGAGGACTGAAAGTGCATCAGACCTCCTCGTTTCTGACTCCCTTCCCTCCGTCACTTTGTCTTCTCTCTCTCTCTCTCTCTCTCTCTCTCTCTCTCTCACTCTCTGTGTTTGTTTTAGCCTCCCCCCTCATCGGTCGGCGGTCCTATTCCTATATTCGCGGGGCGGGCGTCCGAATGTACAACCAGCTGTGGTGGTGGGGGGACTGATGAAGGGAAAGAAGCCGGGAGAGAGAGAGAGAGAGAGAGAGAGAGAGAGAGAGAGAAGGCTGGTTTGTAACACACAGACACACTGCGAAAACATTCACTTCTCCCTCCCAATACTTCCCATACCCTTCTTTTCTCTCCCGGGGGCGCCTAAGAAACACTCTCTCTCTCTTCCCCCCGTCCCTCTTTAGAAACTTTCCCCCACGATGTATGTGTTCGCACTTTTGTTTGGTTTCGGTTTTACGATTCGGCGACGATCTACTGGGGGCGCCTAGGTTTCTAGCGCGGCGAGCGAGCAGAGTTCTAGGCCATTGTTTGTGCTGGTTTGTGCTCTCGAATCTGGAATTAGTCATGTTCTTCTTCGTTCGCCGATCGAATTACTACTGCTAATCGTCCAAATTGACAAATTGCAGGAGCATGTGAACACGCCTCAAGGGGAAAATCAACAGAAATCGAGAGAAAACCAAAAAGCTACGAAGGTGAGTGAGTGAGAGACATTTTCTTTTTTTTGAATCTCGCGCCAACTCGAACTTGGGGTGATGGCCTAGAAAACGCTTACCGGGGATTTCTCGTCCCTCTTGATTTTTCATCATTTTTTTGCATTTTTTCGACAGCTCAAGACGCATTTTTCGCAGTCCAAACGTTTTGAAAACTGACACTGATAGGCGCTGATAACGTTTTCACTCGATAAAAATCAATAAACTGTCTATTATCTTACGGTTTGCAGGAAAAAGTCGCTACTTCCTCCTCAAATCAAGCCGCACAGCTCCCGCACACAAGTATCAGCGGAGCTCGGAAAACCAGTGCGACCGGATCGAAAACTGCTAATTTCAAGGTTCGTACACGCTTTTTCTCGATTGAAAATCATAAAAACTATCAAAAATTATTTGAAAAATCGAGGAAAATCGCAAATTCTCAAAACATCTCAAAAACCCATGAGAACTATTCAAAGTCGGAAAAAATTAATTTTGTTTGATAGTTTTCCAGTCAAAACAAAGTCAGAAACTTGAATTCTCGAGTTGTATTGCTGAACTTTGCAAGAAAGTTGGCACAAAGGCTCAGAACGTCGCGCGCCGACTGGAGATCATTGCCAACTGGCAGAAAGAGAGAGGCAGACAGTCAGACACTGTTATTTGATAGAAAAGACGTTCTTTCCCCTTCCTCTTCTCCTCGCAAAAGTGGTTTTCTCGAGAAAAAATAGGAAAATGAGAAGAGAAAAGAAAAATTGCCGGAAATTGATGATCGGCCGGTGGTGGTGATGGAAATAACGGAAAAATGTTGTTTGTTGCATGAAAAATGATGAAAACCGAGTGAAAAAAGGAGAGAAAACAGAAAAGTGACGATTTGCCACAATCGAAACCATTCATTCTCTGCCGCCATTCTGTTCCCCGCATCCAGTAGCAATGTCGGCTGTTTCCAGCTATTTTATGGCACTTTCCAAGAGAAACAAGGTGTGAATGTCATCCTGATGAGTTTTTCGATAGTTTCGATGATTTCGATGTGTTTCTTTTTTCAAAAAACTCAAGATTGCATCCCGATGAACTTCTCGAATAAGAAACATATTTTCAGCAGCCACGTCCCTCGACAGACCACCATCACCACCAGAATCGGAAGCCGTCGTCAGAAATGAACGGAACGCAGCAGACGAGTCAAAACGTGACGTCATCGGGCGGTCCGTCGTCGGGCGCCAATCAGACGTCTTCTGGAGCGCCACCGCCAGTGTCAAGCGGCTCGTCGGGACAGTCTTCGGCACGGTACTCGTCGAGCAGCAACAGAGCTCACGCCTCTTCCGGCGGGTTAGTCTTTCATCGATTTTCTTTTTCGATCTCCCCTCCCGCCAAAAAAAAAATCAGAAAATGTCGGTCCGTCAGCCGATGCGCGCGCGAGTTTCAAAAGTCATCGCCTTTCATCTTTTTCAGAGAGTAAACGTTTCTTTTTCGGTGGTTTCTCCCCCCTAAAAATTGTGTTTGTTTTTCGAATCTTTCTCTTGTTTGCCAGATTTCCGAGGCCCCTCTGTGTCTCTTTTTCAAAAAAAAAAAAGCTGGCAAAAACCCGAAAAAGCTTCCGATTTCTTTTCGAGCTCCATCCTCCAACTTTTTCAGCAGCTAGAGTACGAAAAAAACTGAAAAAATGACTGATAAGAAAGCAGTCATTTTAGTGTTTTCTGTTTTGTTTTGAATTCAATTCAACTCGTGCGTCTCGCCGTTTTTCAAATCGATTTTCCGACAGTCCATCAACACCTTTCCGCCGACTTTTCGATGTGATTATGCAAATTAGGAGCACGTTTAATCCTGTTAAACCGTCTTCCCGTTATCAAATTCGTTTGAACGTCCTTTTTGTTTTTCGACTCGAGCTGATGTTTTTCTGATTTGTAACGAGTCAAAACCGCTCAGGAATCAACGAATATCGAGAGTTTTGGACGGATTTTCTTTTTTTTTGGATTCATTGGGAAAAAATTTTCATTATATAGTTTGGCAAGTTCTGAGCGTGTTGTGACTCGATTTGTCCGCCTCTCCGCTCTTCTTCTTTGCTTCTGCTCGTTTCATGGCGATGAGTAAGAAGGCGTCGGCAGAAGCGAACAAGCCAATAATTAGTAGGGAAAGCGGGGCGAGAATAAGGGGCAGGCACTCGAATAATATGCAAATTGCGCCTTCGCCTCCTTCCTCCTCCTCTTCTTCTGTTGCTTCTATTGCTGCTTCGTCTGTTGCTTCGTCGTCGACGTCTTCTACTCATTGGCCACTTATTGGCATTCTCAACACCCCCCTCTATTGGCCATCTTCTCGAATATTTCGATACGTTTCCTCTTTCCCGGCTGTTTTTGCAATTTTGGAAGAGAGCCGAGCCTTTGGAGCACATTTAGATGCACTTTTGCTCGGCCTCTTTGGGAATTCCCTCATCGGGAAGCGGTGCGATTTGTCATAAGGATAGCGGGAGAGAGAGAGAGAGAGAGAAAGAGGAGAAGTTCGTCGTCTTCTTCTTCTTGTCCAAAACATCATTTTCTTGGCGATCTGCGTCTCTTCCTCTCTCACTTCCAATTGAGCCCATATACATATGCTCTCCATCTCACTTTCTTTCTGTGTCACAGAGAGAGAGAGGGAAAGAAGAAGGCCGCTCTTTCAAAAAGAGAAAGAGCTTTACGATTACCCAACACAAGGCTCAAAAAGCAGACGAAGAAGAGGAAGAACTATTACTCTTTTGCTCTCGCCGCCCGGCTTCCAGTGAATTGGAAATTCGGGTCGACGGATTCCGAATCGCAAATGAACTTGTCTCTCTCTTCCTCCTCGTTTCTCCCGCTCTCTCAGTCTTTTGGTTTCGTCAAGCCTTTTTGCGAGGATTGCCTAATCCATTGCGAGGGGGAAGAAGAAGAAGAAGAGGACGTCTCTTTCTCTCTTCTTCTCCTTTCAGTCGCCTACTAATCTCGAAAAGAGGCGAGATTTCGATGATGCTCTCCATTCAAATGAAGAGCGGAGTTCTGTCGCTCCCTCCCACTTCCTCTTTTTTGCTTTCTCGGAGAGGAGAAGAAGAAGACGAAGTGATCTGCTTCTTCTTCTTCTTCTTTCGACTTTTTGTCGCCGTCGGGGCTCCCTAAAGAAGATCCATCTCGTTCCGCTACCCCTTGGACCCTTCCTTCTTCTTTGCTTCTTCTTCTTCTTTTCCCCTTTTTTCATCTTCTTGCCCCTATCCGCTTTGCTTTTTTCGTCGCTTCCCCGCTAAAAAAATTTGGCTCCCTTTGAGCATTCTCATTTTTTTCCGGCGCCCTTCTTCTCCTCCTCGTTCTTCGCAGTTTTCGGGACCCGAAATCGGCTTAAAACTGGGCGAGTCTGTGTGTCTGTGTGCGTCTGGGGGCCTGTGACAAACTTACCAATCACACTGCCACGCGGAGCCGTCATTCGAGAAGTCATGAAGTTCATGTGGAAACCGCCCGAGTAAGTTTTTTTTCTTTTCTGGTTGTTTGGAGAACGAGAGGTTGCCTGTTCTGGCGTGAACACTGGATGATCAGGAACCATAGAACCCGAGGTTGGGTGAACAAGTTCCGTCGTCCCTCTCCTGCGAACTTTGGCTCTTTTGTGACTCACTGAGCAAATACTCAAACATCATTCGTTCATGGAATACGGTTAGGGTGACCATCACCTCCTCGCTGCTCATGGTGAGAGGATGATTCATCCGAGGAACATGCCTGTCTGGAACTTTCGAATTAAAAATTTTCATCAACTTGTCCGAATCGGCATGAGTGGAAAAAAAGACATCATCTGGTCAAGAAAGAATCATTTGGAACAGTTTCGTCGATTACCTGTGGTCTCTGAACCCCTCGGAACCGTGTGCAACTCGATCTCTTGAAACGCCTCTCGTTTTAACCAGTTCCAGTTCTGCTCCTCCTCCCACTCTTCCGTAGAATCCATGTTGCACACACACACACACACACATACACAAACATAGACGCCTGTGTTGTACCGATCATATTACCTCTCTTGCTGCCACGTCTTTACGCGATTAAACGAGACACGCATTGTATCGTATATGATTTTCTCTCCTCCTCTCTTCCTCTCGTCGAACTTCTCCCCCCGGTTCTTTTCTCTTTCTCTCTGTGGCGCGATTGCGCCCCGCCGCTCACTCACTCTCGCCCCCATTCATTTTATTATTGACTTATCGACGATGGAAGTGGAAGGAGGTGACGGTGAGAATGGGGGCGATCAGCAGGAGAAGAAAGAGAATAAGACGAAGCGAAGAAGGAGGAGGGGCGAGGAGAGGCGGAAAGAAGTGAAAAGACGAATGACTCATTGTGAGAATCGAACTGAACTGTAGCTGCAGACAGCGAGAAAGGGACACAAGCACTGGTTGACACACCTGCTCTTTCTCTTTCCTTCTCTGCCTCTCTCTATTTCATTCTCTTATTCTATTCATTCCGGATCGCGTCGCTTTCCTCGCACGATCCCTGTAGTCAATGGTTCCGATTGCCACGATGACGAAGAAGTCGTACGCGTTCGCATTGGACCTCGACGATCTGTGCTGCGACGCTTCGTTTCCGTCGCCCTCCTATTTCCCGCCTGCCACGTCGGAACAGCCGAAGATTGTGTTTCCCGAGTACGCGATCAATCCCTCCAGGTTTCTTTTTTTCCCGATTCCTTCTTCCTTCCTTCCTCTTGTTCCCTTCGCCGGCCACTATTGTGTGGCGAGCATGTCGTATCAAAACATATTTCCTTTTTCTTTTCTTTTCTCTGAAACTGTCAAAAAACCCGGCGACGTCTCTTCATTTCGCACGCTATTCGTCTGTATTTCTGATTCATCGCGATGAATCATCTCGTCTCGAAGCGAGCCTTCGTACAGAATAAGAGGCGGACGCGAGAACATGAAATTGGAAAAAGAGGGCGACGCCCGGCCCGCCAGATAGATTCGATTTCCTTGTTCTTGCTGGAGAAAACTGTATTCCATTAGTTTCGCCGCACTGATACTGTCTTCAAAATGATGGACACTAGCTCGAAATGGGGAAGAGTGGCCGAGTACAACTAGTGAGTTTTTATAAGAGAGTCCCGAAAGTGAAAAAGATACCCAACCTATTGGGCCTCTTGCGCGTCACCATACATCCTTCCATCGCCGTTTTTTTCATTAAATCGGCCATAAAAGTCGTCACGGCAGTGCCCCCGTCCATCTCAAAATGAAGAATCGGGCACGATGACGATTCGGAAGAGCCTTCGTCTCCTTCGTTTTCCGTGTGTTTGCAGTCGGGAGGCTCTCTTCGTGGCATCTCTCCGGAAAAGCGCTCCCGAATGAAATTAGGGGCCCCGAGCGACGGAGGAGCGACGATTTTATGGACGGAAAGAGGAGGGGCCCTTCTTTTTTCTCCCCTATCCGTTTTTAGCCGGAAGGGCGAGTGGGACACATATTCTTCGTCTTCTTCTTCTTCTTGTGCCCGCCCTTCTTCACACTTTCGATGCAATTTGTGTCGTCGTCCCAAAGTGTGGAGCATGTGTGAGAAGCAGCAGAAGAGGCCGCCCCATCCTGCTCTCGCTCCTCTTCTCTCCCTCTTCTCCGCCCTTTTGGACTCTCGGACGTCGCTTCTGAAGACGTCGACGACGAGGACGAAGCTTCCGGTCTAATTCGATATGCTCAACGCGGCATACTCGTCGATTATCGCCAGATTCATGTGCCAGAATCACCACAATCAGGGGGCGACGACGTCGAATTCCGTGATTGCGGAAGAGGACGAAAAAGAACTGCTAATCCCTCGGCATCTCGCTGGCGACAAAAAGGAAGACATGCCTTCTGCGAAGGAAGCGACGTCTTCTGGCAAAAGGCGTACGATGAAAGTGTCGGCTGACGGACAACATGTCACTAGAAAAATGTTCATTTCCCCTTTCCCCCCTACCTGTCCCTCTCCAGTATTCTAATCTTACTCTCTTTGCAGCTCTTCATCACATGCACGTGCATCGGGACAGTCGGGAATGTCGAGTCGATCGGCAGCCCGTCGGAACGATCAGGATGTGCACGTCGGCAAGTACAAGCTGCTCAAAACGATCGGAAAGGGTAACTTTGCGAAAGTGAAACTAGCGAAGCACGTCATCACCGGCCACGAAGTCGCCATCAAGATCATCGACAAGACCGCACTGAACCCGTCCTCTCTGCAAAAGTTGTTCCGCGAAGTCAAGATTATGAAACAATTGGACCATCCGAATATCGTGAAGCTCTACCAAGTGATGGAGACCGAGCAAACGCTCTACCTGGTGCTCGAGTACGCCTCCGGCGGAGAAGTGTTCGACTATCTCGTGGCGCACGGCAGGATGAAGGAAAAGGAGGCGCGTGCCAAGTTCCGACAAATCGTCTCGGCCGTTCAGTATCTGCACTCGAAGAACATTATTCATCGAGATTTGAAAGCGGAAAACTTGTTGCTCGACCAGGACATGAATATCAAAATCGCCGACTTTGGGTTCTCGAACACGTTCTCGCTGGGCAACAAACTCGACACATTCTGCGGGTCGCCGCCCTACGCCGCGCCGGAACTGTTCTCCGGCAAGAAGTACGACGGTCCCGAAGTGGACGTGTGGAGTCTCGGAGTCATCCTGTACACACTCGTCTCCGGCTCGCTCCCGTTTGACGGACAGAACCTGAAAGAACTGCGAGAGCGCGTCCTTCGAGGCAAATATCGCATTCCGTTCTACATGTCGACAGATTGTGAGAATCTGCTCAAAAAGTTCCTGGTAATCAATCCACAACGGAGATCCTCTCTCGACAATATCATGAAGGACCGGTGGATGAACGTCGGATACGAGGACGACGAGCTGAAGCCGTTCATCGAGCCTCCGAAAGATCAGATTGACGAGGCGCGGATCGATAAGTTGATTCAGGTGAGTCATTCATAGCACTTACTCTTACATTTTGTTGTCTTTTACAGATCTTCCAGCTCGGTTTCAATAAGGCCACCATTTTGGAAAGCGTCGAAAAAGAAAAGTTTGAAGACATTCACGCCACCTACTTGCTTCTCGGCGAACGAAAATCCGATGTGAGTTTCCGATTCTCTTCTCTTTTTCATTACGATCTCGCTTCCGTTTTACCCTCTTTGGCCCCCCATTTCCACTTGGATTCCAGTTAACAGTTTTGCCAATTCGACATCCAATTTAAACGCATGAAACGGGGACTTTTGATCTCCCCCTCGCCCTCGTTCCCGAAATTACAAAGCTAACAGTCTCTGCATTTACTTGCTGCTCTCTCAACCGTACTCTCGCTCCGTCTCGAGCCCCTAGAAGCCCATGAACAGTTCGACGGGAAATACATGTGTGTTTTGTCTCTCTCCAGATGGACGCCAGCGAGATCACGATGGCACAATCGTTGCTCAGCCACTCGTCCATCAACGTCTCCTCGTCACTCGGGCAGCATCCGGCCGGAGTCATCACTAGAGAGCATGTGACGTCATCATCGACTTCCGCTTCTGGAGGCTCTGCTTCAGTGAGTACAGTCTATCCCCCCTCCTCCTCCAATCCACGGACTAACTGTGTTCTCCTCCCTATTGTCCCAACTGCATGAATCAACCCAACCGCACCCAACACCCCCTCCTTCCTTCTTTCCACCTTCCCTTCTCACTTTCTCTTTCCTTTCCTCTTCTCACCGTTTCTCGTTTTTCCAGCCATCCCGTTACTCGCGTGGCTCCGCCCCCTCCACCGGACCTTCTATCACCAGCGGCGCCTCTCTTGCATCGGCAGCCAACGCCCAGAAGCATGCCTCGTCGGCTGTCCCACCCACTGGATCGTCAACTTCACGGCGAAGCTCGCAAAACGACGCCGGAACGACCGGAGCCTCTGGAACCGCCGGTGGAACCGTAGTGATGAGTGGGACGAGGCACGGAGGAGTTCAGATGAGAGCGCAACCGGCGAGTCGGGGGACCGCCCTCAGTATGCTTCAGCCGCCTAGTTACAAGCCGTGTGAGTGCTTTTTCCTGCTAGTTCATTCTTCATAGTACATTTTGTAGCATCCAACACGACGCAAATCGCTCAAATCCCGCCGCTTTTCAACCGGAATTCCACTGCCACGTCATCGGTAACTCAGCCGTCATCTGGAACGACAGTCGTGAGTTCGGGAGCCCGGAAGATCGCAGACCCGAAAGGACGGATTCCGCTCAACTCGACGGGCGTTCAGTCGCATCGCACTGCGACTGGAGCCGTTGCCGCCAACACAGGAGGCATTCCGTCGCACCGTGATCATTCGCAGCAGAACCAGTACATGAATCAGCTGACGTCGTCGTCGATGATGTCGAAACTCATCAACAAGACGCCTTCCGCGTCCGGCTCAACATCGACGTCTTCTGGCTCTTCCGGAGCGCCAGCACCCCTTCAAAAGTCTGGATCACAAATCTCGCACGCGCCAACGGAACCAGCGATTCGGGAAGACGACGATGAGAGCAACTCGGAGCATGCGCATCACGCGAACGGAGCCGCAACGTCGAATGTGCCGTTGATCGGCGGCGGACCGCAACAAGCGTCTCCAGCGACAGTGTCTTCGGGAGCAGACGACGTGACGACCACGACGACGGAGCAGCAGCAGAAGGCGTCGAGTGAGGCACCCAAGGAGAACAAGTGAGTTCATTTTCTACCCGGTTTCTATCACGCTTCTTCCACACAACGCACCCGAGTACGAGAAGAACTGACGGAATGGAGGGCGTTTCGGATTCTGGTTCTGAAGACGTTCGAATCAGAAATCCGAAATTCCCTAAACGTCTTCTATTCGCACAACCGGAAAAAATGGAAAATTTCTTGAAAAACTGGCACTCGCACACCTACAGTAGTCCTTTCCCAGTTGTCTCTTCTAACACGATTTAGCTTTTCAAAAAAAAAAAAAACTATCGAAATACACGTAACCCGGGAAGCCCCGCCCCTTTTCTTTTCAGTGAAAACTCATACTTAAATGGCGGCAAGCTATTCCAGACGGCATCGCCTTCCAGTTTATTTTTTTCCATTTTTCTCTTGTTCCCCGATTTGATTTACAGTTTCTCTTGCGCAAAACTCGAAACAAAAAACACGAAAACCGACCTTTTAAAAAATTTTCAGATGATTTCAGTTTTCTCTTTTTAGTTATTTCTCTTCTTTTTCTTTCTTTTTCTTTCCTATTTTCACACCGTTTCTCTTCTTTTTTCTTCTTATCCGAAAACTAACTCTTTTCTTTCTTTCTTTCTTTCTTTCTTCTTCTTTCTTCTATCGTGTGTGGTTGATGATGTTCGTTTGGCATAGTTTGCAGTCAATTATCGATCGGCTATCGATTGATATCGATTGGTTTTTCAATTGAAATAGAGAGAGAGATTTGCATGCGTACTTCCCTAGGATTCCTTCGTTCTTCTCTCAGTTTTTTCAATGTTTCTCATTTCGGGCCTTCGGTTTCAGTTCAGTCTGCATGCTTCCTCTTACTGTCTGGCTGAAATTCCGTGTCCTAGAGAGTGTGCTCTTCTCGTTTCCAGCCCACTCGTCTGGCAGAATCTGCACCTCAACGATTTGCTCAAGTCTCTGACGTCTTCTTATGCCGCCACGCCGTCAACGTCGTCTTCCGAAACGCCGCGACGTCGTCCGTATGATGAGCGGCGGTCCGAACCTCGTCGACGCCATCAAACGATGGTCGTCGACTCGCGACACATTCAGACGCCGCCGCACACCGAACGAGCCGCCTATCATCCAGATGACGTGGCGGCTCTTCACCCCGAAGACACGAAGCTCGACCGTCAGATGGCGGCACTCTACGTGTCGACGCATCCTCCGCAGCGAGTCTCGGTGCTTCCGACGCCGCCCACTTCTAACTCGACGTCCACTTCGACGGCATCGTCAAGCCATGTCATCGATCCGATGATCTTGCCTTCCATCGTGCCGTTGGCGTCGTCCTATCAGACACCGCCTTCCGGAAGCACGTCGTCTTCGTCAACAATAACGTCGCCCTACTTCAGACGGACGCCTTCTTTTCGAATGGTGCTTTCTTGATTTTCTGATTTTTATTTGCTCGTTCGCGAATCGCGATCAATCTTCCACTTCCTTTTTCTCTTCTAGTCTTTTTTGGTCGGTTTTCGTGTGAGTGAAAAGGTTTGAGCGCAAAAGAAAATGTTCGGTGAACAATGAAAAAACTGAAATTCAGATGCTTAATGGGTACTGCCACGTCATCCTATTGTTTGTAGGTTATCATAGAAGTAGTCTAGAAAAGAGCGATGAAACTCCACATAGTGGGAGTTCCCTCTTCTTCTCCTCGCTCTCCCTATTTCACTTCATTATACCCTCATTTTGCAGGCCGTCTATGATCCATCAATCGCCTTCGATGCCGCCGGCGACGATGATGAACGCGATGGAGTCGCTCAAACTCAGCGAGAACAACCAGGCGACGGTGCCGACGAGCGGGGGCGGCGTCTCGCGAGCCACCTCCCAGCAAATGTCTCGTTCGGCGACCACTAACGTGGCCGGCAACTCTTCTTCCATCGGCGGTGGCTCCTCCTCGGCCACCTCCAACCAATCGGGTGCTTCTTCAACGGGTGCTTCTAGTCAGGTAAGAGATGCGTTCACTTCTTCTATGTACATTCGACGTTCTCGAAGAATGCTCTCGATCTTTCTTCACTGGCTGAAATCAATTTTAAAAAAACAAGAGCCGCCGTTGTTTTGCCGCTTTTCCTCATGTGCAACCTGTGGCCCCGCCCCCTTTGTTTCCCTTTTTATCGATTGATTTTTGATATCAGAATGCAATGATGTATCGAAACACTATCATTGAGTTTTTGCAACTCTCTATCTCTTTTTCTATTTATCTCTTATTTAGCTGCATTTTCAGCCTTACCCATTCATTTCAGCCATACAACCAACATCATCATCAACCGCATCAACTAACCCATAACGCGTCGTTCTCGGTGACGCCGTCGGCGTATCAGATTCCGCCGACGACGATCACGTCGTCGTCGGGAGTGACGGCGTCTGGAATGCCGACGTCTTCCGGACTCGCCACGTCTTCATCGTCGGCGTTCCCGCGAAACACAAGAAACCGGCAGACGTTCCACGGAAAGACGGAAAAGGACAAGGTAGACGGCACTTTTTTCTTTTTATCTCTTTCTCTCTCGTTGCTCTCTCTCTCTCTGTCTCTCTTCATTTTCGTTTCTCTCACTGTTTTTCTTTTTGTTTTTACGTTTCTTTCTTACTTTCAAACCAACCAACCAAATCACCCTGTTCTCTTATTTATTCTTTCTTTCTCTCGTCTTCGTCCATCGTCCGTTCTTCCCTTCCTGCCCCTGTCAAATACGTCCGAGTTTACAGTTTTTGGCTGTTTCCAGCTTCAAATAGCTTTTCTCTGCAGAAATCATTATAAAAAAAACTGTGAGAGACAGAAAATAAAAACGCCTCTACAAAATACAATAGAAGCGTTTAAAAAAGTTCAAAAAAGGAAAACCAGACTGAAACGGGAGTCGAATCCCTCGTTTTCCATTTCATTTATAAAACCACGCCCCTTTTAGGGTAAAGGCTCAACTTGAGACATTAACGTTTTAATCATACTGTTGATTCGAGCGAATTCAACACTAAACTCTCTGCTTTCGAGCCTTATCCAATCCAAATCAGCTCATTTCCTACTCGACTACCATTATTTTCCCTCATCCGCTCAATCTGATTCCCAAACCAGTTTCCAATACAACAACATGCTTCTTTTCGATGCTTCCCGTGTTTCCAACTCATCCGACGCGTTTTCCAGGGCGACAATGACGGCTCGGACGATCTGGGCGATTCGCCGGCGAACGTGTCGATCGGCGCGACGGGACCGTCGTCGAAGAACAACGAGCAGACGATCTGGAGCAAAATCGGCAAACTGACGAGACGGTTCGTGCATCGCAAGTTTTAGACCCCTCCTACCTGACGATGGGCCTTGTTTCCTTCCCATACACATAAGCACCCTCTACTAACTGTTAGGAGCCCCCTCACTTTCCCGCAAAAAGAGCACTGTGCTCACGAGTAATCAGTCTACAGTAACCCGGTTCCGTCCTTCTTCCAAAAATCTCTCTTTTCCTCGTTTTATCCTCGAATAACTTTCTTCATTTCCATTCCCTTCATCTCGAGAGCTTTAATTCGAGCTTTTTCCATTCATTTCCATAGACAAAAACACTCGTTTTCTTCCGTTTCTTTTTCTGGTGTCCTCGGCATGTGTTTTTGTTTTTGTTCCTCTCTGTAACATCTTTCTCTCTCTCCTCTTTACTCTAACAAAATCACACGAAAATTGCCAGTTTTCTGTTTCATTGCACGCCGAGAGTTTTTCGTTTTCTTTTTTCGTCATAAAGTCTGTTTTTTGTCTGACTTTGATGGATTTTTTCTTGCGTTTGTCATGGTGGTTTGTTTCTTTTTCGACTAACAACAGCTGCAAATGCTCGATTGTTTCTTTTCGATGTTATTGTGCGTGTTCTTTTTGTGTTTTCAAGTTGACTCCGCCCCCTTTTAGGTCTCCCCTACAGTAATCCCTCACATGCTCCCTTTTGGCACGTCTTTCTTTCACTCCTACTACCACACCTCGCACAGTTTCAAACCAGTAGAGTTTCAGCAAACTTTGCTGAAACTTTCTGTGGAGAATCGGCGAGACACATCACCCTTTTGGTTTTTCCACCTCCCTTTCCTTCTCAATTTCACACCCACACACACACACACACGCGTACTCACTTCGTGGAATGTTTCTTTTGTCTGTTACAGTAGCAGCACGGCCGCATCGCATCATCACAACCATCCGCGATCCGGAGCTCCGATGCTCCACCATTCGATGTCGATGACGCAAAGGTACAGTAACCCCGTTCCCTGCCCCCTTCCTGACCTTGATTGCTCTGCTCGCTGCTCGTTGTTCTTGTTGCCGTTATTGTTGCTCGCTCCGCCTTGCTCCGCCCCCTTTTCTCTTGTACTCTTCTTTGCTTGTTGCTCTTTTCGATGATGCGTGGCTTTCGTTTCGTTATCTCTCATGCCATTTTAGCCCGTCGGCCGTTTCGACGTATTCCGCTTCAAGAGCCGCTGCTTCAAATGCTCCGAGCGCTCCGAATGGTGCTGTGAACGACGATGAGACGAGGGGAACGTCTTCACTGATGCGACGCATTCTACCCGCCAACTCGAGAGCTTCAATGCGAAGGCACGCTTCTTCTCCTCTTTCGTTTGGCTCTTTTCTTTTTCACCGCTGCTTCTTTTTCTTTCTATTCCCCTTCTCACGTCCATTCCATTTTCCTTTTCAAGACGCAGTGTCTAGATGTAGTTAGGAGTGCGCTTTTCTTGGCCGTTCTTCTCAAACTAGGTCGCGTAGGATTACTGTAGTTTTCTGTAGGCTCTCCTTCTTCTCTGCGCGTATTCCCAATTCCCATTCTCTCTTTATCCTGCTCTTATTTGTCTAATCTTCGCCCTCTTTTCAGAGACCACAACCGGGAGAGCATGACGCAGCCGGTGTCGAGTCGAGCCGGAACGATCGGAGCCGCGCAAGGTCAGCAGACGGCGGCCGCGTTGGCGGCGATCCGCGAGTCTCCGACCTCGCAGCAGACGGCGCTCGCCGCGATGCCCGTCGAGACAGGAGACGTCAAACCGCGTTCGCTCCGGTTCACGTGGAGCATGAAGACGACGTCCTCGTTGGCGCCCGATGATATGATGAGGTTTCCTTGATGTGAGAATTGAATATTCTGAAGCGCTCACTTTGCAGAGAGATTCGGAAGGTGCTCGACGCGAACAACTGCGACTACGAGCAACGAGAGCGATACATGATTCTGTGTGTGCACGGTGATCCGAACACGGACTCGCTCGTTCAGTGGGAGATGGAGGTACGTCTTCTTACTCACAATTATCATCTTTATCGCTGCCGTGTGACCAGCATGACTCGGCAGCGATTGCAAATAGTGCGGGCTTTCGAGAGACGATAGACAGCTCCCCACGCATCCATTGAGGCCTCGGGCAGAGCAGCTGCTTATTATACTCGGAAGACGTGGTGCAGAAGACGTCCCTTACCCTCTTTTCCAAGAGTTGGTTTCTGACCTCTCCAATTAATTTCTGTATTGCGAAACTCTTCGTATAGTTTCGAAACATGTGCAACATACATAGCTGAGGAAAACCGGAATGGTTCTGATAAGTTGTCGCTATAAAAGAGACTCTATGCCGTCGCATTAGAACGAGCCTTATACTTTTCATTTTCAGGTGTGCAAACTGCCTCGATTGAGTCTGAACGGAGTGCGATTCAAGCGAATCTCGGGAACTTCGATCGGCTTCAAGAACATTGCGTCGAAGATAGCCCAGGAGCTGAATCTGTGATGAAGTCATCTGGCTGCTGCTGCTCACCTGCTCTTTTCACTCGTTTTAACCGCTTCACGTCTTTACCATGTTCTCTCTCAACGTCTTCCTCCCCATCTCTTCTCACAGCTCCCCATTTTTTTGCATTCGAAAGCCTCTCATTCAGAAGAATCGTCTGAAACTCGCGCTTCTCTCCCTCCTCCAACACCAACATCATCATTCTCTCACCATCACCCCCCCCCCCCCAAGTTGCTACGGTTTTCTGTTTCATAAAAGAATCGCTCCCCCCACCCCTCTCCATTCAAAAAGTGCTATTATTATCATCGTTGTAGGTGACCTCTAAGCCCCGCCCCCTTTTTTTTGCATCAACTCGTTTTATAATTTCTTCGCTCCTCTCCAAAACAAAACAACCATTGATGGACTTATTCTCCTAGTGCAAGAAGCCCCGCCCCCTTTTCTCGTCTCTCCGCTTTTGACGCATTTTAAGCACCGCCCCCCGATGATATAATCCCTTTTTCCCAATCAAGTTATGCTACTATTCTCCTTCTTTTCCACATCATAATTTTGTTTCTCGTCGGTTTTCTTTCTCTCTTTGATTATTATAATTCTCCTCCTCCTCCTGAACTACTCATCAGCCATCATCATCATCATCATCACTCCTCCTTCCTTCCCCTTTCTCTCTCTCCCCATTAAATTTCGATAATTGATTGATTTCTGAGTCTTATTAGGGTATTCCGTCGCGTTTTCTTCCTCCTCCTCCTCCCCAATTCGCACTGCACTAATTACAGTAGTCCCCCCAGCCTCCGATCCACTCTCCCCTTGTCCAATCTTTTGTTTTCCTTGCGCTCTGTGATCAAATGAAGAAATGCAGATTTTGTGACGTGGAAATACTTGGGAATTGGGAAGAGGGAACTGCCATGTCACGCCAGCGCAGGTTGGAAAGCTAGGCCAGCAGAACGGCGGGCTCCAGGTCACGAGGTGGATGGAAACGGTGCGGACGAATTGCTGAAAACTGAACATTGTCATCTTCCGATTGCATCCCATTCACATTTCAAAAGACCCCTTGCACTGAAATTCCAGACAAAAATGGTCAAGTGCGCCGTCGGAGTGGCCCAGAAGACGTCCTTCTCGACTGACCTCACCGACGTCCTCTCGATGCTCTCTTCTTTTCAAATCGGCGAAACGAAGTCGACGATCGCCAAACCGCCCGTTCCCGCAGTTGCCCCCAAAAAGATGATGTCGCGCAAGAATAGCCGGCCCGAAAGTAGGCCTCTCAGCCCCGACCGATTACAGCCTCAAAATGTGCAATTTCAGAAAGAAAGTCGGTCAAACTCTTGATCTCGAACTTGGCGTTGTCGGTCGTCTCGCAAGACTTGCGAGACCTATTCGAGCCCAAATTCCGTCTTTTCTCCGTCGCCGTCAACTGTAACCAGCACGGAGAGTCGCTCGGAACAGCCACCATCACGATGCGGAAGGGCGCCGCGAGCAAGTTGATTCGCAAGTCTTCGGAAATCAAACTGGACGGGATGGTGAGCGAAACGGGCTGAAAATCGATGTAGAAAGTGTGGTTTCAGACGATGAAGTTCGCCGTCGTCGAATTCGCACGATGGGCAAAGAAGAACGAAGCCACTTTGAAGCGATCGATGGAAAATCTGAAACCGGAATGACTGAAATCAAGCAATTTCGATTGGCATAACCTCATGAGATTACTGTTTTAATTCTATAGTTTGATTATCTTGTACATAATGAATTGTAAATGCCAACAAAGAATGAATGAAATTTGAGCTCAATCCATGGTGCTCCCCTTCAAAAGTTCGTATTCGTGGCGAGACCGGTGTCTGAGACAGCAGCGGGCGGTGCACAAGAACGCCATTCCTAGAAGAAGGATTCCAGCGAAAAGGACGACGAGAATATCTGGAAATTCACCTTTCAGATTCTCAGAATGATCTCGAAACTCACTGAATCCATCCGTCTCCATTTCTGCCGCTCCGATCCTCTCCGACGTCTTCTTCCGCACTTCTTCCAGCCTCTCCTTCTTCAGTGTCGTCAGAAATTCGATTCTCTCGTAGTACAACTGTTCGGAACATTCGAACGTTTTATCGAAATCCATTGGGACGCGGCTCAAGTGGCTCATGATCGGAGCAAGGAGGTTCGTGAGTGTGAAGGTGTCGAGCGAAGGAGCCCATCGGTCTCTGTAGTGTTTTTCGAGCAGCGCGCTGTTCCAGAACGCGACGGCTCGCGGATAATAGTGAAGTCTCGGGCCGGGCATCGAGAAGTTGGCGTCGAAGTCTGAAAAATGTCTGGAAGTTGTTAGTGGTTCCAGATTCATTCGGAACCGATTCCAAAGTATTCTCTGTTCTCCGGAGTGTACTGTTTCCACTTTTGAGACCCCGAAGGCGACGGATCCTCGTAGTTCACAAAGTTGGCAAACATTCCACTGTAGATCTTTTCGATGACGTAGTCCTTCGGCGTCATGACTCCTCGATGAGTTCCGAAGACGTAGATCTGGAAGAGACATGACAGAATGACGTGTTAGTGTCACATTATGACGTGGAATGAGCTGTCACGACCGGCCACTACGATCCCTATCTTGGAAACCACGTTCGCGTGAATTGGCATAACTAATTCCTCCCCTATTTCCTCCTACCAAGTCTTCCGAGTGATGCGGCGATGGAAAGTTCGGAATGTACTCGTCGAATGCATTTCCAGCACCGGTGTACGAGTAACTGCAATCAAAGGCTCAGAAACTTCCGTTCCCTGATTCCCCACCTGTACAAGTAGACTTTTGTGTTCTTCCTCTTGTGAGCATCTGCAATTATCGTGGCTCTCGAGTAGAATTCCATGTCGTCGGCCAGAAACTCGACGTCCGATCCTTGGCTGTAGATCTCACGACACTTTCGAGCGAACTCCTCGGGCTCGAAGTAAATCTCATAGCCAATGTGTTCGCAGACATCCCTGAGCAGTTCTGTTCTGTTTTCGGCGTTTGCCGGATCGGCAATGTATCTGAAGATCTGCATCGAGTCACAAAATTCATAGTAGAGCTCACCGAGAGTTTCTCCATTCGGCTGTAGTCGTTCCCAACATTGTATTGATTGGATGCACCGATTTCTCGATTAAAACTCTATCCGGGTAGTCGGGAATGAACTCTCCGTCGACTGCGGGAGCTCCAAAGTAATACGTGGAATTCCTGACAATGTAGAGTTGAGCCTCTAGAATCGCTTCTCCGGGAAGATTCCGGAGACAAGAAAGTGTCTCTTCCATTTCCTTTTTCGGGATTTCCGAGAACTCATAGTCTCCGCGAAGGCATCCAAGACGTTGAGCTACTGCAGTCGTCGCTTTGAAATTCGATTGCCTCGAAAGATTCGGAAACGGGGCAGACATGATGATCTGCTGATGGATGAGTCCCTTCGAGAGCGGAGAAGTGGAGAACTGAAAACTGAAACCTAAAACAGTTTTTATTCCTTGAACAGACCAGAAAGCAGAGAGCGGCACCTGCCGAGTGTCCGGCAATCGTGATTCTGTCCTTGTTGCCTCCGAAGTGTCCGATCTCCTTCCGAACCCACTTCACCGCCTCCAGCATGTCGAAGAGCCCGACGTTGTGGTCGAACGAAGTGTTGTCATCTCCGTTAAACTTCCCGAATCCAAATATTCCCATTCGATAGTTTATCGAGACCGCGATAATGTTCCGATCCTGTCCGACAAAGTTGTTAATGAGAACCTGCGGATCGAAAGCAGAAGCGGATTCGTAAAGAAGTCCGCCTCCGTGGATGACTACCATAACTGGACACTTCTTCTGAAACACAAACATTTCAAATTCAAACGAATTAAATGCCTCACATTCTTCATACAGTAGTCATTTGTGAAGACGTTCAGGTACAGACAATCTTCTGAAATCGGCCCTCCCTCATCATTTTTGTAGGTTCTCCTGGAAAACAACGTCTTCTAATTCGTCATTCTGAATTCCAATTGCTCACTTTTTATCGCTCAAACACGCCGGTTTGTACTGTTTCGTCTCCAGAATACCTTGCCACGTGGCAGGTGGGCGTGGCTTTCGGAACCGCAGTTCGCCCAAAGGAGGCGTGGCGTAGGGAATGCCGAAGAAGACGTTCGCCGTCTGAATTCCGAACGGCGAATAAGTGGCATTCAGCACTTTTCCCTCGATTTGACCCGTTCTACGAAGAAGAAGGCGTTACGAATAGGAGAAAAGGGGGCGAAGACTCACGACAGCTGGATTCTGAGGTCCGAAGCCGTTGCCAGAATAGAACGTAAACCCAGAAGTGTGAAGAATAAACTGAGCATTTCAACGAAAAGTCGAATCGATACCAAACTTTATACACAATAATGGGTTATCAGTGAGAGAGCACGAAGCCGATTCCATTCGAATTGTTATCAGTGAATAAAAAAGGGCAGATAGACTGAGAATGGCAATCAACGAATAACTCGTTTCTTGAAATTCTTTCGGAAGAGACAGTTTTCAAACCGTGTATCTTTTCACAAGTTGGTATCCTTCGTGAGGTGGAGGATGCCAATAATTCCAGATGCCAATAATGAGGATGCCAACAATCTGAAAGAGTGCGACTCCGCCCACCATCCAGAGTAGAACGCCTGAAATGAAACGTCTTCCGTAAACTCTCTCTCTCAATCTCCCACCATCGTCTGGCGTGTATCGAGCTCTTTCGGACACCGACTCTCTCTTCTGCACCACATTTTCTTCCTTCAAAGTGTCCAAAAACACAACTCTTTCGTTATAGAGTTTCTCGGTAAACTCGAATGGTTTGTCCATGTCACGGGACACCTCTGACAAGTGGCTCACTATCGGAGCGACCAAGTTTGTCGTCAGGAAGCTGTCAAGGGATGGAGCGAATCGCTCACTGTACTGCTTTTTGAGTTTCGGATTCATCCAGAACTCGAAGGCTCTCGGATAATAGTGGGATTTGGTACCGGGCATTGTCAAGTTGGAGTCAAAGTCTGAAACATTCAGAATTGGAATGGGAACGAGGGAGAGAAGGATTTCTTACCAATTTCAAAGTATTCTCTGTTCTCCGGAGTGTACTGTTTCCACTTTTGAGACTCCGAAGGCGACGGATCCTCGTTGTTCACAAAGTTGGCAAACATTCCACTGTAGATCTTCTCGATGACGTAGTCCTTCGGCGTCATGACTCCTCGATGAGTTCCGAAGACGTAGATCTGGAAGAGAAAACTGCCATAGAAACTAGAAACGTGACAGAATGATGTGTTAGTGTGACATTATGACGTGGAGTGAACTGTCACCACACTCTGATCTTTCTATCTTGAAAATCACGTTCGCGTGAAGTGGCATCCCTAATTCCTCCCCTATTCTCTCATACCAAGTCTTCCGAGTGTTGAGGAGACGTCGCTGTCGTCGAGTATTTCTCGTAAGCTCCCCCGGCTCCACTATATCCATAACTGAAAAACGGATCACATCGAACGTCGTCAGGGCTATTTCTTACCTGTACAAATACACTTTCGTATTTTTAGTCGTGTGAGCATTCGCGATATTCATTGCTCCCGAATAGAACTCCATGTCGTCGGAAAGAAACTCGACGTCTTTTCCGTTCCCATAAAATTTTCGGCAGTTTTCAACAAATTCTTCTGATTCCGAGTAAATCTCAAAGCCGATGTGCTCGCAAAGAGTTTGGAGAGCACCTGTTTCAGTTGGGGCAGCTTGAGTGTAGGCGTCGTTCAGTTTCCTGGAAGACGGTGAATACGTTCTTAAACTTGTTGAGGATTAGATGCGAAAGAGGCAACTGACTGCGAATCTCGCCATTCTGCTGTCAACGTTCCGAGCATCGTGTTTATCGGATGGACTCCATTTCGGGCGAGAACTCGGTCCGGATAATCAATGACGAATTCTCCGTCGACGGGCGGAGCTGTGAAGTAATGCGTGGAATTCTGAATGACGTCGAGTTGAGCCTCCAGAATGACTTCTCCTGTGAGATTTCGGAGACACGAGAGCGTCTGTTCCATCTCTGGTTTTGGAACCTCATTGAATTCGAGTTCGTTCGGAATGCATCCGAGACGCTGTGCTATGGCAGTCGACGCTTTGAGGTTGGAACTCTTTGAAAAGTTCGGCATGGGTCCGGACATGATGATCTGCTGATGGATGAGTCCCTTCGAGAGTGGCGACACCGAGAACTGAAAAACTGAGATTCAGAACGATTTACATTTCTTGAACTTACAAGGAAACAGAGAGCGGCCCCCGCGGAGTGTCCGGCAATCGTGATTCGGTCCTTGTTGCCTCCGAAGTGTCCGATCTCCTTCCGAACCCACTTCACCGCCTCCAGCATGTCGGAGAGGCCGACGTTGTGGTCGAACGAAGTGTTGTCATCTCCGTTGAACTGCCCGAAACCAAAGAATCCTAAGCGATAGTTGAAAGTCACCACTACAATGTTCCGATCCTGCCCGACGAAGTTATTCACGAAGATCTCCGGGTTGAATGCGGAAGCCGACTCGAAAAGAAAGACGCCCCCGTGGGCGACAAGCATCACCGAACAGCTCTTCTGGAATTACTTGAAGAAGCTTGAAGCGCTGAAACCTTCTCACGTTCTTCATACAGTAGTCATTTGTGAAGACGTTCAGATACAGACAATCTTCTGAAATCGGCCCTCCCTCATCATTTTTGTAGGTTCTCCTGGAATGCAACGCCTTCTAATTTGTCATTCTGAATTCCAATTGCTCACTTTTTATCGCTCAAGCAGGCTGGTTTGTACTGTTTCGTCTCCAAAATACCTTGCCACGTGGCAGGTGGGCGTGGCTTTCGAAACCGCAGCTCGCCCAAAGGAGGCGTGGCGTAGGGAATGCCGAAGAAGCCGTTCGCCGTCTGAATTCCGAACGGCGAATACGTGGCATTCAGCACTTTTCCCTCGATTTGACCCGTTCTAGAAAGAAGAAGGCGTTAAGATTGGAAGGAAAGGGGGCGGAGACTCACGATAACTGGATTCGGAGGTCCGAAGACGATGGAAAAACAAAACAAGGGAGAAGTAATAAAAGTGCCAGCATATGTTGGGCGGAAAGTGGATCGAATGTCGAATGTTATCAGTGGGTACGAGGTTCCCAGTGTCCAGTCGGAACGAAATATCGGTCCAATCTAATCTTATCAGTGCATTCGTAAAGATGAATGTGCACACAAACTACGCAGTCGCAAGTCAGAGAGGAACCGTTTATTGTAGGGACAAACGAGACAACTAATCGATATCAAAGCGTGTTTCCTTTCAGAAGTTGGTATCCTTCACGAGATCGATGATGGAGGCAGCAATGAGAAATGACTAGATAAAGCATGCCGACGAGAAGAGTTCCGGCGAAGATCAAGAGAAGAATGTCTGAAAATTGGGATGTTGTTGTCTCTTGGGAGCTCTCAAACTCACTGATTCCCCCGCTCTCGCCTTCTCCGGCTTCAACTTCACCGCTTCTGGGCCCAATTCGGCCACCAACTGCAGGTTTCCTGAACGTCCTCTCTCCCTTCAGCTCGTTCAGAAAGTCCAGTCGTTCGGAATAGAGCTGCTCCATGTACTGCAGCGGTTTGTCTTGGTCAGTGGAGTTGCTGAGCAAGTGGCTCACAATCGGAGACACCAAACTGACGATGTAGAACGTGTCGAGCGACGGAGCCCACTGATCTTTGTGGTGTTTTTTGAGCTCCGGACTCTTCCAGAACTCGAGTGCACTCGGATAGTAGTTCGATTTCATTCCGGGCATCGTGATATTCGCGTCGAAGTCTGAATGTTAAAAGGATCCTCAATGGTGTCAGAGAGTTTCCAAACCAATCTCAAAGTATTCCCTGTTCTCCTGAGTGTACTGTTTCCACTTTTGAGACTCCGAAGGCGATGGATCCTCAAAGTTCACAAAGTTGGCAAACATTCCACTGTAGATCTTCTCGATGACGTAGTCCTTCGGCTTCATCACTCCTCGATGAGTTCCGAAGACGTAGATCTGTAGGAGGAATGTGTGAAGTGGAACTGAGAACGTCTTCTGCCCTACCAAGTCTTCCGAATGATGCGGCGACGGAACTGTCGGCAGGTACTTCTTGAACGCTTTTCCTGCCCCACTGTATCCATAACTACAAGATCCGTCTCTTTTTTCCGTGTTTCAAGTATCGTTTCAAACCTGTACAAGTACACTTTTGTGTTCTTCCTCTTGTGCGCATTCGCAATGTTCTGCGCTCCCGTATAGAACTCCATATCGTCGGAAAGAAATGAAGCATCCGTTCCGTTCTCGTAGAACTTCTGACACTTTTGCGCGAACTCGTCTGGTTTCAGGTAAACCTCGTAACCGATGTGTTCGCAGATAGATTTGAGCAATAAAGACTTGTTTCCAGAGTTCTGTGGGTCCGTGATGTACCTGAAATTCGGTTGAAATTGAGAAGAATCTGAAGGAAGAAACGATGGCTCACTTGGTTTCCCTCAATTCTGCTGTAGTCGTTCCGAGCATTGTGTTGATTGGGTGCACTTTCTTCTCGACGAAACTTCTATCCGGGTAATCGACGATGAATTCTCCGTCGACCGAAGGAGCTCCGAAGCAATACGTGGAATTCTGGATCACGTAGAGTTGAGACTCCAGAATCGCTTCTCCTGTGAGATTCCGGAGACACGAGAGCGTCTGTTCCATCTCTGGTTTGGGAACCTTATTGAATTCAAAGTCTTTGGAAAGGCATCCGAGGTGTCGAGCCACTGCAGTCGACGCTTTGAAATTGGTCTTGAACGAATAGTTTGGCATGGGTCCGGACATGATGATCTGCTGATGGATGAGTCCTTTCGAGAGTGGCGACGCCGAGAACTGAAAAACTGAGATTCAGAACGATTTACATTACTTGAACTGACCAGAAAGCAGAGAGCGGCGCCTGCCGAGTGTCCGGCAATCGTGATTCTGTCCTTGTTGCCTCCGAAGTGTCCGATCTCCTTCCGAACCCACTTCACCGCCTCCAGCATGTCGAAGAGCCCGACGTTGTGGTCGAACGAAGCGTCCTTGTTTCCATGAAACTGTCCGAATCCAAAGAGTCCCAATCGATAATTAATTGAAACGACGACAATGTTTCGGTCTTGCCCGACGAAGTTGTTGATGATAATCTGCGGATCGAACGCGGAAGCAGACTCGAAAAGAAAGCCGCCTCCGTGGATGACTACCATAACTGGACACTTTTTCTGAAACACAAATACATCTGATACGAACGAGTTCAGTTCCTCACATTCTTCATACAGTAGTCATTTGTGAAGACGTTCAGGTACAAACAATCCTCGGACACTGGTCCACCCACGTCATTTTTGTACGTCTTCCTGAAACTCGACGTCTTCTAAAATTCTAACGCTTCCAGAATTTCTCACTTTGGATTGCTCAAGCAGGCCGGTTTGTACTGTTTCGTCTCCAGAATCCCTTGCCACGTGGCAGGTGGGCGCGGCTTCCGGAACCGCAGCTCGCCCAAAGGAGGCGTGGCGTAGGGAATGCCGAAGAAGACGTTCGCCGTCTGAATTCCGAACGGCGAATACGTGGCATTCAGCACTTTTCCCTCGATTTGACCCGTTCTACAAAGAAGAAGACGTTGAGATTGGAAGAATAGAAGGGCGAAGACTCACGACAACTGGATTATGAGGTCGGAAGACGATGAAAGAACAAGACAAGGGAAAAGTAATAGAAGTGCGAGCATTTGAAATTCAAATTCGGCAATCGAATCGATTTGGGCGGGAGAGGGGGGGGGGGGGGGGGAAGACGAAAAAGAATACTTGTTCTTATCAATGTGACTGCCGTCTAGGTTCACTGGACTACAATCTTATCGGTGCACGAAAAGGGCGCGTACACAGACTACACAGATGCATTTATCGGGCCAAAAGTCACAGGCTCATTACACAACATAAAACGAAAAAAAAAACAATCAGCAATCGCTTTCCAAGTGTGCTTCCATTCAGAACTCCAATAGCAGGTCGAGATCGATGACACAGACATCAGTGATACCACTCACTTGTTTGCTCTAATTCTTCGCCACACTGCAACATTCACTTCTCGTAAACAAATTGTCAATTCTCTCTCTCTAACCTCCTCGCTTCCTTCAACTCGTCCAGAAAGTGCAGTCGCTCGTAATACAGTTGTTCCATGTACTCCAGCGGTTTGTCGACGTCGGTCGAGTTTCGGATCAAGTTGCTCAGAATCGCCTCGACTAGATTGGTGGCAATGAAGGTGTCGAGCGACGGAGCCCACCGATCGTTGCGCAGTTTTCGGAGTTTCGGATTCATCCAGAACTCGACGGCCCTCGGATAATAATGGGATTTGGTACCGGGCATTGTCAAGTTGGAGTCAAAGTCTGAAACATTCAGAATTGGAATGGGAACGAGGGAGAGAAGGTTTCCAAACCAATTTCAAAGTATTCCCTGTTCTCCGGAGTGTACTGCTTCCACTTTTGAGACTCCGAAGGTGACGGATCTTCGTTGTTCACAAAGTTGGCAAACATTCCACTGTAGATCTTCTCGATGACGTAGTCCTTCGGCGTCATGACTCCTCGATGAGTTCCAAAAACGTAGATCTGGAAGAGAAAACTGCCACAGAAACTAGAAACGTGACAGGAATGACGTGTTAGTGTCACATTATGACGTGGAATGAACTGTCACGACCGGCCACTTTGAACTCTACTGTGGAAAACATAATCGCGTGAAGTGGCATTACTAATTCCTCCCCTATTCTCTCATACCAAGTCTTCCGAGTGATGCGGCGACGGAACTGTCGGCAGATACTTCTTGAACGCTTTTCCGGCTCCACTGTATTCGTAGCTGAAGAGCCGTGACTGTTATCTTCGTCTCAAGTGTCGATTCTAACCTGTACAAGTAGACTTTCGTGTTGTTCCTCTTGTGAGCATTCGCGATATTCACTGCTCCCGCGTAGAACTCCATGTCGTCGGACAGCAGTGCAGCGTCCGTCCCATTCTCGTAGAACTGCTGACATTTCCGAGCCAGATCCTCTGGTTGAAGGTAAATCTCGAAGGCGATGTGCTCGCAGATATTCTCGAGGAAGTATGTCTTATTTTCGGCGTTGGCCGGATCCGTAATGAATCTGAAATTCGGGTGAAATCGGGAAGAATCTGAAGGAAGAAGCGAAGACTCACTTGGTTTCCCTCAATTCTGCTGTAGTCGTTCCGAGCATTGTGTTGATCGGAAACACCTTTTTCTCGACGAACATCCTGTCGGGATAGTCGGGAATGAAGTGCCCGTCGACTGCGGGAGCGCCGAAGTAATACGTGGAATTCCTGACAATGAAGAGTTGAGCCTCCAGAATCGCTTCTCCGGAGAGATTCCGAAGACAAGAAAGCGTCTTTTCTATCTCTGGTTTGGGAACCTCATTGAACTCAAAGTCTTTGGATAGGCATCCGAGACGCTGTGCGATGGCAGTCGACGCTTTGAAGTTTGTCTTCGTAGAGTAGTTGGGAATGGGTCCGGACATGATGATCTGCTGATGGATGAGTCCCTTCGAGAGGGGAGACGCCGAGAACTGAAAACCGAAAAAATTCAGAACGATTTACATTACTTGAACTGACCAGAAAGCAGAGAGCGGCGCCTGCCGAGTGTCCGGCAATCGTGATTCTGTCCTTGTTGCCTCCGAAGTGTCCGATCTCCTTCCGAACCCACTTCACCGCCTCCAGCATGTCGAAGAGCCCGACGTTGTGGTCGAACGAAGAGCCTTTGCCCCCGTTGAACTGTCCAAATCCGAAGAGTCCCATTCGATAGTTAATAGAAACAACGATAATGTTCCGATCCTGTCCGACAAAGTTGTTGATCAGGATCTGTGGATTGAAAGCGGAAGCAGACTCAAAAAGGAAACCGCCTCCATGGACTACAATTAAGACTGGACAATTCTTCTGAAACACGAATATTCCGAAGGCAACAGCAGAATCAAATGCCTCACATTCTGCATGCAGTAGTCATTTGTGAAGACGTTCAGATACAGACAATCCTCTGAGATAGGCCCTCCTTCAACACGTTTGTACGTTTTCCTGGAACTCGACGTCTTCTTAAACTCTAACGCTTCCAGAATTTCTCACTTTGGATTGCTCAAGCAGGCCGGTTTGTACTGTTTCGTCTCCAGAATCCCTTGCCACGAGGCAGGTGGGCGTGGCTTTCGGAACCGCAGCTCGCCCAAAGGAGGCGTGGCGTAGGGAATGCCGAAGAAGACGTTCGCCGTCTGAATTCCGAACGGCGAATACGTGGCATTCAGCACTTTTCCCTCGATTTGACCCGTTCTACGAAGAAGAAGACGTTACGAATGGGAGAAAAGAAGGGCGAAGACTCACGACAACTGGATTATGAGGTCTGAAGGCGTCGCTAGAATAGATGGTAAGACCAGAAAAAGTAACGCTAAATCGATCATCTCGATTGGAATTAGCCAATCGATAAGTTCGAGAGAGAGAGAGAGAGAAGAAATGATACTCTTTCCGATCAGTGATGTCTAAGTTCTACGATCGAATTCGCCAATGAAAAAGGGGCGGGGCGTACACAAACCACACGAGATCGGGAAGTTTTCTGGCAGAAGACAAAAGATGAACTCTCTTAATTGGTTTTCGATCGAAGGACGTCACAGAAACTAGTTCTCACAGAGAGGTGATCTTTCAATGTGTTGCTGAAAGCTTCTGCTGGCTGTAAAGGACTGGCCTCCGCGCCTTGTGTCGGAGATCGCCATTTTGGGTCGAAGAAGCATGGGGAAGTGATAAAGCAAGATAACGATTGTTGTGCCAGATAGAAATGTAACAAAATAAAAGGAGAACAAGAACAAATAACAAGTCAAAAGGTAAAAATTAGAAGTGTTAGGTCTGCTTGTGATCCGCGGGATTGAACTGGAATCCGGCTTTCGTCGAGTTGACGGATCCCTTGGCTTTCTGTCGCGGGCCCCAGTTCATGCCCTTATTGCACTGGAATCGAACCAGATTCTCCTTTTTCGCCTGTTCAATAGCGCCCGGATGGAGCGAGAAGTTGATCGTGTGCTTCATCGGCTGTCCCAGAATATGGTAGCCGGCGGATTCCTTTGAGAGTCGCTTCTCGCGGTCGACGTTCGTATCTTTGGCCTGGAAAATGAAGATGACTGCCTGAGAGCGATTCCGTTTTCTGAAATACCACTTGTCGGTAGATGTCCCACATCAAGTCCATCGGCGCGTTCGTTTTCAGTGCTCTCGGATTGCAATGCGAGCCGGATACCTTGAATCCCGCATTCAGAATCGCGGATCTCACGCTTTGCGCCTTCGGAACGGACACTTTTACTGTGTTCGCGAGCTGATCGTGCTCATAGTAGAGGACGTCTTCAAGCTCCTCTGAGCACATTGTGAGCACCCCCAGAAGCCGTCCGTGGGTGCCAAGTCGTTCCGATTCGGGCGTCTTTTTGAGGCGGTCTAGAAGCGAAGCGACGAACGGCTTCGAGTGAATTGGCGCGAGGTAGATCGGGCCGACTTGATGAAGACGATGCGAACAGTGGATGCAGACGCCGTCGGCCCCAGCAAGGGTGTGACGGATCGTTGGAACGGAGTACTTGTTCGATTGGTTTCCTTCGCCTCGTTTCAACAGATGCAGCGGCTCCATTGCGTGACATCCAGAACACACGAGCACTGAGCCCACTTTCCTGCAGAAATTGAATTTTTAGGGCTCCGCAAGAATTTTGGTTATTACGTTCCACTCTCCTTGGCCTGCCGGGCCCCCGTGTGCACTCTCACAAACACTCGGACGTAGAAGTCTACCGAGATTGAGACGAGAGGCTCAATGTACCGAGTGTACCGATTTGCGGCCGAGTCGATCGAACGGAGAAGGATTCGAAGTCCCTGCAAAGCTTTCTTTGTAATGGTGACCCGTACTTTTGGAAACTTACCACTTCGTGACAACACTTCATTCTCGTCGTCACTGCGTCGTACTTGTTGTAACACGCTTCTGGAGTGTTTCCGCAGAGAACTGCCATGTCGGTGCATGTCACCATCAGAATTCCTCGATCTGCGACGCACTGGACGGCTGAATCTAGGAATGTTGACGCGGTTCCGTAGGGATCCAGGTCGACGGCATGGAACCGCTTATCGATTCCGCGATGCGTCATCATTGTCATACTGGAAGATACTTCAGATTGTCTTGGCTGTTTTTTTGAGCTGAAATTCTTACACAGCGTCTCCGAAATGAGCTTCGACGAGTCCTTCGACGCCGTTTAACTTCACGTTTTCTTGAATGGAAGCGACGGCGTTATCGGAAAAGTCGTTGGCCATGATGTATCCGACGTTTGGCACTTCTTTCGAGAATCTCAACGCTCGCAAACCGGACGCCGACAGAGCGTCGAGGATTCTGATTTTGCCGTCGTCACTGAATGCCACCTTGTTCTTCTTTCTGGGAGGCTCTTCTCCTTCCCCTGGGGCTAACTTTTGCTCTTTTTGATACGTTTGATGGTCATCTGAGAACTGACGGAGAACTGTCACGCTGGAATGCACTTGTTTTAGTTGAACTTTTATAGTTTTCAGTCAAAACTTACGTCAAATCTCTGTTGAACTCTTGAACCGGATTGTAGAAGACCGGGCCGTGAAATCCGACCTTTGCTTGACCTGGAAGGTTTAGGTTAGCAAAAATTTATGAAAAACAGTTACCTTCTTGAATAATGGTTAGATCTCCTTGCTTCTCGTCGCTCAGATTCAAATCTCCGGCCGATTTCTCAATTTCCGTCATTGTTCTAGCGATAACCTGCAATTTTATGTTCGAGCAACAACTGGAAAGATTGAAAACTCACTTGGAAAGTGCTTTTTCTGATATTTCGAAAAAGCTTGACGGTAAAAATGGGAAGAAACGACGTTTTTTGTTCAAAATTGGGATTTTAATAAATCGTCCGAGAGGAGTACACAGAGGCAATGCAGTAGAGCGCGTTTGCATAAATCGCTTTTCGAAATTTTTTCGGACGCGCTCGCGGTCGAAGACTCGTCATTCTTATTGGAATTTTGACATTTCCAGGGGTGATTATGGAAGAAAGTCATCTTGATTACTGCTTAGAACCAGACATTCATGTAAGTTAGCAAAACATTTTAATGAAACTGCTGCAAAGAATGTACAGAACACCTGGCACCGACGAAAAACGCTCTACGAGGTCGCCGCCGCCCAGTCAAGCGTTGGCAATGTGAATCCTAAACTTTCGGTAATTTGAGCTCATAATTCTATTATTATAATAAACGATAAACAATCAAATTTCAAGGACTCCCTTTTGCTGCCTCTCATCACGGTGCTCGACCCGGGCACTGTGAGCACGGCGATTCACGCGCGCGTCAACTGGAATATCGTGAAGGCGCGTCTGTGGCGGAACCACATCATCGAGCATCAAGCGGGCACCTCCGACCGTCAGAGGTCTCTCAACTACCCGCCGGTCCGCGGACGCGCACGCCGACGCGTCCGGTTCAACGGAGATCTGGTGGGAGTCGACAAGGAAACTCCCGAGGAAAAACGGCAGAAAGAAGCGTTCATTGACGAAATCGTCGAGTTAATCCGCAATATTCGGAAATGTACAGACTTCCAGCGAGCCAATCGAAATCTGCTTCATTTTCAGACAACGATTCCTCGATTTCCTTGTTGGAAACGTGGATCGACGGAACTCAAATCGAGCGAATCTCGCGCCAGCTGACTTTGATCCAGTCCTACCTCCCGGGCGTTCTTCCCCTCGAGGAGGTCATCAACAGTCTTCTTTTCGAGTACGGACCACAGATTATCGAGAACGTAGGCTGAATTGAGATTGTCTGACATCCACAATGAACCGATTTTTCAGTTTTTAATCGAGGTGCCCGAACACACGATGGCAATCGTGAACATTCTTTCGAGTTTGCCAACGGAAGGCTCTCGTACGAGGTACCGGAACTCGACAGTAATACAGGTGCTCTGTTCATAAATCTGATAATACTTCATCTAAAAGTGCTCAATGCTTTCAGGTTTTGAAGATCTATCCGTATTTCGCGCGTCGATTCATCGACAAATTCTCTCTGAACCGCAACGACGTCAATTTGGCTGTGAAACTCTCGGTCTCCATTCTCGAGAGTCACAAATCCTTCTTGGAGTTTCTAGAACCGCAGCTGGCCGATCGAGGTCCCCCTTAATACCATTCCTTAACGTCTTCAACTCCTAACGACATCTTTTTTCAGACTCGCTGGTTTCCAAGACGATCTTCCGAGTAGCCGGACGTCAGGTGCTGCAACTCGTCTTGACGCGTCTTCTCAAGATCGTCAACGAAGTGAACGTATACCATTCGACTCCAGCGAACGCGCGCACCGGTGAAATGCCGCCGATGGCGTTGGCCCCGTGGAGCACTCGAGTCGCGTTTTGTCTCGTGGAGCTGCTGAACTCGTCGATGGAGAAGTGGAACGATCGTGACATCGTCTCGATCACCAGATTCATCTTCCGCACTTCCACAGCGCCGTTATCCGCCCAGCCTCAGAAACCGCAGATCTCTCGGGAAGAAGAGGAACCGATGGATCTGACTTCTCGCGCCAGTTTCTCCGATTCCGCTGACTCCGTCGTTCCGGACTCGAATCCAGAAGACGTTCCCCGGCGGCCAAACATCGCTCCTGGAGTCGTCGTCGAGCCTAGTCCGTTCGGCGACGCTCACGAGACTTTTGTCCTGTCCGCCCTCATCGCAGTGCCCTTCTTCACACAGTATCCGATTAATCAGACGGGTGCAGTTCAGCCACCGCATCCATGCGTCGACAATTGGCTGGATATGGCTAGGAAGAGGGTTTTGACGGGCGAGGTACGGGAAGACTGGAGTGGCTGTCTGAAAATGAAAAACAGGAGATTTGAAGCTCCTATAGGCACACAGATTCCGATGAGAGCGAATTTCCAACGGTCTTGGATCCTGAAACATAATATCTCAGTTTACATTTGAGAGCATTTTCAACAACTCGTCATTTCATAAGAACATCTCCGAATCGTCGGAAGTTCGTTCTCTTCGTCGCCACTCAAATCTGAAATCTTCAGAGTCATTCCACTAGATTCCTTCCTCTTCAGGTGACTCTGTTCGGCTCGCATCTCATCTACGTCCACTCGTGCATCATGTCGTCCCGAATTGCCGAGCTCGCCGAGTTCGCCAGTGCCGCTATGAAGCGTCGTGTGGAGTTGTCTCAGAGACATAACCACACGCAGGTCCTGAAAAACATGTTCACCACGAGATGCATGACGGAAATCGAGGTGGCCAAGAGGTACTCGTCGTGTAGCGTGACGCCTTCCGAAGTCTCCGTCTCGTTTCAGAAGCGTCTGCCAGCCGATCACTCGGAATCTGCGAGGCGGGAAGCATGACGAGAGAGCACTTGCTCTCCGATCCATCCACGCTCTTCAGACCGCCGGCGTCTACAAGACGTTCGTCATCGACATCGGAGTGAGTCGCTTCCCACAGGCTCCGAGTATGTTTCCGGCTCTCTCTTTCAGCCCTGGCTCGAAAAGCAGCTCGATAGCATTTCGGTCCCCACTTCGGGGCTTCTCGGAGACATTGTCGATGGATTCGCTCAAAGTGCAGCGCAAACGGCCGGGAAGGGACTCAGCGAGGAGTTCATTGCGGTGGGAAATTGCATTTTGTAGGGGGGTTGTGGAGTTTGTAGTCTACAACATTGAGAGAGAAAAGCAAAGAAAACAAAGAATAGACGAATGAGATGGAGAGATCAGAAAGCAACTGCCACTTCGTTCCACGTCATTTCCCTCGGAAATGAAAAAAAAACAAATGTTTGGATACTGTAGTTCCAAGTTAACGTAGAAATGATTGGATTACTGTAGAAATGACTTTTCAGAACGCCTTCAACGGTGATCTTTTCGACGCACGGACTGTCCCAAAGCGGCTCTTCTTGCTCCTCTTCTTGTGCTCCTATCGGGAAGCCGCCCAACGAATCGACTCTTCTCTTCGGAATATTGTAGGCGTCGGCATGAGAATCCTATTTGAAACTAACGATTTTCAGCGTTACGACATGGCGATATACCGGAAGATTCCTGTCCGGTACCTGCTGACGATCATGGAGCAGCAGCACGAGAGCTTTGAAAGCATCCGCTCGAAAGTCGTACGTATCCTTCCTCTCCCCGCACTTCTTGCAGGGTCTAATTTCAGATGCTCCGATCGGCACTCATCTATCCCTATCTCCTTCCGACGCCCGGATCGATGGATCTGATCGAGGAGCATCAGAAGACGGCCGAGAAGGAGATCATCGAAGAGGAAGAGTTCGGAGACGAGCGAGGGAAGAGGATGCATGACATCCGCGAGGTCAAGAACATACAGCTGATGCTCGAGAGGATAGATCGGAGCAGTGTGCGAGATCAGTTGGCCGCCATGCCGATTCTCATCGAAACATTCATGGAATCGCTGAATCCGGCGACTCCGCCCGGCTACGAGAAGGTGCTGGTATCGTTGTTCAACCGATACGAACAACTCCATCCACGACCTCTTTTCGAGTTGTCGGCTGCCACGTGGCTTCGCGACGATCCGGAAGTCGACGTGGATGACGTCATGAAGATTCCGTCGTTGCTCTTCCGATGTGACAGGTAACGCCTTCAAGAAAACGAACTAACTGGAAGCC
The DNA here is from genome assembly GCA_963570955.1 of Caenorhabditis afra. Taxonomy (NCBI): domain Eukaryota; kingdom Metazoa; phylum Nematoda; class Chromadorea; order Rhabditida; family Rhabditidae; genus Caenorhabditis; species Caenorhabditis afra. Next base: position 8,738,019 of record OY751536.1, on the reverse strand, counting down.
TTCGCGTTTCAGACGCATTCTCTACTCGCCGCCGCACTTCTACTGTCTTGTGCGCGCGCTCAACTTCTTCAACAAGATGGTTCGTGCCGAGAATCGGCTCCGGATGCTCGCCGTTCAGACGAAGGCGGCAGCCGCAGCCGCCACGCAGGGAGGCCAACGCTTCAGTTTGTAAGTCTCGTGTGAACCGTCTGGAACGTCGAATTCGCCCAGTGAGAATGATTCCAGATTCTATGCGGAGATGGAGAAGAAAGAGAAGGATCTTCTGAACGGATCCTACCTCGACACGCAGCACAGCGTCCTCATTCACGCCCTCATCGAGTGCTGCGACTCGAAACGGATGAAAGACGGTTGGCCTAGATTTACGCGCCTGGCCTAACTTCCTCCTCCCCTTCAGATCCAGCCGATTACACGATGCTCGAGAAGCGGCAGCGAATCCGTCAAATCGCATTTCAATACATTCACCGAACATTCCTCGACCACGAGGGACTCATCCGAATCGTCCTCTACCAGAAATTCCCGTTTCGACAAATTCGCGACCTCGTCGAAGGAGTGCCGGCACTGTTCGCCGGAAACGCGATGATTCTCGACATGCTCTCGCTGGCCGACCAACAACGTCGCTTCTTCGCCATCGTCTTCGCCGCCGAGATATGCCGCAAGTACCGCGTGCGCGAGTCGCTCGAGACCGCCCGAATCGTGTGTGACATCGTTCACTCGTTGCACAAGTTCGGCGAACTGCCCTCCTCGAAGAAGCTGTGGAAACACGTGGCGCCTGCGTTGATGGTCCTCGCCACGGTAATCCCTGGATCGTCTCCGCCCACTCAAAAGCCGATGTTTTGCAGGAGTTTCCGTCGCTGGCGGACAGCATCAATCGCCTCCTCTCGCGCGTCTCCGCCACCGCAAAGAATCGGCTCGCCGTTCGGGGTGGCTTCCTGGCCGCCGATCGCCGATTCGACGAGCACGACCTCATCGAGATGATCTCGTCGTTCATGAACCGCAACTCACTGCGAGAAAGACTCTAATCCTTTTGCCCCCTAACTTTTTAAAACCCTCTTTATTAACTCCCCAAACCCCGCCCCTTTTCCAACTTTGTCTCGTTGTCCTCCGCTGAAACTTGTCCCGGGTCTTTCTTCTCTCTCTTTCGAAAGAGAAAGCTTCCTCTTTCATCAAAATCAAATATATATTTATTTTTTATGTTAATTTCTCTTCGTATTTTCACTTCTTCTCAAAATGTGTGTGTGTTTGTCCGCTAACTTTTCATTTTATTCGAACATGAATCCTTTTCTCTTTTTTCCCCACTCTATGCATTCGGATGGTTTTTTTTTTGGGAAATTTCAGCCGTTCATCGCGACTTGTTTATCTGTTTTTCTAGCGAGAAGGGTGGACATCAGAGATTAAAAAAACAGGAAAACAATACGTTTTCCTTTGTTTTCTTTTATGTTTTTTAGTGCTGAATAGTCGATAAGCTTTGAGCTCCGGTCAAAATTCGTGCAAAATGCCCTTTTTCACTTCTTTTTTTCGCAAGATGCTCCAAGTATTCAGCCGAGGCCATGCTGCCCAAATCCAGCCGTTTTTTAGCGTTTTCGTGCCTTTCGGATCGCGAAGAACCTTGTTTTTCTGGTCAACAATCTGTGAACACTAGAATCTCAAAAAGCGCCCACCGAAACGTCTCGTTCTCTCTCCGGCGCGACCGCCCGTCCAGGCTCCGCCCCCTTTCGTCCGTCCGCGTGTCTGGCGTCTCCGCCGGGCGCACACTCTCTCGCTCGCCGCCTCGAACCTCCGCACTTTCTCTCCCTCTCTTTTCGTTTCTTATCAAACAATTGGAGGCCTCCCGTGTGTGTCCATTGCCCTCTCCCTCTTCTTTTTCGACTTCTCCTTTGGACCTGTGGGTAAACGAGTATTAGTCGGTTTTAATCGATTTTGACTAAAGAGCCATGGGCTTTTGGGTCCAATGCGGAGCGCATGATGCAAATTCGCATGACCTCGAATTTCGAGAAGCTTCTTTGCCAAGTTCACAATTTTAGGGGTTTTTTGAATAAATTTGGGCGGAAAGTTGAGTTTTTCAGCTGAAATGCTTGAGATGATGAGACGTTTTTAAACTTTTTTCTTCTCTTTTCTACTGCCAATCTCGTTTTTTCCTCTAATTCTATATCAATTCTTGCAGTAAGCCCCCAAAAGATCTTCTCCCTCCGGTTTTTCGAAAATGTTCTCCCGAGTGGGTCGTCTGACGACGTTCGGTGCGCAAGCGGTCTCGAATTGTCCCTTCCGTCGTGATAATATTTATCAGCAGCCGTTGAAGGTATTCAGGCACCAACCAATGGTTTCATGCTCTTTTTCTTTCTTTTACAGGTCACTGCCCCGATCAATGATCAAATAGTGAATTTTGCACACAGTTTCTCACGACCGAGAACGTAGGTTTCCGAATGGAAGCTTCATGAGAAAACGAACATTTTTCCAGAACAAGCTTCGGAAATGATCCGTTCCTCGGAGTTCCCATGGACGACGAGGAGGTCATCAAAGAGCTCGAACTGCTCGATCTCGATTCGTGGCACACTAAGCCGCGCGCGCCGTGCCCGCTTCCCTCCGATAATCTGAACATGGAAGGTCTCGATCAGTTCTGGGACGGCAAAAACGTGACGGTTTGCGGCAGAGATCCCCGAAAGCCAGTGGACTCAACTGAATGTTTTGAGCTGGAAGCGTGGCGACCGACTGACACGTGGCAGAGCAACCAGCCAGCGCCGAGCCAAACGCAGCAACAGATCCAGCAGCCGCAGCATTCGAGCAGCCATGAAATATTCAACGATTTTTCGAATTTTGGCGAAAACATGGTACGCGCCTTGTGCCTCTGCGACGAGTGAGCGGTGAGAAACTGGTCCAGATGCCCCCCCCCCCCCCCCCATTACTCCCCGCGTCCCTTGCGCATTTCATTGCAAAAGTGTGTACTATCTGCTGCTGCCGCCACTGCTCGCAGAGCTAGGAGCTCGCGGAGCCCACCCCGGAGTACAAAGAGCGTTTAGAATGCTCTTTTTCCAGGGCTCGCCACTTTTCCGATCGCCGTCGAAGTCATCGATCGATCTGCAGAGCGGACGCGTCGATGAACGCATTCCGAAGTTCGAAATGGAGCTGGAGGACGTCTCGAAGACTGTCGACTGGGAGGTTTGTCATGGGATTCTCGCTTTCCAGAGTCTCTTGAACTCTTTCCTTGTAGGCGTGGAATCACTATCTGGATTGCGATGACGATATCAAGCGGCCCGAGGCCTTCTTCACAAGTCCAGAAGACTCTGTCACGCCGCAATCGCATAGCAGCTCGGACGTCTTCCAGTTTCAGTCACTTCCACAACCGCCGCCAGCTCCACAGCAGTCGCAGCTAAAAGTCAATCCGATCTTCAAGATCTCATCATCGAGCTCTTCTTTCCCTTCTTCATCTTCTTCCTCCACTTCTGGATTCGTCTCGACAACGTCTTCGACATGCTCTTCTGCTTCACGTCTTCATCACGACCTGGATCTTTTCTCTTCCGGTCCGCTCATTTGCGTTCCCAAAGAAGAAGTCCAAGATGCCGGCTTTTGGCCTGAGAAGCAAGACAGTTTCGATGAAATCGTCGACAAGGACGATGAAGAGTACTTCCCAGTGGCCGAAGTCCGACGTACCAGGTAACGCCTTCTGAATCGCGAATTTCCAAACCAACAAGAGCTTTGTTTCCAGCACTCGCCTTCGCAAATCCACGTCCGCTCTTCGTCGTCAACGTGAAGAGTCGGAACGCTCGTGGACGCCCGCCTCCGACGACTTCTATCCGTCGGAGGAGAAGGTGAAGTTCAAGAAGCGTGGAGTCGTCTTGAAGCCGTCGGTCGACGAGGAAACCGATCGTCGACGGGCGCTGAATCGCATCGCCGCCGTCCGATACCGAGAGAAGAAGCGCGCCGAGAAGATGGGAAGAAAGCAGTAAGTTTCAGGGATCTAACTGGGTTGCCGAATCTCTGCCACGTAGCTTGAAAGTCAATCACTTATAGTTACACATCCGCAATAACTTCTTCTTCTTCTTCTTCTTATTCTCTTTTTGTGGTGTAAAGTGTGTAAAACGAAGTGTCAGGTTACATTCCTCCCCTTTCAACCTGTTTTTGTGCACTTTCCGACATAAGGTGCGGCCGTTGTCTTTTCGTCCTCTCTGTCTCTACTCAACTCGTCGAGAAAGCGACGGTTCCAATTGGTTCCGAGTGAAAAAGTGGGAGAAGGTTCGAGAGAAGAAGCGATCCAAAAGATCAATATTTGAGCTCTCTTCATTCTTTTCCCAGCGACACTCTTCTTTTGCTGTTTCGCAACCTTCTCTTTTTTCACTCGTATTTCGCAATCGCTTTTGGCTACACGCTTGTCGCTGCGTCTCTCGTCTCGGCCACACTCTCTCGCCTCTTTTGCGCCACTCGTCTGCTCGCCACGCGGCTGTTTGCTGTTTGAACCGGGGGGAGCGAGTGAAAAAGAGAGACGAGTGACGTGAAGAAGAGATGATGATAATGGGAGAAAAGGCCATGTGGTCTGCCCCCCGGTGGTTCTGTGATCTATGCGGAGATCGCGTCCCGCGAACACAACCTTCTTCGCTTTCCACCGTCCTTCTCTTTGTTTCGGATCACGAATGAGGGATCTGAGAAGGGAGTACTTAAGACACTGTTCGAATTAGCTAAACATTACTCACACCTCGAACACGAGAAAATGAACCATGTTTTCACCTTCAACGTTCCAACTTTGGGTATTTATCTATCCATCCTTCATGGTTATGTCTTCACATTCCATTCAGAAAGGTCTCACTATCAGACTACTCATTTGATCTCTGACTCTCAGATTATCAGAACAAGAAGACCGGTCTTCTGCGTTTCTTTTGCAATCAGCGAATTTTCACGCGTGTCATTGAAATGGGAGAGATAATAAGTCTGCACAGGTTCTCAGGGCCCGTAAATGACTAGAATAGCCAGTTCGAAGTTGAACACTTCAAGTGGGATCTAGCACTCTGGAAGTGCACACAATGAAAACAGATCAAACAACACGATGCTCATTTGAAGTCCTTCATGCGTCTGGTCATCTAAAACTGCACCTAAACATCTTACTGTAGATTGTGTGCATATTTGACTATGGTCATCTTTGATCTGCATCTTGCAAACGGCAATTTGCATCTGTATGAACTCTCCCACGCGTTATATGTATAGCCTTTCTCCAATCACCGAAAAATCGACGATCACAACCGAGTCGACGTATCTTTTCCCATCGTTTCGCGTATCAAAAGATAGTCACGAGGGGGCAGTGAAAATGATGATGTTATTGTGAAATAGGAAGCGGGTTGCAAAGTTCACTGTGAACACAGACCGGGAACAGAATGAAGACGTCACGGGATTCTTAAGACTGATTGCTTCTGTTTGCAGCGAGTTCCAAGAAGTCGTCGACCGTAACCGAGTACTGCTTCAGAAGGAACGTCAGCTGAAGCGCGAGATCAACGCGATGAAGAAGGAGCTCCGGAAGATGGGGGCCGTTATTCACTAATACCCTTTTTTGTAGTTGTAGTAGTCACCTCATTTAGTCGTTTTTCCTTTTTTTGTTTTCACGTTTCTTTTCCTTTTCTCACCCAATCTGCCCCCTTCATTGTACCCATTGTTACGGGTATCACTGCAAACTGTCCCTCTTCTCTTCTCCCCTCGACACACATTTTTAACTTGCTCACTCACCATCTCATGTTCTCTGTCTCTTTGTAAAACACCAACCACAACCAATAATAATTCAGTTTTTTTTATTCGTCAGCAAACATTGGGAGATAGAGACACAGAAGAAGAGGGGTGGGGAGATCATAAAATGCATGATTTTCGAAGAAGCAATTTTTGGTTTTCGGGTGACTAAAACTGGTGGGAGGGGCCGCAAAACACTAGAATTCGCACGAAAAAAGAAACACTCGGAACGGGCAAGGAGAAGCAACGGGGGGTAATTGGGGGAGAGAGAAAATGACGGCTCATTTGAAAATTTGAACATGAAGAAACAAACAACCGGTGGTGGGGGAGAATAAGAGAAGAAAACACGCCAGACTACCAGACTTGGCACTTTCGGTCCGGATTCATCGGCGAGCCGGCCGGACACTGGAACGCCTTCGCGAACTCGGGACGATTCTGGAGCGGTATCATGGCGCGGTACTTGGACGGCGCGTGCACGTCCGTCAGAATTATCTGGATGTAGTGCTTCGGACGGACCACCGAGCACCAGTTCTGAAATGGAACGCATTCAGTGGAAGATCCATCACTCGGAGACTCACGTTGGCGTAGGCGAGGAAGAACATCTGTTGGCTCGTAAAGTTCTGGAATCCGGGCAGCGCCGGCTCGCTGACGACCGTCGTGTTCGACTTCCACGCCTTGTACGCCTACAATGTGGTACCATTGCTCGCTCGTTTCTCTCAAGCATCGCTCACATTGAAGGCCGTCTTCACGCCGCCGTTGTCGGCGATATTCTCGCCGAGACTCAGCTGCCCGTTGAGATGAATGTCGGCCTCGGCGACGTGCACGTTCTCGTACTGACGCACGAAGCAGCGCGTCTTCTCGATGAACTTCTCCTCCGTCTCGGCGTCCCACCAGTCGTTCAGATTGCCCAGCTCGTCGTACTGGCCGCCCTGATCGTCGAACGCGTGCGACACCTCGTGTCCGATCACCGCGCCCACCATTCCGTACGTGATGTAGTTGGGCACGCCGAGTGTGAGGAACGGAAACTGCATGATGCCGGCGGGAAAGACTGAAAATGACGGGTTCTCTCTCTCTCCAAGAACTGCTCTTCCAGAAGATCACTAACTCATTTCGTTGTTGTTCGGCGCGTAGTAGGCGTCGACCTGCGCGGGACTCTGGAACCACATGCTGCGATCCAGGGGCTGATCCAAACGGAGCAGCTCCTCGGTGAAACGGACCAGTTTCACGCGGATCGTCAGATGCAGCAGGTACTCGCGCGGCTGGATCGCCATTCCCCAGTTCTTCTCCATCCACGTGTCGTTGAAGAGGACCATCGGGAAGCCCGACTTGTACTCGATCATGTTCGCCTTCGAGATCGCGCGCCGTCGCGTCGTCTCGTCCATCCAGTCGAGAACGTGCAGCTGTTTGATGAACTCGTTCTTGAGGTACGAGGTGAGCTCCGTCATCTGAAGACTTGGGAGGTTTCAGTTCGGAAGTTCGGCCGGAAAGGGCTTCCCACCTTGTTCATGGCACGCTCCTTCTCGAAAAAGTTCTCGACGAACAACCGTCCGACTGGCATGTCCATCATAATCACTGAAAGCGTCACACAGTCCTCCCATCTGAAAGCACCCATCACTTTCAGACTCAATGATTCAGACCCACCGATCGGGCGGCGGACTATTGAACATGCCGGTCTGATTCGCTTTGAACTGGTAGAACGGCTCGCGAGCGGAGGGCGGCAAAAACGGAGAGAAGCCTGAGAAAGAGGGGGTGAGTTTCAGACAAGAACGGCTGAAAATCTGCGAACAAGCAAATCTTCGAAGGAAAGAAAAAACGACAAAACAAACGGTACGTCTCGCTGGACACGCTCACGTCACAAAGTGTTCGGAAAGAAGACAAAAAAGAATAAGAAGAAGAAGAAGGCGTTAGGCGGATCGGAAGGTGATTAGAAAGAAGCGGAAGGAGGCAAAAGGTGTGTGTCTTTTTTCGGAGCGGCGCCCCCAGCGGAACGTACTGAAGTAGTCGCCGGTCGGCCCACCTTGGACGAGCCGCCACGAGATGTAATTGGCGAGCACACGTTTCGGAGTCGACTGCAGCACGTGCTGAAAGCGACAGAGGGACTAGTGGAAACCTAGGCCACCCACCTGAATGCCCACAAAGTAGTCGATCTCGCGAACGATGACGGTGTGGTTGGGCGACAAATCGACGAGCTCCTTGAACACGGTCTTCAGATACTTCTCGAAGTTTATCTGCAACTTGGCAACCATTTTCGGATCAATGCTCTTTCGGGGGGGAGGCTTACAAAAGGGAAGACGCTCTTCAATTGCCACAACTCGAACCGGTTGTTGCCGCGTTCCGGATCGCGTCGGATCATGTCGTCGGCACTGAAATTGACGAGTTTCAGCTCGAACTCCATCGCCTCGTTCATCTCTCGCTCGGCGACGACGGGATCGGCGCCTGGAAACGACGTTCGTCTGGAACATTCGCATCACTCGGAGAGGCACTCACCCAGAGCGACAGCGGTCAGTTTCATGAGCGTCGTGTAGTTCCGGAGCATCGGATCGTCGGCGCCGCTCAAGTACGGATACCTCGAGCCGGCGCCCCATTTCGGCTGATCCAACTCGATGACACTTCGGCTGCTGTTCGACGGATCGTGCGTCACCGCCATCTCGAGAATCACCGCATTCACGCCGGTCAGATTGAGCACGAGCGCGATCTGCTCCTCCCACGAGTGCGGCCACTCGACCCATTTGTCGCCTTCGAGCGTCGGCCAGCCGCCGATGCGTTTGGCGATGTCGCGCATCGCGGCGACGCCCGTCGTCTCCAGCTCCTCCTCGTCGAGACACTTCTGGTAGTAGCCCTTGGCGAGTTTGTCCCACGATGCGTCCTGACTGCTGATCGACGACTGGAGCATCGATTTGACCTGCTTGTTGAGACGCGACTGAACGTCGCTGATCGTGTGACGCAGCGGTTTGTTGGCCGGAAGATTCTTGTTGAGACCGTAGTTTCCGCACGCGAACTCGTAAAAGTCTTCGCATGGATCGATCTGAATGAAGGATTCAAAAAAGCTGAAGAAGACGTCGAAGGGGCGGACTCACTTTGGGATTCAGGTTCTCGGCAAGAAAGCCGGCTAGCCGGACACATTCTCGCGACGTGCACACGACGTCGTTGTGATTCTTCGCCGACCGATCGACGGCCACCGACGAGTTTTCGAACGGCAGCGGATAGATCGGACGTCCGTCGGTGAACGTTTTGTAGCCGTCAAGTACCCATAACCACAGAAATAACACAGATAGGAGTGCGGTTATCAGAAGGCCCAGGAAGACGAGTAGCAGCGTTTCGAGCGTCGTCAACCGTCCCAGACAGCTCCTGAAAACATGTTGATTCAGAATCTGTTTCTCTCTCGTTTTCAGTCATTCAAGTCTGGAAGTCTGGTCGGAAAACCTTTTGGCCGGGTGCCAAGGCGCTGCACCATTCTCAGGCTTCATCGGCGAGAGAGGAGAGCGATGATTCAGAATACGAAAAGAGCAACAGCAGCAAGCGCAGCAGCAGAAGACGTCGTCGTGTTCGCAGAAGATGTTGTCGTCGTCGTCCGTCGTCGTCCGTCGTACGTCGTCGTCGTCGTCGTGTTCAGCCGAACATGTTATTCCGAAACCGGATGTTTCTGTGTGTGTGAGTCGTCGGAAAGAAGAAAAGGATGGGTCAAAAGCAGAAGAAGAAAGGGGAGGGGGAGCAAAACAAGGAAATGAATGAGACCGGCGGGTCGACGACTGACACGAGAAGTGATAAATATCGGTGGAAGCGGGAGGAGAAGGCGAAGAAGGACGGAAATCCCTGACAGGGGGGGGGGGCGATAACGGTAAATAGGGTGGAGGGAGGTCAAACAATACTCCTTGAGCAGCTATCTCCTATCGCCCGTTTCGATTGTTTCCATTTTGGGGGCGGCAGAGGGCACAATTGGCACAATGAGCCGGGAGGTCGCGATGGACAGCGAGGTCGAACTTTGAGCGAGAAGATCGACTTTCTGATCCATCGAATCCGAAAGGGTGTCTAGAGTGGCAGGGATTACGGTACGCCATGATAGGATACGCAAAAAAGGGAGCCACTTCCGCCTACTCTTTTTTCCCCGATTTTACTCCCGACCGGGTCTCCCCATGGTACGATTCATCACATTTCCACACCCACTCAACACGCCGTCCTTCCCCGTTTTTTCTTTCTTTCTTCTGCTGATCTTGTAATGAGCTTTGTATGAGCGGATGTGGGAGAAAGTAAAACAAAAAGCAAAAGAAGAAGAAGAAGAGGAAGCATTTGTTTTTGTTCCGAGACAGTACACTTTTTGAATGGGGAGAGAGAGAAGGCGTAAGAAGGGGCGCTAATCCGAAAGTTTTAAAACAAAATTGGTAGTGACGAGCGCGACTAGACAACCCGACGACGACTTTTGTGTGTGTGAATGTGTGGTTGCGATGAAATAAACAAAAGCATTTTTAACCCGCCCCGCCCCTTCCTCCCTCCCCCGCCAGCGCTTCTTCTTCTTCTCCTTCTTCTTCTTCTCGACGCCCCAAATTGGTGGTGGAGAGAAAGAAGAAGAAGCAGGAACCATATGCGGGAAAGTGTGGGAGGAGGGGCTGTTTTTCGAGGGTCGGGGGCGTACGGATCCTTCCTCATCTCGGGGGAAAACGCGCGAAAAAGTGGTGTCGAAAAGGGTCGCGAAACAGAAGGAAAGTGTTGGCGGGGAGAGAGCAAAGAGGAAAACATGGAGGATGAATGGATGGTGTGAGGATTCTTTGATCTATGTAGTTGGTAGTGGTGGGGGGGGGGGGGGATGCAGATCGGGAACCGAACTATGAGAAATGCGGAGAGTCAGACGTCGGATGCTCACAACGACGATGTCAAAACGAGATGACAGTACCGGGGTAATCTTTAAGTAGTGTTCCAGAAAGAACTGTAAACCGCTTAGAGCTACCAAACCGGGTTCAGCAAACGGAACCGGTAGATTCTGAACTACTTGAACGGCAACGTCTAACAGAACGGCACCTAAAACCCAAAATTGTGAGGGTTCCTTGTGGATTCCTCAGTTCCGCTCTAATAAAGCTTTTACGGAAACTGTAAGACAACTGTTTAAGAGAAGAGTGAAACTTTCGGTTGGCAAAAGGAAACGAGTTGGAAACGCTCGGAGAAGAATCTTGGAACGGTGCCAACCACCTGATCCGGAAAGCGACCCTGAAACCGCAGACGGGAAGGAGGGGGAACACCTGTCAACTTGCCCCCCGCACGCCGCAAATCCCTCTCTCTCTCTCCTTCTCTGTTCTCGTGATAAAAGAGAGCGGGATACGTCAGAAGAAGGCGGCGCCGGCTCCCTTCTCCCTCTCTCTCTCTCCCCCTATCGGCTCCCCTCGGGAGCGAGGAGCGGATGAAAAATGATCTAATGGGGGTAATCGGAACCCCCCTCTCTTCGGAACGGAACAGCGTTCGCCTTCTTCTTCTTCTTCTTCTTCTTCTGTAAGAAAGATACGAAGAGAAGGGCTGAAACGAGATGATGACGACGGTGATGAAGATGAAAAACTTTGTCTCCTCTTCTCTTCGGAAGAGGCGGCGGCTCTCCGGAGCAGGAGGAAAGGATGAGGAGGAGAAGGAGAAGGAGGAGGTGAAAAGTGAAAACAAGATAGAAAACAATGGGAAAAAAGGGAAGAAGATGAAAAAGAGGAAGAAGAAGGGGGGGGGGGGGGGGGGGAAAGAATGGCGGGGTGGGCTTGTCAAATGATTAATTTCGAGAAGTCTCCCCGCGAGACATATGTTAGGGCTCCCGGGGCTCCAAGAACAACTTCGCTGTGAAAAAATGCTGCTGCTCCTCCAGGCCTGCTGCTCCTCATAAAATTTAATAGAGTTTTGTTCTTCCCCTTCTATCCCCTTTCTTCTTATCCCATTCGGTTTTTTCGTCGTCTCTCTCTCTGTCTTTCAAGTCGTCACAGCAGCCGGCCGCCCCTATTGTTTCGTTGAGATACAAGTGGATGTGTTGTGTGGGCTCTTCGGAGCAATGTTCAGTTCAGTTCGCGAATTGAAGAATGCCGCATTGTCACGCGAATGGGGGGGGGGGGGGCGGGCTGACAGTGTCGTCGTGTCTTCAGATGATACAAGTGCGCTCCATTGATAATGGCTTCTCGGAATCTGCGAGAAGAGTCTCTTTTGACGGAGAGCGAGCCGTCCTCCTGAGCTGTGCCACTAATTATGATGAAGAAGAAGAAGGAGAGGGACCCCCGTCTCCATGAAATGAGTCTCTCGGAATACAGATGAAAACGGGCAGGGAAGAAGAAGAAGAAGAAGAAGCGACGACGACGACGACGATGAGCGAATGGAGGACGATGCTCGAATGGAGCGGTGGGGGGCGAGAAAGCTAATTAGTGGCTCTTCCGGTGAAGAAAGAGAAGAAGACGTGAGAAAGAAGGAGGAAGACGGAAAAACGGAAGGAAGGCGGCTTATTGGAAAGAAATGAATAGGATGGGAAGAAGAAGAATTGTGCGCCTGCAGGAATACCTTACGGATGATAGCGTCCTCCAAGTTTCGAATCGGGATTCAGGTTCACGGTCGGTTATGGGTTTCGAGAAGAAGTGCGATACAATGATGGATTATGAGATTGATTCGGGTCGGAATGGACGTTCTTGACGAGAGTCTCACTGACAAATGGGCTGGAAGACGTGTGAATGGGAGTATATGCATTGTGACGTGGAAGTGGTGCAATAGAGCACGTTTGCGGGAGGGACGAACAGAGGGTACTGTAGGGTGAAAGCGGCCTTCTTGCTGGCTGGACGACTCGAGAATAAAAGTCCAAAACGCATTCTTCTTCTTCTGCTTCTTCCACCCTCGCTCTCCCGGAAATCCGACAGAAGCGATTTTTGAATGAATACAAATTTGGCGCCCCTTTTCCCACCACCACTGCCTTTGCCACCCGCTGTGATGAGACACTTTCGCTCTCTCTTTTCGGGGTTTTTGCCGCCAGAACGACCGAAACTCTAATTAGGTTGGCGATGGCGCCTTCTTTTCTTTCTTTCTTTTTTCGGACGGGGCCCGCGGTTGGATGGGACCACATGTTCTTTTGAGGAGGAGAAAAAAACTGAAACGGGAAGCGATGAAAAATGAAATGAAATGGAAGAATGAAAAATTGATGATTGTGGGATGAGAAAGAGACGAGAAAGAGACGGGAGGGCGAGAGACTTGGAATTGGCAATTTGATGCCAATTATTATGAGATGTGTGAGTGCGAGTTTTCCAGACCGACTTTTCCAGACTTCTCGAGAGCCGCTCACCTCGTTTTCCGCTTCTTGCTCGGCAGATACAATTGGCTCGTCGGACGGCACGTCGACTGTCGGCTCAACGTCGGCGCCGGCTTCTTCGGCGGCTCGTCGAGCGTCCGTGTGAGGAAGATCGGCGACGCGTAGTACGAGTTCTCGTCGGAGCACGCGTAGATGTGGTTGTTGTTCGAGAGACTGTTCGTGGCGTTTTGGGCGGAGAGGTGGTGTGGGAGGTGGGGACGGTGATGATGATGGTGATTATGATGTTGATGATGGCCGCCCTTTGAAGACGTCGCTGATGACGTCGAGGAAGACGTGGAGGCCATCTGAAAGATCACGACGGCTCTGGAAGCAAAGGGAAATGTTTCGATACCTGTGGATTGATCATTTCGACAGCTAAACGTCACTTTTCAATCTTTCAGCCACTCAATCGTGGAGCATCATCTTCCGATCTGTAAAACGCAAATGGGGGGAATCGGAAGAGCAGGCAGGCAGGAGGCGGAGAGCAAGAAACGAAAACCGATTCCATCTACAAATGCTGACGACAAACAAGAAAAAGAGGATGGGAAAAAGGAGTCGACCATGTTCGGGAGGGGCCACCTAATAGGACTACGATACCTATGTTTGCGGGCGCGATTAGAGAAGAGAAGGTGGAGCCGAAGGGGGGAAAGCGAGCAAAGTGTGTGTATCAGAACATGACTAGACCCGATTCCCTGCTCTCGTTTTTCAGTGGTTCGGTGGAGCGCACTTACTCGGGGACCAGAGAGCCAGGAGAGAGGAAAAACGGGGAAAAGGAGGGAAAGAAGAAGGCGACTCGAGTGGTTTCTAACCGAATTTGTCCTTGGGAAAACTTTTTCTCTTTTCTTTCTTCCGCTTCTCCCAAAACTCGGTGAACATGTGGTCGGTTGAGACAGCTGCTGGTCACCTTTTGAAAAGTGAGGAAGGACGAGGGATGTGTGTGCACAGGCTGCAGTGATTTATATGTAAAGGGGTGCGTGCCGACAGATAAATGGTATGTTCTGTCAACTCATCACCATCAGAGGGTGGATGAATAGCCTTGAGAAGAGGTTGGAACTTGACACGGCTGGGGAGTACTGTAGCTGGAAGGAGACACGGACGAGCGATACGTGTCCCCCCGGTGACAGGTCTCTTGCCACCGCTCGGACTGGATCCTATTTGCTCTTTCTCTCTCTCTCCCTCTCACTCCTACTGGCGAGCTTGTTTTTTTGCGGGCCGCCACCGCCTGCCTGTCAAATGATTAGCGTGTGAAGGGCACCGGCAGAGAGCCGATTACAGAAGGAAGGAGCAAAGTTCCTGTGGAGCTGCTCCAGAGACGGACATGGACTGACTGTGACTAGCCAGCAGGTGTGGGGGAAGGGGAAAGGGGGTTGCTTAAAAATGAATGGGCTCTCCGAGGTGGTGGGAGGAGACGAACGAACCGAACGGAAGTGCAAATCAAAAAAGAAGAAAGGGCGCAGAGGAGAGGAGAAAAGTTCGATGTATCAATTAGGAGCGAAAACGGCCGGCGGCGGCGGGGGAAGACGTTCCGTTTTGTGGCGCTGCGGACGGCGGGAAAACAGAAAACAACAAAAGAGAAGCGAAATATGTGAGGAATTGGAAGCAATTAGTCTGGCCCTCTCTGCACCCCAACACACAGAGAGAGGATGCTTCTTCTTCTTCTTCTCTTTTTCTCTCTCTTCTCGGATCAAGTTTCACTAGTTTGTCTCTCTTTTCCTCTTCTTGTGGTGATGCCGACGAGATCGCCGCAGCCGTTTTTTTCCGCGTTTCGTCCGCGCGGACGAATAATGGCGGTGGCGGATGGCGGAAGAAGAGGAAGAAAGGGAAAAGGAGGAGCTGCTGGAAGTGTTCATGAATCAAGTGAGATTGGTCAAGTTGGCAAGGGATGGGGCGGTGGAAATGGGAGAGAGAATGAATCGAAACTGGTTTCTTCTCAAAGGGCATAACTGTAATAGGAACTGGCAGAACGAGACCGATTCGGGGTTGGAAGTTGGAGGAAACGAGGAAAAACTGCGAGCCCTCTGCTTCTTCTCGCTGGTCATTAAGTGGGAATGAGTGGAGTGGACAACACAGAGCTCCTCTTGACAGGGGGGAGCTCAGTGGGGGGAGGGAGCGTATGTAAATACGGTCAATGTACTTACATCACTTGACAAATCAGCGTCTACTTGTTAGAAGAAAAGCGGTTGATTTGGTGGCTTTCGAGAAGAAAGAGAGGGTATGCTAACGAAGTGGAGCACCAGCAGAGGAGAGGTGAGAGCAGCTGTCAGGAAGGGATTACGGGTCCGGAGAGGAGAAGAGGGAGGTCCACTGTACGAGAAACCAGGCAGAAGTGAGGGCGGAAGTTTGACTTTTGACACCCTATTGTCAAAATGATCGCAAATCGCAAATCGAAATGCAAATGAGACCGAGAAGACGAAGGAGAAGAAGCAGAAATAGGAGAAGAAGGAAGGGGAAAGTGCAGTGAAACGGGCCCTTCCGAGGAGTGAAAGTCGGCGAAATGATTATCCTGGTATAATGATAAGCACAAACAACGCGAGAGAGATAGAGGAGGGCAGAAGAAATTGGAAGGGGGGGGGGGGTATAGTTCGAAACGGAGACACAGTTCGAACATGCTCATAGTCAGTTGATTATCTACCGTAAGACATGTATTAGAGCGGCATGCCTTACGATTTCGGGGGTTTTAGGTGCCGCTCTTGTGCACGTTTTACGGTAGACCCCTACCAATTCACCCCACCATTCAGTTGTCCGCACAGTCCTTGCCTAATGTGAAACAGTTTAGCGGTGAAGAAACAATAAAAAACAAAAAGTGTAAAAAGGCGGAGAAGTGGGATTATCCGCCCTGGCCGGCGCCTGCTGCTGCTGCTGCGCGGAAACGAAGCGCGGATGACGAACGGTATTAAATTGAAAATACATAATAAATCATGATGAGCGTGTGTGTGTGTCCACTCTCTTTCACTCTTTTCGGGAGAGAAACGACGACGGAAATATGTGTAAACAGAGCGATGGCTATCGGAAGGAGGAGGCCCTCTGACCGAAAAAGAGACACCCTCTGACCCCCGTGAGAAATACATACTTGTCCCGCTTGTCACTCCTCGCCTCTTGTTTTTTTTGACTTTCTAATTGTTGTTGGTCACTCACTGGTGGTGGTGGGAGGAAACAAGTGATATGAGAGCGAGAGAGCTCTTTTCTCACTTCGTGCACTGTCCGAGAGAGGGGGCTGTATGTAATAGGATACTTAGCGTGTTGTTTCACAAACACTTTTTTGAATGGACACACAACGAGTGAAATCGGAAAGGAAATGGGGGAAAAAAGGAAAGTTTTCGGAATTGGATCCAGTACAGGACGCCCATTTAGCTATGTAAGCTCAGCGCCAGAGAACTGGAAAAGGGCCTACCGCAAACTTGTAGTTTCAGTTTCAGAGGTCATATCTTGAAAAATTGAAGAGATATGAATGAGTTGTCAACTAACAAAATGTTCTTTAATTTGTCACCCATAATTCTGTAGCTGACGCCTACTTCCAATCTTTTCTAGTTTTCAAGATATGAGTGCTGAAAGAATCGGGACCCCCTCGATAAAACGAATACGGCCCTCTTTCGATTTCCCCATAAGCTTAGTATTCTCTTTTCACAGTTCGTATGTAGTGTGATGATAGTCAATGCAAATGAGAAACCGGTGGATATGGAAATCAGTGCTCCTAAGCTAAAAGAGCAGCCAGACACTAGACCCTCAATTCGATGGCGGCTCTGCAGTTTGTCTTCTTTTCCGTTCCCCTTCTTTCATTCTCCTATGGAGCACCTCTCATGCCGAACGGGGGAGACGAATTGAATCTAAATGCGAAGACTGGGGTCATCGAAGGAGACATTATGCTCACACCGTAAGGAGGTCACTAGCAGGATTACTGTAGTTTCTGCTTCAGAGAGCAGTACGAGACCTTCTTCGGAGCATCGAAGAAGAACTTGACTGATCGCCAAAAGCGGCAGATCTTCGCGGAAGTTGGCATGTGGCCGGACAACACTGTCTCTTATTCCTTCGACTCCAGTGTTCGTGAGTTGACCGCAAGTGATGAAATGGAGTTCTGAAATCAATTCAGCGGCTGCCAAACGAGCTATTGCTCGAGCAGCCATGAGGGAGGTGTCCGCGAGAACGTGCATCAAGTTCAGAGAGGACAACGCGATCGAAGCACGTGTTCAAATCGAAATGTTCGTCTCCTCGGATCGAGTGAATTGGTATCGTTGCTCTTTCAGGGGATCCGTGTGTTCATCGTACGTCGGCAGGACGGGAGGCGCGCAGCAAATGTTCATCGGCGGATGCTCGATGATGCCCAACATCATCCACGAGCTCTTCCACGTACTGGGCATGATGCACACACACAGTCGCTCCGATCGGGATCAGTTCCTGAAAGTCAATACGTCCTTATTTACTGTAAGTGCACAGAAATTCGCTGAAACACTCATTTTAATTGAGTTCTAGGGTTCTGACGCGGTGAACTACGCCCTTTATCCAACGGGAACCACGTACAATCTGATTCCATTCGAGTACGGAAGCCTGATGCTGTACCGTGCGAGGGATCTGTGCTGGCCCAAAGATGAGACGTTCCTCTCGACGATGGGCATCCGAGTGGCTGGATTCTACGATTTCAGAGCGATACACCAACTGTACAAGTGCTCGTGTCCAACTGAAATCGAGTGTTTCCATGGCGGATACATGAACACTCAGTCGTGTGACAAGTGCGTCTGTCCGATCGGTTACGGTGGAAAACAGTGTGAGACGGCTCCCGAGAAGTTCTCGAAGAAGCTCACCGCCACTGCGGACTGGCAAGAGTATTCTGTGAAGTTTGGATTCCTGCATTTCTATGAAGTGTCTTTCAAGCAAACAACACTGTTCATCGCGGCGCCGGCCGATAAGAGGATCCAAGTGGAAGTGACCAGAATGGACGGCTTCTTCTGCTACGATTACTGCCTTATAAGCGGCTTCGAAGTCAAAGAATTGGGCGATCCGCGACAAACGAATCGATTGTGAGCGCCTGGGAAAAAGAAACAGGACAGTGGTAGACGAGTTTCAGTGTGTGCTGTAACTCTGGACAAGGCTGGATCTACAACTACACGTCCAAAGTGAACCCGACTCCCGTCACCGTATACTCGTCGTTTGGAGTCGTGACATTCGGAATGCGTTACCGATTCATCGACGAGTCGATTTCGGCGTTGCCGACCACCAACAACACGTACGACGATTTCCGATATCCTGCTTAAACGATATGAATGCATAAATATTCTGATGCCCATAGAAGTAAAAGATCAAAATGATAACCATAAAAGTACGAAATTTGAAATGCTAATGAGTTGAGTGGATATGGAAATGACTATAAAAGCGAAAAAAGTCAATTGGGAGAACCAATTTCAGTTAAGTGAAAGCGATGCTTTCCATTCGTCTGGCTGTCCTTTTCTTTCTTTCCATTGCGATTCTATGTCAAGGGAAGTCGATATTGAGAGATGAAGCCGAGACGAATCTCAATAACCGCGACGATTTCATCATCGAAGGAGACATCCTAGTGACGTCGTGAGACAGAAGAGGTCGGTATAGGATTACTGTAGTTTTGCAGGGAAGAGTACAAGGACATCCTTCGTAGAGCCAAAGAAGGAAAGGCGGCTCGCCACAAGCGACAGTTGATCAAAGGAGGGCTGTGGGAGAACAACACGCTCACCTTCTCATTCGTTTCGTACCTCGACAAAGCCAATCGAGTCATGTGCTCGAAGGCGATGAAGGAGATATCCGCGAGAACCTGCATCAAATTCGTCGATGACGTCGGCGCCGAGGACCGCGTCATGTTTGTTCAGTGCGTGCTTCGATGTCCTTCCTTTTGAAATCTGTAACATTTCAGAAGAGGCGGTTGCTTTTCAGGACTGGGTCGGAAGGGTGGCCTTCAGGCTCTGTCGATCAGTGGTTGCTACCGCGTCGGCAATATCATTCACGAACTGCTTCACGCGTTGGGAGTCATTCACACGGCTAGTCGCTACGACCGAGATCAGTATTTGAAGATGAACACTTCATTCATCACGGTGAGAATCGGATCCAGATACTTTTGTGAAGAAAGAATCAATTTCAGCCTGCTGACGGAGTCAACTTTGAGTTCTACACTCCTGAAAACAGTTACAACGTGGTGCCGTTCGAGTACGGAAGTGTGATGACGTACTATGCTCGTGCGGCCGCCTGGCCACTCGACGAGTCGTTCACCTCTTCGATGGGAGTCCGAGTGACAAGTTTCTACGACTTCAAGATGATCCACGAGAAGTATCAGTGCTCGTGTCCGAAGAGCATCGAGTGTTTCCATGGCGGATACATGAACACTCAGACCTGTGACAAGTGCGTCTGTCCGAGTGGTTACGGTGGAAAACAGTGTGAGACGGCTCCCGAGGAATTCTCGAAGAAGCTCACCGCCTCTTTGGACTGGCAGAACTATACACTGCGGTTCGGATTCGCAGAGTTCGCCGAGATCGAGTTCAAGAGAGCGACGATGTTCATCCAAGCTCCCGCCGACAAGAGAATCCAGGTGGAAGTGACGGAGATGTCCGGCTTCTCCTGTCTCGGCTATTGCTATTACAACGGCTTCGAAGTCAAACACATGGGCGATCCGAGGGCGATCAATCAGATGTGAGTCCTCACCCATCTCTCGATTCCCATCAGATGTATCGTTCAGAAGGTGTTGTCCCGCCGCCAGTGGCAGTAATTACAACTACACCTCCAAATTGAACCCGACACCCGTGATCTTGTACTCGTTGCAAAATCGCGTGACACTCGGAATACGTTACCGATACATCGACGAGTCGATTTCGGCGTTGCCGACCACCAATAACACATACGACGATTTCAGATATCCAGCATAGTTTTCTGGTTCTGTTCTGAATAAAGTTTTCATTTCGTGGGGGTCTGAAGTTTTGAACGTTGAACTGGAATCGATTTGAAATGTAAATGAGACAGGTGGAAATGGAAATCAGTCTGTGGCCAGTATATAAGGAGATTAGAAGTCCCGATTCGGAACAATGTTAGCTGCACGACTCCTTCTTCTCCTCTTTTCCGTTTCCATTTGTCGGTTTTCTTGTGATGCGACGTCTTCTCCTGAAGACGTGCGCCACTTGAAAATCGATGCGAAGTCTCTCGCCAACGAGGGAGACATCTTGTGGACGCCGTGAGTCTGAGAAGAGCCAGTAGCGGAGGGATACGGTAGATTCAGCGAGCAGTACGAAGCGCTCTTCGGAAAAAAGAACAAAAGCGCAATGTTCCGAATCAAACGACAGTTGATACAGGAGAGACGGTGGCCAGACAACACGGTTTACTATTATTTCGATGAGAATCTCTGTGAGTTGTTTCCCTCTTTGTGAATTCATGAAATGAGCTCTTGAAGCAAATCTGTGGCGAGTTCTCGTTGCGAAGGCAATCAAGGAGATCGAGGAGAAGACGTGCCTGACGTTTGTGCGAGACGAGACGGCGACCGATAGAATTCAGATCAAGGAGTGAGTCTCTGGGGAAAAGGGGTTTTTATGAGCAGAGAATCCATTTTGTAGCAATGGTGCTTGCTATTCGAGCTCTCTCGGAAGAGCCGGTGGGCGTCAGGAAATCGGAATCGGCGGGTGCACGTGGCTCGGCAATGTGGTTCACGAGTTCTTGCACACGTTGGGAGTCATTCACACGGCGAGTCGCTCCGATCGAGATCAGTTCCTTCTGATCAACCTGACCGGACCTGTGAGCTTTTTGCATACTTCTATCAATGAGAATACACTTCCCAGGGCGACCATTCCAACTTCTTCACCTACTCGGACAGCTACAACCTGGTGCCTTTCGAGTACGGTAGTCTGATGATGTACACGGCGCAGGAGGCGAGCTGGCCGCGAGACGAGTCGTGGCTCGGATCGATGGGCACCAAGATCGGAGGGTTCTACGACATAAAGGGGGTGCACGACCACTATCGGTGCTCGTGTCCGACGAGCATCGAGTGCTTCAACGGCGGCTACATGAACACTCAGTCCTGCGACAAGTGCGTCTGTCCGCCGGGATTCGCGGGGAAACAGTGCGACGCCGCTCCGGAGGAGTTTGTGAAGAAGCTGACGGCTACATTGGAGTGGCAGACACACTCGCTGAAGTTCGGATACGACGGCTTCTCGGAGAGGATCTTCAAGACTGTCACCCTCTTCATAGAGGCGCCCGCCGACAAGAGAATCCAGGTGGAAGTGACCAGAATGGACGGATTCGGGTGCAACAACCCTTGCTTCTGGAGTGCCTTCGAAGTGAAACATATGGGAGATCCCAGACGTATCAATCAGTTGTACGCGAGCATACAGTAACCCTGTGTGACGTCACATCACGAACTTTCAGCGTTTGCTGTAACGCCGACTGGATCTACAACTACACGTCCAAACTGAATCCGACGCCCGTCTTGCTCCACTCGATTTCCGGAGAGTTGAAGTTCGAGATGCGTTACCGATACATCAACGAGTCGATTTCCGCACTACCCACCACCAACAACACCTACGACGACTTCAGATATCCTGCTTGAATTGCATGATTTCGCAATCAGCTACAAATTCAACTGAAAACGTTGAATAAACACACACAATGACGACTTATCGGACCCGCCTATTTGTTTTGTTGCCATTTCACGCCACATCATTTTTTCCTTCCCCTCTTCGTTCTTCTTTCGTTTCCTCTTTCAGTTTCAGATGGATTCCGATTTTTATCGACGCGAATTTCGCCACAATCCTCTGGCGGGGAAGTCGATTCTGGAGATGTGCCATCTGAAAAACGCGTGCGGCGGGGACGCGCGGACACTCGAAGATTGCGGATTTCTCACTGTAAGTGTCTTTCCTGCGCAAAGGGAGGGACTAGAAAACTCGTCCCCCACCCGTGGCCTAACTTTTTCCAGTGCATCGATCTGTTCACCTATTGGTTCTACGATCGCGAGAATCTCGAGAAAATCATCCGAAAACCGATACTTCCGTGGCAAATTTGTGATTTGACCGAAGGTTTCGAGGAGAGAATTCAAGACGGAAATGGGTATCTTCAGTGAGGAATAAATGAGAAAATCAAGTGATTTCTTAAAGATCCGAAGCGAAAATTCATCTGGAAAACGTCTTGAGACCTGGAAATCGATCGGTTCTAGACGAAGCTGAAATCGAGGAATCTGAATGTTCTGGAGTTTTCGACGAGCTCAAAAGCCACGTGGAGTTCGTTGAAGCGATCGAGAAGCTCCACTTCAAGACTGTAAGAAGACACTTGGCTGAAATTACCTGTGAAAACTGTGTTTCAGTTTCAAAACGTCTTCACATTCTGGAATTATGAGAAGGAGCAACTGACACAAATTCTGGCTGAAAATCAAGTTCCGTTCGCTGAAATTTTCGAAAAATTCGAGAAGATCAAATCTGAGAATCCGGATCTGGCATGGAAACATTTGGATTCGTCGCTCCGAAAACGAACAACTTTTATTTCTCATTTATTAATTTGACCTACTTATCCACACATGCGTAGATCAACTGTAGCCGGTCATGAACATTCGAATCTGCCACGAGAAGACGAGTCCGACGAGGATGCCGAATATCAGACAAAACGAGGCGATCATTCCGGCCATCCGCTGTACTTGCGGCTCCGCGTGGGCTCGCGGAGCATACATCATGACCAGCGAGCTCAGATAGCCGCTCGTCATCGCGAAGACGGAGACGTTGAGCACGAAGAGCCACGTGGACTGGAAGAGCACCGGGTAGACACGTGGCGCGTCGAGCGGCGTGTAGTTGGCCGCCGGAAAGTAGAACATGAACCAGAAACGAGCCATCACCGGAATCCAGATGGTTTTGGGTCCCGGCTGGAATGCCGACGGGTTACTGTAAAAGGTTACAGTAGACACGTGGACTCACAAATCTGACCCAGTTAGCCAGAAGACTTCCGAGAAATGCGAACAGATTGAAGTTGAGGAACGTGGCAATGTCCATGAAGTACTTCTCTGAGTGATGGAATGCTTGAGGAGGCACCACATTGGGTTACGGTACCTGGCAGAATGAAGCTGTACTTCTTTCCTTTCGGCGCGTCCTGCACGTACATGCAAATGTTCGGAAACAACGAGAGTGTGACGAAGAAGAGGATGAAGACGTTGAAGAACTGCATTTTGCTTTTCGAAAACGCCTGCTTGATGTCTTGCCACGTGGTTTTCTTCGTCGGATTCGGGTCGTCCGACTTCTGCACGTCTCCGTATCTCTTGTAGAACGTCTGTAGAATTAAGGTCAAAATCGATTATTCAGAAGACGTCACCGACCAATCGTTTGATAAAGTTCAGAAGGACGAAGCAGGTGATGATGGCGACTGAAGAGAGGCAGAAGAAGAGCATCGCGCGCATCTGCACGTCTTCATAGACTGCAATTCGGCACGGGTTACTGTAGATTTGACCTAGTTACGACGTACTCCATTTGGTGATCATTGAGAGCGCCGTGACGGCCGTCCCGCAGAAATTCTGGCCGATGATGATGGCGTTGGTGTACTTGAAGGGGAACGGAGACGCCAATCCGAACATGCTGTTCTGGAACAATCCGTTCGCGCCGTTCAGAACGATGATGGTGATGAGAGTGAGGATGAAGAAGACGGCGATCCCTGAAGAAGGCAGAAGACGTGGGCATCCAGAAGACGCACTCACAGTTGCTAGTGTTGACGTAGATGAACAGGATCGTGAGAACGATCATGAGTTGGACGACGACGAGACAGACTCGCATCCGACGAGTCAGATCGCCTTTCGCGGCGAAAAATATGCTGGCGACGCTGCAGACGAGGCTCGGAATCTGTGCTGAAATCGTCATCGAGTTCTGGAAGTTCGCCGAGAACCACGTGGAGTTGCCTCCGGCTTCGCGGAGCTTGAACATGGTGTAGTACTGAAAATGAGCTGAAAATGTCTAGATAGTGAAGAAGAAGACGTACATCGAAGGAGATGTTGAGGAACATATTCCAGGGAAGAAGGGAGCCGAAGCCGAAGATGAGAAAGATGATGAAGACGTAGTTTTTGGTGTCGTGCACTTCTCCCGGCACTTCTGAAGGCTCTCCTCCCGTCTCGACGTCATCTTGAATCGATTTGTTCGATTCTGAAGACTCCTTCTTGGATGACGTCTTCTCTTCTCCTTCGTCATCGTCTTCTTCTTCTTTTCCCTGCTTCTCCTCCTCCCTCGGATTCTTCCTCCGAACCGCCCAATTCCTTCGCTGAAAACCGGCAGGCGGCGGCGATTCCGAGTCATTGTGCTCATCGGAGTTGTTCTGAAAACGAGCAGTAGTTCAGGAGTCAGAAGACGTCGACGCCTTCTTCTCCTACTGAACCACACCATTCACACCTCGCTAGTAACACTATTCACGTGATTGGTGTCCATTGGGAAGCGATTCTGGAGAAATCACAGAGGTTTCGGCGCGTGGAAGCTACCGCGAGGAAGCGGAAAACAGGTTGGAAGCGAGGGTCACGTTTCCCGAATTTCTCTGTTACTTCTCTGCATTTAAGTTGAAACGGTAGAGCGACAACTCGCAACCGACATCCGGAAGTAACAAACTACTGAAGAAGGAATTCGCAGAAATCCAAAAGATCGTGGATGTCTCTTCTAAAAATTACTTTCCACCTGCTCTCTGTGCGTGCCTCCCACTGACAAGTTTGTCCCACCTGCTCTCCAGAAGAACACGTTTTGGCTCAACTCATTTGTGCCAACTGCCTTCGTGCCTCCAGATGTGGAATGCGACTTGTCAGTTCGAAGAGCCTCGCTACAACGTCATCATTCATTACATCACCACTGCCTTCTCCATTCCGACTTATGCGGTGTCCCTTTGGGTTCTCATCGCCAAATGCCCGCCGTATTTCAAAATATATCGGAATTATCTTGTCCTTCACATCCTCTCGTGAGTTTTTGAGACTTCACGACTGAAGCGAACTGTTTGACATCTTCAGAGGAGTCGCAATGGAGGTCTTCTTGAGTGTATTCTGGAATATGAGTGTCGATCTTCCTTCCGTCGTCATGTGCTCAAAGGGAATCCTCTCGGACTACCACGTCATGGCTTTCGATTTTTTCATCTTCTTACTGATGCTCACTGGGCTCTCTGGAGTCCTTCTTCTCGTGTTTCGAATGAACGTCGCCGCAAAAGCAGCGTTCGCGGAGCAAAAGACTTCATGGCATCAGAAGTTCGTCACCATTTCAAACATTATTTTCATCGTGGGACTCGCATGGGCATACCTCCTTATATTATTGACGTACAACGACTTCCGGTACCAAAACGAGTACAAGAAGGGAAGGGAGGAGCGGCTCGGAAAGCTCCCTGACTACATGTATTGCGACAACTGCTTCTTCCTCCCGTTCAACTCCACTCTCTTCATAGTGTGCTTCATTTCTGGCTACCTCACCATTTTCTTCGCAGTCTTCACCGCCATTTCAGCTGTTATAGCCTCTTTCCACTACATCAACTCGATAAAGTCACAAGTTTCCCCGAAAACCATCGCGATTCAAAAGAACTTCCTGCTCAGTCTCGTGGTGGCGGTAAGCGATCTTCTCAGATCTCGGGAAGACTAAAAGAGTTCAGGTTGCTCTGTACGTCGTACTCCTCTTCGTCCCACTCGCTGTTTATTTTCTGGCCCATTTCGTTTACATTAACTGTCCAGGTGAAAATAAGAGTGGACAGAAATGAAAGTAAACTCTAGTTTATTTCAGAAGCCGCCTACATTCTGATAAGTATGCTCCGGGAGCATGGTGCGGCGGCTACATTCGCGATGGTGGCCACGAACACGCTGCTCAGAAAGATCGTTTTCGGACTGTTCTCGAAGCCGGACACGATCGCTCCGCGCATTTGCTTTAACATTTATGAAGTGTCCACTTGATATGTCACCCTTGAAAAGTATTTGCCCATAAAATATATCAGTACAATTCTTTTTCGCTTTCTGCTTCGACTTCCGAAAGTGACTAACTTCAGAACTCGCATAAATCCGAAAGATCGTGTATTTCACTTCTGACAAGTCAGTTCCACCTGCTCCTAAGTTCTCTGATAAATTCACGTTTTGGCTCAACTCATTCGTGCCAACTGCCTTCGTGTCATGTGGAATGCGACTTGTCAGTTCGAAGAGCCTCGCTACAACGTCATCATTCATTACATCACCACTGCCTTCTCCATTCCGACTTATGCGGTGTCCCTTTGGGTTCTCATCGCCAAATGCCCGCCGTATTTCAAAATATATCGGAATTATCTTGTCCTTCACATCCTGTCGTGGGTTTTTCAAACTTCACCACTGAAGCGAACTGTTTGTCTTCAGAGGAGTTGTCATGGAAGTCTACTTGAGTGTATTCTGGAAGTTGAGTGTCGATCTTCCTTCATTAGCCATGTGCCCCACAGGGGTCATCTCGGACTATCCCGCCATCGGTTTCGATTTGTTCGTCTTCTTCATGGTTTTCACTGGAATCTCGGGAGTCTTTCTTCTCGTTTTCCGAATGAAAGTCGCCGCAAAAGCAGCCTTATCAGATCAGAAGGCTTCGAGACTTCAGAAGGTCGTCTCCATTTCAAATATTGTCATGAACTTGGAGATCACATGCACATTGTTGTTCTTATGTCTGGCCTACAACGACTTCCGGTACCAAAAAGAGTACAAGAAGGGAAAGGAGGAAACGTTCGGAAAGCTCCCTGACTACATTTATTGCGACAACTGCTTCTTCCTTCCATTCAACTCCACTCTCTTCATAGTGACCTTTGTTTTCGGCTACCTCTCCATTTTCTTCTCAGCTTTCACTGCCATTTCAGCGGTCATCGCTTCTATCCACTACATCAACTCGATGAAGTCACAAGTTTCCCCGAAAACCATCGCCATTCAAAAGAACTTCCTGCTCAGTCTCGTGGTAGCGGTAAGCGATCTTCTCAGATCTCGGGAAGACTAAAAGAGTTCAGGTTGCTCTGTACGTCATATTCCTTATCGTCCCGCTCGCCATTTTTCTTCTGGCTAACTTTGTTTACGTCTATATTCCAGGTGAAAACCAAAGTAGATAGAAATTGAAGTAAACTCCCAGCTTCTTTCAGCAATAGGCTATATCCTTATAAGCATGTTCCGGGAACACGGTGCAGCGGCTACATTCGCGATGGTGGCAACGAACACGCTGCTCAGAAAGATCGTTTTCGGACTGTTCTCGAAGCCCGACACTGTGGCTCCGCGCATATGCTTCAACATTTATGAGGTGTCCACTTGATATGTTACACCCTGCGAGCAGTCGCTTCAATAAAATTTATCAGTTCAATCGTATCATTCACATCCTCGGCGCTTCTTCGAAACCACTTTCTTCACCAAAATACGGGCTCTTTCGCAGTTCTTCTTCGGTGAACCGGCTTCCGAATGACCGAGCATTGTAGTGTTTTTGAACGTCATCTTCGGATATGGCGTCGGAGCCAGCACATTCGAGGTGGCCGGACTGGAAGATCGGAAGATGGGGGTGTCTGGGAGAGGGGAGAACTCACTGCTTTTGCCAATCGTAGACCTTTGCGGTCTCAACCGATGAGCTAGAAGTGGAGTCAGAAGACGTCCTGAAAACATAAAGAATGTTTCAAATGTAGAGAAAAAATCGATCTCACTGATCCGAGGAATCGACGTCTTCAATGTCGAACACCTCACGAATCTTCGCATTCAACGCCTCCAAATCATCGAGAATCTCCAGAATATCGGCGTCCAGCTCGTTGTCCGTCACCTCTTCCTCGCTTCTTTTCTCCTCCGACTTGTTCGAGGCACTCGACGTCTTCTTCTTCTTCTTCTTCTTCTTCTTCTTCTTCTTCTTTCTCTTCTCCTTTCTCACCGTCTTCATCGAATCGTTGTCGTTCACCGCAGTCACCTTCATCATCTCCTCCTCGATCTCCTCGTCCTTCGCCTTGTAGTAGATCGTCATTTGTCCGTTCCGACGCTCCAACCGAGTCGACGATCTACTTCTTCGCATCACCTCTCTTTTCCAGTCGTTTCCCAAATACGGACTGTTGTCAAACACGCCATCGGTGCCAAACTGTGCCGAACAAAGTTCACGTGCTCACGTGATCAATCGTTTCGGAAGGGCATCTCGAACTGTGTGCTCTTGTGACGGTGCCAAGTACAGTTTCGATGAAATATAAGAATCGCCGTTTCGGCGGAGGAAACCCATTAAATTACCGCTGATAAGAAGCTTATTTTCCTGTTTCTCCTGACCTATTCTCGTCGGTTCGTCGCATTTTTGCTCGATGTGAGTGAAGAACACGCAACGATGTTCGAGTTCCACTTCAAGAATGAGTTCTCGATATCGGAGATCAGAGCTCATAAAGGAGAAGGTCGGTTTGTCGAAAAACACTGTCTGCAATGGTAGGTCACATATTGTGTGATAGTGATGATTTTGTTACTCAGGCGACTTGTTATGAAGGAAGAAGACCAATGTTTTCACTTGGAATGCCATCAGAAGGAAATCGGTCCGCCCTGGTCGATTCTCGTCGACTTTTGTCCTCGGGCAGAAAATAATAATAACACAATATCATCTCAATCCGCCAAAGACTACGTCTTGTCTTCGGGTTCCAAAGAAAACGAGAGCGGCTCTTCTTGCGAACATATTTTGGTAATATTGAACTTTTTGGAAACAAGAGGGGACATGTCATATTTCAATGAGAACAAGAAGATAACCATCAACTGTTTCGTCAATGTGAAGAAAGTGTCGGGACTGTGGTTGCCACGAACAGAATTATTAGTAGGCGTTCGCGACTTCTCCTATCCACGAGGAGCTCTCACCGACGCCGTTCTACTCGTCGGAGGCGTTCGAAAGTTCCACGTTTCGAAAAATGTCGGTCATCCCCATTTCCGGACATCGAGAATGCCCGAAATTTCAGATGTTGGCCAATTTGAGCGACTACTTCAAGGGGCTATTCTACAACGGACACTTTCGGGAGACTGATCTGTCCATTGTCGATTTACGGGGAGTTCATCCCGACATCTTTCAGCTCTTTCTCGACTTTCTGTACCATGAAATCAGCATTAGAGGTCAATACACAACCTCCTCTTCTACAACTGATAATTCGTGTTTGTTTGCAGAGGAGAATGTGGAAGCGCTGCTCGCAATCTGTGATTACTTCGGCTCGGAAGCGTTGAAGAAGAATTGTGTGAACGCTTTGATGACCGAGAACTTTCCGAACATTGGAACAGAGACAAAGTTGGCACTCTCGGAGCAGTTCTTGATTCCGGAGCTCACTGAGAAGTGCCTGGAGCTGCTCAAACCGAAGCCTGCCCCTCCTCCGAAGATCATTATTCCGAGGAAAAAGTCGATATTCGCTAAAGCTTGGAACATTTTTGTCGACTTTCTACCACTGTGAATGGAAGTTGATCTTCCGAAACGTTCTAGTCTGACTGTTTCCCCCCTTATCTTCTTTTTCTGTAAATGTCGTCACAATATGTAGTTCCCGATAAACGTTTTATGATACCCACTTCACAAAAGTCGTTCATCATCGTCTCTTCTTGTTGTTTTCAAAACCTCAATTGAATAACGAATAGAATTTGTCGAAGTGAGACCGAATGGAATTCCGACTTCCGCCTTCCGGATTCTCAAAATTCATTGTTCAAATGCAACATTTTCCGAAATTTCTTGGACCATTCGATAGAACTTGTTGTAACCTAAACTTCATCAGGTGACAGTTTTCCAAGAAAAATTTTGTGAAAAATTTTTTAAGTTACACTTCCGAGTTACTTCCGGATTCCATTCCGGACATCTCTGCTCAACACCCAACTTCTCCGAGAGTCGGCGTCAAATCAAGACGACTTCCAGAAGCTTTACGACTTCCGAGGACGTCTTCTGGAGACGTCGGCGTTGCGACAGCACTTTGCAATCCGACCATAAACACTTCGCTAGTGAATGTTGTGTACTCGAAGTGAATGTTGTGTCCGCGCAGTCATTATAGTTGTTTCGGCGAATAAACCAGCATTTTGACCGACCTTCCAGTATAAAAAGGCCCCCAAGGGAGTGGTAGGTCAAACATTTCCAAACTGGGAACTTTCCGACATGGTCCACTACAAATTGATCTACTTCGACGCCCGCGGTCTTGCAGAAGTCGCCCGCCAACTTTTCCACCTGGCCGACGTGGAATACGACGATTGCCGCGTTGGATTTGACGAATTTCAGCGACTCAAGACGAGTAGGTCAAAAATGGGACGTCCGAGTGCAAAAACACCTTTCAGCTCTTCCTGCTGGCCATGTGCCGATCCTCTACCTGGATGAATTCGAAATTTCGCAATCCGCCATTATTTGGAGATATTTGGCGCGCAAATTTGGTTTGTGGGTTTGAACTTTTGACCTTCCAGACCATAGGCGACCGCTCTACCAGTTGCGCCAAGCGCAACCTGCAGCCACATGGCGCCGGTGCTGCAGGATGGCGCAGCGGATAGCAGCGTTGTAGTTGAAACTGTAGTTCCCCTGGATCGAGTCCCCGCACGTCAAAACTATTTTTTTTCAGGTTTAGCCGGCAAAACATCATCCTCGGCCGACTCGATTGCCGATCTTTTCCGCGACTACCTCTTCAGCTTCCGGCAATTGAGCTCGGCGACTTTCTTCGGAAAAACCGAAGAAGAAATCGTATTTTCGTTCACTTTGAACCCCTTTCAATTATTCTTTTATTCAGGTCGAGATCCGTCAGGAAGTGGTGATTCCGGCCACCGAAATCTACTACGCCGCGCTGAATAAGGTGCTCGCGTTGAGCAAATCTGGTTTTCTGGTCGGCGACTCGTTGACGTGGGCGGATCTGATTGTGGCTGACAATCTGACAAGCGCCGTCAATCTGGAATTGTTCGACGGCGACAAGGAGCCGCTTCTGAAGACGTTCCACGAAAAGATTCTCAACTATCCCAAACTGAAGGCTTATTTTGAGAATAGAAAGTACACCGTCGTCTGAGCGTCTGGAATTCGAGTTCGAACTCTGAGACTGATTCATCTGAATTTAATTGCATTGTCAAACATTGAAAACTGAAAAAAAGTGAATGAAAATAAGCATCGAAACGGGGATAGAGAGAAAAGCGGAAAATCATACTTTCAGACAAAAAGTGATGCAATCACGGTGAACAAGTTCCTGTAGAACTTGGGCGCTTTTGGCTGCACTGGAGACGTTTGAACGAGTTTCTCTGAAAATGCTCAGGAAAAAATCGGGCATTTGCCGGTACCGCTTGCCGTCGGCACCCCTGCCGATTTTCGCAGCAATTTGCCGCCGACACCTCTCTTTTTTCTTTCGCAGCAAGTTGCCGTTTGCCTGCCGCCACTTTTGTGCTAGTACCCCCCATAGCTGAGGCCAAGCGCAGACAATCCTGTGAATCGAGTTGAGTGATGCTTCGTCTGACGATTCCAGAATCTTCATTGTCGTGCTCATCTCCGAGAAGCGGTCACGAAGTGAACTATTTGTTTTTCATTATATCATTCATGTTGAGCATATGAGGAAGTTAGAGGAAATTGGGTAATCGGGAAAAAGAAGAGTTAGTGTTTCGAAACTGCATGCTTGTAAATAAAAAAGACTGGAGTTCAGGAAACGCAATCGGAAAAAGTTACGAAAACAGAGAAAAAGTAGAAAAAAAAATGAAATTTGAAGCATTGAAATAGATTGGTTAGTATTGGAAGTTGTGAGACTACAATTAATTGTAATAAATAGACTCACATATTAGACAATTATAACTCAGGGAATGAGTAGGAGAAAGTCACTGACTGCCGGGCCACTCTTCAATGATAATTTCCTTCTTCTTATATTGTTCAAAGAGCTCATTCGGACAAGTATACGCTGTGATGCAGTCCCGTGCCCCTTTTGAAGACTTAATATGAGGCGAATCAATGTCGTACAGCTGTCCAGAAAATAGGGTGACCAGCTTGTACTCCGAAAGCTGAGAACTCTCCCAGAACATCAGTGACGGATATACAGTTATCGGATCCCGCTTTCCAAGGACTACTGGTTCTCCAGGCATATATCCGACGAATTGCCAATTGTACGTGGTTTCACTGCCCGAAATGGGCAGAATCGAGAGAACCGTCTTTTGTAGATCGTCGAGGACTGAACACATTCCTTTTTTCTCCCGATATATAAGTTTACATAACACAGCCCACCTTTCTGATTTGTTTTCACAAAGTCGTCTATCTCCTTCTGCTTCCTTTTGAACGCCTCCTTGTTTTTCTTCGAGATGCTTCTTTTATCCGCCCAGTGAGCAGCCAATGTTTCCAAAACGTTGCGGTTATCGTCTGTCGAAAACGATGGAAACTTATGAGCAATCAGTTCTAAAACACAAAACGGTGAACATTTTCAAACGATCAGTTCATCATACTTTTGAACCCGACACTTGTGTACTGTTCGCCGTCGATGTTCGTTTTTGTGTCTTCATAGTGCCTCAGCACAATGTGAAGTAATCCTTTCTTTTCGTGATTGCGTAGAATGACTCCCTGAAACAATGAGAGCACCAACTTTTGGTTTCGCAAACCCTCATCATCGGCAACGAGTCATTGCTTATTGGTATGAGCTCTTTTGAGGGGTGCTTGCTCATTATTCTTTCCGTCGTCGGTTTGATAACCGAAAATTTGCGTCATTGAGAACAACAGGGTAAACAGATCGATTAGTTGAAATACCAAGCAACATATGATTTTCGTAAAGGTCAATTTTTCAAAAGGCTATTGATTTGAAAATGAATCACAGCGAATAGAACGGCTTCTGTGCCAGTTTAGAACGGGATGCCGTTCTAATTGAGAAATGTACGGTAAAGCACACTTCATGGTTCGAAACGGGCACTTACGATGAATGTACACTCTTTACCCGGTTTGCTATGCAATCGGAAGAACACCAAAATGTGGTGTCCTCGGTTTGTAATCAGCCTCTCGGTTGTCCATACCATATGCGTTTGTGCTCTTTCGTCATGGGCGCTGCGAAGGGAACGATGATTGTGTTAGTGGGGAATGGGAGTACTTACTCGCCGTTCCCTCCTCGGTTGCCGCCTTGCTGACGACCCGACGGCATGGAAGCCACGTCGGTCGGTAGTTCCGAAGAACCACAGCTTCTAGAAAGATTGGGGTTGATTCGACCTGTAATCGGAAACTGGATTTATGTGCCATGGATAGGAATGGGGACTGAGTGCTCGAGTGCACGGTGAGTTCATCCAGGCAAGCAACTGAACTCACAGTGGAAAGCGGTCTCGCACCACCGACTTATATAGTCAAACGCCTTATCAATGAGCAAAAACTTTTATCGCAAAACGCGAATGAGCAAGAAGTGATTTCAACTGAGAATGAGCAAGCCGGGGTTTCAAAAATTCGTCAGCGAAGCGACTTAAGACTGAAAAGACAATGTCAAGCTGATAGTTTATTTGAGAATATCATTTGAGAATATCAAAAAAACAAATCTCAAATCGTAGTCATCGTGACATCCGTAACATCAACAACCGTGAAAAAGAGATGGATTCATTTGTTTCATGTCCAATCGAGCATCGTTGGCGATCGGAGCTTCTACGCGATGTTCATCCGATAGTGCCTTCTTATTCCTTTCCCGGTGAGCCTTTGCGAGGTCTCGATGCTGTTGTGCCAGTTGTCGTTTGACTTTGTCGAGGTAAGCCACTCTGTCCTTCTTGGTTTTGCATGCGATAAGCTTCTTTGAAATGTAGAACAAGTCATCAGTGGACTCCGAGTCACTTTCACTCGAATCTTCTGCTAAGAACATCATCAATGCAAATAACAGTCTGTTTCCCCCACCTTCCGAGTTGTTGATCAGACAGCATTTGACGTCGGTTGGTGCTTCTCTTTTGGCCCCGTACTCTGGTAACTCGTAGCTTTCTTCTGTGAGCCACATTGGTGAATCGTTCAAACTCAGTTCATTATTCTGTCCTCTTTCTTCTGAAAGAGAAATTTCGTTCGCTCATCAGTATTTTGAAACCTATCATGGAAAATGGCAGCGAGGAATTGGTCAAAGAAAGGTCTTCCATTCTTCCGTTTTCGTTAGTCGCGTTTTCTAATCTCGTTTTTTCCAGCTCTTCCTTGAGATCCGACCAGTATTTTTCTGCAAAATACAAACATTTAAACAAAAACGAAGCAGCCATTTAAACTGCGGCCATCCACAACTTCAATGGTGGTGGTGCGGACAAAACTAACCTACTCACCGATGCTCCCCAACCACGACCCATCTGCAAAAACCACTCGTTAAAGATGCCCCACTCCAAAAAAGCGTTTCCGGACGCCGAGGAGTCCCTCATTATCATTCCCAAACACAGCTAGCGGTCCACCCTTGAGGAGGCCAATAGCTGGTGTATCAGAAGTCGTAAATCCACATACTTTTGATGTCTGAAGTAAAGAGTGACTCTGTAAATTCGAACGAATCGGTTCTCTTGTGAAGTCTTTCCATTCTCTCAAACTGTCGGTGCGTCTGCAAGAAAAAAACATTGTTGCGACATCGAGGAGTGGTGAGAAACGACATTGTGCTGAAACGTACGAAGTTAAAATTGAGGACGTGGGTGACTGCAGTTCTTCACCTCACTATCAGAAATGTGGCTCTATTCATTGATAACGCTTTTTTCCTAAGCATCATCTAGTCTATTGCTATCAATACTTTTCTCTCTCTGTGTCTCTTCTACTTACTGTCTATCATCATCGTTGTCACTCTTCATTCCTAACCTTCGCTCGATGTTTATTCCTCAGCATTATTTCGTATCACATTCAATTTACAGAAGCGGACGAAACGGAAGACGTGAGAAGCGACTTAAACCAAATGGGCGGAAAATGAATGAGCCCGAAAATTAGAGACGGGTGTGGGGAAATTGACCCGTGATGACTGTAGATGGAGAGGCAGAGGACGCGGCCCACGAGCATTCAGTCGGCGAACAGGTTTTGGTCACTAACGTGTGGAAACAAATTAGCACCTGCTGTAATTAGCCGTTGAGCTGAGCAGAGGTGCCTAGATTACCAGCGTTCATGTTCAACCTGCTAAGGAAAAATTGAAAAGAAAACCAGAGTTGCACGATTGAGAGTCCGACCGGCCCGCTCCATGAAGTTGTTGCGTTCCTGCTTTCAGCAACTTAATCGGGTGTAAATTGCTCCAGTACTTCAATTTTGAATAGTTTGAATAGGGCCCCAATCTTACAACTGAATTCATAGTTGAGTGGGCTAAAAATTTGGCTCTTCTCATGAGGGACCAAATTCGGGAAGCGATGGAAATGCACCGAAACTCTGGAAACGTTCAACACATTAAACGTGATATTTTGTCGGAAAAACTTTTTGATGCTTGAACAACGCATTTCTTCCGATTCCTTGGAACAGGGGCAATTGAACAAAAAATGTTACACAGAAAGAGATGCTGAGATACTGCTCTTCATGTTCTCCACTCATCTTCCCGGTCACCTGGTGTCAAAAACAATACTTCGTCCCACAGTGTCTTCAATTCCGCACCTTCTACAAAGCTTCATTCCAGCTCGCCTTTTTCAGAGATTCATGATTTTCAGGATTTTCGCCTTTGTGGAAAATGCCGTTTTGTGTGTCTTATTAGAGCACATACGGGACATATTTGGTAATGTGTGCAGATAACTTACCGACTATTTCCCTTCCCTGCAGACTCGGTTAACGCAAGGAGGTCGCGCAAAATGAGTACGAAATCGGAGGAGGTCCTCGAGATCAGAAAGAGCCGTTTGCAAGGTACGCGAGAGCGCACACGTTGGCAACTGTTCTCCCGATCTCTACCGGACGGCACAGACGTTAATCCTGTGAACATCTAACGTCTCGCCGACAGGTGCTCCCGAGTGCCCTATCTAAATACCCCTCGTCTCCATCCAGCAACCTCGAAGGGGCGTGATCTCGCCTAAACGGGACTATTTAAGGGCTCCACCTACCGCAATATTCATTCATTCGTTCCCGCTTCGCTCTTCACGCTTTCAAGTTATCTTCCCAGATAGCTCTTTCCCAATTCAATAATGCCTGCTTGCCCTCCGCCATGGATAATAATGTCCAGCCACATGTTCCGCTCGCTCAGTTCCTTTCTTTAATTAAAATCGAAATAGTGGGGAGACGCGGCTACTGCCGCGACTTTTCGCAGCCGGACAATTCAAGTTTGAAAACTAAACAACTGTAAACATCTCATTTTGTGACCATTT
This sequence comes from Caenorhabditis afra, assembly GCA_963570955.1. Lineage (NCBI taxonomy): Eukaryota > Metazoa > Nematoda > Chromadorea > Rhabditida > Rhabditidae > Caenorhabditis > Caenorhabditis afra. The sequence continues at coordinate 8,701,924 of OY751536.1, read as the reverse complement.
CAGTGGCTGTGTAATGTCTGGCTGCTTAAGGTCCCGGAGCCCATTTTTCAAAAAAACCGCAAGAGAGTGTGAGAAATTGAGAGACGCAGACAGAAATGCATCCATCTGTGCTGACGGTAACTTGTTTCGTTCCATTATAATCATTCCTCCTACCGTAATCTACCGTAATCTTCATACAACCTGTTCGAAAGGCTGGAATGGTGTTTTAGTTTTAACGCAAAACACAGTGCACAACTCAAAAAGTATTGTAAAAATCTTTTTTTTTTCTCGATACCATTTGCTCCTCCGTTCAGTTTCTCTCCTCGTGTATTCAAGTTTTTTTTTTCAGAAATTTCTCTTCTTCCTTTTCTTCGAAAAGAAAATGTCGTCCTACCACGCCGTTCTCGGTTGCTCCGTCCCGATGGGAAAGATCGCGGGTCATATGGGAATGCTCCCAACGTTAGTTTCATTTTCACTATGTTCCCTATTTCATCAAATGGTTTAGGCTGAACTTTGGAGACGCGTGTGAGGAGGTCTTGAACGGCCTCTCCGTCTGCCATGCCCAACTCATCTCCACCACTACGATCAGCATCAGGAAAGGGGATATGTCACTGCTCACGTATCCCAAAAAGACGAACCCGGAGCAGATTGAAGTTAAAAATGTGCACTTTAAAGTTGTTGATAGTGTGGTCGACAACGAGAACACGAACGAATCTCTGGTGATCAACAGAGTTGAGCTTCCTCTGGAGTTTCTAGGCACTGCCTATGAAATGAACTCTGAAACGGCCGCTTAGGTCATCCATGACCTCTCAAAGAGGTTCGTGACTATCTTCCGACCTCACGAAATCATCGTGCGAGTGGAGAGGAGCGAGCACAATGACGTGCTCGAAATCGCGTCGTGGCCGCGCTTCTGTGATGGCAACACGGAAGCGATTGACTTTTCTGTCGCTGCAGAGATGACAGAAGGCGAGGTGCGCGCACTTCTGAGAATGGTGAAGGCCATTAGTGATGAACTGCGCGCCGTTCAACTCCGACGACAGCATGCCGGGCTTCGCACTCGACTCGATCTTCTTCCTGGGCAAAGCCAAATGGATCGACACGAACCTTCTTCTCCGCACGAAGTGCAGAAAGATGGTGATTGAGCACCCGAATTTCTCCCTGTCCGGACTCAACGCGTACTTGCGGGCGTGGGCAGAGGGAAAGCAGGAGAAGTTGGAAGCTTTCAAGATGCACTTCCATGTGGCGATTTGGGAAGCTGAAGGCTACGAGCTTCTCAAAAATCTCGATGCAGCCCCGTGAGTTCCCGCTTCCTGTTCTCATCGCATCAAACTGGTTTGTTTTTAGAGCGCCTGAAGAACAAGAGTCGGAAGACCATCCCTTCACTGGGGAGGGCAACTCAGGTCAAAGACAGGCAAGTTTGCCACGATTGAGAAGAACCCCAACCACCAACAGCACGGCGTCATCGTTATTAATTTTGCGGCGGCCACCGACGGATTCCCGCGCGTTGAACGTGAGTCGATCCAAAACAACTAAATTCGAAACATCACCCGCTTTTTCAGGGGAGCCATACATATATTGGTGAAATGACCACTTCACTTCTTCACGCCTGGACTTTTTCTCACCATTTGGGTCAGAATTGATCACCGCATCCGCATTAGAAAGAATTGTCTGTTTAAAAGTTGAATTTCCAACACCGCCTTGTTCCGTTTATACCTCTATTCTATACCTTTTCCTGTTACTATTCCTTCCATTTTTGTTTTGAATAAAAAGTATGTCAGCAATAATCCTCCCCTCATATCTCAAAACTTTCTTAAAACGACGGGACTGTCTGCACAGGCTGAAAATGATAACGTTTTTAAACACACGTCGGAACATCGGAACTGATCGATGTTCAAGACGAACTGATGTTTGATTGTGAATGTGATAAGAAAACGGGAGTCGGAACTCGAAGTTTTGAGAGCGAAAAGTGTTCTATTTGGCTAGAAAAGTCTACATTAAGCTCGAGTTTAGAGTAGAATACTTATTGGTCCTAAAATACAGGCCATCATACAAAGCGGACACGGAGAGAAGTAACGCCTTCCACTATCTTCCTTCTCCTTTTCATTTTTCTTTTCTCGATCAAATCTTCTTTCTAAGATCTTTTCATTTTATTATTCATGGTGAGCACACGAGGGAATTTAAGGAAATTAAGACATTGAAACAAAAACAAAGCAGAAGAAAAAATAAGAAGAATGTCTAGACTCTAGAGATAAACAGTATTTTACTAAAACTATTGAAATTTAGAAAACAAAATTGAAAAACAAGTTTCGAAAACACGAAAAAAAAACAAATGTCTAAATAGGAAAAAATTAACTGAACTTTTGAAGCATAGAACTCGATTGATAAGGTTTGGATGTTTTAGGGTACAGGTAACTGTAATTAAATATGCTCATATGTTAGACAATAATAATTTAGGAAGGCAGTGTCACTGTCTGACGGGCCATGTTCCAATAATCATTTTGTTCTTCTTATAGTGCTCAAAGAGCCTATTCGGACAAGTGTACACTGTGATGCAGTTCCGTGCCCCTTTTGGACGTTCGTCGTTGCGGCACTGATTACGAGACGAACCAGTCTCGTATAGTTGTCCGGAAAATAATGTGACCAGCTTGTGGTTCGAAATTAGAGACGTCTTCCAGAACACCAGTATCGGTTTAACAGTATCCGGTTTGCGTTGCCCAACTTTTGCTGGTTCTCCTGGCGAATATCCGACGAACTCCCATTTGTACTTGGTTCCACTGCCCGGCAGAATCGAGAGAACGGCGTTTTGCAGATTTTTTAAAACTGAACACATTCTTTGTTCTCACAGTAGAAATTCGCAACACAACTCACATCCCTGATTCTTTTTCACAAAGGCATCTATCTCCGTCTGCTTCGCTTCGAATTTTTCCGTATTTCCAGCCATGATCTTTTTTTTATCGTTCGTAAGAATAGCCAATGTTTCTAGAACTCCTTCGCAGTTTCGAAAACGACCTTTCGAAAATGATGAAAACTCTTTTACAAACAATTCTGTAATTTCGAAACGATGAACATTTTCAAACGGTGAGGTCATCATACTTTTGAACCCGACACTGGTGTACTGTTTGCCGTCGAATTTCGTGTTTGTGTTTTCACAGTGCCTCAAACCAGAATGAAGTAATCCTTTCGTTTCGTGGTTGCGTAGAATAACTCCCTGGAACAATGAGATCACCAATTTTTTGGTTTCGGAAACCATCAGAGATGGGCAGAATTCCGACTTCCGACTTTCGACTTCAGCCCGAAAATTTTAATGCCGACTTCCGACTACCGTTAGAATGCATCTGATTCGGACTTCCTCCTTCGGACTTCCACTTTTTTTTCCGCTTCCAACTTCCGGAAAATCCACTTCGGCCAATCACTGGACACCACCATCGGCCAGAACACTCCGCAAACACTGCTTACCGAATTGTTCATCGATCAAAACACGGTAAGCTGTATCACACTTACAGTGAATGGAAAGTCGGAAGGCAAAAGGAAGCGCTCCAAACTGTGGTGTCCTGGGTTTGTAATCAGCCTCCCCGTCTTCCATTGTCTCTGGTTTGATGCGCTTTCGGCATTAGCACTGCGAAAAGAACGATTACTTTGTCAGTGGGCACGTAAGGAGGACTCACTCGCGGATCCGTTTCCGGTTGCCGCCTTGCTGACGACCCGACGACATGGAAGCCATGTCGGTCGGTAGTTCCGAAGAACCACAGCTTCTAGAAAGGTTGGGTTTAATGCAACCAGTAATCGGTAACTGAATGAATGTGTTACGTCAATGAACAGGGATGGGAGTGAATGCTTGATCAGGCAATCAGTCGGAATCAGAGAGCGTGGGAAATGAAGTGCGGACCCGCATCGGGTCGGGTCCTTTTATACCTGCAGTTGATACGCTGCTGTTACACTGACTTTGCTGAGGAAAAATGCTATTTCGTCACTTCTGTTATCACCTTAAGAAAGGATCTCTCATCTTTTTCGGCCCCCTTTCGATTAACAATGAGCAATCCGAGATTTTTGGATGAGCAAATCGGAAAGGTAGAAGGAAGTCATCAGCGGAGCTGAGTGAAGAATGAAGAATGCTTTCAAGCTGATAGTTTATTTGAAAATGATAATCGTGCTGTGAACACAAATCTCAGATCTCAATCATCATTCGGAACATAATTGACAACTCGGAAAGAAGAGGTGGATGCACCTGTTTTGTGTCCAATTGTGGACCCTTTGCGCCCGAAGATTCTGTACGAGGTTCTCAACCGGTAGTTTCTTTTCGTCCTGCGACTTCTGATGCTCCCTCGGTGAGCCTCTGCGAACTCCCGATGCTGTTGTGCCAGTTGTCGTTGGAAGTTCTCGAGGTAAGCGACTCTGTCCTCTTTGGTTTTGCATGCGAGAAGCTCCTTTGACACGTGGAACAAGTCTTCGCAATCCGAATCACTTCCACTCGAATCTCCTGCTAAGAACGTCATCAATGCGATTAAGAGTCCGTATCCCCCACCTTCCGAGTTGTTGATCAGACAGTTTTTGACGTTCGTTGGTGCTTCTCGTTCGGCACCGTACTCTGGTAACTGGCATCTTTCTACGTTAACTGGAGAAATTACTTCTCTCTCGATCAGCGCCTTCGGAGCCTTCGAACTCAGTTTATCGTCTTGTCTCGCGACCACTTTTCCTTAAAAAAAGGGTTTTCACTGTCGCAGTGGTTCGTGTTCCAAACGCGCCCCGCTGAACTCACTACTTCGTCTCGGGCGAAATACTTTTCGAACTTTCGTCGTTTTTCGTCAACTTTGGCCCATTTTCCTTCATTTTTTTTGATGAAAAATGAATGAAAATGTTGAGGAGCTGCCTCAAAACAATACTTGCAAAACACCGGGCCGGGCCGGAAAACTGGGGACTCAGCCCGGCTCGCTGCAAGTATTCTTAAAAGCAAAATTGTAGCTCTTCGAAAAATGAAAGAATCGGGTGGAAATCGAAAAAAAAGTGGACGAAACCCGATGAAAACTTCGGAGCTGCCTCCAGGAATTTTGGCTTGCGTTCAACGGGGCGCGTTTGAAACACGACTCACGGCGACAGTAGCGAGCACGAAAATTCACAACTCACTTCCGAAACCGACAGTTTCTTTCAGCATCCTTTCGTGTTTCCACTTTAAATCTACAATCTTCTTTATTTCCTCCTCGAGTCTCTTTGCTTCTCCGATCTTCCCATCGTTAGCTTCGTTTCTGCTCGTCAATTGTTCGAAGAAAACCGGAAAGAGTTCTTCTGCAAATCACAAGAAGGTTTCAACAAGATTATTAAAATTAGCAATTCACTTACTTTTGACATCCGAAGTACAGAGTGATTCTGTACATCCGAAGAACTCGCTCTCCGTGTGAAGTGTTCCCATTGCGAGAATGTTCGCAAGAAATTTACCTCACTTCGTAGGATTAAGTACACTGCTGCCTTTGAGGGGAGATGAGCAATCTTTTGCTTCGTATTGCGTTAAGAATGGGGATTGTGTCAGGACTGAGGGCCGATTCTCTTTACACCGCTATCATCAATTTTCTGTTCTTCTCTCTCTCTCTCTCCCTCTCTCTCTTTTCATTGTTGACAATCTCCATTGCTAAGCGTTATTTTTCGCTCGATGTTCATTCCTAAGCATTATTTTGTATCACATTCATTTCACAGAACCGACGGCGTGAATCCTTTTGCAATCACTCAGTAATGATGTTTAGTCGACTCGAAGAACAGCATCGGACCATGAGTTTCTTTATCATGAAGCACTTGTGTTGGGAGCATTTTTATTGAAAATAATAATTTTAAAGGAAAATAAAGAATGCAAGTAATGAAACAAAACTATGAAATGGCAATGATAATCTTAGTTTGACAACCTGGAAAACGGAAGAGATACTGTAGTGCTATGAGGGTAAGTAAAGGGTATCAGACTTCTTAATTTGAATAAAAAACTACATTTACGACAGTACCAACAGTGAAAGTAGTCATCAAGTGCGAACATCGATGCTCTCCTCGGTTCCTGGCCATTTCCGGATGATGAGTCCGTTTTCCAGATCACTTTCGAAGACCGCATTGGGATACATGTAAGCGGTGATGAGATTGCGCATTTTGCAAGGAGGACGAACATTGTCATAATTTTTATTTTCCTCAAATAGTTGTCCGGAGAAGATGGTGGCGAGAGCATCAGGAACGTTTTTGCTCGTCCAGTAGAGGATCAAAGGCTTCACTGTTTCGGTGTTGATCAGTCCGAGTTTTGTCTGATCGCCTTCGGAGAAGCTTTGGAACGTCCACCCAAACTCGTCATTTCTGTCCGACTGTTCATTGGGAAGAACTGAATACACCGCGTCTTGAATGTATTTGAGGACTGAAAGTGACTAGTGTTCTTTTCGGCTAGAAAAGTCTATATTAAGCTCGAGCCTAGAATAGAATACTTATTGGTCCGAAAATACACAGCAAGGCCATACTACATTTGTACCGTACCTTTCCAGTTCTTCTTCACAAATTGATTTATTTCCGCCTGTATTTCGTCTCTTTGCTTCTCAAGGTCTTCACTCCGAAAACCTTGCTTTTGCATTCGTTTGATTTCTAAAAAGGTCGACTCATTACTGTGTACTTCCAAAAAGTGGATCAGTTACCTTTTCAAATACCAATCTTCTCCTCGGTCATGGCTCCCAGTTCTTTGAGAGCAGTTTTAAAATCTTCTCCGAGACCTTGAATACACCCTTTTTGGTTTTCGCTCAGGAGGTCTGAAGAAGGAATACCGTAAAACCTGTATTAGAACGGCACCTGTATTTGAACGGCCCCTCTAATAGACCGGCATCTGGAGCGAGGGGTTGAAAAATAGACCGGCACCCTCTATTAGAACGGCACCTCCAATTGACCGGCACCCTGCCGTAAACCGGTTCAAATTGCTCAATCAGTTTCAATGGAAGTTTTTTGACACGGCGGCAGTCAGGAAAGTTCTCAACGACGATTCAGATGTATGCCAGTGCTGTACAACAAGAAAATTCGTCAAAATTTGCAATTTTTACTGCAAATTTTTCAAAAATCGCACATTTCTGTCAAAAAATGCAGTAATTTTTTCGAGTTTCTAATAGTGTCGGTCTGAGGAAAAATGTGTTGAAAAATAGACCGGCACCCTTTATTTGAACGGCCCCTTTAATAGACCGGCGTCTCGAGGAAGGGGTTGAAAATTAGATCCGGCATGCCGGTCTAATACAGGTTTTACGGTAACTTCAGAAGCCGTCGGTCGGACGCCGATTCACTTATCAACCCGACGCTGGTCACCGTTTCCCCGTTCCACTGCTTTTCGGTGGCGAAACAGGTGTTTTACGACAGTATGGAGAAGGCCCTGCGTTCCGAAATTTGTCACAGCAACTCCCTGAAACACTGAGCACGTTGTTATCAACACTTTAATCACTGTCTGTTTTTCTGACTGCATACCTTGTTGCTGCGAAACTTAATCCACGCACTTTTGCGTACTCCCACTGGCGCCAGTCAATTTTTTTGATTACAGATGTTTTTCACACATTTTTTCCGCGATTTAAGCAATTTTTATAAACACATTGAAAAAATGATTAAAAATGATGAGAAAATTGTTTAAATCGCTAGAAAAAAGTTGCGAAGCAACAAGCGTGATCTGGTGGCCTAGTTTCAGCACCAAGGTATGCAGACGGGAAAACAGACAATACTATTCAAATCGTTTCAGTGTGCAATTTGTTTTATCGGCACTAGGTAGGAATAGAGTTTCTGTTGCATTTGACCATTTAAGGACGTGCAATCTCTGGAAATAGGTAGGAATAGAGTTTCTGTTGTATTTGACCATTTAAGACCGTGCAATCTCTGGAAATAAGTAGGAATAGTGTTTCTGTTGTATTTGACCATTTAAGACCGTGCAATCTCAAGAAATAAGTAGGAATAGAGTTTCTGTTGTATTTGACCATTTAAGACCGTGCAATCTCAAGAAATAAGTAGGAATAGAGTTTCTGTTGTATTTGACCATTTAAGACCGTGCAATCTCAAGAAATAAGTAGGAATAGTGTTTCTGTTGTATTTGACCATTTAAGACCGTGCAATCTCAAGAAATAAGTAGGAATAGTGTTTCTGTTGTATTTGACCATTTAAGACCGTGCAATCTCAAGAAATAAGTAGGAGTAGAGTTTCTGTTGTATTTGACCATTTAAGACCGTGCAATCTCAAGAAATAAGTAGGAGTAGAGTTTCTGTTGTATTTGACCATTTAAGACCGTGCAATCTCAAGAAATAAGTAGGAATAGAGTTTCTGTTGTATTTGACCATTTAAGACCGTGCAATCTCAAGAAATAAGTAGGAGTAGAGTTTCTGTTGTATTTGACCATTTAAGACCGTGCAATCTCAAGAAATAAGTAGGAGTAGAGTTTCTGTTGTATTTGACCATTTAAGACCGTGCAATCTCAAGAAATAAGTAGGAGTAGAGTTTCTGTTGTATTTGACCATTTAAGACCGTGCAATCTCAAGAAATAAGTAGGAGTAGAGTTTCTGTTGTATTTGACCATTTAAGACCGTGCAATCTCAAGAAATAAGTAGGAGTAGAGTTTCTGTTGTATTTGACCATTTAAGACCGTGCAATCTCAAGAAATAAGTAGGAGTAGAGTTTCTGTTGTATTTGACCATTTAAGACCGTGCAATCTCAAGAAATAAGTAGGAGTAGAGTTTCTGTTGTATTTGACCATTTAAGACCGTGCAATCTCAAGAAATAAGTAGGAGTAGAGTTTCTGTTGTATTTGACCATTTAAGACCGTGCAATCTCAAGAAATAAGTAGGAGTAGAGTTTCTGTTGTATTTGACCATTTAAGACCGTGCAATCTCAAGAAATAAGTAGGAGTAGAGTTTCTGTTGTATTTGACCATTTAAGACCGTGCAATCTCAAGAAATAAGTAGGAGTAGAGTTTCTGTTGTATTTGACCATTTAAGACCGTGCAATCTCAAGAAATAAGTAGGAGTAGAGTTTCTGTTGTATTTGACCATTTAAGACCGTGCAATCTCAAGAAATAAGTAGGAGTAGAGTTTCTGTTGTATTTGACCATTTAAGACCGTGCAATCTCAAGAAATAAGTAGGAATAGAGTTTCTGTTGTATTTGACCATTTAAGACCGTGCAATCTCAAGAAATAAGTAGGAATAGTGTTTCTGTTGTATTTGACCATTTAAGACCGTGCAATCTCAAGAAATAAGTAGGAATAGTGTTTCTGTTGTATTTGACCATTTAAGACCGTGCAATCTCAAGAAATAAGTAGGAATAGTGTTTCTGTTGTATTTGACCATTTAAGACCGTGCAATCTCAAGAAATAAGTAGGAGTAGAGTTTCTGTTGTATTTGACCATTTAAGACCGTGCAATCTCAAGAAATAAGTAGGAGTAGAGTTTCTGTTGTATTTGACCATTTAAGACCGTGCAATCTCAAGAAATAAGTAGGAGTAGAGTTTCTGTTGTATTTGACCATTTAAGACCGTGCAATCTCAAGAAATAAGTAGGAGTAGAGTTTCTGTTGTATTTGACCATTTAAGACCGTGCAATCTCAAGAAATAAGTAGGAGTAGAGTTTCTGTTGTATTTGACCATTTAAGACCGTGCAATCTCAAGAAATAAGTAGGAGTAGAGTTTCTGTTGTATTTGACCATTTAAGACCGTGCAATCTCAAGAAATAAGTAGGAGTAGAGTTTCTGTTGTATTTGACCATTTAAGACCGTGCAATCTCAAGAAATAAGTAGGAATAGTGTTTCTGTTGTATTTGACCATTTAAGACCGTGCAATCTCAAGAAATAAGTAGGAGTAGAGTTTCTGTTGTATTTGACCATTTAAGACCGTGCAATCTCAAGAAATAAGTAGGAGTAGAGTTTCTGTTGTATTTGACCATTTAAGACCGTGCAATCTCAAGAAATAAGTAGGAGTAGAGTTTCTGTTGTATTTGACCATTTAAGACCGTGCAATCTCAAGAAATAAGTAGGAGTAGAGTTTCTGTTGTATTTGACCATTTAAGACCGTGCAATCTCAAGAAATAAGTAGGAGTAGAGTTTCTGTTGTATTTGACCATTTAAGACCGTGCAATCTCAAGAAATAAGTAGGAGTAGAGTTTCTGTTGTATTTGACCATTTAAGACCGTGCAATCTCAAGAAATAAGTAGGAGTAGAGTTTCTGTTGTATTTGACCATTTAAGACCGTGCAATCTCAAGAAATAAGTAGGAATAGAGTTTCTGTTGTATTTGACCATTTAAGACCGTGCAATCTCAAGAAATAAGTAGGAATAGTGTTTCTGTTGTATTTGACCATTTAAGACCGTGCAATCTCAAGAAATAAGTAGGAATAGAGTTTCTGTTGTATTTGACCATTTAAGACCGTGCAATCTCAAGAAATAAGTAGGAATAGAGTTTCTGTTGTATTTGACCATTTAAGACCGTGCAATCTCAAGAAATAAGTAGGAGTAGAGTTTCTGTTGTATTTGACCATTTAAGACCGTGCAATCTCAAGAAATAAGTAGGAGTAGAGTTTCTGTTGTATTTGACCATTTAAGACCGTGCAATCTCAAGAAATAAGTAGGAGTAGAGTTTCTGTTGTATTTGACCATTTAAGACCGTGCAATCTCAAGAAATAAGTAGGAATAGTGTTTCTGTTGTATTTGACCATTTAAGACCGTGCAATCTCAAGAAATAAGTAGGAGTAGAGTTTCTGTTGTATTTGACCATTTAAGACCGTGCAATCTCAAGAAATAAGTAGGAATAGAGTTTCTGTTGTATTTGACCATTTAAGACCGTGCAATCTCAAGAAATAAGTAGGAGTAGAGTTTCTGTTGTATTTGACCATTTAAGACCGTGCAATCTCAAGAAATAAGTAGGAGTAGAGTTTCTGTTGTATTTGACCATTTAAGACCGTGCAATCTCAAGAAATAAGTAGGAGTAGAGTTTCTGTTGTATTTGACCATTTAAGACCGTGCAATCTCAAGAAATAAGTAGGAGTAGAGTTTCTGTTGTATTTGACCATTTAAGACCGTGCAATCTCAAGAAATAAGTAGGAGTAGAGTTTCTGTTGTATTTGACCATTTAAGACCGTGCAATCTCAAGAAATAAGTAGGAGTAGAGTTTCTGTTGTATTTGACCATTTAAGACCGTGCAATCTCAAGAAATAAGTAGGAGTAGAGTTTCTGTTGTATTTGACCATTTAAGACCGTGCAATCTCAAGAAATAAGTAGGAGTAGAGTTTCTGTTGTATTTGACCATTTAAGACCGTGCAATCTCAAGAAATAAGTAGGAGTAGAGTTTCTGTTGTATTTGACCATTTAAGACCGTGCAATCTCAAGAAATAAGTAGGAATAGAGTTTCTGTTGTATTTGACCATTTAAGACCGTGCAATCTCAAGAAATAAGTAGGAATAGTGTTTCTGTTGTATTTGACCATTTAAGACCGTGCAATCTCAAGAAATAAGTAGGAATAGAGTTTCTGTTGTATTTGACCATTTAAGACCGTGCAATCTCAAGAAATAAGTAGGAATAGAGTTTCTGTTGTATTTGACCATTTAAGACCGTGCAATCTCAAGAAATAAGTAGGAGTAGAGTTTCTGTTGTATTTGACCATTTAAGACCGTGCAATCTCAAGAAATAAGTAGGAGTAGAGTTTCTGTTGTATTTGACCATTTAAGACCGTGCAATCTCAAGAAATAAGTAGGAGTAGAGTTTCTGTTGTATTTGACCATTTAAGACCGTGCAATCTCAAGAAATAAGTAGGAGTAGAGTTTCTGTTGTATTTGACCATTTAAGACCGTGCAATCTCAAGAAATAAGTAGGAGTAGAGTTTCTGTTGTATTTGACCATTTAAGACCGTGCAATCTCAAGAAATAAGTAGGAATAGAGTTTCTGTTGTATTTGACCATTTAAGACCGTGCAATCTCAAGAAATAAGTAGGAGTAGAGTTTCTGTTGTATTTGACCATTTAAGACCGTGCAATCTCAAGAAATAAGTAGGAATAGTGTTTCTGTTGTATTTGACCATTTAAGACCGTGCAATCTCAAGAAATAAGTAGGAATAGAGTTTCTGTTGTATTTGACCATTTAAGACCGTGCAATCTCAAGAAATAAGTAGGAGTAGAGTTTCTGTTGTATTTGACCATTTAAGACCGTGCAATCTCAAGAAATAAGTAGGAGTAGAGTTTCTGTTGTATTTGACCATTTAAGACCGTGCAATCTCAAGAAATAAGTAGGAGTAGAGTTTCTGTTGTATTTGACCATTTAAGACCGTGCAATCTCAAGAAATAAGTAGGAGTAGAGTTTCTGTTGTATTTGACCATTTAAGACCGTGCAATCTCAAGAAATAAGTAGGAGTAGAGTTTCTGTTGTATTTGACCATTTAAGACCGTGCAATCTCAAGAAATAAGTAGGAATAGAGTTTCTGTTGTATTTGACCATTTAAGACCGTGCAATCTCAAGAAATAAGTAGGAGTAGAGTTTCTGTTGTATTTGACCATTTAAGACCGTGCAATCTCAAGAAATAAGTAGGAATAGTGTTTCTGTTGTATTTGACCATTTAAGACCGTGCAATCTCAAGAAATAAGTAGGAATAGAGTTTCTGTTGTATTTGACCATTTAAGACCGTGCAATCTCAAGAAATAAGTAGGAGTAGAGTTTCTGTTGTATTTGACCATTTAAGACCGTGCAATCTCAAGAAATAAGTAGGAGTAGAGTTTCTGTTGTATTTGACCATTTAAGACCGTGCAATCTCAAGAAATAAGTAGGAGTAGAGTTTCTGTTGTATTTGACCATTTAAGACCGTGCAATCTCAAGAAATAAGTAGGAGTAGAGTTTCTGTTGTATTTGACCATTTAAGACCGTGCAATCTCAAGAAATAAGTAGGAATAGAGTTTCTGTTGTATTTGACCATTTAAGACCGTGCAATCTCAAGAAATAAGTAGGAATAGTGTTTCTGTTGTATTTGACCATTTAAGACCGTGCAATCTCAAGAAATAAGTAGGAATAGAGTTTCTGTTGTATTTGACCATTTAAGACCGTGCAATCTCAAGAAATAAGTAGGAATAGAGTTTCTGTTGTATTTGACCATTTAAGACCGTGCAATCTCAAGAAATAAGTAGGAGTAGAGTTTCTGTTGTATTTGACCATTTAAGACCGTGCAATCTCAAGAAATAAGTAGGAGTAGAGTTTCTGTTGTATTTGACCATTTAAGACCGTGCAATCTCAAGAAATAAGTAGGAGTAGTGTTTCTGTTGTATTTGACCATTTAAGACCGTGCAATCTCAAGAAATAAGTAGGAGTAGAGTTTCTGTTGTATTTGACCATTTAAGACCGTGCAATCTCAAGAAATAAGTAGGAGTAGAGTTTCTGTTGTATTTGACCATTTAAGACCGTGCAATCTCAAGAAATAAGTAGGAGTAGAGTTTCTGTTGTATTTGACCATTTAAGACCGTGCAATCTCAAGAAATAAGTAGGAGTAGAGTTTCTGTTGTATTTGACCATTTAAGACCGTGCAATCTCAAGAAATAAGTAGGAGTAGTGTTTCTGTTGTATTTGACCATTTAAGACCGTGCAATCTCAAGAAATAAGTAGGAATAGAGTTTCTGTTGTATTTGACCATTTAAGACCGTGCAATCTCAAGAAATAAGTAGGAATAGAGTTTCTGTTGTATTTGACCATTTGAGACCGTGCAATCTCAAGAAATAAGTAGGAGTAGAGTTTCTGTTGTATTTGACCATTTAAGACCGTGCAATCTCAAGAAATAAGTAGGAATAGAGTTTCTGTTGTATTTGACCATTTAAGACCGTGCAATCTCAAGAAATAAGTAGGAATAGAGTTTCTGTTGTATTTGACCATTTAAGACCGTGCAATCTCAAGAAATAAGTAGGAGTAGAGTTTCTGTTGTATTTGACCATTTAAGACCGTGCAATCTCAAGAAATAAGTAGGAGTAGTGTTTCTGTTGTATTTGACCATTTAAGACCGTGCAATCTCAAGAAATAAGTAGGAGTAGAGTTTCTGTTGTATTTGACCATTTAAGACCGTGCAATCTCAAGAAATAAGTAGGAATAGAGTTTCTGTTGTATTTGACCATTTGAGACCGTGCAATCTCAAGAAATAAGTAGGAGTAGAGTTTCTGTTGTATTTGACCATTTAAGACCGTGCAATCTCAAGAAATAAGTAGGAGTAGAGTTTCTGTTGTATTTGACCATTTGAGACCGTGCAATCTCAAGAAATAAGTAGGAGTAGAGTTTCTGTTGTATTTGACCATTTAAGACCGTGCAATCTCAAGAAATAAGTAGGAGTAGAGTTTCTGTTGTATTTGACCATTTAAGACCGTGCAATCTCAAGAAATAAGTAGGAATAGTGTTTCTGTTGTATTTGACCATTTAAGACCGTGCAATCTCAAGAAATAAGTAGGAATAGAGTTTCTGTTGTATTTGACCATTTAAGACCGTGCAATCTCAAGAAATAAGTAGGAGTAGAGTTTCTGTTGTATTTGACCATTTAAGACCGTGCAATCTCAAGAAATAAGTAGGAGTAGAGTTTCTGTTGTATTTGACCATTTAAGACCGTGCAATCTCAAGAAATAAGTAGGAATAGAGTTTCTGTTGTATTTGACCATTTAAGACCGTGCAATCTCAAGAAATAAGTAGGAATAGAGTTTCTGTTGTATTTGACCATTTAAGACCGTGCAATCTCAAGAAATAAGTAGGAATAGTGTTTCTGTTGTATTTGACCATTTAAGACCGTGCAATCTCAAGAAATAAGTAGGAATAGTGTTTCTGTTGTATTTGACCATTTAAGACCGTGCAATCTCAAGAAATAAGTAGGAATAGTGTTTCTGTTGTATTTGACCATTTAAGACCGTGCAATCTCAAGAAATAAGTAGGAATAGAGTTTCTGTTGTATTTGACCATTTAAGACCGTGCAATCTCAAGAAATAAGTAGGAATAGAGTTTCTGTTGTATTTGACCATTTAAGACCGTGCAATCTCAAGAAATAAGTAGGAGTAGAGTTTCTGTTGTATTTGACCATTTAAGACCGTGCAATCTCAAGAAATAAGTAGGAATAGAGTTTCTGTTGTATTTGACCATTTAAGACCGTGCAATCTCAAGAAATAAGTAGGAGTAGAGTTTCTGTTGTATTTGACCATTTAAGACCGTGCAATCTCAAGAAATAAGTAGGAGTAGAGTTTCTGTTGTATTTGACCATTTAAGACCGTGCAATCTCAAGAAATAAGTAGGAGTAGAGTTTCTGTTGTATTTGACCATTTAAGACCGTGCAATCTCAAGAAATAAGTAGGAGTAGTGTTTCTGTTGTATTTGACCATTTAAGACCGTGCAATCTCAAGAAATAAGTAGGAGTAGAGTTTCTGTTGTATTTGACCATTTAAGACCGTGCAATCTCAAGAAATAAGTAGGAATAGAGTTTCTGTTGTATTTGACCATTTAAGACCGTGCAATCTCAAGAAATAAGTAGGAGTAGAGTTTCTGTTGTATTTGACCATTTAAGACCGTGCAATCTCAAGAAATAAGTAGGAGTAGAGTTTCTGTTGTATTTGACCATTTGAGACCGTGCAATCTCAAGAAATAAGTAGGAGTAGAGTTTCTGTTGTATTTGACCATTTAAGACCGTGCAATCTCAAGAAATAAGTAGGAGTAGTGTTTCTGTTGTATTTGACCATTTAAGACCGTGCAATCTCAAGAAATAAGTAGGAGTAGAGTTTCTGTTGTATTTGACCATTTAAGACCGTGCAATCTCAAGAAATAAGTAGGAATAGAGTTTCTGTTGTATTTGACCATTTGAGACCGTGCAATCTCAAGAAATAAGTAGGAATAGAGTTTCTGTTGTATTTGACCATTTAAGACCGTGCAATCTCAAGAAATAAGTAGGAGTAGAGTTTCTGTTGTATTTGACCATTTAAGACCGTGCAATCTCAAGAAATAAGTAGGAATAGAGTTTCTGTTGTATTTGACCATTTAAGACCGTGCAATCTCAAGAAATAAGTAGGAGTAGAGTTTCTGTTGTATTTGACCATTTAAGACCGTGCAATCTCAAGAAATAAGTAGGAATAGAGTTTCTGTTGTATTTGACCATTTGAGACCGTGCAATCTCAAGAAATAAGTAGGAGTAGAGTTTCTGTTGTATTTGACCATTTAAGACCGTGCAATCTCAAGAAATAAGTAGGAATAGAGTTTCTGTTGTATTTGACCATTTAAGACCGTGCAATCTCAAGAAATAAGTAGGAGTAGAGTTTCTGTTGTATTTGACCATTTAAGACCGTGCAATCTCAAGAAATAAGTAGGAGTAGAGTTTCTGTTGTATTTGACCATTTAAGACCGTGCAATCTCAAGAAATAAGTAGGAGTAGTGTTTCTGTTGTATTTGACCATTTAAGACCGTGCAATCTCAAGAAATAAGTAGGAGTAGAGTTTCTGTTGTATTTGACCATTTAAGACCGTGCAATCTCAAGAAATAAGTAGGAGTAGAGTTTCTGTTGTATTTGACCATTTAAGACCGTGCAATCTCAAGAAATAAGTAGGAGTAGAGTTTCTGTTGTATTTGACCATTTAAGACCGTGCAATCTCAAGAAATAAGTAGGAGTAGAGTTTCTGTTGTATTTGACCATTTAAGACCGTGCAATCTCAAGAAATAAGTAGGAGTAGAGTTTCTGTTGTATTTGACCATTTAAGACCGTGCAATCTCAAGAAATAAGTAGGAGTAGTGTTTCTGTTGTATTTGACCATTTAAGACCGTGCAATCTCAAGAAATAAGTAGGAATAGAGTTTCCGTTGTATTTGACCATTTAAGACCGTGCAATCTCAAGAAATAAGTAGGAGTAGAGTTTCTGTTGTATTTGACCATTTAAGACCGTGCAATCTCAAGAAATAAGTAGGAATAGAGTTTCTGTTGTATTTGACCATTTGAGACCGTGCAATCTCAAGAAATAAGTAGGAGTAGAGTTTCTGTTGTATTTGACCATTTAAGACCGTGCAATCTCAAGAAATAAGTAGGAATAGAGTTTCTGTTGTATTTGACCATTTAAGACCGTGCAATCTCAAGAAATAAGTAGGAGTAGAGTTTCTGTTGTATTTGACCATTTAAGACCGTGCAATCTCAAGAAATAAGTAGGAGTAGAGTTTCTGTTGTATTTGACCATTTAAGACCGTGCAATCTCAAGAAATAAGTAGGAGTAGTGTTTCTGTTGTATTTGACCATTTAAGACCGTGCAATCTCAAGAAATAAGTAGGAGTAGAGTTTCTGTTGTATTTGACCATTTAAGACCGTGCAATCTCAAGAAATAAGTAGGAGTAGAGTTTCTGTTGTATTTGACCATTTAAGACCGTGCAATCTCAAGAAATAAGTAGGAGTAGAGTTTCTGTTGTATTTGACCATTTAAGACCGTGCAATCTCAAGAAATAAGTAGGAGTAGTGTTTCTGTTGTATTTGACCATTTAAGACCGTGCAATCTCAAGAAATAAGTAGGAGTAGTGTTTCTGTTGTATTTGACCATTTAAGACCGTGCAATCTCAAGAAATAAGTAGGAATAGAGTTTCTGTTGTATTTGACCATTTAAGACCGTGCAATCTCAAGAAATAAGTAGGAATAGAGTTTCTGTTGTATTTGACCATTTGAGACCGTGCAATCTCAAGAAATAAGTAGGAGTAGAGTTTCTGTTGTATTTGACCATTTAAGACCGTGCAATCTCAAGAAATAAGTAGGAATAGAGTTTCTGTTGTATTTGACCATTTAAGACCGTGCAATCTCAAGAAATAAGTAGGAATAGAGTTTCTGTTGTATTTGACCATTTAAGACCGTGCAATCTCAAGAAATAAGTAGGAATAGAGTTTCTGTTGTATTTGACCATTTAAGACCGTGCAATCTCAAGAAATAAGTAGGAATAGAGTTTCTGTTGTATTTGACCAGTCAGTCTTCTGACTTGGGAGAAGGACATGATGAGCAATTTGTCTATGCACAATGCAAACACTCTCGAAGTATGACGTTATATTAAAGAACTTGCTGCAATGGCACTACGGATTACAACTCGCTGCATGAGGACCGGCGGGAAAAGAGCCCACAGGAACAGCGGCGCTCTGTTGAATGAACCTTCTGATGTTCTCCCTTTTGAAGTTTTCTGTACATAAATAAACGAATGAATGAAGACAAGTTATATTTGCTGTCCCGGACCAGAAGGAGTCTCACGGAATAAAGCCTTTTTATTGATTTTTTGGTTTCCGATGAGTTCTGCCCCGGCGAGTACTATTCTGGAAAGTTATATTCCGTAGTAGTCCCACCAGAAGTGACTTTGAAAATGTTCGAATGCCTGCGTGACACTGTTGATGCATACCCCTGACGTCTCCTTGATGTCACCAAGCTTGGCCAAGAACTGAATACCAGTGTGGGCCCTCGACAGTTTTCGAAAAATCTTCGAAAATTCCTCGAAGTATTCAAATATGTCTCGAAGGATTTCTCGAGGAATTCTTCGAAGATTTCTCGAAGACCGTCTCGAGAGCCCACACTGCTGACCACACAATAAATGTGAAACAAAGGCATGCCGCAGTTTTAGATGGTATTTACATTAATGAAATGGTCAAGTTCTGCTGGCAGCCATTGTGTGTTGTCTGGCGATTTTTCGGTTATACTCCTCAAGGTATTTTATTCGTTCCTCTTTCGTTTTCAGCGCCAAAAGCGATTTCGAAATATAGCTGTCAACTTGCTCCATGGGTAATTCTTTGGTTTCCCTCTGGCCTGAAATGACTCAAAACTGCAGTTTCGGTTGAAAACGCTTCGTTTATTGTCAGATGACGGATTTCGAACATTTCGTTCGTTATCAACCCGATTCGACAATCATCGGACGAGCCGAATGTGCAACTAACGTCCAGTTCTAACACTGTCAATACACCGTCATCAACTAGTGCTTCTCACCTGTGCTGTTTCCGTTGGAAGCACCATCATGATTCGAACATGAACGGGAAGTTCCACTGTTTTCAGTCTCTGCACACCTTCGTTGTTCTGTTCTTTCTGAGGAGGACGTGGTTCTCGAGCGACTGACTTCAGGGCTCGACCTCGACGATGAACGTTGTCTTGTTCTGGCGAATCGAGTCATGAAAATGTTCTGAAAGCAGCCGGTGTTGTTCCTTATGGGTTGAGTACTGTAGATTGCTAGTGAGAATAGGAGAGAAGTGAAAAGACCGGAGTCCCCGCTGTCTGTATCGAAATTTGAGAGAGAATTCCTACTCTTACATGCTATCTTATCAATGAGTGTCAGACGTGAATCGACATTCATGCAATGCACACTTGTTGAGGCGGGGCGAAATTCATTGCAGTGAGATGGGTAAAGCAGAAAATGATGGTAATAAGTTAGATTCCTATGGTTCGATGTTCGCTTCTAGTGAGCTCCCTGAGTGTAGGCTCCTCCGGCTGGAGCAGAGGCCTGGTATCCGGACGATTGGACGGCTGGAGCTGGAGCAACAACTGGGGCCGGCTGAGATGCAATGGCGGCTGGCGCTTCGTAGGCTTGAGCGACGACTGGAGCCGGAGCAACGATCGGAGCGACTGGGGCCGGTCCGGACTGGTAACCTCCTTGTGGGGCGACTGGAGCTGGAGCAGCGACAGCTGGTCCAGCGGCCTGGTATCCGGCTCCTCCTCCGACGGCTGGGGCGGCCTGGTATCCACCTCCAAGAGCTGGAGCTGGGGCTCCGAGTCCTGGGAGTGGAGCTCCGAGAGCTGGGAGGTTGAGAGCCGGGGCAGCCTGATATCCACCGCCGAGCCCTCCAAGAGCCGGTGCTGAAGCTGGAGCTCCAAGTCCGAGAGCTGGGGCCGGAGCAGCTTGATAACCTCCGCCGAGTCCGCCGAGTCCTCCGAAAGCTGGAGCTGGTGCTCCGAGTCCAAGAGCCGGAGCAGGAGCCGCCTGGTATCCTCCGCCGAGTCCTCCAAATGCTGGTGCCGGAGCTCCAAGTCCTCCAAGTCCGGCTCCGAGAGCCGGAGCAGCGTAGGCTCCACCGAAAGCTGGAGCGGGAGCCTGGGCATATCCTCCGGCTGGAATCGCTGGAGCCGGGGCAGACGGATAAGCTGGAGCCGGTGCAGACGGAGCAACAGCGTAGCCAGCTGGAGCTGGAGCAGGAGCCGGGGCAGGGGCTCCACAGCAAGCTCCGCCTCCTCCACCGCCGCCGAGAAGACCGCCGAATAGGAAGGCAGAAGACGTGGAGGCGAGACAGGCGAGCACGACGAACGACTTCATCTGAAATACGACGGAATTCAAGAAGACGATGAAGAAGAAGAAGATGATATTCTTGAAAGTGGGCGAAGCGATGACACCTTCCGAGATGCGCCCTCCACTCTTTTATACTCGCCATCCAACCTGTTCCATTCATCGTTTTTCCGCCGACATTCCGCGAGGGGCGGAGCCTAATGGAGAATCGTCCGGGCGACGAGAAGTTTCTGAACTTTGGACCAAGCCATTTTGTTTTTCTAATGATAAGGATCACTCGTGTGACCGTCGCGTAGCGAAAAAAATCAGGTTGAACCGGGCGGCGTTTCTCGCTAGATTACGCAATCTTCCTTATTAATAAAAACCGTGAGGGGTATATCCATCTGTGTGTCTGTCTGTCTGTCTGTTTATTTGTCCGCATTCCGAGGGCAAGAAGAAACAAGAATGCCACCACAAAAGTCCGAACCAGGGACCCCCAACCAACAGACAAACACACAAGCCACTCGGCCACCACAGGCAAATCGGAAAAGTCTAATAGCAGGCTACCAGCAGCTTAAGGGTCGCCAGCAGTTTAGTGGCGGCCCACCAGCAGGGTAACGGTCGCCAGCAGGAAGATAGCAGCTTACTGGCAGATGCGGTCGCCAGCAGGCTAGTAGCAGGTTAACGAAATTCGCCCAGAAATTCCTGAAGTAAAATAAATATGCATTCCTGAAGTGTTTCAAAGCAAAAAACCAAAAATAATATGAGTAGCAAGGAAAGTGGGAAAGGGCTAACAGCAGCTACTCGGCAGGTCGCCAGCAGCTCTGCCCGCAGTTCCCGCAATAGCTGCCAGCGACCTGCCACACGCCTGCTACAAGCCTGTTCCGATTTGCCTGTGACCGGACCCATGTCAACGCAACCACCTACAGGCGGTGAAGTGCGCGTTGTTGGCGGCGGAGCCGCTTGGTCCTTTCTGGTGTTTTGATAATCAGAATCAAGAAAACACCAGTGCCACGTCATGGAAATACAATTGCCACGTCATAGAAATAAAATAACTCTTCCCATCGATTATTACTTCGAATCGTTTCACGTAAAAGCTCATAGTTCAGTGCCACGTCATGGAAATACAATTGCCACGTCATAGAAATAAAATAACTCTTCCCATCGATTATTACTTCGAATCGTTTCACGTAAAAGCTCATAGTTCAGTGCCACGTCATGGAAATACAATTGCCACGTCATAGAAATAAAATAACTCTTCCCATCGATTATTACTTCGAATCGTTTCACGTAAAAGCTCATAGTTCCATAGAAATGAAAGTTTCCAAAAACTGATGATAACTCGGCGTGAAATGGCAGTCTGTAACTGTAACTCACGTTCCCAATCTGTTTCGGCGTTCCGTTACGTCTTCATCGGCAACCTGTCCCTTATCACTCACTAAATTCCTTCGAATGGCGCAATCATACGCCTCCCTTCGCTGTGCGTAATACTTGGCGAAAAAGAAGAAGGAAAAAATCGAAAAAGAGAGATACATCCGATATTACGCGTCATTGCATCCTGCGCACGCATTATCGCCGCGAAAAGATGATCATTTCAACAAATGTACTTCTCTTTTTTCGGCCGCTTCTCATGCAATAATGCCGTCAAATTTCGTCGTCGTCGTCTGCTTCTCCTTTTTCTTCTTCTCCTCTTTCGACCGGTTCCATTGATTCGTACTATGATCTGTTGGTGGTGGCATGATTTCAAAAAGATGAGACAGAACAAGCTTCATTCAGTGGAGTTCAGTGGAATTCAGAATTCGATGACCTTCGTCTCGATGTCCGCCTCTTTGCCGCAGAAGAAGTAACGCTCTTTATCGCAGGCAATGTCGTTGAGCTTCATCGTTCCGTCGCGTATATTGTAATGTTCCCATTGTCCCACCTTTCCGTCCAACAGCTCAACACAATCTTCACTGCCCCACGCGCTGTTCGGCTCATATTGGGTTATCCAGTTCGGCTGAAAGACGACGTGTTTCAGAGCGCAAGTCTCAGTCGGTGAGCTACCAGAAAGTCGGGCGGGTTGGTGGCCACTCCGTTGGACCACTCCATCGCTCGAACACGTGAGCATGGACTTGTCTCGCTGTCCACGAATCCCTTATTCTCAATCTCGGGAAACGCTGCTATTGTGCACTGAACACGTCTGTTCGCTCCGATCCACGCTCTCCCCTTGTCGTCTTCGAATGGCCGTCCTGCGGCGAACAGCTCTGAATTTGAGAGCATTACAATCTGCGTTTTCATGGTATCTGAAGCTAACCTTGCATTTTCTTTAGCTCGTCTTGGCTGTCGTATCCGGAAATGAACGCTCCTTCTTCCTCACAATAATTGGCCGCATTCGTGTAATTCAAACTTTTTTTGACAAACTTGTGGCACCACTTTTGTCCGTTCGTCCTCACGTACGCAGTGTAGTCTTTCGGGCAATCGCTGTAGAATCTCGTCTCGAAACGGGGCTGACAGAAGATCGGACCGAAGCGCGCGTCGGACATCGTCTCGAGACCCGGCTCGGTTCTGCTGAGCGCGATGCCCGTGCTCCACGTGCCGCCGTCGCACTTCTCCGCCGGCTGATCTTCGGCCCAAACGTCGCTGTCGGCCTTTTGGAAGAGCGACTTTTGTCCGTCGAAATAATGATCGTAGCCGTAGTTCCTCGCGATGCCACTCTCCGCACACCTCAAGTTCGATCGGCTGCTCAGTTTGGCGTCGTTCGAGTGGATCGACGTGCGGATGATCGTTTCCTTGCCCAACGGGCTCTTCGCCAACTCGTCGATGAACTCTTTCGTGGGAATCGCCGATTGGACCGGAACGGTGCCAAAGAACGGTTTCATCAGTTTCTGAAAAAAAACCAGTTTGGAGAGATGACGTTCCGACCGGAAGCCCACCTCGCAGTACAGACTGTCTTTCAGTTTGTTGTCAGCGATTCCGTGCAGGTAACTGGCGGTTCTCATGTGCACTCCGTGCGTGGTGACCACCGGCGGATGATAGATCTCTCCGTACTTGCGGAGCACATAGTTGCTCTCGGCAAAGTTCATCGGCGGCGTGTACTCGCACAACGCCATCGCCTCCGTCTCTTTCGGCACTTTGGCGAGCGAGTTGAAGCGGCTGCTACCAAACTGGTTGGGCGTGAAGGCGAGCACAAGGTTGGGTCCGTGGTCGTAGACCAGGTTAGTCATGTACACCTCGCTGGCGGTCAACCAGACGCGATCAACGGTCGGATAGATAGCTCTCCAGCGGGGAGCCAGCTCGTGTCGATGCAGAAACGCGATGGTGGCCGATTCGTCTTTGCAGTACTTCTCCGCTGCCTCCCGCTTCATCAGCTCTCTCTTCAGTTTGTAGCACCGGCCGTACATTTGAACCCATTCGGGTTTGCAGACCAACGTCGCCTCCGCGTGGCACTCCGTGTTGAATTCTCCCGACTTTGCGCCGATGATGTGGTAGGGTACGCGTTGCTCGCAGAACTTGAGCGCCTCGGCGTCGTTCCGAGTGCCCTTAGTGAACTTCATCTGACACTTGTCACCGGTGGCCGCTTTCGCGCCATTGCTCCGCTCCGTGTAGACGCCCTTGTACTTTGCACAGATCTCTCTGAGACTCCAGTCGGACGTCGCGCTGGCGGCCGAAGCGGCGTTAACGATCTCGATCAAGATCAACGCAAGTATGGTGAGTCTCATGATGAGGTTCTGGAACAACGGTGGGCTGGAAGAAAAAGAGAGAAGTGCCAAACCTCACTATATTTTCAGACTTGCTGCAATCCCAACTAGACTGATGACGAAAGAAAGGTGATTCCCGACGGATGGAAACGAAAAGTTCATGTTTCGAGAGCGAAAAGAGTTCACGTCAGAAATGATTTATTCTCACTTTCCGACCAAGTTCGCGTACAGATGACTCGATTTGGCGTCGACGAGCTCCGCAGTCTTCGTGTGCTCTTCAGAAGACATCCCTTGCAGAAGCGACTTCTCCTCCATCTTCTGACGCTTCTGAAACAGAACAGAGTGAACTGACGTCTTCTAGAAAAAAGAGTAAACCTTCTGAATAACGGAAAGTTGCGATTCGAACTGTATCGACGAGACGTTTTTCAGCGTGTCGTCGGGACTGTTCGTCGGATCCGAGTGCGCCTGAAGACGTCGCATGATCGCCTCCTCGGTCTGCTTCTTCTTCGCCGCGTCGCGAGCCTTCTTCTTGATCTGGTGCGTCTTCCAGGCGGCGTTCGGATCGTTGTCCACCAGTTTCACGTCTCCAAGCTTCTCCTCCTCCTCCGTCCCCAACACCAGACTGTTCACCTTCTGACACTCGTCTCGAAGTGTGTCCTGGCTCTTTTCAGCGGCAATAGGACGTGCTGTAGTCCCGACAATCTCGTCTGAATTCATCGGCTGCGTCGGCTCTTCGGGGATCTGAAAACGAAGACGAAAAACATGCTGACGTCGTCAGGGGCGCTTCTCGAGGGAACGCCGTCGTACCTTGGGCGCGTCGAGCTGCGCCGCCTTTTTGGGCTCCTCGACGACGTGGTTCTCGACGACGTTGTGGATGCGGCTCGCCGCCTTCTTCTCGCGCTTCTTCTTCATTCTCGCCCGGTTCTCGGCCACCTTCTGTTTCCGCTCTTTCTCGAGCACCGCCGGATCCGTCTCGTACACAATTGGCGTCGTTTGCAACACTTTGCTCGACTCTCAAACTCTCTCATAACAAGCATTTTCGGAAAAAAAAACAGGCACACTCACTTGTTTCTTTCGGCTTCTTCGGATTCTTAAGACAATTGACGGCAAGTATCCAGATGAAGACGGCCACGTGGCAGATGAGGTGACACCACAAAACGAACGGATACATTTGCGAACCCCTCGGATTATCGATCGGATTTTCGTGCTCTTATCTTCTTCTTCTTCTTCTATTTTCTCGGAATAAACGTGTAGAAACTGAGCGAGGCAAAAAAATGAATTCCACGTGGAAATTGAACTGCACCCAGCTAGCGGGACCCAAATCCAACTAGAGAAATGAACTTTGAAACCGGCCAATTTCCACAGCGCGCGTAGATCAAATTAGTTTGGTGTCTGGTTGGTCAACTCGCGACCTACGGCCTCTCTTTGCAATGGCCGATGTTTTTGTTAGGCCAGCGAGCCAATTACCGAGGTCCCATTGGGGAATATTATCATCGTGCTTTCGTTCTCGAAATCACGTTTTCATTCATTCCGACTATACAGCTACTAGGCGCCTAGATAGATTGTAGTCCTTGTTATTTCCCCCCCTCTGTTTGACGTGGCATCTGATATACTGATACGACTACATTCCCATCTCTGCATTCAACCCTTCTTCGTTTTTATCACTTTAATCCTCTTTCCCTTCCTTCTTCATTTGCTCCCCTCCTCTCCAGATTTCCAATCTCATTTCCCATTCTCCGCTCCCAGACATGTGCTCGACGAGCACCTCCAACGTGCACTTCATCACATTCGTCAACACCAGCTACATCAAGGCGGCCAATCTGGAGACTGTTTACAATACACTTCTGAAGATCGAAGTGGGCGTGCTCATATTCAGGTCTCCCCCTTTTCTTCCTCGTGCCGAAGTTGAAGACGTCGTTCTTTGCAGTTGGATCGAGTTCCTCTACCTCTTCTACCTGTTCGTCTTCATTCGCGCCATGCACTTCAACCTCACTTTTCTGTTCATGAACTACGGCGGTCAGTACTTTTGTTCGATGCTCTCGAGGTGCCTGATCGTCTACCAGCAACTGGGAAACGATGCAGATGGTAAGTGCGCTCTGCTGAGAACCAAAGTGGGTTTCTGCTTTTGTCTCCAGATGAGCTAAAGAACGTCGTCTGGCTGGCGAACTACACGCGGACCATTGCACTTTTCATCGCGATGTACGTGCTTCCCATCTTTATGGTTGAGAGGTGACACATATTTTTTCTGAAAGTGTTTGAATTTCAAGCCAGTTTCAGATGTCTGGCCACATTTCTGGTGAAAAACTATGAAAAGTCGCGGAAGATCTGGGTTTCAATCATCATTCTTTCGATATTCCATCCGCTCGTGTTCGCCTCGGCAATTGCTTACATTCAATGTAGTGGTCACAACTACAATGTCACGTGACACATCTGTTGTTGCAGGCTGGATTCCAGTGGTCTTCCACGTCATCTCGTTTTTCATCGTGAACACAATCGGCTACATCGGCATCGAGATTTGCTTCTCGTACAACATTCGGAGATATAAGTGAGCTTTGAAGTGAGAACCTGACGGCTTCTAGTGAAGATTCTTGTTCAGAGAGTTCTTCGAGAACGACAATCAGATCTTCTCGAAGGTGCGCTACGGTCTCAGCGAGAGGTTCCAGCTGGCGGAGAACATCAAAATGTGCAGGGTGCTGAAAAAAGTGCAGATCTCGATCATGTTCTTCAACTGCGGGAGCTGCTCGATCCTTCTGATGGACTACTTCAACGTGGACATTCTGCTCTTGTACTGGTCCTACATCACATTCAACTTCTTCGCCCTCGTCTACGGCATCACGGTGCCAGTGATCCTCTACTCGGCGCTTCCGGAGTGGCAGAAGGAGACCAGGAGACTCGTATGTTCCCCCCAATGCTTCTCTGTTTTCAACGACTCTCTTCTCAGATCCACTGCTGCTTTCATCGAGAACCGCCCGAGGTGGAGCCGAAGACGACGTTCGGCGAGCAGATGATCTACAACAACGCCGCTCAGGAGACCAACATTTATTTCGAGCAATTCGATGAATCTACCAGATATTGAACAAGCCGGCTTTCCGTTTCCTTTCGTAACTGTGCTCACAGTCCCACGTCTCCCACAAATGTCTTCTTCCTTCCATGAAGTCGTCGCGTGACATCGCCAATCCACAGTAATCCTCCATGACCCCCTTCAGACACACTGATTGAGGGTGCGAAATCTGTTTGCACGCATTGACCGGGTCGTGGAAATCGAGAGCCGTTCCGTTGAGACAAGTAGAGTTGGGAGCAAAAGAGCCGAATTTCATTCGTCGGAAGCACTCCATAAACGGGCTCACTTCGGCACGCATTCGGGCACAGTGCTTCTTTGTAAAGGAAATCACATCTTTGAGTGCACAATCATCGTAAAGGGTGTCAGTGCAGTCCTGAAATCGGGAACTTTGACTAGAACAGGTTACTCTGTCAGACCTTTCAGCACTCCTATCTTAAAATCCAGATAAGATGGAGAAAATTTGTCAGCTAGCAAAATGTTCTTCAACTTGTTGACTATATTTCGGCAGTTGACAACTTTTCCCTATCTCTTCTAGTTTTCCAGATTTGAGTGCTGAAAGACACGGGACAACAATACGATAGAACAGCCCGTCAACTCACGTGAAGTCTGTCGCACGCGGCGATCAAGTTCTCGTAGTCCGTCATCGAACCGTTCCCCTCTTTGTCGATCCTCTTCGAAGCGTCGTAGAACCACTCGACGAACTGTGTGCACTCCTTCGCCTCCAACTGCTCGTACACCCCACACTCGTCCGACGGGATCGTCGCCAGTTTCACGAATTCCGTGTAGGCGTTCTCGAGAAAGTCGGCCACCACTTCATCGCAATTCTCCTGCGCGAACGAAACGAAACACTCCTCTCCGTCGATGTACGCGCGGTTTTTGATCTTGTAGCTTCTCTGCAATCCGCCTGCATCTCATCTCATTTCTATGTAGATGAAGATCGCTTACCGACAAAAAATCGTAGTGGCTGGTACAATTGTCGAAGGAATCGTCGCGAACTGCACGTACAAAGTCGACGAAGCAGTTGAAGAAGTGCTCCATTTTGGTCATGAAGAACGAGGACACGCGCCGAGCGACCTTCTCGCTAAGCCGATCGAGCTGTTCGCATCGGAACTGTCTCGCGCACGACTGAAACTCTCGTCTTCCGATCCTCCCGTTTCGATCTACCTCACCGCGCCTTGATGACAACCTTTGATGATATCGAAGAACTCTTGCTCAGTGTGCTCCAGCTTCCCACTTTCAAACGCGGCGATTCTGTCTTCGCATCGTTGAATGGCGGGCAGACAGTCGATTCGGTACAGAACGAGCCGGAACACGCCGCACGTGGAGTTCGGCGAGACTCCCCATTCGGTGTAGACGCCCGGAGCTCTTGTTGTGATTGGAAAGTAGTCGTTGGCCGTCGACGGCTTCATGATGACGATGAAAGAAGGACCCCATAAGTGGGCAATCCAACCGATCGCGCCGAGACAAAGCAAGACACAAAGGAGGACGAGTCCCGCCTTGATAAAAAGACAGCGCTGGAGGAAAGAGACACACTTTAGTTCCGTTCGTTCTGCACTTTCAACTCACTCTCTCATCCTCGGCAGTCGTCTTCTCCTTCTTCTCCTTCTTCTTCTCCTTCAGCCTAATCTCAAACGACGACAACGTCGACGACGACGACCACGTTTCAGAGGGCGTCCAGAATTCCAGCTCCATCTCGTGCTCTTCCGCATTCTTCTCCTTCTTTTCAGACGTCATGTACATTGTTGCGGTCACCATTGCACAAAGAAGGGGGCGAGAGCAAAAGGGAAGAGAGTGCACTAGTATACTGCGAAACGAGCAAGAAAGAAGAAGAGGAAGGGAAAAGAAAGGCAGTGGTGGACGAACAGCACGCTGCAAAGCGCGCGCTCTTTCCGATGAAAAATGGGACGAAATGGGAAATGGGAGCGCCTTTTTTCGCTCTCTCCCTTCCTTCTGGCCGCCTCTTTTTCATTTGCATGAGAAAGAGAAGGGGAGAGCACTTTTCTTCCCGCTTTTCTGGAGCAGCTCGAAAGGAGAAGAAGAAGAAGACGTGAGATTGAAACGAGGAGAAGAGGAAGGAAGAAGAGAGAATTGATGAAACATTCATTTTGGAAGGAAACGAAATCACACTAATGGGATCTGCGACTAGCACTTGCACTGGAACGCCTTCCCCATCCCCTTCAAACAATCCCTTCCCTTCTGAAGTCGTCGAAGTCAACTTAGATCGAGACCTCGGAAGAACCATTTGTACTGAAAAACATCTGAATTGCAAGAAGACAGTCCGTATTTGAACCAGGAAGTGTCATGTCGAGAAAACGAAAGACCGAAGAACAAAACGGTCATTCATTAGCCATTCAAATACTTCAGAGTGAACAGAGCGATCTTCCGCGGAACACTCATCGAATCGTCTTGAAGCGAGTAGAGGAAGACCGCGAGAAGAGCTGTCGAGAGCAGAATGTGACAGACTGGAATCGATCTGTTCTCCTGATTCGGCTGAAAGGGTGAAGGCGTGGAAGTAGCCGGAAACGAAGAGGGTTACCGGAATCGGACTCTTATTGGATTTCGAACTCATTCCGTCCGCAAGAAATGAAGCAAACCCTTCTACCTCACGTCAATCTCTGTGTGACGTGGCAATACTGTAACCATCTATGTATGTGCAATGAA
This sequence comes from Caenorhabditis afra, assembly GCA_963570955.1. NCBI lineage: Eukaryota > Metazoa > Nematoda > Chromadorea > Rhabditida > Rhabditidae > Caenorhabditis > Caenorhabditis afra. Next base: position 8,672,357 of record OY751536.1, on the reverse strand, counting down.
GTTTGAGAACGATGCGCCGCTGATGACGTGCAGGCGATGAGGGTCTCGGAACGACATCGCTGCGGGACCCTTATTGATCCTCACACCTACACCCCTCCTGGGCAGTTTGCCTCTCACTAGATGCCAGTCTGTCCGTCTTCTGTTCTCCTTACTCTTCTCCTCAAAGTCAACACAAAATGACCGTCATCGCTCTGGCTGCTGCTCGCGTCGACGCGTTGCGAGCCCACCAGCTGATGCGGATTCAGCAAATCGAAGAAGTGCTCAAGGAGAAGCGGCACCTGAAAGACGACGTCATCGCCAGACTGCGTCAATTCAGAGCCGAGTACATTCGCCTCCTGCACCCGGTTAGTGGTCATTCCCCGAACCCTGGACCCTCATTGATTTATCATCATTTTCGATTCTCAGAGCAAGAAGACGGCGGCGAAGAAGGAGAGGAAGGCGGAGCTGAGCGAGACGGTGAACTCGACGGCCGAGCTGGAGCAGAAGAAGCGGCAGACGAAGCAGATTCGGAAGCAGCAGAAGGCCCAATTGAGGCACGGCAGCCGCGAGAAGTTCCATCGATGCTAGATCTTTTGTTCTCAAATGAAACAGTCTTCTAAAACCAAACGTGTTTATTATGTTTTATCGGTAGCTTCCTATCCGAGAAGTGCTCCGAGCACGTTGTTGGCGATTCTCTCGCCGGCACCTGAATCGCATATTATGGAACGTCACATCCACGTGGCACTCACTTCCTCCGCGGCCTCCTCCGTTGTTGAAACCTCCCTGATTGCCTCCACGATTGTTGTTTCCGCCTGCAAACGAGGAAAAGAGGAAAGGAACGGAGGGGAGGAAGGATTACTGTACCTTGGTTTCCACCGCGACCACCTCCTCCGCCGTTGTTGTTGTTGTTTCCTCCTAAAAGAAGTGATTTTGCTTCGGAGCCTCTTCTGAAACTACATACCCTGGTTGCCTCCACGACCGCCTCCACCGTTTCCGTTTCCATTTCCATTGAATCCACCTCCGCCTCGTCCGCCTGAAAACTCGAACGTCTTCTTCTGTAACACATCAGAAGCCGTACCGTTTCCACCGAATCCACCGTTGTTGTTTCCACCGAATCCGCCTGAAACTCGTCACTTTCAGCTCGCCCCCTCAGTTTCTATCAAATTCCGATCTGAAGTTACCGTTTCCGCCGTTGAATCCGCCTGAAACTAGCATTTTTGAGTCTAGGAAGCGTTTATTTTCAAGAGAAACTGACCGTTTCCACCGAATCCGCCGTTGTTGTTGCCTCCGAAGCCGCCTGAAAGAAAACTGGTTGGATACCACCGTTCAGAAGACGTTACCGTTTCCACCGAATCCGCCACGTCCTCCTCCTCCTCCGTTACCCCATTGTCCCTGTCCAGGACCGTTCCATGGGCCGGGTCCACGTGGCCCCGGTCCTCCGAATCCACCCGGCCCACCGCCGAATCCGGGCCCCGGACCCCACTGAGAAACGACGGTTCCGATGATGACGGCGAGCAGAAGAAGTGTCAATTTGTTCATTTCGTCTCGAAAGTCGAATGGAATTTGACCGGAAAGTGGGTGAGAAAAGAGATGAGAAGAAAAATGAGAAATGAAAGAGACTTCCTCGTCTTTCGAAACATTTCTGAAGGTCGACCTAGAAAAACAAAGAGAAAGGGAGGAGACAAAAGAAGAAGAAGAAGATAGAAAAGGTGATGATCTTGCGAATCGGCGGCGATGAGATGAAGAAGAAGAGACGCTTGCAACTTTTACTCAGTGTTTCGAGTTTGACCACGTCGTCGTACATGAATGTGAGGAGACTTGGAAGTAGAACCACGTCATCAAGGAGTTCTAATGACTTCAATCAAAAGGATCAGGAAGAAGACGCCGAAGAGTTGTTGAAAGCGGGCTCACCAGACTGGAATGCAGACAGTTCGACAACAATTCGAACTCCCCGATGTCTGCACGCACTCTTCTTGTCTTATCGCCGCAGACGAAAACATGCTCTTTTGCAAACTTTCGTCTGTAAATGATACGAGAGAACGGTTCCGAATCGTATAAAAGAGTAGCGGAGGCCCCCCTATCGACAGTTAGTTCTTTCTTTTGAAACAACAACAATGAATGGTTTGTTTCAGATTCAGAGAACTTTGCTGGAACTGTGACTGAGAATGAAGCTCGTCGTCTCGGCTCTTCTGCTGCTCGCCGTCGTCGGCAACACGTGGGCCAACTTCAACATGGACGCCGCGTGGGAAATTCTGAACGCCCACAATCTGCTCCGTTCGCAGGTGGCCCGAGGAACTTATCAGCCGAAGGCGTCCGAAAATGCCGCTCCTGCGGGTGCTGGAATTCTGAAATTGGTACGACGAAAGTGGGAGAATCTGAAGAGATAGGTTGGATGTGGAATTGCAGAGATGGAACAACGGACTAGCTATCTCCGCCCAGGAGTATGCCGACACGTGTCAGGAAGGACCGTCGAACACGCCTGTAGTCGGAGAGAACATCGCCGTCTTCTACACCGACTCGGCCCCCTCGCAGGTCTCGGACTTTACTCAATACGTGAGGAGGCTTCTGAAGAGAATAGCAGTAGTGATTCCGCGTTGCAGGGAAAGCGCGCCTTCGACTCGTGGGAGAAGGAGTTCGTCGACAACGGATTCAAGAGTCTCACAATGGACGCCGCCACTCTGCAGTCGGGAGTCTCGCACGCCACTCAGCTCATCTGGGGCGCCACGAGAGCCGTCGGATGCGGAGTCACCGACTGCGGTCTCGACGCCGCGAAGAACCAGAACAAGATCATTGTCGTGTGCCAATATAAGGCTGCGTGAGTGGACGTCTCCAAGCGAAACGAGTTTCGACCATTTTCAGAGGAAACGTCCCGAATGCCAAGGTCTACGAAGAGGGGAAGGCGTGCAGCGCCTGCCCACAGGGCACCAAGTGCGACCAATCGTACTCCCTCTGCTATTATTATTGATATGGTTTTTTTGGAAAACAAATAAACTACTGCATCAAATGTTTCTTTCTTTTTATACCATCGAAATTGATTTACTTTTTTCTTAACGGCCGTGGAAGAGAAATTCGCTAAAGTCAAGCAAACGCGCTCTAATGGACGCTTTGCCGCGAATCTTGAAATTTTGACCGGTTTCCAGCTGTTTTTTTTCCAGAGTTGCAAGATTAAAGGCCGGCCCGGCCCGCTGCAACTATGGTTTTTTCACTGCTTTTGTTTTAAAACTTGTTTTTCAAGAACTAAATAGTCCGATATGATTTCAGCCGGAAATGGCTTCACCTCGTTTTCTCGAGACTTTAAACAAAAGGTTCCACAGACGAATCGAGGAAACGAAGGAGTTCCTTGGAAGAAACCCGGAGGCTTGGTGAGCGCATTATTCGTTTGTTTTCAGTTTAAAAACTACAGTTTTCAGTCTTGCTCTTCGCAAAAACCAACTTCTTGACGATCCGCGAGACAGTTCACCATATCTTTCCTTATTTTCCGAATTCTTCCAATCGAATAACCGGCCGCCAGTCTCCTCCGTTCCTTCGAATCCCACGAAATGTCCCTCTCCCGATGAAGCGTTCCCAGAAGAGGCGAGTTCGGTGCGGAGCCCGTCTCCAGCTGATATTCTCGTCGCGAATGACGACGATGACGCGCAGTTTCTCGATTGGATGGCCAAAGGCAGCCTTCTGAAACAACCTGCGTCTTCTCGATCAGCGGTTGGACAGAAAAGTGCTGTTGATGAGGGCCCGCCGGTGAAGACGGCTTCCGGAAGCAGCGGAAGTCAGGGAAATGGACGCAATGATCCGGAGCTGCCTGAACAAGAAGAAAGTAGAGATGGACAGGAGCAAGGAGAAGATGACAGAAACGAGCACGTAGCTGATGGAGAGAACGACTCACGAGAGGGATCGGATGAAGAGCGGGTGGACAGCTCAGAAGATGAGAGCTCGGACGAAGACGAGAGTTCAGAAGACGAGGAGAGCTCCGAGGATGAAATAGAGGAAGCGGCAGAGCAGGAAGGTGTAGAGAATGACGACGAGCACAATGATCTCGATGACGTCATAGCGGCTAATCAGAGAGAACTGGAGCGGAGAGCGGCTGAAGTTGCGGAGCCAAATGACATCTTCGAAGACGAATCGCCTCCTGGTTTGGAGGATGTGGAGGAAGCAAGCCCTGTGTCTGCTGGTACGTTTCTTTCAGTCCCAACCTGTATGAAAGGAAACGAAATCTTACAGAAGAACTTTTGCAAGTGAGGCAAAACGCGAGGGACATGTTGGCTCGCGCAATCAACTATAAAAATGAACTCAGCGAAGAACGAGACGGGATATCTCGAAAAGTTACGGGGCCTTTCGACGATGCCCCTGAATTGTCAGGTTCCGGTAGGTTTGCACGAATTGTTTCTTAATGGAACTGATGCTTTACAGAAAGCGATGATGTGAGAATGATGAGGAAATCGACGAACGCAGTGAGAAGGCTGCTTGAGATCGATCGGAGAACACGAATGAGAAAGAAGTTGGCGGCAGAAAGGAAGAAGAGAAAACTGGAAAACAATGATGATGACGATGATGAAGAGGAAGGGATCGATCGGACTCCCGGACCGACGACTCCTGCGAAGCATCAACCATTTCGACGCGACGACGACGATGACGATAACCAAGGCTCTTCTTCGCAAATCACACACGGAGCCGCCTCGCAAGTGATGGCTCGTTGAACTGACCATTTGTATACTCGCACTTAATTTCGTGTATTCTCAATTTTATTATGATATTGACTCGTTTTAATATAATTTCTCTTGTTTCCATCAACAATGGCTGTCTATGTTTTGTTTGCACGTCGTCGACTTGAACTGTGAGTTCTCCTTGTGATCCTCCCCTGAGTCTATCTTTCAAGAACCGCTTTGCAGATGTCTTCTTTCTTCTTTCAGCAGAATGGACAGTTTTTAAAGCCTGCTCGAGATACAACAAAGACATCGGCTCCTGGCTGAAAGTTGAAACATGAATGAACGTTTTTCGCTCAAAGCATCAGAAAAAGGTCCTTTTCATTCCGCTGGTTACAGATTACATGTTCACCGCCGGTTCACCGTCAAAACAACGATCATTGTGGCAGATTTCGAAGCGGTGCATCAGCCTCAATGAAGTGGCTCAAGCTCTCCGACCATTCCTTTTCCTCGTCCATCCCGACAAGTGAGTATTGGCTTTCTCTCTAAAACTGAAAATTGGTTTTAGGTACGCCAGGTTCCCGGACATCCAGACGCAAAACGAGAAATCGTTGCAAATCTTCAACGGCTACTTGAATGACCTGTTCCCCCTCTCACCATCTCTCAAACCGACAAAGGTTCGGTTCGTTTCTCGGTTTCATACATTCCCGCCCTTCCGTTTCAGGTCAGCTTCTCGATTGCGGACAAACAATCCACAACATTTCGCAAGGTTCACATCAACTTGACAGGCACGGATCCGGTGAAAATTGTCAAGTAAGTGAACAAAATTTCACGCTCTTGATAAGAGAAGACAGTATTAGACATTTGATTTCGATCTTCTCCGTTCAGATCACAGCTATTTTGTTTTGTTTCAGGGATGCTTTGGAGTCATGCGAGCTGAGTACATCTGAACTCAAGTTCAAGGATGAAGGAGCAACTGGTTCGCGCGCAACCTCTGGAGGCTTGGGTTTCAGTGCAAGCAATGTGGAAGAGGACCTGCTCCGATGGTAAATGTCCAGTAGACGCGCGGACCAATAATCATGAGTTTGCAGGTACCTAAAACGCAAAAAGGCCACAATCATCACAAATTTGTATGATTCGCTGACACATCAACGAGAAGAAGCGATGAGGAAAACGAGAGACGCCGAGACACTACGCGTCTCGATCAAACAAGACATTTCCGATTTGAAGTATCGAACACAGTTGAAAGATGTATGGAAGACAAATTAAATTAGCAATTTTTAAGAGTTTTCAATTCTTGTTTTGCAGATCGTGTGGCAGATGACATGGGAGGAGTCGCATATACGTCGTTGTATTGCCAACGTGAACAGAATGCTGGATCAAGCCACGTTGGAGACGAGGATCGTCATTGAGAAGACGTTCTTCAAGAATGTGCTCCGATTCGGACGGGGATCATTCACGTGCTGTGACGGTTCGATTCAACTCGGCGCTGACAATGTGCCGGAGCAATGGGAGCAAGCTTGTCAGGAGCATCAAATTCGAAAGAATCAGCTGCCTCTGCTCAAGGAGACCGCGCAGCAACTGGAGCAAACCTTCGGCGGAGCCAAAATCGTTTTGCCACACTTCAAAGGGCTTGCGCAGACGTTGACACAACTGCAAACGCTTAGAGCTCGAGTGTGGGAAAAGGAGGCGCTGCTGAAACGTGTCGAGGCGTCGGCGGCCAACTCGATTCTCGAAGTGGTCACATCGTACGACGAACTGGCGATTGGACTGGACGGACGACTGTACATTCCATGCAACGTCGACGTTCCGTTTCTAGTTCAGTTTCTTGAGGAAAATGCAAAAAGAGCCGCTGCCATCAACCAACAAATGAATAATGTGATGGTAATCCTGCTAGCCTCTAACATCAAGATCCTGAATCAAACCATCTTCCAGAACGAATTGGAATTCGCGCGCGACGAGTGTATCCGAGAGTTGAAGTTGACCGACTTGAAATGGGACTCGAATTTCGCACCGGATATCGTGCTCCAATGTGTCTACCGTTTGACACATTGCTCTCAAGACGTCAGATCTCTTGTTCACGGCCTATCCTTAATGATTTCTACCAGCCCAAGCATTCATGTGACCAGCGACGGCACACTCTCTATCCCTTTGAACTGGTCGTGATTTCGAAGAAACAGTCTGTAGCGTAGGTTTTTGTTTCGAAGTCGTCTAGTTTCTCTCTTTTACAACTCTGCCAACTTTATTGATGGCGTGCTGGTAAAATGGACACTGGAGAGGGCCGCGCCTGGCGTACAACCGGTGAAAATAAAATTATTGGAAACGGATAGAAAAAAGATAAGGAGCGTGAGTGCGACGATTCTAGATTCTGAAGTTGCTCAAAGAATCTCGCGCTTCAATGTCAAGTGTTAAATACGCAACTCAATGGTTAGCTGCAGTCTAACAGTGTATTTCGTCATTTCATATCAAATTTAGAATAGAATCAAATCGAACGTACAAACAAATTGCGTTCGGTGGCTCAGGTATATACAACAATAGAAAGTGATGAACCGGATCAGGAGGGGTAACCAGGATAATGTGGGAAGTTAGTTAAAACGGCGTGTAGACTATAATGAACAAGAACAATATGACTAGAGGAGATGAGACTGAAAGACATCAGTTCTGAAAACGGTAACCCCAGTCGTCCGGAAGAAGAGGCATAACGGAAGGTTTCTCGGCGGCCTCCGGTGCGTGCGGTTCAGTGGGCGGAGCAGCAGCTCCAGCTGGCGGCTCTTCCGGAGGGGAAGTCGTCCGGATCGGGAACATAACGGTTACACACGGCACTATCTCATGATAGCTCTCAGATGGCGGCCAGTCGTCCGGAAGTCGCCTGAGAAAACCCTCCCGTTGGGGTGAACCTTTTGAAGCGTCCGTCTGTGCGGCGACATTTTCCTGTACTTCTTCTTTAGTTACCGTCGTCGCCGACGTCGCTTTCTCATCGTCTCGAGGAGCTGAATCCGAACGCGAAATTATCGAATCGACATTTTCCTCTTGTTCTGTAGAACCAGAGTGCAAAGCCTTCTCTTTTCTGTCGGAAGCAACATTTCCAGCTTTTTCCTCCTCTTCCGATTTCTCGGTTGGAGACTCAGCAAGTCCATCCGGCTCTGATCTTTCCTCGGTTGGCCGATCGACTGCTTGGCTCGTGTGATTCTGCTGTACTTGCGGCGGCGCTTGTTCGGCTGGCTGGTTTTCTGCTTCCTGGTCCACTTGCAGATCCTCAGGTGGTGCGTCTTCTCGTGGCGTCGGACATTCAGAAGAATCAGAGTCATCGTCCAACGGGGCCGAGTCTTGCGGTTCCACTTGTCCGGGAAGCTCAGTGTCGTCGTTATTCTCGGGGGAAGAAGAGAGGAGTCCTGGTTTTCCGATGCTCAGCGTCTTCCATCGCAAAACTGCCTTTCCTCGACGGCCGAAGAAACTATTGTCCTCGTAGGCTTGGGAACAAATGTTCGGACAGTAACCTACACCGGATTCCGGATCGCTCAATGTTGGTCGCCTCAGAGATGTTTCTCGTCCCGCGTACTGAAAACAAAATGTATTATTTCAGAACGGTGAACAAGTCTTCTTACAGGGTCTATGAGCGAGTACTTCGGAGGGGCACTTGATTCTGAAGAGAGATTCAGCCGCCGACTGTCAGTTATGGTGGGTCCAGAACTTGTCGGCTGGTTGGGAGCGCCAATGGGAAAGTTGTTTGGGTTACTCCCAGGGAGTGCCGGTGTTGCACCCGAAATGTCGCCACCGAACGAGCTGTGAGAAGTAGGATTGGGCGGCGGCGGCGGTCCGGTCGGTGGAGGCGCGGTCGCTGTAGCGCGTTGTAACGGATGAGGTTGAGCTGACGTCTCCTGTGAAGGGCCCGGATCCGAACGGGTGACGATGCCTTGGCAAGCATAGGTCGTTTGTGTGTTCGCGCCCTCCGATCGCACGCTCGTCGGCTGCGGTACGAGCGAACTGTACGCTGTCGACGGTTCCGACGAAGGAATCGATTCCGAAGTGGGCGTTTCATCCTCTTCACTCACAAGACTCTGTCCTGGCTCCCTCGGTGGAGGAGGATGTAAATATGCGGACGAGTCCGAGCCCTCAGGAGTCGGAGGAGCCGGTGAACGGCCGTACAGATTGAATGAGCCCGGAGGTCTGCCCACAATCAGTGCTCCATCCGAACGAGTCGATCCTGGCAGTGATTCGGTTGGACGTAGGCGTGGTTGCAAAGCGTGAAGCTGGCGAGGTGAGCTGTCCGGCTGATCGGACGATTCTTCGTTGTCGGCCGACATATCAGACTGAGCTACAAATTCGGCCGACGTAGTGCGAGGCCCGTCATCCGAATCGGTAGATTCCAAAAGCAATTTTTCTATTCGTGGCGGTCTTGCTCGTTGAGCTTCTTGCAAAGACGCCGAACTGGAGGCTTCTGATTGATCAGTAACTTCAGAGGGTGCTTCTGACTTCGGAGGGACTAACGCCGAAGTTTCAACGCAATCCGGCGACGGTGTACTCCGCGAGGATGATTCTCTCGCTCTTTTCGCCTGTGGCGGTTGGGGAGGTGGCGGAGAAGGTTGAGACGATTTTTCAGGAAGAGTTGGGGCATCGAAGGAAGGAACCGACATCGATTCCTCCTCCGGTGCAGGCTCGTTGTCTTCTGGCGTGTTATTAGTCCGTCTGGACTGAATGCAGCCGTCTTGTCCGTCTTGTCCGTCTTGACCCTCCTGCCCGTCTTGTCCGTCTTGTCCTTCTTGAGCGTCCTGTCCTTCCTGCGCTTCTTGTTTCTCAACGGCATCCCCTTTAACCTTGGCGTCGTTCACCAGATGCTGGAATACTTCCTTGAGAAACGCGCTTTTCGCAGTCCACGGGCTCGTGAAGATGTCCAGCAGACTGTGCCCATCGTCCAAATCCTCGTCATCGTATTTGTCGTCTTCTCCCTCAATCCACGAATCGTCGAGCTCGTGCCTTTGTGCAAGTCCTTCCACTATCGGGAACATGTCGTCAGCTTCCATAGAGCATCTATCGTCATCGGCGTGGCTATCCGGTGACGCGGATCGACTGCTACCGTACTCATCGTCCATCGGCGCTTTGTACGGGTTCTCCGGGTTGGATTCCGGTGAGACTTCATCGGACTCAGCGTAGTCCGGATACTCAGGAGACGGCGTACGCGAGTCCGGAACGAGCGGACTGCGCATTCGAGTTTGAAACTGATGCGCCAAGTCGATTTTGCGACTGAAAACTGAATCGTTTGGACGCGAATTCGAGTGAAACCCACTAGTCGCGTGTCGAAAGACGAAGGGCGTTGAGGAATCTCGAACTGTGTACGTTCCCTTCGTACCACCGGTCGCACTTGCCCATGACAGCATCGAGTAACTCCATCTTTGCTGAAAATCGACGGCTAATCGAAATAAAAACTCAAGCGAGCATTTATTGAAAAAGTAAGAAAAAAAAATAATAGGCGGGAAGCAGAAAATTCGAGGAAAAGTGAAAGCTGAAAAAGGCGGAAATCGCGGGTTTTCAATGGAAATTTCGAAGAAAAATTTTCGCGCTCTGTGAAATTTGTGTACGATAGAGCGCATTTGCAGCAACTTCATTTTCATGGTTTTCACGATTCTCGACGCATTTCCAGAATGAAAAATGCAAGTTTCAGCAAGATCTGACAAAGTTATTCGATAAAGAGCTGTTTAGAAAACAGAGACGGTAAAATAGTAGCAAGTTTTATTGAACGAATATCGAAGAAGAGTGAAACATTTACAATTGAAATGATTATTCTAATGAAAGACTTTTAGAGAAAAGCTCCTTCCAGTTCAAAGAGCCGATGTAGTCCCCCGGACTGAACTCATTTTTCAATTCAATTCAATAAAATCGCTACGCGACTTTAAAGACTCCAGGCACTGCACCTGAAGCGCCGAAAAACAAAACTGCTCGGCGAGATTCAGCTTATCTTCGGTTTTCAAGTTACATTTGGACGGGTCCATCAGGTACTGCTCGCACTTTTTCAGCACGACGTCCGAGTCGTACGCTTTGGCGATGTCCGCCAGATTCTCGACGATTTCGTCGGTGATTTCGGTGTCCGCCTGATAGAGTATCTCGAGATACGCTTTGAAAGAGTCCGCGTTGATTGCCCCAACGTGTATCTCAACTTCGATCTTGACGGGCCTGGAGAACAGTTCGTGGAAGTACGACGAGTGGAGTCCCAGCACCTGAAAACGAGCTTATGAGCACGTTTCGAATGTTTTCAGACCAACTCACCGTTCTCGACGCGTGGAACTTTTTCTCGCCGACCACCAGAACGACGTCAGTTTGGCCTTTGACCGGCGAATCGAAGCAAAAGATGCGCTTCTGCGGAATACCTGCGATCTCAAGGACATCGACTTGGCACTCGATCGTCAATTTTCCATCCACAGTGTAATTTCTGATGGCATCCGACCACTCAATCACTCGATCGAAGCCGTTGAATTCCGTCTCGACAGTCTTATCGAAGCGTTCGAGATTGCTACTCTGACGACTTCTCGTTCCCGTTGGGGAGACGATGTGGGCGAAGAAACCGGCAAGTACATCCCACAAGTTCGATTTCGTTTCGTTCCTGCATTTTAATCCGACACAGATGTATCCGTTCTGACGGACCGCCGTGAATCTCCTGCAATCACGAAAAGACGCTAAAGGATTCAGAGAGAAAGGTTCTCACCACTGGACACCGAAGTGAGTGTGCTCCGCTGACTCGCCCAAAGTGTAGACGTTGTCGAAAGTGTGCCGGATGGCGAAATCGTCCTCTTTGACCTGCGACATCTTCGTGAAGAGACGGAAGAAATAACTGTGGAATGAGGTCCACCGCTCTTTTTAAACAACCTGGCCCGGTCTGCTAATTGCTCAGTCTTTCTTCGCCGTCTGACCCTCCCCGCTCCGTCCACTATTTCGTGTGCTGACCCCTTCCGATCGCACGGTCCGATTGTGGCTGGGGTCAGTCTCTCTCTAATGGGCATCTTGACAACATGACGTCTTCTCGCACTCTCCTCGATTCCCACCCACTCTCTCAACGCGTGACCCTCCAAATTGCGGACCTCCTCGACATGTCCCACCGTTGCTTCATTTGCGAAAGAGGGTCCGTACAAGTGAGCTCGACGTCTGTTGACCCCACTAGCCGGATGGTTGCAGTGACCGATCGGAACGAGTTGACGAGTGAGGCGACGTCAGTCGGAGGAGGCACGTCTTCTGGCGGCTCTTCTCGGAAGGACGACGACAGTGAGAGGGGTGTGGAGAACGATGGGAATGAAGGCGTCGAGGAAGAGACGACGAATCCGTTCGAGTACTATGAAGAACGACTTCTCAAGGCTCACAAAGTGAGCTTCCCACGTTCACGAACATTTCCAGATGCGCTTTCAGATTCGACAAGTGATGGCTGGCGTCAGACTCGCATTTCTCCTCGTCTTTCTGATGTCAACAATTGTGTATTGCGTCGGAATGCACATAATAGAGATTGCATTTATTGAGAACATGTTTCATTGAATAAATGTGTATCGGAATACAAAGTACATAAGAACGAGAGTTATGCGAGAGAAATCAGCTTGTCGAAGACGGCGCTCATGCTCAAAATGTCGAGGTTTTTCGACGATTCGAGCTCTCTTTTGAAGTCTGCGCGCGTCTTCAACGACTTCAGACAGTGACTCTGGAGCTCGGCGAGCTTGAACTCCTCGGAGATTTGCAGTTTCTCCTTGAGCGTCTTCTTCGACGAGCTCAGCAGGAACTGCTCGCACTTGTTCTTCACGAGAGCCGTGTCGAACCTTTCCGACGTCTTCAGCAGATCGACGACGTCGTAGTCGGTGAGTTCGGCCTCTGTCTGGTACAGTATGTCCAGGTAGAGTTTGAAAACATCCGCGTACTGGTTTACGAGAACGAACTCGCCGTCGTTCAGTTCACCGCCAGTCGCCAGAGCACGGAAGTACGATGAGAAGGTTCCGAGGATCTGCAAAACCAATCAATTTCATGTAGCCGTTGCGCGGGGTGAAAGTCGACTCACGGCTTTGGAGACGTGGAACTCTCTCTCGTCGATCACAATAATCGTGTCGGTGAGCCCAGTGACTGGCCGGTCGAAGCACGTCTTCTGCTTCTGCGCCACTCCGACGATCTTGGTGACTTTGACGCGGCACTCCATTTCCAGGTCCCAGTCACCTCCCGTGTGCTCTTTCATAAACGTCTCCCACGCAGTAATAGCGTGGAATCCGTATCCAAAGGTGCACTTATCGTAGCAATTCGTAGTGCACCTCGTTGCGCCCCGCTCCCCGGATCGCGAATCGATGATGGTGAACTCCATGTCGACGTCGGCCGACCAGAGGTTCGAATCGATCGGATTGTCGCAGTGCAGGTAAGCTCCAAGCTGGTTGTTGCGGCTTTGTAACTGGAGGCTCCTGTAACACACGGACCATCAGAAGCGTCCCCACACGGCCCAACTTACCAGTCCAAATCAAAGTGCTTCGTCTTTGGTCCTTGCAGCTTGTCGATTTTGTGCATTGAACGAGGGATCTCTAGGGTGACGGTGAATTCCATTTTTTCGCGAGACGGGAAGGAGTGAGCGAGGTGCTTGCGAGAGGCTCCTATGTGATTCTCGATGCGTCGGACACTCTTTTTATAGGGGACCAGCGGCGTGTGCTGGGCGGGGTCCGCCTTGCTTGTGTACTCTCTCTCGACCCTCTCCGATTCGCCCGCTCACTCGAATGCGATGACGGTCGGTCTTAGGTGTGCCGCTCGCTGACCGATAAGCAGTCGGGGGCCCCCTGGTTGACCTCTTCGGGTGACACAGTGCCTCGTCGAGTCTGCCACCCAACGTAACCATCGGTACCTCTTCTTTGCGGGGTCACCACACAAGAGGGCCCTTTTCGACCGTTGAATCGGACACTACACGGGATCGCTTTGCACGAGAAGAGAAAGGATAGGAAACGTGAAAACTGGAGGGCCACAGAGAGAGCTTCCAATCGAGATCTTTTTGAGTTGGGGTCTTAGCTCCGTCTTCCGACTTCGTCTCAAGCCTTCAACGTCTCCAGGCAGCTAGTTTGCAGCGCCGGGAGAGCTCAAACTCATCCATAAGCTTCAGCTTCAGACCCGTGGCCACCTTAATAAGATCTGGAACGTTCACTTCGCTGATATTTTCCACGGCTTTATAGAAAAACTCTAGGTATCCCTGGACAACAACCGGCCAAGGTCTATTTCGAATGCTTTTCGGATCTCTTCTGAGGAAGGGCTGCGACGTTTGCAATCCGAGGCCCCCCGTTCTGCACGTGATACTCCCTTGCGTCGTCAGTTCTCTGCGTCTCCTCGCCGGGAGCTCTCTCTCACCCTCCCCATGTCTCTGGTGACCGTTCCTTGTCTCGTTGACCCCACCGATCGGACCATCTGATTGCTGAGTCCTTCTCTTGCAGGACCTCAAATGCAGTTAACATTTTATTCATTGTCAAGAAAGAAGGAGCAAGTTCTCAAGTCGCCGGTTTTCCACACGCCACCATCCTCTTCACAAAGCTCCAGTTGTTGGTCAGTGCGCAGCTGAAACTTTCAGATTCCGGATCGAGAAGCCGTGTCGCCTCTTCTGTCACCTGGTATCGTCGGCTTTCCCGGACATTTCATTCGAGGAGTCCTGCGTGACCAGAATTTGAATGCAGTCCTGAATGACGCCATTCTCGATGTATCCGTCCGGTTGACCCGGGAGCCAGTCGTAGCCGCCGTAGAAGTGCAAATAAGGATCGGAGAAGTTGAAGGCCTGAAGGGGGCAGCTCTCGGGGTTACTGTATCAATCGCCTACGTTGATCCCTTGACAAGAGGAAAGAGTTTTCCAATTCGAGCCGGAGCACGACTTCTTCCTCTGTCCGTCTACCCAGATGCCGATGCCTTTGGAAGAAGACGTCTCATTGACGTATAAGTTTCCACGCTCCATTGCCCACAGTCGCTCTTCTTCGCTGTCGAGTCCGGACACGATGGCGCCGACTTTTTTGCACTGCTCACTCGCTTCTGAGAAAGGTAGGTCCGAGTAGAGACGGATCAAAATCTGCAACATTCAAAAAGTACTGAAGTGGCAAAAGAAACGACTCACTCCGATGCACCAGGTTATCGAGTTTCTTTCGAAGAGTTTCCATCTCTCTGGACATGACAGCGCCTTGGTGGTGGTGGATGATGATGTTACAGAAGTCGTCGTCGCTTTCTGAATTCTCAGATGTGAACCGTTTTCTTGCAAATGTGTGCTTACTTTCGTTGCTGTTGTTGTTGTTGTAGAAGTTCCGTTGGATACTGTAGGTCGAACTTTGGAAGAAGGCGTTGTCGTTGTTGGTTCGGAAGTGGTAGACGAAGAGGAACTTGACGTGGTAACATTGGGTTTAGTAGTAGTTGGTGCAGTAGTCGTCGTTTTAGTTTCTTTGATTGATGACGTGGCAACAGATGAAGTCGACGGAGATGACGTGGTTGATGTCGAAGGGGATGAAGATGTGGAAGTTGTCGTTGACGTGGTACTTTGAGATGACGTAGGCGGTGAAGAACTTAGAGCTTCTGATGATGTTGAAGACGGGGGAACAGTAGATGTGGCAGTTGAAGACGTCAGTGTGGAAGACGGGCTGGATTCAGTTGAGGGACCCGGTGATGTTTGGGTGGAAGTCGTTGAAGGGTTTGGGGATGACGTGCCCGTAGAAGTTGTTGGTTTCAGGGTGGAAGACGATGAAAGAGACGACGTGGAAGTAGTGGAAGGCACAGAAGACGTTGAAGAAGATACTGTAGGTGACGTCATCGAAGAAGAAGAAGAAGAAGAAGCGGGCGAACTTGTCGTATGAGCTTCAAATGATGTTTTTGACTCAGTAGAAGTCGTGGGAGCTTCAGAAGATGTTGAAGTCATCAAAGTTGAAGGCGAACTCGATGTAGGTGTTTCTGATGACGTTCTCAACTCGGTAGAAGACGTGAGAGATTCAGAAGACGTTGGCTTTGAAGCCATCAAAGTAGAAGCAGTTGAACTCGACAACGTGGCTTCAGACGACGTTTTGAAGCCAGTAGCAGAAGAAGAAGACGTAGGGGATTCAGAAGGTGCAACGGAAGACGTGGAAGCTGTCGAACTCGGAGAAGTAGACGAAGAAGGCGTTGTCGAAGATGAAATAGAAGGAGAAGACGTCGAAATGGAAGTAGAAGAGGAAGTCGCAGAAGACGTCGAGCTAGATGACGTCGGATTTGTGGAAGATGAAATCGAAGTCATGAGTGACGTGGCAGCCGAACTCATAGTGGAAGTCGACGAAGTTCCAGGGGAATCACACGAGACGGTGTAGTTCGTGAAACATTTCTTGCTTCCGACCATGTCGAACGGCGTCTGAACACCTTCAGAATCTGGAAGTTCACTCTGAAACTGGCTCACTTTCATTCCGATCGGGTATCCGATGCTTCCTCGATGAAAGACGCGGACGGCGTCTTCCTTGCAAACGTAACACGTGGATTCCGACCAGAAGACGGCCTTCAACAGGAGTTGTTCTGAATTCAGAAGACGCCTCGAATACCTGGCACTCGTCGTCCCATCCGCAATCCATCACACACACTTTGAAGTCGTCAATCGACGCCTCCGACGCTGTGCAGTTTTTGACGAGCTCCACTTTACCGTAGAACACCGTCATTTGAGCGCCATTCTGAAAACGTCGATGATGGTTAGCGTGTAGAAGACGTGGGAGACCTACCGTAATCCCGAAGAGCACGCCAAGCATCCAAAAGATCAGCTCTGTCGTCGCCATTCTTTCGGAGCGCAAATGAAGAAGACGTGCAGTGTGCAAAGGATTTCGCGGCGAAGCGCGGAAGAAAAAGAGCTGGGAAGAGAACGCCATGGAAACCAATGTGAAATGGGGCGTTTCCGACGACGCATTCGATGAATTCGTAATGTCGTCACAGAGCGGAGAAGAGAATGTGCGAAGTTTTCCCTCGCTTTTTCATCGGAAACAGCTCCGCGAGAGCTCAGGAAAACAAACATCAGTAAACGGAAAAGGGCGAGAAGAGGGGTTACGGTAGCGCGGACTAGAAACCTCGCGGTGAACTCTCGACAGCAACGTGGCTCCTCTCGTCCCTCAAAAGGGTGACTGAGCATCCCCCAGATCAGAACAGAATGGGCTTCCCGGTTGCAGTGAGTTCATCTGCAAGTTTTCAGCGTTCAGACACTTTCAGACTCAGGCTCCGCCTACTTTCACCTCAATTTCAATCTCCTATTTCATATCGTTCGTTCTGATGTTCTTCGTGTATCTGAGTGAAACGCAAGTCTTCAAAACACTTCTCTGTAATGTTTCTCATTTGTTCAGCGGCCACACCGCCTATTACCATCCGACAATGATCTACGGCACCGGCGACAATCACTTTTTGATCTCCTACATCTCGCGTCTTTCCGTCTACATTGTGAGCTTGTCACGTGACAATAGGACCTATCTTTCTTCCAGACACTCGCAGGGTACACAGTGTGCGTCGTGACGGATTCGGCGAGGAAACGCCTGATGACAGTTTCAGTCGTTCATTTCGCCCACTCCCTCTACACTCTCGTCTTCTGGCTCCGCAAATCGCCGTCGCCTTTCAACTGGTCCTATCAAAACAACATTGAGCACTTTAAATGTGAGCGGAGCACTCTCAGATTTGAAAAAAAAGAAAAGCCTGGAGCTGGGAATTGCAGACACCGTCTGGCTGCTCTCCCACTTTCTCGCCCTTCACGTCCTTCTTTCCGCCGCCGCTTTCGTGCAAAGTTTTCGATCCGAAGAGTCCGGAAGACGGAAACTGAAGCGATCAAAGAAGTAAAACTATTCAAAAAAAAACTTGACGACCATCGATCAACTCGAAAACTTTTTATGAAAAATTTTGTATTTTTTAAGCAGATCACATGGAAAAACATAATGGTTTTATCATAAGAGAGGGGCCACTTTCTTGAGGATTGCTCTGGCGGTGAACTCGCTGAGAACGTCCATCTCCTTGAAAACTTCCCTGGAGGACTCTAGCGACGTCAACTCGTCCAAAAAATTTGAGTGCAGCTCGCTCAATTTGAACTTCTCGACCATCGTCTTCTTCGACGACGACATCGGAAACTTCTCGCAAGCTTCGACGATAAATTTGGTGTCGCACTGATGGGCCATCGCCAACACCGCATCTTGGCAACATGACGTCTTCTCGCACTCTCATCGATTCTCGGTGAAATGACGAAAAAACGTGGCGACCAACTTCATGTACATCAACTTTAAGGAATTCACCGATCAACTCGAAAAGCTTTTATGAAATAGTCAGAAAGCAAAGCGGCTTTTCGAACGGCCAGAATGAACAGAATGAAATTTCGTTAAAAACGAGAAATACAGATAACATGGGGAGACAAACTGTTTTATCATAAGAGAGGGGCCACTTTCTTGAGAATCGCTCTGAGGGTAGACTCGCCGAGAACGTCCGCCGCGGCGCAAACTTCCTTGATGGACATCTTTGTCGACAACGCGTTCAAACATTTGCTGTGAAGCTCGCTTAAATGAAACTTCTCGGCGAGCTGCAGCTTCTCAACCATCTTCTTCGTCGACGTCGATATCAGAAACTTCTCGCAAGTTTCGACGATGAAGCTGGTGCCGAACAGATCGGCCATCGTCAACAACTCAGCGACATTCCTGTTACTGATAGTCGTCTCAACGTGGTAAAGAAAGCAGAGGTATTGGTTGAATGTGGCGGCTTTGACGTCTTTGAGAACCACTTCCTTTTTGTTTGCCTCGCCAAAGCCTCCGAAGAACATCGACTTGAAATATGGAGAGTGTGTGGCGAGAATCTGGAAAACCAACAGTGAAGAGAGGAAGAGCGCGCGCGAGTTGTGTTGTTTTGATCCCTCACCACTTTCGACACGTGGAATGGTTTGTCTTCGACTTTGAGAAGCACATCCGAAAGGTTTTCCAACGGCGATTCGAACGAGAGCTTCTTCTTCAGAGTGATCCCGGTGAAGTCGATGATTTCCATTTCACACTCGAATAGGAGAGGGCCTTTGCGCATTTCATATTCAACTAAGTC
This sequence comes from Caenorhabditis afra, assembly GCA_963570955.1. Taxonomy (NCBI): domain Eukaryota; kingdom Metazoa; phylum Nematoda; class Chromadorea; order Rhabditida; family Rhabditidae; genus Caenorhabditis; species Caenorhabditis afra. Next base: position 8,653,719 of record OY751536.1, on the reverse strand, counting down.
TCTCGACACGACATCCGACACCAGTTGGTATTCGCGTGCCTTTTGCGAAAACTGGAACGCCTCGGGCTCATCTTTGTTCCGGAGAAACGAGGATCTGTCCTGCCCATATGACATTTTCATTTTGACGTCTATCGACCACATGTTCGATGGAGTTTCTTTTCCGCATATAATTAACACTATTACGTGTTGGTCGTAGCCCGAATTTCGGTCCCAAAGCAATGCTACAGCCCACGGGATATCGGCGGTATAGAGTGTTGCGCTTTCTACCGGACCAATGTCCAACAATCTCTTGAATGAATGCGTCAAAAGAAATTCTCGATTGTTTGACATCAGTTGTTAAGCGAACGGATCTGAAAATGATGAGTAAGATGACCATATGGCGTTTGGAATGAAATTGACTAAGCGTTTGCATAGGAATTACTGACTAGACAACTTTATGTCCAATTTGAAACCAAAAATACAATAGAACAGAGATGAAAGCGGACAGAATCGGGACGAGGCAAGACAAAACGGAAAACTGTTTAGGCCGAATGGGGGGGGGGGGGGGGGCAAATGTAGACAATTGCGCCGAAAGGGCTTTTCAGTTATAGACTGACCCAAGTGAAGTAAAGTGACATTAAAATTACATTTTTCTGATCGTGTGCAGTTTTTTGCAAAAAAATGTAAGATTTCCGCTGCATTTTAATGCACAAAAAACCACACACATCGATCAGTAAAAATGGCATTTTAATGACACTGTCACTTCCCTTCCGCCAAAAGTGGCCGATCACTGGAGGCAAGCCGTACACGAAAATACGCGTGACGAAGAGAAGACAGCAAACACTCTCCGCCGATGTCACTGCAGATCAACCATCATCGTTAAGGGCATCGGCGGACCACGGTCATAACCTGTTTGGGACGGGTGTCGTCGACAGAGGCCTCCTTTGTCATGGACAGGTAGAAGAAATGGACAGAGTAAAAGGAGACCTCCCAACCCAGTCATCGCTGTCTTCTGCGGGACTCCACGTTCCCCCATCTCGCCCTCCACACGGCTACGACTCCATCAACCCAACTGCTGATAAATTCTCTATTTATCTTGGAATAAATCTTAGCATCAAGAACATCTTCCTTCCACCAGGCGTACAGCCTACACAGACACTTCAATTCACTTGGGTTAACTTCTAATGGACTAATTAGTCCATTAGAAGTCGAAATTCGCGGCGTAATGTCGTGATTACAGCGCGACGAGGCTCTCGACCTGTAAACGCGTTTGCACGAGCCGTGAAGCCAAGGGTGTCCCGTGACTTGTCGGTTTTTTGTCCGAGGGAACCTCGGATCCCCTCACAATGAGGCTCGTATATTCGGTACAACAAAAGTATTTACTGGTTGGGCGTTGAGATCCTTCCTTTTTTCCCCATCCCGTTAAAAATTGGTTCGTTGTCTATCGACGTTTCCGATGTTCGTTTCTTTCTATTACATACGTAGGTGCCGAATTCATGATGCGATCGGGAAGATGAGAACACCGACGAATCGTCTTTCCACGATTTGAAGACTACAAGTGCACTTGTTAAGTGTGTTTCTTTTCAATAATTACGATTTTTCGTGATTGACTACATCCGGATTCCCCGTCTCTCGCAGTATTTGTGTCACTCGGGCAGGACTCTCTGTTGAATATAAACCCCATCCGAATTTGATTAACGCCGTGAATTCATCATATTGGGATGAACAAGCGAGCGGCGTAAATGAATGAAATGGACAAATTCGAATGATCTGCTTCGAAATAGACACACAGCAGACACAAACGATTGTGTCGAGGTATGAGTCATGAAAGGCACACAGACAGGCGTGGTTGCTTCTCATTTGTCATCCTCCGTTACTTTGAACCCGCGGAACTACTTTTCGATCTCTGCCGAAGATAGGAGAGTGGAGACGCAGACTGGCAGCACACCTTTCTATTTACTAGTCTGATCACCATTCGTAGGGTTGCCAGCTGGACGGACAGAGAAAGCGAGCGAGAGAGAGAGAGGGAGGGAGAGCAATGGCCGGCTTTCCTTCCACCAGCGAATCGATTTCTTTTCTCGCCGATCTTCCGGATATTCCCGTGAGTTCAGGGCACAACTTGTGTGGGAAACTGGTCTCAATTTTCAGACTCAAGAACACAGAGCAGTCCCGTCGCGTGCTGAAAGAGCCAGGAAGACGGAGGCTGCGGACAAGAATGTTCTTCCGGAGAAGTGTCTCATCTGCAGAAACCCGGCAGTTGGATACCACTACGATGTACGTGCTTCCTTCCAATCGCCGTTTTTCATTTGTTGAATTCAGGTGGCCTCTTGCAATGGGTGCAAAGCGTTCTTTCGTCGAACTATAATCACTGGAAGGCGTTACGAGTGTCGGAATGGGAAGAAATGTTTCGAAGGAAACGAGCCTCTCGGTTGGGCAAAGGCTAAGTTGTATTCATTTGAAGAACGCCGTTTTGAAGACACAACGAAAAAAGTTTGCCGAAGTTGCCGATTCTCGAGATGCGACGAAATGGGCATGAATCCGATGTCGATACGAGCCGAAATAACATCAGAAGAGGGAAAACAGATGAGAGACGAGATTCTTCGCAGACGTAATCTGGAAGTCACTGCTGTTTCTGTAAGAATTCAGATCTTATCGCCTTCTAATCGAGCATCATCATTCCAGAGAGTAAGTGCTGCAGATGAGCTGAGTGCAGTCATGAACAAACTGACGATGGCCGAGTCGCAGCTCGACAGACTGCACAATTCCGAACTTCCCGTGAACTACGGAGACTGCAGAACGCTCTCCGACGTCATCGCAAGCAACGCCAACTTCGATGTGCTCAGAGTCCCCAACCTTACTTATCTGCGCGGCCGGTCAGTTTTTTTTGTAAATTCCACATAGGAGAGTGTCCGAAGCTTCCAGAACGTTCCCCACTTATGCCGGATTCGCACACAACAGTTTTCTCTCGATCGTCGAATTCTCCAAACTGTTCGACTTTTTCAAAGAGATTCGATTGGATTCCGTCAAAAAACTGTTGATTCACGGAACTGTGATGCTCCGGAACATGGTGACGTCCTTCTATTCGCTCCAGAAATTCCATTCTGACATCGTTCGTCGTCAGGATGGAACTATTGCCGGGAACCCGTTGCAAAACTACAATGGAGTATGGGTGAACCACCGGGAGATGATCCAAAAGACGCTGCACGTCTTCATGAGAAACGAGGTCGACAGCGTCGAGTACATGCTCCTCAAAGCGATCGCCCTGTGCAATCCGGCAGTCGAAGACGTTCCGGCCATCGATCAACGGGTCATCGAGCACGAAAGAATGACGTATGTGCGGAGTCTTCTGACCTACTGCATCCGTCAGCACGGACAACTCCACGGTCCGAACCGCTTCGGAACGCTCGTCTCGATGATTTCCGTCATGGAGCTCCATCAGCGAGAGCAGAAGAGCTTCGACGTCCTTCTCCGCTCCGTCTGCCGTGACGTGGCAGCTCTTGTCAGTCCGTTGTACGATGAGATTATGGACACTTGACAAACATTTGTGTATTGTATGAGTCAAAAGCTCTCTTGTTTCTTCGTAAATATGTACAAGGACACATCTATTTGTTTTTCTGGTCAGAGATGTTGCAGTTTCAGTGAGTCCGAAGTGTCCAATAACCTCGATTCACGTGTCACGTTACATTTATAAAAGTCGAAGTGAGAAATTCTATCAGGGCCAGGGCCAGGGCCAGGGCCAGGGCCAGGGCCAGGGCCAGGGCCAGGGCCAGGGCCAGGGCCAGGGCCAGGGCCAGGGCCAGGGCCAGGGCCAGGGCCAGGGCCAGGGCCAGGGCCAGGGCCAGGGCCAGGGCCAGGGCCAGGGCCAGGGCCAGGGCCAGGGCCAGGGCCAGGGCCAGGGCCAGGGCCAGGGCCAGGGCCAGGGCCAGGGCCAGGGCCAGGGCCAGGGCCAGGGCCAGGGCCAGGGCCAGGGCCAGGGCCAGGGCCAGGGCCAGGGCCAGGGCCAGGGCCAGGGCCAGGGCCAGGGCCAGGGCCAGGGCCAGGGCCAGGGCCAGGGCCAGGGCCAGGGCCAGGGCCAGGGCCAGGGCCAGGGCCAGGGCCAGGGCCAGGGCCAGGGCCAGGGCCAGGGCCAGGGCCAGGGCCAGGGCCAGGGCCAGGGCCAGGGCCAGGGCCAGGGCCAGGGCCAGGGCCAGGGCCAGGGCCAGGGCCAGGGCCAGGGCCAGGGTCAGGGCCAGGGCCAGGGCCAGGGTCAGGGCCAGGGCCAGGGCCAGGGTCAGGTCATCGTGATTTGGTAAAGAATCGACACTCTGCAACGTATGTACTAAAATTTTTTCAGTGAATCAGTTCTATGAATCATTTGCAGACGTCGATCGGATAACTTGGACTGCGACTGACTTCCTTCGGACAAACTTGCCCATCCATTTCGGATGCACGTCTTGATTGCAGATGAACATGACGATACCGTCGAGTGTGAACACAAGGATCATCGAGTAACTGCCGAAGAAGAACTGCCACCAGATCTCGGGACGCATCCAGCAGACGTAGAAGGCGTTGATGATGTCCCACAGTTGGAGACAGTCCTGGATGAAGCTCTGAAACTACGGAACGTGTTCTGAAAGAGGATAGGAAGGTGTACCTGCGTGAACATGATCTTCCAGTGTTTTCTCCGTTTCCTGGCCTCTTCCTCTCTGATTCCGACTTGTCTCCTAGTTAGAAGCCGTTCGAAACTCGCGAGATTGAACGAGTGGGTCGTCAGAGTCGCACTTCCAATCATCCAAGGCACTACGGTTCCGAGAGTATTGGCGCAGTCGTTCAGAGACTCGTCGTGCCAGATGAAAAGGTTCGAATCGAAGACGTAACCGCACCCTTCTGCAGATACACGTTAGCGATGTTTTCGCGTGTTTTCTGACTAACCTGGGAATGTCAATGTGACGAGAAGGCTGATGCCCGTAGCACAAATAGCAATCACCCACTGAGCAAGTCGGATTTTTTCGAGTTGCCGGACACCGAACGGGAAGTAGAGAGCGTAGAACCGATTGCAAGACATGCACACTGCCATCAGAGCGTCTGAAACCCCGGAGAGCATTGTGAAAGAGAACGTTCGAGACATTACTCAGGTCATAGGCCCATGTACCGGACATCATCCCAATCTTCCGATTCACTTCATTCGGAAGTTCGGAGAATTTCAGCGACAAGCCAGTGACGGGGAGCACCCAGCAGAGGAACGCAGAGCAGATGATAGTGTTGTCCATCGCCTTCACAGTGCACATCTTCTGGAAGCCTGTCGACACTGTTTTGCGAGTCAGAAACTTGAAAAGGAGAAATGCGTTGACTGAAGAGCCTACGAGAGTCGTCTGAAAACCAGGGGAAGGAATCGGGAGAGTGCGAAGAAAACTGACGAGAAGAGTGGAAGTCCACGCGTAGACGAAGAACCAGCGGTCCATGGCCTCTCTGGCCGGCAGCTCGGGGAGTTCGGTGCTCACGGGCATTCCCGTCGTGCTCGAGGACATTCTCTGTGCGATAGACGTGCTCTTTGGGGATCACCGAATGGAAGTGATCAAACGGTGCGGATTGGAAATTGCATGGTGAAAGTGGCAATTATTGCCAAGTTGTTTGTTGGTGGAAAATGGAGACATTGGAAATTTTACTGCACTTCCAATTCATCAAAACACAATTTTCGTTCGATTCGATATCTCCTTGCTTACAATCATTTAAACACAGAAGTATGATGATCTGAGGGACTAGTCGTTGAAGATCTATATCCGGCCGGCCGGAAAGTTCAGCCCCCGAGGACTCGCGGAGCATTTGCAGGAGAAACACTGTGATTAGATTAGTTTTCAGAAACAACGAGGCGGCGATTTGTGATCTACTCTCTTTTTTTAGAGTTCTGCAAACATGAAATCGTCTGGACCAAGTTTGCGAAATTACAGACGAAAGTTCAAGAAGAAGATAAATGGAAGTGGGCGTACAAAGAGCAAACAGCTGAGAAGAATCAGGATTCGTTGTCAGATGTGGATCGGACTATGCGTACCACCATCGACTTCCTTCGAACAAACTTGCCCATCCATTTCGGATGCACGTCTTGATTACAGATGAACATGACCACTCCGTCGAGTGTGAACACCAGAATCAAGGAATAAGCGCCGAAGAGGAACTGCCACCAGATCTCGGAACGCATTCCACAAATGAGGTAGGCGTTAGTCATGTCCCACAGTTGGAGACAGTCCTGGATGAAACTCTGAAACTACGGAACGTCTTCTGAAAGAGCATAAGAAGGTGTACCTGCGTGAACATGATCTTCCAGTGTCGTCTCCGTTTCCTGGCCTCTTCCTCTCTGATTCCTACTTGCCTTCTCGTCAGAAGTCGTCCGAAACTCGCGAGATTGAACGAGTGAGTCGTCAGAGTGGCACTTGCCACTACCCAAATGGCCGTGCTTCCGAGTGTGCTGGCGCATCCGTCGAGAGATTCTTCTCGCCAAAGGAAGTAGCTCGAGTCGAACACGTACCCGCAACCTTCTGGAAGCACCTTCGTGCAGTTTCAGACAGTTTCAGACATCTCCACGACTAACCTGGAAACGTCAATGCGCCGAGTACACTGACAATTAAGAGAGAGACGAAAACGACCCATTCGGCGAGTGGGACTGTTTTAAGTTGCCGGAGTCCGAGAGGAAAGTACAGGGCGTAGAACCGATTGCACGCCATGCACACCGACATCAGGGTGACTGGAATGGAGAGTTGAATATGATAAAGAAGGCGGAAGAGTTACTCAAGACGTAGGCACAGGTGCAAGACATCATCCCGATCTTCCGATAGACCTCGTTCGGAAGATCGGAGAATTTGAGGGATAACGCGGTGACCGGAAGCACCCAGAAGAGGAAGGCCGAGCAGATGACGGCGTTGGCCATCGCCTTCACAGTGCACATCTTCTGGAAGCCGGTGGACTTTGCCTTGCGAGTGAGGAACTTGAAAAGAAGAAATACGTTGAACGAAGAGCCTATGAGAGTCGTCTGAAACTTATGAAGAGAAGTTGGGAGAGTGCGGAGGAAACTGACGAGGAGAGTGGAAGTCCACGCGTAGACGAAGAACCATCGGTCCATGGCCTCACTGGCCGGCAGCTCGGGGAGTTCGGGAAGTTCAGTGGACATGCTCACCTACACTGAAATGCAAGTGCTCAAAACATTTTCTCGACAGAACACTTATGAACCTTCAGATTGACTTGAAACAGCAATTTCTACGGAGTCCTGGCCGACTTGATTTGATTAGTTTCAAGACAACGAGGTCAATGATCACTCGACAGCTCTGCTCCGAAACGAAGTGAAGAAGGCAACGAATTCTTCTTTGTGCTCGAATTTTGTTATAATCATCAGGCATCTCGATTTCTATTTCAATTACAGGTTATATCCGCTCATTATTTTTTCGTGCTGACAATAAATTGTTAGACATAAATCAGTTTCGGATCAGCAGAGAGGGACCACTGACGTCTTCTGAACTTTGCCTCTCGATTCCAGAAGTCGTTTCATGAATGCCGGATGGAATTCAACGTGGCAAACTATCATAATGAGTCTGAAACTTGACTTTTATCCGTGAAATGTGAACGATACTGACGCGTCTAGCGTGACAGCCAACATGAAGACGAAAGAGACGCAAATGAACTGGAACCACTGATTTTCGATCATCAGAAAGACGACGAAGTACGAGGAGACGATGGGAACGAACTGACAGCAGTCCTGGATGAAGCTCTGCACGAACAGGATCTTCCACTTCTTCTTCCGTTTGATGACGTCGTCCTGCTTCAGACCGCTCGTCTTGAACGTCTGAAGACGTACGAAAGTGGCCAGATTGAAGAGGTTCGTGGTTCCCGTCAGCACGAAGACGATCGTCGGAATGTAATCGGGCGCTCGATTGCGACAACTCGAGTAGAAGTACTCACGACGCCATCTGAAGACGTCGGGGTCGTAGATGTAGCTGCATCCTTCCTGTGATAAGAAGAAGCAGAAGGTGAGGAGGAGCGCGAAAGAGGCCAGAATGGCTGAAGGCGTGAACGGAACCGTCTGGAATCGTTTGAGCCCAAATGGGAAGCAGAGAGCGAAGAAGCGATTGCAAGAGGTGCACAGGTTCATGAGGTAGTCTGAAACTTTGCTGAAATTTTAGAGAAAGGGAGAGAGGGATCGGAAACTGACTGAAAAAGAAGGAGCCCGACGCGGAAATGACGCCGATCACCTTGCTGAGAGTGTAATTGAGATCTGCGAATCGGATCGAGAGAGCGGTGATTGGGAAGATCCAGAAGAGGAAAGTGGTCGAGATGATCAGGTTGGCCACTGATTTCAGCATGCAAAACTTCTGGAATCCAGACAAAGAGTCCTTTTTCGAGCCGAACTTCAGAAGCAGATACAAACTGCAAATGGATCCTGACCCACTCAACTGAAAATGAGGTTTGGCTGAAAGGACACATGAAGACGTGGAACTCACGATGAGGATCGAGCTGATAGCGAAGAGAAAAAAGGACGGGGACACACCGGAACTCGATGTCATTCTCGGAAAATGAGAGAGGAATGAGCCGAAATCGGAGGAAAAGCCGATTATTATCACGAGGATAAACTCGATTGTTAGCACACCCCCGAGCGCTTTGTTTTCCCGTTCCGACGGCTCCGTTCTCTGGTTCGTTTCATTGATTCGCAGAAGAAGATGCCTTGGGCGCGATTTCAATGACAGCGCCGCGTTTCGCCTGACAGCACCTCTTCACCCAGTGGGGATGCACGTCGGAATGACAGATGAACATGACGAGACTGTGAACGGTTGGATTTTGGGGTGGGGGCCTTTTGAATGCGTACCCGTCAAGTGTGATCACTAGGATGAGGGAGTAGTTTCCGAATAGGAACCGCCACCAAATGTCCGGTCGCATCCAGATGATGTAGTAGGAATTGGCAATGTCCCAAAGTTGGAGGCAGTCTTGGATCACACTCTGAAACTGTTAATTGTCGCTTCAGAACCCAGCCGGAATGCGTGCCTGCGTGAACATGATCATCCAACGTCTTCTTCGTTTCCTGGCTTCGTCCTCTCTCAGTCCGACTTGCTTCTGAACCAGAAGACGTAGGACGGTGGCGACGTTGAAGCAGTGGGTGAGGAACGTCGTTGTCGAGACGAGGTACGGAATGAAAACTGCAATTTTGCCGGCGCACTCCTGCGACTCGTCTCTCCAAAGGAACAAGTTGGAGTCGAAGACGAAGCCGCATCCTTCTGGAAACGCACTTCGGTTGGAGTAGGGAAGTGTGGAGGTACTACCTGGAAGTGCGCCTGCACTGAAAGCAGTTATCGAAACGACACAGATGACGATGACCCACTGAGTCAGAGGGATTCCACCGAGTCTCTTGATTCCGAACGGAAAGTAGAGGACGTAGAAGCGATTGCAAGACATGCACACTTGGATGAGAGAGTCTGAATGACAAGTGTTCACAGACGGAAGGGTATGGGGAGAGGTGTTACTGAGGAAGTAGGACCAAGTGCACGAAATGAGACCGATCTTCCGATTGACAGAGTTGTTGAGCTGCGAGAACTTGAGAGACATCGCCGTCACCGGAACGACCCAGAAGAGGAACGAGCAGCAGATGATGGAGTTGGCCACCGACTTCACCGAGCACATCTTCTGGAAGCCCGTCGTTTTCGTGGTGCGCGTCATGAACTTGAACAGCAGATACAGATTGCACAATGAGCCAGCGAGTGCTGTCTGGAAGAGTTGGAATTGTAGGAGAATCTGGCGGAAGAGCTCACCAGGAAAGTGGAGTTCCAGGCGAAAAGGAAGAAGCCTTCGGACATGGCGGCACTTGCCGGGAGCTCCGTGAGCAGCGAGGACATTACGAGACAGACTGACGTGTTTTCGAGCGGTTTTTCGAGGGAAAGAGATCGATTTTGGACTCGAAATTATAGAGTGGAAGGTGTGTTTGTGTGATGAGAGATTGCATGTTTATTCGAAGAGACTAGAGAGATTCGGTCTCCGAAAGCCTATGATTTGGGTGCAAACAGTGGAAACACAAACAAGTACTCGGTACAAATTAGACGACTTCATTGATCATCCGACCGTTTTCAGCCAGTTACAGACTGCACTTGATTCAGCGAAACGTTTCGCCTCGTCATTCTCTCTTTCAGCCATTTGGGATGACACTCCGAGTTGCAAATGAACATGACGAGTCTGGAAATGAAGTGGGATGACGTGGCAGTCCATTCCGTCGCCTACCCATCCAACGCAGTCACCGTTATGAACGAGAGCGTCACGAAGAGGAACTGGAACCAGGGGGCGGAGCTCAAATTGACGATGTAATAGGAGTTGAGAGTGTCGAAGAGCTGGAGACAGTCCTGTATAACGCTCTGCGTGAACATCATCATCCATCTTCTTCTGCGTCGATCCGCGCTCTCTTTGCTGAGACCGCCCATTTTGATCACTAGAAGACGTGCTCCGGTTGCCACGTTGAACGAGTTCGTGATGATTGTGGTGCCGAAGATGAGGAAAGGAAATATGGTGGCGATCTTCTTCGAGCACTCGTGCTCTTCTCCCCGCCACAAGAAGACGTTCGGGTCGAAGACGTACCCACATCCGACTGAAACACGATTTCAGGGGATAGATGACGTGTTTCTCATCAGAAGACTCACCAGGAAGAGTGATGACACTGAAAACGGTGGCGATTACGATGGAGATGCCGATCGATATCTGAGTCACTGGAACAGCCCTCCAGATTTTGATTCCGAACGGAAAGAAGAGCGCGTAGAAGCGATTGCAAGCCAAACAGACAGCCAGGTGGGAGTCTGTAAGGAATGCGGACTTCTGAAACTGCACAAGTCTGGAAGTCACTCAGAAGATATGCCCAGGCGGGTGCGATTGTTCCGATTGTCCGATTGGCGAGGTAGTTGAGTTGCGAGTAGGTGAGAGAGAGCACGACGACAGGAAGCACCCAGAAGAGGAACGCGGAGCAGATGACCAGGTTCGCCACCGTCTTCACAATGCAAATCTTCTGGAAGCCGTTCGAGACGGACGCTCTCGTCACGAACTTTGCGAAGAGAAACGAGTTGCACAGTGTGCCCAATGAGCTCGTCTGCAAGCCTTTCGTTCACGATCAGAACCGAAAACAAACAAGTACCAGGAAAACAGAAGCGACGGCGAAAACGAAGAATCCATTCGACATGACGACTCGAGCCGGGAGCTCACTTGGCTCCGAGTGACCAGCGTTTCCATTCGGAGAAGCAATTTTGATTCGGAAAACGGAAGTGAAACGAAAGGATTGTTGTTTGTAGTGAGATCAAAGAGTAGGCTCTCTTCGACGAGAAAACGAGCCAAGTGAGCCGTGAGAACAAGAAAATGAAGAGTGATGTCGATGTGTTTTCGGGCAAAATACACACTTTCGTTCACAGACGGATGAGCATGTTGACTGATTCGATGCGCGAAATGAGGTCGGACAGAGGTCACGGGACACTTGTCACGGACACTACCATCATTGTCGAAACGCCTCCTTGTCCTGTCTTCCTCCTAGACTCTCCGTTCGAACATTTCCGTCGGAACCATTCTGGCTGGACGTCGGCGTTGAAAATGAACATGACCACTCTGGAATGAGAGAGGGATGCGTTGCGGTCGCGTCGCGGTTCGTGTACCCATCGAGAGTGTAGATGATGATGAAGGAAAGAGTGAGAAACAGAAACTGAAACCACAGCTCTTCACTCCATTTCCAGATGTACGTGGCGTTTATGATGTCGATTAGATGGAGACAGTCTTGGATCACACTCTGAAACCTCATTCCTCTTCTGGATCGTCACGTCTTCTGAATACCTGCGTGAACATGATCATCCACTTCTTTCGTCTTCTCGTCGAGTCCTGCTTGCTCATTCCGACCATCTTGGTCATCAGAAGACGTGCCAGTGTGGCGACGTTGAACGAGTTGGAAACGGAGGTGAAGGCGAGAATCGAGAAGAGGACGCCGTTCGAGAAGTCGTCGGCGCACTCGTCGAACTCGGGTCTCCACTGGAAACTCTCGGGATCGTACACGTAGCCGCATCCTTCTAAACGACGTCTTCTCGTTGGTTGAACAACATCTTCTGGAAGGCGCCTACTCTGTAAAGTGAGCGCCGTGACGACGGAAGTGCTGAGAACTGCCACTGAAATGAAGACGTGCGTCATCGGCGTCTTCCGAATCCATTTGATGCCAAACGGGAAATAGAGAAGGTAAAACCGATTGCACGCCATGCAGACTTGCAGCATTGGGGCTGAAACTGGAAGAGTCACAGTATGGAATCGAATCGAACAGACTGAGAAGGTAAGCCCACGTGCCGGCCAAGGCGCCGATGACGTTGTTCGTCCAGTAGGGAACCTCATCGTATGGAAAAGAGAGCAAAGTCAACGGGATGGCCCAGAAGAGGAAGGCGTTCGAGACGACGATGTTCGGAATCGTCTTGACGAGACACATCTTCTGGAAGCCATTGGACCGTCCGTCTCTCGAGGCGAACTTCACGAGCAAAAACACGTTGCACACAGAGCCCAGCGCACTTGTCTGAAAATGAAATTTCAGACTTCAACCAGTTCATTGGATGGTTACCAGGAGACAAGAGGTGATTGCGAAATTGAAGAACGCCGGCGAGAAGGCGGTTTCAGGGGCAATTTTGAGCCGGAAAAGTGTGTGTTAGGCGGCCACGTGCTTGTCAGAGTGTGACTAATAATCGAGTTGGAGAGGCTGCCAATTGGATTTCTTGCCACTGATTGGACACTAACTCTGCTCGCTTGTTCTCTATTTTCAGTGGGATGCACTTGAGATTTTCGGAATCCGTGTGGAAAATACGGGGAGGCGAATTGAGAAATGCAAATAACATGTGGTTTTCGTTTAAAAAGACCGCTTTATCATACATAATTACCGAGTATTTAGTCAACAATGTCTACTGCCATTTCATGACGTGGCACTACCAGAAAACCATCGGAATACTGTCAGTTTGTGTTAGAAACAGACGCTTTTGAAGCGACAACAATCACGTTCGAACTTCTCGTCGGCTGCATTTTGACGACCCGTCGGAACCATTCTGGGTGGACGTCGGCGTTGAAAATGAACATGACCACTCTGAAATCAGAGAGGGATGCGTTGCGGTCTCGTCGCGGTTTGTGTACCCATCGAGAGTGTAGATAATGATGAAGGAAAGAGTGAGAAACAGAAACTGAAACCACAGCTCTTCACTCCATTTCCAGACGTACGTGGCGTTTATGATGTCGACTAGGTGGAGACAGTCTTGGATCACACTCTGAAACCTCATTCGTCTTCTGGATCGTCACGTCTTCTGAATACCTGCGTGAACATTATCATCCATCGTTTTCTCCGCCGACTGGCCTCCTCTCGGTTCATGCCGACCATCTTGTTCACCAGAAGACGTGCCCCAGTTGCCACGTTGAACGAGTTGGAGGTGATTGTGATGACGAATATCATGACGAGAATCACGTCGGAGAGGTTGGCCGAGCACTCGGCGAACTCGGGACGCCAGGTGAAGAAGTTCGGATCGTACACGTAGCCGCACTCGTCCTGAAGGCCGACGGAGCAGACGCACGAGACGATGAGAATCGACGAGACGATCGAGATGTTCGCGACGGGCACTCGCTGCAGCGGTTTCAGTCCGAACGGAAAGTAGAGGACGTAGAAACGGTTGCACGAGAGACAAACTTGCAGGAACGGGGCTGGAATTCAGAAGACGTCATGGATCATCAGAAGGAGACGTGACACTCACTGAAAAGGTAGGCCCACGAGCCGGCGAGACTCCCAATGATGCTGTTCAAACGGTACGGTAGCTGGGAGTAGGTGAACGAGAAGGCCGTCACCGGCACTACCCAGAAGAGGAAAGTGAAACAGATGACGAAGTTGGGCAGTGTTTTCACGAGACACACTTTCTGGAATCCGTTCGTTTTTCCGTCTCTCTTCAGGAATTTGTAGAAGAGAAACAAGTTGACCGTCGCGCCGAAAATGCTCGTCTGAAAGTGGATCAACGGCTGCTTTTGGTGGCTGCTTTCTGGCTCACAATTAGACAAGATCCGATGGCGAAGACGAAGAACCCTGTGGAAAGAAGGGCACTCGCTGGAAGCTCTTCTTCTTCTGGAGGCGGTTCTGTCGCATTTTGAGGAGAGGAAATCTTGGCTGTTTGGACACAGTTTGGACGGAAAGAGCCGTAGAGAGTGTAGCGGAAAACGGCGCTCGAATGTGAGGAGAAAATTCAATTTTCTTCTCTCTTTTTGGTGTCTGATCGTGTTTTTCTCCTTTTTCAGAAAGATTAGCTTTCTTTTTTGAGTGGCACACTTTGCGTAAAACTGAGACAGGTGAATTTTGACAAATGTCGAAGTTTAGAGGACCAAACGGATCAATGAAACAAGTCCTATTCAGTTTGCTCTGTTCATATAACTGCTCAGAGGAGCAGGCCACTACGGCTCCAAAATGAATGGCTCCGTGCGGTCATCAAGCTCCGAAGAGCTGCTTCACGCTCGCGACCCGCCCGTCTCCCAATCATCGCAGTTGGCATCTCTACCAATTTGATGGGAATTACGAGATACATACTGCAGAAATGATTCTGTATAGTATGGTCTCAATAATACCGGCGTGCCCCTCCAACTTCATGTGTGCGTGCGGCCGACATCTCGCGGGTTCCGCCTGCCACTATACACTGCGTGCGAAGTGGGCGGGGCTTATAGCGGCGTTTGTTGCGGAAGGGGGTGATGATAGTTTTTGATAGATTTGATTCGAATTCCGTTCGAAAAACATGAAAACACAGAGATTTCCATAATTTAGGGAACTTCGGTGCCATTTTTCCATAGAAAACCACTATAAAACAGCGATTCAAAACAGAAAGAACACGAGAAACCGACGAAAAATATGATTTTCCTCACAATTCTCTGTGTGTTTCTGACTAGTGAAGGTGATAAAAAGAAGGATCTAGTGCGAAGAGAAGTTTGAAAAGTGTTCAGTTGCGAGTCAGACGACCCCTCCGACCACCTCCACCACCTACCCTTCCACTCAATCGTTCGGCCCGTGCACCAGCAGTTTCACTCCGTTCAATGGTTCTAACTACGCGGTGAGTTGTCACGGTGCGTGACAAACGGACAACTCTTCAGTTGATCGAAACCAACTTCGATTGGTTCACCTCGAATGCGATATGCCAGAGCTGCGGCGGATACATGATGGGTTGGCCCACTTCCGGAGAGCGCACTTTCATCGACCGTCAGTTTTCTAGAAGCACGTCTTCTTCAGAAGTCTCGCATCACTTCAGAAACTCTCGGAGCCGGAGTGGCGGCGTGGAGCTCCGCGTGGGTCAACCTGCGAACCGACTTCTGGTGTTCTTTCTACGTCATCAACTCGATCAAACAGTTTTCGGGAACCAACTGCGAGAGCAATTTGGGCTACGTCCTTTGCAAGAAGGACGTCTAACAACGAGAATCAGATTTATTCGTTTCCAAAACAATCGTTCGAATTCCGAATTAGCCAGTTTTCACAAGATAACATATTTGGGAAAGTTGGGGTTGATTTTGCTCTTCACCTCGAGATACTTTTTGAATTTCGCCAGGAAGAGGGGAAGATCGAACGTGAAGTCGGTGTTGAGAAGGACGGCGCGATCCACGAAATCGAGCTCCGTGTGCTCGAGCTCGACGCCGCAGAAGATCGGAAGTTTGACGCCGCGCCGATTCATCGCGAATCGGAGACGCTTCTTAACTTGCGGCCACAGGACTCGCGGGACGACGAACGAGAAGAGCTTCTCGATGGGCGCCGCGAGAGGACCGCCGAGGCCGAGCTGCAAGTGTGCTCCATGGTGGGATGCTCATCTCGGCCACCTTCATGACTTACGTCGAAGACGTTGACGTCTACATTTGTCAGCGAGACGTCTCCGAAGATTCGCGAGTGCCGCACCGTCGGCTTCAGCGTCACGTGGAGTTTCGTGTTGGCGTGGAGCACGTCGTGCAGCTGCTCTCTTCCGTGGAACACAATCGACACGTTTCCGGACAATTGAACGCGCGCTCCCAGATCGGCATCGATTTCCAGCCGTGGTTGTCTGAAATAGGGAACGTCTCCTCTCAATAATGCTCCCCGATTCTGGTGCGAACTCTTTTCCATACTCAGTCAGATTGGCCGAGACTTCCACGTAGCACTTGGAGCACACGGCTCGCGACAACTTCTGGAGAAGCTTCGGCAGCGCGGAAGGCGTGTAGCGTTGCTTGAAGTTGCCGAGATCGTACATGTAGATGTGGTGGAAGAGTGTGTTCGGAATGTACTCGGAGAGCAGAATGCCCACCATCTTCTTGTCGAGCCGCGTCTTGTTGAGCACCTGCGGCTGCTGGGCAGAGTCGGCCTTCCAGCCATTGAACAGAATGCCTCCGTCCAACCCGATGATCATATCCTGAAAGAAGGGCGGACTAGGACTTATCCAACTCTCGGCCCTACGTCGTCAGTGAAAGTGGGCGGATGGTTGACGGAGAGGTCGACTCCCCAGTAGGCGTTGTCCTTGACGCCTCCGTCCGGATGCATCATCGTGTCCGTCACGTTTTCTTTCTTCGGCTCCTCCTTCTGAATCTCCTCGACGTCTTCTTCCTCTTTGCCGTCCGCCGTCTCCACTTGACACAGAGAGGCTCCCAGCTCGGCCAGATTGAAGTCGTTTGGGTTCGACGGCGACGGCTTCTCGTAGTTCGGGTTCTCCGGTTGAATCGGCTTCTGAGCCATCACAAAAGTCAGCGTTTCAACGACAGTCGTGCAGACTGCGTTGCGAAGCGATGAGACGATCTGCGAGAATGAGAAGCGGGCGTTGAGGTTTGGAAGTGCTCCCATACCTCATTTTTCATATACCCCTGGAAAGAGATCAGACTCGAATCGGGCGGGAAGACCAGAGACAGGTCGGCATGTGTCACGTTACACACCGGTGCCGTGACGGTAGTCGTGTAGTTGTACTCGAAATGGAGCTCCGACTCGATCGAGAGCTCGCGGAGCTCCGCCGTGAAGTCTCCCTCGTAGGATAGGAAGGCTACGCCGACGGTCGCGTGAGCGCTCGCCCTGAACGACGCCAGCGAGATGTTGTAGGCGACTCCCTTCCCTTCGATGAACTTCGCACTAATGTTCGGCTTCGCCACATTCGAGATGTGCAGTTTCGAGATCGTCGCCAAGCTCTCCTCGATGTCCGGAGGGCTCAGATTGTTGAGAATCGCCGGAAGCGCGTCCGACGCGAGTTCTGCAAGAAGAAAGTGCGCTCTAGTGCACTTTCACACGGGCGGCTCACCTGCCACGTAATCCACTGCCTTCTGGTTGAGTCTGACATAAATTCCAGCCGGCGGATACTCATTCTCAGCACAAAAAGTGCCGGAGTTGAGGAGTGCGAGTACGAAAATCCACGAGATCTCTCGCATGTTTCCGACCGAAAAGTAGAGAAAGATGTGAATTGAGTTGCGAAAATCAAGAAAAAAAGGAGAGGGATGCTCCGTTGGGACGTCGTTTTGCGGCTGCTCCCAAACTGCCCTGTCGTCCGCCTCGTCGCGCCGAGAGAGCGTGCGAAACGGAGAGACAACAGACAGCTGACGGCTGTATTTTTATGATTAATCAGACTAGGCGTGACCCGGAGAGCAGAAGTCCCGGAGAGAGCAGTTGGATGGAGGGAAAGGGGCAGTGTAAAGTGATCGATTGGATGGGAGGCTGGGGAACAATATTTCATGAAGAACAGGCGGGGAACAAGAGAGAGCAATGAAAAGGTTAACGTTTCGCTTGCTTCTTTTTCGGCTCTTTGATCAGTTCGGGAATGTTCGAGTCGTTCGCGTGCTCCAGGAGCTGCTCCGTGTTTTTCTCGAATCTGCTCTCTTTCCACAACTCATAGAGGTAGAAAAGAACGTTCCGGACGTGCGGGCCCTTCTGAACTCCGGCCTCCATCAGATGACGACCGGTCACCGGGAACGTCGGCGTCACGTAATCCTGAATCATTTGAAGACGTGGCTCTTCGGCGAGCACACTTATCGCTAGTTGAACGAGTCGCTGACGAAGACGTTCCGGCTGATTCTCGTGTCCGGGGCGGGCTTCCAGATCGACGATCCGATCGATCCACCAGTCGTCGTTTGACAGATTCTCAAGGGCTGCTTGGCGATGCTGAAGAACGAATTCGCCGAGAAGACGTTCGTCGTTGGAGAGTTTCATTTTTTGGTGGAAAGCTTCAATTTGACCTTCGTTCTCACATAAACAAGCGATCATCGTCATCGGTTCGACTAATTTCGGGAATCGAGAGAACACCTGGAAACATCGGATATGCAGGTCTCGATGGAATGAGTATCCCACCTTATTGAATCTTTCGAGATTGCACTTCTCCGGCAACCCGAGGTGTTCCTGGAGACCGCACGTCTCCAACATAGTTGTGACGACGTCGTAGGCCATCCGTCCAACTACGATCTTCTTCAACTCTACCCAGATTCTTTCAGCACTGAGGCCTTTGATTCCGTCACGATTCTCGATGATCGCTTGTATCGTGTCCGGTTCGTGTTCCGGAGAGTTTGCGATGCGACCAAAGAATCGGAAGTATCTGAGAAGGACTTTGAATTTTCTATGAATACCAGTGGATACCTGAGAATTCGGAGATAGTCCTCCTGAATCCGCTGTCTTGCGTCCCCCACAAACGCGATTCTGCGGGTCTCGATGTCGTGAATACCGCCGAAATAGTCGACGACGGTTCCGTCGAGGCTAAGAAACAGAGAGTTGATCGTGAGATCCCTCCGATTGGCATCAAGCTGCCAGTTCGTTGTGTACTCCACTTTCGCACGTCTTCCATCGCAGACGGTGTCCACTCGAAGTGTCGTGATCTGCAAAACGTCCCTTCAGTGGCCACAATCTCTCGTCTTTTTCGATTCTGATCTCCCGTTTTCACACCTTTTTGTATCCAAACACACACCACAAAACGGCTCTGATCAAGGCAAATAGAACGGGAACGATGACTAATTGTTGCATAAATTCGAATGAGACACTTGGCAACCGAGTTTCTGGCTGCGAAACGCGCCCATTTCATGTGAATCGCACCTCGAAATTTTCGTTTTGGTCGATGCGACACGTGATCGTCCCGTGCTCTTCTCCTCGTTTGTGGAGCATCCGGATGCTCTCCTGCTCGAACATCTCCTTCATTTCAGTAGGCGTCGCCGTGCTCGCAAAGTCCACGTCGGCCGGTCGAATGTTCATCAGAAGGTCTCTGACGGCGCCGCCGGCGATGCGAAGCTCATAGTCGCGAGACTGGAAGAGGTCGCGCAGTTTGCACAGCTCGGGTGTGAAAAGAGCCCGGAAGTCGTCGGAGTCGATTTTTTTCGTGATCGGCTCGATAGTCTCCATCACGTAAGCCGGATTTCTCATGTTTGTTCCTGTCGAAGTTCGACGAAAAGTGTTGAAGATCGATGAAGTTGTCACCAGAACTCGTTTCATACACTTCCTGAAAGGGATATAGTATTCTGAAAATAAAGTCTATATCACGGAAAAGTACAATTGAAAAGGTGACAAAATGGGAGGAAAAGTTGAAGAATCGATGAATATCCGGGTGCATTTTATTACAGGTTCAACTGGAACTTCAATATTTTTGATTCTTCGAAGACACATAGAGACAAATCACTTCTAGTTCTAATTATGACCACATTCAATTATACAAAATAAGCATGAAAAAAATAAAGATTAACATTGCGAAAGCGAGAACAGTTGAGGGAAAAGACATGCAATGGCCGGTCGATTGGGAGGATAAAACGGTAATAAAACGAGGAGGATAAAAATTGTGCAGTTGTTTGATTTCACGATATTAGCATTTGATTTGCAATATTAAATTAAGTAATTTACATGAAAATGTACGGTAAAATAAGCGATGAAAAGTGTGGGAAAAGCTCGAGTAGGTCGGGGAAATAATGACTCCAAAAAGGTTTGGGCAACGAAAAAATAAAGCATTTTCAGTGACTGGATGGGATGGGGTGTGATTTTAGCCAAATTTCAGATAAAAACCCGAAAGTGTCAGTGTTGAAGTAAAGAGAGAAATTACAGTTCAGATTCACACACAAAAAAAAGCGGGATAGATTGTATGATATGGATAGAAGAGCAAGTGGGGGGAATGTACATGTGGACCCTCAAAAAGGCAATGTACAGAATGCCGCCAGGGCAAGATTAGGGGTAGGGCGAGTCGAAGTCTAGCAGTATCACTTTCGTTTCCTCCGTGTTGTTCCGAGAACCGACAGCGCACGCGAGCAACGTAGACGTCGAGCAGAGACGCCAGATGCAACCGCCTTGGCCTCCAGAGTCCAGATTCACGAGGTCGCGGATAAGGGTACCTGGAGAGAGAAAGAGAGTTGCTTTGATGTTCTCCGTTTCCACTCAAACCTCTTTCAACATCCCATAACTTGACGGTTCCGTCGTCGCTGCTGGTTGCCACCATGTGCTTGCCGAACCATTGCAGCGAAGTGATTGCGGAGCGGTGCCCGCTGAGAACGTGGATACACTGGCCACCGTCTTTGATGTCCCACACCTGAAATCAATTTTCTCGTTTCGTTAGTTGTCAGTTTGGTGTTCGTTTCTCTCATGCTTTGTGTATGTGTGCTTTGTAACCTTCAAAGATCGAATCGAAACGACAAGCACACCTTTGTTTGGCATCGAAAATCGTCGACAAGTCCCGTCGATTGTATTGTGGATACAAACGACAAAAATTAAACACGCAAAGATCCGAACCAATTCGATTTTGATCTCGGCTCAAACAAAGCGTGCCACTACTTACTCTGACATGGCTGTCGGCGTTGCACGAGACGAGAATGTTGCCCTTCAGCTGCATTCCCGACGTGAGTGAGGTGTGCCCGTGCAGCAGTGCGATGCACTCTTGGCCTTCCGGTCGAGTGAAGTCCCAGACGCGAATGGTGGTGTCCAGAGATCCGGAGCACACAATCGATCGCTCGCTTTCGAACTGAAAAAAAAAAGAAATGGCTTAAAGAAGGTTAATTCTTTCGAACGGAGCCTTACAATAAGAGAGTAGACTCGGTTGGTATGTCCAGTCAGCGTGCGCACACAGACGCCCAAGAGCGCGTTCCAGATCTTGACCGAGAAGTCATACCCTCCGGAAACGACAGTGACTCCGTCGAACTGAACACAGCGAACGGCGGCGTGGTGCCCGATGAGTGTGCGCATGTGAGCGCCGTCCTGGACGTTCCACAGACGGAGCGTCGCATCGCGAGACCCGGTGACAAGCCTGAAAGAAGACGTTCCTAGAGATAGGAGAGAAGAGGAAGCGAACGTTGTTCCGGACATGGCCATGCATCGCACAGTGGATGTGTGTCCCTGGAGGGTGTGCATGAGACCTCCGTCGTGTCCACTCCACACCTGCAACCCTCCTTCTCTATAGCTTCTTTTTCAGAGTCCTTTACCTTGACAGTCCGATCGGTAGACCCGCTGACGATGTACTTCCCGCACTGCGAGATCTGCGACGTCCAAACGCCGCCAGTGTGACCGACAAGCGTGTACTTGACCTCTCCTTTGTCGATGCTCCACACTTTCAGAGTGTTGTCGTCGGAACCCGTGACCAGAAGATCGTCGTGTATCTGCATGCATGTGATGACGTGGTCCTCGTGAGAACGCAACACCGCCGAGCCCATTATGTTGTTCGAAACCCAGTTTCTCTCTATTTTATCAGCGCGAAGAAACTTCGACTTGTCCGGGGCGCGCTCGAAAAGCCTGAAGAAGTGGGATTCGAAAAATATCGGCAAAGATTAGCAGACTGACTCTCCGAACTTCTGAAGTTTTATGAACCGATGCATGGGAAGCTCGGATGCATGAATGTGATCGGGAATGTTGACTCCGAGAGCGACCGCTGATGCGTGCCACGCGCCGTTCACTCGGTCCGTCGGGTCCGGATGGACGACCAGCGCCGATTGCGAGAGAGTCTTCCAGATCGTGTCAGTTTCCGAGGCGTATCTCCAGTTTTTCGAAACTCGCGCTACTCTCATCAGGTCAGCTCCTTTCAAATTGTGCAATATTTTCATACCGAGCTGCAAATTGAAATGCAATTTTTTTTCGAGACAGAGTGTGTTACCTCCGGAGGCAGGCAGGAAAGGAAGTCTCTCTGGAAGTGCGGCTCGATTTCGGCTCTCAAATGGCGGAGGTTCTGCATGTTCGACTCCCTGAGAAGACGCGAAAACAGATCCATCTGCTCGAGAGACGACAACTCCTGCAAATTACAGAAGTTTCTAGAGGGAAAACTGATCAATATCAATTTCCCGCACAAATTTGCGCCCGTCAAGGCAAGCGAGAGCTACATGTTTTCAAATATCGACTTTTCTCATCGATGAATCATGTTTTCCTGTTCATGCCATCCACTTCATATTTGTTGTTCTTTTTATGTAGATTTGATTAATTTCTGTCACATGGGGTATTGTTTACCTTGAAAAGTGCGACAATTCTCTCGACACGCGGATTGACGTCATCGATTCTCGTCGGCGAACCCGAGAGATCCAGCTTTGCCTGCAGAGGGCTGAAAATGAAAGAATTGCAGATGAAAAAACTGCATATCAATTAATTTACGATGCTAAGTTTTCGACGGTGAAGCTGGAAGCGGATCCGTTGCTGTACGACTGCTCCTCGCAATTCTGCTGAAAAGATACGCTGTTCAGTGACTTCAGATTGAGACTCAATCACTGGCAGTTGAAATTAGCTGCGTTAGGTTACGTACATCAAGAACATCGAATTCCATAGCCTCGCCGAGAGGATCTTGATCTTCCGGCGTCATCGATCCGTCGTCCATTGCGACTTCATTCCGTGGCCACATGGGACTGAAAACAACGAAAGAATCGTATTGATTGTTTCGAAATACGCTTGAACGTCCGGTTTGTCCGGTCAAAACCGCAATAAACTGACTGATAAAATCGTGGAAAAAGACAACAAAACTCGGCACGCGATATGCGCCAGCACTAGAAGCGTGCCAATAATAAGCCCTAGCGCGCGGCTTATTATTTTTTGGCGGGTTTCCGAAAAAAGAAGCTCTATTCGCAAAAAAAAACCACATTTCCACAGCCAATTCGCAGTCGCACACGAAACTGGGCCAGCTTGACATAAAATGCATACGAAATTGGGTGATCGAGGAGAAAATGTGGAGGAACAGAGGGACAATTACTCGGAAAGCCAGCAGGTGCTCGACAGACTGACCGAGGGCAGCTGCTAAAAGACGATGGATCCCGTCCTTGACGAAGAAGGAGAGCCATCTGGGAAAGACCATGAATTCAGTTAAATGACACATTTGCACGTGAAAGGAAGGGAATGGGAGATTGACCGTGAAAATGGCGCCGAGGGGGCCTGTAACTGACCGATCGTCTTCTCAGCCGTTTCCTGACGTCATCTGAAGTTGAAGACGTCGATTTCATCTGAAAACAGTCTGAAATCCGTTTCGAGCTCATCTGGGAAGTCGGCCACTTTACCACGTGGATTCGTGCCGATGATCCGAGTGTATCTGATGTTTCGGCCGCCCCCTTCGTACTGTTTGCCCGTGATCTGTCGTCCCATTTCTGGAATGTTTGCCATTTTCAAACAACGCGCAGTTCTCTTCTGCTTCTACATTGTCCAGATATCAAACATCTCACTTTTCAAAACAACCGTTCCAAATGATCACCATCAGCTCCTCTTCCAGTCACGGGCTCCTTTTCGAGCAGAAGAGCCCCAAAATAGTGCGTGAGCAGCGGTAAGAAAGGATCACCGAATCGGATCACTGTAGCTCGCGAACTCGCGTTTTCAGTTCGAAAAAACGAATAGTTCTTCGCGCAGTGGCAGTCAATTTTCTCGTTTTGATCTACTATTACGGGTACTCGAATTCTGAACTCATTGAAGGTAAAACCTGTGAAAACCAAAGATTTTCATTCACTTTCAGCCTCATTTTCAGCCAATTTCATCGATTTCATCCCTCCTTTCATCAACATCCGATCAGATCTTTTCGTGAGTTCTCCCGATGCTGAAACAGATTTCAGCGGCGAGCTGTGCAATTTCAGATTGCTCCAAAATACAAGATTCTCTCGTGCGGAATCCGAAAATCCATGTCCCAATTGCTCATAAACATAATGTGTCTGTTGCACAATGAATCCGAATTCCGGCGCCAAAACCGGTCTCTGAATGACACGTGGATGTCTGAAAGGTGCGGCCGGTTTGTCCGAAACTCCAGAATCCACGTGGGATTTCAGAGTCTGCGAGCACACCGATCAGTCGTTTCATGTTCCGCGCGAGAAAGTGGAGGACTCGAAGGATCTCACAAAGTTCGCCTTCATTCGCGATCCGTTCGATCGATTCATCTCGTTTTACTTGCACATTTGTCTCCAGTAAGCGATTACTGTAGTTCTGTCGGGGAAAGAGGGCGTGGCTTGAAGAGGAAGAAGTGGATCAAAAGAAGTCGTTTCAGTGAGAAGGAGTGCTGGGAGTGCGACGACGACATGCGATGCGTTGTGAGGAACGTCTACAGAAGTCTGCGTCGTTACGAGCAGAATCCGGATGAGAAGACGTCGAGTCTGGTGGACAGACACGCGGCGCCGATCTCCTGGAACTGCGACTTCCAGACGAACCTTCCCGACTACCACCTCATCCGAATCGGTCCCGACGTCGAGAATCGGAGACACGCCGTCACGGAACTTTCTGGAATTCTCTCGAAACGCGGAGTTTCCGACGACATCATCAAGCGGATATCGAACGAATCGATGAGTGAGTGAAGCGACCGGAGAACATCTTCTGAAGTGTCCGTTTCCAGCCAGCGAGACGTCTCACGGTACGCACAAGTCTTCTGGAAGACTGAAAGCCGAGAAGCAGATAGAAGAAGACGTCGTCGTGCGAGAGTATCTGCACAAGATCTACTTCTTCGACTACCTCATCTTCCGATTCGATCGGTCTCATCTCGACGAGCGATATCGCCTTCTCTTGGACTTTTGGGATCGTTTTTGAATCGGAAGCTAATAGAAATCTTCATTTTTCAATAGTTTCTAGACATTTCGGGAACAAGAAGAAGCATTTGATTTCGAGATCTGACTGAAGGCCGTTCCGCGCGGATTCCGCCTACCACCGCATGTAGTATTGAGGGCCGCCCGGCGCCGGAAACGGAAAGTTGAAGGCGGCTGCGGCGGCGGCGGCAGCTGCACTTCCAGGAGGATACGGTATCTGAAAACGAACACACAGTGGAAGTGCGCTCTACCGCACACCTACCCCGAACACGCCGCCCGTCTTCATCGACGTCTTCGGATCCTCTTCGTCGTCGTCCTTGTCGTCCAGTTCGATGGAATACTTGCTGAAAGCGCATCTCTCTTCTCTGGCTGAAACGACTGACGACTCACTCGTCGTCGTCGTCGTCTCCGGGAGGCGGCGAGCTTCCGTCGTCGCTCTGTCCGAGGCCGCTCATCGCCTTCTCCTTCTCCTGTCTCTTGCACTTGTACCGATGGTTTTGGAACCAAATCTTGACCTGAGTCGGCGTCAACCGGATCGAGTTCGCCAGCTGCTCCCTTTCCGGAGCCGTCAAGTACTTGGCCTGCTTGAATCGCCGTTCCAGTTCGTAGACCTGTGCCTGGCTGAAAAGCACTCGCCGCTTCCGTCGCTGCCCCATCGAACTCATCGAGAACTGGTGATTCATCGCCGATCGGACCGGATCCATCGGAAGCACTGGAACGGAACGGATCGTCTTCACAGACAAGAAAAGAGAAAGGCTTACGAGCTGCAGCTGCCGCGAACCTCGCCTCGTTTCCCTGGTACCAGTTGCCCTGGGATCCATTGTATCTGAAGATGGAACGCTTTCAGAATGATCAAGAAAAGAGACAAACTCACCCGGGAGGGGGTCCGAACGGTGCTCCAAAATAGTTGGCGGCGAGTCTCGCCGGTCCGTACGGGAACGCGGCTGCTCCGTTTCCCGAAACGGCGGCTCCGTTGAGTCCGGACTGTGCGGCGGCCATTTTGAGCAGCTGCTGTTGGACGCGAGCTGAACGAAGCGAGAGGAAGAATGAGGAGGACGGGGCGAAGGGAAATGGAGTGAGGAGGAGGAGCCCTCAGAACCACTTCACACCCATTATTGCTTTTGATTCAGGCGGCCGGCCCCCGGGACGGAATGAAAAACAGGGGACGAGACACTGACAAGTGGCATATTACATGCGACACAAACACGAAACGATACGTTTTCGTGTGTGTGTGTGTGTGTGTGTGTGTCGAATGTGTCGCGTGACGTGACTCACCTAAACTCTCGAAAGGCGACAGAATACTGTTGACGGAGAACTTGGACGTCGACGTCTTCGGCTTCTTCGAGCTGTCCTCTTCCGAATTCTTCTCCTCTTCTGGCTCCTCGTCTTCTTCTCCCTCATTTTCTTCCTCTTTCTTCTCCTTTTCAGGTTTCGGGGAAGGCGACTGAAAATCGAGAAATGTATAGAAAAAGGAAGAAGAAGAGCGAGTGTGAGATGTTTGCAACTCGTGAGCTCCGAGAGCAGCAGCCTCTATTGGATGGGACCAAGTTAAAAGTGGGCGGAGCTTCTGCGACGAGTCTACGGTACCTCTTTTTCGCTCATCTTTTCCGGAGAAAAAGTAGATTTTCGACAAGTCCCAACGACTTCTCCTTTCAGTGGTTTCCGGATGGAATCAGCGAGAAATGGATTTTGAAGCAGCGATCTGAAAGCGTGTTAATTCAGGTGAAATTTGATGAAGATGTGGAGAACCGATAAGATCGGAAGGGGAAAATGAGAATACAGAGATAGGCGTCTTTAAAGGTTCAGGCAGTCTGAAGACGTCGTTGAAATTCGCCATCAAAGTATGAAGAGATCTTCTGAGAGCAGTAAGGGACTTTGAGATTCTAGAAGTCGTCATGCTTCTTGAAGTATCAGAAGACGTCGGACTTCCAGAAGGCGAGAAGACGTCGTCGACTCCCGGAAGGAGGAGAAGAAGTGAAGTTTCTCTCGTCTGAAGTCGTCTCGTCGTCGGGGGGCCAAAACAAAAGAGGAGGGGTCTCGGTCGCGCCGCACAAATTCGTTCTCTCTCTCAGTTTGGCCCTGATTGCCGCTTCACACGGTCCTCCTTCTCTCTTTGTCTTATTGGGTTTGAGCCGTAAACTACTACCGTAATCGCTTCTCTCGCCTCCTTCTGGCCTTTTAAATCGCATTGCGACGACGACGACGACGCCAATGAAGGAATTTTCGAAGGAGGGCCCGGAAGGATGTAATTTCATAAGACAAGCGACAAACGGATTGGAAGGGGAGGAAGAAGGCACTAAACGATCGAGAGATGGGAAGGATCCTCGGCACAGAAGTTTGAACAAAGAGAAGATCCACACAGGCCGCAACAACTTGTTGCCCTTCTGCGTCTCTTCGTCCCGCACACTCTCTCCTCGCTTTTTCCGGAGCTTCCAATCAAGAGTCTTCAGAAGAAGGAGCAGAAGAAGAAGAGCACTCGACATCCCAGTAGAAGAAGAAGAAGACGTTGAAAAGAAGACGTTGACAATGGAGTCAGTTATCAAGAGATACTTATACTTTCGGACTCTGCAACCGCCGGCTACCGTAACCCGGGGACGAGAGGGACATTGAACGGGATCAGAAGCAGATCCGATTGGAAAGGAAAATGAAAACAATCGGAAGAGAGAGAGAAGGAGACTTGGGCTGCCGCGGTTCCCACAGTAAAGAGGATGCTTCACTTCGCATAGAGCAGAGTGCTCTCTTTTCGATATCAAAGAGCCTCCCGGGGGCTCGGCGCGCGTTTTTTTGGAAGGTGGGAAGATCTTCTTCTTCTTCTTCGAGGCGGAAGGAGGACCATATGTTGCATATGTCGTGTGGCATTTGAGAAGCCGACCTGAAGGGGGCTCCACTCGGGATTACTGTAGAAGAAGGAAGGAGATGAGGGGGAGCGGGAGAGATCGGAATGAACCTGTTGGAGGAAGGTTCGAGTGAAGAAGGCGGCCTCTTCCTATTCCAAACACTTGTTGATTACCGGACGAGTGTCTCTGCGTCTCCGCGCTCTCCCGCACTATTTCCTCCAATTATCATTGCCCCCCGTCTAATTGTGGCTCGAACAGAGCTCGTTAGGATCGCTTTGATACGCCTTCTTCTTCGGCCACCACTTGAAATCGAGTCGGTGAAGTGAGCAAGTGTGTCAAGTGGTCGAGACGCAGACAGAAGCGAACGCCTCGTTCCGGAAGTCTCGGTTTGAATTTTCGAATTGAACACTGATACAAGAATGGGGACTGAAAGTCTTGAAATAAATCTGAAATTCTGAAAACAATTCTCAAGTTGATCTTCACTACATGGATTCTCAATAGAGCGCATTTGCCTTGACACTAGATCTTTGACAATTTGAATCTCCTCTCGAACAGCTGAAAATCTCGAAAACCGCAAACATCTCAAGTTGTTTCGTTGATGCGTCCCCCCGATTTGTTCGGTTCGGAAAGTGGTTATCCTTCTCATTAGAGCGCACTTCCATCCATATCCATTTGTGACCTGTCACACTGGCAGAGTGAATCGGAAAAAAAAGAAGTCGTTTGTCTTTCTGGTGACCTTCCAGAAGAAGAAGAAGGAGATTGTCATCTCCTCTTTCGTCTTCTTCGTAGAAAACAGCGAAAAAACACAACGGAAACAAGATCAGTTTCGAGAAGCGAAACGAGTTGCCACGTCACAAGCCGGGTACTTGTAAGTAGCCGAGAGTGCAAACTTCTTTCTCTCTCTCGCTCACCACCCAGAAAACAAATAGGAATTCTCTCTCTCTCACTGCCTTTCATCTTTTTTCATCTTTTTATCAGATCCCACGCAATTTCTGGACACTTCTACTCTTTTGAACTTTTAATTTGTTTGATTGCTCATGAAAACAGCTGAAACCTCGAAATCGAAAACGCTCTGACGTTTTTTGGACAAGTCTAACTGGAAGAGAGGCCGTTTTCCAGTTGAGAAATGGCAGTGCCACGTCATGACAGGGCATTCAATGCGCTCTTCTAAGCACCGGAAGTGGCGTCCGTTGTTCGTCATCCTGACTGAAGATCTCTTAATCAGAAGGCGAACTGCGGCAGGATCAAGTGTCTCCTGCAACAACAGAGAGAAGCGATTCTTCCCCCCCCCCCCCCCCCCCCCTCTCTCTCTCTCTCTCTCTCTCTCTCTCTCTCTCTCTCTCTCTCTCTCTCCCATTCTCCCGCACTGAAGGCGGCCGCCTGCACCTTCATCCGTCTCTCCGTCCCGTCGCTCTCTCTCCAGCTTCCTCTCTTTCTCTCACTGTCTCTCTCTCTGTCTCTCTGTCCGTTGTCTCGTCACAGGGGGAAACACACGGGAAGGCACCAGACGACACCCCCTTCTTTCCTCCCCAACCAAAAGACTCTCGGGTCGTTTCGCGTCTCTTCCTTTCGCTCACTCGTCCCTCGTCACACTCTACGGCCACTCCGCCTCCGCTTCTTGCTTCACTATTTCGCCGACTGTCTTCTTCTCTTCTATGCTGCCGCCTCACGGCGGGCCGAATGCGAATGGACGACGCGAGTAGGAGGCCTTCGTCCCCCCACCACGAACACAGCACAGTTTACACTATTTGCATACTATCGATTGGAAAAGTCGCTTTATCGGCAACATTTCAAGTCGTTCCCCCCTCCCCACCGCACTTTACTTTGCCTAATTCCTCTTCTCTTTATGGGTTCTGGTTTCCTTTTTGAACCCGTTTCAATTGAAAACTGCACAACAAAACCTTTTCACTTCTCTTTCTTCTTCGTTCTTTTCTTCAATTCTCTTCAAGTTTCCCTGAAAGAAGCTGTATATTGATTCTAGACCCTGTCTGCGTCTCTTCATTTCGCACACTCTTTCGTCACCTGTCTCATTTGTGCGCCCCTTTGGCAGTGTAACAAAGTGCGTTCTTCACATCGTTTCACGTCCATTTCACCTATATTTTTGCTTCCGATTCTCGTTTCTCTGCGTCTCTCCCTCGCCCCTTGCTCTCTCGTGGCCACTTCCACTGCCCGTCTGCATATCTTTCGGCTTCTCACCTCCCTCCACCCGTCTCGACCTCTCTAACCAATCTATTCTTCAGGCTTATCAGTCTTCAACACTGTTCTGGAAATGGCGACTAACGGACATGCCGCCGCCAACAACGAGAACGTGCCACCGGTGGCGCCCGTCGGCGGACACATTCCGATCGTGGTGCAGCCGATGATGGGCACCATCCCGGCGCCGCCGGTCATCGGAGGACGCGACCGTCGCTCCGAAATCTACAGATTCAACTCGGACACGCCGTTGTACGCGTCGGCGTGGAGCAACAAGAACAACATCAAGTTCCGGCTCGCCGTCGGAACCCTCACCGATGTGTCCGCCAATCCGAGGGCCCAGAACAAGGTGAGAAAAATTCGACAGAACCCATTATTATGCTGTTTTGTGGTCTGTGATAGATGGTTTCTTGTACTAGAGTACTGGCAACATGCGTTCAAGTGCCGAATGATCTGAAATGATGATGTTCCTCTGCAGGTGTCGATCGTCTCGCTGAGGGACGAGAGCGAGCTCGTCGAGACGACCTCGTTCCCGATGGATTTCCCTGCCAACTGTGTCCGCTTCATTCCGGACGTCGACGACCGGTTCCCGGATCTTCTGGCCACCACTTCCGACTGCCTTCGTCTGTGGCGCATCGTCGACGGAAAAGCTCAGCCGGACACCGTCATGGTCAATGCATCGGTAAGATCTCACGCATCCTCGTTTGCTCATCATCACGGTCTTGAGTCGTTCAGAACTCGCAATACGGCTCTCCGTTGACGAGCTTCGACTGGAACGAGATCGAGCCGCGGTTCATCGGAGTGTCGAGCGTCGACACCACGTGTACCATCTATGACGTGGACGTCGGCGCGGCGATCGGAACCACGAAACCGACGGCTCCATACACGGTCAAGACGCAGCTCATTGCGCACGATAGACCGGTGCACGACATCGAGTTCTCGAAGATCAACGGGGGACGTGACCACTTCGCGACAGTCGGTGAGTACAGTAATCCTCGGCTCACCTCTTTTATCGACGTCTTCAGGAGCGGACGGAAGTGCTCGCATGTTCGATCTGCGCGCCCTGAACCACTCGACGATCGTCTACGAGGACCCGAACAAAGAACGACTGCAGCGTCTCTCGTGGAACAAGCAGGAGCACTACTTCCTGGCGCTGTTCGCCGAGAACTCGCAGGAAGTGCACATTCTCGACATCCGCATGCCGTGCACTACGCTCTGCCGCCTCAAGAACCACCAGGGACCCATCAACGGCATTGCGTGGGCTCCGCACAGCCCCCATCACATCTGCACCGCCGGTGACGACGCGCAGGCGCTGATCTGGGATCTTCAGCACGCGCCACGACCCGTCGAGGATCCGATCCTCGCGTATTCCGCGGGTGGAGAGGTGAGCCTTGACGTCTTCTGGAAAGGGGAGCAATCCGAGTTTCAGGTGAACCAGATCCACTGGGGACCGGTGCACAGCAACTGGATCGCCATCTGCTTCAACAAGACGCTCGAGATCCTTAGAGTCTAGAAGAATCGCTTCTTTCTCTTTCTCCCACAGTATTTTAAATTCTCTGAATCTATCTTCTCCCTTGTGCGAGCTCTCTTCTCTCGTCTTCTTAGAATGACACCGTAAGATCTCCCTTCTCTCTTGCTTTTTCTTTCTTTTTCGTATTCTCTTTAATTCCCCACTTCGAAAACGTTCCCGTTCCTTTTTTTTCTATGTGATTATTCCACCCCCTTCCTTCTTCACTAATAGCCATCAATGGAAAGTACCAAAGAAGACGTATTTATTCATTTCTCCAATCTCCCACCACCTACTTTTTGTTTCAATTCATTCAACCGGTCGGCTCGTCCGGATTTGTATTTCTCTGGAAACTAACACAGTTTCTAATCGCCTACATGCTCTTTGTTTCTCCAGAAAATTCAACCGTCACAGCAGCAGCCGGTCGCGAAGCAGCCGCGGAGCTCGCAGCTGCCCGACGATTTTCGGTTCGTTCCGAGAGCTCCGCCCCAAGGTGCCGTCGTCAATCCGCACGTGGTGAGTTTCCATTCTTCCGAACCTCATCAGCTGATTCGAGATGTTCCAGACGGCGCGGATGTTGGATCCTTCGCAAGCGACGTCTTCTTCTGCCACCTCCTCCGCACACATGATGAACCATCATCCGCAGCACAACTTCACCAACTACATGCACAACAACATGGGCCACCATCCGAACGTCGTCGGACAGTCTTCTGCGATTCAGCAGAGGATGGATCCGTTCGCTCAGATGCCTTTCGACCTCTACGGATCCTCGTCGTCGTCTTCTGTAGTGCAGCCGCGTCAGCATCAGATGCAGCCCCCCGTGCCACCTCCTCCTCAACAGCATCAGCAGCAGCAACAGTTCCGACACATCCCTTCTGCGAACGACATGGCTGCCTCGACTTCGGCGATGCATCAGCAGCAGCAACAGCCGATCGATATCTATGATGTGAGTAGAATCTCCCTTCTCCTTCTGATTCCCCTCCATGGACGTCTTCATTTTCAGAACTTTGGCAACGCGGCAAGCACGTCGGAGATGCGGAGAAGCAGTGTTCGAGGTGATCCGCGGAGGAAAGAGATCTACGCCTACAACGCGCCGTTCACATTATTCTCGCACGGCTGGAGTGCGGCGACGGACCCGGAACGGAAGTTTCGGCTGGCAGTGTCGAGCTTCATCGAGGAGTACTCGAACAAAATCCACATAGTGCAGTTGGACGAGAATCTCGGAGAGCTCGTCCATCGGAGCACGTTCGACCATCCGTACCCGGCGACGAAGATTATGTGGATTCCCGATCAGAAGGGCACATTTCCCGATCTTCTTGCGACGAGCGGCGACTATCTCCGATTGTGGAGGGTGAGGAAGATCATTTTGAGCTCCAAAGTCATTTTTCGCTTTCTCAGGTCGGCACTGACAATACGGCTCGCATTGAAAGCCTTCTGAACACGAATCGGACTGCAGAGTACTGTGCTCCGTTGACGAGTTTCGATTGGAACGAGCTGGACATGAATCTGATCGGAACGAGCAGTATCGACACGACTTGCACGGTGTGGCAGCTTGAGGTAGCCGTCTGGAAGATGTCTCTTTGTGAAACTGAAACACTTGCAGACCGGTCAAGCGCTCGGAACCACCCGACCCGCGGCGGCGATCGACGGAACCGTGCGAACGCAGTTGATTGCGCACGACAAAGAGGTGTTCGACATCTCGTTCTCGCGAGGCTCCGCCCAGATCTTCGCCTCCGTCGGAGCCGACGGATCGTTGCGACTGTTCGATTTGCGGCGGCTCGAGCACTCGACGATCATGTACGAGGATCCGAACCGACAACCGCTTCTGCGACTCGCCTGGAATCGCAACGATCACAACTACATTGCGACGTTCGGACAGGATAGCAAAGAGGTTCGTCTCTTCCCGGATGTCATTATATGCTCCGTTCTTCCTTTCCAGGTTCTGATCCTCGACCTCCGACTTCCGTGCACACCAGTGGCTCGACTTCGCAACCACGAAGCGACGATCAACGGGCTCTCGTGGGCTCCGCACTCGGGCTCTCACATCTGCACAGCCGGAGATGACTTTCAGGCGCTGATCTGGGATGTGCACGAGATGCCCAAACCGATCGATGATCCGATTCTCGCCTACCGAGCAGACGCCGAAGTGAGTACTCTCCTTCCCGATCGGACAACTAATTGTCTCTCTCTCTCTTTTCCAGGTGAACCAGATCCATTGGTCGGCCTCGTTCCCCGACTGGATATCGATTTGTTCGAACAACAAACTCGAGATCCTGAGGGTCTGACTAAGCCCCGCCCTCCCACCTCCTCAACCTAATCATTTTCTTCGATTCGTAGTGACCAAACGCCCCTGTTCTTCTTTGTTTTCTTTTCTTGTTTTCTCCCACCACCTCCATCAATATCACTCAGCAAACCTCTTCTTTTCTTTTCGTATCAATTAGTATCACCGAACCGTGCCTTCTTTTTCTCACTGAAACTGCGTATCTTTTTGTCTGCAAATCTGCGCTCTTCTGAAAATGACCCCTCCCGCCCGAAGAATCTTTCGCTCTCCCTCATCGCTCGTGCTCAACAAACATGCGAAACAAGCCAAAATTTGGTTTCCGCCGCTCAGACTTCTATTCTCCCACCCACCACCATATTTAAGAAAGTGTCACCATAATAATTTTTGAACACTAGTCATTTTTGGTTTTTCGCCGCTATCAAAAAACAATCCATCACTTTCATATTTCTATATTATTATTATTATTATTATTATTATTATTTTGATTATTTGAAATTAGATGAATGGCAGAATAAAAGAGAAACCGTATTGAACGAAGTAGAAGAGGGACGAAAGAAACGGAGAAACGAGATGTGGCCCGAGAGAGTGAGAAGGCGTGAAGTGGCAGTGGAAAGGAGGGAAGGCAAGTGATACGTCGTCACCTCAACGCCGTCAACGTGCTGATGGCCGACGCGATGGAGAGGCGGTGGCTGGTGCCGGGGATGCGGAGACACGTGCTGTCCTCGTCGCCCCACCACTTCTTCGTCCGGAACCGCATCGACTTTGACATCGCCGCCAGTCCGTGATTGTGTTCGGCCGTCACGCAGATGATGTACCTGGATATGTTTCGCGCGCATCTTCGTCGTTCCACAACACCACTACCCACCTCGTGTCGGCGTGCAGATCCGTCAGAGTGAACCGTGTCGACGATCCGACTCGGTACTTGTTCCAGTAGACGAATTGCGGCGCCGGCTCCTGCACAAACTGAATGATGTACGATTCGGGACCGTTGTTCATTTTGGGCGCACGCCACGAGATCGTCGCCGTCTCGTCGGAGATCGCGTCGATTCGAACCGATTGCGGAACAGTGCACGGTTCTGAAAGAGGAGGACATTAGATGGAGTGATCCGAATGAGCCAGTTACCCGTGTACTCTTGCACTTTGATCGGCACACTTTGCCCGTATCTGGTCGTGACGTAGACACTGAACTCGTACAGAGTGAACGACTTCAACCCCGTCACCAGATATCGGTCCTTGTTGATGAAGTCGACGGCGACGACGTTGTTCCTCCGTTGCGGCGTTCGCGGTTTGTAGGTGATCGTGTACCAGTACCGTTTGCCCTCGTCCACATAGATCGGAGCACTCCAACGAAGCATCACCGAGTCCGCCGTGGCGTGCGATGCCAGCAGATTCCGGGGCGGATCGGGCGCCTTGCTTCGCAGATGATCGTCGTAGTTTTGAGTGAGTTGTTTGAACGCTGAAGTTAAGATCATCAAACCAAGACCGTTCGGATCTTCCGACCTGTCAGCCGAATGTGATGGAGTGCCGTGACGGTCTCGAACAATTTGCGCATCGCCTCCTTCTTCATCGCCTCTATCCGCCGCTGCTGCACCTCTTTCAGCCACGAGAGCGGGTCGTCGTCGAGTCTTCGGCCGAAGAAGTGCAGACGGTCGATGTAGTAGGCGCCGACGACGTCCACACATGTAGTCGTCAGCACGAGACCGGCTAGAATGATGAACAGAATCGGCACAGCGAAGATCTCGTTTCGAGGCACCATGTCTGCAATGTTCGTTGTCTTTTGACTCTGGGTCGATTCAACTGAGCACCTCCGAATCCGATGGTGAGCACACTCATCATCACAAAATAGAAACCGTCCATCATGCTCCATCCCTCGACCCATGAGATGATCCACGAGCTGAGTCCGATGTAGAGAAGCAGAATTCCGATGACGAGCAGAAAGGGCACCTCGACGAACTGCGCGTGCTCGAGATGAGTCCACAGGAACTCGGCCACCTCGTCCTCGCCGCCCGCAATGATCACCTGACCGACTTTCATCGACTCTCGCCGGATCCGTCCCGATTTCCAGCGTTTGTAGCGTCGCTTCACGCGATACTTGTACTTGATGATCTCGGTGTACGTGCGATTCATGAGCTCCGTGCAGAATTTCGCCATGTCGGCGATCGTGATCAGATAGAGAGGGATGCCGAAAAAGAGGTAGACGAGACAGAAGACACGACCCACCAGCGACTCGGGAGCATCGATTCCGTAGCCTGAAAGAGATGGGAATGGACTGAGAGACGGAAGAAAACGAACCGATCGAGGTGAGTGTGGTGGCTGCGAAGAAGAGGTTCGAGGTGAAGTTGGTCAGCGGATTCGAGTTGAACTGAAAGAAACGAGATCCGTCTGATGGAGACGTCGTCGCGCTCACCGTCTCCTGCAGACGATGTCCGTCCTCCATCGTGTAGTACTCGTAGGCCTTCTCGACGAATTCGTTGACCGCCGACTCGAAGTCCTCGTCCTTCCCGATGCCGGCCAGCCTCTTCGCAAAGTTCTGCCTCGTTCTGAAACTGTCTCGTGCCGGGAGATTCCTATTGATTCTAGCTCTCACATGTCGAACATGATCGCCTGATGAGTGGTCTGCTGACTGTACTTGATCAGCGTGAGCATCCATCCTCCGAACACGGCGTACAGTATGGAGACGACGAGGAGTGTGATGTGTGGGAGAGCCAATCGAAAAACCTGGAAGACGATCGGACGGCGATCAGAAGGGACCTCCTCGAATCTCACTCACCAACTGTTTCGTGAGCCCGAACTGTCCGGGCGTGAGCTCCGAGAAGCGGCAGAGGCCGGAGCTCAGCAGTGCTCCGCCGCACATGACGTCACGAGGAGTCGCCGACGACGACGTGTCGATTCGATGACGTGGCGGGAAGAAGGAGAAAAAGGAGAAGAAGAAGGCGCCAGACTACTCACTACTACTATACAAAGAAGAAGAAGAAGAAGAAGTTTGAGTTGAGGGGCAAAGAAAAGAAGAAGAAGGTAAGTGGAGGAGGGAGCCGGAGGAAGAAGTGCTCGCGGAGCTCCCGAGGGACTCGCCAACTCATTAGGCGGCTCATTTTCGGATGAAAAGAGAAGTTTCTCTCTCTCTCTCTTCGCTGGTGTGTGTGTGCCACTCCATTTGGAAACACTCCCAAATTGAGAGGGACCCCGGAGAAGCATCAAATGTATAATCATATCACAGCTTTATCAGTTTCAGTTATTGATTTTTGGTCCACGAAAGAAAGAAACAAGTGCCAATTACAAGAGAAAACCGTGTTTCAGTTTCAGGTCTGTGTGTGTGTGTGCAAAGAAAATGATAAAACAGAGCGGAAAGGGAAAATAGAAAGAGAGGGGACTAAAAGACTTTTCATATTATAGCGAACGGGGGGGTGTTGAAAAGACGAGAGTTTGTTGTTCTAGAAGACTTCTCGGGAAGTGAGTCGTCGCGAGAGAAAAAAAAGATGGTACAATATTACTAGTGGGATCTGCAAGTAAATGAACGAGTTTGAAGTGTGAACGATCAAGAGTCGAGAATCTTCTTCCGGTACGAGCTGGTCAACGATTCGGTGGCCGGCACGACGTTGTTGCGCTCCTGATGGGTACTGCAACTTGGAAAATCATTCGGAGAAACGGCTGGCTTCGCGTGAAATTTCTTATGATGTGGAATGAGAAGTTCACGTGGAAATTGAAATGGAAACACGAACCTGACTCCCGAAAACGTGCTCTTTGCGTCGAGAACGTCATCGTCGAAGTAGCGCTCGTCAGAAGTCGGTGAGTTGTAGCCGTCAAGTGAGTACTGCTCCAGATATCTGCAACGAATGATTCTTTCTATTATCCACGATTTTCGAGTCTCTAGTGTACCTCTGAACTGCATCAAAGGCATCCGAAAGCCTGTCGAGCTGCTCGTCAAGAGTCTCATTGGGTCGAGGTTCCTCGGCAGCTGCAGAAAGGAGATCCTCGACCGAGACGGACAGACATCCTTTGTTTTGGATGCGTATCAGTTCTATGCTCTTTTTGCACTTCTGAGAGAGCATGTCGACGGTCCGCTTCAGCCGCTGATCCTTCTGAACTGAGCGGTACTTCT
This sequence comes from Caenorhabditis afra, assembly GCA_963570955.1. Classification (NCBI taxonomy): domain Eukaryota; kingdom Metazoa; phylum Nematoda; class Chromadorea; order Rhabditida; family Rhabditidae; genus Caenorhabditis; species Caenorhabditis afra. The sequence continues at coordinate 8,615,896 of OY751536.1, read as the reverse complement.
CGTTGTTAATGTCCCGCGGCTCTTGAGATCGGTTACGTGGCGGCGGGCGAGCAGGAAGTACTCCAGACGGTGCTCTCCCGAACGGAGACGTCGCCTCATTAGTGTTGTGAAAAGTCATCGAACGACGCGATGTGAACTGCTGCTCGCGCGGAATCTCGTTGTTCGACGGCTTCCTTCCAGCAGCGGCCGCCTTCATCGGATTGTAGTCCTTGCGACGGAGCCACGCAGTCATCTCCTGCTCTCTTTGCTGCTCGCTTTGACCGATCATTATGCCACGTGGCTGGCCAGTTCGAAAAGGCGGACGGCCGAGAGCCGAGAGCTGAGGGGACGAGTTTCCGGTCAGAGAACGACGAGTCTCGCTTCTTCGCGTCGGAGTTGGAGTTGTATTCGTCTCCTTCGTCTTTCCGCCGGTGAAAGAAGCGCGGGAACCGCCGCGTTCGCCCAGCCCTTGCACAACTTTTTGCGACGAGGAGACAGTCGGAGCCCTGGCCGATGATGTTACTTCGCTTCTTCGAACGGGTCTCTGAGCGGCGGCCATCGCCCTCTGTTCCGCTTCGCTGGACGTGGGTCCAGCGGCAGGAAGTCCGGCCATCATGCGCAGCTTGGCGAGTTCCTGCAAGAAATCCGATCCGCCACCACCAGAGCGATCGAATCGAGAAGATGTGCGCGGAGTGGAAGACGCGGAAGTAGATGGCGTTCGCGGTGACGTTAACGGAGGCGGAGCTGGCGATGAAGTCAACGTGGAGAACGTGGAAACAGGCTGTCTGAAGGGAGTCGGAGCGGGAAGCGCGGAAGGACGCGGCGACGGGAGCGACGGAATAATTGGCGGAGGGGCAACCGCCACTGGAACCGAGTATTGCTCCATTATCCTGCAAATTTCAGATACCGAAACATCTCGGGAATGTCTTCTCACTCGCTGTCACTGTCTGAATCGTCGTCGTCATCGGAATACTGAACGACGCGATGCTGCTGAAATTGCGGTTGTCCTCTGAAGTTTCCAGCATTTGATCGTTTCGAGGTGTCTGGAAAATGGAAATCAATTGTCCGGCCGTTTCTATTTTGCATAAATTCTCTGAGAAATTTGAAATTTCCGACGGGATGCGGGCCAGTGGCAAACAAACAAACACGAGAAAAGGGAAAAACGAAGGGAAAATCGTCTGTTTTCCCATTTGCCTTTTTTCAGTTTTATGGTTTATGGCGATTCTCAGAGAGTCAGAAGACCCGCTGATTTCGCAATTTCAGTCCGTTTCGTGTTTCTCTCACCTATCACAAAAGTGAGCGCCTCGGATCGGGCGTCGAAATCCCTGTGCTCATCCGGAGTCCCGACGGGCTCGTCGTGTTCCTCCTCATTCGCATTCTCGCCTGTTTTCACGTCGAGCAGCCGCTCGAGCAAGTAGTTTTTGTTCGTCTTGCTCGGCACCAGCGATTCCGGGGTCGAGGGCGTCCGATCGTGCGAGGTGCTCTTCGCTAGTTTGATCTTTCGGCGATTTTCAGCCAGATTTCGAGCCGCTTCTTGAAGTGAAACCTCTTTTTCTTCACCGAGATTCACAGTGAACGCGGTGGCGTTCGACTTTTTAGCTGCTGAAACTAACGATTACTTTTCAGATCGAATCTTTGAAATCCACTCACGCTTCGGCTCAGTAGGCATCGACGGCACGTCATCGAAATTGATTTCCATTCGGACGGACTTGGCAGGTGGGAGAGCCGCTTAAAATTAATCATTCTGATAGGGAGTTGGTTTGAGAGTTCAGTTACTTTTGACGATTTCCTCTCTAGTGGTGGCTGGTGTACCGAAAGAAGTTCGCGAGAATCTCTTGCTGGACTCGTGGTCTGAAGCAGAAGACGTCGGAATGTCGACCGGCTTCTGACGCATCGTCGGCATCGTCCCTTCGAAGTCAGACTGCGTTCCGCCACGTGGATCTTCCATTCGCGGTGGGAACATTTTGAGGCGCGCCTGGAAGTGTTTGAATTGAAAGAGGCGATCCTCAAATCTCAACTAACCAGCGGAGATTGCGGAGGATTCGTTGTCGGAGATCTGTGTGGCACCGAGCAGTTGAGGTACTCGCGACTGTTCTCGCGATTCTGTCCGAACTGCTGCTGTTGCGGCATCTTCGGGTTCTGCATCAAGGTGAACGAGCTTCTCGAGATGTTCGATGTCGTCGACATCGTGTCCTCCGAGCCTTCTTTCTCCTCGCCGCTAGTCTGACCGTTATGCATTGGCATGCCCATGAAGGTCACTGAAATCATTCTCCCAACATTGAAACGGGAAGCTGCACGATGCAGAACTTACTGGAAGTGCTCGCATTTGCAGTGGACGTTGGTGGACCTTTCGGAGCCTGGGACTGCGCGTGATGAGCCGGCGGAGCGTAAGGATAGTACATTTGATGATGAGTAACGGGTGCAGGGGCGGCGGCGGCATGTGCAGAAGGATGTGCGGAAGGATACGGATACATGGGCGGCGGGTAGTACTGCGGCACGATGTAGTGCTGGCCCGTCACCGGATCCACAAGCACGTGGGCCTGCATCGGATAGCCTGCAAGTAGTCCGATTAGTCCAAGCAATAGAAGCCCGTAACAGTGTTCCGAACTAGTTTCGACTAGGACTTTTCAGAAGTCACGTTTCTTTCCGATCGATCCAGATCGGACCGAAAGGCCTTTGCGGCCAGGTTCCCATAACGACCTGAACTGCGCAAGTTTACACGAAAGGCATCGCCGCCGTCGTCAAAATTTAAAGTGATCATGATGATGTTAATAAAAGTAATGAGTGTTTTTAACGACGCCAATGTCTCATGTTCGCCCATAAAAACGTCAAATTTGTGTGTGTGAGGCAGGACTGGAAAACCGGTTCCCTTCATCGCTCCTTTTTGACAGTGTGTTTCGCTTCTTTTCGACCTTTTCTTTGTCTTTTTTTGCCGTTGCATCGATCAGTAAGTGATGGGATGTGACAGGGAACGAGAACGAAGTGATGTGCTCGCACCGAGAACGACGAAACCCCATGCATTTCTAATGAGAGCCAATTTTGACGCAGCGCTCATCTTGCTCACTTGCCTGGGGTTCGGAAAGGAAAGAATGGATGGGGTGGAATAGGGGCAGTGAAGCGGAAGGTTTGCTTCCAGCCCAATTTTCAGCATCGATGGTTTCGACTTTTGTGGATTTCCACTATAGCATTCACTGCTTCTTCTTCATCCCCTACTCCGATACAAAATTTGGACAAATCCTGCACAAACTTGGCAAAGTTTCGCAATAATTTGGCTACTTTGGAGAATGCTCCAAGCTCACGAATGTTGCGAAACGAGATGCCGATACTAACCGGGCTGACTCATTACGGGCGGTCCCGGTTGGCCAGGCGGGAAGTGGAAAGCCGTCGGAGGCGTCGTCCGTTCATCCTGTAGATATCTGTTTATGTCTCTGATTCACTCATCACACGCGATACCTGCTGCTGCTGCTGGTGATGAATCGGAAAGTAGCCGGGATGAGAGCCTCCGGGCGCAGGCGAGCTGGGCACTGATCTCTGATTGTTGTCCATAAAGGGACGGAGAGAAGTGATAAAATGATGGAATACAGCGGAGGCACAGCGGGAAAAGGGAATGGAGTGCTTAGTCAGCGGCAGCCGTTCTCATTCACCAGCACATAAATCGGGAGAAGCAGGCCTGGCGGAAAGAGTGCGGACGGTGGAGACGCGCAGACCGAAGGCCCCCCTCGCAGCCCCGAATGAACAATGGCTTGTAGTGGCCGATCAATTGGAGCGCTGCGGGGCGACGGCCGACACACGAATGTCTCTCCTCGCGGGCGACAGCAACCACGCTCTATTGACAACTCCACCGATGGGAACGAGACGCAGAAAAAGCGGGGCGAGACGGGCGAAGAAGTAGGAGAAAAGAGAAAGAGTCTCCGTCGGGTCGGTTCGATAAATAATTCGGCTCTCTCTCTCTCTCTCTCGCTCGCTGACTGGCGCTCCTCACTTGTTTCGTGTCCACTCTTCGAAGAATACGTATGTAGTAAGAGAGCGAGAGCACGTGATGCTTCTCAAGGAAGAAGCAGATGAAGAAGATGAAGCCGAGAGACGCCAGGATAAACGTGAGAATCGCCAGAACACTTATGTTTCTGCAGTCCTTTGATTGGACCAACTGCCACCTTCTCTCGAATCTTCTATACGATTTCAATAGTGCTTTTCAAACTGTTATTAGCCAGTTTGAAGTCTTTTCTCTCCAGATGTACGTGCAAAAAAAGCATAATCCCACCCTTTCAAGGGCGACATACAAAAATGCAAAACGTTATGCGATTCTGCGAATTTTCAACGAACTTTGTGTGTTTTTGCATCTTTTTGCATTGCAAAGACCCCCTTCCCAAGCTATAGTGGTGGCATTTCTCAAGAAATGTAGTTGTTTTGCAAGAAAATGTGTAGGATTACGAACACGATTCTTCTTCTTTTTTCAGCCTCCTTATCCTCTTTTCCATCAAGAAATGCGGTTTCTCAGTGGGTATTTCGTGTTCGAAGACTCTTTTCTGAGCAAAAAGTGTTGAGCTCTCTCTCTCTCTCGAGAATATTCGGCTCGTAATACATAATGTTTATCGACTTTATGTCAAGTTTCGTAGAAGCGCATGAGGCGGAAAATAGAATTTCCGGTGGGAATTGAGCGATTCTCCCTTCTCGGCACTTTTGTTTCGTCTCTATCGATACGAAACAATGAAATAGAAACAATTCCTGTTTTCGCCTTCGTGTTCCGATGCTTCTTCGTTGTGTCCTTTCACTTTTCCGACAGATTTTATGCACTCTTTTTTTCAAATTTCTCGACTTAAGGATTGACCGTGTTGACTTTTACAATTTGACTGATAAAAACGAAGAAGCGAACTGATAAACCGGGCGCAAACAGTTATCGGCGCGAGTCGCGAGCCATTCGTATAGTACACCTTTCTCTCCGTTTGATCGTTGATCACCGCCGACAAGCACAATACTTTTATTTATTTGCGTGCAGAATCGATGAAAATGGTAGTTTCGGTTGGAAGAGAGCGAGAAGCCAAAGATCTTCGCCTCTCTCCGATTTGAAAACTCGCACTTTTTATCCCTCCGATGCATCTTTCGCCGTTTCTCAATGGCACACAGACATGTGACCAGCGCCCCCCGGGCCGGCGGCCTCATTGTGTTATATCCAAGGCCGAATTGGAGCGGGCTGGCGCCAAGATGATCGAGTGAGGGCACTTTTTGCCCGAATTCGATCAGAAACCAGATTTTCGATGGGAGGCAGCAGGAGGATAACTGACCAATTTGCATCCCTGGGTGAAAGTTACTTTACTAGTTTTTTCGCCTCCATTCTGCGGTTTCGCCTATAAATTTTCTGTGCAGTAGACGTCGAACACTCCAAAAACAGCAGTTCGTTCCTCTTTTTCTGCCCTCAAAGCGAATGAAAAGCGTCTCGAACATTCGAGAAACATTTCCCCTTTTTTTCTCTGCGCCCTCCGCTTTGTTGACCCATTTCTTTGCCGGTCGATGCGGCTGACCCAGACGATCGGGCGACACATTACAGTACCCGATCGGAAAGACGGAGAAGAGCGGACGGACAGAAAAGAGTCATAATGCGCACGTACCCGGCAAGAGAAGCGGCTCCGTCTGCGTCTCCACTGTTGACGAGTGCCTTCGCGACTTTTCCATTCGTTTCTGCAAGTTTTTTGAGTGAAAAGATGCGATTTTCGAATGCAAAAAATAGAAATCTGCAAAAATCAAAAATTGAAAATTGAGATTCCCGCATTTGTTTCTCCCGGTTACTGTAGTCGCTGCGAAACCCGTACATGTTTTTCTCCATGAGCCTTTAAATTGATTTTCCTGATTTTTACAAATTCACAACACAAAACTCGTAATGTTTGCTTGTTTCCAGAATGTTCGCGAGTTTTCTCCGAGTTTCTTCGCAAAATAAACATCGTTCTGTTCATTTTCTCGCCGTTTCTCGAAAATTCGTCGAAAATCATCTAACATTGCAGGACCCATCAAACTTACCCGGTCGCCGCCATGTCGTTCAACTTAGAAAACGAGTCTTTAGTCTGCCAACTTTATCACAAAACCAAGCATAACAATAGTGTGAACGTCGTGTGCGAGCTTTCGGAAAAAATCGGGTCGCCGCACTTGGAAAACGGAGAATGGGTGGTGCCCAGTGACGTCACCGGGCTTAACGCCAAAAAGGCCAAAGTCGTCAAGGTAAGTTCTTCAAAATCGAATTAAGAATTGCTTACGTGCCTTCCAGATACGGCTCCACCCATCGGTCTCCGAAATGTCATCGAAAGACGCGGCTCTCCATCAGGCCGCGTGTCGCAGTGCTCTCAAGTACCTCGATCTTCTGCTGGAAGAGAGCGCCTGGACGCGAAGATCGAACCAAGATGAGCATCTGTTCGGAAAGCAGCTTGACAAGATCGTCGATCTGCTCGCCGAGATGGACAAAGTGGTCGAGATTGACAACAACAGGTAGGGAAGAGAGTGGATATCTCCTAATTATTAACTCTTCTCTCTTCCAGAGTGTCTCTCTCATTCCTTCACAACGACCATTTCGACGAGTTGGTCAAGCTGATCAGCTGCAAGTCCGTTGCCGCTCACCTCCACACCATCATCACGGAGGACGCGGAAAAGCAGACTGCCGAGATTGTTTTCAAGAAAGACGGGCGGTCTCGTCCGCTCATCCGTCTGCTTCTAGACCCTGAATACTTGAAGAAGTCCTTGTCCGGCCAGGAATGCGTTTTCGAAGCCTCGAAGACGTGCTTCTCGTGGGTTCTGACGCGCAGCGACGAGGATCTTCAGAATTCGCCGCCGAATGTTTCGCAGAAGCTGGACTGCTTCATGTGGATCGACGGAAAGGAGCAGGAGATGCCTGTGTACTCTCCGTGCGCCTCCGTTTTCCACCACCTCGACAAGCTCTCGACATCGCTTTCGGGAGTCAACGGATCTCCCAATTCGAACGGGGTCCTCCAGCGAGTCTCTCAAGCTCTGGCCGTCGATGCGATCGTCGGGTTGGACAAGAGCGAGGCGTCGCACCTGCAGAAATTCATCCAAAAGTTCACTCAGATCCCTCTCCACATCCACACCGATTTCGACGCCGACTCTCTTGACGCGTACTCGGACTCCGAGTCGAAGCTTACGATCTCTCCCACCGATTCTGTCGATTCGGGTGTCTCTTCTCTCTCTTCGCCGACGCGTCAGAGCACGTTCGACGACGACGATGGAGACGACGAGGATTCGATGGCGGCACAGCCGGGATCCATTCGCGCGCGTTCGAGAAGCGAGAGCTGCTCGCTCGGCCTGAAAGGGATCCTGAAATATCCGGGACGCTCGTCGCCAATGCAAGGTCTCCAGGCGAAGCCGCAGCTCATCCGCTCCTACTCCGAGTGTCACCACAACGACACCGACGACGATAGCAAGTATCCGATTATGATGCCGTTGCGCTTCTCGGAAGACGACGAAGACGCATTCCACGAGGAAGACTCCTCTTCTGACTGCGGCGTTCGTCCGGACATGAAGCCGCGCAAGAAGAGCGTCTCGTTCAGCGAGCGCATCGAGCAGACGCGTCTCTTCAACAGCAACACGAGCATCAATGCGCAGAAGCGCAAGAATCTCAAGAAGAACGAGAAAAAGAAGAAGCGCGAAGGATCGATCGCCAGCGCTAGCAGTGTCGAGTCGATAGCTGAAGAGGTAGAGAATGTTCCTCAGCTCCTTCCCGAAACATCGGTATTACAGGTCGCCGGCCGCGTCAGCCCGTCACGTCACCAAACTGTATAGATCAATTGCCTGTAAAAATGTACAAATCTGACCCCCAACCCATTCTGCTGAACAACTGCTTATCACCCTTCCCTCTCTTTTCTATATTTCTCATAGAAGTAGCATTTTCATTCTCATTTTTCACACCCTTCCCTCTCCTCTCGTCTATCCCTCCTTTCCCTTCCCTTCTCGAATTCCAGAAGTTTCAGAAGGAGCTCTGTATTTATTTTTCTCAGTTTTCTCTCCTCGAGTTAGCCGCTTTCGTTCGTCCGATTTGTCGTCGTTTTGTTGTGTTAGTAGACTTCTCGTTCTCTTATTTATCAACTTTTTTTGTAATATATTTTCTCAAACCTCCGTTTCATCCGTCGAGTCCTCCATTTTTCCAATAGAGATACCGAGTACAAAATTCCAGTTTCCCGAGCGTCCTCTAGCTGCCTTCCTTCTCCTCCTTCTCCCTTCTTCGTTCGGTGTCTCACTATCTCCCCCCTCCCTTTATCTCTTCGCGTTTACTCTGTAATTGCAAAACGTTCTCTTGTTACGACTAATACATATATAATCTAGGCGGACAATGTGCATTCCATATTTATTTACAACTTGCTCTTCTTCTCCTTTCCAGTTCTTCCGCGAATCAGATTCTCCGTCTCCTCCCACTGAGCCTGATCCCAGTCGTGGAGAAATTCGCCCATGTGCGAGCCGTGGTGAATGTGTTGCTGTCCTCCGTCGAAGTCAACAATCTGCAAGTGGTTCCAGATGGATGCGAAATGGAGAGAAGAGGCAACTCACTGCTCCGTTCAGCCACGACATGTAGTCCGACGACATGAAGGCGACGAGGTTGGCGAGCTCCTCGGGCTGACCGAGCCGCCCGACTGGCACGTGCTGCTTCATCGCGTCTCCGGAATCCTTGAGCTCGCCGGCGAACAGTCTTCCGAACGCTCCCTCCGTCGGAATCGGACCCGGAGCGATCGCATTGAAGCGAATGCCGTGCTTGGCCCACTCGCACGCCAACGATTTGGTCATGTTCTCCACGCCGGCCTTCGAGACGGCCGACGGCACGACGAACGGAGCTCCGGACTTTGCGTAGAGCGTCGTGATGCTCAGCACGCTGGCTCCACGCTTCTGACGGATGCAGCGACGGCCGAGCTCCGTGGTGACGTGCAGAGTTCCCTTGAGGACGATGTCGACGATGGTGCCGTAGGCGTTCGGCGAGAGACGTTCGGTGGCCATGATGAAGTTGCCGGCGGCGTTGTTGATCAGAATGTCCGGAGTGTGACCGAGTCTGAAAAGAAGAAGACGTACGGAAGATCAGAAGACGGTTCTCACTTCTGCTCGACGTCATCAAACGCCTTGGCCACCTTGGCCGGATCCTTGACGTCCATCTGGAACGGCTCGCAGACGCCTCCGGTACTCTTTCGGATCTCCGACGCCGTTTTCTCGAGCACATCGAGTCTCCGCGCGGCGATGGCCACCGAGGCTCCGAGGTGTGCGAACGTCGTCGCGATGGCCTTGCCGAGACCAGTTCCACCGCCAGTTACCAGTGCCACTTTACCCTGAAAAACAAACAGAGCTCGTCAATTTGTTGTTTGTTTCCATCGCTTACACTCAACGTTCCAGGCGGCAAAGCGACTTTCTTGATGACAGGGAAGAACTTTTCAGGATTCGGGCAGTGAGCCATTTCAAGAAGGGAGGGAGAGCAGAAGAAGAAGAAGAAGACGTTGCGATGAACGGAACGATGGGAAAACAAAGAACTGATTGCGAGACGAGAACGCGAATCAATAAATAGGTAAATGGAGAGACGCAGAGACAGAGGCCAGAGTGTAGTGGTGGACACACGACACAATGTGATCGACAACAACTCGCGTCCCGGGTCACTACACGTTTAGCGAAACGTTGCGAGTCTAAACGTACGTGGACACGACCGGAATCGAACTTTTCGTCGCGTGCTTCTTTTCGCGCCTCCTGAACGGCCCTGAAAACCGCTCCTTCGTCTCTTTCTCCAGTTTTTTGAAACTCACTGAGAAGAGCATTTCTGTAGTGTTTGATGATGAACATTGTGGGGAGAGGGTCCAGAACCGGGTAGAGGGCGATCGTGATTCCGAGAATTCCGCCGAGAAGTTCGGATCCCTGATGGAAGAAGGGGGCGGTGAATATGATGGAGGAGGGGCCTTGCATCAGAAGGATCGGGATCAGCGCCTGGACGACGAGAGAGTTCAGAAGCTCCAGTTGCAGGGATCGGTAGTGTTTAGAGTTGGAGGAAGCGTCGACGAGCACGCCCATCTTGCGGTAGCTGAGAGTGGCGAAGAGTATCATTGTCGAGATGGAGACTGACTGAACGAAAACGATCTTCTGAAGTGCCCGCCCCTAACAAATTCCCACCACCATCGTCATGATAACTGCCATTCCTGCCATGACTTTCCAATTCAAGTCCTCTTTACCGTCTTTCCCGAGCATGTAGTAGTTGATACCGAAATACGTCACATTTTCGATGGAGATTCCGTGTTTTGGGAGATAACGCTTCCTAAACGATACGTTCATCGACGGCTAGAATCCTGTTCGTCACCTCAGAATGTCGTCGGTGAACTTGTTCGAGTCGAGTGTGGAAGTGACGATGCTCGACCAAATGATACCGTAGAGCACCGGAGCCAAGAACCAAATGCACAGTTTTACGAAAGAGATGCTCTTCAGAAAGGAGCTCCCGGACACCACCAGGTAGCGGTAGACGAAGTGAATGGCGAACACGGCCATCGAGACTCCAAACAGACTGCACAGAAGGTTGTCGAGAACGGTGAGCGTCCACGCGGGAAGGAGCGCCTTGTCGGTTCGCACGAGCACCACGAACATCGTGTCGTAGCTGTAGAAGTCGGCGGCCGCGAGCACATCGATGACTGCGTAGAGGATCTCGAACAGCGAGATGTAGATCATGAGGTACTTGTAGACTCCGAGACTCTTCGGCGATTTGTGGAGGATCAGTTGGATGAGAAGAGTGTTGATGGAGGTGGCGAGCAGGGCGCAGAGTTGTTGGAAGACGTGCTGCACAGAACTGATGCCACCGCTCATTTTGTGCAGATTAAGATCGGAGGGAACTGCTATTTATAACTGGCAACCCGTGTTTTCCATTTTATTCGAATTCCCCAACGGTTTGCATTCGTACCGGAAAGAGGAAGCCAGTTACATAGAATGTAGGCGTGTAAACAAGCTCAAGTTCGAATATCAGAGGAAGGTAATGTGCTCTTTATAGGAACCGATACGGATTAATTAGGCAAAGGTCGAGAGAACGACGCCAGTCGAGCTGGACGAATCCGCCCTTTTCGAACGACGACACGGTTCTGAAACAGTCGATTCGACGATGTTCTACTTCTTTTTTCGCTTACTCCGGAGAGCATTTCTGTAGTGTTTGATGATGAACATTGTGGGGAGAGGGTCCAGAACCGGGTAGAGGGCGATGGTGATTCCGAGGATGGCGCCAAGAAGTTCGGATCCCTGATGGAAGAACGGGGCGGTGAATATGATGGAGGAGGGGCCTTGCATCAGAACGACTGGGATCAGAGCCTGTGCGACGAGAGAGTTCAGAAGCTGCATTTGAAGGTTGTGGTACTGATGGGAGTTTGTGGACGCAGCGAAGAGAGCTCCCATCTTACGGTAGCACCGGTACCCAAAGACGAGCATTGTGGCGATGGAGACGGACTGAATCCTGTTTTGATAGAAATCTCCGGATAATGCTCACCACAATTGACATAATGATGGCCATTCCGATCATCACTTTCCAGTTGATGTCTTCGTTTCCGCTCTCATCGATGAGGTAGTAGTTGACTCCGAAGTAGACGACGTTTCGCAGTGAGACGTCGTGCTCGGGAACATAGTGCTTTCTGTGAAAGATTTACTGGATGTCGGTAAGTTTGGAGCGTCACTCACTTCAGAATCTCGTCTGTGAACTCGTTCTGATGCAGTGTCAAAGTGACGGCCATCGACCAGACGACTCCACTCGCAACCGGGGACAGGAACCAGATTGATAGTTTCACGAAGGAGGTCTTCTTCAGGAACGGACTCCCAGTCACTACCAGGTACCGGTAGATGAAGTGAATGGCGAACATGGCCATTGAGACTCCGAACAGACTGCACATCAGATTGTCGAGAACTGTTAGCGTCCACGCTGGCGCCAGTGAATTGTCCGTTCGCACGAGGACCACTAGAATCGTGTCGTAACTGTAGAAATCGGGTGCGGCGAGCACATCGATGAAGGCGTAGAGGATCTCGAACAGTGAGATGTAGATCATGAGGTACTTGTAGACTCCGAGATTCTTCGGCGATTTGTAGAGGATCAATTGGATGAGAAGAGTGTTTGTCGAAAACGCCAGTGGAGCGCAAATCCTCTGGATCGAATGGAGCAGCACACTGATTCGGTTCATTCCGATACAAATGAAAGTTGAGAGGAAAGTATACAATTGCCGAATACGGCGTCTGTGTTTTCTATTTAATATGGTCTCTGATGCTCAGACCGAATCTCCTTGGAGAGCTATAGAACGCATCTGGAACTGCCGACGTCGCCACTCGTTCTAGCCTACACAACTTGATCTCTGTTTCTGATTTCTGCCCGACACGCACAGTATTTCTCATCATTTTTGTTTGTCCCCCTCCAATTGTGACCTGATGTTTCTCGTTTAAAATCTCAAACTTTCCCTCTTTTCTTCTCATTTTCTCCCGTTTTTCGACCTTTTTTCCTCAGAAAAGATTCTCTTTCTTTCTTGGTCTGCGTCTCTCTCCTCGCTGCTCTCTCGCCCAGTTGTTTCTCGTCGAGCAGCCATTTCTCGTGCACAAATCGTGAAAAAGATTCTTTGTTTTCTTTCTGTTGTTTTTTTTTTCTGTTCTGACCATTGTTTTCTGTTCTGACCATGATTGCAACTGATAAGTTGATGCCCAACAAGCAACTTTATTTTCGTTTCGCCACTTGACAGTCACTCGTTTCTCGCCGAAAGTCACGTAATTTTCTTTGTCTCATTTCAGAAGGATGTTCAACGAATGGCTGCTGCTCGGAGCCGGCTTGGCGGTCTTTCTCTACATTTTCTATCGATTAATTGTGATTCTTCTCAACATTCTCGTTCCGTACGCCTTATCGAGTCCTATTGATTTGAAGAAAAGAGCCGGAGCGTCATGGGCAGGTATGCATTCAAGCAGAAACCTCTTCCAACTGTGCGACTTTTCAGTAGTCACGGGGGCGACGGACGGAATCGGAAAAGCGTACGCGTTCGAGCTCGCGAACCGCGGATTCAATGTGTTCTTGGTGTCTCGCACGCAATCGAAACTCGACGCGACAAAGAAAGAAATCGAGGAGGTGCACCCGCAAATCGAGGTCCGCTCTGCCGCATTCGACTTCAGAAACGCGTCGCCGAGCGCCTACGCAGACCTTCTTGCGATCCTTAACGAGTTGAACATCGGCATTTTGATCAACAACGTCGGAATGTTCTACGAGTATCCGGAAGTCCTGCACAAAGTGGAAGGAGGCATCGAGAGTTTGGCGGATATAATCGTGGTTAACTGCGTGCCACCGACATTGGTAAACATTGGAAAATTATAAGAAAAATATGCTTTTCTTCAGCTGTCGGCTGGAATTCTGCCACAAATGGTGTCTAGGAAGGCCGGAATCGTTGTGAACATTGGATCTTCCGCTCAAGAGAATACGATGGCCAAGTGGGCAGTCTACTCGGCCGCCAAGGTAGGAAATGACTTTAAGCTAGAGCTTCAACTGGACGTCTTCCATTCCAGAAGTACGTGTCCTGGCTGACGGCGATTCTCCGTAAGGAGTACTCGAACGATGGAATCACATTCCAAACCATCACTCCACTGCTCGTCTCCACCAAAATGGCGGGCTCCCCAAAAACGTCGTTTTTCGTGCCGGACACAACGTCTTTCGCGAACTCTGCTCTGAACACGATCGGACTAACCAACGACACATCCGGATACATCACTCATCAGATACAGTTGGAAGGCATGAAGCTCCTTCCGGAGTTCCTCATCGACAGGGAAATCGAGAAGAAGAGCGCCCAATTGCAGGCGGCGGCCTTCGAGAAACGTCAGTAGTTGTTGTCCGAGTTCAAGTGTTTTGTAAAAACAAGACTCATTGAACTTTACTTTATTTTTGGAATGAAGCACCAAAAACCTGTTTTGGAATGAATCAGAGATCAAATTATACCAATTGCCATCCTTTCTGGCCTCGCGGTCTCTTCACGACAAAATGGTCCTCGAGGTTGTAGAATTTGGAAGGCGTTAGGGAGGATTCAGATTCCTCGATTTCATCGTTCTCTTGGAATCTTCTCTCTTCGGGAAGTTCCGAGTCTCCCTCGTTTTCTTTCAGTTCATACTCGACGATGGTCAGCAGTTCTCGAACAGTGTAGCCGAGAAAGTCAGGGTCTGGAATACAATGAACATTGAATTCTAATGGTCCACGTGGCTGATGTTATTACATCTGAGTCCAATGTATCGAAAGCACTTTCGGTCGAATATCTTCTTGTAGGCCTTTGTGACTCTCACCACGTGGTACCCGATCACTTTCTCCTCCTTCTTCGCATCTTCCATCAGTCTGCCGTCCAGAGCCCGCGAGAAGTAGTAGGAGTTGTGGAAGTGATTGTTGGCGAGACTCCCTGAAGTCGAAACATCGAACAACATGCAGAAGTGACACAGTCTTACACCACATGTAGTGGCAGTCCCGAAGTTCTCGCTCGAAAAGAATAGTCTTGACGCCGTTCTCAGCGAGACTCGCATCTGTCACGTCTTCCGGCCGAATCTCCCACCGTCGTTTCTTGTTCAGCGAGTAAACGACGAGCGGCTCGAAATCACGCGCCCCGGACGGCGTTTCAGGTGTGAAATGCTCGATTTTGACGAGCGTCGCATACGTGGAAGCGCCGCCGATGTAATGCTCCATGAGCCGGTTCTTCGGAGCACGCGGCGTCTTCATTTCAGATCGAGTTCTGGAATAAAAACGAAATATAAACGGAAAAGAGGAGCGGGAAGTGCGGCGAAAAGAGACGGAACAGACCGGCGCATGTTTTTCTCGTGATCGAGAGACACGCAAATAGAATCAAAAGTTCGAAGCCAAAGAAATGGTCAGAGAATGAAATGAATCTGGGTTTTTGATAAGCGCCGATCTTTTATACTTCTCGAAATGAGTCACAAACACATCACTTCTTCGCACGAGGAACGCAAACAAGTGACGCAGATTTCGCAATCGGAGGCAACGTTGCTGCAGACTACACACACACACGCACGAGGAGTCGGCTTTTAAAGGAAGCGACTTCTCTTCTCCAGAAGAACTTTCAGCTTTTCAATCAACATGGACTGGTGTTTGGATCACTTCTGGTACGTCTGACTATATCCTTCTCAATTCCCCCTGTTCTCCAGGTCGAAGAACCAGGGACCGAAGGAGAGCCAGAACCACGACAGAAACAGGCACGCCGAGCACTACTTGGCTCATTTGGAGACCAAGTACGGTATCATGAAGACGTACCACGTGTATACTGGCGAGAATCAGTGGACGAACAGGTTCCGCGAGAAGATGGACCGAACCGAGATGAGGAAGGACTTGAGACCGTTCGTGATGTACTCGATGAACAAGAAGAGGAACTGGGAGATCGAGGACGTCGTTGGAGTCGAGTTGATGGGCGAGATTCAGAAGCAGCATCCGGGAGAAGACGTCGTGCTTCTCGAGAAGGTCGCTTGCGGAACCGGCTACTGGCCAAGTGAGTTCTGAAACGTCGGAAAGAGAACAATGAACTCGTGCTTCAGCTTTGTTCCGCTACGAGTTTCACTGGAACGACTTCCGAATCAACGTGTTGCACGAGTTGGACTCGTATGTCTCCGGATATCCGGCCTACAAGAGATTCGCCGTGGATTCTGTTCGCGGACAGCATCTGAACAACCTCCTGGAGCACAACAGACTGGCTCACAAGGACGACGCGGACGAAATGAAGACAAAGAAGAGGAGGGATGAAGATGGGGAGAAGAGGACGGTGATCTGCTATCACTTGTTGAAGCCGCCAGTGAACTACTTCACCATGTTCAGAAAGGAATGCGTCAGGAAGAGCATCTACCCAGGAAGATGTGAGAACATGGAGACATCTTCCTGATGAAAACCAAAACTTTTCAGGGAGATCCGTGAGATATTGGGATCGAATGAGGAGGGAGTCTTCTCGATACTTGGACCTGAGGTACGACGACTTCTCCGAAGACGTCGACGATTCTGAAGACGACGAAGTGGAAGAAGGAGTAGAGCAGGAGAAGAGGAATACTTTGTGAGGAAAACGGAAAGAAGATGCGAACGATGTACTTTATTTACAGCTACAACTTGGAAGATCACATTGTGGATTGTTTCGTTCACGTGAAGAGGAAGAAGAAGAAGGAGAACAAGCTGTAGGAATGGAAATACACTTCAGGAATGAAAAAGCGGAGTGATCGACGTGTTTGTACAGTCAGAATTGAATAAAGGATACTAGAAGATGATCAATAAATACGAGCACAAAATCGACCACAGTTTCCAAAGACGATGGCGCTTTTCTTGCTGCGTCTCTCACTTTCCCCGCGCGTTTCTATCTCTCTTTTCCCCTCAAAACACGGAAAATGAGAACCGTGTCCGTCGGAAAATATAAAAGTGGGAAAAGATTGAGTCGAGAGTCAGTCAGAAGTCACCTCGACACCTGCTCCAATGGCTCGTTTCTCGGGAAAAGTCGCAATTATTACTGGTGATTTTGGCTCGAGTTTTTTTTTTAAATTTCTCTTTTCTGGTTCAGGATCTTCGAACGGGGTCGGAAGAGGAACTGTGCTGCTGTTCGCGAAGGAAGGTGCTTAAGTGACGATCACTGGCAGAAATGCGAAGAGATTGAAAGAGACGAGACAGCAGATTCTGAAGGCTGGAGTCTCTCCGTACAACGTCAACTCCGTCGTTGCTGACCTCACGGACGCCGTTGGACAGAACGAACTGGTCAACTCGACGGTTCAGAAGTTCGGGAAGATCAACATCCTTGTCAACAACGCCGGAGCCAATCTTCCCGATATAAGTGGTGTGAGAGGCTTCAGACAATCAGTGGAAGTTTTTGATGCCAACTTGAACATCAACATCCGGAACGTCGTCGAGTTGACCAACAAGGTGGTTCCTCATTTGGCTGCTACCAAGGGAGAGATCGTCAACATCTCGGCCGTCGCTTCAGGTCACAACGGGGCAAGTTTAGTCTTCATAAGAGCAAACTGGAAACGTTCGATTCAGCAATCCGAAATGAGCTACTACTCGACGGCCAAGGCAGCTCTTGATCAGTATACTCGCAACTCGGCCATTTCTCTCATCGATCAGGGAATCCGTGTCAACTCGATTAACCCCGGATTAGTGGAAACTGGATTCGGAAAAGCGATGGGATGGCCGAAACCGATCATAGACAAAGTGAGGTCATTGGAAGGATCCTACGAAAAGACGATTTGATTGAAGTTGATCGCCCATGCTTCAACCACCAAATCGTGCATCCCGGTCGGATTCATGGGCCAGCCGGAGCACATCGCCCAGGCGATCGCCTTCCTGGCTGATCGCAACACCTACGGATACATTCTCGGTCAGCAGCTCGTTGTGGACGGAGGATCTACCCTTGTGATCGGAATTACTGCTTCCAACTTCCTCAACGCTAACCGTCAGTGAACAGAGTGAATATTGAATAAAACAGTAATAGTTCGGAAGCCAATTCTAGTGGATTTTCTGGCAATAGGAAGAATGTTGGGAAGTTTTGCTTGGGGCGGGGAGCACAATTTCGAGCACAGTTTACTCTTCGCAGACGGTATTTCTCCCTTACTTCTCTCCTCCAAACCACGTAGAAGTCATAAATTCAATGTGATCTCTTTTTCTCTCTATTCCTCCTAACTCTCGTTTGAACACAACGGCAAATGTGTCTTGAGAACAGTCGGAGAAGTATAAAAAGGAGGATGGTTTCATCGAAAAGTCCAACCAACTCATCAGTTGCTCATTTAATACAATGGCTCGTTTCACTGGAAAAGCTGCTATCATCACTGGTGAGTTTTGTGGGCAGAGTTCTTAACATCATCCAATACAATGTTACGTCAGGATCCTCGAACGGGATCGGAAGAGCCACTGCACTGCTCTTCGCGAAGGAAGGAGCTCAAGTGACGATCACGGGAAGAAATGCGGAGAGGTTGGAGGAGACGAGACAGCAGATTCTGAAGGCTGGAGTCTCTCCTAACAACGTCAACTCCGTCGTGGCTAACCTCACGGACGCCGCAGGACAGGACGAACTGGTCAACTCGACGGTTCAGAAGTTCGGAAAGATCAACATCCTCGTCAACAACGCCGGAGCTGCCATCCCTGATCGACAAGTACCCACCGGCTTTGGACAGTCTATTGATTCCTTCGACGCAAATCTGAACCTGAACATCAGAAGCGTCGTCGAGCTGACCAACAAGGTTGTTCCTCATTTGGCTGCTACCAAGGGAGACATTGTGAATATCTCAAGCATTGGATCTGGTCCTACAGCGGTAAAACTGCTCAACCACGTTCTTAGGAATATCGGGAGAATTTCAGCATCCAGAAATGAGCTACTACTCGGTGGCCAAGGCTGCTCTGGATCAGTACAGCCGCAACTCGGCCATTTCCCTCATCGAGCAAGGAATCCGTGTCAACTCGATCAATCCCGGATTGGTGGAAACTGGATTCGGAGAAGCGACCGGAATGCCGAAAGCGATCATAGACAAAGTGAGAAAACTGATAAGTAAAGAAGACGGTTGGTCTGTTTCTTCAGTTGTGCACCCAAATGGGATCCACGAAGACATGCATCCCGATTGGGTTCGTCGGACAGCCTGATCACATCGCCCAAGTGATCGCCTTCCTGGCCGACCGCAACACCTCCGGATACATGCTCGGTCAGAATGTGATCGTCGACGGAGGATCCTCGCTCGTGATGGGAATGGCGGCGTCGAACTTCCTTGAGCTTCTTCATCAACACTAGAGGAAAAAGTAATCATTCGGCATTCGAGTCCTCGATAAAATTGGAGTTATAAACATTTAACAATTCGAACCGAGTCAGACACAAATTCGGCGCCCAGTTTACTCAGCGGAAAGACACTGCTTTCGCTCCTGCGTCTCCAGTTCCCGCGTGAAATTCGAGTCTTCTCGCACTTTGTGACTTCCTCGCCTCGTCTAAGTCTCTCGATTCTCGCCGAAACACAGATGAAATTGTGTCCAGAGAACACACGGAAAAGTACCGTATTTACTCTAATATAACGGCACCTCTAATAGAACGGCACCTCTAATATAACGGCACCCTGACGGGACCTTTGATGAATAGTACGGCAGTCTCTAATAGAACGGCACCTCTAATATAACGGCATGCATCACTCTGTAGCGGGATTTTTGCATTGGAGGTCACGCTGGACACACATTTTTGGCTTAGAGACTTTAAATGGTCAAAAACTAGGCTTATTCGCCGATATTGAACTTCACAATGTATCTTCTCCCTCAATTTTGTGTCAATGTGCTCGTTTTTAGTCGTACACTGTACTATATTCAATTATTTTTAAGATTTGGCTGCGATTGACTTCGAAGAAAATTCTTACTTTTGAAAGAATTCAGAAAAACCCCGTGTATCAGTACTAAAGCTTGTATGCCTTTCAGGGCCTTCTCTCTCAAAAACTTAAATTTTCACAACAATTTTTTACAACTGGTAGCTCAGTTTCAGACTTGAAACTTTATTTCTACAGAGAAAATAAAAAAAAAAACTGATTTTTTAACGGTAAAAATCGTTTCGAGTCAATTTCATTGCGAAATCCCGCCGCTGGGTGCCGTGCGGCACCTAAAACTCAAACTCGGAAGGGTCCCCTCTGTCGATTTTTCAAAACTTATTTTCCAAAATTAGAGGGTTGATGAATAGTGCGGCAGTCTCTAAAAGAACGGCACCTCTAATATAACGGCACCCTGGAGGGACTTTTGATAAACTTAACGGCATGCCGTTATATTAGAGTAAATACGGTATAAAACGAGGATGGATTCGACGGGAAACACTACCAAACCATCAGTTTTCAACTCGATTCTATGTCTCGTTTCTCTGGAAAAGTTGTAATTGTTACTGGTGAGTTAGTAGTTCTCGTGTTGAAAACAATAGTTGCTTTACTTTTTCAGGATCCTCGAACGGGATCGGAAGAGCCACTGCTCTGCTCTTCGCGAAGGAAGGTGCTCAAGTGACGATCACTGGCAGAAATGCGGAGAGGTTGGAGGAGACGAGACAGCAGATTCTGAAGGCCGGCGTCTCTCCGAACAACGTCAACGCGGTCGTTGCTGATCTCACGGATGCCGCTGGACAGGACGAACTGGTCAACTCGACGGTTCAGAAGTTCGGGAAGATCAACATCCTCGTCAACAACGCCGGAGCTGCCATTCCTGATAGACAAGTCCCAAGAGGCTTCGGTTCGGGCGTCGAAAACTTCGACGCCAACTTGAACATCAACAGCAGATCTGTGGTCGAGCTGACCAACAAGGTGGTTCCTCACCTGGCTGCTACCAAGGGAGAGATCGTCAACATCTCGAGCATTGCTTCCGGCCATCATGGGGTATTAATATTTAAAAAAAAACTATTCGTGACAGGATATTCTTACAGCATCCGGACATGAGCTACTACTCCGTGGCCAAAGCTGCTCTGGATCAGTACACTCGCAACTCTGCCATTTCTCTCATCGATCAGGGAATCCGTGTCAACTCGATTAACCCCGGACTTGTTCTGACTGGATTCGGAGAGGCGATGGGAATGCCGAAGGAAGTAGGAGAGAAGGTGAGATGATTAGCAGGACGAGACACATTCAGCAACCCTTCTTCTGTTCCAGCTCACCACTCAATTGGCGGCCTCGAAGACGTGCATCCCAGTGGGATTCGCCGGTCAACCCGAGCACATTGCCACAGTCATCGCCTTCCTGGCCGATCGAAGTGTGTCCGGGTACATGATCGGACAGCAGTTGGTCGTCGACGGCGGATCCTCGCTCGTGATGGGAATGGCCGCTTCCAACTTCTTCGACGTTCTTCATCAAAACTGAATTATTTTGTTTGGAATGACTAACTTGCCGATAAAGTTTCCATGAAAACACAGCTTGTTCTTATTTTACTGGAATCGATCAGAGACAAGATACGAAAACCCACAAAACACATATTTTTAAAAACAGACGTAAGTAGCAATCAGATCGAATTACTAAACATGAGAAAAATGAATATTTTTAGTCGATTGTTTGAATACAACCAGTTCAAATGCTGGAAAAATCAACTTGGAATTAAAAAATATTAAAGTGAAAATTCAAGGCATTGAGAAAGCATACATAAATAATCGAGTACTACCCGTTTCGTGAACTTTTTACTCGGGTAAGAGTACTTTATGAAGGTAATCGGTTCACCAGGGCCAGGGCCAGGGCAAGGGCCAGGGCCAGGGCCAGGGCCAGGGCCAGGGCCAGGGCCAGGGCCAGGGCCAGGGCCAGGGCCAGGGCCAGGGCCAGGGCCAGGGCCAGGGCCAGGGCCAGGGCCAGGGCCAGGGCCAGGGCCAGGGCCAGGGCCAGGGCCAGGGCCAGGGCCAGGGCCAGGGCCAGGGCCAGGGCCAGGGCCAGGGCCAGGGCCAGGGCCAGGGCCAGGGCCAGGGCTAGGGCCAGGGCCAGGGCCAGGGCCAGGGCCAGGGCCAGGGCCAGGGCCAGGGCCAGGGCCAGGGCCAGGGCCAGGGCCAGGGCCAGGGCCAGGGCCAGGGCCAGGGCCAGGGCCAGGGCCAGGGCCAGGGCCAGGGCCAGGGCCAGGGCCAGGGCCAGGGCCAGGGCCAGGGCCAGGGCCAGGGCCAGGGCCAGGGCCAGGGCCAGGGCCAGGGCCAGGGCCAGGGCCAGGGCCAGGGCCAGGGCCAGGGCCAGGGCCAGGGCCAGGGCCAGGGCCAGGGCCAGGGCCAGGGCCAGGGCCAGGGCCAGGGCCAGGGCCAGGGCCAGGGCCAGGGCCAGGGCCAGGGCCAGGGCCAGGGCCAGGGCCAGGGCGTTACAGGTCTCAGGATTTCGTATCTAACACACTGGTGGTAACTAGTCGTTTATGGAGACGAGACAGCAGATTCTAAAGGCAGGCGTTTCTCCGAACAACGTCAACGCCGTCGTTGGTGACATAACTTCTGGAGCCGGGCAGGACGCGCTCATCGGCTCGACGATCCGCAAGTTCGGCAAGATAAACATCCTTGTCAACAATGCCGGTGCTTCGATTCCTGATAAAAACATTCCGACTGGGTTCGGACAAGGAATGGACACTTTCGACGCGAACCTGAATCTGAACATCAGATCTGTGGTCGAGTTGACCAACAAGGTAGTCCCTTATTTGGCTGCTACCAAGGGAGAGATCGTCAACATCTCGAGCACCGCTTCTGGACCGACTGCTGTAAGTTCGGAATGTAGAGACAGACTAATCACTTCAATTCTTCCAGTGGACCGAGATGAGCTACTACTCCATCGCCAAGGCTGCTCACGATCAGTTCACCCGCAACTCGGCACTTTCCCTCATCGACCAGGGAATCCGTGTCAACTCGATCAACTCGGGCTGCGTCGTCACTGGATTCTCGTCTGCGATTGGAGTCCCGCAGGCTATAGGCGACAAAGTAAGTCGGAGTGAAGGACCTGAATGAATCTGAAACTTCCAGATCATCGAGATGATGGCTTCTACGAAGACGTGCATCCCAGTGGGATTCGCCGGCCAACCCGAGCACATCGCCCAAGTGATCGCCTTCCTGGCCGATCGCAACGCTTCCGGATACATGATCGGGCAGCAGCTGATCGTCGACGGAGGATCCTCGCTCGTGATGGGAATGGCTGCTTCCAACTTTACCGATTTCCTTCAGCAATAAGCATTCCTTCGTGAAGTATGTTTTTCCTTCAACATGTTATGATTTCCGCGAGAAAACCAATAAACTGATTATAGCGAACGCGTACGGAAAGTGAACGAATCAAATGGAGTTGATATCAGTGAAAATGAAAATGATAAAGAAAAAGGAAGAGGAGGAGATATATTTTATTGAACTTGAATCTGAATCTTCATAATCTAGTGGCATCATCAGACTTCTTCAAAGTGTTGGCGATCAGTTGTTCCGTCTTCTTCCAGAGCGCTTCTTGGAGTGCTTCATCTCTTGCCACGTCTTTGTCGAGGGTTCCCTCTCCGTCCCAGCAGTCTTCCCAGTACTTCCCGGACACCTTCTCGACTTCCGGATGGGCGGCACAGTAAACACTCGTGGCCGCTCCCTGACTGGCGTTCTTCGTGAAGGGAGTCGAGAGGAAGTTCATGACACTGCCCAGTGCAAAGTCTTTGTGCAACTCCGTCCGAACCCCGGCTCCCGGATGCACCGAGTAAACGCCTACGCCGTTGGCGAACTCGTCTCGGTGCAATTTGAAGGCGGTGAGCATGTTGCACATCTTGGATCGAGCATAAAGACGGAAGTACCAGGCAGAATGGTCCACGGGACACAGCATTCCCAGTTTCGTGTCGATAGAGGCGGACGGCTTGATGCACGTGAATCGGCTGAGCATCGAAGAGAGAATGACGACTCGCGAGGGAGCTGATTGACGGAGCACTGGCAGCAGTTTGCGAATCAACTGAAACATATTGAAACTGGAAACAAAGAGAAAGAACCGACTTACGTGGAAGTGCGCGACGTGGTTGATTCCGAAGTGAGCCTCGAGTCCATCGGAAGTCGTTTTGGTAGCCGGTCCGAAGACTCCGGCGTTCAGAATCAGTCCGTGGAGAGGCCATCCCTTTTCCACGTACTCGTCACCAGCCTTGTCAACTGAACTCAACGCATTCAGGTCACACTGGATGATGTCTATCTTCGCGTCTGGCTTCTTCTCCAGAAACTGCACCTTCAGCTTCTCGGATGCTCCGACGTTCCGGTTCATCATCACAACGTGAGCTCCCTTCATCACAAGAGCCAGCGCAGTTTCAGTTCCGATTCCAGCCGTCGTTCCAGTTATCGCAAACGTTTTACCCGATAAGTCGAGGCCTTCCAGTGCCTGAAAAGTGGAAATAATGCAATTTCAGATGGTTCGAGACTTACTTGAAGAGCATTGGTCCTCGAATTGAACTGTCGCTTCCTCTTCTCAGTAGTCATTGCTCGCGAAATCGGAACGAAATAAGCGAATTTCCGTCAGCTGCGACGCTTTTAAAGAAGCGATATCAAAGTTGTGGCGGCACAAAAGTGGACACACTTTCCTTGTCTGCGTCTCGTTTTTCGTGCCAACCGACCAATTCTATCGAACAACCAAGTTCACCTTGTTATTCGGTGTGTCACCAAAAAGCAAACTTTATCAACTGGTAGCTACTTGTTTATTAGAAAAGACGACGAGAATGACCGAAAATACAAAAGGGAAAGAAGAAAACAACATAGGTAACTGCTTTCTTCAGAATAGGCCACTTGTGGAGACAATCGTACATTGTAGTCTGTGGGAAACAATCTATTTGGATCATTCTGTGACACTTTGTGATCATCGGAATAGATGGGAAAGAGTGATACAAAAAGGAAACATTGATTTCATTGAAAGGACTCAGAGCTTGGTTCTCTTCAGTTTCGAGTCGATCAGCTCCTCCGTCCGTCTCCAGAGCGCTTCTTGAAGTGCTTCGTCTCTTGCCACGTCCTTGTCCAGAGTATTCTCGTCGTCCCAACACGATTCCCAGTACTTTCCGGACACCTTCTCAACTTCCGGATGGGCGGCACAGTAGACGCTCGTGGCTGCTCCCTGACTGGCGTTCTTCGTGAAGGGAGTCAATACGAAGTTGAAGATCCGGCCGAGACATATGTCTCTCGACAGGTCGGTACGGACTCCGGAGCCAGGATGCACTGAATACACGCTGATCCCGTTGACGAACTCGTCTCGGTGTAGTTTGAATGCGGTGAGCATGTTGCACATCTTGGATCGGCAGTACAGATATTTAGAAATGGGATGTGGAGTCGACAACGGGGCACAGAATTTCCAGTTTTTGATCGATAGTGGAGGACGGTTTCACACCACTGTAACGATGCAGATAGGCGGAGAGAATGACGATTCGAGAGGGAGCAGACCGACGAAGAACGGGCAGGAGATGTTGGAGAAGCTGGAATGAAAGATAGATGAAGAAGGAGATATAGAAAGAAATGATATACGAGAAAGTGCGCGACGTGGTTGATTCCGAAGTGAGCCTCGAGTCCATCGGAAGTCGTCTTGATAGCTGGTCCCAAGACTCCGGCGTTCAGAATCAGTCCGTGGAGGGGCCATCCCTTTTCCACGTACTCCTTCCCAGCCTTGTCCACCGAACTCAGCACATTCAGGTCACACTGAATGATGTCTACTTTCGCGTCGCGCTTCTTCTCCAGAATCTGATTCTTCAGCTTCTCGGATGCTCCGACATTTCGGTTCATCATCACAACGTGAGCTCCTTGCAGCGCTAGAGCGATGGCAGTTTCGACTCCAATTCCAGACGTCGTTCCAGTTATCGCGAAGGTTCTATGGGAGAGGTCGAGACCTTCCAGTACCTGAAAATAAAAAGTGAACTGTGTTACAGTCATTGAAAACTCACTCTGTCCGCATAAGTTCTCGAATGAAACTGACGCTTTCTCTTCTCAGTAGCCATTCTTTTACGAGTGGGAAATGTGGATGAAGACGGTCAACTGGGCGGTTTATAAAGCGACAACACACTTGCGGGCACGGGTTTCACCGTCTGCGTCTTCGGGTGTATTTACTATGCTGCCACAAAATTGAAGATAGATTAACAAGGTCCAAAATGTGTCGGCAGCACAATTTCGGCCACAGTTTAACCAGCGGAGAGGCGCCGTTTCTCGTACTGCGTCTCTTCATTTTCCCGCGAAAAACACAATTCTTTTCGTTTTTGTGCCCTTCTCGTGATGTCTATCCCTAGAAACTCTCGTCTGAACACAGCGGGAAATGTGTGCTGAGAAAAGTCGGAGAATTATATAAAAGTCATCGAAAAGCACAATCACCTCATCAATTGGAAGGTGATTTCTACGGAGAGGCAATCCCCTGGATGTGTTTTCCGATCAGATCCGTCCGAGTCGTCCTGATCATTGCCGATTTCAGTGGCAGGCGAGGTCAAACTGTTGGAGACCAACTTTATCAAAGCCTTCCCGATAGTCTCTGCCAGTCGCCTGTTTTTTCGATGCTATCAGTCCTGTCCGTTGACAATGAGTAAAACGATCAATCCGATCGGGTTCCCCTGTCAACCCGAGCACGGCACCCAGTTGTTGATCGACTTCCTGACCAATCGAACTCGAAATTTTTTAATAATGAAATGGTGAAAGTTTATTTTAAATAAAGATCATGTGTTAAGAGCTATAAAAAAAAGGCAGGTTTACGGAGAGTATTTTTTTGCCTCCTCGACGATCTTCGAGTTGTCCCAGATGTGTTTTCCGATCAGTTCCGACCGAGTCGCCATGATCATCGCTTTTCCGATTTCAGTGGCTGTTGACGATAAACTGTTGGTGAATGGTTTGAACGGCTTCACAGCAAGGCATAATATCCTCTCTCCGATTCTCATTTCGGCGCGTTTCGCCTCGATCATTCCGGGACGCATCACAACGAACTTGTCGAAGTTCAACTCGGCGATGTCTCTTTCCACTTCTCCTTTCGTCTTCAAATAGTGAAGGCACGACTTCTCATCGGCTCCCGATGACGTCACCAACACGAACTGCTTGACTCCTGAAGTGTTGTTAGGATCTCAAGACGTTCGGAGGATGAAAAACTAACCATTCTCTTTGGCCATCTTTGCTGTGTTCAAAACGTAGTCGTGATCGACTCTGTAGAATCCATCGGCTCCTGCAATGGCCCGAGTCGTGCCAAGAGAGCAGAATCCGACGTCGACTCCACGAACGTCTTCGGCATTCAGCTCGAGATTCTCAAAGTCCACTGTCTTCTGGACGAACTTCTCTCCGACGGCCGCGTCGACGTTTCTCCTCGCTAAAAGCACGACTTTTGAGAACCTCGGGGACTCGCCGAGCAGCTTCACGAGCTCCGATCCGACACCTCCAGTTGCTCCGACCACAAATGCAGAACTCATTTCTGAATATGGATAATGATTTCATTTTGAAAAATAGACAAGAAAAAGCAGCCAAAAATTCGAAAAAGAGCAACTTCCAGCGCATCTCGCGGCCTTATAAACAAGGTCCAAAATGTGTCGGCAGCACAATTTCGACCACAGTTTAACCAGCGGAGAGGCGCCGTCTCTCGTGCTGCGTCTCTTCATTTTCCCGCGAAAAACACAATTCCTCTCGTTTTGTGTCCTTCTCGCGTTGTCTGAATCTCTCGAGTTTCGCTCGAACACAACGGGAAATGTGTCTTGGGAACAATCGGAGAAGTATAAAAAGGAGATGATTTCATCGAAAAATACAAACAACTCATCAGTTGCTCATCTGATACAATGCCTCGTTTCACCGGAAAAGTTGCTATTATCACTGGTGAGTTTTGTGGGAAAAGTTCTGAACACCATCCAATACAATGTGTTCTCAGGATCATCGAATGGAATTGGGAGAGCCACTGCGCTGCTGTTCGCGAAGGAAGGTGCTCAAGTGACGATCACGGGAAGGAATGCGGAGAGGTTGGAGGAGACGAGACAGCAGATTCTAAAGGCTGGCGTCTCTCCGAACAACGTCAACTCCGTCGTTGCTGACGTCACCTTCGAGGCCGGACAAGACGACATCATCGGATCCACTATCCAGAAGTTCGGAAGGATCAACATCCTCGTCAACAATGCCGGCGCTGCCATTCCGGACAGAAACATCCCCATCGGATTCGGTCAGGGGATGGACACTTACGAAGCGACGCTGAATCTGAACATCAAGAGTGTCGTCGAACTCACAAAGAAGGCCGTTCCTCATCTGACCGCCACGAAGGGAGAGATCGTCAACGTCTCCAGCGTTGCTTCTGGACTCCGTGCAGTAAGTTCTTCTCACCAGCTTCTCAAACAAACAAAAAAACGTTTCAGACGCCCGACTTCAGTTACTACTCGATGGCCAAGGCTGCTCTGGATCAGTACACCCGCAACTCGGCCATTTCCCTCATCGAGCACGGCATCCGTGTCAACTCCGTGAGCCCTGGTCTTGTGAGAACCGGATTCGGAACTGCCATGGGATTCTCGCAATCTATTTCGGACAAGGTAAAGAACGAGTTTCACTCCAAACCGTTTACATGATTTCCTCTTCAGATGCAAGCCCACATGGCAGCGACAAAGAGTGCGATTCCAGCCGGCGTCGTTGGTCAACCCAACGACATCGCCGAGGCGATCGCTTTCCTGGCAGATCGGAACGCCTCCTCCTACATCATCGGACACCAGCTCGTCGTCGACGGAGGATCCACCCTGGTGCTCGGATTCAGTGCGCAGGACCTCGGAGAGTTTCTCAAGTAGCTCTCTTCTTTTCAATTGTGGAACTTCCTTTGTGTCTCATTTGTTTTTCACACTCCACTGCAATAAACTCTATCGAGTCTATTCCGCGTCGTTCTGACTAATATCACCTACGTAGACAAGCGAACGGAAATTAGATAATTTCCTAAAACAATGTGATGTTTTTTTGAAGATTATCAGAAAAACGAGACGTCTAGACTCTAGAGAAGATTGGAGCTGAGTGTCATTCGGAATGGAAAGAGTGGAGCTGTCCATGCGAAAGGCTCGTCAGCCGCTGGCAGCCACCGCAGTCCTCATCAATGCTCTTCTCATATTTCTCATTTGTGTGCACTCCTCGAAACTGCTCGGCGTCTACAAGTACCTGATGATCTACATCGCCGTCTTTGAAATGTCGTACGCTTCTCTCGAATTCCTCCATATTCCTGTCATCTTCTCGCAAGGGTCCGCCTGTTTTCTCATGATTGAACTGAAAAACTCGCACTTTCCCGTGTGGTTCTCCACTGCTCTGAACGGCAAGCAGAATTCACTTCTTGCGCAGGTGACTATTGGTTTTCAGTCGCCTTCTACTGGTTCTTCGGCGCCACTCTCATCACATTGAACATCCACTTCGTCTATCGATACGCCGCAGTCAGTGGCAGCTCGCTTCTCGGCACCTTCCAGTCATGGAAACTTATCATCTGGTTCACGCTTCCTTTGCTCAGCGGAGCAGTTTGGGTCTTCGATGCATGCGTGCTATTCAGAAGGACCGAACAGTTTGACAAGTTTTTGGAGTGAGCTACGTCTTATTCCCATGCTCCATAAGAATGTTTTTTTTTCAGTGAAAACTACATCGAAGCGAATGAGTGGTCGTATTTCGGAGTGCGGTTCTACCCGAACGCTGAAGACGTCAATTGGAAGAGCGTGACTGGAGTGCTAATTATATTCGTTTTGATAGTGAGTCTTGAAACTCATCTCTTCAGAGCTCAAGTTTGATGTAGGTGTTCTCCATCTCGACGATAGTCTACTACGGCGTCAAGTGCTTCTGGGCGATACAGTCTCTCGTCTCGCACAGCTCCGAGTCCCTTAAATCGAAACGACTTCAGCAGCAACTGTTCTACGCTCTCGTCGCCCAGACGCTCATCCCGATGGTCCTGCTTCATTCGCCGTCTTCTGTTTTGATCCTCAGCTTGATCTTCGATCGATCCCAACGCTTGTTCGGTTTACTTCTCTCCACTTCCACTGCGTTCTACCCTGCCATAAACCCCATCCCGACCATTTTCATCGTGGAAAGCTACAGAAAAGCCTTGTTCAGTAAGTATAGAATCCCCCATCCATTTTTTTTTTCTCTTGACATTCAGAATACATCACGACGGCGGCAAACTTTCTGTTCTGTGGGATGCACCAGAACCAGATCATCGACGCTCCCGAAATGACGATAACTCAAATAACTAGGGCACCGGATTCCTGAAAACGTTCGGAAAGTTTTTGGGTCATTTAAAAGACATAAATCAGTCAAACTTCGCGAATAATTTTTTGTTAGTTCACAAAAACAGTCGGTACACCGGTATCTCTGACTGGATCTTCGTCTCGCCCGTTCGAAGTGTGTGCAATGGACGGGTTCCCTTCTCGCAGATCGTTTTCCCAGATAGCCGGCTTCTCTCAACGAAGCAGACCTCCCTCGAAACACATAGCCGCCGCCCGAATACAATGCGTGTATTGCACTGTTAGCCTGTCTGGAAATGGTCTTGGTAAGCTTCTTCTCGCGAATCTTTTGCAGTTTCCCAGTTTCAGAGGCTCGACTACTTCTTCTGTGCCATTGTGACATATACAATCGTGTTTCACCTGATCAGAACGATACTGGACGATGGTGAGAGATACTTGAAGATGTACGACTCGGTCCGAACGACCATATCGATTGCTCTGTGGGATCACGAGGTCAGAAGCACCGACGCCTTCATCATCAACACCTACTACTATCCGGTGTCCAAGTCCTTTGGGGCGGATGGACTCGCGATGGTGCTGCTGATGGACAGAAACACAATGAAGGACATCACGAAGTACAAAATGCGACTCGTTTCTTCGAATGGAACGACGTCTGTGGAAACCGTTCCGAGAATCATCAAGTGAGTCACTTCGGAAAAGAAATCAATCATATTACGATGCTTCTAGAGAGGCTTATGCGAATTGCGACTTTGTCAGTGTTGTTGCGAATACCAACGTTGTCCATGGATTGAAAAACATGGAGATAGTAACGGGAGAAACGAGAATGAAGGTACTCTGCCGAAGCGTAATATCTCATTTTCTTTTCTAGATCCCTTTCCGAGCGGCACGCACGTCTTCTCCGTCCCCGGTCGTCATCTGTCTCTCCCCGCAGTTTGTCGCCGAGCAGTGGCAGCTTTTCATTGCTCACGCCCACGTGGCACGTCGTTTCGGAGGACATCTGCACTTGTACGTGACGAGCATGCTCGACTCGTACTTCGAACTGGTGCGAGAGTACGAGAAGCACGGCTACGTGACCGTCGACTTCTGGCTGCGTGCCCACTTCTCGAACGCCTCCTCGCGACTCGAACCGAACGCCAACTCGGAGTGGCGGAACCAGGCGGGCGCGCACACGGACTGTCTCCTCCAGTACAAGGAGGCCGCCACTTTCATCGCCTTCTTCGACCTCGACGACATCCTCTTCCCGCGCGGATTCGATTCCTACTACGACGAGTTCGCGTTCCTCTCCTTTACGAACCCGAGCATCAGAACTTTTCATTACAACAAGAGGGAGTTCGAGGTGGCGAGAGAGGAAACGATGCGTGGAATGAACTTCACGAGAATCTTCGGCCGTCCGAATTACGTTGCTCGCCTGGATGCGGGGAAAGTCGTTGCGAGACCCACCAACCTGGATTCGATGTGGATTCATCGCTCGTTCAACGTGCCCGACAAACAGAGTCGCTGGCTGACCAACAACTTTCTGACGCACCTTCAAAAGCCGAGAGAAGCCGACGGGAACTCTTCGATCTCAGCGATAAATGTGACTTATATAGAAGAAAAGTCGATGGGAATCGAGCAGACGACACTGGATGCAATACAAGAGGACTTTGATCGAATGATGAGTTTCCCGGGAATCCGGAGCAGATCGGAACTGCTTCCGTCGCATTCCTTCTACTTCGGAATCATCTTCAAGTGCTACACCGACAAGTATTATAACAACACGGACAAGGTCCGGCACAGCAGATGTCCGAATGCAGAAGGATGCGAGGTTAGTCCCTGTTGATATTGAGACTATTTTCTTTTTCAGCTTCCCCAACGAGAAGATCTCAAGTGTGTGCATTCGGACGCCAAGTACACATCCGGACCCCGAATGTTTCCAATCACTTTTCACTACCATACCGACCCATACTGGTCGCGAACCATCGGGTGTCAGTTGTAGAAACGCTACGAAGTTTATGGAAAGAAAAATAAAAAAAGAAATGAATTATGAAATCGAGCAAGTCGCCGAGTTTTTCTGATTGTGCGAGGGTCCCGATTTGATTGTGATGGCGTTCTCGATGGACGTCTCCAGCTCTTCGTAACCTTCGATACTGTTGACGTTCACATCTGAAAGGAGTTCTGAATCTGACGGGATGCTTTGAAAACGAACCTCTCTCGTGGTCGATGATCTCCCAGATGCTCTTTTTGAGACTTCTCGTCAGAAAGTACGTCTCCGCTTCGCCACGTCCCTTCACAGCGATCCGTCCTCTCGGACTGAATTCGAACCGTCCGGTCTCCATCGCCTTCTGATAGGTCCACTTGCTGCACTGGATCTTTCCGGCCAGTCCCTGAGACTCCATTTGAGAGGCGAGAGTGACGGTCTCTCCGAACAGACAGTATCGCGGCGACTTGGAACCGACGACTCCGGCGATGATGGTCCCTGAGTGCAGTCCGATCCGCAGCAGGAACGGGTTCTTCGTGATCGGATCCAGCACCGACCTCGCCTCCCACATCATGCCCAGTGCGACGTGGCACATGTTCTCCGCGTGTTCCGGAGTGTTCTCCGGAATGCCCGACACTGTCATGTAGCTGTCGGAAACGGTCTCCACTTTGTAGACCTCGCGGATCACAACGATTCGGTCCAGCTTCCGGAACAGGTCGTTCAGCAGTCGGATGGCGTCTTTCGGAGCCATCTGTGGAATGGACTGCTGGAAAGCGGGCAGATCGCAGAACATGACGGTCGCCTCGTGCTCGCACGGCTCAATGTGCTCTCCGCTGAGCAGCTGCAGAGCGATCCTTCGAGGCACCATGTCCCTCAGAATCGAATCGGTCTTCTGACGTTCCAGCTCTAGCTCACGAGCCATCGTCTCCAACTGCTCGTTGTTTGCCTCTAGTTGCAAGCTGAAAGAGAGAAAAGCAGTTGCGGAGTCCAAGTACAGTTGCTCACTTCACTTCCACATCGGAAAGGCGTTGTTGGTTGAGGAGGATCAAGTCGCGCGTGGCGTCGTGCAGTGGCATCGCAGTGAGCCGCATTCCGAACTGCATCAGCTCGTTTATCGACGTCACGTAGGGCGAGCACAGGTAGATGATGTGCTTCTTCGTCGACAACAACATCATCTGGCCCTTCAGCTTCAGGTGACAGCCCTGCGTCAGCTCGTGCGATCGGTCCTCCTCGAGCGCCTCCATCTCCTGCTTCAACTCCTCCTGGCTCATCGCGTCCATATGCTTCTTCTTCAACGGCGACGTCTTCACTTGAAGCACGAAAACAGCGTTGATAAAATTGCAAATGTTCTCGAAATCCAAAGGGATCTGAGGACGGTTGATCTCGAAAATGCGAAGAATCGGGGTGCCCGGTTGAAGAAGCTCGTTGGGAATGTGATTGCTGAAAATGGGCAATGAGAGAAAAAGGCTGAAAAGAGGGAAACGCACTAGAGCTCGTCTCCACATTGCACAATCTTGCACGACTCGTCGATGACAAAGTGATAGGGAAGGGCTCTGGAGAAGTCCTGTAGAGTCATTCCCAGATTGTCGTCCACGATCTCCGGGAAGTTGGCGGTGGAAGACGTGAGCAGACTCGCGTGGGATCCATCCGACTCTCTCCGATTCTCGCCCATGTTCTTGATGAGGAACACGACGTGCTCTTCGACTCGCTCTCCGTTGTTCATGTGCACACTCCGCTGCGTCCTTCCCTGCACCACCAGGTTGATGTCGAGATCGAAAACGCGCTTCGCCACTTCCCTCACCACTCCCTTCACGATGTGGTAGAGTCCGGGTCTTCCGGTGAAGTAGTGCAAGAGGAGCGTGCCGTCCGGAGTCTCTTCGCACCGGAACGAGGGTCCGCGCAGATTGGCCTTGTAGACGACGTGATCGATGAAGTAGTGGAGGCTGTCCAGGCTGTCCAGGAAGCCTTTCAGATTCGGACTCATGCTGCGGACCAGCTCGTCCCATCCGATTTCCATAGAGTACGTGATCAGAAAGCCGCCGTACATCTCCCAAACTTGGTCTTTCGTCACTTCTGAAACGGACTCCTTCTCAAAGTTTCGGTAAATCTGACAAACTGAGGACAAGAGCGACACTGTCGACGAGGATGTAGGTGTCGGTATCCGAGTAGTAGTGGTTCACGATGTTCTCCTTTCCGTTCTCGAATCCCGACTTTTCGAGCACCTGACTCCACGCATCCTCTCCGTAGTTCCGAATGACGAGCTGTCGGATGCTCTCGTGAATGAAGCCGAACTGGAAACGAATTGAACACGTACAAACATTGTAGTGAAGAATAAAACTCACCATTACCTTCTTCTGCTATTCAGAATGATGATATGCGCGTCTATTTGCGGCGTTTCGTGTTGGTGTGCTCCGAGGTGAAGAGGGAGTGTCTCTGATGCTCGCGTGACCTGAATACTCCCGAATCTGAATGCGTGAGCATGTTGTGCCGAGTCTCCTTCACCTGATGAATTGCATTGGCCACTATCAATTCATTTCTTCCAGGGATCCGAAGGCTTCAGAGAAAAGAGCTGTTATGAAATAGTGAGGAGGAAATGTTATGAGACATACACACGATTATCTTTGGGTTTTGTCATTTCTCCGCACTTGTTTGTGAGATGCGTGTTTTTTTTGTCCCAAATGTTAACAATCTTAGCTGATTTACATAGTTTTCCTCAAAACCCAATGTCCCGGAAGTTGCACGAATCCACGTGTCCCACTGGGAGCCCGCCCACTTCCAGTCTGCTCGAAGTTTGTTTACGTGCTCTCCGCCCAACGTCGACTGGAAACGGTTCTCGGGGGACCGTATCAAGCACCCAATGTCAGCCCATAATCTCGCATTACGTTCTGTTCTGTGTCCGAAATGAAGGCTGCCCACACGACGGTCCAACGTTTCTCGGCTCTCATCGCAGTTTTTCACAATCTGCTCCTCATCTACCTCATCAAGTACAAGTCGCATCGGAAGGTCGGCAGTTACAAGTACCTGATGATCTACATTTCGGTCTTCGAGATAGCCTACGCTCTTCTCGATGCGCTCACTGTCCCGGTTCGTTTCGAAACGGCACTTTTCCGTGGAAAACGGTGTGATTTCAAGGGCATCTACACGGTAGAGTCTTGCTTCCTGGTCGTCGTTCAAGCGGATCAAGCCCTGCTCCCCAACTCGTTTCTCATTTGGTCCGATGGTAACTTTGTGACAAATGGGAACTGAAAATGGGGGACTTCCAGTCATGTTCTGTGTCTTCTTCGGAATCTCGATGGCGATTTTCGCGATTCACTTCATCTACAGATACCTCGTCGTTAGCGAGTGAGCTTCCGTGGAGCCCTCTTCCCATTTCATCTTCGAAGTTTAGAAATGAGTTCGCCAAAGAGCACAACTCGGCAGTGATTGGCGGGCTGCTCTCGTTTCCGGTCGTCTTCGGAGCATTCTGGTTCTGGGTCTCCTACTACTTTTTGAAACCTTTCGAGGAAGCCGATGAGAAATTGAAGTGCCAGTTTAGAATATGTAGATGTGCATTGATTTGAAGAGTTCAGAGTGAATTTGCTCGATAGGAACGGTATCAACTTGAGTGACGTCACCTACGTTGGTCCGTACTTCTGGCCGAAACTCGAGGACGGCACCACGACAGTCCGGTGGAACTCGGTGTTCGGAATCATCATCATGATGATGGGCATTGTAAGTGTACCCAGATCGTTTTCAATTTCAAGACTTTATTTCAGTCCGTCTCGTTTTTCCTGATATTCTTCTTCGGCTACAAGTGCTACCATCAGACGAACATTCTCGTTCAACAGGCTTCCCAGTCCGCCTCTTTCTCGAGTCTTCAGAAGCAACTCTTCTACGCCCTCGTCTTCCAAACACTCATCCCCGTCGTCCTCATGCACATTCCGGCTTCCATCGGCTTCATCGCTTCGTTCTTCAACGTCTCCTTCGAGTTCTTGGGCCAACTTCCGTCAGTTACCATCTGTCTCTACCCGACGCTCGATCCTCTCCCCAACTTTTTCATCATCAAAAGCTACCGAGAAGCAATCACAGGTAACGTTATGGAAAATCACAACTAATCAAATGATTCATTCGTTTCAGAGTTCTGCGGAAAGGTTTACAACCGTCTGCTGTGCCGGAAGATGTCGCAAGTGGAGCACGGAATGGTGACTCGAAAAGAGATGTCATCGCAAGCCTCTCGCGCCTCCACCGCCATGTGATCCTTTCTTTTTTTTTTGATAACAAATAAAGACGACGCTCTCACCGCACCCGTTTTGTTCCAAAGAACTGCCAATTAAGCGAACGAGACTGATCTCTTGAGACCGCCCGTCGACCCCCGCACAGATCCCACTGCTCCTCGTTTCCGTCGCTTGTTTTCTCTCGGATGAAGGCGACACACACGACTGTACAACGCTTCTCCGCTTTCATCGCCGTCTTTAACAATCTCTTGCTCATCACGCTCATCAAATTCAAGTCGCATCGGAAAGTGGGAAGCTACAAGTACCTCATGATCTACATTTCCGTTTTCGAGACAATCTACGCCATTCTGGACGCACTTTTGGTTCCAGTCAGTTCTAAATGAGGGAAGAAATCAACAAGAACCGGGAGGTTTCAGGAGATTTACAGCAGGGACTCGGCTTTTCTCGTAGTGATCCAAACCGATCAATCTCTGCTTCCGCCCTCTTTCTTCTTGCTTGCAGACGGTCTCTTTCACCTGAAATCCTCACGTTGTTTCTCCATTTTCAGTCCTTTTCTGTGTGTTCTTCGGCATCTCGATGGCAATGTTCGCTGTTCATTTCGTCTACAGATACCTGTCTGCCATCCAGTTCGTTCCATATTCTCATTTTCTCCGATCCTTCATTTTGCTAATTTCAGACACAAATACGTGAAGAATCACAACACGCGCCTCATTCTCGGACTGCTCACTTTCCCGATCATCTTCGGGCTCGGCTGGGGCTGGCTCACCTTCTACATCGGGCTCCCGACACCGGAGGCTAACCAGTTTTTGAAGTGAGTGAACTATACTTGTATAAGGAATGACGAAAAGAATACATTCTTCTTAGAGAGAACTTTCTCGATAAGCACAATGTGAGTCTGGAGGAGGTCAATTATGTGGGACCGCATTTCTGGCCGAAAGGCGCTGATGGGAAGCTTCACATCAGTTGGAAGTCGAGCATAGGCATTCTCATCATGAGCATCGCTATTGTGAGGAACCTCCTTCCGCGTGTGTAGATCCTCCGATCGAGTTTCCAGGGTTTCTCGTTTTCGTTCGTCTTCTTCTTCGGCTACAAATGCTACCAGCAGACGAAGACTCTGATGCAGCAGACGTCGCAGTCCTTCTCGAGTCTCCAGTCGCAACTCTTCTACGCCCTCGTCGTCCAGACCCTCATCCCAGTTTTACTCATGCACATCCCGGCCACAATCGGATTCGCCGCCTGCTTCTTCAACGTCTCCTTCGAACTCATCGGTCAGGTGCCTTCAGTTACCATCTGTCTCTACCCGACTCTCGACCCTCTTCCCAACTTCTTCATCATCAAAACATACCGAGAAGCGATATCAGGTATTGTTTTCGTGAGAGACGCCATCAGGAAAAGTCTCCAGGGTTCGGCCGTAGTTTGATGCGAATCGTCTGCGGGCACAAGAGCTCGAAAGTCGAAGACGTCGTCGTCGAGCTGTCGTCGTTGGCTTCCAGAAGACCAACTACCACTCCTCTCAACTAAACGCACTCTGATTTCACTGCACTTTGTCGTTGACTCACCAGGAAATGAAATGTTGAACTTTTCAGTTCCCAAAGAACCAATCGTGAAGACGGCAATTATGATCCTTGTCATGAAGGCGTCCATCCGGAACAACAGGCGTTCCTGAAGTTGTCCAGACCCCGCAAATATGTCTGTCTACTGGTTATTTGTGTCTCCAATTCCTTCAAAACACCTTGATTTCTTTCCGACTAGACCGTTTGTCTTCTGTAGTGACGTGGCGTCAACCGGTGATTATCGGCGGCCTTCATTTTCTCGTCTGTGCTCCGATGGTCAGTTGCTCGGACTAAACATCAATTATGCTCAGTCAGAACTAGTCTTCGGACACGCTGTTTTCGTGCTCACCGACACTTCACTTCCCTTTTTCCCGAATCTCAGTGGGCTCTTCTCGAAATGCACCGAAACTTCACGACGCACTCGGTCATCCAGAGAGTCGCCGTGCTCACCGCACTCTTCAACAACGCTCTTCTGATCTTCCTGATATTTCGGAAATCCGCCTCCAAACTGGGAAACTACAAGTATCTGATGGTTTACATCGCGGTTTTCGAAATGATTTACGCGATTCTGGATGGATTGACAGTACCTGTTTGTTGACTGGATCGCCTTTTTCACATCGGAAAGATGTCTTTT
This sequence comes from Caenorhabditis afra, assembly GCA_963570955.1. Classification (NCBI taxonomy): domain Eukaryota; kingdom Metazoa; phylum Nematoda; class Chromadorea; order Rhabditida; family Rhabditidae; genus Caenorhabditis; species Caenorhabditis afra. The sequence continues at coordinate 8,577,975 of OY751536.1, read as the reverse complement.
CCAGGAGATTTACAGTAAAGATTGCGCGAATCTGATGGTAGTGCGAGCCGATCATGCAATCCTCCCTATCGAAGTGCTGCCTGTTTTCAGTGGTTAGACTTCTCACGTCTTCTCTCTCTCTTACTCATCTGCCTTCTTCCAGTGATGTTCTGCAACATGTTCGGCATGTCAATGTCGCTCTTCGCCATCCACTTCATCTACCGCTATCTCGTCGTCAGTCGGAATCGATTCCTGAAGAAGCACGATGGGAAGTTCATCGTCTTCGTCCTCCTGCTCACCGTCATATTCGGCATTCTGTGGAGCTTTGTGACGTGGTTCACGATGGCTCCGTTTCCGAAGGCAGACGAGTACTTGAGGTTCGGAGCAACTCTGATAATTGAAGGAAACTTATAAAGTGTTTAGAAACCATTACATTGGTCCTCGAAACTTGGAGATGGATCAAATCGCGTACATTGGATTCTACTACTACCCGAAAGATGAGAACGGCGTGGAGTTTGTCCATTGGAAATCGATCTATGGAATCTCGATACAGTGTGTTTTCATTGTGAGCTCTCCGATGCCACATCACCGATTCAAACTTCCCGCTTTCCAGAGTGTCTCGTTCTTTTTGATCTTCTTCTACGGCTTCAAGTGCTACCATCAGACACGGTTCCTCGTGCAACAGTCCTCGCAGTCCTCCTCCTTCGAGAATCTGCAGTCGCAACTCTTCTACGCCCTCGTCTTCCAGACCCTCATCCCAGTTTTTCTCATGCATCTGCCCGCTTCTGTCGTCTACATGGCGGCGCTGTTCAACTCTTCCACTGAGATCTTCGGCGAATTCGTCTCGGTGACCATCTGCTTGTACCCGGCTCTCGATCCACTTCCCAACTTTTTCATCATCAAAACCTATCGAAACGCTATTTTCGGTAAGCACCGGGAAGGGGAATTAAAGTGAAAATGAGGAGAAAAAGAAGTTTCAGACTTCTTCAAGTGCCTGCTTCGAAAGGTGACGTGCCGAAGGTCACTTTCAGCCGTCAATCCGGGAAACGTCAGCTCGCGAACTCTGAAGGTGTCCAACGTCTCCAGAATGTCCACTGTGCAGCTCTCTTGAATAAACTCTTTAGAAATGACGCTCAGTTAGAAACAAAGTGTCACTGGGTGCGTGACAGGTGCAATGAATAATCTTTCCACTTTGTTTTGCCAGACGAGCTCTCGTTTTGTTATCCTAATGACTTCATGAGCCCCCTGGGGGAGCAAGTGACTCCTCGCGGCTCCGTTTAGTTTACTCACTTCCGCTCCTCCTCAACAACGATGATGTGCCCTCACTGCGTTTTTCATCGAATTTCAGCCCTCGCCGGCGTCACTCTCAACTGTTTTCTCGTATTCCTCATCGTGTTCAAGTCACCGAAAACGTTGGGAAACTACAAGTTTCTCATGATTTACATTGCGGTTTTCGAAATGTTGTACGCGATTCTGGATGGATTGCTGGTTCCAGTTCGTTGGAAATAGAGAGTTAGAGTTGAACTGTTAATTTCAGAAAATGTTCAGCAAGAACTCGGGGGCTCTCGTTGTGACTTTCTTGAAAGAGGCGATGCTTCCAGTTGACCTACTTCTTCCAGCTAATGGTGGGTTCTGGGAAATTAGCGAGAGTGAGAGATGAAAGTGTTTCTCAGTCCTCTACTGCACGTTTTTCGGGATGTCCATGGCTGTGTTTGCAATCCATTTCATTTACCGTTATCTAGTGGTGACGGGCAGTTGGATTCTCAAAAAGCACCACATTAAAATGATCTCGCTCCTATTATTATCGCCAATTCTATTCGGAATTGTATGGAGTGCACTCACCTTCTTCACTTTGAAGCCGTTCGATGAAGCTGACCGCTTCCTTCAGTTTGTTAACGACGGCGAACGAGATGAGAATTGAATGTTTCAGGAAGTACTACCTGAATGCGAACGGATTGGAGCCGTCGGACGTCTCCTACGTGGGTGTGTACTTCTATCCGGAGGAGGACTTCGGAACGGGCACCATCAACTGGAAGACGATCATCGGATTCGCGTTCGAAGGGCTTTTTATAGTGAGTGAAAATCCTCCTTCCGAAGCCATAGTTCTCCACAGAACGTCTCCTTCTTCCTCATCTTCTACTTTGGCTACAAGTGCCATCGTCACACGAAGCTCCTCTCCCAGAAGTCGTCGTCTTCCTACGAGAGTCTCCAGTCGCAGCTCTTCTACGCTCTCGTCTTCCAAACAGCCATCCCCATTCTCCTGATGCACATTCCCTCCACTGTCAGCTTCTTCGCCGCCTTCTTCGGAGTCTCGTTCGAGTTTGTGAGCCAGGTGCTCTCTTGCACAATTGCTCTCTATCCGGCTCTCGACGCGCTTCCCAACTTTTTCATTATAAAAAGTTACCGGAAGGCTGTTTTTGGTGAGTGAAAAGATACAAAGAGTTTGGAGAAAAGTCAAGTTTCAGACTTTATTCGACAGCTGTGTGGATGTGGTGGAATTGTAGTGCCGACGACGACCCACGAATCCAGAATCAGCGTCATCTGATTCCTTCTCAGTTCATCGACGTCGACCCAACGGCTCCGATCGACATCGTCTTCCGCACTTCTTTCGTCTTTCTAGTCTTCACGAGCCACTTTCGAAACTCGATGTTGCATAAAAAGACGATGGCTCTGTAATCGGAATCTTTCTGAAAGTGGGGAGAAGGAACGGAATGCGTACGGGTCGAAGACGTGGAGAAGATTGGAAGAGAACGAGGTGGTCCAGAATATCTTCCAGTTCTCCGACATTTCGGGCATCCAGTTGCGTCCGCTCTCGTACCAGAAGCCGTGCATCAGAAAGACGAGCCCCTGGACGAGCACTTGACGCGCGAAATTCATCTCTCGCCGTCTGGTTTCCGCGCTTTTCAGCTTATAGATTCGGTTCTGAACGGGGAACTTCTTCTCAGTTCTCATCTGAATAAGTGGAAAGTACCCGCAACGCGAGAAGCAAAATGAGTGTGACTAGGTCGGAAAAGAGCATTGAGCAGATCAAAAAGAGTTGTGGGTAGGCGCGGTAGATCAAAAGACTCGAGCCACACATCTGAAACTTGTGCTCTTTTGAAACTGAAACTGATATGAGAGGCTCACGTCGTTTTTGATTTCATTAAAGTACCAGCCATAGTGGTACAATGCGAATGTGCAGTTTTCTGAAAAAACACGTGAAATTTCAAATGCCACGTCATAGCAGAGAACTCACTGAAAACCAGCAGATAGAGGCTACAAACCAGCGGAATCAGCCAGTTTCCCAGTAAAAGCCCATTGAGAAACTTTTGGCTGAAAGTATTTGCTTTGCTGAAATTCGCGCTTCTCAACGGTCACCCGAATATTATTTTGTAGGCGATCGGAAAAGCGATTGCACACAGACGATTCAGAGAAATGAGCAAGAAGCTGCCGAGAATGACGTGGAGCATGACGACGGTGATGGCTCCGACGAAGCGACTGTAGATGACGACCAGCTCCAGGCTTCTGAACTTGATAACTGACTTCTGACGCCTTCACGTCTTCTTACAGTGTGTAGCCGAAGAAGAACGCGAAGAAACACGCGACACAAGCCACGTATTCTGCGACATTCTGGTTGATCGTCAGAATTCCGAACGACGACTTCATCGACGGGATACGGTAGCTTCCGAGAATCACCAGTCCCATCAGAAGCATTCCGACGAGACAAACCTAACGACGTCTTCATTCTCATCGCATTTCGGAGGCTGCAACTTACCACGGAAACAAGACTTCCGGCCAGGAAGTCTTCGTCGATCTCGATTCGGATGGATGTCATCTGATTGTAGGTGTGAGGTTGAATCAGAAGGCTGGACGCCAAATCCAGAGTTTCCGCCTCCAGCGTGACTTCAGAAGTTTTCAGAAAAGGGAGAGAATAATTGTGGGAGAGTGGCCTTTCTCGAGAGCAAAGTTTCGGGCGCTCTGACTTCCGGTTGCCTGATATCAACACACTACACGCAGTTTCGAGAACGGACCGCTGGCTCGGAACTAATTGTGCCATGCAGTACCACTGTTGTGCAGCGGTAAATAGAGAGAGAGCATCACATCACGAGCACGTCATGGAGTCTGATCTTCCGACTTGTTGACGCCTTCCACTTTCAGACAAAGATGATGTCGGATGGGGGAGCGAGAAAGTATTTAATGAAAAACTATCGTTTCAATTTGGCACAGAGCAGGAAAGACGAACAGAAGAAAAAGTTTCACAAATAACACCCGTAGTCACGAGACCAAAAGGGGTTTGAGGAGAAGTGGAAAGTGATTGGAGACATCTGAGGACCTGAAATATAATCGGCATCCGAGTGAATGCACTGAATCGTGGAAGGTTGGGGAAGCTGAAAAACAGTGGAAGATCGGTGAGTTGTGATGGAAGCTCACTTGGCATTCCTCGATATTCGGACACTTTGTCTCCTTTTCTTCGGGAGTGAGACCGTAGTAGGCGTCGTAGTAACACTGGAACACGATGGGAAAGTAGAAGCTGTGGTCTGGAAGGTTCGAAGAGATCCGCTGGACTTCCGAAGAGTTCAACATTCTGAAATCTGTTTGAAAAAGAAAGGCCTTAAGAAGATCTTACGATTCGAATTCTGTTTGGATGGAAACGAGAACCTCCTTCTTCAGACCCATTCCCGCTGATTCCACGAATTCGCTCTTCATGAAAGGAGCGGGAGCCGTTCCGTCGGTGTCGTTGGGTCTTTGCAGGTGGGTGATGAAGTTCTCGTTCAGGTAGAGTCGCTTCTTGTTCGGCACGTGGAATGAGTGATGGATCCACATCGAGTCCAAGTTCGACGGCCTCGCCATCATCTTTCCCAGCGCGAACTTTGGAGAGTAGTTCGAGTGACCGAAGATTTTCAAAAAGTCCATGTCTTCCATCTTCGCCTCCTTCTTGATCTCGTACTCCCATTTCTTGTAATGGAAACTGAGAATATGGGGATTCATGAAGGAGAGGAACGCGAATTCGTCGTAGTAGGAATCGAACCCGCGCGGGAAGAGGATGTCGTCGAGGTCGAAGAAGGCGATGAAAGTGGCGGCCTCCTTGTACTGGAGGAGACAGTCCGTGTGCGCGCCCGCCTGGTTCCGCCACTCCGAGTTGGCGTTCGGTTCGAGTCGCGAGGAGGCGTTCGAGAAGTGGGCACGCAGCCAGAAGTCGACGGTCACGTAGCCGTGCTTCTCGTACTCTCGCACCAGTTCAAAGTACGAGTCGAGCATGCTCGTCACGTACAAGTGCAGATGTCCTCCGAAGCGACGTGCCACGTGGGCGTGAGCAACGAACAGCTGCCACTGTTCGGCGACAAACTGCGGGGAGAGGCAGATGACGACCGGGGACGGAGAAGACGTGCGTGCCGCTCGGAACGGAATCTCCATTCTCACATCATCCGAGACTATTTCCAGTCGTGTCATGTTGGGAAGAACGTTTCCTTTGGCCACTATGTTGATGAATGCACACGGCGCAAATACTTCTCTGAAAATCGAGAATGAAAAGGGGAACAGTGGAAATCAATGTACGGAATCAGTGTCGGTGTCATTGAAACTTCTGAAGATCCATTCGAAGCCACCAGTTTCATTCTGTACTCGGTAATGTCCTTCATAGTGTTCCTGTTCATCAGCAGCACCATCGCGAGTCCATTCGCCCCGAAGGACTTGGACACCGGATAGTAGTAGGTGTTGACGATGAAGGCGTCGGTGGTCTGATTGGGAAACTCGAAGAACGACTCCGAAATGGCTTCCCGAATGGAACCGTACAGATCCGGATACATCTGTCCAGTTTCAAAGTAGTAGGTGATCCAGAAGGTAAGGAAGATGTATCCGAATATCGAGGCAACTAGAAGTGACCATAGTCGTTGCTGAAACCAACTTATATACTCAGAACAACTGAACGCCGAAATCTCACCATTTGGAAAGCGAAGAAGAAATTTCACTTTAATAGCAATAATTTGAAGAAACGCATTCTGTAGGAATCAAAGCACATACGAAAGTGTTGAAATGACCCGCGATCGGAGATGTAGTCGATGATTTCGTACGGTACACACGCGCTTCCTGGTCATTTCGAGTTCAAAAGATGTGATTCTATCTGAGAGCGGAATTCGACTGAGAACATTGGGAGACAGGAAGGGGACTGTAGTCAGAAACAAAAGTTCAGCTCAGTAAATGACCGTAGATTACGTGCAGATTGGATGTAACGTGTTCATGAAGAATGAATTATGCCATTTTTGCATTGTTTGCCAATCGCCCTTTTTCCCTTCGTTTTGTGAGGGGGGCCGACGGATGCATTCAGTGCCCTGGCCACGTTTAACGAGCGCCATCCCAGCGACGGGAATGGGCAGCGACGGCTCGCACAACTGTCGATTCTCCGTTTTCCCAACACCACGAATCGTTTTCTCTCCGTTCTCTTCTCGTGACGGACACTTGCGATGGCTCAGAAAGAAGATCTGTTGCCGGTTTCTTCTCCTCCGGAGCCGAGAGTCTTCATTCGAGAGATGCTCCGCGTCTTTGTCGAGAACGGCACGTCTTCAATTCAGAATGCTAACAACGTCTACTGTTTTGCAGCACCGAACGTCTCCGAGCAGACCTTGAGAGAGCTGGATTATCTGGCGAGCAACGCCCGGAAGAGCCATCGTTGTAAGTTGTTTTGAAATGAGAGAAACTCAAAAAACCAATCTTGTTTCAGTCCAATTGAAGATCGCAAGAGAGTCGGAAGCGGCGACGAGCGCTCGGATCAAAGGTTTTGCCGGGATTTCACTCCGTTTCTTTCATTTTCGAATCTCCCCTTGTTTCAGAGCAATTATCCGCGGCGCAACAACGCGTGATGCAACTGCTGGCAAAAATGAACGAGATGCAGAAACGAATCGATAATCTTGAAGAGGAGTTGTCCAAGAAGAATCAGAAGATCGAGATGAAGAAGGAATTGTAGACGATCGTCCGTTTTCATTGTTTCTCATTGAAATTTCCCTTCCCTTTCGTGCTCTCAATAAAAATATCTGTATAAAGCAGTGCACAGAAGTAATAAAAAAAGAAGAAGGAAAGTGTGTCGTGCCACTCCGTGCCCCTTCCCTCCCTCGTTCTCTCCCTTCTCTTGTTTGTTTTCGTTTCCTGACCGCTCATATGAAATGAGATGCGGACAGTGCGACAATGTACAGTTGACAATCTGAAAATATCTGGAGATCGGGCTCATTGGGGGATGTTCTTGCAGATATCGATCGACAGGGAGAGTCTAGTCATATCTCACTCCGTGAGTCATTTTTGCATCAAAATCAGTTGCTTTGTTTTCTCTCCCTTTCGAAAACATTCACTAAAATCTTCTACGGATGACTAATCGAGAAAAAAGTAACCGCCCCTTCGAGAAGTCGAGACGCAGGCTTCATCAGTTTCCTCTTCATTCAATTGAGAATCATTCTTGCTTCGCATTCGCTGCTAGCTGCTCGGTCATTATGATGAACGTCGCCGAAGAGATCCACAACGCTGCCGCTGACGTCGTCAACAAGATGAACGGCGTCGAGGAGTTGATCAGTGCGTTGCGAAGTCAGACCTTCTCACATTGATTTCTTTTCCAGACAACAACATCAACTTGGAGCATCTGGTGCTCCATTCCCGGGAAGACTTTACCGAAATGGGTCAGTAGTTTGAGAGGGGACACCTTTTCATTCGCTTGAAACAATCGATATCATTTCAGACGACGTCCTCAGCGAGGTCTACACGAAGACTCTCGAGTGTCAGGAGGCTGTGCTGCGCAAGATCCAGGAGCTGCTCGCAAAGGAGACCGTGAGAGTTGCCGCCGAGAACGCAAAGCTCACGGAGCAGATCGCCGCGCACGAGAAGGAGCTCAGCGAGGAGCACAAGAAGGGCCAGTAGACGTTCAGCCGTTTCTCTCTTTCTTTTGGCGAACTGATATAACCATATCCAATCCCCTATGTTTGACCGGTTCATCAGATGAAAAGTTATGTGTCCGTCTCTCAGTCTCCCATTAGTCACACGACTTCCACGTCTTCTCCACTGTCCGTGAGTTATAAATCAAGCGAGTTGCTCATACACTTTCCGATGACAATGCAAGTCTCCCATTTACAACCTCGCGTATAAGTGAGCGCGCGCGCGCATTCGATGAGATACTCGGTGGACTTGTGTGTGTGACGAGCGGTGATTTGTAGTCACTTCAAGAAGCGACGGACCTCTTCTCCCTTCCCCCTCTCGCAGCGATTTTCAAGGCCGTCAGAACTCTTATTATTCGCGATGATGTTGAAACCGAGCGCGCGCGCGCTCGCGTGATCCTGCGCCCGTTTTGTTTTCATTTCCGACTCGAGCGCAATTGGCTGCGTAGCGACTCATTCATGGGCTGGGGATACGGAGTGGCTGTCCTGATTGTCTGGCCTAAAACTGATTCGTAACTGGGAGAGGAAGGGGGCGAGTTTATAGAATTTGGTACTTCATTGTATGTACGGGAGGCGGTGGGTTACGGTATTACAGTAAACCCATTTCCATTGCCCTTTCCATACTACCATCCTTCGTGACAATGGATCCCACACATAAAAAATGATGATGATGGGGCACTTCAAAGGGCGCCCATCAAACCGAATTCCCTCGCCGTTGCACAATGTTTGTCATTGTGTGTGTCCCGTGCAGGGACAGTTATCCGTGTGCCAGGTGTAGTCGTCTCGTCCCTTTTTTCTTTCCTTTTCGTTGAACCGACCACAAACATAACCAAAAAGTGAGAGTGTGTCATTTCAAGACGGTTCGAGACGCAGACGGTCAGGAGAAGCGAGCGACCCACAAACCCCGCCCCCTTTCGGCCGTCCCCTGCCTGCCGGCCACTCGCTTCGAATCGTCACACCCGCCGCCGGCGACTCTCTTCATTTCGTCATGTCCGTTCCGAAGGCGACGAGTGCTCCGATGCCGATCTCTGCGATTCTGGGCAAGAACAATGATGCTGCGAGCGAGGAGCTCGACGTCAAGGATTTCGTCATCATGTTGGGAAAGGCGGCCGTCCGACTCGGTCAGTTTCCGATCCTTGAGTTTTCTAGTCCGCCAGTCTCACAAGTGCCCCCTTTCCAGGAGAAAATCCTTCCGATGAGAAAATCGCCGAGTTCCACCACCTCCAGACTCGCGTCATAGATGCTCACCACCGTAAGTGTCCTCTCCAGCCATGAATCAATCGTCCGATCGGTCCTTTCAGTTCACATTAAAACATTGATGAACAGAATGGTTCTCAGCGAGAAGAAGTTCAACACCGAGAACGAGAAACTTGTTGAGGATCTGCAGATGGCGCGCGAGATCAGCTCGTACTTTCAACGCCTCCACCTGGACAGCGAAAACGAGCGACGAATTCAAGTGGAGGAGATTCATCATCTGAGAAATCCGGCGAAGGACCTCGAACACAAAAAGAATTGGGCGAACAAACTGGTCAGTCTGAATCTCGACCCCGCAGAGCGCGTTTTTCCCGCCACCGTCATCTCGAATCGACAGTGTTTTCCGTTCGCTCCGACGCCTTCTCTAATCGAATTTGTAAATATTTAGCGGCACTGTACAGTGTCTGAATACCCAACTCTCGCCTATTTTCTCTCTCCAACTACTACAGTAACCCGGACTGGTTTTGATTCGAGGAAGCTTCGGGGGATTGGAGATGGGTCGAAGACGTCTGTCTGCGTCTCCTCTCCTTCCATCTCTCTCGCTCTCTTCGACGGCCAGTCCGGGTGGTCGCGCGCGCACATTCGTCCTTTTTCTTGGCCTCCTCCTTTTCTTCGGCCTCTTTCCACTCTACTTTTTGAATTCCCGCCTAGTTCTTTGGGGATTATCAGCTTCCATCTGGAGCTGTTCACTGTATAAGATCTATCGAATCGTCATCATTTGTCTAGAATTCGAGTAAGTGAGGTTTTCTTTTCGTTTCGGACGGGAGAAATCAAATTTTCGGATGGATGAGAGAGAGAGAGACGCAGAGGAACCTTTCTTTTCCCTCTCTTCTCTCTCTCCCACACACGTTCTCGTTTCTTCCAAAGATGCAATTGTTTCGAGTTTCAGAAGATGACCGACTTCACCGCCCCGGAGATCACGTTCAACAAGAACGATCCGTGGAGCCCGCCACAATTCCTGCTCGGAATCCGCAAGATGTTCCGTTTGCTCGTCGGTGAGTTTCTCGTGGATTCAGAATCAGAAACAAGGCAAAAGAGTGGTTTCAGGCGACAAGGCCACCTACGACGATAACACAATCCTCCAGAGGCTCTTCGAATCGGTGAACGCCGCCCAGCTACGTGAGTTCCAGCAGAAGACGTTCGTTTTGAAGACGTACGCTTTTTGCAGACGAGATCAATGTGAGGTTGAAAGAACAGAAGGACGAGTTCAAGGAGCAGATCGAGAAGGCGGAGCACCAGAGGGACGCGATGCTCGCCGAGATGACGAGAGCCCAGAACCAGTCGGTGTTCTTTCGGTCGGAGAAGGAACGCGAGACGTGCGAGATGAAGGAGCAGATGGTCTCGCTCTGCACCCAGATGAAGGAGGTCGTGGAGAAGAAGACGATGGTCGAAGAGAAGGTCAAGGAGCAGAACGAGACGATCAAGAGACTCGAGGCGGAGAAGAAGGAGGCCGACGTCAAGATGGCCGAGATGCAGAAGAAGCACGAGAAGGCGATGCGCGAGAAGGAGAAGAGCATTGCCGAGCTGCGGGCCAAACTCGCCAAGAACCACGAGAAGAACGACTGACCCATCCCCTTCTGACTTTTGCCTCCTCCTCCTCCCGATTCTACTGCTCCGATACTGTCATTCCTCCAAACACCTCCGTCTGTTTCCCGTCTCCTTTCGAGTCATTTCCTGTTTCTCGTATCTCTCGATTATTGCTTTATCAGTAGTAATGTATCATCGGAATGAACTGAACGTTGTTGATCGTTAATGGTCACTTCCGATGTGTTGAATCGCCGATACTATCATCGATGTGCTCTTCTTTTTGCCCTTCAGAATCCAATCTTTGAACTCCAGATTGCACGTGAACACCACCATTCTGCAACAATTCACTCGAGCGTTTCCAGTGTTCGGAGTGGAACGTACGCGTCGAAGACGTGCAGAAGATTCGAGGAGAACGACGTCGTCAGAAAGACGCGCCACTCTTCCGCGAAGAACGGAATCAGATTCCTGCCGCGATTGTACCAGAAGGTGTGCACGAGGGAGACGAATCCCTGCACGATGACCTGCCGCGCGAAGTTCATCTCTCGCCGCTTCACGCTCTTCGACTGGTACAGGTGATTGCGACGTGCGATGAGCCACAGAAGAGTGACGACGTCGCAGATGATCGTGAGCACAGTCAACGGCGTCTGACTGAGGAGCAAGAAGTAGCTGACCGCCGAGCCGCACTTCTCGTTCGGTGGGATCGAGAACGTCCATCCGAAGTGGTAGAACTGGAAGCGGCAGTCTTCTGAAACGAACGTTCATTGAGTGTCATCATCAGTCGCGAACTCACTGAAGATCATGAGGAACGAGCTGATTGACAGTGGGACGATCCAATTGACAAAGAGCAGTGCAGCTAACGCCTTCTTGCCGAACAAGAATCGGTACTGGAATGGCAGTAAGACGGCGCAGAGACGATTCAGTGACATCAGAAAGTAGGAGTTGACGATGACTCCGAGCAGGCACAGAGAGACGCCGCCGTTGACCGCCGAGAATCGGACGACGGGACGCACGTCGAGAACGAAGCCGCACAGGAAGAAGAGGAGGCTGTTGGTGCAGGCGACGAGCTGCGAAGTGCACTGGTTGACGGTGAGCGTGCCGAACGGAGTGCGCATCGACGGGAGTCGGAAGCAGCCGACGACGATCAGCGATAGGAGAACGACGCCGAGGAGGCATTCCTGGAAACGGAAAGAACGGGGAAGGATGACATTGGGTTCGCAGTTACCGTGGTGACGACGACACCGACCAGGAGGTCTTCTGAATCGAAAGTGTAGTCGTACACGGGCGGCGCGAAGAACGCAGAAGCCATTTTGGAGTCAAGTGAGTCTCCAAGAAACCTTGGTGCTCGCGGAGCAAGACTGGTGGAGTCCTAGACTGTGAGGTCAGCAGACGCCTGACTCGCAATGTCATTCTTTTCGACTGCTAATGAGATCCCTGGAGGAAGACGTTCGAACGCGCGTTCGTGGAAGGAACTCATTTTTTATTGAGACGCGGCGGAAAGCAGACTAATCTGACAAGAAACGCGCCGATGGTGAGCGTGACAAGAATGGCGACGACTATCAGAATCGAGAGCGAGAGACCGACGATCCACGAGTCGTGTCGGAGATGGCTTCCTGAAGATCCGGGCAGCGGGACGGCTTCGTCGGGAGATTCCGTTCTGGAGAGTAATCGATATGTTTAGAAAATTGAATGGGCATTACACAAACCGAATGGGAAGACATGAAATACAACTGGCGAGGAAAACACAGTTGAGCAGAAAATACGACATTTCGAGCACACTTTTCTCGTCGCTTTTTCTCTTTTATACGTTTTCTTCTCACTCTAGTCAATGTACCCACCATTTTGTGACTTGCTCAACAGTGAAATTAGTCACAGCCGCTATTTATTGAGCCGTGTGAACGACAATGTCTGGAAAAATGCAATGTATGAAATCATTCACAACGATAAAACTCGAAAATCGATGAAACCCGTACAATATGAGACAATAACCGAATATGAAACGAAATGACACATGAAAACCTAGGTGCTAAAGTTAGTAATGTAGTGATGAGTGGTTCCGTGGATCGGCGAGGCTTTGCACTCCCGCAGCGCCTCCATCAGCGACTGGTTGCGGCTGACGTCTTCGATTTCGCTGCTGTTGCAGTATCCTCCCGGACTGTCCGTCAGCATCATGTGCTGCGCGTCCGCCGTCGTCGACTGCGCCGGCATCCTTTTCGTCAAGTAACATGGGACCGGGGTGCTAGTCGAGGAGCACGCCTCCACTCTGCAAAATTAGATTTCTGCAACATTTCGACTTCAAATGCTCACTTCACTGAAATCACGAACTTGAAGAAGGTGCCAAGTCCAACCATCAACAAGGTTGCAAGCGCTAGTTTGAAAAAAGCGCGAATTCCGGATAAGTCCCAGGACACTGTGAAAAACAACGTTGGCACCCAAAATCAAATGAAAAGGCGATACCGGTCGGGCGATTGCAGTCGAAAGTGACCCAAATGCGGCGGTTCCTGAACTCGTAAGTGGTCAGTGTTTTCCACGAAATCACATTCGAGCACCACTGCGACAACACGTCGTCAACGTAATAGGAAGCATGCACTTCGTGCTGAAATTCCAGACTGGTCGATTTTTTCAGAATGTAAAGAATTACAGTGTCTCCGACGAGGAATGGATCGTTGAAGGTGTTTCCCTCCTTGTTTTCCATCACCTTAAGCGTAATTCTCGGCGGAACCTGGATTCGGGCATCGGCAATTCGCTGTATCCTGCGAAATTGATACACTTTAACGTAAACGATCCCGTATCTTACGTGTCTCTGTACAAATATTCGATTTCGGCTTTAATCGACGGTTTCAATTCTCTGAAACTGGTGAATCGTCCGCCGGCGGCGTAGCCCGAGTATTTGAAAATCGACACTGCGGCAATGAAAATGGGAATGACGATGAAGGGAAGAAGGATGGGAACGATCAACCGAGCCATCCCTGCAACAAAAAAACCGATGTGCGAAATTTTAGGCGACCTTTATTAAATAGTAAAAAGAGAAGAAAGACTGACGATAGTTGAAGAAAATGGTTGATATTGAAGAAGATAACAATTTGATGTGAGAAAGTCATCATCTTTCAGTTTCGCGCGATGAAAAAGAGGTGAAATGCGAATTTCGCGCAAAAAATGCAATTGAAATTGGCGGCGAAATGTGTTCGCAATGGAGCGCGCTTGAACTCGTACACAAAGTATAGTGGCCGGCGGAAGTCGCGAGATGTCGGTACATGGCGCGAATGGCCTCTCCGACGCTCGCTTTCCCATTCGGTTTTTTACCCAGTTACCAAGGTACGCTGGAGTTCCGACCTTTCGAAAGGAAGTGTTGAACAAAATCCAATTTTTGGAAATGCTCTGCTGGGGAATTCCGGTGGGGCAAAATGTTTTTGGGAATTTAAAGAGATTGAGTTTAAATCGGAACTTCGTTTACTGTTTCTCAAGAAGAAGATTTGATTGTTTCCACAATTCATCTTGTAATTCCTCATCTCTTGCGATGTCCTTATCCAAATCCTTCTCATCATCCCAACAATCTTGCCAATATTTTCCGGACACCAAAGCCACGTCGGGATGAGCGGCACAATAGACGGCGGGAGCAGCTCCCTGAGCAACTGTTTTCGAAAACGGCGCCGTGAAGAACTGGAAAATCTTCCCCCGCACTCCGAAATCTCGATGAATGTCGGTTCCGATGAGTCCGGGATGAGCCACGAAAGTGCTGATTCCGTGGCTCTCGAACTCCTCGCGATGGAGCTTGAACGCAGTGAGCACGTTGCACATTTTAGAGCAGGAATACAGTCTGAAAGTGATAAAACGCTTATTTTCGCGAAACAAATGCAAATTTCGACCTGTAGAAGCCGTCGGAAGACGTCTTCGGACACAATCGTTTCATCTTCTCACGCATCGACATCGACGTTTTAAGCCCCGTGTGTATGTGAGAATACGAGGAGACGAAGACGATTCTGGAAGGAGCACACTTCCGGAGAGCCGGGAGGAGCTCCCTCGTGAGCAGGAAATGAGCAAGATGGTTGATTCCGAAGTGAGCCTCGAATCCGTCTGACGTCGTTTTGCTAGCGGGACCGAAGACTCCGGCGTTCAGAATCAGTCCGTGGAGCGGAAAACCTCGAGAAATGTACTCGTCGGCCGCTTCTTTCACCGACTCCAAAGAGCTCAAATCGCATCTGATGATGTCGACGTTGACGTCGGGATTCTCGACCAGAAGACGTTGTTTCTGCTTCTCGGACTCTTCGAAGTTCCGGTTGAGCATCACGATATGGGCTCCTTGCAGAGCCAGAGCTCGTGCCGTTTCGATTCCGATTCCAGACGTCGTTCCGGTGATCGCGAACGTTTTTCCAGACAAATCGAGACCGCGGACAGTCTGCAAATGACGGAAAACATGGCTGAATGACGATAAAAACAAGTGAAGACTCACGCGTTGGGCGGTGCTCCGCGAGCAAAACTCCCGTTTTCTTCTAGAGCCGGGCATAGTTTCAGATTGACGGAATCGCGGGAAACGACGCTTTTAAATGGACAATTGGTGCGCGAAGAGGTAGGCTAGAGTCTAGCCAAGACGGAAAAGAAAAAAAGAAATTCGCTCCGTTCACGCTAGACTCTGGCCAATTTTTTCTTCAGTTATCTTTTGTTTCGTCGGTTTCAACTGCCACGTCATGCCACATCCACATATCAACTATTGTTTCACGCGTGATGCTCATTTCCACGTCATAGCTGGAAGTTAGTCACAAAGAGACCAGTCTCCTCACAGTTTTTTGCTCCTCGTGTGATGCTGATTAACAGTAGGACGATGGGGTTTCTTTTTTTCTTTCGCTCGGAATCAAAAGTGACGAATCATCTGTGTACGCGTGCTTCACAAAACACGATAAAGTGTCTCCGGTGCGCGCGCGCGCGCGAGCTCAGAAAGAGAGCCCATTGTTTGACTTCCCTATCACGAACACCTTTCTCTCTCTCCTGAGCTTTGTGTGTGTGTCAGGTAACTGTTTTTGGAGAAAGAAGAAGAAAGGACACATTTACACGTTGTTGTACTACTATAGAAACACACACGCTATCATCACAAAAAAACGAGTTCGCGACAACAAACACAGTACATGACAACACAAACATAAACATACACACTATTAATTGCAGCATCAGCAGCATCGTGAACGAGAGGGCGACGGAGAAGAAAAGAAGAAGGCGTCGGGTGGGTTCGAATGTACGACGACGGACGACGTGTCACACACACACACACCCGGAAGGAAGGAGGAGGACCATAAATACCCGATTCTCTCTCTCTCTTTCTTTTTAGTATAAACTTTGATCTTTTCTTCCCCCTCCATCGCTCATTTTATTTGAGCAGCCCTTTTCCGGACGGCTCAAACAATGATACTCTCTCTCATTCTTTTGTTTCTCTTTTCCTCCTTTGGCTCACTTTCGAGCTTGCCACGTGGAGACTTTGAGACATGGGAAGGATACTGTAGAGGATGGTAGTTGAGTCGTTTGGCTCGCGGAGCAACTAGGTCAATGATCTCTTCCGTCAGTTGTCCTTGGAACTTTTGTAGTACAACATGTTAGACCCGCTGTTTGCATGCGTCCAAACATGGTTCGATGGAACAGTGCACAACACTCCTTATTCATCTTCTTCCACTCTCCCCGCAGTTTTTCCACTTCTGTTTGCTCTTATGCTCCACCCTCCGTTTCCGCGAGTAGATTGTCCGCGCGGAAGCTCCTTTTCCGCGACCTTCCCCCCTCCTACCGCTAGATAGTTCAACGACAAACCTCGGCTGCTCAAACTTCTTTCATTCGATTGTTCAAGATCCTCCCCCCCCCCCCCCCCCACCCTCCGTTGTTGCTCTCACCCATTCGTGTGCAGCAGCGATGAAGCAGAAGGTCGCCGATCCGGAGAAGTCGGTGGATCCGATCTTCCGAATCACGCCCGGACCGCCGGGAGCCATCGAGAAGGTCGACTCGGAGAAGTCGTTGGAGAAGGCCGACGGTGAGTTTCAGCACCATCTTCCGGAGGAGAACCCTCCCAGTTCCAGACGGATTCACGTTGTCCGATGAGGACGCAGACGAGACGAACTGGCGTCTCATCTACATCACAGCCGTCGTTTCGTTCCTCGGAGCCATCGAGGGAGCTGCCGTGCACATGAGCGAGTGGCCCTACATGCGAGAGATCGATCCCGACGCGACGGTGCAGTTCTTCGGAATCGCCAGCTCCGCCTCGAAGGCCGCGCACGCTCTTTTCGTGCTCGTCTTCGCCGTCTGGAGTTTCAAGTACAAGACTATCAAGTGAGCTGTCCCACATGTCACGTGACACTGTTCACCCATTCTCAGGTACCCTCTGATCGCCGGCCGCGTAATAGCCATAGTCGCGTGCATTCTGTACTTGGGAATCGAGTACATCCCGACGGGGCGTCGCTACATGATGATGTTCTGCTACATTCTGTTCGAGGTCTCCGGCAGCTCACCGTCCATCCTCCGCGCCTACATCGCCGCCATTTCGATGCCGAAGGACAGGTCGAAGGCTTTCGCGACGATGTCCCTCTCGATGGTCCTCTCCATCATCATCGGTCCACGTGAGTCCGAATCTCTTGCGATTCCCTTCCTAACTGCGATCTTCCAGTGATCCAAATGGCGTTCACAACGATCCCCTATCCGGGTTTCACCATCATTCCCCACGTCAAGTTCCACGTGTATTCGGCGCCCATCTGGATTGCCAACTCGACGAACTTCATCTCGATCGCCATCATCGTCTTCGGAATGCAAGAACTGCCAAGGAAGCCGAAGACGAA
Source organism: Caenorhabditis afra (assembly GCA_963570955.1). Lineage (NCBI taxonomy): Eukaryota > Metazoa > Nematoda > Chromadorea > Rhabditida > Rhabditidae > Caenorhabditis > Caenorhabditis afra. The sequence continues at coordinate 8,560,520 of OY751536.1, read as the reverse complement.
GAAGCGTAAGAGAGCGAGAGAGGGGGTTGAAAATGGAGACGTGAAACTGGAATTGCAGCCAAGAAGCCGTCGATCTTCGAGTGGGAAGGGCTCAAAATGAGAATCGAGAAGATCAAGAAGGCCAACATCAACTGGATCCTCGTGTTTGTCGTTTGGATCGCCAAGTGCGGAAAGTCGATGACCGCGAGATCCATCGGAACGTAAGAGTGCTTCTGAAGGCGTTGAAAACGAGAAGACGTTCCAGACTGATGCCGATCCTTCTGATGGTTCAGTACGGCTGGACGGGAATCGAGACCGTCCGCATCACCTCCGTTCTCATGGGCGGGTCGGGTCTCCTCTCGATGGTCGTCATCGGAAGCTTCATGTTCTGCAAACTGGGCACCATGTGAGAGCCCACTCCCCAGCCCTTCGCATTTTCGAGTTTCAGAGTGCAACCCCGCTTCATTTACCTCTTCTCGATCACGCTCTTCGTCCTCCTCTACGTCGTCACCTATCCGTACAAGTCGATCGGTGTCGAAGTGTCGCTGTACAACTCGACCGACGGATCCGGTTGCGATCCGGAGAAGTACACGTGGTGTGACGGCGGTATCGCCCCGCAGCCGGCCGTCTTCCTGTGTTGCATGGTGTTCGTGTTCGGAATGACGATGCCCTCGTCGGCCATCTCACTCGACACGATCTACTCGAAGATCCTCGGCAACATCGATCAGAGCGTCATGCAGGGCGCCGCCGTCATCCTCGACGACATCGTTCTTGTCATCACTCCCACCTACGCTTCGTGAGTGCTCATCCGAGACTTCCAGCAGTCTTCGATCTCTTTCAGCTACATCTACACCTACTTGGGTCTGAAGCCGTTGTGGATCATGAACGGCGTCATAATGTCACTCGTCGTGATCCTGTGGCTCGCGATGCTCCGCAAGTTCAAGATCTACTCGTAGGATTACTGTACATTCCCTCCCCCAAGTCCCGACGGGTACAGAGATTCCATTTGTGCATTGGTTCTGTGATACCATAGTCCTAACTGTTTCATGTATGTATTTTGTTGTCTCCATGTATTTATTCTCGAAACCGACTGAGATTTTAATGAATGAAGTTGTTACTTTAGAAAGATTGAAGAGCAAAAGATCGAACAATAAAACACAGAATCCGTTATCAATGACGTAGTTTGAACTGATAATTCTGTATAAAAGGACGATTATAGGCCCCGGTGATGTCGATTTTCTGTGGATGAAATGATCAAACTAGCTTATTTCTTGTCGTTTTTCTGTCTTTTTGGTGGGTTTCAGATTCGTAATCTCATTGGTAACTGTCCAATTTCAGCCAGTTCGCAGTTGGTAAGTGACCGTCTGTGTGCCAGAAGTGTGGATCGTCTCTGGCTGGACGTCGTCTTCATCGTCGACAACTCGAAGGCGGCTAATGCGACGGCGGTACTAAAGATCTTCTCATGAGAAGGAGAGTTCCGATCTTGCAGAGTCTCGAAGTGATCGACAGCATTTTCCCGTGGGACGTGCAGATCGGCACCGGCTACGATGACCCGAGAAGCACGAGAATCGGCGTGATCCTCTCCGGAAACGATGCCGTCGTGGCGACGGATCTGGATACGGTGCAGTCGAGAGACGAGCTGGATGCAGAGATAAGACGAGTGGAGCAGACTCCGAGAGACAGTTCGCCCGGACAGTACATGTTCAAGTGAGCACCGACGGACGACGTCATCGCACGTCATCACAGAATTCGTGTTACAGAGCTTTGCATCTCTCGCAACAGATGTTGAACAACACGAAAGGGTTCCGAGACAACTACCAGAAGATGATTGTGATCTTCACAAACAACTTCCTGTCAGTCCCCTTCCCTCTCTCCAATAATTGTTTCTTACAATTTCAGGTCGGAGGGAAACTACCAGGACTTGGCTAACAGTATCAAGAAGTCGGGAGTCACCATCGCCAGTGTGAATCTAGGCCGTCCGAGCCTTGACGACTACCTGAAGCCGATCTCTTCTCCCGGAATGATCTTCGACTGGTTCGACGCCAATCTGGCTCTTCATCTTCAGGATGCGATGCTCGCCGTCAACTGCTTCTGCAACGAAGGCATGACGCAGTTCGTCGGCGGCACTGACACGCGTCCCGAGGCGTACGCCGTCTGTCTCTCTCCGTCACGTCCTTACGAAAAACAGAGTTGGCATGCGTCGCGTGACACCTGTCACAAAAGAAATCAGCACCTGGCCACCGAATTCACGCCAGAGAAGAGAGCGTTCAATATGAAGCTGATGAATCCGCCGAACGGCACGCCGGTGAACGCCTACTTCAACGGACTTTATCAACAAAACGGCACGTGGGTGTGGGATCAGCCGGAAGGACATCCGCCGATTCCACTGGATCCTTCGTCTGGCTCCGTGAACTCGCGCTCCGGATGCATCGCCGACATGAAGTTTACCGACGGATCGGTGAGAATCAACGAGTCTCAGTTCTCAAACGATCAGTTCCGTTTTCAGGTCTCATGGACGCCCGTCAGTTGTGCCAACGAGTTTCCGTCGATCTGCGAGACTTCCGCGTGCGACACTGACAACTATTGTGAAATGTAGCTTTTAATCGGGAAATGAATGATTTTATGGGTCACTTGATATGTTCTTGACGTTTGTGGCTTCCAAATTTCCGACTCTAGCGTCGGAATTCTTGCAATATAATCCAATAAACCGTCTGCGATATTCTGGAGACCGCCAGATAATCGTGTAAAAAGTGTGCGAGTAGGAGAACATTGCACCGATCGACTGAAAATAATACATGTATGGTGTCGTGCATTCACTTTTTAACGACAACTTACCAAGTCGCCGATGATGTCAACGAGGACGTCGCCTGAGTAGCCGAGCATCACGAAGACGTTGACGGCGAACGTATTCAGGTACGTGGAGAGGATGAATAACGCGGCGGACACTTGCAAGTGCGTCATCATCTTCAGGCAATTCTTATTTCCTGGAATAGGAATTCGATTGACGTGGCAGCGTGTTTGAATAAAAGACCAGTACCTTTCTTCTGGAACAGAACGATGAGGATGATGAAGACGACGAGGCTGAAGGTGTTGACGACGACTGTAACTGGGAAGAGCACCTTCCGAATGTCTCGATTCAGAGCTGAAAATGGAAGAAGATGTTCTGGACGAATCTATCGTCAGATGCTCACCCGAAGGAGGATTGCACATGAAAATCATTCGATACTCGACTTGCTGAAAGCCCCAAACGACAATTGCGATGCCCCAGAGACACGGGAGACTCGACATTACGAGCACGTACTTCCAGTCTTGGATGTCCCGAACGACAATCGGAAACATCACCAAAAGAAGGATATCGAGGAGAATGAAGAACATGATTGTGGTTTGGAAACAAAACGAGAAGACGATGGGGAAGATGATGTGGAAGCAGTCTTCCTTCAGAATTCGAGTGTCCGAAGTGAGGAGGAAGATGTCGATGAAGCTGTTCAGAATGCAGAAGATGTGCGCAAAACTTTGAAGCGCTTGAAGATAGGCTGAAAGTTTCGATGTGACTCGAGTCACGGGACAGTGACTGACAAGACTTGGATCTGAGTTTCGGAGTGGACAGGATGATGTAAATCAGATTGATGTTTCCGAAAAGACCGAATATGATGAAGAAGGCTTTGTGGGAAGCGATGAAGATCTGATTCCAGCGTTGCATCTGGAATTCCGTATTTCGTCGAGAGAGAAAAGAGTCGAATGACCAGTGACGAAAATCGAATTTAATGTCAAGCTCTTTGTCGCGAGCTCTGAGCACAACGTGATTTTGGTTGACTCGAAAGACCGAAAACGAGATTAGTACCCGTCAGAATGGGGTGAGTGTCCATTCCCGATCCCGAGGGATTTCTAATTGATCTCACTTGATTCACGGGAACTCTTAGAAGGCGCTGGCCACAGTGTGGTCTCCTTGAGAGACAACCGACACTTTGTTGACGACGCTCTTGAAGTAGAGTCCGAGGAATCTTCGTCGATATTCCGTCGACCTCCAGATGATCGTGTAGAAGGTGTGCGAGTAGGAGAACATGGCGAATATCGTCTGGAAGTTGGGAATGGAATTGCGCTCCACCGGACTGCGCTCTGAACTCACAATGTTGCCGACGATGTTGTCGTAGTCTTCTCCAGTGAAGCCAGCCAGAATGAGCCAGCTTGAAGCGAGAGTTGTCAGGAAACTGGAGAGGATGAACAAGGCGGCGGAGACTTGCAGATGATGCATTGTCTTCTTCGAGTAGTTACTCGTTTTCCCGGCGGCTTTCGCGTTTTTACATCGGAATATGACGATCAGAACGAGGAAAACGAGGAGACTGAGAGTGTTCGAAGTGAGTGTGACCGGGAAAACGAGGTGACTTGCGTCTGGATGAAGAGCTGAAATAAGAGAGATTCTGGATTCCGTCTTCTATTCAGACCTGAAGTCGTTACACAGATGGCTAGAAGGCTGTCGTCTACTTCCAAAAAGCCCCAGACGACGATTCCAACTCCCCAGATAATGGGAGCCAGTGACATGGCGAATACGTACTTCCAGGTGTTCAAGTTCAAGATTCTGATGGGATAGAGGACAGTGAGAAGGATGTCGAGAAGGATGAAGAACATGATGCTCGACTGAAGACAGTAGGAGAAGACGGTGGGGAAGATCAGATGGAAGCACGTTCTGCGAGAGATCCGCGAGTCGGAAACCATAAGGTAGATGTCGATGATGCTGTTGAGAATGCAGAAGATGTGCGCGAACGATTGGATGCATTGGAGGTAGGCTGGAAACGTTTCAGACGGATTTCAGGTGGAATTCAGACGACTCACAAGACTTGGAGCGGAATTTCGGAGTGACGAGAACGAGGAACAAGAGGTGCAAGTTGCCGAACAGTCCGAAAACCAGAAAGAAGCTCTTGTGAGAGGCGATCAATATCTGGTTCCACCGATACATTCTCGGGAGAAAGTGGACTGAGCTCAACGATTCGAGCATTCTCAGAGGCCTACAGCCATAAATCTTTGTAGATTTTTATTGCAAGTCACCTGAAAAAACCGAGTTATTTATTGTTCCAGATAACAGAAAGCTCGAGAGAATGTGATTACTTTCCGATGAGGAACTCGGTAGACCTGGTTGATGCCCAAAAACAATCGAATGCTCATCGTGAAGAACATCACCAATGATGGCATCTGCAATGCACATTCCTTCCTATTACGCCACTTCGCAAATGAAACGAATCGCTCACAAGGAAAGCATTATCGGTGAAATAAATGCCTTCTCAAACTCTATTCGTTATTTCGTGCAAAATTTGATGTTATCAGTTGAGGGGCGGCGGAAGTAAATATGTATGTATAAATTGTTTGTCTCATATTCCGCTTTTCCACTCGACCGTCCTGCTTCGTTGCCGAAGAATGAAGGTTTTTGGGTTTGTCACATGCCTCTTGGGGCTCGTTTTAGGTACGTACATTATTAATTTATTTCCCTTTGGTAGTTCTAATTCTTATTCAGCAACCTTTGTGAAAGGCTCTGTTGACGACAAAGAATGCGGTTCGAATCTGTGCCATCTGTGGCTTGACATCATTTTTGTGGTCGACAACGCGGCTGGCTCGAAAACCGGCCAGGTAGGAAATGCTGGAACGGAAAGCTATCGGTCGTATTTTGCAGGTACTTGACGTCATCAATGCCCTGTTCCCGCCTGGAATTCAAATCGGAACTGCCTACGATGATCCGAGAAGCACGAGAATCGGCATAATTTACTCCGGGAACACGGCCACCGTAGTGAGTTTTCAAATGTCCGAACTAGCGTTCAGAGCGAAGTATTCAGATGACCGATTGGTACAAACTGGAGTCTTTTGATGATCTGAACGTCGAGATCCAACGACTGAAGACAATCCGTAACGACGGGGCGCAATACCAAAAATTGGAAAAGTCAGTGAGACTTAAAACAACAATTAAATAAAAACTCAGTTCAGCGCTCTGAATTTGACTGGAAAGATGCTCGAGGATACTAACGGGATTCGGGACAATTACAAGAAGCTGGTGGTGGTATTTACCAACAATTTTGTGGGGTGCGTCATAATGTACTAGCTCATGAGCATTTCGTAGTTTACAGAAGCTCAGTGGACCAAAACCTCGCTGCAGACATGAGGAACAAAGGAACAACGATTGCCACCGTGAACATGTACAGTTCGAACATCGATGCGTTCCTGAGGACAATCGCCTCCTACGGAATGAACTTCAACTTTACGGATCCGTTGCTCGAGCGGCAACTGCAGACTGCTCTGCTCTCTGTCAACTGTCACTGTCCCCCTGGGCTCTCGCAATACTATGCGCCCACTCCGATCGGCAACCATCCGTATGCGATATGTGTCACGAGCACGTTCGAAAAGAATTCCTGGCACGCGGCACAACAGTATTGTCATCGACAAGGACAGTACTTGGTCACCGAGTTCACGACTCAAAAGAGAGAGTTCAACATGAGTACGCAATGTTTCGAAATAGTCCAAGGCTTATCATTAATTTGTAGACTTTATGAATAGAAACCAAGAAGTGAACGGCTACTTCAGCGGTTTGTTCTACAATGGAACGTGGATGTGGGACCAACGGACAGGTCAACCTTATCTTCCGGTGGGTCTCAAGTCACAGAAAACCGAACAAGAACACGTTACAGCTGGATCCATCGTCTGGGTCGGTCAGTTCTCGATCCGGATGCGTCGCCGACATCAAGTATGCCGACGGCTCGGTAAGCCCTTCCCTTCCACCCTCGGATTCCCTATTTTCGACAGTTTCAGGTCGCCTGGACTCCCATCAGCTGCTCCAGTACGTTCCCGTTCATTTGTGAAACCACCGCCTGTGACACTGAAAACTATTGTTCACTATAAAGTTACTCGAGAATACATACATTCATTCGCTTCAAAGTGTTGTTTTTTGAGATTGAGCAGAAACTGTGATGAAATGAGAGTTTTGAGGTTTACAATAGATTCCGATGAACCTCTTCCGATATTCCGTCGACCTCCAGATGATCGTGTAGAACGTGTGAGAGTACGAGAACATTGAAACGATCGTCTGAAATTGTATGAAGGATGTTCCTATCGGATGTGGCAACCAACAATGTTTCCGATCATGTTGTTGAAGCTGTCGCCGGAATAGCCGAGCATGACGAGAACATTGGTGGAGAGCCCTTGAAAGTAGCTGGAGAGAATGAAAAGCGCGGCGGAAATTCGAAGATGTCGCATGATTCTCGAGCACTCGCTGCTCGTTTTCCCCTTCTTCCGGAATATGAGAACGAGAATGATAAAGATGATAAGACTGAGTGAGTTGGTGATAAGGGTCACTGAGAAGAGAAGTTGGTTTGCTCGAGTGTGTAGTGCTGAAATTGAGGAGGCGATGATTTCCGAAAGAAGGGGGACTCACAAAGTGGCGGAACTTAGAGAAGGATCGGGGTGTCATCGAGTTCCTGGAACCCCCAGACAACGATTCCGATTCCCCAGAGAATCGGTGTCATCGACATTGCCAGAACGTACTTCCAGGTGTCCAAATTGCGGACTTGAATCGGATATCGGACCGTCAGAAGGATGTCCAGAAGAATGAAGAGCATGATGGCGGACTGGACGCAGTAGCAGAAAACGGTCGGAAATATCAGATGGAAGCAGACGTTGCGAGGAATGTGACGGTCCGAAATCATCAGATAGACGTCGATGAGGCTGTTGAGAATGCAGAATATCTGGGCGAAACTTTGGATGCACTGCAGGTAGGCTGAAATCGATTCGACGCTTCCAACACGGCCTGATCACACTCACAAGACTTTGTTCTGAACTTCTTCGTCGACAGAATGATGTAGACGAGGTTGACATTGCCGAAAGTGCCGAGAATAAGGAAGAACGTTTTGTGGGAAGCGACGAAAAGTTGATTCCATCGGTACATAGTAACTAGAGTCTACTGGCCAACAGCACACATTTGCAGCACTGGCGCGGCTATAAATCTTCCGCGCCTTCTGAGAATCTTGTGAGCCATGAGGCCCTTTTTCAGTAGAATGAGCACGAGAGTTTGTTCTTAATGTATTTCGCTGACGAGTATAGAGTGGTTTTTGACATGAGAAATCGAATTGGTCACTTTCCCTTTCGACGACTTGAAATATAGAGCAAGGAATCTGCGTCGATACTCTGTAGACCTCCAGATGATTGTGTAGAAGGTGTGCGAGTAGGAGAACATGGCGTTGATCGCGAGATTCCCGATCATGAAGACGTAGTCGTCGCCGGTCAATCCGAGAAATGTCACCAGGGTGGCGCCGAAGATGCTGAAATAGATGGAGCCGATGAAGACGGCGGCGGACACCTTCAGATGCTTCATCACTTTCACACAGTCGGCGTTCGTTTTCACTGGAAATTTCCAGACGGGATTAGTAACCAGAAGCGGAGCAAGACTCACCTTTCTTTCTGAAAATAACGAGAAGCACGAGGAATATGACGAGGCTGAGAGTGTTTGTGGCGACTGTGACGGGGAACAAGACCTGGTAGGCCTGGTGGTGAAGAGCTGCAGAACGGAGTGATGGGGACTGGGGCTCTTTCCCACTGACTCACTCGTCGGCGGAGCACACAGACTGAGCATTGTGGTGTCGAGATTCTGAGAGCTCCAGACGACGATCCCGGCTCCCCAGAGCCCCGGAGCCAGCGACATTGCGAGCACGTACTTCCAATCGTCGATGGTCCGCAGAGCAAACGGGAAGAGGACGGCGAAGAGCATGTCGAGCAGGATGAAGAGCATGATGCTCGTTTGGAAGCAGAAGGAGAAGGTGGTGGGCGAGATGAGGTAGAAGCAGAGATCACGCGGGATTTGCGAGTCGGACACCATCAGGTAGACGTCGATGAAGCTGTTGAGGATGCAGAAGATGTGGGCGAAGCTTTGAAGCGCCTGGAGGTACGCTGCAAAAGCATCAGAAGTGTCACCAGAAGACGTGAAGATGCTCACAGGATTTGGAGCGGAGTCTCGGAGTGGAGAGGATGATGTAGACGAGATGCACGTTGCCGAAAATACCGAAGACGATGAAGAAAGACTTGTGGCTCGCGATGAAGATCTGATTCCAACGCTGCATTTTCAGATATGAACTGAAACTGCTCACTACTATTTTTGTCGAATTCTCAGCGAAACGAAGAAGAGGGAAAGGGAAAAGCAATGTTTTTTGAAAAAAAAAAAGAAAGAAAACCAAGAATCTAATCAGGGGAAAACGAAGAAAAACAAAATGATCAGTTTCTCATTATCCAGATCGGAGAACTCGATTCAGAAGACGTGACTTCGGAAAACAAGAGTCGTGGACGCCTTCTGTTTGGTTTGAGCCAATGGTGTCGAAGTGCTCTTCCAGTAAATCTCGATGAACCGTTTTCGATACTCAGAAGACCTCCAGATGATGACGTAGAAGGTGTGCGAGTAGGAGAACGTCGCATTCAACGCCTGAAATGAAGCGAGCTCTGACTGATGGAGCATCAAAGTGGCTCACGAGGTTCGCCATCAGATCCCGGTACGTTTCTCCGGTGAAACCCATGAAATTGAAGAGACTGGCTGCGAAGCAACTGAAGTAAATGGAGACGATGTAGAGAGCGGCGGACACTTTCAAATGCCTCATTATCTTCCTCCCTTGGCTCCCTTTCCCTGAACATCTCACGTTTTCTTGTCTGAAACTGTCTCAGTAACCTTTCTTTCGGAAGAAGGTGATCAGAACGATGAAAACGACGAGAGTCATCGTGTTCGTGCACACGATCACCGGAAAAGTGATTCGGCTCGCGTTGTTGTGCAGAACTGAAAACCCGGACGGTGCTCCGAAAGATCCCTTTCTTGCTCACCCATAGCGGGACTGCACAACGAGAGAAAGTCCTCGTCGAGCTCCTCAAATCCCAGAAGAGTGAGCCCGATTCCCCAGAGAATCGGAGCCGTCGCCATTGCCAAGACGTACTTCCAGTTGCTCATGCTCCGATAGGAAACCGGAAACGAGATGCTCAACAGAATGTCCAGAACGATGAAGAACATGATAGTCGTTTGGACGCAATACCCGAAAACGATCGGGAAAATGATGTAATAACACGTGTTGCGACGGATGGAAGTATCGGAAATCAGGAGAAAAATGTCGATGAAACCGTTGAGAACGCACAAAAGTTGACCCGATGTTTGAATGAATTGAAGGTACGCTGCGACGGAAAAACGATTGGAAACGGGGGAATTTGGAAAGAGGAGCACTCACTGGATTTGGAGCGGAGTTTGGCCGTCGAAAGGATGATGTAGAGGAGGGTGACGTTGCCGAAAGTTCCGAAAATCAGAAAGAAAGTCTTGTGGGAAGCGATGAATATCTGGTTCCAGCGTTGCATTTCAGAGATTAGAAAGACTGATTCTGGGCTCCGTTGGGTTGTTTTCTTCGATTCTGAGCCGCCTGGTCGCAAATTGAGTTTTCGTGGAACTCCACTTCACGCCACGTCGGTCGGATCGATCGGAGACAGCATCAGTCGGGGCGTCACAACTCGCACACTCCCTGCCGCTTTCCTGCCCGAATAGAGGCCGACGAATCTGTTCCGGTACTCTTTCGATCGCCAGATAATCGTGTAGAACGTGTGCGAGAAGGCGAACATCACAGTGATGCACTGAAAATCGGGTGGGAAATGCGCCGAACGTCTCCGCTTTCACACTCACAATGTTGCCCATCCAATCGAAGAACTGATCTCCCGAGTAGCCGAGAAAAACGAGCACATTGGCGGCGAACGTGCTGAAATAGGTGGAGCCGATGAAGAGAGCAGCCGACACCTTCAGATGCCTCATCACTTTCGTCGTCTCGAAGTGTTTGCTTTCTGAAAGACTAGAATTAGCGGGTTTCAGTCAATTTGCAGCCACTTTTCCGCTGAAAAACAATCATGAGGATGAGAAAAATGAGGAGACTGACGGTGTTCGTGACCACTGTCACTTTTAAGAAGACGTCACTGGCGGCGGCGTGAAGAGCTGCAACGAGAGAACGGTGTTTTCGAGAAGAAAAGCCATCGGGAGACGTCTCACCCAGCGGAGGAATGCAGAAAGTGAGCATCTTCTGCTGCTCGCCGACTCCCATCCGGAAGCCCCAGACGACCATCGCGAGGCCCCAGAGGCACGGTGTCATCGACATTCCCGCCACGTACTTCCACTCTGGGACACCTCTCATCGCAATCGGACACGTGACAGTGAGTAGAATGTCCAAAAGAATGAACATCATGATTGTCGTCTGCACACAGAAGCAGAAAATGCACGGAAATATCAGATAGAAACATGTGGTTCGCGCGATTTTCGTGTCGGTCACCATGAGAGTGATGTCGACGAAACTGTTGAGAATGCAAACGATGTGGGCGGAGCTTTGCACGCACTGAAGGAGGGCTGAAAATGGAAGAGGAGCTCGTCTGCAACTGACCTCTTCGAGACTAACACGACTTCATCTTCAGTTTCGGCGTCGAGAACACGATGTAGATCAAATTAAAGTTCCCGAAGAGGCCGACAATTATGAAAAACGTTTTGTGGCCGGCGATGAAGAGCTCGTTCCAGCGCTGCATGTCTGGAAGTGAAGCTGCCGGAGCTCCGCGAGCACAAACTTCAAAGACTGCAGACGCGAGAACGATAACAAAGAGAAATGTGTGAAGTCTGCGAGAGAGCTTTCGTTTCCAGTAATCAGTCTGTGTCGGGAAGGACGTCTGGGATGTTCGCACTTCTCCGGAATCCCCGAATTCCCGGCCCGTCTGCCGTGCGTCTCAAAACAGTTTTCAAACGCGCATGCACATTAACTGCTCGCCCCGTCCGTGTGTATGTTTCCTCCCTCCCTCCCTCCCGCCTGCGTGTGTTTATATATTCAGGCGATGGTGCCGCCCGGCACCACCGCCCGTCCGGACGCGTTCCGCGCGGAAAGGGGGGGGGGGGGCGGCACACACCAACAGGCGGCACCATTACCGCTTCATTTACGACGCTTCTTCTAGACTTGTTTTCGTGTCTGCCACGTTTTGTTCATGAATTGGGAGTCGATGGTGTTGTTTGAATCGAAGCGTTCACAGTTGAGTAAGGATTGCGATCGTTCGAATCTTTCTGAAATGTCTGAAAATCTAGAATCTCTTCAACACCTTCTTCCCACTTTTGAATCGCATTCAATTCAAAAAAGCAGACGTCCGTTGGACGTCTTTTCCCACGTGTTTATCGTGCTAGGGTGATAAGATTGGTGACAAACCGTTTGATTTATTTATCAGAATCGGTGCACGTCATTGTGACCGCCGCCGAGTTGCGAACGTTGCGCAACTCGCATTCAAACTGTTCGTCTTCCTTCTTTACACTACGCATTCTATTTTATGTTTATTGTTGTTGCGTCACCGCAGATTTTTGACTCGCTGACTTTAAACAGGAAGGCGATGAGAGCGATAAAAGAAAATAGCAAGGGCGGTGGCTCAAAAGTGAATCAATCTCTCAAAGATTCTTGTCGAGATGGCGAGACCTTGGGGGTTCCCATTTATGTTTCGTAATCCAATTAGGATCTTTCCAAGTTGCACTTTTTGACATCAAACAAGTCCCTTTCTCTTCACTTCTCATTTCAATGTCTCCTATCTCGTATTTTTCCGAACCGTTTTGTTTTGGTTTCGTTTCTTCTCTTCCCCCGGTTTCGAAGGCTCTCATTAGGTTGCGGGGAGCAGATGGTAGCGATTGCAACGCTCCTTCTCTAATGAGCACCTTTTTGAAATCGAAGAGAGGGAGAGACAAACAAACTGTTCTCGGCCACAGAAAGAAAGGTTTCCATGGAGGCGATCCGAGAACGGCAAAACAAGGTAATTAGGGGGTGTGGGCGGGAAATCGGACACTGTTGGGGGGAAGGAGGCCCGTTGTTATCTAATCGGAGGAAAAAGTGCCTCAGCAGTAGGTCCCTCAACAAGTGACGAGGCATGACGTGGCAGGACTGAGATCCGGCCTCTCGGGAGGGCCCTTACGCAACCTCACCTCATAATCGATCCCTCTCTCTCTCCTCTCCCCATTGTTATTGGACTCAACGTTCCCACAGGTGCATTTTCCCACGTCTGCGCGCAAAACCATTTGTTCAAATGTCTGAACACCCGTCACTGTCGCCTCCCGCCCAACCCAAACACCCTTCTTTCGCTTCCTTTGTTCTTCTTTTTCTCTCCCTCGCTTATCAGTTTCCACCCTCTTCCCAGCCACCCAATTCAAAATTTCTTCAGCAAGGCGGCCCCCTCTCACCAGAGAAGAAGGCGTGTTTTCATAATTTCCAGGCCCGCAAGGCCACAGACACGGAAAAGATCTTTTTTGTTTTTGGTCACCTCCCCCTTCCCCTCCCGGAACGCGATCACGATTTTGTTTCTTTTTCGATTTCGCATTTCGAAATTCTCCGGATATCGCCGTCCTTTTTTCGAATTTGTCCTGTTGGCCTAGGAACACATCGTGGTGGATCGAGTGGAAACCTCGGCCACCCACCAACTATACGACGGTACTCTTTTACGTAAGAGAACGAATTCAAATAAAATACGGTGGCGGTGGCGGCGGCGGGACCCAAAACACACCAAACCGTCACCAAATGTCGTATGAATCATTATATTGTTTGGACGTCTCATTTTGTAACATGCGAAGACATTTACACATAATTACTTTCAAATTGAGGGAGTCGGAAAACCGAAGAAGTTTGAATTTTTCCGGGAACCGTCTGGTACTGAAACTTGACAGACAACTAGGAAACGGCGTGTAAGCAGGAGAGAGTCAACCTGCTCCGTTCCCTCGGAACCTTCCAACCAGTGCCCCCCTCGGCCAATCAGCATTCCGATTCCTAGCACACGTACCGATGTTCCTCGAGGCTTATCACTGTTCCTTGCGAGGCCGTTCGATTCGAAAGTGCTCTCTCTCTCTCTTCGTGCCAGCCACCATCGGCTATTTGCGCACCAGCTTTTGTTGCTCTTTCTCTTCTCCCTTCTTTCGTTCCTTCACACCCATTCCGCCTCTTATTAATGTCGTTTTGCGTCGTCTGACCGCTCTTCCGTTATGTTTCTTCTTTCCATTTTTAGAAACCTACGGCTTGTTTCTGGAAGAGAGGGTATTCGAATGTGTAACCACAACGTGGATGATTCTCGCGATTCAGTTTCAGTTACTGCCCAAACTGATAAAGACACTCCATTGTTTCAAATCGCATTACTACTCGTCACCAAATACTCCTACTACTACAACCACTACTACTATACTATTCCGTACTTCTTTCTCTCTGTTTGAATTGTTTCGCTTATCAAGTGTGTTATCATTTCTTATCATCAAACTGACTGGAAGAAGTCTCCAAATCGAGGCGGTCAGGAGGCGAGTGACCACCTTTCAGTGCTACGTTCAAACAACGTTCCAGCAACAACTTCTGAGCCAACTCTCGCTTTCGACCGTCGTGACCCAGTAATCGTACAGTCTTCTTTCGTTCTCGTCTTCTGAGAACCGCCTTCTATTGCTCACCTCAACATTTACCCTTCCCTCCACATTTCTTATTCATTTGTTTTCCCTCCCTCCTCTCCTCCATTCTTCTTCTTCTTCTTTTCTCGGTACTGCATTCTGATTCACAAGCTCTTTTTTCGCTCGTACTCGATTCTCTCTTCTTTTCTCTGCATTTTAGTACTCTTCTCTTTTTGTCGTGTTTTATAACCCTTTCGGCGAGTTTGATTTGCTCGAGAACCAGGTGTGGCCCTGGGCGACCGCTGCCCGGTTTTCAAGGTGAACTTCTTCTTCTTCTCTTCTCCCTCATTTGTTTGGTTTTTCTGTTTTTCTACCCCGTAATCAAGGTTGTCTTTCGGGTTTCGAATAGATTTATGACTCTGTGCAGTCAGCCCTCAATTAGGCAACACAAGGATCCATGGTCCCCGTTTCGTTTTCTCATTTAAAATTCAAAAGAGAAGAAGCGGGCGCCTGTCATCGAAAACAGAGACCACATGCAGTCGTCATGTTCTCATAGCGGGTTACTGGGTCGCGCCGGCTAGCAGGCCATCAAGTGATTCATGACCGTTTCACACGTGGACCCCCCGTCTGCCGCTACCGCTTCTTCTCCTCCTGCTGCTGCTGTCCCGAGTGCATTTGAATTCGTTCTCCGAACGGGTGAGCTCCAACTGCTCGGGACTGGCGATCAGGGTGCAATTCGAGCTGGTTCCCCCCTCCAAATTTGACACCTGCACCGAGGTCGACTCGCTACTTCCCATCATCCAGTTATCGTCTCCTTCACCCACTTAGCTACCAGTTTTACCGCGCACACCTGAGCTTCTGGACCTTCTAATTCCGTCCGTTCCCTCCAGTTTCTGGCTTTTCACACCTCTTCATTACCAGCCCCCTCCCACCATTCTTCGTTTCCCCTCCCTTCCTTTTCGTCTGGCACATTAGTCTTGTTGGACCTTCTTCAACCGGTTTCCCTTTCTGTGGCACGCCAAAGGGTTTCAAATTGGCCGCCGGGGGCGCAAAACGAACGGACACGTCTTGGAGAGGAAGGAGGAAGTGTGCGAGACGGAGAGACGCAGCGGGACAGCTGCCAGTGAAATGGGAAGAAGTCGAATTACTTATTTCTCCTCTGGGGACTAGTGAAATTAGCGAAGCGAAAGTGGCGTGTTTCGAATTTTAGAGACAGTAGAGAACTGCATTATTTAAAATTGGGGGGGGGGGGGGGGGGGGGGGGGGGGAAGGGTCCATGGTATAGACCAAAGCTTCGTGGCAAACTGATCGTTCCGATTATCCAATTAAACTGAGCCGACAGAGCTGTGCTTGTTCACAAACACGCATACACATTCAAAAACTGTCTTCTTCTTTTCCTTTTCCTTTCTCTTCCCATCCGCTTGCAAACATTGAAAAGGGCGCCGAGGACGCACCCTATTATACACCAAGCTCTGAATCATAAATGAATAATAAGTGCGGTACCAGGCAGCACCGGCCACCCCCCGCGGCGTCCTCTTCAGTTCGAATTCGAGTTAGACGGCCCTAAGTTCTAAGCTGCCAAAACCGAACCGACAGTTCGTGAACGGAAAACAGAGAACGAGCACACTTGGCGAAATCAAAGTAATCCGTCATAATTGGAAGCTACCGTAATCCTGCCCCTTCGTTTCCGAAGGAAGAAACAATTCTGCTTCATTGCAAAGTTGCATGCAATGTATCGATGCCAAACATTGAGAAACGAGGTCATTTCCAATCGGCAATGCTCAAACAGAAACACTTTTTTCATCTCAAAGGCCGCGATCAAACAAATCTAGGTTCCTTTTCTGCCATTTGGCAATCTTCAGAGTAAAAAGGAACCGGAACACAAGTTGAGATCTCCCATTCGTTGCGCCACCTGACCACAAAACACCATTCGAAATCATTCCATTCCACTTTCTCCTCTTTCGTTTTCCCTTCCTCTTCTCACTTTCCATTGCCATCATTTGTCACTCTTTTTGAAAGAAACATTTGATTGGACTGGGGGCCGTCTTGGGAACCTTTCGAATGCTTCTTCCTACGTTCCCCAAACAAATTTGAACTTGCCCTTACGTCGGTTCCTGTCCGTACCACACTGCCCTGCAATGTGGGATGACTCGTCCGTCCGGTGTGTCATAACCGCGGAGGGTACGCCCTTCTCTGTGTCAGAAGAGCTGCTGCTCCCACCCAGTTTCTTTTTGAATTCTTTCAGCCCTCACTCTCCGCTCAGTCTTCTCCCTATTCAAATTGGTTCCTCTTCTCTTTCTGTGTGCACTTCGGGCGTCCTCTTTATGTCGGCTAGATGACTTTCGAAGGTTTTCCCATCAATTAAACGCAGCTTTTATAGTACTGCACAAGTTACGAGCGACTGGGAGCACGACCCAGACCCAGATTCAAATTCTTCTTCCACTTCTCCGTTCCTCTTCGTTCTTGTTAACGGTTAACCTGGTAGCCCAGAAGGCGGGAGACAAAGGAAGGTTTCAAAAAGTTTCGCGCACTTCGTCGCCCCACTGAACATGCGCGCCTGTTCTCATTCCACTGGATCCTATCCTTCCTGCTGGTGGAATTTCTGATGGTCCCCCAGGAATCGCATTTTTCGAATACCAAAACCTTCAAACCGATTCAAATCTAAGTACTCCTATCTATCGGATCGTATTTCTTTTGACCTCCGATTTTCATAACCTCTACCCCTGGCACCATCAACTCTAATTAAACCGTCGCCATTCCGTTCCGCCTCTTCAATTTCAATTTTACCGCTCTTCCGTTGATCCTTCACCCCTCCACCCGGATCCCAATTACCTTTGGCACCAGGTGTCATAATGAGGATCCCCGCCCTTTTTACCTCTCTCTCTCTCTCGCTACTCCCTTCAACGACCGGCTATCCGCTTATCGTCTCGGTTCATCTTCTGGGAGCGCCGTTTTTCGTTTCAAACCTCTGCGCGGGGTGGTGCCTAGTACGTCGAGCACTTTGGCGGTTCGCAAACCACCGTTTGCACGGCCTCGCTTGATTGGCGCCGTTGCGAAGCGCGTCGGAGACGTTGCGCCAAGGACGTGACACCCAAGACGAAGGCGACGAAATCTGTATTAGTATGCCAATATGGTTTGGCTATGTAGGGAAGGAGGAGTCTAGTTCAAATTCCGTCTACTTTGAATACGAATGGATCACTGATTCTGCACTTTTTCACGAGAGAATCGCGGAACCTAGAAGTTACGTCATGTGAAATAATTGAAACGAACGGGGTTTCGAATAGAACATTGAAAAGTGGGCTAATCCTATGCCGCGATGAAGGCAAGGCGGAGTTTGAAGTTTTCTTTTCGGCATTCCGAATTCGAATCCGTCACATTCATCACTTTTTGGGCCCACTGCCCGCCGACGGTGCCCATAACCAATTACACGTGTCCTTCCGTTGTTCTTTCGCGAGCGAACAGAAAACTGGATTTCAAGAACGGTAACCTGTTCTGAGTGGCTAACTTCGTGGTTTACCTTGGTCTGAGTACCGAGGAACCTTCTCCGAACCGCACCACAATCTCTCATCGAAGAAGATTGATCTCTCCTAAAATCGAACCAGTAAATTAATCTTCGTTCTCTGATTCGCTCGATAAATTGAAAGTATCGGTAAAACTGTCATGTCAGAGTCGATACCTCTGGATCTAGGCCACCATTCTCACTTTGAAAACCTTATCAGGTGATTGATCTTTTTCACCGAGGAGTAATCTAATTTTGATTCCTTGACTACCACCAAAGGTTCTTTTTGAATCCTCACTTTTCGAAAGCCCTGCCATTCTTCTTCTTTTGTTCTCCGAAATCTCTGCAGACCAGAGACAAAACGACCTTTTTCCGCATGCCGATCCGCGTCATTTGTTCGTCCGGAAAAAAACTGACACTTTTTTATTCCGTTGGCAGATCCACCAAGGTGAACGAGGGGAAGAACGAAACGACATAAGGGCACTCGGCCTCTTTGAATTGCGCCATTCGGCCGACTTCTTCTCCCTCTTGGCTTTTTACCTATTGGCGCACAGATGGCGTTTCGTTTTCGAATTGCTTCATTCCTACGTCTTTTCATTCTCAGCTTAGTCTGGTAGTTAGGTTTTGACCTTCTCCCTCTCTTGCCTTTCTAAGTAGTAGTCTAGTAATCCGCGCTGCCAGTTGCCGCTTTCAATCTATTTCGCCGTGCCTGGCACTCGGTACCGCCCAGAAGTTCATAAATGTTTACAACTTCAAGCAGCACAACTTTTCCATTACACCACACATCTCTACCGAACTCTCCTTTCTGTCCGTACTGGCCCACATTTCGAACTTTCCATTCCCTCCTTTCTCTCGTTTACAACAAAGTAACGGGTGCCTGTCGGCGCTCGCAACCCGATCTCTCTCTGTTTTCACCGCCAATTATCACGTCGTTTTACGAGCCTTCTCCTCCTGAAGTCGTCTTCCTCCACCTCCCGCCACGGGTTCATTTGAAATTCAAATCCGGAACGTTTTCTCCTCGTTTTTCCTCTCGTTTGCTGCCAAAAAGCCAACAAAAGGCGGGAAAAGAACATAGGGGTAATAACGTGGCAATAGTTGATGAGGTGTTCGTCGTCTGTGTGCCTGCCCAAATGCATATGTGTATGCTCATTAGGGAACAGGCGGCGAACCGACTTTTACGGGGGTGTCTCGGGAATGTGACAAAAGTAAACACCTAGTTCACAAAGTGTTATATAATGTTATATACATTCAAAAATAAAACCTAGGTAATTTTGGAAATTTCGAATCTGAACGCAAACTGTTTCTGAATTTCACTAGAGCCTGTCCCGTGTTTTTCCAAGTTTTGAGCTTAAAGATGCTAATTCATTTGAAATAAGCAAACGGATCCATTATGGGGTTTAATCGTACCTCCTTCAGCTCTCCTGGAGCTGGAACCCCCCTCGCATTCAAACTCACGTATTCACATTCAAACGGTATATCCCGCCGTGTGTGCTCAGTCAACAGACACGAGAAGAGGTTCCTCTCTTCTCGCTGCGACAGATATATCCATCCTCCCGCCAACATCCCCATTCAAACGGACCATCCAATGGTTCTGTGTGTCTGTCTGCTTCTCTCACGATAGAACACTCTTTTTTCTCGCCCGAGAAACGATTGCTCTCCATCGCGTAGGGTCGCACACTATTTCATCGAATACGCTGCCGAGCCCCACAGCGCGATATTTGAATTCCCGACGGGAGATGGTGGGAGGAGAGTAATGGATGGATTACTTGGGACCATTGGTGTATCACATCCTCTGATTCAAGTAGTCGAGTACACCTCGTTTTAAAGCCTATCGATGAGGTTCCGAATAGCTATGAAGAAGGTGTGAAAAGAAGCACACCATGATGAATGAAGACTGAGCACCCCAGAAAATGATCTATTGGTATCAGATTTCTCAGTGCGATACCGAAGAGAAGTGGGTTGTAGATCTCAGATGCCAAGTCCCATCTCCTAGACAATCATGATGTACGCACAACCAATTATGGTTTTAGGGTGTCCTAAACTGGTATTTGTTGTAAATTACACGATTAGTGGGAAAACAAAGATAACATGATAGTTTTGCAGCGGTGAACAAGTGCTGATTCAATCTTTCTAGAGTACTCGGACCAACATTCTTTCAACGGTTTTTCCTACCATCATCGGAAGTGAGATAGAATTCAAACCACACTTCCTATATCCACAAAGACCACACAGATGGCGGTGAAAAGACTAATCAAAAAGTAATGAACCGCCACCCGAATTGACCCCAATTTCGCGCCACTTGGCGCCCCGCACACGGGTGAGGCGGGGAAAAAATGAAACAATGTGGGGCGGGTGTTCGCTTTCTTCCGACCGCCTTTTCGCTTTTCTCACTCCTTTTTGCGGTGAAGGACGGTCAGTATGCCCGACACCTTTTCGTTTTCGTTCAGAGGTGGAATTCGATTTGCATTTCATTAGGCCCACCACCGGAAACTGGTATTTTTGAGTGAGGTCTCACTCATTTCACACCTAGATGCTTCTTTTCTTTTCTCTTGATTTCAAATCGCTCTATCTATGAGAATTTCGATACATCTGCTCTTCATCATTCATTCATCCACTAACGTACGATATCTCGTATTCCGCGCATAATTAGAGAGCTCTTCATTCACAGGAATGCTGGGCTAGACACATCTGTCGCATGCGTTCAGACCGTCTCTCTTGTCTGGGTCTCATTATGAACGAGTACTCTCTAGCCGAAGCTTGAGCAACAGCTGGACGACTACGCGGGAAATGAAGGTGTTTTTGTGTTTGCTTCGCTGGGCAGATGCTGATGTTTGAGAAAGAGCCGTAGAGTTATGCAATTTGGGAGCGCGAAGGTGTAGAAGCAGAGTAGGAGCTACGGCTGATGGGGTGATGCTGGATTACTAATAGCGTTGGAAGTCATTGGTATTACGAGGTTAAAGCTTACCGATTGGCCAGGGGAATCTGACTGTTGAACGCTGATCTTTAGTTCCGCAGAACTTTAAACTCGACGGGAATAAGGCCAGTAGACATAAGCGCTAGCAGATTGCGCAACACCTGTCGCCCATCAGGCCTCCCGTAGAGCGTGTGGCGGTTTGGTCCACGCACAAAAGAGCACATGCCGGTACCGCATTTACGATGGAGGAGGTCCGCGATCTAACGACATCTCGAGAGATTACAGTCAACAAGACGATCTCATCTCGAGAAGCGAGACATAACCGTCTGTCGGGGAGACGCAGGAATAGGTGGGACCACCTGGGGTGTCGTGGGGTGGACCTCTCCTCTGGGGAACATAATGTCGCAGTTCTTAAGCCACCGGGTTGCGTAAGGTCGTCTCGCTTCTAGCACCTCGCCTGCCCGTTTTGGCTCGTAGGTTCGTGACCTTTTCATGTCCCGAGTCGAAGAGTCACACCAGTTCAGTGTAACTGTCAGCTTCACCAGAGGATCTGACTTCTGGAAGCGCAGTACGACTGAGTGGGTCAAGAACATCTTTTACGTTTTTTTCTACTTTTTCAAACTTTCCCTTTAGTTACCTTTTTCGCTATCAATTTTCGGTAAAAGTGTTGTCTAAGAGTCTCTTCCGTTTAGCACGTAACATTAGATGATTAGGCAATCAGCAAAATTTCAATAAAAGTAAGTTTTAGAAGAAATGATGTATTTTTCATGATCTTACCAAAGACCGAACATTTCGGCTGGTCGGCTAATTTTCAAGCTATTCTGAATTAGTCACGCTCATTTTGGGGGATTTGTAGCTGAAATTTGTACTATGCATTCGGCGCAATGCTTATCTTACTGACTAAGGGTCGATATTACGACTGAAGACAGTTGAGTACAGTCATTATACCATGTAATCCGCAACAAAGATCGTTCCTGAACACATTGTTGAGTACACGATTACATGGTTGGGATTTGGCAGGGGTTTATTACAGTACTTCACAGTTTTTGCCGATCCTAAGACCAGCCATTTTATGAAGATCGAGAGATCCTTCGACCTTCTGCCACGTCATTGAATCTATGTAAGTGCGAAGGAAGACAAGGCGAACGAATTCTGTGAAGGGACCTCGGGGACTTCCGAAGGGACAGATTTGATTCCGATAAGAGTACTCGAACGATAAGTGATTCTTTTTTGATCAAATAAGAACCTTATGACCACCCGATACGCTGTCGATTGCGTGATTCTTGTTGCGTCAAGAATAAACTTATCTGAGAGACTTGTCGAGGTTTATGTCCCTTTTCTGATGCCCGTCTCTTCGTATCAAGTAAATCTTGACCGTAGTTGGAGATCGCGATATTCAAATATATCTTGAATCCAACTAGAAGTGGATGAAACCAGAGCTCGCGAGCATCTGGCAGGTGTCATTTGGCGTGCGCACTACACCAGTGTAATAACTTTTTGAATTTTACAACGTCTCCGCTGCTCCTCGGCTGCTACCTATTTATCACTACCCAGTTAGAAGATCCTCCTCTCCTCGCGGAGTCTTCGGTTCTCAAAAAGTTTATTTGTCCACCCTCTGGCTACCTTTCCACTGGTCAAGTCCCTCTTCTTCTCGCCGGTCCTTTTTATGTACTGTATTACGTTGGGACTGCGCGGAGAGAAAGAAAACAGGGAAGTGAGAGACGGACCGACATGCGTGCAATTAGATATTAGATACCCCCCCCCCCCCCCCCCCTTCAACAACACGACCTTCGAGAACGGTAGCAAAGGTATGCGGTGGGTGGTTTTTTTTTTGAATGCGCGTTCATATTCAAAAGAATAAGGCAGCGAGGGGACCACATCTAATTATATGCGCGTATTATGTATTATGCATTTGAATTCCGTTAGAGGGTGGCAATAACCTTTGACGGGACGCGAGAAGGGAAGACAAAGAGAATTTGAATGCGACCGAATCGTTCGGGCAAGCTAGCTGTCATCTAGGAGTCGGACGATGCTCAGATTCGCACCTTGGTGTCCGGAATCTGCTTTAGAGCTTGTTGTGTCGTGCGCTATTGAGAAGTTCGAAAGTGGTATCTTCACATCGAGAGGAAAAGTTGTTCATCTAGATTTGAGATACTGATCGAAAAAGATAACTTCTGTTGATTAGGCTGCAAGCATCTCAGTTCTTCCTTAAAACTCGTTTTTCAAAGTAGTGAAGTTATTTGAAATCTGAGCTTCTTCCTTCTCAAACATCCATCAGCCATCCCAGCCAGCCATAACTCATAAGCACCTGCCACCCGTTGGCCCAAATTCCGGAGCACCTCCTTCTTCCTCTCCATCATCGCGCACATGTTCCGCTCCGGAGGGGTCTCCCCTTCTTCCCCACCCGAATATTCAAATGTAGGGAGCTTCTTTCCGTGCTCTTCCGCGCGCAGACGGTTCGCACGCCTGACTGTCAGCTGTCGACGGATGTCTCCGTCTCGCTGATCTGCGCAGTCTCTACGTGAAATGGGGCTTCTTATGATAGATTGCATAACTAAGAGCGATGGCGGAAGGAAAAGAGCGGGGGGAAATGAGCCATTTCGTTATTCTTTTGGTTTGGGTGCAAGCTGTCTGGAGCTAATTTGAACATGTGGGACGAGACGTCCCGAGGGTGGCAGCAAGAATAATTGATTCAAACCAGTGGAATCTAGTTGATGCGATATAATTGATAAGGCTGAAAACTTAAACTGATACTTTTCAACTATATCTTTCTACGTCCACAAACTATCATGTTATCTAGACAGATGGTTTGTTTCGTTGAAAATTCGCCCAGATTTCTACTGTTCGGCAGACTAGATTGCAAATTCCCATAGACGGCGCCATCGACCATCTGCTCATTTCGCCGTTTCGTTTCGGGTTTTGAACGGCCATCAGCAACAGGGCACCGCCAAGCACCGTCTCTCAGAAATGAGAAATTAGCCTGCAGCGGGGAGAGAGGGAGAATTAGAGAAGGGGCAGACTCAGAGGAAAAGAGGGCGGGGAGTGGCGCCGCCCCCCGCCCGCCTCGCTGCAGAATGTTTGACCTAGTGGCATTGAGAAATGGCGCTGCCTAGTGGTTTCGGCGCAGTTAACCATGCCTTTCTGCTTTCTTTCTGCCAAAAAGATCTTCCGAAGCTTAGACCATCAGTCCGTTAGAGGGTCAAGTTTGCCGTCAAGTAATATTTGTTCGCTTCTACGCCCTTCCTCCATTACGACGACTTTTTTGATTGCCCAATGTTTAGACAGGCCCGAGACACGATACAAGTTGAGTTCGTAGGCACTATTTGTAACATGCGTAATCTAGTCACTTCTCCATTTCCATTCATAATCAGCAATTCTTTTGTATACCTCTGCCCACTTCACCGTCCTTCACATTCATCCTCTCCGATATATAATGGAAAAGATGAGATGACTGGCCGTAGTGAGGTCAAAAATTGCGCAGGACCAAGTTGCGCCACTGGGTCCGAGGACAGGCGGCCTTTTGAATATGAAGCTGTCCTCCACGGGAGTTGCGTCTTATAATCCGGCCTACCGGAGAGCGGAATCCGAACGAAAATGGTTGGTTACGCTGGGGCGTTTTTGCATCATAAAGGGAGACAGCTGCCCCGCTTCTTCACTGATTACGTCGTAGAAGCATCGTCTAATTAGGGAATTAGTGGGAACGAAGACATAAGCCTCGGAGCAATGCTCATGGGGGGGGGGGGGGTCTTGAATGAATTCGAAACGATGAAATGAAAAAGCAGTTTCCTGATATTCCGCAGGAAAAAACCAGCTTTTCGTTTCTGTCTACAGTCGTAAATCACTCAACTTTTCGCATTTCGGTGACAAAGTTAGTGGTCCGTGACCGAACTCGTCTCCCTCACCTATAGGAACCCCTTGTTTGAAATAGTCGCGGGCCACTCTCGCTCTCAAATCCGTTCTTCCGTCTCGCCGATCCGAATAGTGTCTCGCCGGGGTCATGATGGTGCAACCGGACCACCTCGTGTGCTTTGGACCGCCTTCCCGTTCCTCCCACCCGACTCCTCTCAAGCCACCATTACCTCGTACATACCTCTTTTTGGCTCGTCTTCGCCCACTTTTCTCTGATTCATATCTTTTATCAAACGTTGCCAAGTTTCAGAACGATCCAAACACGTGGGCACTACACTTATCCCTCCTTCAATGTCTTTTCAAAATGGAGCACCACCGACATCGCGTAAAGATGGTGAGTGCAAAAAAAAAACGGGAAAATTGAGAGAAAATGAAGAAAAAAAAAAAAGAAAAAAAAGTGGCAAAAAGGAACTAACTCAGGTTTTTTGGTAAAATTGGATGAAAATTTCAACAAAAAAAGTTCAAACGACTATGTGAAAATTATCTGATTTTTTGATTTTCGGTGATACTATGATAAACAAAACGATTTCAAGAAAAATTGCAAAGAAATCAAAGGAAAACTTACGAAAACGACTGGAAACGACGAAAAAAAAAGCGAGAAATCGAATCAGAATTTGTTTGAAATTTTTAGTCCGCAAACACCAAGCTACCGTAATCTCTGCGGACTTGGCATTTTATTTCGCGACAAAAATGCGCTTTCGTGTCTTTTTCGCTCAAAAATCTCGTCTCCAGTCGATGGTAAGTTTTTCCTTTCAATAAAAAATCGAAAACAACCCAGTACCGAAAAAGTTACAAACTACAGCAAAATATTTTAAAAAATCATTTTAATTGAAACCCGAAAAACTAAATTATTGTGGAAAGTCTATAAATTCAAGCTCCAAAGAACACATATAATTTTTAAATGTGTAATAGGATTTCCATTCTCTTTTTCATCTTCTGAAACAGTTCTTCTCCGAATGTTCTCGATCCGTAGGGTCCGTTGCCGTCTTTCTTCTCCGTAGGTATGTGTGTCCGCCCGTTCGGCCGACCGAGAGACCGAATTCAAATCATTAGCCTCTGATTGCGCATGCTTTTCGCTGACGCAACCTATCGATTGCGTAGTTGGTCTGCCCGAGAGTACACGGAAACCGAGAGAGTCCCGATTGTATTGTCTATCTCAAGTAAAGAGGGCCCTCCTTATGGTTTGTAGAGCGAACATTTGGTGCCATAAGGACCAAGATTCAAACCTCGCGGCGGCAAAGACCAAGACGAGGAAGGATAACAAATTAGTGAGAAATGGGAGGGTCGAATTTGAAACGGTCTCTCAGTCTCACTCCGCTGCAGCTACTCCTACTAGTTCACGGCCTTGGATGCGGGTGTCAGATAAGCGGAAGTCTCTCTTTTTGGTTACCATCCATCAGGCAGTAAACTGACGGACGCGCAAGGCTGTAAAACCAAACCGAAAGAGATTTCGGCCGCTATAAACCCTCAAGAGGGTCAAGGGACTCGGTTCGAGCGTTCATTCGAATGCGATTCCTCGAAAATCGGTTTATTGCTGGGTTTTGAGAGTTGAGAGCGAAATTCAGTTTTGAGTTTGTCTTTCCGAGCAGTTATGGGTCAGTTTCCGCAACATTATCGCTCCTTTTAATACTCCTAGTGCACTCACGAGGAAAGAAAACTTGGGAAAAGTTTCAAATTTACAACTTCCATACAAGTTGAGAAGAGGAGAGTGCAATCGCCGCAAAAGCTAATCTTAACTTCGATCTGACCTCTTTTTGTCTGCCCCCAGAGGGTACCGCGCCCATCTCTAAGTTTGTTCAAGTAAGGTGAGAAAACGGTAATTGACACGAAGATAGGCATCGGACCGAAGGGAAAGAAGACAAATTGGCATGTCGAGGAGCCTGGCACCAAGGTTCCTGATTCGATCTGATCTTCGACGACGTTCTCCCGCCCCCCTTACTTTCGAATCTCGCCATACCTCCTCATATTTACATTTCCACTGTAGTTTTGTTTATTTTCGTTTCGTTCAGTTCAATGTCTTCATGGTACCAGTCAAAGAGCTGATCAGTTGCCAATATAAACAAATGTGTGTCTTAGCAGTTTTCGACACCTTGTGACCCCGGTTAACATAAACATTTTGATCATGGATACGGGTCGGGTCACAAGCACGGATCTGTCGCTCGAAGATCGGGTTACCATTCGCTCCTCTGCCATCTCTCTGCCCACTTCTCGCTGTGAGTCCGAGACGCACCTGTCGTCGAGATTTCGATTTCGTTTTCGATTCAGTTCTCATTTCCACCCCCACAATGCAAATGTTTTTTTTCGCGCCTCTTTAAAAAATCTGACCTCCACCTGTCTCGGAGGACACCTGTGTCCTTCTCGTCTCGTCCCCCTAAATATGATGGCAATATTCAAATTCCTCTTCCGATCGGGACTAATGTAAAGGTATTACCGTCTTTTCTCCGCGAAGAAAAAGAAGAGGTCCCGAGTGCCACCTGGCGCGTTCTTTTGAACGCGGAACACACACGCCAGCCGGCTTTTCTCAACGCGTTGCGTCGGGTTACGTTTGAATGAGGGCTTTCGCAACGGCCAGGACCCAGTTGGGTGGTCCTTGAGACTGTCACGAACGGAAGGGAGTTCACACCTATCTGTCAATAACGCCAAAAGAATAGAGATCTTCGAGAGAATGGAGAACGATTCAATAGATGAATACAGATACATTTTTTAAGTTTCATTAGATTTTTAGTTTCCCATGGTGCTGAGTTCGACCTCCTTATTCCCATTCTCATTGGTAGAAATATGCCATATCTAGCCGTTCAGCACATTATCCCGGGTGTTTTAGTGGTTTTGTTGAGTGACAATTGTTGGCAACCCACAATAGTTTTACAAAAAGCGGCTTGGCCCGGTTCTCTGAGGTTATCGCCGGTCGCATTGCGCAACAGTGACCCTCTCCCCCATCTCCCGTTTACAAAAACTTTACGCTCGAAAACGTCCGAGCGGCTTCCTCAAGCTGATGGCTGCATCCGACACTGTTTTGCTCGCTTGTCTGTTTGTTTTATGTTTTCCAGCTGTGTCGGTAGGATGCAAATAAGGGAAAAGAGCAAGGAGCATTCAATTGAACGGGTTCTTCGCGACTTCCACAGTATTCCAGTTGTTTTGGCTGTGTTTCTCTGAATCTTCAGTTCCGATGTCACACCTCACTGTTATGGTATACTCTTGTTTCCGAGATGCACACCTTCGCTCCACATCTACAGAACCCCTCTCACTGCCTCTCTACAGTGTCTCCACCTGGCGGGTCTCCTCCTTTTATGAGTGTAGGGGGTGTCTACAGGGAGAACGGAAGCGAATACGATGTTCTCACCATTATGACAACTGTAAACAGAGACAGCCATAACAGCCACAACAACAACGGGGAATGAGTTTGAGTTTGAGCGTTGACGGCTGTAGAAAAGTCGACCCCGCCTCCGAGGATCGGCCGACTGGACGACGAGACCTCACTACCATTCATTCGAGAATCAGCCTCGTTTTCTGTCCTGTTCTCTTTTTCTTCTTCAAGTTTTTTGTTCGTCCCTATCCTTTACTCGGACTATACTCTGCCCATTGCCCCCGTTACTGTCTCTAATGACTTATGGATCCTAGGCCGTCTGCTAGTCCTACCACTGTACTCTCAAGTCGATCATAATCCGACGTCTGCTCAGTGTCTCAGTGGTGTTAGTTCAGAAATTGGGTCTTTTCTGGTGGCAGCCGCCTCGATAGATGACCTAGGTAGATCGAGAATCCACTGCATTGAGGTCTAATGACGATTTAACGTAGCACAGGTGGAACCTGTTTGCTCAAGATGTGCCACTGAAACGGTGGCGTCCATTCGATAACTGGATGAGCCACGTAATTGTTATGAGTTTAATATTCAGCTAGGATTGCCAGGATAATCGCCAAGATCCAGATTAAGCGAAAAAAGAAGTTCTTTATCGAAAACGCATGAGCATATAAGCCGTCTGGCTGTGACATTCGGATTTGGAAGCAGTCAGGGAAGAATTCTGTCCGGATGGCTTGCTAGACCTACTGGTTCATGAAAACAGTTCCAGCTCCCAAATTTCTAGTTTCGTTCGCCTCGCTGAGTGGTCGCTCTGGGCGCACAAGAGGATTCCCATGTCCTTTTTCCACGATTCCACTTTGACACCCTTGGAATTAGCTCCTCTTTGTACGATCTTCGGAACGAACCATGGGTACTGGGCGATGAGGTCTCAAAAAATGCAACGTGTTAAAGTATGTGTCAAAAGGGTTCCTTTTCTAGCTCCCTTCTGGGAAGCATTGGCGAGATTCGATAGGATCCGTTTGTTCCTATCGAATCTGTCATGTGCCTGAAACCGATGTTCTAGATAGGGTCGACGATTCCATTATCTTGAGATGGATTTCTGGCCGCCACTCGTGTTTTTTGAGATTCGAATCGTATCCCAGGAGCAAAGTGGGGTCTGCGCGTGTCTCTCATTTTCCCCATTCGCCCCAAGAGGGATCCAAGGGGGGATTTCCCCTTCTGACGCCCCGCCCCGATCCTATCGTGTGTATAAAAGTACAATATGGTCCGTATTCCATGCCACTCCTCAAGATCTTCATTCACGAATTCGTTCAGAAGCACCAACGATGATGTTCGACGACGACTCCAGCTCCCGCGATTCGGGTATCTGTGACATGGAGGAGGGCGCCCCAACTTGCTTCTCCGAGTTGACTGTCGTCGAGAAAGCAGTCACCACGACGATGCCTCCTTCTTCGATTTCTACCGTGGTAAGTTCGGAACATCTGAAAACACGTGCCAGCTAGTTTTCCGCTCGTCTCGCACCTGCACGCGGTGCGTTCAATCTGAATGCCTTTGGCAATTCCGCTCGGAAGCCAAAACCCTCCTAGGGTTTCAGTTTCAGCGATAAATTCTCGACTTTCAGACATACACCGTAATGGAATGTGAGGAACGAGAGGTGGTAGAAAAGAAAGCTGTCAACAGTGCGAAAAAGGCGCCGAAGATGGTCGAGTTCCGGAGGTGAGATTCAGAGACCGTCTGCGCGCCTTGCGTGACAACTACAGGAGACAGAATGCGTGACGGGACGGGAGATTCTCGATTACGATGACATCCTCTACAGAACCATAAGTTCCTCTAGGGTTTTTTGTAAAATGCGGCGGGATGAGAGAAAACGTCGAAAAACGAATAGGTTTTCGACGTTTTCTCTCGAAAATCGAAAATTACCAATTTGATCTACAAACTTTGTCTCGACGCGCGCGACAGCATTTTTTGACCAACTCCGTTCAGCGCGGTGCGCGCGCAGAACCTTCGAGAGGAATTTTCTCTCATTTTTGAGCTGCTCGCGCATCGTCTTCTCGCAATCCTCATGCTGTTTTTGCGTTTTCACACTTTTTCCCGTTACTGCGACTCCGCTCCAGTTCCAATTTTCCGGCTTTTTGCAGGAAGAGCTCTGTGCGTCGGCTGTTCAAGTCGCCGTCCTCTTCGAATTTGGCTTCTCCCGGTCTCATCGTCCGTCCCGCCAACATGCAGCAGCAGAGAAAGCGATCCTACGAGGCCGCGAACGGAGTCGTTTCGGCAGCCGCTTCATCCTCTGCAGTGCCTGTCGCTCGCGTCGCTTCTGAAATCTACCCCATTCCCCTCGATTCGCCACGCATTCCCAGCAATGGAAAGAAGAGGAGAATGCGCGAGTCGGGGAGACGTTCGTCGGACCACCCTCTTCTGAATCTGGAGAGCCACCTCGAAGCGATGGAGGTGACCGTCGACGAAGATCCGACGGAGTTAATGGAGTTGTGCGATACGGTCGACCAACAATCGACGTCAGCTGCACCTTCTCCGTTCCAGTTCGTCGCCCCCGCGCCCGGTCCTCTGGTACATGTACATCGGGCACAACCGCCGCGGCCGACGCATTCGACTCAGCCGACTCAGCCGGCCCAGCCGATTCCTCGCTTCCTCTCCCACTCGTCTTTCTTCAACCAGCGCCCCGCCGACAAGGAAGAAGAGGTGGTGGACGACAAGCCATACGAAGAGAAGTACGGCGAGGCACATCTTGTCGTCGACTACCAACTGGAGACGATTGCGTCGGACTGCTCCACGTCTTTCCGGCGGATATCGGCAGAGACACTGTGCAGGGAAATGCAGAACGACGACTTTACCGAAAAGTACATGCTCGTCGATTGCCGCTACCCGTACGAGTACGAGAAAGGCCATATAAAGGTGATGACAGCTCACGAAATTGTGGTCGAACTCTAAATTCGGTACATTTCAGCATGCCATCAACTATTACGATCGGGACAACGTGTCGAACCTCTTCTTCAACACTCTTGGCGAAACGAAGCACTCTCGAGTGCCAATCTTCTACTGCGAGTTTTCGCAGAAAAGAGGGCCCTCGATGGCCACGGCGCTACGAGCTGACGATCGAAAAAAGAACGTTCACATGTACCCACGATGCCGTTTCGAAGAAATGTATGTGTTGGACAAAGGCTACAAAAACTTCTACGAGAGCCTCACCGAAGCGGAGAGAGTATCGGTAGGTTGTGTTTTCTAGACAACTCCATCTAATTGTCGTCTTTCAGCAGTTCTGCGTTCCGACTGACTACGTAAGAATGGAAGACAAAGCTTATGCGCGGGAGTTGAAAAAGTACAACTTCCACCGAAGAGGCACTGTCGGACAGTCGATTATGCGAGCAGAGTGAGTTGTCCGGCATCCTCGCCACCCACACCTCATTTCCTCATGTTCAGATCTTGCGACGCCATTGGGCAGAGCTCATCGAAGCCGGCTGCCCCGAATCCGAGCGCGAGATGCGACGAAAAGGAGAATCGGACGCCGGCGAATCCACGTGCGCCGAGTTTGGCCAGAAGACAGCTGAACTTCGACGTCTTCAACTCGCCAACCAACTTCCATCGGGACGTCCCAGTTAGCAACGCGCCGCAGACGCCGTCGCCGAGCAAGAACCGCAAGCCGCTGAGACTTCCACAGTTCACGTAGCTCTCTTCCTCTTCGCTTCATCTCTCTCGCCATATTCTGTCTCTCTCTGTTGTTCCTCACCGTCTATCTTGTCTATCCTGTCTCAATCAACTCGAGTCAAATGGTTATGTACGGTGCCCCCACTCCTTTCTCCGTGTGATCTTCCCCCAATTATTGTCCCCAGGGTTTAGGAATGGAAGGGCTAGTTCACACCTCTTGTAAGTTAGAATTTACTGTACCTCCCCTTATCGATGCAGTGTGTCGTGTTAGACTCTAAGTAAGACTAGGAAACTATGTGATTGACTGTAAATCGAATCTCTTTTTTTTTCTCTCTCTCGCCCCTGTTCGTTTTCAGTCAATATTCACCTGTAATCTTGAATAAGTTTGTAATTTTACCTAATTTCCATTAATTTGACCTATTTAACCGCCTATTTCATAACAAAGTGATATAGCAGAATTATGAATTCCACCAACCAATAAATCTATTTTCTCTCCCCTCATAATGTCTGTTTTCTTTTTCACCGTCAATTCCGTCGAAATGGCGACCATTGACCAAGAAAGATAAGACACTTTACAAAAAGAAGAAAATGGAAATCGCATTTGTTTTTGACTTTCTCGGGCGAAAGATGACCAGCCGCCGTCGGGAGTTCCAGTTCTGGACGGCTGAAATAAAAGGACGGCGCCGGTGAGGGGGTGCGAAGAAGACTCGTCGTCGTCGTCAAAAATGAAAACATTCGTGATCCTCTTCTCCCTTCTCCTGTTGGCGCTCGTCTTCGCGAAACCGCATCCCGGATATGGACGGCCCAGTTACGGAGGAGGCGGCGACTACGGAGGTGGAGGTGAGCAGACGAAGACTGACGTTGTAGCTCTCCCGCTCGTTTTGTCATTTCATTGCTCCTGGCACTCATCCCTTCCCTCCCTCTTCACTGTTTTCGGGCCATCTGGCCGTTGGATTGGAAGACAACGGCCTCGATAATTGGAGTGAACCCAATTGAACTTGTGTACCCACTGACGATACTCGTGTTATAGCAAGTGTGATCAGTTCTTAACTACCCCCCCCCCCCCCCCCAATGTAATCCATCCCTTCGAGAGAGAGAGAAAACGCAACACACAACGACAGATGGTCGCCAGATGACGTTCTATCGATTTCAGACGGATTCGGACAGCAGGGCGGCCAGTGGGGATCGCAATCGTCGCAGTTCTCGCAGAGCCAGTCTTCCGGCGGATTCCAGCAGGGCGGCGGCGGCGGATTCGGAGGTCAACCCGGATTCGGCGGAGGCTTCGGAAAGTGATCAGTTCATCGTGTTTTGTATTTGGAATGAAGTATTGCACTTTTATACATATGTTCTTGCGAAATGGAAAAGATTAGACGGAGATTATTGTTTTCCGATCCTTTGTGATCCTTAATTATCGGAAAGAAACGGGATGTTTGATTTGAGCAGAAGGGCTTCTGCCGCTCAGGAAGTCTCCTTCAAGTCATGGAAGAAGTGCTCAGAACTGCTCTTCGTAGAACAAGAATTCCCATCGAATCCCTCGTCGCTCCCCCACACGGATTCCCGCCGACGTCTTCTGCTCCCACGTCTCCTCTTGTTGATGCTCCCCGGCGGCGAGCCCGTCACGTCCTGCTCCAGCCAATTACTGTCTCATTTCCCTTTTTGTCTCTTCTGTCCAATTTCCGCCCGAAATGGCACGCTGTTCAGGTGAAGCGTGTTATTTTATCAACACGTGCTCCTCCATCTATTAGGAGCTAGAAACGGAGAAATGAGTGAAACGGCACAAATCATGTGAATTGAAGGCGTCGTCACGCTTCTGAATTCTACCGACACCTTCGGAAGCCTACGGAAACCACATAATTTGAGCTCCCTTCGTGTTTTCGACATTCAGAAGACGTGACAGCTGAGAATTCAGATCACACCACCGCCAATTAACGCTCTCTTTCTCTTATCTTTTCGTTTTCAAAACATTCGTATCACCACTGTCAGAAATGAGAGAAAAATGATACGGAAAGATTGCGACTTGTTATTGTTGGAGTCAGGTCGAAGAACGGTGCCAACTGATGGAATTTCCAGTTTTCGGATCGACTATAAAGGGGAGCGTCTCTGGCATCGAATCTGACATCTTCTTCGCATTCTGAAAATGAAGGTTCTTCTCGTCTTCTGTCTTCTCGTCGCACTGACTTTCGTGGCGGCAAAACCGCATCCCGGATACGGACGGCCCGGCGGATTTGACGGCGGTAAGATTGATTAGAAGACGTTGACGGCGACGGAAGAGACCGTTTTCAGGCTTCGGACAGCAGGGCGGCGCGTGGGGATCCCAATCGTCGGCGTTCCAGCAGAGCCAAGCGTCCGGCGGCTTCCAGCAAGGCGGTTTCGGCGGCGGGCCCGGATTCGGAGGAGGCAGCGGCGGCTACGGATACGGACGATGAATAGTGTCTTCTGACTGCTCGACCTCCGAAAATAAACACGTTGCCCCGATGATGACTCAGTTCGAATTCAGTGAACAACTGAAATTAGTACAGCTTCTCTCTTCCAGTCGCCTTCTAGTTGGACGTGTGATTCACTTCCGCCTTCGGCGAATGACGTGGTGAAACCACACTCGTCCTCGTTTTCTGCTACTTCGTTTCGTCTCTTCGCATCGATCATCGCGACGTCCTCCACGCCTCCCAACACTATTTCGTCGGCCGGAACGTCGTCTCTTGTGACCTGTGGAAGGGGGATGGTCACTCGAAATTACACAGTTTCTTGATAAGGGTCGACGGTTTGAGGGGGTATAAAAGGAAAAGTGGGAGATCAATTTGACAAGCATCCATCTCTTCTTCTTCTTCTCCTTCCCAATCATGAAGATTCTCGCACTTCTTCTCGCCATCTTCGCCGTCGTCGTGGCAAGACCCGGAGGTTACGGTAGACCCGGAGGCTACGGACCTCCAGGAGGCGGTGAGTTTCAAAGAGGATGCGACGTCATCAATGAAACTAAATGATGTTCAGGTGGCTACGGAGCTCCGGGAGGCGGCTACGGTAACAACGGAGGCTTCAACGGCGGTGGCGGCTTCGACAACGGTGGCGGTTTCCAGGGAGGCCCGGGAGGCTTCAACCAGGGCGGTCCGGGAGGCTTCAACCAAGGAGGCTTCAACCAGGGAGGCTTCGAACAAGGATCCTTCAACCAGGGCGGATTCCAGGGATGATCTCCGAGCCTTTCCAGACGCGTTCTCTGAACATGAAACTCTGTCTCTTGCCATCTAATAAACGCATTCTTCTTTCCCTCTCACGCTCTCGCTCTTCTGTTTGTTCAGCCGTTCATCACCGGCCTCCTCTCGCTCTCTCCGTTGTGTAGCGGCCGAGTTTCCAAGGTTACCCCCGCCTTGTTTAGAAGACTATAAAGCTTCGCCGCTCCCTCCTTCTCTCTCTCTTCCCGTTTTTCATTTTCGGCTCGACGCTATACGAGTTGCTCGTGGGCGTGTGCATGAGAGCGCGTTTCGAAATCATAGTGTCCGATGAGTCACACCTATTGATCTTCGTCTCCCCTCTTTCGCTGTTTCTCTCCGATAACGACCTCTCGTCATTTCCTGCCTTGTTCGACTCTCGAATCCTGATTCTTCAGACAATGTTCCGACGCCTTCAAGAGTTCATCTCGTCGTTCGACAAAGAAACGCCTCGCAGCACGGCCAACTGGAACATTTTGCCGCCGGAGATGAAGCTTCAAGTCATCAAACACGCCGACTTCCAAGCCAGGTACTCGTTTGTCTTCTTTCTCTCATTAGTGAGCCTTTCGTTTTGAGAACCTGCCTCCGCATGTGTGCCCGTCAAGAGAAGATAATCGTCGACTCGCTGTCGATCCACCTGCCTTTCGTCAGAATCACCAGCAACGAAAACATGGTGTCGGTGGTTGTTTGCGAGGGCCCAAACGAGGTGTTGCGAGTGGATTTGACCAAGAAACGGGTGCGCTTCTCGACGAAAAGCGTCGTCTCGATGTGAGTTCCGAAGGACTGTTTCGTTCCGAACAGAAGACGTTCCAGAAGCAACAACATCGAGGGAGCCAATCCGAAAGTGCGAAACAGACCCATCGAAAGCATCGACGCGATTCTGTGTAGTCTGCTCAGAGGGATCACCGCCAAAAACGTGACGATCGGCACGATACATCTCGATCTGAAGATGGGGCGCCTGGTAAGTGGGAGGCAGCAAACGTGCTCTACTGATAATCAGGGCCAGATCGTCAACGACTTTCTCAAACGGCACTACAAGCGGTTCAACAAGAGCCACATCACAAAAATCAAGTGCGCTGGCCTGGATTTTCTGAACGCGCAGCTCCGCTTCCTGGCGGTCAACGAGGCGCGCATCTTGAACGACTGCAAGAGGTCCAACGAGAAGGAGATCAAGATGTTCTCGGGCAAAACGTTCACGCTGACTCCGCACGGATACAACTCGTTCCGCACCGAGTTCCTGAACGCCTCCATTCTCAGATGCACTCTGGGCGCACTGATTGCGGTGAGTCAACGTCGTCGGAATTCAGAAGAGCAGGTGTTTTCTGTTCAGGGAATTCTGTGGAAGTTCAACTCGGAGATGGAATTCTACTGGGTGCCCGGCTATCAGGAGCTGGAGCCACATAAACTTTGCGCCCGATTCGGCGGTGAGATCAGAGAGTACGCGCACGGAATGAGCATCATCAAGATCCCGGTCAACGGGAAAGTGCTGTGGGTGAAAATGAGCAAGTGCGGAGTGTTGCTGAGGAAGTGCTCGGCGGACGAGCAGTTCCCATCGGAGCCGGCTCCGCAGGGCAAACGTCAGTGTGGTTTGGAATGGACGTGCTCGAACTGTGACCGATCTGCGGAGAGCTGGTACTTCAGGAGCACGCTCGGAATCGAGAGACAACTCGCCATCAGTAATTGAACCTTTTCATTCCATTCGTCCCGTTCTTATCCTCCCTTGTGATTCATGAATTATAAAATCCCGGCTCGGAGACCTCCACGTTGAAGACGTCGAAGATGTGCGCGAGTTCCATCTTCTTCTTTATCTCGGTGTGCGTTTTGAGCAACACACTCACCACCTTCATCAGCTTGATGAGCCGCGCCGCGTAGTTGTTCGTGTTCTCGCTGTTGCGGTAGTAGGCGTGCAGGTCGTTTGCCAGCTCGTCGCGCACTTTCTCGCTCAACTCGAGCACCCGGCCCTGCATGACTTTGCCGGCGATCTGCCAGCACAGCTCGCTGAGCACGTAGGCGACTTCCATCGGGCTCGGCCGGAGCTCCAAAAGGCTCACGGCCACTTTGAGGAAGGCGTCGATCATGCTGTCGCGGAACATCCTTTTCATCTGATCCTCGGGGAAGTCGGAGACTGACGAGAAGTCGACTTCAGTGTTGCGAGTCATCAAGTGCTCCGAGGAGAATACCATCTTCTGGAACTTCTTCCTTTTGAAGCTCCGGGGGGAGTCACTCACTTCCTCTGTCAACGCTGACTCCCCGAGCATCCGAATCGACATTTCATACCTCTCGAACCTCCTCCAATAGTTCCAGACAAGCTTCAGGAACTCGTACTGAAACAAGATCGATGAGCCGATAGAATCCGCGAGAATGCTCACTCTCTGCTCCGAATCGAGCGATCGAAAGTCCTCGGAATGCATCAGCCATCTGCAGATGCCAATCATTTGCTTGTCGAACATCCGGAACATGTCTTTTATCGTGATCTTCTTCAAAACCTGAAATCGTTTCCTGCTCCAATTCCAGACCACACCACTCACTGTCAGCTCATCCACAGGCTTTTGCTGACTTCTCCACAATTTCAGAGCGAATTCCGCCTGCTCCAATTTGCTCAAACTCTTGAAAATCAACGCATTCTGATAGCTCGTTTCCTGGAATTTCGTGTCAGAATCTACCGGAACTAGACTCTTAGAATGACTAACTTCACTCAATGTTTTCCTAATTTCAGCTGTCACCGACGTCAAATCGACGACTCGCTTCGCCTTCTTTCTCGGAATCTCGACAACTTCCAGCTTCACCTTCTCGCATTCTGACTCAGATGCACATCGCAAGTCTTCGTCATCTTCTTCTTCTCCTTCCGACCTCTTCAACATCTTCAAGTCAGGATCGCGGTCGTATTGTACGTCTGAAACGAGGCAAGAATCGAAACGAACGTCGACAGGGGTCATACTGTGGGCCGTCATTCCCAGCAGGACACACTTCTTGAATCGACAGAATCGACACTGATGTCTGAAAGTGGTTTGGTCTCTCTGACATCGGAAATCGAATCTAACCGTATGGAACTCGTCACGACACACATCTCCTCCTTGTTCCCTCTGCATTTGTATTTGCTCAATCGCTTCTGCACCACTGTCCTCCTGAAAATGCAGCTTTTTGACCGGAAACTGCGAAAAGAGCTACCTGAAGAAGGCGGCGCAGGCGCGGCAAGAAGCGACGCCGAAATGGATTCCGTGAGCCGCAACGGAGCAAATTTTGCAAAGAGAGGAAGAAGAAGAGGATGAGGGAAGAGTAGAAGACGTTGACGCCTCCATTAGAAGTTGATGGAAGGGGAAACGCAGGGAGGGAAAAGTGAAGTGTTATTTGATCACGCAGGTTTTGTCGGCGAGAGGAGGCAGACGCAGAGAGAAAGAGAGAACATAAACCACATGTGTAGAGGACACGGACTGCAGGATGTGTTTGGCAAACGCGCGGAGATCAGAAGGTCAGACATCTCCAGAAGCCTCTTGTGCCCTTGCGTGTATTTTGTGCCGAGCAAACCACACCTTTCGAGCAGAGCTCCCCCGGCAAAAGGACTGCAATTTCAGGTGGAGCCAAGAGTGCTCCGCCGGAGCTACATTGAAACAGCGTAATTTGTAGCCAAAAGAACAACGTTTATTGTAGTGAAACTTCAATGCGGAAGTCGATTCAGTAGACTGATAATGGAAATTTCATGGTTTAGTTCACCTGCTCCTTAGCAAAATTGTCATTGGTTCGCGGAAAAAATGATGTGGGCTC
The DNA here is from genome assembly GCA_963570955.1 of Caenorhabditis afra. Lineage (NCBI taxonomy): Eukaryota > Metazoa > Nematoda > Chromadorea > Rhabditida > Rhabditidae > Caenorhabditis > Caenorhabditis afra. The sequence goes on along the minus strand of OY751536.1, from coordinate 8,521,895 downwards.
ACATACATAGGTGGCGCCTTTCATGTTAGTTCAGACAACGATAACACTTGCTCTGGAGTTGTTCACTGTAGGAAGCTTTGCGAGACGGAAGAGTTTCTTGATCAGGCCAACAGTGTGATCTCGATAGGGTTTGTGAAGAAGGACAACGAGCAAACTGGATATTATTCCATGGGAAGGCACTCCGAGAATGAGGAGAGACGTGAGAACTGAAATGAAACTGATTGGAAGGATAGGGTTGCTCAGAGTTGCTCACACTGGGACTGGATGTTAAGAAGGGGAGCAACAAATAAACCGACAATAGGAGTTTCGAGGATGCAGATGGGGACGGCCAGTTGGATCAGGATCAGAAAGAAAAGCCGCTTCTGAATCTGTCGGGTCTTGTCCGACAGATTTATATTGGGCTTACGCAGAAGGAAGTAGGCTCCTTGGATAGCGAAGAAAAACCCAAGCTGTCCGATATAAACCGTTACGAATATGTCGATTTCGATGAATAGAAGGACTTCCAAGGTGATGAATCGAGTGTGGTCGTCGAAAAAGTGTCGTTCCGGACAAGGGAACGTCTTCAAGAAGTTCATCTTCTCGGCGTCCGTGTCAATGTCCCCGAATCCACATATTGCCATAATCGACGCGAGAAACACGTAGTTGACGGTGTAGAAGATCACTTTCGTTCGCTTCTTGGTCATCCGATACGGATTCATCAGATTGGCGCTGTGACGGTTCTGCATCAACATAACGATTGCCATTCCCATTGCTGTCGGAAGAAAAGAGATGGAGGGAAACATTTGTGAAACTTACTGAGAAGACATTCCTGTCCCCAGATACAGAGAGCCTGGTGAGGAAAGATATCCAGATATGCCAGGAATCCAATGTTGTAGACAGCGAAAGACGGCAAATAGACAAACGGACCCACCAGAGCGGTTCCTGCCATATCCGCCAGCATTGACCTGAAGGTTTAAGGTGTTCCATTAACAGAACGAACGGTTTCTCCTTTTCGTACATGAGTTGCAGGTGCACAATGTACCATTTGGCGTCCTTCATTCTCGGAGGAGTGGCGGCAAAAAGTACGTAAATGGCGTAGGAACCGAGTGCGATGCTCAACACCGAGAGAATGTGACATGCATTCGTGAAGAAGTCCAGCGTGTCCAAGTAAGCCGTTGGCGGACATGACACAGAATAGTTCTTTTCGAAATACAGCCGCAACGCTTCGGAAGCCATGTAAGTAAGAATGGGCCACTCGGCACAGATCGCGAAAGGAAAAAACTGCATTTCACCTGTTCCATCAAATAATTGGAGTTTTAGAGGAAATCGGTTGCTCGGGAAACGGCAGTTATTCAGGTTTAATGTGAGTCTTACAAAACGATACAAGACATGTATCGGTCTTGATTCAACTTCACCGTCCTCACCATTCCCTGGACTGGCGAGTCGTCAGAGTTCGCCGCCAATCAGACCCTTTACGCGGCGCACACGAGGCGCCAGAAGACGTGGCTTCTGAGAACGGTGGCCATCGGATCCGTCTGTGGAGTACTGCTCGTCATCTACGGAATCAGACGGTTTGGTCCTAAGACCGCCGTCTCAACGTTCTTGATTCCGATCCACACGTCGCTTGACTATTTCTTGTTCATCGGACTGCGGTTACTACATACAGGTAGGCGGCGTCGTCCCGGAAGGATCCCGAAAATCTCTCAATCCGTTCCAAGGCCTCTCCTACGCAGCCTGCTTCCCTGCTTACGTCTTCCGTCTTTCAATTTGTACTTCCGGACAGCTCTGCACCACACCTCTCGAGGAGAGATCTCCGAAAAAAGGGACTGCAATTTCAGATGGAGCCTACAGTGCTCCGACGGAATGCGAGAGCTACATTGAAACAGCGTAATTTGTAGCCAAAAGAACAATTTTTATTGTAGTAAAACTTCAATGCGGAAGTATTTTTCATTTCAGTTCAGACAACGATAACACTTGCTCTAGAGCTACTAACTTTAGAACGCTCTGTGAGACAGAAGGGTTTCTTGATAAGGCCAAGAGTGTGATCTCGATAGGGTTTGTGAAGAAGGACAACGAGCAAACTGGATATTATTCCATGGGAAGGCACTCCGAAAACGAGGAGAGACGTGAGAACTGAAACGGAACTGATTGGAAGGGTACGGCTATTCAGAGTTGCTCACACTGGGAACGGATGTTGAAAAGGGGTGAAACGGAAAAACCGACGAGAGGAGTTTCAAGGATGCAGATGGGGACGGCCAGCTGGATCAGAATCAGAAAGAAAAGCCGCTTCTGAATCTGTCGGGTCTTGTCCGACAGATTTATATTGGGCTTACGCAGAAGGAAGTAGGCTCCTTGGATAGCGAAGAACAACCCAAGCTGTCCGATATAAACCGTTACGAATAAACAGATTCCGACGAGTAGCGACATGTTTGCAGTGACGAATCGAGTGTGGTCGTCGAAAAAGTGTCGTTCCGGACAAGGGAACGTCTTCAAGAAGTTCATCTTCTCGGCGTCCGTGTCGATGTCATCGAATCCACATATTGCAATAACCGACGCGAGAAACACGTAGTTGACGGTGTAGAAGATCACTTTCGTCCGCTTCTTGGTCATCCGATACGGATTCATCAGATTGGCGCTGTGACGGTTCTGCATCAGCATAACGATTGCCATTCCCATTGCTGTCGGAAGAAAATGAGTTGAGGAAGAACATTCGGGAAACTTACTGAGAAGACATTCCTGTCCCCAGATACAGAGAGCCTGGTGAGGAAAGATATCCAGATATGCCAGGAATCCAATGTTGTAGACAGCGAAAGACGGCAAATAGACAAACGGACCCACCAGAGCGGTTCCTGCCATATCCGCCAGCATTGACCTGAAGGTTTAAGGTGTTCCTTTAACAGAACGAACGGTTTCTCCTTTTCGTACATGAGTTGCAGATGCACAATGTACCATTTGGCGTCCTTCATTCTCGGAGGAGTGGCCGCAAAAAGTACGTAAATGGCGTAGGAACCGAGTGCGATGCTCAACACCGAGAGAATGTGACATGCGTTCGTGAAGAAGTCCAGCGTGTCCAAGTAAGCCGTTGGCGGACATGACACAGAATAGTTCTTTTCGAAATACAGCCGCAACGCTTCGGAAGCCATGTAAGTAAGAATGGGCCACTCGGCACAGATCGCGAAAGGAAAAAACTGCATTTCACCTGTTCCATCAAATAATTGGAGTTTTAGAGGAAATCGGTTGCTCGGGAAACGGCAGTTATTCAGGTTTAATGTGAGTCTTACAAAACGATACAAGACATGTATCGGTCTTGATTCAACTTCACCGTCCTCACCATTCCCTGGACTGGCGAGTCGTCAGAGTTCGCCGCCAATCAGACCCTTTACGCGGCGCACACGAGGCGCCAGAAGACGTGGCTTCTGAGAACGGTGGCCATCGGATCCGTCTGTGGAGTACTGCTCGTCATCTACGGAATCAGACGGTTTGGTCCTAAGACCGCCGTCTCAACGTTCTTGATTCCGATCCACACGTCGCTTGACTATTTCTTGTTCATCATACTGCGGTTACTACAGGTAGGCGGCGTCGTCCCGAAAGGATCCCGAAAACCTCTCAATCCGTTCCAGGTCCTCTCCTACGCAGCCTGCTTCCCTGCTTACGTCTTCCGTCTTTCAATTTGTACTTCCGGACAGCTCTGCACCACACCTTTCGAGGAGAGATCTCCGAAAAAAGGGACTGCAATTTCAGATGGAGCCTACAGTGCTCCGACGGAATGCGAGAGCTACATTGAAAGAGCGTAATTTGTAGCCAAAAGGACAATTTTTATTGAAGTAAAACTTCAATGCGGAAGTATTCTTCATGCCAGCTCAGACAACGATAACACTTGCTCTAGAGCTACTAACTTTAGAACGCTCTGTGAGACAGAAGGGTTTCTTGATCAGGCCAACAGTGTGATCTCGATAAGGTCTGTGAAGAAGGACAACGAGCAAACTGGATATTATTCCATGGGAAGGCACTCCGAAAACGAGGAGAGACGTGAGAACTGAAACGGAACTGATTGGAAGGGTACGGCTATTCAGAGTTGCTCACACTGGGAACGGATGTTGAAAAGGGGTGAAACGGAAAAACCGACGAGAGGAGTTTCAAGGATGCAGATGGGGACGGCCAGCTGGATCAGAATCAGAAAGAAAAGCCGCTTCTGAATCTGTCGGGTCTTCTCCGACAGATTTATATTGGGCTTACGCAGAAGGAAGTAGGCTCCTTGGATAGCGAAGAACAACCCAAGCTGTCCGATATAAACCGTTACGAATAAACAGATTCCGACGAGTAGCGACATGTTTGCAGTGACGAATCGAGTGTGGTCGTCGAAAAAGTGTCGTTCCGGACAAGGGAACGTCTTCAAGAAGTTCATCTTCTCGGCGTCCGTGTCAATGTCCCCGAATCCATAGATTGTCAGAAGCGACGCGAGAAACACGTAGTTGACGGTGTAGAAGATCACTTTCGTCCGTTTCTTGGTCATCCGATACGGATTCATCGTATTGGCGCTGTGACGGTTCTGCATCAGCATAACGATTGCCATTCCCATTGCTGTCGGAAGAAAATGAGTTGAGGAAGAACATTCGTGAAACTTACTGAGAAGACATTCCTGTCCCCAGATACAGAGTGCGCGGTGAGGGAAAATGTCCAAATATCCCAGGAATCCAATGTTGTAGACGGCGGACGACGGGAAGTAGACAAACGGACCCACCAGAGCGGTTCCTGCCATATCCGCCAGCATTGACCTGAAGGTTTAAGGTGTTCCTTTAACAGAACGAACGGTTTCTCCTTTCCGTACATGAGTTGCAGATGCACAATGTACCATTTGGCGTCCTTCATTCTCGGAGGAGTGGCCGCAAAAAGTACGTAAATGGCGTAGGAACCGAGTGCGATGCTCAACACCGAGAGAATGTGACATGCATTCGTGAAGATGTCCAGCGTGTCCAAGTAAGCCGTTGGCGGACATGACACAGAATAGTTCTTTTCGAAATACAGCCGCAACGCTTCGGAAGCCATGTAAGTAAGAATGGGCCACTCGGCAGAGATCGCGCGCGGAAAATACTGCATTTCACCTGTTTCATCAAACATCTGGAGTTCTAGTAGAAATCGGTTGCTCGGGAAACGGCAGTTTGTTTCAATGATGGAAGTGTAAAGAGGTTCAAAGCACACACCGTTTTCCTCATTTAGTCCCTCAATCAGAAGGAACTTAACGCCTCAATACGAAGACAAATCGAGTTGCAACGCTTCAAACCTACAAATAAACATTTCGATTCTCACCTGTTCTTTGTGTCGGTGTCACATTTTCTTGCGGAAAGAACTTTGACTAGAATAAGAAAAAGAAGGGACTTTGATTGTTCCATTTATTAAAAGCTCTATATCGATTCATTGGGCCAGAATAGTGTTGAAGTCGTGCGCCTGCATTCCCATGACGAGCGTCGATCCGCCGTCGGCGACGATCGACTGTCCGATGATGTAGGAGGAGAGTCTTCTGTCCGCCAGAAACTGGATGATGTGTCCGATTTCGTCCGGCTGACCACAGTATCCAACCGGAACGCACTCTTTTCGCGATCCCCAGAAGTCTTGAACCTGTAGTATTCAATTCAGAACAGACAGGGTCACAATCGACGAACCTTTTTGACCAGCGGATCGGGCATTCCCATCGCATTGATGAATCCGGTGGCGACGACCCCCGGATTGACCGAGTTCACGCGGACTCCGTGCTCGATGAGGTCGACGGCTGTGCATCGGGTGTACTGGTCAAGGGCCGCCTTCGCGCACGCGTAGTAGGGAACCGTCGGTTGCTGAAGGACAGATGATGGAATCTACCGGAGATGGAGATCGGAAACTTACAGCCTGAGGTCCGGCGACGATACTCGAGACATTGACGATCTCTCCTTTCGATTTGATCAGGTGCTCCTTGCACTTCTGGGTCATCTCAATGACAGACTGAAGATTCAGTTTGAACGTCTTCTCGTACAACGCGATCGGCTGATCTGTTCCGGAGGAACCATCCACGATGTTCGCACCAGCGTTGTTCACCTGAAGCATCATTGCGTAAACATCTCGAAACGAGACTTACCAGGACGTCGATCTTTCCGAACTTTGCCAGAGTCGTCGCGATGATCTCGTCTTGTCCGGAAGACGTCGTCAGATCGGCCACCACGACGTTCACACTTTCTGCCTTGGCTCCCGCTTTCAGCATCTGCTGTCTCGTCTCTTCCAGACGCTCCGCATGTCGTCCGGTGATCGTGACTTGGGCTCCATCTCTAGCGAACAGCACGGCAGTGGACCTTCCGATTCCATTCGAAGAGCCGGTGATGATCACAGTCTTTCCGGAGAAGCGAAGCATTGCAAAGTCAAATGTGGGTTGAACCTGAAAGTTTGGCCTTTTATACTAGAGTCACAACGATGATCGAGGAACAAAAAGTGTAGCCAAAGTGACTAAAGTAACCATTTCGTCAGCGGCAGCAATAGACGAGAAACGGAGAGAAGCGTGAGGGCGACGAAGAGAAATAGACGACTAAACAGTTTTGTGACTTCCTTCACGCGTCTGCGTCTCCAAAACTGTGTCTCGCTGCGATGATGACAAACGAGAGCAAAAGATCACGAATTGGCGACGATGTGTATCTTTGGGATGCTTAACTATGAAAGAAAATCGGAAAGTGATAAGACATCAGAGAAACAAAAAGTAAAATGTTGGTCATTCCGATTCTGGTCGTGATTCTGGCGGCGGCAGTGGCTCTTCAGTGGAGAAGACGTCAACGACTTCCGAAGGGTGAGCCCGTTTTCTAATGTTCTGCTCTTTTTAATTATCTTCTTCAGGTCCGACTCCGCTGCCAGTCATTGGCAACTTCCATCAACTCATCTACCACGGATTCAGACTTGGAAGCCTCGTGGCAGCTTTCAATCATTTCGAGAAGATCTACGGAAAAGTGTTCACTTTGTGGATGGGTCCTCTGGCGTCGGTCTACATTTCGGATTACAATGTGGCCCACGAGAGTCACATCAAGAGGGCCAACCTGTTCAGCAAGCGGTTCGCTGACGGGACCCTTAACTACATTCGAGACGGCAGAGGGATCATCGCTTCGAACGGAAAGTTCTGGCAGGAGCATCGGAGGTTCGCACTGCAAACACTCAGGGAGTTCGGACTGGGACGGAATCTGATGGAGGAGAAGATAATGGAGGAGTACAGATACCGAGTCGGTGACTACCAGAAGAGTCACGGCAATAACGGGACCATCGAGATCCATGCGGGCTCTTTCTTCGACCTGCTCGTCGGATCCATCATCAATCAGCTTCTCATCTCCGAGAGATACGAGCATGACGACGAGGAGTTCGAGAAGATCAAGACGAGCATGGCGCTGACTCTCGAGAACTTCGGAGTCATCGACATCTTCTTTCCCACGTGGCTTTTGGATTCGCCGTTGATGAGCTGGAGACAGAAGAAGATCTTCGAGCCGTTCAAGTTCATTCTGGATGTCGCACAGAGGAATGTCGCGAGAAGAGTGACTGCAGTCGAGAAAGGAGAGCACGTCATCGATGGGAACGGGAACGACTTCGTCGACGCCTTCCTCGTCAAGATCGAGAAAGACAAGAGAGAAGGACTAGATTCCTCTTTCACGTGGGTTCCCTACCGAAGAAACGTCTCTTCAGACTTGCTCATTTCAGTCTGGAAACACTGGCAATCGACATTTATGATCTGTGGCAGGCGGGCCAAGAGACCACAGCCACCACTTTGACGTGGGCCTACGCGTGTCTTCTGAATCACCCGGACGTCGTCAGAAAAGTCAGAAATGAGCTGATCGAGGTGACCGGAGGCGATCGGAGTCTGAGTCAGAACGATCGAACGGCCACCCCCCTCCTCAACGCGACAATCAATGTGAGAACTGCTTCTGAAGTACGAAATTAGTGATTTCATCCAGGAAGTTCAACGTATCGCATCGCTGATCAGCATCAATCTGTTCCGTGAAATCGAAGAGGACACCGTCATCGATGGCCAGCCATTGGCCGCCGGAACTCCGGTCACAACTCAACTCTCGATGCTCCACACCGATGAGCAAGTCTTCAAGAACCACATGGAGTTCCGTCCGGAAAGATTCATCGAGGACATGTCCCTCGAGAAGAGAATCATCCCCTTTGGAATCGGAAAGCGAGCGTGTCTCGGCGAGTCTCTCGCGAGAGCCGAGCTCTACTTGGTTAGTTCGATACATCTAATTGGGATGAAACTCCGAAATGAGTTTCAGATTCTCGGCAACTTGCTTCTCGAGTTTGACATCGAGCGGACCGGCTCCTCCAGTCGCAACCATCACTCCCTTTGGATTTCTTCGAAGGCCGCCCAGTTTCGATATCCGCTTTGTGCCAGCCAAAAATTAATCTGTTGATCTTATTCAGTGTAGCAGACAGTCGAATGAAACTTTATGACGTGGCACTGTCACTTTACCATCAAGTGCTGATTATTTCAAAGAAGGCACAGTGTCTTTCGTACAAATTGTACACGATCGAAACGTTTCTCGACTCGTACATCAGGTCCATCGCCTTCTGAATCGCCTGCAGTGCGATGACAATCTCGCCGACTCGGAGACAGTGATCCTCGACGCCTTGCTTGCTCTTCTCGTAGTCGACGAGCTCTTCGAGCACTCTTGCGCGCATGTTCCGGCACACTTCGACGCATTCTTCCGTCCGATCCGCACCGAGTCCAAAGTCCCAGTAGACGAGGGCGCAGAGTATTAGGAACTCGCAAAAGTCAATGTGAAGCTCTTCGAAGTGGTGTCGCAGATTCTTATCGTTCTGTTTCCAATACGGTTCGAAGATACTCAAAGAATCAGAAGACGTTGAGAGAGCTGCGATTCGGATGAACTCACTATCTGGCGTACCGCGCCTTCTCGTCGCTTTCGTCGTCCGGATTCGCGTAGTAAACTTCAAGATTGCTCGGATCCACGTAGTCTCCGTTGGGAAGAATATAATGATCTGCGTCTGCGAGATGGTATCGTTTTCTGACGTGGCACTGCAATTCCAACTCACTCATTGACCTGAACGCGCCGTCCAACATCACAAATGTCAAGATGAACTGCGTCAGAAGATGTCTCTCTTGATCTTCTTCAATCGGCGATTCATTTCGGAAAAACTGAATAATGTTCGCGAATATCAGTCGGAAATCCACGAAAAGCAGATCGTTCAACTGCTGGTAATCGCACAGTTTTGGTGATGTTTTCCCCTGAAAACAGACGTATTTGACGGAAGTTATGAATCACTGATAGTACCTCTGTTTGAAAAGTGGCTTTCCGAGCACTTTGCAGTCTCGAATATGCCATTTCCAGCTCTTTCAGAACACTTTTCTGGGCGTTCAGATGCGGAACGTCTTCTGAACTCGTGCCCGACACGACGGCCGACCTCCTCATTCCCACTTTCCCACACTTTTCGAATCGACATCCGACACAGAGTCTTCTGAGCAGCACGCCTTCTAAACGACACCTTCCATCGCACTTCTTCCGTACCTCCCGATTCGTCGCTACTTTTCGCCGGAAAAAAGCGGCGCAAGCTCTGAATATGGCTGAAACTCAGGAGACTGTGTAGTCGGAAACGACACTACCTGCACGAGGCGGCTCCAAAATGAACGGCGTCAGCTGGAGACGTGCAAACGAGACAATCTAGACGATCGGAAGGTGGCGGTTTCATCGGGGAAAGTGTGGTCGAAAACGATCGAGTGATGAGAAGAAATCGATGGGAGGGGGGAGAAAACAATGATTCATGTGATGTGAAGACTACAAGTTTCATTTCATTTCTGTGACTTTTCTTGTTCTTCTCCTTCTCTCTCAAACCACATTCATTCCTTTCTCATTTGTTCAAAACCAAACAAAACTATGATGTTTCTTCCTTTCCCATCACTATTTCCATCACTGCTCGATCCACTTTGTGTCCCGTCCATTTCGCTGGCTCCGCGCTGAAAGTGAGAATCGGTGGAGTGCAATCATAAAAATGGGGGATTCTCTGAATCTTCCCTTTCTTCGCCAAGAGGAAAGTTCATAAACTTCAAGAGAACTTCAAGAGACCTTGCAAAAACGACGAAAACAGTATTGGAGCAGGCGAGAACGAGGCCGTAGACAGTGAAAACTCTCTGCCATTCTCTAAGACTGTCGTTTGGAGTCAGGGCGGGAACTATCAGCGAGCCGGCCATCATTGAAGAGCACGCCATTATCTGGAATTCTCGAAGACGTCAATTTCAGTCCGGTTGGATTTCGGGACACCTGAACGACGGCCATCACAAACGGAGAGTACTTTCCCGAAACGACGATTGCACACTTACTGTATCCACCGGAAGAGAAGCCCAAAAGGACCATCGGAATCGCTGAAAAGCTTGGAAATCTGAGAAGTGCGTAGAATGCGGGTGGGCTCACAGAGAAGGACAAAGTCTAAAGTGAGATCGTCGCCAGGATCTGAGCACGATAGGATAATGAAGAATACCGCGGATCCTGAACGTGCGAATTGAGAGTTAGAAGACGACTCAACTAGACGAACCCAGAAGAGCAATCGTGTTGAATAGCCGGATCTTGGTGAGTTCGCCTACAAACTTGATGCGGTCGGAGAAGAAGCCGGTGCAAAACTTGATCACCAACTGAAACTACTTCATACATAGACTGCAACATTGTTTCTCTCACCAGGCAGGCCATCGGAATCAGTGTCAAGACTCCAGCTTCTCGGGGGGCCAACCCGATCACCTTGTTCAAATAGATCGGAGCGAAAGCCACTGCGAACTGAGAAACAAGAAAGTTTCCGATGACAGCGAGCCAGACGGACCAGATGACGGCTGATGAGAGAATCCGACGGAACGGCGTCTGCAATCAGGCTCTGAGTCTTCCGAATGCCAGTTTCATCCGGTTACCGCCGTCTTTACTCCCACTTCTCCCAACTTCTTTCCGAAACTGATCTTTCTCCACTCCGTGTCCTGAACGAATGGATGGTTTTCGGGCCGATCCCGGTAATAGAGGGCCCATAGCACCGTCAAAGGACCGAGAATCAGGCCGATGAGATAGAAGACCCACGGCCATCCGAACGCAGAGGCGACGGCTCCCGAGACAGGCATCACGAACACAGCACCCGCTTCGACGTGCGCCGAAAGCACTCCGATGAAGAGCCCGCGCTCTTCGAGAGTGCTCCAGTCGGTGACGACGCAACCGGCGACGGTGAAGAGAGGGGCGAGAGTGAATCCCTGGAGGACACGAAGGACAACGAACGACGGGAACGACCAGGAGACGACGATCGGAGTCGCCGCGACGAGGAGTGTCGCTGCGAACCCGGAGACAGTCATCACTCGATGGCATCCGAATTTGCGGATGAGCTCCGACATCGGAACGACGGCTGCGATGGCTCCGAGGTATCCGCCGGCAAATCCGAAGATCTTGTGCGATGTTCCGAACAGGAACCTCCTCTCGCCCAACGGAAGATCCCAGCTGTTCCAGTCGACGTCTTCTTTCGTCAGATTACCAACGAGCGGCCAAAGGGGCGACGACTCCAGATGCACCATCGACACAAAAGTGGCATTGTAGGCGATGATTCTGAAGAGGAGCGGCTGAAAAATGTGAGAAAACGAAGGGAACCCGGAGACTTCGAATGTCTTACGTAGCCAGATTCATTGTGAGGAATGCGAGAGAGAGGACGAGAATCACAAAACGATTTCCGCCGAAACAGTCGATGTTTCGGATCATCTTGAAGGGAAAATCAGTTAGGCGAAAATGATTTCTATTTTTATACGCCTGCACATATTGGACTGTCGAACGAGAAGACTAGAAGATACGCGGCGATTATTCAAATATGGCCTCTCCGAGTGATGACAAAAAAGAGACACGAGTGTTCTGTGAACACTACGCAGATATTTTATTATTCACTGATAGGACAAGAGATCGAGCTTTTTCTTCTTCCCCTTCTCTTCACAACGACGAACTTGTCCACTACGTGATCTTCCAGATTGTAGCTGAAATTCGAAATGCTTCCACTTTCAGAACGTGTTCAATGAACTTACAACTGTTGCGATGGCTTCTGGACGTCAATGTCATCCGCTCCCTCGACTTCGTCATCATTGGCAACGTCTTCCGATTCGCCGTACCTCAATTCCAGAAGCATCTCGTCCATTTTCCGATGTCTTCTTTCGAAAGTGAGCGTCCTCGCCCACCATCTGTCGTGACTGCTTCCCGGATGAAACTGGTTCTTCAGAAGCGTCTCGTAGTTCTTCGGAGCGCTGATCAAATGGTACGCAATCACATCCTTCAGCTTTTCTTTTTTGTCTCCGGCCTTCAGGAAGTTCTCAAATGACTGTCCGAGGATCGAATTTGTCGAGATTTGCTGGTAAGTGTCGTCAGAAAGCAGGCGATGGAAACTACGAATTGGAAAGGATCGGAAGAAAGAGGAGACGTTGAAGTAGGCTAAAAATCGTGTTCACTTCTGGAAATCTGCATTTCGAAGACTTACTTAGAAAAGGAGAGAGCAAACTGACTCGCTCCAGCAGAACCACGTCTTCAAAGTCTTCACGGAGACGTTTCAACCACTCCTCGTCTCCTGTGATCTCCCATCGTTTCTTCTTGTTCAGAGAGTACCTGATGAACGGCTTCAAATCATCTCGTTCATTCTTTTCAAGTCGATTTTCAAAGTGTAACGTCTTCACAATCGCTCCTTCAGTCTTCAGATGTCTCATAATGTAGTTGGCCGCTTCGCATCGATCACGATCCCGTTGAGCGAGAGGTCGACCGCTTTTGGCTCTGAAAACTTGTGAAATAAGAAGAATAAGAAGAAGCGACGAAGCTCACAAAATGTATTCGTCGGCCGTCATCTACGGGATTTCTGACTCGTTTCTCGACGCCTTTTATACGAGAATGGTGAAAGATTTCGAAATCCCGCCCGACAGATGATGTGTTTTTCGCCTCGTTGCTACGGCGGCGCTTGTTTTTTGGTCGTCAAAAATGGAAAATGGAGACAAGCGTGGCCAGAGTTCGCATGAGTCACAAAACGAAAGAAAAATAGTTTATTAGTCGGAAACCAAACTCCAAATCGATGAGATGTCGTCAGGGTTTCTGTCGCTTTTCCTCTTGACGAACACGAACCGATCGACGATGTGATCCTCCCAGTTGTAGCTGAAAGTTCAGATTTCCAATCTAACAGCTCTCTTTTGTTTTCAGAACTCACAATTTTCTCGGAGAAGGATTTTTGTGCTCGATGGAATAGTCGTAGATCACGTCGACTGGCTCGTCGAGCTCCTCGATCTGTCCGTGTCTCAGCTCGCGGTCAGTGCTCTTTTTTCTGAGAACTCGTTTGAGGTGCGAGAGTCTCTCGTCGGTGCCTCTTCGGAATCCGCGATTGAGAAAGACTTGGTAGTTCTTGGGAGCCTCCAAGTAGTGGTAGACGACCTTCGTCTTTGCCGCCACTTTTGGTTCGTTCCTATTCACATTGAGATCTTCGAGTTCGCGGCGGGGAGCTCGGTTTGCGGGCAAGAAATGCGGCAAGTGCTGGCCGAGCACCGAGCCGACGGAGGTGCACTGATACGAGTTGTCTGCGTGGAGCTCGTGCATCTTCCGAATTCGGTAGTAGTGGAACAGGTTGTTAGAGAACTGATAGGAATCTGAAAAGGAGGCAAGAAACGTCATCTGGAAGTCTTCTGACAACTCACAGAAGAAGTAGGAATCGTGCAACCGCACTCTCTCCAGGACCATCACTTCCATGTCGTCGTGCATCTTCTGGAGCTCTCCGAGCATCTCCACCCCGATTTCAGCCTCCCAACGTCTTCTCTTGTTCGCCGAGTACTTGACAAACGGCTCCAGATCCTGAGAGACGACCGTTCGATCCATCTTCTCGTGATGTCGTTCGGTCCACTCTCCCTCTCCAGAATCGACGTGGTACGTCTTCAGAATCGTTTTCTCCGTCTTCAAATGAGACATGACGTATTGACACGCGGCGTTCCGATCCTCGTCTCTTCCTGTGGTCGGCCGGCCGTTCTTGCTCCTGAATTCAGATGACGTTTCTCAGATTACGAAGAAATGGACTGACCAGAAGTACACATCGTCGTCTCCAATCATTGTTTCCGAAAGGAATAGAAGAGCGAGCAGCCGGCAACGAACTTTTCCCCCATCTTCCGCGCCATTTTATAGGCCAGTGGCGAAATATTTCGCAACCAAGTGTTTGTTTGTTTGTGTTCCGAAGCTCCGCCCCTTTCTCTCTCTCTGTCTGCCAATTTCGAGGAACCTTATCAGATTCTTCGAAAATGACGTCACCGCCGATTCTGAATCATCAATAACTATTAGGATCGCTGAATTCATATCTAGGCCAACCGACCACTTCCTGCCGGACACTGTCCGATTTCTGAACATCTTTTAGATGTCGTTCGCGAAGGGGAAGCTCGCATAAATGCACGTCTCCTAAAAAGGGAGAAAAACACGATGGTTGGAAGAGAGCAAAAGAACAATAACAAGATGTGATTACCACGTGGGATTCGATTCTGAAATGGAACGACGCCTTCCGAGAAGCGAGTTCCTCTATTTGCTTCCCCCGCCCGTCACAATGACTTCCTCCTCGATTCCAGTCTCCCATTCGATCTGGAACGAGAATCCGACGGTCTACTACTTCTGCAAACGTTTCTACTCGCTGCTCGTCACTCCCATCTACCCGTTGGCCCACTATTGTGTGCTTACAAAGTCACCCAAATCGTTTGGATCCTTGAAATGGATTCTTTACTTTCATCTGATATGGTTTGTCGAGAAAACGATCATCAGATAATCATTAAGCGCTTCACGTCTTCAGCATAACTGTGGAGTGGTTCGCCAACGCTTTCTTCCTCGACATGTTCGAGTTCCAGCCGTCGATCGTCATCAAAATCGACGGGCTCTTGAATAAGATGTTCAACGGGGTGAATCTATACATTGTGAACACTTGCTTCGAACAGAGTAGGGGTGCACTGAAGCCTCCAGAAACAACGTCTCAAATTTCAGTCGCCTCGACGTCGGCCCTCTATCTGTTTTTCAGTCGTCTTTTGCTCGTCGCCAACATGTACAGACCGTCGGTTCGGTCTGGAAGAAGAGTGGCCTTCGAGGCGACTATCTACTTGCTCGTCTCTTTTTGCGGTCTCTGGCCAATCCCCGCCGTCATTCTCAGCATTCCGGATCAGAATTCGTCAAAGTGGGAGATGATTACAGTAAGATTCCTGAATATATGCAATAACCTATTCCCGAATTGTTCCAGCTGCAAGACGAGCAGTACTACCCGGACTGCCTTCTGGATCCGTCTGTCGTCGTCGTGAGCGCAGTGAATTCGGACGCCGAAGACTTTCTCGCCATCTGGACCATCGGCAACTGGATCTCGATCGGAGCCATCTTCTTTCTCTCCGCCCACGTGGCATTCTGGCTGCTCTCGCGAAGGATCACCGGAGAGTCGGAGCAGACGAAGCGAATGCACCGAAAGTTCAATCGTCGGACCATGTTCCAGGCGGCCATCTACATGTCGTTCTCTTCCGTCCCGTTCTCCGTCCTCTACATCACCATCTTTCTCCACCTCTACGTGCCCGGACTCAGTTTCGTCATCGACTTCGTCTCCGAGAACCATCCCACCGTGTGCGTTCTCACTTTCTTCGTCTACTACGACCCGTATCAAGAGTTCATTTCTGACCTTTTCAAACGGAAAACGCATGCTTCAAGTGCAGCAAAGACGTCGGTGAACGCATTCGAGAAGTCGGTCGTCGTGAAAGTTTAGTTCCAAATGAATCCTTCTTCCGTGTCAAGGAACAGTGATTGTACCGGGCATTTATGTTTCCAAGTATTGTTTTCGTTGGGGTTTCGTCTCCTGAGGATCCTTCCGTCATCCCCTTTATTATCTTGGCTACTATTCCTACAGCTACCACATCGCTATAATGCTTCGTGAGACTCGAGAGCTCTTCCAGTACTCGGCCGCCTTTTCTTCCATCCTCACCAATGCTTTCCTGATCTTCCTCATCGCCCGAAAGTCTCCGAAACACATCGGCAACTACAAGTACCTCTTGATTTGCATTGCGCTTTTCGAGTTGATCTACGGAATCCTTGACATCATCGCATCCCCGGTATCATTTGTGTTTTGGTGTTTCAGACCGTTTCGATATTCAGATCGTTGACTTGTTCGGTCCGACGTTCCTAGTCATCGTTCCACATAAGGACAAAGGATACGGTCCGAAAACAGCCATGTTCTTGAACGGTATTCCGATTTCAGCCTTTTTCACGTCTTCAGTAGGCCCATTTCAGCTGTTTATTGTGGCTTTTTCGGCTTCTCGATGGGCATGTTCGTCATCATTTTCGCTTACCGGCTCCTCGTTCTTACTGGGAACAAGGGTGTTATGGATACGTTTCAAGGCCTCAAAATCATCTCCTGGTTCACTTTTCCGCTCTTTTACGGCATTGTCTGGGGTCTATCGGCTCTTTTTCCGTTCGCTCCGACGCCCGGGATGGATGAGTTTTTGAGGTGGGCGGGGGAAGTAAAAGCTCCGTTGCAAAAGTGTCACCGACTCTTCAGGGAGAGCATCGTCCGAAAACTGAACATGTCCATTGATGACGTCGCATACACTGGAGCACTGTTTTTCAATCAGAATGGAGAAGAGCGCGTCATAAACTACACTGTGCTGACGTGGACGAGTGCACTTTGGACGCTGACTGTGAGCGAGTTCTTTCCAGAATTCTCCAGAATAATCTGATTCGTGATTCTAGACGTCTTCTCTGTTCCTAGTGGGATTCTTCGGAACAAAATGCTTCGTTCACATCAACGAACTGCTCGGAGACAACGATGGACCAATGTCGAAAAAGCTGAAGGACACCCAGAACCAGCTGTTCCTGGCGTTGGTCTTCCAGGTACTCCAAACATCTGAGAAGAGCGAGAATCCCGGTTTCAGGCATCGATTCCAGTCATTCTGATGCACATCCCAGTCATTTTCCTGTACACGTGCTCCCTTCTGAATCTCGACGTCGACGCCACTTTTGTCGCCGTCACCATCGCGCTCTTCCCGGCTCTTGATCCGTTTCCCACACTGATCATCATCAAAAACTACCGTCAGGCCATCTTCGGTTCGAATGTCCATCGGTTGAAAAAGCGTGACATCCAATTTCAGGTTACATGAAGAGACTTCTGAAGTGTTTCAGACTTCCTGGCAGTTGCCACCCTGTCGCCACGACCGGAAACCAGAAGAACTCATTACAATAAGTACTTTATTTGTGAACTCCGCTCCTTTGATAAACCATTTGCTCGAGAAGTGTGTCCTGTATATGTTTTCGCGAATTCGCTCGACTTTGAAATTCATCCCGAAATTTCGTGTCTTTCCATATCGAAAATCAGCGAAACACCTGCTCCGTGTGACTAATCTCTATGTAGGTGAGCACACTAAAACCGCGTGTTTCAAGACATGTGGTGAAGAAGCAAGTCAAAATTGAATTGTGGTCGAAACTGCAGCATCGACCGGATGCACTTTCTGATTGCATCCGCAGATCACCGAGAACGTTTCCGACGTCCAGCCCATCTTCAAGAAAGCGTCCAAGTTCCTCTTACTACAGAAGATGTAGGATAGTTGAGCTGCTGTAGAAGTGAAGCAGACATCGAAGAAGAGCGAAGCACCGACGACCTGCAACTCAGAACGTCGAGATTCCTTCTCCGATTTCCGTTTCACCGACGTTTTTGTGATCCCAACTGATTGAAAACAAAGAGAAAACAGCTGGGATCAGAAGAAGCACGAGCAGTTTGTTCAGTGCAAGCAATCCGATTTGATATCGAATGTGTCGTTCGGGTCTCGACCGTTGTTGGCTTATCAAATGGGTCAGCTTCCGAATGCTGAGCATCATGACGAGGTAGGGGAGACAGGCGACCATCACAAGGAAATTGAACGTCACCAGGGAGAGCTGAAACCGAAGCGTCTCTTCTGCAAATGAGGATAAATCGTACCGCGAATTGTCGAACTGACGAATCCTCTGGGGCCGATGAATCGGCGGCTATCAAGAAGTAGAAGATGAGCACTGTCGTGAGTACGGAAATAAGATGAAGTATTGTGAACCAGTGATTGGCGTGTAACCTGACAATCTTTCTGTTTCGAGGAACTCTAGGGAACCGAACCTTTTGAAACAAAACAAGTTTGCCGCAATTCGAGGGAAGTAGTAGATGAGAAACCGATAGAGAGCGAGCAGAAGAATGAGAAAATTGTAGACAAAAGTGGTCGTGACTCGCATAAAAACCAAGAGACACCAGCAAAATCCAGATGCGGCGTATGCAAAAACTGTAACCATATTCTCCCAGTCCACCCTTTAAATAATGAGATTGGAAATGTTTGTTCAAGAATAACAGTGGACATACCAGAAGAAATAAACAGCCAAGAAGGACAATGTGCAAAAATACATCCAAATGCAAACGCAACTCGTCGTTTGGAAAATATGATTGGTTATCGGATAGACGGAAGTCTGGAAGCATTCGGGAACTTTACAGCTTCAGATGGACGGCGACCCACTTTTTCGTCTTTCTCTCTGTTCAATTTGTACACGTAGAAGTAGAAGGGAAACGTCAGAAGAGGTCCGAATGAGAAGATTAAAAGTGGAAGACCGAACATCATTACAGCTGTGCCGACCATGGTTATATCCATGATTCGATCCTCGATGACCGTCACGTTGAACTTCATTTCAGTGAGTTTCCCGGTTCTTTGTGATAAGTGGGAATGAGGGATTGCAAATGAATTCAGAATACCTCCACATTTGATCGACCTCCACATTGATGACGATCGAAAACATCTGCTTCTTGCCAATAAACAAGTTTGACTTCGTTTGACTTTTCCCGCTCTTTTAAGGCCTTGTATGTGGTCTCTTGGCTCTTTTTCCGTTTTCGCTCCAACACCCGAGATGAACGAGTTTTTAAAGTGGGCGTGGGAAGTGCGCTCCGTTGCGAAAGTGCCACCGACTCTTCAGGTAGATCATCGTCCGAAAACTGAACATGTCACTTGATGACGTCGCATACACTGGAGTTAGATGTGACTAAGCTCTTGGTGAGCACACTAAATACAAACGTGTGCTCGAAATCACCTGGATTCGTTTTCAAGATTGAATTGTCGTCGAAACTGCAGCATCGACCGGATGCACTTTGTGACTGCAACCGCCGATCACTGAGAACGTCTCGAACGTCCAGCCCATCTTGAGGAATGCGTCCAAGTTCCTCTTATTGCAGAAGATGTACGATAGTTGGGCCGCTGTAGAAGTGAAGCAGACATCGAAGAAGAGCGAAGCACCGACGACCTGCAACTCGGGACATTTCATTTCCTTCTCGGACTCCTGTTTCACCGACGTTTTTGTGATCCCAACTGATTGAAAACAAAGAGAAAAGAACTGGGATCAGAAGAAGCACGAGCAGTTTGTTCAGTGCAAGCAATCCGATCTGGTATCGAATGTGTCTTTCGGGTCTCGACCGTTGTTGGCTTATCAAGTGGGTCAGCTTCCGAATGCTGAGCATCATGACGAGGTAGGGGAGACAGGCGACCATCACGAGGAAATTGAACGTCACCAGGGAGAGCTGAAACCGAAGTGTCTCTTCTGCAAATGAGGAGAACTCGTACCGCGAATTGTTGAACTGACGAGTCTTCTGGAGCCGATGAATCGGTGGCTATCAAGAAATAGAAGATGAGCACTGTCGTGAGTACGGAAATAAGATGAAGTATTGTGAACCAGTGATTGGCGTGTAACCTGACAATCTTTCTGTTCCGAGGAAACCTTGTGAACCGAACCTTTTGAAACAAAACAAGTTTGCCGCAATTCGAGGGAAGTAGTAGATGAGAAACCGATAGAGAGCGAGCAGAAGAATGAGAAAATTGTAGACAAAAGTGGTCGTGACTCGCATGAACATCAGTAGGAGCCAACAAAACGCCGATGCTAGGTATGCAAGAATTGAGGCCATACTCTCCCAGTCCACCCTTCAAGTTATAATAATAGTAATAGTGCGATTAGAAAAGGAAACAATGCCGGACATACCAAAGAAAGTAGACGATCAAAACCGATAATGTGCAAAAATACATCCAAAGGCAAACGAAAGTGGTCGTTTGGAAAATATGATTGGTTATCGGATAGACGGAAGTCTGGAAGCAGTCGGAAACTTTACAGTTTCAGATGAACGGCGACCCACTTTTTCGTCCTGCTCTCTATTCAATTTGTACACGTAGAAGTAGAATGGGAACGTCAGAAGAGGTCCGAATGAGAAAATGAAGAGCGGAAGACCGAACACCATTCCAGCTATGCCAGTTCCAATGATATCATGCCATTTTTCCTCGTAGAATGTCGCGTTGAAAGTCATTTCACTGAGTTCGCAGTTTCTTTGCGAATGTTGGGAATGAGTGACTGCACACAAATGAATTCAGAATGTTCGAGGCGCACATTGCTGATGTTCAAAAACATCTGCTTCTTTCCGAGAAGTGAGTTTGATTTCGTTCGATGACGGCAGTTGGAGAGCGTTGCGGGAACCGATTTCCAACGGAAGACGTTCTCGCGGACCACATAGATTGGCCGAGAGCGCTGATCTACACTTCAAAGATCAGCAGACAGCAAACACGATGTTTCGGTGCACTTGACGAGTCAAAGAACGAAGTGTGTGTTGGCAGAGAGAGGAAGATGGGAAAAGGAAACGGGAAAGAGAGATGGCCTACGTGATTACTGCAAACTCTCGTCGTCTCCGTCTCCGCGTCTCTCGTCCGCCCGAACGAATTGTCATCGTCGTATTGGAGGCACCTTTTTGCGTGTTGTTTCCCTACAACCTCCAGACCGTTTTCGATGCGCTTCGCCCGTTGTTCTTCGCATTCTGCACGTAGGCAATCCCCCCCTTCTGGGAAGCGATGACTATTCGTTATCTTATCAATTACAGTACCCTTCTCGCTGTTGTTTCGCTATAAAAGCGTCAATGATCACGAAACCACCGTCACATTTCTGTTCTTTATTCTTCTATTTCCAGTCTCTCACTTTTGCCATTCCAAAGGCAATGATGGTGGTTCGCGAGCGCAAGTTCTGCACTGTATGCCATCAGCTCGGCGACGGATTCCACTTTGGAGCCATTGCGTGCAAGTGAGTGGGAGCCATTTCAGCCACAATTACAGGATGCATCGTTTCAGAGCATGCGCGGCCTTCTTCAGAAGAACGACTTCGATGAAGCTCGCCTCGAAGTTCTCGTGCCGCAAGAACAACGATTGTGTGATTAAGATGAGCAGTCGGGACAGTTGCAAGTCGTGCAGATATGCAAAGTGTCTCTCCGTCGGCATGAATCCGGAAGGTATTCACGAAAGAAATGATATCCAAACTTCCTGATTACCCCTAATGAGCTCAGCGAAGCAGATGCTCAAAAGATCAGAAGATCGAGTTCAATCTGAAATGTGTTGCTCTTTCCAGTGGTACAAGCCATCCAGAACGCCGTCAAAGCGCGAGCCACTCCGGAAATCGAGAGTCTTCCGTCGACGTCTTCCTCTCCCGCCTCTTGCAACAGCCCGATTCTCAGTGTGAGCCATCGGTTCGTTCAGTCTTCTGACTCCTTCCCGTCTTCAGCTCGACCTTGACGAGTACCACCAGATGACTCCGATGCTGTGCGGGCTCATCGAGAGCTATCAGAAGCTGTACCGGAAGAGGTACTCCCTGCACGCTCCCAAGATGACGCCCCGCTCGACGACGTACGGAGAGTTCAGTCGTATCTACATCAACGACGTCTACCTGCAGTACGAGTTTCTCGAGGACTGTTTCCCGCAATTCAAGCAGATGGGATGCATTGAGAAGGTTCCTAGAATCGAGAACATCTTCAAAATGAGGCCAGTTTCAGAAGCACGTCTTCAAGTACTTCTTCGTCTCGTTTCTGATTCTCGAGATGGGCTACAAAAGCTATCTGGAAGGCAAGGATGTGTTCGTTCTGGCAAACGGCGACTTCATCGACACGATGCATCTGGATCAGTTCTACTACGATCCGGAGCACGTCGAAAAGTGCAAAGCGACTGACGCCATCCGAATGTACAGTCCGTACTTTGACCAGATGAAACGCAACGTCTTCCAACCGCTGAACCATCAGAAGATCTCGCTGATCGAGTTCCTCGCGTTGGTGACTCTGAGCACTTGGAACGACTGTGAGTCCCGTTTCATCTCACGCAGTTTGAAAACAACTCTCTGATTTCCAGCACTCGACGGCCAACCAGACAGCTACTATCCGCACTGTCGTCCCGTCCGTCAAACAGTCATCTCCGATCTGATGTCCTTCTACGAGAAGGACACTCCGGACGCCGATCCGGCATTCCGATTGTCCAATCTGCTCATGTTACTGCCAGCGCTCGAGGTGAGAAGCGAACTTCCGAACCCGTGAACTTTTGAACCGGTGAACTCTCGACCAGTCATCGGATCCCTTCCATCCCAGAAAAGGGGTCGAACTGACGAATCCTTTCCAACGAAACACTAGTTCAGAAGGTCTAATCGATGCTTCCGAGTAATTCCCATCAACCTCCACATTCCCTTTCAGCGTTCGGTGGAGCTGTTCATGGAGACGATGGAAGTGAAACGTCTGTTCCGTTGCTTCGCCTTCCACGACCGCATCTACCAGATAGTCAACGCCCAGTAGACGTGCACATGTAAATGTAGTAAAAGTAACGTTTCAACTCATCACTTTGTTACCCATCTTTGCTCGCCCACACATGCCACCCCACGTTTTTTCTCTCTCTGTACACTTTGTCTGATGAGCTTCGTCGGGTTCGAAGATATCGTTTTACACATGCACCAGGTACATTAGCCGCTCTTTCTCTCTCTCTCTCTCTCCCCCTCGATATATATAAATATCGCCTTTCGAATTTCAAGTCCATGTATGTATGTAGTTAGTTTTCGCGCTGAAATGAAGATGCCCGCTTGTGTCTGGATGTTTGTTTCGCTGTTCGGAAGTGTCACGTCACAGGACATGACAAAGTCACAGTGTGAGTTTCCGACTCGAATTCAAGAAGACGTGACGTGATTCTCGCACTTCAGTCGCTGTTTACAACCAATTTTTGGCGGATCAGAGTCGACTTTGGGATGATTTATTCAAAGACTACAACCCGACGATCAGCGCCATTTACACACTACGTACGCGGAGACTCGAGTCGTTCCCGTCACGATCGTTTCGAGTTCAGATAGTTCGGAATGGATCAACCAGTCGGCTATAGACCATCCTCCCGTGCTGGAATTGAATCTGACGATGCAAATGCTGAAACTGGTCGACGTGGTATGAAATGTGACTACCGTATTCCTACAGTAATCTGTCCCTGCAGGTGGAGGTGGAGGAGAAGGTGACGTTTCTGTTCGACTACACTGCCACGTGGACGGACACGCGGTTGACGTGGAATCCGTTGGAGTACGGTGGAATCAGCCACATCTACGTGCCTCACGACAAGGTTTGGCTGCCTGAAATCACGATCGCCGACGCGTGAGTTGATCTTCTGATGTGCTCCAGAAGACGTCACGTCTTCCAGGCACGACGTCAAGTTCTTCACATCTGACGACGCGCCGAAGACTGCGTGGGTCACCTACAACGGAACCGTCGGCTTCTACACCTCAACGGTTTCCTCGGTGATCTGTGAGCTCGATGTGAGTTGTGAGCAGTGGAGCGCACTTTCTCGAAGAAAGAAAGAACCACTCGATTCAGGTCTACAAGTTTCCATTGGATTCGCATGTTTGTGGAGTGAACATCCTATTCCACACGTACTTCAACAACGAGTACAAGATAGTGAGCTTCATGGAGGAGCTGCCGAAAAGCTACGCTCAACTGGTACCGACCACTCGGGACAGCTACATGAATACGTGTGTTGCAGGGAAACGGCGAGTGGGAGGTGACGTGGATTGGCGTGGTCTCCGGAGAGAGCAACGGAAGTGTGGTCGCGGTGCAGAGCTTCGAGGCGAGATTCAAACGAAATCCCGGTTTCTACCTGGCGCTCGTCATGATTCCCGCCTTCTTCATCAACTTTCTCTCCATCGTCGCGCTCTTCATCAATTTGGAGAATGTCGCCGAGAAGGTTATAATCGTGACTCAACGGAAGACGTGAAGAGAGTTTCTCAGATAACCGTGGGTCTGACGAACATCATGGCGATGACGTTCATCCTCGTCATCCTCGCCGCCGACCTGCCGAAAACCAAGAAGATACCGCTGATTGCGATCTACGTCATCGTCGGACTCGTCATCGTGATGATCTCGATTGCTGTCGTTTTCGCGCTTCCGATGGTCCAAAAGTACAGAAAAACAAAGAATGGGAACAATGAGCAAAAGCCAACAACTGCCGGAAGGTCGCTTTTCTCAAACTTCCAGACAAACCAAACCGGATAGATTTCAGATTTGCGAAATGGTTCGGTTGGATCAAGGTGGAATACGTGTTCATGTTCATCTTCCAAATCGCAAATCTGATCAACTTCCTCATCATTTTCATGTGAATCGATTGATAAATAAACATTTAAACTTGAAATCGCAATGCTTTGTTCCACGAACTGCCGTGGAATGAGATGGCATTTCGTGGTTCTTTCCAGACAATACGGACGCACGTCACCACATCCTCCATCGTTCGGAAGAAGACGTTCCTACGAACTGGTCTAGTCCTTCGTAACTGAAGCCAGCGGATCTTGTCGTTGGATCCGTTCGACTGGCCGCTGAACTGGTTCGAGAACGTCGACGTCTACTCCTCAGTCAACATCGTCTGTCGCCTCCTAGTTGCAGAGTGTCCCTCAAGCTTCCGATGTTTCCCTTTTTCTGGAAAGAGCACCTGTTTATGCGTAGATCGCGATCGGAAATGTGAATTCTGATGTTAATTTCGATAAACATGCCCCGCTCAAACTTTACTCTCTTTTTGTGCTGTTTCTCGTTTGTCGCCCCCTAATAGGTCACAGGTGCAATCGAATGCGCACCGAAATTTGATCTACTTATGACAAAAGTTGTTGGCGGCGCGAGGTCAAATAATCATTCGGGCTCTCGGCGAGCACCCAGACATGTCGCCGCTTGCTCCGATGCTCCTCTTCCTACTGTACCGCTCGGCCACGTCGCAGAGCATTCTGACTTTTGAGCAGAGTGAGTGCGGGCTACTGTAGGTCCTGGTTGGATTCCAGATGTTTCAGAAGACGCCTACATGACGTTTTTGGGCCATCAAGAGCGCCTCTTCGACAAGCTTTTCAAGTCCTACGATCCGGGAATAAATGCAATTTACACACTGCGTAATGAAATTTCAGAGACTCAAACTAGAAACGTCCAGAATTCCAGATCACATCACTGAAAACGCCACGTTTCATCCGCCCAAGTTCGAAGTCGCCATCGAACTTTCGATGCTGAAACTGGTGGAAGTGGTGGAGCCGGAAGAGAAAGTCACCTTCCTCTTCGACTACCAATCGGTAACCATTGGTTCGGGAGTGTTCTCGAAATAGAATATCAGTTTTACAGTTCTGGTACGATCCTCGGCTCGAGTGGGATCCGGATGAGTTCGGCGGCATCAATCACATCTACGTGCCGCGGTCGCGCATCTGGATGCCCGAGACGACGATCGTCGATTGTAGCGAGATAAAACAGTTCGACAACGAGCTGACCAGATACGCTTGGGTACGGAGCTTCTGAATCCGAGAAGAACTTTTGTTTTTTCAGCTCCATGCCAATGGGACGGTGGGAATGTACACGGCGTCGGTGACGTCAGTCGTGTGCCAGCTCGACGTGAGTTGTCTCCTTCCCAACACCGAAACGTGTTGCTCAGCAGGTCTACAACTTCCCGATGGACACGCACACCTGCAGTGTGAACATTCTCTTCCACACGTACCTCTTCGACGAGTACGTCATCGCCGGCCGAACGGGAATTTTGCCCCGGCCTGTGAGACAGCTCGGCAACGGCGAGTGGCAGATGGAGTCGATTCAGATGAGCATTGAAGGCGTCGCCAACAACGGAACCTATCTGGTGGGCGAGATTCGGGAGACGAGGAAGAAGAAGACGTTCCTCTCTTTCAGACGAGATTCGGGGCGACGTTCTCTCGAAATCCCGGATTCTACATCGCTCTCGTCATGATTCCGGCCTACTTCATCAACGTTCTCTCGATCGTCGCCTTGTTCATTAACATCGAGGATCGCGCTGAAAAGGTACTTCTTGTCTGAGTTCCAACTGAAAGTCACGTCTTCAACTTTGTAGTTCACCGTCGGAATGACGAACATCATGTCGATGAGCTTCATTCTCGTGATCCTTTCGGCCGATCTTCCCAAGACGAAGACGCTTCCTCTTTTGGCCGTCTACACCATCACGAGTCTCGCCATCATGCTCTGCTCCATTTCGGCCGTCGTCGCGCTTCCCAAACTGAAACAAATGTACGCGAAAAGGCGTCTCGAACGCGGAGAAAAGATCCCGCCGCCGAATGAGGAGCCTCCGAGAACTTGGTAAGGCACGATTCCGTCCAATTCGTCCATCTTCTCTCAATTTACAGCTGGGCGAAATTCAAGTTCTACTTTCGAATCGAGTACGTCTTTATGGTGGTTTTCCAAATTGCAAACTTTGTCAATTTTATCATTATTTTCTTCTGATAAAAGCTTCGCAATGAATCTTTGATAAGAATTTCTTCTCCTATGTCGTTTTCCCTCAGCGAAACTCTTTTTGAGCCCAATACGGCGGATATTTCATTTTTCGATTGATACTCACAATTCGTCCGCTAGCGAGAGCGCTCAAAGCGATTTCTGTCTCAACTCGCCGAATCACGTGACGAGCAGAACCACGAGTTGCGAGCGACGAGAGAGAACGCGAAGAGAAGAGACCGCAGACACTCGTTCGCAGTAGAGCGCGTTTGCAGCGCTCAGCTTTTTTTATCAGCCTCTTGTTGACTTTCCCATTTTTGAGTGTTTGTTCTTTGTCTTCCCGCCTAATTTTTGTGTTTTTGCCGTTTATTTTGATAAAAAACAATTAAAAGCTGTCCGAAACAACTTAAAATGTTCTAAACAATCGATTAAAGCGAATATTTGCCAGTAGCGTTTCGAGAAAACAAAGCCTTGCTGCAACTTCTTCAATTTTCAGCGATGGACGGTCTGTTCCGCCTTTTCTGTGGATGCTGCGGAGTCCAGGGAGATCAAGAACCGCCTTATGCTCAACTTCGTTCGAATTCGGTCACTCCAATTCGTGATCCGCCGATTCAGTGCTTAAATAACGGCCATGAGCAGGGTTTCTCGAATCCGGTTCACGATTAGTAAGAGAATCTTGTGAATTTTCCAACTAAACGGGCATGTTCTCCAGTGACGGCTACGATTCGACTGACAACGTGCACCCGCAGCTGCCGCCGCATCCGCCGATTCACCACGGCGTCTATTCGGATTCTGCCTCGCCACCGTCGGCCGACTTGGACGATGATTTGGTGGAGGACGAGAACATGGAGAGGGAAATGCTCGATAATATTGTCGAGAGCACTCAGCATGTAAGCCAGTCGTTTAAGAATCTTTAAAAGTTTCAAATTCCTTACTTTCCAGAGCATCATCGCTGTGGGACAAACGGAGGTCGACGGAATGGTCATGATGGACACGCACAACCGCGAGCGGGTCTACAGAGCGAAAGCTCTAAAGATGTCGTCGGTGCCGACGGCCGTGAAGACTATCGAATCGGCGCACGTCTTCGAGGTCGACACGACGCAGGCTCCGATCGAAATTTCGATCCGCTACGACGAGATGTCGACGACCATAGCGCCGTCGCCGATAGATCGTGTGCCGTTCGCGTGCCCTGATTTCACCCAGTTAAAGCTCGCTCAGCCGATGGGTGCCCACAATCCACAGTTTCTCGTCGAGCATCCGGACATCAAGCACGCCGGCAAAATGGCGCCGCTTCCGCACGCCATCAAGAAAGCCGTGAGTGCATTCTTACGAAAATTGTATTTCAAAGATCGGCGTTTCAGGTGATGGACACCGTGGACGACGTCCAAGCAGAAATGAAGGAACTCAAAATCGTATTCGATGGAGAGCTCGTTGCTAGCATGGATTTCTTGTAGACACGCCTTTTCTCCATTAGTTTTCCCCCCATGTCTGCTCCCAGTGTGATGGTATAAGTTATGGTTAACATTAACTCTTAACATTATCGATTCATTTGATTTCGGTCCCAGTTTCCCGCAATTCGACCCCGTTTTCGTGTACCCTATTACCCGTTTCTTCTCACTTCTATCTTTCTCCCGCTTACAGTTTTCCCCGTTTTCCAACCAAACGCTTCCAATCGAGTCCCTTCTAAATTTCTAAAGTTTCCATGTATTCTAATTGTTTTTTCATCCATTCTCCAAACTTCAAAATTGATTGCACAACGACGAAAGAAAAAGGTTTCATTGACCGAAAATGTGTGTGTGAAAACCAGTATTCAGGTGAGAAACGAGGTGCGGCGGATTTTTGTTTTTTTACTTTGTTCCCTTTTCTGATCGGGTTTTTGACGGTTGGGATTCCAGATATGTGTGTATGTGTCGACGAATGATGTGAAATCTCCTAGAGAAGAGATGAGGCGAGAAGGATCGGAAGGACGAGATGGGCGACGATTCGGAAGATGCTCGCGGAGGCGGCGGTCAGTGAGTCGGAGTTGCACAAGTTTCCCCGACACGCGCAGTGCAGCTCTTCGTACTCGTCGGATATCCACTTCTTCGAGCATCCGAGCTGGATCTGCAAACTCAACGTTCCAATTCACTGCGCATCGGTGATACGGAGCGGCGAACTCACGTGCGACTTGTCCGACACGTTCATGCATCCTTGCAGTTCGCTGACTGCGTGCACCAGGTTCGTCCTGCCCATGTTGTTGCGGCTCGTGTGCCGCTGAGCAGCGTAGGTACAGTAGTGACCTGGAAGTCGTTGTCTACGTGGCAGAAGCGGTGAGGGCGCGTACCCAAACAACGATTGCTTCTGCAATTGGTGGTGTGTGACATCGCCGTCGCGTCCTGAGTGTTCGTTTCGCAGCTGTAGCAAGTTTGGAGAGGCAGAGTGTAGTCGTTGGCGCTGGAAACGAAAAGAAGACGTTGACGTCTTCTGGCGACGATTCGGAAGACGTACCTGAGGGCCAGGGATCTCGAGATGATAGCACTTTCTCGTTCCTTGGATGCCATTCCATGACTTCGGGAGTAAATGTACATTGTGTTGCACATGTTTGTGCTGCAGATGCAGTGACGACGTGGCTTGCCAGCTCCTCTGGAAGTTTCATGTCACAGTGTGACATGCGGGACATCCCTCACCTGCTCAACGTGATGCACTGTTTGTTACGGTAGTAGAACAACTCGGGACCCCGGTAGTAGAAGGGCAGTGCCGGTGGTCCGTAGCCGCAACCGGACGCTCCGTTGATGGTGTCCTCGTGGCACCAGTGTCCCTGACACGTGGCATCGCACCCGGGATTCTTCTCGGAGCAGTCACGGCACGTGACAGTCTTCGTGTACAGCTGTCGAGTCGTGTTCATGACGACCTTGTCGTTGCAGTAGCGGCCCTGGCACACGCACAGAATGTGGTCGGAGAAGTGGTCGTACTCGCAGCCGTGGTGGATGCGCGACGATCGACGGAGGCATCCTGCAAGTGGGGGGACACTTGTCACGTGTCACATGTCACAGTGTTGCATGGGGACACATTCTTGAAATGGGTTGTCACTCAGTTCAGTTTCATTTCGCTGAGCCACCAACCAAAGAAGTAGATCAAATTGAAGCCGTGGAGGGGGGAAACGAACCTTTCGTGATCTTCATGAAGCCGGGAATGTCGGTCGGCTTCTTTTCGATGAAACACTGCGACGACTCACAAGAGCCCATCTGAAAAGAAAGAGTGGTCCCTTCTTCTCGTCTTTTGGAGCATTTTCCCTCGAAAATTGGCCTCGCTTTCAGAAATTCATAAAAAGGTTAGCGAAAAGGAGGGGGGGGGCCGGCTCTTCGCCGCCCAAAATGGGCTCATTTCACGATGTCTTGTTGCGTATTTTATGGCTTTTTGTGTCTTTTCCGGTCTCCTCCTTTTCTTTCTTTTTGTGGTGGGACACGAACTGACCTGACAATTGCACGGCTCATTGTGGCACACTCCGGAGCACGAGTAGCACTCGTTTCGTTCGGTGCGCACTGTGGAGAAGAGCACGACGAGGACGAAGACGGAGAGGTGGTTCATAGCTCACGGAGCACACCGATGCATTCTCTCTCTCTTGATATGAGGGCACCTGAAGACATGAAACGACTAATTGGGCGGTGGCACGGAATGCGAGACAAGAAACAAGAAGACGTTGAGGAGAAGAAGCTGAACTTCTGAATTCAATGAGAAGTGGCCGAGGAATCGAGAATGGCAAATCTAGGCCATTCTCTGTTTTTCTCTTTTCTCGTTTTGGGACAAGGAGCAGGTGGAAAAAGAGATCCGGAAACGAGAACCTTCCAATTACAAACCGAATGCCTAATCACTACCTTGAGGTGCTCGCGGAGCCCTATACGAGAGGCCCCGCCCACTCGGACACTCGAGAGCCCCCCCCAGAGCCGGAGAGAAGAAGTCGAGGAGGGGCTGTGCTCATGTTGGCGCACTTCCGGTACGGCCCCGCCCTCTTTTGGAAGAAGTCGACGAGGCGGAATGTTCATTAGGCGCGTAGGAGAAGACGATGAAGGAGAAGGAGAAGAAGGCGGAGAAACAATGAGAGAAGACGTCACCTGGGCCGGGAAGGGCGAGGAGGGCGACTGAAGAAGCACGAATTCCGAAATTGAGAAGACGTGATGGGAGGTCTGCGGGTCGAAATTAAAAACATCGCCGACCGGTTGACACGTCTTCCTCTTCTGAAGGCGTCGTCGCGAGACGACGACGAATAAAAATGCAATTAGAGAGCACGAATTCTCGTATCGAGACCGACAGCAACCCGTCGTGCTCGTGGGGGCTGAAGGCAAAAAGCGCCGATTCAATAATTCATAGAAATGGTGGTGGCTCTTCTGCTGGAAGCAGCCTCCCCCTTTTCGACGCCACATTCTCTGTTTTGTTGTCACCTCTCTCTCTCTCTCTCACAATTATAACGGGGGCAAAAGGAGAGAAATTGAATGGAAATGCTCGCGGAGCACCGAAAAAAGTGGCAGAATCGTAGGAAAGAGGGAGAATATTCACATGTTCTTCTCGAGAGGGAAAGTGAGAGAACGGGGAAGGGTGCCGAAATGTTACAACTTTGAGAATGAGAAACTCAGATCAAAGGCATTTGTTTTGTGTGTGAATATTCTCGAGAGTGGGGGAAGAAAGGAGGAGTTTAAAGTGAGGTGATGATGCGCTCGGGAGGACACTTTCGGATCGTTCAGATTTATGCGTGGCCGCGAACGAGGCGACATTTCCAACTGACAAAGACAACACATGGGGATCTTTTCGACACATAGTTTCATTGGGGACGAGAAAGAGATTGAGAATGGACTGGAAAGACTGGAAGGAACGGGAGGTTTCAGGGAAGCGAAGTGGCGGCGAATCTGGGTTCCTGAAGGATCGGAAGGATCAGCACCCCTCGGACTGTGACCGTCGCTTACAGAAGACTACTGTTCGTTTAGACCTGTCTCGAACCAGACACATTGAAGAAGTGAGAGACAATCGGAAGGCGATCATATCTCCGCAACGATAAAACATTCGAGACATTCGGCAGAGGGTGGTGGGAGACTCAAAAATAATGAGGAGCACATCGGAGGAGTGGCACGGGAAAAGAGCAAATCAGCGGGGCGTAGACAATGAGAAGGAAGCAGCAGTGTTGCCACAACTCTCTCTCTCTCTCTCTCTCTCTCTCTCTCTCTCTCTCTCTCTCTCTCCATCTTTCTTATCTTCCGAGAGTGACCCCTGTGTGTGTCATGTGAGTTGGAAAGGGGATATTACAATCTCTCCCTCGAGTCTCGATGAACAGCTGTTCTCCTCCCTCTTCCAGTGTCACGCAGTGTGACAAGAAGTGGAAGCAAACTGATAGAGAAGATAAGGAGGAAGGAAGGGAGGAGTATGTCGAGAAGAAGAAGGAGAGCCGAAAAGTGTTGGCCCAACACAAATTGCAACAACTTTCTCGGCTCGGGCGCGAAGAGGAGATGATAGATAAGTGATAACAATCACGGAAAATAGAAGAAAGCGGGGGAGAGCTGAAAATCTATACTAAAACATGAAAACAACGCGAAACGAGCCGGTCAGGAGGCAAGAAAAGGGATTAGCCCAGAGGGCGCGCGAACCTTTTTTCGAAGCGTCGCGCGGGATCATCATCGATCAAATGCGATCGGGAAAGGCGTTGTTTCCAGCTCATCGCTCATCGACGAACCCCGCATTCACAAAAGTTACTCTCCGTGGCCTAACTTCCCACCGAGGTTCCTAGGCCAGTGTTCCCACACAGAGGTCCCCGGGTCGACTGTTTGCGGACCATCTGCTGCTGTCACTGTCTGCGTCTCTCTCGCCACTCGCACTCTCTCGCCCTGTCCGCTCATTAGACATGACCCTTCCCATTTATTGGTGCTCTCTGTTTCCGTCGCTCGCACCCGTTCGTGCTCATAATTCTCCCAATTCCATCCGGTTTTCTATGAATTTCCCAGTTTTCTAGATCTCGAAATGGACAACACCGAACTGAATCCGTTGCTTCCCTCGAAGAGTGCAACGACGTCTTCTTCCACGTCGTGTCGCCGACGCGAG
This sequence comes from Caenorhabditis afra, assembly GCA_963570955.1. Lineage (NCBI taxonomy): Eukaryota > Metazoa > Nematoda > Chromadorea > Rhabditida > Rhabditidae > Caenorhabditis > Caenorhabditis afra. The sequence goes on along the minus strand of OY751536.1, from coordinate 8,489,300 downwards.
GCGCTGCTCCGCGAGGAGTGCGACGTCGTCTCGTTCCGTCTCATCGACGACTGGCTCGACGGCGCCTACTGGATGCCCGACGACGTCAACGACTTCGTCTCGTTCTGTCGAATGGTGCGCGAGGTGGAACGTGTGCAGTCCGAGCTGGAGGACAAGTATTTTCCCGGACGACGAGAGACGCGAGACGCAGAGGACGGGACGGCGAGAGAAACGCGAGATGAGGAGACGCAGAGATACAGACAGCTCTACGTGGCACTGATGCGGCGCGAGGCGGAACGCGAGGTTTTCAGCTTCAAGAAGCTCTTCCTCGGATGCTTCGGATTCGCGCGCAACCGGAAGGAGGACGACTAACCGCTGACTTTTGATCTACCGAACAAGACTGTGACAAATGAATGATTTGATCTACAAAAGGGCGTTTACCGAAATGAGAAATAAACACGGTTTTCCGAAACGAGAAGAGAGCCCCATCGGAGGAATGTGTAGTCCTCTCTCTGCTACGAAAGTTGAACGGGGGTCTCTTCACAAATTGAAACATGTTTCCCTCTCTCTCTCTCTCGGGTGCTGGTGTCAATGGGCTCCTCCCCCTTGCTCTTTCCTCGCTTCTTTTCTTGCTCTTTTGGCTCCATTCCGAGAAGGAGAGCGGCGAGAGAGTGCTAGAAGTAAAGGAGACGCAGAGAAACCTCTCGACATGAATCGCGTTTAATTTCGAGCCGAAAGAGCCCGCGAGGGAAGGAACATGATGCGTATCGCCCCCGGAAACTGATATTTCTTCCATTTCCGTCGCTTGTTTTTCCATTGAATTCAATTGAAAACGCATTTCAAGAAGAAAAAAACACGAGTCACAAAGCACACCCAACAACTACTAAACTACAGTAATCCCGAAAGGTATCAGGAAAAGCGTCAACTCGCGAAAGTCGCCGAGTAATATCAGAAACTAAGTAGAAAGGACCTCGTCGAATGTCATGAGAATTCCAATTTTCTCGGAAACTTGGCGCCCGCCGAAAAAAAAGTGGCAAAAAAAGTTCGCCCGGCACTAGCAGGTACTACTCAAAACTAGTACATTTCTAATAAATCTTGTCACCTTCCAATCTACTTTTTTTTCGAAAGCCGCGCCAATAAATCTTGTGCGTACACACGAAGGCAATAATTTCATGTTTGGGAGGGGAGAGGGGGGAGTTGTGAGTGAGGCAAGCTCTTATTTCATAAGATACAAAGAGTGAGGGGAACGGGTTCCGAGTGAAGTTAGTGACGTCATCAGTCAATAGAGATTCTACCGTATGCAATTAGTGAGGACGGAGATCATTTTCTGGAGGTAGACGTGGATCGGATGCGGGAGGTGCCGAAGGAGGGCGGCATCGGACGTCGGATCAGATTCTCCTTTTCCGGACGGGCGGAAGCCTGCACTCCTATTGTTCGTTTCGGGGAAGAGGGTGCTGACACCGGAAGGCTTCGGTCTGAAACAACTGGAATTGGCTGGGTAGAGTAAGAACTTGAGACTTACCATTCCCACTTCGTTTCTTTCTGTTCTCCTTGTTCTTTTCCATCTCCGCATCCCGGACCAAGTCGAGTAGCGGGTTGTCCAGGAGAGGCGGGACAACGTGACAGGAGGGTCCGGACGAGATGACGTGGAGCATGTCTTTATAGTTGCTCGCGAGACTCCTCTTCATGTCGCCCTTGATTTGCGCCTCCATCATTCCCAGGTGTCGCTCGTACTTTCCCAATTCGGCGGTCTTCCGTTCCAGTTCGGTCGAGAGTGCCTGAATCCGCGAGTCCTTCTGGAATTGGACTGTGCGATGCTCCTTCGTCATCGTCTCGATCTCTTCTTTCCACTTCCGACGCATCTGCGCCATCTGCGATTCTAGTTTCGATCGGTAGACGTCCATCTCCTCTTTCAGCGCGTTCTCGTGCCGTCTCGCCTGTTCCCATATCTCGTCTTTTTCCTTAACAATGTGAATTCGGAGATTTTGAGCCTCGAGAGCCTCTCGGACAGCCTGAAATTTGAATTTATTTAAGTTGGTTTTTCCCGTCGCTTGCCTCTTCGGATTTCTCGCGAGCCAACTGATTTGCAATTTCCACTTTCTCTCGTAATTCGAATATTTCGTCGGATTGCTCTTCGTTCTTCTTTCCCAACTTCTCATAAGTCTTCACTTTTTCCTCTACGATTTCCTTCAACTTCTTGTTTTTCTCCGTAAGTTCATCTGTTTTCGCTTCAAAATCGTCTACTTTCTTCTCTAACTGCTCGATTTTCGTCGTCAGTTTTTCATTCTTCGCCGTCCATCCCACTTTTTCCGCCTCCAACTCTTCCAACTTTCGGGCCAACTCTAGTTCTCTTTTGTGAAAATCGTCGACAATCTTTTGAACTGTTGCGTGCATCCGATCGAAAACCTGCGTCTGAGCTTTGCCGACACGATGCTCGACTCGATGGAGTTGCTCGGCGAGCCCGCTGTTTCGACGCGTCAGTTCCTCGTTTTCCTCTTTTAAAGATGAGACTTTTCGAAGATTGAATCGAAAGATGTCTGGAAGGTGGAGGATGAACCGACTAGAACAAGATTTAGCTTTTGTTTTGTGCCTCTCCAGACTCACTGAGAATATCGATTTTTTCCATGTTTTGCATGCGTTCCAGTTGCTCTTCAACTGAGAAATCGGCTAAAATTGCGGCAATCCGGTCGCCATCCTCCACTTCCATGTACTTTCTCCAGTTTTCAGTCAGTTCGGAGAACACTTCCGTCAATTGAACTCCTGCTCTTCAAACACTTTCTTTTTTAACTTTTTATCGCTAATTTCCGAAACCAACCTAATCGATACGTGTGCCAATCTGGCCACCGTTCTATCGCCATCGTTTATCGAGAAATCCGCGGAATTCGGATGGTTCCTTAAAATATTTGTTTTAAAGCCACTTTTCCGAAATAAAAGCAGTTACCCTGTCTGAATTTGCAAATTTTGTCGTGATTCGTCCATTTTCAGTGAGTCTAGTAGGTGAAATTGTTGAAAATCTCGAGAAATTGTGCGAAAATTGATCGAGTCGTGGCGTCCCAATTCAAATTGCCGCTTGTCTCAATGGAGCGCACTTGCAACATCGTAAGGCCATTTCCATTTTGATGGCCATTGCAATGTATTGTGAGAAGCAAGGAAAGCTTTATTCGAGTTTAGATTAGTGATGAAAAAAGAATGGAACTCATTATCACAATGATCAGACGTATATCACAAGTGGCCAGCGGGAAGAGAGAGGGAGGGAAAATGAGGAAAGAAAGTCGATAATCTGCAATTAACTCTGACATTATATGCTAAAAACACGAGACGAATTGGAGCTAAAGACTAGAAGAGAAAACAATCGAAGTGAAATGAAAAAACATAGCGATATGGAAAAAAAACGGGCGATGATAAGAGCAACGGGGGGAATGGATCGCGAGGAACGGAGAGCAGCGCTCAGTGAGGTCCCAGATTGGTTCCCATCGGAAACATGAGCACTTCCGACTGCAAATACTGTAAATCGGGCAACTTTTCGAGCAGCTTCTGCGCATCCAACGAGAGTTCGGCAGACGGGCGATACGGGCTCCGCGAGCGGTTCGATGAGTTCGCGTCGGCTCGTGACATTATCGTTTCCAGTATGTTTGGCCTGTAATTCAAAAAGTTGATTGCTTTCTCGACACGGAAAGAGCTCACCCGTTGAGCGACGTCGCTCCGGAGCCGGCTCCTTTCTCCAGCGTGAGCCCAAACTGCTCCAAATCGTGCTGCAACGGACTTATGTAGCTCGTCGCCACTCCGTTCGTACTCAAGAAGTCCACGTCGATGATGGCCGACGATTGATCTGAAATTTTGGATACTTCAGATCAATCCAAGCCAGGACCAGGGCGTTCGTGCAGTTAATTGGAGGAGGAGGAGGAGGAAGAAGCAAGCAAAGCGAAGAGTTAGCATTTCAACAAGTTTATGCAGTTTCTCCAAGTTTTGCACAAGAATCTCTTTCCCTTTTGCAGTTGCTTACTGGCTCGATTCATCGGATTCGTCAGTCCAGAAGTGTCCCAGTCGAAGTCGACCGCCGGGATCGACGGCGATTCAGCCGGATCCGACGGAGACGGCGTCTTCTGAGGGTCGTCGGACGAAGAAGACGTCTGGACGATGGGCGTCGGCAGCAGAAGGTCCGACGTGTCGAATTTCGCCGGGCGAACCGTTTTTTGCACAGTTTTCTGAACGGGGAATATCAAGAAGGAGTGAGAAAAATAATGTCCTACCGGGTTAATTTTTAGTGATTTAAAATGTGTGGTTCGTATCTCCGAGTTTTTCCAGTCAAATTTCAGCGAGATTGCCTCCTCGACGACACGAAGCGACAACCAGAGACGGGCGTACCTGAACAAGGGGGCTCTCTTGAAAAATGATTTTCTGGATACGCATTTATTTACCTCTGCTCTACCATTTCAAAGTTCTCAGCCTCTTCGACTAGAGCTTCCGAATCGAAAACGCTACGAATGTCCGAAACACAGAGCTCATTCTGGAAGGAGAGCTCTTCTTCTTCTTGCTCCTGGAATCCATCGTCCCAAAACTCGTCGTCATCGAGCATCTCTTCCAGCATCTTCAGGTTCTCGACTGGAACGGAAGCCGTCGGGAGTGGAGCTGGAGGCGCCGAACTGAACTCCGCCTGCCAGTCGTCCTCATCATCGTCGTCTTCAGCAGCTCCCCACGCCTCGAGCGACTGCTGATGGGCCAGTTGACGGGCAGCTTCGGATCGCGCCGAGTCAGGGCCCGAATCGTTGTCAGGTCGATCTGTAGACGGACGGGAGTGTTCGAAAGCGGCCCACTCTTCGTCGTCGTCATCATCGTCGTCCTTCTCCATCTGAAGAACCGGAACAGGAGGAGGCGGATGCGCCGGCTGCTTCTGAAATAAACACGTCCCCGATGGAATCTCTCCAGCTGCGCACAGCTCTCTTTTGAGAGCCATTTTCCAGACGATTCTTCTACTACGCCCTTCAAATTCACTCTCTCCCTCTTATCAGTTCGTAGTGCCACGTAAACCGCTATCAGGAGGCGAAATCGAAGAAGAATGTTGCATCTTGTTTCGCGCCCGAAAGGTGCAGAGCCCCGTCAATAGGAAGCGAGAAACGGAAAAGAAGTGATAGAAAGAGAGGGAAAAAATATCAAAGGACCTTTCATTTCTCTCTCGTATCACTTCGCCATCAGTAACAAAACCGGTTCAGCTACACTCCGTCTCATTTCGGCTCTTCTCCCTCCTCCTCCTCTCCTCTCCGATCAAAATCGGGGAAAACGAGGGAGGAGGAGAAGAAGTATGGCGTGTTCTCGCGTAGCGAGACACAAGTCCCGCCCCCTTCCCCGTACTTTGTTCCCAGCCGTCGACGTCTATAAAAGCGCGCCTCGGACACGCCGATTCCTTGTCGTATGACGACTGGGAGGAAGCAATTCAGCGGGAGAGAAGGGAAGCTAAGAAGGCCGAAGAAGAAGGGAAGACGGATTCTCATTTTTGAGATAGTAGATGGAGGACGATACGTAGATGTAAATCATGTCATTGTCATGATGCGTGGCGCCCTAGCGGTCAGGTTTCAAGGCCTTTTATTTTTGCCTGCGCGCACGAGCGATGAAAAGATTCAGCAGAGACCATATCATCTTTTAATAGACTCCGCCCACAAGACATTTACGCTGCAATCTCTTGGTTCCGCGCGCGAAAGACTTGCAAAAACAGAAGTAGACAGCTTTAGTCGGTTGCTGATCAGTGTTAGCTTGTGTGTATCAACAGTTGGTCGGGGCCGTTGCAAGTGCACCAGTGAGGGCGACTCGGAGGACTTTTGAGATGATCACAGTTCACTTTCCGATGTGTTTCGACCTATTCCTCTCTTCTCCCGCCATCTACCGTATCTATTTCTGTGCATCTCTAACACTCTCCCTTATCTCTAGCGGACATCGATCGGGAGGCGAAACAACCGAAATAATGCGATTTCCTCCCTTCACTCTTCCAAATTCTTCTTTTATCGTTGTTTGCTTCGATGAACTGAGGTGAACCGAAAGAACTAAAACGGTACAATTTTCAGGTGCAAAATGTCGCCTCAATCGTCGCCGAGTTCTTCTCGAGACCATGTTTGCCTCGTGTGTCAAGACTTCGCGTCCGGTTATCACTACGGCGTTCCGTCGTGCGTCGGATGCAAGACCTTCTTTCGGAGGACGATAATGAAGAAACAAAAGTACATTTGCCAGTTTGAAGGCAACTGTCCGGTGGACAAGAGTAAGGAAACACGCCTTATCAGTCAAGTGACACAACTTGTTTGCAGCGATCCGATGCGCCTGTCGCTTTTGTCGATTCGAAAAGTGTGTTAGTGTGGGGATGGACAGAAATGCACTGCAACAAAGCAGGGATCCGATCGGATACACGAAGAGAACCAAGAGACCGAAGAAGGAGCTGAAGAGCGCCTCCGAAGGATCCTCTGACGAGAGTGGCACCCCGCTCTCCGTCTCGCCTCTTCAGTTGTCCCCGGTGCCGCCGATCTCTCCGACTCTTTCCCTTCCGGCTGTTCCAACTCCGAGATGTCGTCGCGGAGTTCTTCAAGTGCTGACTGATCGCGAAAAGTCGGCTAATGATCTCCGCCTGTCCGAATTCCTACCGATTCGGTCTCTATACGACGCCCTCTGCTCCAAATCTCTTCTCAACGATCCGATTTTTATGGCCAAGAACGGTGTGCCCAGTGAGAAGCATCAGATGACTTCCGAGGATCTTCGATTCGTCACTCAAGAAGACTATCACTATTGGCACGAGAGGGACTGGTTTCTTCTGACGGAATACGCGAAAACATTCGATGTTTTTGAGGCACTCGACTACCAGGATAAGGTAGGAAAACAAACTAATGTGTCCCGTGACAACAAAAGGGTTTCTAGGCCGAACTAGTTCGCCACGCAGCAATCACCGTGCCGGTCCTGGTGCAAGTCTGGAACTCGCCGGACTTCGGCCCCGACACCATCGTCTTCCCCGACGGAACCTACTTCGATCGGACCCCAGAGCCCACCCGGTAAGTTGACAGGGACCTTCCGTACTCGACCTTCCCGCCCACAATCCCGTTTCGTGCCGCGTTGTGTTCAATCGTTGTAGGCCAGCCGGTCTCAACAGGAAGAAGTACCAAATGCTCGACCTGGTGCTGAAGCCGTTCCGTGATCTTCAGCTTGACGTCACCGAGTTCGCCGCATTCAAAGCAGTCACTTTCCTGAATCCAGGTCCGCGCGCTCACTTATAAGAGCCAAACTTTCACTTTGATGCGATTCCAGACGCCGACATAACGCTGCCAGCCAAGAAGCTAGTGAATAACGAACGAGTTCGTATCACTAAGCAGTTGTACGCCTACATGGCGGCGAAAGACGACGTCGACACGGCACTCGAAAGGTAGAAAACGTCACGAAGTGATAGATCACAAACTGATCTTTCTGCAGATTCGCACGATTGGTTCTGATGGGAACGTCCATGTCAAAAATGGCGTGCGAATCGAAAGAGGCCGTGTGGATCGCCGATTTCTTCGAGAACATCGGCTTCTCCACTTTCGCCCGCCAGCTCTTTTTCGGCGAGGAAAACGCTTTCCAGCATAAGTTGTGAAGTTTCAGATATCGATTTCCAGCCAAAGATCCGCACTTTCAGCTTACTTTCACACAGATTACTCACTTCTTTACTTATTTTTTCGTTGTTGCTGCTTAATGCTAATTTAATGAAGATTTTCTCGAAATACCTGTTGAATCGGGGCGGCGGCAGTTCCGAAATCTCCCCAATCGTCATCATCATCGTCATCTTCTAATGCTTCTTCTCGATGTTCGTCTTTTTCTGATTGGGGCTGGGGAGAATTCATCTGAAATTCCGCTTTAAGCCTGATTTCTGATACTCTCTCCCGCCGCTTACCATCGTATCCCCCTTCTGATTCACCTCTGACGTCGGCGTCACCGATCTACTCCGCCCAACGTCGGGAAGCGGCAGGAAGACGTCGGGATCGACGCCGGCGGACGTATTCTGATGATCGACGTCGAAAGACGACATCGGATCGTCGACGACGTTACTGCCGTGGAATGGAGGTGGACCCTCATCGATTTCCATCGATGGGCTGCGAAAAATGAGGAGATTGTTCGAGAAAGATGAAAAAGAAGCTCGAGGAGAACAAATATTTGAGTGAGAAAGAGAAAGAAGAAGGCGAATTCAATGTCATTCTTCTATTCTCAAGTATGATTGATGTACAAGGGCGAATGGGAAAAAAGGGGACCGAAAAACCCACTGAAAACCGACAAACAAAGCAGAAACCTATGAGAAACCTCGGTTTTCAAGTGCATCAAAGCCAAAATTCGAGGCGAAAAAGAGGAAAAACGAAAAACTGGCTAGTTTTATGTTGTTTTTCGTGTGTTTCGACTGCGAAAAGTGGCGAGACTCGCTGCAATTTATGACCAAACTGCCGCCAAACTTGGACGAAACTAAACGGAAACGAAGCGACGAGAAGTTATGAGTTGACGGGAAGATGGGGATCTTATGAGGTCATCTTGTAGGCGAAAATCGAAAAAAAAACAAGAGGAAGAAGACCGGTTTTCAGAGTGTCGACGAGCGTCTTGAAATTGAAGAAGAAGAAGTGCTGCTTTCGATGTTGTCGCGGATATAATTCGTCTGGTTGGAGAGACAAGAAAATAAGAAGAAGAAGTGAATAATAAATGACATATACATCTCCAGAGAGAGATAGAGAGAAAGAGCTCCGTTTTCTTCTCCAGGCCGCTCCTTTTCCCGCCCGGATTTCGTTTATTCTACGCGTTGGGAGGAGTTATCTTTACTATTATTACTATTATGCGGGAGGCGCGCGCGCGCATGCGTTTGAGCGTAATTGCTATTCGGATGAGGCCGGAAACCATGGAAACCAGCAGAACCTCACCTTTTTCCAGCTTCCTCTCGTTTCTGACGACGTTTACAGCACATGTTCGGGGTTTTTCAGACACGACTTGACGGACTTTCCGATGTTTAGAGGGACAACTAATTTGGGTGACAACGTGGGAAGGTCACGTGGAAACTATGAGGAATGTTCAGTTTTCCGAAAAGAAAATGAGAAAACGAGGAAAAATGGAGAGCGCTGCTTTGGCGCGGGCAGGAAAGTGAACAAAGCGAGAGAATCGACACCGGAAGCACACGGCTGCTTAGTACCTGCAAACTGGCTTGTTTCGGCCGCGACGGGGCAACTGAATCGATTAGCGCCTGCCCGACGCGTGCTGACCCGCTTCCCGTCGTCATTGCACCCATCTCCACGCTCTTTTTGAAAAGTGCCAGCACGGAGGACAATGCAAACATCGCGGCCAAAAGCCTACCAACTTTTAATTTCGAGCGACTCGTTGGGCTCTTTTTCATCGTCTTTTTGTCGTTGTTGCTGGTGTTTTTGATTGCTTATTTCGTGGGATCCAACTCGAAATGATCGAATTTAGGTAGAAAACACCCTGTCAAAGATGATTTGAGAAAAAAAATAGCAGAAAGCCGGAAAATTGTCTGAAAATTTTGATTCAAAAACTTATTTTCCGCAGTGGTCACTAATTTTTGTATATTTCGCTTCGAGACTCTGATACATTTTATCGTGCTGTTCCTTTAATTTCAAACCGTTTTTCCCAGATTTCAACACTGACTCTTCCCCATTTTCAATCGATTTCCCACAATTTTACAGAAAATGTGGGATCTAATTTCACCAGAAATCTTCTCGATACCGAATTTATGCCTCATTGGATTTCTGCTCTGCTCCATTGCGGTCAGCAGTCTCTTCACGTAAGTTTTGAAGTATTTAACCATCAGCCGGCAAAAACTACTCATTCAGATTGTCGTACGCGACGCCATGGGTTCGCAGAAGACGTTCTGAGTACTTGGAGAAGCAGACAGTCTACAGAAGTTCTCCAGAGCAACTGTAAGCCGAGAATTAATCGCTTCATGCGGAGATTCATCCGTTTTCATGTCAGATTTTCGAAAATGCTCTCCGAAGAGCGCGATGCTCCAAAAAGATACACTCCATCAACGTGCTATCTTTCTGTCATCATTCCGGCCATGAACGAAGAGGTTTCACCAGAATTCAAAAAAGAGGATTGCTCATCTTTATTTTCCAGGAACGCATTGAAATCATGCTCGAGGAGTGTTGTGATTACCTGGAAAATCGGGCTGAAAAGGAGAAATCGTTCACATACGAAGTGATCATTGTGGATGACGGAAGCACCGATTCGACCGCCGACTTGGGAGTCCAAATCGGTTCTCGACGTAAGAATCTGAAGGTTTTGAAGCTGCCGGCGAACCGTGGCAAAGGTAGATTCACGAATCCAAATGTTCCGAGTAAAAAAATCGAACTATCAGGCGGCGCGGTGAAAGCAGGTGTTCTGAATGCTTCGGGAAAGCTGATCCTCTTCGCCGACGCTGACGGAGCCACGAAGTTTGCCGATTTCGAGGTTTTGGAGCACGAAATGCTGCGAGCTGCAGGCGGCGAGCCCCTCGACGAATCCTTCCCAGCTGTTGTCGTCGGATCGAGGTCAGATGCGGATTCCGCACAGTTCCGCCTCCTTTTACATCCGAATCCTCACGGTTTCCTCTTCCAGAGCCCATTTGGAGGCGCAATCAGTGGCCGAACGCTCGTTTTTCCGCACCATTCTGATGCACGGCTTCCACTCGCTCGTCTTTCTTTTTGCCGTCCGCACCGTCAAAGACACCCAATGCGGCTTCAAACTGTTCACGCGCGCCATCGCCGCCCGGGTGAGTTTCAGCTAATTTACAGCTGTAAGGAACATAATTTCTGCAGGTTTTCCCGGTTTTGCACGTTGAGCGATGGGCGTTCGATGTGGAGCTGATATATCTGTGCGAGAAGTGGTCGATTCCGGTCAGAGAGGTCTCCGTACGCTGGAAAGAGATCGACGGCTCGAAGATAACTCCGTTCTGGTCGTGGCTCCAGATGGGACGAGACCTCGTGCTCATTTGGTTCAGATACGCCATCGGCATCTGGCACGACGAGCAGCCGCGATAATTCGATAATTTATACTGTTATTTGGGTGTTCTCATATATCTAAACCGTTTTTCAAAGGTCTACTAGTAACGACTAAACACACTTTTAGCTTTAACATATCGATTTTATTGTTCGCTTCTGGTTGTAAATATCACTTTTCCCCGTCAATTCCTGCCGCCGTTTTTGGTTTTTCTTTTCGTGATTTTTGTTGCATTTCTCTGTCTTCCTTTTTTTGTTGAAAAATTCACATTCGGGCTTCAAAAGTCGTTGCTTTTTTTCATTCTGAACGTCATCGTCCTCGAACGATTTCATACTTCAAACCTCATTGTTTCTCTCATTTTCAGCTGGAGTATTCAGTTTCAGGCAAAAATGGGCAAAAAGTCATTTGTAACCGCGCAGGCAGCATCGAAGCAGCCTGCTTTTCCGAGCAACGAGATCTTGATGCAAGAAGAGGTCATTCTGAATGTGAGCTCGACGATATTCGTAATTTTCTCTAGTTCTGATCACATTTTTAGACTTATGACGAGTGCACGGATTACATCGAATACGACGACACGGTAGAATTCGACATACATCAATACTGCGATAATATTCAGGTTTGTTGGTTCTGAACTTCGATCAGGACGAGACGGAACGAGGCCACTGAGAATGCAAGGCGTAACTTTTCAGGTCGCAATGGTCAATGAAAGCAGCGATGGAATGACGCTCGAGTTCGACGTGACTCGGATTGAGGCGCCCATCGCAAACGCTCTACGCCGGATTTTGATCGCCGAAGTGCCGACGATGGCACTTGAGAAGATCTATCTCTACCAGAACACGTCCGTGATCCAGGACGAGGTCCTCTGTCATCGCCTCGGTCTCCTCCCTATCCGCGTCGATCCACGTGGATTCCAGTTTCCGACGGAGAAAGTGATCGGAATAAACGAGAACGGAGTGGACTGCGACGAGGAGCCGGAAGGGGATCCGACACGCAACCTCATCTTCAAGATCAACGTCTCTTGCACTAAGAACCGCAACGCTGTGCCGACGGCCACTGATCCGAAGCAGCTGTACCACAACTCGTCGGTCTATTCGCGCGCTTTCGAATGGCAGCCGATCGGCGACCAAAAAGAGCAATATCCGAAAAAATCGCAGCCAAAAATGGTGTCGCCCGACATCTTGGTGGCAAAACTGCGTCCGGGACAGGAGATCGAGGCGAGCTGCCACGCTGTGAAGGGCATCGGAAGAGACCACGCAAAGTTCTCGCCGGTGGCCACCGCCTCTTACCGACTTTTGCCAACGATCCGACTGAATGCGGAAATCTCCGGAGAGGCCGCTCGACGACTTCAGTCCGTTTTCAGCGAGGGTGTCATCGAGATCAAGAAGAAAGGAGGTACGTAAGAGAGAATGCATTTTCACGTGAACAAAATGTTGCCACATCATAAAAAGACGATTCCACGTCATAAGAAGGAAAAATAATGTCACGTTTTCAGCCAAAGAAATCGCAGTTGTTGCGGATGCTCGCAAGGACACGTGCAGTCGCAACGTCTTCCGTCACGAAGATCTTGCCAAGGTCGTCCAACTCGGCAAGAACAAGCAGCACTTCATCTGTAAGTTCTTATTCAACTTCTCCTTCTTCTTTCACTCAGATCCCTTCCAGTCAGTGTCGAATCGACTGGCGCTCTGAAGTCGTCGGAGTTAGTTGTGGAGGCGTGCAAAGTGATGGAATCCAAGTGCCGTTCGCTTCGTAAACAGATCGAGGCCCTTCTGGAACAATGATTTTCTTCGCCCTCTTCATCTTTTTTGTTTCATTTTTGTTGTTGAACTGTTAACTTTCAATCCAATTTGTTATTCGTTTTCGTTGTCAAGTTTTCAAGTTTCCCCTTCGTTTTCGACTGAAATAAATAGTTTCTCTTTCACTGTTTTCTTTGCTCTAAATTACTTGGTTCTCATCCATCAGTTTCTTATCTTTTTCTTCAGTTTCTCTGATGAATTGGAAGTTCTTTGTTCTATTTTCAGATTTATATGTGACGAGGAAGGTGAGAAAAAGGCGGCAGGATGGGATTCCCAATGATTCAAGTGTTCATGATCGCCGCTCGGCAGGTTCGAATCCCGACAGTTCAATCTTGGATTACTGCTTTTTAGGTGTCGAAACCGATTGCCGACGCAGTTCTGAAATACGGAAAAGACCATCCGGTGTTCAGGAATAAGATACTCATTCCGATCGGAAGAGGTTCGTGTTGCCACGCCATACCATTTCATTTCTCTGTTTCCAGGCCTCGTCCGTTTCACGTCTCGAATGCGAATGAAGCGCCTCGGACTGGGCGAACCGATCACACACGCGCCCGTCTCAGAGGCCGCCGCTCTCGAGCAAGCTTCCGACTTCGTGCAGCAGCTCGTTCTGTTCTCCTACTCGGTCGGCGTGTTTGCCGGCTACTACTTCTACACGAAGCTGACGACGCCCGATTCGCTGAAACTGGAGGACTACCAGGAGTTCAAAGAGCAGCAGGAGCGGGCCATCAAAGAGCTGCGATTGCAAATCGAGGCGCTCGAGCAGCGACTCGCCGCGCAACAAAAGCGGAACTTCTTCTCGCAACTCGGCTTCTCGAACGGAAAAGACGACGAGGATCCGAAGAAGAAGAAGAAGGAGGAGGATTCTGAAAGCGTCAAGCCAGATGACGTCCAGAAGCCAAAGGAGACGCTCAAACAGCGCTTCCAGCGGGTCTCCTCGCTCCCGATCGACGTGGCGGCTTCTCTGATTCTGGACGGTACGTCTTCTGACGACTAGAAGAGGACGGGTCCCAATCAATCCATGTTTCTCTCTCTCTCCATGTCTCCCGGTTTGTCGGCGTGCTAGCCCTTTGTATCTTTTCGCCTCAGTTTCTCTCACCTCTCCATGTAGTGCTTTTTGTTAGTAAATGTGTTTTGAATTGCATGTTTCGTCTTCTCCACCTCCTCACCATTCATGTTCCTCTTTCTTGATTCTTCAGATGAAGAGTACCTCATCGTGCGCCGCGACGACTCCGTCGGCATCGAGCTGTCCGCCGTGTTCTCGGCTCGCGGGCAACGTCTTCGATATCGACTTCCTTCTGCAAAATCGCGCATCTCGACTCCGCAGAAGATACTCGAAGAAGCGGCATGCCACGTCATCAGATGCTAGATCCTCCTTTTAGTTATGTCTTTTTGATTGTGAAAACTACGGTGTCTCTGCCTCCTTTGTCACTTTTCTGTCCTCTTGACCCTTGCGAGCTTCTAGTCATTTCTAGTGTGATCCGAGTAGGAAACGTCTTCATTTCAATTGTTTCATCTCTCTAACTTCTGTTCTGGGACCCATCTCGTCTCCTCTGTTCGTAACGGTCACGTCTTCCGAATCTCTCCTTCACATCTTCAGGACGACACCGACAACGATCCAGCGAGCAGAGTTGATGTGATGACGTCACCTTCTAGACCGTCTCTCCTGTATTTAGTCCCTTTTGCTCAACTTTGTAAATACACACACACACAAACTCATCTCTTGTTCTCTTCTCGAATAATTGGCATTAAGTTTGAAATAAATAGGTTCTATTTCTATTTCATGTGTGCACAAAGGTAGGTCAAATGTTGCAGGCGTCGAGAATTGAATTCGGAATTCAGAAGACGTCAGAGGAAGTGAGGAGCCGCTTTCTATTCTCCCCTTCATCCAGATTCAATTTTGGACGAGCCCCTTTTGTGTCGCTCCCCCTTTCGGTCAACGAGTATGGATTCTTCTTCTTCTCCAGAAGACGTTGGACGACGTCTTCTGGCTGACAAGAAGAAGACGTCACACCGGAGCCTGATTGATTATACATTTTTCAATTACTCAACGTCTTCTTCCGCCTCCGCCCTCCCACCCGATTCATTTTTCCCCCCACGAAAGTTTTCAATCAATCAAAGTCAATCTCTCTCTCTCGAAGAAGAAGAAGCGGTGAAAAATTGGAAGTAGAAGACGTCACGCAGTAGTAGGCGGAAGAGCTAATCTTCTCGAGCGATCTTCCTGAATTGTCGGAAGAAGAAGAAGAAGACGTTCCAACGACGACGTCTTCTAAAGTTTTTCGAGCGAATCTCCTTCTTGTGAATAATTCGTGTTGCGAGAAAGATACAGGAAACACTAATCGGAGAGTCTGTGAAAAACACGACTCAGTCGAGAATTACCGATTCTAGTGTCGTCTTCTTCTGACGTCTTCTGAAGAACGTCTTCTTCTTCTTCTTCTGTCTTCAGAAGACGTCTACAGTAGTCGTCGTTCGGACGACTTCCGTGTTCCGAGAAAAGAAACAACGTTGACATCATCTTGTTCACAGCTCAGATTTCTGATGCCTTCTTCTCGATTCGTACTGCCCGTCACCACCGGCAAATCGAATCTTTCGCGTGTTGTGGAACTGCGGCGACGTCTTCTGAATTCTGGATTCAGATGAATCCCGATTTGAAATTGGAAAACCAAAGTGCACAGCCGGAACGAATGCCGAGAAACAGAAGGCGATAGAGGATTCGACGGAAGAATTCGATTAAAATTGTACTAAACCGGAGCATTTCTTTCGAAATCGCTATGAAATGGTAGTGCCATGTCATGCCAGCTCTCCGATGAACTGGTGGTAGATCAAAAAACCGCCCGTCTCCTTCCTCTTCTCGATATCCAGCCAGTCGGAGAAAAACGGGAAATTCGAATTTCCCGCCGGCTCTGTGTCGATGATTCACTCGCTCTCTTCCTGTTGTGTTTCGATGCGCGTCAACCCGAGAATGGATTCGAAACTTCTCCTCCTCCGACGTCTTCTGCTTTTTGACGTCATCACAAGTGTTCTTCTTCTTCTTCTACTGCTGTATCTTCTGTTGAGTTGAAGAGAGATAGGAAGCAGTCGGGGGCGGATAAAAATAGAGGAGAAGAAGAGCCGAAGAAGGCGTTGATTTCTGCAAGAAGAGCCCGTCGGATTGGGGCTCCAAATTCGATTTCCGCCACACTCGATCTTTGCTGCTCCCGATTTCATCATCTTCCTCGGTTACTGTAGCGATGACCCACTTCATCTTCTCTCGGTTTCCGTTTCTCCCAGTTGCCAGACATCATCTCATTTCGCGTTCTCTCCCTTCTCTCTCTCCCGAAGAACTTCTCGACTCCGCCCACTTTTGCGGTGGCTCCGCCCACTTTTAGGGGCGGGGGAGGGGTGTGTGTCAGGAAACAGAGAGGGAGGGATCGGCTCATTTCGAGGCGAACCGAGCTCCGACTCTCTACAAAAACGGAGCAAGGAAAGAGAGAGTGAGATGTTCTGCAGGTCCTCATCTTCAGCCTTGCTTCTCACCCAGAACTCGCGGAGCCCATCTCAAAATAGTTTTCGTTTCCTTTCTCCTCCTCCTCTTCTTCTTCTTCTTCTTCTTCTTCAATTTCGTTTCGAATCGTCACGTGACGATGTGGTCACTCCATTATCCGTCCCTCTCTCTTTCTCCCACCATTCTTCTTGGCCACCAAATTCCATTTTCTTCCCCCCTTTCTTTCTATTTCGCCGCCTCCCGCGCCGTTTAAGTGTATCCAATTTCCAAAAGAAAAGTCCATCATCTCCTCCTCCTCCTTCTTCTCCAAGGATGCTGCTGCTGCCGGTGGTACGGAGACTAAAAATTCAAGTGTTTTCATTTTCCCTTCCGTACGTCAAAAAGCTTCAACTTGTTTTCCACACAAGTCCCTTTCCCCTCCCCAATTTATGCATCCTCTTCTCGACGTTCTAACGTCACTTCTCCTTCTTCCTCTTAACTCTTTCCTCCCGTTCCCAAAGGTGTTTCTGCGGGGGAAAAACCTGAGAAATGCGGCAGTGAAAACGTTGATCGATGGGTCCCGCGGGGCCCATTTTTCGAGCTGAAACGTTTGGCGCAAATTCTTTCGTTTTCCTCTATCCATATTCAGAAGGCCTTCATTTCCGATTCGGGAAGGAGGAAGGGAAATTCGAATCTTCGTTTCCTGCTCCTGAAACAAATGACGTTGTTAGTCAGTGCGCTGCCCACTCCCGGTGTCACTTCCACACAATTTCACCGTGACAAACCGACGATTGCACTATTTACAACTGACTACTAGTAGATGACAGTTGAAGGCGTCACTTCCAAATTGAGGGTGTGCTCCGTCTCGGTTCGCCTGTGGTTGCGCGAGAAGCGGCGAATTATTCACGAAAGAAGGAGAAACGTCTGGACGCAGCCATGTTTTTGAGCCGGCGAATGTTGAATTTCAAACTGGAAGAGGGGAGGTTTTGCAAGATTTGGAACCCCAGTACGATCGTTCTTTTTGAATGGATCCCCATTCGAGGGAGGGGGTTTCTTTTCTGAACTTTCTGAACTAGTAGAGGGCGGATGATTGGTGCCATCTCTCGTGGGCCCCCTTCCTCCTCTAATCATGCTCTTCATCGTCATCTCTCCATCATCCCTTCATCTTCTTCTGCTGCTCTTGCCATCAGATGACGTGACCTCTTCTTCGTGCGTTCCCGAGGGAGTTTCGTTCGGATCTCCGCCTCTTTTTCAGTGTCCACCATCTTCGGGAAGGGGCCCTCTCGGGGGACACGTTTCATCTCACTTTTCGCTCTCCCCGCCCGTCTTTCCCGACTCTTCGAACTCTTGTGCCTTCTGGCAAAAGGGAACTTTATTTTGATGTGTGCGGGAGGGGGAAAACGAGCGAGCAAGAAGGCTCCCCTTCCAAATCGGATCTTCTTCGCCTCACTTCTGTCTTCTTCTTCCTCTCGCCGTTTCCCCGTTTTTCGTCGTGCCGTTGATGAGCCCTGGAGCTCCGAATTCGCCCGTTTTTTCTTCCCTTCGTCATCTTCCTTCCGTTTTCTTCGGGTCGCGCAAGTGCGAGAGCGCGCGCGCGGAAGGAAAGCCAATCGTTTTGATGGATTAGGCGGGGTTGTATAGATTTACGAGCATCCTCGAGCCGAAGACCCCATGAATCCTGGGAGGAGCTCAAAGTGCTCACTCTCTCTCGAAGAGCACGTGCTCAGATTGGAATCGGAGAGCTGCCCGGGCTCGCGCCCTACTACCTAATTCCCAAGTCACCAGACTCCCCGCTATTCTTGTCGCTGCAAAGACGTCTTCTTGTGAAACATTCGTACTTTCCGCCCACACTCCTTCTCCTTCTTTTCCTTCTTCTTTCTGTTTCACGAACACACAACCTTCTTCCAGAAAGAGAGCGGAATGGATCGTTTCTTCACAAAACTCGTCGCTCTTCTCCTCGTCCTCCTCCAAATCGGTTAGTTTCCATCACACCTTTCCATTCCACGTCATCTGACCTCACGCATTCAAGGAACGCTGTTCGCGACGCCGATCGCCGAGTCTCGCGGCGACGAGTCCGCCGTCGGAGACGTCGACCGACGCGAGCTGACGAAACGTGGAGGCGCCCGAGCTTTCTATGGGTTCTACAACGCCGGCAATTCGAAAAGGGACCAAGTCGCCGCCGTACCGTACTATCTGTACGAGAAACGAGGAGGCGGACGCGCCTTCAACCACAACGCCGACCTATTCTCCAGGTGAGAGCCAGACCAACGTCTTCTTCACTCTTTCCGCTATCCTCTCAGATTCGACAAACGAGGCGGAGGACGTGCGTTCGCCGGCTCCTGGTCTCCGTACCTCGAGCGCTTCTACGACTACAAACGGTCCGCCTACCCGATCTACTTCACCGACAGCTCCTACTATTGACTATTGCGTCCGTCGTCGACCGCTCCTTTTCGTTGCCCTTTCCCTTCTTTTCCTTCTAGACCGTCTGTTTTGATCTACTAAGCGCCCACAAATGAACTCTCCCCGTATTCCTATTTATTGATTGATTACCCGAATGTTTCTGCTCTGTCAACACCACTTTCCCCCGCTTTCCCGTCCACCAATTTTCAGACAATTCGTCTCTTTTGAACACCAAAAACAGCAGCAATATGTTGTGAAATGTGCAGCAATAAAGTTTGCCATGTGAACTGAAAACTGAGGGATGAGTAGGCAGTTGTTTGCCACTTTCAGACAATTAAAGCCACTCTCTTCTCCGCCATCATTATTATTTTCAGATCGGGAGGCTAACGAAGAGGAATTCCATTTCGAATCTCGTCGTCACTTTACTTCTCCGTTCCTGCAATTTCTGAATAGCGTTCTGATTGTTCCACGTCACAATCTTCCGTGTTTTCCTTCCGCCTCTTCATCACCGTCGAATCTCAGAAATCGTGCGGAGCCAATCGGATATAAACAGAACAACTCGGGTTCTGTCGCTAATTTCCGTCGCGTACCTGGCACTTGCTGATCTAATTTCGAATCTCCCGCGCGTTTTCTCGACGCCGGATAGCTCAAGTTCTTTTCACCTGACCACTGCACACTATACACGATTCAATTTTTCCGTCTGATTCCAGACGTCTTCTGTAAGATCGGAAGTTTTGGAAGAAGGTGGAATGGTTTCCCACTTCATCACTTTGCTCTTGGAAATGGGTCGTTCTGAATATAATGGACCTGCGTTTTATGTGCTGGAAGGCTATAAAACTTCACTTATTCTGATTGAGAAACGGACGGAAAGGTGTGAAACTGAAAGTGCTCGTTTATGAGCTGAACTCTGTGAGTTGTCCCTCGAGGAAGACCCAGGGGTCTGAAACTCACTTTCAGCAGCTGTTTCGTTCCGAAACTTCCAGAAGTGTCCAGATTGCTCAGTGACCTTTTCGAAACGGAGCCAAATCTCGTAAATTGGTGCTCTTCCACTGTACGATTCCCATTACTCAACGGCACCCCATTGTCCCCCTGTTAATGCACTTTTCTCTGCGTCCCATCGTACAAACACACTATTTCGCCCCGAAATCCGTGGGTTTTACGACGTGGCACCCCATTACAGTACTCTCAATTGGGGCGGCTCGCGGAGCCCGTATAAAAAGAGCGGCGAGAAGCGGATGGGAGGCTCCCACTCATCCCTTCGTTTCTTCTCTCGCCTTTCGAAAAGTGGTCACTTCTTCTGTTTTGTCCACGAATTCAAAGCTTTTCGCACTTCTCAATTCGGGAATCTCAATTCAAATTACGAGATTATCCTGTCTCCAGATTACCTTTTTTGGAAATGAAAATGGACTGAAAATATCAGTGCGCGTAGTTTGGTTTGAAAAGGGAAAACTAGATGGGGGCAGTTGTTTCAAGAGTGAAAACACGTATTGGCATGACGTGGCATTCGAGAAGAAGAAGAAGAAGCAGAAGCCGTAGTCTATTTTCCGACCTCGCATAGCAGCACCCCTGAGACCGATTCCGTCCCTCTACTAATGTTGCCATTTTCCGTCATCTCGGGACCTTCTCCGCCTCGATTCTTCCGGGAACCTCCTTCGCCGAAAGTTGTTCAAAGCTCGCTCTGTTTTTGAATTTCCCGCCATCCCTTCCTCCCTCCAATCCATCACTTTTCTTCCAGTCTATGATTAGCTCTGATTTCATTTCCAAGCACTTTTTAATCCTTTGCCGCCTCAATCGTTTTCCGCTTCTTCCACTCGTCATCACTTCTCCGCCCTCGCCGCTAACTTCGCAAAACATCACTTTCCTTTCTTTCCACCCATCTCACTGGGGCCTTTCCCTCTTTTCACGTCCCCTTTTTCGAAGGACTACACCTATAAAAGAGCGAGTAAAAGATGGGCGATGGAGCCGTTTCTGGCTCATAAAATTGGTGTTTTTGGGGGAAGGACGAGGCAGATACGAGGGCGGAACACCAATTATTTCGATTGGCGATGAAGAGGATGGAGGTGTGGTAGTGCCACGTCAAAACACAAAGCTGACGTGGCACCCCATCTCCCGGTGGACAGTTCGGTCACTGATTAGGCTGCTGCTGCTGAAATGATGATCCAACTGAAAGACCTGCTTTGTTTCTCTCTCTCTCTCTCGAAAGAAAACATGTAGATCAAAGAGTGAGCAATTTGACCTGAGATGAGAGGCATTGAATGAGGAAACGATGCATACTTAAACTCTCCCTCTCTCTCTTTTCTTCTGCCCTTCAAGTCTTCCTCCTTTGAATCTCTTCTTCTTTTCATTATTTCCCCGTCCCTTTCGTGACGTCATCATGGTCACCCTGTTCTCCTTCTTGTTCTTCTCAAATGACCTACACTGGTTAACTGGCCAAAGTACACTTACCAGGTGGCACGTCGATCTATTATTCATTGCATTTTTATGGGAGACGGGCCCCCGTTTTCCAGGAAAATGACCCGAATCTCCTCTGTACAACTCCTCAAACTTTGAGTGACATTGTCGCTGTTATTGGGGGCCGCTCTCTTTGATTCTGGAAATAACAAATTCAAACGTGTATATCGTATAGCTCCGCGGCTCCGCGAGAGGCACCCATCAACACTTCCGACTGTCCAGCCACGTTTCCAAAAATAAACTCTCGAGTTTTGCTCAATTCGCCGCCCCGGGGGCTCTCTAATCAAATTACACCCTTTCCGTACCTACTCATCATCTTTGACTGCAACGAGAAAAAGAAAGCGGGCGGGGCGCAGGCGGTCAACAGGAGGCTTGTAAGTGGAACTCCTAATTGCAAAATGACGAGAGGGGGAGCAAAAGTGGTGTGCCCCCTTTCTGAGAGAAGAAGAAGAAGGCGTTCGCTCTCCACGACGCCTCCATTACTCTTCCAATTCAAACGCATTCACTTGTTCCCCCCTCTTCCCAGAGAAATGAAACGAACGTCCCAAATTGGAATCTTCAAATCGAGGAGGAGGAAAACGAAGTGTACCTTTCCACCGCTCTGTTTTCTCGAGACCACCTCCCAAAACGTATCCTGTTCCCCTCTCGACTTTCTTTTGTCTCCGAGCCCCCCACGTAATCGCCGAGAGCCAACTTTCTCGGTAGACGGGTGCCCACTCAGTCTATGGAACATTTGTTTTCGTTTTCCTTCCCTTCGCATACATCACTTTTCGATTTCATGGCCAGTAGTACAAAAAGTGCCCGAAAGTTCGCGGGTCGCTTTCTGAAACCCCGAGGAGCCAGAAGAAGAAGAAGAAGGGAGTGTTTGATGAGCTCCGAATGACATTTGCCTATTCACCATCCCGAAGAACCATAAAAAGAGGACGTCTTCTTGGTTCTTCCACATCCAATTTCCTGTTTCATCGCCTCTTTCCACACACACACACACAAATTTCCATATTCTTTGGCGTGTCAACCCATCGAATCCGCTCGTTCTTTTTCTTGTCGTCCTAACGTCTTCGAGCGAGGCGCGAGAAACCAAAAAGAAAAACTTCCCCGAACTGGGGATTTCCGTAGACAATTGGATCAGGATCCTTCGTCGTGCCCCGGAGTGTCGTCTTCTCTTCTCGTTTCTTCCCCTTTTTGCTCAAACTTTGACACTTTTCACTGTCAGAGGACTCTTTATGACTCTCGTGAGTCATTGAGCTGTGACTCCTTTTCACTCGGCTCCTGGAATTTGCACGTGTGCACAAATTGATTGGATTTTCAAGTGGGGGCATCGGACCGTCAAGTGCTAGTCGTCGGTGCCACGTCATACTTTAGAAACGGCACGTCTTCTGGACCCGCGGCGGCCGGATGCCCTCGGGCAGAGCTAAGCGCCTTCCAAACGCCCCTCTTTTCATCGAAACAAGTTTCCAGATGACGTCCCCAGGTCAACGTTTCTTAATGTCCCCCCTCCTGCATTGCTCTTCGTCTCTCATCTCCCCTGTCCATCCACCAATTCATCCGCCTTTTAGTACGAGACAAGTGGAAGAAGCGAGGGTGTCATCAAAGTGTAGTCGACACGGGAAGGAGGCCCCACCACTTGACTGGGCGGCACCTTCCGGAGACTGAAAACGGAGGCGGGGAGGTGGAAGGAGAAGAAGAAGAAGAAGACGTGTGTTTTCACGCCTCCGCCTTCTCATTTCAAATTGCGCGTGTCCTTGCGTGGCCGGATTCACGCAATACGACGAGGCCACGCCCCCTTTCGGAAGGCTCGCCGGGGTGGGAAGAAACCATTGTTGAGCCGAAGCGAGAACTTTTGAGCTGTCAGTGGTCCTGATCGTTCAAGTCAGGTGTTCCTAGGCCACCATCTAGAGAACCGAGACCGTGAGCAAAAGATCGCAATCTTTGAAAACCAGCATTCTCAGAACCCTCTCTTTTCCTCTCTCTCCCCTCCTCGTCAATAGAACACCCTACAATTTGTCTCTTCGTTCACTTCGAAAAGCGGTCGTGCAGAGATAATTGTGATCCGGAAATAATTGCCATGGGATTCTGGCTCTTCTTCTTCTTCTTCCGTTGAACGACTACTTTCGACGTGAAGCCTCTTATCCTCCTCCTCCTTCTGATTCTGAAGCTGATGTCCTTGTCGTGCCGATTCCGAGTATAGAAGTGGCTCAGTGAGCTAGTTGATCTCCAGATTATCCCTCCCATCCGGTACACACTTTCGCTCCTTTTCTCGGCGGCTCCCGGTGAAACTCCATCCTCTCTTTTCTTCACTGGTCTTTTGTCCTCTTATCTGAAACTTGATACACATCGAGAGAAAGAGGCCTAACGGATTCCGACGAGCATGAGAAAGTTCAGCGGCTCACGGAGGGGAAACAAAAAACGGCTTTCATTCTTTTCCGATTCCCGAGCAGCAGTGCACGTCTTCTGCTTGTATTTCAAGACTCCAGTCGGAATTATCCTATTCTCTTTTCCATTGCGATGATCAAAAACCTTTCTAAATCTGAATTCCAATCTTTTCGGAAAGGCCTCCGAGAGACTGTACAGTCTAATCATCGGTCATTCACAGACCAAGCCTTGGAAAGAGGAACCCTTCGTGACATCATCATTGAATCAGCTCCAGCCCCTTGGGAGTTTTTATTATGAACACCTGTCGTAGTGCCACGTCACTCCTTCTATTCTCATGTCCATGTTGTTTCCAACGAGAACGCGTCCTAATGAGACCGCAGATCGGAACATCAGAAAACAGAGACTTCACGACGCCTACTGTATGACGACGACGTCTTCTTGGCTTCTGAAGACGTCGTGCCTAATTAGCCGCCGACAATAAGGCTGGCCACCTCTGAAATCAAAACAAAACGTGTTCGCGCATCGAAGAGAAAAACCTCATTAAAAGAGCCACCTCGGCCCCTCATTCTTCACTTTTCACCATGTCACCTCATTTTTCAAAGAAGCCTCTCACTTTTCGCCCGTTTTTAGATTGGGAAATGGGCATACGGTAGCTGCCAGCACCTCATAAAATTGATGTCTTTCGTATAGTTTTTTCTCGTTTGTTTTAGTGTCCCCCCTCCCGTCATCCTTCATTTTATGACGGGAAAGGCCAAAAAGGGGGCGTGGCCTATCGGGGACCCAGATTTCGAGGGAGGAGGGTCTCGTGAAAAAGCGAAGGAGGAGCTCACTTTCGCAAAGGATGGGCTCCTTTCCCGAGCAAATTGCCTCACTCCATTCTTTTCTTCCAGTACCCCCCCCCCCTTTCCTTTTCGAAAAGGAAGTCATTTCAGGGTTACAACATGCGCCGATCTGTCCAGATCTTCTGCATTCTCGCCGGAATCGCCATCGCCTACAGTCAAGGTAATCCGATCCTCCTACCGACTTCTTCTTCTTCCTCCCGAAACTTTTCCAACCAAACATCGACGAATGCGTCGTTTTTGAAACCCGAATCCATCCCAGCCGCCTGCCTAATTGAAAGTGATATCATCTGTTTGTGGAACGTCTTCCATTCAGGCGCCCGTGACGAGAATGCGAAGCGCAACGACTTCTCCCGTGACATCATGTCGTTCGGAAAGCGTGCCGCCGCCGACTCGGCCGACCTCTACGATCGTCGCATCATGGCGTTCGGCAAGAGACAGCCCAACGTGAGTCATCGGATCGACGTCTTCTGACTTCTGTCTACGTCTTCTTTTCCAGTTCGACCGCGAGATCATGTCCTTCGGAAAGCGGGCCGCCGCCGGCAACGACTTCTCGCGCGACATCATGTCGTTCGGCAAACGATCAATGGTACTGCCCAACTTTTCCTATTATCTACGACATTACCGTAATCCCGCTATTCTACAGTACGACCGCGACATCATGTCGTTCGGCAAACGCGCTCCGATGGACTACGACCGTCCGATCATGGCGTTCGGAAAGCGCGCCGAGGACTACGAGCGTCAGATCATGAGCTTCGGACGCAAGAAGTAAACGGAAGCGAGTGCGACAAAATAGCTTCCCCCCTTCTTTTCTGAAACATCTTCCATCCCCGTTCAACAATGTTTATTCGGTATCGTCTTCTTCTTCTTCTTCCCCACACTCATTCATCCCCAGATTGGAATTCGGCCTCTTTTCCCTTTCCCCCCACACACACGAACACTCAATCAATCGATCAGTCAATCAATCAGAATCCTCTTCTCTCCCCCCTTTCCTTCCTTCCTCATCCCTGTATTTATTATTGATTTCATTGTGCGCGCGCGCTCAGACGGACAAAATGAAGTTGAATGTTAGACACATGTTAATAACACTGACAGAAATAGAGGAGTCCAACACGGAAACTTTTCCATCGCCGCATCGGAAGTACGAGGCGGATGTCGGTGATGATATCAACGGCCGGAAGAGGTGCATTTTCAGGATCGCTCGGAGAAGTTTCTGGGTGACGACGGAAATCCCGGCAGCACGTCTTCTGGTCGTGTAATGCCACTTCAGAATGGTCGTCGAACGTGCACCAGCGAATGCTCATTACTCCGGCTTCCTGTTTTGATTATATCGCTGTAGTGCCACGTCATGACGTTATAGAACCGAGCCCCACTTCTGTCCGCATTGCTCCGATCATAAAAACACACTTATTTGGATTGGAAGAAGACGTCACGATACATTAACCGGCTAGAGCTTTCGGAGTCTTCCAGTACTCCCCATGGATTCCATTAGAAGCGAAATATTTATTCAAAAACTCGTGGACTTTCCGACGTGCTTCCTTAGAGCTTTCTTCCTTAGAGCTCCAGGAGCCTGAATGAAACTACAGGAAACCACAGTCATTTGGGCTGAGCCGGGGGACGCATCGTCTACCCGGAAGTCCCTGTCCTCTAGAGACCAACTGGTCATGAGTAACACCATACACATTCATTATCAGAATGAAAGACACAAATCAGAAGTAGTTATCGAACTTGATGACGCCGCCTATCGCATTCACTGCCACCACCGCGTTTGAGCGGTCCGTGTACCGCAGCTGCTCGTCGATGCCGATGTGCAGTCCGAACCGCTCGCGGATCCTTCGCGACAGCAACATTCGGATGACCGAGTTGCGAATCGTGCGATTGAGCGTCAGGTAGACGACACAGAAGCAGCCGTTGCTCCACTGCCACGCCACTTGTCCGAGCACGATGAGTGCGGGCGGCGAGTAGAAGAACTGCATGTAGACGTAGATGTAGGCGGCCGCCGCGTGGAATGTGCACAGAACGACGGCCTGGATCACGATCTGTGAAAGTGGAGAGGTTCGGATTGGATGAAAGAGGAAGATGGGGATCCGTACCTGCTGCTTGTTTCTGTAGAGCCACATTGAAGTGGAGTAGCCGAACTTGTAGATGAGATGGTAGCACAGGTAGAGGTAGAGCGAGGTGGTCGCCAGAGAGACCAACAAGTTGTTGATAGTATGCGACACGTTGTGATACAAGTGGGGCTGAAATCGTGTTTTCGTTATCTCAGTTCTTTGTCACTCTCGTCTATCCGGTTGTGATTCCAGTTACTCGAGAGGATTCGAGAGAGACGTCGGTAGACAAAAGAAGCATCTATTTCCGGAATCCTCACCTCTTTTCCGATTCTCGGATCGAAAAACCAAGACATGAACTCGGCTTTGAAGAGCAGAGGCTTGGTGAAGAAGCACGCGTAGAGCCAGTAAACAATGATGATGAGCATCACGATTCGAAATACTTTCTTGTGAAACAGAAAGCCGAAACAGAACTTGGAGTTGATCTCGACACACCGATCGATGGCCAGAAGGATGCACGCGACACAACCGCCCATCCACGAGCCGAGACCGATGGCGCCGGCGCAGAAGATGAATAGGGGATAGTGACAGAACGAGGCGCCCATCAATCCGAGCGCCCCGGTGGTCACCGAGTTGACCATCAGGGAGATCATGTCGAAGACGGCGAGGACGAGCATCACCTGGAAGACGGGCACTCGACACTTCGACCTCACCATCACGACGAAGCAGGGGATGTAGAAGAGCTGAACGGAGAGAGTTGGAGACGTCTTCTCGAGAGCAACTCACGATGAGAACGAGCCCCGAGACGAGAAAGTAGGTGCCGAGAGCCGGCCGTTTGTTCCACGTGCTCGTCAAGTTCTCCGGACACTCGTACGTCTCCGGATACAAGTGGAACGAGTGCGTGAAGACGTAGAACATTGACATTTCCAAGTCCGACATCACTTTCGAAGCTCTGAAGCGATAAATGAGAGAAGAGCTAGACAGATGGATAGATGGGGATGTATTAATGAAACGAGGTTCCGGTTCCCCCATCGCTCATAACAACCCGTTGATTGCACAATGGGGACTGCGAGTTCTCAGAAAAACAAGCATCTCTCCAGGGGAGCATTGATTGGCGGCCAATGCGAGGGTGGAGACAAAATAGGGAAATTATGGAAGGGATGATGATCAGGAACTTGGTATACAAGAAATGAGCGTGGAAAGTGATGATCTGAAATTCTGGAAGTCGGGAGGAAGAGGTGACAAAGAAAGACAAGAGGAGTGTTAATGGGGAAAGGGAAAGAGATTTGTGAATGAATGAAATGCGTCGAGAGACGCTCCCTAAGGAATCGTCCGAAACAGAGACTCGTGTTGTGTCTCGGATTACTTTATCAGTAATGAGTGAGCCGACCGACTATCACATGTCCCTCTTCTATGCCATTATCAATGGTTTTAATCTTAATCCCCGCTTCTATGAATGCCCTAACGAATGGGAACGCGGAGCCGAGAGGAAGGTGCTCGGCACCTATTTCGTGCTCAGCGGATCCGTTCTCTTGATCCTTTACACTCTGTGCCTGAAAGCGATGCTTTCGAAGGAGCTCGTCCGGTCGCCCGCCTACAAGATCATGATAAGTCTCGCGATCTGCGACATCCTCTCCTTGTTCACCAACTCCATTGTCACTGGCGTCTTCGGCTACCTGCGCCTCACTTTCTGCGACTATCCGCTGTTCGTGTTCATCTGCGGCGCCCACGGATTCGGATGTTGGCTCGGATGCTCCATCACTTGTGTCACGCTGGCAGTTTGTCGCATCTCGGAACTCAATCCGAAACTGCGGCTGGATGGCTTCTTTCGCGGAGCTGCAATGAAACTGATCATTGGATGGTTCGTAGTGACTGTGATCTTCGGCACTTATTTCACGAAGCCTGTCATCTTCCGACTTGAATTCATGAGTTGGTTCTTCGATCCGGGAGTTGGCAAAGAGGTGGGGGACTCGCAAAGACCCTGTTCATGCTGAAAATTCCAGACCGCCGACTACACCAATATGTTTCATACGGTCAACAACATGGCTCAGGCTCTCCTAACCTCCGTCCTCTACGCAATTCTTTGCTTCACCATCTTCGTAAAGTCTCAGAATACATCGATGCACCTCTCCTCTACCCAAAAACAGTTTTGCATCCAAGCAGCCGTCATCTGTCTCGCGCACAACGTCTCCTCCTCCGTCTACGTCTACATGCAGTTCTTTCCCACTCCGACGTGGCTCATCGCGGCGGAGCAAGTCGGATGGCAAATGTGTACAGGTGTTCGCAGAAGACGTTCCAGATGGCAAAGAACTGATTTCATTGCAGGAGGAGTGTGTCTCGTGTACTTGGTGTTCAACAGAACCATCCGCAATTCAGTGAAGAAGACGTTGGGAATCGCCCCGAACAACGCGGTTTCTCAGAATGTCTCGCAGGTTTCCGTCACTGTTCTCTGAATCATTCGACGAGTACGGTGTCATTTAGACTGACTCCGATAGTCTTGATTTCAGATTCGAGAGTGAAAACGTAGTCAGGAGACTCCCCGAGGTCCGGACGATTCTCTCGAAGCCCTTCCGTCCTTCTTTCTCCATGGATCCCTGTTCTCGTAGCCTACGTCAAACCGCTCTGGGATCGTATAGTTGTCGAACTATCCGCTTGTTTTCCCGAAACCACCATGTTTTTCGTTTAGAGAATCCCCCCGGTCTCTTCAAGTGTACACCCCTTACCTCCCCGTTTTTTTCTGATCAGTCCACACAATCGTTTTCCCTCAATCATGTCGGACCTTGAAATGTCTCTTTTCTACGTCGTTACCAATCATTTCACCCTGTCCGAAGCATACGATTGTCCGCGAAATAAAACAAATGAGATATTCGAGCGACCCGCACTGGGCATCTATTTCTTTGTGATGGGAATCATCTTGATAGTGAGTCACCGAGTTACAGTAGCCCACGTCTACATTGAAGTGTTCTTTTAGTTCCTCTACGTCCCGTGTTTCGTTGTGATGATCAAATCGAAATCGCGGAGCCCGGCGTTCCAAATCATGCTGATCCTTGCATTGTTCGACATGCTCTCGCTCTTCGTGAACTCGGTCGTCACCGGACTCTTCGACGTCTTCGGCTTCTCGTTCTGTCACTTTCCGCTCTTCATCTTCTGCGCCGGCGCCATCGGTCTCGGCTCGTGGATGGGCGGTTGTGTCGCATGCATCCTTCTGGCCATCGATCGGTGTGTCGAGATCAACGCAAAGTTCCGTCTCGGCTTCCTTTTCTACAAGCGAAATTTTCGCTTCGTGATGCTCATCCTCATCATTTACTGGGTCTACTCGTGCGGTTTCACCAAACCATTACTCTTCACCGCCGAATACAGTTCGTGGTTTTTCGATCCGAAAGTGGGAAGAGATGTGAGGCACTCGGAATGAACGTTTTCCCAGAGAGTGACATGTTTCCAGCCGAGTCTGTACCACAACATCGCCCACACCATCAACAACCTTCTGGTTTCTGCCGCCACCACTTCCCTCTACACGTACCTCTGCATCTTTCTGATCTGCAAAAACGGCTACACGAGCTCCATGTGGATGTGTCGCAATAAGAAACAAGTACGCTCTTCCGAAGCACTCTCCAGATCCCCCTCTCTGTCTTTCAGATCATTCTCCAGGCCGTCGTGTTGTGCACATTCCACGCGGCGGCCGCCTACATCTACGTCTACATGCAGTTCTTCTACTCACCGCCCGCCCTCATCGTGCTCGGACAAGTGGCGTGGCAGTGGAGCAACGGATGCTTCTGTGTCGTCTATCTGACGCTCAATCGCACGATTCGGAACGCCGTGCTCAAGATGATCTTCTCGAAAGAGTTCCGCGAGATGTTCGGACTGCACGTGGGCGTCGACGAGAAGTTGCAGCACGCCGGCAACGTTGTTCTGGGGCTTTCAGGAAGTGGCATTCAACGGAGCAACACTCCGAAGAACGCAGTCGGAGTGGCCCACAGCGGTGTTTGGTCGTGAGAAGATAGGCGTCACATCATCCGAAGCCATCAAAAACCCGGTTAGGGAATTGATGGCATTTGTTCCCTATATTGAGATAAACAGCCCATGCTGCTCCTTGTATATAAGTCCCCAACTTCCTCATTATTCCGCCATTCAGTTCCTCCCTCCTCATACATTTACCCCGCTATCATGTCGACTCCTTCCAACTTCCATATGTCACTGGCATACGTCCTTCTAAATAAACTTGAACTGAATGCAAACTTCTACGAATGCCCAGCGAACTGGACGGTTCCAGAGGAGGAACGGGTCAGAAGACCCTATCTTGCCATCTACTTTTTGTCCAGCGGAGGGTTCTATACGGTGCGGCTCATTCTTCTTCCGATTATCGAGCAGTTCCTTCTATTCCAGATCATCTACCTTCTCTGCGTGCTCTCGATGCTCACTAGCGACCTCGTCCGCAGTCCGGCCTACAAGATCATGCTGAGCCTCGCGTGCTTCGACATCCCGTCCGTCCTCGTCAACTCCATCGCCACCGGTGTCATGGGCTTCTTCGGAACCGTCTTCTGCGACTTCCCGCGCCTCATCTTCTTCTTCGGCGCCAACGGTTTCGGTCTCTGGCTCGGCTGCTCCATCTGCTGCATCAGTCTCGCCGTGTGTCGCATCAGCGAGATCAACACAACACTCAACATCTCCTGGATCTTCAGAAGCGCCTGGATGCACCTTCTCATGGTCGCCTTCTTCGTCGCTCCGGCCTACGGTGTCTTCCTCACGAAGCCAGTGATCTTCCGTCCCGAATACATGTCGTGGTTCTTCGATCCCGGGTTGGGACTGAATCCCGAATACTACGTGAATCTCAATCAGCCCATCAACAACGCCATCCTCACAGTCATCACACTGTCGCTTTACGCCTACCTTACCTCATTCATCGTCAGAAAAGGCAGCGGTCTCAACTCGCAACAGTTCTCGCGAACCCAGCGCATGTTCATCATCCAGGCGGCCATTCTGTGCTTCTTCCACTCGGTCACCTCCACTTTGTACGTCTACATGCAGTTCCTCTACTCTCCGGCATGGCTCATCGTCGTCGCACAGATCGGATGGCAGATCTGCACAGGTATGTTCGGTTTCATGTCCCGACCGCCTCACATTCACTCCTTCAGGCTCTCCCGGCGTCATCTACCTCATCTTCAACCGTAGCATCCGCTCCTCCGTCCTCAAAATGGTGTGCCCGAAGAGATTCCTTCCCGACAATCGTGTCTCTTACATCTCTGATAGTGCTCAACCTTAGCGTGTTTCCCAATAAACTCTTTGAATGTTATGCATAAACACTACCGACGTCACAGACCGCATTCCGTTCCCGCCGTCGCCCGGGAATTCCGGTCTCGCCCACAGTCTGAGTCGACACGTCTTCTGCCAGACATCGACAGATTCTGTTTGAAAACAAACGCCTTCGTCATTCTCATCACGATGTCCACGCCGACTAACTTCAACATGTCGCTGGTGTACGTTGCAATGAACGGCTTCGAGTTGAATCCGAACTTCTATGAATGCCCGTCGAACTGGTCGATGCCTGTGGAAGACCGTCCGAGAAGACCGATCATCGGAGCCTACTTTGCGACCAGTGGCACCATTCTTGTGGTAAAACTAGATTTTCGTTCGTCAGTTTCCTTCAGAAGACCTCTTTCAGATCTTGTACTCACTTTGCTTCTTCTCTCTGATAACCAGTGAAAAAGTCCGCACTCCCGCCGACAAGATCATGATCATCCTGGCGATTTCGGACATCCCGAGCCTTCTGGTCAACTCGGTATCCACCGGAATCATGGGATTCCGTGGAATCTCGTTCTGTGACTCTCCCCGACTGATTTTCTTCCTCGGTTGCAATGCGTTCGGATGGTGGCTCGGATGCTCCGTCGCCTGCATCGCTTTGGCTCTTTGCCGCATCAGTGAGGTCATCAGTAACCTGAATATCAGCTGGGTCTTCAAGACTTCCTTCCTGAACGTCTTCATCGTGTTCCTGATTGCCGTCCCCATTTACGGCGGTCTCTTCAACAAACCGGGCATCTTCCATCCCGAGTACATGTCGTGGTTCTTCGATCCGGGCCTCGGTTTCGATCCATCCTTCTACGTGAACGTGAATCAGCCGATAAACAACGGCGTCTCGACACTCATCACTCTATCCTTATACGCCTACCTGACCTTCTTCATGATCCGAAAAGGAAAAGGTCTGCAGTCGGATGTGTTCGCGAAGACGCAACGGCTAGTGATCCTTCAAGCAGCCATCATCTGCCTCTTCCACTCGATGACGTCCACTCTGTACGTCTACATGCAGTTCTTCTACTCTCCGGCATGGCTCATCGTGGTGGCTCAACTCGCGTGGCAGATGTGCACCGGCTCCGCGTGCATCATCTACCTGACACTGAATCGGACGATTCGCACTTCCGTGTTCAACATCATCTGTCCGAAGAGCTGGCATCCGGATAACCGCGTCTCATTTGCTTCGAACAACACTAATTAGTTATTGAATAGATGAATCATTTGATGCTCGGTGCTCTAATTCATATCACGAGATAACCTTTTCCCAGTGGAATACCATTCGAAAACAAGTGTGTCTAGTCGGTCGTTCCCATTCGTTCAGCTCGTTCTCATCACAAATGGCGTCGCCCACCAACTTCCACATGTCTCTCGCCTACGTAATCTTGAACAAATTCGAATTGAATCAGAACTTCTACAAGTGTCCGGCTAACTGGTCGAGCAGTGAGGAGGATCGAGTGAGACGGCCCTTCCTCGGGGTGTACTTCATGGCCAGTGGATGCATTCTTCTGGTTTGCTCTCATTTGAGCTTTCGGCTCATAACCGGAACGATTTCAGATTCTGTACATCCTTTGTTTCATTTCCATGTTGCAACGAGATCTGATGAAAACTCCCGCCTACAAGATCATGATCTGTTTGGCTCTGTGTGACATTCCGTCGATATTAGTGAACTCGATTGTCACCGGCTTCTTCGGATACTTCGGTCTCACCTTCTGTGACTACCCTCGGTTCATCTTCGTCTGCGGAGCCCACGGATTCGGTTTGTGGATGGGATGTTGCATCACGTGTATCACTTTGGCCCTTTGCCGAATCAGCGAAATGAACACTCGCCTCAACTTCAACTGGATCTTCCACAGCGCTTGGATGAACGTGATTTTGCTTTTGTTCTTTATCGCCCCAGTCTACGGTACCTACTTCAACAAGCCGATCCTTCTCCGTCCCGAGTTCATGTCCTGGTTTTACGACCCGGGCCTCGGACTCGATCCGGACTACTACGTGAACTTGAACATGTTCCGCAACAACGCCGGTTCAAGTGTCATCACGACTTCTCTGTACGCTTGTCTCATCTACTTCATGAAGCAGGAAGGAGCCGGAGCCACTTCGCAGCAAGTTTATCGGGCGCAGCGATCTGTGATGCTGCAGGCGGCATGCATCTGCTCCATGCATTCGTGCTGTTCTATGATGTACGTCTACATGCAGTTCTTCTACTCACCCGCATGGCTCATTGTCGGAGTTCAAGTTGGATGGCAGTTCAGCACAGGTTCGTCTTGAGAACATATTGAAGACGTTCGGGCCTTACAGGCTTTGTGAGTGTCATCTATCTGACGTTGAACAAGACGATCCGATCTTCCGTCGTCAACTTGGTCGTTCCGGATCAGTGCCGTCTTCAAGCTCAGAACCAAGTGCACATCTCTCATATCTCCTCCACTTTATGAAAGCAGATTCCGGAACTAGAATCTCTTCTGTTCGTGGATGATGAAGCAGTTTACATCACAGAATGAATCCTTCTGAGACGGATCTTTGTTTTTGGAATGCGCTCCCTGTCTGCACGGTCCCAATGGAATATCGGTTCGCTGAATGAAAAACAAGACTGTCTCGTCGGTTAGACCTCATTCCTCGTGTACGAGTTTGTCTGCCATGGCGTCGCCCACCAACTTCCACATGTCTCTCGCCTACGCATTATTGAATCGATTCGAGTTGAATCAGAAGTTCTACAAGTGTCCTTCTAACTGGTCGAGCAGTGAGGAGGATCGAGTGAGACGACCCTTCCTCGGGGTGTACTTCACAGCCAGTGGCTGCGTTCTTCTGGTTCACTCTCATTTGAGCTTTCGGTTCATAACCGGATCTGTTTCAGATTCTGTACATCCTTTGTTTCATTTCCATGTTGCAACGAGATCTGATGAAAACTCCCGCCTACAAGATCATGATCTGTTTGGCCTTGTGTGACATTCCATCGATACTCGTGAGCTCGATTGTCACAGGCCTCTTCGGATACTTCGGTCTCACCTTCTGTGACTACCCTCGGTTCATCTTCGTCTGCGGAGCTCACGGATTCGGTTTGTGGATGGGTTGCTCCATCACGTGCATCACATTGGCACTCTGCCGAATCAGCGAAATGAACACTCGCCTCAACTTCAACTGGATCTTTCACAGCGCTTGGATGAACTTGATATTGTTGTGCTTCTTCTTGGCCCCGTTTTATGGAATCTATTTCACGAAGCCCATCATATTCCGTCCCGAGTACATGTCCTGGTTCTTCGATCCGGGTTTCGGACTCGATCCGGACTACTACGTGAGCTTGAACCAGTTGTACAACAACGCGGGCACCAGTGTCATCACGACTGTTCTCTACGCATTGCTGATCTATTTCATGAAGAAGGAAGGAGACGGAGCCACTTCGCAGCAGATCTCTCGAACGAAACGCTCGGTGGTTTTCCAAGCGGCCGTCATTTGTTCGATGCATTCCGTCTGCGCCATGCTCTACGTCTACATGCAGTTCTTCTACTCGCCCGAATGGCTCATTGTCGGTGCTCAGATCGGATGGCAGTTCAGCACAGGTCACGTTCGACGGGGTTGCTCTTGAACCATTTCATGCCTCTTCAGGCTTCGTCAGCGTCGTCTACTTGACATTGAACCGCACGATCCGCGCATCAGTGGTGAAGATGATCGTTCCGAAGAAGCTACGCACGGAAAACCAAGTCTCTCATTTATCTTCGACTGTATAACCCTATTGAAAATACATAAAATCATTTATTTTTCACTTTGATTATTGTTTATTTCATTAGACCAAATTCGCGGAGATCACAGATCGAGGGATGTGACGTCTTCTTCTGAATGCAATCTGTGCATCCGGGTTATCGATTAAAAAACAGAAGATCAGTTGTTTTCGGAAGCTTTCGAACGCCGCGATCATCACAAAACTCGACGTGATTCCATGGGTCGACGCCAGGAATACGACGAGAAAATTGTTGAGAAATTGATTGTGATACTTGAATCCAATGGAGTAGGCGGCGTAGAGAAGAGGCACGATCAGAGTGAAAAGTGGAATGACGACTTGAAGGAACAACTTCAGAAACACCACATTCTGATTGCGGAACGTCGTCTGAGAGATGTTGCCGGACTGGAGTCTCTCGGCGGACAGCAGGAAGATGAGCATTGTGAAAAATACCACTTCCGAGATGATCGTCAGAATGAAAACGATGGCAGCAATGATGAGGAACGAGAGTTCGACGGCGAGCACAAAGACCGGAGCCGTTTGAATGGCGTGCGTGAGACATGGAAGACTCTGAAATGCACCTGGATTACAGGGAAACACGTAAGACGTCATTGCACCTGGAAAACCTCCTTCCTTGAAGTCTCCTGTTCCGGAATGTCAAACAATGAGAAGACGATTGCGAGAAGGACAAAGAAGTAGTGAGCAGCGAGCCACCAGAATCTGACTCTTCCCCACATATAACGAGGAGTTGCAAAGAGCACGTGGAGCCGCGCTTCGAAAAGAGCGACTGTCGAGACGCCCATCACTGGATTTCAGGTGGAATGCGAATTGAAGTAGGATGAGAAACTCACATGAAAAGGTAACTAGAAGAGTATATATCTGAAACAGAGTGCCAAGTTTCAGATTGTCCAGAATCCCCAGTGGAAATCCAGCCATTGCGGGAAGAAGGACACACGGCTCGACGAGCAAGTTCATCGCGTAATTGCACAGGACTGTTGCAGAATGTAGATGAATCAGATTGCATTTCAAAGAGTTCAGCACGTCGGGACACTTGTGAAGAAGACAGAAGAAGCCGTAAACATGGAGAGGCGTGGCGGTCAGCAAAAGGATCCGAAGAGAGAGCGCCAAACGATCGGAAGAGTCGGGGACAGCCGGAACGCATCGAGTCTCCATTTGAGGGAAAATGGAAACACACACAAACTTGTTAGAAGAGTGAGTAATTGGAAGTTCTTCATTCCACCTGTCTCTGATTCTTGCATGATTTTGAAGAAGGGGGTTGTGTTTATTCTTAGAAAAATATGGAATTGGAATTGGAAAAGAGATTCTTATTTGGTGTCAGCCTTCTCTTTCTCGAGACGATCGAAGTGCCCGTGTACTCCGAGCACGAGTGTCGTTCCTCCGTCGGCGACGATGTTCTGTCCGACGATTTAAGCGGACACCTTCCGGTCCGCCAGATACGCGATGACGTTGGCGATGTCGTTGGCGCGGCCGGCGAATCCGCACGGAATCACCGACGGCTCTTTTCCGACACTCTCGTAGAACTGAAATATGTGAAAAGATGAGGTTCGTATGATGGAATGAGGATGCTCACCGCTTTTCCAGCACCTTCCGGAGCGCTCGCTTCCACTTCGTGGAAGCCGGTCGCCACGAATCCAGGGTTCACAGAGTTCACTCTGACGCCGTCGGCGATCAGACTGATGGCACTGGCACGACTGTACTGGTCGAGAGCCGCCTTCGAGACGGCGTAGTAGGGAATGTTGGTGTACTGAAAGCTTTCGTTGTAACTGAAATGAGATGATCTTTTACTCACGGCGACTGGAAGTGCGATGATGCTCGAAACGTTGACGATATCTCCCTTGGCCTTGATGAGATGTGGACGGGCTTTCTGTGTCATGGCGATCACCGACTTCACGTTCAGCTCCATATCCTTGTCGTAGGTCTCGAGACTTTGAGTGATTCCCCAGCGGCCTTCCGAGTCGGGAATCGACGCGCCGGCGTTGTTGACGAGAATGTCCAGCTTCCCGAACGTCTTCACAGTTTCAGAGATCAGCAGGTCTTGGCTGTCCGATGAGGTGATATCGGCCGGGATGATCAGGAAGTTGGCTTCCGGAATTCCAGCATCCAGAAGCGTTTTACGTGTGTCTTGAAGACGTTGCTCGTTCCTGCCGGTCACTGTCACTTTGGCACCTTCTTGGGCGAATAAGAGTGCCGTCTCACGTCCGATTCCGAACGAAGATCCAGTGATCAGGGCGACTTTTCCAGCGAAACGAGACATGTAGACAGGAGCCGGAGAATATCGATAGAGGATACGCTTTTCTGAGCTTGGAGGACCCTTTCAGGCTTTTATAGAACCTGAAATGATGACAAAGCTCGTTTTTGAAAATGATGACAAAAGTGAGAGAGAACACGCGACGAGGAGTCGAATATCACTAGTCAGACCACCGAAACAACTACATTATTTGAGACGAAAAGAGAAGCAGGAAAACACATGTTTCCGTTTTGGAAGAGAACATTGGACGGGTGCCGTCTCTTAAGTTACCCCGCGCGCGGCGAGGCCTACCCGTCGAGAAAGTCCCAGCGCTTTCGACTTCTGGTGATTTCAATGGAATGTTAAAAAGGAGAATGGACTTTTTCGAGAAAATGACGGAACTAAACTCGATTTTTATGAGAGAGTAGAAATTGAAATGACCACACTAGAAATGAAACATGAAACACTGTAAAAAGAGAGGAAAAAGGAATGGAGAGCTGAAAATGAGAAAGCGAATATTTGTGGAATGACGGAGAGTGATGAGACGGGCGGGTCCCCAATAGCTGAAAATGACCTTTCTCACTTTGCATGGGTTGAAAAGTCAAAGCTTGGAGAACTTTTTCAGGCTTTTATAAAATCGGGAATGATGACAAAGCTCGTCTTTGAAAATGATGACAAAAGCGAGAGAGCACTAGAGGCGAGGAGGCGAATATCACTGGGGAGACTATCGAGACAACGTTGAACTTTTTGATTCCTCCCGTTGTCTGTGAGAAAGAGACGCAGAATGGCAGATTGCTTTCGTTTTGTGATTTGTTCCACACACTTTGAAGATGCGTGGTCTCTGCCTCGTTGAAAACTGTGTGTTGTTGCGCTGAAAGTCGGGGGGTTTCTGAAAACCACAAGGGAAATAAGTGTATCGTGGATTTCTGATTCGGCCGAATGATTCGATTGAGTGGGAAAGTATTCAGTCTTCCTTTTTTGTTCCGTAATGTCGGTGGGAATATAGGTTGAACAGTTTTATTTCTTTGCCAATCACAAGATGCTTAGGCGCTGGAGACGGGGGCTTGGTGAGCCTCCCAAGCGGCCCTCTTGTTCTCGACGAAGGCGGCGTAGGCGGCCTGATCGGCTGACGACTGC
Source organism: Caenorhabditis afra (assembly GCA_963570955.1). Classification (NCBI taxonomy): domain Eukaryota; kingdom Metazoa; phylum Nematoda; class Chromadorea; order Rhabditida; family Rhabditidae; genus Caenorhabditis; species Caenorhabditis afra. Next base: position 8,450,606 of record OY751536.1, on the reverse strand, counting down.
GTCTGGATGTAGACGTTGGTCTCCGCGTTGATATTGTCGAACAGAGCGCCGGCGGCCGTCTGGTTTCCTCTGGCGGCCTCGAGTTGAGTCCTGTACCTCTCTCCGATAGCGACGATTCCGGCGGCGGCCTCCGTGGAAAGTCCGGCCGCAGTGAGCTTCGCCTGGTAGTCTTCTGCTGGAAACCGAACAGTTGAAGGTGTGATCGGGAGGCAACTCACGGGAGAAGTGTCCAGCGCAGACGACGACAGCGGCGAGGAGAGAAACGGCAACGAAGAGCTTGGACATTATCTGAAAACGGAAAGTATTCGACGGAAATGAGACTTCGAGGACGTGCTTTTCGGTTCACCGTTCTCATTTTATACTACAGGATTGGAAAAAAGTAGGCGGAGTTTAGCTCCGGTTTTAGTTAGTTTTCCAATGGATCACCGCAATTAAAAATGGGATCGAGGGCGGGCTGAATCAACGGTGCCGATGAGTCAGTGGAAAATGCGAGTGGAAGCGATGTCTGTGAAATGATTCCATCGGCACAAATCGCAAGATTACGGAAATCGCATTCTCACTGAAAAACCTCATATTCTTTTTTTTATTTTTCAGAGTCTCTCCGGATGTGTTGTCGTGTGAATCGGGTCTATTTCTCTCAAACGATCCCTTTTGAAGAGGGAAAATAAGAAATTCCGGTAGGACGTGTGAATAAGAAGAATTGCGAGTGTTGAAGAGATCCCATGGAAACACATTGCAATGCTGGACAAGTTGTTGCAACCTGAAACAGTTACTGGCATTTCTATTCCCAACATTGGAGTGATTACATTGGTTGTAGTATCCGGTGGTGATCGAGTAGCAGTTGTAGACGGTCGGCAGGAAGAGCACAATCGTCGGAATGCTCACTTGAATGACGACCGCCTTGTGGAGCGTCATTTGCAACTTGAACGCTTGTCTCGACAACGTGCTCATTCGCCACAGATGCAGATGCAGTTTGACGACGAAGAAGAGTCCGGAGCCGAACACATGGATGGTGCCAACTGTGATGGTTCCGATCATGTAGCCCCAGTTAGAAGTCAGAACGAAGAAAGAATCGGTGATCGGAATGCACGGGTACTTATGTTGTAGCTCCCGAATTGCCGATTTCTGATCTGGCAGAAGCCACATGAACTGAGGAATCGCGTAAATTGCACAACAGGTGTAGCTGAAGACGTGAAAAAGGTATCGAAAACGTTTCCACGCGGGCGTTCCGAGAAATGTGTTGTAGCGGTACTCGAAGACAGTCAGAATGCTGACCGGCACCGTTGCAAACTGAAAGTGGGGCTGTTCAAGAAGAACATCGTTCAGAAAACATACCAGACTGAAACAGAACCAGGCTTGGATCTTCTGATCGACTCCCAGATATGTGAAGAGACCCAGTTGGCTTCCGGCAAATGCTGGAAACGCGTAGAACGGAGTGTTCAACGTGGAAAGGGCCAAGTCGAGAAGAACAGTCCAGAAATGCAAGTTGAGAAGAGGCATTTGAATCGTTTTCATTTGTTTTGGCGTCTTGAACAGAATACAATAACCGCCGAGCACGTGAATCGAAATCTCCAATAGAACGAGACGGTGAAGGAATCCTTTGAGGAAGGCAGGAGAGCCGATGAACGACTCGGGAGCACATTCGGAAGTTTGGCTCATTCTAGTTCTGCGGAAATGGAAATTAAAGAGTGGGATCAAGTGATCGAGAAACTTCTCGGAATGAGTGTGTAAACCTGATTACACCCTTGCAAGGTACTTTATCAAAGATTAGAGAGTGACAGCGCGACTATTTATGTTTTCACTCGGCAGCTCCGCTCGAGCCAGAAACACTGGGATATTTCGGTTTGAGCGATGCGGCTGAAATCAAACGAAGCACGTAGTCTCGGTACGGCTGATGGATGAAGATGAGAGCGAGCGTCGATGAAATGCCGTGGAAGCACGCGGCAATGCAGCACAGATTGTTAAACGCTGCAACATGTCATCTTCTCTTTCTAGGTGCTCAGATAGCGGTTACCTTGATTGTGGTATCCCGACACTACCGAGTATCCGTCGTAGAATATCGGAGCAGCGATGACAAGCATCGGGATCGCCACCTGAACTGCGACAGCTTTTTGGAACTTGATTTGAAGCTCGTAGGATTGTTTGGACAGATATTTCAAATTTTTGAGATACAAATGAAGTTTGACAATGAAGTACAATCCAGTTGACAGCTCGTAGAAGGTGCCGATGGAGATCATTGTTAGCATGTAGGTTCCGTCCAAAGTGATTACGAGAAACGAGTTATTTGTGAGCGGGAGACACGGAAGTAGCGTGAGAGCCTCGCGGAGAGCCGATTCTTGGTTCGGCAGAAGCCACGTCAGCTGGGGAATGGTGTAGAGGAGACAGGCGACGTAGATCGGAGCATGGTAGAGGTAGCGGATGCGATTCCACGTGGCAGTGCCCATAAATGCGTTGTAGCGATGTTCAAAGATACCGATGATGCTGACTGGAGTGCAGGCGAACTGGAAAAAGGAAGCGAGTCGAGGATTCACTGGCTCGTGATCACCAGTGTAATTGCGAACCACGCTTGAAACCGCGCGTCAATTTGAATAGTAGTGAAAACACCGACGAGGTTCGCACCGAGAACGGGAAACGTGAGCACGGGAGTTACGAGAAGACTCAGGGTGACATCGAGGGTTGCCGTCCAAAAGTGCAGGTTTAAAAGCGGCCATTTAACAGAACTCATGACTTCTGGAGTCTTGAACAGAATGCAATAGGCTCCGAATACATGGATCGGGAGCTCGAAGAGAGCCAAGAGATGTAGAAACTTGACGAAGAATTGAGGAGAAGCTAGCAATGATTCCTGCTGACAGACTGACGAGGACGAGTTCATGAAGAAGAGGAAAAGTTCGTTTCGAGCTCCGATCTCCGACAAAGAACGAGACTGGGGAACAATGAGCAAATCATTCCGGGAACATATCCAATTGTTCCCGACTTAGTTTCCTCTCACACTATGTTTTCCTTGGAACAAACTGAAAAGTTTTCAGTCAAAACACTGCCGATTCACCAAATACAAGGAAGATAATGTTCCGCATTGAAAAGCGTCAACTTTTACAGAGTTCGATTGGTCCAACTCTGTCAAATTTCATTTTCAGTCACCTTCGGCTCCGGATAATACGTATTACATTAAGTATCATGGGCGCGAGAAAAACAAGGCATGCAGGTTTGAATGCAGACTCAGAAGAGAAAACTTCGTACTTCATCTCGCGCAGCTCTCGATTCAGAAGCACCATCGAGAGTGCAAGAAAGACGAAGACTTGGGTCGAAATGAATCCGCCGAAGGGGATGGCGAGAAGCTTTCACTCGAGGAAGGCGATGACGATGTTCGCCTCCGAGACCTGATGATGTGACGGAAGTAGTGGCATCGGTGGGAGGATCCGAGCAGCATCGAGAATCTCGTAGATCACAATCAGACTGTTGCCAACCCCTGGAAAACAGTGTTATTCGAGAGAGGTTTAATGTTGCGAGGGAACATGCATCGCATGAGAACAACAATGAAAACGGCCTGAAACGATTGATCCACATCGAAATCCGTCAAAAGACCGAGAGAATATCCGGCGATTTGCGGGAACAGAACAAACGTCACTACGGGGGAAATAAGAAGAAGAGGTTAATTGAACACTTCTAACAAGGATCAATGGGATCGCTGAGATGTGCGGATGTCTGTAGTTACCGGAGTGACTCGATTCAAGATTGGGTGTTGGTTTTTCTTCCGTCCGAATATCTCTCGAACTCGTCTCCGGAACGTCGGAACGAAGTAGAAAAGAGCCAGCGGATCGAAAACGGGGAAGAAGGAGAGGGCGATGGAGGAGGCCCAAAGGGTCCACCTCCCGCAGTCGATCATGAAAACCGGCTGATACCAGACGATGGCACACGGCAGAGAGCTGACGATCATCGGGATCGTCGCCTGTGCCACCAACGCCTTCATCAACTGTTTCTGGAACTGCCGAGTCGTCTTGCTCGTCGTTGAATTCAAGCTATTTAGCCTTCGCACGATTAGTGTTCCGAGAATGAAGTAGATGATAATGGAGTCCACCGAGATGAAAGAGACGATAGTCATTCCGATCCATGACTTGTTCACGGCTTCTCGACTCCCTTCACGATAAAGAACAACGATGATGTTGAAGTCTCGCACGTCTTCATCGAAAGCCTCTCGGAAACTCGACTCGATGTAGTCGTGCCGTTCGGCGTCGGCGATTGCGAAGACGTAGCACGCCGGGAAGAAAACGAACTCTCGCGATGAAACGAGCAGGACCATACTCACCAAGAACCACATTCCCATTATGAAAAGACTATAGATGATGGTGAGGATCAAACCATAGGGAACAAACCATCGGGCGAGAAACTTATTGCTGAAACGAGTTCATCGATAAGAGAAGTCGGTGGAGAACGAAACAGACGAGAATATGGCAAAGAATCGGTTAACAAAGTGGGAGTGCAGAATGGCGTATGCAGCTGGAATGAAGCTACAACGAACTGACAGCATCACCTGTCCAATTTCCGAATTCTGAAATACACTTTGAAATTGCTGAATTCCCGAAACCCGTCCCACTTTTTCGAAAATCCCATCGGATATGAATACGGAGAAGGCGTAACGGTAGTCGTGACAACACTGAATATGAGCATTCATTCAAACATTCGCCTATTCGGAGACTCTTACCACTGGAACGAAGATGTCGCCGGCAGTACTCATCAAGTTGTAGAAAGCGAAATAGACATGAAGATAACGATATTGGCCCAGTTTCAGTTTCGCATCGTTTTGAAGAATGTAGATGAACAAGAAGTTGACAAAGACCGAACCGGCGGCTGAGATTTTGTGGTGGGGCCAATTGATGTACATATTGAGATGCCAATGAACAGAAAGTTGAACTGATTCTAGAAGCACTGATGGATGCCAATTACAGACTCATTAGCTTCGGTGCAGTTGGGAAATGCAAAGCGGATGACATTTAATTTCCGGTTTATTTAGAGAACTCATTCGATAACAACGGATGATATTGTCGTTTCGTTGTTTTCAATAACACTTCGTGAAGCGGAGGCGTCCGAAGTACGGACAAGAACGACGTGAAATTGTGACAGAATAGAATAAAGTGGTGAACAACAACGTCTCAATAAGGATTAATTAGTGTCTTGATCGCCGAATGATATTCCGTTGTGATGATGTTTCCGAAGTTCGCACCAGCACAGTCGGAACGTTTCGGAGAAAATCGGTCGAAAATAGACGAAAACTACGAAATCGCAAAAAGTATTTCGTCCGAGGCAAAGTACGGAGTTGGGTTCGGCGGACTGCAACGCTCCGCATCTTGGCAACAAAACGACGAACGGACGACGGACCTTAATAGTTAGATCCCCCTCCCTTGTTCTGAAGACGCTCTTGAAGAAAACCGTGACAACTACAGTGTCACGATAACTGTAGTGTCACGATTGACAAGTAACTTCTCTCTTCAGATATCCCCCGTCTTTGCTATTTAGGTATCAGAACTGAACAAGTGCTTCTCTTTTTTTTTGTTCTTTTATCTTTTTCTTTTTTGCTTATCGAAAATCCATTAATTCAATCTCGAAAAGACTAAAAAAGCGACTGAAAACCAGAAGAATCAAATGAGACAACACACATCGCTTTCGAAGAAAAAACCAAAAGACTAATAAGTAGGTGTTCGTCACTCAATGTTTTTCCTTTCGCTCTGATTCGAAATTTCAAGAAAAGGTGGCTTTTCCCGATGCCCCTCGAGTCAAATTTTGGTCGTCGATCCTCGCGCACTTCTCCTCGTGATGCTTCTCGGACTGCGATGCAGAACGATCGGAACGAGAGAGAAAATGAAATCACGGTACGGTTTGTGAATGAAGATCGTTGCCAGTGTCGAAGATATTCCGTGGAAACAAATCGCAATGCAATCCAGATTATTGATCGCTGAAACTGTGTGTTTCGGGTTCCCAAGGGCATTGGTGAGCCGTACCTTGGTTGTGGTACCTCCAAACCACCGAGTAGCCATTGTAGCATATGGGAAGGAGTAGAACGAGGACAGGAATGGCCACTTGGATCGCCACCGCTCTGTGGAATTGCATTTGTAACTGGTAGGTGTGTTTCGACAACACTTGCTCTTTCCACAAGTGCAAATGGAGTTTGACGATGAAGAACAGGGAACACGCGCATAGCAGCACTGATCCGGACGTCCGTACACCTCCGAGGTACCACCAATCGACAGCCATTATCAGGAAAGAGCCGTCGGTTTGAATGCAGGGATGAGCTTTCCGGATCTCTCGGAGAGCCCACTGTTGCTCGGGGAACAACCATGTCAGCTGTGGAACCGTGTACAATGCACACGAAATGTAGCCTCCTGCATAGTAAGCGTAACGGAATTTGTTCCACAAAGGTCCACCGAGAAATGTGTTGTAGCGATGCTCGAAGACGCAACTGGTGCTGAAAGCGACGGATGCGAACTGAAATATCATGGTGATTGTGGGGAAGTTTGAAGAGAAAACGACGAACGAGTGTGAGTGTCGCCCAGGCGAGAATTTGCGGATCGACACCGAGACGGGCGAAAACACCGAGAAATTTGGCTGAAAACGAAGGCCACGCCGTCATTGGAACACTCAACGTGGACATGGAGAAGTCGAGAAGAACGGTCCACAAGTAGACGTTGAAGAACGGCCACTGCACGGATCTCATCTCGATCGGCGTCTTGAACAGAATACAGTAACCGCCCAGCATGTGAATCGGCACTTCGAAAAGGGACAGAAAGTGCAGAATAGAGACGAATGTTCGAGGGGAAGCGAGAAACGACGCCGTCGCGCAGTCAGGTGACGTCTCGTTCATGTGAGATGAGAAATGAAGACACAGAAGATCAAGTCTTCGGTAACATATTGTTTTTCTTTTCGAGAAACTCGCCCCTAATTACGGATAGTCGTCAAAATACGCATTAAAGTTGCCTCGATGCCCACATGCTTCTTTTTGCACGACTTGCAAAAAAAATACTCGAAAGGAAGCGGACTTTGTTCTGTAGGCGATGCTCACCGGGGGACCCGTGTCACGGGTGGGTCATCTTAAATGGAACATGCACATGCGGTGACTGAAAACGTATGAATCCGAGTCGAATCTTCAGAAGACGTATCATCTCTAATGGCGTCACTTGTTCACATCAACTTTAATCACTCCACTCCACAATTGCCTCTTGTTGCTGAGTAATCCAGTGAGATTGCCTTTGGCAGACATCCTCTGAACTCGGCACTCTCGAGCAACAAGCACGTATTTGAGTGACGGCTAGACGCTCCTAATGGTACCTCCCAAGGGCGCTCCTCGTCTCCAATAACACCCACTTTCAGTCGACATTAGTATATCCAGCTGGCCGCTCATGTTCGACTACCAGTTCTCCTTCCTCTACAGCCTTCTTCACGGTTTCCGCCCCAATCCAAAGTACTACACGTGCTCCAACGACTCCTATGTGATAAGTGTCCCTCACCCACTTCTTGGCACCTACTACCTGAGCAGCGGCATCATACTCATCACTCTCTACACGATTTGCGCGGTCGCAATCGCCAAACACGAGCTGATGCGGACGCCCGCCTACAAGATAATGCTCGTGTTGGCTGTGTACGACATCGTCTCCCTGTTCATCAACTCGATCGCCACAGGCATCTTGGGCCTCCTCGGCACCACCTTCTGTGAGCACCAGCAGCTCTTCTTCACAATCGGAGCATTCGCTCTCTGGTCGTGGCTCGGCAGCTGCATCACGTGCATCACTTTGGCTGTAAACCGGTGTGCCGACCTGAATCCGAGTCTGAAGTTGTGGGTGATGTTCGATGGGAAGAGGATCTACGCGTGGATTGCTGTCTTCATCTTGTACGGATTCTACGGGTTTCTCTTCTCGAAGCCGATCATTTTTCACTCTCAATTCATGTCCTGGTTCTTCGATCCACTGATAGGAACTGATGTGAGTTCTGTGTTCTCTCTATGAATCGTCTGGAAATGTTCCAGGCGAGTTTGTATTCCAACTATCTTCAAGCCACGAACAACATGATCGTTTCCTCGTCCACCATCGTCTTGTATTTCTACCTCTGTTTCACAATCGTTCAGAAGTCCAGACTTGGAAATGTGAACGGAGCCTCGACAAAGTTCTCGAAGATTGAAAAACAGGTATTTTTGTACTTCCATCATGACGTGGCACTACCATTTCTGCCGTTTAGTTGATCCTCCAGTCGGTTCTGATCTGCTCTTGCCACACTGTCGCCACGTTCATCTACGTCTACATGCAGTTCTTCGCCTCGCCTCTCTTCCTCATTCTCGTTGCTCAAATCGGGTGGCAGTTCTGCAACAGTGAGTTTTTCCAGACGTTTCCTCAACGATGACTGCTTCGTAGGCTCCGTGTGTCTCGTCTATTTGACAGTGAACAAAACGATCCGAACCGCGGTCATCTGCTTGTTCTGGCCCGAGTACGCGAAGCGACAAGTCAGCGTCTCGTTCATTTCCGGAGATCCCGTACCGCCGTGAATCATCCTCTCCTTTCTCGATAAAAATTTGATATTTTCCAACAAAAAAAGGAAAAATTGTCGAGCTCATTCCGTGTTCTCTGGGCGTAGCCTCGTTAGTCTCAATTGAGACCATCGAACACTAGAAAGGAGTATAAAAGTGGGGCTGTAATCGTCTGGAAGTGAACAAGAAGAAGAAGAAGAAGATGTCGGACTACGAGATGTCGCTGCTCCACGCGCTTCTCCACGACTTCCGACCGAACCCCGTCTACTATTCGTGCTCGAACGTCTCTCCGGTAGTCAGTGTGAAGAGCCCGTACCTCGGCGGCTACTTCCTAATCAGTGGGTGTCTCTTCATCACTCTCTACGTCATCTGTCTCTCGGCGATTCTGAGAAGCGATAGAATGAGGACGTCTTCGTACAAAATCATGGCAGTTCTCGCCGTCTACGACATCGTTTCCCTGTCCACCAACTCAGTGGCCACCGGATATTTCGCCATAAACGGACTCACTTTCTGCGAGAACCGTTTGCTTTTCTTCGTTATCGGAGCATTCGCCCTGGGCTCGTGGCTCGGCAGCTGCATCACTTCGATCACTCTGGCCATAAACCGGTGTTGTGACCTGAATCCACAAGCCCATTTGTGGGTTATGTTCGAAGGGAAACGGATCTACGCCTTCATCGCGGCGTTCGTGATCTACGGCCTCTACGGAACATTTCTCTCGAAGCCAGTTATCTTCCATTCACAATTCGTGTCTTGGTTCTTCGATCCGCTGGTAGGCAACGACGTGAGTCATCTTCACTCATTCTTCTATGAGATAGACAATTTCAGCCCGCTTTCTACTCGAACATTCTTCATTCTTCCAACAATATTGTGGTCTCTCTGGTCACTATTGCCCTTTATTTCTACATCTGTGTCACAATAATCAGTCAGTCTCATTTAGGAGAGTCGATGAAGTTCTCGAAAACTCAAAAGCAGGTAGCAGTCATCGCTTTTCAAGTGGCCCCACTCGTCATTAAACGCTTCCAGATCATCCTCCAGTCGGTGCTCATCTGCTTCTGTCACACGTTCGCCACGTTCATCTACGTCTACATGCAGTTCTTTCCGGCTCCCCTCCCTCTCATTCTGACGGCTCAATTCGGATGGCAGTTCTGTAACAGCTCCATGTGCCTCATCTACCTGACCGTCAATCGAACCGTCCGCAATTCCGTTCTCGAAATGTTCTGCTCGAAATCCGTACAGCGACAGACGAGCGTGTCCCATTTGAGTCTTTGAAGAGCGTCGTCTGTTGACGGGGCGCGCGTCCCAGAAGACCAGAAGACGTGTCCACTTGCTTCTCCTTTCTGTCTGCTCCCACCCTTTATTACTTCATCTTCTCTCTTGTAAACAGCGGCTCCTCAATGAATTTGTCCACCTACATCGTGACCGACTTCCAAATGTCGCTGACTTTCATGATTCTGAATGGTTTTCAAGTGAATCGCGACTACTACGAGTGTCCGAGTGACGCTTCCTTGAGACCGCCGGGGGTTCCGAGGCCTTACTGGGGCCTCTACTTCGTTGTCAGCGGCATTTTCATCCTTGTGAGCCTCGAAAAAGAATTGCGACGGCTCTCCAATATCCACTTTCAGATGCTGTATGTGCCATGCCAAATTGCAATCGCCACAAGTGTTCTCATGAAATCTCCGGCTTACAAAACGATGCTGCTGCTGGGATTCTACGACATTTCCTCCGTTCTCATTCATTCCATCGCCAACGGCGTGCTCGGGTTCTTCGGTGTCGCCTTCTGCAACTTTCCCCGTCTCATTCTGATTCTTGGAAGCATCGGATACGGCTCGTGGATGGGTTGCTGCATCACAAGCATGACTCTGGCCGTGATCCGCATCTGTGACATGAGTCCCAATCTGAAACTGAAGAAATGGTTCGCTGGCGACAAAATCTACTTCTTCTTGGTGCTCTTCTGGGCCTACGGGCTCTACGCGGCGTTTCTCTCGAAGCCCGTCGTCTTCACTCCCGTCTACATGTCCTGGTTTTTCGATCCCGGCGTCGGGAAAGATGTCGGCAACCCCTAAAACATAATAATCGAACTATTCATAATCTGAAAATTGCAGCCTGCTCTTTACGTGAACCTCGCCCACACCTTCAACAACATTCTGATGACAGTCTTCACCACAGTATTCTACGGCTACCTTGCCTACCTCGTCCTTCAGAAGTCGACTGCCACGTCAACAAACCGACTCACGAAATATCAGACTACCGTGCGGCTTCTGACACCGATTCCAGAAAGGAAACACGCATTCAGGTGCTCCTCCAAACGTTCTTCTTCTGCATCTTCCACGCCATCGGCTCGTGCTTGTACGCCTACATGCAGTTCGTCGCTGCCCCAGAATACCTGATTCTCGTCGGACAAATTTCGTGGCAAAGCTGCTCGGGTAACTTTGTTTTCTCCATTTCTGACAGCGTTCTCTATGCGCAGGTTCTGTTTGTTTGGTCTATTTGACGCTGAATCGAACGATTCGGAGGTCGGTGGTCCGATTGATTTGTCCCAAAAGTATCGCCAACGGCAACCAGGTGTCCGTAATTCTGTCGATCGATAGTCCGATCCACGGCATGTACCTGACCTAGTCATCGGGTTTGTCTCATCAAAAATCAACCGATAGCAAACATCTGACGACAACTTCCCGGGGGACTGTATCGCTTCACGGAAACATAATCCCATTCGTATACATGAATGAGTGTCTGAACAACAACCGGATTCTCGGCATTGTTGAGCCATGTCTGACTACGAGATGTCGCTGTTCTATGTCATCAAGAACGGATTCGAGCTGAATCAGGACTACTACAAGTGTCCGGACAACGAGACTCAGTGGAAGAAGAGTGTGAAGAGGCCCGTGTCCGGGAGCTACTTTATCGGATCCACAACCGTCATTGTGGTCAGTCGTCGTTCCTTTCTTTCCTCTTTCCCCCCAACGATCGGTTCTTCCAGGCCTTCTACGTCATCTGTCTTGTCGTCATCGCTTCCAGTGACCGCATCAAAACGTCCGCTTACAAGATGATGATCGTGCTCGGCGTCATGGACATCATCTGTCTTCTGAGTGCCGGTGGAGCCGAAGGAGTGCTCTCGATCCTTGGAGCAACTCTCTGCACGTATCCTTTCTCGACGTTCGCCACTGGAAGTTTCTGTCTGGGCTCGTGGCTCGGCAGCTGCGTCTCAAGCATTGTACTGGCCGCGATACGCGTCTGCGACCTGAATCCCAAGATGAAACTGAAAGGACTCATCGACGGGAGTGCCATCTACGTCATCATTGTGCTCATTTCGCTTTACGCTTTCTACGGCGGCTTCTTCACGAATCCCTGCTTCTTCAGTCCCGAGCACGGCTACTGGCTCTTCGATCCGCAGTTGGGGAAGGATGTGAGTTTGGGGTTGGAAATGAATAGAAGACGTCTTCACATTCAGCCGAGCTTGTACGAGAGCTACATCCACAGCCTCAACAACCTCTTCATGGCCGGCTCGACATCGATGATCTACGGCTACCTGGCCTTCCTGGTCCGGAAACAGGCGGTGCTCGCCAACTCGGCAGACTCGACGTGCACGAAGAGACGCATCTTCCTGCAGTGCTTCTTCCTCTGCTTCTTCCACATCGTCACTTCTCTCCTCTACATCTACATGCAATACTTCTACTCGCCCCTCATCCTCAACTTCATCGCATCCATCAGTCTCCAGATCAGCAACGGTATCCTCCGTTTTATCAACCGTTCTCGAGAGAGCTCTTCAGGTTCCGCTTGTTTTGTCTACATCGTTCTCAACAAAACAATCCGGAAATCGGTGGCCGCTCTCGTGCTCCCGAAGGCCCTGATCAGAAACAACAAGACGTCGGTGGCCATCAACATGACTTCACAGCAGAGATCATCCCATGCCGAATAGCAGACTGTCCAATCGATAACAGGCCCTGGCCCTGGCCCTGGCCCTGGCCCTGGCCCTGGCCCTGGCCCTGGCCCTGGCCCTGGCCCTGGCCCTGGCCCTGGCCCTGGCCCTGGCCCTGGCCCTGGCCCTGGCCCTGGCCCTGGCCCTGGCCCTGGCCCTGGCCCTGGCCCTGGCCCTGGCCCTGGCCCTGGCCCTGGCCCTGGCCCTGGCCCTGGCCCTGGCCCTGGCCCTGGCCCTGGCCCTGGCCCTGGCCCTGGCCCTGGCCCTGGCCCTGGCCCTGGCCCTGGCCCTGGCCCTGGCCCTGGCCCTGGCCCTGGCCCTGGCCCTGGCCCTGGCCCTGGCCCTGGCCCTGGCCCTGGCCCTGGCCCTGGCCCTGGCCCTGGCCCTGGCCCTGGCCCTGGCCCTGGCCCTGGCCCTGGCCCTGGCCCTGGCCCTGGCCCTGGCCCTGGCCCTGGCCCTGGCCCTGGCCCTGGCCCTGGCCCTGGCCCTGGCCCTGGCCCTGGCCCTGGCCCTGGCCCTGGCCCTGGCCCTGGCCCTGGCCCTGGCCCTGGCCCTGGCCCTGGCCCTGGCCCTGGCCCTGGCCCTGGCCCTGGCCCTGGCCCTGGCCCTGGCCCTGGCCCTGGCCCTGGCCCTGGCCCTGGCCCTGGCCCTGGCCCTGGCCCTGGCCCTGGCCCTGGCCCTGGCCCTGGCCCTGGCCCTGGCCCTGGCCCTGGCCCTGGCCCTGGCCCTGGCCCTGGCCCTGGCCCTGGCCCTGGCCCTGGCCCTGGCCCTGGCCCTGGCCCTGGCCCTGGCCCTGGCCCTGGCCCTGGCCCTGGCCCTGGCCCTGGCCCTGGCCCTGGCCCTGGCCCTGGCCCTGGCCCTGGCCCTGGCCCTGGCCCAATATTCATTTTTTTCATGTTTGGCAATTTGATTCCGATACTCTGCCGAAAAGCACCATTCTCGCTTTTTTATTCGATTTTGACCTAATAAAACGAATCGACCCGAATTAGACTTTTGTGATGGTCACCACCACGAGAGAAGCCGATGATGATCTTTTCGAACAGCCCAGAACCGATTTGACGGTGCTCCGATACTGTGAACTCATCGCGTAGCACATCGGAAAGTGGATGGAGCAGTTCAAAATCAAGAGTGTGAAAAACAAGACTGTCAGTTCAGTTATCAGAGTTCTGAAATTCCACAAAGTAAACTGTGTAGTAGAAATGAATGCTTACAAAACAAGAGGTCCCGAATCGAAAAAGGTCCATTCCGAGATGTTGGATATTCCGACGGGAGCCTCTCCGAGTGCGTACAATACTGCCATCCACGCAATCAGTTTCGTCGTCCGATCCTCTCTCCCCGTATTTGCACTTTGCAGTTTTTCCCGTCTTCTCGTCGCTTTCCGCAGCTCGGAAATCAGAAGAGCCGCTAGAATTGGGTAAATAAACGAGGGAGCCACTCTGCAAGATCCGTCGAGAAGCAGAAAAGTCTTCAGGATTCGGTCATGGTAGTCGTCGAAAAAAGGATTGAGACCGAGGTCATACTGGGCGAAAGAGGAGTTCGGAGGGAAGTTTGTGCATCTGGAATGAGAAAGAAGATGTCAAACAGCTGGATCACGTCTTCACCTTTCGTCGGGAACCCAGTCATCGTACCGCACGATGCAAGTCCTTCCCCATTGAAGACTGCTCACAAGACAACTCACGAACATGGCCGCGAACGTCAGTTTCATGCTCACCGTTGGCTTCATGAGCCACTGAAATCGGTTCTTCTCGGCGAACTTTACGATGAGAACACGAAAAAGAGTCAGAAAGACGCCGAGCCACGCGGAAAGACGACGGAAAACGTCTTGAGCCGCTTCGTAGATCCACTTGTAAAGGATTTCGAACCACGTCATTCGCGGAAGACTGGAGACGTTAAGATGACGTTCGGAAGTGCAAACCCACATACCATTCAATGTCGTCAGGTTGCAGTATGAAACTCACGCTGTCATGAACATAGAAGAACATGTAGAAGAAGTCGCTGAATGCGATTCCCATCAGTAAGATGTTCGTGGCATTCCATCGCATCGACTTTTGACCCAGAATGAACAAGTGGAATAGGTTGGAGAGGAGTGCGAGGACGGCGAGAGCCAGTTGGAAATAAAAGATCCAGGGATCGATCTTTCTGAACACTTCGATCACTGTGATCATCAGAAGACGCGTGTCGTCGTCCATTTCGTGACGTGGAATCGGGAACTAGAAGACGTGTTTTTGGGTGTTGTGTGAGACAACTAACTGCGTTCCAGATAATTCCAGTGATCTCGTTATGTTCGGCGATTTCCGGCTCTTTTATTCTTGAGAACGGAACAAGAAGGATGTACTCGTTTATTTCCATTTTCAGCTAAAATTTAGACGAGAAAGCGACGACTGATGAGTTAGAAGAACAGCCGCAAGTCGATGTCCGGAATCGAGGCGCACGTCACTTGGCTGCTGTTCCTGAAAAAGAAACTGTCAGAATTGGATTCTGCTTCAGGAGAAGACGACTCACAAATCGAACATGTTCGAATTGATTGAATTGATGATATCCGTATTCATGCAGAAAATCTTGGCAAGCTTGACGCGACGGATCGCGTCGATTTGGGTGGCAGTGAATCCGGTGGTGCCCGACACCTGGTTCTCGTAGTAGAAGCGGTCGCCGGTCTTGAGCGCTCTGAATTGCTCGGCGACGATCCAGGAGGCAGTCGGGCCGAGCTGGCCTCCCGACAGAGGGGTCTCCATCACGATGCCCGAGTAAAGATCGATGTCGGCCGGGTCGGCGTAGACGGTTTTCAGGGCGGCCAGGTTGGCGGCGGAGAAGGTGGAGGACAGATCGTTCCACGTGGAGACCGCGGGCAGACCGACGAGATTACGGTATCTGACGTAGGGAAGGAGTCCGACGTCGCGGCCTCTCATGATGTTCACGGCGATCAGATCCACTCCGGACGCGTTCTGTCCGCGGATTTCGAAGAGCTGGTTGCGGATCGGGAACGAGAAGTATCTGTCGACCTGCATGGCGGCCGTCTTGATCAGACCCATCAGCATCGTTTCCCAGCCGCCGAGACTCTTCTGGTAGACCTGGTCCGAGTAGAAGATGTTGTATCCGAGATCGTAGGCGCCCAGAGACTTGTTCGTCGCGTCCTGGCGGGCAAAGTCTTGTCTCGACTGGCTGTGTCCGAATCGGAACGCCGCGGCGGCGAACTCTGCACTCAACGCGGCGCTCATCGAAGTGTTGTAGCCCTTGAAAGTGCCGGTCCCGGGGATCATCGGTTTCAGATTGAAGTCCGTCAGGTACTTGTCGGTCAGCAACTTCGGAAGGTACTCGTTGTAAACGATGTGCTGCCATTGAGCAACCATGATCTTTCGGGTGAACTGATAGAGTTGCTCGTCGTTCCATGAGGGCTGAGCAGCCTTCGCCATGACCGCCAGACGGTTGTGCTCCTTGATGAAGACGGTGTGGACTGAAAAGAAGCTGTCAGATTGGGAAGGAGAGGACTGGATGGCTCACGAGGCAAGAGTCCCGGATGGAGGCAATTTCTGAAGTCGCCCGCAGTGAAGCAGTAGTACGGATTCTTGGATTGGCAGTTGGTGTCATTCGGATTCTGCGGCGGAAGAACGTAGCCCATTCCAGTGTACGTCTTCAGAAGACCGTTCGAGAAGCTTCTCACAGTGCGAGCTTCACAATCCGAAGATCCGTAGACAGCCGACATGTCGAGGTAGTGACTGTTCTGATCGATTTGGGTGCGCACTCCGAAGCCCGACTGTCCGTTGAGAGCACGAGTCAGACGAATGCAACGGGCCTCTGTCTTGGAGACCGGCAGGAAGTACTTATCGTCCGCTGGAGCCGGAATCGGAGCACAGTTCGAGGAGACGGTGGTCGGAGAAGAGCACGCCGTGCAGTTGAGACTCGATCCGTCCTTGGCAGTCGAGGAGGGCATGAAGATGATGTCGTGCGCGATGAACTGTCCGATCTGCATGTGGAGATGGTTGACGGTGGGCGAGAAGTTCGGTGTGGAGCCCTCGTCGTGGAGCTTGTTGGAGACGAGACGGGTGGAAGGGAGCACAGATCCGGTCACGGAAAGATTCCGGATGGCTTGAAGTCCATCTGAATAGCTGGTAGTGCCCAGAAGACGTCTGACAGGAGTGACCGAGTTGGCCTGAGTGGCGACGGCGCGATTGTTGCAGTAGCCGGTGATGGATCGGATGGAGTTGTGCACTGGATCCGAGCAACTCTTCGGAGGGCCTTGACATGTCTGATTGGACACCGGGTTCGAGTAGTCAGAAGACGTCGCCTCTCCGGATCCTCTCTTCTTCCTCTTCGAGTCGTTGTCGCCGTCGTCTCCTCCTCTGCCGCCTCCGTCGCCACCACGACCGCCTCCACCTCCTCCTCTTCTCTTCACTCTCACCAGAGCAACAAACTCGTGCTCTCCTTCGTACTCCTGAATGTCTCGCTTCTTCCTCGCATCGTTATTCCCAATATTGAGCTCCGCGAGCACCTCGTTCGCATCGTCGAGAATCGAAATTCCGTACTTGGAGACAAGGATCTGAGTGGCCGCCTCGAGAACGTCGCCGGTAAACTGAAGCTTCTTCGAGTCGGCGTTGGCGATTTGAGAAGAGACGATCTGTCCGTCGGCCACCGATTGTTCGCTGGAAGCGGCCGAGTCGACACTGTTCAGCGCGTCGAAGAGAGCGTCCTCGACGATCTGCCGAGTCGTATCGTTGACGGCGCTCCACGAGCAGCCGATCAGGAAGCAGCAGCCGAACAAGAAGGCCCGAGTTGTCCGCATTTCGACGGAAAGTATGGAGATGCACAGTCTCGTCGAGCATTCTTTATACTAGTCGAGAATGCCGACCCCAACATCAGTGTCCAATGTGTTGGCTCAGCTGCGACTTGTGCTCTTGGCCCCCCACGCAAAAAGGAAGTCGAGACCACACGTTGAGTGCTTGACTCATTTCTGGATGGAGTGTGGAGGATGCGTGGGCCAAATGGGTACAATGAACGAGGAAAAGTCGAACGGGATTTACATCAAAGATCGTCAAAAACTACAGCTAAAGCGAGCTTGTCTGAAATGCAAATCCGCCTTCGTTTTCTCCTTTCGCTCATCCTTTCTCACCCCACTTGTCTCACCAAAAACCCCCCCGTTTCGCCGTCAACAAGGAGCTCTTCTTTTCTTTCTCACAAGACCGCTGCACTCTTCGTGCTCTAATTATAAAGGTGCTCTGCACTTTCTCTTCGTCTTTTCAATAGAATCACGTCTTCTGCCGCTGCTGCTAGGGGCTCCGCGAGCAAACGAAAAGAGCAATGAGGGGAGAAGAAGAGAGAGTGTGTGTGTGCATGTGTCATCATCTTCATCATCATCATTTCGCCTCTCGTACTCGACGTCTTCTTCTCCTTCCTTCCCCTCCGTTTTCCGCTTTCTTCTTCTTCTTCCCCCGAGTACTCTTGCCTCTTCATTAGTTGCCAGAAATCACATCTCGTCGTCTTCGTCGTCGTCGCAGAAGTAGAATCCGCGAGGGAGAGAAAGAAGTTGTCTTCTCTCGAGTTCTCTCTGTTTTTCGCTCATTTTTCACACCCCCCCCCCCCCCCTTCCTTCTCGTTTTTCTTTCTCGAGTTCTCCGATTCGTGTCGAGGGAGGTCTTGTTGTTTCACACTTCCTGACAAGGCCGCCCGTTTAGCTAATCCGTTTAGAAGCTCAGCCGTTTTTCTCGTCAGAATTCGGCTATAGTCCTGCCAACCGTCTGAAAGTTAAGAACTGAAACTACAGTTTCTGCAAAGTTATCCCACCATTTGAAACTGATCTCTACCATATTCGACTTCTAGTTTGATTCCTCCCTAAACTCTTCTCCCGCGCATTATTTTATTTATTCATCAGGTGAAAAAGTGAAACATTTGTTTACGCAGACACCAAACTGTTTCTCTCGCTTTTTTCGACATTTCGACCGCCCGCACAACGGATTTCGATTTAGAAAGGAGCGAAAAGCTAATAAAGTCTAGTGGAAATAGAAATTTGCATTCTGATTGGCGACGAAACGGTCAAAAATCGTGGCGCAGCAGCACTCTTCTAGAATATTCTGTCCTTTCGTGCCTATTTCGGGATGAAAAATTGCCGATTCACATGGGATGAGGTGGCGTTTCTGATGGAAACTGGAATCGCTAAACGCTTCGAAACGCCTGGAATTCGACGGCTTCTTCGTTCTGTTTCGGAAGTGTGATTTCCGAAAAGAAACCCCCATTTTGCTATAGTTGACCAATGATCTAATCAAATCAAAAGAAAAAGACTTGTTGATATAATGTGATAAGAGAGGATGAGAGGTGTCATTGAGAATAACAATCCACCTTCCTCGTCACTTTGTTCTCTCGTTCCTTCGCTCTTCTTCTCCGCGCACAATGTACATAATGACGTCCTTTCGATGTCCGCACGCAAATGGAATTTTGAGGCGCAGAATGCGTCGAACTGGAAGCAAACGACACATTTTTGGTGTTTTTTGCCGTTTCTGAACGCTTTTTTCTTCCCCAGGGGCCGAACATTCTTTGAATCTTGTTTCGTTTATTCTCGTTGCAGAAAATACTATGAAAAGCGTCTGGGGGTCTGAGCCAGTTCCCGATCATAATATTAATTATTAACTATGAGAACTCGGGCAATACTGCGAACGTGACCTTAGACGTCTGATATCGAATGAGCTATTAAGAAGGGACCTTTTTCGATAGCTTCCTGGTCGGACAAGCAGCGAGACGGCTAGAGGTATCGAGGCAGTTTTAGGATTTAAAATTCAACTACGTCCGCCGGTACCCCACAATTTGATGGCTGCTTACACGTGAGACGCATAAGATCCCGCACAGATGGACAAGAAATTGCTACCTAGAGCTACTACAGATGACGTGTTCTGGCGCCTTCTGAAAAATCAAAAGACGCACATGCAATTAGCACCTGCCACTTTCGTTTCGGGACTACTATTATGGTTCAATATTTTCTGACAAAACACGCATCAATCTTCCCGGTTTATTTACCGTTGTGTTTTGTCACAAAGACTACAAAGTACGAGTGTGTCTTCTCGAGTGATTCACGGGAAAATCAGTCAGAAACCACAAAAGATTGTCTCCATCCAATGCAAATCGTCTCTCTCTCTCTTTTGCAATAACAAATTCAAATTTCGATGACTGTTTCACACGTATCCAATTCTTTTCGTTTCTTTTTCTTTCTCTGCGTCTCTCGCTCACTTATCACTAACCTCGCACACTCTCGTCGCCTGATTCTCTTCAATTTTACCCTTTTCGGTTCGTAGGAGTTCACACATACTTGGTGATTCATGCGTTGTATATCACCTGCGTTCTCGGAATACCTGTTCATTTGTGCATATAAATACTCTGTTCTGCTTCTGGTGCTGAAAATGAGCACCGTGTGAGCACACAAATTGTTTACCTTCTTTCTTCCCCCCGTATCTTATGTGTCCTGCCTGTGTGCGGGTATGTGCTCATCACACTCTGTCCACCTATAAAAACGAGTGATTTTTGTATTTCATTTCTTGTTTTCAGCTCCGAAATGAGCTCAGCGAGAGAGCGTGACGAGTTGCTCGACGGAATCGGATGGAAAGCAAGAGGGGATCGCACTCCCGAGTGCCCGAATCCTCGGCCCTTCTTCCCGAGACTCAAGCATTCCATCCGACTGATCCCGCTTTTCGTCCGTGTTGCCCTGCACACTTTTGTCGAGTGGTGGAATGGGAGAGAGGCTTTCATCGACATCTTCAACGTCTTCAGACATTTCACGTATACAGGTGAGGTCATACACATTTCCTTGGAGACTACAAACCACGAGTTTCGCTCTCTTCAGTCACAACTTCTTATCAATTAGATGCACTTTCACAGTTGATTTCATTTCAGGAGTGCCATTGGGGGGAATTGGATGTGGATCAATCGGAACAGACTACCGAGGAGGGTTCAACCGATTCTCGATCATTCCCGGAATCAAGGAGCAAACAGAGACGCTCAAAGAAAATCAGTTCATCGCATCGGTTCACACGAAGAAGAGTCGCGAACTCATATTTCAAGCGGTTCTCTCGTGTGCTGACTTTCCGGCCACGAAGCTTCCGAAGTGGAACAAGACCATTTCGCCGGAAGACGTCAGATACCGAGGACTATTCCCGAGAGCGTGGCAAGAGTTCCGGCTGGGTTCATCTGGAGTTACCGTCATCGTGGAACATGTGTCACCAGTTATTCCGGACGACTATTCAGACTCGTCACTACCATTGGCCAATTTCGATTTCCACGTCTTCAACGACACCGACGAAGAACTCGAAGTAGCGATCACGATGACCTTTCGAAACGGAACAGGAAAGAAGAAGTGGGACGAAGAGAGCCACTGCCAGTGAGTCTTCAGTGATTTCAGTTCATAACTAGTGTTCATCATTTCAGAAGTGAAAAAGTAGAGAAGGACACATCCGTCGTGCGCACCCTTTCCCACACTGTTAAAGGCATGCCTGTCACTTACGGAATCGGAACTGAAGAGAAGAACGGTGCAAAAGTGACAACGTGCATATTCGATCCGAACGGAACAGGCGGGCGAATGTGGACCGATCTGGAGGCCTATGGACACGTGAGCGGTGAGTCAACTGTGCTTGTTTCCGGAAGAAAGCAAGTTCTGTTCAGCCTTCGATCACATGGAGCCGAAACCCAAGGAGCTCGGAATCGCAGTCTGCTCCACATTCTTCGTGCCCCCCGAGGGCAGATATCAAACACAATTCTCGTTTGCCTGGTACATGCCGCAGGTTCATTTCGGAACTGCTGAACGATTTTACACACGAAGATACTGCCGCTTTTTCAATGGGCCGGACGCTCACCAAGTGACTGCCGCAATCTGCCGTCACGGTCTTCAGAATCTTGCCGGATGGAAGGAGACGATTCAGAAGTGGCAATCGCCTGTTCTAGAGAACCCGAAACTTCCCGAGTGGTACAAAAGCGCGTTGTTCAACGAATTGTACTACATCGTGGACGGAAGCACAGTGTGGTTCGAATTCGATCCGGACTGGAAGACCGATGAGAAACTGATGAGTGAGCAGACAGAGAAGCACTTCAAGAAGTACGGAAGGTTCGGATATATGGAATGTAAGTTTGGAAACCAGATAAAGCAATTTGTCCAATAGGAACTTCGTTCCAGCATGGGAATACTTCATGATCAACACATATGACGTCCATTTCTACTCGAGTTGGGCGATTCTCAAGAATTGGCCTCAAATCGAGATGTCAATTCAACTCGACTTTGCTGATCAAGTGGATCGAGTCGACAAGAGCACTGCGACGTCACTAGCCGACGGCGATCAGATGATGATCAAGGGATACGACAGAATCCCGCACGATATGGGACATCCTAGTGAGTACACCACCGCCTAACCTCTGCTTCTCTTCCTAACCCCGCTTTCAATTCAAGAGGACCGGCTTTCAGTGGCCGATCCGTGGCTCCACACCAACGCCTACATCCTTCACGATACGGCCAGCTGGAAGGATTTGAATCTGAAGTTCGTCATAAACTGCTATCGAAACTGGAAGATGATCGCTTCGAAAGGAGAGGACGGCGAGCAAATTCTCGAGTTCTTCATTGCCAAATGCTCGAAGATTGTGGAAGACGCGTTGCAGACGTGGGACAAGGACAAGGATGGAATGATTGAGAACGATGGGTTTGCCGATCAGACATACGACGTGTGGAAGATGACCGGGACTAGGTGAGAGCTGATACTTCGATGTTCAATATCGTCCCATGTTTACAGTGCCTACTGCGGCTCGCTCTGGCTCGCAGCCCTCACCTCGTACATCGAAATGTGCAAACAAGCCGGCTCGCCATCAAGTTTCTACGAGGATAAGCTAGAAATGGCCTACGAAGCGTATGTGAAGAAGCTTTGGAACGGAAAGTACTTCAAGTTTGACGAGCTCGCCGAGAACTCGAAAATTGTGATGGCCGATCAGCTCTCCGGATTCTGGGCTCTCACTGCTCTCGATGAGCCTGTACAGGTGCCAGTGGACAAGATTAAATCTTCTCTCGACATGATCTACAAGTACAACGTTCAAATGTACGACAATGGAAAATGTGGAGCAGTCAACGGATTCTTGTGAGTTTGGGTGAAGCTGGAAAACAAAGAGCAACTAATTGTCTCTCAGAACAAGCGGAAGTGTGGATGGATCGAGCATCCAGAGCGAGGAAGTGTGGACCGGAATCACCTACGCGCTTTCGGCAATGATGATTGAAAAGGTAACTGTTCTGTTTGGACTGCCGACCACAAATCGGGATGTTTCAGGGCATGGTTGACCAGGCGTTCAAAACATCCGAAGGACTCTTCAACTCTATCTGGAACCGCTTCCCGCTCCAGTATCAAACCCCGGAAGCCATCACTGCCGACGGAATGTACAGAGCTCTAGGATACATGCGACCTCTCTCTATCTGGGCCATGCAACACGCCCTGGACAGAAAACTTCCAAAGAATTGACCAATTGAAACGCTTTGAGACCTATTATGTGTGTGATCCTGTATTTTGATTGGAATTTCGTGATTCCTACGCGAGCATAATGAAATCTATGTCCTTAACCACATTGGCACTTAGAAAAGAGAAAAAACTTCCGACTTCCGTCTTTCAGGTTTTTACTGCCGGACATCTCTGATGCACAGCTTCTGGCACCGACTAGCCTATTTTTGCCGCCTGTGTCTGGAAATGCCGACAGACACATCTGGAACTCACTTTCAGAGACGAAGACTGTTTTCTTATTCGCTTTCAATCGGAATAATATGATTTTCGATTTGCGTCGCCATGAATCGCTGAAAACATGATTAGTCAAACAAAGATCCGCGTTCATATTCATAAATACCTGCTCACGTAACTTTGGCTGCCAGAATAACTGGAATCTCGTTAATCAACGAGCATGATATTCCATTGTATTGAAACATTCGCAATGTTTATTGTGAGTTTCTCTTCCCCTCTTCTTCCAACTCCTCTCTATTTTCCAGGTGAGTCTTCTGGGCTTCCTCATCAACGTCTATCTCTTCTACAAGTTCTCGTCGATCCGTGGCTCTTTGAGCTCATTCCAGAAGCTGTGCTTCTCGAAAACCCTCTCGAACGCGCTCATCTGCGCTTGCGTCCTCTTCTGGGCCGTCCCACTTTCAGCCGTTTCTCTGAAAACCGAGCACATCTGGCGTCCTCTGAACGTCGGAATCTCGCAGCTCACTGCCTCCAGCGGCTACATCTTCGGACCTCTCTGTCAGCTTTGCATGGCCGCCAACCGAGTCCTCGTTCTCTTTTTTCCGACGGCCAGATTGAAATGGGATAAGGTGCCGAGCACGAGCATTGCCGTGTTCGTCTGTGTTCTGGTCTCTCTTTTCATGGGGATCTCTGGAATGCGGGGCTCATGTGCACTCATCTACCACCCGGAGACGCTTGCCTGGAGCCCCGAGCTCCCCTCTTGTCTCGATTCGATGGACGGTTGGATGCTGCCGACCATCTCGATCATCACGATCTTTTCGATCCTGCTCAATCTGATAGCCGCACTCAAATTGGTTTACGAGAAGGTGCACAGATTGTAGTCGACTACAACCAATTTCAATTTACCTTCAGGTGGCCGGAATAAGCGAGTCGCAAAGAACGCGACGACGTCACAGGTGGGTGGCGATGTTCACGCAGAACGTGATTCAAGACCTCCTCCACGTCATCGACATGCTCGACTACACTCTCATCTACAAGCTCTCCGACGCCGAATGGTTCCAGTTCATCTTCATGAGCCTCTCGTTCTCGCTGATCTTCGCACTCGACGGGTCAGTTCTGCGTGGAGTTTTTCGAACGAAAGAAAGGGAACTTCAGACTGGTGATGCTCCACTTTCACGTCTTCACCCAACAGAAAACCATTCAACGCAAGATGAGAATGTGCATTGTGGCGGCGAGTGTGGTGTCTCCTCGTCAAATAATTTCGGTTTCTCCCAGATGATTCACAGTGAATTCGGGTTCAAAACGGGAAAGGAGGGAATAAATAACAACTTTTGTTTTGCGCTTTCCCACCCTCTGGTCACTTTTTTTTGTTTTCAACTTGAACACGAAGCTGAATAAACACGAGATTCGCTATAAAACGAAACCGTTCTCGGTCACTCATCATTCGATCTTTTCAATGTTTTTCACATTCAATTGGAAGTTGCCCGTTTTTGGGCTCCTTCTGTTCACAATCACTAGGTGACTCGCTGCTTTGTTTGGCTCCTTATTTCCCATTTTCAGGCAAGTTTCGTGTCTGGAAATCTCGGAAGAAACCGAGCAGATTGTGGAGGACGCAGTGCTGAGAGCCCTGGAATCGTTGCACGGGAGCCCGACGAACGAGAATGCTCAGAAGACAGCGGAGCACATTATTGTGTCCCAGCAGGCGAATCGAGAGTCAAAAGCGGCTCAGTACACGGGAGAGGTGCTCGAAGAAGCGACCAGGATCCTTGTGGAGGAGTTTGGGATGGTATGTGGCTCCGAAGACTCTCCGAGAGCCGTTTCGATTTGCAGGACATCATTCCGGTGGCCAATGAAGTCATCACTAGATGGAAGAGCGAGGATGAGGGATCTTCTGGAAATGCCACGTCATCGAGGAAGAAAAGGAGTGCCGTTTTGAGAGTGAAGAGACAGCAAACGAGGGTGAACTGTGCCTCTCCGCCCCAAAACTGCAATGACCGATTTCAGTAGGGATCTTCCATTCTTCTAATGAATCATTTCATTTGATTACAGTTCGTCGACCCGCTCGATAACCGGCTTGTGCAATAACCGACAGAACGCGGAGCTCGGCAACTCGGTGTCTCCACTCCGAAGGATCCTCGGCGGAGCCTCTTACGACGACGGGCTCGGCAGAATGCGGACGAGAAGTGTGACGGGAGCTGAACTGCCTTCTGCCAGACTCATCTCCAACATGCTGCACGACGACAGAACGAATCAGGAGTTCTCTCCGAACACCAACCATCTTCACATGATCATCGGCCAGTTCATCACGCACGACGTCATCTTCATGCCGTCAGCGGTGGCTCGGGATGGCGGAGCTCTCGACTGCTCGGCGTGCAACTCGGCGAGCAGAGTTTCTTCGAATTGCGCTCCGATTCAAGTTCCGCGGAATGACCGCTATTTCCGAACTCCTTGCATGCGGATGACACGAGCACTCAACGGACAGGAGAACTTCGGAGTGCGGACGCAAGTCGGACAGAACAGTCACTTTTTGGACCTCTCGACGGTCTACGGATCCTCGGATTGCGAGGCTGAATCTGTGAGATCTTTCCGCGATGGGAAGCTTCTGACCTTCACCGACCTCGGATACGTACTGCCTCCTCAGAATCTGAACGACTCCAACTGTCAGTCTTCGGCTCCTTTCCACTGTTTCACCTGTGGAGACTTCCGAAATAGTCTTCATCCGGCCCTGATTCCCATTCACACCATCTTCATCAAAGAGCACAACCGTCTGGCGGATCGTGTCAGGGCCGCCCGTCGCCAGATGACCGATGAGGACATCTTCCAGCTTGTCCGAAAGATCATGATCGGGATGTGGCAGCACATTGTGTACAACGAGTACATTCCAAAGTATCTGGCGCAGAGAACGATTCGAAACTTCGGATTGAGACCTCTTCGGAACGGCGTTCATCGCGGCTACGACGCCTCTCAAGATCCTTCGATATCCGCAGAGTTCGCGGGAGCGGCGTTCCGATTCGGACACAGTCAGACGAGATTTGACTTCCCGCGACTCAACGAGCAGGGTAGACCGGCAGGAAACTACGATCTCGGACACGACATCTTCTACGCGGATCAGAACTATCTGAGACAGATCGGCGGATGGGAACCGATCATGAACGGGATGGTGCGGATGCCCGGAATGAAGCCGGACAGATACTTCTCGTTCGGAATCCGCAATCAAATGTTCGAGATCCGAGGCAGGAATGGGTCGGGAGTGGATCTGGTGTCAGTGAACATCATGAGAGGGAGGGACATCGGACTGTTCCCCTACATCATGTACAGACAGCAAGTGGGCCTGTCCCCAGTGAGCAGCTTCTCCGACTTGAACACCACCTTCTCGCAAGAGAACATCAATGCGTTGAGAAGCGTCTACTCGGATCCACAGGACATCGACTTGTACACCGGTCTGATGCTCGAGGAGCCGGTGGCCGGAGCTCAGCTGGGTCCAACTGCTTCGTGGATGATCGCGGAGCAGTTCAAGGCGTTGAAGACGGGAGACAGATTCTTCTACGAAACCATCGTGGATGGAACGGACAACTTCACTCAAGGTGAGAGAATCAGCGGAAGGCGTTGGAACTGAAAGTGGGAGACGTTCAGAAGAGATCCAAGAGATCCGAAACAACACCTCTCTCGCCAAACTCATCTGCACCAACATGGACTTTGCGACTCGAATCAACTCGGACATCTTCGACTTGTAAGTGCTCTAGAAGAAATCTGAAAGTGCTGAAATTACAGCCGGAGTCGACAAGTGGAGTGCTCCTCCCTCCCCGACCTCAACATCAGTCGATTCCTTCGCTAGATCCCTGCCCTTCGCCAAGAGAGTTTCTCTCGATTCTTGTAAATAGAAGTGTCAAATATTGACCGAAGTGAAAATATAATGAAAAGAGTAACTGTCGAAAAGAACGGTTTCATTGATGAGATCTGGGAGAGGGACCGAGTGGGAGAGACATTGTTTAGTGGATGCAGTCGGTGGACTCTCCGCTGAACTGGTTCGCCAGGTTCAACGTTCCGATGTCGTAGTTGGTCGACGAGCCGGAGCCCGACGCGACCGCGTAGTCCGGAATGTTGATGGTGAGCTTCTTGGAGCACAAACCGTTGTAGTTGCACTTGTGGTAGATGTTGACTTTCGGGTCCAAAGTGAGGACCTTCGTGTAGGTGCCCGAGACTCGGAACGTTCCGTCGTTGGCCGACTTGGTCGAGTCGAGCTTCGAGTCGTAAACTGAAATGAGCAAGTTGAAGAAGAGAAGTGGATTCAGAAGGACTCACTGGTTCCGTCCTCGTACATCTTGACGAGCACGTTACGGGCGGGCTGTCCCTGACAAACGAGTCGTCCCGTCACGGTCACGGACTGGGTGCTTCCGATGACGCCGAGAATGGCGTGGGCGGATTGAGCAAGGAGAAGAGCAGAAATGAGGAGGAGCACAGTTGGGAAGGACATGTTGTGGTTGTACACTTCCTTCCCTCCCTTCCCGCGTCCTTTTATACCTTCGCTCCGAACTATTTCGGCGGCAAACAGCGAGGGAGTTCGCAGGTAAACACAAAAGTGTCGAAAAAAGAAGGGCAGTCGTCGCGGGGCAACAAACATCGGCTCCTGCTCACGTGTTACTTTGCTCGTTGTCTAAATATTTGTGAGTCACAGAGAGTGGTGAAATCCGAAATGAAATCATAATTTCGAGAGCAACACCGACTGGCACCCGACGTTTAAACGGAAAGCGATTACAAAAAGGAAGTAACAATTGAATGGCAAACTTTCTTTTCTCCATACTACAGTGTTCAAAGTGACCGGTCAAAGATGCCAGTGCCACGTCATTCCAGCTTATTTCCACATCACATTGTCAAATAATTGCTCAATCCACGAAAAAGCTCTCGGCAGTTGAAATGATCAAAAGTTTCGAAAGATCAGCCACGAAGAAATCGTCGATCATGTCGAGACTTCTCCGAATATCGATAATGAGAACCATGAAACTGAAACTCGAATTCCCACGAATTCAACGTTCGGTTCTCTGTTTTGGTCTGTTCCACCCGAGACTCATTTCGTCTGGCTGATTAAGTTTTGCTTCTTTCGCCACGACTTCTTCATTAGAATAACGAAACGAATGTTGGTCTACATTGCCTCTCTGTTCCTTGTAAGTCTGCAGGCACGACGGATGCGGACTGTAATTTCAGACGAGTCTCATCGGATTCGTCATCAATATCGGCCTCTTCGTCAGGTTTGCTTCCTTCAAAGTGAAACCTTTCAAAAGTTTCCACAAGCTGTGTCTCGCCAAAACAGTTCCCAACATTCTCATCAGCGCAATTTTCGCCTTCTGGGCGGTCCCCATGTCGTTTCTCGGAATCCACGACATTCCACGTCTTCAGAACATCATCTTCTCGCAGATTCTCGGCGGATTCGCCTATACTTTCGGTGCAATCTGAATACGGTTCTTTGAACATCCACCTCGTTTCCAGGTCCAATTCTGCAAGTCTGCATGGCCTTCAATCGCTTCGTCGTTCTCTTTTTTCCGTTTGGAAGGAAGAAATTCGACTCGTTTCCAGTCACAAACACTGCGATTTTCGTCTCTGTTATTCTAGCGAACACATCTGTTTACGCTTCGATTCTCAGTCAGTTTCAGACAGAAAAAAACCACCAAGGAAGAGTTTTCTTGCAGCTGATTGCTACTTCTACTACGATGCCGAGCTGATATTCTTTCTTCCGGAGCTCGAAGAGTGTGCTCACGCCATGGACACCTCCATGTTCGCTCTGATATGCACTTTGTCACTTACAGCCAACGGAGTGAATCTGACGATACTGCTGAAATTGCTGAAAGACAAGGTACTCCTGCACCCTCCACGAACCCCTTTTCCCCCGTTTGTGGCCCTAACTCGGTTACTTCGAAACATTGTTAGACTAACTAGATTGGACTAATCCAATCGTAGTCTAGCCCGCCCTCCCTTCTATTCGGCAACATTTCCAGATGGGCGGAATAAGTGAGCATCAGAAGAGCAAGCGAAGGAAACGGTCGGTGGCGATGTTCACGCAGAGTGCCATTCAAGACCTGCTCCAGCTCGTCGACATCACAAACTACAAGTTCGTCTCTCAACTCGACGATGGTCCCACGTGGACTTTTCTCTTCTGTTGCCTCTCTTTCGCGATGGTTTACGCTCTCGATGGGTTCGTTTTCCCTTCTAGAAACGAGAAGAATGACAAGATGTTCGAGTTTCAGAGCAGTGATGTTGTACTTCCACACTGATTTTCTGAGAAGCAAAGTGCAGCCCAAATCGAACGTCCACCAGGTGACGCCAGTTCAAAGCTCAATGCGGAGCAAGTCGTTGACGGGCTTCTAAACACCCCCACCAGCACACGACAACAGGCTCTTTCTCTCTCTCGGAAGTCAGAGAATTGGGTGGGTAATGCAATCGGAGAGCCCATTCCGCCTCGTGAAGAAGCCCAGGCTCAAAAAATCAGAGAGGAATGACGGAGACGACGATCACCGTCGGATTCCTTCTCATCGCCAATCTGTCACTATTCTGTGTCAGTCTGCTGGGCACACTTCTCAACGGCTACCTCT
Organism: Caenorhabditis afra; assembly: GCA_963570955.1. Classification (NCBI taxonomy): domain Eukaryota; kingdom Metazoa; phylum Nematoda; class Chromadorea; order Rhabditida; family Rhabditidae; genus Caenorhabditis; species Caenorhabditis afra. Next base: position 8,420,930 of record OY751536.1, on the reverse strand, counting down.
TCTACAAGTTCAGCACTCGGAAAGGAGTCGTAAGTGGCTTCTACAAACTCTGTCTCGTCAAGACCATCCCGAACGCCACGGTCTGCGCGTGCTTCCTCTTCTGGGCTGTTCCGTTGGGCAGTCTGAGGGTGAAAAGCGAGCGAGTTTCGAGGGACGCCAATGTTTTCGTCGGTCAGGTCGCCGGTGCAGGTGCTTACATATTCGGTGAGTCAGTCACTTCCTGTTTTTTCCATTTTCTGTATTTTCAGGCCCGCTTCTCCACATCTGCATGGCTGCAAACCGGTTTTCTTCTCTGTACTTTGCAGTCCAAATCATGAAGCTATCCCGGTTCCCAATCACTTTTCTCTCGATTCTCGTCGCATTGGTCATATCGATCATTTTCACTGTTATGGGTCTTCCAAGTAAAATTGAACACCTTCTGTTCCAGAAACCAATTTCTGTTTTCAGAAGATTGCGGGTTTCTCTACATTCCGGAGACGTTAGAATGGGTTTCAGAAGACGCGCCGTGTGCAGAATTTCAGTATAACCTCCTTCTGTATTCCATTTTCGGATGCGCAATCATCTCGAACTCGATGAATCTGGCAACGGCGGCCAAACTGCTTTTCGATAAAGTTCGCTCTGAAAATGGACGTTTCCTTTGAAATTTGTCACTTTCAGGTGGGAGGAATGAGTGTGACGGATTCGAAGCGACGTCGGAAGAAGTACTTGCTCAACTTCTCGCAAAGTGTGCTCCAGGACTGTCTGCACGTGCTTGACATGATCAACAGCACCTACACGTGGAGGCTGACGCCGGCTTCCTGGTTTCAGTTCGTCTGTCTCACCTTCTCCTTCGTCTCGATTCACACTCTCGACGGGTAGACGACTCTTCCAGCTCTCCCCCATCGAATCTTGCTCGTTTTCCAGCTGTGTCATGTTCTACTTCCACACGGAAACCCATCCTCGTTGGCTGTGGAAGAAGACGGTGAAGAAGAAGCTGGTGCAAGTGATCGTCGTCTCGAGAGTCTCCACCTCCGATCATCTCGCCAAATCCTAGCAACTCGCACGTACTTCTGTTTTTGTTTATCTCTCCCCAATTGCTAATCTCGTTCTTCGCTCCACCCAAACCGCCGAATTACATGTGTTTAAGCGGGCCCGCTGATAATAATAAACTGGAAGTGCCCGATCCACGTGACACCTACTCTTTCCCTCGCGTTTTCTTCTCGCAAAACGCCGTGTTAGTGGAACTCAATCAGGCGATTTGACACCCTCTCTCAGAAGGCGTGTAAATACCCTCTCCAGGAACCAAATGATATTTCCCGTTTTGACGACGTTGACGGCGACGGCGGCAGTGATTTGAGTCACGATTTATGGCAGACGAATTGGCCCGCGACCAATCTCTCCACTTCATTCCGGACTCGGTTCTCATGTCCATTGTCTTCCATATTGTAGCTGTCGTTTCGATGTTCACGGTAAGAACTCTCCTTCTTTATCTGCTGATCACAAAACCTCCTGAAGATCAGCGTTTTGGGCCTCTCGATGAACCTGTACCTCTTCAACAAGTTTTCCAAAAAGCCCGGCAAAGCGAGTGGATTCCACAAATTGTGTCTCGTGAAAACGATTCCCAACTCGATTGTGTGTGCCTCGTTCCTCTTCTGGGTCGTTCCGCTGTCGCTCTTGCAACCGGAATACGAGAAAGTTCCTCGAATCGCCAATGTGTTCGTTGGTCAGCTCGCCGGCTTTGGAGCCTATGTCACGGGTTCGTATCGATTTCAAATCGAAATAACGATGACATGACGTCTTCAGGCCCTCAACTGCAGTTCTTCATGTCGTGCAATCGTTTCGCCGCCCTTTACTTTGCGACGCGACGTCTTCGCGTCAACGACTTCCCCATCACGGGCTTCGCTATCATCGGATCGTTCCTTGTAGCCGTCCTCTACACGGCACTCGGATTCCGACGTGAGTATCCATCTCGACAAATCTCTAATCTGTATTCTTCTCTTCTGCAGCCAATTGCGGCTTCGTCTTCTATCCGGCGACGTTCACTTGGGACAAGGAGAACACCGCCTGTGCGAGTGGAATGTCCACTCTGATCTTCTACACAGTCGTCTTCATTTCGTGCTGCACAAACTCTCTGAATGTGGCCACTGCAGTCCGGTTGTCAGTGGACAAGGTTCGTTTCCTCTGACGTTATATCTCGATGTTGTGAGGCTCGTTTGACAAGTCATGCATGGAGGGAAGTTGGCGAGAGTTTCTAATGAATGTGTCGGATGTTTCAGGTCGGAGGCATGAGTCAATCGGACACACATCGCAGAAGGAAGAAGCTGATATTGATGTTCGTTCAGGTACTGTATCCGACGAAAGCGTCTACGAGAAAGAAACTGAAAGATCCATGTGCCCAAAGTCTCTACGAAAGACATGGGGACCGATGTAGTTTGTAGTGAAGTCTGTGACTCCGTGGGACAAATTCGAAATCTTTCGACATGAGTGAACTCTCTTCGAGAACCCATCATCGGAAGTTCGCAGAGTGCAGTCTTGCAGAGCGTGATCCAAGATTGTCTACACGTGATCGACCTCGTCAACAGCATGTTCATCTTCAAAATGAGCGACGCTCTCTGGTTCCAGTTCATCTTCCTCTCCATCTCGTTTCTCATGATTCACGCACTCGACGGGTAATCAGGCGTACCGCCCGTCTCCTCCTCGAGCCGCCCCGTCTAACGCGCTTCTTTCCGTTTTCAGCTTTGTCATGTTCTATTTCCATCCGGAAGTGCACCCCTCCTTTCTGCGCCACAGAGGTCGGAAGACGTCGTCGAAGAGTGCGATCGTCACGATTGCGACGCCTTCTTTCTACGGTGACCGCAAACCGATGCGGGCTCATTGAACGTCTTCTTCTTCTTTTTTGTTTTCACATAAACACGAATTCTTGTTCTACACCCCCTGTTTTCATTGCCATTTTCATGGCAAGTTCAGTTCATTCTGCAGTCTCCAGACGTCTTCTGTGACTGCGTTGACATGAATATTCTGAATGGGTTACATCAGAAAGCGCAACACATTCTCAACACCATTCATCAGAATCGTGGGAAAACCGGAGCATTCGCGGGGAAGTCCTCTAGTCTACTCGAAGAGAAAGAAGTTAATCAGGAAGCGTTTCCTTTCGTTTTCCCCCTCTGTTTTGATTCCATTCTGTTCCCACTTTTCTGGTTTCGTCCTGTGTTTTTTCTCCATTGAGTTTTGGATCTTGATATTTTCAGCCAGACGCTCCCGATTCCAGATGCTTCAATTATTCCCGATCCTTGCGGTTGTGTCGATGTTATTGGTGAGTTGTCCCATCCAGTTTCAGACGGTTCCAGACGAGTTTCAGACGAGTTTCGTCGGAGTCGTCGTGAGCACGTGGATCTTCTACAAGTTTGCCCGCAAGTCCGGAGAGTTCAGCGACTTTCACAAATTCTGTCTCGTCAAGACGATTCCCGACATCTTCGTCTGCGCCGCCTTCCTCTTCTGGGTGTGTCCCGTGACCGCTTTGGGTCTGAGTTACGAGCGAGTTCCCTACCTTCCGAACGTCTTCATCGGACAGATCGCCAGTGGCGGTGCCTACATTCTAGGTGAGAAAGATCCAAAGAAGCGTGAACATGTGGTCAGTGTTCAGGAGCAAGCATTCAAATGTGCATGGCCGCTAATCGCTTTTTCGTTTTGTACTTTCCGTTCCAACAACACAACTCGAATCGTTCGTGGATCACTCTGGGCGCGATCACGATCTGTCTCGGCCTGGGAGTCACTTACACTCTGCTCGGACTCAGAAGTAGGTCACACGCACACATTTCCCGACCACAAACCACAAATCGCGATTCCAGAGCTGTGCGCCTACGTCTACGATCCGACGATATTCGGATGGCGAGTGGAGGAATCAGAGTGCGCCGACCAGATGACGACGCTCATCTTCTGGTCGATCATCGTGCTCGCCGTCACCTCGAACACCTTCAACGTGGCCACCGCGATGAAGTTTCTGTGCACAAGCGTCTCCGGAATTCGGCAAGCAGAAGCCGTGAAGCGACGCAAGAAGCGTCTGTGGCTGTTCGCGCAGTGCGTCATCCAGGACTGCCTCCACCTGACCGACCTCGTCAACAGCATCTTCCTGTTCCAGCTGAGCGACGAAGTCTGGTTCCGCTACATCTTCCTCTGCTACTCGTTTCTGGCGATTCACGCGACGGATGGGTGAGCTCTTCGTTGTCTTGTTTACATGCGTTGAGCACGCGTTTCCAGCATAGTCATGTTCTACTTCAACCCGGAAGTGCAACCCGAATGGTTCCGTCGCATCGGCAACAGAAACTTCTCGCGAACAGGCGTCGTCGTCGTCTCTTCCCATCACTCGCTTCCCAGAGAGCAAACGTTTTCGAAAGTGACTTGAACTCGAAATGATCCCGTTATTTATAATAAACTTATATTCTTCGAAGGCTTCTAGCAATCAGTCCCCTATTCACGAATAACCGGGTCTAGACGCCTCCTCACCTGAAAATGCGATTGCCTTCACTCTCGCTTTTCCATGTATTTTGTTATTTTCCGTGCGTTCTATTATCCCGCCAACTGGCCGATAACACGCTCCGTTATTCTGACCCCACCAAGACGAATGACAACGTCTTCTGAATCTAAATCCGATCCACATTTCCCGCTGCCATGGCTTGCCACTTCACTTTTGTTCCTTGTGAGCTTCTTCAAGTGCGAACTGAAACAAATCCGTTCCCGTTCACTTTCAGATAGCGACATCGGGTTCGATTGTGAACATCTTCTTATTCTTCAAATTCTCGACAAAATCCAGAAGTTTCACGGCATTCGAGAAGCTGTGTCTCGTGAAAACCGTCCCCAACATTGTCATCTGTCTCTCGTTCCTCTTCTGGACCGTTCCGTTGTCCGTGGGACCGCACGGTGTGCCCGCACGTCTTCCGAACGCGATTGTTGGTCAGGTGGCAGGTGCCGGCGCCTACGTTCTCGGTAATCCGCTTCGCTTTGTTGTTACTCGTTGTGACCATTCTTCCAGGCCCACTCATTCAAGTGTGCATGGCTGCTAACCGCTTTCTGGTCCTCTACTTCCCACTGAGGCAGATGAAAATCGACAAGAGTCCGATGACGAACCTCGCCATTTCGTTCTCAGTGCTGATTGCCGTGATTTACACAGTTGTGGGACTTCCGGGTATCTCGTGTCTGAAACTCAGCAGGAAGCAGTGTCTTCTGACTTCCAGAGGAATGCGGCTACATCTACGATCCGCCCACTTTCACCTGGAATCCCGAACCGTTCGAGTGTGCTGAAGTGGAGCTGGAGTTTCTGATGTACACCGTCTTCATTCTCGCCTTCATCTCGAATAGTCTCAGCGTTCTGACGGCTGCCAAACTTTTGTGTTTCCGGGTACAAACTTCAGTCAGAAGGGCAGATTTTCAACGTTATTTCAGAAGCTGCTGGCAGGAATCAGCCAGGCGTACGCGACGAGACGACGGAGAAGACGCGTGATGATGTTCGTCCAGGTGAGTGACTGCGTGACCGAAGAGCACCGACGAGAGAAGAGTTCAGAGTGCGGTTCAAGACGGTCTCCACGTGGTGGACCTCATCAACTGCACCTACGTCTACATGCTCTCCGACGGTCAGTGGTTCCAGTTCCTCTTCCTCACCGTCTCCTTCGTCTCGATATACACTCTGGATGGGCGAGTGCCTCTCGAATTCGGACCGAAACAACTGGAACTTTCAGATTCGTCATGTTCTACTTTCATCCAGAAGTCTATCCGAGGTGGTTTCGATCCAGAAGATTCTCGAACAAGTGCATTATTCCTGTCCTTTTCACCACTGTTTCCACCATATGAATCATTTGGAACGACGTTTCAGTGTCTGGTTCTTTCTGTTCCAATGGATACACTCCCCTCCAATGCTACAGCGATGGATCTCTTTCTTTCACCTGCTTCGTCTTAACAAAACAACGTTTTCTGGAGCATGACCTTTCTATCAGTACACTTGCTCGCTGGGCTCGATTGTTGTTCTGTTATCAGCCCTCCTCAATATCGAAAAGAGAAAACGAAATGTACGTTGTCACAGATAGCGGCAGACGCGGTCCTCGTGAACAGAAAGAAGAGGACGCAGAGAAGACGGAACGCCAGACACGCATACACGCCACCAGTCGATAGTGTCTCTTTCTCGCGTTCTTCGTCGTCCTCGCTCTCTCCTATTCCGATGATTCCCCAGTTATCTGGCCACAAAATGGCGGCCCCAACGAGTTTCGATGGGCCAAAACTTGAAGGAGACATCGTAAGAATTCGAATTCGTCCCTACCATCTCTTGAGAAACGCTTGTTTTAGGAGCAGTGGAGAATTCTCATCCAGTGCTCGGTTTGTATGGCAACGTTCAACAGGCCGCTTCAGTTGACTTGCGGGCACACTTACTGCTCGAGTTGCATCGGTGAAATGGTAAGAATGCGCTGTTGAAATGAGCAATCTTTTTTCTTTCAGGCCGATCGATCCATAGTGCTTTCGAATGCCGGAAGCGTGATCACTTGCCCAGACTGCCGGACAGAGACATTGATTCCTAATGAAGGGCTTAATGTCAACTATCGGATGCAGGAGATGGTTGAGAAACTGTCGCCGCTGATCCGGGCGAGGGACATGGAGTCTTCGGTCGAGAAGTGCATCAGTTGCCCTCTCCGCTTCGAGCACGGCATCTCGTTCAACTGCGACACGTGTCAGAAGCAGCTGATCTGCTCGTTTTGCTGCGTCCGCCACCACAACGGCCACACCCTCTTCGAGGTGAAAGCGGTCACACTGAACGACGTGACCCGATGCAAGGACAAACTAGCCGAACACGAAGACGTCGCATCTGAGGCTCTCAACTCCATTAAACGGAAAGTGTTCAAAATTTCCGAAGACCTCGTCGTTGAATTTCTGCCAAAGATGTACTTTTATTTCAACAACATGAAGAAAATACGCGAGTCGCTCGACACAAACGTCCCTGGATCGATGACACGGGCGGATTTGGAGAAGAGAGTGAACACCGCCGTCACTCTCAAGAGCGTCTTCACCGAAGCGGCGGACAATATCGATTCGGAGCTTTGTGGAGCGATTCGACAGCTCGGCGAGAAGTTCTTGCTTCCTTTCGAGGTGACCTGATGATTGAAGTCGCTCTTTGAACTGTCTCTGTTGTTCCAGGAAGTCCGCAATGAATTGGGACTCCCCGCGCCGCCACGACCTCCCACTGTTGAGCAAAGAATCAGAATGCGAGATCGAGTGGCGAACGAACTATACCCACCTGAGATACAACCAGTGAACGAAGAGCAGATGTTCCCGGGTCAAATGTACCAACGGCTACTAAATCCGCCGACGCAGCGACCAGAGCAGCCGCAACCTCGGCTTCAGTTCGACAACAGTCCCGTGCAGTCGCCCCCACCGGCTCCAGGTCAGACAAGTCTCAACGCTCCCGCTCTGCAACTCCTGGCAACTCTCGCGGCTCGGACGAGGTCTACACAGTCTCCAGAAAGACCGCGCTCTTCGAGAGCTCGTGTGGAGGAGCCCTCTTCCGACGTCCGTGTCATTCCTTTGAGTTGGGTGAAAAGGCCGAGGATGGGGCCATCCGATTCTGACCGACGCACTTGAGGACTCTTCATTAACTGGACCCTTTCTGATATTTTTTCATTCACTCAATTCTGATTAATTCATTATTCGAGTTCTTGGAATTCATCAGCTTTTCTTCCCACATCCTTTCTCAATTTACCCGCTTTTCCTGATCATTGCTCTCCAACTTCTGACACCATTATTTCAAGTCAACTAGAAGGAATGCAGTTCTCTGAAGCGTGACTCTTCTATATTCTGACAGGCACCGCTACCATCGGCTCTCAGAACTGGAAATGTTGTTCCTGGTAGCCGTCCCTCTGATGTTCGTCGTCAGCTGCTCGGGTCTTCTGGTGAATGTCTATCTGCTCGTGAAGTTCGTCCAGAAACTGCACGACTCCAGCGAGTTCACAAAGCTGTGCATGGCCAAGACCGTCCCGAACATTCTCGTTTGCGCCGCCTTCCTCTTCTGGTCCGTTCCCCTTTCCACGTTTCAAGTGCTCGTTTCTGAAATCCCTCTGTCTGTCGGAGCTTTGATCGGTCAGCTCATCGGATACGGCGCCTACGTGGCGGGTCCGCTGATACAGATTCTGATGGCAGCCAACAGATCGTTCACTATTTACTTTCCAATGGTGAAACGGCAGTTTCACAGCAATCTTCTCACAATTATCTCCCTCTCCATCGTGGTCCTCATCGCTTCCGCATTCACAATCCGAGGTCTCTTCCCTTGTGAGTCTTACCCCCTTTTGAGTCTGCAACCAATCCGACATATTCAGTGTCTTGTGGCTTCTTCTACAATCCCGAACTTCTGCTGTGGATGGGTCACGATACCGAGTGCTCGAGCAGAATGGAAGACGCGATTGCAGTGACAGTGATCTGTCTCTCTGTCACGTCCAACTCGCTCAACTTCATCACTCTCGTCAAATTGTGCTGCGAGAAAGTGGGAGGACTGAGCACCGACGACCAGAACAAGCGGAGGCGACGACGCATTCGACTCTTCGTTCAAGTCAGTCCTTCTTCAGAACCCCTTCACTCCATCGTTCCATTTCACAGAGCGCCACTCAAGACTGTCTCCACGTCATCGACATCATCAACTGGAGGTACATCGCCTATATCAGCGACGCCGTCTGGTTCGAGTTCACCTTCGTGACAATGTCGCTGCTGCTGATTCACGCGATGGACGGATTCGTCATGTTCTATTTCCATGCGGATGTGCATCCAAAGATCTTGCGCAGGTCAAAAAGCGGACCGAGCACTTTGAGCAGCGGAATGAACTGATCTGGACACTTCAACGGTTCAAAAACTAATCAGACGATTTCAAAGTTTCATCCAAGACTGTTTGCACTTCCTCGACATCATCAAATGGGACGAAGTCGTCCACGTCATCTTCATCACGATGTTCTGATGATTCACGCAATGAAATATTGGGTTATGTTTCCAGGGTTCATTTGTCTCTCAGATTTCTTTCATCATTCAGAATCCCATCTTAACTTGTTTGTACAATGAATTCTTCATAAAATACAGTTTAAACTATTGAAAATGTTTACATTCCGAATAACTAGACGATTGAAATCGCTGGCGAGACGTTTCCCTTCATTCGGGATCTCCACAAAGTGAGCTTCCTTCGATAAGGAGTGACAGAGAACAGCGTGACGAGAGGCTCCGTGACGGCAACTGCCAAGTTAACGGCCACTGTCATGAATTGATGCGTTTCCATGCCTGCATTTCATCTGTCCCATCCTGTATTCTAACGTGACGACTTACTGTGTTGAACGAAAACGAAATAGATGCCAGTTGTGAAGGGCAACGAGACGAGGGGAACGACGACTTGGACGGAGAGCCCCTGAAGCAGCGTGACAACGTTTCCGTGATTTCGGTTTTCGCGCTCGCTCACAGTGAGAAATACTTTGTGGTCAGCTTGTTTGGCAGCCGAAAACACAAACTTGTTCCGATTCAGCGCCGCCATTATCTGACGTCGAACGTACCAACACAGAGGAATCGGGTAGATCAAATTGAAATAGGCCATCAACGTGCTGAATAGAACGGGGAAAGATGACATTGGGAGAAGACACATGATTGAGAAGGAGGTGTCTGTGGAGTTGGCGTTAAGTTGCATGTAGTACTCTTCATCGCGAGGCCATTGGAACGTCATCCGGTAGGTTTTGTATATCGAAATCTGAAGAGTCACTCTCGCTTTTGTTCTGAGAGAGTTGGTGTCTACAATATAGAGCAGGGAAAAAATGTGCATCAAGCAGAAGATTGAAAGCAATTTGGACCTGGAAGTGAAGAGTGAAGTGACTGAAAAGTACTTGAACACGAAGGTCACTGCGATGGAGGCGGATGCAAAGACAGAGGCTGTCTGGAAGAGAATCAGTGGAGCTGAAAGCTATGTAACGATAGAGACCAACCTGACTAACGACGTAAACGAAAAAGTTGAAAGTGGGACTGTAAAACCTGCTTGGCCCGTAGGTGCGGATCTCGATGAATCCGTCGTTTTGTCCGACGAACGAAAACTGAGCGAACCATCCGTCGACGACGTTCAGAAGTTGAAAGATGGAAGTCTCGACGAGAATCAGACGGAACAGTTGGATGCTTTTCGGCGAATGGAACACGATGAGATAGAGGAGAATGGCATGGCAGACGGAAACGAGAATCAGATAGAAGTCGTAGGAAGTCGTTATCAGTTCCCGAGACACGATCATCTTCTGTGACAGGCAAGAGGAAGGAAGAAGGTGTCGAGTGACCACGCACTGATGAGCAAGAGCACGACTTTTGTGACGATAATGAGCCAGCTAGACAGATTAATCACTCATGCATGGCGGTCTTTTCGTGTTTCAGAGAAACACAGAGGGAAACGTCTTCTTCAATTGGAGACGTCCACTTTTACTAGCTGATCTTTATTCTAAACTTCATAACGAGCTCTGTGCGAAACTGCTAGTCGAAACGACGGGCGTCACGATCTCAATGGTTCGTGTCTTCCAAGACCTCATCTTGTTGCGATACGGAGCCACAGTGTACAGAGTGACGAGTGGCTCCACAGTGGCAACGGCAAGACTGATTAGAAGCGAACCGAACCGCTGCATCTCAAGGCCTGCAATTGAGAACTTCGTGGTCTCATCTCATATCCAGACGATCGAAACGTACTGCTTTTCACGAAGAGCAAGTAGGTGATTGTTGAGAACGGCAGAGCGAGAGTTGGAACCAGCACTTGCACAAACAGACCCTGAACCATCACCTTTCAGTCATTTCAGTGTTCTTTTCCCTAATTGGACTCACTCACCAGTACGAACGTCCTGTGATGCGCCTTCTTGGTCGCCGAAAACGCAATCTTGTTCCTGCTCAACACCTCCATTATCCTCTTCCGAATGTACCAGCAGAACGGAAGCGGGAAGTACGAGTTGAAGTAAACAAGTGCGAGACTGAAGATGAGCGGGGCCGATGTCATCTCCAGATGAGCGACTGTCGAATAGGAGGAGTCAGTCGAGTTGAGGTTGAACATCTCGTAAAAGTCCTCGTCGTGCGGGATCTCGTAGATGGTTCGATACGTCCAACAGATGCCCGTCTGGAAGGAATAGGGAAGCTCGGATGCGAATGAAGCACCCTTGACCAACCAGATAAAGAACTACAGGGATGTGGAGGAGACAGAAGAACTTGACGAGTCGACTTCTGGGCACGTACAGCGAAGTGACGGAGAAGTACTTGAACACGACAGTCACCGAAATGGACGCACTGGTCAAAAGGGCCGTTATCTGAAATCACTCCCTTGTTATCACTCCCCGCACAGAGTTGGAACAACCTGAGAAACTTCGTAGACGATGAAACTGAAGCCGACGGAATAGTACTTGCAGTAGCCGTAAGACCGGATCTCCAGAAGGTCGCCGTGCGGAATGAACGAGAACTGGGCGAACCAGGTGTCGAACACGGTTGGGCGAACCAGGTGTCGAACACAGTTGGAACGAGGAAGTGTTGGCGAGCAGAAGACGGAACAGGTGCAGACTTTTCGGCGAGTGGAACACGATGAAGTAGAGGAGGAGTAAGTGGCAGGAGGCCACCAGGAACAGGTAAATGTGGTAGGAAAACGAGACAAACTCCGGAGAAATCATTCCGACGGTGGGTGATCTCCAGAAGAAGCGACTCGCCTTCGGAAAACGCGAGCCAGTCCACTCGAATGCACATTTCGGCGCGTTGAACCTAAAGACGAAAGAGTCTCTGTCTGGTGAAGATCTTCGGCGGAGAGTGACGTCTTCTGAAGCCAGAAGCTCAAAGAAGGTCGCGGTCAACACGATGATGTTTTCGAATGAGGTTTTTGAAGACGTGACTCTTGAGAACATATTCATAGCTTCAATAAAATGAACAAAGAGAGGTAGGTAATTGGTTGGCACAACACGAAATAACAAGTGAATGAAGACGTCGAGTCACTTTGGGAGCTCATTCGGAATCACGGAAACCGTCTTCACCGTGGAAGTTCTGCTTTTCGGTGCACTGGCGAAATGGAAGATCCACATGATGAATCTGAAATCCGTTTTTAGACGATGACGCATTCGGGCACACTACCCGTCCAGTGCGTGAATCAGCAATAATGACATGGTGATGAACAGGAACTGGAACCATGGTTCGTTGTTGAAGTGGGAGATTATGTTGAAGTTGGTCATGTCGATGACGGGAAGACAGTCTTGAAGGGCACTCTGAAAATCTGGATGAAGAAAGAAGACGTCAAGGGTTCAGAAGGCACCTGAGCGAAAAGTTTGATGCGCTTCTTCCTTCTTCTGACCATCTCGGCACTGGACAATCCGTCGATTCTCTCGAAGCAAAGTTTGGTGAAGGTGGTGAAGTTCAGTGCATTCGAGATCAACGAAAGGACGACGACAGTGTAGAAGATCAGAAGGCCCATCGTTCGAGCACATTCTGTCTCTTGAGGCTTCCAGAAAAGCAATTCCGGATCGTAGAGGAATCCGCAACGGTCTGAAATCCATCTTCAGTTGTCAAAAAAAGATTCAGTTTGATTTCACCGGAAACAAAAGAGATTCCCGAGAAGAAAGCGGCAAAGAGCACAATGAAAACGATAGCAAAGTTCGCGTTTCGCGAACTATTCGAGTAGGTTTTCGTCGGGAAAAACAAGACGCTGGCTCTGTTGACAGCCATGAACAACTCGATTGTGGGGCCTGCCACGTAGGCGCCGAAGCCGGCAATCTGGCCGATCAGCTCGTTGACAGTGCTCGGAATGCTGGCGAGCGGCGTCGAGAACGCCGTCAGAGGGACCACCCACAGCAGGAACACGAGACAGATCACCGTGTTGGGGACGGTCTTGGCGAGGCACAGCTTCAGGAAAGCGCTCTTCTCGCGCTTCTTCGAGAAGAACTTCCAGAAGAGGTAGATGTTGATGGCAGCACCGGCGGAGCTGACCTGTAAACGGAGGAGATGCTCCAGTTTCAGCCACGTTTCAGCCACAACTCACCGACACCATCAGAACGGTTGCCACGATGACGAACATCGGATCGTTGCTCATCTCGAGCATCAGAATAAGAGTGAGCAAGGTGACATGTGATGAGCTGGATCCCCGGGGAGCCTTCTCATTGGAATATCAAACTAGATTGAAGCCCCCTCCTCAATTCAGTTGTTATGCGCTCAAAAAGAGGCACGTCGACACTAATTGGCTACCCAGAGAGAATGAAAACGAGAAGTGTGAGCTCTCATCGGCCACTATCTAATAATAGGTCGTCTGGAATCAAAGGAACAACTCAAACCACTCGCTGAAAATGCTGAAAAAGAGCAGTAGGAAAGAACACAGGAAATGACGACGAATTTGATTACTTTCCTGTTCCCCGTCTGGTTATTTACAGTCATTAGGTCACCACAATTAACTGAAATGTCACGTGGTTTCGGACTCAAGGGGGTTAAGCCTTGATACGTGTGATGTTACACACCAATCGTTCAAAGCACTCTCTCTGCACTGAATTAGAGAGGCAACTACTAGCTGATCGTCTCACGCGAGGCTCTAATCCCCCCGCTCCTCCTCAAACCCTTTCCTCTTTTTATCCGCCTTCAAGAACTCCTCTTCCGCCTTCCCCCACTGCTCATTCGCTCGATGATTGTTATTCCGAGCTGTCCGGAGCCCGACTTTATACTCCCCACTGCGTCGTCACCGCCGCCGTCGCCCGATGGGTGGCATCTGCCGAAGTTAACGAGTAATTGTGCAGTGTGCGGAGACCGTGTGGCCAGTTTCAGTCTCGGATCGCCCGCGTGTCTCGGCTGCATCCACTTCTTCCGGCGATCCGTCAACAACAAAGCGAACTACAGATGCTCAGCGGAGAGCAACTGTTTGATTAGCTACGGTAGGCGGTGCTGCTCGCCGGGCCTTTGACTGTTCCGTCTTCCAGAATACCGTGTCTCTTGTCGTTCGTGCCGTTTGAAACGGTGTTTCACAGTCGGAATGAAGCCGTCGGCTGTCAGAAGAAGTGAGTCTTCCCGACCATTCTCTCCGTCCTCACCGCCTCTGAAACGACCTTCCGAAGAGCTTCAACTGGTGAAAACTCTCGTGAAACTGCAGTCTCGTCACCTGCGAGATCACCAGCATCAAAGCGAGATGACGTGGCAGAGAGCGTCCGCTTCCGATGTCAATCTGGTGTTCAAATGGAGTTTCAACGAGTCCATCGAGTGGGCTTCCCACTTCGAGCCCTTCCAGAAGCTGTCTCCTGAATCCCAGAGACGAGTCATCTCCGAATTGGGCGTCGCCTTCTTCCTTATCGACCAGGGATTCAAGACGGCTTCTGAAAATGCGTCAGACGGCTACTGGCTGCTCCAGAATGGAACTTTTCTAAACTCAGAAGATGTCATCACCGTCGACGACAGATTCAATTCAAGTTCCACCAGGTTAGGGGAATGTCAATTAACTATCAATTTTCAGTTTCAGAAACCATTCTGCATTCGTGGAAACTCTCGAGGCATCCATAAAACACCCTTTTCAAGCGCTCAAACTCGACGAATTCGAGATCGCCGCGCTGAAAACTCTTCTTCTTCTCGCCCGTGAGTTCTTGCTCTCTCCTCTTGTTTACCTTTCGTTTTGAAACCACTTCCGGTTTCAGCCTCCTTCTCAAAACCGAACATCTTCTACTGCAGTGAGAAGCTAGTCAGAGAGTTGCGAAGCGATTGTCTGCAAGAGCTCATGGAGCATTCCGCGCGGAATCATCCGGAAAGACGTGCGGAACGATTCGGGGAAGTGCTTCTGCTGCTCGGCGAGCTCCGCAACTCAGTGAAGGCCGTCTTTAATCAGACAACGGTCGCCGGGCTTTTCGACGCAAACGGGTTCGAGAAGTTCGTCAGACACTACATGCCCACTTGATTGTTGTGGGTTATTACCCCCTTTCTAACGATAACAAGAGCACCATTCTGTGTTTTGGCACCTTCCCCCCAATGACAACAAGTTGTACTTTGCATTTGCTCCGCTGGTTCTAATTTCGTAACCGCTCTCAATTATCACCGTTTGTTTCATTCGTCAGCAGAAAAAAAACCGAAGAAGAGGGGGGGACAGTTGTATTTATAAGATGTAGTTTAAAGTGTAGCTTCATACTTTGTTCGCGGTGGTTGTATAAAAAGAAGATGGAGGAAGAGAAAAACGAAGCGAGAAGCGACTTTTTCGATGCCTCCGACCAACAGCAAACCTGTGTGGCCCTACCCGAAAATCGACCATTTTCCCGGAAGACTCGAGCGATTTTCCTACAGATCCTATGTGAGTTCCGACACGAAATACGTCTTCTCTGACTCTTCATCTGAATCCAGAACTGGTTCGAGAATCGTCTATGGCCAGTCCGTCCTCTTCCGTTCCTCGCTCTCATCGCCACCGTCACCGGATTCCAGTTGCGAGATGTCGGGCTCCGCGAGCTCCAGAACGACCTCCAGCTCGTTCTGAGACCACTGACAGTGTCAGTCGGGTCTGTGTACGCTTCTGTGTTCGTCCTCCGCCACTTGCTCAAGTACTTATATTTCTCCTACAAGGGATTCCTGAAGGAGAATCCCAAGAAGCCGTCCTACCGGACCATTGTCTGGGGAGCCGTGCGAAGCGTCCTTCTAAAAGTGGCGCCCCCGCAACTTGGCTCCTGTGATCTTTTGCTCCCGAATCTGCCACTTCCGGGACTCGATGACACCGTCCGCCGTTATCTGGAGTCTGTGAAACACTTCGTATCGGAGGTGCGTTCTCTGGTTCTCTTCTGACGAGAGACACGACCGCTAGGTGTACTCTAGAGTGTAGTTTGCGTCTGCAGATCGAGTACAAACAACTGGTCGACAAATCAAAGAGCTTTCTGGACGGCGAGGGACGGACGCTGCAGAGGTACGCGTGGCTTCTGCACAAATGCACGGACAACTACGTGACGTCGTTCTGGGAGAAGTACATCTACAACGCGGGCAGGTACCCACTGCTCATCAACAGCAGCATCGCGCAGTGCGTCTTGTACGGAGAGAACGAGCTCACTCAGGTGTACCAGACGGCCAGACTGCTCTACATCGAGACGCTCGCCAACCTGTCTCTAGACAGACAGAAGTACATGGCGGTCGGTTCGTTCCGCCTCGACTACGGGAAAGACTGTTTTCAGGTCGGCGAGGGTCTTCTCCCGACCAGAGAACGATGAACTACGCTGTGGAGGAGAACGGAAGGGGCGGAGCCACGGGAGAGCACTCTCCGTGTGACGGGGCAGAGCTCGACCACCTCTGCGAGAACTTCCTCAACTTGGACAAACAGATTCTGGAGTCGCCGAGTCGGGAAGAGCAGGAAGAGGCGGCGATTGTGACGGAGAAGGACTTGAAGACGTTGAAGCTGGCGGAGAAGTTGGAGTTTGAAGACGTCGAGGGGATGGAGGCGGAAGTGGAGAGGTGCTTCGAAAGTCATCTGAAGGCGTCGAACGACCTGCACATGCACTCGATCGCCTTCTTGGACTTTGGGAAGGGGCGCCTGAAGAAGTGCGGCGTTTCGCCGGACGGCTTCGTGCAGATGGCGATTCAGTTGGCTTACTTCAAGGATCAGGGCAAGTTCACACTCACTTACGAGCCCGGATCGGTGAGGTTCTACGCGAATTCAAGAACGGAGACGTTGCGCCCCGTGACGGAGGCCTCTTGCAAGTTTGTCACCGCAATGCTCGATGAGCAATCGAATGTGAGCTCACTTTTAGGGAAAAGCGGTCCAAAAACAAGCGTGTTTCAGAATACCGAGCGGAGACGTCTTCTGAAGGAGGCTTGCGACGTGCACGTCAACAATAACAAAGAGATAATGCTCGGGAAGGGAGTCGATCGTCACCTGTTCGTTCTCTGTGTTCTTGCCAAGGGATTAGGCTATTCCAGTCCGTTTCTGGATTATTTTCAGAGTCAGAAGTGGCTGCTCAGCACCAGCAATGTGAGAAATAAGCTTTCGTTTAGTGAGTCACACGATTGTTTTTTTTCCAGATTCCGAACATGACCAATTCGATAGACGAGGACTCCTCGGAGGATAAAATCATGCTCGGTGGTTCGTTCGGAGCGGTGGCTCAGGACGGATACGGCATTTGCTACCGGTTCGGTGGAAACCGAGCAATTCTCGTGCACATCACTTCTTATCACTCTTCCGACGTCACCGACTCCGATAGAATGGGACGACGCCTTAAAGAGGCGTTCCATTTGTTAGCTGATCTTTTTGACAATTAGAATGAGCTTTTCGTTTGGATTCGACCAATAAACTGCATGAGAAGACGCTTGTGTCAAATTGCATCCCGAGATACACGACCTTGCTCCCTCTAGCTAGAGGGAGTGAGATCTAGCGGTTATATCCCCTGAGAAACAGACAATATCAAATCGCCCCCCGCCTAAGTCACTCTTTTTCGTCTCGAGTAATTAAGTGCTGGAATGCTCTCCCATCATCCGTTTTCCCACCCCTTGTGTCTTCCAAGGCTTTCAAAGCCAACATCTCTAGCCTCGACTTATCTCGGTTTAATAGACTTTCCCCTCAAAACTTCTAACCCCGTTTATTTGTTCTCTATTTTTTGCAACTAACTCTCTTATGTTCAGTAATTATGTATGTTTGTATTAGTGGCCCTCCGCCCTTCAAGCAATAAACAGAATACAAAAATACAAAATACCAAACTCGTCGAGTTCTTTTTTCTTGGGTGTGACGTACAAAGGTCATCAGCGTTCACTTGTCTCCGTGTAGGTTTAACCACTTCCTCTCTCTTCTCTTTCTCCAATTCCTCGTGGTGGTAAAGTGTCTCTCATAAAGATGCCACGGAAATTTTTGATTTCGAGTACATTTACAAGCTCAAGGAGATCTAGATTGGTTAATGGCTTCAGGTCTTTTCGGAGACCAAAAGTAGTCATTTAATAAAAAACAAAACTTCAAAACTTGTGTTAAAAGCTTCTATTTTTCCCTTCTTGACTTTGTTCTATTGTAAAAACCAAAGTAATAAGAAAACAAAAAAGGCAAAAAAATTGGACCCACATGGGAGTCGGACGGTCATCCCACCGCTTTGCGGTTGCGCATCTCACCGACTGAGCCATAGAGGCGCCCTACGATGTTGTGTTGCAGAGTGTCGATTCGATACCGAATCCTCGATGCTACCAAATACTTCAGGCGTGAAGACTTGCAACAGTACTCACGTGAATTTTTAAAAATTGAAAAATATTCAAGGGAAAATTCAACTTTCTAGCCGGACCGCCGGCTAGAGCGCCAGACGACGGAACACGCGAGAGACGCAGTGACGGCTGAAGAGACGATAGAGAAAAACAGATATCGCTGGCGCTTTCCATGTGCATAAGAGCAAATCGCGCGAGCATTGAGAAATTCAAATTGTTTCCAAACAATTTAATTTTTTGCGAGACTCTCGCGGCGAGAGTCGTTTTTGAGAAACACAAAATATCTTACATAGTTTTTATCAAGTAAAATAACAATTTTCCCAAATTCCCCGCTTCCTCACTTCTTAAGCTCTCCATTCTCCTATTTTCGACAGCTATTTATTATGCTTGGCTCAGCGTCGCCATTTTTCAACTTTATTTAAATAACTTCAATTTTAGTATGAACCGAAACTTCTGCAAGCGATTGAAAATAGAGACGGACGAGTCAAACCGAACAGAGGAGGTTGGTTAGAAACTGAAGCGTTTTAAAAACAACACTCGAAAGAAATTGCAGATTGAAGACAGTTTGGAGGAGATTGCCAACACTCCAAGTACTCTCGCGTTAGCACAAGTCGTTCCAGAAGATTCAGTTGTAGAGGATTCGATTCAAATGAGACGATCGCGCCAGAACACTCCGGAAATGGAAGCCAGCCGGGACCCGTTCGGGCACGTTTCCTCTTCCTCGAACAACACGGGAAGCTTCGTGACGTCGACGCCCAAATCGCGATCAACGTCTTCTCGTCATGGAGCATCGTACGCCAGCTCAATGAAGTCTTCTGAAAATCCAGATCGGAGCCGAAGCTCCATAGAAGAGGAGGATCTGCTAATGTCGCCGATATCAATGAAGTACGCCGACTCGAGCGATTTAAGATCGAAGCAGCATCTCCGCGAACGGATTCTGCGCAAGTCCGTGAAGCGTGACGGCGATAGTAAAGCGGCGGGAGCGTCGTCTCCGCGCATCGGAGGATGGGGTTCATCGGCGACTCCGGAGAGCAGCCAGCTGTTCAACACGGCTCTCTCCCCAATAGTCAAGTCCGAAAGAAGATCGAGAATTCTCCAGAAACACACTCAGGTGAGATTTATTATGAGAACACGAAGTATCTTTGTTTTCAGCGCAACGTGCCTAACTTTGCCACATCGACAGCCATCGTCGACAACGATCCCGATATCATCGAGCTGATTTCGGACGAAGAAGAAAAGCTTGTGAAAATCGAGGACGAGGACGACGACATCATCGACGTGACTCCCGCGAAGGCGCCAGTTCGAATGAAGCAAAATCCAGCGCCTCTCTCTAGAGATGAAATCAATCAAATGTCTAAAAAACAGTTGAAAGAGAAGAAAAACGAGCTGATGGCACTTTTCGATCATATTGAGAATCTTCCGAACAACGGTGAAGTCGTCTTTCGTCAGTTTCAAGAAGTCGACGACGAGATGGAAAGACGACAGGAACAAGAAGAGCAGCAGCATCAGAGGCAACAGGAGGAGGCGGTGGAGGAAGACGACAGCATTGTCATCATTGAGCCAGTGCCGCGTCGCATTGCTCCAAAGCTGCCTCCGAGAGCTGTCCCCACTCATGGCGGACTTCTCCCTGAAAATCACTTGATCGACTTCCGCGTCGATCAAGATAACGAGGAAGCGCCTAAAGTGACTGCACTGACGGACAAAGTGATGAAGCAACTCGCAGAAGCCACTCACACGATTCCTGTGGAGACAGAAATGACGGACACGCCGAAAGGATTCCGAATCGAGCTGATGCCACACCAGAAAACTGGTCTCTCGTGGATGCGCTGGAGAGAAGCGCAACCGCAGTCCGGAGGAATCCTCGCCGACGACATGGGACTCGGAAAAACGCTTTCCATGATCTCACTCATCGCTCACCAGAAGGAAGCCCGCATTGCTCGGAGAGAAGCAGGAGAAGACGGCCCAGACAAGGAAAGGCGAAAAACGGCGAAGGAGCAGGGACTTGTGCCTTCGAACGGCACCCTCATCATCGCACCGGCCAGTTTAATCCATCAGTGGGAGGCGGAAATCGATAGACGGCTCGAGGACGGAGCGCTCAGTGTGTACATGTTTCACGGAACGAAGAAGCAGAGGGACATTGACGCACAGCGTCTGGCCCGTTATGACGTCGTCATCACCACGTACACCATCGTTGCAAACGAGTTGATTGAAAAAGTGAAGACCAAGGCGAAAGGAGAAGCATCCACAGATGAGGATGATTCAGACAACGACAGCAGAAGAATCAGAAAAGTCGTCGGAAAGGATGACTCCGTTCTCGCCAAGGTCAACTTCGCCAGAGTGATTCTCGACGAGGCACACGCTATCAGAAACCGCCTTTCTCTGAGCTCGAAGGCCGTCTGCCGACTCTCGTGCAGCTCGCGCTGGTGTCTCTCGGGCACACCGATTCACAACAATCTGTGGGATCTCTACAGTCTCATCCGGTTTCTCCGGGTTCCCCCATTCAACGACGACCGGTACTGGAAGCAATCGATCATGCCGATGAAGCCAATCATGGCGGAAAGGGTGAACCTGTTGACTAAAAACTTGCTTCTCCGACGCACGAAAGAGCAGACGTGTGCTGTCACAAATAAGAAACTTGTCGACCTGCAGCAGAAGACAGTCCAAACTCACGAGTTGGACATGGGCGGCGAGGAACAACGCGCGTACGCTCTGATGGCTGAAGTCGCCAAGTGAGTACATCCAAATCTGTTTGTTTCAACTGCTTTCACTTGCAGGAAGTTCGTCAAAACGATTGTCGAACAATCGGATGACATGCGAAACTTCGGATTCGTTCGACAGCGTCGGAACAGAAGAGGAGTCGACGAGGACCCCATTCAGAATCCGTTCAACTGTCAGAGTCTCATATTCCGCTACCACGTCATCTAATTCATCTCCTTCTTCCAGTCGGTCCTCGCAATCTGGAAACAAACTCGAACTTCGAGAACATGTCGTGCATTTTGATGCTTCTTCTTCGACTCCGTCAAGCGTGCGTTCACTTTCACATCACGAAGAGCGGAATGGACGTGGACGCGTTCCAACTCATTGGTGGCGACGAGAACGTCGATCTGAACGGGCTGGAAGATTTGATGGAGAAGTCAATGGCGAGCATTTCGCTCGACGAGGAGGAAGAAGAGAAACGAGAAAAGAAGCGACACTTGCCGACGCGGATTTTCGAGCCCGAGTACATCAGTTGCAAGATGAAGAAGCTGCTCGAGATTGTGAATGAAGTGATGGACAAGAAAGAAAAGATGTGAGGAGCCCCCGATGCTTCTCTTCTCAATCAGTCAACTTTCAGTGTGATCGTCTCGCAATGGACATCCGTCTTAGATCTTGTAGAGAAACACATCCAGCTCGGTCGCTATAAGTACACCTCAATCACCGGAAAAGTGCTCGTCAAGGATCGGCAAGAGCGCGTCGACAGCTTCAACCGAAAGTCGGGCGGAGCACAAGTGATGCTGCTCTCGCTCACTGCCGGAGGCGTCGGACTCAATCTGACCGGCGGAAACCACCTTATCATGATCGATCTGCATTGGAATCCGGCTCTCGAGCAGCAGGCGTGCGATCGAGTCTACCGAATGGGACAGAAACGGCCCGTCTTCATCCACCGCCTCATCGTCAAGGGAACGATCGAGAAGCGAGTGCTCAACTTACAAGAGACGAAACTGCAACTCGCCAAGTCGGTGCTCGACGGAAACGTGGCCCGGAAAATGAACAAACTGACAATATCAGACATCAAACATCTGTTCGAGCTCGACGGAAGATAACTGATTCTCCCAGCCGATTCCTTTTTCGTTAATGTTTTAAAGTCCGATCTCATTGAGAATAACCTCTGTATCAATCTTTTCAGAACACCTAATACTTTCCTTTTTCTACTTGAATCCCATTTTTCTCTTCTGTAAATATACAGGCTTCTATTAAGCTAAAAAGGACGAATGTTCATTTCTACAGGAGCTGTCCACAGGAAGCGTCGGCCTCCTCTTCTTTCGTCAGCTCGTGAAAGAAAGAAGAGACACACTCACACAGAAACCACACAATCGTCTCTCTCCTTCGCACGGTCTCTCGTCGCCTCGCGAAGATCTGCCGATTGTTGTTTGTGTCTGTGTTTTGTGTGTCTGATAACAGATCACTTTGTATATAAATGAGAAAGTGGAAAAGAGTTGACTGTCCGGAATGCAGATCCTTCCGTTTTCCTTCCTCTTCTTCTTCTTCTTTCTTGCCGGCTCCGATGCCTTCAAAATGGCACTTTTCGTGCCAAATGTGGCCAACAGTCAGGTGGAGATGAAACCATCCCGACTGGCGAGCAAACGAAAGTTCAGGTGCAATTCTGTGCTCGAGTCGCCGAGACCCTTGCTGACGGCGGCCACGACGTCACGATGATACTCGTCAGCTACATGAAGGGCTTCAAATCTGACGTCAAGATTCCAAACGGCGTCAAAAGTGAGAGTCGACTTTTGACCATTGAGAGATGGATTCTTTTCCAGTTCATCACGTGGACTCGTCAGTTACCGACTACACGAAAGCCGACATGGAGAAGCAACAAGCGGAGATTCTATTTGAAGACGTCGGATTGACTGGCATGCCGAAGATGATGAGAATTATGGGAAACGTTACGAGGATGATAAAGGAGGGATGTAGACGGACGCTGCAAAACGAGAACTTCTTGCATTGGCTCAAAGCGTCGCGTTTTGATCTCGCATTCGCTTACGTCACTTCCACGTGTGATCTGGGACTGATCCACGCGGCCAGGATCCCCGCGTGGGCGTGGCTTAACAGCGGACCCCTTCTGGACCACGTGGCGAAGACAGTGGGAGTGCCGATAGTGCCGAGTTTCGTGCCGCCGACGATGATGGAGGCGACGGACGAGATGGGATTCTGGGAGAGGGTGAAGAGCTGGGTGGGACACGCGATCACTGTGCATGTGTACAGATGGGCGATGGCCGACGAGGAGACGAGGATGTTCAGGGAGACGTTGAAGGATGCCGAGTTCCCGCACACTCTCGACATCGCCTCCAAGTGCTCGCTGGTTTTCGTGAACACGAACGAGCTCTATGATTTTCCCCGTCCGACGCTCGACAAAGTGATCAACATCGGAGGGCTGGGAGTGGGATTCGAGAGTGCAAAACCGCTGAGTGCGCAGTTCCAGAAGATTTATGAAACCGGAAAAGGAGTCGTCGTGTTCTCGTTCGGATCAGTGGCCGCCGCGCACGAAATGCCGCTGGGATGGAAGAATTCTCTGCTCGAAGCGTTCGCCTCCTTCCCGGACTACCAGTTCGTTCTTCGATACGTGGCCGACGATCTGAACGGAAGGCTGCCGAAGAATGTGCACTTGTTCAAGTGGCTCCCCCAGAAAGACCTCCTTCTCAACAACAACACGAAGGCGTTCATCACGCACGGCGGTTACAATTCTCTGCAGGTGACGTTGAGGCTAGAAGACGTCAGTTCTGAATGCGTTTCTACAGGAAGCGATATCGGCGGGAACGCCTCTTGTGACAATCGCGCTGCTCGGGGATCAACCCAAGAATGCGATGCTCGCCAAGAAACGAGGGTTCGCTGTGAACATTTCGAAAGGAAGCCTCTCCACGCAAACCGTGACTGACGCTCTTCGAGAAGTTCTCGACAATCCGAGGTGAGTGCATTTGATCGATCTCACCCTGAAGTATAATTTTCAGCTACAAAAAGACTGCGCAAAGGTACTCTGCAATGGTCCGAGCGCAACCGATGAAGGCGTCGGAACGTCTTCTGAAGTGGGCGGAGTTTCTGGCCGAATTCAAACAACTGGAGAATCTGGAGCCGGCCGGCCAGAAGCTGAACGTCTTCCAGTACCACTCCGTCGACGTCATCGCTTTCCTCTCGACCATTCTCCTCGTTTTCGTGTACATTCTCGTCCGATTTGTTCGTGTTTTGACCTCCAAACTGCTGGGTTTCTTTGTTGCCGAGAGAAAGAAGAAGAGTGATTAGTGGTTCTGTACTCTCGGCACCCGTTTCCATCGGTTTCGCTTCCTTTCTGTGTTCTGGTTCTCGCTTCTTTTGTCTGACCAAAACTTGAAAGTGTGTGTGTCTCCTCTTCTCGTCTCTCACAGTTCCGGATTTTCCACCTCTTATCACATTTTGCCTCCTTTTGCCATTCTTGTTCTCAACGCAATGAAGCGACTGTTTTCAATTGTGAAGCTTGGGAAGTGTGGTGCCACGTCATACCATGTCATTGAACGTTTTGTGTGTGTGTTTTGTGAACTTTGTTTGAACGAGTTGTGTTTGTTCTGACGTTGTTCTGACGGATTACTCGCCAAAAGGTCGCCACTCTCATTTCTCACTTTCGATTCAATGAACGTAGCGGTGCCATTTCGTGACGTGGCACTACCATTTGTACATTTCTCTTTGTACTTGCACGTGGTGCCCATTCCTCTTTTCTCATTCTTTCGCTCTCTTTCTCTTAATCATCGTTCCACGTCGGTTCTCCGCCACAATTCGTTATCAGTTTTATGTCGTGAAACGCCGTTTTCGATGGCTTTTAAGTGGCGTCTCGAATGCTCCTGAACACGTTTTCTCTCCTCTCTTCTTCACATTTTGTCCCCCCGAAACTTCTCGATTTCTCAGCACGAAATGGCGACTCTCGAGGAGTTCATCGGTCGTTGGAAGCTGATCAAATCGGAGAACTTCGAGGAGTACATGAAGGAAATCGGCGTCGGTCTCATCACGAGAAAGGCGGCCGCCCATCTGAAGCCGACTCTCGAGATCACATACGAGGACGGCGTCTGGCACTGGAATCAGTACTCGACGTTCAAGAACACCAAGTTGGCCTTCAAACTCGGAGAGGTCTGGAAGGGGGACCGCTTTCCCACCGGTGAATGATGCATTTGTAGGAGTTCACCGATCACAGTCCGGATGACAAGACCTACAAGTCGATTCTGGTGTTCGAGGACGGCAAACTGATCCAGCGACAGAACAAGATCAAGGAGTCGGACCACAGTTCGGTGTTCATCAGCTGGCTCGAGGACGGCCACCTCTTCAGCACCTACCAGTCCGGAGACGTCGTCTGTCGTCGCGAGTACGAGAGAGAATGAGCTTTTCTTTTCGAAACAAAATGAATCTGTACCCCTTCCGCTCGTGTTTCCGTATCAGAGATTTTCCGTTTCCGCGTGACTTGTCTCGTGTCTGCTCCGACGACGTCAGCGGCGGAATTCAGATGACAAAATGGTCGCCGTCGCGTTTCACGTCTTCTTCGTTCTCTACCTGCTTTTCTATCTTGGAGCAGTGATTATTCTGTGTCGTCTGAAGCTGAAAAACGCCGAAAAGTACAAGAAACTGCGCCTTTTCCAACAGTTTTACTGTACTCTCGTCACATTTATTCCCGTCATTTCGTGCAGTATTTGCCTCGTAATCGCCGATTTTCTGTGCGAATTACTCGCATTTCCAAAGGGTTTGGTCATCCAAATCGCCAATTATTACTCGTGTTCGATGGCGATTGTGAGCACGATTTTGACGAGAATGATGCAGGGATTCATTGTGTTTTACCTATCGAGATTCGTGTTTCGGAAGGGAGTGACAAAGATCGTGGTGAAGAAGAACTGGATCATTTGGGTGTGCTCGTTCCTCTACGCCGTCACGAATCACGAGACAGTCACGTCGGAAGTGTTCGTCTGGAACGGACGAGTCGCCGGCAACCAGAATGTCAGTGAGTCGGATCGAGCCGCAAACAATCATTTCTATCAGTTTCAGACATTCAGTTTCAGCGTCTGTGACGTCACTCTCATCGCCTTGTCATATGCTGTAATCGTGTGGAAACTTCACAACATCTACAAGTCACGTCATCTGCGGAAGACGTCCGAAGACAGTAAGACAGTCCTCTGGCTCTGCTCCATCGAACTTTTGCTTCTCGTACTCCTCCACGTCTTCCGATTTCTTTTCCACCTTCTCATTTCCGATCACCCTGCCTTCTCCGGCAACTATCCGCGATGGAATCTGCTCTCGTGGCTCCCGGCTCTTCATTTTCTGCCCTTTCCCATCATTTACCTCGTTCGCCTCTTCTGAAGTGTGAAATTGGTCTGCCGAGTGGAAACGTCTTCTATAAGTAGACTAGAGTCTTCTGGTAGAATAGTTTTGCGTTACTATCAATGATAAAGTTTATTCTCGTGGAAGTTCACAATTCAGTTCAAATCTTGACGAACTTCATGTCATAGAATTCGGGCTTCTTGAGCATACTGAACGGCGCCACGTCGACGTTCGAAGGGCACTTTCCGTGCGGTTTGAAGTCGTAGCGGAGAAGAAGATTTCCCATGATCTGAAAGAAGGAGCCGTCTGCAATTGTACCGAGTGATCTTGGTTTCCCACCAGAAAGAGTTCGGCCTTAGCGAGCGCTTCTCCTGCACACGCGCGCTATCCGATTCCGAATGGGATCAGTTGTTGAGCGAGATCTTTGTTCTTGATGTATCTCTCCGGATCGAACTTCTTCGGATCCCCGAAGACGGTCTCGTCCTCGTGGAGAGCGCTCAGCTGGGCGCAGATCACCGATCCGGCGTCCACTGGAAACCCGCCGACCTCTGTCAACTCGTGGTTCAAACGGTAGAAGTTGGAGTTGAGGATGGAGGCGAGTCGCTGAACTTCCGCAATGATGGCGTTCAAGTAGGGCGTGTCGTTCTTGTCGGCGAGCGACAGGGAGCGAGATCTGTTGTGAGTCACCCGCATCAGCTCCTGCCTCGCCTTTTCAGCGACGTTCGGGTGGTTCAGAAGCTGCAGGAAGCCGGAAATGAGAGTCGTCGTCGTGGTTTCCTGTCCGGTCACCCACAGATCGATGAGCATCGCTTTCAAAGACTCCACACCGAACACCTTCTTGTCGCTGTTCTCATCGAGCATCTTCAGAATGAAGCTGTCCACGTAGTCCGATGGGTTCGCCTTGTCGATTGTTATTTTCCCATCCCGCACGTCTTCATATCTCTTTACAGCTTCTTTGGATACGTATTCGATAGCTTCCGTTTGAATAGTCATGATTTTCTCGAAACGTTGTCGGCAGAAGCTCTTCAGGAACCACAACGGGAGTACGGTATCCCAGAGGGTGAGCACCTTCATCGACTGATCCAGATGGTCCTTCAACGTCAGAAACTCCTCCTCGGTGTTCTCATCGTACCCATTTCCCAGAAGAATCCGATTGATAACGCTCCCGACGGTCAGATTGAAAAACTTGGCCGCATCGACGACTGTCTCGCCGCCCACTGCCGATTTGTCGACGAATTCACATCTGGCGTCGAGCTCGGCCATGATCTTCATCTCCATCAGATCCTTCCCAACGCCCATGTTTCTGAACGTCTGTAGAGTGAAACGTCGCACTTCCTGCCACATCGTTCCATTCGTAGAGAGTATTCCATAGCCATCTGAAAGTGGATCGGTCGAAAACTAAGAATCGAGGCAATGTCCTCACGTCTCAGCTCTTCCACAATTGGTATCTGTGGCTTGTCGGCATACTTGCTTCCGTTCTTCACAAACACTTCGTAAGCTGTCCCGAAGTCCGTGATCGTGACGTGAGGGAACGGAGCCAGCCAGAAGGTGAAGACGTTTCCGTACTTCTGAAATGATCCCACTTCCCTTAAAGACAATCGATTCTCTTTCGTTACCTTTCGGAACGCAGTCAGCATGGGAACGAGTCCTCCGAGAGTCCACGAGTAGTAGATGGCTTGCGGGATGTTTCCGATGAACGGCACCGTGAGTGGTCCTGGCGGAAGCCGCGAGACCCTTCGGTAGTGATTCACAGAAACCCACGCAAGGATTGTGGTGATGATCAGAATGAGGAACATCTTCTAGTCCTTCGTCTGAACTCCTCCACACCTTCATCTCTCTTTTATACCGGTGATCATAAGTTTTCGTTGATAAGCGACGCAAGAAACTACAAGCGAGACTGCTTTGCGACTCACAATCAGACGGTCAGACAAAACAAGAAATAGAAGAGGACGGGGTGAGAGAGAGAAAAGAAACAGACAATCTATCACAGTCCTCACTTTTCCTACAAACTCGATTGTGAGTTGGTCGTCGTCTTCCGGATCGGAGATGAAACAGCTGACGTCCTGCCTTGTTTGTGGCGGCACTGCCGATTATTCTCTGTTCGGCGTCGTTGCATGCAGCTATTGCATGCTGCAGCTGTTGCATGCAGCTATTCATTCGTCCAAAACTATTCGAACACCAACGTTCCAGAGCTTATGCCGCTTTTTTTTAGACGGAGAGTGATCGAGTGTCGTTAGATGCTTCAGAAATGCGCATCCTAATTAATAGGAAACTAAAACCTACCTATTGCGGCCGTTTCCACCACTGCTAACGGTCAGATATGACTGGAACTTTAAATCTATTTTTTCTGGCTGCCCTGGCAATTGATAACCACCAGTTGTATAAGAAACATGAAATCTACCTATTTTCAGCTATTTCATGCAGTGATAACCATCCTAATTAATAGGAAACTAAAACCTACCTATTGCGGCCGTTTCCACCACTGCTAACGGTCAGATATGACTGAAACTTTAAATCTATTTTTTCTGGCTGCCCGGGCAATTGATAACCACCAGCTGTATGAGAAACATGAAATCTACCTATTTTCAGCTGTTTCATGCAGTGATAACCATCCTAATTAATAGGAAACTAAAACCTACCTATTGCGGCCGGTTGCAACACTGCTAACGGTCAGATATGACTGAAACTTTAAATCTATTTTTTCTGGCTGCCCGGGCAATTGATAACCACCAGTTGTATAAGAAACATGAAATCTACCTATTTTCAGCTATTTCATGCAGTGATAACCATCCTAATTAATAGGAAACTAAAACCTACCTATTACGGCCGGTTGCAACACTGCTAACGGTCAGATATGACTGAAACTTTAAATCTATTTTTTCTGGCTGCCCGGGCAATTGATAACCACCAGTTGTATGAGAAACATGAAATCTACCTATTTTCAGCTATTTCATGCAGTGATAACCATCCTAATTAATAGGAAACTAAAACCTACCTATTTCGGCCGGTTGCAACACTGCTAACGGTCAGATATGACTGAAACTTTAAATCTATTTTTTCTGGCTGCCCGGGCAATTGATAACCACCAGTTGTATAAGAAACATGAAATCTACCTATTTTCAGCTATTTCATGCAGTGATAACCATCCTAATTAATAGGAAACTAAAACCTACCTATTGCGGCCGGTTGCAACACTGCTAACGGTCAGATATGACTGAAACTTTAAATCTATTTTTTCTGGCTGCCCGGGCAATTGATAACCACCAGTTGTATAAGAAACATGAAATCTACCTATTTTCAGCTATTTCATGCAGTGATAACCATCCTAATTAATAGGAAACTAAAACCTACCTATTGCGGCCGGTTGCAACACTGCTAACGGTCAGATATGACTGAAACTTTAAATCTATTTTTTCTGGCTGCCCGGGCAATTGATAACCACCAGTTGTATAAGAAACATGAAATCTACCTATTTTCAGCTATTTCATGCAGTGATAACCATCCTAATTAATAGGAAACTAAAACCTACCTATTGCGGCCGTTTCCACCACTGATAACGGTCAGATATGACTGAAACATTAAATCTATTTTTTCTGGCTGCCCGGGCAATTGATAACCACCAGTTGTATAAGAAACATGAAATCTACCTATTTTCAGCTATTTCATGCAGTGATAACCATCCTAATTAATAGGAAACTAAAACCTACCTATTGCGGCCGGTTGCAACACTGCTAACGGTCAGATATGACTGAAACTTTAAATCTATTTTTTCTGGCTGCCCGGGCAATTGATAACCACCAGTTGTATAAGAAACATGAAATCTACCTATTTTCAGCTATTTCATGCAGTGATAACCATCCTAATTAATAGGAAACTAAAACCTACCTATTGCGGCCGGTTGCAACACTGCTAACGGTCAGATATGACTGAAACTTTAAATCTATTTTTTTCTGGCTGCCCGGGCAATTGATAACCACCAGTTGTATAAGAAACATGAAATCTACCTATTTTCAGCTATTTCATGCAGTGATAACCATCCTAATTAATAGGAAACTAAAACCTACCTATTGCGGCCGGTTGCAACACTGCTAACGGTCAGATATGACTGAAACTTTAAATCTATTTTTTCTGGCTGCCCGGGCAATTGATAACCACCAGTTGTATAAGAAACATGAAATCTACCTATTTTCAGCTATTTCATGCAGTGATAACCATCCTAATTAATAGGAAACTAAAACCTACCTATTTCGGCCGGTTGCAACACTGCTAACGGTCAGATATGACTGAAACTTTAAATCTATTTTTTCTGGCTGCCCGGGCAATTGATAACCACCAGTTGTATGAGAAACATGAAATCTACCTATTTTCAGCTATTTCATGCAGTGATAACCATCCTAATTAATAGGAAACTAAAACCTACCTATTGCGGCCGGTTGCAACACTGCTAACGGTCAGATATGACTGAAACTTTAAATCTATTTTTTCTGGCCAACCTCGGTTGAACTCCAACCGAGGTTGGACTTCAACCGAGGTTGGACTTCAACCGAGGTTGGACTTCAACCGAGGTTGGACTCCAACCGAGGTTGGACTTCAACCAAGGTTGGACTTCAACCAAGGTTGGACTTCAACCGAGGTTAAACTTCAACCGAGGGTGAACCCCAACCGAGGTTGAACTCCAACCGAGGTTCGACCCCAACCGAGGTTCGACCCCAACCGAGGTTGGACCCCAAGCGAGGGTGAACCCCAACCGAGGTTGAACTCCAACCGAGGTTCGACCCCAACCGAGGTTCGACCCCAACCGAGGTTGGACCCCAAGCGAGGGTGAACCCCAACCGAGGTTGAACTCCAACCGAGGTTCGACCCCAACCGAGGTTGGACTTCAACCGAGGTTGGACCCCAACCGAGGGTGAACCCCAACCGAGGTTGGACTTCAACCGAGGTTGGACTTCAACCGAGGTTCGACCCCAACCGAGGTTCGACCCCAACCGAGGTTGGACCCCAACCGAGGTTCGACCCCAACCGAGGTTGGACTTCAACCGAGGTTGGACCCCAACCGAGGTTCGACCCCAACCGAGGTTGGACTTCAACCGAGGTTGGACTTCAACCGAGGTTGGACCCCAACCGAGGGTGAACCCCAACCGAGGTTGGACTTCAACCGAGGTTGGACTTCAACCGAGGTTGGACTTCAACCGAGGTTGGACTCCAACCGAGGTTGGACTTCAACCGAGGTTGGACTCCAACCGAGGTTGGACTCCAACCGAGGTTGGACTCCAACCGAGGTTGGACTTCAACCGAGGTTGGACTTCAACCGAGGTTGGACCTCAACCGAGGGTGAACCCCAACCGAGGTTGGACTTCAACCGAGGTTGAACTTCAACCGAGGTTGGACTTCAACCGAGGTTGGACTCCAACCGAGGTTTGACTTCAACCGAGGTTGGACTTCAACCGAGGTTGAACTTCAACGGAGGTTGGACCTCAACCGAGGTTGGACTCCAACCAAGGTTGGACTTCAACCAAGGTTGGACTTCAACCAAGGTTGGACTTCAACCGAGGTTGGACTTCAACCAAGGTTGGACTTCAACCAAGGTTGGACTTCAACCAAGGTTGGACTTCAACCGAGGTTGGACTTCAACTGAGGTTGGACTTCAACCAAGGTTGGACTTCAACCGAGGGTGAACCCCAACCGAGGGTGAACCCCAACCGAGGTTGGACCCCAAAGGTTCGACCCCAAACGAGGTTTGATCCCAACCGAGGTTCGACCCCAGCCGAGGTTCGACCAAACTGAGGTTCGACCCCAACCGAGTTTAAACTTCAACCGAGGTTGGACTTCAGCCGAGGTTGAACTTCAACGGAGGTTGGACCTCAACCGAGGTTGGACTCCAACCAAGGTTGGACTTCAACCAAGGTTGGACTTCAACCAAGGTTGGACTTCAACCGAGGTTGGACTTCAACCAAGGTTGGACTTCAACCAAGGTTGGACTTCAACCAAGGTTGGACTTCAACCGAGGTTGGACTTCAACTGAGGTTGGACTTCAACCAAGGTTGGACTTCAACCGAGGGTGAACCCCAACCGAGGGTGAACCCCAACCGAGGTTGGACCCCAAAGGTTCGACCCCAAACGAGGTTTGATCCCAACCGAGGTTCGACCCCAGCCGAGGTTCGACCAAACTGAGGTTCGACCCCAACCGAGTTTAAACTTCAACCGAGGTTGGACTTCAACCGAGGTTGGACTTCAACCAAGGTTGGACTTCAACCAAGGTTGGACTTCAACCAAGGTTGGACTTCAACCGAGGTTGGACTTCAACTGAGGTTGGACTTCAACCAAGGTTGGACTTCAACCGAGGGTGAACCCCAACCGAGGGTGAACCCCAACCGAGGTTGGACCCCAAAGGTTCGACCCCAAACGAGGTTTGATCCCAACCGAGGTTCGACCCCAGCCGAGGTTCGACCAAACTGAGGTTCGACCCCAACCGAGTTTAAACTTCAACCGAGGTTGGACTTCAACCGAGGTTGAACTCCAACCGAGGTTGGACCCCAAACGAGGTAGGACTTCAACCGAGGTTGAACTTCAACCGAGGTTCTACCCCAACCGAGGTTTGACTTCAACCGAGGTTGGACTTCAACCGAGGTTGGACCCCAACCGAGGTTCGACCCCAACCGAGGTTGGACTTCAACCGAGGTTCTACCCCAACCGAGGTTTGACTTCAACCGAGGTTGGACTTCAACCGAGGTTGGACCCCAACCGAGGTTCGACCCCAAACGAGGTTGGACTTCAACCGAGGTTCTACCCCAACCGAGGTTTGACTTCAACCGAGGTTCGACCCCAACCGAGGTTTGACTTCAACCGAGGTTGGACTTCAACCGAGGTTGGACCCCAACCGAGGTTCGACCCCAACCGAGGTTCGACCCCAACCGAGGTTGGACTTCAACCGAGGTTGGACTTCAACCGAGGTTGGACTTCAACCGAGGCAAGAGTTCCTTTTGCTCGCAGCCCTCCTCTACTGGGACCATGGTCTTCTTGGTCTCTCCGAAGAAAGCGTTCGAGTATTCCAGCAGAAACGGAGCCGAGTGCTCCAAGAGCTGACGGACTACGAGAAGAGTGTCGAGAGAGACAGGGACCACTCGCTGCGTGTCGGGGACGTCGTCCTTATTCTAGGCATAATGCAGAAGACGTTGACTATGCTGTAAGAGGCGAAGTAGTTGCTGACGCTTCACGGAATGTACGAAGCCATGTTTGACGCAATGCCCTTCTGAATAAATCCGCTCATACTTTTCATCAAGCACTTAACTACAAAACGAGAGAGCGGGACAAGTCACAAATAGACGACGAAACGAAAAACGAGAGAGAACGGAGAAGAGGGGAGAGTGGAGAGAAGCAGACAGTTTGAACAAACAATCGGACGATCGACTTCTCGCTGATTAGATTCTTCAGTTTCACTTTCTTCGCTCAAAATGAATCTTCTCACTTGTCTAGTTTGTGGTGGAGCTGCCGACTGCTCTCACTTTGGCGCCGTCTCATGCAGGTACTCTCTTCGTATATCTTCAGAAAGAAGAACGTTCATTTTCAGAGCTTGCTCGGCGTTCTTCCGTCGGAAAGTCATCGAGTGCCGTGAGATTCGGAGAAGGTGCGATGGGCAGTGCAAAGTGGACACGAGCAGGAGGAACGTCTGTCAGAAGTGTCGATTCGAAAAGTGTCTGGATGTCGGCATGAGGATATCGGCAGTGTACGGAAGACTCGAGAAGAGGCGAGCTCCGAATCCACTGGAACACTTGTTTCGATCCGACATGCTTCACCTTCTGGAACAAGTTCGAGAAGTGTACGGCAAGCTGGAAACCACTAGGAAGATCACTTTCCGTGTCGAGGTGTTCGGTTCAAAACCGAATGGTTTGTATTTTATAAAGTTCCAGGATGACCACATACCGCAACGCTACAACTACAAACAAATGAATGCTGTTCTGAAAACGGACTTTCGAATCCAAATGTCCACAATGGGGGCGTTCTTCGACTCGATGACAAACGTCTCCGAGTGTCAGAAGAAGCTGCTTCTGAACAACTTTCTCATCAAGTTCTTCTTGCTGGACTGTGGATTCAAGTCGGGAGCAGGACAACTTCTCTATCTGCCGAATGGAAACTGCATTGATTTCAGTGACACGAGACATTTCTATTCCGATGCCGAAGATCAGAAGTCGGAAGATTCCTCGGCGTGAGTTCCGCAACGAGCCACTTTTCGATGGTTGTGTCAAGGTTCCAGGATAATGCAGCCGTACTGGAACCTAATGAGAAGAAACGGAAGTGCTCCTCTCGCCGAAGTACAGCTGGACTTGCAAGAGTTTCTTCTGCTATCAGCCGTTTTGTACTGGGATCCGAGTGTTCCCGAACTCTCCGAAGAGAGCTCGGAAGTGTGCCGACAAATGAAGACACGTGTGCTCCGCGAACTGATAGCCTACGAGAAGAACAACGAGAAGGGAAGAAGCCATTCCATGCGAATCGGCGACATCATGATGCTTCTGAACACCGTGCAGAAGCTAGTGGATTTGATAGAAGAAGTGAAGGAGCTTCTGACTCTCCACGGAATGTACGAGAGGCACGAAGCCATGTTTGAGGCTATGAACATCTGAATGCAGACCTTGTTTCGATTTTGTTTTGCCATGAAGTCCTATCAAATTGATTCCCATTCGTCTCCTGACCTTTCTTTCCAATTCTCTAAAATCGTAGTCACGAAACGAGAGGCAGTTGTGTGTCACAATTAGACAGTCAGACAAGAAACGAAATAGAATGGGGAAGTGGGAGCCTGGAGAGAGGCAGGTGATTTTGACATAAATGCGTTTCGATTCCCCTCTCCTCGCTGATAATTTCTGCTGTATTCCACTTTCTGATCGCTAAATGAAGCATCAGACATGCCTCGTTTGCGGAGCAACTACGGACTGCTCACACTTTGGCGCCTCTTCGTGCAGGTTACCTTCCTGATTGTTCCTTTTCGAAACTGTTCGGTTTGCAGAGCTTGTGCAGCATTCTTCAGACGGAGAGTGATCCAGTGTCGTGAGATGCTTCAGAAATGCGATGGGAAGTGCAAAGTGGGCGCTGGAAGGAGGCACGTCTGTCAGAACTGTCGCTTTGAAAAGTGTCTGAACGTCGGAATGAAGATGACGGCGGTTTATCGAAGGCTCGAGAAAAGTGGCGCTGCGAACCCTTTGCAACTCGTATTCAATTCTGAAATTTTGAAATTGCTGGAGGAAACCCGAGAAGTCTATCTCAAACTGGAAAACACCAGAAGGGTCACCTTCCATGTGCAGGTTGCCTCTTTCTTTTTTATAGTGCTCATCACTCTGATTTTCAGGAAAATCACATTCCCCTACTCTACGACTACAAACAAATGAACAAAGTTTTGAAGACTGACTTCAAGCTGATGGGTTCCATCATGGGAGCGTTCTTCGATTCGATGACAGACGTCTCCGAGCATCAGAAGAAGTTGCTTCTGAACAACTTTCTCATCAAATTTCACTTGTTGGACTGCGGATTCAAGTCGGGAGGAAAGCACATTCTTTACTTGGCCAACGGAAACTTCATGGACTACGATCACATCAGATAGTTCTATTGGAATCCAGATGATGAAAAGCTGACGAGACTATCGATGGTGTGAGTTGGATACTGAGTGCCTTCGAAAACTCGGACACGTTCAGAATAATGAGACCTTACTGGGAAACGATTAGGAGGACGTTCGTCGCTCAAATATCGGAACTTCGGATGGATCTTCAGGAGTTTCTCTTCCTTGCCGCCGTTTTGTACTGGGATCACAGTGTTCCCGACCTTTCTGAAGAGGGCATCGAAGTGTGCAGGGAGATGAGGAACCACGTGCTCCGCGAGTTGACCGCCTACGAGAAGAGCACCGGGAGAGGAGTGGACCATTGTCTGCGAGTGGGAGAAGTCGTTCTACTTCTTAACACCGTCCAAAAGTGCGTGGATCTGGTGGAGGAGTCGAGGGTTCTTCTCGCGCTGAATGGTCTTTATGAAGTGCACGAGTCGATGTACGAAGTAATGAAGCTGTGAGAACTCTTCACCGAGAAGCCTTAAATGTATTCGTTTTCATTCGCACAAGTTCAATAAATATCGTCTCACTCGGGCATTCTGAATCAGGTCCCTTTTTCGATTTTGTTGTGTCATGAGACCGACTCATCTATCTTTTTATCTTTATTTCTACCGGTCTTTTCAATTCACTAAAATCGTAGTCACGAAACGAGAGGCCGTTGTGTGTCACAATTAGACAGTCAGACAAGAAACGAAATAGAATGGGGAAGTGGGAGAGTGGAGAGAAGCAGGTGATTTTGACATAAATGAGTTTCGATTTGTCTCTCCTCGCTGATAATTTCTGCTGTATTCCACTTTCTGATCCCTAAATGAAACATCAGACATGTCTTGTTTGCGGAGCAACTGCGAACGGCTCTCACTTCGGAGCACCTTCATGCAGGTATGTGTCGCATTCCGAAATGTCTCAGAAGCTTCGGTTTGCAGAGCTTGTGCAGCTTTCTTCAAACGGAAAGTAGTCGGGTGCCGTGAAATTCGACACAGATGCGGCGAGAATGCAATCGCAGGAAGGAAGAGCGTTTGCCAGAAGTGTCGATTCGAGAAGTGTCTGTCCGTCGGAATGATGATGACGGCCGTTTATCGAAGGCTCAAAAGGAACCGTCCTCCGAGCAGCACGGAACACGTGTTCCGTCCCGAAGTCGTTCAGCTTTTCGAGCAAGCTCGTGAAGTGTATTCCAAACTGGAGGACACAAGGAAAGTCACCTTTCATGTTCAGGTACTTTCCTTTTTTCTGATAATTTAAAATAGTGGAGAGTTCTAGGACGATCACATTCCACAGCTTTACAACTACAAACAGTTGAACACCGTTCTGAAGACTGACTTCCGGATCATGATTTCCACGATGGGGGCGTTCTTCGATTCGATGACAAACGTATCCGAGTGTCAGAAGAAGTTGCTTCTGAACAACTTCATTTTCAAATTCTTCCTGCTGGAATGTGGATTCAAGTCTCGGGGAAAATTCGTGCTCCATTTGGGGAACGGCAACTTCATGGACTTTGAGAACATGCGACACTTCTATCACAACCCTGATAATCAGAAACTCACGGAAGGATCCATGACGTGAGTTCAACAGTCATTGAATCCATTCCACGTCTTCTTTCCGCTTCAGATTGATGAGACCGTACTGGGTCACTACGGGAAGAACCATCATTACTCACCTGGACCAACTTCAGATGGACTTGCAAGAGTTCCTTCTGCTATCAGCTGTTTTGTACTGGGATCAAAGTGTTGCTGACCTCTCCGAAGAGAGCACGGAAGTGTGCCGTCAAATGAGGACTCGTGTGCTCGGCGAGCTGACTGCCTACGAGCAGAACGTCGAGAAGGAGAGGGACCACTCTCTGAGAGTCGGCGACGTGATGTTTCTTCTGACAACTTTGGAGAACACTGTACATCTGATAGAAGAGACTCGAGACATACTCGCCGTTAACGGAATGTGCGAAGTGCACGAGGCTATTTATGCGTTCTTATAATTTATTCAGCAGAATTTCTCATGGATTCAATGAAGATCGTCTCATTTGGGCTCCCTAAGATTGTTGTTGAATCATCTCCATGAAGTTGGAAGCGGCCATTCCGGGAATGAGAGAGGATCCTCCGTCGACGACCAGATTCTGTCCGATCATGTATCCGGAGGCGTTGCGATCGGCGAGGAAGGCGATCACCTGAGCGATGTGCTCCGGCTGTCCGACGAATCCCGCCGGAATGCACGTCTTCGTAGCCGCCATCATGGCTCCGATCTGAAAACCAGAAGAATTAGGGAGCGGCCTCTGGAATGTCTCACTTTCTCCAACACGCCGTTCGGCATTCCCATCGCTTCCATGAATCCGGTCAGAACAACTCCCGGGTTGATCGAGTTGACACGGATGCCCTGCTCGATGAGAGACACTGCCGAGTTGCGAGTGTACTGATCGAGAGCCGCCTTCGAGACCGAGTAGTAGCTGGTGTCAGGACACTGAAACAACCGACATAAGATAGATGCTCGGCAGAAACACATTGACTCACTCCGTGAGGTCCAGCAACGGTGCTCGAGATGTTGACAATGTCTCCCTTTGTCGCAGCCAGATGAGGGACGACCTTCTTGGTCAACTCGACGACGCTTCTGATGTTGATGTTCATGTTCGCATCGAAGGTGTCCATTCCCTGGTCGAAGCCCATCACTCCGGTCTTATCGAGAACGGACGCTCCGGCACAGTTCACAAGGATGTTGATCTTTCCGAACTTCTCCACCGTCGCCGCCACAATCTTGTCCTGTCCGGTCTTGGACGTCAGGTCGGCAGCGACAGCCTTGATGTTCTTTGCTGAGATGCCAGCATCCAGGAGGAGCTGTCTCGTCTCCTCCAACCTCTCCTTGTTTCTTCCCGTGATGGTCACTTGAGCACCTTCCTTCGCGAAGAGCAAGGCGGTTCCTCTTCCGATTCCATTCGAGGATCCTGAAAGAAGCTTTAGTTGTGGATAGCTATTCACCGAATACACGCAATTACCAGTAATAATAGCAACTTTTCCGGAGAAGCGGCTCATTGTAGAAAATGCACAACTGGCGAGTTGGTTGTGGTTTCCGCTGGGCTCATTTTTCTTTTATACTGTTCTACGGGTTCCAGACACGCTTTTTATTTCCGTGTTTTCGATAGTGGAATGAATCTAGACACACAAAAAGAAACGCA
Organism: Caenorhabditis afra; assembly: GCA_963570955.1. NCBI lineage: Eukaryota > Metazoa > Nematoda > Chromadorea > Rhabditida > Rhabditidae > Caenorhabditis > Caenorhabditis afra. The sequence goes on along the minus strand of OY751536.1, from coordinate 8,382,018 downwards.
TTGAGGAGAGAATCGTGCGCGAAATGAGAGACGCAGGAAGGGTGAGAAAGAAACTTGTGGTCGGAATTGTGCTTGCAGTGTGTGGGCAACCCCCATGCCGATTCGCCCTTGCTGTTTCTCTGTCAGGGCCCCGTCACCTTCGCTTGCTCATGAAACGGCATGTGACCACCACCAGGGAAGATAGAATGTACTTCAAGAAGCCCGCTCACTGGTACTTTCTGCCGACACTTTGGATCCGTCGTCAAATTTTCAGCGTCAACTAGCAGATCTGTCACAGAACTGATCTTGACGAAGAACAGCATTCTTTCAATTGAAACATCGATATAATGGGTAGCGAGAAGAGAGTGCAAATGTAAACAGAAGGATACTGTATAGAATGTCCGTAAATGACCGTATTGATAAGGGATCTTAGTAGTTAGTTGAACGATTCGAAAACTGATATTGCGAAACTCTCTACACTTCCATCGGGAATATGTTATTTCCACAAAGTCCATTCCTGAAACTTTGAACTGCTTTCCGGTCCACGTGACCTCACGTGGACTGATTCTTCCCGGAACATCCCTCTGCATCAGTTCTCAAGAGCTTTTCTCATCTCTTTCGGTGAGCTTCCTCGAAGCAAATTCCAGCTCTCTTCGATTTCGGCCAGTTTCAGAATAGCAAAGGAGGCAAAAGTAGCCGTGAAGGGATCAATAATGGCGAACGACAACAAAGAAGAGAAGGATCCGATGGACGCAGTGCGTTTCAAGCCGGGCAAAGAGTTCTCCGGATTCACGATCGAGAAGAGTCTCGACGAGGGCGGTTTCGGACAAGTGTATCTCGTTCGTGGCAAGGATCTGAAGCAGGCCGCTCTGAAGGCCGAGTCGAACGAGATCGAGGGAGGATCGGCCATCAAACTCGAGTCGATGATTCTGAAAAAACTGAACAAAAATGGCCCCGTTCCGCATATTCCAACGCTGTTCGCCGCCGCCAAACGGAAGAAATACTGTAAGGAGCTGATTTTCCTTTTCTGTCACCAACAATCAATTCTGCAGGTTACATGATCATGACACTTCTGGGCGAGAACCTGAAAAGCCTGAAAACGAGGTGTCCTCGCGAGCGTTTCTCTCGTTCCACGTGGTCCCGCATCGGAGTGCAGTGTCTCTACGGCCTGAAGTACGTTCACGACTGCGGATTCGTGCACCGCGACATCAAGCCGCAGAACTTCATGATGGGCAACGAGGACGACAAAGAGCGAGCTCGCATCGTGCACATTCTCGATTTCGGACTCGCGCGCCCGTACGCAAGTTTCGACGAGCGTTCGAAGAAGTGGGTTGCTCGGAGAGCCCGTGGCTCCGCCGAGTTCCGTGGAACCGTCCGGTACACATCGCCAAACGTGCACATGCGCAAAGAGCAAGGACGCGTCGACGACGTCTGGTCGCTGATTTACGTTCTCATCGAGCTCAACGGCGGTCTTCCGTGGCAGACGGTGAAGAAGCGGGAGGAGCTGGAAGGGATGAAGATGTCAATGTCGGATCAGACGGTGATGTTGAACATGCCGAGTTGCATGGGAGGTGTGTTTCCGCACCTGCGAACTCTTCATTACTACCAGAGACCCGACTATCAGTGAGTGACGAGTACCAGTTTGCAATGACATATCCGATGTTCCAGTCTGATCTTCAAGGCCCTCTGGCAAGTTATGCTCAACGAGGGAGCTACGCCGGCCTCGCGCTTCGACTGGGAAACGAAGGATCCGGATCCATCTGTGCCTCCCGCCGAGTGGGAGAATCCCGATGGCCGCTTCTTCAGTGCCGATCCTCTCGGCATCAACGGACCGCCGACTGCGGCATGTCAGGAGACGACGAACTTCGAGGCGGGCGAACCGATGAAAAGTGACAAGGAGAAGCCGTCGATAGCGCCACAGAAGAAGAACAAGAAGTGATCCGCACGAACTCATTGAATAAAGCGTGCCCTAATGTGAATCCGTGTCTCGAAACTCGATATCCTCCGTATGACTTATGTCCAAATCAGCGGAAACACCGAGTTCCAGCAGATCGGATTTCGTGTTTTTTCTCTCTGTGTGTGTGTGCAACAACACACGTTGTTCCTCCATAATCGGCTTTGTCGGTTACGAGAGGAGTTTGTAGTCGTGGCAGACGGTTCCCAATCCGTTCTGTTTTGTTTTGTTTCTGGTTCGTGTAACTCAGATCGATACCGGCTGACTCACCGCTTCTTTCTGTGCATGGTCATTGTGTGTTTCTTTTTTGCATTCGTGGGAACCACCTGTCGTTCCTTTTCATGTGGGCGCTCGAATGGCGGTTCATGATGGGTCGGCAAACAAGATTTCGAAAAAAAAAGAAGAAGGGAAAAAGATGGAGACGTTTTCAACCCCAAGTTCCGCAGTTTGCTTCGATTCGTTTCGGCGCCGTTTGAAATGGAGTGCAATTATTTTCTGGTCAGCACCGATTTGCGGCAACTTTTTATAATCCGATGAATGCCCCCCTTCTTCTTCTTCTCTCTCTCCCGTTTTTCCGTTTCTGGCCGTCAGAAGTCGTTGGTCATTTTCATGGAAGAGCACGAGTGGCGGAGGAGCCACGCAATTGCAATGAGTGTGAGCCGGCTCTCGGAGAGCGGCTCATGCCAATTTCCTGCCTTGCTCGGCAAACAAAACAGGCGACGGGACCCACTCACTTGTGCTCTTTCTCCGCCCCCCTAGCTTTCCGTTTCGGACACGCGGAGTCCTCGTGACTTTCATTCCTCGAACTCTTTTATCATCTCTCAATCTCCCGAGCGCCGTGCTCATGCAGGTTTCAGCGATGGAACAGTATCTGATGGAAGGCATCATCGGACCGATGATGCTTCTCGGCGTCTTCGGAAACGTCAACGTGATCGTGGCGATAGCGAGGAAGAAGGCGTTGCGGTCGAAAGGATGTGAGTTGAAGAGTCTGAAACAGTCTGAAATGCCATCTGTTCCAGCAATGCTCGTGTTTGTTCTCGCCATCTCTCACTTGGTTTGCAACATCTCCGAACTAAGAGTGCTCATCTTCCGATTCAGGTCCGTATTTCTCTTCTCTCTTGCAGCGAATTGCCTTCTCATTCAGATTCCAAACGATGAAAGGGAGGCAGTGTTTCGAGTACAACATCCCGTACTCATTTGCAATTATGTTTCAATCCGCGCTGTTTCTCTCGATGGCGCTCGACTTGTGCTTCTGCATCCTGCTTCCATTCAAGTGAGCCTTCCGCCAAAACAACTACAGCCTATTAGTCTAATTGCAGACATCTGATTTGGCCGAAGACAAAGTATATTCTGATCATGTGCATAATGCCCACCTGCTTTGCCGCCATCATTTTCGGCCTCAACTTCCTGTTCGTCACCGACGAAGACGCGCCGTTCTGTGCGTTTATGCTCAGTGAGTTTGCTCGTTTTCTGTCTCTCGCCTGCTTTTTGTTGTGATTCTGTTTCGCATGGCTTTCATCGTCGTTTCTAGTTCGAACGGCCAAAAAAGAAGAAGAAGAAGACGATGATGATTCAGCTATGGACGACGGCGTCTTCGAGCTCATCTCGTCGTCTGTCGTCGTGTGCAACATCATCACTGTCGTCATCATCATCGTTTCCGTCTTGATTGCAGTCCGGAAATGTACGAGTTTATGGTTGGGCTGACGATGAAGACAACGATCACAAGTTACAGCGTCAATCATGAGGGATCACAGACACTCGACTAACTCCAGAAGAAGCAGCACTGTGGAGGAACGCCGGAAGGTGTTCCGCTCGACGTTCTACATGTCGGCCATCTACATCTTCTCCTGGATGTTGTCTTCGTTTTGCTTCCGCATTCTTCTGGCGATCTACGACGACGAGAAGGACATCATCGAGTTCATGCCGTACCTCGCCATCATCACGATGCCCAACTTCTGCCAGGCGTTCTTCGTCACCTACTTCCGATCGCACCGATTCCGGAAGGCGTACAAGGAGCACTTTCACGTGCTCACCTGTGGTTTTCTCTTCCCGAAAGTGTTCGAGCAACCGGAAATCCGGGCCGGAGATTCAGGCACGAATCAGCCAGTGCAGTCGGACAGCGACACGAAAACGACGAAGGATGGTCCGAAGAAGACTGTCAGATACTCGGAAGACTACGTCATCTGAATCGTGTATTTTCTTCTTCTTTTTCTGTTCAGGGGGTGACATCATGATCTCTTTCTGATTTGTACACTGATAAACCGCATTTTGTACCCGTCGCATTGTAGCCTCTGTCGTGCTCCCTTCCCGGAAGATCACTCCTTATCGGAACGGAACTCGAGCCGGTACAAAAGAGAGCCGGGAAGGGAGTCCGGCAGAGCAAAATGTCGTCTCGTCTTGGCCTCCTCCTTCTGCTCGCCGTCGTCTTCGCAGTCTTTGCTCTCCCGCCGAGCCCACTTGTGCTCAAGAAGGCTCACGGAGCATTCTGTCATCTTTGCGAGGATCTCATCAAGGTTCGTCGTGCGAGAGTGCCCACGCACCACCAGAAACCCATCTCTTGTTTCCAGGACGGCAAAGAACTCGGAGACGTGGAGCTCGACGCGTGGCTCGACTCGGAAATCGGAACTCGCTGCAAAGACTTTGTGGCTCTCGAGTCGGAGTGTCTGAAAGAGTTGCACGTGGCTGAAAAGGACATCTGGGAGGCCATCGACAAGGACATCCCCGAGAACAAGACGTGCACCGAAGTCAAACTGTGCTAACTCTCAATGAACTTTTTATAAGTTACGGCAAAGTTCTCTGAAAATGTGTCGAACTCGGACGATGCCGAACGGCGTCAAGTGGTTTCCAGTGGTGAAATAGGAGAAGCCGAGGAAGTTGAAGTAGCGGAAATTCTTCGATTTCTCGTCGGTAAACTCCTGCGTGAAGTCGACGGGAACACACTTTTCCCCGCAATCCTCCATTAGTTTCTCGAACCTTCTTCGCGCCATTTCGTACCCTTCAAAGTCCACAATCTGCTTCTGGAAGAGGAAATGTTAGGCCATCCGGTCTGTTTCTCTTCTCGTTTCTCACGTCGATCTCCTCCGGAAGTCGGTTATCCTTCACCATTTTCGCGATCTTTCTGATCTTCTTCGGGTTGATCCGTGGAAGTGGCATCAAAACGAACAGCTTCTGCTGCACATTCTTCGCATACATTCTCAGTTGTTCTCTCGCAAAAATGAAGATCGGGTCGTGTTCCAGTTTGTCGATTCCCTTCGGAAAAGGCCTGCCGAGGTCGAAATGTCGTCCGGCCATGAAGGCGTACTCCGGTTGCTCCTTCTCGACGTGCTCTTGGAACTCGTCGAGTATCGAACTGCACTTTGGACCGGAAGACGTCGGGAACAAAGGCTCGCAGGCTACAAAGTACACCGGAGAGGAAGCGCCCAGAGTAGAAGAGACCTACTCGCATAGGTGCCCTGGAGGAGGCTCTTCGCCTTGTGCTGACACTCTTCCTGAATCGTCTTCGCCATATTCGCCGCCGTCGAACTTCCGAAGATCAGAAACTTGGCCGTTCCATCCAGTGGAAAGTCCTGAACAAGATCTCCTTCTCTTCTTCGGCAACCATTTTCAGTTTCTGACCCTTCTGTAATTCCAGCCGCCCCAACCTTCAATTTCTGGAATGTTCAGCTGCTTCTCATCGTTTTGACTCCAAATCCTGTTCATTTCTTCTGGATTCTCTGAAAACGTCTCAAAAGTTTGAAATCCGGCTAACAAGAAGCCAACCCAAAATGACTTTCTCATCATACTGATCCAGATTCCAGGAGCTGTTGTAAAGTATTTCCTCTTTGTAAATGGCCGTCAAATTGGCCATAAAGAGGAAAGCGATGAGGAGCGACGTCTTCCAAGTGGACAGCTTCATCGACCATCTGAAACTCATTTCAGAACGTCTTCCAATGCGATTCCAGAAGACTGTTACTTTTCGAATGTCTCGTGGATAATGATAGTCATCAGAAACGAGACCAGAAGCGACATTATCTGGGCTGAAATTCCAAATAACTTCCAGATCCAGCTCGGATTCAGAAGACGCACCGATCAAACTGTACTCCATTTCGAACTTCCAATACGCGAAAATAGGCCAGTGGACGAGGAAAAGCGTGTAGGAGATCTCGCCGATGTACGCGAGGATCGGATTCGAGAGGAACTTGTCGTTGACGGAGATCAGAATCAGAATTCCAGTCAACACGGTGAAAGCCAGTCTGAAACTTTTCTTTGACAATGCAAGTGTGCTCCAGCGCACTAACCTTGAAATCAGCGACGGAAGTGGAATGGAGTAAGTGGCGACGTAGATCAAAACGCCGAGAACCAGATTCTTGTAGGGCTCCAGGACATTGAAGTCGAAGCACATTTCTGGAAGCAATTGGTATCCATTCTTGATTTCAGTCGACACCAAAAAAGCGATCATTCCAATCAGAAACTGCCATATTCTTGCGAAAACACTGCTGAACGCGGTGGTCGGAGAACAGAAGACGTGGAAGAGAAAGGACAGGACGCCTGGAAAGTTTAGTTGGGAATGGTTTGACGGATTGGGGGAAACTTGCCAATAGAACCGTAGATGCTGAGCCTTATCTTCGGAGATTCAAACTTGTTGACGTCCAAGAAGAGCAGAGGAATCAGGACGTAATAGTGCACTTCCACAGACAACGACCACAAGTGGACGAGGAAATCAGTGGCCATGGATAGCTTCTCGAAGAAGTCCTCATCGCCGACACCCGGCTGGTTCGACAGAAAACTGAGGGCTCTCTGAGCAGACGTCTTGTTTGTGTTGAAGATGGAGGTGGGCAGGAACCAGATGATTCCGGACATTGTGATCAGAATGATGAGGAGGTAGAGCGGGAGAATGCGGAGAAGACGTTTCGAGTAAAAGTTGAAGATGAGCGACATCGCCGGCTTCTTCTTCGAGCGCTCCAGAAGCATGCACATGATGAATCCGGAGAGCACGAAGAATCTGGAATGAAGACGTCGATAGGGGGGAGCACAAGAGCAGACGCTTACTGATCAACTCCCAGGTATCCATTGGGAAACGTGTCGGGGAAGAAGTGGAAGAGGACGAGGAACACGATCGAGAGACCTCTGATCCCTTGCAAGTCGAGTCTCTTCGACTTCTTGCCATTCTGAGATGTCATCGTCTTGATAAGTGAGCCGATATCAAATTCGTGTTTTGATCTACAGTCTGAAAGAGAGTTTGGTGACGCGCAAAATGAAGAATTTGTCGAAAGATCGGGAATAAGATGGAGGAAATAATGAGGAAGAGATGAAAAAAGATGGTATCGAGAACCGGGAGGAACCGGGAGGAGACATCGAACTAGAAATAAACGCGCGAAGAAGGTCGACAGATCAACATCCACCTTTTTCATCTATTTGAAGCCTAGAATGTTTTGTCTTTCGAGGCCCGTCGAACGGATATTGTGGCTCCCGAAACTTGGGTGATCTGGAAATGACTGAAACTATATTCCTCTGCCTTCGAATTGGCCACCAACCGATTCTTTCTTTCCGCATTCGAAGCAGATGAACAATCGTTTCGCGTTCTCTCGATATTGGGAAGAGACGAACAAACAGATGAAGACGTGAAGTGTCGAATTGGTGGTGATGAGCGTTTGCGCCATGAAGAGGATGTGGGAGCTCACGTACTGCACGTCTCGGTTCCGTTGCCACAGAAAGTCACGGATGACCATTTGGGCGGCTTCTACGAACTCTGACGTGAAGTAGAGAGTGGCCATGAGAGCGACGAGGACCGTGGTGCTTCGAGATCTGAACGCCATCATCGGATTCTCAAAGTCTCCGTGGAATCGAAACCTGTCGTCTTCTCTCTTGCTAATGTTCCTCCGTCGTTTTCTGATTCTGCACAACGCCACGACGAGTGCAATGGTCACAAGTGCGTAGGTGATGCTCGTGAAGATGTGCGAAAAACCGTCGATTTTTCTGTAGATGTCCTGAATCCATGCCACCTCCTCCGGATACGAATACTCCCATCTATCAAGACTCGCATTGATCGGCATTCCGAAACAGCTGGAAACACAGAAAGACTATCAATAACAAGACGACTAGCAGCTACTCCAAGTCATCCTCTGAGTTCGTCATAGTGTATCGAAACCAGTAGGACCCGTCCCAGATGCCACAGATAAGTATAACGACGATAACCAACGACCTTCCGAACCGGGAAGTGTGCAGTTTTCCGATGAGGTGATTCATTGGAAACACGACAGAGAGCATCCGAAACAAGGCCATCAAGAGGGCGAGCCACGTGGCAGCCCTTTTCGTGATTTGCAGGAACGCACTTCTGAACCAGCGGATGTATTCGTAGAGAAGGGAAGGACTCGTCAAACAGTTGTCCTGCTCGAACAAAGGTTCGGAGATGGATCCGATGATGCTCCAGACGAGCATGAAAAGTTCAGAGATACAGATACCAATCATGATGATGTAAATGAAGTTGGAGCGCATTTCCTTTCGGGTGAGAACCAAAAGATGGAAGAGATTCGCGAGGATCGCGATGACAGTCACGAAGTCGTCGATTCTGACAATGATGTTGATAACTTCCACGAATAACTCATAGTCGATATAGAACGGACCGTCGTAGTACATGTAGTAGTACTCCCAGTAGTAGTCGTCATATTCGTATTCTGGAGTCGTCGTTTTCAACGCCACCGTCTTGTTCTTCTTCATCTCGTGAAACTCAAGTGACCAAAGTAGTGTTTGGGAGAATTTATATCGTGATAGTAATCACATGTTATTGAGATTGGACTAGATTCGTGTTCACGGACCAAAACATGAAATCATTCGAGCAATCAGCCACTAGGTGATCAAAATATCAGTATGATATCAACAAAACTGGCCTGTTTCCAGGGAAACAACCATCTTTTTTCACTTCTAATCGTCATCTCATCTCGTATGAACTGAAGACGTGCATTCAGAAGAAAGAAACGCTTATTGAGTATTCTGAGAGAACGTTCAAAAGTTGAAGAAATGCGGATCGGTCAGAACGACGTTGACCATTTCGAACAGCATCACCATCTCCATCCTCTTCTCGTGCTCTTTTTGAGTTCTCTGAAATCGCAACCACATAACACTCTCCAATTCGATCTCACCAGAACGAAGTTGACCATTTCCATGAGAACGGCGAGCCGAGCCGCGTAGTTGGGAATCTTCCGCTCTTTCGTGTAGTGCTCGTGCAAATCGTCCGATATCTCTTCGAGAAACGTCTCTCCGGCTGCCTGCGTCTGTCCGAGCAGCTTGCGTCCCGCGTAGTTCCAGACTATTTGAGCCAGCGCAAAAGAGAGCTCCGTCACCGAGAACTCCCATTCCACACACGGTTTGACGACTCCTTCGAAGTACTGACCGAGGTTCTGTCTGAGTAAACTGCAAACAAATCAACAACGATACCAATCACTAAGATCTTATTCGAGAACCTTTGATAGTCTTTTCCTTGCGTTTTCCAGTATCTAGCCGAGTCCAACTGAAACGTATCCCAGTTGGCTGCCACGTCATCTGCTATCAAGTACATCTTCTGCTCGTGGCTTCTCCTCCCGAACACCTGCGCTGACATCGTCATCCTATCGAACCGTCTCCAGACCGCCCACGTCAACTTGAAGAACTCGAACTGAACCGAACCGAACCTCTCCAGAAACAAAAAGAGGTTCACCCACCTTCTCGTGTCCAGGAAGTTTCCGGAACTCTGTCGAATGCATCAGCCACTCTGCTGCGTTCACCATGTAGCCCTCCCAACTCGAAAAGTGATCTTCGATGCTCATCGTGCTCACAATTGTCGGCTCAAAACTTTGCGAGCTTCTCATCCTCTCCAACGCAGATGCCATTTTACGAAGCGAACTCAGCCGCTGGAACTCGGGAGTCTGCGGTAGATCAAACTGAAATCAGATTCGCTTTCAGAGAAAAGAAGCCGACGAATTCAACGAACTGCGTCCAGGACCATCTGACTCCTTCTCACAATCGGTTTCAAATTGACCATCTGAACGGGCTTCTTCGTCCTCGGATGGCGTACCAAGTACAGAGCCCGTTCTCCGCACACCACTTCTTCCGTCGGTGTCAACTCGTTCTCCACTGTCATTCCCCTCGCTTTGCACTTTTTCAGTCGACAAAACTTGCAGTTGAAGTGCCGACACACGATTTCCTTTTCCGATCGACACTTGTAATCCTTCGTTCTATCAAGACATCTTCTGGAATTTCAGCATTTTTAGAAGAGTTTCAGACAAAAAGAGACTTGAAGAAGGCGGCACATGCTCTGCAGGTGAACACTCCGTAGTGATTTCCGTGGCCTTGTTTCTCGCAAACAACACATTTCTTGGGAAGACAGGAGAGTTCGAGAGAAGTCTGAAAAGCTGAAAAATGATTAGAAAATGAATTGAAAACGCTCACCGATTCGATCAGATGATCCATGATTCAATGACGGGCAAAAGCAAACAATTGAAAGAGTGTAATCGATAGAAAAGTATGAAACTTGGACGGAGAGGGCAGAGAAAAAGAGGGAAGGTAAATATGAAAAGTGGAATAGATTAAAACGATGTTTCTTCGGAGTCTACGTCGTTTTATCGCGCGAGTTCCTCACTCCTGAAGACGTGGTCTTGTCGTGACTCATCTGAAGTGGTCATGTTTTCGGAAGAGGTCACGGCACCGCCTACCGATTCTATCGACTTCTTCCAGAACACTCTTCTCGCCGTTTCCCGGTACACCGAGGACATGAACAGACAAATGAGACAGTGGATCGTCGAGTTGATCGTGATTATCGTGAAGATCATGATGACACAGCTCGCTGTCACATACCTGAACGTCTTCTTTTCCATAATCGACCTTCTACGGAGAAACTGACTGAATGTCGTGGTTTCGTATCCAAAAATAGTTCGAGATCAAGAACGTCAACCCGTACGGAAACTCCGAGAGGAAGAACGAAACCGCAAGAAGGATGATCATCTTCGTCGGATCGCCGGCCGATTTCTCCTGCCTTCTGATGCTTTCGCTCCGTTTCCTGGCGATTCTCAGCTCGCGAACCAGCAAGACAGTGAGAATCGGGTAGCAAATGCTGGCGAACACTTTCGAGAAACCGTCGGCACTTGTGTAAAACTCTTGAATGTACGCGATTTCGGCGGGGAACCCGTATCGATAACGGTCATAAGTGAAGTTTTGAGGAGTGTCAAAACAACTGAAAATGACTAGAAGTGGTTGAATTCAAACCCAAGTCTTACTTCTGTTCATCGGTAACCTTTATCATTTTTTGCATCAAATGTCACGATCCGTCCCACGCAGCGGAGAGGAGAGAAGACGTCAGAATCGTCCAGACTGCCGAAGACGGCTTCATCAGCTTCTGCACGCCGGCGCTCATCGGAAACATGACGGCGAGGGCTCTGAAGAGAGCCATCAGAAGGGCCAACCATCCTGAACACCGCCTGCTCGCCCCTCTGACGGCGTTCCCGATCCATGCGAAGTACTGATGGAGGAACGGACGGCCTCCTTCACAGTCGTACTCGATCTGGTACAGCCAGTTCGACTCGAGCACGTCTCCGATCAAAGCGACAGTGAGCATGAGAAGGTCGCACACGCAGATGCCGATCATGATGATGTAGATGAAGTTGGTCCGCAGCTCCTTCCGAGTCAGAACGACCAAGTGGGCGATGTTGACGAGAAAGCCGACGAGGGAGGCGCCAGTGTCCACCGTGATGCTCGTCTCGATGATCGAATCGAACAGCTCCACGTCGATAGTCAACGGACCATCGTAGTCGTAGGCCCAGTACTCGTAGTTGTAGTAGTAGTCGTCCGGAGGGGCCTCAGTAGTCGTGCGTATTTTCTTCATTTTCAGACAGCAGAATGAAAAACCAATGCAGTGTCCCCCCGTTTTGGCGAATAACACAATTAATTTCAGTGTTCAGGACAAAGTAATACGGGGGTTGGTGCGAGAGAGAAGCAGATGAAAGACGAAAGCTGAGAGATCGAATCGGAAAACAGGTGATTCAGTGATTGACACTTTCAGAGAAGGAGCGAAACACGAAAAAGTGAAATCAGTCCGATGACTTGTTGCTTCTGAGAAGAGGACGATAGAAAAGGCACAATTATGATTCAGAAAGTTCCGAGGAGAGTGGCCAGTTTCGATACGAGGTGTCTCATCGTCGGGTCCGAGAAGCTGCGGTATCCTTTGCACACCTTCTTCAACTCCTCGATCGTGGTGTACTTCTTCATTTTGCTCTCCTGAAATTGAAACCACATGATGGATTGAAGGGTAACAAACTGACGACGATATCCTCGAACTCGAACTGGTCGGCGATTCTGATGACTTCCGAGTCTTCGATCAAACAACTTTCGAGGAGCTCCTTGCACTTCTGAACCAGCACTCCCTTCACCTCGAACCTCTTTGACAGCTTCAGAAGGGTCTCCACATTGTCGCCTGCAACTGTTGCTGAGAACGCTGATCCGTCGTTACGACGACTACATTTCACTTGAACCGGCTTATCGCTGATGCTCTCCAGGAAGACGCGGAACGTCTCCGGATCGACGTCGTTGATTGGCACCTCGATTTCTTCTTCTTTCTTTCCGATTGTCTCCAGAAGAGTCGCAAAGACCGGCGACTTTTCGATCAGTTTCTCCTTTTCCACGAAGAATTTAGAGTCGCCCACGGCCAGAATGGTGTCAGTTTTGTAGGCTTTCTCGAACACCATCTCCTCCTTCACCTTGAGTCCCTTCATCGATTTCACGCCAATCTCCACTTCGAACGTCAAGACGCCGTCTCCGCGGAACTCATCGGTGATTTTATTGAACAGAATCGACTGTTGGATCGAATAGTCCTCCGCATCGAACAGTTTAGTCGCGCGCCAAACGATGCTTTTCGCAGGATTCTTCTGATTCACAACACGGATGACTGTGTCCGCTTCGAGTTCCCACTTCTTCGAGACTTCCCGTCCTTGCTCCGGAACACACATCAAATCGACAATCAACATGTCCACCATCGTTTTATTCGCCCCCTTCTCCTTCTCCTTCTTTTTCTTTTTCGTCACCAATAGCCTACAACTTTTCGTTTGTTTTCCTTTTTCCCGACTCCAAAACTTGCCAATAAACAGTTCCCGACGTCTGAGCTCTACTTTTCGAAAGCACGCCACCGTCGACCTTATCAAACGGAAACGTGCATCGGAAAAACTTTTGTCCCAACGGATAGCCTCCTGAACAAGGGGTTCGGATCCTCTGACGAACATCAGACCCTCCTCACCACGTAATGTCCACTGTCTCTTTTCAAACGGCCAAACCATTGTGTAACAAGCAATCCAGAGGGAATCCGATTCGTTGATTTCGTTCGACTGTTGCCACGTGGCAAAGAATGTCACGGAAACGGTGAAAAAAAGAAGTGAACTTTATCGAATTCAGGCGAAAACAAGGGCTTTCTCAATGATTTTCTTGATGGTCGGGATGGACAGAACGTCGTAGTTGTCTCCGAATCTCGCTTTCACATCCGCCGCACTCTTCATCCCATCGATTACTTCTATCATCATACTGTCCGCGAAGAACTTGTCGACGAGCGTCAGAAACTGTCTGCTCGTCATCTCTTTCATCCTTTCCGCGTACTTCAAGTGTATCCGACAAAATACGGCGACTGATTTGCAGTCGTACTCGGCGCACATCTTCAGAATGCTCTCCAAATTCGTCTCTGCAAACGGTGGGGGATAAAAAAGGAAGGTGCTTCGGTCGAGATCTTACTGTGGATGCGGATCGACACTCCGTAGAGCAGCTGCATGAAATCATCAAAGTCGGAGCGATCAACGTCTTTTAGAACGGCTTTGTCGTTCTCAGAAGAAACTAGTTCATGAAGCTTCACAGAATTCACTTTGAGTATCTGAGAGACTGAAAACTCTTCTGGAAATTCCTGAAACTTACGGATTTGTCGACGTGGAAAACGGTTTCGCCGACTTGAATTGTGGCGTTGGCGCTCGAGTTCTCCTTGTCGAAGAAGTTGAAGTAGCGTGGCGACTCGAATCCGACGATCTTGCTGACGCCGGCAATCACACGGAACGTCAGCTTCCCGTCCTTCAGAAACCCTTTGCTCTCGTTGAGAACGGTTTCGAGCGGCGCGATGTCGTCCCAACCGCGATTCTCGGCTTCTTCCGGCTTGAAAGTGAACGTCATCTCGCGGGCGATCGACTCCCTCGAGCACGCCGTGTTCTCGAGCGCAATGCGAAACTGTCCGTCGACCTCCCAAGTTCCGACCACGTCAACCGGCTTGCAGAAGAGGAACGCCGAGACGGATTTGTTCGCACTGTTAGTGGAGACGTTCAGCTGCCAGTCGACGTCTCCGGTCGCGTACTTCTCGCTGCATGCTCCCTCGGCACTCGCAACGCTTTCTTTCTGGACTGTGAACACAAACTCGGTGCGTCCGTAGGTGAAATATTCTGAAGGAATTGTTCTCTCAGAAGGCATTAGTGGGCAGAACTCGCCTGGAAAAACGTTCGGAACTTTCGACATCACGAATAAGCGGCTCCGCGATCCTTTGCGAAGCCGAAACACGGGACCAATGGGTGAGAGGTTCTCATTCTCCCATCTTCCATCAATCATCACGTGGTTCTTCGTTTCAATGTCACGGGGTCACGTTAGTCCAACCAGTGTCGTCTGATGTCCAAGCTCGTCAGTACGAGGCGTTCTGCGACTGTGCAATGTCGCTTCGAACCGTCTTCTTCCTCCTCGTCGTCCTTGTCGGCCTGTTCGGAAGAGCCGACCGAGTCGAAGATGTACTGAAGGATGTCGGCAAGAGGTTCAGCCAACACCTTCCCCATGGAAAGGGCGTTCCCGGAAAGATGTCGGTTCAGATGATGAATCGGCGTGAGTCAGAAGTTCAGTTGGGCAGGGCAGGATTCATATTGTTTTAGTGTATCATGTGAGAAAGGCCAAGGAGTTCATGAACTTGTCAGATGAGGAGGCGGCCATTGAGAAGCTGAAGGAGATGATTTCTATCACCGTCATGATCTACCGTCAAAGCTCTGTCGAGTTCCATTACTGGCCGGTGGAAGCGAACCAGTTGTATATGCTTCTCTCTCCGCAACTCGAAGTACAAATATGCGACCAAAAGGAGAAACTCAACTACCGTAAGTTGGAAGCGGGACTCGACCGACACCTCCAGAATTTCAGTCCAATTCATGAACTTCCTCGACAGAAGACGACATACGTTTAAGTTAGCCCCCCACGATTACGCTCATCACATCTACGAGTCGGATCGGAAATCACTGCTCTTCCTCATGGACTTTATGCAAGAGTCTATTTGGGGATTCAAGACGCGCACCACGTACAATGTGACGATGAAATTGTTTGTGAGTCCGTCGGAAAGGCGTTCGGAGAGATGTCGATGATGTTTTTCAGGCGACAGAACTCACGCCTAAATTCAACTTCCAAATCACGAACATCACGATTTTGGGCGGTTGCACAGACATCGGTACCATCAGCATGAACCACACTTCGATCAACAACTTCAAGGAGTGGGACAAGGGGTCGAGTGAGGAGGACCTTTTCAAACTTCTCACGCCGGCCGAGCTGACGAACGATTGGCAGGACCCGGACAAGATTCCAGAAACATGGCTCGAAGGGCTCGACGAGGACGAGTTCTTCCACGGCAGAGTGTGCTGGTCGCCGGCCACCAAGTCGCCCCGATATCGCACCGAAGCGTTCAGGTCCTGGTACAATCGGTTCTCGATGATTTGGCATCCGAAGAAAGGAGATGTGGGAGATATGAAACGGATCGAGTAGTGCACGTAATGTTGGATTTCCAGACCAAGTTCTCCAGAATCCAACTTCTGAAGGCAGAACCGGAGGAGGTGAAGGTCCGAGTGACGATGCGACTGCAGTCGGGAATCAACGAGAGCGCGCCGACGCACGACTGGGAGATGGTCATGGTGAGCCAGTTTGTGAGTGACGAGCTCTCATCTAACCTCCAATAAGAGACCACCACTTGCAGCACAAACGGGGCGACGGGAAGTGGAGAGTGAACGAGGTGGAGGTGTCGTGTCCGTCCACTCTGTGGCCTACTCATATGGAGCACGCCTTCGGTGTCATGCCGGAGATCGTCACCAAAGCGTACATTTGATTCCATCTCCTACTTTCTCATAGTTCCTTTTTGAGATTCACAACACGGGTCACTGACAAGCTGATGTGGTGGAATGCGCTCTACTTCTTGAAAGACTTCATCAAGGGCGAGCCGGAGTGCTGGATTTGCGGAAAAAAAGTGCCGTCTATCGGTGAGCAAATGCGCGAAAAATAGCCTCCCATCAAACTTTTTCGATCCATTCCAGACGCGATGCAACAACAAATATGGGATAAGCGTAGTCCATACTACGGCGAAATAACCGGCTACACTCTGGCGACGAAACCCGGAAGAGCGGCAGAAGAAACGTGGTTCTCGTTCGACATTTCAATCCGCGTCAAGTATTGTGTCCCTGAAACCAACTGCTGGCACGAAGAAATGGCGGCAAACTGGAAGTTCTACATCCGATGGGACCGCAATGATCAGTTCTACAACGTTTACAAGGCCGAGTTCGAGTGCCCGGTGATAGAAAAGAATGTTCAGTACTTCATTCGATTCTGATTAAAAATAGATTAAACAAGGATGTAAACAGCTGAAAGTAACAACAAAAATGCCCTGATTTTCATCAAAAATGGAAAATTTTTAACCTATGAATTTATTTTTTCTAGCAAAAATTGACAGTGAAATGTTTCGTAATAAACTGGTTTGTATGAATTGAAATGTATTCGATAAATTTGTCACTTTTTGAACCAATATTTGTTGGCATTCGTGAAAGCCGGACGGCGAAAGCGGTTAAAGGCGCATACATGTTCGTCAACGTTGGGTCTCGACGCGATAGCTGTGGCGGCAGCTCCGATGGCCGATGTTTTTCTCGAGCAATAAGACAAAATTCGAAAATTCCTCTTACAGATTAGTTGGAAATTCAATCACGCGTCTTTTAGCGCCAGGAAACTGAAGTGGAGCCTAACTAAGATAGTAGTCGCCCATTAAAAGGAATAAAGCCCGACCGTTCTCCGCAAAGAGAACCTGGCGCGGCACCGAGATGAGAGAGTCCTACAACCGATTGTGCCATCAGAAGATTGCCATTGGAAAGAAGAAAGAAGTTTGAAACTGCACCGTCGAAAGAAGATGAAACGTTTGGTTCGGGATCTCGGGTATGCGCGGCGGCTTCCCCGAGTGAAAGGAGCACCTGGCATCGCAAGTTTTCGGTCGAACGGTGTCAAAGGCAAACAGAAAATGCGGCTCCTACAGAAGACGAGCGGTGCGGGTTTCCGGCAGAAATGACGAGATGAACATGACGTTCGAAAAGTGAGGGTGCAAAACGGGGCATGAGGTAGTAGGAAAGGGAACTGTTAAGATACCTTTGTTTCAGGAGTTCACGGTACGCCAAGTGCTCACTAGTCAGTGAAATGCTACAGATATAGCGACAGACGATTGAAACAATAATATGTGATGTCGGACACGCTTTGGGTTACGGACAGTCGCAATCAGCAACAGGGCGAATGGATTAGGGAGCCTTTAAAAGCCGAAGTTCGGGTGTATAAAAATCATGTTCCCTCCTTCCACCAATCATCACGTGGCTCTGCGTTTCAATGTCACGGGATCACGTTAGTCCAACCAGTGTCGTCTGGTGTCCAAGCTCGTCAGTACGAGGCGTTCTGCGACTGTGCAATGTCGCTTCGAACCGTCTTCTTCCTCCTCGTCGTCCTTGTCGGCCTGTTCGGAAGAGCCGACCGAGTCGAAGATGTGCTGAAGGATGTCGGCAAGAGGTTCAGCCAACACCTTCCCCATGGACGGGCCGTTCCCGGAAAGATGTCGGTTCAGATGATGAATCGGCGTGAGTCAGAAGCTCAGTTGCGCAGCGGAGGGTTCATATTGTTACAGTGTACCATGTAAGAAAGGCCAAGGAGTTCATGAAGTTGTCAGACGAGGAAGTGAAGTTTGAGAAGTTGAACGAGACGATTTCCATCTCCGAAATGATCTTCCTCCAGGGCACTGACGAGTACAAGTACTGGTCGTTGAATGCGAACCAGTTTTACATGCTTCTCTCTCCGCAACTCGAAGTACAAATATGCGACCAAAAGGAGAAGATTAACTACTGTGAGTTGGAAGTCGGTTTCGACCAACGCTTCCAAAATTTCAGTCCAATTCATGAACTTCCTCGACAGAAGACGGCATACGTTTAAATTAACCAAGCTGGACTACTCGTATCACGTCTTTGAGTCAGATCGGAAATCACTGCTCTTCCTCATAGACTTCATGCAAGAGTCCGTGTGGGGATTCAAGACAAAGACCACATACAATGTGACGATGAAATTGTTTGTGAGTCCGTCGGAAAGGCGTTCGGCGGAATGACGATGTCCTTTTTCAGGCGACAGAACTCACGCCTGACTTCAACTTCCAAATCACGAACATCACGATTTTGGGCGGTTGCACAGACATCGGCACCATCAGCATGAACCACACTTCGATCAACGACTTCAAGGAGTGGGACAAGGGGTCGAGTGAGGAGGATCTCTTCAAACTTCTCACGCCGGCCGAGCTGACGAACGATTGGCAGGACCCGGACAAGATTCCAGAAACATGGCTCGAAGGGCTCGACGAGGACGAGTTCTTCCACGGCAGAGTGTGCTGGTCGCCGGCCACCAAGTCGCCCCGATATCGCACCGAAGCGTTCAGGTCCTGGTACAATCGGTTCTCGATGATTTGGCATCCGAAGAAAGGAGATGTGGGAGATATGAAACGGATCGAGTAGTGCACGTAATGTTGGATTTCCAGACCAAGTTCTCCAGAATCCAACTTCTGAAGGCAGAACCGGAGGAGGTGAAGGTCCGAGTGACGATGCGGCTGCAGTCGGGAATCAACGAGAGCGCGCCGACGCACGACTGGGAGATGGTCATGGTGAGCCAGTTTGTGAGTGACGAGTTCTCCTCTAACCTCGCACAAGAGACCACCACTTGCAGCACAAACGGGGCGACGGGAAGTGGAGAGTGAACGAGGTGGAGGTGTCGTGTCCGTCCACTCTGTGGCCCACTCATATGGAGCACGCCTTCGGTGTCATGCCGGAGATCGTCACCAAAGCGTACATTTGATTCCATCTCCTACTTTCTCATAGTTCCTTTTTGAGATTCACAACACGGGTCACTGACAAGCTGATGTGGTGGAATGCGCTCTACTTCTTGAAAGACTTCATCAAGGGCGAGCCGGAGTGCTGGATTTGCGGAAAAAAAGTGCCGTCTATCGGTGAGCGAATGCAAAAAATCCCTTCCCATCAAACTTTTTCGATCAATTCCAGACGCGATGCAACAGCAAATCTGGAGCAAAGGCAGTCCGTACTACGGCGAAATCGCCGGCTACACTCTGGCGACGCAGCCCGGAAAAGCGTCGGAGGATTCGTGGTTCTCGTTTGACATTTCAGTCCGCATCAAGCACTGCATCACTCCGACCAACTGCCGTGTGGACGGACACGCTGCGAGCTGGAAGTTCTACATTCGATGGGACCGCAACGATCAGTTCTACAACGTCTACAAGGCCGAGTTCGACTGTCCGGTGCCAGAAAAGAATGTGAGTCTCTATTTTATTATGTTCTTTGGCTCTGAAGTGATGCCCTGGTTTTCAGCAAAAATGGAAAATTTTCAATTTTTGAATCGCCTTTTCTCTCGTCAATCGTGTGTGAAGAGTCTCCTAATAAACTAGTTTGTATAAATTGGAATGTATTTTCTAATCATCACTTTATTCTATCACTTGACACACAGTCCGTTCTCGCAGCTCCCCGAGCATTTGGAGCACGCGGTTCCCTTCTCGTACAGTTTGCCTTCACCTCCTTGGCTTCCGAAATGACAGAGGACTTTCATCACGCATTTCGTGGTTCTTGCGCATCCGATCTCGGTGGAGTTGGTCGCGAATATCGTGTAGAAGGCGGTCTTCTCCGACACTTCCGGGGGCACTTGTTCGGCGGTCGTCGAGCCGAACAGATCGCCGAGAGCTCTCAATCCGGCCGCGTAGTCCACGTACAAGTCCGCGTTGATCTCTTTGTATCCGGTGGTGTGCTCCAGTTCTTTAGGACACGTTTCAGCACGTGTCGCGGCGGATCTCGTCAACTCTTCGTTCCAAGTCTGAAATTGAACGGCACGTCTTCTGATCTCTGAATCGACGACTTGCCAGTTTGTTCATCGCGGCTGCACCGGCGCTTCTCGCGAACGCTCTTCTTCCGTCGTTGAACTCGTTGAGCATTTGATCCTTGAACTCGTCGTCCGAATAGTTGTCCACTTCGAAGTGCTTCTCTTGGCACATCTGGGATATGCACGTGCACTCTTTGCACAGCTCCTCCGCCGACTTCTTCTGCTCGAAGATCGGACCCTCCGTCTTACTATCGATTCTGGAAGAAAGGAGAGAAAAGTTGTGTGCAAGTGTTCTGAAACTCCACTTCGGTCCCAGGAAGCAGATGAGGTTCGTCGTCTCGCCAGTCATTCCGTTCTCGCAAGTCTTGAACGCACAGCCGACACGAGTCCACTCTTTGCGAAAGAAGTCGTAGTACTTTGCGAACAATGGATTCTCGTTCTCCTCGTCAATTCCCGCTCCGTTCTTGTTGATGTGCGCAGCGAATTGTTGAATCTCGCTCCAGAGGTCACTCACTGCAAGCGACAAGTTCATTGAGACTTTGGGAAGAGAGCACCGAATGTGTGCTCCGAACTGCCGACGGTCCGATTGGCAAGCTGCAGACGGACTTGCACGAATTCGGAAGAGCTTTCCTCGCACGTCTCCTTTCTGGCCAGCCACTCGAGCGATCTGTCCCATTTCAGCCACTTGAGATCGGAAGCGAGCGTCTCTTGAACGAGGTATCTGCGCGGCTCGTTGAGCCACTCGATCAATTCGATTCTCATCACATTCTCGGCAAGAGGTGTCTCCAGAAGTTTCACATCGTTCTCCGCAGCGATGAAGTGCGCTGAATATTTGGGAATGGGTGAGAAGCTGGAAAAGAGTGAAACCTGAAATGAGAAGCAAGATGCCGATCATCTGAATCCACATCTTCTCGATTCGAATGCAAAACTGAATGTCTCGAATCAGAGAAAACAAAACGTTTATCGTTGAAGAAAGGCGCAGGTCACGCAGTGTTGGGAAACACGAAGAATATGGGCAGGATCCAGAAGAGGGGAGAGAACATTCGTGGAGACGTCTGCTTCAGATCTTCGTTCGGATCGCCCAGACACAGGCCATCGTCGCACTCTCCCGGACACTCGGAGCACGGCGGTCCTTCGATGAAGTACGATCCAGCGACGGGTATTCTGAAGACGTTGACCGCTCGTTTTCTTTTCCCGTTCATTACACTCACGCTGTGTTGATGTTGCAGATGACGTCGCTCTTCGGACGACACTTGACGGCGAGTCTCGCACAGCCGAGTCTCGTGTGGTTCCACCAGATCGACGTGTGGTCCATCCGAATGCGTTCGTCTTCCTGTGAGGCCAGAAACTTTCTCCCTTCGTTCTCGCCTATCTTGTGCGGCAGCAGCGGCAGCATGAGAAGGTTGTGATACGTGGCAATGTGGCTCGGATCGGGGCTCTCCAGCTGGCACTTCTCGGCCATCTCGCGCGCCTTCCTCTCGAGCTCCTCGTCCCACATCATTTTGTACAGCTTCGACTTGCCGACGAACTTCGCGTAGGCCCTTCTGATCGCATTGTAGTGGTCGAGCATCCGACTTCGGAACTTCGATCCCTTCGTTGTAGGGACCACCTCTCGACACAACCCGTTACACGTCTTTTTGCTCGATTTCAGCTTTTTACTGAAACGAAACGTCTTCGCACGTGGCAGCTCGAGAGAACTGGAAGAGCTCACTCTCGACCGAGGAGGCACAACTGATTGAAGATTCTGTGGTCGGGACCGCTGGTGCACACTTTGAATGCACAGCCGATCCTGGTCTGATTCTCGTAGAGCAACTTCTCTTGGGCTTCTCTGAAGCGGTGCGGACTCGACGCGTTCAGAAACTCGTCGACGTCCCAGTCTCCGAACACGTCCACTGAATACGACGCGTCCGATTCGGACTTTCCTAGGAATCAGCACTCACGACACAAAGACATCTCCGTCGATCTGGAGTCGTCTTTGGACTCGTCGATTCTGAAAACGACCTTCCGAAAGCCATCACTGTCCGTCGAATCCGCCGTCTCGTTGCAACTCATCATCGCTTCTTCTGCCAAAACTTTCAAGGATTCGTCTTCTCTCTGCAAAAAGAAGACGTCGCGAGCGTCGTCGTCCGATGACGTCACCATTCTGAACATCATCCCGCCGCTCTTCTTCTGCACTTCCCGTCGTTTCTCATTCAAAAAACCGAGAAGTTGCTTCATTTTCAGTCGATCTTTGTCCTGCACCAGTTGACATTTTGCTTGAACCGACACTGAAAAAAATACGGAAATCGGAAGAAAACTGAACAGAAACGAGCACTTTACCATCGAAAAACAGGAAGAAAATGATTATTTCGTACAATTTCATGTTTGATTTCACTCGTAATTTCAGCTATTCGCACTCTTTTTCGAACTGATTCTTTTCCGATTCTGACCGTGTCGGTGGGGAAGAGAGGTCACTGTTTTTAAAGTTTGAAACACGTTGAGAGAAGTGAAAAACAACAAGTTTTATTAAAGTGCACTACTGTTCGTAGTTGTGCGAAACGACGACGCCGACGACGGAGAAGACGATTCCGAGGCACGCGATGACGGCGACGAACAGGCCGACGACGGCCCAACTCGACATCTTGACGTCTTCTGTAGTCGTTTCCTCTTGCCGCTCCGTCGGATCGAAGACGAGAAGATCTGCCGAGGACTGGCCCGGAGGGCGCTCCTTCAGAAGATGTACGACTTCTTTGGGAGCCACGCACAGACCGTCGGAGCAGCCTCCTTCGCAATCGGAGCACACCGGTCCTCTTAACGGCTGCTTCTCGCCGACGATCCACGAGTTGTCGATGGCGCAGATGTAAGAGTACTCGGGACATGTCACTGGATCCATCGGAGCACACCCAAAGTACTTGAGCGCCGGAAACAGCATTTTGAAGTTCGTGGCAAGCGACTCCGCCTTGTCCTGTCTCAGAATGTTGTCCGTTCCGGCCGGCTCGAGTTGTCTCGGTTCGCCATAGAAAAGCGAGGTCGCCAGAGGTTCTTTGCACATGTCCGGACCGCACGCCTTCGCCGCTTCGGCTCGGAAGTCCGACCACTTCTGAATACATTGCAGATGGAGCTAAAACTAGTTTCTCTTTCACTGACCAGTTCGTACATTCGGGAGATGTTGAATCGCTTCGCAAAAGTCCGTCTGTGCTCGTTCCACGTCGTCTGAACACGTCTTCTGAACTCGTGCTCTTCCAGAAGCGAGTAGTCGACGGGTTTCTCGATGCACAACTTCGGAAACTCTGTGTCGAGCTCGCAGAGCTGGCGGTTCAGCAGTCTTTGAGAGGTGCTCTCCGACTGGAAGTGACAAATGAGATCGTAGCCGTCGGAGCACTGTTTGAAAGCACATCCGATCCGGGCTCCGATCTGCAGATTCACTCGCACAGTTCCGTTATGGAGGGTCGTGACAGTGGGAAACACGTTGAGGGACACCTCCGGGAACCCCTTCTGCAGCTCGGATCCGAGAGATTCGATTCGATTGAGCTTCGTGAAGAACTCGCCTTGTCGCAACGGCTTCTCCGGACAGTTTTCGATTCTTTCCGCTGCTCCGAGAGCCAGCGTGGCGTCCCAACTCTGAAATCACAAAACGAATTTCCCACGAATCTCAAGAGGTTTCTCACGATTTTGTAGCTTTTTGAGTCGCGAGCCAATAGATTTTTGACCTCATTCGCAATGCGGACTATCCGGAAAAACAAGTCGTTGGCGGGAGAAGATGGTGCCAAAGAGCTCTCAAGCAACGGCTCTTCAGTGGTACTCTCCGGTCGGTTCCAGATCGCCAACACTGAAATTGAGAAGACGTCGGTGGATTCTGAAGATGTGACGGACCGAAAGGAAGGCTGGTGGCGAGCAGAAGGATCTGGAGCTTCATGGCGGAGCTATGTAAGATCTGGGGACTCTGGGAGAGAAGCATCGGATCCCAGTGTCCCAGTGGCCTGACACCGCCCGTCCTCGAGCGTTGCCATACCGGAACACTATGGTGTTTGGTCACGTTGTACTGTAACCACTTGCTGTTTTCAAAACAATCGCTTCAAAGAATGGCCTAGAAGAGATCTAGGCCACTGTCTCTTATAAGGGAAGCGCAGGCAAACATCCGTTCACATGCAACGCATACCAACTGTACACCTCCTTTCTTTTGATGTGTCACTTCTGACACTAAAAATATACACGTGAATAGAATCACTGGGTGAATCATGCCACTTTTTGTGTTTCTCTGACGCTCTCCGGCTTGTAGTCACAAGAATTTTCTTCCCCATGTACTTTGCGCTCGCGGGTTTATCAGTGTGTGATTACTTGATTGATATCATCCTTTTCCCACTCTTTTCCGTCTTCTCTTCTCTCTTTTTTCTCTCATTTCCCGCCGTCTTCTGACCCGTTTCCCGTTGCGAATCTTTTGCAAAACGACCGATTTCCGAGGCGCGTTGCAAGTGCGCCCCACCGCACTACTGTTAGAAATTACTTTTGCTCGTTCGTTGGTTTTGCCCTTTTTGCAGCCGTTTTCGTAGGTTTCCCATCGGATTTCTCATGTTTTCAGATTCCAAAAATGACCGGAATCCAAAATGGGAAAACGGCGACCAATGGAAAGTGAGTTCTTCTCGCCGACTAACCGCAAAAAACGAAACATTGTGGTTTTGCAGAGCGAAGAATGGATCAGTCGCCGGAAAAGAAACCTATTTGGATCCGTGCCCGAAGCCGGCGTTCTACGTCTTGTGGCTGGTCCAACTGAACATCACCATGATGCTTTTGGGCGCTTTCGTCGCCTCGTTCATGGACAGATGGGGAATTGTGAAGACGAAACGGGCGAAGGGAGACTCTCGAATGGATGTAAGTTAAAGGAATCCGGATTTTTCTCGCAAATATCGCAGAAAACATTTGCGGCCATGTTCCGTGGTGCTGTACTTTATTCTTCGCTCACTTCCCGATTAGATAAGCGTATCGCACCACTTTTCGGTCAGACGATCGACCGCAAACGGCAGAAAAATTGCGAAATAAAAAGTGGATCACGAATCACGAAAGAGCGGAAAGTTTTGCAGCACTTCCCGCCACTCGGAAACAGTTTCGACGCCACTTACACGGATCACATCTACCGCCAGTCGACTGATGTTGTGAATCGGCCGATCAGTGGAGTTCCCGGTGCGATTGTCAGGCTGAAGGACAGATTCAGCGATGATCACGGATGGACTCAGCAGTGCGTGAGATCTAGTACCGCTAACTCAGACAATCGAGTCGGCCAACAGACATTTGAACAAGCACGAAGAATTTCAGATACACTGGAACCGAATCGGAAGTAATCAATCTCGGATCGTACAACTATCTCGGGTTTTCTCATCGGTCGGGAGTATGTGCCGACGCCGCCGCAGACTACATCGACAAGTACGGATTGAATTGCGGAGGATCGAGACAGGAAAACGGTGAGGTCGTTTTCTATTTCTTATCGGAAAATATTCGAATAATTGCTCTTTTTCCAGGAATTCATCTCGTGCACAAGTCGGTTGATCACACGATTGCCGAGTATCTGAATGTGGAAGACGCCGTCGTTTTCCCAATGGGCTTCGCCACGAATTCCATGAACATTCCGTCTCTTGTTGATAAGGTTGCTTGAGTTTCCGCTCTCTGTGACTATCTTCTTGTTCTGCAGGGCTCCCTCATTCTGTCCGACCGACTGAATCACGCGTCGCTCGTCACAGGATGCCGCATGTCTGGGGCGAATACTGTGGTTTTTAAACATAATGGTGCGTCGGGAAATAGCGATTCTCTTTAAATCATTGAATGTTCAGATGCGAAAGACTGCGAGAAGAAACTGCGAGACGCGCTGTGCTCCGTGAGCCCGAAGACTGGCGAGAAGTATAACAAGGTGCTGATCATCATCGAAGGAATCTACAGCATGGAGGGAACTATCGTCGACCTGCCTGCGTTCATCGCCATCAAGAAGAAGTATAACTGCTATCTGTTTCTCGACGAGGCCCATTCCATCGGAGCAGTTGGCCCGACGGGACGCGGTGTCGCCGAATATTGGGGCTGCAATCCAAGAGACATCGATGTCATGATGGGCACACTGACCAAGTCATTCGCTTCCGCCGGAGGCTACATGGCAGGCACCAAGGTATCAAAATGCGTAAACAGTTCAAAAATCGTTGTTTAAAGAAAGTGATCGATCACATCCGTCGATACTCGGCAGGAACCTGCTACGGAGGAACCATGTCGCCCCCTCTGATTGCGCAAGTCGAAAAGGCCGTTTCAGTAAGCCCAGCTCCGTCTTTTTTTCTTCCAAGGTCTATCTTTTCAGATCATGTGCGGACGCGACGGAACCGATATCGGACGTCAGAAGGCGGTCCAGCTGCTCGAAAACACTCGATACTTTCGCAAGGAGCTGCGAAAGAAAGGGTTCCTCATCTACGGCAACAATGACAGTCCGGTTGTGCCACTGATGACGTTCTATATCACGAAAGTGGTCGAGTTCTCGCGACGGATGCTTCAGCACTGGAACATCGGAATCGTGGCTGTCGGCTATCCCGCAACGCCCCTTTTGGAAGCTCGGGTGCGGTTTTGCTTGAGCGCGGACCACACAAAGGAGCATTTGGATTATGTAAGACATTTCGTTCTAATCCTAGCTTCACCTCATCTTCTGCAGATTCTCTCGGCGCTGGAGACAGTCGGCGCCGAAACGAACACAATGTACGGGACGAAAAGTGACGAGTAGCCGCTATCATTATTCTTGTTTTATTCCTCTCTGTTCATTCTCCTTTTCTCTTCTTGTTTCCCACCCATTCATCTTGCCTTTCACAGTTTCCCACTTATCGAATTTCTAGGATTTGCCGATTGCACACTCCCTCGAAAAGATCAAAAGAACTAATTGTTATTCAACTTTTTATCCTGCTTCTTAACTAGGCGCAATTGATGTCATGACATGTATACCACATTGTATCCTGCCAAAATGAAAGGAACACATTTTTAAAAATTTTCTTCAAAAACCAAGAACACTTCGAATATCTCGTAGATCATCCGGTAAATACATTTCTTGCGGAGACACATGAGAATTTCAGATCTTGATGAACTCCATGTCGTAAATCTCGCATCTTTTCGTGTTCGAAAAAGGAAGAGCGTCGCGAGTCGAAGGCATTTTCCCGTGGGCACGGAAATCGTAGCGAAGCAGGAGATTACCGATTATCTGGAACCAAGACTGTTATAAGCGATCCCTTTCTGGCGACTCACCAAAAACAGTTCCGCTCTGGCGAGCGCCTCCCCGAGACACGATCTCTTTCCGATGCCGAACGGAATCAACTGCTGCATCAGCTTCTCGTTGTTCAGGAACCTCTCCGGATCGAACTTCTCGGGTCTCTCGAAAATCTTCTCGCTCGTGTGCATTGCTCCGAGCTGAGCACAGACGAGAGCTCCCGAGTCCACCGGATGGCCTCCGATCACTGTCGGTTCGTGGTTGATCCGCCAGAAGTTCACGTTCAGAATGGAAGCATGTCTTTGGATTTCAGCAATAGTCGCTGTGAAGTAGGGAGTGGAGTTTTTGTCTTTCAACGACAACTGGCGAGCTCCCCCATCGGTGACTTTTTGCAATTCCTCTCGCACTTTCAGCATCACTTCAGGGTTGTTGAGCATCTGAATGAAGCCGGACACCAATGTAGTCGTCGTCGTTTCTTGGCCCGTGATCCACAAGTCCATCACCAGAAACTTGAGCGTCGTCTCACTGTAATCCAATTATAGATTTGGAGAACGGTTTCGCTCGCTCACTTGTAGACGTCGCTCGTCGGGTCCTGCTTCATCTTCAAAAGGAACGCATCCACAAAGTCCGACACGTTATCCGCATCGATTTCGTACTCGCCTTTCATGTAATCTCTGGCTCTTTTCAACGCATCAGACGACACGTAATCGAGAATTTCAATCTGTTCGTTGGCCAATGCATGGAAACTTTTCGGGAAGAATCTCTCTAAGATCCATACTGGAAGTGTCAGGTCGGGCGGCGAGAAGTGCTCCATGGCGACGTCGAGCATGTGCTTGAACTTCAGATACCGCTCCTTCGTTCTCTGAAACTGCGCCCCGCATTAAACCTCCGGCTGAAATCCCTCGTCACCTCGTCAAAACGGAATCCCATCAGCATTGAGTTGATGATGCTTCCGACGGTCAAATCGAAGAACTCGTTCGCATTGATGCACGTCAGTCCGTCGTTCGCTGCCGCGTCAATGTCGACACATCGTGCATTCAGCTCCTCCATTATCTTCTCCTCCATCAGATCCTTGCCCATTCCGAAGCTCCTCATCGTCAACATTGAGAACCTTCTCAACTCCTGCCACGAGTCCCCGTTCGCAAAAAACAGCCCTTTCCCATCTGAAAACGTCTCATTTCGAAACTTCGTCGGCTGAACGGGAATACGCACGCCGCAAATGCTCGAAGATCGGTGGAATATGCTTATCCGCGTATTTGTTGGCGTTCTTCACGAACACTTCGTGAGAAATCTCGTAGTCTGTGATGTTCACATGGGGAATCGGTCCGAGCCACAGAGTGAAGACGTCGCCGTGTTGCTGAAAGCGTCCCCCAGATTAAGGCGGAAAGTTTTCGGTTCTGTGTCACCTTTCTATAGTGATTGAGCATGGGAACGATTCCGCCGGTCTTCCAGAGAATGTATCCGAGTTGAGGAAGGTTGCCGATTAGCGGAAAAGGGAACGGTCCGGGAGGAAGTCTCTTGGACTTGAGGTACTGTCTGGCAGCGAGGAATGCGGAGAGAGTGACGACCAGGATGATGAGAAACATGGTTAGTCTAACGGCCCGGACTGTCGCTTCTCTTTTATACACTCGTTTATCAGCAGCGAGACTCAAAAAACTACAATGCAGAGTGTACCTATTACAGTCAATATGATGACTAGAGTGACTAAAGACGGTTTCTGATTAGTTCTCTCAGGATCCAGTTTACAGAATAACATGGTTGTTATCGGCGACACTGTCTTCCGAGAACCTAACTCATTTATCGTGACAATCTCCATCTTCCCCCTTCCATCAAATGTGCTCTCGATGTGCAGAAATCACCGCCCCCTGTTTTTCGTGTTTTGCGAATGAAGAGAATAGTCTAGCCGATCGGAAGTTCCAAATTTCCTCTTGTTTTTAGCTCCACCTTCGGAACCGAACAACTGAAGATACATTCTATTCTCACCACTATTCGTGTTGAACGAATGGATCAGATCTATCGCTACCACTCAATTTCCAACATTCCTCTCTACAATTGCAGGTTTCCACAACGCCTTCTGCATCTCAGAATCTGAAACTTTTCAGCGGAAGGACTCCGGATGAGTGGTCCGTGGAAACTGGAGAGTCTCGTCCAATCACCGGATCGTTCCAAATAGCCTACGGGATTCTCGTGAACGTCCGTTTCCTTCACACAGCGCATGTCTCCAATTCCAGCACTTTCAGCTTCTCTACATCCCCATCGGCTTCGTGATGCTGGAGAAGGACCTCTTCAAGACGTCGTGCTTCAAAATAATGTTCCTTCTGGCCGTCATCGACTTCCTCATCATCTCCGTCAACTCTGTGCTCACCGGATTTCTGGCCATCCAAGGCGCAGTCTTCTGCACTTACCCCGATGTGATCTATCTGTCCGGAAGCGTCGTCCTCTCTCTTTGGTGCTCTTCCTGCTTCACTTCTCTTCTTCTCGTCAGCAATCGTCTTCTCAAAATGACCAGAGAGTCTCTCGAAAACGAGATCTTCTCCGGAAATCGCACCGTCTTCGTTCTATTGCTTCCCATTGTGTACGGAATCTGCTTCCTCTTCACACCCACACTCCTCTACAACTCAAAAAGAGCAGCGTGGTTTTTCGATCCGATGATCTTTCCGGACAAGTCTTCGGAGTACAACAACGTGCCGCACGCAGTCAACAACTTTCTCATCGTCGCCATCACCGGCCTCCTTTATATCCCCTTCTCGTCGGTTGTCCGTTCGAATCTGAACAGTGTCCGGTCGCAGTCCAAGTTCCAAAGCACGGTGAGCAATTGCTTCCTTCCGACCACCCCCTCAGTATAAGCATTCAGAGGATCCAAGTGTACCTCCAGTCTACCCTCATCTGCGCCGCCAACCAGATCTGTGCCATCATCTACGTCGTTATGAACGTCGTGCCAGTGTCCCCGCGAGTGGAGATGTTCGCCCAATTCCTGTGGCAGTTCATACACGGAGCTCCCGCTTTCATCTACCTCCTGCTCAATCAGATGATACAAGGACGACTTCTGATCAAGTTCGGTCTCAAGCGGATAGCCCCAAGAAGAGTTTCTTTGTCGGAAAACAGCAAATATGCGATGAAGAAGCGAGAAGAGATGGGCACTCCGAACACCATCAACTGACACCGATTTGAATGAATCATTTCTATTTCCTTC
Source organism: Caenorhabditis afra (assembly GCA_963570955.1). Lineage (NCBI taxonomy): Eukaryota > Metazoa > Nematoda > Chromadorea > Rhabditida > Rhabditidae > Caenorhabditis > Caenorhabditis afra. The sequence continues at coordinate 8,351,544 of OY751536.1, read as the reverse complement.
TTTAGTCACTTCCCTTCTCGTGTGTTTTGCTACAAAAACAACTGTCTCGCCGTTTCGTAGTACCCAATTTCCGTTATTTCCGTCGAGCTTCCTTGTTTTCTGAGATGACTAGCGTTCCAAACACCCACCTTCCTTCCGGAAACGGTCCTTCGTCGGAAAACAAAGTATTGATCAGTCGATTTGTTTCCTTCTTTAAAATTCAGAAACCACAGTCGTTTTTGTGACCATTTTCATTGTTTCTACTCGACTTTTGTAGTTTTTTGAGTCCCGGTTGCTGATAAAATGATAAGAAGAGTGTATAAATTGAGGAGTGATTCCCTGTTTCTTATCGAACTTTACTAATGTTTCTCGTTCTTGTTTTCACTTCGCTCCTCGTCTGGTTGATGACCAGACAGTACCTGAAATCGAAGAGATTGCCTCCGGGACCCGTTGCTTTTCCGTTGATCGGCAACATCCCGCAGATCGGATACCAGCTGTGGAAGCATGGAGGTGTGATGCCGATGCTGACCGAGTACCGAAGAGTAGGCGGACCCGCGAAGACGTCTTCGGGCACGATTCTGGTTTCAGAAGTACGGCGACGTCTTCACTTTGTGGCTGGGACCTCTTCCGCACGTCAGCATCACTGACTACGACACTTCGTACGAGGTGTTCGTCAAGAACGGATCGAAGTATGCCGACAAACACTTGGCGCCGATCTTCGAATTCTTCCGAGGTGTGTTCCGTTTCTTTTAGGTTTTCCATGACATCAGGGGGATGCTTCAGATGGAAAGGGTCTATTCTTTGCGAACGGAGACGATTGGCAAGAGCTGCGTCGGTTCTCGATGCACGTCTTCCGGAACATGGGAATGGGAAGGGATCTGATGGAGGAGAAGATAATGGGCGAACTGAATGCAAGGTACGCTTCGTTTCTGGAACATTCCTGAAACGATTATATATTCAAGATGCGCTGAAATTGACGAAAAGTCTGAAAACGGAGTGACTGTGGAACATGCGGGTAACTTTTTCGACTTGACAGTGGGCAGCGTCATCAACAGCATGCTGATGGGGTTCCGGTTCGACGAGGTCCTTGAATCTTCTAGAATTTGAAATGGAATCTTGGGATTCAGAGAAACAAGGAGAGGTTTCTGACGTTCAAACACATGCTGGACGAGGCGATGAAGCAGTTCAACCCGTTCGACATGTCGCTTCCCGTCTGGATGCTCCGCAACTTCTTCCCCAATCGATACGAGACATTCATGACCACTCAACGAGAGATTCTCGACTACGTCTCCGAAGATGCCGTTAAGAGACTGCGTGACTTTCAAGACGGGAAATACGAAATCGATCCGGAGAATGTGGAAGATTTCGTCGATGCATTCCTGCTGAAGGTTCAACAGAATCCGAACAGTCGCATTTACAAGTGAGCTTTCAATCTAATCGACAACGACAGACTGGTTTTCAGCGAGGAAACGCTGAAAGTGGTCGTGTTCGATTTGTGGGTAACCGGTCAGGAGACGACGACGACTACTCTTCTCTGGGCGTTCGTACACCTTCTTCACAACCGGGAAGTCATGGAAACTGTCAGAGAAGAGCTCCTGAGAGTCACGAATGATCGCCCATTGTCTTTGAAAGACAAGAATATAACTCCCTACTTCAATGCGACGATCGCCGAAATTCAGAGGATCGGCTCGATTCTTAATGTAAACTTCTGGCGGATTAACCACGAACCGACAGTGATCGGAGGCCATCCGGTGGACTCGGGAGCTCTCGTCTGTGCTCAACTCGGAGCACTTCACACGAACGAGAACATCTTCAAGAATCCGGAGACGTTCGATCCGGAGAGATTTTTGAGGGACGAGAAGCTACTGCAGCAGGTGATTCCGTTCGGAATCGGGAAGAGATCGTGTCTTGGAGAGGCTCTCGCAAAGGCCGAGTTGTACTTAATAATGGGAAATCTGCTGCTCCGCTACGACTTCACGGCTCACGGATCGCTTCCGACCAGGGACGAGATCCTTCCGATGACTGCTGCCAAGCTTCCAGCAAAGTTCAGCATGCAGTTCAAGAAGAGGTGTTAAATGAATGAAACTCAATAAATATGCGAGCATCTATCATTGTGTTGGAGTGATTTAGGTCATGACTGAAGTGACATAATTGAGTGTGACTGTTCCGCAAGAGTTTAGTCTGAAATGACGCATTCGCTGAAGCGGGTCTCTCCAAAACACAAAGACCAGCAGCTCAGATTGTGAAATGACCTGGATGAGTCAGTGGCTCTCTTCCACTGCCAGCCCTCTTTTCTCACGTACACTCGCACCCAGTCCCTTATCATAAATCGTCAATTGTTTGTCCACCTGTATAAAACGAAAAGTGACGAGGAAGCGATGAGTGCACGCAGTTTGGTGCGAAAAGATGCTCTCCTACAACTTATTGCTCGAGCTCATTTTGCTCTTCCACGTGGCTCACTCGAAACGGCTCTTCGACCTGGATAAGATTGAAGTCTCCCGTTCTCACACTTCCAGAAGAAAACTCCTCAGTTTCAGAGTTCCCGTGACTTTTCCAGTCTCGTCAACTACACGAATGTGTCTCCAGAATGCACGAAGGACTTCAAAACGTGGATGAGTTCATTGGAGCTCTTCACGAAATCCTCCTCCGACTGTCTTTTGTTCAAGAATTGCTCGGCTCCAGTTCTCAAAACGCTCAAAGACAATCTGTATGCAATCCAGCGTAATCGTTCCAAACATCAGCACTGTTTATCAATTTGTTTGTCTTCAGAATACGACGCTTTCGGAAAGATACCGTCTCCAGGTCTTCTAGAGGCCTCCATGATTTTTGATGGCAGTTTTCAAGAATGCGAGCGGATAAGTGGAATCAGATACGAGACCAACTACTGTTATGTTATCCTTTACCCCGGCTACGATGCGAGTGGTTTCCTGGTTAACAATGCGAACCGTTCGTTTCCAGGTCAAATGCCCGGATACATCTCTGGGCGACGCCGCCTCGACCGTCGCCTTCCGGAGAGCTGTCTGCATGCCGAAGACGTGCAAGAATCGGGACACTCCGATCCTTTACAATCAGTTGAGCGTCCTTCCCCTGACCGCCTGCATGACGTTCTGCTCGCATCGGGAAGTCCCGAAGGACACTGCCTTCTGGACGTTCACGTAGGATTCAGAAGATGTAGTCGTTTCCAGAAGTACATTGCTTCCAGATCGTTCATGATTGCGATCCTCTTGGTGGTCATTCTGGCGACTTCAGTGGACTATCTCCGAGATTCGTTGTACTCGATGAACAGCAAGAGCGTCGAGAAGACGTCGTCCCCCCTCCGTCTCCTGTACGCCTTCTCCTTCTGGACGAACGCCGGATCCATTCTGAACGTGAGCCCTCAGCCGCCCACTCACATCAGGTGCCTCGACTGCATCCGAGGACTCTCGATGGCCTGGGTGCTGTCGGGACACATGCTCAACTATTTCCTCTTCTCGGACACTCTTCTGCCTCTGAAATCGTTCGCCAATTACTTTGCTGACTATTTCTTCATGAACGCCGTTTTCTCCGTCGACACGTTCTTCCTGGTCTCTGGGATTACTGTAGCCTACTCTTTGTTTCGAGTAATCTTTCGATTCCTTTTCAACTCGTATAATTAGTATTTACAGATCGGTCCGACGATGAAGACGGTGAAGACACCTGCCACGTGGATTCTGTTCTACCTCCATCGCTACATCCGATTGACTCCTCCCTACATGATATTCATCGGATTCTATTCGGTCTACGTCCTCCACATCCAAGGACCTCTCGCCGCGTCTCTCTTCAGTCAGTCCCATCTCTTCTTCCGCCAGTTCCAGAAGCTCCTCGTTTCCAGACTACACTGCCCTTCAAGTCGATGCTTGCAAGTCTTCCTGGTGGCGCAATCTGCTCTACGTCAACAACTTTGACAACGGCGACAATCCGTGCTACGGACCCAGTTGGTACCTGGCAGTCGACACCCAACTCTACCTGATCGCTCCGATCCTGCTCGTGGCTCTCGTCTGGAAGCCTGTCTCCGGTCTGCTCCTTTCTGCGATCGGCTGCATCGGCAGCATGACCGTCGTCTTTGTTCTCTACCAGAAGTTCGACATGCCAGCCGATTTGTTCACTTCGGAGTGAGCTGGATTGCAAAAAAAATCGAAAAGCCGATCCCAAATGTTTTCAGTCCATCGGGAAAGTTCAGTTACTACGTGTACCAGAAGCCGTGGGTCCGCTGTCCTCCGTATCTTCTCGGAGTTCTGGGAGGCTTCTATCTCGCCAAGTACCCACCGAAAAAGCTTCCGATCTGGGGACAACTGATCGGAATCGGACTGTCCGTCGGATTCGCATTCGCCTGTCTGACAGCTAACATGGGGTACGATCAAGGAGATCACTGGAGGTAAAAAATGGATCCGTTCTTCGATAGACCAAGTGCATCTTCAGTTCGTGGATCAAGGCCACCTACTACAACTTCTCGCGCTTCTCCTGGGCGTGCTCCGTGCTCTGGATCATCATCTCTTGCCAGCACGGATGGGCGGGTCCCATCGCGAACTTCATGAACCATCCGATCTGGCAGCCGCTCGGCCGTCTCTCCTATTCCGCATACATCGTCCATCTCTTCGTCGTCTTCTACTTTCTGAACGTCGGCGCGAAACCTCTTCATTTTGTATCTACGTGGCAAGTGGTAAGAAGTCGTTGACGTCTTCTTCTTCTTCTTCTTCTTCTTCTTCTTCTTCTTCTTTTTCTTACAATGTGATCTTTGCATTCAGTACGTCTACTACATTCTGCCCGCAACAACACTAACCTACACTTTCGCATTCTTCTGGAGCTGTGTCTTCGAAGTGCCTGTTGTGAAGTGAGTGCGAAATGCACATAAAGTTGAACGAACAATCATTTTCAGACTGGAAAAGTACCTTCTGGAGTTCGTGCTGAAACAGAAGAATCAGCAGCCAGAGGAGAAGAAAGAAGAGGCGTGGAAGTGAAAAAGATGGAAGTCAACTGACTCTAATTATGAATTCATTCCGATGCAAATCGCTTTTTTTGCATTCCACATCCCGCCCGGTCACAAATATCGATTCGATTCCGAGAACGAACAAATGAACTGTCTCCTTTCCTTCTTCACCATCTTCCATCTATTCCTTCTCATCGAAACACTTCCGAACCATGAAAATGGGATTCTCTCGTCTCTACGTCTTCCGAATGCCTTTGAGAATCCGGGAAACGTGGGAGAGCAGTGCTTCAACGAAACTGCTCTCTTTCTCTCATCTCTTCGAGACGTCGCCAAGGTGTCCGTCGAATGTTTGACCTACAGGAATTGCTCTTTGAAGGAGCTCATGTCCATGCAAGATCACACGTTTGCCATTCAACGTAACCAACGCTAGTACGTGTTGAAAGTTCTCACATTCTGCCATTCAGAATTCGACGCTTTCGGGAAGATCCCCGCCGACGTGCTCGACATCAACACCTTCTTCGAAGGCTCCCACGAGGAGTGTCAGCGAGTGAGCGGCAAGAAGTACGTCACCAACTACTGCTACCTGCTGATCCATCTCGGCAAGAATGCCACGTGTCCCGAGCACCCGGCAGACACTCCGCACAAGATGGTGGCGCCCCGGTTCGCAGTGTGCATGCCCGCCTCGTGCGACGAACGCGATCTTCTCGAGTTGTTCAATCAGATGACTCCGCTTCCGTTGACCGCTTGTCACGTCTTCTGCTCCAATAAGAATGTGAAGAAGGAGTGGGGATTCTGGTTGTTTTCGTGAGTTTGAATCGAATGAATACGGAAGAACACATTTATATTCCTTCAGTGTCTTCATGATAACAATGATATCGGTTTCCGTCACCGCAACCGTAGTCGACTACTTCCGGCAGAAGGAGATCGGGATGTCGGCAGTCAACGAGCAAGCATACTGTAATATCCCGTACGTGTTTTCTTCCTTACTCTCTTGTTTTCAGTGCTCCGATCCCTGCTCTCCTTCTCGATCTGGAGCAACTCGGAACTGATTCTTTCGGTGAAAGAGCACAAGCCCGGCTACATCCGATCTCTGGACTGCATCCGAACTCTCTCGATTCTCTGGATCATCTCGGCGCACACCTACGACTTCCAGTTCCCGTACAACAACGTCGCCAACTCCCTCGACTTTCTTCGGATTCCCACAGTCTCACGCCATCTGATCCTCAACGCCTTCTTCTCTGTTGACACGTTCTTCGTGCTGTCGGGAGTCGTCGTCGCCTACTTGTTCTTCTGGAACAAACCGAAACGTGGCGGCGTTCTGAAGCCGGCCACGTGGATTCTATTCTACGTCCATCGCTACATCCGATTGACTCCTCCCGTAATGGCGTTCATTGGCTTCTTTTCAGTCTATTCCAAATTCATTCAAGGACCTTTTGCTGCTTCCGAAATGGGTTTGCGTTCAGAAGACGTCGCGAACTGCAGAATAGTCAGTTTCAGACGTCTTGGCGAAAGAGGCTGAAATCTGCGTGTCTAGCTGGTGGAGGAACCTGCTCTACATCAACAACTTTGTCGAGAAAGAGAGCCAGTGCTACAATATCACATGGTTTCTGGCAGTGGACACCCAACTGTACCTGCTTGCTCCGGCACTTCTCATCGCTCTTTTCTTCTCTTCCACCGGAGGCTCGGCTCTGATTATCGGAGGATGTCTAGGAAGTGTTATCGTCACCTACATCCTCTTCGGAGCCTTCGATCTAACGGCGGACTTCATCGGAAATGGGTCAGCTTCATGAGGTCTATCTGAAGAAGAGAAAAGTTTTCAGAAACCAAAAAGACTTTCGATTCTTGGCCTACGAGATGCCGTGGGTTCAATTGTCGCCGTTTCTTCTCGGCATCTTCGTCGGTTTCTTCATGGCCACCTACACGAAAACAAGGCTGAAATTCCACTGGATCGTCCCTCTTCTCGGCTGGATTCTCTCCTTCGTGATCGCTTTCTTGTGTCTCTTCGGCAACTACGCGTACGATTCCGGAGAGGAGTGGAGGTTTGATTCTCAAAAATCAATCGTTGCTCTTCAATTTCATCGTTCTTCAGTGTTTTCAAAAGGGCGACGTACTTTGTTTTCTCGCGAATCGGCTGGTCTCTTTTCGTCTCGTGGGTCATTGTGGCGTGTCATTACGGATGGGGCGGTCCCATCGACGCCTTCATGTCGCATCCGATGTGGCAGCCGTTCGGAAGACTCTCCTACTGCGTCTACATCGTGCATCGCGTCGTTCTCTTCTGGTTTTTCAACATGGGAGGCAGGAGTCCGCACACTTTTTCCGCATCTCAAATGGTTAGATTCCATTGAAGAGGGGACGTGATGAGGGTGATTTCAGTTTCTGTTCCACGCGATTCCAGCTACCGTACTCTCCTACTTCTTCGCTTTTTTCTGGAGTGCCCTTTTCGAAGTGCCCATCGTCAAGTGAGAATCCTTTACTCTTTCGACACTGAACGTCTTCTTCAGAATCGAGAAGATGTTCCTGGAGCCGTTCCTCGTCCACCGGCGAGAAGTGTTTCCGATCGTCGAAACGGTGCGAGTCAGAAGAGGTGCCGTCGCTTCATGAATTGACTGAGTGACTGATGAATAAATGAGGTTCTTGTTAGCACCAGCGACACTGATATTGAAGATGAGGTTTGAAAAATCAAACTGCACGTAGAATCAAAGTGACAGCGAACACTGGTTGAATTGACATGCCAATTGACATGATACTGGTTGAATTGACATGCCATACCATGCCATGTCATGACATAAGACGTTGGAAATGCGATTGGAAGGCGATTTGGCACTCGAATTCAAACAGAAAGAAGACTTGTGGAGGAGGACAAGTCATCATTTGATAAGTTGAGTGCTGAAGACCAAAAGACCAACCGACTCGGAAGTGCGAGTTGAGAAATGCCGACTATCCATGAATCAATGAAAGAAGACAAGAGAGAAGGAGATGCTCAAAGAGCCCATGAACTATTGAAGAGAACTCTGTAGAGCCCGTCGAAACAAGGTCTCCCCCCGCCGTTTTCATATTCTTTTTCTATCATCTCGCTTCTTATCAGCTTGTCTCTTGTCATTTTTCATCGAGTGCACGACGTATAAAAGATGACGCTCCAATATTCAAACTTGAACTTTCTGAGTGATGCCTCGACTACTTTCACTTCTCTTTCTACTTCTAGTTCCTGTTCACGCCAGTTGGAAGGACGTCTTCCAACCGAAACTGTTCCACGATTTGAGTCCGCAGTGTCAGAATGACACGGACACATGGATCAAATCACTCGAGATCTTCACCACGGTTTCTGTGGAATGCCTCGTCGAACAGAAGTGCAGTGCGAAAGAGTTGAAGACGTTGAAGGAGAACTTGTATGCTGTGGAACGTTTGTTACTTAGTTCTGTCGTTCAGAAGTTCAAATGCTCTTTGTTTCAGAGCTTGACGCATTCGGAAAGATGCCTGTTGCCGGAATGCTCGAACTGACCACTCTCTACGACGGATCATACCAGGAGTGCCAGAGAATCAGCGGTCAAAAGTACGAAACTAACTACTGCTACCTGATTCTGAAGCCTGGAATCAAAGCTTCCTGTTCTGCGTCCGCGTCATCTTCAATACTTTCTCAACTCCCGATTCGCATCGCTGTTTGTCTTCCTTACTCTTGCAACGATAAGGACATGATCAACATCTTCAACCAGATGTCTCCGTATCCGTTCACAGCCTGCAGTGCTTACTGTGTGAAATACGAAGTGAAGAAGGACACTCCGTTCTGGGGATTCAGCGTGTTCCTCATGATAATGGTGGCCATCGCCGCCGTTGCCACGAGTGTCGACTACATCAGGGACACTGTGTTCGGAATCAAGAGCAACAAGGAGAAGCTCCTACTGCTCAAGATCCTCTTCACTTTCTCTCTCTGGACGAATGCTGAACTGATCCTTTCTGTGAAAGAGCAAAAACCGGGATTCATCAAATCCCTCGACTGCATCCGTCTCCTCTCCATGACTTGGGTAGTCATCGGGCATTCCCTGGAGTACTTTGCTCTTTCCAACACCTTCGCCCCAATAACCACCGTTCCCAAACACTTCTGGAACCATCTGATTTTGAACGCTGATGTTTCCGTCGACACTTTCTTCGTGCTATCTGGAATTGTGGTTGCCTACCTGTTCTTCAAAACAAAACCGAGCAAGAAAATGATTGTGAACCCGATCACATGGATCCTTTTCTATGTTCACCGCTACCTCCGATTGACTCCTCCCATCATGCTCTTCATCGGATTCTATACTGTCTATTCTGCATTCATCCAAGGACCGTTCGCAGCTTCTGAAATGAGTGAGTTCAAGCCCTGGCCCTGGCACATCCACTCTGTCACGTACCGTACCATTGTTTTACAGATCTGCAAAAGTCTCAGCCGGATTTGTGCAGATCAAACTGGTGGCAGAACCTTTTATACATTAACAACTTCGGTAGAGATCAGGACACGTGTTACGGTCCCACGTGGTACTTGGCTGTGGATACTCAACTCTACGTGATAGCTCCGATCGTCTTGATATCATTCTACTTCTCGTTTGCTGCTGGAGCCGGAATCATTGTGGCTGGATGCGCTGGAAGCATCGTGACCACCTACATTCTTTTCGGGGTCTATGACATGGCTACTGACAACTTTGGAAACGGGAAAAATGCCCACTTCCAGGACATGATCTACACGAAGCCGTGGATCAGATGTCCTCCTTATCTAGTCGGCCTTCTGACTGGATACCTTCTAGCCACTTACGGAGCAAGAAAGATCCGCCTGAACAGAGCATTGTGCGTGGCCGGATGGGTGACTGCATTCATCATCGCCGCTTTCTGCCTTTTCGCCACCTACGACTACGACAGAGGATCGAAGTGGAGTGTCTTCACGAGGGCCACCTTCTACAACTTCCACCGACTCGGATGGGCGATCTTCGTCTGCTGGGTGGTCTCTGCGAACCACATGGGATGGGGAGGTCCCATCGACGCCTTCATGTCGCATCCGATGTGGCAGCCGTTCGGGCGTCTCTCCTATTGCGCCTACATCGTCCACTGGATGGTCCTCTTCTACTACATCAACATAGGCGGTCCCCTTCATTACTACTCTCTCTGGCACGTCTTCACCTACATCGCCATCCCAGCAACTTTCCTCTCCTACATTCTCGCCTTCTTCTGGAGTTGCCTATTCGAGATTCCTACTTTGAAGTGAGTAAATGAAAGACGAAGTATCCATGTGCTTCCGGTTTTCAGACTGGAGAAAATGTTGATTGAATCGCTTCTGGGAGCTGGACGATCGTCACAAAAGCTGGAAGTTGCCGTGGAAAAGGGGAAAGAGTATCCGATTCAAGAGACTAGAAACAAAGAAAATGGTTTGAAGCAATCGGAATTGAGAAGAAAGGAAGAAGTAGAAAATACGAATTTATGAGTAAATAAATGAACTGCTCATCGGAGCAGAGTGATTCATAATTCAAAGAGGGAATAGACTGATAAGTCTAGTCGTCAACAGTTCTGAATCACTGATGATGTGATCGAGAACTAATTTGGAGTTGCGACTAAACTAGACACATGAAGATCGGAAGATCGATAGATAGCGAAACTGTCATGGAATGGAGTGACTCACGAATTCCAGACAAAGATCGCAAGGAAGTTTCGAGAATGGAACACTGGGTTCATGGAAACAAACCACAGAAAATGTGCCTTCTTCGATCGGAAGTGACGGTGTCGAGTACTCTGACTCGTCAAAAAAGACTCACATTCTCTGTTTCATGTGATTTACGAGACGCTTCAGATCACACATTGATAACTGTTTTCAGCCACTCCCACATGAAACTTTCCTGTTCTCTCTCTCACTTCTTATCAGTTAGTCTCGCGTCATTTTGTCTGGGTGCACTATAAAAGTCGGTGCTGAAAGTTTCGAAATGAAGAATCTGAAGTTATGACTCGACTACTTGCTCTCCTCTTTCTACCACTCGTCCCTGTTTCTGCCAGTTGGAGGGACGCCTTCCAACCGAAGACCATCCACGATTTGAGTCCGCAGTGTCAGAATGACACGAACTCGTGGATCAAATCACTCGAGATCTTTGCCACTGTTTCTGAAGAATGCCTCGTGTCTCGGAAGTGCAGTCCGGCGGAATTGAAGACGTTGGAGGAAAACCTCTACGCCGTTGAGCGTAAGTTCTTCGGTAAATCTGATTAGGAATTCAGCTCATGTTTCAGAGCTTGACGCGTTCGGAAAGATGCCAGTTGCCGGAATGCTCGAACTGACCACTCTCTACGACGGATCCTACCAGGAGTGCCAGAGAATCAGCGGCCAAAAGTACGAAACGAACTACTGCTACCTGATTCTGAAACCTGGAAAGAACGCCTCCTGCGATGCTGCCCCAGCTTCAGCTTCCTTGCTCTCCCAACTGCCAACTCGTATCGCCGTGTGCCTTCCATATTCCTGCGACCACCGAGACATGATCAACATCTTCAACCAGATGTCTCCGTATCCGTTCACAGCCTGCAGTGCGTACTGTGTGAAATACGAAGTGAAGAAGGACACTCCGTTCTGGGGATTCAGCGTGTTCCTCATGATAATGGTGGCCATCGCCGCCGTTGCCACGAGTGTCGACTACATCAGGGACACTGTGTTCGGAATTAAGAGCAACAAGGAGAAGCTCCTACTGCTCAAGATCCTTCTCACTTTCTCTCTCTGGACGAATGCTGAACTGATCCTTTCCGTGAAGGAGCAGAAACCGGGATTCATCAAATCCCTCGACTGCATCCGTCTTCTCTCCATGACTTGGGTAGTCACAGGACACTCTTTCATCTACTTCTCACTCTCCAACACACTCGCTCCTCTCGCCTCGTTCCCCAGAAAGTTCTGGAACCATCTGATCCTCAACGCGTTTGTGTCTGTCGACACTTTCTTCGTGCTATCTGGAATTGTGGTTGCCTACCTGTTCTTCAAAACAAAACCTAGCAAGAAAATGATTGTGAACCCGATCACATGGATCCTTTTCTATGTTCACCGCTACCTCCGATTGACTCCTCCCATCATGCTCTTCATCGGATTCTTCACCCTCTACTCGGGATACATCCAAGGCCCGTTCGCAGCTTCTGAAATGAGTGAGTCAAGATCAGATTCAATTGGTGTCTTATTTTCCCTGTCTTGCAGATTTACTAACGTACCAAGCGGACATGTGCAAGTCGTACTGGTGGAGAAACATTCTCTACATCAATAATTTCGGAAGCGATCAGTACACGTGTTACGGTCCCACGTGGTACTTGGCTGTGGATACTCAGCTCTACGTGATTGCTCCGATCGTATTGATTGCATTCTACTTCTCGTTTGCTGCTGGAACCGGACTGATTGCTGCCGGATGTATCGGAAGCATCGTGACAACCTACATTCTGTTTGGCATCTACGACATGGCCGCCGACAACTTTGGAAACGGAGATAACACACATTTTCAAGATGTGATCTACACAAAGCCGTGGATCAGATGTCCGCCTTATCTAGTCGGCCTTCTGACTGGATACCTTCTAGCCACTTACGGAGCAAGAAAGATCCGCCTGAACAGAGCATTGTGCGTGGCCGGATGGGTGACTGCTTTCGTCATCGCCGCTTTCTGCCTTTTCGCCACCTACGACTACGACAGAGGATCGAAGTGGAGTGTCTTCACGAGGGCCACCTTCTACAACTTCCACCGACTCGGATGGGCGATCTTCGTCTGCTGGGTGGTCTCTGCGAACCACATGGGATGGGGAGGTCCCATCGACGCCTTCATGTCGCATCCGATGTGGCAGCCGTTCGGGAGACTCTCCTATTGCGCCTACATCGTCCACTGGATGGTCCTCTTCTACTACATCAACATCGGCGGTCCCCTTCACTACTATTCGGGGTGGCAAGTGTTCACCTACATCGCCATTCCTGCCACTTTCCTCTCCTACATTCTCGCCTTCTTCTGGAGTTGCCTATTCGAGATTCCCACTTTAAAGTGAGTCAGCAAAAGATAACTCGTCATCAAATCATTTTCTTTCCAGACTGGAAAAAATGTTGATCGAATCTCTGCTGGGTATGGGAAGAACATCGCAAAAACTGGACGAAACAGTGGAGAACGGCGGGAAAGTGTCCCCGATTCTCGAGAAGAAGCGAGAAGAAGCGGCCGCGTGGCAAGAAGAGGAAGTGCAAAAGGGAGAAGAGAAAGAGGACACAAAGTTCTAATCCACAAGTACACTGCATCTCATTACAACTCCACTGATCTCCAGACCATTTTAAATCACTAAAACTTACATATAAAACAATAAAAAATGCTCATTAACTCACTTGAACAAGCTCCTTTTTGAAAGCACCATGTTGCTCATTCTGATTCACACTCTCGTCGGAATGATGCTCATCGTCACTTCCATCCGCAGAGGAGTCGTGAGCATCAGCAATGTGCTCTTCTGAAGGAAGGAAGGGGGGGAGAAAAAGAAGTACCATTTGGAGCACTAGGAGGAAACACCGAAACTGCTTGACCCGATTGATAACGATTCTCTGATAAAGAGATTCCCGCACTAAAGACGATTATTCCACCCACCTGCCACAAGGAAAACGAGAGCGTGACCTGCTTTTCGGGAGAATGCGGGGGAACTCGGTCACTATAAAACGGACGAAATCGAAGAGTTCTTCAGTTCAGAATGAAGACTACTTCCCATTCAGCCGTTCTCTTTTCCCTTATCTTGGTGTCCGGAGCAGCAGCCATATTCAACGATGTGCTCATCCAACTGGTCGAGACCTCTATTCATGGGACTCTTGACAAACGGAGCAACTCTTCTTCCTCGGAACCATCCGTTCCCGAAGGCTCTATTCCGTCGTCGCAAACAGCATCGGAGGACTCGAAACAACTGCAATTCATCGGAGAGATTTTGGAGGAAGCCACTTTGAACTTGAAGAATCGTCACGGAGTCTCTTCCTTCGAAGAAGCGAATGTAGTTTTGGAGTCTCTGAAATTGAATGTGAGCAGATTCCCGATTCGTCTCCCAGATGACATTCAGTGAATTTCAGCAAAGTTTCCCCGAGACGGAATCGCCGGCATGCTCGGGTCCCCCCAGAAACTGTCAGGATCCAGTCCACGACTCGATTCGATCGATCACTGGCTACTGCAACAACCGAAAGAATCCGATGCAAGCGAACGCGTTGACGCCGATCCGACGTCTTCTGGGAACGACCAGCTACTCAGACGGAGTGCAAGAGATGCGATCCAAGTCGGTGAAAGGCTCGCCGCTCCCCTCCGCCCGTCTCATTTCCAACAAGCTCCACGAAAGCTCATCGGTCTTCGAATCGGCGTCGATCAATCATCTTCACATGCAGATCGGACAGTTCGTGGCGCACGACGTCGTCTTCATGCCGTCTTCAGTCGCCAAGGACGGAGCCGCTCTCAACTGCTCCTCGTGCTCCTCCCACTCCTCCGTCTCTCCGAACTGTGCTCCCATTCCCGTGCCTTCCGACGACAAGTACTTCCATCCGGTTTCCAAATCCGAGGCTCGTTGCCTTCGATTCACTCGAGCTCTAAATGGCCAGAATGTGATGGGAGTCCGGACGCAAATCGATCAAAACATCCACTATCTGGACTTGTCGACCGTCTACGGGTCATCGGATTGCGAGGCAAAGAACGTGAGAAGCTTCTCGAACGGTCTTCTGAAGACGTACACCGGAATGGGCTACGTGCTTCCTCCACAGAATCCGAGCGACGGCAACTGTCAATCCAAGAATCCGTACTACTGCTTCACTGCGGGCGACTTCAGAAACTGCCTCCATCCGGGACTCTTGCCTCGTGAGCTCCTCTTTCCGATTCGTTTCAATTCGATCACCTTCTTTTTTCCAGTGCACAGTGTCTTCATAAAAGAGCACAATCGTCTGGCCGCAAAGGTGAAATCGTTGAAACCGGCGTGGAAGGACGAGCAGATCTACCAGTTGGTGAGAAAGATCCTCATCGGGCAGTGGCAGAACATCGTCTACACCGAGTACCTGCCGAAGCTGCTCAACGACAAATTCCTGACCGATTTCAATCTGAAACCGGGAAGAGGGCAGTACAGTGCATCTGCCAATGCTGCGATGAGCGCCGAGTTCGTAGCAGCTGCGTTCCGATTCGGACACAGTCAGTCTCGAGAGCACTTCGCGAAGAAGAACGCGTCGAGAGCCACGATTGCCAACTATAAACTAGGAAGCAACATCTTCTACTCGGACCAAGTCTACCAGAAGAGCCAGGGAGGCTGGGAAAGCATGCTTCTCGGCATGATCGGAACGGGATCCATGCTCGTCGATCGATACTTCTCTTTCCCGATCCGCAATCAAATGTTCGAAGTGCGGGGGAAACCAGGATCCGGAGTCGATTTAGTGGCAGTGAACATCATGCGAGGCCGGGACGTCGGCCTGCTTCCCTATGTCAGATACCGTAACCTGGTCGGACTACCTCCAGTTGCCACGTGGAATGATCTCTCCTCGACGTTCTCAGCGACTAACATAGCCGCTCTGAGAACAGTCTACGCGGATCCGGCAGATATCGATCTGTTCACTGCAATTGTCATGGAAACTCCACTTCCAGGGGGTCAAATGGGACCGACAGGCGCCTGGATCATTTCGGAGCAATTCAGAGCTCTCAAGACGGGCGATCGGTTCTTCTATGAAAACAAAGTACCGGGAACAGTGGGATTCACTTCCGGTTGGCTCTTTTTTCTTCGAGACTTTTGACAAAACGATACGTTTTCAGAACAACTTGAGGCGATCCGAAAAGTGAAACTGGCCAAGATATTCTGCGATAACACGCAAATCATGAGTTCTATCAACTCGAATATCTTCGATTTGTGAGGGTATCCGATCTGACTTCCATTCAAAATCAGAATTATTTCCAGACACTCCAAACTGGTCCCCTGCTCAACTCTTCCTGATATCGATCTCAAACTGTTTCTATGAAGTTGTATCTATGTGTATGTATGTGATAGATGAATAAAAACCGAAACTCATTCATGTCCATCAATAGATTGGAGACCAAGAAATCTCCTTTATCGGTCATTTCAAAGCAGATTTTGTCGGCTTTCCTTCTTAGAATAAAAGAGTCCCAAATTTGCCAGATCACGTGCCAAATAGAGAAGTATACTTTATCAAGGAAGCGTGCCGCCCTCCATAATCGGATGGGCATTGTAAACGGATGGATCAAAGAGAGGGGGCGTGGCTTAGAGTGTACTCACGGTCTGGCTCCGCCCCTTTCTCGGATGCACCATCCGGAAGGATCAGTCACTCATCAGTCGCATTCCGATCCTCACTTGAGATCATGGATTCCTTCTTCTCCTCTTCGTCCACCTCCTCCTCCTCTTCATCGTCAGGGAATGACTTCATGTACCACCCTCCAGATCAAGTGTTCGGGACGGCTTCTGGACACATTCAGGCGAATGTCAAGACAGAGCCGTTTCCGATTCAACACGACGACTTCGAAACTGCATTCCAGGACGTTGCGACTCATACCGATTTTCCGCAAGAAGAACAAAAACATCTGGCACGCAATCAGGATTTCTTTTATGGTTAGTGCCCTTCTGTCTTTTCCGATTGTCATCATTTTTGCAGACCAACAGCAAGTCGTTGCTCAAAACACTTATCCGTTCCAGCCGGCTCAACATTTCCAGAACGTTTTCCCACAAGACAACAATATGCACTTTTGTAAGTTTCTTACCAGTACACTCGAATTGAGGTTTCATTTTCAGACAATCAGCCGTATCCGCATCAGATGGGACACTTCGTCGAGCAGCCAATAATGATGCAGCAGCCGTTCAATCAGCCGAGAGAAGACCTTAAAGAGAACGTCGTCGGTCCAATCAAGGGCCGAAGACGTCTACAGAAGAAGGCGTCGACTCTGCACACCAACTCGTCCTGCTGCAACTGCGGCACTCGCGAAACCAAGATGTGGAGACGCAACGAGCAGGGAGAGCCCGAGTGCAAGTGAGTTCCCGAAACGATCCGACCGTAACTCGTTTCCTTTCTTTCAGCTCCTGCAATTTGTATTTCCGCAACAAAGGAGTCCCGAGACCGGAGAACTTGTGGAACAAACCGACTGCTCAGAGAAGACGTCGTCCAGTCGCATCGGTACAGCGACAATGAACTCAATGGACGTGCGATCGACCTTCAACAAGCAACCACCAAAAATCAGTCCTCTCAACCTTTTTGTTTTGAGATTTTAACCATAACCCACATTGTATGTATTCGAGAAGGAAATTAATGAATTGTTTGGACTATATGTGATAACAAGAAGAAAAGAAGAACCGGAAGAAGATATGATTGTTATTCAGAGTGTCGGTTGCATTCACTGCTCACTCGCGATGCTTTTCGGAGTGAAGAAGGTGCTCGGCTTCCTTATTCTGGGCCTCTCGGTGCTCTCCCTGGCCATCAACCTCGTGGTGCTCTTCCCTTTGCTCCGACTCGCTTCTAGACCGGACAAGCCCTCCACACACTGCATCGCTTTCATCACCGTCGCCAATGACGTCGTCAGCGCGCTTCTCAACACATTCTACCTCGCGCCCACCATCATTTTGAATGTGAGTTGGGAGACGGAAGAAGCTGTATGGTGTCAAGTTCAGAGTCCCTTGTTCTCGGACACCATCGATGGTTTCTTTCCGACTCTCGTCTCGCAGATCTTCCAATTCTGCTGGTACATGCAGAACTTCCAGATGATACTCATGGCATCAAACAGGTTCCAGGGGATGCGGTTCTGAAAATGGTTGGAACAGTTTCAGATTGGTCGCGATCACTTTCATGAAGCCGTTGTTCTTCACAAAAAAGAAAATTGTTATTTTCATTGTGTTTTCGACAGTCTACTCAATCGTCAAAACTTGCTTGAACGTCTGGGTTCTACCGTGTTGTCTGTGAGTGGAAACTGTCTGAATCCCATTCGTTTCTTTCGTGGTTCAGTTTACTCTACGACCACGACCACTACAGCTTCACTTTCTGGAATCCGAAACAGTTGCGGAACGACGCCGATTTGGTGGATCTTCCGATGTATATCACATGTTTCACTGTATCCCTGGTATTTTATTCAGTGGTGACTATTCGAAGCTTTATACATCTCACCATCTGAGTTCTAGGTGTTCGTATCGATTCGCAAGTCGAACAAGGCGGTCCGGGACTGCGTCACATCGCGTAGTTACGAGATACGTCGTGCCCACGAGATCTCGTACGCCGTCCAGTTCGGAGCGATCACGCTGTTCGGACTGTTCAGCATGCTCACTTTTCGCCTCTTGCATGACGTCCTCTCTTCTCGATGCTCGTTCTGTTTCTCCGTCGTTCCGATCCTTTACATCTTCAGTATCACTGCCAATGCGCTCATTTACTTGTACTGGAATATAGAGGTGAAAGAAGGGCTTCAGAATGTTTGAAGAGGTCAACTTCAGGTACGAGTCCACTTGGAAGCGGGTAATTGATACGGGAAGGGACCGAATGGTCTTCCGGAATCAAAGAGACAAACTTCAGTGATGATTCTACAGCTGAATTCCTAAAATGTACGTTGACCAGCACGTCAGCAGTGATAAGAACCGCGTTGTCTCCGCTCTTCTATAAATTATGCGTCTCGACAAATAGAGACCGAGAATGAAACATTTTCGTCTTTGCTCCCTCCTGTTCATTTTCCTCCTTCCCCTCCTCTTCATTCAGAATGCGACGTCTTCTGAACAGGAGACTTGGCAGGTATCTCCGAGTTACCTATGGAACCTAAGAAGACGTTGTAGAATGCGTTGCTCCACTTGAACCAAACATCTTCTTCCTCGCTCCTCACAATCAGTCCGCAATGTCTGAAAGACACGGAGACGTGGATAGTGAGTCTCCAGATGTTCGCCACCATTTCGGTGGCTTGTTTGACGACTCGCGTGTGCACTCCGACGGAAATGCAACTACTCAGGGACAACTACTTCGCCGTGCAACGTTCGTTCTTCCTTTTCCGGGACTCCCATCCATTTCGACTTCAGAACTCGACGCCTTCGGAAAGTTCCCCTCTCCGGGATTGCTCGAGATCAACACCCTCTACGACGGAAACTACCAGGAGTGTCAGAGGGTCAGCGGTCACAAGTACGACACCAACTACTGCTACCTGAACCTGCACCTCGGCAAGAATGCTCAGTGCTCCGCCACGAGTCTAGTCTCGCTCATCTCAATCCGTCTCGCCGTGTGTTTTCCCGATTCCTGCCGTCCGAACGACCTCGTCACCTTGTTCAACTCCCTGTCGGTGGTTCCGTTCACTGCCTGCTCGGCGAGCTGCTCCAGTGTTCCCGTTCGAAAGGATTCCGCTTTCTGGGGATACACGTACGTTGCCACCTGCACATCCTCCGAAAGGTTCAAAGTTCTGCAGGATCTTTCTGATAGTCATGACGGTTATCATTCTCTTCGCAACACTTGTCGACTTCACCAGAGAGTCGGCGCAAGGAGTAGCCAGTGATAAGGAGGAAAACACGGGTAATGCCTAGACTCTTCTCCGCGAAACCCTCTTGCATAGTGTCGGAATCGAACTCCCAAATAGGAGAAAAGTGAATATTTTCACTCGGTTCATTGAATACAACCAGTTCGAACGCGACAAAAATTGACGTGAAATTGAAAATATTCAAGTGAAAATTGACTGTATTGGGAAAGAATATATTTTTACTCGAGTACTATTTTTCCGTGAACTTTTTATTCGGTACTCGTACCCGAATACTCGAGTACTCGGGTACGAGTACTCTGGATTCGAACCCGAGTAAAAAGTACTCGGGTACGAGTACTTTTGAAAAGTACTCGGTTCCGAACCCGACCGGGTGTACCGAGTACTCGGATTCGGTTCGTATTCACTCGGCTCGAGTACCGAGTACTTCTCATCAGAGTTGCAAGAGAGGGCCGGCCATCTTGCTTATCGGGCGTCCAGGGCCTCAGTCAGGCGCGGCCCCGGCCCTGGCCCTGGCCCTGGCCCTGGCCCTGGCCCTGGCCCTGGCCCTGGCCCTGGCCCTGGCCCCGCCTTATTTTTCCAGCCCCGGCAAGGCTGGAAAAATGATCGGGCCAGACTGAGGCCCTGGGCCGGGCCGTACCGAGTACTTCTTATCTGAGTTGCAAGAGAGGGCCGGCCCTCTAGCCCGGCGGGCGTCCCGGGCCTCAGTCCGGCCCTGGCCCGGAGTGGCCCAGGGCCGGGCCTGACTGAGGCCCGGGACGCCCGATAAGCAAGATGGCCGGCCCTCTCTTGCAACTCTGATGAGAAGTACTCGGTACTCGAGCCGAGTGAATACGAACCGAATCCGAGTACTCGGTACACCCGGTCGGGTTCGGAACCGAGTACTTTTCAAAAGTACTCGTACCCGAGTACTTTTTACTCGGGTTCGAATCCAGAGTACTCGTACCCGAGTACTCGAGTATTCGGTTACGAGTACCGAGTAAAAAGTTCACGGAAAAATTAGTACGAGTACAAACGTATTCTTTCCCAATGCAGTCAATTTTCACTTGAATATTTTTTAATCTTTTTTCATTCACGTCAGTACTGTTGCAAGTCCTCGCGGCTGAAGTATTCGGTAGTATCGAGATTTGGTATCGAATCGACACTCTGCCCTCTTGTCACTTCCAGGACTCCGGATTCTATCCGCATTCTCTCTGTGGACCAATGCAGGAGAGGTTCTGTCGGTTAGGGAACAGAAGCCGGGCTTCATCAAGTGTCTCGACTGCATCCGAACTCTCTCGATAATGTGGGTCATCACGGGTCACTCGTTCACCTACCTTCTCGCCAACGACACTCTCCTCCCTCTCACCACGTTCACGAAAACATTCGCAAATCAGTTGGTGATGAGTGCCTTCTCCTCCGTCGACACCTTCTTTCTGCTTTCCGGAATCGTCGTCTCCTATCTCTTCTTCAAAACTCGTCCGAAACGGGAAACTGTGACGTCACCTGTCACGTGGATCCTCTTCTACGTGCACAGATACCTCCGATTGACGCCTCCGATGATCCTGTTCATCGGATTCTTCGCCGTCTACGGATACTACATTCAAGGACCGCTTTCAGCATCAGAACAAAGTCAGAAGCGGAGAAGTGAGACTTGAAAACAAAAAAGAGTGTCTTCAGACTCGTTCTACTCGCAATGCGACGTGTGCAAGTCCAACTGGTGGCAGAATCTGCTCTACATCAACAACTTCATCGCGGGAGCCAGCCAGTGCTACTCGATTACCTGGTACCTGGCTGTAGACACCCAACTCTACTTGGTCGCCCCTCTCGTGCTGATTGGATTCCACTTCTCGTTCGTTCTCGGAGCCCTTCTGGTGGTCTCCGGAATTTTGGGAAGCATCATCACCACCTACATCCTCTACGCCACCTACAATCTTCCGGCGGACGCTCTCACAGGGTACGCCCACGCTGTTCTGAAGATCGAAACACATTGAAGTTGTTCAGGGACCAGAGTGCGTTCGGTATCTACTTGTACACAAAACCATGGATCCGATGCACCCCCTATCTGATCGGTTTGCTCGTCGGATACGCGCTGGCTACCTTCGGCAAGCGAAGAATCCGCCTCCATTGGATCCTGGCCATCTTCGGATGGATCGTCGCATTTGGAATCGGAGCCGCATGCATTTTCACTACCTACGACTACGACAAAGGATCCTACTGGAAGTGAGTTGCGACGAAAAAAGATCGCTCTGAAAATGGCAGTTGCAGCACATTCGACAAGGCGACCTACTTCAACTTCTCTCGTATTCTCTGGGCCGTCGCTGTGGCATGGGTGATTGTGGCGAACCACATGGGATGGGGAGGTCCCATCGACGCCTTCATGTCGCATCCGATGTGGCAGCCGTTCGGAAGGCTCTCCTACTGCGCCTACATCGTCCACTGGATGGTCCTCTACTTCTATCTGAATGTCGGCGGAAGACCTTTTCATTACGCTTCCTCGTGGCAAGTGGTCAGTGTTTCGGCGGGAAACTTTGAGTAATCCGAATGGAATCCGTTTTCAGTTCCTGTACTACTCAGTGCCAACGACCCTCTTCTCTTTCGTTTTCGCCTTCTTCTGGAGCTGTTTCTTCGAAGTTCCCATCCTAAAGTGAGAAAAGAAAACCGCCGAAAGAATGGAAGTTTCGTTGTTTCAGACTGGAGAAAATGCTGATGACGTCTCTCGTGAAGAGTTCCGAAAAGGAAAAGAAGATGTCATTCGTGCTGACGCACAGACCCGAGGAAACCGAATTCGATCGGCTGTAACTGATGTATGTAATAAATTATTTGAATTGCACAAGTCAACAAGACAACTGATTTCCGAAAATGGGATCACAAGAACTCATCGACTTTCTTGCGTAATTGTCTGAAAGCGTCAGAAAATGGAAAACAAAGCAGTCTCCTCAAACTTTATTATCGACGAAATGGGGCCGGAAAACACGATAACACCTTCCGAGACGCTCGGTTTTTTCTCGTTTTTCTTCCGGAAATGGGTATTCTCCTCTACTTTTTCTACTTGATTCTTCTCATTTTCTCCTTCATTTTCCTCATTTTCTTCTACTACACCATCTACAGTTTCAAGGAAAAAGGTCTGCGAATAGAAGACGTTCCCGTTTGTTTCCAAGGAATTTCAGGGCGAATTCCCACAGTGTACATCTACATCATGATCTTCTGCAACTTCGGTGCCATCTTCGTTGAATTCGTTAGCGACGTCCTTCCGGCATTCATCAGCGAGAAGGCGAACCTATGTGAGCGACGACCTGCTCAAAGAGGGGCAAACGCTCAAAGTTCAGGGTTCTGGCTGAATCTCGGCACATACCTGATTCTGTTCGACGACGTCATCTACGAGATTCCGATCTTCCTGACCATTTTGATGGTCACCGAACGGCTCTACGCAGTGATTTTCCCTTTCGGCAAAGCGTTTTCAAACAAAAGACTCTGGATGTACTCCCTGATTTTGACTGTAATTTCAGAACATCTGGCTTCGTTGAACACTGAGAACTTTGCAGATTTCACTGTTTGGGACTCTGCTGATTCCGTTTCTCTCCGAGTGCAGACTCAATTTTGACTTTTACACGTTTGACTATGTATCTGGTTGTGAGCCGGAGCAGCACCCGGTAAGGAACTCTTCTCTCCAGTTTCAGCCGTTCAGACACCTCCAGTTTCAGATTACAGACTTCTACGACTCGTACAACATTCTGTTCCCGCTGGTTTCGTTGTTTTTCAACATCATTCTCATCGTCTATCTCTATTTGAAACGAAGGAATATGCAGAAGAGTAATGACAAATGCGAGTTTCAGCCCCAATTTCCTTTTGATTCTCCCCGATTTCAGTCTCGATTGCCCGTCGCAGCCACGAGAAGACTCTTCTGATTCAGTCGATTGCGACGACTTCATTCCTTCTCATCTATGAGATCACGGAACACATCATCAACTTTTTCAGTGTCAGTTTTGACTTTCCGAGTGAGAATCGCTTGAAGGCGTCTGTTTCAGACGGAATACGAGACTCTCCCGGACATTGTTCAACGAATTATCTACCTGTCTCGTGTCGGCTCTATTTCTCTTTTGTGCTTCCTCGTTTATTTTGTAGGGACTCCAGCCATCCGTCAAATTATCATCTACAAGGCAAAGACGATCGGACTGAGACGGAGACGTCAAAAAATAATCGTTGTGCCAAACACAAGGGACAGTTCGGCTCTCTTTTGAATAAAAGGGTCCCAAATTTGCCAGATCACGTGCCAAATAGGGAAGTATACTTTATCAAGGAAGCGTGCCGCCCTTCATAATCGGCTGGGGATTGTAAACGGATGGATCAAAGAGAGGGGGCGTGGCTTAGAGTGTACTCACGGTCTGACTCCACCCCTTTCTCGGATGCACCACCCGGAAGGGTCAGTCACTCATCAGTCGCATTCCGATCCTCACTTGAGATCATGGATTCCTTCTTCTCCTCTTCGTCCACCTCCTCCTCCTCTTCATCGTCAGGGAATGACTTCATGTACCACCCTCCAGATCAAGTATTCGGGACGGCATCTGGACACATTCAGGCGAATGTCAAGACAGAGCCGTTTCCGATTCAACACGACGACTTCGGAACTGCATTCCAGGACGTTGCGACTCATACCGATTTTCCGCAAGAAGAACAAAAACATCTGGCACGCAATCAGGACTTCTTTTATGGTTAGTGCCCTTCTGTCTTTTCCGATTGTCATCATTTTTGCAGACCAACAGCAAGTCGTTGCTCAAAACACGTATCCGTTCCAGCCGGCTCAGCATTTTCAGAACTACACCCAAGAGGACAACAATATGCACTTTTGTAAGTTTCTTACCAGTACACTCGAATTGAAGTTTCGTTTTTCAGACAATCAGCCGTATCCGCATCAGATGGGACACTTCGTCGAGCAGCCAATAATGATGCAGCAGCCGTTCAATCAGCCGAGAGAAGACCTTGAAGAGAACGTCGTCGGACCAATCAAGGGCCGAAGACGTCTACAGAAGAAGGCGTCGACTCTGCACGCCAACTCGTCCTGCTGCAACTGCGGCACTCGCGAAACCAAGATGTGGAGACGCAACGAGCAGGGAGAGCCCGAGTGCAAGTGAGTTCCCGAAACGATCCGACTGTAACTCGTTTCCCTTCTTTCAGCTCCTGCAACCTGTACTTCCGCAACAAAGGTGTCCACAGACCAGAGCACTTGTGGAACAAGCCGACTGCTCAGAGAAGACGTCGTCCAGTCGCATCGGTACAGCGACAATGAAAAAATAAAAGCCGAGGAGTCTTCTTTATCCTTATATCTTCCTATTTCTCTTCATGGAAATTCTCATATTCGTTTTGAATCATCGAAAACCATTTTCTTCTTTTACAATGTCTAACGTTTTTATATAAATCCTTTTTCTTTTAAAACTTCTTCATCAAAAGTCCTTTGGGATCGAAAATTTGGCAGACATCACTCCCAAAACACGCAAAATTCGCACCTGAACTTGCAAGTCACAACTTTTTGTGCCTGCGTTTCTGTGTCCTCCGAGTGTGTATATAAGCGGCGTCTCTTCGGGTTTTCACTTGTTTCTACTCGTTTTTTCTCGCTTCTTTCTCGAAAATGTCCCCCAGAAGTGTCGTCGTGACTGGTGCGAACCGAGGAATCGGACTCGGATTGGTCCAGAACCTTCTGAAAAATCCGGACATCGAGGTTCTCATCGCCACTGCCAGGGACGTCAAGAACGCTACGGTGAGTCTCAGTAGATCATTTCGGTTCAGACGTGATTGTTTGCAGGATCTCACGTCCATTTCTGATCCACGTCTCCGTGTTCTTCCTCTGGACATCTCTTCTGATGAGTCCGTCGATCGGTTCGTTTTGGAATCCTCACGCATTCTCGGAAGCAGCGGACTCAATCTTCTTGTCAACAACGCTGCGATTGCAGTCAAATACGACGTCAACGTGAGTTTCTGGAGATTGATTTCGTTCCGAAGCTTCCCGTTCAGGTTCCGAACCGGGCCGATCTCTTCAAACAAATCGACGTGAACTTGCTCAGCGTGATTCTCTTCACCCAGAAGATGTTGCCTCTCCTTCGCACGGCGTCTTCTCTCACGTCTTCAGACGACGTCTCCACTTCTCGCTCCGCCATCGTCTTCATCTCGTCCGGCGGCGGCTCCATCACTCTCAACAACTGGGGCTCCGGCTCTTTCGGAAGCATGGCCTACAAAGTGAGCAAGGCGGCGCTCAACATGTTCGTGCGAACTGTTTCGTTCGACTGGAAGGAGGACCACATCCTGTGCGTCAGTCTGTGTCCCGGCTGGGTGCTCACTGATCTCTCGGTGCCGGTGAAGGACCTGGACGAGGAGACGCGCAAGAAGAAGATCACAGTGGAGCAGTCGACGAGTGCTCTCGTCGAGAGTTTCGGAAAGCTGGACGCTTCTCACAACGGAGGCTTCTACGACAGATTCTTGACTCCAATCGCTTTCTGAACTTAGAAATAAACAATCTCGAAACTTTTTATTCAAAACATTGAATTGTTCCTGGTGCTCGGCACAACTACTGTTTTTCGACGTCTACTTTCGAGAGGTGTCACTATCGTTTTCGCTTTGCTAACGATGATCTGACGAATGGCCGGAGTGCCGACAAAGTACACCAGGAAGCATGAATAAGCGACGGAGGCGTCACGAGAGTAGAAGATGATTCGACGGTGCTGCTCCGAAAGAGACGAGTATTCTGTCTGAAATAACGGGATGGAACTCAGTTTCAGAGACTGAACTGACGCAGTAATACTCGGTGATTCGCTCTGTGATCTCATAGATGAGAAGGAATGAAGTCGTCGCAATCGACTGAATCAGAAGAGTCTTTTCGTGACTGCGACGGGCAATCGAGACTGAAATCGGGGAGAATCAAAAGGAAATTGTGGCTGAAACTCGCATTTGTCATTGCTCTTCTGCATATTCCTTCGTTTCAAATAGAGATAGAGGATGAGAAAGATAGTGAGAAGCATCGCAGTGATCGGGAAAACTCCATTGTAAGTATCGAAGAAATGGGTGATCTGAAAACCATTCAAGTTCTCTGCTTTTTGATGGGATTTCAGTCTCACAATGTGCACTTCCGGCTCACAACCCGTTCTGTAACTGATAGTGTTAAAGTCAAAACGGACGGCACACTCGGAAAAGAACGGAATCAGAAGGGCGATCAACAGAATCACAGCCAGAATCAGAGAGTACAGCCAGAGTCTCTCGTCTGAAAACGCGCTGCCGAGAGGGAAAATCACTTTGTAGGCCCGTTCGGAGACCATCAAAATTGTCAGGAAGATCGGAATTTGGTACACGAAATCGTCGAAAACAGTGAAAATCTCTACCAGATTCTCCAGGAACCCTGGAAGAAAACGAATTGTACTCTTGGAACGATGTGTTCGATTTCACAGTGATAAGCCTCAGAACTGATGAATGCCGGAAGGACGTCGTTGACGAATTCGACAATGATGATTCCGAAGTTGCAGTAGATCATGATGTAAATGTACACTGTGGGGATTCGGCCTGAAACTGAAAAGAACGTCTGAAACTACCCACGCATTCAGACCTTTCTCCGTGAAATTGAAGATGGTGTAGTAGAAGAAAATGAGGAAAAAGAGCGAGAAAATGAGGAGGATCGAGAAGAAAAAGTAGAAGAGAACGAACATTCAGGAAGGAAAACAGAACGAAAAGTGGTTGGTGGAGAGGGGGATTCGAGACTGGATTTCGATAAACTGATTGAGAGCTGTTGTTATTTCTTCGTTGCGCACAGAGCTAACCGGCTTCTGATTGCCTTAATTTCGGCCATTTTCAGACAATTGCCCGTTTGTCTCATTTTTGTTGTCAGAGGATCATTCAGAGAAGAATTTCCGATTTGTTTTCCAGTTTTCGGTGCACAACTTTCGAACAGTTTCTTTATTTAGCTTCATTGTTTCAAGAAAAAAGACATCAAAAACTGTGAGAGTAGTAAATTTGGCACTTCGTTGTTGATTTGAGTTTATTGTCGCTGAGCGGGAGCAACTGGACGACGTCTTCTCTGAGCAGTCGGTTTGTTCCACAAGTGCTCCGGTCTGGGGACACCTCTGTTGCGGAAATAGAGATTGCAGGAGCTGAAAGAAGGGAAATGAGCGACAGTCGGATCGTTTCGGGAACTCACTTGCACTCGGGCTCTCCCTGCTCGTTGCGTCTCCACATCTTGGTTTCGCGAGTGCCGCAGTTGCAGCAGGACGAGTTGGCGTGCAGAGTCGACGCCTTCTTCTGGAGACGTCTTCGGCCCTTGATTGGGCCAACGACGTTCTCTTTGATGTCTTCTCTCTGCAGATTGAACGGTTGCTGCATCATTATTGGCTGCTCGACGAAGTGTCCCATCTGATGCGTATTGTCTGAAAATGGAACTTCAATTCGAAAGTACTGATTGGATTTTGAACTCACAATAAAGCCCATTGCTTTCCTGTGGGAAAACGTTCTGGAAATGTTGAACCGGTTGAAACGGGTACCCGTTTTGAGCAACGACTTGTTGTTGGTCTGCAAAAATGATGATAATTGAAGAAGACAGAAAGGCACTAACCATAAAAGAAATCCTGATTGCGTGCCAGATGTTGTTCTTCTTGCGGAAAATCGGTATGAATCGCAACGTCCTGGAATGCAGTTTCGAAGTCGTCGTGTTGAATCGGGTGCGGCTCCGTCTTGACATTCGCCTGAATGTGTCCAGAAGGCGTCCCGAACACTTGATCTGGAGGGTGGTACATGAAGTCATTCCCTGACGATGAAGAGGAGGAGGAGGTGGACGAAGAGGAGAAGAAGGAATCCATGATCTCAAGTGAGGATCGGAATGCGACTGATGAGTGACTGACCCTTCCGGATGGTGCATCCGAGAAAGGGGCGGAGTCAGACCGTGAGTACACTCTAAGCCACGCCCCCTCTCTTTGATCCATCCGTTTACAATCCCCAGCCGATTATGAAGGGCGGCACGCTTCCTTGATAAAGTATACTTCCCTATTTGGCACGTGATCTGGCAAATTCGAGGCTCTTTTATTCTAACAAGGAAACCGACACCATATTCTCTGAAGGAAACGCCGTTCTCAAAAATTCTAACGCTACACGGCGTGTCCCCGACTCGGGATGACGTGGCAACGCATCGTTTGTGAGACAGGTGGACAACGAACAGTCACCTTTTCCAGAGCTCCGACCAAAAATGAGCTGCCTGAACAGATTGTTCTGGCCCAAAAAGACGAAAGAGCCGGAAGTGGTTAAGACGCTGCCACGTAAGTCTTCTGAACGTCTTCCGAACGAGAATACGTCTCTTTGAAGCCTTCTACCCAAAAGGAAGCTGCACTCTTGACTGCAACTTCCCGGATATGTCGACTCTGCTCGATGGGGAGAGCAAAACGTCGGAGGCGGAGTACATCGGAAACACCCGTTGGTGGACCGTCGTTTCGAAAAAGAAGAAAGCTGTTTCGCTGACAGTTTGGGGACTTCCCAAGAATCCAGTGACGGCGAAAACCGACAAATGGTCCATTCACGCTGTCATTTCCGTGAATCTTCCGAATCGGGATTACAACGAGAAACCGGTGGCTTTCGCGGCGAAGACGTTCACCGCTAAGGAGGGAGGACGCTGCTGGAGTCACACATTCGACGACGTCTCCGAGAATTCGGGTCTTCTGAAGGACGGTGCTCTCGTTTTCTCCGTCGACGTCGGAATCACTGCCATCGACGGATTCTTTTCCGGAGACTTCTTCGACTTCTCGATTCATAATTCTACGAAATCCGACGCGATTTTGGTGGTGGACGGAGTGAAGCTTCACGTATCGAAACAGGTGCAGGCCGTTCTCACTGAAACTTTCCCAGGTGTCATTCACAGATTCTTTCTGTCCACTCTCCTGTCTTCCGAACTATGTTCACCAGCAACTTCTTGGAAAAGAATCGGTTCGAAATCGAGATAGGTGACGTGAACCTGACCTCGTTCCACTTGTTCCTTCAACACATCTACTTTGCTCCCATCACCATTTCCGGTCTCTAACTAGTGATTCAGGGCGTTACTCGAGAATTTTGAACTTCCAGACAAAAACGTCTGCCATCTCGTGGAAATGGCCGACCGGTTCATGGTGAAAAGACTGATGTCCGACTGCCAGAAGTTTCTGATTAAACGAGACATCGATGACATTATAGAGGTCGCGTGCGCCTTCAACTTGGGCAGTCTTCTGGTGTGTTTGTCCGGCGGAGTGCGTTTTCAATATCAAACGAGTTTCAGGGCAGGAAGATCAACGAAAAGTCGAAGAGCGATCAGGAGAAGGAACCCGAAGATATCGCGTCGATGGTAGCCGATTATCTGTCTGCCAGGAACGAACAGGAGGATATCAGTGTGTAGTCGTTTATCGGATAAATAAATGGCTCATGTCTGACTGTTCCGACTGTTTCCCACTTGCGCCGTTCCGTTTCTCTTCTGGAAGAGCGAGAGAGTCGCTTCTCGGTAGGGAGGGTGCATCAGGAGAATGGCCATTGTCGAGACGAGACCGTGCGAGGAGATGATCAGAAGGCACACGTTGTTGAGACCTGAAAACTCAAACTGTGGTTTTGGAGTGTTTGCTTATCTCCGCACTCTGGTTGAAATAGTTCTGGGTCATCGAGAAGACGTAGTAAAAAAGAGGCAGAAGCACAACGACGAACGGAATCGACGTCTGAATCATCAGCGTCGAGAACAACTTCTTTTGCATTTTCAGCGTGTTTTCCGAGAGATTTGACTTGGCGTGTTGGTTCAGGATTCGAAATGTTGAGGCGACGAGCAAGAACATCGTCAGGAACTCGATGAGCAGTTTCACCATCGTGACGACTCCGAAGAGACGCGGTTCCAATGAGAAAACGAACAGAGGTCCCGAGTAGACACACGAAATCTCCGGCAGATTCTGAAAGAATGAACACATGAAGGGAAGCAAAAGTGATGTTTTCTAACCTTCAGAGTTTGTGAGACTGCGAACTCCTGCTCTGGAATCTGAACCATGAAAGGGATAATGTAGGTGAGAGCGACGAAATAGGCGGCGGCCAGATATCCGATGCGGACACGTCTCCAGAATTCCGACGGCTTCGCGAGACACGTGTACCTGTTCTCGTACAGCACATTCATCGAGTTCAGCATGACTGAAATTGATATTTAGCATTTGCTTTCAATTTCGAAAATCCTTACCACCGACTTGTGCGACGAGAAACCAGGTCAAGTATTGAGCAGGCACTCCAAGAGAAGCGAGCAGTCCGTTTGCCCATCCGGTAATTTCGGGAAACATGATATAGGGAGTGACAAGCAAACTGATGGAAATATCGAGCGATGAGCTCCAGAAGTGCAAATTGAGCATCGCCCACTTTACAGACTGCATTTTGGGCGGCGTCTTGCGGAGGATAATGAAACCGGCGAAGATGTGGACAGGGATTTCAATGACACTCAGAATGTGATAGCCCAACGACTCGAATTCAATGGAAGACATAAATGTGACATTCGAACAGATCATTGCAATTGGAAGGAGCCAATACCTAGTCAGAAAAAGGAAAAGGGTTACGCTCAAATCGAGTTATTCTTTTCCGTCGAGTCGCGACTCGAGACCTAGCCCACGTGAGTCTACAATTACAGCTGATTACGCGTTATTCACAGGCGATATTTACTTCTTCTTCTCTTTGTCATTCCGCCCATCGTCGATTATGTCATCAAAATTTGTGCGAGAAGGCATCAACGACTTTTAAAATATTTATTCCGAAAGCGATCGAAATTTTTTTTTTAAATTTCAGGTTTCTTGGATTTTTGAGCGATCGGGACGAGACCCATTGTCTTCGTGACCTGCTGCGCCTTTAAATTTCTGGAACTTTCAAATTTAAAAGTTCTGCAATTTCGAGTTCGAAATTGTCTTGAAAACAAATAAAACATTTTATTTTTCACTCATTTTTGGCAAAGTTTTAATTTAGACTGATTGCAATTGTGTTTTAGCTCGTTTTCCTACTGTATCAGATTGTTCATTGGCTCAAAACAAACGTTTTAGGCACCACTGCGAAGTGAAAAGTTAATTTTGCAGATGGCACCACTGGAGGCCGGTTACGACGATTCTATTAACGATTCGAGAGATTCTGTACACGATTCGGTGATTTCCGCGATCATTTTTTTGAAATTCATAGTCATGTTCAGAAATGGCTCAAACTATTTCCGAATTGTGTGGCAGATAAGGACAGATCGTCGATGTTCATGACGAGAGCCATTTACGTTGCTTTTTCGATGATCCTTCACCGCCGAAACATTCTTGATCCAGAGTACTTCTCTTCGAACTATATAACGGAGAAACTGAAGATCAGATCGCTGAGTTTCCAGCATCCGGAAGCTCTCGTTATTTCGCAAATGCTTCGATCGGCCGGAAATGCTGTGAAGCTGGGCTATCTCGACGAATTGGCTCTTGTTATTACCAAACATGAAGGCGATGCCGAAGCGATCGAGGTGTTTTCTTTCAAAATGCATTACTTCGAAGATGGAGCAGTCGCAGCTCAACTGAGCACCGATCAAGGAGGACGTCTCACACCACTTGAGAACCTCGCCAAGTGGAACTACCAGAACACGGGCACCGTTCGCGATCAGCTCATCCTCTTAGCTCGCAGCATTCACGTCATCTGCCAGAAAGTTCTCGGAAAACTGCCAGATGAATACTCTGCCAATTTCCGCGTCAAATATACGTCTGGTGGGTGAATTCAAGAAAATGTTTTTTTTCTATCGTTCTGTTGCAGATACGCCAAAAGGTTTTCGCATCGACGGCTTCTACGATTCGTCAACCTTTTATATTGAACATCCAGAAATGCAAACTGCCGTTCTCGGTCAATTGCGCCCCGGCTATCACGGTTCGATCATCGACTGCACAAGTGTCTTTATGGACGACGCGTTTGCTGCGGAATCGGCTCTCAAGAAATATGTCGACAAAGCTGCCGAGGAGATTGGGTATCGAGTGCACAACACGTTATACGGCTCGTTCATGAGTGAAAGCGATTCGACAGGTTACATGAGTAGACAGGGTGGTGATAGAGCAGCGGCTGACATCAGCTCTTCTGGTGACGTTCTAGCGGTATTTATTAAATGTCAAATGTCGGTCGAAATTGTGTTTTCAGAAGAATCTCAGCCAAATCAATCTGGAATCGACCGCCATATCTCCGGAAACCAATACCAGAAAGTCTCCAACCAAATTATCCGAGCGAAGAAAAGCTCCGTATTCAAAGACCCGCTCTAGAAAGTGAACTCTGCTTCTATATTCTCTTGTTCCATTTTTGCTAATCAAATAGCTTTTTCTGCGTCCAACCTCATGTTCCATCATTTTTATCGTGTAAATGTCTACTGTTTCCCAAAGCAATTTTTTTTGCTTTATTGCATGCTCAAATATAATTCAAACCGTTTCATTTTTTATTAAATACTCTTTAATTTTGAAGAAAAATTGTACATTATTTTTGAGAATTGCGGTAAAGTAAAAGACCCGAAAGTGTCACAACAATGATATGGAAGTGTTTGATGAGATGATGGATGATGACGTAAATAGTTGTCGTCGAAGTCGTCTTGATCTGTCTAAACTTTAGCCTGATAGAGTGGTGTGTTCTTAGTCGCCGACAGCTTGATTGTTCTGTCCGTCCAAGGAGCCGGCTTGGCAGTGGCTAGCCAGCAGAAGACAGCGTTGCAGACGATGAGGATCACCGCGTGGACGAAGAACACGATCCGCCACTCGGCGACAGTGCCCTCCTTCAAAATGGAAGAGACGATCAACGGACAGACAATCATCGAGAAGCAGGTGAGAATCTGCAGGTTGGCCATCACGAAGTGGCTGTACTGCCGAGAAACGAGGGCGGCGCACTTGCTGAAGCCGCCTCCGTTGAAGCCGAACATTCCGGTGGCCAACGTCATCAGAGTGAGCCCGAGCACTCCCTGTCCCTTCTGCACGAATCCGAGCGCGGCGAGGAAGAAGGCCGATGCTCCGAGAGCAATCGAGTTGTAGATGCGCAGCTTCGTCGTCTCCGAGATTCCGTGGATCTTGTCACTCGAGTGACCGGCGAACATTTTGACAAGAAACTGGAACAGCACTGGAACGGCGGCGGCGAATCCGGTCTTCTCGACGGAGTAGCCACCGATATCGTGCAAAAAGACGGGCGAGTAGATGTGGATGAGCTGGACAGCCACGAGGTCGCCGAGTGCTCCGATCCAGATGCCCCAGATGGACGGCGTCGTCAGTATCTCCAGGTAGGGAGTGGCCGAGTGCTCGTGGATCTCGTCCTCCGACTTGTTCGCCTCGATTTCCGCCAGCTCCGCCGGCCGCACGAACTTGTTGTCGTCTGAAATACCACATTTCGAATCCTTCTCCTTTTCCTTTCCAACTTACGCGGAGAATCGGTGAAAACGGCGAACCAGAAGACGAAAACGGCGAACGAAATGATCGAATGCAGGTAGAAGACGGATTTCCAGCCGAACGGAGACATGCAAAGTTCGCCGGCGACGGGCATCGAGAAGATCGACGAGGTCTGTCCGAACGTGGTCAGTGCCGCGATGAACAGACCTTGCTGGGCGAGAGAGGCCCACGAAGATGTGACGGCGCCGACTGCAGGGAAGCAGGCTGCGTAGGAGAGACCCTGGAACGGATTGAGATGATCGATCCTTCCGGAACAACGCCTACCTGCAGGAACCGCAGTCCGATGAACAGGAAGTAGTGAAGCGGCGCGAGAATCGGAATCAGGAACGTTGAGACGGCGGTCAGCATTCCAGACGCGAAAAACACCCTCTTCAAGCCGAACCGTCCGATTCCGTAGATGACCGGCAGAACTCCACAAACGGCTCCGATGGCGACCGTGCTCAGAAGCCACGTCTTCTCGCGCCTCGTGTACCCGGCGTATCGGGTCTGATTGGCGGCGAACTCGGACGGCTCGCCATTCCCGGGCATGCAGAGGACGGTGAAGTTGAAGCAGACGACGTTCGACATGAGAGACGTGAGACAGAACATTGTGGAAATGAGCACGAGGTAGCGGACGCATCCGGATGACGGCTCCGACGAAGGCAGCTGCTTCTCGGGCATCACGACGACGGCCACCTTCTGTTGCTTCTTCTCGGATGTCATTCTCCTGGAAAACGGAATGATTCGAGGGAATGGGAGAGAAGACGTGAAACAGAGATCGGCCAAAAAGTGGCAGGAGACGGAATGAGAGAGGTGGGGGGGGGGGGGGGGGGGGGGGGGGGGAGTAACATGTCGAAAGGGAAAGAGGGGCGGATTGAGCGAAGATCGATTCGTTCGCTAATCGTGCCCCCCTTGCCCACAGTTCTGTGTGACACACTACACTCTTTTCATGACGTGACTGCAGATGGGTGGAGACGTTCAGAAGGTGTGAGCGAGTGAGGCAGGGTGCCAGGAGGGAACCACAGAAACAGACAAACAGTGGTGTTGATCTGATCTCGGCGTCACTTTTTAAAAGTCTCTGTCTGGTTTGGGGGATAATATTTGGTTGTCTACAGTGGTCTGATGACGTGAACCGATCCGTTCTCAGGCCGTCAGTGCACATTTTCAGAACCGGACCCATCCGGTGTTGACCGTCACGCAACCGCAACGCATTAGAGACCGACGATAGAAGGGGCAAAGAGACGTGTCCCGTGACAGGACAGCTCTCACATACTCACACTGACTGTTCTATTTCGATACAGTAGCACGCGAGCGGAAGTGGTGTCATTCCGACCAAAGACAAACGACTTCGAACCCGGCCACTGTCATCAATCTCATATTGATATATATGAAAACGGAAAGAGAGAGAAGAAAGGGGGATATTGGCCTGTCACAAACTGTCACAAACCTGCGAGACGGCAAGAAAAAGGAAAGATGTTGTTTTTTTTCTTTCTCCTGCTTCCCCTCCTATAAATATGGACCTCTTATCAGGGTGTTATCGAGAAGAGAGACAGTCAGAATGGGAAATAGTTGACGAGAATGTGGAACAGACGGCGTGAGAAGAAACGACGAGAATGCGAAGAATTCTGGAGACGTTCAGAGGGCGAGAAGCGGCTGAAATTACAGATAGAGAAGGAAGCGACGAATGATCTGTAATTCGAGGGGGGACGAAAGACGAAGAGGCAATGTCGTCGTCGTCGTCGTGTATAGTGCAAAGAGAGACAGCTGTTGCGGACACGACAACCGGTCCCCCTCGCTTCTGGTGACATCCGATGTCTGATAAGGGCGACACGCGTGGATTACTGTAGGCGGGAAGAATCGCAGACTTCAGAAAATGAACACATCCGAGATGAAATACAAGGGCCTCTTCTTCTTCTTCTTCTTCTTCTTCATATCTCTCGAACATTCAAGAGTACCAATTAGCCGCTTCTTCTTTTCAGACAGACCAACTTCCTTCTCGTTTCCAGCTCCGTGACGCATTTCTCTCAGCTTCATCTGTTCTCACAGCGTCAGGAAAACAATTCTTGTTTTTGATTCGCTATTTTCATACACTATCAATCATATTATTCAGAAAACAAGAGGCCTGAAAATGAGGTTGAAAGCGCCGGTCTGTCTAGAACCCAGCTTCACTTCTTTCTCGTGTTCGGAATGACGTCTCCAGCAGAGGAAGACTATTCTGACCTGACTAGGCCGCAAGACTTTTTCGGGTTCAGCAACGGGACCCAGATCGTGCTCAGCGTCATCGCTAGGTACTTGCGGTGAGTGGATGCTCCGAGAGCCGCCGAATGCCTGTACATCTCAGGTCGCCGTTCCCCATTCTTCGTAGAGTGGAGTCGGTTTTATGCATCGTCGGCATCGTCGTCAACGCACTGAGTATTGTCGTTCTGACCCGCAAGTCGATGCGGTCCTCCTCCATCAACATCTTTCTCGTCGGCATCTCGGTTTCCGAAATCTTCTACCTCTCCTATGCCCTCCAACAGCGGATAGATGTTGTCTTCGAGCCGTCGCGGAAGTGGTCAGTTCACTCTGAGAACCGTCCCTCATTCCGATTTTTCCAGTCAACCTCCGCCTTCGCTTTTCGCTTTCTACGTGGACGGTGTTTACTCGAACCTGTGCTTGACGTCGAGTCAAAGCTCATCTTGGTTCGGAATGTCTCTGGCGATAGTGCGGACTCTTGTGGCTAGGAACGTGATGAACCCCAGGTATCAGGGGCTGATGACCGCGAAGGCAGGTCTCTACATCACCTGCGTCGTTCTTCTTCTCGTTTCCGTTTGCTTCGTGGCTTTATCCCTCATCAACACAGCTGAGATATACTTCTACTGGACGCCGAAAGAGGACGAAAAGTGAAGAGAAGACACACATTCTCACTTTCACTCTCCTTTTCCCATTTCAGTTGCATCGACGAACACTTTCCCGCTGACTACACCGTTGCAGTGTGGGTCTGGAGACCGCTCGGCTGGAGGAACTACATCGCGAGTGAGATCCTCACACTTGTCGCCGGCGTCTTGGGATCTCTCGTTCCGTGCCTTTTTTTCCCGTTGAGCTCGATTCTCCTGATCATTGAGATTCGGAAAGCGAGGAAGAGTCGGGAACGGTTGTGCTGCAATAGCGATGAGAAACGGAAGAACACCACCACGATGGTCGCCCTGATCACCGTCACGTTCGTGATGGCCACTCTGCCGGAAGGGATCGTCTCTCTCATCCACAGATCTTACTCAGGCAACTACGCAATGCAGTTCAGTTCATATCACGCCTTCTCAATTAAATCTGATTTTCAGAAACCTCTTGAGCTTCACAGGCTTTCTTCTTGCCTCCATACGCTTCGTAACGAGTCCTCTGCACGTTCTGATCTGTTTCTGCTTGTCAAGTGACTACCGAGAAGCGGCGTACAAACTGTTTCGATTCGAGTCGCGATGTCGTCGAACGAAAGCACCCTCCACTTTTGTATCGACGTACTAACTTCAAAAAAACTTCGTATTTCCACCGTTCTACTCTCTTCTCGGACTGATTGTTATCGTGTTGACTGGTCTGATTGTCTGAAAACCGGCCACTCCTTCAATTAAAGCAACCCTGGATTAAAGCTCACTGCTTGTTTTTCACTTCTGAACAGGCCTATCGCGGTCTGACGATAGAGAGTTGACATGGAGAAGCAGATGATGACGTGAATTGTGCTCGTCACCATTTTCAGCATGAACACCAGTTCTGCCACGTAGGAGCCGAGATTTCTGAGAATGGATTGTTGGAACTGTAGACGAGGCGTAGTATTCAGAAGACTCACGCAACAGACGCCTCGTCGGGATTCGTCCACTGGAAAGAGTCCATAATGCCGCTGGGGAATGTCGTCAGAACGAACGTCACCGTGAGAAGAGCCACGAGTTTCGACGTCTTCTCACCGCCCTCTCTTCTCTCGCTTCTCATCAGTTTTGCTGCCCCTCTGTTCGCTTTCCGGATGTCGTGAACGAGAAAAACAGAGCAGACTGGGAAAAGGAGGCACGGAAGCAGGTAGGAGAGCACTGACGAGAGCATGTCGTGCATCATTATCGAGTTGCTTCCCACCCACGAACTCGGCTGCCACGTGTAATACGGTTGAGTGTAATTGCTTGGGAATACGGATTCACAGCTGGAAAGACACGGTTATTGGGCGTGACTTCGGTGAAATCGACGATGCCTCGGATGCTTCTTGGCTTTCCAGACGCCGTCTTCCACTAGTTCCAGCCAGAAATGTTCGAACAATGTGAACAGTGAGGCAATTGCGAAAACGAATAAACTGACGGCAACGCCGACTTTCGGACTGCTCAGTGCGTCCGAACGAAGTGGATTTCGCATCACGAGGGTTCTGATCAAGGCGATCGAAAGACCAAGCCACGTGGAACTTCGGTCAGTTCCAGAGCGGATGTCGATCAGGAGATTGTTGGTGTACTCGACAAGAAACGAGTTGGGAGGCTTGCTGGAAGTGAAGAGAATACAGAATCCATGTGTTGTTCTGATTACCAAGATTCGAACGACTTGACTACTTTCTGGATCTTCTGCTGAACCGGAAACACGAGAAATAGAACGTCGGAGATGGAAAGTGCGACGAGCAAAGTGTTGATAGAAGAGATTCTCATCGCTTTCTGGCACAGAACGATCACATTGAACGCGTTCGAAATCATTCCGATGAGAGCAAAAATGTAACTGAAAGGTGCCAGAAGGGAGACGAGCGATCTGAAATTCGCAACTAATTAAGTCCCAGTTCTCCTAATTTCCAGAGTAACTCAGCATCCGCCAACAGCCACACCAGCGTCGGACGAGTCGAATTGGAGAACTCGAAGAAGTTCTCGCCGTCGTCGTAGTCAACCGGCATTTCTAGAAACGATAGATTGTGACTTCATTCAAGAGCTGGGCGAGGAAAAGAAAGAGATTGAGTTTGTGGAACTGAAATTAGCTTAAGAATGACGGGCGCGTCTACTGATTCCAGTGATCTCCCTTCCGGCGAGTTTTCTGTTTTTTTTTCTTTCGAGGAACCGAAGGAAATTTATGAAAACCGAGCTCCTCTAATCGAATTGCGACGTGGGAATTTGTATACAAACTCATTGGGGTGTCTAGTTTCTGACTTTCCTGGGATGGTCTTTTCTAGATGTTTCAACATTATATCATTTTAATGAATCTTTCTTGCTCAATTCCCATCGGAATTCCACTTCCGTTAGTCCCATATCGTCAACAAAACCGAAACAAAGAAGGCACCGGAGATGAAGAATGTTTAACAATTCCGAATGTTTTCTGAATTCTGAGTAATGTCTCAAGTAAAACTGAAGCCGATGTGTGTGATCAGATGTTCTGAACTGTTTACAAAGTCATCCCCCTTTAATAGAAGAATCGAACGCCTACAGCTTTATTTTCTACTGGCTTTCCGCATTTCGCTGTCTTATTTTCGTGCTCTTCCTGATTTCGAAGTTGATTCAGATGATCCTTGAATTCGGAACGTCACGGAACACGTATACAAATCGGGAAAGACGAATCCGTTTTCGGGAGAAATTGAAAACAAAACACAAAAAACCGGGAGGAGCAAGAGCAGATTGGTTCCGTTTCAGATTCTGTTCCAGACATCTCCCTCCGTTTCTGATTAGTCAATTTTCTTTTGATAACCTTATTTGCAGAGTGCTCATTGCTTCGCGAGCTCTCTTGTCCCCCGACAAGTCGCTAGTGGCTTCTCCATTGTTTTCCTGGAATCGAGACATAACACTGCCGTCAAGCGGCATTCATTTTCTCTGAAAGACGGAGAGAAAGAGCTCTCCGGGCGGAGCACAAATCCAATTTCGCCGGGGCGATTGGTTTGCTCGGCGCCGTTACCCATGACATCAAACCGGCGGATTCGGTGTGGACTCTGAGCAACTCTCTCTCGCTGCTCCGCCATGAACTTCCCGCAAGTGCTCGGCTTTCCGTGGCTGGCAGAGCACGAGTACACGATCTGTCTCTTCAGCTTCATCGTCAATCTGTTTCATTTGGCGGTCCTGACGAGAAAATACATGAGGACGTCTTCCATCTACATTCTTCTCATCGGCGTCTGCCTCTCCGAGCTGTACTCGAATCTGATCCCTCTGAAACTGAAGCTCGAACAAGTAGTGACGTCCTGGATGTCTTGGTGAGTCTCATTCGCATTTCTCACGTCATCTTCCGCTTTCAGCCCTCTTCCTGCGTCGGTCACTCGGATTTACTTCGATCGGATCACGCTGTCCACCCGTGACAACTGCGCCCGTCTCGCCACGTGGCTCATCGTGACTCTCGCTATAATCCGAGTTCTCGTACTCCGAAACCTGACCGACAACCGCTTCCAAATGCTCTCTGCCCCTGGATTCGGCTGGCTCCTTTCGTTTTTCCTTTTTATCGTCAGCTTCGTCATGTCGCTGATGCACTATTTCAAGGATCAGATTGCCGAGGTCGGCCGCTGGATGCCGCCATCCGGCTGCGAGTCGGTGACCCTGTCCGACTCGTTCACCCAATACAGTCTGACCACTTCCGACCTCTACACCTTCGGGCGCGGCATCTTCGCGAAGCTGTTCTTCCTATCCGACGGCTTCTTCACCCACATCGTCCCGTGTGCCATCCTTCCGATTCTCATCGTTTTTCTGACGGTGGAGGTGCAAAAGTCGAAGAAACTTCGGACGGGCTCCGTCAAGAACACGCATCAGTTGAGAAACGAGCAGACGACGAAGCTGGTCAGTCTGCTCTGCATGCTCGCTTTCCTCATCCAAACCGGCTATTCAACGATCTTCGTTGGGAAATTGATTCTCGGCAAAGAAGCGTAAGTGAGAACTGAGGATCCGATGTGAGGTTCCGAATGATTGCAGAGAGCTTGTGAAGAACGCCGAAGTCGCGATGAAGTGGGTGTTCTCCTTCAACGCCTCCATCCGATGTGTGTTATGCGCCCTATTCTCGTGTCGCTACAGGAACACGATTCGGAGAATGTTCGGATTTCGGGATCGGATGGTCAGTGAACCTCCCCACAGCCGGAAACGTGATTTTCATTTCCAGTCAGTCTCGCACAAGTCAAGTTTCGCTTTGACCCAACAAGGCTCCATCAGCCGAAAAGGGAAATCGGTGTCGTCGGTAGCGCCGCCGAGCAGTCCGAAGACGGAATTCAGCTGAAAGGGGGGAAATCGGATCTGATCTCTGAATGCGATGAGAAATGAAAGTTGATTATTGTTCACTTGCAAGAAGGCGTCGGGGGAGATGAAATCAATCCGATTACTTTTTCACTTCCGGCCCGCGCCCGCAGGTCGATTCGGTTCAAGAAACAAAATAAGTACATTTATAGAAGAAGCATTGTCGTTGGCGGCCTTTTCCGGAAAACAAGTCAATTTTGAATCGGGAAGTTTCAGACAAGAATAAATGCAATTTCTCATTAAAAAACCCGTTGGTAGTGGGGAACCTCTTGAAGAAGAGAAAAGAGTCCTCAGACGGCTTCTGAAAACATCTCGCGAATCTTCTTCTCGTCGTTCTCGTACTCTTCCAGGTTCTTCTCGAAGATGGGGCGAAGGCATTGCAGAATCTGTAACGTCTTCTTTTTCAGTGTCAATTTTTCTATTTGAACTCACTCCAAACGCACTGCAGCTCTCAAACTTCTCGATGTCGGGGTTAGCGACACAGGCGAATGTCGAGCAGAAGCAGTTCCCTTTCAGTATTACATTCATGTACGGAACACCGTAATCGATTGTCAGCTGAATATCGGAACTTTGTGCTCACTTGGAAGCTCACTGGAACTCACTGGAATCCCAGGGAAGACGTCGGCATTCGGGACGAACAGAAGGCGTTGGTGTGCGGGCGTGAAGCCTTTCTGGAAGACGCGGATGATCTCCATATTCGCGGCGCACGAGTGAGCCGCCGTCCTCGCCAGATTCCCTTGCCACTTGCAATCGACGACGTAGCGGGCTCTCCACGCGTCGTCGAGCACGTCCTTCTCCTCATCGCTCCAGTCTTCAGTGTGATTGTGAAGGAACTTCCGGAACCTTCTGTCTTTGATCACGTCCATCGCGTACTGTCCGGTTTCAAACGTCAGTCTATCCTCTCCGATGACCTCGCCGACGAACTCCATGACTGGAGTGCCTCCGGGAATGAAGATCGGAGATCGGATTCCGAATCCGATCGTTTCGTCTTTCCGGAAGATCTCGAACGGAATGATGTTTTTCTCGACGATCAAGAACGGATTGTTGGAGCACTTTCCTTGGCACGCGCACGCTTCGGAGCACGCGAATCCGATGTTCTTAACCGTGATATCAGAAGTGCTTTGGATGAGCATCGGGCCTCGACTGTTCTGAAGAAGCGATTGGCTCCGTGGGGAGTTTTTCGGTAGAAACACGCTTACGATATGAGTCCTCATTCTGGCCTCGCTTTCATACTGCAGCCGTTCGAAGGTCTTGTTCGTTTTGGAGCATGGACAGTCTTCGTTCTCGTAGCACGGAATGAGTGGCAACGAAGAGCAGCAGAGACATTTGATCTACAAAAAGTGTTTATCATCAAGGACGAGTTCAGTATTCACTCACAATCTTATCTTCTTGCTCCGCAACGCTCGTTGCCTCCTCCAACAATGGCTCCGCGACACAATCGAAGCGTTTTCTTTCCATGTACTCGTAACACACGGTGTCCGGCAAGTCGATGTTCTCGAGCGTCTCGCCAGGAATGTCCGAGTAGATGGGAATCTTCAGGACGTCATCCGGACGGATGTTCTCCGTGATTCTGATCCTACGCTTCGGAGCCACGTATCGATTTGTGCCCACGAATCGATCGATACACCTAGAAGAATCGATGAACGCGTGCTTGAATTCAGAACTCACTCTGGAGCATTCGCTTCTCCTTCTCGGCACTTCTTCTGCGACATTGTCATCTGTCCGTGCAGTTTCATCGCCTGTTTCGTGAGCCTCTTTCGGTACAGCCCGTCCGCTTCCCACTTCCAGTAGCCTTTCAGCTGCTGGTCTTCGCGAAGACGTTTCAAAAACTTTTGTGTTTCTTCGTGGAAAAGCGCCAAATCGTCGTGATCCGAGACCTCGACCATTCCGGCCTTTATCACATTTTTCCGCTCTTCTCGGGCCAGAAGAATCGTCGGCGAGACCGGTGGATCCACATAATAATCGTCATCGTATTCGTCCTGAATTCCTCTCCGTTGTTTTTCGCTAGAAACCCCCATAAAGCTACCGGAACGGCTTCTTCGATCGCGTTCTCCACTTGTTCATCTCGTCGAATCGCTTCGCTCGGCAACGGAGAGGCAGATCTGCTCATTGTTACCCAAAAAAAAAAGAAGCGGTTGAAATGGGAAATAAAGTCGAAAATAAGAAGAGAAAGAAACCGAGTCGATTAGAAGTGTTCTCTCGGCAAGAGACGCAGACGAGGGAAGAGTGACGAATTGGAAGCGCCGAAGCGAGACAGTGTGGTGAGAGAAGGAGGAGGCAGAGGGCAAAAGAGAGAGAGAACGAAGAGCGAAGATGGGTGCGTGCAGGGCGGTCACCCGACAGTTGGTCTCCTTTATGATTGGAGATAAGATAATCGATAGAAGGAGAACTAATGCCACGTCATACCAGTTCACGACAAAACTGGGCAATTCCACGTCATGAAAACAAAAACTCGTATTCATTTCACGTTTTGGGTACATTGTGTCCCTCAACAATGTACCGACATGAGTCAGTTGTGTAGACGTCCGTTATTGGATCACGATCCCCCGGGGGAGCCTGAGTCAACGCGTCTCCTGATATGATAACAGCCCCCTCCCACCACACGCCGTCTGATTATCCCCCTTCCGCCGCTCTGTTTTGCCGCCTGTTTACATTCGGAGATCGGAGATTGGCTCACTTCCACTTCGGAAAATGTTCGTCGAATACGAGTACCTGATCTCCACTTTCGGCTTCTTCGTCAACGTCTTCCATCTGACCGTTCTGACCCAAAAGTCGATGAGGACCAACTCGGTGAACGTGATCCTCATCGGAATCGCCGTCAACGACCTCTACTCGCTTCTGGTTCCCGGAATTCAGAAGATCGACTCGCTTTTCCGGACATGGCAAGTTTCATTAAGACATCATCATTTCAGATAGTAACATCGTGTTTCAGTGTCCTCCCACCGAGTGCCGATCGAATATTCTTCACTCTGATCATGTTGGCGGTTCGCTTCGAGACTCGCCGATCTGCCACGTGGCTCAGCCTTTCGATGGCAGTCATACGCACGGCTGTCGCGAGCAACACGACGAGCACTCGGTAGGAGAAGACGTTCTCTCCGCGACGAGAGGAGCACGTGTGGAATTACAGAGTGCGCACTTACACCCACCCGCTCTTCGGTCTCATCATCGTTCTTGTCACCGTTCTCGTGAGCAGCACCTTCACTGTGCTGCACATTATCCGCCAAGAGATCGTCCAGAACGGCACTTTTGTTTTGACGGAAAAGTAGGTTGACCCGAGCAAAAGGTATTCCCGAGTAACGCCCGCATTGTTTTTGTGGTGTCCAGTTGCGAGGACATTCCCGAGAACACGCAAATGCCGACGTTCACCCTCTCGAACATTCCGCTGTTCGCCGCCAACCGCAATTTGCTCGCGAAGGTGCTCATTTCGTTCGACTCGGTCGTCT
This sequence comes from Caenorhabditis afra, assembly GCA_963570955.1. Taxonomy (NCBI): domain Eukaryota; kingdom Metazoa; phylum Nematoda; class Chromadorea; order Rhabditida; family Rhabditidae; genus Caenorhabditis; species Caenorhabditis afra. The sequence continues at coordinate 8,307,171 of OY751536.1, read as the reverse complement.
CGAGAGTGCTGCCGTGTCTGCTCTTTCCGATCGTCACCTACCTCCTCATCCGCGAACTTCGGAAAGCCACCGACAATCGGAGAAGACTCTCGTTCGAGAAACCGGACAAGAACGGCGAGGGAAGGACGACGAGGCTCGTCACTTATCTCACGATAACGTTCTTCGTCGCCGAGTTCCCGCTCGGAATCCTCTATCTGGTACAGGCGAACACTCAGAACCCTGTTCTCTTGTAAGAATTGGTCCCCCCTTTCCTCTCACACGAGTACACTTTCAGTTACCAAATCGCGTGTGTCATGGACTTCTTCTTCATCCTCCTCGACGCCAATGCCACGTCACACTGCTTCATTTGTCTGGCAATGTCCAGTCAGTACCGTACTACGGTAGCTTCCATTCTGAAGATTGATCCGAACAGAGTGAGTTGAAAAGATGATAACAATTCATGGGAATATGAATATGAAGTGATTTTCAGATGCACAAAAACAGCATTCAAACGGTGTCGTGAGGATGGTCGAGTTCAAGTCTCGCTCGAAGATTCTCGTCCAGTTTCAGCATTTCCCGATAGCCACTCTGAAACGGAAACGACGCATTCCGACGCGTCAGCGACGTCTTCAACTTACGAATATCGGGCCCAGAAGAAGGGTCAAATCGGCGATCCGCATCGCGATTTCGAACTGGCCCATCCCTTTGACTTTCTGAACTTGACGTCTTCTAATTTTGTTGTTTGAACTCTAAACGCCTACCTTGTAGTAATCCGTGATGGCCACTGTCATTCCGAGATAATGCTCTTGAGCCACAATTTTCAGACTGAGACTGAAATCCACGATGCCCAGTTTCCAGATGCAGAACGATTTCAGCACTGCGTACTCGAAAGAGTCCAGTTTCAGACGGAACAGCGCTTTTCCGACTGTTTCCCGAAAATGGGAAGAGAACGCTTTGAGGGCTCTGAAATCAGAATGCGTCAGTGGAATCAGAAGACGTCAATATGAATACCTCGAAGAATCGTCTTCTTCGACGTCATTCTCTTCGTCTTCGTCTTCTTCTTCAAAATTAATCTCGTCTTCTGAAGACTTTTCTGCAATTTCAGCCCAAATCGAGTCCATCCAGAGATTCGAAAAAGCGCAGTATTTTGCCAGAATCATGATGTCTTCTCTATCGAGAAGATCAGTTCCAGGACAGTTCTGGCAGATTTCCAGCGCGAATCTCTCATTGGCTCTCTTCAGTTTCAGATATGAATCAATCGGTATGCGGCTCAGACAGACGGCGTTCTCATTCGATTCCACGTAGAACTGCATCAGCTGCTCCGACGTCACGTTGAGAATCGTCAGAAACTCGTCGTCCTCTCCTTCCTTTTCCTGAATCTCCGGCTCTGATTCCTCCTTCTTCGACGCGTATCCGTGCAACGTTTCGAATGTCGACGTTGTGTAGTCTGAGACAGAGAATGGATTCAGAAGAAGGAGTAACGAAGAATAGTTACCTCGGATCACTCTATCGTTTCCCTGACTGATGGACTCTCTGACGTACTTGGGCACTTTGTTGATGTCCCGCTTCCCCCTGACCACTGAAAAGAAACGATGCAGAAGGCGTCAAAGAAGCCGTGCTTCACTCACGAATCCGTTTCATGCCCGCTTCCTCGCACGCTTGATACCTGCACGCCCTGCATCCGCTTCTGACTGCTGAAAGAAGACGTCTTAATCTAGAGGGGAGTCGGGGTTACTGTACCGTGGGAGACGGGACACTTGTTCTCCTGCTTGCACACGTACTGAATTCCAAGTGAGACGGTTCTTCTGAAGAACGAGGCGCACGCCAAGCACGTCGTCGATCCGAAGTGTTGCCGCACGTTTATTCGGATGTCGCACACAAAGCACGACGCCTTCTCGGACGACGTCATCTCTTCTGAAACCTTCATTCAGTTTGGAGTGGCAAGCAAATGGAATGAGAAGCGAGGGGCGAAAATGTTCTTAGAATGCGTTGCGGGTACTCATTTTATTCGGGAAAGGGGGTCGGAGAGCTGCGAAAAAAGGGCTGGGCGGCGCGCGGAGATTTCGGTCGCGCTGTTTTATGAAGACGTTTTGAGGGGCGATGAGGCTGATCTAGGGAGCGAAATATACTCCGAGAGGCCGAAGATACTCATCTTCAGCAAGCAAACATCGTTGGGAAAAAAGGCGGGTCAGGAAGATTCCTCGCGATACACATCTTCTACTGCGTGTCTCTGGTCAGAATGGGCTACTTCAAGTCCAAAGCACAGACACCGTGTGACTGGACATAATGTGACAGTTTTGGAATCGGCTCAATGAGCACAGTACTACGAATCGAAATGTGTTATGTCTCAACGCATTGATTATAGAACCGATATACAAACCAGACTTCCCTGTCAGAAAGAAACAAACCAACGGGTTCCTTGGAATTCTCTTTTCGTGTCGGGTGTACTTTAAGAAAGCTTATGTGTTTCTTGCTCTCATCTCGAAGTCGTAAAGAAAACCGTGTCCTTCAGTACAAATCTAGTTTCAAGGCAAAAAGTCTAAGTTCTCTGTTGTTTGAATCTACGGCTCCGTGAGCAAAGTACAATCTGGACAAGGGACTCTTTTTTGATTTTCTAGTCACTTTCAAGTCTGGAAGTTCAATAAGTCGATTCACGAAAAACTTGCCGACCGTGAATTCGGATCAAGATCTCCGGGAAAACGGACCGTTGCCTGTTCGTAATCTCCGAAACGATCTGCAAAGGAAGCGAGCGGGATCAAGGTAGCGACCAAACGTTAGAAGACTATTCCGAGTCAGAACTGTGAAGTGTCAACGGAAGAATGGTTACTGATCTACATACAGATCTACGATCCACGTGCAGAGCAAGGCGACCTCAAACAAAACATCCAGATAGCAATCTCACAAACAAATTATCTCAAGTTTCCATCGGACCATCCGAAATCACCATCTAAAACAGTTCGAAGCGTTCTTCCTGTCAAAACTTTGATGAACGTCTTCTTTGCTCACAGAATTCGTGTGCAGATCAGGAGATCAGATAAGCGCGAGAAGTTCTGGAATGGGTCCAGATGTTGCCGTCTTCTGGATTGGCGAGGAAGCAAAAGATTCGGCTAGAGATCTTTACGGAACAATGTGCCGAGATCGGCCGATCCCTATTTCGGAGTGCCAGAACAGGATTCTTAGGTAGTCTTCGCCCGAACATCAGGATCTCCCTTTTTGTCCGAACAACGGCGATTCAAATGATCGGAGACGCACACATCCGAATCGGAAAGCGGTCTTCATTTCAGAACATTCCGAATGTCTTCTCTCTGCAGGTTTGTCCCCCCGTCGCTTTCCTCCTCGAGTTCTTTTGATTCCAGAGTCTTCCTGCCCCATTTCCTGATCCTTCTGATCGTCGCCATCGTCTTTCTGCTCTACCGAAACTCCACTCTCACCTTCGGAGCGTTCGTTACAGTACTCCATGAGAACTACACGAACGTCTTCGAAATCGACACTGTGATGACGGCTGAGAATCAATCGATAGTTTGTGAAGTCGAACCGTGGAACACCGTTTCGACGGAAAACATCTCATTTCCGGAAGTCAGAGCGAAATGGAGAGCGAAAAGGCTCGGACAATGGGTAACCCGGGAAGCTGATTGACAATTCTGAATTTTCTTTTTTAGGGAAACGTCTACAATGCCAGTCTGCGAGCTGTTTCAGCATTCGTCTACAAGGAGGATCTAGTGGTCACCACGGCCGCACTGAACAGATACGGGTCCGGAGGATCCAGTTGAACCTTCCCTCATATCTCTAAACTTTTCAGAAAACCCGCCTTCTGTCGATATTACGATTGCAATAGGAAGGAGATTCCCGGCTCCGCCTTCGCAACAATCATGTTTCCGGTCAGTGCGGCTTACTGTGCTCGCAGAGCCGGCGCCCAGTTCGTAGGGCTCTCGGACCAGGAGACAGAAGAGGTCGCAGATCCAGTAGCCGTGACATTCCGAGCATTAGACAGTCGGTTTCTTCTCGAACGGATTGCGAAAGAAACAACGCATTTCAGAGCCAGTTCATGACGTGGCAGTGTGTGTTGGTCCGATTTACGGGAAAGAGAGTCGATGGATGGAGATCGTGGAAACGACGGAACACCATATTCTGATGGGCATTCACTACTTTTACTTCACAGTGTTCAACGAAATGGACTCGTACACTCGACGTCTTCTGGACGAATACGAACAGTAACAATTGGAACGAAGACATCGGAACATTCTTAATTTCAGGTTGGGTACTGCAGAAGTGTCTGTAATTGGGAGCGAGTACGAGACGATGGACTGGATGTTCCACATGCTTCAGATCAACGTGAGCACTCATTGTAGTCGTCGTTATATCGAACGTCTTCTTCAGGACTGCTTCTTCCGCGCCCGCTACCACTCGAAATGGATTCTGAACGTCGACATCGACGAGCGACTCGTCATGACCCGCCTCCCCCTTCATTCCTACCTTCAGACGATTCCAGACGACGTCGGAGAGATCAGCTTCTCGACGAAAAGAGTTCAGAGGACCGAAGGGCTGCCGAAAGAGTTCACTGGAATCGAGAACCTTCGAAAGGAGCTGCTCTTTCTGAACTACAGCCACATGACTCCGATGAGCTATCGTGAAATCAAAGGCATCGTCAGACCCGACAAAACGGACGCAATGTTCTATCACTGGACGTTCGCCCGGTACCCGGGAGTGCGGATAATGAGTGCCGCGAAGGATGTCGGATACGTGCGACACTACCGAACGACTCTGAAGAGCCTCGCGAAGAACTGGTTCAGTGACCCGAGTCTGCACTTCCGTCCGAACCGCTTCGACCGAAAGTTCGAGGACAAACTGTTGGCGGCGATAGTGCGGCGAGTGAAGAAGGTGTACGAGAAGAGGCCCATCTGGTGCGAAGAGGTCACTCCACATCTTCTGCAAATCTTCACCAAGGACAACTACATCTGCATTTGGAAACAAAACGGTACTCGATTCGATGCTTGATCTCTCTCACTATCTCATAAACAACTGATATTTCATTCAACAACATGCAAACCCAGAAAACAGAAACTGATTGCTGCAATTCCGCACTTCTTCCATCTCCTTATACAGAATTTGCGCCGATCGAAAGGCATTCTGAAAAGACGTCGGCTGAAAATTGACTGGAAGTTTCCAGAGAAACTCACAAACATCGGTCCAATTAGAAGCACCAAGTCGGCAATTCGAACCGCGATTTCCAGGTCACCTCTTTGTTTCTCGACCTTGTAATACTGGCTCAACTCGACGATCATGCTGTGAAAATGCTCCTGAGCAACCATTTTGAGACGCAGACTGAAATCCACGATGCCCAGTTTCCAGATGCACAACGATTTGAGCACGGCGTACTCGACGGCGTCCAGTTTCAGACGAGACAGGGCGACGCCGACTGTGGCTCGGAACTCGGCAATGAACTGGTTGAGGGCGCTGAAATGAGGGGGATTAGTCGAGTTTGGCTGAAAATAGAGGTAGTTCTGACCTGCTGAAAGGAGCCATTTCGTATTTTCCCGTTTTCTCGCTCGATTCCAACCATAGTGCGTCCATCCAAAATACGGAGAATAAGCAGTATTGGAAGAGAATCTGCACGTCTTCGGGGCTCAGAAGATCCGTTCCAGGACACTTTTCGCAGATTCGTCGAGCGACTTCTTTGCTTTTTCCTTTCACTTCGAAGAAGTTCTCCATGGTTATCTGTAAAATTTCACTTTTTTTCTATCGATTCGACGTAAGTTCCACAAACGTCATCTAAAGAAGACTTGAGAGAAGGCGTCTCCACGAGTTCCAGATAGTAATCCATGAGAAATTGAGAAGATTTGTTGAGGATCGTTGGAGGCGTACTTCTGACGCTCTCAGTGGGTTCGGGACTAGCGTTCGAAGTGACTGAGCAGCTCGGAATATCGATGCTCATCTCGTGAACGTCTTCTGAAGAACGTCTTCGGACATCTGTTCTGAGTTTGTATCCGCGGACATCTGAAGAAGCAGATGACTCATAAACTTCAAAGTGGTTCAGTTTCTTACTTTCTTTTTTCATGCCGACTCGCTCGCACTTCTTGTACCGACATGACCTGCATCCACTTCTCACTGCTGAAACATTCCCATTACAATTACAGACAATTCTGGAATGGAGACGAACCATGCGAAACGGGACAATTGTTGAGACGCTTGCAGACGTGCTCGATGTCCATGGAGACGGTTCTTCGGAAGAAGGCGGCACACGCGGCACAGGTGAACGATCCGAAGTGGAGACGAACGTTGGACGGATAGTCACACACGTGACACACATCTGGAACGAAAGGAAAGGCAAGGCGTTCGTGGGAGACATGCCTAGACTCACCTGAGAAGTCCATTCTCAGAAGGGAAACGACTGAATTCGCAGAATAGAATTTGCGTGAGGATAGTGAGAGGAGGGCCAGTTCAGAAGTCCAAATGCTATCTGCACCTGGAGATCTCTTGACGGAGATCGTTCTCAGATTTGAATTGAGTACGTCGACTCTACCGTTGAACACGGAAAGTTCGGGTGTCACCAAGAGATGAGGCATCCGGAACTCCGCTATAGTTCAGAGAGTGCTCTGAATTCCAGATGGGATTCCAGACCTCCCCCTATTCGCTCTTGAATTCATTTTTGGGGTCAACAGACCACATCTGTGCAAATATCTTAAAGTAAATCTCTCTCTTTGTTTCAAGGTAAGTACATTGTCCAACTGGGAACTGGGACAACTCTCTCAAAGGAAACTGCCATTTCTGGTGATGTTTCTGATCTGAAAGCGCCTAAAGTTCGATGTGCACAGAGCGGCTTGACACCGATTCATTTGATATTCTTCCTCGATCACATCAACTAAACGAGAAAGAGGTGTTTTTTTCCTTATCAAATGCTCCTTCTTCAAATAAGAAGATGCACCTCTTTTTTTAAAGTTAGATTCTATTTGTGCGAGAGTTCAAATGTCCACATTTCTGATCTCGGAGATCGTTTCCGATTGTGTACTACAACGATTCCTACGCGGACGAGAGGATTGGGAGGCGACGATTCGCACGCGAAAGTGTGTTGTTTGTTCTGATCATACTGTATGTGACCTCGATTCAACTATCTTATTTTTGCAGATTTCGTAGTCAGATACAAGAGTTCAAGAGGACAAGTCGGTGAAATGTCGTGAAGTGGCAGTGCCAGGTCAGATGTACTGCAGTTGTTCTGGATGCAATCCGGCTGGAATCGGGTTGCCACTGGCATCCGTCGATCGGACCGAGTTGTCTTTGCACATTCTCTTCAGAAACTCGTTTCGCACCTGGAACCACTAATTGAAAGACTTTGTGTGAAGGAAACTGACCTCCTGGCTCAGAAACATGTAGATGCATCCGTTGGCGCAACAATCGAGAGTGTACAGTGTGGGCACGAGAAGGTTGCACTCGACACACGCGTCGCCGAAGACGAGCGGAATGACACGTTGGAAGACGTAGCTGAGGATGACGAACAGGCTGACTGCTGAGAACTGCACCGCGTAGGAGCGCTCCTTGGCTCGCAGCTTCTGGTGGAACTTCGAGTCGACGGCCTGCTCGATGTTCGAGTTTGTCTTCCGAATCTTCGCGAAGACCTGAGACGTTGAAAGTGTTCACTTGGAAATGAAAGCTTTCTCACCACAATGTAGGAGATGATTGTGTAGAGAAAGATGGCCACTTCCACGGGAGAGTCGATCAGGTCGGCTACGTTCTGCACATTGTCAGGATTCCACGCAATGTATCCGAGCACCTTCTGGTCTATCAGATACCTAAAACCCACTAGATTTGCTCATCGGGCTCTCTCTAGCTCACAAACAACACGGCAGCACGAAGGTGTCTAGAAGCAATTTGGCGACGGAAACGACGGCGGCCGAGGCGAAGAAGACGAGCACTCTTGGTTTGGTGAACACGTCTGTCTTGTTGAAAACAACGATCGACATCCGATTGGTGGCCATCAGAACCATGATGAACGTCGTCATGTGCCAAGTGAAGCGAGCCGTGTTTGAGATGAATACCGGAAGAGGGCCGTCGAAGCGGTCCGAAACGAGGTAGCTCTGAAATTATAGATGGATCGCCTCGAAGGAGAATATCGAGATTCGGTTACACTTGTGATGATGCTCGGCGCCAAGTAGCCAACGTTCACGAGCAGGTTGACGATGTCGTTGAGGATGGTGAAGGTGGCGATGAGGTGGATCGCCTCCTTGTCGGGCTTCAGCGCGAGACGGACCAGCGGCAACAGGACGCATGTGTTCAAGACGAGTCCAACAATGCACACTTGGATGAAGTAGTAGCCGAGCGCCGTTCTCAACATCGCACACTGTCACACGTGAAGTGAACAGACGGTGGTTTGTGTCAGACGAAAGGAAATTACAGCCATGGAGACGTCCGTTTGCTGATTGAATCGACATCCGGTGTTGCTCGAGAAGAGCATTCCAGTGAAGCGCCGCCCGATTTCTAGAAGAAGAAGCAGAAGGCAAGGTGTGACCACCCCCGCACGGACTTCAGATGATGTCCTCTTCCGCTTCCACACAGACAAAACATGTCGTGTTTGTCTCAATGAACTCTGCCGAATAATGTGCGCGAAATGAACAATTGATGAGTCCGTTGCGGAGAGCCCGAGATGTTTCATTGGCCTTTCGTTTCGTGCGCTCCTCAAATGGCTTCCGTGTCGGCTCTCTTCCTACTCGTACTCCTTCCTTCCGTGACCGGAGACTCGATGATTGTCACGTACGGACAGCCTTCCAACTTCTCCTCTTCCACTCCTTTCTCCGCCGATTCATGGGACTCTTGTGTTGTCCACTGCTATCAGTTGTCCAGTTGTGTGGTAGTCGATTCTCTCTCATCCGAATGAATTCGTTCCGTTTTCAGCTGGCTTACTCTCCGGTCTCCCCCGTTAACTGTCAGATATTCACGGTGAATCAGGTGTGGGAGGTGACAAAATTGAACTCGTCGGAACAGAAACTGGTCGCGTTCAAAGTGACGAACGAGGGAACTTGTCCGATCGGAAACAACGCGCCAACCTTCGGAAACGGCACCAACTACGTGCGAATCTGAAGGCGTTCCCATCATTTCCAGACGTTTCAGGGCTTTTCCTCGACTGCCACAGCCAACTACAGTTACGAAATCAACTACGCGAGCGACGATAAGTGGACGTTTCAGTATCAAGGTTTTGTGTGGAAACGGTCACTTTCAGAATGACACCGTTTCAGTGTTCCTCGTCTGTCCTGCCAACTGGACCACTTTCTCTCGGCCCCTCACTACCTGGTGCATCCGCGTCTTCGGGGGTCCGGACCAACTGTACAAGTGGGCCGAAGCGCTTTCCTACTGTGCCACCTACAACTCCACCTTGAGCGGACTAGAAACCATTGCTGAAAGAGACTTTGCAGCTGGTTAGTGAGTGTGAGGATAGTTGCGAGAGCTCGTTATTTCAGACACCGCACTCACTCTTCTCGGGGACAACTATCCGAACTTTGCCGGTTTCTGGGTGTCCGGAATAAGGAAGCCCGAGTGTTACAGCGAGGATTGGCAAAGCTTCCCGGAGTGCAGCAACTCGATTCTCGTAGGCCCCTTCTCATCCCCATCCGGTCACATTCCTTCTTTTCCGAATTCCAGCAGTTCAACTACACGGACAACTATTTGACGAATTACGCCGGCTACACGTGGGATCCCAATCAGCCAGACCGGAACGCGAGCAAGGTGTGGCAGAACTGCATTCAGATCTGGATCCGCAACCAGGCCACCTATCCCAACTGGACGTATTCCACACAAGGAAACGGGAACGCGGACGACAATGTGTGAGTGAGAAGGGAGGAAACGGAAGTGGTAGGAAACGAGTTTCAGTTGTGACGAGGACACCTACACCGGTCTGGTGCTTCGAGGAATGGTGTGCGGCAAACTGCCGGAGGTCCCGCTCGGAGCTTGACCTTTTCTTTTCGCATTCTCACACTGATTCCTTCCTGGTTTCCGACTGAAATGAACACTTTTGTCTCGTTCTTTGATCTACTGTCAGCGCGTGAGAAGAAGGGGGATGTTTACAGTCAAGATATTAAAAGCAAGACTTCATTATTTTTCTCACTCGAACACTTCGTGAAGTGAAAACAAACCTAATGAGTCTGGTTCTCATTCTTTCGACATGCCCGACTACTACGAGTATCTGTTCCCGGACCCGGAAACGAGAAACTTCTGGAAACCGATCCGTTCGTTCTTCTAGTGAGCATCCCGCCGCCCGTCTTACTGTACCTTCCTCTTCGCTTTCAGTTGGGCCGTCATCAATCAGATCTACGTCGGGTTCGCGTTGTCAGTCGTCGGAATTCCGTCGAACCTCTTCCACTTGCTCATTTTGAGCAGGAAGAGCATGATGACGTCATCCACGAACGTCATTCTCATCGGAATCGCCGTCGCAGACATTTGGCTCCTTTCCTTCGATTTGTACGCCTCAGTGTTCAGCTTTTGGGCTCGATGGCCGTATCCACCAGCAATGTGGTAGCGATCAGAAGACGTTCGAGCAAACAGAATAGGTTCCATTTCAGCAAGCCGCCGGTGCCTCTCATCGTGAAGCAAGCCGAGTTGTTGTTCCGTTCGTTGAATTCTTTCAGTCGGACGGGCTCCATTTGGCTCGCCGTCTCGATGGCGTTGATCCGAGCGCTCGTTCTCAAATTTCCCCTGAGCAACACGTACATTCGTTCCTCCTTCTCGAAACAGTTTCTCTCTTCTCAGAATGAGCCGTCTCGCCTCGACTCGCTTCGGTTTCCTCTGCATCGTGTTCGTCTTCGTATTGAGCCTTCCCACTGCCGTCCTCACCTATTCACAGTACACCGTTGTCGCTTTCAAGACGTGGATGCTTCCAGAAGACTGCGATAATCTGCCTCCGAACACCACGGCCACCGTCTTCACCGCAACTGAAAACGACGGCTGGTTCGGTTCCGAGGGAGCGATCGCTCTGGAAAACGTGCTGGTCGGCGTTCTCGCTCAACTGATTCCCTGCGTCCTTCTCCCATCAGCAACGGTTCTTGTGACGGTGGAAATGGTGAAACAGAGGAGGAAAAACGAGGGGCTGATCTCCAAAAATAAGTGAGCCGACTTGCTCGAACGAACCGACAGAGCGTCGATTTCAGATCGAAAGGGGGCCGATCCACGAAGCTTGTCGTCATCATGGCGATCTCGTTTCTGGTGGCTCTCGGCCCGAACGCTCTGCTCAGCTTTGCACAAGCATTCACACAGCAATCGCCCGGTATTCGGTCAGTTTGGCAAAGAAGTTCGAATCCCCGCAGTGATGATTGGTTTCAGACAGACGTTCACATATTCTGGAGTGTCGTTCAAACTTCTACTTTCGTTCAACGCGGCGATTCACTGCCTCATATGCTTTCTGATGTCTTCTCAGTACAGAGAAACAGTGAATAGTGTATTAGGACTGAAAGTAAGAGAAGGGGAAAAGAGAGAGTATAATTAAAGACAAAAAAAGTACAAGAATACATTGATTTTAGGCTCCGAACGTTGCTCAAGTTGTCCGCGCCTCCACAACTGGATAGCTACAGAAGGGACTAGAAAACACCGGCGACCTGGTTTTTTTTTTCTTCAAATCGCCACTAGTCCCTCCTGTGATCCGCAACAACAAAATGAAAATGTCTGAGTTTGGAAAAAAAACGTAATAAAATAGGGGGCATCGAATGAAATGGTAGTAGGAAAGAAGAGAAAATGAGCGAGAGATCGAAGAGCTCAATAGGTTGCTGATGACGAACGGGGAGCCGTCAACAAGTATTCGTTCACCGATTCGATTCCCAGCACTTCTTTCATCTGTGCATGGAACTGCAAAGGGAGCGAGTTGGTCCCGTCGTGTTCGATTCATTTTGAACTCACCTTGTGATACCGAAACACACTTGGGACGCGCTCCACGAGCATTTGAGGAGGTTCTATTCGGATGAGAGCCCTTTCCAGACCGCTGATCACGAAATCACACCCGGCAAATGTAGCGATTTTCATGAGCTCTTTCCACATGGTTCCTGAATTTTTTGAATTTCAGAGTGGGGAGATTGGGCCAGGAGAGAATCGAGGCGGGATCGGATTTTGATTTTGAGAGGAGGATTCTATCCGCTCACCGTCCATGTATTTGGATCCGTGATACAAGTAGTCGAGGAAGTGCAAGATCTCATAACGATTGAAGTTGAGCATGTCGGTCTTAAAGGTTCCGTCTTCCAGCGGATCCCATTTCAGGTTAGTGCAGTGATATTCGAGGTACTGAAAGAATGGGTGAAGGAGTGAGAAGAAGAAGAAGGTGTGATAATACCTGTCTGTTCGCTCTGACGAACACTCCGTCACGTCCTCGGATGCCGCCGGTGAGCTCGCCGGTCGCAGCCATTTGCGTAGCAACTTCCTCGATCCTCCATCCGGGAAGCGTCGTTTCATTGATCGAGATCTCGTATTTGAACGGACCTTTGCCGAACTGCTCGACAACTTCCCACCAGAGATAGGCGGTCGGGAAGGCGATCGTCCTGTGCACATCGTTCACCACTCTCGTGTGCGTCAACGTATGCAGTTTCTGCGGCGATTTGACTGGTTTTATCATCACCTGGTATAGTTTCTGCTTTCCGCACTGGATGAATCCGCCGATCACGAACACGATGCTCAGGTATTCAATGCCCATTAAGGTGATCCGCTTGAAGCTCACTGTCCATTCGAGTCCGTCCGGACCACTCAACACCCTAGCATAGGGCGCGCCGATGTCGTTTTCGTTTCCGGCAACCGTATACTTCGCTGTACATGTTCTCGTTAGAAACGGGTGCGATTTGGACTGCCTCTCGATGCGCTGAAAGTGAAATGTGCTCGATTCTGAAGTTGCTTCGCGGCGTACTTTTAGAGGATGATCGGGTGCAACGAGGAAAGAGGCACCGAGCGAGTTGACGTAGCCTTCGAAGTGTCCGTTATTTCCCATCTGGTGTCCGAAGAAGTAGAAGCCCAGCTTGTCCGCTACTCTCACCAGTTCAGCTACTCTTTCCGCTGAAAATCCATTCATATCAATGGAAGCGCCGCTATTCAAGAGGTACGTGCGAATGCCCATCCATGGTAATCGTATCCGAGGAGATCGATCAGATCGTTGTAGTCCCGCTCTGACAGAAGATCCACGTTGTCCATGACCTTACTGAAGTTGGACCACACCGGCTCGAACCAGTATTTGTCGACGGAAAGCCGTCTTCCGCCCAAATAATGAGCCGTCTTCGTAGGCTTCGGCCACACAAGAACCTCTTTGTTGAGACGCGGCGCCAACGGTTCGAGGCGCGCACGTTCGAGGAACAGCCAGTACATGAACGTGTTCCTGTTATCCTCCCTGCAAAATACGGCGGTTCTCTTTCCGACGCTTTCTTTCAACTCACATCTTCTTGATATTTTCTTCGAAGTTTATGCTCTGCTTCAAAAAGGGCATGGGCAGACCGCCGACCCACTCCCAGTGCATCGGAACCGTCACCTCGGGACCTTCGCCCTCCACGAACGCGGCCTGCTCTCCAGTTTGCGTCGAGCGCAAGAAGCGGTTGTGTAAGTATTTGCAGCTAATTATGCCCTTTTTGCTTATGACGCGTGGAAGTCTGAAGTTACATCTCTGCTTATTTGAAGACCCGTCAGGGAAACTTACATCAGTGCGAATTTGTAGTTGAACGTATTCCGCACCCCGTCGAATGTGAAGTCGAAACACTGACGCTCGTTGCCCGGCTGCTGAAGGGCGAACCGCGAGTTCAACTGCTCGTTCTTTTTGAGTCCGTGCACCGCCATCGACAAGTGCACGCCGTTATAATTATTTTTCAAGCCGAAGTATGGAGTGATCTTCCTGAAAGCATCCAGTCGTTCTCATTCAGTCGGCCCTCCTTCCCATTCCCAGACTCACCAAGTAATCCGTTCGCTAACATTGATCTCGAAAGGGTCGCTTGGCTGATAGTAATATTCCTTGAAGAGGTTGATGGTGTACGGAAGACGTTGGAAGCGGTTCCACAAGCCCACACCGTGGGGGCGCTCTTCGTTTCCCTCACATTCGTCTCCGTTCATCGCCGACATTTCGTTCGACATTGTCATCGTCCCGTTTATCGCCTTTTCCACCAACTGTCGATCCATTTTTACCCCGAAAATAAGAAATTGGAAGATCGAGAAAAAAAAATAAAAATCGAGTAAAAAGGGCGAAACGAATGGGAGAACGCTCCCAACAATTTGATGCTCAAAATGTTTCGGATACCTTTTCTTGTCGAAAAGTTCTCAAGTTTCTAGTGTCTCAAATGTTCATTGTGGGAGTTATAAGCAAAAAATCGATGGGGCCCGCTCCGTTGGGCCGCGGCGCCGGAGGCTCCTGGTTGCGAGGAGAAAACTAGTCCGCATGATGGTTTCTCGGCCACCGCTCGGTTCGTTCAAATTGAATACTCGACATTTGACATGCATTGTCGCCTGAAAAGCTGGAAATGGAAAAGAATCAGTGGGAAACAAGACAGTAATTGCAAAAGTTTTGTTTCAATGCTCGCAAATTCTCTGGTTTATGTCTGTGATGATGATGATGATGTTCGCGTTTCGGCGCCATTTTCTGATTTCTGGTTTGTCCGCGACGCGGGTTTCTTGTTGCACGGTGAATTTTTTGGGACATGCCGCGGAGAAAGTCCGGCCATCTCGTTCGATTTCTAGGCCACCAACCCAATTTTTGACCTGTTTTTTGGACTTTTCTCGCGTTATAGGTCGAAATTCAAAAATCTAGCTCCATCAAACTGTGCGCAGCATCAATACGCGTCGATTAAAAAAAAAAGCGTCGAAAAATATGCAGTTTTGAGAGAGGTATGTTCGGTTGAAAATGCGTGGCCGAACTGCGTTTCACTCTTCCATCGGAGGTTTTTCGACAATAACTTTAGTTACAGATCGAAATTTGAAAATCTAGCTCCATCAAACTGTGCGCAGCGTTAATACGCATCATTTAAAAAAAAGAGCGTCAAAAAATGTTCAGTTTTGAGAGAGGTATGTTCGGTTGAAAATGCGGCCTAACAATTGGTGGCTGAACTATTTGTAAAACGAGCTTCATAGCACCGGAATTTTTTTCCCAATATAACTTTCACTCGTTTTCACTTTTTCTATTCTGACTTTCTCTCTGCTATCGCAAAAAAATATTTAGAATGTAAGAAAAATGGCGAAAATTGCGGTGCGGGGCCCTTGCAAAGTCCCGTGCGCCGCTTGCAATCTCTCATTGGTCGGTCCCGCCCATTTCATCACGCCGCAACGTTGCGCATTTGCGCGCCGCATTGTTGCGGTAGGCGGAGCCACTTGCGCTGATTGGTCGACGCTCGGCCGCGCTTCTCTACTGCATGTTCCGAAAAAGTCACCGTGTGTTGGTTTTCGTATTGTTCACACCAGTGTCAACACCAAACTATCACTTCCCTTCCGAATTGACCGAAATTTGACTGAAATTCCGGACACACTCCTTCAGTTTTCGAGCAATCAAAGTGAATCGGCGAGAATCGAATCAAAATCTGAAGAACCAATTTCAAAAAAAACTGGGTCTCTTGGAGGGCGAAGAAAATGAAGAAAACTAACATTTTGAACTAGGCAAACACGAGATTAGATGGCAAATAAAAGGGGGGTCGCGTCTCGTCTTGTTCGCTGCTCATTCCGACTCGAAAATGGCTTCCGAAGTGGTTGCGGTCGACGTGGGAAAGGAAGAAGAGCTGCCGGTGACGAGGTACATCGAGACGGACAACGATCGGATCGTCATGCTCGTTCTGATGGTGCTGATGCCGGTGAGTCTTCTGAATCCCGTTTTGCACGTCTTCTGAACATCTTCCAGCCGCTCGCGATCTACTTCAAATGCCGCGGTCTCACGAAACACGTGTGCATCAATCTGCTTCTGTATCTTCTACTCATTCTGCCCGCCTACAAACATGCCACGTGGTTCTGTTTCGTGAAAGGAAGAGAGAAAGAGGCGGAGAACGGATTCGTCAGTGCTCATTGATTTGTAATACTTGAAGACTAAGAATAAAACAATCTGGAGATCATTCATTGAGATTCGACTAGTCGAGAGGAGAGAGAGAGATAGAAGGACAGCACTTCACTTTTGGGATCTATGGGAAAATCTGGAATATCCGATCCGTATCTTTTTGCGAAGTGGGAAACCGTATTCATTTGCTTCTTCGGGCGTGAGCTCCAGTTGGAACTTCCTCTTCAGTTTCCTCTTGTTCACGCACAAACACTTTGTGTTCTTGACTCCTTTGGCCAGTATCCGAAGCACTCGCTCGCATATCCATTCGTCGGCTTTCCGCAGTGTCTGATAGTAGTCCCACACTGAAAACAGACAGGTTTCGGTTGAATCCGATCGGCACTCGTCTACCTTTGTAGAGCTTCGTTCCGTGGTAGAGAGCATCGAGGAAGTAGAGCAATTCGTCGTGGCTCGTCGAGCATATCTCGACGGTTTTCAGTTTGTGCTCTTCGAAGTTGGTGTTGAAGAACAGGGACTCTAAGAATTTGGAGTGATGTGCGAGAAACTGAAGAGATACAGATATGGCATGACGTGGCAATAGGGGGACTCACGTGTTTGTTCACAGCCACCAACTTCTCTTCCACTTTCAGAAGCACATCATTGAGTCCTGGCATCGCGATCGAATCGGACGCCTCCTCTTTTTTCATCGTGGAAGGCTCCATCCGTAACTTCAGTTTGACTTCCATCTCTAGATCCAATTGGTCTATTCGACAGAACGTCGGGATGAACATTGTGTTCTGGACTCGATTCAGACGTCTTCTGACTGAAGACGTGAAGGTACCGGACGGTGATGTCACGCTGACATCCATGCTGCACTCCCGGAAGCCGCGGATCGCCCCGATGATCATAGCGGCAACGGAGAGGAATTCGGTGTCGTGGTATTCGGAGCGGAAGACGTGCACATTCCTGAAAGAGCAAAAGAAGACGTGGGGGATGCTCCGAGAGCCCCTTACCACTGCATGGATTGGTGTCCAATCTCGAAAGTCCACGGAGAGTTCGCAGTTGCCAACTCGGAAACCTCAATTGCCAACGTGTCTTCATACTCGAATACCGTCACGTCTTCAGCATTTTCTTCTGATTGCTTCTTGCATATGTCGGACGTCATCAGGGACGCCATCATTCTTGAGTAGCCTCCTTCCAGCACGACTCCGTTCATAATCCTCAGAAACCCAACGCTGTGAGCCCATTCCTCCAGCTCGTTCCGTGTCTCCTCATCAAAAGTCCACTGATGATAGTAGATTCCCAGAAGATCGATTATTTTCCGACGATCTTCTGGAGAGGAGCCTTCTTTCAGACACGATAATCTCGCCCGAACATCTGGCCAAACGGGCTCCACAAACTGCAAAAACACATGTGATCTCTCCGATTCTTGCCCGTTTTGATCTACTTGACAATGAACGAAGTCTCCGTTTCCCTTCGGCCATTTCGGCAGATCGATCGCCTCCGGGAGTGCGGTGAGCTTCTCGAATCGGCTCAGAATTATTCGGAAATCGAATCGATTGAAGCTGAAGAACTCAATCAGTAGAGCGCACTTCCGCTGCTCACTTGCCACGTCTTGACCGAGTTTCCTTCGATCCGTCCGTCTTCGAGAACTTTCCACGTGAACGGAGCATAGAACGGCCACTTCTTCTGCTCCGACGCCTCGTACTCTTCGTCGATCTCGTCCGTTTTCAGAAATCGATCGATCGGAAAACTGACGATGGTCTGTCCGTCGTCTCGAACATGCTTGACCCCTCTGAAAATGGATTCTTGCTCGGCGAGCTGCCAGAACTCAACACGAACGTCACCATTCTCCGAAAGCAAAACGAGGATCTTTGCCGGTCGAAAACGTGCGAGAACTCTTGTTTTTCGGACGTCGTTTCATTCAGAAGCTCGATTTTCACCGAAAGGAATTCACCCTTCCGCATTTCGAGACACTGAAGTTTCCAATCGATCGCCGGCACTTCGTGATTCTCCGAGAACGAAAGAAAACTCTTCCTGAAAGAGAAGAAAAGGCGAAATAATTGAGAGCCACCTCGATTCATTACCAAGTGTACGAAAACGAGTGAAATGTGAGGTTTCCATTGAGATTTCCTTGTTTTGTGAATAGACTCGTACAGTTACAAGTACAAGTTTCCACGGGCATTTGGAATGAATAGAAGGAAAGAAAGAACGAGAATAAGAACGAGAAGTGCAGATCAGGGATGCATGGAATTCCATTTCCATCTTCCATTTCCATGGAACATGAGTTTTTTTCCGTTCCATTTCCATTTCCATTTCCATTTAAAAAAGAAAAAACATATATTTCCATTTCCATGTTCCATGGAACTAAGAAAAATTTCCATTTCCAGTTCCATTTCCATGAAATTTTTTGTTGTATTACTGGAAACGCATCGAGACGAATTCCTCGGCAAATTCGAGGAATAACGAAGAAATCTTGATTCGTATCGAAACTTTTGAGGAATTCTTCGTTTTTCCTCGAGGAATCTCGATGATATCGGTGCCAGAGTTGAGCGGAATTCCATTTCCATCTTCCATTTCCATCTTCCATGGGTTTTTAGCCCCTCCATTTCCATTTCCATTTCCATGGAGTAATTTAAATTTTTATTTTTCCATTTCCATTTCCATGGAGAAAAAAATAAAACTTATTTCCATTTCCATCTTCCATGGAGTGAAAAATAGTTTCCATTTCCATTTCCATCTTCCAGATTTTGAAATTTTCTATTCCATGCAACCCTGGTGCAGATGGATCAGGAGAAAACAAGAGACGCAGACGTAGAGAGAGGTGAGAGAGGGGGAGACGCAGAGAGAAGGGGAAAGGGAGGGCACGGAACGAAGGAGGGGGAAGTGGGGGAATCATTCCAAAGGACCCCCTGTCCATCGGGTTACTGTAGATGTAGCATAGAGGATCTACTTCCAACGACACTTGGTTACTGTAATGTCTTCCTTCCAGACTAGACTCTCTTAATTCACACCTTCCAAACTCCATTCTTGGACGAGAGATCAGTGCCAATTGATCGGCTGCCCAATCCTCAAATATTGACCGCATTGCATCACATTTCTACTCATTTCCCAACATTACCACTGATGTCGCCCGCTTGTGGTTTGTGTCCCTCTCGCGATCAAACAACTCGCATCTTTCCTTCGCCGATTCCCTCGCTGCACTATAAAGTCACTCCGGCCGTCTTATCACTGCCTCTTTCTTCTCACTTTTCAAAAGTATGTTCCTCAAAATATACACTGTCTGGCTCGGCGTGTTCACCATTTCATTCATCTTCCTGCCTCTGTATTTGGTGCTCGGATGGCGGAAGAAGGGAACTGCCGACGGCTTCAGCTCCGTGATGCTCGTCACGCCGATGATCATGTAAGTGTTTCCGATCGGTCCAGAGCACTCACGACTCCGTTTCAGCCAATCGTTTTGGCTGCGTCACGGATTGATGAACAACGACTGGACGCACATCATCATCAACGCCTTCAACCTCTCCGTTCTCAGCTTCTACATCGCCGCCTTCGCCTATTATCAACCGAAACGAGTGCGTGTTTCCAGCATACTTTCTGTGCCTCGTTGTCCCTTGTTGAGACTAAACCTATGATATCACTGCTTCAGAAGTACCTGATCGGACAACTGATTGCGGCAGCGCTCGTCATAAAACTCGCGTTTGTGTACGTGGACTCTCATGAGCCGGCTCAAATGAACGATGCGATGGGCTCGGTGGCGGCTGGAGCACAGATCATCGGGCTCGGAGGAAGGATCTACGAACTGGTGAGCAAGAGAGTAAAGGGAGCAGAGGCAAGACGAGCGGAAGAGTTTCAGAGGAGAGCAGTCAAACTCGGAACCACAGAGTACATCCCCGCTGTCATGCAGTTCGCAGTGGCCACTCTCATGGCTCAGTGGCTCATCTTCGGACTTGTCACCGGAAATCAGTTCATTGCGGTGAGCCGTTCAAACCGGAAAAAGGCTGAAACTCCTTGATTCCAGATTGCCAACGCGGCGGGTCTCGTGACAAGTGCCGTGGCAATCGTGCTTTACTTCAAATACCCGCCGCTCACTTGGCGGGTGCCTCTCCTCAACATTCCGCCTCAAAACGAAACAGAGAAGAAAAGCGAATGAGTCCGAATGAAAGAACGAGTTTATTTGCATTTCACCTTGTTCGTCAACGGAAGGCTCTTCTTCTTCAAATTCATGTTGCGAGACGGCTGCACGACTCGCTGCGGAGCCAGAGCCGCCACCGAGTCGGTCGGAGAGTCGGTGGCTCGGCTCGCCGAGCTCGTCGTGCTCCCATTCTTCGTGTTCCTCTTCCCGTTCTTCGGAGTTCTCGAAATCTTCGGCGGCTGCTTGGACGGAGTTTCCGGCTTGCTCGGCGCGTCCGAAGTGGGCGTCAACTTCTCCACACTTCTCTCTTTCTTCTCCGCAGAGCACTGTAATCGGCGATTGTGCAATGACATTCAGAAAAGCTCACCTTCGAGTCCTCCTTCTTCTTCTCTTTCAGCAAAAAGTCCACATTCGGAGGCGTCAAGTACTGGGCTCCGCCGGGCACGACGACTGTCTGGAACGTCGTCGTCATCATCTCCTGAATCGTTTTCTCGTCGGCAGTCGACTTCGGGTAGTTGTATCTCAGCTCCAATTGTGGTTCGTAGTCCATCGGATCGGTCCATTTTGCCCCGATCTGCTCCATTTTCGCAGCGAGGATCTCGTAGATCTTCAAGTAATCGGGGCGATCCGCGTACTTGTACGTCTTCAGAATCTTCACGATCGGCTCATAAGACGCCAGAAATCTGAAATCGAGCATCTTTTTTCCAGAACCTGGAAGATCTGAAAACGAACGCGTCCGATTCGAAGATCTCGTTGAGCAGGTTCCTCTTCCGCGGAGCATACTTCATCTGATGCGTCGAGTCAGTCCACGGCAAGTAGACGCGCAGTTCGAGGATGATGTAGAGCCACGACCAGAGATCGTCCACCCTTCCCACCTCTTCTCCGTCGTGCATTCTGGCGGAGCAGTACTGGAAGGAGCCGCGGAACGGGACCTTGTCCCTCGGAGCACGCAGGCTCCACTTCCCGTTCTCGCACTTGGCGTACAGACGGGCGGTGCCGAAGTCCAAGAGGAAGAGGTTCCGGAACGAGGTGTCGAACGAGAGGGCGATGTTGCCGGGCTCGAGATCGCGATGCAGGTAGCAGTGCTCGTGGATGTTCTTGATGACCAGCAGCAGCCGGATCGAGAGACGCAGGATCGTCGAGTCGGTGAAGCGGTTGTTCATGAGCGTCTTGATGAACTGCAGATCCGGCCCCGCCATCGTCATCACCGTGCAGCGGTAGGGGCCCGCGAGGCAGTAGTCGAGCACCTGGATGGCTGTCGGATCGTCGCGCAGCGCCAGAAGCACCTCGCGCTCGATGTTCTTCGACGCGTTCGCGCGCTTCAGCACCTTCTCCACCTTCATCGCCGCCTCGATTTTGCCGTTCGAGTCGGTCACCTTGAACACGGTGCTCGTGTCGCCCTTCCCGATTTCGCATATCGGAATCCATCCGATCGGCTGAACAAATCTTCAGATTTCCAATCGTGAGACTCTCAAACCTTTCGTTCGATTCCGTCGCTTTCAAATTGAGCCAAAGTTTGATTACGTGGCATTGGAAATTGTGAAAGTCTTTGAAAAAGTGGGAATGGATGAGGGAGTGAAGAAAAAAGTGACAGAAGAAGTGTGGAAGCTGTTCAGCTGACCGAAGGGACACGTGGAAAGTGATAGGGAGAGGTGTCACGAGGAACCTGCTGGCTTCGGAGTTTTCTAGTCCCTCCCACTGTTTTGTGTAGCTCCCCGTCGAAATCTTTCATATTTCCACCTGTACAGAGAACAGAAAACAAGTCACATAACGGCGAACGAATGGGTTTTCGAGATTCCGCGAAGGTAGCAGCAGATGAGGTTCCTGCAGAACCGCCGATACGGTAGGTACAATGGAAGCATGACGAGCGTCGCGAAGATGCCGTGCAGACCGAAGATGAGCACGGCGGCGTCGTTCCAGACTGAAAACGGTGGGTTCGCGGGGAAGTTGATGTCACGTGACCGACATTGAACGTGGTATCCGGATGAGATTGCGAAGCAGAGGAATCCGATGGGAACGACGCAGAAGACGCATGGGACGAGGACCTGAGAGAAGGACTACGAGGTCCGTCTGACGTCTTCTGGAGACTCACCTGGATGCAGACGCAGATGAAGTACCTCTTCTGGAGACTCCTCGTCCTCTCGGACATATGGGAAACCCGTTTGTTCAACTGTCGAAAGCTCTGGATAATGTAGAAAGAGAGCTCGATGGACACGTAGAAGATGACAAAAGAGCCGGGTAGCACGACGAAAAAAGGCGATTCTTGAAGCAGATAGACGCTGGGATCGAAGAAGAAGTCGGGGTGGAACGGGTACTTCTGGAAGGGAAGATGGTTGTCTGAAAGAGAAGAATAGGGTGACTCAACCTGAGCCACCCTCTGTTTTGCTTCCAGCTGATTCGGGGGCTCCGTGAGCACCGCTGGAACGGCCACTTGGCAGAAAAGGAAGTAGCGGACGGAGTTGAGAAGGGTGAGGACGCGCGGTTTCCTCGCGAGGAAGCTGTTCGGAGGCACGATCTGACTGTGTCGGTACTGGATGGCCTGTGTGCACGCGGAGATCATTCCGACGCCGGTCCCGAATCCGATCACAGTCTGCACTTCGTAGGGCATTCCGAGGGAAAAGAAGACGCCGTGCATCGTGCCGGCGATCAGGGGAAAGTAGAAGCGGGGCGCGATCAGGACGAACAGAATGAGGTCAGTCACGAAGATCCTGGAAGCCGGCAAATCGACACTTGGCACAGTGCCAAGATCTCACCATATCTGGACGTTCAAAAGATACCACTTGTACTTCTTCATGGAACTCGAAGACTGCGTGAGGATACAGAATATGGCGAGCAGATTGACGGGCACACTGACCGCTGTGCAAGTGTGCAAAAGAATGTTGAACTGGGGAATGCCTTCTTGCATAAATTCATTCGCCGACTGGGAATGAACGACGCGATTCAGCTGTGTTATCGGTTTTCGGCGGCTCTCGAGTGAGAAGGAAAAGCGAGTAATCATAGGGTTTAGCCACGTGTGAAGGGATTGGGATGGAGAAGAGAATAGAGAACTCGAAAGGACGGGGAAAGGCTTTCGTGATGTGAATCTCTAATTGGCGGGAGCAGAAGTCCATTTTTGGATACCAAAAAGTTCAAGCGCGCTTCTCGAGTTTGAACTTGCCGCGCTTTTTCAAATCGGTGGCCTAGGAAACTTGTTTGCAAACAAAAATAGGCCATTTCGAATTTTCGAAAACTTTTCGAAAGTTTTCAAATTCGTTCAGTTTTCTTTTCATTTTCTCATATTTTAGAAAAATGAGCGATCCAATAGAGCTCATCGAAGTGACGGAAACGGCAAGCGGCAATGTCGTGCTAAATTGGTCGCACAAGAGCGGTCACAAATTAGAAAGCGGAAAGGAAAACGATTTGGAATGGTTTGAAAGCGATTTTCCAATTGAAAAGATGAATTTGTCTTCAGGGAATGGTACGTGGCAAGTGGATCCAGCGATAACACGACGACTCCTGAGGAAGACGTCGCCTCGTTCGTCAAGTTCAACTGGAATCGCTCCGAATTGAACGGAATCATCGGCTACGAAGGAACCGTTACGTTCGAAGTGTCCCGATTTTACCACCACACTGCCAAAAAACGCCTTTTTTCGGAAACGAAAAATGTGAAGCTGATACGTTCTGGACAGGTAGTCGGCGTGAAGACGGTGGGAAAGAACTCGAGATTCAAGGACGCACCGAACACAACGCCGCTGTCCATATCGTTCTCACTCGTTCCGATTCGCGAATCCACCATTAAAATCAAGAAGTTTTTCTCTGAATGCCCAGAAAACGATGCCATTCTGACAGTCGATGGAAATAAGAAGCTGCATGTGAATAAAGCGGTGGGATTCGAAAACCACTCGGAACATGGCCCAATGTGTTTTATTTCAGAAACTTTCCTTCCACTCCGAGTTTTTTCGCATGCTGTTCAACTCAAACTTCAAGGAGAGGTCGATGAGTGAAGTGCCGATTAGTGACGTCACATACGAAAATCTGGCGACGTGTCTCAGCTTTTGCACCCCTAGTCCTATTTCTCCTACAGGTTCGAGCCCCGGAGAGGGCGATGTCAACAAATTATTTTTTTTCAGCTGCCAACGTGGGCACGGTTCTCCAGCTGGCCGATCGGTTCCTGATGTTCGTTTCGACTCGTGGATGCGAAGAATATCTGATGCGCACCGAACGCGTGCAGCCGATCTACAAAATTGTGCTGGCCGAGAAGTACGGTCTTACGGAGCTGCTTCAGAAGACGATGATCATGCTGAAAACCCCGAATGATGTCAAAGTCCTGTCGCGTCAGTCGGAATTCGAAGGACTCGCTGGAGACACGAAGGCGCATATTCTGCACCGACTGCTCGAATTCATCTAATCCCTTCTAATCTATACCTCCACGGTTTTCTGTTCAGTCGCACCCTTTTTTTACATTAATGTACATTACTGTATTTAGTAAAGATTTTTATATCTGTTTCTGAATTTCATTCCCATAGGTTAACTTAGGATGGGCAATACTGCTCATCCTAAATCCATTTCCCATATTTATCTTTTCAATACAAATTCCGGTCTTTAATGATATCCTATCAGATTTTTCAGAATGCACATCACTCAGAACGTGGCGGACATCGTTTTCCCGGACACCCTTTCGGAAGGGGAACGCCGCACGATCGATGAACACACCTTCAAACAGCCCCAAGGATTCAGATGGTGAGCTTTGTGGATATTTCGAAACACGCGAAATCATTACAGGAAGCTAATTGTGACGAAGAAAAGAAATCAATGCGTCGTTAAGATCTCGTTGTTGTGGGATCCGGTCTTTGCTGTCGCCGGACTCACTGGAACCATCTCTTTCACTCTTTATCAATTGTAAAGAGTCAATTCTTTTTCATTCAAAATCGGAATTCGTTCAGATTGTCTGTAGGCCGAGCCGTAAACAGTCGTAAAGTACACGCCAGCAACAGAATCGAATTCACTTCGAATCGTTCAGGAAAATGGATCCGCTTGTCTTCCATAGACTTCCATACCAACAGCAACCAATATATTCGAAAATGTTATGTCTCTATTTCCATAGAAGCCGACACAATCGAGGAGCAGTTCAATACGTTGTCAGTTTGTGAGAAGCCTGATGCCGTGCTTCTGGTCGAAGGAAAAAAGATTCCAGTCGATAGGGCGGTTTGTAGAAAAAAGTGGAAAGCACTTTGCTAATGCCTCGTTTCCAGCATCTGTGTTCTCATTCTGAATACTTCAAAACTCTTTTCAACTCCGAATTCAAGGATAAATCAATGGACGAGATTCCGATCGGCGAGGTCTCGTTTGACAACTTCACTGCGCTTCTCGGACTGCTTCCTCCCTACCTGATCTCTCCCAACGGTGCCTTAATCATCACGCTCTCCATTTCAATCTCGAAACTTGCAGTTGACAACGTGGAGGATCTTCTGATGCTCTCCTATCGTTTCCTGATGCCGTCAGCACTTCGTGTTTGTGAGGAGTTCCTGATCAAGGACAACGAAATGAATGACGCCGAGAAAATGTATTTGGCCGACCAGCACCATCTTGAAAAGCTTTTGAAGGCAAGCATCTGGAAGTTGAAGTCGGTCGACGACTTCCAGAACGTGTCATTGGAGCCGGTATTCGACGATCTCGCAGATAGCACCAAAGTGGCGATGCTTCACCGTCTTCTGAACATTCTGCCAATCTCATCTACAGAAAAATCAGAAACCGTTCGACATTAGAATATCTGTTGATTGTTTTGCTCAATGAATACTGTTAATCACTTCCGAGCAGTCCATTCAGAGCTGAATTCAGAGGCTCCAATGGTTTTTCGACAGGATACTTTGACCGGCGGAGCGACGGGAACCGCAAAAGGACATCTGATGCGTGACCGCGGTCTCCGGCGGTGGCCCACTTTCTCGCCGGGACACGAGATGTTCTTGTTTTCGGTCGGCCGACAAAACATCAAATCGACACAAGGGGCCACCTCGGAGACCAAAAGGGGCGGTTCGTCCGGACACTTTTCTCGTTTCAATCAGATTCCTCTCCACAATGAACATGACTGAAATGACGCTGACTGTCGGTCCTTTGGATATTCCGATTCCCCGACTCTCCGATCTTGCGGAGAACGAGAACCGATCCCTCATCGACAGATCCATTGAAACTGCCGAAGGATCCGTCTGCTGGTTAGTTTTTTTTCATATTGGAACTGAAAAGAGAGAAGCAAACATTCAGGAAGGTGCTCGTGGCGAGAAACGAAACGCAGCTAGTTCCGAGGATCTCCTTTTCGTGGGACACCCTTCTTTCAGTTGAAAGCGTGACTGGATCCATAAACCTTTCTCTCTTCCACAGGTACCGCAAGTTCGAAGTTCTCAAAGAGATCTCCTAGTTTCAGATATCCACGTGAAGATGACGAGATTCTCGAGAATTACACCGTGTCCGTTAATAAGCCTCGGTCCGGAAAGTGGATTCCGATGCCTTCTTTCGAGTCGCCGTCTTCCGAGGAGTCTTCTTCTGATCTGAAGAAACTGCACATGCGGCTCTCGTTCTCTCTTGTAACAGTCCCGGAGCAGTTCGGGAAGTTGTCAATGGAACAAAAACACGACGCCGTCCTTCTGGTCGAGGGAACTGAGGTGCCCGTGAACAAGCATGTAAGTTTCTCAAACTTCCGACTCTTCCTGACTCCGTTTCTTCTCAGCATCTCTCCTTCCATTCCGAGTATTTCAATGGGATGTTCAACTCGAATCTCAAAGAGAAAACTATGAAAGAGATTCCGATTCATGACGTCTCACGCGAACATTTCACCGCTCTTCTCGACCTGCTCTCCCCCGGATCCCATCCTCCGACCGTCGAGAACGTGGCAGAGCTTTTGAAACTCGCGGAGTATTTTCTGATGCCAGTGGCATTTTCCCAATGCGAGCACTTCCTGCTCAATGAGAGGAAGATGAAGATCTCCGACAAGATCTGTCTGGCGGATCAGTACGAGCTCGATAAGTTGCTCAAATCGAGCATTGGCCAGCTGCGCGAGGTGTCCCAAGTGCACGAGTTATCCATGTTGCCGAGCTTCGACGAGCTGAAAGACGCCACGAAGCTCAAGATCTTCCACCGCCTTCTGAATGTTATCCCGATCAAACAGAAGAACATCAAGTTCAGCTAATCTGTAAGAATGGGAAAATTGCTCGTTTGAATAAAGAATTCCATTATTACGAAGTTATATGTACAAAAAAAACAAGTAACTACTCAGTTTTCCCGATTCCGACGAGCTCCTTGATGTGCTCGGCAACGAATCTCTTCGAAGGTGCCTGGAACATTCTGTGCGAGAAGAGATTTTTGTCGAGAATCGTGTCGGCGAGTTTTGAAGGAGTGCACTGGAGCAGGAATCCTTCTTCAGCGAGTTGCTCCGCGAGCTCCATCTGATGGTTGTCCATCAATTTTTCATTGGTGACCGTGATAAATGGCAGGTTCAGCGCCAGCACTTCTAGACACGTTCCTGCGCCTGCGTGGCCGATTACAATCTGGAACTGGGCAATTTTAGGTGCAACTGAATGAAATCTTACAGAAGCAGAGCCCATGTCATCACTGATTGACGGTTTGAAGCGATAAAAGTCTATATCGAGTCCATTGTAGCTCACGGAGCCCTGGTCTCCCGTTTCTCCTTTGAAAACGCGCTCCGAAACGTCTTGGTTGAAGTTCCCCTTTCCAATTTGCAATTGAATTCGCTTGACGTTTATTCTCTTCAGATTTTCCAAACATTTGTCACTTAAAACCTGCAATACTGCATTTCAAAAATTTCACTAAGAAACCCTCACTTCATTGATTAAATCTTCGAACAATGTAGTACCGACAGTGATGAAACAAGTCATCCTGATGATCAAAAAATCGTGAGAAGCACCACAAAGAAGACGTGGAATAAGCAAACAGAATGAGGAAAAAAGTGCGGCGCCGTTGCGAAAGCTCGCGCCCGCTTTGCAAAAGGGGCGGGGTTTCGAAATTTCGTATAATTTCCCGCCCAATTGGTGGTTTTCAATAGAAAATTCGATGTTTCCCGCCAGTTTCGTGCTCACTTTTTCCCCTTTCAAAAAGTGTTCTTTTTCTAGAATATTCTTTGCTTCTTCTCTTTTCAGCAGCCATCTCCCACTAATTAATTTGGGCCTTTTTAGATGGAAATTATTTTCTCTCGAATCATCGCCGACAAGGAAGCTTTCTTCAAACATCAATCAATGAAAGAAGACGACCTGACGGAACAAGAGAAAACGGATATCCTTCAGAACTTGTCTTCTGAAAAGCTCGCTGTTTTTCTAACCAGGTATGGAAATGTTCGTTTTCCCTTTCGAATTTTGCCGTTTTCTAGGTATCAAAAATACCTGAAACCAGCAGATTGTGAACTTTTCTCTGAAAGTGATGATTTTGTCGTTCAGACGATCGTGAAGCAAATTCGTGGAAGAAAGGACGCCTCGCACAAAGAAGTTCGTTTTTTTTTTCTTTTTTCGGTCTCTTTGAAATACTTTTTTTCAGAAGCGGAATCGCCGATTCAATGCGATGCAAAAGCTTTTGAAGGATGGTGTCTTTTTCTCTGACGCTAAAATGAGAGAACGAGAGCCCTATCTATTCGATGCGATGATTGGAAAGTTCCAGAATGAAGAAGGTAAAAAAAGCGTCCCGAGTGAATGCAAAAGGAACGTAATCAGATTGTAGAACGGATGTCGCATCTTCGTCCGACGGTCTCCCGCGACGCGGCCGAATGCACGTGGTCGACTCTCTTGGATCGGCTAGAAGACAGCGCTGAGATTGCCGAACGTCGAAATATGCAAGAGATGGAGTGGGAAGGACCTCAAAGAATCGACGATGGAGGACGTGACCACATCGGACGTTTCATGGCTCATGTGGCCAACCAAACAGACGACTTCGTTCCGGAAGAAGAAGACGATGAAGAGGCGTCGGAAGAAGACGAAGTCGAAACAATGAGGAAGGAGATGGAACGGCTGGCGAAGATCGAAGCGGATCAGTACGAGGATCTCGGCGAAGACGACACTCCGCAGGTGCTTCGTTCCGAGTTCGAACAGTTCATGCAACAAAAGTTCCTTGCCGGCAAGGACAAAGAGTGAGTGAAGACAGGTTCTGCCCGGTCAAATCGCCCTTCTTCGAGACCGTTACACTGTGTAATGGGGAAGAAACTTCCATTCGCTCTGTCACATGAGAATATCACGTGTTCCTTACGAATTCCTTGCGAATTGATTCGTAGCGGCCCTCAACCTTTCTAGAGACCGAGAAAGAAAACGGACAGAACGTTCTTCTGACCCTTACACAGTAATGGAAAAAAAACGACGAAAAGAAACGAAACCACGCCTTTTCTTAAGACGAAATGAATCGTTTTCAGATTCTACGACTATTCCAAGTGCGATTCGGGTGTCGACGACGCGACTGATCCGATTCGAGAGCGGGACGAAGAGGAGCGGTGGTTCGACGAGGACGACTGATTCTTCTTTCTGCCCTCCTCTCCTATAAATCGTTTTAAAATCCCCTTCTCTTTCGTGCTATTTGCCTTCGATAACCCTCAAAGGTGTCTCTTCTACCTTATTTATTATCTCTTTCGTCTCCTTTTAATCAGTTCCAATTGCTTTTCTAGGGTTGATCATTACCGATACCACACAATGCACAAGAACAATAACAACGGTCCGATGGTGGAGACGCGCTGGCACTATTTGGGTCCGGACAATGAGACCTACGGTAGGAAGGATACAGTTCTGCTCGTCAAACCAGGGAAGCTTTCAGGCCCCTACAACTCAAAGGACATGCTGTTCTGGCTCCAAACCGGCTACTTCAGCGACACACTGCAGTTGAGAACCGAGAACGAGTCGACGTATCACACGCTCGGAGAGTGGAGTCAACTGATTGGAAACGTAAGTAGACGTGCAGAAACATAGGACGTTTGAATCGGGCGAATGGTGACTGCTCTTACTGTCTGAATGAGTTACTTATTATAGAAGAAACGGGGTTTTCTTCATCGTTCGGGTGACTGATATCAATCGATCCTCCTTTCCTCTGTTCCACTCCTTTTTCTCCTTTCAGCATCCGTTCGGAGTTCCGGTGCACTCGTTGGAGGCAACCGTTGCGCAAATGAACTCGCTTCGTCCTCCCCACGGTCCGATGATGGTCATGCCGCCCGGAATCCCGACTGCTTTCCCGCCACCGGTAAGCTTCTCTGTCCGTTACCTTGCCTAATGGTTGTTTTCTTCCAGATTCCGCTGCGGTTCCCGCCCATGTTCCCGATGCCCCTCCTCCATCAAATGGGACCGAACGGCCCACCGATGGGCCCCATGCACTCGCAGCCTCCGTCAGAGCCCATCGACGCCGGTTCTCTGTCGCACACTCCGGACTCGGACAACGATGTAAGTTCTGCCGATTATTCGTTGTTTCTGTCCTTCTGCATGGATCCCCGGTCCGTTCGCATGTGTTCTCCTCGCTCTTCCTTTCCTCGGTTCCGTTCAGTTCGTCGTCTCGCATCCCACGTAATAAGATCCCATAAGTTGACTAGGCTCTGAATTCTAGGCACGGACTCTCCAGCAGCCCCCTGCGTGGCTTGTCGCTCTTGGACTTGCGGTAAGTGGCTCATGAAACGTAAATCTTCAAGAGAAAGGGAGAGCGAGTGTCCGTCTTTGTGATATCCCAATTCACCACCCACCCAACGTTTCTCACCTTAAATTCAATAAAGTTTCAGGGACAGGGACAAGCTCGTAAGATGCATCCGCAGCATCACCAACAGCAGCAGCCGCAACACCACCACCAGCAGCAGCATCACCAAGTGCAGTCGCTGATTCCGCAGATGCAGCATGTTCAGATAGCGACGGAGCCGATCCCAATGAAGGATACTGAGACGCAGACAGATCCCATCAAGATCGAGTTGACGAAGGAGAAGGCGTCGCGTATGCTGACGGAGCTGCTCGGTCACCTTGTCGTCATCAACTAGAAAATGTTTCCGCTATCCTTGACTTTTCCCGCTTTCCCAAATTTTTCTCTTTTAACTGGTTGCTCCCATTCTTCATTTTCTCCGCCCCCCCCCCTTAAGCATTGTTGATAACTTTGAAATGATGTTTTGTTAAATTTGCCGCTCCCTTCCCTTCCTCCAACTGTCTCCTGCTTTATAGGTTGATGTTTCTCCCCGTTTCATCTGAATCCCATACCCTCTTCTTTTATTCTAGGCTTTTATGTGTTCTTCGTATTCTTTATTCAACCATTTTCAAGCAATTAATATTGAATGGAAATTTATCTCTGATCAAAACAGTGACGGTGAGAGAAATTCAGAAATTCAACGAGCCACTGTAATCAATAATCGAACGGGGAAGGAGGTTGAAAAGATCATTTGTGCATCCATTGTTCTCTTATCTTATCTGACCTGCCAACTTGGCTCCGCCCCAATTCTCAGAAAATGAGCGGACCGATTCTTGACGGTGTACAAGGCAGTCACAAGAAGAGCAGCCGTCGAACGTCTTCTCCTCACCCATTCTCCCCACATTCAATCCGACATGTACTCCCAGTTCTCCTTTGCGTCGACGTCTTCCGACGTCACCACGTCTTCTGGATCGTCGTCACAGGACCAGAATGCGGTCCCGATGTTCTACGACTACGTGGACAAAGAAGGCGTCGTCCATAGGCACGAGATGCGCTTTTCGGCGAACCACGGCAGACCGGAACCGGTGTCCGATTCGTTTCAGGAGGATTTCGGTCAGTACTTCGGTGAGTTCGTTCTGGTTGCTCTGTTGCTCCATATTTCGGATATTTTCAGTTCCATCGGTCGCCTACGTGCCTCCACAGTTGACCACGCCTCCTTCGAATTCGATGTTCGGAAGCATGGATCCGTCGATGGTCTATTCTCCGTTTCCAGTTCCCGCTTATCAGTTCACCCCGTCTCCGCTCGGAAATCAGGCATCCAACTTCAAAGATTTCAAGAAGGTCACTTCCACGAAAAAGAAAACGATGAAGGTGTGCATAATCAGAAGACGTCACCTTACTGAAACGTCTCTTTCAGGCCACGAGCATCCAGGCGAACTACGTGTGCTCGAACCAGAACTGTCAGACGAGGGAAACGACGCTCTGGCGGAGAACCGAGAATGGAGATCGAGAGTGCAAGTCAGTTCTTCATTTGCTGATCGTTTCAGTTCATCCATCTCGATGTTTCAGTGCGTGCTGCCTCTTCTTCCGCAAAAACGGATACGCTCGCCCCGCCGAGCACTGCGCGAAGAAGATCATGCGTCGGCACAGACGTCCTCGCACGGATACCTGCACCGACCCGGCCGCTCCGACCTCTTCGTTGCACAAAGAGTAGCGTTGGAAGAGTATTTGACATTGTGCTCTTATCTAATGTTTTTGTGATTGATATACGTGGCAACAGAAATAAAGGAACGGCCGATAACTGTCTCGTGATGAGTGACACACCAATATAAATCATTGTCGTGATAACTTTGGCTTCACCTGCCACTACTAAATGAAGCATGTGTGGCGCACAGTGAAATTTCGGGATTCCGACTCGGGTCGCCAGGGCCGTGATTTTCGACCCTCCGTCACCGACCAGGAATCCGATTTGGGTCATGGAGACGCCAAGTTTTCCTTACTCAGCGACGACGGCTTCCTGAAGCCCCGACGGCGTGGGCGATTCTATATCGAAAGCCCCGACGAGCGTCTGGCTCATCTTCCCGTTGTGGTATTCTGCAAGTACCAAACAGTAGAGAGTGAACAATGAATTCAATGAGCTCCATCCGTCAGTCAATAGAATGAGGTTCTGAAAATGCAATGCAACGTAATCTTTAACAATGATCTTACTTCTCATCCACGAAAATGGTCCGACAATTGAGCGCGGTATGATTCGTCGAGAGCAGCCACGTCACGAGTCAGTGTATCAATTCGAAGTCACGGTTTTTCTTCTTTACCGACCGATCCAACCACATTGTCGGCGACAACCTCTCCAAGCGGCCCCCACGCCGTGGCTGATTCGATGTCGAACGCCCCCACGAGCGTCTGACTTATTTTCCCATTTTTCCGACATTTTTTACTTTTGCTCGGAAACGCGCTGGAACGAAGAACGTACAGATATCATTGTTTCAGTGAGATGAGTAACGAAGAAAGGGAGAAGAGAAGTGAGGAACGATCGGGGAATGAACCTATCGGCACGAAAGGAAAACAGCTGGAAAATGCGGAACTGTGGAAGGAAGAACCGATTCAAGTGAAAGAAAATGGGAATAATGGATCGACGGTGGGAAGTGAGACAGGTGGCCCTTCCACGTGGCGGCTCGACCTCTCTCGCGTGAGGTCACGTTCTTAGATTCTCAGGAAAAAATCGGCCAGTTTGCTGCGAAAATCGGCATGTTGCCGCGCAAATCGGCAGAGGTGCCGCTTGCCGCCGGCACCCCTGCCGATTTGCACGGCAACATGCCGATTTTCGTAGCAAATTGCCGATATTCGCAGCAAATGGCTGATTACACCTCTCTTTTCCTTCCGCGGCAAGTTGCCGTTGCCGTGCCGCTGGCACCTCGCACAATCAATGCAATTCGTAAAAGAAAACACTTTTTATTCTCAACAGCGGTGGGAGATGATTAACAAGTGAAAAATGGGGAAAGGGAAATTAAGAACATTAGGAACAGAAGAAACTTAGAGTATTAAAATGAGCAGTCCAGATGAGAAGCAGTAGTTGTCACTAGCGGTCTTGATGTCTTGTCCCATTTTCACTGAAAAATTAGATTAAGAATATCTTATCGAGATTTTGAGTGAAAATCGCTGCCTAATCGTCGGAGAAGACAGATTTTCTTACCTTTCCAAACGACGACTTGCTTTTGCTGCCCTCTCCGACACTTCGTCGTTTTCTTTTTTCTTCTGTCTCGCGTAGTTTCCATCAATTCGATTTCTCCGACAGCAGCATCTGAATGATGGAAAAATAATGAAAAAATATTCAAAAGAAAACGGAGTAAAGGTAAAATAAAGGAAAGTGTGGAAAAAAAGAGAGCCAGGCGTTCGCGAAACGAAATTTTAGGCCCAGCATTTAAATTGAGTCGTCGACTGTCGGCGTCGGCAACGGTTCCGCACACTTGTCGTGGCGAGATATCGGTGGCGGCGTGGGGTAGGCAAGTTGCTGCGGCGAGATATGGGCACCAAGGGTTCGGCACGCTTGCCACGGCGAGGTTTGAGCCGGCGGCTAGCACTCGGCAACTTGCTGTGGCGACGCAACTTGCCGGACCCATGCCGCTACCAATATCTCGCCATAGCAAATTGCCAAATACCTGCCGTCGTCATAGCAAATTGCCAAATACCTGCCGGCAGGAAAAAATGGGGGTTCGCTTGCTGTTTCCCTGCCGACCCCATGCCGATTTTTTCCTGAGTTAAAATGGGAATCAATTGTTTCCTACTTTTTCTATATTACCCATTCACGCTTGAGTGAACACTTGGAAGAGTTTGAAAAGTTAGGCCGCCATTTTCTCTTCCGGGTCCCGGAACGAATACCATAAACTTTTTTTCGCAAGCAACATCACGATTGCGCATTTCTGTTGTCGCCGCTTCTCGAATTACTCGAGATTTCTTCCGTTTTCATGCAAATTTTCACATAAATCATGCGTTTTTCATGCTTTATTAGTGTTTGAAGTGAAAAACTGAACGGAATTTGCATGACAACGAAAGAAATCTCGAGTAATTCGTGAAGCGACGACAACAGAAATGCGCAATCGTGATGTTGCTTGCGAAAAAAAGTTTATGGTATTCGTTCCGGGACCCGGAAGAGAAAATGGCGGCCTAACTTTTCAAACTCTTCCAAGTGTTCACTCAAGCGTGAATGGGTAATAATTGGGTCACGACTTGAACCTTTTTTGAAATCAGTTGATAAAAATGTAGCATCCACGTCAATGCGAGTCGACTTGCCGACTTTGTCGAATAACGTCGAAAAACCACGCCAACCCATCAAATTGAAAACTTTCATTGATTACAGAGGTATAATGGCATGGATGAATTGTCAAAGGGTGTGCCGAATAATGATAACATGAAAAGCCTAAACAAGAAAACGGAAAAAGAAGGAAAACGAAACGATCCTACAGCAACTAGTACTAGGAATAGAAAACAGGGGGAAGAGTTGAAACGAAACACGCGAGTGGGGAGGGAATCTACTGGTGGTTGGCACCGGGTGAGCACAGGGAAAGGGAGAGGGAGAGACTCGATTGAATTCAGGGCTCCTCGAGTCGAGAAGAGCCTCCTGCACACGAGAGCAGGATCGGAACGGGGAGGACCCGGAAACAAGAACAACTAATTCAGAATAAAAATTGAACCCGTGGGGAGGGAGGGGGAGGGGGGAAGGGAGTGAAAAAGACAGCAGTTATTCATCGTCCGGAATGTAGAAGAGTGGAACGGGACGTCTTCCGAGTCGGAGCCACGTGAGAGAAGGCGTCGACACCGGAGACGCAGACGACGAGAATCGGTGGATCTGCGGCCGTTCGGAGAGACTTCGCGCATCGATGATCTCGATCGACACGCCACTAATTCGACACATCAGATTCCACAGGATCTGAAAGGAAGAGAATTCATTCTGGAAGTTCCCTTTTCCTCTTTTCTCGATTTTCAGCCAAGTTTCCCAGGGATTTTCTTTCCCACCAGACTACTCTGTTTTTTCTAGAATGCTCTTTTCAGTACCGTCCTAATGAGTTTTTGTTGTGCTCGAACGCGTCTCTGACGTATTCTGTTCGGCCGCAATTTGTTCCCGATTCATGTCAAAAGGGCACTTGATCTTCTCGTTTCTCCCACGCATCGGATTCTCCCACCCCAATCTTTGCCAATCTAATCTCGGAATCCGCCGCCGTCGTTTTCAATTACGGCAAGTGACGTGCCGCCGTTGCACTTTCTCATTTCGAAACGAATCAAGGTTGCCTCACTTCAATTTTTCTCGTCCCATTTACAGCCCCCGCTTGTTTCACCCCATGAATAACATCTTCTGTCTGATGACGATAGAAAGTGAAGACGGAGAGATTCTGAGAGCATTCTGAAGACATTGGAGATACGTCAACGTCATGGGCTCCTCATAGGAGATGAAACAAAGGAAATGAGGCGGATTAGGCGGTACATTCCGAAGACACAAGAAAGAGCAGAAATAGACGATTGGCACGTCTTCTGATTCGAACTCTGATTCAGACGGCGGCGTTGCCGACGGTGTCGTGACGTGGACGACAACATCGTCTGAACTCATATGAACCCGCATGAATCAGAAGACGTTCTTTTTATCTAAGCGATGTTTCTGAGTTCTTCTGAAGTCGCAAAGAGACGTCATCTTTTTGGCAGACGAGAAGCGTACTTTGTTCGGAAGCTTCCGAAGCTAGACAATCACATCATCTGATCCCAAAGAGCTTATCAGTCTTCCAAAAACAAAGGATCGAAAGAGCTTCGTTCGAATTTGGTAATTAGAATGTGACCTGTAGAAAAACACGACTCTGTGTGAGATAAGTAGTGCTCAGTGGTGTTTGGAGCACCTCACAACATCAGGTGCCACCTGTGAGCCGCACCGAAATAGGTCGCAAACGAGAGATTAGAGAACGAATTCTAGAAACCCAGTGAACGTGAGGAAAGTACGGTCTGAAACTGGCACCACACATCATTCCGTATGCCTCTCTTCCTGGAATAATCGGCCTCCCGAGATTTCATTCACAATATGTATTCATAGCTCATCCTCTTTCTTTTCCCCTCCCGTCTGTGCAAACCGATCCGATCATCGCCCCCGGATTCGAAATGTTGACGTCAACGAACCTTAGGCGGCAGCTCTTCGTTTCTACTCAGAATCCGGAAGACCTCGGCCGGACTGTCGACATCGAACCAATCCTCGCAGAAGAGACCGGCCAGCCGTTCGTCGTACGCGCGTTTCGCCTCGAGCACCATTACGACGTGGTAGGCGCGGAGATGAGATTCGTCGAGCGGAGAGGAGCTGGAAGCGGCCTGGAAGAACAAAGGATAATCTGGCGATATCTTTGGGGGGAAAGCTTCTGATGTGTGGAATTCGCCGGCCAACACCACGCGAACTTTGACGTGTGTTCCCCAAAAGTACAGTACCGCATCCTTCAGGAGATGTTCTCTTTCCGTACGTCTTCTGAACGACCCTCTCTAAACGAAAGCCGTGGGAAACTTTTGAAAGTGACGCGAAAACTGGTGGAAATTGGCCAAATCTGAGCGCGAGTCGAGCAGTTTCGGGCTCGAAATTAGTTTCGTTTCATCTCTTTGCAAACTTAAAATGAATGAAATCAAAAGTGCAACCAGACTTGGCGAAGAAAAGGAAAAACGGAAAAGGAAAGGCTTTGGGAAAATGCCACCGTATCCCGCAACCGGCTGCTAATCTGTTTTTGTTGATCACTCGCCGGGTGGCCCTCGCGCTTTCTAATCTCCGTCGTTCGTCCCATCTGAATCCTCTTTAAGAGCTTACCAATTCGTGCAACGCCTTCAACTCGGTCCGCATCGCCCCCGGCTCGTATTCCGGCCATTTTCTCATGAAGTCACACTCGAGAAGGGCGGCTTCGAAACGCTGCAAAACAGGATTCTTTTGATTCGGAAAGAGGAGTCACACATCATTCATTCATTCCAGGGTGGTCTTCTTTTCATTACTATTTCATGTTCAATCCGAATAAGTGAACGGAAAAGCTCACGAGAAGGTGAGCTTTCGAGCTCTTCCAGAATTCCCCACGCCTACATTTTTTTCATCACGCAAAACTTGTGCGGGCGGCCAAAAAACTAAAAAAACGAAGAAGTAAACATTGAAGATGTGTTTATTGCGATTCGCTACCCAATACACTCCAGATGCCGGGAACCCCGTCGGAACACAACAAATGACTCTTCTGCGTAAATTGTTTTTGTATCATCGCTCAATCTCCGGTTCATAACTACCGTAACCCGGACGGCCTTCCAATTTCCCGTCTAGTCGCCCGACGACGACATGATCGGAAGAAACATCTGACGCAACACTGTTTACCACGACTATCACAGAGATCCCGCGAAGAGTCGGGAAGATCCGATTGAATTCTCAAAGACCTGGTGGTGCTCGGCGAGCATCAAGTTCGTCATGAGTAAGTCATTTTCAGAAGGCCCACTCTTTCCGATTCTCCTCTCTCAAGTGCCACTTTCAGCCCCGAATTCTCGTCCAGAAGAGCCGAAATTGGAATTATCTGCTCTCGGCAAGAAAACTCGAGTTTTCGCGCCCGACCTTGTTTTTCCTTTTCCTGGAAGCCGGTTCTCAGGGCTGCTCGGCGGAAAACTGCGATTGCATATTATCGGGGGCTGACACCCACCTGCGGGCTGTTCTTTTGCTCACCTGAGCATTGCCAAGGAAACCAAGTCCCGCTCTCTTCTCGCCTGGAAATGCCACCAACGTTGTGATTACAAACCCTTTGCCAGAAGCATTTCAGAGAGAAACGAGTGGAAAACATGTGCTTCTTTCTCAGAATGACAAGGATTTCCAAGCCACATCTTCCCCTTCAATGAAGACGTTGCCGTCGTCATCGATGCAGACGTGTATGATAAGAAGCACACTGTGAAGTCGTGCGGAAAGTGCGAAACGATATGCTCCATCGTCTGATTCTCAGCGTGACGTTATCATCTTCACGACTTCTGATGCTTCAATGAGCAGCACGATGCGTTATTTCCGGCGGCGGATCGCGGAGGAGGATAGGAAATACGCGAGCGGAAACAGGGATCGAAATTGCACCGCTTGCAAAAGGTCGCGATTCAGCTGAATGAGTCAACTATCTGTTTCAAAAATCGCTAGATCGGAGGAATTGGCGGCGCCAGTTTTCGTGAAAACGCAGCGGCGCGGCGAAAAAAGAGATAAAACGGCAGCTACACCTCGTCCTCTCTTGCGGGCCGTCGCAAACAAACCTATTAACCTACGTCGAAGAAAAGCAGGCAGGGAAATTCGAAGGAAGAAAGAAGCAACAACGAATGTTTAGAAGCGCGCTCGGAGATCTTGCACATGTGGGGTACGGTAGCTCCGAGCTCCACGAGCTTATCCATCGGATATCAGAGTGATTATTTCAAGAGTGTACAGACTTCCGACTGCCTGACCAACAGCTACAACACAAAGTTCTATGACCCCACAGAGACCCATCCTTCTACTCGCACCTAACAACAGTAACCGGAACTGGCTGAATGCGAACCCTGTTTCCATATGAATCACTGACTTCTAGAAATGTCTCTTTTGTTCTGCTTTCCTTTCTGATCAGTCATCATAGTCTTAGAGTTCTCTTGAAACTGATGATGTTGATCATCATCATCATCATCGTTATCCGCTCCCAAAACCAAAAGAGGCGGGATGTTCCAACCAACTCCATCACGTCTTCGGTCTCCGCTTCTTCACGTCTTCTCGGGCTCCGCCTACTTTTTTGCCTCGCTTCTTCTCTGAGCACATACCACGCCCCCTTTTTGGACTGCCATAAAAACAGCATTTGGGGTAGTTTCAATTCATTCAGTGTCTCTCCGTTGCCCCTCCGCCGGACTCCTCGCCTTCTTCTTCCCTCGTTGCCGCTCGCTCTTCGCTGGTCTTCTCCTTCTGAATCATGTTCGGAATGAAGATCCTCACTCTCCAAGCCGTCGTCGTCGGCATCTCGGCGTTCAGCGTCCACGCTCCGTCCAAGACCGCAGTCCAGGACGCCGCCGACCAGTCGGCCAAGATGCTTCGCTGCTGGGAGGCCGTTAACATCAAGGACCCGCACACCGAGTACGTTCTCTCGGAGCCGCTCTACGAGCTGTGCAGCTACATGCCGGAGCCGTCGGGCTGGGACCGCTTCTACGTCAACGGCGTGTCCGAGGAGAGCGACGACTACTCGACCATCATGGCCATGTACGCGTCCGGAGACCCAACCCACCAGCTGCTGAACGTCTGTCTTCAGGAGGTACCGCCCTCGAATTCGGATGACGTCATCCTCATCTCTGTCATTTCAGGCCTTCCAATTCCACGCCGTCCCACACCCATCGCAGGTCTCGCTTCGTTGTCTGTGCAAACGCGACGGGTGCAATCTGCCGAAATCGTTCGAGAAGTTCCTCGAGTACAACAAGCTGCCGCTCCCGGAAGTGCGCTTCTAACTCGGCTCCTCGGCACTCTCGACAAGAAGAACCCGTTTCGCTTACCCCTTCAATTTTGGTTACTTATTTATCTGTGTGCTTATACAAGTCCTCATGATGATTATTGAGCTAAATAAACCCGTTGAACAGAAAGCTGCGAGATTCGAAAACCAAGCTCCGCCCACTGGAGAACATGTGGCGCGGGGGCTCTCCGACTCGAATCGAGGGCACTAGTTCTTACACTTCAACATGTCGCGCGTTTTCGTCGTCCTCTTCTCCTTCTTCTTCTCGCTCCTCTTCTTCACCACCCCCTCAACTCCTTCGGATCTCATTAGATGCTGGGAAGATGACTATGACAAAGACACCGGAAAGGTGCTCCGATCCGTCCGTTCTGAACGGATGTATCGGATGTGTCAATACCATCGGAGCCCGACGACAGGAAACGCGATCTACCCGTTAGGGGTGGATCATGAAGATGACCGATTCGCTCACTATTGGGCCGTGTTCAACAAATCCGGAGCAACTATATCGCTGTGCACCATCGAAGAGGTAAGAATGCAGTCATTTTGATATCTTATTTCATTCTTTACAGAACTACACCGGTCAAGGGGAGAAAACACAACGAGAAAAGTGCTTCTGCACATCGGACTGCTGCAACACACCACAAAGCGAGAAGTCGAACGTCACCACCACTCCCTCTCCGAAAGCATAATTGACTCTTCTGTTACCGTATTCTTCTATTCTTCATGAAAATCTTCGTGACGTTACTTTATCGTTCATTCAAGTTGAAAACAACAGATTTTCGGATTAACAATCAGCCGAGAAAATCTGAATGTGATAATCCATTCACACGGCGATGCCGACCGCCGTGGACGAAAACAAGTGACGAAGGAGGTGTGTGTGTGTGTGTCACACCCCTTCTCCATTTCTTGTAGTTGCACGGAGTTATTGAATCTGCTCACCGCGTCTTTTATGCAAGGGACAGAATATGTTTTTTGTGCGCTCTTTCGCTCGCTCAGCTCTCTCCAGCTGCGCAGAAGAGGTGTTTACTTCGCTGGAGGCGTCAAGAGGAGCCCCTTCGAGATTGCCGAGCCGCAAACAGTTGGCAACGAGATTTGGGAGTGTGAGCACGGCACGGAGATCGAAGACTACGAAAGACCTCGTTTTCTTCCGTTTATCCGATTTCTCTCATTTGCGCCCCCTTCGAGCACGGAGATCCATGATACCTAGAATCGGGGGAAAATCGAATAAGAAGGGGGGTTATCTGGATATCTCAAGTTGCGCGAAGGTGATTTCTTCGATTGCGAATTGCAGCAGGGGCACTTGAAAGAGCAAGTGGAAAAGAGGAGTGTTCTTCAGGGGGGCCCACGTCAGGACGTCCTCTATGTTGTAGCCCGTCGTGGGCGCATCTTCTCCGCACATATATCACTCAAAGAACGTCTTTTTGGTATTTGAACCTCTCACGTTTTAACGGTGGTGATTGATGAGGGCTACCGTACTCCTTTCCCAGGGGGCCGCACATTATTCACCAGTGAAGAGGCGGCGTATGTCGCTCGGACCTCCGCGTCGTTTGTTTATTGCATTCTGGTGTGCTTGCGTGTTTGTGGGAGCAAGGGACTCGGCGGAAGAAGAGATGGACGTTGCAAACTGGGTGGTCTCGTTTCCTTTGCAGAAAAAAACTTTGAGATCATCACGACGTCTTCTGATTCGTGCTGCGATGCTCATCTGACTAATTTCAGACGACCAGACGCTTCTTTTGTTTTCTAATTAGCATCCGTTTCGGCCACGTCTGCCGACACCGTGACGTCTTTGTGGCGGCCTCATCTGATGTATCCGCACGTCTTCTGGGGGTGCTTTCGAAATCGCCGAAAGCCAGCAAGACTTTTCGAATTCGTCAATTTCAAAAATTAGCTGATTCACAGTTTGATACGGATCAGATTCTCAGCCGCTTTCCTTCCGTATTCACCGTCGACGAGTCGCGTGGTTTCCTTGTTTTCGGCTCAATAACACGCGCGTTCTGTGGGAAGAAACGTGCGAATCCGTGTGATTCTTCAGCATTCGGTATCGGCTAATTTTAGGGTAGAGGCGAATAGGATTAGTGGGTGCTACGCGTGTAGGTCAAAAACTGCCGGATAACCGGAGTTAAGCCGGGGGAATCGAGTGAGACGACGCCAGAAATAACCGATGATCTTCAGTCTGAAAGCAGAAGACCTGCTGCATCCAGAAGCCCTTCTCTCTCCATTCTATTCTTTGTGTCCGACATCTTTCCGCCCGAGGACTTTGGTTCGAAAGAAGATGAAGCCAACGACGTTTGGAGAGCGGCCGAAAAGCAGAAGAAGAAGACGAAGCAGAAGACGAAGAAGAAGCAGTAAAAGAAAACGAGTTGGACCACCCAGCTCGGCTCGCTTGGCCGCACGTGAGAAATGCATCGAGAAATGGATGGGGGACCGAAAACGACGGGAAACTTTGGTCGGAAACGAGGAGATTAGCCCCAAGGAAACACACCGGAATGAGCGAAATGAGAGCCAGTTACGCGTCATTTGAATTGGAGCCCGGAGTTAGGAAACGAAACGAATGGGCAACTTCACAGATGGAATCGAGAAGGGACTGCCACGTCACCCGCTCACCGTATCTTTCATTTCCAGTGCCACGTCATGCCTATGCCTCAACTGACTGCGAACATGCTCTTTTTGAGAGTCGGCGAATGTTCCTCAGATTCGTCCACAATTCCTTTGTTTATTCATTCAGTCTGTCTCATCCTCGCGAATTTTCGGTCGAAAACAAGACAGGGTGGTCGATTGAAATGCCCTCTTCATTAAAAATGCACATGCCAATTTTCCGAAATTGGCGCGAGGGGCAAATCTATCCGAAAATTGGTTCGTTTCGAAAAACGCCGGGGAGAATCGGATTTGGAAGGAGCAAAGCGGATTCCAGAGCAGATATTCATCGAATAACCACGTCTAGCCACGTGGGGCAGAATTAGAAGCGAGTCTCCCGGATTACGGTAGCCTCTTCTCGTTTCCTGAACCCGTTTTGCTATTCATCAACTTCTGACGCGCCGCGCGAAAAAAACCCATTACTCGTAACCTTTTCACGGAAAATGACTCTATGACCCGGAAGGAAGGAGCAATTCAAAAAGAAAGAGCAAAAAAGGGAAACGAATGAGCTCACTTTCTCGATGGTCTGCCACGTGGAATCGCGGAGCAATGAGCATTTGTGGTAGAGAGCGGTTCGCATGAACAGAGACACTGTCGACTCGGGATGAGTCGACATCTCCGAACTGGGAACGGCGACTCGTCGGAGACGTCGTTTGTGGTAAATCGTTTGCAGATCCTGAATTCAGATGTCGTTAAGAGGCAACGTCT
The DNA here is from genome assembly GCA_963570955.1 of Caenorhabditis afra. Taxonomy (NCBI): domain Eukaryota; kingdom Metazoa; phylum Nematoda; class Chromadorea; order Rhabditida; family Rhabditidae; genus Caenorhabditis; species Caenorhabditis afra. Next base: position 8,263,691 of record OY751536.1, on the reverse strand, counting down.
TCTCGCGAGCTCACTTTGAATGGGGGCGAATAGGGCTGGAACATTTCACACACCATGACCATCAGATCGCGGGACGACTTCGGAATGAACTTCGTCTCGACGTCTCTCAGAACTGACGACGTGGCGGCGGAAAATGCTCGCGGAGCAGCCACCTCGGACTCGAGGTCCCAGTCAAGATTGGCTCTTCGGATTGTCAGCGGAGAGCCCTGCTCTTGTTCATCGTCGAATCCGAGAAGACGAGAAGCGTCGGTGCGGGCGATGTCATCACACCATTCGAGACTGGCGCACGAGGGAGCCACAACGGACAAGTTGTCGGATTCGGCGAGCACGTACAGTCTGAAAGAACGAGGTTCGAATTGCTTCAACTTGGAGACTCTCTTGATGCTCTGTATTTGCCACGTCATAAGAAGCATCCAATTGCATAAGGAGGTTCACGTCATTTTTTGCTCTCTCACGCCACGTCATAAGACACCCGGAAGCCCGGTTTCCCATTCTTTATGACGTGTCGTTTCCATTGTTCCAGGTCTTCTGGCATCGTCACGAGGATTTCCTCTTTTGTCTTTTAAATCCTTTTCGAATTTCAAATATGACGCAAAATACGTATGGCCACATTTTGTTTTTGGGAATGGATGAAAATGCAAATGAGAATGGGTTGTTGACTAACATTTTCAGTGTTTCCGATTCATAATTCATCAAGAGAAGAAGTCGTTGCTTTTTCTTCTTCTTCCGGAGAAGATGATGACGTTAAGGAGGGACCCTTCAGGCAATGAACCTCTCCAGAATAACTTTTTGTTTCCGAGTTCCATGTAACATGTTTTTGTTCTTGAGGGGGATCAAAGCTACACTCCGACGTCTTCTAGAATTCTGCTCACCTCTTCTGGCTTATCGAGCCTTCCTCACTGCTAGAAAGATCAGCTCCAATCGCCGAATCGTACATGGATCTTCCTCTCGAATTCTGACTTTTCGACATTGCTTCAGAATCTGGAGGCGATAAAAGTGTGACGTCTTCAGAAGACTTCTGATCTTCGATTCCTCTGAAACAGATGAGTAAAGAACATGCGACAGAAAGACGCGTCTCGCACAATTCCAGAAAATTTCGTCTCCTCGGGGATCCACCGTCTTCGGATCCGGGTTCGGAGGCGTCCATCGCGAAACTCTGGTACATGTAACCGTTGTTCTGCGTGGTGCATTTCCTCCAGATGCCTCCAGAATCTTCGTCCTGCAAACCGACCTATTCTGAACGTGTTCTCTATCATTTCCTTTCTCTCACTTCTTCTTGAAACTCTTCGTCCAGGAGTGGATCGTCGACGCCTTCGACCAGTGACGTCACACTCATCACCTGAAATTCTTTGCATTCGTGATGTTTTCTCTTCAGAAATTGTATTCTCACATCATTGAACACACTGCATAGATCTCCCACAGACTGTCCGTCCTCGAATCTTCGCATGCTCGACGTGGAAGGAACGTGTCCGAGACGGCAAAGAACACTGGGCTGGACAGCTCCAGATGCTGAAGAGCCACCGGATTGGAGGGCGGCAGAAGACGTGCTGGGGACGTCGAAGTCATCCCACGCTGGTTGAGATCCTTCCCAGACAATTTGGAACGAGGCAGACTTCACAGAAGAGGCCGAGGAGAATGGGATCGACGCTACTGAGTGACCTGAAATTGAAAGAAGACGTCACTGGTTTCAGAGAGTCTTGAACATTCGGATCTTGGCCAGTCACTTTCAGAGCGCCCATGCCACCCGATCAATTCTTCGGAAGCGTTGCTCACCAGAAGCGACGGAATGTCTCGAAGACTGCCGGCTAACGATTCCGGCCCTCCTACGTGGCGTCTCCTGAAGACTGCCGAGCAATCCACGTGGCGTCCTCGTGGATCGCCTCACTCGATTCAGACGTCCGATTGAAACCTGAAGGCGAAACAAATAGGCATTGTTGAGAGAAGATAGATTTATGCCCTATTCATGTGTCGTTTTATGATCTTCCCTTCTGCTTCTGATTTTACGATTCCCAGTGCCGAGAAGTACTGACCTGTCCGACCGAGATTCTCGACGCATCGCTGTCTCTCCGTCTTCGTCGTTGCGCGCCGCCTTCCGCGTCCTCTTCCGCGTCCTCTTCCGCCTCGTCTTCCGCCGCGTTCTGAAGTGTGACAATGAGTAATCAGCGGAGAAGAAGTCAGAGATTACGAGTGTAAAAGAGCTGTCACTCGAAAGTTTCTCGCTTGCAAAACCTAATCGTTTCACCGTTAATCCAAAGCGACAAGCACTAATTTGTTGATGATATCTGGGAAGAATTTGAAGAAACTCACGAAGGAGTAGAGAAGGCGTCGATCGGCCGACGGCATCTGGTCGAGTCGTCGCGCTTCCATGCATTCCCACACGAATCGGTTACCGAGCAGGTTCGACGCGACACGGTAGGCAAAGAACGAGCCGACGCCGGCGACGAGGAGGACTCCGCTGGTGCGAGCTGAAATTCAGAAGACGTTTTTCTCCCCTTTCCGATCAGAAACCACTCCTTTTTCCTTTTCTTCTCACAATCAGAGAGTACGTGCCCAATCAAACACACCGAAACTTTTCGCCCGATCGTCAACAGATTCTTCTCTTCCATTATCGGATTCGATCGGAGAACTGTGAACGCGCGTCTTGGAAATCACACGTAACTGTGCAACTATCGGGAGGGCTCTTTTTCGAATGAATGTTTGCTCGGAGGGCTCTGATAGTGGCCTCTTTGTGTGTTATCAAACAGTTCGATAGGGGTGATGCCCTGCGTTTTTTTTAAGGTAAGATTGAAGTTGGCACGTTGCCATCGTGGGATTTTTGGTGTCACGTGACCATGACATGTCTCATCTGATTTACATGTTGGGATCACATCCTCAGCTCATAATAGCCAAACAGTATGCGTTCTCATTACCACAACGACGTTTTATCTGTCAAGATTCGTAAAGGTTTGGGCCTCGCAACGATGTTTCCCTTCTTCAAAACTACAAGAAAGCGGTTTCGAGATGTCTGTCCACTTGCACTCGAACGTGCGGTTTTGCAGGAAGACGAAAAGCGTGGCGGAAATCCGTTTCTTCTTTTTCCCTCTCTCTCTCAAAAACTGCTTGTTTGCTCATTTGTCGTACATACTAAACACTTACTGAAAGAACAAGAGAAATGGCTCAAAGATTGCGTCATCGAGAATTCTGGAGCAAGTCTCGGAGCACCGAAGAAGAGGATAAAGAACACGCAAAGTCTTACCTTTCAGTGTGGTTCTGGTGGGCGAAAACGGCGAGAATAGGGAGAGGACGACGTCAGTGTTGTTGAACGCCACCTCAATCTCGGCGGCGTCCATGACGAGCTTCCGATTTTCAGACTGGATCAACTAGTTGATCAACTCGTAGAAGAATCGGAAGAAGAAGAAATGGAATCCTCTCTCAAAAGAGCCGAAGGGCGCCCGTTTCTCGACGAGACACCGCGATCGGAGTGGGGACGCAGACGCGTCGAGAGAAGGGGCGAGAGAGGGGCGTGGAGCGGGGGACGCGCTGCCTGGGTGTAAACGAGACAGACACAGCGATCACGTCGAGGCGGCGGAGACGATTGCGAGCGGTCGAGAGGGCGCGAGACGCAGCGCGCTCGTGGAAACTGTCAGTAATATGCGAGTGAGAGGGGATGTGTGTCACCCGCGTAATATGCATATACAGTCATCACGTATTGGCGGATTGTGTTTGTGTACACAAGTTGTGTGTTCCTGTGATGCCACTGACCACTTGTTGTTTTCCGACTTTCCGAGACGGCTGTCCAGGTTGTTATCAGTGTCCGGAACACGACTAGAGCATATTATCCTGAAGTGGCGTGAAATGGCAATGTATCTGGAGTGTACAATTTGTTGTATCTAGAGCGTACAATTCCAGGATTCCAGTTGCATCCAATTAGGGAAAGGAGTACGGTAGTTCTCACTGTCCCTACATGTTTTTCGCCGCGATTTTCTTGACGCATTCAATCGAAACGACCTCAATGAGGTGGAATTGAAATGGGAATCGAGGAGGAGGAGGCCAAGGTCGAGCAGGCGCTTGTTTTCGCGAAAGAACCATCCGGCTGTATTCCAGGTGCCCACTTCTAGATCTCAATGCCTTCCGAAGACGTCATCGCACTTCTGAAGTCGTTTCCCGTCGTTTCCGGCAGTTTAAAAGTGCCGAATGTTGCTTTCGCGCATGCAACAGAGACAATGAATACTAGTTGAGAAAGAGAGCAAAAGAATGCTCTCTCGGTTTCCTCTGCTCATCTATTCATTGTTTGTGCCTCCCTTTTCTGATTCTCTCCGGGGAGCCGTCACTCAGAAACGGCGCTACTGCTCTCGAATTACTCGAGGAGGTCCCTCTGCTACAGTTGGAATCGCAGCTGAGAAGTTGCACGTAGAGGTCATGAAACGAGAGGATGCTCGCCGAGCACATACACACACGAGAGCACCAGGTGACGCCATGGGACCATATGGTTCCGGTTCCTCACTACGAAGATGATCGATGCGTCTGTGAAAAGGGTTCAGAATGCTCACTTCTGCTCGCTCGAGAGCCCTCGAGCTGCACAAAAAAGGAGCGAGCAGCGCACATTATTATGCTTGCTCGCGGGAAAAAAAGGAGAGGTAAGCGGCCTCCGCATTCTGCCTCTAAACAAACTTCTTCGCCTTCTTCTCCTTCTTCGTCTTTCCGATGAATGTTTTACGAACATGACGTCATCTGGCTCCAGAATCACTTATGCAAAAACAAGAAACTAGGTTAAACGAGAGAGAAAGAGCACGAGAGTTGGAGGAGACGCAGAGAGGAGCAGCACTTCCATTTCAATTTCCCTCGTCCTCGTTTCGAAATCCGAATTGACACCAGCCAGATGGCGTCTGCGACGACGACGACGACGACGACGAACAAAAAGATGATTGGAACCGCGAGACGGAGGCGAGGCGGAGAGAACGAGCAAAAACACTCGGTGACCCGTCGGTCCGCGAGCAGTCGGGGGAAACTGACACCACTTTATGTGTATGCGGTCATCGCTGCCAAGTTTCGGCACGTAAGACAGAAAATGATGAGAATGGAGAGAAAAAGGGACGAACTAATTGAAGGGGCACAGTAATTCGTCAAAGGATATGTTTCTGAGTCTTTCCACTGACAAAACTCGCTGAGAGCTCATTCAGAACGATACAAAAGCGTGGGAACACTTTTAGATTGAATCCCCGTTGCCCAGTTTCTTGAGACCATCTCGAAACCTTCCAGCACTACTTTTTCCTTCCTATTTCGGTCTCTTCCGACCTGTCTTCCTTTCCATTTTCCCTGTGTGAAACCCGACACTTCCCTTCTCTTTTTTTGTTTCGCGCCCTCCGAGAGAAGGAAACCAGTATCTTTACGCTATTCTCTTTCTCTTTTTACGCTCATTTGACCTCTCTGGAGGAGAGAAGAAGCTGGTTTTCGGGAAAAAACGACTCACAAAAGACGGCGATCGAGGTGTTCGGAGCGTCGACGGTGAGGCCGATTTGCGAGACGATGTGGCCCGGATTGCCGAGCAGACGGGCCTCGATGAACAGGAAACCGGCCTCCGAAAGGGTGTTCAGTGGCAGAAGCGACATCTGTAAAAGCGGGGAGAAGTCGTTGGTGGAAGACGTTGAAGCTTCCAAGGGGGGAATGAGAAGACGTCACAACGTATCCAGAATCGCGACGCTTCTCACAGTGGTAATTGCACGTTGCAAGAGGCTTTTCAAGATGAAAAAAACTCACATTTCATGTGGAATCATGAATTATTGTCTCGCAGTGGCCCCAGTTTGCATGTCCCTGAAAACAGAAGAAATGTGGGGAATTTCGAAGAATTGAAGGGATTAAAAGGGATAATGGACGCACTTTGCAGAACGAGAAAGCCATCGAAAGACTGGGAAACCGAAAGGAATTTCAAAAAGTTTCGAAACGAGAGAAATCGACTGAAAGTTTTCAATTAGCCGTATAAAGAGAGAGAGAGTGGCGACTCGCATTCTTTTTTACTGGAAAAGACAAAAACAAGAACGTTTAGAAGAGCAGGAAGAGAGAGAAAAGAGAGAGAGAGAGAATCAGTCGTGTTTGGACGAAGAAAAAGGAGAGAAGATTCGTATACACGAGACGCATTCTTTTGGAGAGAGAGAGAGAGAGGGGGGAAGGGACCCTGCTCCCGCTCTCTTTCTCTCTCTCCGCCGTAAAAAGAAGAGAAGACACGGCTTCTTCTTTCTGGCCCGCCCGTTTGCCGCGCGCCTCCCCCTCTTTCAGTCACTCTCTCTTTCTCTGCGTCTTCCCGTTTCGCACACTCTCTCGTTCCTCTCGGCTTCCGAAAGAAACCGATTGCGCGGGGCCGCCCGTCTCTTTATTTCTCTTCATGACGAGACACTGAAACCGGAAGTGGACACGCAGACAAATCCGATTATTCCCATTCTCACACAGGTGGCCATAACTGTCGCTCTCTTTCGGAGGGGAGCCCTAGAGATAACAAAAGGACTCCCCTAGAAAACAGTTTTTCGAATTTCTGGCAGAGTATTGTCAGAAGCGACCAGTCACACCCAAAAATGATGCGAAAAGGTCAAACTTTGGCCTCGGACCGCCCGTTTCTCCCTTGATCTCTCGTTTCGATCGCTATCGAATTACGCAAGAGAGTGCCGTTTTCGGCGGCCAGGTATTCACATGCAAAAAGGACATGTTTTCGCGGAGGCCAGCTCACGAGAAATACAGGGGTAAAAAAGGCTGAACGACAAATAAAGTGTGCGCGAACAATGAGAGGAAGTGCAAACATGAAAGCACAACGGATGCAACCAACATCGATATTTATTGTCTTCTTCGAAAAGATCTTACAAATAAATGATTCATCGAGAATCGCGTTTTACAGCAGAAAGAAACACAGTATGATAAAATTGGAGGTTAGGATAGAAGAGGTTCAATTATCAAACGAAGAAGATAAAGAGCGATTCGCTCCAAACAATAGATTACTGCTGACAATAAAAAAAAATTGGGAAAATAGGAAAATCAGGAGGTTTTCGGGTACAGAGGAAAAAGTGGGATTAGGTGTCGAAAACAGCTTTCAGAAAACCGAACGAACGAGATCGCTTGTCGAGTCGGAAACGAGGACGTAATTGATTTTCTACCAACGACCTCCGCTTCCGCCACCGTAGCCTCCTCCGTCGTATCTGTAACTGTCAATTTAAACACATTTTCGCTAATTAGTTAGTAATTACCTCGGGCGCTTCGGAGCAAAGTTATCGTTTCCACCGTAACCTCGCTTTCCGCCGCCACCTCCTCCACGGCCTCCATACCGGGAGCTTCCACCTCCGTAGCTACGGTTGCCCATGTCACGAAGAGCTTGTGGCACGTTCTGCTTGGCTTCATCGAGCACTTTGAGAAGATCCTTCGCCTTCGAAGCATTCGTGTATGTGAAGAAAGTGTAAGCGGTTCCCTGGAACATGCAAGATGTACTAAACCGCAGTCGCGAATCGGGAAAGAAAACCTTCTTGTCTCTACGTCCGGTACGTCCGATTCTGTGGACATAATCTTCCGAGTTGTTCGGGTAATCATAGTTGATTACGAACTTGATGTCGTCAACATCTGAAAAATAGAGATCGGTTGAGGGACAGAGGAACTGAATGAGCGCTCCGATTCTCAACGAGGTGAACCAGGGGTTGAACACACGAATTGACGTTATCGAAACAAGACTGCGAAATCTCGACGTACTCCTCCCTCCGGCAAGAAACAGGTTCGTTCCGAAGTTTTTCTTCCATTTTCCGGTCACAGGTGCGCAAACCCCCAAGTTCACCAAGTTGAGAGCCGTCACCTCGTCGGTAATAACACCGTTGATACAACTCTCAGACTAAGCGATTACTTACGCACCTGAACCCGGGACACTAGTTGGGATTCCCAACTTAGAAATGGGAAGAACAGGAGAGAGGACACGAAGAAGACGTGGAAGAATCGTCGGATCAGCTTGAACCAGCATCAGCATCCAACTCAATGATGGCTACCGAACTGGCTACTTGCGCGCCGAACCGCTTACTTCGACCCGATGTGAGAAGCACTTCACGGAGCGCCTCAACAGAAAGGCACTCTCTGCCACATCACATCCAAGCGTCTGGATGAGAAGCGCCAGCAACAGGCACAACTCATAAAAGAGCAACATCGCTTCCGATAAATCCATCCCGGCCAATCATGTAGGTTCAACTGTAAAGGGTCAAATAAATCACACGTTGCACGCAACAATGTGCTGCAAATAACTGATCGAGTATCAAGATAACTCAACGAGGAGCATCTCCTGAAACCGACGTTTCGAAACATGTGACACTGCGCATTTGACCCTTTTCAAAACTAGGCGCTCCTAAACTAACCCAATCCACGGGCAGCGACATCAGTAGCCAGAAGGATTGGTGTCTTTCCTCCCTTGAACTCTGAAAAGAAAAAAAATCCATTAAAAAAAGTTTCGACAGGAAAATACCTTGAAGAACCCAGTCACGTTCTCCCTGGTTCTTATCTCCGTGAATGCAGAGTGTCGGCCATCCGTCACGACGCATCGCGCGTGTTAGATCGTCAGCCTTGCGCTTCGTCTCGACAAAGATGATTGTCTTGCACTCCTTCTGATTCATGATGTGACCGAGAAGCTCCATGAGCTTGCCTTGCTTGGCTCCCTCTTCAAGAACATCGACGACTTGAGTGATGTTGTGGTTTGCAGCGAGTTCCAGAGAACCGACGTTCAAGAACGCGGCATCTTTCTGGAAGTCAGAAGCGAGAGTGCGAACTTCCTTCGGCCAAGTGGCGGAAAACATCAGAGTCTGTCTGTCAGGCTGAAAGAAGAGTTTCATTGACGAATCTGAAAACGTTTAGCTTACGCGAATCTGCCCGATGATCTTTCTGATTTGAGGTTCGAAACCCATATCAAGCATGCGATCTGCCTCGTCGAGAACAAGGTACGAGCACCGCTTCATGTTGGTGGTTCCATTATCGAGGAAGTCAAGGAGACGTCCTGGAGTAGCGACAACAACATCGACTCCACGCTCGAGATCACGAGCTTGAGGTCCCTTCGAAGCGCCTCCGAAAAGGCAAGTCATCTTGAGACCGAGAGAATGACAGAAATCAACAGAAACTTCTTGAACTTGTTGAGCCAGTTCACGAGTTGGTAGAAGAACGAGAACTGATGGTCCCTCTCCACGTTGACGGTGTGGCTGATGCGTGATGTGAACAAGCGCCGGTAGCATGAAAGCGAGGGTCTTTCCGGATCCAGTCTTCGCAATGGAGATGATGTCACGTCCGCTCATGGCAATCGGCCAGGAAATCGACTGAATGACAGTCGGCTTCTGGAACTTTCCGTAGAGAAGCTCTGTGAGCTGTCCAGGAAGCGGAGCCTCATTGAACTCAAAAACGGGGCGAGGGATTCCGCGGCCTTCGAGAGTGACTTGATTAGAAGCAACCCATTGGTCGATCTCGTACTGATCACGGCGGGAGACTGCCGCATTCTCGTGGTAGAAGTTCTTCTCAATCGGCGTGAGGTTCTCAGCAGTCCAGTCGATTTCACGGAGACGTCCTCCAGCTGGTCCAGAGGATCTTCCACCTGGTCCTCCGCGATTGAATCCGCCGCCACCTCCTCCGTAGCCACCGCCGCCGTATCCGCCACCACCACCTCCGTAGCCGCCTCCGCCGCGAGATCCTCCGTATCCGCCACCGCCGCCTCCGTAGCTGCTTCCTCCACTGCGAGATCCTCCGTATCCGCCGCCACCTCCGTAGCTGCTTCCTCCGCTTCTAGAACCTCCGCTGCAATAATGCCCGATGATGAATTAACAAAAGCAAAAACAGTGACTTACTAAGATGATCTATCTCCCATTTTTCCTTTTATATGAGTTTGATACGCGTGTTTCTGGTCCGTTAAAGGATGCTGTGAAAACAAAAATCGATTTCGATTAGTAGACCTCTCGTTTGGCTCGTCTCCGAACTCCGAAGAACGTGCTGTCGTAGGAACAAATTTAAATTGTTTCGACGCACACAGAGAACGAGTGGCAAACGAGAATTGACGAATTGAAGACCAAATATTCATGAAATTCGGAATGCTACCCTATAAAAACAAGTGTGCCAAAATATCTCCGATTGGTTATTTTGGATCACACCATGCAGGGAAGAGAAAAAAACAAGAAAATTAGAAAAAATCGGGGAAAATCGAGCGGATTTCGAAACACAAAACGAACATTTTGGGACGTGCGCGCGCGCTTCGAAATCAAAAAAAGCGGCCGTGAGGCGGAGCGATACAATCGTGGCGAGACCCGCAGCACGAACAACCCTCTGCGCCTTTAAACAAGTGACGTCATTTTGTACTCGATTTACGAGATTGAACCCGTTTTCAACTTTGTCACCTGACATTGGACCCGTGATAAACTTTTGTAAGTTTTTATTTCTCAAAATTGTCAACTCACTCGTTGAATTCCTACCAAAAAAATACCAATTACGAAATCGGCGCTTCTGGTACGTTCTAGAACCGATTTGTCATCATTATATCGTTTTAAAACTGCGTTTGTACACTCAGATTTGTCATTTAGGCATGGCGGAATTCCCAAATCTCGGAAAGCACTGCGAGAGCACGACTTGCAACCGCCTAGGTATGCTTCGCCCGCTCAAATCAAAACCTAGACAGTTGCTTAATTCCAGACTTCCTTCCTATCAAGTGCTCCGGCTGTGCTCATTTTTACTGCTCCGAACATTTCACTTTTGAAGCCCACAGTTGTCCATCTGGCTCGAGGGTAGTAAGTTTTTTAAAAATAAATTTGAGCGCTAAAACGAAACTTCATTCAGTCCGTACAAGTTCCGATCTGTCCAATTTGCGAGAAACCCGTTCCGACACCCAAAGACACAAATGTGGACTATCAGGTAATAAGAAGAAAAAACTGGAAAATTGGTTTTAGAAACGCCTGTATTTTCAGGTGAATTTGCACATTCAAAACAACTGCCAATTGCCTCGTCGTGCCAAAGTCTACTCGAACGCTTGTTCTGTTCCGAAGTGCCGAAAAAAAGAGCTCGTCGCGGTGGAATGCTCCAAATGTCGGAGCAACTATTGCCTTTCGCATCGCCACGAACGGGATCACAGCTGCGAACGAAAGACGGCCGAATTTGCTCAGCCAAGAAAAACTTCCTGGGCTAATCCGTCAGTTTCTGGTCTAAATTAGATCCGACTGTAAAAGATGTGATTTCAGATTCACTGCAATCACTCGTTCCCGTCTGAATCCGTGCTCTTCTCAAGCCCGAACTGAAGTAAGAATTCTCGTTCCTTGATTGTTCCTCACTTTTCTCGTTCAGAACGATGAAGCACTCGCTCGCTCCCTCCAACAGGAAGAATACAATCGCACGGCGTCGAATCGAGCGAGAACTGCCGGAAACTCGAATAATTCTGATAATTCTTGTTTGATTTCCTAGTCTTGTTTTTCCAAAATGGCACTTTTCTGTAAATTCTGCTTCTGTACATTTAGTCTCTTTCCCTTAGTCCTTTCTGTCTTGCACCTTCATTTCACATCTTCAGAACCTCTGACCTACTATTTCTTTATCATATCACTGACCTACTAAAAGTTCAAAACTCGAGTTATAAGAGCAGCATCGAACTTGGATATTGGATTCCGACAAGATGCTCAGATCGAATCGATTCCTCGCGAGGATGAGCTCTTTCCCACGTGTGTGGCTGTCAACTCGGGTTTTCGAAATGTCAATATGGCCGTCAAAAGAGTAATATGTGCTCGCCCCGAGGAGCCGAATGTCCAGTTTGCGGGTGCGATCGCCCGTTTCTACCTGCGAGAGGACCACCAACTGACTCTCCCCCCGCTCCTCCTCCAGAAGCAACAAACAATCTTTTGGACGGACACTCTCTGTTTACAGCAGTTTTTATATTAACTCGCCGCTGCTCCTTTCCATTTTGTTTAGTTTCTCGGTTCTCCGCCGATATTTGTAGCGGCCGACAGAAGGAAAAGTTGTGACAAGAAGAGAGAGAGAGAGGAAGATCCCCCAGGAGATCGGAACTTCACACATCCACTAGGTGATGTTGTCTGCGCAGCCACGTCTTCTGATTCTCGTCCGTAATCCATTTCTACTTTTACTTCTTTTTCTTCTTTGAGAATGCAATTTGTCTCTTTGCTTCGCCCGTCTCTCGCGTAATCAAGGTGTGTAATCCGTGGAAAGCAACAATAAATCCTCCCCTCTGGCCCTTCGTTTCTCCCCCCGTGTCTTCTTTTTCATCATCTTCTTCTTCTTCTTCGCTCCAGAATGCGAACTCCTCGCAAACTACACCATCGGCCGTCCGACGAGCTCATCGACATCCGAGAAAGGTAAGCAGCGGGCGCCCATCGGCTATCGAATTTCTGATCCGATTTTCAGCGAATCCGTCAAAAACGATCGGTAATTTTCGGTTTTCGTTTCCCTCCTTGGTTCCTTTTGTTCAGTTTTAACCTCGAAACTTTTTGGTTTCTCGCCGCAGTTCGCTCGTTTTCAGAGGTCTTCCGTGGCTTTTCTCGGTGTTCGTCGTCCTTTTTTTGCTGCTCACCGTCCTCCTCTTCTACTTTATTTTCACCTCTCGCGACATTTATTTGTCGCAGAAGAAGGAGATGGAGGTGAGGAAAGAGGCTCAGATTCAAGAGGAAAGTAACGAGGAGGACTGGCGGGAGGAGGCGGCGGTCGAACGACGCAAAAAGGGCAAGAAGAAGGCGGAGGAGAAGGTGCACGTCGACGTGAGTTTCCAAATGGAACCCCATCGATTCGCCCACGATTCCAGATTGTTCCGATCGTGAATCGGAGGACCGGCGAGCCGGACACGCCGTCGGTGCTCGAAGTGAACGCCACGTTGACGAACGTCCCCGAGACGACGTCTTCTACTGAAGAGGTACCGTTTCCAGACGTGAATGCAACTTTTTATGATGTGGCACTTTCATTTCACCACGTGAAATTGTTTTCCAAAAGCTTCTATGCTCCTTCCTATATTTTCTAGCCCACCACAAGCACGTCATCTAGCACGTCTTCTTCGACGACTACAACTACCACTACAACGACTACAACGACTACAACAACTACAACGACTACCGAATCGGTATTCTTGTTTACAGCCCGTTTTCTCTTTACGTCATCTCCATTACTTTCAGCCGACTACTACTACTACCACGACTACAACTGAGGAGCCGACGACGACGACTTCTGAACCACCCGAAGATTCCGAAGAACAGGAAGAAAAAGAAGAAGAAGAAGACGTGGATTCTGAAGAATCTGACGAGCAGCAGTTCCCGACGATCGCCCCGCCTTCTCTGGAAATCGGAGCTCAAGAGGAAACTGTCAAAGATTCAGAGTCCGAAGAGCGCGAAGACGTCGTTCTGGAGCTGGAAGACGACGACATTGAAGACGTGCAAGTGGAAGAATACGAGGAAACTACAGTAGTTCCGGAAACTACAGTAACCCCAGTGACGACGACAACGACGTCTTCTCCCCCTCCAATTCAGAATTACACCAGAATCCAATGGGATCGTCGTCCTCCCAGAAGCCAAACGGACAAGTTTTCCCGTTTCGCCATCGTCACTCATCACTCGGATTGCAGTGAAATCGGAAGGTGTTTCACTGCGACGTCTTCTGAACGCCCGAATCCGTTTCGTTTTCAGAAAGATTCACGAGATGGGCGGGAATGCGATAGACGCGACGATCGCTTCCGAATTCTGCATCTCGGCAGTCCATCCGCACTCGACAGGGCCCGGTTTCGGAGCAGTTATGATAGTGCACTCGAAGTGGGCGACGAATTACTTCAGATTCAGAAGACGTCACTTTCAGAAAGAAGAACGGGACGTTCGTGGTGGACGGAAGGGAGCGCGCTCCGAAGAATGCGAACCAGAACACGTTCGTGATAAATCCGACGATCGCCCACATCGGATACTCGTCGATGGGCGTCCCCGGCTGGATCTCGACCGTCTGGAACGCCTTCAAACAGTTCGGAAGCGGCAAAGTCACGTGGAAACAGATGATTGAGCCGACGTTGGAGCTGCTCGAGCAACGGGAACTTCGTGTGGATCGGGTGCTCGCACAGGCGTTCGAGGCGAGAAAAAACCACATTCTGCACGAGAAATCGTTCGCCAACTGGATGAATCAGACGACGAGAGAGGGCGCGCGGATGCGGAACGAAGAGTACGCCGAGTTTCTCGGACAGCTGAAGGAGTCGGCTCACGCGGAGCACGAGTTCTACGGAGGACAGTTCGCGAAGGGAATCGTCGAGGAAATGAAGAGTCGAGGTGAGAAGGGGGTACACGGAGATTACTGTAGTTCCGGAGCTCTTTCAGGCGGCCTCATCTCGAAACAGGATCTCGAGTCGTTCAGTTGCATCGTCACCCAGGCAGAGACGATCGGAGTCGGAAACAAGTTCCTCGTCGGACCCCACCTGCCCTATCACTTTCCGATTCTGGGAAAAGTGTTCCAGAATCTGACGGAGACGTTCCAGACGAATCCAGAAGACGTGCTCGAGTACTACGTCCAGTTCGTCAGACTTCTTCAGAAGGCGAATCAGATGAAGACGTTCGTCGGAGACGATCTGTTCGAGCCTGAAGTGAAGACAAAGATAGACGAATGGACGACGCCGGACGAATACAAACCGGAAGAACAGGTGGATCAGAACCAGAAGAAGAGAGCCCAGGTTCCGTTCTCTCGGATTCTGAGTGCCGACGAAGAAGGCAACGCCGTCAATTTCATGTCGACGAGCTCGGTGCCGTGGGGCTCGGTTCGTCGGAGCCCTTCGATGGGATTCATCTGGAACAACGCGATGAGCTCGTTCGACGTCTTCTGCCGGCTCGACGTGAACTGTGTGCGTGGAGGAAAGCGTCCAAGTGTCCTCAACGCACTTCCGACGATTCTTCTGAACGCAGAGAAGCTTCCCGAATTGCTCATTTCTCCAACTGCGAATCCACTCGAAACGACGGCTTCTCTCGTTCTCCAGAACGTCCTAATGCACCAGAAGCCGCTGGAATCGTTGGATCAGCCGAGAATCTTCCCCCAATCCGTTGATCAGGTGTTCGTGGAAACCGGCGTCCCTTCGGACCTCTACCGTGCTCTCTGGACGGAGTTCCGAGCTCAATTCACGCATCCGACGAGTCCGGCCACTCTCCTGCACAGTAATCAGGGAGAGAGCACGGGGCGAATCGAGGTGCTGTGCGATTATCGGCAAAACACCAAGATGTGCCATTGCAGCGGCACTTGAGACACAACTGGAATCTCTTTTACGTGTTTTCTCGTCCTCGAAACAGCGGGTGCTTCTGATTATTTGTTCTCTTTTCTCGAAATGAAAACGTTCTCTATTATGTTGTTTTTTTTTCGACTCCTCCGATCGAAAACAATAACAACACACAGTCTGAAGTGGTCTTATCAGAGAGCTTCTCAACGCATTCAGAAACGGTTTCAGACGTCGAAAGCGAGAAGAATAGGTGGCCTTGAGACGAAAGTGAGACCCTCTCACCTTAGCAATGTTTTCGTTTTCATTACTCTTCTCATGAAGTACCACGTCAAACCATTTCACTACATTAATTTCATTTCCAAATTCGATTCGAAATGAATGCTCCTTCTTCTGCTTCTTCTCGGCTTCTGGTTCCCCCTGAGCAAACAAGAAGGGGGGAAAACAAACAGAAACAGCTTCTTCACACAGTTATCTCCCTCATCTTATCACACTTCGCCTTCTTCTTCATATTTCTGCTGGCTGCTCTCTTGTCCCCGCTCGTCCGGCTCTTTCTTTCTCATTTCTCCGCCTCACGTGACAGCCGACTGCAGCAGCACAGCGCAGCTCAGAGCGCACCCGTCTGCCCTTCTCGGTCTCTTTTCCCGCGCGCTCTCCACTCGGCGCCTGGTCTCTCTTTTACACCAAGTCGACGACGACGACCAGCTGAGCGAGAGGGAGAGAGAGAAAGAGAGAGAGAGAGAGAGAGAGAGAGAGAGAGAGAGAGAGAGAGAGAGAGAGAGAGAGAGAGAGAGCTTCGCAGCAAGGGAAGAAGAAGAAGAAGAAGAAAAAGAAGAGTATACACGGCTGCATACACACACACACACACCCTCTCACACACACACACACATATTTCGTCCTTTTCCCTCATTTCTGTCTCTGCGTCTCCGCGTTTTCCACACTCTCTCGCCGCCTTCTCGCTAGTCGCCAGCCTCCATTTTATCGGTTTTTGTGTTGCCGTGTGTGTGTGTGTTTCTATATATTATTACACTCTCACTTGCCGCCGTTTTTTGTTGCCACTGACACTTCCTCTGTGCCCTTTTCCGTCGTCCTTTCCGTACATTCCCTCTCTCTCTCTCCTCGATAGTATCTTCCTTCGGTTTTCCAAACAGAAGATGATACGGCAAGATCCGAAAGTGCTCTTCGCCTACGAGAACGTGAGCGTCGACTCGTTTCCGGTGGGCGTTCCGAGTTGCGAGGAGGTCGACTTCGCTGGCTTCGAGGACATCCACGCGTGAGTTCTGGCGTCGGCTCGGCGAGCCCTGAAGTGGGTTGTATTGCAGGAAGTGCAGTCTGCGCATCGACAAGGTCGCCGATCTGGAGATCCGTCTGCGTCGCGACGGACCTCCCGAGGACTCGTGGCTCGCCAAGGGGCTCATCCGAATCGTGCTCTGGAACAAGAACTTCCACATGGACGGCGCCTATCCGGCCACGTTCTGCAATGAGAAGCCGTTCCACCTGGTCGACCTGATGAGTCGGAAGGCGTTGAAGTCGGAGGTCGGCGACGAGATCTTCAACGTCGACGTCTCCATCAAGTTCGACAAATGGGAGAATCTGAAAGTGCTGAAATTGTTCCGTCTCGACCACAAGTACCTCGATTCGAATCTGAACCTGAACATCCAAGGGCACGACTTCTACGTCCGCTCGAAGACCGTCTTCAAGGAGATTCCGGCTCTTCGCGAGTATCTGGAGCAGAACTTTGAGCCAGGAACGAAGAAGTACACGATCAGCGAGCTGCAGGGCGAGAAGAGCGTGCAGGCGTTCGAGACGATGCTCCAGGTCGCCTACCGTTGCAGCTTCATCACCACTCGTAAGGCGGATTCCAAGCGCCGTCCCACTCTAGACACCTGTTTTCAGTGAGGGAAGTGGGAGAAGTGCTCGCTCTGGCGTTCCGATTCGACTATCCGGAACTGAAGAGAAAGTGCGAGTACTACCTGATCAACGAGCCCGAGAGCGAGTGGTTCCAGAAGCTCGTCTTTGCCGATCTCTACGATCTTTCGATTCTAAGAGTGAGTCCTCGCAGCTCCGATCTTTCCCAGTGCCCCCCCCCCCCCCTTCCAGCGTCACGTCCTCGAGCACACCGTCGGTCTCGGAGAAGTCGTGAAGGATCTGCATCTGCACCGTTTTCTGTCCACCGACACTCTCCGTGCCGTCATGAGCAAGGCGATCGAGATGAAGAACCTGAAGATGTTCGGCTCGCCGGCCCCGACCGGCTGGAAGACTCCTTGCCTCGCGAACATCACCGAGAACCGCTGGGAGCGGCTGAAGAGAGTTCCCTTGCCGGCTGTCGAGGTTCGCGAAGGAGACGTCACGGGCGCCGTCGAGAAGTTCGAGGCGTCGTTCATGCCGAAACACTTCGGCGTCGACCTGATCACTCCCGAGTTCACATTCGTGGATCAGTGTTTGAAGTGAGGAAACGAAGGGTTCGAAGGTTTCCATCAATCTCGTTTCAGCCTGTTCAACTACACAATCCAACTGGGACCCGACCACCGTCTTCTGTACAGACTCGACTGGAACAACATGCAGCCCGAGAACTTTGTCTGGTCCGTCGACGCGAACGTCTTCGTCCGAATGCAATACCTCGGCAATCAACTGTGGGAGAGCACCGAGAAAGTCCGCTTCGACCACGACCACCAGTCGATCTTCGTCGACGGACTCCACATTCAGAAGGTGTTCCCAGAAGGCGTCGCACATCTTCTCGATGGCCTCGGCACCCATCCGACGTTCCCGCAAGTCGAGATTCTCGTCGTCGTCGACAAGATCAGAGGCCTAGAATTGCACTCGGAGGAGAAGGAAGGCGTCGAGGAAATGGACGACGAGTGGATTCTGCAGCCGGCCAGAAACTCGCCGATCGTCTGCTGCGGCAAGTATCTGTACGTGGACAAGGAGGTAAGCAAGCGCGCTCCACTGCACTCTTCCATTCTCGCACGTCTTCAGGTCCTCCGTTCGAAATCCAGCGTTTTCTCGAAGATCTTCGAACAGAAGTACGAGCCGATCACCATTCCTCTAGCTCACGAGAAGTTTGACGTCTTCGCCTCCTTCCTCGACATTCTCCACAATGAAGACGTCCACCTCAACTACCAGAACGTCTTCTTGCTCGCCGAGTTCGCCCGTTGCTTCGGAGTGGAAGACGTGCTGAACGGCGCCGTCGAGTGGCTCATCGAGGAGCCCGGAATGAGCAAGATGCAGAAACTGGAGCAATCCGAGCAGTGGGGAATACCAGAGCTCCAGGCAAGAGGGAACTCGGAACATTCCCGAATCAATAGATGTTTCCAGAAACACGTCCTCGACAGCATCATCGACATGGACGAATGGTTCCAGATGGTGGCGGAGCCGGTGCCGCTGAGCCGTCGGATGCTCCAGATGCTGCTCGACCGTCTGGGGATGTTCCAGATGCCGTGCGACGAAAAAGACTTTGATTAGACACCGCTTACTGTACCTATTTGCCACCGCTATGTAGACTCTGTGTAGATCAAAAAACCAAATGTTTCTTTCTCAAACTCACATCGCTTTTCTCCCTGAATTCTTTCTTCTGTTCCCTAGATCTGACTTTCCATCCATCCCAAAATTTCATTCTTCTCAGGAACCGTTCTTTTTGTTGTCTTCTTTCTAACATTCGCACCCCAATTGTAACAAATTGCGTTCATTCATCCGAATAAACTACTCAACTAATGGAGAAACGCGAGGCTGTTGTGAGATGAGAAGAGAACCGAGGACAGTGCGCTAAAAAGGGTGTTTGGGTATCTTTCGCACGTGCCGCGGGTCGTCTATTCCAAAAAAGAACATTCGATGTGCTTCTGGAGACGTCAGACGCCTTCAGGTGAAACCGGACCCTCACAGCTTTTCGAGGGACTTGATCTCACCGCTTCGAAATGGTCGCTGAAAACGCGCTCCATTGAACAAGTCCTTTTTCGTCGCGCCACCGAATTTCGAATATCGAATTAATGGGTCCGGACTCCGGACGCCAATAAACGAAAAGTTACGTTTTTCTCAATTTCTTTCTTCAAATTGCATCTGTTTCATTTCGTCTCCGAAATGAAAAGTTTTAAAAGTATTCTCTCTCGTTGTGTCTTCTAAATATTGCGGCGGCGACCTGATAAGAATCTGTCTAACGTTGTTTTTCTCTTGTCGCCGCGAATTTATCGATTTCCAGTGATAACCGTTTTTCTTTTCATTCCTCGTGGTCTTCAGACGCAAAAATGAGGCCGCGAGCATCGTTGACACGACAAGAATCACCGGGAAATGCGATAGAAGCAGTAGGAAAGAAGAGAAGAGGACGAAAGAAAAAGGAGGAGACGAAGACGAGCGACGAGCCGGCGTCCGAAGAGCAGCTCGTGGGGACGTCGACACGAATGGAGCGTTTGCTTCTTCGAAAACAGACCGCCCAAACCGCCGAGCCTCGGTAAGGAGAGCTTCTTCGTAAAGCCACACAAAAAATAGTAGCATTTCAGACAAAAGAGAAGGAGAAAACGTTTCACAGAAAACGAAATGAAAGAAATGTGGCTGTTTGTGGTTGAAAAGATTCGGGATCGCGCCACGGCCAAGATAATCCGGCCGAAGATCGTATGGTCGACGCTGTGGGAGGAGTTCATTCCGTTCGCCCGTTCGACGAGAGACAAAGCCAGTCTGAATGTCTGGTGAGTGAGATATTCAGAAAGAACGGAGAAGAGAACAACTTGGTTGCAGCTTCCAACGGCTCAAAAAAGGACTTCATAAGTCGACGTTCGATTTGCAGACGCGGACGAATCTATACTATGCTCTTCAGATGCCTATAGAAGACAATGAGTTCCTCGAAGAGTAAGCCCTGTTCTTTTCCCGAACCTCTCTTCAGAAATGCAGTTTTCAGGATCAGATCAGTCGCTGAAGTCGTGCTCGACAAGTCGAACAGGATCATCGCCTACCGAAAAAAGCGACGTACCGGCTCACTGCTCAGCCTCGACGAGGACTACTGGGACGAAGTTTGGGACGAGGAGGAGATATCGCGACGGCAGAACGAAGAGCAACAGGACGATGGTGAAGAGGTAGAAGAAGACGGCGACGAAACTGACGAGATGCTCGACGGATCGCCCTGAACCCCATGATTCCCCACTGTTTTAACTAGTTGTATCCTTCCTTTGTGCTATTGTCTCCATGTTTGAAATTAACCGATCAATTTTGTTTAAATTTAAAGTATAATCAATATTTACTTGCTTCGAAAGAATCAAATAATACTCTGTGATTCCGATTTCTGTTCAAAGTTGTGTTTCCTTCGTTTCCCCCGAAACCAAGAATCCCGCCACATTATGCCAAAGAGGCATTCTTGCCGGTATAAAAGGGGCGCCTCTGTGTGGCAGTTCCTCCATCGGAACCGTGTCTTCTCCGAAATGAACGTGCTCGCCGTGCTCCTCTTCGTCCTGCTCGCCGTCTCGACGGTGCTCGCCCGTGGAAGACGCTGTCGTTCGAGCAAGCAGTGCGACTTCGAGTCGGTCTGCGACGACGGATACTGCTTCACCATCGACGAGATGTTCGACAAGTACGGAATGAACAACTGATCCCTTGTCCTCCCAATAAACTCATTCATTCAAACATCTCGCTTGTTGTTGCAAACGCGCTCAAATGAGTGTCTCGTTCATCCGTTCTGAAAATTTATTAGTTGAACGCATTCAAATTGAATTCAACTTATCAACTGTTCGAATGATAGTTTCTCACATTGAAGCAATCTAAGTCACTACTACAATTAAAACTGACTGATTGGATGCAACTAGACTCTTAAAAGTGGGAAATGTGTGTCAAATCAATGATATTAATACTGTGTTAAAACGGGAGCGGAAACCGG
This sequence comes from Caenorhabditis afra, assembly GCA_963570955.1. Lineage (NCBI taxonomy): Eukaryota > Metazoa > Nematoda > Chromadorea > Rhabditida > Rhabditidae > Caenorhabditis > Caenorhabditis afra. Next base: position 8,242,662 of record OY751536.1, on the reverse strand, counting down.
CGAAAAGAAGGAAGAAAAAGCGAATCTCGGGAAGAAGAGAGATCGAGAAAAAAAACAGGGAAAGAGAGCGAAAGAGAAGGAATTATAGAGTGGAAAGAAGAAAAAAAACACTGAGAAAATTTCACAGTCCCATCATTGCCAGCGTGGATTCGAGAATCAGACGGACGCGGTCCATCGGAATGTACTGAAAGAAAACGACATTTGTTGGAGGAGACTTGATCTCGTGTCACCTTTTCTTCGTCGCGCTCCTGGTTCTGAATTGCCACGTTAATGCGATTCTGGACGTCTCTGAGAGCGGGCGAGTCGATTCCGTCGACGTACGTCTTCAGATGCTCCAGGCACGTCTTCTGACTCGCCGTCGGTTCTAAAGGAGCCGCAGCTTCCGGCACAAGACAGACTCCGTTGATCTTCGTCGAATAGAGTTGTCTCAGGAATTGGCCCACTTGTTCTTCGGCTTCTTCGTGCAGATTTGCCACGACTTCTGCGACGGCGCTCGGAACGGAGTCTTCGCGATACTCTCCATTTGTGTGCACGTCTTCTGAATGATCTTCGCTTCTCTCCAACTCGATTTCCTCGTCCGTCTCCTCGTTTCTTCCCGCTTTCCGCTTCCTTCCGCACGGAAGTCGTCGCTTGCGGAACGTCTCCAAGACGAGCCCATTCGAGTTTCCGACATACTTCTGTATTCGTTTCGCCTCGTCCAACTCGATTTCCGCGTTCTGACGTAGCCTGAAATTGGGTCGCAATTGAGCAGAAATCACAAAAAAACGCACGTCTCCACATGATCGTCGTCCAATGGAATCGAAAGCGCGAAGTGAAGTTTGACGACGCCTATCTCGTCGATTTGTTCGAATTCGCGAGGTGTCGGAAAGTGAGCAACGCTGAATCTGAAAAGAGGCAAAACTGCTCTATTGCAAAGCACTTGGCGATTTACCGCTTCCTGAGGCTTGTGTCGGTGCGAGTGGTGACCTCTTCTTCTTTGAATTTGCGCCAAATCTCCAATCCACGTGGCTTCACTCTTCCGATTTCGACGTCGCCGGTCAGCGGATTGTGGATCTGGCGGAGCAGAAAAAGCCACATTGCGGCCTCTTCGTCTCGCAGAAACGGGTTCATTTTGAGCGCTCGCGCGCCTGCAAACAAACTCTTTGGAAGGGGGGGGGGGGGGGGGGGACAGTAGAAAAAGTAGTGATAGACTCGGAAAACTGAAGAAACGGACTACACTTGCTGAGTGCTGGACCGAAAATCGGCCTGAATGGGTTCGGATTTCTCCGTGTTTCGAAAGAGAGACGGGTGGCAGGAAGAGGTGCCATGGGGGTCGCGTGATGGACTAGTTGTCTCCACCTCGTCCCTTGCCGCTTTTCCTCTTCCACGCACGCGGCCAACGAATTCTAAACATTGGAATATAACAAACAAAAAAAATAATTCATAACAATTCTAATCGAAACAAGAAGTAAACTAATACAAAAAAAGATACAGAGAAACAATGCACCCACAGGCAGTAAATATTTAATTAAGTCTTCATTTTCGTTATTTTTTGGAGGATCGATTCAAGAAGCTCGCGAACGTCTTTCGTCTCATTTGGATCCTTTCCATAGCTTAATATTTTTCCTTCCTCGTCCACTTCCACATTAAATGTTTCTCCAACTCTGAAAAAAATTACTCAACTTTATGTTTCCCAGACCAGAAGTACTTTTTCAAGAAATGCGGATTCACCGGCGTATTGAGATGCTGATACAGTTCTAGCTTGATCTCGTCGTCAAGATTCGCGTTGTGAAGATTCGGAAGCAAAAGTTTCAGGAAACTAAAATCATGGTTTTTGTGATGTGCGTTCAATTTTAACTCACGTGTCCGGATCCAGGGCAAGCTCCTTGTCCAGATTCGAACGAAGTCCTTTGAGCAAATTCATCCAGATGTCCGACTCTTCGTGGACGTCCTTCGAGCTCTCTAGAGATTTGATTCTCACTTTCTTCTCTGGCGGCGGCTCGTCGGCGTCTATATCGATCACATCCACTGATTTCACGTTGTTCTCCGTCGTGCTGGGCCGTTTCTCCCTCTTTCTGTACGTGTGAATGCATCCATTTGGCGCCATTTCGATGATCGCCTCTTCCTTCAGTTCCTTCAAATACTGCGCGTTCACCGGAATTTGCAGCCCATAGTAGAGAGCGACCTTCGTCTGCTTCTCCAAGCGTGCTCGATGCAAATTGGGAATCATTCGATTCGTGAAGTGGGTGAAGTACTCCATGGGCGGTTTCAACGCCGTTCCATCGGCTCCGACGAAGCACTCCCAGACTTGCGGATCGTTACATATTTCGTAGTTCTTTCTGATTATGTGGGTTCTCGCGTCGCGGATCCGTCCGTACATGTACACCCACATCCGTAGCTCCTCTTCTTCAGTAAACGCCGGCCTCGACGACTGACTCGTCGTCCACTGATCAGTCGTCTTGGTCGCACTGATTGGTCTGCTCAGTGCGATACCGCCGTCTTTTTTCGCGAAACATGCCGTTATAACTCCATTCTCGTCCAATGTTACGACAGCAATTTTTCGCAGTCTGAAAACCAATCGTGTATTCTAGAATACCGTTCATGCTTACTTTTCTAGAAAACTCTTCTCAACAGGAATTTCGAGGGCAAAGTACAGTGTCAGAACGCTGTGAAAGTCAAGCGGAGCCATGTGCAAGTTGGGGGCCAGGAATGTGAGGAAACGATGCATAAGGTTGGCGGCGGTGGTGGGCACGTTGTGACTGGCAATGAACTCTTCCCAGACAGCTGTCGCGCCAAGTCGCACCCTGCCGACAGTCAGCTTGCCCGTTCTATCATCGTGTACTTTTTTCAGCAAGAATATCCAAAGATCCTTATCCTGACAACCGATTTTCTTATTGCGGGTCTCTTCTCTTCCTCCGCCGCCTAGCTCAAATCCTCCTTCTCCGTACTGATTTACGAAAATGATACGACCCATTTTGTCGAGTCTCAGGACGACTTCTGTGCGGATATTGTTCAGAAATTCTTTGTCGATTGGAATTCGCAGTGCGTAGTAGAATTCGAGGATCGCTTCGCCAGGCATTCTCGCCTTATGGAGGTTTGGAACCATCACCATTTCGAAGCTGAAACGAAAAAAAACTGCACACATGTCTGACTTCCTAATTTTTTCTGTACTGCTTCTTCAATAAACCCATTGGTCTCGCCGATTTGAACACTTTCTTGAATGCAAGCCACGTGTCAAGATTTTCCACATCGATTCGTCCTACTTGGACTTTCTGGGTCGCCGGATCCCGAATTCTTCCGTATATAAACGACCAGATGGCGTCCTCCTCCAGCATAGAAACGTTTGCCGTCAAGAGGTAGGACTCCGTGTACGTTTTCCATCCTTCTGGTCCAAAGGAACGCACGCTCAGACTTCTTTTTTTTCGATCGACTCGTTCGCTCATCTTCAACCAGGCAAGCTTCGTTCGGATACAGGGTTTTTTTCAGCCGGATATCTGAATTTGCAAAATCGACGGATAGTTTTTTGGGAAGAAAACAGTTTTCGATAGTGATTTTTCAGCTTTCAAGCGAGAAAACTTGTCTTGAAACGCTTGAAATCACTCAAAAATTTGGAAAAAAAAAACCAAAAAAATTCAAGGAAGTCGCTACAGTACCCACTTTTCATGGCGAGACCAAGACTGTAAGCAGAGTCATGTTCCTTTAAATTTGCAATAGAGCATGATTGCAACTGGGCTCGTTTTTCGAGATTTCTTTCGCGATTGCGGATATTTTTGCTCAAGTGTGTGTTGGAAAGCAATTTGATGAATTTCAAACTTTACATTCAACGGGTGAGTAAGTGCCATATAATAACATTGACAATAGAAATGGAATATTAGTCGAACCGGATCGGGGGAAATCTTTGGAAATGGATTGGTGGCGAGATCTCTAGGACGAAGGCTCATGATTGATCGAGGAGAGCGGCACGTCGAGGAACTGCGCCAGAGCGTGAATCTTAGCACGCACCATGCCGATCTCGGCGGTCTTGTTGGCCTTGATAGCGAGCAGCATCGATCGGGCGACCAGGGTGCACGCGATCACACCCTCTTCCATTACGAGAATCCACTCCTTCAGGTCGCCCGCTGAAACTTGTAATAGAAGAGTGGTGGCGGTACGGTGTACTAACAACGTCTCTCGAGAGCCTGCCAGATACTGGCGATGAGCGCTGCGTTGACGTTCGGCGAGACCTTTTTCTGTCCGGCGCCGACGTAGGCAAGCAGGAGTCCTTCCTTGTTGAAGAGCCATGATCCGTCGCATCCGCTCGTGTTCACTTGTCCGAGCACCTCGACGACAGCTTTGTTTTTCAGCATCTGTAAGGGACAGAGAGATAGGGAGAAGAAGGAAGGGAATTGGAAATAAAGTGGACTATCGGGACCGATATGAAACAGAAATCGGAAGCAATCAGGACCAGATGAATGTTCATTGAATGTATGAAAGTGACAAGAGATCTCCGTAATATATTAGAGTTAGTTCATGATCATTCAGTCCATCGGTGCATACAGTCGGACGCCGCGCACACGTAGTACAGTCGCATCTCTTCTTCGGCCTTCTTCGTTTGAGCCTGGAAGAAGACGGCTTTCTTCTTTCCGCACTTCGGACACATGTGTGCGTTCGTCTTCGGAAGCGTCGGATCGTTGATGATGTCGCCGACGATCTGAGTCAGTTCGCTGGAAAAAAAGAAGAGACATGAATGAGGTGGAAGGCGGTACTGACTCGATCTCATGGACGAGCTTGTTCACGTAGATGCACGGATTGGTGGCCACACTGCGGAACTCGCAGTTTCTGCACGAGTACATCAGGACTCTCTGCTCCTTGTCCTCTCGCGGGTACAGCATGTTATTGCTGAAAATGGCGAGTTCTCAGACGCCCAATGCGATTCTCAGACGCTTCTAACCATTCCGGACAAAATTTGATTCCGACGAATCCGGGTCCTTGCACCTTTTCGTGGTGCTGCTTCTGAGGCGGCGTGTGGCTGCCGCCCAAGTCGTAGTCGTCCTGCATATCGCTGAATTTATACTCTTGACTCATTTTCTTCTGAAAAATACGGTGTTGTCGAGTAATCAACATTAGAAATGCGATAAAAGTATGAATATGGAGATTGAACCAATGGAAAGAAAGACATGAAATTGAAAAAAATAAAACCATTTTTATTTACACACCATTAAAATGTAGCTTTCAGGTCAGGAAGAGGTCCGTTCTAACATTTTATATACATATAAAAAAGGGAATGCGATAGGGGTGTCGATCAGCTAGCCATTGGGTGGAAACTAAGAAAAGAGTTTTACGGAGGCAGTTAATAGAAGGGACAGGGTGAAAAGCGACAGAAGAGAGCGGAGATAAAGCGCGAATAGGTGGAAGTTCCGAGGAGAAAGCGAAACCAGAAATTATTCGTCCCAGTTGACCCATCCTTCCTCCTTTCCTTCTGGTTTCGGAGTCAGTGGTCCCTTACCCTCGTCCTCATCGTTCGACGGAATCTCCTACAACTTTCCAATACTTTTAAATTGCCGTCTCAGATCACCAATTACCTCCACATTCTTCTCACTGCACACACTCCATTCCGATTGAGACGGGCTCGTTGGCTCCTCGACGACGACAGCAGAAGATTCCGACGAAGGTGACGACTTCTTCGATGAGACTTCCGATGATCCGCCGCGTTTCGATTTTTTCGGTGATTTTGTTTCGACGTTCAGAGCTTCGGCAAGTGTCGATTTGTTCATTTCCTCTTCCATCTCGGCCACTTCGATGGCGTAGAAGTACCGTTTCCAGAAGGTCTCGTGATCCAGCTGAGCCGGAACAAGATTCGCGAACACTTGGCGAAGGGAGGGGTTGTTCGAGAGCAGCATAGTGATTTCGCCATCGTACTCGTCTAAGTTGAAGCGAGAGAACCATCTCTTGTAGAATTCCGAGTTGCCAGGCTCCGAAAGATACGTCAACTCGTTGTTCTGGATCTCTTGGAGTCGGAGTTTCGAGAGACTCGTCTGACGGTCTTTTTTCGGCTTGATCACTTCTGTAAACTCGTCCTCTCCTTGCGTTGTCTCTTCCATTGCCAGATTCTTTACGGTGTCCGTCACCGAATCGACGATTTTGCTCATCCAGCCGAAGCTCAACGAGCTTTCCATCTTCGGAGCCTCCTCTTTCTTCTCCAGGACGTCTTCATCTCCAGGAATCCGCTTCTCCTCTTCCGTGGGCGTCACCAGCTTCTCCAGAATCTGAGCCTGTTGCTTCATCGCGTTTGCCGCTGTCCCGAAGCCCTCCTTTGCAGCCGAGGCTAAGTCATTGACTTCAGCCGTCACAGCTTCACTCAAATCATTCAAATCCTTTTTGACAAGGTCCAAAGTCGTCATCGTCTGAATTTATGCATTTCTGATTTGTCTCTACGTGTTTCAAAATACCTTCTCCTTTGCGGAGCTCAGAAACGAGGCTCCCCATGAGGACCCTTGGTTCAGCCACGAACTGGCCACTCCGAATCCTCCGAAACCAGCCGAAGCGGTTTCATCAATCGACTTTTCCTCGGCTTTCGGTTCGATATCTTCGCTTTTTGGGTCTGTCATCCTGCAAAATGAATGTGTGTTTGGGACGAGGCGAGCCGAAAATCTAATTCGAGCGGAGAGGATCGAACGCGAATGGAAAACAAGAGTGGGAGATGCGAGTGAATAACAGAAAGAGACGACTATAAATGCGAAAGAGCGACTGCGAGAGGGCGAGAAGAGTCATGTGTGCGGTATGCAGTGGGGCGCGTTTGCAGCCTCGTCTCTCACATGAGCGGTTGCCGCTTTCGGAATGAAAATGAGGGAAAAGCCACGAGATTTGTAGGAGGAATGCAATTCTCGATGTAACCACCCATCTCGAATGTAAAATGACGATACTTCCGAAAGGAAACAAAGAGAGACTGAAACTGTGAAATTACACTGAAGTTACAACAATTCGAAATGGCGACCGACAAAGAGTTTTGTTATCTTTCGAAGCGATCTGAAACTGTGACGAAGCGAAAGAAAAGACCTCTTTAGAGGATGAAAACCGAAAAACGAAAAGATGGCCATCTGGCGACAGGAGAACAATGCGCAAGACGTGGCTTTCGAGAATTTTGAAAGAGAGCGGTCGAAACCAAGTGTTTCAATTGAAAAACACTTCAAAAATCCTGAAAATCCTTTGCAAATTAGGAAAAGTCCGAGTGAATTCGAGAAATCCAGCGCCACGGCGTGTAAAAGCGTACCTCGGTGGGCGCACGCCAGGCCACGGCCATGGGCGCCGGCTAGGCCACCGCCAATTTGGTGGTTTTTGAGGTTTTTCTCGAGAAATAGGACGAAATTCGAAAATTCCTCTTCCAAAGTTGTTCGAAATTTTTTTCTGCATCTTTTAAAAAAAAAGAGCGCAGAATAGTATCGTGTCTGCGCAAAAACAAATGGTTTGGCGAGTTTTTCAGATTTGGTGTTCACGGTCGGGGGCCGCGGCGGCAGCCAATCACCGTCGTGGCTCCGCCCACCCAAAACTTTGACCGTCAATAACTTTTTTTTAAGGTCGAAATTCAAAAATTCCTCTTCCAAAGTTGTTCTAAATTATTTTCTGCATCTTTTTAAAAAAAGAGCGCAGAAAAATATTGCGTCTGCGCAAAAACAAATGGTTTGGCGAGTTTCCCAATAGTTCGGTTTCTAGGCCAGCGCCGAAACTACGCGTACCGTGTGCCTAAAATTGGATTCTGCTATTTTTTCGATTAATAAGCAACTTATTGAACCACATTCTGATAAGAAATTTTTTGAAAATCTGTGCAAAATTTTATGAAATGTGCAGAAAAACCGTGCGGCACCTTTGCAATTTTTCCTCATTGGCTGGCTCCGCCCACTGGCCGAACTTCCCAAATTTTCCGTGCGCGCGTACACTTTTACACGCCGTGAGCGCGAAAAAATTATTTCGATAAAAAACAATCATTCGTTAACTCGGAGCATCGTTATTGTTTTTTGCGCGGTTGTTTAAAAAAGGTTTTCGGATGGTCCATGTTTCGCTGTACCCTGCGATCCAAGAATACAGGGATATTTGCACAAAAACTAGTAGTCACCGACTACATCGAAACGAATTGACCTCGAAAATGTCGTTTTTTAGCGTGCAAGAGAGCAGAGACTTCCAGATTTTCCCGTGGCTACAACTCGAGCGCCTCTCGCCAGAAAACGCTCTCTTCTTCAGTAAACTTCCATGTTTCAGAGGCGGCCCCCGACGGAGCAGTGTATCCAAATATTTGTGCCGATTTGTCGTTCTGTAGGTTGGGGAGAGTGCGCGCGCGCACGGGCTCTCCGCCCCGAAGAAACGGCAAGTTCCTCCCCGCCAACCCGACATTTCCGTTTTGCAACAGTCGCCCCGCTCTCTTCTTCGTCTTCTTCTTCTAGGTTCTCCTCAAATGAAAATGTGCTCCAATGGCACTTTCTGGCAAAAACGATTGGACCTGAATCTGAAAATCCAGCAGTTCGGTGATTTTCCGTCCTTGCCCCAGTAGAAAAGTGACGAATCTCGCCCCAAAAAGACGCAATTTCCGAGTGTGCTCCGTTGCTCTTTTGCTCGCCGAGCTGTTTCGTATCCATTTGTCTCGACTACAGACCACACGTTTCGTTTGCGTGCTTCGTGTGCTCACGCGTGCGCGCATCTCCATGGCGGCCGCCCGTCTCATCTTTTTATGGCTTTGTGCCCGTGTGCCCGACCCGAAATGACTTCATTTCGCCGCGAGAGTCCTAGTGACCGAGATCCGGTGCCAAGTGGCTCGACATCGCGAGCATCCAAACACGTCGTTGTTCGTTCTTTTCTTGTGTCAACGTGAAATGTGGCGAACGCGTGTTTACCAACACGCGTGTACTCGAGTACTTCTCTCGTCTCTGTGTTATCACCTTATTTGCCATCGTTTCTTCTCTTTTCTACGTGTGCCATCTGCATGGTGAGTCAGTCGGCACTTTCAGTTTCCTTTGATTCCTTCTGCGAACAAACTGCGCTCCACCGCACTTCTGTCTCTTTCTCTGCGTCTCTTCTGTCTTCCACACTTTCTCGTGACTTGTCTGGATGTTCAGTGAAAGTGCTTCCCTCAAGGTCTTCTCATCCCGTTTCATCTTTCAGAATGACGACCACCGAGACGAAACGAACGTCGTCGCACTTCCGAATCCTGCACAAACTGCCGTTCCGACTCACTTTCAGCGAGAAGAAGAGCCCTCTTGTGATCAGTGATCTCGCGAGAGAACGAAGGGAAAACGAGTGAGTCTCTTATCGCCTCGAAATTTGCAATTCTTATCAGTTTCGCAACGCTTTTGTTAGCTAGACTAAACTATGCGAAATAAAACGGATAACGCCGGAAAGCGGGGGGAAGAGTCGGATTCTAGGCCATGAACTTCTGAGAATAGTTTGAGATGGTGGCCTAGAATCTGTAAAAGCGTAGTTGCTCTTCCACGTCCCGAGGTACAGGGGAAAAGATGAAAGAATCACCAGAAATGATGACAGACAGTGAGTGGCTTACTCATTGTTTATCCTCCCATACAAACTACGATCGGTCAGGACGGCCTTCCGATCGTCTCATCTCGGGCTCGTTTCGCGCGTGAACCCGAGCACAGAGCACACGTCAGTTTCGCATGCACCGCCCTTCTTCGTCCGTTTCCGTGTCCGCTTCTTCTAGTACATCTGCGATAAGAAGGAGCACTCCTCGCTCTCCCATTCTTGCTCGCCTCTCATGTCCCGAAGCGCCGACTCTCTGTGTCTCGACGAGTACCTCAGCAGGTTCTATCGATATCAGATGCTTGTCCTTTTCAATTGCAACGTTCTCTTCCGATTTCAGTGAGCTGAAGAAACGAACGCACATTCTGGAATGCGCGTGGAATCAGGAACACGACGAAGAGGAGGAAGACGAGGAGCAGAAGACGTTGGAGGCCGGAGACGTGGCGGGTGAAGAGGAGAAGACGTCGAACCACGACATCTACGGAGACATCGGCAACCGATCGCCCAACGAGTTCGAGAAGGTTCGCGTCTGAAATGGGGTCTGGAAATAGACGAAAGTCTCAGATCGGAAGATTCACGACTCTCTCGGTGTACATCGCGTGGTTCGCTCTCTTCGTGTTCGCACACATCCGAGAATACGTGACTCGATTCGGCTTCGTGAAGGATCTGTCGAGCAAGGAAAGTCCGAAGCTGAAGGTACGTTTGCTTCCTGCCGCTTCCGGCCACACTCTAGTACTCCGTCTCTGCTACTCTTATCAGTAATCACCTCATCATTCGATCTCCGCCGTTTTTCCAGGACTTTGTGCCATTGTTCAGCGACTTCGAGGCGTTTTATCAACGAAACTGCTACATTAAAGTACGCGACGTCTTCGAGAGACCCATCTGCAGCGTGCCGGGAGCCACCGTCGACCTCGTCGACCGCGTTTCGCACGACGGAAACTGGACGTACGAGTACCCGGGCACCCGGACCAACGTCATCAATGTCGGCTCCTACAACTACCTCGGATTCGCGCAGGCACAGGGTCCGTGTGCCGATCAGGCGGCCCAAAGTGTCGATCTCGAAGGCATCTCGTGCTGCACGACGGTCCACGAGAGAGGAAGAAGCGTCTCGCAGGCGAAGCTCGAGAAGCTCGTCGCCGAGTTTCTGGGAGTCGAGGACGCGATCTGCTTCAGCATGGGATTCGCGACCAACTCGATGAACGCGCCGTGTCTCGTGGACAAGCACTCGCTGATCATCTCCGATCAGTACAACCACGCGTCTCTGATCCTCGGATGCCGACTCTCGGGCGCTTCCACCAAGGTGTTCAAGCACAACGACATGGATTCTCTGGAACGTCTTCTCCGAGACTCGATCGCCTACGGAAACCCGAAAACACATCGTCCGTACAAGAAGATTCTGATCATCGTCGAGGGCATCTACTCGATGGAAGGATCCATCTGCAACCTCCCGGGCATCATTGCTCTCAAGAAAAAGTACCAGGCCTACCTCTACCTCGACGAAGCGCACTCGATTGGAGCGATGGGAAAGACCGGAAAGGGAGTCGTCGAATACTGGGGATGCGATCCGAAAGACGTCGACATCCTCATGGGCACCTTCACCAAGTCGTTCGGAGCCGCCGGCGGCTACATCGCTGGCTCGAAGCGAACGGTTGACCATCTGAGAGTGGCCAGTCCCACCGGATACTACTCCTCGCCGATGTCGCCTCCGATCGCCCAGCAGATCTTCACCTCGATGTCGATCATCATGGGAAGAGACGGAACGACGGACGGAGCGAGCAGGATCGAGCGGCTCGCCCGCAACTCGCACTACTTCCGACTGCGCCTCAAGCAGATGGGCTTCATCGTGTACGGAAGCAACGACTCGCCGGTCGTTCCGATGCTCATCTACTTCCCGACGATGTGCGGCTTCTACGGCAGAGAGATGCTCGCCCGGAAGATCGGATGCGTCGTCGTCTCGTTCCCCGCCACCCACATGACGGAGGGCCGTGTCCGATTCTGCATCTCGGCGGCGCACACGAAGGAACAACTGGACGAGGTGGGCGATTCAGAAGACGTTGCCAAAAGCTGAAGACGTTGTTTACAGGTGCTGGAGGCGGTCGACGAGCTCGGATCGCTGAGTCGGAGCAAGTTCTCGCGCCGCGCTCATTTGTACAAAGATCAGAAGATCGAGTGGTGAAGGGGCACGTCTTCATTCTTCTAGAGACTTTCAACGATCAATTCTACTCTCAAACGGGCATTTCATCTCTTGTTTTCATTGTTTAGATATCGATTTATTGACGCGAATAAAGTGTGTTTTTTCTCTTATTTCTTGGAGCACTTCTGTTTTCGGAAGAGAGAGAGAGGGACGCAGACACGGAAAGGACAGAGATTATCGATCGGTGAACAGATAACAAGACTCACTTCTCGCCTCATTGTGGCCGTCGGAATGGCGAACAAGACTGTTTTCCGCTTATTCTCGTCGATGGCTGCACAACAACTCGGTTAGTCGTTTCTCTTTTCTCTTCCACTTCCGTTTCTTTCAGTCCGAACTCGCCAAGATGGGCCCGTTTTTCTCATCGGAATCAATCGGGCTCAGAAGAAGAACTGTGTGAACCACGCGACGGCTCTCGAGCTCATCGCCGCTTTCGAGCGTTTCAATGCGGATGATTCGATGAAAACGGCGGTTTTGTACGGGGAAGGAGGCACTTTTTGTGCCGGATACGATTTGCAATCGGTGTCGAAGGCCGAGCATCAGATGGTGGACGACGACTTCTTTGACAAGTACAGATACATGGTAGGGATCGGTTGGTGGAAAGAAAGAAGACGTCAGATATTGCAGGGTCCATCGATAATGAAGATCAAGAAGCCGTTGATCGCGGCGATCGAGGGGTACGCCGTGGCCGGAGGACTCGAACTGTCGCTGATGGCCGACCTGAGAGTCGCCTCGAAATCCGCGAAGCTCGGCGTCTTCTGCCGACGCGTCGGTGTGCCTCTAATCGATGGTGGAACTGTCAGACTGCCACGTGTTGTTGGGCTCGGCAGAGCTCTTGACATGATTCTGACGGGACGGGAAGTCGGTGCGGAAGAGGCCCTTCAATGGGGACTCGTCAATCGGATCGCCCAGGACGGAAAGGCTGTACAGGATTCCGTCGAACTCGCGAAACTCATAGCGAGCCATCCGGAAGCGTGTATGCTCGCGGATCGCGAATCGACGTATTACTCGTTGGATCACACGGAGGACGAGAGTTTCGCATTTGAGTTCCAGAGCACGAGTGTGCTCGCCGAGAGCATCAAAGGAGCACAAAAGTTCATGGAGGCACAAAAGAAGAAGAAGGAGAAGGAAACCTCGAAACTGTGAATAAAAAATTGAGCATGTATTCTGTGAAATTGATATTGGTTGTGTACCGGTATTCAGTGACTAATCGTAAGAATGAAAGAGAAAAGAGTCTACTCGAGAAATGGTTTGTAGTTTTCTTGCGTTCTCCATGTCGCGAAATGGTTCTCCCGCAAGAACTGGGCCGCTTCTGGAACATCTGGAAGACTCGCGAGCATCTGTCCGCTCTTGAACTGCTTCTTGATGAAGTGCACGGTGGCGAAGAAGGCGCCCGCAGCGTGCGGAGAGCGGCACACCGAGCTCGGCGAGTACGGATCGATGATTTGAAGTCGGACGTCCCCGAAAACTTGTTTCCGCTTCAAAGCGAGCCCTTTCTCGATGTAGATCGCTTCTTTTTGCGGATTGAAGTGCGAATAGTACTCGACGAACCGAATTATCAACTCGCTAATGGACATCTTGTTATGTGACTTCCAACCTGAAAGATAATTCTGGAATGAGAAAGAGGTTCACCGTTACCTAGTTCCGTAGGAGCTTGCTTGATGAACTCGGCCACTTGAGAAATAGGAATCTCGGAAGAGAAGAGGGAAGGGTGCGTCTTCGAGAGCACTGGAAGTACGGGCCACGGGGAAAGAGCCTGTTCGCTCTGCAGGAAGTGAACGACGAGAAGGAGCAAATGGTACGAGGAGAGCAGTCCGATTTTGCTGTTCCGAACTTCCAGCTTGTCGCAAACCGCCCGCAACCACAAAAACAACAGTGTGAATCGGGAATCACACTGAAAAACGGAAGGTTTCATGACATTCTGAAGATTTTCACCGATTTGTATGCCCTCATGAGGTGCGTATTCCTGATTGCGTGATAGTTTTCTTCAGGAAACTGTACATCAATCGACAATCCCGAAGCGTATCTCACAATGAGCAAAGGCACTTTCATGCGCGGAAGCTCGATTACTTTCTCGACAGGCTCGCCCAGTTTCTCGCTTTCCCGTGCCAAGAGACTTGCGAAAACCGACATGAAGTTTCTGGAATTATAAAAAAAGCACTTAAATGACAAAGGAAATTTTTACTGTTTGAAGCTGGGATTCTGATGGAAGTCTCGCAGAAATCGCCTTCGCTGCTCGTCCCGCCGCGGGAAGAAGACTAAATCGAAGTCTGACTGTTTGTTGACGATTTGGGTGACCATTGAGCCAACAGGCAGCAGCTCCGCCTCGTTTTTATTCAGGATCAGAGAGCTCAAATCTTTTATGAAGTTGGCGACTCGCGAATTCTGAATCAACACGACTTGCAGGGCTCTCGCTCGTATAATTACACTTTTGCACTGAATTCTGTGCGAATTGAGCTCGTCAGCCTGCTTGTTCATCAGTTCCAGTTTATCCGGATACTTGTTTTTGGTGGCTTCAACAAATGACAGGGCCGGAAGCGGTTTCAGGCCTGAAACTAATTATTTGTATCAGAATTTTAACGAAAAACTTACTTTCTTTTGACGATGAAGTTCGTGCAATGCATTCTGAAGCCAAATTGTGTGGAAACACCCGGCATAGACTCGTCGTTTGTAGTTTAAGCATCACATTCGGTTTGAAAAGTATTAAATTGCAAGGATTGTCCGAGAGGACTACACGGCCTCCCCGAGATGAAAAAACGAGAAGTGGGCGGAGCGAGCTCCATAGAGCGCGTTTGCATCGCCCTGTCGGCGTCGAACTTTGAAGGCGTCGCATGCCGAAATTATCGAATAGTTTGGAAAAATTAAAAGAGAAATCAATGATTTTGATTGAAACTTTATTCCGACGTTTCGCCCACTGGGCATCATCAGGGAAGGCAATTACCTGAAGACGACAAGATAAAATGGCAGATGAGAGAGAGCGTACAAAAGGAGCCAGATTGGAGGAAGAAAGGAAAAGAGAGAAGAGAGAAAGCAAAACGGGGAAGAGAAAGAATGCCAGGACGGACGGTGTGGGGCTAGATGTCCCGAGGAGGTGGGCGGTTGACCCCGGATGGTTTCTGCCTCGTGGGAAGGGACGGCGAGCGAGATGGTTGATGTCCGCGTGATCCAGGGTCGGTTGAGCTGCCAGTCCCATGGCATCGATCATGTCCGGGATCTCTTCCTTGTTGTTCAACGATGGTGAGTGGCGTCGGATCAAGATTCCCTCCAACATCCGTCTTCTTGATGTATTCAGCTCTCTCTCTCCAGGATTTCCAAGTTCAGGCTCAGCGGGTCTCCACTGTGTTTCGCAATCGAGTGCTTGGCCCATGTCGTGGTGCTGTAGGATGGTGTTCTTGCTCGGCCGCGCGGTTAAGGGGGTCAGTCATCGATAACTGTAGCAGGGCTCAAACAGTTTCCACCGCTTTTTTTTAAGCAGAGAGAGAGAGAGATAGGAAGTTATTATTACGACTGTAAGTAATTCCGCCATGTGAGCAGGGTGGTCCTCGACGGCTCCGATCAGCGCGGATGGGTTCGATTCTCAGCAAGAACCTGAATGCTTTCGGCGACGGCGCAGGGGTTCCGTCAGGGATAGTTCCGATGATGATATCGATCCGGATGTTTTTTTTAGACTTCAGAGACGGTCGTCCCGATGTTAATTCCATTTGGTTCATTCTCCAGCCTCCTCGTTTCTTCCTGTCTGCTGTCTCGTTCAAGTACTGGTTACTATAGCCGGGATTCGTGTTTCAAACGCTGGTGACTTTCGAGGAAGTACTGACTTTTAACGAATCTATCAACGAGTTAACTTTTAATCCAAATGAAAACGTACTGTTTTCAGTTTCTGAAAGTGAATCGCATCTTGTTCGAAACTCGGAAACCTTCTGAGCCCATTCTCGAAAGTCTCTACGTGCTAGTGGTGTTCAGGTATCTACTTTAGTGACTTCCATCGTAAGGGGGAAGATGATGCGAAGGATGACGGCGTCGGCGGAGAGAAGATGATCAGTTGTGGGCGGATAATGATGACAAATGACTCAAGAAGACGTGCGATGCAGTCTTTCAAAGTTCGAAGAGAAGGCGGATGGGAGGACAGTCAGGTGACGTGGCAGAGTTCGAAATGCGTGTCGTAAGATGGCTGAAAGGGCGGTGAGCAGTGATCATTCCGCGGTTGCATCATCTCATCCGTCGAAAACAATCTTCGAAAGACCCCCCTTTCCGTGTCTTCTTCTTCTTCTTCTTCTTCTTTTTCTCTGATGCAACCCCGTCCGAAAGGCCAATAATTCCCTCCCGATTCCCGCGCGCCAAACTTCGGTCTCTTCGAAAACAATTCCGTTTCGTTGAATTCCTCTCCTCAAACATCTTTCTCTTATCAAGTCTCCCTCTTCTCTTCGATTCTCTCGTCACACGTGAGAATCTGCAGTTAGTTTCTTGCCCACGTGTACAGATACGTCTGCTTTGAAATGGGCGGCGTCGATGGGTGTGTAGGCCACAAACCGGGCCTCCTCCCGGCGGGTACAAGGAACGACACGGGTATAAAAGGATACCGTGCCGGCTCTTCTGAACCTATTCGTCTGAGAGAGAGAAAACACAATGAAGTCGTACTCGAGTCAGAAGGCGTTGAAGACCGTCGTCGAGAACTTCCGGAAGCCGCGACAGCTGTTCATGTACCATCCGATCCAATTCGAGATCAACGGCACCTTCCCGGCCATCCGGACGACGCTCTTCTCGAAGAATCTGAACGGAACGACGTACTGGCTGGCCAACATGACCAACGACTTTGAAAGGTTCGCTTCCCTTTCACCCAAGATCACCGAAAGAAGATCTCTTCCTCGGGGAGAAACCAGTTCCTTCTTCTTCTTCTCTCCAATCAACGTCGCCTTCCAGAGACCGTCAGATTCTGACGCACGACGGAAAGTTCCGCGAGGACGACTTCCTCGCCGTCTTCGACGAGTTCTGCAAGAAGAACGGGCTCTTCGCCGGCTCCAAAACACCCTCCACTGTGGCCGAGAAGTGCTACACCAAGGCGGTGGGGAATGAAGAAGAGAACAGTGAAAGATAAGGGAGAGTTTGCAGATCGAAAAGTACATGAAGAAAAACAAGATCGAGGCGCGCGTCCAAAACAAATCTTCTCACTTTTACGCGATGAACGAGAGTCAAATGTTCAAGTACAGACACTACGAAGACGTCTCGCTGCCAGACGGCTACTCGATCGACGCGCCCGTCCCTTCAGAAGACGTCACGTCCATCGTCGGCTCTTCGCCGGCGACGTCCAACGCGAAGCTTGTCGAGTAGGGGGAGTCTGTCCCGTCCGTCACGAATCCGTCGTTTTCAGAGAGAAACTGCGTCGATTCCCGTCGCTTTGCGTTCGAAAAGGCGACGAGCTCGCCGGTTTCATCTCTTCTGAAACTCACGGAGCACTGGCTCATTTGCACGTCTTCGATGTGAGTCTTGACTGAAATTCCAGAATGAAAAGGGTTGTTGATTTCAGAGTCATCGCGGCAAGAATCTGGGCGAGAAGCTGGAGATTGGCGCCGCCAAAATGGCCATCGAGTGAGTTTGGGAAATGCTGACTGGAAGAACACAGAGAACCGCTTCAGAAGCGGCATCCGACCGTGCAAGTTCATCGACACGACGAACAGCTTCTTTCTGGCGAAGGCGAAAAAGTCGAAGATGATGGACGTCGTCGAGTCGTCGAACGGCACGCCGTTGGTCTTCGATCAGAACGTCTACTCGCCCGTCTCGAACTTTGCCATGCATCAGTAGTTGATCCTCCGATTCCACGTGTACATATCGACTTTCCCGCCCGATGAATTTTAAACTTGACACTATTTCGAGTGACGTGGAATATCCGCTGGCGATTTCCTTTGATTTTCTTGATCATTTCTATCGTTCACTTTGAAAAAGGCGATTAAAAAGGCGTTTTGAAACGGAAGACAAAATGGTGAGAGAAAAAGGAAAAGACGGTGTTGGTGACGAGATGACGTCTTCAGAAGAAGGCATTGAATGAAAAGGTCTTAATGAGCGCCGAGAAGGTGGAGAAATCGGTACATATTGACGTCACGCAGTGCGATGAGTCGCCCGCTTCCGAGAAGAAGGAGTCGGAGAAGAAGTCGGAGAAGACGTGCAATTGCATCAAATGGAGCACCCACATGCTCAAGACGGCCCGCATCGGCAAGATTACGCAGGAGTACCGCGAGCACAAGGACTTCAAGCCGAGCCTGAAGACGTCCGTCTCCGAGAAGATGGGCGACAAGAACAGGTGGGAGAGTCCGGGCGAGCGCACTTCCGACGGACCCTCTCTTCCAGATACAACCACATCTTGTGCGCCGATCAGAATCGAGTGGTGCTGAAAGAACGCGATGCGGCGAACGACTACATCCACGCCTCCTGGATGGAGATGCCCGATCAGGTGCAGTTCATCTCGACGCAGGGGCCGATCAAGAGCACGATCGTCGACTTCTGGCACATGATATTCACGGAGAAGTGTCCGGTCATTGTGATGTTGTGTCAGTACGTGGAGGAGGGGCAGGAGAAGTGCGAGAAGTACTTCTCCGAGCTGCAGGAGGAGAAGTACGGCGAGTACCGCGTCAAGATCGTCGAGAAGGCCGTCGAGACGTGGACGCCCGTCAAGTACACCGTTCTGCAGGTGCAGAAGAAGAACGGCTCCGCGAAGCATCTCGTCCACCACTACTGGTATCACGACTGGCACGATCAGGTCGCCCCGACAGACCCGGTTCCGATGGTGAAGCTGTACAAGGCGGCGATAAAGAAGGCGGCCGGAAAGCCGATCGTCGTGCACTGTTCGGCTGGAATCGGACGAACTTCGACGTTCGTCGGCATACATCTGGCGTTCGTGATGATCCGCGAGAACGCGACGATCGAGATGATCGACATTCTGAAAAAGTTGCGTCAGATGCGCCTCGGATCGATTCAGAGTCAACTGCAGTACGTCTTCCTGATCGTCTGCATCATTCAGCTGTTCATCGACGAGAAGATCGTGAAGAAGGACGAGCTGTTCGAGCAGCTTCAGAAGAAGTACGGAGACGTGACGAAGCGAGTGACGAATCAAATTGTGAAGCAGGAGCAGATGGAGAGGAAGCGCAAAGAGGAGAAAAAGAAGAAGGAAGCGGCTGCGGCGGCGGCGGCGGCGGATGCACCATCGAAGGGGACGAAGAAGACGGAAGAGTGGAAGGAGGTGCCGTCAAAGATGCCGAAGAAAGGGACGGATCCGTCGAAAGAGAAGGATCAGAAGAAGGAGGAAGGCGACGAGAAGACGAAGACGGAGAAAAAGAGCGAGAATGCCAAAGAGAAGAAGAGCGAGTTCGTCAGGGAAAAGAAGGTCGATTATGTGGCGAAGGACAATGTGAACAGTATGTTCATCAAGATGGTATGTTTCTAATAATGATTCCCTTCAAACGTCTTCTGATTCAGACACTTTCTGGAAAAGAAGGGGGACGAACGAAGGAGGAGAAATCGCCGGACGGCAAGAAGAAAAAGAATCCGAAGGCGAGAAAGAAGCCGGGCATTTTTGGATTTTAACCTTATATAAAGATGAATTTTGTGCAGATTTTCTTTCTTTTTAAAAACACACAGTCTACTGATAACCGTCGGCTATGCGTGTTTTTGACACACATTCGAAAATGTTCGGGAGCAATTGAATTCCCGCCGATTTGGAATGTGCGTTGGGGCGCGTTTGCAATGCGGCTAGCAAACTTATCGGCTTTCTTTTCTTTTCTGCGGAGGTTCGCCCATTTTGCATCTGTGTCTTTAAAATTCGTATGGGAAAAATAAATCGACTAGCTCTATTCCATCGTTCATCAGCATGTAGTACAGTTTTCACTCGGGAAAGTAGTAGGTAATTCGGAAAAATGCGAGAGACGAGATGACAACGCTTCCAGCTCCTTCAACATCGATGAAGTCACTCAGAACTTTGAAAGAAGAACGGAATTCGCTGCTGCCAACTACAGGAAGAATGGTTAGTCTATTCGAAATGCAGTTTTAAAATTTGATGAAAAATGACAGGCAGTCTGTTCCGAATGGTTCTTCCACCGCCAAATGTGACAGGAAAACTGCACTTGGGACATGCGTTGACAGTTGCAGTAGAGGATGCGATCTGCAGACATCAGAGGAATCAGGGAAACAAGGTGGGAAGACGCTCAAGAACGACTTTGAAGTGAGGAACACTTCAGGCCGAGTGGATCCCCGGATTTGACCATGCGGGCATTGCGACTCAAGCGGTGGTTGAGAAGATGTTGGCTCGAGGCGGAAAAAGACGACAGGACATGTCACGTGACGAATTCGTCCGCGAATGCCAAGTATGGAGTGAAAAGTGTTCCGGAGAAATTCGAAAGCAACTCGCACGAATGGGAGCCTCGCTCGACTGGAACCAGAGCTACTACACTCTCGATCCGGCGTTCTCTGCAGCGGTCTCCGACGCCTTCTGCACTCTCCACTCGGACGGTCTCATCTCTCGCGGGAAAAAAATCGTCCACTGGTGCCCTAGTTTGGGGTCGACGCTGTCAAGCCAAGAAGTTAACCGAATCGACGTCCCGGCCGACGGAATCCTTTCTGTACCTGCCTCGAACGGAAAGAAACGAGACGTCAAGTTCGGAGCGATGCATTTGATCAGATATCGATTAGCGGATTCGGAAGACGTGATCGAAGTGGGCACGACTCGCCCGGAGACTCTTTTCGCTGACGTAGCAATTGCAGTGCATCCGAATGATGATCGGTACGCAAAACACGTCGGAAAGTTTGCGCTCTCGCCTGTAATCCCTGGAAAGAAACTGAAAATCGTCGCCGATTCTGCAGTTAATATCGGAAAAGGAACAGGCGCCGTCAAAATCACTCCCTCTCACGACCCGTTGGACTACGAAATCTGGAGTCGTCATAAAGAGTTAGAAGACGTGGGCGGAGCAGTTTGCATCGATGAACACGGAAGAATGATTAATAGCGGCCAGGAGTTCGATGGCCTGGATCGGTTCGAAGCGAGAGAGAAAGTCCTCGATCTGCTCAGAGCTTCCGATCAGTACAAGGGAGTCGCAAAACACGAAGGAGCTCAAGTCAACGTTTGCTCTCGAACTGGAGACGTCATCGAGCCACGACTCGCCGAGCAGTGGTTCCTGGATTGCAAAGAGATGTTCCTGCATTCAATAGAAGCTGTTCAAAGCGGTAAAATCCAAGTTTTCCCAGAGTACCAGTCACATCGTCTCATCGATTGGTTTGAAAATCAAGAACCATGGTGTCTGAGTCGGCAGCTACTTTGGGGACATCGCATCCCCGCCTATCGCATTCCGGGGTACCTTTGAATGCTCTCTCTTGTTAAGCTGTACCTGAATTTCAGAAGCAACAACTGGGTGGTGACTGCAGATGAATCGGAAGCTCGACGTCAACTTGGCGACGTAGTCGAACAAGAAGCTGACGTTCTCGACACGTGGTTCAGCTCTTCACTAGTGCCTCTCGTCAAAAACGGTGGTGTCCCGGTACCACTGAATGTAATGGAGACTGGTTGGGACATCTCCGGATTCTGGGTAGCTCGAATGATTGCGATGCATCTGAAGTTGTCGAAAGGAGAAGTTCCGTTCGGGAAAGTGGTCTTGCACGGACTTGTGAGAGACAGCGAAGGCCGTAAAATGAGTAAATCCCTCGGAAATGTGATTGATCCGTTGGACGTTCTCGATGGAATCACCCTTGAGAAAATGATAGAAAGAGTCGAGGAAAGTGCCCTCGGAGACAAGGAGATCGCGAACGCTATCAAGGATCTTTCGGCTCGCTTCCCGAACGGAATCCAAAGATGCGGCCCTGATGCTCTCCGATTCGCTCTTCTGAGGTACGATGTACTCTCCACCGACATCCCGCTCGACGTCTCGAACTACGCGCTCGAAGGCGTACACTTCTGTAACAAACTCTGGAATCTGGCCGCTTACTACGATCAGCTCGCTGAGAAGAGCGAGGTACTCAAAGACGTCGATTCGGAGAGCCTTGTCGTAAGTCCCTTTTCCTCCTGATTGAGCTAATTTCGCGTTCAGGACGAGTGGATAATGGCGCGTCTCTCGAGCACCGTGACTGCCGTCGACGCTCACATGAACAAGTTCTCACTGCATTTGGCGCTTTCCACTCTCCACAAGTTCATCACTTCTGACATCTGCGATGTGTACCTGGAATCAACGAAGAAAGCGTTGTGGTCTGGAGACGTCACGCGAATTCGACAAGCGAGATCCACGCTCCAGCGGGTGCTGCAGCCGACTCTCGTCCAGCTGAACGCTTTCATGCCGTTCGTCAGCGAGTATCTTTACGAGCGCATCTTCCAGCGTGAGCCCGGATCCATTCTTTTCGACGTTGTCAAGCCGTCTCTTTTCATTTTCCACCGTAACGAGGAGCTCGAAGAGGGTATGCAGCTGGTAACTGCAGTTATGGCGGCAGTCCGATCCACTCGCCAGAAGCTGCAACTCTCTCAGAAGATCGTCTTCTCGGGCATTCTGGAGACTTCACCTTCTTCTATGACACCTTCTGACATCAGGAGACTCGCCAATGACGTCACCGGCACTTGCGGACTAGACCTCCAAACAGTTTGTCGGAAAGTAGATGAAGACGTTGAACGAGAGTACATGGCGTGCCCAGTTCCCGGTCATGATGCGAAAATCTGGCTGAAAATCGATTCTGACTCTCGAGGAGCGTTCTTGGAGAGTCTGAAGAAGCAGCTGGAGAAGACGAGAACACGTCGTGAGCAGTTCCTTTCGAAGATCGAATCATATGAAGCGATCGCTCGGAACCCGAACACGAAGACGTCAAATGCGGAGAAATCTCGACGGAAAGCGGAAAACGCGCGCAAAGTAGCAGAAAACGCTAGAGAAGAAGCGGAACGAATCGAAAAACTTATCGAGAGTCAAAAATAGTTGTATTGATTAGTAGAGGTTTACATAGAGTTAGATGTTCTTGTTATTGTTCTTCATCTGTTTTTCAATAAAAAATGTTTTTATTTGCCGCATTCCTTCTATTCTTCCATCTGTTTTTCTCGGATCTTCCCATATTTTCATTTTTCTTCCGTTTTTTTGCTTCTAACTCTTCTTGTAGGATGGAAGGGACGGAATGGGTCGTGATAACCGTCGGAATCCTTCACATCATCATGGCTCCGGGCACGAAGGTCGAGGAGTCTTTCAATGTTCAGGCGACTCACGACCTTCTTTTCCATCTGCCGACCAACTTGAGCAACGTAAGATCATTATTTATTTCGAGTAAATCAGTCGGAAGTGATCTTCTTTCCTTCGGCGGCCAACTTCTTCACCTCGTCGCAGGAGAGCCCCTCGTTCATCTTCTCGAGATACTTTCCGATGCTCTCGGCCTGCGAATCGCCGCAATCCTTGCTCACTTCCGCCTTGACGCACTTCAACGATTCCTCCAACTTTCCGCACTTCACCTCTCCACTAATTGTCTGAAAAGTGAAAATTGATTGCGTGAAGTGCGATGGAGCAAAATTACGTTATCAAAAAACGACTTGAACGACTTTTCGCACTGAGACTCCTCGCGGGCGTCTAGTTTCTGCTTGCATTCCTTGAAGTCGGTTTCTAAGAACGTGGAGTAGCCGCAGTAGGTGTCAAGAAACAGCTGAAGACGGTCGGCATGGAGACAGGCGGCCCCGTTGAAACAGTCCTGGAACAGCGGGTCTGAAGACGTTCCACCACCTCTTTTTGTCCTACCGACGCCTCTTTGCAGGCCGCTGTGAACTTATTTCTGTCTTCCGCCACCGTCAAGTTGTAGTTGTCCACTGTGGCAACGAACTCGGCGAGCCCCTGAAAACGTAGATTGTCCCAGTTTTCCCAAACGAAAACTTACCCCGATACACGCGAACGTCTTCAAAAAGTCCTCTGATTTGCATTGATCATCTTCAATGGCATTCAACAAGAAGGGGAAAGAGACGAGGAGAATAAAGAGGGTCGGAAGCATTTTGCACAAAATTGTACGCAAGTGACCGCAAACTGACTTCGTTTTATACGCAGACAGACATCGTTGTTTAGCGAAGATTCTCTTCTCAAGGCTACCCACGGCGACGTGAAAAATTGGAAGTTGATCTTTTGAAAATGCAACTTGTTTGTAGGTTGAAATGATTAGATCAGATGCAAAGTACTCAACCTGAAAAGTGAAGAGAATTCGATTTCAATGCTCTCTCTCTTTTCAGTATGATCACTCGCAGTTCCCCGGCGTCGTTCCCCGAACCTTCCTGGGACCTATCTTCCTGGCTGCTCTCTCGTCGCCGATGTCATTCATCTTCCGCTACTGGATGATTCCGAAGATGTGGCAACTGTTTTTGGGTTGGTTGCAGTCCAACTCCCTTCTCTAGTACTTGTTTTCAGTGCGTACCACTCTCGGTCTCCTCAACACGATGTCCTTCCTCTACTTTGCTCGTGCCGTCAATCGCCGTTTCGGCCGAGACACGGCGATGTTCCTCCGGATGATCGTGTGCACGCAATTCCACTACATCTTCTACATGTCTCGCCCACTTCCCAACTCGTTCGCCATGATCCTTGTGATGATTGTGTTCGAACGGATTCTCGAGGAGCGCTTCGAAAGCGCCGTCCGTTACGCCACCGCTTGCGTGATCCTCTTCCGATGCGAGCTCGTTCTTCTCTTCGGACCGCTCTTCATCCAGTTCTTCCTGGGCGGCAAACTGAGATTCTTCGGGAGCGACGGAGCAGTCGCGACTGGAGTCCGCGTTGCAGCCATGTGTCTGGCGATGTCGCTGCCGATAGACTCGTACTTCTGGGGGCGTCCACTGTGGCCGGAAGGAGAAGTTATGTTCTTCAACGTCGTCGAGAATCGGAGTCACGAGTACGGAGTGAGTTTTCCTCTAGAGTTCCATATTTCAACTCTCTTCTTCAAGACGAAGCCGTTCCTCTGGTACTTCTACTCGGTGCTTCCTCGATGCCTCCTCCTCTCGACGATGTTCGTTCCTCTCGGAGTTCTCATCGATCGCCGTCTCCGCCAATACATCCTCCCGTGCGTCATCTTCGTCCTTCTCTACAGCTTCCTTCCACACAAAGAGCTGCGCTTCATCATCTACGTCATCCCGGTCTTCTGCCTCGCTGCAGCAGTCTTCTGCGCCCGCCTCTTCATCAACAAGGCCAAGTCCGTCTTTTACGGCCTCCTCTACCTGGCCGTTGTCCTGCATCTCGTCGCCAACACTCTTTGCACCGGCATCTTCCTGCTTACCGCCTCGAAGAACTACCCAGGATTCGACGCGCTCAACTACCTGCAGTTCCAGAATCGGTTCGACTCCCGCAAGCCGGTCTCCGTATACATTGACAACGCGTGCGCCCAGACGGGAGTCAACAGGTTCCTGCAGATGAACGACGCCTGGACGTGAGTCATCTTGTTTTCACCAGAGCCCACTTTGACCTTCCCAAACGATTCCGCACTCTCGTTATACGAAAGTGAATAGCAATTAAGTGTCGCCCCGTCCCGCTATGAGGACAGATAATCCCTTCTCTATTCACTACCCTCACACCATAATTGCAGGTACAACAAGACGGAGAATCTGAAGCCCGACGATCTGCAACACTTTGACTTTCTCGTTCTCGGCACCTACGGCAAGAATCTGAAAAAGGAGGTGGAGAGCAAGTTCATGAAGTGGCACCGACCGCTCTTCTTCGTCAACTCGTTCCACACGTTCTCGGTCGGCAAGATGAAGAAGTTCCCGTGGCTGTACCCGGAGATCGTGTACACCGAGAAGGCCGCCGTGCTCAAGAATCGTAACTACCGATAATAAACGACACCTTAATTTATAATCCTCTTGTTTTATTTCTCGCTTTAGGCCCCACTTCAGGCCGTCCAAGTCCCTGAAGTAGCCCTCCTTTTCCTCTTCGATCGGTCTCTTTGTTTTACTCTTTTGTTGTAAATACTTTGTGAACTATTAATACGATAGCTTGTGGATTATTATGGTTTATTAATGAACTTTCGCAATAAGGCACAATCGGTGAACTCTGGATGGGCGGTGGGTACTAATGGACATATTAAGAATCAAGGTTTTCTTTTCGAATTGGAGGTTTTCTTTTTGTGTTTTTCAAAATCTTTTTTTTCTTATCAAAACTTTTTTCAAGGGGGCAATTAGAGGGATTTGTTTGGGTGTGTGTGTGGGAAAACTTCTGAATTGGATGGGTGGGGAATCTTCTGAATTCGTTAGTGGGGGACTTCTGAAGGGACGGGTTAGGGGTGAGTTGGAAGTGAGAGGGGGGAAACGAATAGAACTCTGCAAGGATATGTTTGTTGGCTATCGGAGGGAGGGGAGCAGGGAAGAACTTTATCACAGTCTTTGCTGACGTTGCAGGTTTAGAATCGAGCCAAGCAGAGCGGGACGACACCGGTTGGCGCGTGTGACGGCGAGTCGAACCTCGCGGCGAGAAGACGTTCGGTGCAGACGGAGGAGACGTCGGAAGGCGGGCATTCTTCGGAAGACGTTCCTCGCGACTGACTGGACGACGTCGGCGACGTGAGGGCCCATTTCGACACGATGGCACACTGCCGGGATGGATGGGAGGTCTGGAAGGAAGCGAAGATTGTCGGATGGACCTTGGACGGCAGGGCTCACCATTTTCAGATCGGAAACTGCTGGAACTGAGTGTGGGAAGGGGGCCCGCCGGACAGAGGGGAATGTGTCCGGGAGGGCGCTTCCGTCGACGAGTCCTTCACATTTCAATCTTTCCGACTGTTCCCATCATCTTTGGCCGGGCGAGCTGCAAGAAGAAAAATGGAATAGATGGAAAGGTGAGGGGGGAGAAGATGCGGGAAAAGGAGAAGAAGAAGAGGAGGAGGAGGAGGAGAGCGGGGAGGAATAATTGACCGACTTCTTCTTCTTCTTCTTCGTCTTCTTCCTCCTCTTTCTCGCCCCCCGCCGCTCGTTCGACGGAATGAATGGCGCGTCGTGTGCGTCCGTCCGCCGGCCTTTATTCGCCTCCTCGAGAGACCGGCCGACCCGGTCGCACGGTGTCCTTGGTACTCGAGACCACGCCCACTTTGTGGACACACCTCCAAAAGTGAATCATCCGGAGAGGAGGAGGAGGAGGAGACGGAGAAGACGAAGAAGAGGGAAGAGAGTTTCCAAACCATCGTGTACATTGGAAACAAGAAGAAGAAGAAGGTTCTCGAAGTGAGACGTGCACGTGACGTCAGAACAGAATCAGCGAAGAAGACACTGATCTGTGATAGGATTGGATTCGACGAGACGAGGCAGGCGCGCATTGTCGGCCGGACGAGATGAGAGAAAGACACGACCGGACACGGATATCAGCCTAATTGAGGCGAGACTTTTAGGAGTCCCGCCAACAAATTGGGTTACTCGAGCGGAGAGAGAAGCGAATGGAAAGAGGAAGTGACCTGGCACTGTCGAGGTACGTGCCTCCCCTTGCTGCAAATATTTGCACACTCACTCCCGCTGTCTCCCGACTCTAAAGGCCCCCAGTGCGGACGAAGAAGAACAATGATATTGCAATCCAATCACACCCCTCCCAGTGCGTAGGTACGAGTCGTCCTGTAGCATTGCAATTCAATTCGAAAGGGTCAAGTACGGGCAGGACCGAAACCACAAACAATCGTCGTCGCTCCCCCTCTCCGAGTGCGCGAAACCATTGTAATTAAAAGTGTCCCTCCTCGCAGAACGACGAAACTGACCGGCGGAGGCCAAAAAGAGCCGCCCTTCATCGAGAGGTCAAACAGAGGAACGAGACGGTTTGTTTGACGGACGGACCTCTCGATTCCTGATTCTCTCCCTCCCTTCTCTGATTCGAATGAAGAAGAGAGAGAAAGATCCCAATCGGTTGTCCCGTGTCCGTCGGTGCCCATCCACTCCTGTGCAACTTGTCCGAAGAGATAGTTATCTACTCCTTCTTCATCGCCCCTTTTAAAGATTTATCGTTTCGCCACAATGTGTACCCTCAAGAATGTTTCAAATCTTCCCTCCCTCCGTGGCCGATCGCAATCTGAAAGAGGATCCGAAGAAGATGACGTGGAAAGAGTCCAAAGTACACTGTACACTTTGTACAGTTCGAACCGTGAAGAAGAAGACGAAGAAGACGGTTTGATAGTACATGTACCATCGCATTACAGTCAGTTAGTTACACCCGGTTTCCTTGCCTCGTCCCCTCCATTTCACGGTCACTGACATTGCGGGGGTGAAAAGAGACAGGGGGCAGAGAGAGAAAACCGACGAAAAGGAATGCAAAGAAACGGGAATATCGTGTCGAGAATATCGAGTAGATGGTTATCGAAAAGTGCAGTGTCCTCCCTCGAAAGATGCGCGATCAGATCGAGATAGAAGACATTCCAGGCGACGTCCTCGTTCCGCCACACACACACACGCACGCATTCAGAAGACGAAGACGATGCGAATCCATCAAAAAAGAAGGGGAGGGGAGAGGAGAAGGGGGAAGAACCTTGAACCAGCCGGTTATACCGTCCGTTCGTGTTCACATGACAAACAGTTTGGCACCTCCTCCTCCTCATCCTCATCCTTTTCGATCAAGCCGGCGGCCCCTCGCAAAAGGCGGTCATAACCTTGGGATGAGAGCGAAACGATAAAAATCAAGGCAGGACGGAGACGCAATCCTATCTGATCCCCTCCTTTTCCCATCGCTTCCCGTTTATTGGGACCTTTGAGAAGAGAAAAAAAAAACAAACGAAACCGACGTTTGTTTATACTTTTGAGCGTGGGCGATGTGGAAGGATGGGAATGTTTGGTGACGAAGCCGGGGGAATTCAATCAGTGGGATCGAATGTTTAGATCGAAACGGCTGATGCAATCGAATTCCTCGCTACAGAAAGAGAGAGAGAGAGAAAAGGAGCACTTTGATTCATATAAACATAAACAGCGTGATCTCGACGAAACGAACCACGTGGCGGGAAGCTTGTAGTCGAAGAGACCGGTGCCGGGAAGCGTCAGTTTTCGAGAGAAGACGTCTGTCAGGATGAAGTCGAGAAGGAAGAAATCAGAGGTAACATCTCTGTATCGATGGGGAAGATCATGTCTGAAATAGAACAGGAGTTCGTCGAAGGACAGTCGGAAGAAGAAGAAGAAGGAAGGTTCGAAGGAGAGCAGACAGTCCCACAACAACCCGGATGCGGCCCACAAAAAGCTTCGCGTGCCGACAGGACAGCATCGCGAGCCGTTCAAGACGTTGATGCTCGTCAAGAAGCGTCCGACGATCACGAAGGGCGTCACGCAGGCGATCGGAATGAAGAAGGGCGAGACGAAGCAGGTCGGATTCATGAAACTCGACATGCTCGGCGACCTCATGGACACTCCCGCTCAGTGAGTCGGCGATCCTGGTTCCAGATGGAGAAGGGAGACTCTTTCAGCAAAGTCGGCATGCCGGATCCGTTCTCGACCACGCTGTTCGCTCCGAAACCGTTGCCCAACCAGGAGAACATCTTCTATTTGTACAAGACGTACAACTTTCTGGACGACCTCACCAAGTACGACATCTACAGAAGAGCCGCGCACTACTCAGCGCTGATTCCGAAGCGGATACAGGCATACGATGAAGTGAATCTGGCAGGGTAATCGATAGATAGAAGACGTCCCGGAAGACGTGACTTTAAGAATGGCAGTTTGTGCGAGTTTCGATGTGAAACGAAGGAAGGAGATGTTCCGATTGAGAGGCAGAAACCGTCCGGAGTACGATAATTACGGGAGACGGATGCAGGAGTCTCCGCGCATTTTGGTAGCAAAAATGCAGGTGGCAGGGACTGGAAAACTCCTCGGCCATCAACTTTTGGGCTTCAGAAGTTGGGTCAGCCGTTCTTTGCGCAACTGCTGACTTGCAACAAAGAAGAGATAATGGCGATGACTGGAAACGCGGTGAGTCAGTTGAGAGAGCGATTCAAGAGAAACGAGAAGGACATGAAGAACGTGCTAAGTGTGGGTTCTCGATTCCGACTGTTTGGGAATCAGAAGTCGATTCCAGAAGTTTGTGACTCGCAACAAAGAGTGGGTCATGGACCGGATGATGTGGAAGAAGACGCCGTTGTCGTTGAAATTCGGAAGAGACACGCTCTACTCGAACGTCGTGAACCGCCATCAGCAGATGAACTACCGCCGACGCGGCGATCAGGAGCTCTTCAACGAATTCAACTTTCTCTCGTCGCATCTCGCGTTCTCCGTCCATTTCTGTCGAGCTCTCCGAGCTTTCCGTGTGAATCGAGCCAAAGAAGACGTCCTCCTCCGGAAGGCGTCCGGACCTCCTCATCTGATACGCGTTCGAATGACTCGCTACTCGCATTTTCCGGCCGTTGCAGTCGTCAAATGTAAGAGAGTCCATCGACACTTGTAGGAATACTTCTTGATTCGGGATTCCAGTCAACGAGAAAGACGAGCTGCAGTTGGCTCTCCCGCGAATTCCGAAAAGAGCCCCGTCGATCGGAGCAGTCAGCGGTTACTCGAGCGACAGCGCCGCTTCGGTGGCGACGGACACTCCGTTGGATTGGGAGTTCGAGTGGGCGATGACTGACAACGTCCGCGAGCACCAGATGAGCTTCCTCGGGGATACTGTAGGAGAATCCGAATCCTCCCTTTTCTTCATCGCATCCGATTTCAGACGAGGATTACAGTGCGGCAAGCGGCGGAAAAGTTTCAGAACGAGCGAAAACTGAAAGAGTTGGGAAGACGTCGACGTCTTCTGCTCAAAGAGGATTGTCGATTCGAGCTGCAAGACACCGTTCCGATATTTCACGAACTGCCCAAAATGCACCCGCCACTGATCTACTGCAAACTGAAGAGCATGGAACTGAAAAAGTTGCGAAGGAGCAAGCGACCGGAAGAGAGCGGACGGGTTCCGACGACGGAACTGGGTCACGCCACCGAGTACCTCATCCAGAAGCGGATCGACTTTCTCGAGAAGACGTTGCCGTGCAAGAACGATCCGCGCATCCTGATCAGCGAGGGATGGAAGACGTTCGCGGCGAGAGAGAATCCGGACAACTTCAAGAACGTCGCCGGGATTGTGAGTTGTCCGGGGTGATGTCTTTGTAGAAAAAGTAGTTTTCAGTTGAGACAACGCAGTTCGTGGGTCTCGAAGAACTGTTTATCGAGGAGTGCGACAGTGGTGAGATGCGATAAACTGCCCGTTTCGAACAAGATGCAGACGGTGAGAAGACGTCCCGATTCGGAATTCAGAATCGTCTCTTTTCCAGAGAGTCGAGGGCATCAACAAGACGCTGTTCCTGGTGCTCATTCCGGTGCTCACGATTGCTCTCACTCTAGCCACCATTTCGATGATGAGCTTCACTTGAGGCGTCAGTTTTCCAATGAAATGTTTATTTTTTCGAAAAACCAGAAAACCATGTGAAGTAGAGGGTAAACAATTGCACAATTAGTGAGAAAAAGACACCGTTTAGCGGCGAGTTCCGTCCTCGAAGAAGACACCTCCGTCGAGGGCGCAGTACTTGGGGCAGATTCCCTTCTCTCCCGGGGTTCCGGCCTGTCCTGGCGGTCCTGGTGGTCCGGCCTGTCCGTCGACTCCAGCTGGTCCGTCCGGTCCTGGGGCTCCCTTCGGTCCTGGTGGTCCTGGTGGTCCGTCGTTTCCTGGCGCTCCTGGTGGTCCTGGTGGTCCGGCCGGTCCTGAAATGGGGAATAGTCAGTAAGGTGGGGAACGGAATGCGGATGTACTCACCCGCGTCTCCGGGCTCTCCTGGCGCTCCTGGGGTGAGTGGCTCCGACTGGGCTGGTGCTCCTGGGTCTCCCTGTGGTCCTGGCTGTCCGGCCTCTCCTGGTGGTCCTGGTGGTCCACGTGGTCCTGGGAGTCCTGGGGTGGCGTCGGTTCCTGGGCGTCCTGGGGTTCCGGCCTCTCCCGGGTCTCCTGGGGCTCCTGGTGGTCCTGGTGGTCCGGGTGGTCCCTGTGGGCATGGCTTGCACGGTGGTGGGGTGGTCGGCTCGCAAGGGGCAGTTGGCGGCTTTCCTGGGATTCCTGGCTGTCCTGGAGCTCCTGGACGTCCCGGCTTTCCTGGCTTTCCTGGGGATCCGGCTGGTCCTGGTGGTCCTGGAAGGCAGCATCCCTCGCACTGAAGGTTGGCCGACGGGTTGACCTCAGGCTGTCCGTAGCCGGACTGACGGGCGGTACGGTTTCCAGGGGCGGCTGGGCCAGAGTGAGTCTTCATGAAGTTGACCTCCGCGAAGATGTCCTTAGCGGAGCCCTAGAGAAAGAAAGAAGAGGTGAGCAAGAGAACGAGGATCGGGAGGGTTACCTTGCAGAAGGAGAGCTCGTGGGTCATCTGTTGGCGAACATGGGACACGTAATTGTAGACCATTGGTAGCGTGAGCACCACCGAAAGGACGGCCACAATCGAGAACGAGACGGCGGCATAGGCGACGAATTTGTAGGCCTTGGTTCGGCCGTCGGAAGAGTCCATGATTCGACCGGTTGCTGGGTGGATCTCGCTGATCTGGATTGGATCAAGTGATGATGGTTTTGAGACCGCCGGCCGGGCCTTTTATAGTCAGGGAGGCGAGCGCCGCCCCGCATTACTGGTATGGCGGGAGGGGGGAGGCGACACACAAAAACTTTCTTGATAACGATTCACTTTCGTCAGTTTTTGTCAACTTTCCATCAATTGCGTCGCGACGTTCCTCGCCCGCTACTCGACTGACCCCGTTTTTATTCGTGGAAAACAACACAGCGCACAAGGAGACGAAGAAGGAAACGCGCGAGAATCGAAGTGAAATGAGTGGGTAATCAGGACGGAGATGATTTACGAGCTGGCAATGGAAGAGCCGAATAGAGCATGGAACACGAGAGTTATAGAGGTCGGAAACCAAAGAAGAGCCCTTCTGAAACACAATCTAAGATCTTCTGTTCGTTGAGCTCATCATTCCTTTCGATCGCATGCTCTCCACTTGCAAATCGGAATTCCTGTGATTCGGTACTCCTTTTTGCACCCAGAAACCAAGTTTTGGCATCATCTCTTCCAGCACAGAATGTCTCTCGTAGATTGGTGACTATTCCTATTCAGTGCTCTTTCCACGTCTTCTTCCCCGATTTCCAGTTCCAGGCTTCCGAGTGTTTCAAGCTTGTCAACTCGTGTCAATCACGTCCACTCCATTCATATCAAAACCTATCATTTATCCTGCATTTCATTCTTTCCCCCCACTCTCTCTCCTTGTCTCTCTTGGCGCCGTCAACAAAAACTAGTTCGTTCGACTGGTATCCCCCTTGCACGGTCAGATACATATCACTAATTATATGTTCCCGTTATCGGCCTCCTTCTGTCCCCCCGTCTCTACATCCCTTCTTCTGGACTTCTTCGTCGACGTCTTCTCGATTCGGACTGATTGTGTTCTGGTTCCAGAAGACTCTTTGGCAGATGAAGAAGTATCTCTGCAGAAGAAGAACAACAACAACATCACATTAGAAGAAACAGACATT
This sequence comes from Caenorhabditis afra, assembly GCA_963570955.1. NCBI lineage: Eukaryota > Metazoa > Nematoda > Chromadorea > Rhabditida > Rhabditidae > Caenorhabditis > Caenorhabditis afra. The sequence goes on along the minus strand of OY751536.1, from coordinate 8,209,557 downwards.
CTCTTCTCCCGAATTGCCACGTCACCGTTCCTTTTCGAGATGAAGAAGAAGAATAAGAAAGAGCGAGCGAAAAGAAACAAAAGAAACGTAATAAAAACATGCAACATGGGCGAGATGGCTCGTCGATTCTTTTATGACACAAAGGTATAAAAGGGAGACATGGAGAGGGTGCGAGAAGGAGAGTTGCGATACGATGAAGAAGGATCCAGAAGGCGTCACGTCTACCATCGTCATTCCGGTCGCCGAGTTCCGGACCAAGGTGAGTCGAGAGCTCCACGTGAAAGATCATAGTGAAATCTGATTCAGTGGGAGAGATTGTGGCCCAAAGACGAGCGGAATGTGAAGAACGTCACTAGTCAGGTAAGTCAGCAAGTGCGCTCCAATGAAACGTCCCCTTTCCCAGGAGTCGTTCGTCCGTTCGAGAGTCCAACGCTACAGTGTAGTCGACTCAAACCAATTCTCCAAACAGGTCTTTTCCACTTTCCGACTCCCCGAATTTCCAGAAAACTTCCAGATCGGCTACGTGAACACGGTCAACACGGCGAGAGTCTACTCGGTGAGCCATCGATTCTTTTGTGCTCTTCTTTCAGTGAATCGAATTTTCAGGATGGCGAGCAGACGTGGTGCTGGGTGGTGCACAACAAACTGCCACCGAAGACCCATCCGGCGGCGTCGAATCGGAAAGTGTACACTTCGACGTGCTTCATCCAGCCGTCGGTCAACCAATGACGTCTTCGTTTCAAGCTTCACCTTTTGAATAAATGTTTGCACTTGTGTTTCCACGCTCATTCAGGCCTCCTCTCCAAGTGCTATTATATCATCGAACAAGAAGATCAGGTATTCGGGCGGACGAGGAGTGGTCGATGTGATAAGACGCAGACGGAGAGGCGGAAAAGAAGACGTCGACGAGAGAAGGATTCTGCCGCTTCTCCTGACCCAGATCGTTCCGTTTTCCGCGAGTAATGCAACTTGTCTCGTTTGTGACCGCTTCCGTTTTCCTGTTTCAATTCGCACTTTCGCTCCGTCAGATCAGTGTGCAGAAGCAATGGTTTCGGTATCCCGGTGAGTCCTCTTCTTCTTCTCGGAAGACGTGTGACGTCTTCTGAACCCTTCAGGCAATCCCGGCGTCAAAATCCGGTTGACAAAGAAGGGAGCAAATCATATAAAGACTGTAGGCGTTCAAATCTTCAACGACTACATTTCCCATCTGAAAGTGAGTGTCTGAAAAACCTCTTCTTTTTGACTTCATCAAAACATTTCTTGAACTTGAGGACTACTCGACTTCGATGCCGTTCTCCCAAATCGGCATCAATGGGATCGTGAATCTTCGGAAGATGCACGTCAAATCGTACCGCGCTCCAGAGGTTTGCTTCCCCCCCCCCCCTTTTTTGCCACCGAAAGTGATGGGAACCGGTCTGTTGAATCATTTGAGACATTCCTCGGATCCCGTTTCGGCGGCCGCTTGCGTAATGATAAGAAGCTGTTGCATCCAGCTGTTTTTGCAGGTGTCGGTCCTCAACTTTTTGCCACCGAGGCACATGATACTGGGGTTGGAGAATCTGGATATTGGGTGTGTGTTGTGGAATAGGTGGAACGTCTTCAAATGAATCTCTTGCAGTCTGGGCTCCGAGTTCACTGCGAACGCGGCTCCGATCGTAGTGGACGGCAGTCTCGACGGCTCGATATCCGGAATGACGATAGCGTTGACGACCGAGTTGCTGACTGATGTGACCGGAAGAATGAGTGCGGTGGTGAGGAAGTGCGCTCTATTGCACGCTCTCTTCTCTCTTTGAATTTAGGTCAGGAACTGCTCTGCCCTCATTTCGAACAGCCACATCACTCTGAATCCCACTGGACCTATGAGCATCTTTGTGAAGACGTTCGAGGTATTCTGGAGCTCTGTTCAGAAGTTCCATTTCAATTTCAGCCAATGATAAACGACTCGGTCCGTCAGAGAATCCCTGAGATCTTCTGTGGTCGACTTCAGAATCTCATCGAGAAGAACATATCGAAACTTTTCGATTACATCACAAAGATCAATCTGGAAGAGTATTTCCCGAAAATGAACAAACTCGACAAGGATGTGATGAACATGTGAGTTTCTTCATGTTAGATTGTTTATTGGTACCGATTCCAGGTTCATTGCCCATCTGGCGAAGGGAATGTTCGTGGACAATCGGATGATAACACAGCCGCTGATCACCATGGATTACATCGAAACTAACCATCAAGGTGGGGTGAGTTGGGAGCGAAACAGTCAGAAGAGCACGGAAGTGTCGTTCCAGGAGAGATCCACTTCGAGTCGTTCCCCGAGCAGACGCCGTTCTTCCCAAGACCCATGGAGGACACCATCAGAGAGCCTCTCTCCGATCACATGGCTCATTTTTACGTGTCTGACCATCTGTTGAACAGCATGCTCTACCATGCTTACCAAGACAACCGACTCGCAATCAAGATGGATCAGTCGAATCTTCCTGTGGAAATGAAGGACTTTGTGGCCACTCAGTGTCCCTCGAAGAGACATCAGACTCTCGTCTGCGTCGGTTACTTGATCCCTGAGATCGGAAGATCCTTTCCCGACTCGACCGCTTCTTTCGTGATCATCCCCCACGGACTGCCATACGTCAGTTTCAATCGAGACGCGTTGGGCGTCGAGATGAAGAGTGAGTTTTGGTGCCGACTAATAGATCCAGTCTGTCGTCTTTCGTTGCAGATCGTATTCTGACGTACGCGACGCCGGAAGACGATGTACACGGAAAAAATCGTTCGCAGATCCTTGTCTTCTCCATCAACGGACAGGCGGACATCACTTTCTCGCCGACGAGCGACTCGCTGAATGCGCGTCTCAACCTGAACAGGTGCCTTCCTCTCCCCCACAGCTTCATGAATCTTCCACTTCCAGATTCAACGTGCGATTGCACCGTTCGGCAGTGCGAGGCATCGACGAGGCGTCCGTGGCGCGTCTCTCGCCCCTCTCGAAGACGTTTATCGCTCCGAGACTCAGCGCGGCTGTCGAAAAAGCGGCCCGTTTTCCGATGCAGGTGAGTGTTTTCGAAAGCCATTCGAGAAGTGCGTCACTTCCAGGATACGATCAAGTTCGTCAATCCCACCATCCGGAACTACGACGGATTCATCGTTCTCTCGACGGACTTTCAGCTGAACAAGAAGACGTTGCAGACGATAGTGACGAAGACGATAGAATTGTAGTTGAGAGAAGACACGGAGTGGAAGAGTCATTCATTACGGTTAACTATGTACAAATTGTTGCGTCGAGAAATGAAATAATACGATTATGCCATGGAGTGATTGATTTGCACTTCGACAGTTGTGCTCGACGGACCTGAAACATGTAGTTTGAGTCCTGAAAACGCCATCAACGGACTCTGCTTGAACCGGTTCTCAATTGGGATCGGCAAGTCGGACCGTCGCTCGGAGACGTTCCCACTGATCGAAATGAAGACGGCGCCGACGCGACGCGGGCAATAAACGACGGATTCCGGATGGATGCGCGACTCGAACTGGTTGGGAATCTCGCGACGAAGACAGTCGAAGTATCGGCAGAAGACGGGACGGCCCGCCAATCCCTGCGTGTCGATCATCACGAGGATGTACTTGTCGAGCAGGAATGCTCCGAGGAGAGCCGGGTGGAACAACGGCGTCTGAAATAGCTCATTCTGTCAGGAACCACTTCTGATTTCTCACTTTCTCTTCAAAAAACTTAATGTAAAGCGGCGAGGCGAGGTGGGGAATTTCATCCGTTTCAACAGTATTCCACGCTTCTATCGGACACTCGGATCTGCAAAAACAACAAGAATCGGCGTGAGCGGTCAGTGATCAAGATCACTTCGTCGGCTTTGTTTTCCCGACGATCTCCGATGCAACTTCTCGCTTCTCCCGATTCGGAGCATCAGAGAACGGAGCTGGAAAAGAAGAAGAGCGTTTGGAATTCGAATTCGGAGTTGAACAACTCACAAGAAGAAGTGGCGAAACAGACGAACGCGAGGATGAATAACAGTGTGGAAGTGACGAATACAGTGCGAATAAGCTGACGATTTCTCAAAAATTGCCACATCTGGAAGTGTGTGCGAGTGCTAGACGAGAATATGAGTTTATTGAGGGAGGGATTGGAAACAGAGAGGAGGAGGAGGAGGAGGACCCGAAGATGAGAAGATGGAAAAGAGAAAAGGTGAACCGAGAGATGCGCATCTCCGATCCAGACGTGGCACGTAGTCAGTATAGCATGATCCAATGTACCGCCCGTCGTTACTTCCGTCGCTGCTGCAGGTAACACTCGTGGGTGAGACCGTGGATGTGGTACATCTCCTGCTTCTTGTCGCACGGGTACTCCACTGTATCGTACACTTGCTTCACTCGGTTCAGGCACTGGAAACTAACTTTGAAACGGGACATCTCCGCGTGACACTCACTGCTTCGGTCAGCTTCTTCTCTGTCAGCGGGTCTATGCTCGTTTCGTTGTAAGGACCCAGCTCGAAGGCTCGCTGGTTGTTGTTGATGAGTGCTCCTCCCTCGATGTTCCGATAGTGTCGGATGACTCCGACCGTCGTGTTCACGTACGTCTTGATGAACCCACTGTAAACTGCGAGCGGCATGTGTATCGTCATGGCAGCAATCTGAAAAGATAACGTCTTCTGAAGAGTCTTCAACGTTCAATACCCACTTTCTCCGGCCGGATGATACTTTTCGGCTGCACCCAATACTCGGCTACTCTGGAGCTGTTGTGGAATCTTCGGAAGACGAGATTGTCGATGAACTGCTCGTCGTCCTCGAATCTCTCGGGACTCCATTCCTCTTTGAGAACCCATTGCACACTGAACTGTAGATTGATGACGTTCGGATTTGTGATCGAGCTGAAGATAAACAGGTATCCAAGTTATCCTGTCTTCAGATAAAATCTCACTCTAAATAGTCCACCACCCTCAATCCATTCTTCATTTCAACCCGCTCGTCGATGTCGAGGAAGGCGGTCCACTTGGCAAAGTTCATGGATCTCATGTGACAGTCCTGTAAAAGAGCACATTTCCTTCCGAGACTCCCTCTCTTCAGAGTTCACATTGATCTGCATCATGTGCCACATGAAGTCGGCTCTCCAGTAGTGGTCGTTCAACACGATCAGCTCGATCTCGCCCGTCCGCACGTAGTCGTCCAGAAGCATTCTGTCGTACGCCGACGCGTTCCGAAGGTAAATGTGAAAGAAAGTGGCTCCCTGCAGTTTGTGGTACTCGATGAAGTCCACGATTTGAACGAACTTCGGCTCTTCTCCGTACAACGCCGCCATGCACACTGTGAAGTAGTGCTGAGGGACTAAAAAAAGAGGTAACTTTCTAGCATAGACGGCGTTTTCGTACCATTAGTGACGCGATTCTGAATGGGCACGGGAGACTCCGGGACGTCGTCAATCTGACTGGTCACTGAAATGTACTTTGCTCCCATCCGCCTTCCACAGTAAACTGTTGATTCTGGAAAGACGACCGACTGGAACACTTCTGGAATTTCCCTCCGATTGCAGTCAAAGTAGCGACAGAAGACCGGCTTTCTGAAATCGACTTTTAAAAGTCACATCTTCCGATTCACGCACCCAAACATGTTTTCCGCAGTGAGAGTGACCGCGATGTGTTCACTGTGAACAAAGGCAGCAAAAGGACTCGGAGATGAGTGGAACAGATAGTTCTGAAAGCGACGAAGAAGCAAAAGATGCAATAGATCACCGAGGAAACCCACGTTCCGGCTCAGATTCTTGCTCATCCACTCGGCGTGCAGGCCAGAGTTCGGAAGACGATCCGTGTGCACCTTGTTCCATTTCTCGACCCGGCAACTGAATCTGCAAACGACAGCTGAGGAACGGTATTTCGTTTGGGAAACTTACGATTTCATCATGAATCTCTCTTCTTCTTGCTGCACAAGTGTAAAGTTTTCCTTGTGGAACCTCGCCATGTGAACTGTATCCGGGCCAACTGGAATGTAGACGGCAGTGGCTGAAATCATGACCGGTCTTCATCAGAAGACGTCGAACGGGCTCACGGTCCATCTGGTCGAAAGTCATCGAGAACACCGACTTCTCCTCTCTGTCCGAATGGCTCTCTTTGCTCCACGCGTGGGCTCTTCGGGACGTTCCAAGCAGAACTACACAACACACGAATACAGTCAGGAGAAGGCATTTCACAAGAAAACGATTTTGAAAAAACGAGCTGGCCACCATTTGAACAAGGCAAGATCTCAGAATGGCAGAAGGTGGAATGAAGTGCGAGAGACGGGAGGGGGAGGGAGAGATGGCGCCGATTGCGACGGGACTGCTGCTGCTTCTTCTTCTGCCGGTTCGGTCCGGATGATTCGATCGTGATCTTCTGTGTACTTTTCACTGAATCAACGGGAATTCCCTCAAGTACCAGGAGGGAATGCGTACAACTGTGTTTTGCAAGCGAATAACTCCAAACTCGCATCCATCACTACCTACAGTAACCCTGTGATAGTTGATTCCCAGATATCATATCAGTACAACTCTTCGGATTTCGATCTAATATCATGTCTCTGATGCTCTTCTTTTCTCGTTTTTCGTCTTTTGATTCACAGAACAGATAAAGATCCGAGAAGGATCGGCGATTGAGAATCTGCTCGCTTCATCTTTCAATCTTTACAAATATCTACAAGAAGAGTGAGAAGCGGTACTTTTGAACAATCAAGAGAACCCGTGAGATGAGGAACAGAAACGAAATGGGAGAGTTAGCAGTCGGTGCGGAGTCCTCCGTGTTTCCGGAACACTCGATTCTTCATTTGACACGAGTAGTCCACTGTATCGTACACCTGCTTTATTCGATTCAGAATCTGGAAACGACAGACTTCTGGGGGTACTGTAGCTGCCTTCCAACTCACATTTTCAGTCAGATCCTCTTCCAGTTTCGGGTCGATGCTCGATGGGAAGAAGGGACCCATTTGGAGAGCCCGTTCGTTGTTCTTGTACAGAGCGCCGCCTCTCACGTTGCGATAGTGTCTGACGACGCCGACTGTGGAGTTCACGAGCGTCTGAATGTAGCCCTTGTAGACGACGTTGGGACCGTGAATCGACATGGCTCCCACTCGTTCCGGTCGGATGATGCACTTTGGTTGCATGGAAGGGGGGCCGATTTGAGAAGTGTTGTGGTATTTGCGGAAGATGAGATTCTCCGTCAGCTGTTTGTCGTTCACGAATCTCTCGGGAGACAATTCCTCCTTGAGAACCCATTGGATACTGAACTGCAGACTGTTGATGTTGGGATCCTTGACGCTCCTAAAAGGAAGGACGGTGGTTCTTTTGAGAGGAATATCGCTTACTCGAGATAGTCGACGACTCTTTTGTCCTTTCCTTTCACTTCCATCCGCTCGTCGATGTCGATGAATGCGGTCCACTTGGCAAAGTTCATGGATCTCATGTGACAGTCCTGTAAAAGAGCACATTTCCTTTCGAGACTTCCCCTCTTCAAAGTTCACATTTATCTGCATCATGTGCCACATGAAGTCGGCTCTCCAGTAGTGGTCGTTCAACACGATCAGCTCGATCTCGCCCGTCCGCACGTAGTCGTCCAGAAGCATTCTGTCGTACGCCGACGCGTTCCGAAGGTAAATGTGAAAGAAAGTGGCTCCCTGCAGTTTGTGGTACTCGATGAAGTCCACGATTTGAACGAACTTCGGCTCTTCTCCGTACAACGCCGCCATGCACACTGTGAAGTAGTGCTGAGGGACTGAAATGGGCACACTTAGAAACGAAAGAAGAAGAACGGATGTACCATGAAGGTTCCTATTCTGAATGGGCACGGGGGTTTCCGGAAGTGCGCCGACGGTCTCTGTCACAGAAATGTAGCTGGCTCCGATCCTCCGGCCACAGTAGACAGTGGATTCCGGGAATACAACCGACTCGAACGGCTGCGGGATTTCTTTGCGATTGCAGTCAAAGTACCGACAGTACATGGTCTTTCTGGAAACTGTCAGTCTGAGATCGGAAACCGTGGTCTCAACTGCCCACCCATACTGATTCTCGGCTGTCAAAGTGACCGTGATGTGCTCGTCATAAACGAATGCAGCGAGGGGACTCGGAGTCGTGTGGTACAGATAAGTTCTGTTGTTGACGCCCTTTTTCAGCCACCCGTCGTGCACTTTTTGGTTCGGAATGCGATCCGTGTGCACGCGGTTCCAGTGCTCGACTCTGCACTCTCCTCTGAAAAACTGACGATGAGGATGGAAGTTCAAACGCCTTCTTACGGCTTCAAATCGAATCTCGTGTCCTCCTCCATGTCCACTTTCCGGAACTTTTCGTTCGGTTTCTTCGATCTGTGAATGAACGTCGTCTGATTCTCGTGATACACGTATCTAGCTGAAATAGTTGAGCTGAAAACGCTGGAACAATGCATTCCGAATCACGGTCTTCCCGCGACGTCGGGACGTGCTTCCTTCTGTTGAGAGTCAAGAGAACGACCCAAAAGACTGCGAGGCAGAAGAGGAATATCTTGAGGGATCGAGGATTGACCGTCGGAACCATCGCGAGACAGAAATGCAATGTTGCTTCGGAGGAATCAAAAGCCCACGGACTATATCGTCGCGAACGATCAGATACGGGAAGGGTGGAGAGGGATGAGTCTTACAGATCGTCAGAATACAAAGAATGATCCAACCCTCTTTTTCGAAATTCATCTTCTGATCAAGAACAGTGATATCATCAGTCTTTGCTAGAGTTCTATAACTGAGAGTCTCGAGACCAACTCGAGACTATCTGCTTCAGAGTCCCTTCAAAACGTTCGCCATCTTTGAACTCCCCGCAACGCCCGTTATCGTCCGGATCTGCAACGGACACGGATTTTTCCTGTGCAAAGATTCATATCTATGCGATACAGAAGGCAGCAAACAACATTTATCGAGATTCTCGAAAGATGAAGCTGTTACACGTTCAAACTGATCGAGGGAACTTCCGAAGTGGCACGAGTGTCCGAGTTCTGAAGGTACGAGTTCGGCTTCACTTGCAGCTTTCCTTGGCCTGAAAACACAATTGTTCACCCGGATCGATGGGAATTTTCTGACATAGAACTGCTCTTCGGAAGTCTTTGATGCAGAAAATCGCGATCGTCGGCTCGATAGCCGGGTAGATTCCGGCGAGCGCCCCGCACAGATTCGCCATCTTTCCCACTTCGATTTCGAGCATCGGAAGGGTTATGATGAGACCGACGGGCGCGTAGAGCATCACGAATGGAAGGATTGTCTGGAAACTTGCCGCATGGGAATCAACGGTGAAGGAACGAACTTGGAAAGAGAGAGTGATGAACAGTTGTCGATTTAGCTCCTTCGTTTTCGCACTCATCACGTTTTGAGCGTCCTTGAGCTTCCGATAGATGCTCACGACGCAGAAAATGATTGTGGAAGAGCAGACACCGAGGATCATTGTGCATCCGAGGTAGCCGAGCACGTCTTCAACGTTCCACACGGCTTCTCCTCTCCCGTCGATTCCCCAGTACATTGCAGCAATGAAAGAGACGTTCCGAGTGTCCTCGCCATAGTTTTCCATCATGACATTCCTGAAATTTCAGACTGAACCCTGATGCTTCTGTTCGAAATCGGCACCTCAAAAACTCCTGTTTCTGTTTTGTGTTGTGCATTCCGAAATGTACACAAGAGTGCCAGCCGGCGAAAATGAGGAAGCAAGGAATGAAAACGATTGTCACTTTGAATCCAGAGAGCTTTTTCAAATCTGCCGGTCTAAATGAAGCAAAATGGGGGAAGGGAAGGGAGGGAAGTGACCGTACTTGCAGACGGCAATGTATCGATAAAAGAACTGAGCGGCCAGAAACGCGATGCAGAAGGCAGAGGATCCACAGTAGAGAGACGTCACATCGTTGCCAATCCACGTGTCATACTTCAACGGACCGTCCATCATCACGATGAAAGCAGACCCATGGATGTGCATGATCTGAGCGAGGTACTGTGTACATTCTGTGATCAAAGAGCTCACTCACGGGCTGAGTGAGCAGTTCGATCCACGTGTAACCAAGTGAATACGAAGCGAAGACGGCCATGACGTGGCGGTAGCTTCCGAAAAGTCGCTCGGCCCGCGTGAATATCAGAAACAAAAGAGCAGCGTTTGTGATCTGGGCTCCGACGAATCCGGCGTATTGAGCAACGTGCAGACAGGTAATCAGGGAGAAGGACATCGTTAAGAATGGAAACTTCGAGTCTGGAAGCGAGTGATGTCTGTTTTCTGCGGAAACTGACGAAGATGACGTGACAGTTGGGAAGACGACGACCCTCTGACGCTTCGGGGGGAAGCTGCCGAACACTCGTGTGTCATGGTCTCATTAGGGGGTGACACGTAAACAAGATTAGTGATCTACAGATACTTCCTTCCATCTATTTTGTGGTTTTTCGATGCTCACGGAGTATTCAAACTTTTAAATATGGACTCTTTGAGCATCGGAACACGAAACGATAAATTCAAAAGTTCTTCATAGCAAACACGTCTCTGTTTTGGTGGTGGTTGGATTCGGAAGACGCCAATCAGGACGCTATTCGGAAGTTTATTGAAAATGCGAGAATATCAATGGAAAGTACCAGAAGACATCACTTCAGAAGTGCCACGTGTCTCCGAACTTTGAAGATGTGCGAACGGCTTCACTCCGGAACGATGTCGTTTTCCACGACCTGAAATTGAAATTTCTCTTCCGGAAACCGGTGTTTTCATACAGAGAACGGCGTTTCGGAAGTCTCGTATGAAGAAAATCGCGATAAGCGGCTCCAAAGACGGGTAGATCGCAGCGGAAGCGCCGCAGAAGTTGGCCATCCTACCGATGTCCGCTTCGAAGAACGGCAGCGTCAGAATGAGACCGACGGGACTGTACATCATCACGAATGGAAGTACAGTCTGAAAGCTGTCAGTTTCCGAGGAAAACGATGGGTGATGGATACCTGGAAGGTGAGTGTGATGAAGAGTTGGCGATTGAGTTCCTTCGTCTTCGCACTCATGATGTTCTGTGCATCCTTCAGCTTCCTGTGTATCCTCAGAGCACAGAACATGATGGTGCAGAAGCAGAGGACGAGGATCACAGTGCATCCGACGGAGCCCATGACGTCCCGAAGTCTCCAGACCCGCTCTCCATTCTCAGCCAGCGACCAGTACATGGGCGCAATGAACGACGTCTTCGAAACGTCTTCTCCGTAGTACTCCATTATCACCTCTCTGAAATCCACTTCAAAATAGCTCTCTCGGCTCGACGAGCTCCGACTCACTTCAGATACTCCTGCTTTTCCGGCTCATTGTGCATTCCGTAATAGACGCAAGCGGTCCACAACACAAACGCGACGATGCAAGGAATGAAGATTAACGCGAGCTTTGCGCCTTTTATCTTCGCGAGGCTATCCGGTCTGAGAACGTTTTTGTTGGGGGAAATAACGCTTTCCGTCGCATCTCACTTGCAAACCGCGACGTATCGATAATAGAACTGAGCAGCCAGAAGAGCAATGCACAAAGCAAAAGAGCCACAGTAGAGGCACGTGAGCTCGTTGCCGATCCACGTGTCGTACTTCAGGAAGCTGTCCATCATCACAATGAACGCTGGTCCTCGAATATGCATGATCTGGCAGAGGTACCGTACTTCAGATTGTCACAGCGGTCACTTACGGGTTGTGTGATTACCTCGATCCACGTGTAAATGAGAGAATAGAATGCGAAGACGGCCATGACGTGGCGGTAGCTTCCGAAGAGTCTCTCGGCCCTCGTGAATATCAGAAACAAGAGAGCCGAGTTGGTGATCTGGGCTCCGAAGAAGCCAAAGTACTGAGACGCATGAAGAGCAGTTTTCATCGTCTCGGACATTTCGAAAAACGAATAGAGAGACTAACGAAGACAATCTGTTGACGCCTTCCGAATGACTTCTGCGACAACAAGAAAGGAGGAGCCGTTAGGGATCGGCGATGAATTGAGACTGCGTGGCAATGGAAAGAGTCATCTGATGACCTCATTCGAGTAAGGGGATAAGGAAAACATGAGTAATCTGGAGACAACTAGCTGCCCCCTCACTCTCCCATTTCCCGTGCTGCATAACAGAAATAGAAATTAAAACACAGATGTTTAACTGGAAAATAGTGCGACTGTTTTACGAGAATGCACTGTTCTCTGTTGCGTCTGAAACACAAAGTATGTGACGTCATCAGGCCAAGAGGGACCCTGGAGAAACTGGAAATGCACGGGAGGCGCGTCCTGCCTCAAGAATAACAATAACAGGGTTGGAAGCGATGGGTCACTTCCACTGAGAACATCTCATTTGCATCGTTCCGACGTCTTCATGCTCTTCTCAGTTCCGTTGAACTTCGAGATGACCCCCCATCAAGTGCCCTTTCCGAACTTTCTCCTCTTCTGAAAAGAAGAGAAAATGTGATAGTGATGTTTCAGTTCTTCAGTCGTTTTCAGTTGTTTTTCGCCTTTTTACCCAACTTCTTCCGCTCATCCGCTCGTAAAACTTTTTTACGAGCGACAAAAGATTGAAGAAGACGTTCGTCATTTCGCTTCGAACTGTGATAGTTTCACGCCTTCCGGCGATGAGGATGATGTCAGTAGTGGTTCTCCGAGAACGAGTGACGTCGATTTCATCTAGTGACGGCTTCGGTCTATTCACTTTTGGGTCTCTAATCTTCACACGATGGTCGTCTTGCGAGACGAGAGAGAGAGAAGAGAAGAGAGATAGACGGATAGAGGGAATGACATCAGTCTCTAATAAACGGCGGTGTTTCCCGTTTCGGCGATCAGCTGTGAGTGCATTCTGACACTCTCGACGCGACGGGCGGCCAAAAACCGAGACAGAAGACGTCGTTCGGCTTCTGGAGAGTGTGAAGAAGACGTGCGAGAGGAAGGAAGGAGTGGTAGTTAGTCTCTGATTTCGGAAGTGATGCCAGCGGGTTCACTGTTTGGACTCGGACGAAGGCCGTCCCAAAGTTCAACAAAACAGAGAAGACGGGTGTAGAATTAGCGAATTACCGGATCGCGATTATGTATATAAGCAACAAATCAAATTTCTGACAGAGGAAAGATTTTCGGTTTTGTCTTGGTTTCTGACTTTCAACTCTAGGAATCTCATTCGTGCTCTCCTACAGTAACCCTCCGTTCGTTGGTTTTCTCTGAACATCCTCCGATCCTTCCGATCCGAGCGATTCTCAATTCGAAATGTCTTCAGTTCAAACCGTCAAACCGCTACCGTAACCATTTCCTTTTCGCTTTCCAGCCGAATAAACGTGTTTCTAGAAATGTGTCAAACTACAGTAACCCGCCGAAGGCCGACGTCTTCAGATGAGATTGCAGAGTTGATCGACCAACAACGACTCTGAAAACGGAGTAGAAGTGTAATGTTTATCGAAACACTCGACGAGACAAAGAAGCACTGTATTCTGATTATGGGGTCGAATTTTGATAACCTGATTCTCGGTTCTGACTTCCGACGTCATGACTTTGATGTCTCGATCTTGAATGCAAATCGGTGCGGTTAAGCACAGAAGCAGCGGTCCGATCAGAAACGAAATCGTCCAAGTTCATTCCACCAAGACGGCCTCTCCCCTCCCACCCCCCTCCTTCTCGCGACGTCTTGTTCTTTGTTCGTCTTCCTTCACACACTGGACGAAACCCAAAAAGGGGCGGAGCCTAAGTGATGTCAGGCGTACTGTAGAGGACATGTATATATTCTGAAGGCGTCAGTGTGAGGCAAGGTCTCTTGCCTTCTTGAATTCGAATTCAAAATGGGTAAGTCAACACGTGACGTCGCCTGGATGCCTTCTGGACGTCTTCTGTCGTTTCAGGATTCCTACTTGGGGTGATTCGCATGCTTCGTCGGAATCGCGATGTTCCGGACTCCGAGAGCAGCAGCTACAAAGAGGCGGCGCATCGTGACCTCTCCTCGTGAGTCAGCGTTGAGTCCTTTCAGCCTCTAGCTCCGATTTCAGATCATTCGTGGAGCATCACATGCACATCGCTCAGCTCTCCGAACGCTTCTTCCACTCGAGAATCGACATCGTCGAACCGAAGAAATCGAAGGGATTGAGCAAGGGAGAGGCGGCTCAGAAGCTGAAATCCGACGGAAGAAACGCTCTCTCTCCGCCCAAAACCATCAGTAACATGGAGTTGTTCGTGAGACAATTCAAGTCAGTTTCCCATTTCCAGACGTCCTCTAATCGCTTCCACTTTCAGAAACCTCCTGTGGCTGCTCATGTTCGGAGCGGCTGCTCTCTGTTTCCTGACCTACATCTACGACCCGACTGACGCCCTCAACCTGTACGTCGGCATCTTCATCGTCGCCATCGTCTTCATCATGTGCGTCGTCTCGTTTTTCGAGGAGAAGAAGGGCGTCGAAGTCGTGAGAGCGTTCCAAACTCTGATGCCCACCTCGTGCCAAGTGGTCCGAGACGGAAAGGAAGTCATTCTGAATCCCGAGGAGCTCGTCGTTGGCGACATTGTAGTCGTCCGTTCGGGATGCAAAGTGCCGGCCGACATGAGAATCATCGGATGCACAGACTTCTTCCTCGAAACTAGCTCGATCACTGGAGAAGCCGAGCCTCTCGAGTTCAACGCGAAGACTGCCGATGAGAGGGTCTCGATCTTCGAGTCCTACAACATTGCTTTCAACGGCTCTTTCTGTGTCGACGGAGAGGGATACGGTATCGTGATCCGCACCGGAGAACGGACCGTCATCGGACAGATCGCCTCGCTGACCCTCGGACAGAAGGACAAGAAGTGCAAGTTCGAGACGGAGATCGAGCGTTTCGTGCAGTTCATCACTGTCATGGCCATCTCCATGGCCACCGTCATCTTCACCATCGGACTCATCGTCAACGGCGGCAACGACGTCATCCGACTCTTCGTCACCGGATTCCTGATGGTCATCATCGCCAACGTGCCGCAGGGACTTCCGACCACCGTCACCACAGAACTCACGATCATCGCGAGAAGAATGGCCAAGAAGAACGTGTTTCTGAAGAAGTTGGAGAAGATCGACAGCGTCGGAGCGACTACCGTAATCGCCTCGGACAAGACGGGAACTCTGACTAAAAACTGCATGACGGTCACCGATTTGTGGTACAACAACAGCTACAACAGCGGTCAGTTCCCTCCATTCCCAGAATGTCCCTTGCGAACCTCCGATTCTTTTCAGCCAGACCGGAGAACCAGGGACGTACCACGAAGAAGAGAAATCTGGACGCGTTGAACACTCTCGGCTGGTACGACGCTCCGCTCTCCGACATTCTCAACGTCATCTGCGTGTGTAACAAGGCGAGAATCGAGAACAACATGACGACCAAAATACGGCCACCGAGAATGTGAGACAGTTGTTTTGACAGTTAAAGAACCATAAAAACGGGCTGGTTTTTCAGTGACTCGGAACTGGATCTGACTGTGTACCGGGCGCAGCCGGTCAAGGAAATGCTCATTTCGGGAAACCCTTCGGAAGTGGCGCTGCTCCGATACGCTTCTGGAATGCTCGACGCGAAGGAGGTCCGAGACAGCTTCCACGTCGTCTTCGAGGTGCCCTTCAACTCCGTCCGCAAGTACCATTTGATCCTGGCAACGACGGAAAACACGTGGAACGAGCTGGAGGATCGGAAGAAGTTGAACGCCGACGTTGAGTTCATTCTGATGATCAAGGGTGCTCCGGAAGTGATCATCAAGCACTGCTCGAGTCTGAACATTGACGGAACGGCGATGGAACTGAACGAGAAACGACTCGACGACTTCAACGGAGCCTACGAGACGTTCGGAGACGAGGGATGTCGAGTCATCGGGTTCGCGTGCAAGAAGTTCCGTGCGCCGGCCTCCTCGACGTTCTCGATGAAATCGAACACTGTTCCGATGGACGGATGGGACTTTCTGGGCATGAGCGCCATCATGGACCCGCCGAGAGACGACACTCCGAAGGCCATCAAGGCGTGCAAGGAGGCCGGAATCAAGGTGTACATGGTGACGGGAGACCACAAGTCGACTGCCACCGCCATCGCTCGTCAGATCGGAATGATCGACTCGGAAGAGGTGACCAACTTGGATCACAACCGACAGGTCATCAGAAGAACCAACTCGCAAGACTGGGCAGTTATCACTGGACCGGAACTGCCGCTGTTGAATGAGAAGCAGTGGGACGCTCTTCTGGAGCACCGCTACATTGTGTTTGCCCGGACGACTCCCGAGCATAAGCTGATGATCGTGACGGAGAGTCAGAAGAGAGGAGAATGCGTTACGGTAACTGGAGACGGCGTGAACGATGCTCCCGCTCTGAAGAAGGCGGATGTCGGCGTGGCGATGGGAGTGGCTGGAAGTGACGTGGCCAAACAGGCAGCAGACATCATCTTGCTCGACGACAACTTTTCTTCTATCGTGGCTGGCATCGAAGAGGGACGGCTTCTGTTCGACAACCTCCGCAAGACCATCGCCTACACCATGACCCACATGTGGCCGGAGCTCGTTCCAGTCATGCTCAACTTCTTCTTCGGATTCCCACTCGGACTGACTCCGGTGCAGATTCTCTCGATCGACCTGATCACTGACATTCCACCAGCCGTCTCTCTCGCCTATGAAGGTCCGGAAGCCGACATTATGCTGCAACCGCCAAGAAAGAAGGAGACGCATCTGGTGACGAAGGGACTCATCACCTACACCTACCTCTTCATGTCGATCTTCATCTCCGTCGGAGGAGTCGTCGCCTACCTCCTCTCCTACTACCTGAACGGAATCCACCCTCTCGAGCTCGCCTTCTCCGCCCACGACCACTTCAAAGCGGGAGCCACCAACTTCACGACGGCCAAGGGAATCGTGTTGAACGCGGATCAGCAGGTTTACATGGCTGCTCAGGGAGCCGCCGCCTTCCACATCGCCGTCGTCGTCGGACAGGCGTGGCATCTCTGGATGTGTCTGACCCGTCGTGTCTCGATCTTCGTCCACGGAATGGCTAACATCGTCGCAGTACTGGCGGTGATCATTGATCTTCTGCTCATCTGTCTCTTCACCTTCGTCCCCGGAGTGCAGTACGTCTTCGGATCGCAGCCCCCGCCATGGGAGGTAAGATTCCTTCCATTTTTTTTCTACATTTCTATCTGAAACCGTTTCAGTGCTGGATCGTGCCAGTCGTCGTGGGCGTCTGGATCTGGATCTTCAACGAGGTGCGCAAGTTCGGCATCCGAAACTACCCGAAGAAGAAGATCGTGCAGATGATCAAGTGGTAGACGTTGCAAGAATACGTTCCGACGGTCTCACTCTCTCATGTACATACACTTTGTCGATGCTTTATTCAGTTTGCTTAGGCCAGAAATAATAAACACACTTTCACTTCATAACGTCATCTGGAAATTCGAAATAAACAGAGTGACGTCTTCTCGCGAATTCTGCAGAAAACGGGAGTGTCCTCGGTTCGGCTTCCCGCTGCGAAAAGTCGCGACGAATTCATGTGAATTCAGAAGAATGGAAGGGAAGCGATATATAGACGGAGGAAAACAAGGGAAAGTGGCGGAGATAAAAGATAAGAACAGAGATCGAACAAAGAAACACAAATGGGTCCAACCGAGATCAATGTTGACGTCTTCTAAACGACAGTGGAGGCCACCGCACTGGACACTTTCGTTCCGTCTCGGTAGCAGATCAGGGCTCTTCGGAACGTTTTGATGCAGAAGATGGCGATGAGAGGCTCGATCGCCGGATACAAGGCAGTGGTGACCGCTGCGACGTTCGCGACGCCTCCGATGTTCGCCTCGAAGAACGGAAGCAGAAAGAGGAATCCCACAGGACCGTACATGAGCATGAATGGAAGAAGCGTCTGAAAATGGGGATGTCCGTCTAGATGCTCTGTTTAGCTACCTGTAAACTGAGGGTTATGAAGAGCTGCCTGTTGAGTTCTCTCGTCCGATCGCTCATCGAATTGCCCGCGTCATTCATCTTTTTATAGGTTTTGACTGCACAGAATACGATTGTGAGACAGCAAACCGACTGAAAAACAAGTGTCTCTACTTCCGATTGTGGTTACAATAGACGCACCATGAGAGCGGCCAATCCGAGCGATCCGATGCAGTCGGGCAGGTTCCAGTGGCTCTGTCCGTGCTCATCGACACGCCAGTACATGCTGCTCACGAACGGAATCTTGCTCGAATCTTCTCCGAAGCCGTCCATGAACGGACGCTTCAACACCTCTTGTTTCTCGAGTGTCATTCCCAATCCGAAGAAGCACATGAAGAACCAAGTGACCGAAACGGCGATCGGAGGGATAAAGATGAGGGCGAGACGACGGCCTTCCAACTGATGCAACACTGTCGGTCTGGAATGGAAGAATGCGTTGATTGGGAGGGAAATGGTAAGAGGATACCTGCAAACTGCGAGGTATCTGTAGAAGAACTGAGTGGAGAGCAACGAAATGCACAGACCGAACGATGCTCCGAACATGCCTGAAACATCAGAAGATCATCTTACTGTTGCCCTCGTCCAGAAGAACTCACAAGTTAAAACGAATCCGATGACTGGAAAGTAGCGAAGAGGTCCGTGATTCACCACCACGTACATCTGCTTCTCGATGACGACCAACGGCTGCGTGATGATGTCGACGTAGTTGTAGACGATGGCGTACAACGAGAAGATTCCCATCAGGTAGCGGTACGCGCCGAGCACCTTCCGGGCCTTTGTCCAGATGAGGTACAAGAGGAGAAAGTTGGTGAACTGCGAAAAGATGAAGCAGATGAGTTGGACGGCGTGGATCGCCACATACATTTGACTCATTGTGAGCCGAAATGAGAGTGAGCGGCGGGGACCGCAGTTATAAGGAAAACAGAACACGAGGGCGTTTGTATTCTGGCGAGTTAGTTATGACAAATTCGGCTGATCAAGCAGACGGTGTGAGTCACGAGGGAAGAGGGAAAAACAAAGCGGATCGGAGGCGAGGAGAATGAGCAAGAAGGGGAGAGAAGAGGTGCACTGCCAAAGGGAAAGTCCTTCTTCTTTTCAGACCCCTGATCCTTCTTTTGTCTTCGAGTCTGTGACGCTTCCGAGTGTCCTCGAACTTGCCAAGTTTCTAGGACATTGCAAAAGTGCAAACGGATACATTCACCGCAGTTCAACCAAGACAGAAGATAAATGTATTTTTATATTTAGAGAAGTTAGGTAGTTGCGCCTTGAGGCGGCGCTTCTCTCCGTTGGGAGTCCGTGGAAGTGACAGCCACTCTGTGGTTCTTCGCGTGCATTGGCAGAATCGCTCTTCGGAAGTCTCCGATGCAGAAGATGGCGATGAGAGGTTCGATGGAGGGGTAGAGGCACGAGGAAACGGCAGGGAACGTCACGTACCAACCCATCTCGATGCCGACGAACGGACAGACGTAGAGCATTCCGACGGGACAATACATCAGGAAGAACGGGATGACCGTCTGGAATCATCTATTCTTGAGATGATGTTCGGACGGAGACTCGCCTGGAGTGTCAGACAGCAGAAGAGCTGGCGGTTCAGGTCTCTCGTGCGGGCACTCAACATCGTCTTCGCGTTCTTCGTGTACCTGTACACTTCCGAGCGCAGAAGAGAATAATTGAAAAGCACAGCGTCTGAAAGAGCTTTTCTCTAGAAAAGCAAACTTCAAGACGGGACTAACGATGACGACGACTGCCCAAATGGCGGAGAAGCAGTCGAGAAGGTTCCAGACCCTCTTTCCATTTTCATCGTACTCCCAGAACATGGAGGCGATGAAAGCGATGCGAAACGAGTCCTCCGAGTAGTAAGCGAGAAACTCCTTCCAGAGAAACTTCTTCTTCTGGAGAGTGCTCTCCATTCCGAAGAAGACAGCGAGGTACCAAAGGAAGAAGACGGCGATGCAAGGCACGAACAGAAGCACGAAGCGGACACCGCGGAGTTTGTGCAGGGCAGACGGTCTGCAATAAGGAATGGGAGAGGAACTTCAATTGGAATACCTG
The DNA here is from genome assembly GCA_963570955.1 of Caenorhabditis afra. NCBI lineage: Eukaryota > Metazoa > Nematoda > Chromadorea > Rhabditida > Rhabditidae > Caenorhabditis > Caenorhabditis afra. The sequence goes on along the minus strand of OY751536.1, from coordinate 8,189,618 downwards.
CAGAGAGCGAGATATCTGTAGAAGAACTGGAGGGCAAGCAAGGAGATGCAGAGAGCGAAGCAGGCGCAGAAGAGGCAGACGATGTACCTGCCGATGGTCTTCTCGTACTTGAATCGACTGTCCACTATGACGGCGCACGTGGGTCCCTTGATGAACGTCATCTGAATCACATTCCTAGTAGTATCGAGAGCACGTCTTCTTTTCTGACCGGTTGCGTGAGGACCTCCACCCACGAATAGAACAGCGCGTACATTGCGAACACGCACATAATGTGTCGGAAACCGCCGAGAAGACGTTCAGATTTCGTGAAAATCAGATAGATCAAAGTGCAATTTGAGAGCTGGGCTCCGAAGAAACCGGAGAATTGGGCCACGTGGATGAGCCGCATTGCGATAAGAATGCGAGCATTTTCAGAGCAGCCGTCGACGGATGCACGAGAGGAAATTGAAGAAGAACAAAGGAAGTGTTCTCGCGACATTTCCTTTATTAGAAAAAACACCATTCGAACCGGCAAAAGAACGGGTTATGTTTGAAAAACAAGGAAAGGATGAATGAAATGGGTTTATTCAACGGCACGTGCATCAGGTTCGAGCCTTCTTCGGATCGTAGAGTTCGGTCATCTCGGCAATGGTGTAGCAGGCGCCGTTCTCGCAAAGCAGATCGCCGTCGCAATCGGCACTCTGATTGCACTGCTGACGGCTGCGAACCGACGAGAGGGCGAGCAGGAAGACGATGAAGAACGCGATGAGCATTTGCATTCCGATGGATGGAATGGCCGGAGAGGCGCCCCTTTTATACGGAAAAGCGACCCTATTTGCATATTATGTGGTTTTTCGTTACGAGAGAGAGAGAGGGAGGCGAGATCAGAAATCGATTGGGGTGATTCATTCTTCGGAACGTTTCCTTCCCTTCAGAGACTTTCTTGGGAAACCAAAGAACAGTTTTATTTCCAATGAATTCAAAGAGTGGAAGATGCTCCTGTGCTCGACACTTTCTGGCTTCTTTTCGAACACGTCACCGTCTTTCGGAATGATGTAATGCAGAAAATGGCAATCAGAGGTTCGAGAGCCGGGTACGTGGCGGCTGTAATTCCAGCAATGTTTGCCAGCCAGCCGATGTTGACTTGGAAGAGAGGGAGGTAGAAGAAGAGTCCGACTGGCATGTAGAGCATCAGATACGGCATCAGAGTCTGGAATTCCAGAAGTTTCAAATGGTTCCCGAGTCCCTTCTCACTTGAAGACACAGAGTGACAAACAGTTGTCTGTTGAGAGCTCTCGTCCGGTTGCTCATCTCGATTGAGGTGTCGTTCATCTTTTTGTACGTCTTCAGAGCACAAAACACAATGGTGCTCAGGCAAATAACCTGAAAACACTTTTATTCTTCTACCTTCGAGTCTCAGAAGACGTACCATCAGAGTCGTCAGAATTACAGTTCCAGCTAGATCGGAGACGTTCCAGACGCCTTGCGAATTCCAGTACATCCCGCCCATGAATGTGATCTTGCGCATGTCTTCTCCGTACGTTTCCAGAATGCTCTCTCTCAAAAACTCGACCTTGTCACTGGTCATTCCGAGTAGAAGAAAGCAGTTTGTGAACCAGAGAGTGGAAATAGTGACGGGGAAAATGAAGAGGAACGCGAGTTTCCTGCCCTCGAGATGCACCAGAAGATGCGATTTGCAGATGGCGACGTATCTGTAGATGAAGAGCGACGCCAGAAGGGAGATGCACATTCCGAACGAGCCACAGAAGAAACCTGAAGGCATCGGGAAGATTCTAGAAGACGTCGACGGGTAGCTCACAAATCAAGAAGTATCCGATCTGACGGTGGTACCTCATCGGACCGTGATTCACGACCAACCACATCTGCTCTTCGATGTGCACAATCTGGAAGTTAACGAATTCGAGACTAACTCCTAATCGGAGTGAATACCGGCTGAGAAGTGATGTCGACCCAGTTGAAACAGATGGCGAACAAGGCGAACACGGCCATCAGATGACGGTACGTGCCGAGACATTTTCCGGAATTCGTTTGCAAGAGGAACAGAAGAAGGCCGTTCGTGAGCTGGGAAGTGAGGAAGCTCAGGACGAGAACTGCCTGGAGCAGGAACATCCGAACACGATTGAAAGATAAAAATGGAAAGTGGGAAAGCAGGAAATCTTGGAAATTAGGTGCTATTCACTCGCATAAACAAGCGCTGAAATGAATCGTCCGAAGAAGTGAACGGACTGATTCTCGAAGCGTGATCTATATTGAGAAGCGAAAAGATGGGATACCAAAGGAAAAACAGATGTCGAAGACGTTTGTATTCTGGAGTAAGGTGTTCGAATCTGACGATCAGATGACGAGTGAATCACCGGAAGAAACTGGAAAACAAGACTCGAGTCGGAGACGTATTCTAATAAATACCGAATTTCAGACGCTTTCAGACATCACCCTAATCCCCCTTTTCAGATTACGTTCAGATGTCGTCATCGCCCTTTGTTTCTACTGTTTCAAAGACGCCGTGTTGTTTGGTGGCTCTGAATTATTTTTGGAGAAACAAAACTTGTTTTCACGGAAGATCAGAAGATCAGAAGATCGGGAAAACGATTGTCATTGGAGCGCGTTTGCAACAACATGAGAGATGTTTGAATGAATGAGTTTATTGGGAGGACAAGGGATCAGTCGTTCATTTCGTACTTGTCGAACATCTCGTCGATGGTGAAGCAGTATCCGTCGTCGCAGACCGACTCGAAGTCGCACTGCTTGCTCGAACGACAGCGTCTTCCACGGGCGAGCACCGTCGAGACGGCGAGCAGGACAAAGAGGAGCACGGCGAGCACGTTCATTTCGGAGGTTCCGATGCGATGGAGGAACTGCCACAGAGGCGCCCCCTTTTATACCGGCAAGAACGCCGCTCTTGCATAATGTGGTGGGATTCTTGGCTTCAGAGGGAGCGAAGAAATGGTCAGGGATCAAATGGATGACTCGCAGGAAACTGGCATAACACTCCGAAAAACGAAATTTGCATATTTTCATGACACTTTTTGTTTCGGAAGAAGAAATCGAGATCAGGAAATCGAAAGTGTGACTCATTCTCCAGGAAGAAAACTTTATTGTTCAAGAAACAGTTCCGATTCAACGGAGCGATGGTGATTTCTTGCGATGAGTCGGACGGAGCACATGAAAAGAGCAAACGAGATTCTCGTCGACATTCATGATGGCCGCCGAGTTGTCGAATTGTCCGCAGTAGTGGGGCGCCGAGAAGATGGTGACGAGCTTTTTGTCGGCGAAAAACTCGTAGCCGTCCTGGACGACCTGGTGCGCCCTCGCAATCATATCGATTCCGAGCAGCTCGAGCTGCTGTTTGACGACGTTCGCGCCAAAGATGTAGGAGACTCCGCGGATGCTCGGCGCCCAGTCTGAGATGTTGTTGTCCGGATCGCTCCAGAGCAGATCAATGTGCAGCGATGGAGTGGGCGGGTCCATGAGACGGGTGAGGTTGCGGAGCACGTCAAGGCTGGTGAGTTTGGGCGAGAGGCCGCCGTGCATGCACAGAATGCGTCCCGAGATGAGGCCGGTGAAGGGCATCGCCGAGAAGGCGTCCTGGAAGGCGAGCCACAGACGCGTGCTGCCGTATCGTTTGTTGCATTCTTCGAAGAATCCGTAGACTCGGTTGACGACCGGGCACTCGTGGTTTCCACGTAGCAGGAAGAAGCGGTCGTGGAACTTGATTTTGTAGCACAGGAACAGAGTGATCAGCTCCAGATTCTGTCGTCCTCGATCCACGTAGTCGCCCAGAAAGAGGTAGTCTGCGTGCGGCGGGAACTTGGTAATATTGAACATTCGGATCACATCTGAAAGTTAGAAGACGTGAGAAATCCGAAATAGTGGAGCAGCACCTGAATACTGTCCGTGCACGTCTCCGCACACTTTAATCGGAGCCTCGACCTCCAGAAGCACCGGCTGAGCCAGGAAACTGGCCTTCGCAAGAGAGCACAGTTGAATGAGCTCGTGCTCCTTCACCGTCCTCGTCAGACTCTTTCCCGGATGTCCCACTGACAACGCCTTCAAGATCATCTCGTCCACATCTATTTTCGTGCCGTAAACGCTCTCTAAATAAACGACAGCAACACTTTCGGAACGTCTGAAAAAGAGACGAACCGTCTAAAACCTTGTAGCAAGACGCCATTTCGTAGCAAACGAAAAACGAAAACGGATGGAAATTAAGAAATAAATGCGGATTCAGTGGAAGTCAGCATCGTGGAGAAGGTGCGACAGACGTCGGGGATAGGGGTACGTGACCCTGTCACAGAGAGAATTACTCGCGAGAGACCCCTTTCCGACCTGAATCTAATAGAAAGGCACACAAGCAACACAAACTGTAAACCCGAAAACAGAGCGGCACTCGGGAACTATCATTTAAGACCTGATATCTGCCGAACTGAAACAGATAGAAGTAAGTTTATAACTACAAAAATGTAGCTAACAATGCAAGTAACAATTTTGTAGTTGATCATTTTTGCTTATCTTATCTCGTTCTCCAGTTATGAGCTCTGAAACAAAAGCAGTTCGTAATTCTTCAAAAAGTGAACAACTTTTCGACTGGAAGGAGAGTATTTTGTTTGTTTGAACATACATATTTAGAATACGATTAAATTGGTTACAAATAGACAAGCAGAGGTCATTTGAGAAGAGGTTAATGGATGCTGGTGGTGGAGTAGACAACCGAGAAGTGTTCGTGAGACACCTTCTTCCGGGGAGCGCCTGGAATCGGAGAGGTATCGTAGAAACGCTCCGAACAAACGAACATGTGATGGTTCTTCTGAACTCCTTGATGCAGAACATCGCGATCAGAGGCTCCAGAGACGGGTAGACTGCCAAGGTGGCGGGCACGATGTTGGCGATGGAGCCGACGTAGACTTCGAAGAGCGGGAGGGAAATCAGAAGACCCACGGGGCTGTACATCATTAAGAACGGGAGGATCGTCTGGAATAGAGTCAGTGGAAGGGCGACAGTTAAAGAAAGGGGACCTGGAAAGTGAGGGTGATGAAGAGTTGTCGGTTCAGTTCCAACGTCTTCGAACTCATGTGACACGTGGCACTCTTCATCGTGTAGTAGATGTTGAAGGCGCAGAAGAGGATCGTCGAGAAGCAGACGACGATGATGACGACGCATCCGACCGAGGCCATGATCTCGCCGACCTTCCACACCTTCTCTCCGTTCCGACCCACCGACCAGTACATCGGAGCAATGAATGAAACCTTCGACGAGTCCTCTCCGTAGTACTCTTCCAGCTCTTCCCTTCAAACACACGTCTTCAGAAGTGAACGTCTTCAGAACTCACTTCATGTACAACTGCTTCTCGACAGTGTTCGCCATTCCCCAGTACACAAACTCGAACCAAGCGACGAAGCAGACGAGACAGGGAATGAAAATGAGAGTCAGCTTCCAACCTTCAATCTTTGGCAGCAATTCCGGGCTGAAAACAGAATGTCTGAAAATAGAATCTCGAGTTTCAAACAAAACCGGCACATCGCCATGTATCGATAGAAGAACTGAGCGGCTAAAAGCGAGATGACGAGAGCGAACGAGCCGCAGTAAAGACCTGAAAACAAGTCCGTCGCAGAATCGAACGGTCAGAAGCAAATTTGGGACGGGGCGGGTCGATTTCAAAATTTTTGCCGACCCGCCCCGACCCGCCCCGACCCGTTCGACCCGCTTTCTTTTGTAAAACCAAATTGTGCGAAATTTCGGAGTGTCGTTGTACTGAAGTCGTGAAATCTCTATTGTTGCTATTGATTAAGGGTCGGAAAACTGGCTCATGAGTGAAAACCAAGTCTTTGAAAGAAAAAATAGTATTGTCGGGCGGGGCGGGGCGGGTCGGGTCGGCAAAAATTTTTTTCGACCCGACCCGTCCCGACCCGCCCCGCCCTGACCCACAGGTGGGTCGACCCGAAATTTTCCAAGTATGGTCAGAAGCTGTTACATGTGACGTCATTGCCGATCCACGTGGAATACTTCATCGGACTGTTCATGTAGACGATGAAGACGGGGCCCTTGATGTGCATAACCTGAAATCCCTTCTTCTTCTTCGGGACGTCTTCTTTTCAGAAGTCGCTTACCGGTTGGGTGAGCACCTCGATCCACGCGTAGACGAGAGAGTACATGGCGAAAGTGCACATGACATGTCGGTAGGTGCCGAACAGCTTCTCGGCCCTCGTCAGAATCAGCCACACGAGGACGGCGTTCGTGATTTGGGCGAGAAAGAAGCCGGCGTACTGGATGACGTGCAGCCAGAGCATCTCCGAATGAAATGATTCTTTGGAGGGGCCCCTGACGGGACGGATTAAACGACCAAACATTCGGAAATCGTGAAATCTAAGTGGAGGATTTGTATGAAATAACACAACCTAATGCGTCTTTTGTTATCAACTCGAATGAAAATCGGAATCAAATGAGCATGAAAAGAGTCGAAACGAGCTTATTATTTACGAGAAGAGCAAAGAAAAGACGAGTGAGTAATCATACGAAGGCCGTCCAGGATCACTTGTTGTGCGAGGCGCCGTCCGAGTTGATCGAAGAGATCTGCGACGTCTTCGTCATCGACAGCGTGTCCTTGCGGAGGATGAAATTTCGGAAGCGGTCGATCATGAAGATCGCGATGAGCGGGTCGAGAGCCGGATACAGACAGCACGTGACGCCGACGAGGTTGCCGATCTTTCCGACCTCCACCTCGAAGAGGGGCAGGATGAAGAGCAGTCCGACGGGTATGTACTGGGTGAAACAGGGGAGGAGCGTCTGGAGACCAAGTGTCCAGAAGAGCTGCTTGTTCAGGGCTCGCGTTCTCTTGCTCATCTGGAGTGTGACGTCGTTCAGTTTACTGTAGGTCTTGAAGGCGCACACGAGGCACGTGGTGAAGCAGATGCTCATGATGTTGCAGCTCAGAAAGGCTCCGAACATGTCGGGGAAGCGAAAGAGACGAGAGCCATCTGGGAGTCGAGTCTGAAAATGAAGAACAGTTTGAGGCTGAAAGAGAACAGTTACAAACGTAGTAGAGTGGAGAGATGAAGGCTATTTTGTCAATGTCCTCGTCGTACAAATCTCTCGTCAGATTCCGGAAGAAGTCCCTTTTGAAGTCGTTCGGTCCGAAGTTCACATAGACCGAAGTGCCCCAGACGCCGAAAAGAGCCAATGGAGGTAGGAACCAGTAGTAGACTCTCTTCCCCTCGAAATAGTACAGCTTCTGGTGTCTGAAGACGTCAAGAAGTGAAAGAGAGGAGAGAAAGGAAGATGACTCACTTGCAAACTGCAATGTATCTGTAGATGAAGTGAGTGGCCAACATGGAAATGCACAGAGCGAACGATCCACAGTACAAAGCTGAAATCGAGAGTTCGAACGACGTCTTCGGATGGGAAACGTACTGGAAATCAAGACTCCGGCCGAGAGATGGTACTTCAGAATGCTGTCCACGTAGAAGAGAATGCCGGCGCCCTCCAGATGCATGACGGGCAACGTGAGAATCTCGACGGTCGAATAGAACAGAGCGTAGACGGAGAACGAGACCATCATCACTCGGTACCGCCCGAAATTGGAACCGGCGCGCACTTTTATCAGGTATAGGAGCAGAGTGTTCGAGAATATCGCGACAAGGAATCCGAAGAACTGTCCGATCCGGATGTACGGAGACACCGCCATTTTCAGCTTCTCCGTTTTTTGGTTTCCGGTATGCCGAACGTCTTCTTTTATAACCTCAGAAACCGAAAAGAAGACGTTTGCGTGGATTGAAAACAATGCGCAAAAGAATAAGTGACGAAGGGGTTTAGGGTGGGGATTAGGGCGTGAAGTTAGAGGTTGTGACTCATTTTGACGTCTTCTTCTTTCGGTAGGATACAGGGAACGTCTTCTTCTTCCGAGGAGGGATGAATGAAGGATGGATTGGAAGACACAAATAGACGCTGTTTATTACGCTCATAGAGACATCGCACTGGAATCGAACGTTCATTGAATTCCCCGGAAATTCGTGGAAAACTGTCCCGAATACGGCGACGTCGTCGCCAGGGACACCTTCTTTCTGCGATGACTGCCTGCAAATTGGATGGGGAAAAATAAGAGGGCGGACAAGAAAAGGGCTCACAAAGAACGGCTCTTTTGAATTCTTTGATGCAGAAAATGGCGATGAGCGGCTCGAGGGACGGATAGACTGCCAGACTGCCGGCGGTGAAATTGGCGAGATGGCCGGTGTCGACTTCGAGAAGTGGGAGCGTGATCTCGAGACTCACCGGGATGTACATCATGAAAAGAGGCAAAAGGGTCTGGAAATGGAACCGACTGCTTCGGGTTTCAGACGTTTCAAGTACTTGGAAGGTGAGAGTGATGAAGAGCTGTCTGTTCAGTTCGATCGTCTTCCGGCTCATGTGGTTTCCAGCGCTCTTCATTTTCAGATAGATGTTCGAGGCGCAGAAGAGGATGGTCATGAAACATCCGCCCTGGAAACCGAGTTTCAGCTCGATTCGGAGCACTGACAACTCACAATGGTGACAACACAAGCGACGAGGAGCATCAGGTCCCAGAACCTCCAGATCTTCTCCCCGTTCGGCCCAATCGTCCAGTACATGACAGCGATGAAGGCGACTCGAGTCGAGTCTTCGTTGTAGACCTCTCTCAGTTCATCTCTGAAACGGCACGTCTCCGGAATTCGACGTCTTCGCAACTCACTTCAAATACATCTGCTTCTCGGGACTGTTCGCCATTCCCCAGTACACAAACTCGTACCAAGCGACGAAGCAAACGAGGCAGGGAATGAAAATGGCACACAGGATCATAGGCTCGTGGTTGGCCAGCCAGTTTGATCTGAAAATAGAGGGGTGCTGTAATTGGGTGAGAGACGAATGGTTACTTGCAAACTGCAATGTATCGATAGCAGAACTGGGCGGCCAGAAGGGATATTACGAGAGCGAAAGATCCGCAGTACAGGCCTGAAGTCCGAGAGAATCCTGGAAGTCCCGCAGACGAACTCACAAGTGATGTTGTAGCCGAGGCCGGAAGTGTACTTGAGTGGGCTCTCCATGAAAACGATGCAGGCCGGACTCTTGATGTGGATTATCTGAACGCATCGCGCTCGTTTCACCTCTCTCACCCTCGAATCTCACCGGCTGCGTCAGAATCTCGATCCACGCGTAGATGGAAAAGTAGACGGCGAAGCCGAACATTACGTATCGGTAGGTGCCGAACAGCTTCTTCGCCCTCGTCACGATGAGATAGACGAGGATGGTGTTGGAGAACTGTGCGCCGAAGAAGCCGACGTATTGGATGACATGCAGGTAGAACATGGCTGAATCAGGCGAACAAGAAGAAGGAATGGAGCACGAAGCAGAGCCCACCTAACCATTATTGTTATTCATTAGGCGAACCCCCCACCCGAAAGAACACGTTGTTTTTCTGACGACGTCTTCGTCAGAATGGGCGGTGCCGATGGAATTATAGTTTTAACGGTCTGCGCCAGAAGTTCTGAGAGCCACAAAAAACAAGAATGGAGGAGGGAAATAGTGATTCAGACGGCGGTAATTCAATTCATACATTTCCAGATTGACTCGATTTGTCGCGAAATAAGAAAGAAATAAGAAAGAAAAAGAATGTTCCGATGAAACTTCCGCAAGTAGAAGACGTCGAGAACAATGTATCCCACGTCTTCTGGGGTCAATCAGAATTGTCGAGAACGGTTTCAGCCTCAATTCCAGTGCATTACAATAAATGGCTGAAGTCTGAAATTATCAGCAAGCGTTCTGGAGAACTTTACCACGTGTTTTCGTCTCTTGGCGGTTGTAATTAGCGAAAATCATCTCGCCGGGCTGTTCTTGGCGAATTTCAGATAGAGATCATGTGACAGAACTCTATGTGCTCTTATGAACTGAAAACGGTTCCCTCAGAGTCAAACAACTAGACTATAATTCTTATGGTTCCGAGAAAGCGGGAGGAAAACAGAACAATTTCATTTGGATCCGGAATTTCTCGGCTCAATGATCGCCGGGACAATCTCATCGAATAGAGCACTGATCGAGTTCAAACTGCCGAAAAAGTCGAATCGAAATTCGATTTTCAGAGAATTGCATTAGTCGAAGAGGAGTGAATAGCAGAGACTGGAGTCGACAACGTCATTCTCGATGCGATCTTTCTGGTCCGACGTCCTGCAACGGCTACGTTAAGGAGATGTTCCAGAAGAAGAAGAAGAAGACGTTACCCATGATGACGTTCTTGAACTCCTTGATACACAGCATCGGAATCAACGGCTCGACGGCCGGATAAACTGCAAGACTCGCCGCAGTGAGGTTGGCGAGCCGTCCGTTTTGGATCTCGAAAACAGGAAGGCTCGTGGCGAGACCCACTGGTGTGTACATCATGAAAAGAGGAAGCAAGGTCTGGAGGGTCAGGGTGACGAACAGCTGCCTGTTCAGGTCACGCGTCCGATGTGACATGTGACAGCTCGCGTCCTTCATTTTCAGATAGATCTTCGAGGCGCAGTAGAGGATCGTAGCGAAGCAGCCTCCCTGAAACATCCAAGAATATGGCTATTTGCATTCGAGGGAGGGCTCACAATGGTGAGAACACAGGCGAGCAGCAAGGCGATGTCACACTTCTTCCACACTTTTCTTCCGTTTTCGTCCAGCGACCAGTACATGACTGCGATGAAGGAGACCTTTTCAGAGTCCTCCCCGTACACGTCTTCCAGCTCTTTCCTTAGAACACAGGTCTTTAGAAGTGAACGTCTTCACAGCTCACTTCATGTACAACTGCTTCTCGACGCTGTCCGACATTCCCCAGTACACAAACTCGAACCAAGCGACAAAGCAGACGAGACAGGGAACGAGAATCAGAAAGAGAATCCTGGCCTCTCCGTGAGAAAGGACGTGCGGTCTGAAAGGAATACCGTTTCTGTTTCTATATTGGACTCTTTCTCACTTGCAAACCGCCAAGAATCTGTAGAAGAACTGAGCCGCCAAAAGGGAAATAACGAGAGCGAACGAGCCACAATACAGGCCTGAAATAAGGAAGGAAACTTGTTTTCGAGTGTGATTCCACTGAGCTTACAAGTCAAATTGTAGCCGATCCACTTGTGGTACTTGAGCGGACTGTCCATGAAGACGATGCACACGGGACTCTTGATGTGAATGATCGGCTGAGTGAGCACCTCGATCCACGAGTACAGAAGGAAGAAGACTGCGAAGCTGAGCATCACGAACCGGTACATTCCGAACAGTTTGCGTGCCTTCGTGAGAATCAGGAAGATGAGCACGCAGTTCGAGAGCTGTGCTCCGACGAAACCGGCGTACTGGACGAGGTGCAGCAGCAGTGTCATCTCTTGTTTTGTGACGACGACAACACTCGGGTTTTATAGCTTCCATTCGGAATGTGAGATCGGTCTGCTCTTTTTGTACTGGTTCTCTCGAATTAGAGCCGCATTCAGCGGTAGAGTATAGCGGGTGAATCAGCCGAGAAACGAAGAGTGAGAGTGATGTTTGACTGGAAGATTTGATCGTCGCCAGACGTCCAATCAAACCACTTTTCACAAGTTTATTCCTTTCAGAAGGACTTTCGGGTCACGTCATCTGGGAAGTAGTCCTCACTCGCAGATGCCGGTCCAACTACGTGCCAAGCGGCGTTTTTGTTCCAAAACGTCAAAGGGAACCCGAAAAGCGAAGATGTACTGGTCAAAAGTATACTTTCAGCTCGCAAAGACTTTGCCGCCTTCTGTTCGGCCGAGCAGTATACTTTCACGAATGGGCGGAGCCTCCACATACAGTCCCACTAGGCCACGCCCCTTTGCACTCTTCATCTGAATCGTGGTCCCTCCGATAGTCAGTCTTGTCTCAAACAGTCCAATGTATTCTCCCCTCCTCTTCTTGACAACTGCCTTCTTGCTATTCCACGTCTCCGTGTCCACTGGAGTCGTCTGGATTCGCCTATCTTCGCCACACCTCATCTCGGCCCGAATCGAAGTCTCCGATCGAGTCAACACCTCCCGGTACGGCATCTCATTCGACGTCCGACTTTCCGCACATCTCGTGAAAGAGTTCGTCTTGCCGATGCCACCGATCTCTTCGAACTCTAAGCGTCCGATCTTCGACTACACCGTCCGACTGTTGAGCCCGATCAGTGGGGAACCCCTGGGAGAGGATCCTTTCTCTCGCAGAGTCCCGCTGATCGTCAACGCTCCCTGGACGAATGCGTCGTTCTCCTACGCCACTGGCCTCTCGGTCTCCACGGCGATCCGTCACGAATGTCTCCCTTCATTCTTCGGATCCCACTGCCAAACGTTCTGTCCGTCCGGTGAGAAGTGCGAAATCGACGAGTGCCCCACCAAAAAGTGCCAGAATGGTGAGTTGAAAACATTGAATTTTGGGATGATAACTCCTTCTGATTTCCAGATGCCACGTGTCTTCTCGACGGATCCAGTGAAGAATGCACGTGTCTGCCAGGATTCTTCGGAGAGTTTTGCGAGTCTCGAATCAAGGAAACCAATTTCTTCAGTCTTATCGTATTCCTCGCTCTTTTATTGATATCTGTCATTTTCACCGTTTTGTTTGTTCTAGTTTTTAAACTGATTATTAGGAAAAATGTATCAGGAAGCAAAGTCGGCAGCCTGGATAAAAACCCGATTTCTGGGCATTCAAGCGCGCAAAATGCGTTCGAATCTGTTGCAAACCTGAAAACATCAGTAGCCGTGATTATATCTGTTGTGTGATTGTGCAATTCTTCTGTAATTTTTTGATTTTTAATAAATAACTTCGGCCGAAATTTAGGAAAGAAAAATGTAACATTAAAGGCTCATACTTTGTTCTTCTGCAGTGGTCTCGCCGCGATTACAGTATCGGCGGTTTCATTTCAACTCGCCCTCTCGATTTCGAGCCGTTTCCAGCAATTTCAGAAGTGAAATATGCCGAAAGGAGGAGCGACATCGCTGATTCCCGTTCAAGCAGGACTTCAAGAAGATCTTGACGCTTTCTTGAAGGCTTATCTACGAACGAGCTCTCATCGGTAAGCGCTTTTCAAATCTTCCTGCTTTATTCTCAGATTTCCAGCTTCATAGACTATAAAAGGTTGTTTCTGAGTCGAGGAATCCTCAGCATTTTCAACGGAAGATATGACAGTGCTGAAATCATCGAGGTAATCGAAAACTTCCAGGATGTCCGCAAGTTTCCCACAGTTTTCAGTTCAACGAGCACCTTCTGGTCGGCTGTCTACCTTACATGCAGGAGAACATTTGCCCGGGAACTCCACGGAGTCTTCAGGAACGTTTGTTCGGACTCTACTCCCTCTACACCTTCTTCTACCTCCAACAAGTGAACCACGTTGTCAAGATCCGCATGGACCCCGATGCAGTTCGTACTTTCTGCGACTTCTCTTTGTTTCTTCACGAGGAGAAAATCATGGACGCCTTCCAATGCTGCGTTAATCTGCGCAACGACAAGGCGTTCAAGTTTGTAGCGTTCGTGCAAATCGTAAGTATTTTCAAGGCAATACTTGCAAATCTCCTCAGATTTCAGCACGATCCGTCCTGTTTCAAGAGATTTGACTTTGGAGAAAAGCCGAAAGGCGTCCAAATGCTCGCAAACCCAAACGATCCGCTGAGCAATGTGAAGGGGTTGCTGGATTCGAATATGTTCATAAAAATGAATCTGATGCACATGGAGTATATGCGAGTGAAAGAGAAATGGGGAGTAGAGACCCTTGGAACGATCGGACTCATCAGTCCGCACGATTTGATCAAAAATGTAATAGAAACATGTGAGAGAAACATTGTGGTAGAGCAAGAAGCAAAGCGAGTAATACCGGTATGTTTTCCAAACATTTGTCCTCAGAATACATTTCAATTTCCAGTTGCGACGATCTGGAGGCGTCTCTTCTCGCCGTTCGAAAATCAGAGAACGCGCTTATAATTCGGATTTGAACTTTGCGAGATTCAGAAGACACCGCGCAGTGATTCGTAAGGGCCTTCTATGGAATTTGCTATAATATTTACGATCTGTGTTTCAGCACTAGAAGTTGTTCACGAAAAGTTCGAGTATTCAAAACGAGAACAGAGTCATCCAAATATTCCTTGCGACGTCGATTTCGAAGAAGAAACCAGTGTAAATAAGTCGTTGCCAATGGAGGGAAAGCCGAAGCGGGGACCTGGGAGACCGAGAAAAGAACCGGAAATACCGAAAGTTGATCATCGGAAGCTGGACAAGGTCCAGAAAACAAAAAATGTTCGCTGCGACGAACTGAGGAAGACGGTGAATAAAAAAAGAGTTTCACCTGTTCCAGAGAAGCCGTCAGGTCGAAAAACCAATGTAAGTTGTTATTTAGAAGTCAGAAGTATCTTTTCGTTGATCGATGCTTATAGAATTCCATTGCTTCGGAGCTTTTTGACTTCGCCGGTTCGAAAAAAGAGATAATTTCCGACGAGGAAGAAATTGGAATCGAAGAGAAACTAGCATTTCCTGAAAGTGATGATGAACTAATGGATCACAACGAAGTACTGAAAAGTGATAAAGCTCAACGTTTTGGAGTGAAAAGACGCGTTTCTTTCCGTCGGAATGTAAGTTTTCTTCCCAAAAAGACTCATTCGAATGTTCATTTTCCCAGTCTTTCGGAGATGACGACTTATCGGTTTATTCGATTACTCCGCGAAAATCTCCCCAAACGAATTTATTTAACAACGAAATTGATGAGCCGGAGCCAATTAGTCTAGAAACAAAGAATGAACTAGCTTCCGAGTATGCAGAAAAGTCAGAAGACGAAGACGAGATCAACAACAACGAAATTCCGGAACCTGCTGGAATTGAGCAGTTCTTCGAAAAGCCGCTTCGTCAAAAGTCTTCCGATAGCAAAGTTATCGTCGAAAAACGCGTGAAGACAGAGCAGCCCGTCGTTCAGCCCATTCTGGCCGAGCCGACTCGAATGGAAGTCGATTTTGCCCCTCTTGAAGAAGAAGAAAAGAAAGAAGAAACAGAAGACGACTTCGACATGGCGTTTACGTTCGATGAAAACGACTAACACCCCTTTTTAAACCGACCCACATTAATCATGTTCAATGTGTTTTATTCTGTGTCATTTGAAAAATCATGTTTTATGAAACTTCATTTTCTGCTAAGCTTCAATTTATGAGCCGCTCAAACAACCTACTCTTTTTCCCAGAAATGCCAATTTTGCACCCGTCTCGTTTCTAGTCCTATTTCGGCAGAAACCTCGTTGAATTCACCAAGAAATCACATCAGTTTCTTCGTGATTTCTGCACGAGGAAACTACGAATTCCTTGTGCAATTAAGCGAGCTCTCCAAAAGGAAGTAAAGTAAGTTTTAATAAAAATCCCCTTGAGAACTCGGAATTATTTGCTTTTCGCCCCCTCATCTTCTCCGAAACGCCTTGGTTTTTCGTATTCTCAAAACTTGAATTCCAGACGTTTTTCACCTGTTTTCGAAAAGCGCCCTTCTCGAAAAAGCGATTCGTTCGGTATGAAGTGACGAGAAAATAATTATAGATTTTCAATGTTTTCATCCTTTTTTTCTCAATTTCATTGCGATAGAGCGCACGTGCCCACCCGCAAAAGTGTCGTTAATCTGGGCTCATTGAGCCGGCAACCTTCGTCATTTCCGGCGATTACTCATAGATCTGGAATGAAGATTGTCTGAAATGTTTCATTTATTTTCAGACGACCTTTTAAGTGTAGTTTCTGTGCGAGAAACAGGTGAAAAAGGGAAAAAGAGAGATTTCTGAGACACTCGGAGGCGTGTTTTTAGGTCACTTTTGCAAGTTTATTCTCTTGTTTTCTATCACTTTTCTGATGGGGAAAAGCGTATAAAAAGGTAATATTCGTGGGAAACTTCAACGTCTTCTGAGAGCTCTTCATCTCCCCCCACTGAAGACGTGCTCAGCAGATGACGTCAGATAGAGGAAAGATTAGGAGACAAAAGAGATAAGGACGTCTTCTTTTGAAGGGAAAAAGTGTATTCTGATTCCGAAAGAAGGCGTTCCTTCCGTTCTGACCTCGTCCATTCCGACCGAAAACACTAGTCATTCTTCTGTCGCACGTCTTCTTTTTTTGCTTCTCTTCTCAGTTTCAGACAACAACCATCCAGTTCCGGCTCCATTTTCAGTCTCGTTCTCACTTTCAGCCCCCTGCCGCTTCCAGATGATGTTACTCGACGTGCAGCACGTCTACGCCCACTTCACATTCGGACTCTCGATCCTCAACAACTCGCTGCTCCTCTCGTTGCTCATCTTCCGCGGCAACAAGAATCTCGGCGCCTACAAATACCTCATGTTCTCCTTCTCCATCCTCGGTCTTTTCTTCTCCACCGTCGACTTTCTCAACAAACCGGTAAGTGTCGTTTCTGGAAATTTCAGCATTCCGCGAGATTTCAGATGGTCCACATTTACGGAGGAGCCTATCTGGTTTTCAGTCTGAACTCGCTCGGACTACCGCATTTTCTAGCCAATTGGTTCAACGGTAGGCTCGTCTTTTCGGAAGGAGTTTCTGAAGAAAAGTCTGAGATTTCAGCGTTGAACTGTGCGTGTTACGGAATGACCATCTCACTGCTGGCAGTCCACTTCATCTACCGATACTTGGCAGTTTGCAGGTGCTCCTATGGGAACAGTGAGCTTTACGTCTGAAAGTGTTGCAGACCGAACGAGATGCGGTGGTTTCTGTGGCCGCACACCGCCGTGTGGATCCTCTTCTGCTGCGAGATCTCGTTCGAATGGTGGCTGACGGCCGTCCTTTTCGCAGGCGAGACGCCGCAGATCGACGAGCTCGTCAAGTGCGTTTCCGTCGGAAAAGCGGGCGCAAGATCACAGTTCAGTTTCAGAGACTCGATGAAGACGAACTACAATCTGACAAAGGGCGAGTTCATCTATGCGAGCTCTCTCTATTACGTAACTCATTTCCGTTGTTTTGACCGAAACGCCCGGAAATTGTTCGTGTTTTCAGCGGACCGACGAGCAGGGAAACAAGAGCATCTCGTGGCCGGACGTGCTCTTCGCGGTCAACGTCGTCAAGCTGATCGGCATCTGCATCGTGATCGTCCTCTTCTGCGGCATCTCGACGTTCCGGAAGCTTCATGCCTTGCGGTACACCTCCAAGAGGACCACGAATCTCCAGCAACAGCTGTTCAAGGCGCTCGTCGCACAGACGCTGATCCCGATGGTCACAATGTTTCTGCCGGCGGCCGTCATGATGTTCGCGCCCCTCTTCGAGGCCACACTCGGCTCCTACGAGGGAATGATCATGACGGTGATCACGACGTATCCGTGTCTCGATCCGTGCGTCATCATCTTCTTCGTCAAGGACTACCGGCACGCCATCTGGCAGACGATCCGGTGCAGAAGGTGTCTGTTCAGTCGAGAGTCCAACTCGATTCGCGGAACCGCCGTCTCGTTCGTCACAGAAGCCATCTGATAATAGAGTGTTTTTGTATTCAATGCAGAATGTAGTAGGAAGCGAAATAAAGATTCGTTTTTTTCTTCCAGAGAACGCACTGACATGGAGAGGCTCCCTGTCGGTTCCATGAGATTTCTAGTCCCTCCTTCAGTCTTCTTCGTTTTGTAACATTTTTGAAACAATCGGAACGGGGTGGGCGCAAGTACTCGAAACGGGAACGTCTTTGGAGCACAAAAAAGTGTGTGTGTGTCCCTTCGGAAAGGGATCAACAAGATGAGGATCCGACGGATTGTCAATCGGTTACCGCCGAATCATATGATCAAACACGAAAAGTAATGGGGGGAGGTGATGATTTGTGATTTCCTGTGGCTGGAGGCCTCTTGCTCATTGGCTCTTTTCCCTCGCTCGCGCCCCCTCCACAGACAGTCGCAATGCTGTAAGGATCGTGTAATTTCGGTCGCCGAGGCAAACAATTGTGTGTGGTGGCAGGGGATAAGTGTGCCGTTGGAGATTTGCGGAGGAGGCACGGGAGGAGGTGCCTGCGAGGAGATATACAGCAAACAGTAAACTCTGCTGCTGCTGTCGGTGCGGCGATGGCAGCGGCGCGCGCGCGCGCGGCTCGGCTCGGCTCGGCGGCTCAGCGGCTCCCACTTATCGCATGTGCATTCTTGAGGCGCGATGCGAGGGGAGGGGGGAGGTAGAAGAACTGTGCGAGGGAGGGGATGATTTCCACATACTTCTTCTTCTTCTTCTTCTTCCGTCCCCGCCTCCTCAACACACCTGCTTTTGTTTTGTGAAGTTGCCGACTTGAGAGGATGCGCCGCATGCGCGAAGAACCGCCATTTGTGTTTTTTTCCCTAATTGTTTCCCCCTCCACAATGAGCTTCTTATCACTCCCATGATCCTCTTTCAGTGCTTCTAACTTCTGAATCTCTGAACATTCATTGCCTCTGAATCGGTTTCCTTCATTCTTTAAACTCACGGCTCTTCGTTCCCCTTATTGCTTTTTTCCTTCGTCCCTTCGCTCCCCTTATCTCCGCTTTATTGCATTCCAGACATCGTCGCTCTTTCGATCGGCCGGTGTTCCTCTCGACATTGAAAAGAAAAAGAAGTAGAAGAAGAAGGCGTTGTACAGAGCAGAGAGGAATCAGAATTCGTCATGTCACACGAATCGGATCCCGGCTGGCAATTCTTGCGCCAGTCGCCAGAACAGGTAGGTACCGTATTTTCGATTTGTTTGCATTTTACTCACCTCGCCTCGCCGCGATCTGAAGCCGGCTTCTTCGTTTTACTTTTACGACGCAATGATGTACTAGAGTAAACACGCGATATCTCGAGTATTTTTTGATCGCCGCGACCGACTTGCAATGGGGGAATGACCTAGTTTGTGATGATCGGGGAACGGAAGAGAAGTTTCAGCTACTGGCAGCGACGACGAAAAAGTTCGATTCGAAGAAGAATGTGTGGGTTGCCGACCCCGAGGAGGGCTTCATCGCAGCCGAGATCAAGTCCTCGAAAGGCGATACCGTAGTAGTGGTGACGTCGAAGGGCATCGAGAAGACGATCAAGAAGGACGACGCTCAGCAGATGAACCCGCCCAAGTACGAGAAGACCGAGGACATGGCCAATCTGACGTTCCTCAACGACGCGTCCGTCCTGCACAACTTGCGACAGCGCTACTACTCGATGATGATCTACACCTACTCGGGTCTCTTCTGCGTCGTCATCAACCCGTACAAACGGCTTCCGATCTACTCGGAATCAGTGTGTCAGATGTACCTGGGCAAACGGAGAAACGAGATGCCGCCGCACTTGTTCGCCGTCTCCGACGAGGCCTACAGAAACATGACCAACGGTGAGCAGAGGGTTCGGGTGGAGAAGATCGGAAGGTCCGATTTGCAGACAAGGAGAATCAGTCGATGCTGATCACCGGAGAGTCGGGAGCCGGAAAGACGGAGAACACGAAGAAGGTGATCTCGTACTTTGCGATGGTCGGAGCCTCGCAGCAGACGGCCAAGAAGAAGAGCAAGAAAGACAAGGCACAAGTCTCGCTCGAGGATCAAATTGTGCAGACGAACCCGGTGCTGGAAGCTTTTGGTGAGTGATCGGAGGCACGTGTCAATCTGTTATCTGTCCCCGTACGTGTTGTTTGCTACAACTTTCCCTCCTCGGGGGGCGAAAGCGTCGGGGCTGTGTACGGGATGCCGATTCTCGAGTGCCCTCGCCTCCTTCTGTTTGTACATGAAACATTTCGAAGAAAAGCGAGTGACACACACACACATGCATCCCTCTCGAAATGCCAGAAAAAAGTGATGAAGAGCAAACAGAAAAGAGCCCCTCCGTTTCGTTGCAGGTAACGCCAAAACCGTTCGAAACAACAACTCGTCGCGATTCGGAAAGTTCATCCGAATCCATTTCAACCAGGGCGGAAAGGTCGCCGGAGCCGACATTGAGCATTGTGAGGAGGGAGTCTGAGAGCAACCCGAAGAATCGCTTTCAGATCTTCTCGAGAAGTCGCGTGTCATCAAGCAAGCGCCCGGAGAGCGATCCTACCACATCTTCTACCAGATCTACTCAGATGCGGTCAAGGGTCTTCGTGAGAAGCTGTTCCTCACGCGTCCCATCAAGGAGTACACGTTCGTCTCGCAAGCCGAGGTGACCATTGATGGTGTCGACGACAAAGAGGAGATGATGATCACCGACGAGGCGTTCGACATCATGAAGTTCACCGAGACGGAGAAGGCCGAGCTGTTCGCCATCACCGCCGGAATCATGCACATGGGAGAGCTCAAGTTCAAGCAGAGACCGCGAGAAGAGCAGGCCGAGCTGGAAGACGGAAAAGGTGAGAGAGCATAGCGGAATAAGAGACGGAGGGGTTGGTTTCAGAGGGAGAGCTTGCTTGCAAACTGTACTCTGTCGACGCGGAGAAGTTCGTCAATGCGCTGCTGAAGCCGCGCGTGAAGGTCGGAACCGAGTGGGTCAACAAGGGACAGAACCTCGACCAGGTCAACTGGGCCGTCGGAGCCCTCGCGAAGGCTCTCTTCGCGCGCATGTTCTCGTGGCTCATCAAACGGTGCAACAAGACGCTCGACGCGCAGGACCTCTCTCGCGACTTCTTCATCGGCGTGCTCGACATCGCCGGATTCGAGATCTTCGATCTGAACTCGTTCGAGCAGCTCTGGATCAACTTTGTCAACGAGAAACTGCAACAATTCTTCAATCATCACATGTTTGTGTTGGAACAGGAAGAATACAAACGAGAGGGAATTCAATGGGAGTTCATTGATTTCGGACTCGACTTGCAGGCTTGCATCGAGCTCATCGAGAAGGTAACGTCTTCTTCAGACACTGTAGTATCTCATCTGAATCCCATTTCAGCCATTGGGTATCGTGTCGATGCTCGACGAGGAGTGCATCGTGCCAAAGGCCACCGACTTGACGCTCGCCTCCAAGCTCAACGACCAGCACCTCGGCAAACATCCGAACTTCCAGAAGCCCCGCCCACCAAAGGGAAAGCAGGCCGACGCTCATCTGGCCATCGTTCACTACGCCGGAACCGTGCGCTACAACGTGAAGGGGTGGCTCGAGAAAAACAAGGATCCTCTGAACGACACGGCCGTCACTGTGCTCAAGGGAAACAAGGGCAACCAGCTGATGGCGGACCTCTGGGCCGACTACAACACGCAAGAAGACGTCGCCGCGATGGCGAAGGAGGGCAAGAAGACGGTCGGAAAGAAGAAGGGCAAGTCCGCTTCGTTCATGACCGTCTCGATGATGTACAGAGAGTCGTTGAACAACCTGATGCACATGCTCCATCAGACGCACCCGCACTTCATTCGTTGCATCATTCCGAACGAGCTGAAGAAGGCCGGCATGATCGACGCGAACCTCGTTCTGAACCAACTGACGTGCAACGGAGTGCTCGAGGGAATCCGTATTTGCAGAAAGGGATTCCCGAACCGAATGCCCTACTTGGACTTCAAGCAACGGTACGCCGTGCTTGCTGCCGATGCGGCCAAGGCTGGAAAGGATCTGAAGGACGCAGGAGAGAAGATCGCGCAGGCGCTCATCAAGAACGGCAGTCTGAAGCAGGAGGAGTTCCAGTGCGGTCTCACCAAGGTCTTCTTCAAGGCCGGAGTCCTCGCTCATCTGGAAGAGCTCCGTGACGAGGCGCTCGGCAAGATTATGGCCAAGTTCCAGTGCGCGTGCCGTCACTATCTGGCGCAGTGCGAGTACAAGAGGAAGCTCGACCAGAAGATCGGGCTCATCGTGCTCCAGAGGAACATCCGCGCGTGGTGCACTCTCCGCTCGTGGGCCTGGTTCAAACTGTTCGGACGTGTCAAGCCGCTGATCAAGGGCAACAAGAAAAACGAGGAGTTCGAGGCTCTCGAGAAGAAGTTCAAGACACTTGAGGAGGAGAAAACACAGGAGGAGAGAAAGCGGAAGGACATGGAGGCGGAGAACGCGAGACTCGAGGCCGAGAAGCAGGCGCTGCTCATCCAATTGGAGCAGGAGAGAGACTCGAGTGCCGAGGGAGAGGAGCGATCCGCGAAGCTGCTGTCTCAGAAGGCGGATCTCGAGAAGCAGATGGCCAATTTGAACGATCAGTTGTGCGACGAGGAGGAGAAGAACGCGGCTCTTGTGAAGCAGAAGAAGAAGATCGAGCAGGACAACGAGGGACTCAAGAAGACCGTGTCGGATCTGGAGACGACGATCAAGAAGCAGGAGAGCGAGAAGCAGGCCAAGGACCACCAGATCAGAAGCCTCCAGGACGAGATTCAGTCGCAAGACGAGGTCATTTCCAAGCTGAACAAGGAGAAGAAGCACCAGGAGGAGGTCAACCGCAAGCTGCTCGAGGATATCCAAGCCGAAGAGGACAAGGTGAACCATCTGAACAAGACGAAGGCCAAGCTGGAGTCGACACTGGACGAGCTGGAAGACAGTCTGGAGCGCGAGAAGCGCGGACGCCAGGACTGCGAGAAGCAGCGAAGAAAGGTCGAGGGAGAGCTGAAGATTGCCCAGGAGCTCATCGAAGAGCTCAACAGACACAAGCACGAGCAGGAGCAGGTGCTCAAGAAGAAGGACATCGAGCTGAACTCCCTGCAGTCGAGACTCGAAGATGAGCAGTCGCTCGTCGCCAAGCTCCAGAGACAGATCAAGGAGTTGCTGGCCAGAATTCAGGAGTTGGAAGAGGAATTGGATGCCGAGAGACAGTCGAGATCGAAGGCCGAGAAGGCTAGAAACGAGATGCAGCTCGAGTTGGAAGAGCTCGGAGACAGACTTGACGAGGCCGGAGGAGCCACTCAGGCCCAGATGGAGCTCAACAAGAAGAGGTGAGTAATGGGGATTAGAGACGTCTAGAAGATTCGCATGTTTCCAGAGAAGCCGAGCTCGCCAAGCTCCGCCAAGACCTGGAAGACGCTGCAATCAACGCCGAGACTGGAATGGCGGCTCTCCGCAAGAAGCACAACGACGCCGTCGCCGAGCTCTCCGACCAGCTCGACACCGTGCAGAAGATGCGCGGAAAGCTGGAGCGCGAGAAGAACGACAAGCAGCGAGAGATCGACGAGCTGCAGCAGTCGGCCGATGTGGAGGCGAAGCAGCGTCAGACTTGCGAGAGAATGGCCAAGCAGCTCGAGTCGCAGCTCACCGACATCACGCTGAAGAGCGACGAGCAGGCCCGTCTTATCCAGGAGCTGACGATGAGCAAGAACAAGATCCACTCGGAGAACCAGGATCTGAACAGACAGCTCGAGGACGCCGAGTCGCAACTGTCGGCTTTGAACCGCATCAAGCAGCAGCAGCACAACCAGATGGAGGAGCTGAAGAGGACTCTGGACCAGGAAACTCGCGAGAGACAATCCCTTCACTCTCAGGTTTCCAACTACCAATTGGAGTGCGAGCAGCTGCGCGAGTCGCTCGAAGAGGAGCAGGACGCGAAGACCGACGTGCAGAGACAACTGAGCAAGGCCAACTCGGAGATTCAGCAGTGGAGAGCCAAGTTCGAGGGAGAAGGCGTCACGAGAGCCGAGGAGTTGGAGGAGACGAGAAGAAAGCTGCAGCACAAGGTGCAGGAGATGCAGGAGCAGCTCGAGAACGCCAACCAGAAGATCGGATCTCTCGAGAAGACGAAACAGAGACTGGCTCACGAGCTGGAAGACGCCCAGGTCGATGCCGATAGAGCCAACTCTATCGCGAGCTCTCTGGAGAAGAAGCAGAAGGGATTCGACAAGGTGCTCGAGGAATGGAGACGCAAGTGTGAGGCCCTTGTCGCCGAAGTCGAGCAGAGTCAGCGAGAAACGCGCGCCGCCGCCACTGAGACGTTCCGTCTTCGCAACCAGCTCGAGGAGTCCGGAGAGCAGACTGAAGCTGTCCGCCGCGAGAACAAGGCGCTGGCTCAGGAGCTGAAGGACATTGCTGACCAGCTCGGCGAAGGAGGAAAGAGTGTGCACGACCTGCAGAAGATGCGCAGAAGACTCGAGATCGAGAAGGAGGAGCTGCAACAGGCGCTCGACGAGGCCGAGTGCGCTTTGGAGGCCGAGGAGGCCAAGGTGATGCGTGCTCAAATAGAGGTGTCGCAGATCAGAAGCGAGATCGAGAAGAGACTCCAGGAGAAGGAGGAGGAGTTCGAGAACACGCGCAAGAACCACAGCAGAACGATCGAGAGCATGCAGGTGTCTCTCGAGACCGAGAGCCGCGGAAGAGCCGAGTTGCTCAAGACGAAGAAGAAGCTCGAGGGAGACATCAATGTGAGTTCACCTTTCAATCTCTGATCCTCACGATCCGTTCATATTTCAGGAGCTCGAGATCGCCCTGGATCACAGCAACAAGCTCAATGTGGACGGTCAGAAGTCGATCAAGAAGCTGCAGGACACGATCAGAGAGCTGCAACTCCAAGTCGAGGAGGAGCAGAGATCTCTGAACGAGGTGCGCGATCACGCCAACCTGGCCGAGCGTCGTTCGCAAGTTCTTCAACAAGAGAAGGAGGACCTCGCGGTGATCTATGAGCAGTCGGAGAGGACTCGCAGACAGGCGGAGCTCGAGTTGGCCGAGGTGAAGGACTCGGTGAACGAGCTGTCGAACAGCAATTCGCTGCTGCTGGCGACGAAGAGGAAGGTCGAGGGAGACCTCCAACATCTGCAATCCGAGATCGAGGAGGCGCTGAACGACGCGAAGAGCAGCGACGACAAGGCGAAGAAGGCGACGATGGACGCGACGAGACTTGCCGACGAGCTGAGAGCCGAGCAGGAGCACGCGAGCAATCTCGACAAGTCGAAGAGAGCCCTCGAGTCGCAGGTGAAAGATCTGCAGACGAGACTCGACGAGGCCGAGGCCGCCGGAATCAAGGGAGGCAAGAGACAGCTGGCCAAGTTGGACATGCGCATCCACGAATTGGAAACCGAGTTGGAGGGAGAGTCGAGAAGGCACGGCGAGACCCAGAAGGTGCTGAGGAACAAGGACAGAAAGTGCAGAGAGCTCCAGTTCCAGGTGAGATATCACACAACGCGTTTGTAGATGTTCACAGAGTATGTTCAGGTTGATGAGGACAAAAAGTCGACGGAGAGGATGTACGATCTGATCGAGAAACTCCAGCAGAAGATCAAGACCTACAAGAGACAGATCGAGGACGCCGTGAGTCTTCCGTGAACCCTTCTTCTCCATCTCAATGACTTTGTTTCCAGGAATCGCTGGCCTCCGCCAATCTGGCCAAGTACCGTCAACTGCAGCACGTCGTCGAGGACGCCCAGGAGAGAGCCGACGCCGCCGAGAACGCTCTGCAGAAGCTGCGTCTGAAGGGACGCAGCTCGTCGGGAGTGTTCGGTCCGCGCGGCCTCGCCCACTCGATGTCGACGACCGGCGTGAACATGAGAAGAGGCGGCTCGCGAGGTGCTTTCCTCGACGAGGACTTTGCCGAAGAATAAGAATCCGACTTCTCTCTCTTATCTATTCCCGTGCTTTTTCCCCTCCGCGTTTCCTATTTGTACACTTTCCTGTCCCCTTGTCCATTCATAATTCAACAAACTTCAAAATACTTCTCTGAATCAGAACCAAATTTCATTTTTCATTTCATTTTTTCACACTTACTTATTCAGTCACTCGATACTTCACTTATCTACACTGCCCCCCCCCCCCCCCCCGTCCCGTTTTCATCTTCACTTACATTTGCACTAGTCCTCCTCTCTTCTTTCAAATAAACGTTTCGTTTCACTTTTTCCGTCCTCCTTATCTACCTGATCTTCGGAGGATGCGACCGCTCCGAAAGGATCCACTCTCTCTCTCTCTTCCACGAAATGCATCGATTTCCCGATGTCAATGCCCAGTTTCTTTCGCTCTCGTTCCTCAGATTCGTCGTTTTTCTCGTTGCTCTTTTCGTCGCTTCTCTCTTCATTACCATCCCGACTACAGTATCTGAGACGCCGAAACCAGGTGAGAAATCGACTGAAAATCATGGGAAAGTCGATTTTTCAGACGTTTCTCAGTTGTATTTGCCGCGAGTTCCAGTTTTTTCTATCAAAAAGTCTGAAACGAGAAGTTCTCCGAATCACACTGAACCGAAGATTTCCAAAGAGCGAGAAGATGAGTGGAATGAGCCGTATACAGTAAACTTGATAGAGCAAGAAGATCCAGTGTTTGCTGAAATGTCTGAAACCCCCCTCTGGTATTGCTGAAATCGATTCATCTTCCAGATCTTCTGAAAGTTGCCACGTGGAAGACTGGAACAACGTGACTCTTGACGAGATTCCAAGTGTATATAGTGGATGGATCCAAGACGGACACCTTCTTCCTCAAAATGCGTCTTTGAATTCGTTCCGTCTTCTCGCTGGATTCGTCCACCAGGACAACATTGCCGTCACCTTGGACAAAGAAGTTCCAGTCAAGTGAGTAGCCATTCCAGCTCTATCCCAGTCATTTCTCTCCTTCCAGCACTTCTGTATTCTGTCATTATTTCAACTGTCGGCGGCGAGAAATGGTCCGTCAGATGGCCTCCTTCGTCTTCCCCGAGTCGACGGTTCTCTGCCCTCGCAGAGCCGGAGCCAGTTTCATTTCGATCTCGGAGCACCTGGAGGAGGCTGCGCAGTGGCCGGTGCCACTTGTGAAACGGCTCACTCCAGTCCACTTCCTGACAGTCTGCGTCTCGATTCCATCGCAAGGATACACTCATTCACAGCTCGCGGAGTTTCTCGAGTACTACAAACTACACGGAGCCGCCTTCTTCCACGTGTACATCAGAAACAGTTCGAATCGCGATCTTCTGGACGACTACGTCAGGACGGGAGAGGCAGAAGTCGTCAGATTGGGAGAGGAAGTCAGCGAGAGGGTGCAATTCAATGTGGGCTCGTGCGACCCTGTAACTGAATCTCAACCTCCTTTCAGGATTGTCACCACCGAAACAGATACTTCTCCAAGTGGACGGCTCTTTTGGAATTGGAAGATCGTCTGGAAGTGCGGAAGGAAAACGAGACTCTAGTGCAGTTCCTCGAGTTTGCTTTCGTTCACTTTCTCCAGCAAATCGTTCCGTCTTCCAGATCCATCACTGATCCGAATGTGAACGTTCTAAACTTGACATCGACCTTCATCATTCGTCCGGAGAGAGTACGATGATCCTTCTTTCTTCTTCTTCTGATCTCGCTTTTTTCAGATCGTCTCCGTGGTTCATGATCCGATTACGGTCGTTCTTGGTCATCAAGACAGTGAAGTCGACTACTCTGTCGGCGTTCTACGGTACTTGAGGATTCAAAAAGATTCTCTCATGTTCAGAATTTCAGAATGTCAACCAGGGATCCCGAATCGAATCGGAAGTTCAACGAGCAAATGAAAACGAATGTAACGAGGGCTCGAAAGTGACACGTGTAGACGGATGTTTCAGGCGGACTCTCGAGTGGATTGGGTCTTCAGAATAGAAGACGTGGGATGCGAGAAGAAGCGAGAAGCACGACTCCTTTTTGGAAGGAATTCAACCTGTGAACAAGGCTGATATTCGAATGTAGACCTCAATAAACTTGTAGTCGTGGTTTTTGAATAAACTGTATTTTCCCGATGAAGTCCCCTCTTTCGATTCGTTTCGTGCTGTTTCTCGGCGCCAACCTGCTTCTCCTGTAGGATGATCAGGAACAGAATGCGTTGAAATAGAAGATGTGCGGGGGCGATAGAAGACGTGCCGTTTCGGTTTCCGAACATTTGCTTCCGTATCATCAGAGGCGATCCGACGACGCCTTCTGACTCCGCCCACTCCTCAATGCGATCTTTTGCTTTCGGCACGGAACTCATATCTGATCTTCCTGAATCGGAAGATCCCGTTCTCATTTCGTCCCAAAAGATGCTTCTTCGCTGCATTGCATTCTGCTTCTTCTTCATTTTCTCTTTCACTGTCGCAAGTATTGACATTCAGTTTCGAGGAAAGTACAAAACAATCGAAGACGTCGAGAATGGTTAACTTCTGAAGGTTTCCATTCGAGAATCAATGAGTTTCAGCCAAGGAAGAAGTGGTTCACTACGTGAATCTCAACGAAACGGAGCAACTGATCGACGAGGTCACAGCTCCGCCGTACCGAAATGCTCCGCTCACGGAGCACGAGGACGCGATGTTTGCATTCAACTCTTCGGATTGTCCGGTGGAAGAGTGGAACGACGTGAGAACGGAATCCATTCCGAAGGCACGACTGCATCAGGAATGGGCCGCCCGTGGAATCGGACAACAGCGGTATCTGTACAACGAGTCTCCCGGACTGCTGGCCGCCTTCCTCTACCCCGATCAGATCATAGTCACCCTAACGGCAGAGAATCAGTTCAAGTGAGCACTTGGCTCGTTGCCAAGTACCGATGATTCTTGCAGCAAGACGGTGTACTGTCGGTACTACGACTGCCGTCGGAAAGAGATTCCCGATCAGTTCGAGTCAGTCGTCTTCCCCGAATCCACCGTATTCTGCGCTCGACGTGCCGGAGCAAAGTTCATTTCTGTCAGTGAGACTCTTGAAGAGAGACCCGAGTTTCCGGTTCCGATCGTTCCCAGAATCGAGAGTGAGTCCGTCGTCTTCTGAATCGCCACGTCATCTGGTTTCCAGAACCTCCCCACTACTTCACTGTTTGCATGGCAACTCTGTACGGCGACGAACCAAAGTTCTTGCAAATCGTCGACTTCATCGAGTACTACAAACTACAAGGCGCCACGTTCTTCCACATCTACCTCCGTAACGTGACCGACTACGATCGGGTGCTTCTGGACGACTACGTGCGGACGGGAGAGATAGAAGTGGTGAAGATGCACGACCACTTCTGGAGGGACGACTTCATGTGGCACCACGTGCAGATCAACGTGAGAATGCTGAAGAGAGAATGAAAAAAAGGAAGGGTTCCAGGATTGTCATCACCGGAACAAGTACTTCTCGAAGTGGACGGCCGTGATAGACGTCGACGAAAGGATCGAGATGAGGAACGACGAATACAAGACAATCGGCAACTTTCTCGAGTGAGTCACTGCGCGATCTCCGAGACGGTCTGTTCCGTTTGCAGCTCGATCCACGATCCGAACGTGGTGAATCTGCATTTCAAGGTTCAGTGGGTGATAAAAGGAGAGAACACTCCGGAGAGGTACATCAGCGAGAAGCAACTAACGAAGGAGATGCTCTTCCACAAGTATCGGAACGCGTCGCAGATCGCCAACTTCTGGACGCAGCCCAAGTGTATTATCCGTCCGGAGAAGGTCGGTCAGATGTCGATCCACGCTCCGATGGTCGTCTACTCGGGCGTCCGCAGGTCGCTGGTCAACGAGACCATCGCAGTCGTCCGCCATTACCGGAACGTCGAGCAGCGAGTCTTCGCGGGAGCTCTGGACCGAATGATGAAGTGGGCTCCGTTCGACATCTTCCCGATCGCCGAATGGATCGAGAGGAAGTTGTCGAAGGCGATTTTGGACAGAGTCAAGTGGGTCTACGAGACCGTCGACTTTTCCTGCGATCAGAAACAGGCCGTCTACCAGCGGCACGGCGGTATCAATGCGCCGTGTTGGATGGAAAAGAATAAGGACATTTTATGATCTTAATATAAGTTATTTTAATAAATATAGGATTCAAGTATAAAGTAAATGTAAATTGAATTATTGACAAAGTACAGTTGCTTCACAAGTGCAATAATAGAAATCTGAATGACGAAAGAATTTGAAAATAATTAGAAATTGATTTCCTAGTGATTTCCCTCGAAGCTTGTTGAGCCGTTGGCGCTGGTCGATGCTCTAGTCACACTAGAGCCGAGCAACGATTCGATAGGTCCGTTCACCGTATCTTTCCTCCTCTCGATCTGATGCGGTTGTGCTGACTTCACCATGCTCTTTACGGGCAACGCCTTCTTGACTTTCTGGACGGGCTCGTCCTCTTCGGAGTCTTCCATCTCTTCAGAAAAGTCCTCTTCGTCGTCCTCGTCTACGGAATCGTCTTGACTGTCGTATCCCGCCTCTTCTCCTGATTCCAGCTCATCTTCCACCTCGGGACTTTCGTCCTTTACTGCCTTGGCAACTCCGTTCTCTTCGTTTATGTTAGTGTGACTTTCCTGACCAGCAGGTTCTTCAGTTTGCACCGGGTTTTCAATTTCTTCAATTGTTTCTGGCTTCACAGGTTGCGGCAACTCCTCCAACTGCTCGATAACAATTTTGTCCTCCGTTACTTCTATGGCAATTTTTTCTTGCGGACCGTTGCACTCCCGGATACTCTCGATTTGTTCCGTTTTCTCTGCGGTGCCGTTTTCTTCTTGTATCAGCAATTTCGGAGGCGACATTTCTTTCGAAGTTCCGAGGTCGATAACTTCGTTGGCGTTCTCTTCCTCTTCAAATTCGTGACTTTCCTCATCCGCCACCACCTCTTCACTATGGTTTCCGTCGTCATCGGTGACTCCGAAGTTCTCCAATGGCTGCGACTTGTTCAGTTCGGCCGAATCATCGCAGAATACTTCAGCGGAATTCGCCTTCTCCTTCTGTCCATCACAGGCAGCTTCCACATTTGCTAGACCAGCGTCGGCAGGGTTCTCTGGTGACTCCGACCCTTCTCTCGACTCGTCAGAGTCGATCGGGTCATCCACGTGAGGCACCTCGTTCGCTGCGCCGAACCCATCCATCTTGTTCTCATTGAACTCTTCGCATTTCATTCGCATCGACAAACGATACGTTTCAATGCTAACGTCGATCATCTGCATATTCTCTTCATAAAACTTGAGGATCTGCTCCTCGGTCTTGTTTCCGATGACGTCGGCGATGAACTCAAACTGGTTTCCGTACCATGTGAAACCTGAAGACAAGCGATTGTGAAAAACGAGAAGATCGAAGAGGAACTCACACTGTAGCGCGGATTTCCTATCTTTCTCGTTCCATTCGGTGCTCTGTCGGCACCGCGATGTCACGCAAAGCACGCCAGGAAGCAGATCGTAGTCGCCGGTGGTCCGATCCATTCTCCAGCGCAGAGACTCCACCTCGTGTCTCCAGACGGCAAGTATCCTCATGCTCACTCTGCTGATGGAGACCACCGAGTTGAACTTTTTCCTTCGGGCATCCTCAAAGATCACTCTGAAAAAGAACTCAATAGGATGAGTATCTATGAAACGAAGAAACTTACTCGCATTGCTCCATGCATCTAGTCTGTTTTTTCTGCCAAATGAACGGAGTTGCTGGGTTCCAACTGGCGAACCAACTTTTCTTTTTTCCTTTCTGTCCAGGCTTATCCAGATGGTCCACGCTTTCTTTCGCCAATTTCATAGTCTCGAGCACTGAAACACACTCGTAATTGAAAAGGATCACTCGGGATACTGACCATAATCAACGTGAGTGATGTCTTCAATGCTCTGATTCGGCCCCATTTTCCGGCGCGAATACGTTTCTCCACTGGCTGCATTCATCATTTCTGGGTACTCATTCATGTGATCTTCCATATCTAAAATTATCGTTTTTTTAGTTTCCCGACAGTTTCTCTATTTACACTCTGGGCATCCGACGACAGTTTTCGCTCGTTCTTCAAGTACGCGTTGCGCATTTGTGGGTCGCCGCAGCCCATGCTTAGTGTGAAAACGGAGACAAATGTTGCATTCGAAGATCTTGATCTTGTCCAGAGGCTGAAACTGTTTTATTGAGGCCTGCAATGATTCCGTCTATCACTCACATTCCGCACTTCCATCTGTTCCGCGTACTCTCCACAGTTGGCACACATTTTGTCGAGAAGCTTCAACGCGTGCTTCTTCTCGTCTTCCTCGTAGTTCTCGATTTCGCAGCCTTCTCCGAGCGGCGCGTCCGCGAATAACCTGTAGTTGATGCGCTTCTTCGAGTCGTAGTAATGCTGGATGAGTGACCGCATCGATCGATGTGGCATCTGGAACAGAGTGATTCCGAAAGTCGAGCGGAAATTTCTAGGTTCTCAAGTTATAGCTCGAAGAAATTCAGCTAGAGGACTATTCTCAAAATCAATAATTTTCATGAATTTTCTTGCTTTCCCTATCCACGCATTTCTCATTACTCACCATGGTCTGGATTCGTCTGAAGTTCTTTCCGAACGACAAAAAGCAGTTGAAGAAGAGAACCG
The DNA here is from genome assembly GCA_963570955.1 of Caenorhabditis afra. Classification (NCBI taxonomy): domain Eukaryota; kingdom Metazoa; phylum Nematoda; class Chromadorea; order Rhabditida; family Rhabditidae; genus Caenorhabditis; species Caenorhabditis afra. The sequence continues at coordinate 8,157,661 of OY751536.1, read as the reverse complement.
ACTCGTCCGGTGACCAAAGATCTCGCAGCTCATTTCTCTTCCTAATTTGCCTACGAGCTGCCATGACATCGAATTGTTTGTGTTTCAAAATGTAAAGTGACCGGTCGACTGGATATCTGAACCGTTCCGAAGCATTTGAGATATAACGTAAGAGAGCCGTATCGTCCATGCTTTCCGGTGTGTACCAGATTCTCTCGTCAGTATCTTCATGGTCCGCAGGGTATGGCGATAGACCTTCTGGAACGACAGCCTGGTACTCGGGGCCCTGCTTGATTTCCTTATTCGTCGTTGACATTGGAGCCGGGACTGAAATATCGATCGAAATGAGACTACACCTTCTAGACTCTCCATACTCTTCTCCTCCTCGTCCTCCATCGATTCTACAGATGAACTTCGTTTCCGCTTCTTTTTCGACTTCTTCGCCTTTTTCTGGAAACGCGAATTATAGCCAAAACCTGCTTGGAGCTTCTACTCACCGCCTTTTTAGGCCTCACTTTTCGTGGAGTGTTCTCGTGAGAATCCTCCTCCTCCTCCTCGTTGTCGTCTCCTTCGATCCCATTCTGGTCATCATTCTCTCTGTCATCTTCCTCTTCCTTCACTCCTGAAAAACGAGCTGACGTTCAATCTTGCCCACCGCTTTCTCATTTCCTACCCCTCATCGTCGTTTCCTCCATCTCGTCCTCGTCCTCATCATTCTCCACTTCTTCACCGTCGATATCATTGCAAGCCATAGTCTGAAATAGGAACATTCGAATAAAGTACGGGAAGAGGAAGCTGAACGAAAGAGGATGTGAAAAGATGACGACCGGTTGTGCGCAGCGATAGGCTAGACGGCGCGATCGTTTTTTCCTTATTGACGAGCGCGCAGCAGCGCGGAGTGCAAACGCGCTCCACTGAGAAGCGGACGCAACGCGTCCTTCCGCGCGTTCTCTCCGAACAAAGAGCTCGGTGGAATCCGCAACCAGATTCGGGAAATTGAAATAATCAATAGACTAAAAACCGACTTGCTTACATGAAGACATGAAAAGAGCTGTGAAATTCTAAACATTTATTTCTAGAAACAGCATTTCCTAGTCATTTTTCGGTTTTGACTGGGGAACTGCGGTAACCTTGTGATATACCCGTTTGAAAACGATATAAGTAAAGTAAAGAATGGAAAAGAGAAGAGATAAAAGAATGGCGTATGCGTCGAGCATGTAGTATTGGATGAAGTTGTAGTGTACATTGTATGGCTCCAAAGCAGTCACTCTTCCGAATCTCGCACTGAATTCGGCATGCTTCAGCAGACTTTCTTTCGGCTTTATCGGTTGATTGTGAAGCATCTCGGAAAGCAAGACGGCGTTCTCCTTGTATTCTTCAGACCAGACGACTTCTCGCACGGCTTCAGTGAGCAGTTTCGACTCCTGCAAGCCGTATTTACTGAAGAACTTCGCGCCACTATGTCTGCTCAGCATTTTTGCATTGTAAAGTTGATCACCGAAAATGGGAATCTGAAAAAATTGGCGAATTGGAAACGGTACGACTCTCTGACGAACCATAACAGATGGCTTTCCAGAATAAGCTACTTCCAGCGTGCTGCCAAGTCCACCGTGAGTCACGAAGAGGCTGAGTCTTTTGTCGGCGAGAAGTGCTGGCTGCGGAACCCATTTTTTCAGAATGACGTTTTCTGGCAGTTTTTCCAGATCTTCCAGCTCGTACTTCCAAATGAACGTGATTTCCGGGAGATTCGACATCATCTGGATAATTCCGTCTCTGAAAATGTAACTCGGTAGAGATAAAACAGCATGAAAAGAGGCTCACTTGAACTTTTTGGGCATGTCTGCCGACCGACAAACGGTACCAAAAGAGATGAGGACTGTCGTCTTCCGGAGATTCAGAAGACGATCGTACTCCGCGTCGAGCTGCAAATTCTTCGGCGGATCGATAGTGAATCCGCCGATTTCGACGGTCTTCTCGAGATTCGGAATAGGGAATCCAACGTACGGGTTGTTGTTGAGGAAGAAGAAAGTCGATGTTTGCAGGATTTCGTTCCAAGGTCGGACTTCTCCGTTAAGAATCGAGGAGGCTTGCGAGAACTGCCGATCCGAGAGTTTCGAAAGTGCGTAGTAGAACGATGTGACCATAGTGACGTCCTGCAGACGATCCCAGACGGTCTGCGCCGGTCCGTAATTCGAGTGGAGCGCTGCAATGAAAGACACTTTGTGGTGACTCGTGTTTTGCGGGAAACACTGACTGGGAGCGAAATTGAGCGGCGAAGGCTCTCCGATCGCCCGGGATGCTGCGACGTGTCTGATTGACGAGAACATCGGGAGAAGATTCAGTTTCAGATGATCTCCTAGATCTGAAAAGAGGATTTTAGAACGGCGATTTGGTCTCCAACTCACAAAGACTGCAGAAATCGAAGGCCTCTGCCACATAGCCGTCGTTCTTTGTTGAAGTTATCGACTTGTGGAACTCTTTGTCTTTCAGAATTTCTGAACTGTTTCATTGAGTTCTGACATGATCGATTCGAAATACTTACGGTCACACATCGGCCGGAAAAGATCGTACAGGAAGAACATTGGCTGAAAACGAACGAAACCTTTTTTTTTTGGAAGCTGAGACAGCCCGCTTACCGAAATGGCTCCGATGGGAGTGTTCGGAATTTCGCTGTCCCATAAGTACTCTGGCGAATCGGTCGGAGTCTATTTAGAAAAAATTTGAAATCTATTTAGATTTGCTATCTACTTAGACACATTTATAATCTATTTAGACAAATTTAGAATCTATTTAGAAGGTGAATCTATTTAGCTAAAAACGGAATCTATTTAGATTTAGATCTGCTTAGACAAATTTAGAATCTATTTAGAAAGTTCTCGAATCTATTTAGAGAGTTTTAGATTCTTTTTAGAAAGTTTAAACGGAGTGTCGACCGCTCAAACGACGCAGCCAATTCGCGCGTTTTGGTTGTTTTCGTGTCAGTTTTATCAGTTTTTCTCGATTTTCATTTATGCTTTTTTCAAATTGTTAATCCAAAAATTACAGGAGCTGAATTCGAACAGCAGATCGGGACAGTTAACAATGAGGACAACAGGAAGGTGTCTCCGAACTTTCCGGCTAAGGAGAGAAGCGTTTCGGAACAACGGTATTTAGATTTCATTGAATTTTTTTTCATTTAAAACACTGGTTTTAGGATTTACCCGGAACGGAAGACGTCGAGTTCGATTAGCGAATCACATCTTCGCTGAGCAGATTGAAATTGTGAGTTGCTTTTCTCTTTCAGTCATTGCATTTTTGGACTAGCAATAACCCTTTTCAGGAACACTTCCCATTCGAAAGCGATGAAAGGAGCCAAAAGAGCGCAAGAAACCGAAGCCCCGGTCATTCATCGCCTACGAGTACCGGAAAGCCAGGACATGGACAAGGAACAAGATCAACAAACTATCGATAATTAATGTTCTTCTTCCTTTTTCCTTGCCCTTATTGTTGTCATTTATTGGTTTTGTTTAATAAAATTATTGATTTTTTCTAAAATTTTTCAAAATTCCTAATCCTAAAATGTTTCGAACCTATTTAGATGCATTAAGTATCTATTTAGATACGTTTAGAATCTATTTAGGTGAGTTTAGAATCTAATTAGGTGCGCTTAGAATCTATTCAGACGGATTTAGACGCTTTTTCGAGATTTTAGACACATTTGGAATCTATTTAGATGGATTTAGAAAATATTTAGATCTAAAAGGATTCCAAAATTGCCAATTCATATCTCGTTTTTGTCTAATTAGATTTCAAAATTTGTCTATATAGACTCCGACCGATTTGCCAGAGATCGGCCTGGAAAGTAGAGTTCCAATCTGTTTCTCGCGGCGAGAAGACGAATGAAGCGTAGTTCAGGTGCATTCTTTCAGATCTCCTCACCCTTATGTACTACTTCAGATTGTGCCCATCACACGCTGATACTGCAGCACAGCTCACATCTCACGACAACAAACCACAAAAAGCGAGGCAGCGTTGGCGAGAGAAAAGAGGCGGGGCTTCGAAATGCAGACGCCGCGCGCGTTTTCGCATGACTGCGGCGCGACGTTATTGCTAGCACGTGTTTTCGATTTCCCGCAGTTTCAGAAGTTTTCTGACAGTTTTCAGCATTTTTCACAATCCTTCCTCTTGTTATTGTTTTTTATTTCAATTGGCGATCAATCCAATTTGCCCATTCATTCACATAAACATCTGCCGAAAAAGGCAAATTGCGAAATGCATTCGTTTTGTTCCCTCCTCGTATATTTGCCGTTTGCGCATGATTTCCTACTTTTTCCACACTCTCTCTCTCACTTCTCCCATTCCAACGAAACGCTGCGGCGATAAACAAGAAAGAGCTGGGAGCGGCGAGCAAACGGAGAGAGCGCGCGCGGCTCTCCGGGACCACTGGACCACATCGATTCCTTTTTTTCTTGCTCACTGCGCACTCAATAACTTCCTCTTCTTTTCTTCTTTTTCCTCGTCTTCTCCACTTCTCGGTTCTTCCGTTTTCCCGCCATTTCGCCTCGTTTTCCCGACTCGTGCACTTTGTCGCCATATCGATTTTCGTTTCCCATTTTTCAGAAAATGACCGACAATGAAGCTAAAGCCCGCCAGAAGATGGCAGAAGGAAGAAAGAAGTTGCAGGTATTTAGTTCGGGAGGTGAAATATATTATCAAAAATGATTTGAAATTCAGGGAGGCGGCGGATTCTTCAGCAAGTTCCTCGGAGGCGGAGGCGGAAGTGGTGAAGCTGCTGATCTCTTCATTCAAGTGAGTTCCCGGAGAAAAAACGAACAAAGTGTCGAAAATATTGGGATAGAACTGTTTGATAACGCGAATCCGGCGCAGGGCGACCGGGAGGAACACTCGGACGAGATTGAGTGCAGCCACCAGGGATGCGAGTTCGTTGCCGCCAATTTGCTTGAGTTCGAGCTGCACTATGCGCAGCACTCCTTCCAGTGCTCCGAATGCGGCTTCGCATTCGACACCTCTCATCGCCTCGATGTGCACCAAGATGAACAGCATAATCCGTTTTTCGCCGTAAAAGTCGCCCGGCAGCCAAACTCCGCCCACTTTCGATGCCTTCATCCGACGTGCGGCATTCGATTTTCGAATAGTCGTACACGCGATGAGCACGCGCGCGTCACTCATTTGATTCACGCGGACACGTCGAGGCGGCGAAAAGCGGACGAGGAGGGGCTCGCCTTGAGCATGGCGATGGGCAAAATGAGCATGGAAGAGGATGCCGGATGGACTGGAGAAAGCAGTCACGGATTGGCGATGAGAACGGAGAGACGCGTGAAGAAAGCGAGGAGAAGAGGGAATCATAACTGAAATGGGTCCTTCCGACAATAAATATTGAATTAATGATTTGTGTCAGTATACTATAGTTCTCAAATACACTTTTCTAGGGAGGAAATCTGTTCAAAATGGCCAAGCTGTGGAAGGAAGCCGGAGAAGCTTTCCTGGAGGCCGCCGAGTACTACGGAAAACAGGGTGATTCGAAGCACGACTGTGCGACTCAGTACGCCGAGGCCGCTAACTGCTTCCGCAAAATCCAGCCAGAGCGTGCCGTCGAGTGTCTCGAGAAGACTTCAGAGATCTACACCGACATGGGACGCTTCACTATGGCCGCCAAGAATCATGTGAGCATTGCGGAGCTCTACGAGACGGAGCTGCCGGACAAGGAACAGTGTGTCAAACACTACCAGCAAGCTGCCGACTACTACAAGGGAGAGGAGCAGAAGAGCAGCGCCAGCAAGTGTCTCGTGAAGGTCGCGATGTACTCGGCCGAGCTCGAAAAGTACACGCAGGCGATCTCGGTGTTCGAGGAAATCGCCTTTTATGAGGCGGATCACTCGACCCTCAAATACGCCGCCAAGGGACACTTCTTCCAGGCGCTTCTCTGCCATCTGTGCATCGATCCGGTCAGTTGCCCACTTAGTGCTTCCTCATTTTCAGCATTCCTCTTATTTTAGATCAACACTCAGTCGGCGCTCCAAAAGTACGAGAACGCCTCCCCGTCGTTCTCGGACGCTCGCGAGTGCAAGTTTGTGAAAGAGCTGCTCGCGGCGATCGAGGAGGAAAACCAGGACACGTTCACCGAATGTGTGGCTGACTTCGATAAGATTTCAAGGTGAACATAATGATAAGAGACGCGTGAACTAAACGGGTTCCCCGTATTCAGACTGGACAACTGGTCGACGTCGCTGCTTCTGAAGGTGAAGCGTACGATCGAGGGAGAAGATGAAGGCGAACTGTGTTAAGAAATGTATTTTTCTCTCGCTTTCCAATCTATTCCATTCCCCGTCACTTCATTTATTTCCCTCTTTTCCATAATTGTGTTGTGTTGTATAAAAATGAGCAGTTTTAGTCGAGCTATTTACTGACCAATGTTTATTCCCTCTCTCCTAGTTACTGTACTTTCGTCCCGAGCAATATTTATTTGATATTTATTTTCATTTAATCCGGCTTTCTTTTGCACAATAAACTTTTGAAAAAATGTACATCGCGACAGATTAGGATACAAATTGATGGATGGCTTATTTGCTGCAAACGCATACTTTTCTTTGCTTTTCCTCTTCGATTTCAGACATTTTTAGAGCATATCACATGGCGGACGAAGAGGAAGAAGATCAGAATGTGAAGTATTGGAGGACGAAGTACGAGCTGCTGAACGAGGATTACTGTAAAACGAAAGAACGGGCGGAGAGCCTTGAGACGAGACTGCTCGAGATGTGCGAGGAAAGCGAACGGCGAGAGAGCGAGGGCGACGAGAGGATCAGACGGCTCGACAGCGAACTCGAAGAGTCCAGAAGGAGGATCGAGCAGTTGGAGGCCGCTTGTGTGAGTGATTGGACGATTATTCTGACAATCGGCCTTCCTTTCAGTTCCGATACAAGAACCAGAGCAAGCTGCCGACGATTGAGTCCGCAAGGAAGTCTGAGACTCTCCAGGAAGCGCCTCCCGAGACTCCCGAGTCTTCTGAATCTTCCGAGTCCTCAGAAGACGTCACACTGGAACGCCCGGGATCGATTCTTGCAGAGAGCGAGTCGAGTGTAAGCTTCTGCCTCTCTCCTCGGATCTGAAGGCACTTCTCGCATTTCAGAATCGGTCGACGCCTTCTCCGACCGGCGTCACACGATCTCCCGAGTTCCACGCCGGCCACCACGTCATTTGCGAGTACCACAAGTTGCCGATTCTGGCGAAAGGCGAAGGTTTCATCTACGGGTTTCGCTGGAACGAGGCCAACAAAATCCACGTCGTCTGAGTCTTGTCGGATTCCGAATTCGCCCCGCATTTCTTCATTCGTGTTTCCACTCATTCCATCCGGTTCGTAAATAAATAGAATATGTTTGCATCGTAAGTTTCCGCTTCCAAATGAGGTTCTAGGAAAAAGAAAACTGCAAAACGCAGAGAAATTCGAGCAAAGACACTTTTCGAAGGATGAGTCATCCATTTGATTCCTGACCATTTCTTCGCTTCTTCTGAAACCAAGAATCCCACCACATTATGCAAGAGCGGCGTTCCTGCCGGTATAAAAGGGGCGCCTCTGTGTGGCAGTTCCTCCATCGGAACCGTGTCTTCTCCGAAATGAACGTGCTCGCCGTGCTCCTCTTCGTCCTGCTCGCCGTCTCGACGGTGCTCGCCCGTGGAAGACGCTGTCGTTCGAGCAAGCAGTGCGACTTCGAGTCGGTCTGCGACGACGGATACTGCTTCACCATCGACGAGATGTTCGACAAGTACGGAATGAACAACTGATCCCTTGTCCTCCCAATAAACTCATTCATTCAAACATCTCTCTTGTTGCACAGCAAACCCGCTCCATAGAGAAATGAAGGCGGAGATTGCCATTAGAGCGCGCTTCCCAGCACCTCAGCAGTCAGTCCAGAATCCTTTTCCCTCCGTGCCACATTCTAGCCGAGCATCCACGTCATCAGGAGAAAGCCGAAAAGAAGAAGAAGACGAAGAATAATGTATCCTTCTTCCCAATTGCCCTCTCGCTCTTCGCCCGTTAATAATTCATCGTTGGCGCCCCCTGAAACTTATATCTGTTTGCTCAGCGTCCTCGCCGCCTTCTCTCACGTGGATTTCGCCGTGATTCTCGAAGAACGTATTCTGAATTCCGTACACTTTTCGCTCCCCCTTCTCCTCCCTCCTCTTTCGGACCGATTGTGTACAAGAGAGAGTGGGCTAATAAGCGGTTGTATTTCCTATTTCCAGACCAGAATGCAAAGAAGACATTGTTGTTCGGCGAGCAGATTTCGATATTTAGTAGTGTCCGCATCTCAGGTGAATTGCTTTTGATGGGAGAAAAGGAGATGCTAGTTATTAGTCGAGCATCCATTGGGTTTCTGAAGCTAGAAGGAGCCGGTCTGAAGGCGAATCCATCGGGTATCTTCTTTGTGACCACCTACAGTAACACCGCCGTGTGAAGTGGTGCTCACGTTTCCAGACCGCCCACTTCCTTCCGCTTTTTTCCCTTCTCATCGCTTGTTTTGATGACTCCTTTCTCTCTTCCAATCAACACGCCGTCGTCCATTATTTCTTCTTGTCAAAGAACATTTCTACGCCTTCTTCTTTTTCATCTATTTATGACATCAAAAATAGCCCCACGCACGTGAAGGCAGGAAATGATTCGGACCGAAGACGTCGGAATTCGTGGAATCGTCGTCACGGTGAATACTAATTCTGGAGAGCGAACATGTGTGTGTGTGTTTTTGGCCCTCCCCGCTCGGAGCAGAAGAGAATGATGCTCCAAACAAAGATGCTCATCCGGAAAAGGAGTGGTCCGATGCTAGAGTGTATCCATCTGAAACACTCGTTGTTGTCACACAAATATGTCAATAACTGCTCTCCCTTCTTCCCGTTTAGACGTGTATATTTCTCGGTTTTCTTCGCGCCCTCCGGGCATCTCTTCCTTCCACGCCTTCTTCTTTCTTTCCTTTTCTTTCTTTCTATTTCTTCGTTTCCCTCCGAATCGCTGGAATCGTCGAAAGGGCGACTGTCCCGTTTCTAGCCTTCCGCGCGAGAGCCATATTTTTTATTTTCCTATTTTCGCCCTGAATGAGTGAGTGTTTGGATTGGCTTTCCGGGAATTTCAAACAAAATTAATTTCATTTTCCTCTCTTTTTTATTGGTCGCCGCCTGTTTTCTCTCGCTTTCAGCATGAGACTGCAAAGTGCGTTCTGATCGTGAGATCTCGACGCACGTCTTCTGATGCAGCTCTCAATAGAGCGCATTTCCAACAAGAGAGATGTTTGAATGAATGAGTTTATTGGGAGGACAAGGGATCAGTTGTTCATTCCGTACTTGTCGAACATCTCGTCGATGGTGAAGCAGTATCCGTCGTCGCAGACCGACTCGAAGTCGCACTGCTTGCTCGAACGACAGCGTCTTCCACGGGCGAGCACCGTCGAGACGGCGAGCAGGACGAAGAGGAGCACGGCGAGCACGTTCATTTCGGAGAAGACACGGTTCCGATGCGATGGAACTGCCACACAGAGGAGCCCCCTTTTATACCGGCAGGAACGCCGCTCTTGCATAATGTGGTGGGATTCTTGGTTTCAGAGAGAGCGAAAGAATGGTCAGGAATCAAATGGATGACTCGCAGGAAACTGACATAACACTCCGAAAAACGAATTTTGCATATTTTCATGACACTTTTTGTTTCGGAAGAAGAACTCGAGATCAGGAAATCGAAAGTGAGACTCGTTCTTCAGAAAAGTTGTTTCCCGATTCTCAGTTTTTCGCTGTGACTCCGCCGGAATCAGAGTTCCGGATCTCAAAAATCGCGGAAAACGTTGTCCGTTTTCAGCGAGTTTCCGGGAACTCATTGTCTCGGTTTCGCACGAAATTCGGACCGCTCGTGTTCTATTTCAATTCGATCTCACACGCGAGACACACGCCAATTCGCCGCTTTCTCGCGCGGCAAAACTAATTGGAATCGGAAGGGGGGTCTAACAAGCGAGGAAGAGGCCACGCCCCCTTTTCGTGCCCTCGTCTGGAACTTGCTCTGCTCCGCGAGTGAGTTTTGCTCTCCTTGTTTCCCATACCTAATGACACACTTTGTCGCGTATCCTTCCGTCCTCTTCTTCTTCTTCTTTTTCCAAAGAATCACGTGCCCGCGGGTGCGACTCTATCATTATCTCGCACTAGAATTACGGTCGACGGAAGTGTGTGATTAGTTCTCGATATTGTGATCTGTTCGTCTGAATTCGGAACACGAACTCTGAATTCTGAATTCAGAATTCAAAATTCAGAAGGCGTCATCGAACAAATCGAATGTAGCTCCGCCTCCCCCGGAATAACGTATTCAGTCGCATTAATTAGGATCCCTCCCACCTCGACCCCATCCCAAAAAAAGAAGATGACGTTCCTGTCTTCAGATGACGTGCCTCTTCCGCCAGAATCCACGTGTTCTGAAGACGTGGAAACTAAGAAGGCGTGAGAAAAACTCGTCGGACACTCACTTACTCATAAGCCTCTTATGACTTTCTCTCCTCGTTTTTTGCCTCTTGTCCTTCGTTTCGAATGATTGTGTCTCGATTTCGGAAAGTAAAAACAAGCGCCCATTCCGGTGGCTCACCCGATTTGATTCGATTATTCGTGGTCTCTGATTTGCACCTGGGAGCTGACTCACGTCTTCTTTCATTTCGAGAAGCGCGTCGAGACGCGCCTCAATTTGCATAGTCCGTGACCTATTTTTGCATATAGATCTGAAAAGGGCCGAAATTGTGTGTTGTTTGGTAAACAGACTGAATGGGGTCACGTGACATCTCTCTCTCTGGGGCTTCAGGCTCGAAAGGCTTCGTTTCGCACTGACCATTCGGGATGTTTGCAACAGAAAACGCGCTTCCTCTCTCCCGATTCGGAGAGTTCCCGCCTGTTCCAGTGATCGCCCCTCCTTCCGGGTAATTGCCACGTGTACTTCAGTAGAGCGCACTTCCCTAACCTCGAATCGGGAGGCGGGCACTTGAATCAAAAACAATTTAGAGGGGAGGAGACGCCTCTCTCTCTCTCTCCACCCACATATTGCCGTGGATCCCGCCGTACAAACAAATGCTTTCGGCTGGTCCGCCCCACCGGACACATCATCAAAGATTGCTCGGTGAGCCCTGGAGCTCTCCCCGCGCGGGGCTCCAGATGATTCACACTCTTCTTCCGTCCTCTTCTTCTTCTTCTGAAGACGTCCTCTAATTGATTGTGACCTCTGTGCAGCCTTCTGAAGTTGTGTCTACGTGCCCGAAGGTATCGGGGCTGTTTTCCCCCCTTCCTGCTCCGTATCCAAATTGAATCAACTCGACACCTGATTCTGATTCTTTTGGTTCTCTGGCTCTAGAATTTCAGATTCCGCTCGTTTTCAGAGACAACAGGAAGCCCCTCCCAACGGCGTTCCAGAACATTTTCCTCTCGTTTTTCGATTAGTAATCGCCTCCGTCGGCGGCGAGTGAGGGGGGCAAATCGGAGAAATCTCCGTCGTCACTTTTCGACGCTTATCTGCAAATCCGTCGTCAGAGCCCGTCTTTCTTTCTGTCGATTTCGACTGACTTTCAGCGTTCTTTCGGCCAGACAAGACCTTCTCATGTCTAATTGGCGCCTTCGATCTCTTCTCGCTGCCAGCTCATCGCTCCCCTTTCATCGCCTTCTTCTTCTTCTTTCATCCGTCTTCCCCGCCCAATTAGGTTCGCTTCCGGACTACACGTCTCATTAGGAGGACGGTATCTCGTGCCTTCCGGCCAGCTCAGCGCCGCCTGTTTCTTCCCCCTTCTCACGTCTTCAAAGTCCTTCGACGAGCCGATTTTTGATGACCTAGAGTAGGTTCACCTTTCCTATTCAAATGAGGCCACGCTCCCTTCTCTCCCCCCGCCGTCTCGCTCATCGGTTAATCCGCCCGTTCCAAATAGAAGACGTGCTCTGATCGAAAGTACACAGACAGAGAGAAGTTCGGGCATGAAATGAGTTTATTCTCGAGACACCACACGGCTAGTTGGTCTGCATCGGATATCTCTCGAACATCTCGTCGGCAGTGAAGCAGTAGCCGCCGACGTCTTCGTCGCAGATCGAGTAGTAGTTGCAGTCGCTGGTGTCCTGACACGGCACACGGTCCGAGTAGTCCTCCTCGGCGAGCACGGCGGAGAAGGCGGCGAGCAGCACGGCGAGCAGCAAGACGAGGAAATTCATGGTGAATGCGGAAGAAGAAGACTGTTCCGATGGGGGCGAATCGGGGAGCGCCTCCTTTTATACGGGCTGGGAGGGCCATTTGCATAACATTTTATTCAGCATAACATGAAACGTCTTTTTTGTTTCTCGAGAGAAAAAGACGATCAGAAACCAAGAGAGCATGATTCATGTGTTTAGAAGTCAACGAGGTACTGTAGTCCGTCTCCTTAAAGTCTCGTGGTCGAGTGCAGTAACCGATAATTAGATTATCTTTCTCCTTCCCTCTCCTTCCCTCTTTTCGCCGAAACAATAACCTTCTCCACCTCGGCTCAGTGTTCAATCTCTTCTTGTTTTCATTTTTCTTTCTTTCTTTTTCATCTTTTCTTCTTCTTCTCTTCCCAATCTTCTCGGATTAACCGCCGCCATCCTCTCATTTTTCGATCCGCATTTCAGTGGCACCCACTTTCAGCATGAACACCTCCTCTCCAGCCAACACCCCTTCGGTCGCCCCGTTGAGCCAGTCGACGCTGAACATTGTGATGTTCCTGAACAGCAAGGTCCTGCTGCTCCAGATCATCTTCGGATGCGGCGGCAACATTCTCAACCTGATCGTGCTGCTCAGCCGCGCGATGCGCAGTCGCACCAACCTCATCTTCGCGGCGATGGCGTTCGCGGATCTGTTCTTCCTGATCCTACACATCCCGTCCGTCCTCTTCTTCTTCGGCACGATCCGCGACTCGCCATGGTACCGCAACGGCTTCTCGCAAGTCATCGCCGGCATGCTCAATTGGTCGTCGGCGGTCTCCATCTGGTACATGATGTACGCGACGATCGAGCGAGTCCAGGTCTTCCGGAGTCCCTTCCGAACCTCCAAACGGTAGAATCTGTCGACAACGTCTTCTGAAGAACGTCTTCTGATTCCAGGTCGGCGTCCACCCGCTTCTTCCTCACGCTCTTCGCCATCGCAGTCTTCTGTCTTTTGCTCACACTCATCCACTTCTTCCATCCGAGAACTCGGTCGGCAAACAAATACGCCCGCTATGTGGTGGTACGTGGCTTCTTGTTTTCTTCGCTTTCGATTTCAATACGTGATTCATGAGTGTTACAAGAGGAGGGGGAATCCGCTTAGAAAGAGCTCTCTTCGGCATGTCACAGGGAAAAAGTGCGTGAGGAAAGGAGTGTGTGTGTCAAAGAAAGAGAGAGAGATAATAGAATTAGGCTTGAATAGCGGATGAATAATCCGAGAGAACTGGAACAGTCTGGAACAACTCGCTGACGTCGTCGTCGTGTTTCAGTACATCCACATGGTCTTCGTAGTCATCATTCCGATGCTGCTCTCGACGACGTTGAACACGTTGCTCGTGTGTGCTCTCCGGAAGAACTCGATGCCTCTCCGCATGCTCAACGACTCGCACGTCCACCAGAGTCTCATCGTGCAGAGGACGCGCACCGAGCGCAAAGTGACGGCCATGGTGACAGTCATCCTGAGCTCATTCATTGCCTGCAATGCTCCCGGCGCCTTCGTGTTTGTGCTCAAAGAGCGCGACGAGAAGTTTGACGACGTGAGTGAAGAGAGCAAAGAATGGCCGCTTCTGCAAGAGTCCCAATTACAGAGCCGTCGACACATCCTGATGCAGGCGGTGTGCAACTCGCTGGCGGTCACCGGAAAGGTGCTCAACTTCCTGCTCTTCTGCCTCTCGTCGGAGCACTTCCGGGCGCTGCTCAAGAAGCGCCTCTGCTACCTCTTCCACCTGCAGCACGATTCGCGCCGTCACAACATGAGCACGACGGCGACGAAGACGTTCAGTGTGCCGCTGAACGACTTGTGACTGACGTCGTGGCACCTCTTCCTCAGAAGACCCCTCCCCACCCACCCACTGTAGATAACGGCCAAACTCTTCCCCGACGTGTTCTCTTCTGATACTCCCGCTGTCCCTGTTTCTCTGTCCTTTCCGCTCCCGATCTCCAAACACACACACCTTCCATATCTCAACGATCAATTTTGTGATCTCTAATTTCTTCTTCTTCTTCTTTTTCTGCTAGAAACGTGAACTAGAACCTTCTTTTCAGTCTGTTTTTTCCACTGTCCCCCCGTCCCATGAAAAGAGATTGTAAATAAACAAAAGTTTCACATTATTTCGAACTGACCAACCGACGAGAATGGCGGCCGAAGAAGGGATAGCGAAGGTAACAGATCCGGAACAATCAGAGAAATTTGAGAAGAGAGAGAGAGAGAGAGAGAGAGAGAGAGAGAGAGAGAGAGAGAGAGAGAGAGAGAGATAGTTAGAGAAGGGAACATATTGATCCCAGAGGATGAGCGCCTTCTCGGCAGAGTAGTCTGTAGTCGGAACGAATTCGGGCGGTCCAAAAAGGCCCTTTGTGATAGTACACCTCGTTCGGGATCCCTTCTTCTCTCGAATTCCTCTCCTTCATGTCTCTTTTGTCTGATACTTTCACTCGCGTCGGTTCACGTCTCCGTTCCCGAAATCCTTCCAAAAATCACGTAAACTGCCAGAATGTGCGGATTCGCCAAACGAAGAGACGGCCGATCGATCACCAGAATTCAAACGTGTGTGTCTTCTGATTATTACATTCGTCGCCATAGATCCCTTCCTAAATTCTCGCTTCCTTCTTTCCTTTGCTTCTCTTTTCTGGTGCTCTCTTCGAGAAAAAGGAAACAAAAAGAAGAAGGAAATGAAAATGACGTACTTTTGAATGAAAAAAGGCCTCAGATGGTCTTCGGGAGGCGAGAAGAAGAGACCTACATCATTCTGAAGATGTGTGGTCTGAAATGAATAAGAAGAAGAAGATGAAGACGTGCAGAATTGCAGAAGCCGTCGACGACGATCAAACTTGAGGTGATGCGAATCGAAGAGGTCGAGACCGCCGATCAGCAGTGAGCCCCCTCTTCAACCAGAAGACGTTCCACCGTTCGCTTCTTCCAGAATCAAACGTAAGTGGTCGTACGAGAAGACGAAGACGTTGAAGACGTCGAGTGCCAAGAAGAGTAAGGAGGAGAAGAAGAAGAAGAAGAACGCCTACTCGCCGTCCATCGACCTTCTCGAGAGCACCGAGAGCGGCCAGTGAGTCACGTCTTCTTCTTCTTCTTCTGAATCAGCGACGCCTTCTCATCTTTCAGATCGCCGCTCGCACGTCGTCTCAAACAGAAACATCTGGAACAGCGCGAACAATGCCACTAAAGATCACTCTTCATAAAATCGTCACTTCGTGTCATTTCGCACTTTTATGAGCTCGCCCATTAAAAATGGGATCTATAAAAAGGGTCGCCACCGGCAGAGAACGAACCGGTTTTCGGTGTTTCAGAGGGCAACAAAACAGTTCGCTGTTTCAGTTTTCGTTTACTGCCTTTGTTTGGGTTATGGTCACTTCGTGTGCCGTGTTTTGTGACCTCAGAAATCGGAATGAGAAGACGTTGTAGGAGAAGAAGAAGAAGACGTGATCTAGAATTCATGTACGTGTCACTCATATCAGTTGTCTTCTTCTTCTTCCTCTTCTTCGTCTTTTTATGTTCCTTCGCCTTCCTCGACGCCTTCATTCCTCTTCCGATTGTTGTGTTTTTTTGGTATTCTGCTCCGTCGCCGCGTGCACGACGTCTTCATGCCTCCAGATGACGTGGCGGCGACTAGTGGTTTCCGTGCAAGTGCCAAAACAAGAAGATCATTCGTCTTGTCTGGCCGCCCAAAATGGAGCGTAGTCCTCGCTGATCCCGAGTATTCGTGGACGCCTTCGACGAGTCAGCTACCGTAACCCAGTGATGCCTCCTCCGCCGCCGTCGTCGTGACGTCTTCTGTGTCGGATTCCGGGGCTTCCTCCCACTCACGCCTTCTCCCCTGTGCTGCACACGAGAATCAATCGAATTAGTTGCAAACAATGTGCAACATTTCCTCGTTTCGACGACGTCATCATCCAGAATCTTCCCCTTCTTCTTCTTCTGATTCTCTTCTCCTCTTCGTCATCATTCCGAACCAGTTGACGGATTCGATTCTCGAATTCAGAAAAAAACCGACGCTCCGCCCCTCGTGGAATTGCATGTGACACCCGGAATCCACATGAAAATAATAAGGAGTCGGTTCAAAAAAACGAATAAAAGGCGGGTCCCAAAGAGACTCAGATGGTCTTTCCGGGACGAGAGCGGCCGCTGACATTTTCTCATGAGCCATCGCTAATCGAATCACCACCGTCTTCTCTCCTCCCAGCTCTTGCCACTTGAATCTCCAGAGGAGCCTCTTCCAGACGGCTACCGTAGTCCCACAGGTGTGGTGACGTCTTCACGTCATCTGTTCTGAGATTCTCGAGTGCCTCCCACTCCGTCTCTCCCTCTCTCGAATGACTGCGACATCCGGTATTCGAGCCAAAACACGCCTTCTCACACGACGGCTTCTGGCTACAATCTGTTCGGATATCCACAATATTCGAACCCAGATGACCTCTAGTCTCTCTTTGTTCACAGCTTTCGTACACCGCCGCGTCCTTCTCGGGTGACGCAACGTCTTCTTCTCCTTCTCCTTCTCCTTCTCCTTCTTCTTGTTCCTCTCTCTTGCCCGCTGTTTCGTCGTCGTCTTGGTTGCCGCCTTCAAATTCAGATTTCCTGTTTCCAACACCCTCTCTATCTCTCTCTCTCTTGATCCCCTTTGCCCCCGTATCTCGAGATTTTCCGCATTTTTGTGAGGCAGCGACGAGGCTAATCATGCCCCCACTCTTTTCGTTTTCCAGAGGTTCCGCCCGTCGCCTCAAGAGACTCTAATTGAATATTTGAGCGTGAAGGGATGGTATCCAGAAGCATCCGTCTTATTATTATTAGTAGTCCCTTTCCGTCCGAGAGAGAGAGAGAGAGAGAGAGAGAGAGAAGGGTTTGTTTTTTTCTTCCTCCCACCTCCCCCCTCCTATGTAACATTCCCACGGAGTCCACTCGGATTTCAAGCGAAACATGGAAACACGCACTTCTCTCCTGCTTCTGACACTTTGCTTCCGTCACTGAAATTGGCTCCCGATCCGTCTTGTTTTGAGATAATTATAGCCTCCGTTTCCACTTCTCCTTCCCCCTCCTTTTCTCAGTTTGATCATCAAAGTACTCGAATCGCAAAGAACGTTCCGAGAACTTCCTACTGTAGTCAAAGAAGACGTTCCCTTGAAGAACCAAAGATTCAGCAACCATCGAGAAGAGGTGTACTGTAGATTACCTTTCGTACTCGACGCGGAAAGCGAGCTCAGAAGGGGCTCAGCACAGATTTTGTTCCAGATATTTCCCGTGATCTATTTTCCCCCTCCCGATTTGACCACAACAGTTCACCGACCAACTGGGTCCTAACCTTCCATTATCTGTCTCCCCATCTTTTCCCTCTCTCCGTCCCTTCTGATCACTAACTTTTGGCAGTCAAGTGTTAATCACTCGTCTCCTCCCTTTCTCGCTTTCTTGAGCCTCTTGAGCCTAAAAAACGTCGTGAAATCTAGAAAAATTGGTCGTGTTCGGATTAGTAAGGAATCAGGGATTAATCAAGGAATCTACATCAGAGTACCTGATGACTTCTGGAGTAAAACTGTTTTTCGTCCTCCCCTCTTCTGCTTCTTCTGGTCATTAATTTCTGGCGTTTTTGGCCACGATTGTCGTAATCGTCACGACATTTAAAACGGAGCCAAAAGAAGCCGTTTTTCGTAATTCTCCACTCTCAAGGGCTTCATTTCGATTTCGCGCGTTTTCCGGTTTCCAGTCCGATCTCCGAAACTCTCACCAGTTGCAGATCATGTCCCCGGTGAGCCTGCTCCTTCTCGCCCTCTTCCCCTTCCACACCGCCCAACAACGAGAGGAATGCACTGTGCGACCGCCGTCGCCACGTCATCCCAACATTGTGGTGCTCATGATCGACGACCTGGGCTACGGTGACATTGCCTCCTACGGGCACCCGACCCAGGAGCACACCCAAGTGGACCGGATGGCTGCCGAGGGCACTCGGTTCACGCAGGCCTACTCGGCGGATAGCATGTGCTCGCCGAGCCGGGCCGGCTTCATAACCGGACGTCTTCCGATTCGGTTAGGGATAGTCGGCGGGCGGAGAGTGTTCGTTCCGTACGACATCGGAGGGCTGCCGAAGAGCGAGTCGACGATGGCGGAGATGCTGAAAGAGGCCGGCTACGCGACTGGAATGGTCGGCAAGTGGCATCTGGGAATCAACGAGAACAACGCCACCGACGGAGCGCATCTTCCCTCGAAACGCGGATTCGACTTTGTCGGAGTCAACCTTCCGTTCACTAATGTCTGGCAGTGCGACACCACGAAAGAGTTCTACGACAAAGGACCCGATCCGTCGCTCTGTTTCCTCTACGACGGAGACGACATCGTGCAGCAGCCGATGAAGTTCGAGCACATGACGGAGAACCTCGTGGGAGACTGGAAGCGGTTTTTGATGACCAGACTGGCGCAGGACCAGCACGAGAGGCCCTTCTTCTTCTACTTCTCGTTCCCGCAAGTGCACTCAACACAGTTCGCGAGCAAGCGGTTTAGAGGATCTTCCGTCAGAGGTATCAACATAGACGACCCCAGTTAGAAGACGTCAACAGTTTCAGGCATCTATGGAGACTCGATAAACGAAATGTCGTGGGCCGTCGGAGAGGTGCTCGACAGTCTCATCAACGCCGGAATCGCCGAGAACACGCTCGTGATTCTGATGTCGGACCACGGACCGCACGTGGAACTGTGTCTGAACGGAGGATCGACAGCCGGACTGAAGGGCGGAAAGTCGAACAGCTACGAAGGAGGCTTCCGGATTCCGTTCATCGCCTGGCAGCCGGGAACCGTGAAACCCGCCAGGGTCTCTCATGAAGTCGTTTCTAGCATGGACTTGTTTCCCACGTTCCGAGCGCTTCAGGATGAATGTCTCTTCGAGGTAAACACTCCTTGCAAAACACTCGTAGCACCAACAATCCCTACAGAAAGAAGCCCTTCGTTCCGACGGAATCAACATCGTCGACGAGTTGCGAGGCGAGACCAGCGAAGAGGAGGGCAGCTACGGAAAGGCCCGTCCCATCATCTACTACTGCAACACTCATCTGATGGCGATTCGGATAGGCGACTACAAGGTGCACTACAAGACCTCTCCGATCTTCCTGAACACGTCCGTCGACCCGAATCTCGACTACTTCTGCCCCAACGGAAAGCCCAAGTCTGACTGGTGAGTGATTATCTCCCTCTTCTGAATGTCTGAAACAAGAACTCCATCCTTCAGGTACGTCTCCCAAGTATGTCCCGACGAGCATCTCCAGAAGCACTACCCACCGCTCGTTTTCGATCTGATCCGTGATCCCTACGAGCAGTATCCTCTGCAGAACACCGTCAAGTCACAAGAGGTGGGGAGCAGAGTCCGTTTTCGAAAACATCTCCGATTTCAGATCCGATTCCAAGCGATGCAGCGGCTCACCGAGCACAAATCGTCGCTGGTCAAAGTTCCGAATGTGCTGGGCAATTTCAATAAAACGGTGAGTGTCCAACCCTCTTATTTGTGTTTTCCGTGTTTAAACGCGTGACATCTCCTTCTTCTGACTCACGATGCTCGTTTAGTTGATCCCGTGCTGCAACCCGCCGAGCTGCAAGTGTGACAAGTTGTCCCGTCCCTCAGAGGTCGACGAGAACCGTCCCGAGTACGTGGGACTCGTGGTGCCGGACCTCGAACGGACCGAGTACGAGCTGCTCCACCGATTCTTCTAACTCTCCCTTTCTCTCTCTGCTGATCTCCCCGATTCTCCGTTGTTTCTAGTCGTTTCCCCGTCGATCTCAACACCTCCCTCCCAGTTATTTCCTCTTGATTCACCCGGCGAATCCCTAAATCGATACCAAAAAGCGCCCAATTGCTACACTACCATCTCGATATTCCCACTCTCTGTCCCCACGTAATATTATTCCGAAGAAAAGAAATAAAAGAGTTTGAAACGTGGTTCCTCTTATCACGAGCGAGAGTTCTCTCTTTCTCTCTCTTGCCACATTCCAAAGTTCGCAGAGTTATGAAAAGAGTGCAGCCGATCGTCGAGAACAAGAGAGATTTGTACGAGCGAGTGCTCCAGACGCACCTTCAGAGGGGTCCTGTCGAGCACGACTACTCGTTCGGATTCGTGAGTGAGCTGCTCGAAGACGTGCTCGACCTTCTGGACGCCTCCTCGCGCGTCGAGTACATCTGTCCGCCCGTCAACATCTGCGGTGACATCAGAAGCCGTTACGGCGACCTTCTTGACGTCTTCAGGGTGAGAGAAGAACCGTTTTTTTTCCTTCACTTTCACTTTCTGCCCGCCGATTTCTTATCAGTTGATGGTCGTCTCGTGACGTTCTTTCTATTTTGTTCTCTTCTAGTTTGGTCTCGAACTTTCAGACGTGCGGCTGGCCGTTCGATCAGAAGTACGTGTTCCTCGGCAACTTCATCGACGGTCGCAGATTCACGCTGGAGACGTTGGTGCTTCTGATCTGCTGCAAGATTTGTTATCCAGAGAACGTCGTCCTTCTGAGAGGCTACTTCGAGAATGAGCTCGTCAAAACCGACAGAAGTTTCATCGGCGAGTTGAGAGTCAAGTTCCCGGACGGAAACAAGTGGCAGACGATCAACTCCTCGATCAAGACCTTCCTGGCACGTCTTCCGGTCCTCGCCGTCCTGAATCGCAAGATCCTTTGTGTCAACGGGATGGTCTCATCGAACATCAAAAACGAGAAGAACGTGGTTTCGGTGAAGAACGGCAACGCCTTCGAGAATCACAACACGAGACTTGAGGTGGTGTTCAGCGACATCGACACTGCCCTTCCGATCACGCCCAACAAGATCGGTCGGTGACCATGTCCCCTTGTAAACTGATCAGAGTGTACTACTTCAGACGAGGAGTCGAAAGTAGTGAGAGACCTTCTGAAGTCGATCGACATGAGTCTGATCATCAACTCGAACAATGTGATGAAACAGGGCTACGAGTTCACGCTGAGCAACCAACTTCTGACGATGACCACCGGGACGAAGATGACGAAGATGAACAACAATCGTGGAGTCGTGCTGATGGTGGGCATCTGAAGAGGACGAACGTCATCCGATTCTAACTCTTTCAGATGGACCGCCACAACAAAGTCAACTTCAAACAGATCAACGGACTCGAGGGGGAGGAGAGAACTGATTTGATAAGTGTGCCTTTGAGATGCTAATAAAAGAGTTGAGAGGGAAAGAAGGCACACTTTGTGTTTGACAGGAACTCGAAAAAAAGAGACCCCAACGCGACTGATAAGAACGGGAACCGCACCCTTTCGGCTCATTCCTCTCGTTTCGACTCGTCTCGCTCTTCTTCCCGAAGTAATAATCCTCTCTGGGGGCTGCCATAGCAACCTTCTTCTTCTTCTTTTTCGCCTCTTTTCGCACCTGTCCGCCGCCTCTTCATCTCTTCGTTCCCTTCATCCCGTACCCATTTTTACACCTAAACAAACAATGTCGGCTGCCGATTCGAACCCACTCTCGGAGTTCAAAAACCTCAACAAACATTCGGTTCACTTGCCAGACTACCGACTGACTAGACACCCTTTGAAAGGCCTAATCAAGGGGGGCCCAGACGGTTTTACACTCGAATGGAGACGCCTAATGGGATTCGGACGACGAGTAAAGTCCGAATCGCCGTTGTTTACACCGAATGGGTGGCCGTCAGTCTGGAAGTGGAAACAAACTGGAATTCCGTGTTGACAACTGTTCGCTTCCTCTCTCTCGTCTTTCTCTCGCAATCCGAGTTCTTTGCCCGTCTGTTTTCAACTCTTTTTTCCTCGCTTTCTACTTTCACTTTCTACTTTGAACAGAAATCACCGAAAAAAAATGTAGTAATTGGATTTGGTCACAATCAAATCAAACTGTCAGAAGTTGATAAGGACGTCAAAAGTTACTTCAATGTTTATTTTACCTTTTTATTCTTGATGTCGTTGTCGTCTTCTTTTTGATTCCTCTTCTCGTTTCAGGAATCATCTAGAAGAAATGGGAGCCCCCCAGAGAGAAGTGATTGAAGACGTCGGAGCTGGAAAAGGACATTTGTCGACGGTGCAACTGATCCACGAGGAGCAGTACGGAGGGAAAGTTATTCTGAAGGTACGATTCAACTCCTTGCTTGAATATCAGAAGACGTTCAGGTGCCTGGACATGATGTGTCGAAGAACATTCTGCTGATCAGTGACGGCCGATTCGAGGCGCTTCACAACACCGAAGTGAACATGTACGCGATTCTTGGAAACCATCCTGACAACCGAGTCAGCCATCCGAAGATCTTCCATCTGGAGAGCATGGACATCCACTCGAAACCGCCGAAAGAGGGGTGCATCGTCATGGAGTACATTGCCGGAATCACTCATCTGACGGTGTGGGACAATCTGAGACCATCGGAGCTCGTGGAGCCGGTGAGGAATCTCGCGAGGCTGCACGCTCTCGGAGCAGAGCTCACGGAGCAAGAGAAGAAAACGATTCCGGGCGACTTTCTGAGGGAGTGGTTCAAGGAGCTGTTCACCGAGAAGAACACGAACATGTTCATGAAGCATTGGGACGAAGGCAGTGTGATGGCCGGACTGATGACGACTTCAGCCTCCAAGGCGGCGATTCCGGTGCTGCACGACATCATGAAACCGGAGGTGTTCTCGAAACTGAACGACGACTGTCAGATCCACGGAATCCAGGAAGTCCTGTGTCACGGGGACTCCTCCTCCGCCAACCTTCTCTTCGAGAAACTTCCGGAGGGATCTTGGGTTTTCAAGAGTATTTGTGACTTCCAGGTGCTTGAGGCTGTTATTGTGAGCAGTCAGACAAATGATTCATTCAATTACAGGGATCCAATTGGGGGAACGCGGCTCAAGATTTGACTCGGCTGTTTGTGACTTCAATGAGTGGGAAGGTACGACTACAACTACGATTCTATCGGGGATTCAAAGACTTGTTTTGTAGGACAGAAGGGAGAAGGGGGAGCACTTGATGCGCGAGTACTACGACGAGTTGGTCAGGGCGACGAAGGGAAACGTCCCGTTTACATGGGAGCAGGTGAGGAGATACGGGGACTATGCAGGTGTACAGAAGACGGTTTGAGTTGACACGGAGCTACACAAGGTTCCTGCCGCATCACGCGGCGATCGTTTGTGTGACGACACCCGGCAGCTTCCTTCGGACTATGACGGGCCTGGGAGAAGGCGTCGAGAAGGAGAAGGTGGGTTAGAGAGAAGAGAGAAACGAGAAAGAAAGAGGGTTACAGTTCGTGGAGAAGATGGTCGAGAAGTACGTGGCTCTGATGGAGGACATGCGCAGTGCCTGGAAGGAGACTTGGGCCGTCTAGGCGAGCATCCTGTGGAACACCTCCTCCGCTGACTTGGCGACACCCTTTCCGCGATTCAGAAGGCGTTCCACCCACGACGGACGGCGACGTTCCGACGGTTCCTGCACATATCTTTTCGTCTTATTCCACAACATATGAATCTATGATTACCTGTAGTTCTTTCAAGATTGTAGTCCACGTCTCCTCAGTGTTCATTCCAAGAAGGGCGGACACCTCGAGGAAGTCGCACTTGAATGTTCTCGCCGTGTGTTTTCCCTCGTTGGTGGAGATCACTTGGTTTCTCTTCAGATCGCACTTGTTTCCGATGAGAAACACTTGGAGAGGTACCGGGTTGTTCAGGTTGGCGAGGGTGATTCTGAAAGAAGACGTCGGCTAGAAGACGTCGGATCCGGTGGCTACCTCTCAAGGATCTGCGTCGCGTAGACAAAGGATCCACGGTTATCGACGTTGTACATCACGATGTACATCGTTTTCGACTGCCGGAATGGCGAGTTCTCGAGCGTCGACTCGAGCAGAATCTCCAACGTCACCTCTCTTCCGTTCAGAAGAAATGTCGTCATTTTGGTGTAGTCATTTCCGTTTTCGTCGGCTGAAAACCAAAAAGAGTTGCTCTTTCCTCTGTTTTCCGATTCTGACCCGCTCCATCAATATTTCACTGGCCGCCCGCTCTTCCCCCCCCGCAACATCATCTGCGATGACGAATGAGCCCAACTTACGGTCGACTCTTTCGGGAGCCATGCTCGTCGCGAAGTGATGGATTCGGTTCGCGAGACTCTTCTTGCCGCAGTTGCGAGCCCCGTAGATCCGGAGCACCACGTGCTTCATCAGACAATTCTGCGAATCGAAGAGGAAGATGTCGGGACACGTGGCACGACGGCTGTCTGGAAAGAATCACAAGAGAGTTGGAAGAAGGCGTCAGTCAATGATACCTCCTCGTCTGAATGCGTTGACGCTCAGAAGGTCCTCGTCTCTCGGCTTCTGCTGGAATCCTTTGTCGAGAAGATGTCCGTCACGAAGGTCGAAGCTGCGGAGGCGAGTGCTGCGCGGAGCAAACTCCGGCTCTTCGTCCTCATTGCGCTCGTCGTCGTTCTGCAAAAGGATGTCACTTGCATGCCCGATGCCCTTCTGAATGTCGGCACGCCTACCACAAAGAACTCTTCTTGCTCGCTAGTCGACGAGAATGCGGGTGTCGGAGGGGTCGCCGGCAGACTGCGACGGGCTCCGTTCGGCAACGGAGTCGATGGAAGCGATCTGGAACACGACGACTGATCTTCGAATCGAAGGTTCTCACGAATCGCGAACCAATCAAGTATTCAATGTGTTTTCTTCTGGTTCAACGCACCGCAGCCAGAAAACGCTCAATTTGCCTTTCCGTTCTGAAATTGCGGTGGCCCCCCAAAATGAAAGAATGAGAAAAAAACAAAACTAAACAGAGAAAACAAGGCCGCCGGGCGAGAGCAATACAAAGAACGAGGGGTGTTGAGCTCTAAAAGCCCTCAGTTCAAAGTGACGTGAGCGGTGGGAAGAAGGAAAACACACAGAACGGCTTCTGATACCGCTTTGAGGAGGGCTCACCTTCTGGGACACGGGCTCGGCGAGAAGTTGGGAGAGAGGAGCATCGTTGACGAGGCGACCGGGTTGGCCGAGTTCGAGGCGCTGGACGAGGCGGAAGACGTGCGTGCCTGATGAAGATGATGCGGCTGCTGCTGCTGGTGGTGCTGATAGCTGGCGAAGTAGGGGTGGGAGACGGCAAGTGATGCCGGCAGAGAGACGCGTCGCGAGTCCATTTCGCAGGTGGGCCCGCCTCCAATCGACAGAACACAGAGGCGATGTGAAGGGGACGAAGCAGGAGAATGAAGAGAAGAAGAAGACGTCTGCAAGTAGTAATCGTACTGAAGGAAGGGGAAGGAAGGAGGGGGTGGGACGGGGGAGAGAGAGATGAGTTGCAATTAAAGGAGCCGACGACTACTACTGCTTCTGCTACGGATGAGCCAGAGGGGAGACGCACTAAGGCGAGATTATGAGACGGATGTGCATTCTCTTCTTCTTCCATCCCGAATCTATATACATACATGCCCCCGCTAAATGTATGTTTCTTCTTCTCTTTCCGAATGGCCAGAAGAAGAAGAAGCAGGAGAGGAAGAAGAAGAAGGAACAAGAAGACGTTCATTCCACCTAATCTGTTTATAGGAAGGAGGCGGGTCACGACGAAGAGAAAGGAAACCTCAAGCGAATAAAGATCGAGAATTAGAGTGAGGCGTCGTGACGTGGCACTGCCACTTCATCATATTTCAGTTTCGTTCGCAATGCGTCACCACATTCATAGTTAAACACTTTTCGGGAGTTTCGCAAGATTCTTCCTTTTCTCTCATGAAATATACATGCTCCACCCTCGCGGCGACTCTTTTCTTTTCGCGCTCACGATGAATAAGAGACACTTCTGAATGCACCTTTTTCTTCTTGACGACGTTCTTCGTCTTCTTCTGTTTTTTTCTCTCTTTATTCTGAGTCTAGATCATCATCATCACCATCAGAAGCGAGACGACGACGACTGCAGCGACGTCGGAGGAGGAGGAAATAATAATATAAAAACAGGAAATTAGGAAATGGATTGCGAGGAAATGAGAAAAGGGGACGAACACTGGACGTTGTTGCCCAAAAGAAGAAGACGTCGCGAAGGAGACGTCGTCCGAATTCGGAAGAGCGCGAGAGAAGAACGAAAGGGATTGGATTAGAAGGGAGAAGCGAGTGAATCACAAGTGACAACTGCTCGTTAGTCACGATAAACATGACCGCCGAAACGGAGAGAAGACGCCGTAATGACAGGCTTGCCCGCCGAACTGGTACGAGTGGAAGAAGAAGAAGAAGAAGACGTCGTCGTGTGGAGAAGTGTCAAATGTCTCTTCTATTTCCAGCACCTTTTCAGAGGAGAACGAAAATTGGGGGTGAGGAGGCGTAAACGAAGTGTATTTATCTGCTTCTTTCTGGCAGGAGAAGCACACGAAATGCGATACTGGAAAAGGAAAAGAAGTACATGTATCATCGAATTTCGAAAGAAGACGAAGACGAAGACGAAGCAGAAGTCGTGGAAGACGGAGAAGAAGAAGAAGAAGGGGGACTGATTTTCCGGCGAAAAGCCAAAATACGCGTAATCCCGTAATTGGGTGGTCTCTGGAATGGGGCGGTAAACACGCGCGGAAGCTGTAACGTCACTGATCAGAAGGGCACTTTGACAGGGAAACAATCAGTTGGTTGGGGGGTGGAACTCTTCTGTTCTTCACACGCTCCACTGCACGTCTTCTACCTTGTCACGTGACTTCTCCCCCCTCCCACTTTGTATTCACTGATCACTGATGAACGGGTTCGTATGAATTACTCAGCTATTCACTCGAAAGCTATTTACCCCCGTATCTCCTGGAAGCTCATCTCATCAACATTTCAGATATACACGACTTCAGATTTCATAGAGAGCAGTCTAGAGCTGTGAACCGTTGGAGGGCAAAACGTTTAGAGCGAACAAAAAGAAGAGAAACGGGAAGGAAGAAATGGTTCAGTGGGTTCGGAGGAAGAAGGAAAT
Organism: Caenorhabditis afra; assembly: GCA_963570955.1. Classification (NCBI taxonomy): domain Eukaryota; kingdom Metazoa; phylum Nematoda; class Chromadorea; order Rhabditida; family Rhabditidae; genus Caenorhabditis; species Caenorhabditis afra. The sequence goes on along the minus strand of OY751536.1, from coordinate 8,130,597 downwards.
CTGCAATGTGAGAAGCGCCTGAAGCGGAACGCATTCTGAAAACATGCTGGCTTTCAGACGGAGACTTTCAGTCTTTTTAGACGGGTCAAGTCAACATTGCTTCTGTTTTCAGAAGACGTGCGAAACAGGAAGGCGCTCATCAACAAAGTCCAGAAGGTTCTTCCACCTACAGTAGTCCTCTGACAACTAGCGACTCTCTGTTTTTCCGCTCCAAACTGAACGAGAATCCTTGCAAAACTATGGAAATGCATTCGTGAATCATGTCATTTCGAGCAGCTGCTTCTTCGTTTCTCAATCTCCGCACTGGGCCGCCCAGCTGAAGTGATTCTCGCGAAACAAAGAGCCGAGAGAGATTTGCTCAGGTGGCTCCGGAGGTCATAGAAGAAGGAGTGACCTTATGAAAACAAGGCAAGAAAGGGAGATCTGAATGGGATGAATAGATGCTTTTCTGATGCCGGAACGCGAGTCGCATTTCGATGAGCGACGGATGGGAAAGGATAAACAGGTGGCCCCCCGACGTCTTCTGAAACATTCTCACGCACCGTGTTTGCATTTCGATTACAATAATATTTTTGTTTGGGTGACTGGGGGGAAGGACTCGTAATTCTGAAAAGTGGGACCAGAGAGAAGGGGAAACTTGATACGGATCGAAGCGAGGAAGTGTCGGACACACCGGAAAAGTAAAGTTCCAGCCGGCCGGTTAAAAACGGGAGCCCTGCTCTCGCTTAATCGAATGACCTCTTCGGGGAGCGAGAAGAAGGAAGCGGAAATTAAAGGCGGACAGCTAGACAATTCAATTACCACGGTTCGGACCGAGTTCGTGTTTGTTTTCCCCCTGGTTTTGTTTTCGAATGGAACGGGCGGTCCAACGAAACGATTGGATTATGTGGAGGGAGAGAGAAAAGGGCATTCCGGAGAATCTGGAGGGGCGGATGAAAGAGAAGAATATGGTAATGAGGACGTCTTCTTTTCGCCGTTTTTTGACCGGAAACCACTAGTACGACGAAACGAAACGGGCCCGCCCACTTCTTGTGTTTTCAGTGGCCCGCCCAGATCCTGGGGGCCAGAAGCAACAAGAGACACGTGTTTTCAGACTTTCAGACATAGAGACCACCTGTCCCAAAGTCACGGAACACTTCCAGACAATGAGCGAGTGGAAGCCGAAAGGCGGTGGTTTCTGCTCGATTAACTTGTCCATTTGAAGATGTCGCTTGTCTTCTTTCCCCTTGTCACGCTCCCGAAAAAAAAGAAACACGAAACGCAAAGATTTCCAGACAGAGATGGCGTTTTCTGGAAATCAAGCGACCGGAAAACACGTACCTTTTGGTCCTCTGAAACACGGAGAAGAAGACGTCGTGCGGGACCACAACAATTCATCTGATGTCTGACCGAGCGAGAAGACGTCACGAGGGGCGGCGCCCCATTTATAATATTCGGAGGACTCTCTGTCGCTCCAAACTAATAACCTTTCCACACAAAACGACTACTTCTTCGTCCACAAGATTAGTTAGTATACTCGAATATTCTGGATCTTTCGGAGCAAGAAGGGGGGAGCCAATAAACAAGTGGGGAAAGTGAGAAGACTGCATTCTGAAGACATGTGGAATGAGTTCTCTCCCGATGGGAGGGGGTGGGGGACGTTTTAATGACGCCGAAAGTTTGGGGCGACTTCTGGAAGACTCTCTTGCAGGCGAGACACGTGAAGAATCCAATTTCAGATGTGTGTTTTCGACCTCGGAAGCAGCTGAAAGAAGAAGAAGAAGACGTCGAAGGCGAAGAAAGGGAGGAAGGTTGCTCTTCGGTGTTTGTGTGCATGTGTGTTCGTCCTCGTCGTAAAATGACATGTATTTCGAAAGTGTCGCGAGATTCGCCGTCTGAAGACGTTGTTGTCCGTCGAGAAGACGTCGCCTCTCGTTCGCTCTCATTGATTTCTCTGTTTATCTTTTCGTTGCTTTCTTTTTTTCAGTTTCGCGGCTTCCTTTGTGTTTGTAGATCAAAGTTTCGCCCTGAACGCGTCCAAACAACCTACTGATTCTCATTTGAAACAGTCGGCAACGTCTCTTTCTCTCTCTTCGTCCAAAAAAAAACCACTAAAAGGTGTCTTTCCCGCAGTGTTTCTCCTCGTTTTCTCTCCCCGCCCTCCCCTCTTCACACACTATTTCGTCCTTTTTTCTTCCTGTCCACATGTTGACGAGTGGCAGAGAGGAGAGGGTCGAGACGTGAAAGGGAACAAACAAACAACTCTCTCTTCTCCCCCAGTTCGCTTCCCATTTCGGTCTCTTTTTTGACACTCTTCACTTCGCTTCCTCTGATATTCACGTAAAATGTCGGATCGCAAGGAAAAGTGAGTGATTTTGCCGAAAAACAGCTGTTCTTTTCGCGCAAAAAACGGCGAAAAGCGGACGGAAAGTGTAAAAGAAACAAGGAAACAGTTGGCGATTCGTTCGGCGATTGGGGGAGAGAAAGAGAGGTCGCATTACGCAATGCACTGACTCATTATCGAGTTTGCTTACTCGACGTCATCTGACGACGTTTCTTCGGCTCGCAAGGCCACGTGTCACTGACGTCTTCTGTTTCTGGAGGGGTAGAAATGAAAAAGTTGATGCCTCCATCTTTCGAAATCTCAGACACCGATCACATTCCGCTCTTCTTTTTTCCGATTCTTTCGGAAGCACGCGAAAGTTTTCGTTTCGAATTTCACGAAAACATTTGTTTTTCTTTCGGTGCTCACCGAACTTTCGGAACTTTTTTCCCTCTCTTCGTGATTTGCAGACCATATTTGAGTGCCAAGTGACGTTTTCCCCCTCCTTATCCCTCATTTTTCCAGTATGGCTCTCCTCCTTCAGGCGGAGACGGACTTTGGTCTGGGACTTCTCCGTCAGCAGAACGTCTCCGAGTCGCTCGTCTTCTCGCCTCTCTCGATTGCCCTCGCTCTCTCGCTTGTCCACGTGGCGGCCAAGGGAGAAACGCGCGATCAGATCCGCGACGCGCTCGTCAAGGGAGCCACCGATGAGGAGCTCGAGCAGCACTTTGCCAACATTTCGTCGGCTCTTCTGGCTGCCGAGAAGGGAACTGAAGTCAACATTGCCAATCACGTCTTCTCGAAGTGAGACTTCTGATGAATACTGATTCATCGTAACGTTCATTTCAGAAGTGGATTCGAAATCAAACAGTCCTATTTGGATGCCGTCAAGAAGCTTTACAACGCCGGAGCGACTTCGTTGGATTTCTCGGACAAGGCGGGATCGGCCGACGCGATCAATCAGTTCGTGAGCAAGAACACGAACGAGCACATCAAGAAGATCATCAGTCCGGACTCGATCACTCCGGATCTCGTCGCCGTTCTCACGAACGCGCTCTACTTCAAGGCCGACTGGCTCAACAAGTTCAAGCCCGAGTCGACTTTCAAGGCGAACTTCAGCTCATCGAACGACTCGGTCCGCGAGATCGACTTCCTAAGAGCCTTCTCGGTGACTCGCGACTACGCGGAGAACGAGCAGTTCCAGGTGCTTTCGCTGCCCTACAAGGACGAGTCGTTCGCTCTCACGATCTTCCTGCCGAAGACGCGCTTCGGACTCGGAGACGCGCTGAAGACCATCGACTCGGCCACCATCCAGCATCTGATGTCGAACGTCTCCAAGACGCTTGTCACTATTCGCCTTCCAAAGTGGAAGATCGAGACAGAGCTGGATCTGAACAAAGCCCTGCAGGCGGTCGGCATCAAGAAGGCGTTCGACAGTTCGGCGGACCTCGGCAACCTCGCCGACGGACTCTACGTGTCCCAAGTGACCCACAAGGCACTCATCGAGGTGAGTACTCTTCTTTTCCCTTCCCCCCGCATGCCCTTTTGTTTTCTAACTCCGTCCACCCGTTTTCACTGCTGTTCCTCCTCTCACGCCGCGTTTCTAGGTGGACGAGGCTGGCACGAAAGCGGCCGCCGCGACGACCGTCTCCATCTCGCTCAAATCGGCCATCTTCCACGCCGAAGAGCCGAAGGAGTTCAACGCCGACCATCCGTTCCTCTTCGTGCTCTCCCAAGACAACCATCCCCTGTTTGTCGGACTCCATAACTAGCTCTTCCTGAGAACTCTCGAAGACTCTGAGCTTTTACGCGGCGCCTCTACTCTCCGCTCCCCTAATTGTGTAAATTTGCCGAACGAATGAATAAAAATTGTAAACTTGTAACGACTCGAGACAGCCCCATTTGACAGGTCGACGAGGCGGGCACCACTGCGGCGGCTGCCACGAAGGCGATGGCGATGCGGAAGAAGGCGTCGGCGCGGCCGATCGACGAGCCCATCGAGTTCACCGCCGACCATCCGTTCCTCTTCCTCCTCGCCCACCAGAATCATCCTCTTTTCGTCGGAACTCACTCGAAATAAATGCTTCGCCGTCCTTGTCCGTTTCCGATCCAACCTTCTGAAGTTGACGTCCACTGCTACATGATCGAGTTCTTCAGAATACATCCGTTCTTTTCCTATCCTATCCTTCCACAAACATCCACGAACATGCCTGTTCTTGTTTTACACCCTTCTTTCTGTCTTGAATCGGAAGATGTGTTCATATTCAGGTGGACGAGGCAGGGACGACCGCCGCGGCTGCTACAGTCGTGATGATGTGTCGCAGCATGGCTCCTCTTCCAGTCGCCGAGCCCATCGAGTTCAACGCCGATCATCCGTTTCTCTTCGTTCTCTCCAAGAAGAAGCATCCTCTCTTCGTGGGAATCCACAACTAATAAACTATTGTCTCCTCATTTCCACTCCCGATGCTTAAGTTGAGATCAGCTTCAAAGAACTTCTTCATTCAATCGTTCCTCTCTCACATCATAACCTCCATCCTCTTCTTGTCGGCCTTCACAACTAATGCGACTGAATGAATTATGCGTGTTCCGGTGGTCAAATAGGTAGATCTCTGGCGATAGGAATAACGTCTTCATATGCGACGCCTTCTTTATTCTTTTCCTCTGAATTCTTCGTCGCCTGTTTACTGATTCCAGAACGAGTCAGAGGAACTAGACTGACTTGGCAGAAGTGGACTTGATTCCGATCTTCCGGGAGATCCGTATCCGTCGGCATGCAGTAGCCATCCGAAGAGTTGCCAGAAGCGTCGAACCAGTTCCGCGTCTTCTCGAGATCTGCCCTTCCCACTCGCATCCTTCTCCATCTTTTTCCATTCATTCCGATTCAATGGCTCGATCCATTTCGGTGAACACTATTCTCCTCTTCGCATTCTTCGGAGGCAACATCGTCTTGAAGAAGAACTTCGACTCAAGGGTAAGCCATCCGATTCTGTTCCCAGAAGACGTGACGTCTCCAGGACAACTTGGACAGTCTGCATCACTCTGCCGACTGCGTCCAAGAGACCATCGAGCCTCTGATGACCGGCAATCTGTGGCAGTTCTGGGATCGCTTCCCGTACGTCGTCAACAAGTGCTCACCGACTCTCAAAGACGTCACCCTCGGCGCTTTTCCGAATACAGATGAACTCAAGTATCACTATCTGCCGCTGCGAGAGGTCAAAAACTGTTCGATCATCTCTCTCGGCATCGGAAAGGACGTGAAAGCGGAGAAGAGGATGAAGAGCACGATGCCAGAGTGCGAGTTCTACGGCGCCGACCCGGTCGACGAGGACAACAACGAACTGTTTTCGAACTTTGGAAAGTTCTACAACATGGCCGTTGGGGATCGGAATGGAAGCTTCCGATCGTATGTTCTCGAAGGTTCGATAGAGATTCTGAAGGTCAAATGACGTCGTCATTCTTTTCAGAAATCTATCGTTATCAAGAAGTTCTCACTATCGATCTGGCCACTTTCATTCGACAAAACGTGACTTCTGAAAATCAGAACCTCGTCTGAAAGGGAGCATTTTACAGATTCGACAAAAAACGATTGATCAGCTGATGGTCGACATCGAACATGCCGAGTATCCGGTACTTCCGTTCTTCGAAGAGAAAGGACAACTCGAAGATTGGGGCATCCATGTGTGTCAAGTGAGAAGACGTGCTCCGCGAAGCGAATTCTGACGACGACGACATTTTCAGATCAACATTGAGATTCACAGTCCGACGGACGAGGATCGAGAGACGTTTGCCACTTTTCTGAGAAAGAACTTCTTGTCGCATCAGTGGATCTTCATCAATTCGGAGATTCATCCCCTCCTCAAACACATCAGGTAGGCCTGATCTGGAATTGAGAAGGCATCTGGAAAGAGAGTTTCAGACTGTTCATGGTGAACGGAAAGAACAAAGAGTGCCTCCGAAGGTACTTCCAGAAGACACAGAAGACGTCGGAGAAGCGGAAAACGAAGAAGGGGCGGGCGGAACGACACGAAGAGGAGGACCGTTCCGAGTAGATTCGAAGACTCTCACGTGTTGTTTTAGGGAACGAAAACGGGCTGAAACCTTAATAAACGTCTTCTTGTTTCCCTCGGCTCTGGAATTTGTATCGGATCACACAAAAAGTGGCTCAAATCACGATTCGTGTCCATTTGTCTGATTGCATTTTGGCGGCATTCCATGAGATTCGTCACGAGAAGAAGGCACGGAATAGAAAGCAAATATCAGAAATACGAGAAGATGAAATGGACAGATAACTGGAACGAGAAGTAGGCCGCGAGTAAACGGGACAAGGTTCAGATCGCATCGTCGCTCAGTCTCACCGCTCATGTTGCGCACGGTTCTTCGAGTTTTTCTCGTCTTTTCGGCCGTCCCGGTCTCTCTGATATTTCACAACATTTGGCAGAATCACAGGAATCTTCAAGTGATACGCAAGAATGAGGCCGAATTCCACTGGAGCCACATTGTTCGGTACGAAGAGTTGCGGCGGGCCGTCGACAAACTGCCCGACGGCTACGGCGTCATGCTTCTGAATCGACACGCCGTCAAGATGACGTTGAACTGGTTGTGTAACACGAAGAGCTTTGTCGGCGTTCACCAGAAGATGTTGTTCATCGTCATGGACAAGACGTCGGAGGAGAGCCTTCGCAAGCTGTATTCCCGATTGAACATCGTCATCTGGCTTGCTCCAGTGTTGCAAGTAAGTTCTCTCATTTCCTTACCAAGGGATTCGCTTAATTTCAGACGACGTTCCGACCGTACGACTCGACGTACATGAGCTTCTTCCTGATGCGAACCAACATGATCCACGCGCTTCAGAAGCTCGGAAAAGGGTTCTGGATGCTTCAGGCGGACACCATCTGGAGAGAAAACTTCTTCGAACTGGTGAATGTGGGCGACTACGAAGGAAGTGACATTCTGCTGGATCAGCAGGGATTTCAAGACACGGCGCCAGTCAGACAGAGGACCATGAACGGCGCCAACTTCTTCGTGCCGGCGAAGAAAACGAGTCAGGATCTCGTGGAGACGTGGCTTTCGTGGCAGAAGAGCGTCTACATCACTGACCCGGATCTCGTGAAGATCTTCTGTCTACGAGGAGACTTCCTCTGTGACTACATCCCTTACAGGTGCACAACATCTCGTTTCCTCTTGTAGTTGCATTCTGTTTCAGATTGGTGGCCGGCTGGGAGTGGATATACGGAGACCAGAAGGACCCTCCGATCATGATCCAGATGGACGGAGAGACCGGAGGAGACAAGGAGAAGGTTCTCGAAAAGTACGACTTCTGGTTTCTCGACCGACTCGATCGGTGCAAAGCGGACAAGGTGGCAAAGGGTGTGGAGCAGATGGCGAACGGAAAAGTGCCACGTGTCATCTCGATGTCGAAGAGCCGGGAGCAATTCTGGCTGAAACTGGGCGAACTCTTGAATCAGATGCCGATCTTCGGTCACTACTCGAGCATCTACGGCGGTCTCACGTCACTCTACCTTCAATTCTTCTAGACTGGTCCAATAAACTCGCTGTTCTTTTCGTGATGTCGTGACCTGCCAATTAGTCCTTGTTCCGGTCGTACAATGATCATTTGTCACCGGAATCCCCCACGCTTTAATCCGTCGGTTTTCTGTGCCGGGGGATAATCCGCGGGTATAAAACAACAGGTGAATCCCTCGTTTCGACCCGTAAATCATCCCACCATGAACTCTTCGTTCTCCTTCTTTTTCGTCGCCTTCCTCGCCGTTTCGGTCTTCGCCATCGCTGAAAATGGTTCGGTTCTTATGGTCGCGACGTCTTCTGACGGCACTTTCTGGTTTCAGAGAACAACTACCTGCAGGAGCTGATCGACGCGGGCGTCTCCCAGGAGACCGCTCAGGGCATCGTCGACATCCTCGGCACCCACAACAACGACGGCGCCGACCCGAACAAGAGCGGAAAGGACATCTTCCAGGCCATCCTCCAGGAGACCGACGCCTACATCAAGACGAGACCGGCGGCCGATCAGACTGCCTACCAGAGCTTCGTCGATGACAAGAAGAACGAGTACGAGCGCCCGGACGCCGCCGACAGCGACGATCAGTGAACACTTCTCAAGGATCCATTCTCTTCTCCGCTTCGCCTCATAAATTATACATCACTCTGATCTCGTTTCGTTTCGAACTTTGGCTCTGTGAGCTCTGGAATTCAATGTCTGCTGCTTTGAACTTTTCGCTCTCTGCTCGAGCCGCCACAGGCTCCGCCCCTTTTCGCGGGGGCTGTCTTCTCTTTAAAAAACGGCGGATTGCAGACGCCCCATTCCTCCTGAAGCGCTCGATCCACAGAGACATTTCTTTCCGCGTTGCGCGCGCGCGCTTCCCTCCGCCACACATTCAACTTTTTAGCGGCTTTCCCCCGTCGTCTCCTTCTTTCGTTCCTCTTCTGTTGCTGGATACGATTCAGGTCATTCCGCTCTCTGCGTCTCTCCGCGTCGCCACACTCTCTCGTCGCGCCTGCCGCTTCGATCCGTTGGCTTCTCAGCTGCTGCACGTAGTCCTCCTCCCATGTGATGCGTCGTTTCTCTGGTATCCTGCACTTTTCGATCCGCTTCCCCTTCGTTTCGCCCCATCGATCTCGCGAGATCCTATTTCCTTGGACTTTCCGAGTAACTCCCCTTCGCTCTCTCCCTGACGTCTTCTCAATCTGACGCTCGTAAACCTGTCTACCAAGATCTTTTGTTTTTTGGCCAATTTTACGTTCTCAAGTGTCTCCTTAATGTTAGCTTTCGTTTACGGCTAGGTACCCGAAACACACCTGAAACACATCGTCCCCACCTTACATTCGACTGTAGTGGAGAAGAGTGACATCATCGCAACAAAGAAGATAACACACTTCTTCGAAATCAGTTTCGCCTAACTTCGTTTGTTGACTAAACTGTTTGATGTGGCATGGTGTGGCAGCCGAGAATCGTCTCCAAAACATAATGGCGATCCCGTGACTCGTCGCAATCAGAAATGATAATGATGAAGTCGAAATGGCGGCGGGAGAAGTCGACGCTTTTTGATCCATGTTTCGTTGCCATCGTGGCAGGAAGCATAGTCAAAGAAACCTGATTGTCTTCTCCAGGTGCAGATCGTATCCTTGGACACGGATTAAACCGAGAACTGGTTAGATGAAGGAAACAGACGACGTCTTCGTCGCCAAAGATATCACCTTTGTCGCAAAAAAGAAGAAGAAAGAGAACAATCCGATTAGGTTCGGATCGTTTCTGACTTGCAACTTTAAACAGTCTTCGAAGGCGCTTGCCAACTGGATTTTGTTATTGTAACGCCTTCGGAGTGTCTGATCTACACCTCCGGCTACAGTAGCCACCGAAGACGTCACGTCTTCTACTGTAACTACTTGACAGCCTCTTCTCCGACGAACCGCTAACCTTTCACCTCTTCACTCGGCGTTTATAGTTTGCACACGACCACCCATCGCACGACTACATTTATTCTCGAACGGTGCGCTTCTTCGGTCGCTCGCTATCATTGGCATGCGAGAAGAAGCCGTCGGAAACCCGTTCTTGCCTCTCCCTCAAATCCTTTCTTCTCGTTCCGTTGTGGTTTTCGCATGCGTCGACACCACTATCACGTAATAGTCCTCGGCCCAATCAGCAGGTGGCCCAGCGAGTTTCTCTCTCGTTTCTCCTTCCTCTCCTTCCGACTTCTCCTCCTTCACTTCTGAATCCGTTCTTTGCGCGCCGCCCCTTGTCCGTCCCTCCTTCTCCTCCATTCATTATTTTCTCTTCGAAAACTCACGCACATCGTAGACTGTCAAGTGTTTTCTTCTCAACTCTCTGAACTTTTCACTTCTGTGTTTCAGTCAATCGGATGCGTGTCTGCGTGGTTGGAGCGGGCGCTTCTGGCCTGCCAGCCATCAAGGCGTGTCTCGAAGAGGGGCTCGACGTCGTGTGCTACGAGAAGACGTCGGACGTCGGAGGGCTCTGGAATTACAGACCCGGCAAGAAAGATGTAAGTGAGCTCAGGCAGACATGACGAATACATCAGTCACTTTCAGATCGGAGGTACCGTCATGGAGAGCACCGTGGTGAACACTTCCAAGGAAATGATGGCCTACTCGGACTTCCCGCCGCCCGCCGAGTTCGCCAATTTCATGCACCACTCGAAGGTGATCGAGTACATAAGGAGCTACGCGGAGCACTTCGGACTCCTCGAGAAGATCCGCTTCAACACGACAGTCAACAAAGTGAGTTACTTGAACTGAAAGGCTCCGACTCCAATTCGTCGTTTCAGATATCCAGAACCGAGGAGGGAAAGTACATTGTGAACCTCCAAAGTGGAACTATTGAAACATTCGACAAGCTGATGTTGTGCACTGGTCACCATGCTCAGCCCTCTTATCCGGAGCTCAAGAGTGAGTCTGTGAAGGAAATCATTTCTTGAACAGACTCCTTTCAGATTTGGACAAGTTCAAGGGACAAGTGGTGCACGCGTACGACTACACGAATCCGAAGGGCTACGAGGGAAAGGACGTCTTCTTGCTCGGAATCGGAAACTCCGCCCTCGACATCGCTGTCGACATCGCCAAGATCGCCAAATCGGTGACGATCTCGACTCGCCGAGGCACGTGGATTTTCAATCGAGTCAGCCAGGGCGGCATGCCGTACGACGTGCAGCTCTTCTCCCGATACTACGACACACTTCTGAAAACCGTGCCGTGGACACTGGCCAACGACTTCATGGAGCACCGTCTGCAGCAGAGAATGGACCACGACATCTACGGACTGCGTCCGGATCACCGATTCTTCCAGCAGCACCCGACTGTCAACGACGCACTCGCGAACCTTCTGTGTGCCGGATACATCACTGTCACGGAGGACATCGACACCTTCACGGAGAGCAGTGTGATCGTGAAGGGCGGCAGAGAATTCAAGTGCGACGTCTTCGTCACGTGCACCGGATACACCTTCGGATTCCCGTTCGTCGACTCTGGAATCATCGAGATCAAGGTTTGAAGCTGAATTCGTTGAGCGTTGTCACTTCTGAATCATTCCTTCAGAACCAGCAAGTGCCTCTCTACAAGTACGTCTTCCCCACAAACAGCGACAGCGTCGCCGTGATCGGACTCATCCAGCCGATCGGCTCCATTGCTCCGATATCGGAGATCCAGTCGCGATGGGTGGCACGCATCTTCGCAGGGAAATGTGCTCTTCCGTCGAGCAAGCAGCAGATTCTCGACGTGTTCCAGAAGAAGGAGGACATGAAGAGGAGGTACTTCGACAGCATCAAGCACACGATCCAGGTCGACTACATGACCTACATGGACGAGATTGCCGAGCTGATCGGCTGCCTTCCGCCGATGAAGCACTACATGTGGACGTCGCCACGCTTCTGGATGAAGCTGTTCATGGGTCCCAACGTTCCGTACGTCTACAGACTTGTGGGTCCGAATTCGTGGGAAGGGGCGGAGCAAGCGATCTGGACAGTTCCGGACCGAGTCAAGAAGCCGTTGAAGAACCGACAGTGCCGAACGAGGAAACATAAGAAGAGAGGAACGACGGTAAGAGAATCGGAACGTCTTCCGACGATTCAGATGGTGTTGCAGGACGAGTACTTCCGGTACGCCTCGCAGAAAGTGATCGCCACGAACATCTCGATCCTCTTCTTCTCGGGCCTCTTCCTGTATTGCTCGAGCACGGCGACGTTGCCGCCGGCCGTCTACTTTCTCTCGTTCTTCCTCTTCTTCACACTCTACGGCGCGACGCTGATGTGGTTCGACCTGCAGTACGACATGACGACCATCATCTGAATTCCGTCATCGTCGTCCCGTCGTGCTCCTCCCATTCTCCCGTCAAGTCTGCTTCAGGAATGAGCTTTGTTTTGTGTGAATTGATTGTGTGTGTGCTTGTAATCTTGTAGATTCTGAATTAGTGTTTCGCGCCCGAAGAAAAACGAAATAAACCGATTTATGAAGAGAAGAGAGAGAGTGTTTTTTGTTATGATCGAATCTGACTGAAACCGGTTCGGAAGTCGAGAAAAAACGGATCAGTCATGCAAGAAAAAATAATGTTTGTAATAGAAGATCGACACGCGGGAACGGTCACATGCGATTATTGAAGGGAAATAAACTGGAGTTTGATTCTTGAGCCTTTTGAGTCGGAGAGCAATTTCAGACCAAATTTCAACTCTCACGCCTTCTTTTCAGCATTTTCAGACCTTCTCAAGTTACGCTCACTCCAACTGAACAACTTCAGCGTTGTGCCTGTTCACGCCACTTCATTCTACGTCAGAAATGATTGTGCCTGTTCACGCCACTTCATTCCACGTCAGAAATGGTTGTGCCTGTTCACGCCACTTCATTCCACGTCAGAAATGATCGAGCCTGTTCATGCCACTTCATTCCACGACAGAAATGATCGAGCCTGTTCACGCCACTTCATTCCACGTCAGAAATGATCGACCTGAGCACGCCACTTTATTCCACGTCAGAAATGATCGAGCCTGTTCACGCCACATCATTCCACGCCAGAAATGGTTGTGCCTGTTCACGCCACTCCATTCCACGTCAGAAATGATTGTGCCTGTTCACGCTACTTCATTCCACGTCAGAAATGAACACGTGTGAAATGACAATGTCCCCGTCTCTACCGGCAGTAGTATCTTCTTCCAAACAGGCTCCCATTCAACCGAAGCCGTCAAAGTTCCGAACACTGGTTCTCCGCTTCGAAATGAGTCACGAAACGGATCGGTAATTCCCGTAACCCTCTTTATGAGAGTGGTGCTGATTCGTCGCGAGTGAGTCGTCCTTTCCCGCCACGTGTGTTTACTTCCTCGTCACCCACTTGTATCGTTCTTCTTCTTCCTCCTCCTCGTCTTCCCATTTCCGAATACCTCTCTTTCAATGCATACAATTCGAAGAGTATAATACTCACTCACCGTGATGTGTATAAACACGTCATCACATCGGCCCCGCCGCCACCATCGATTGTCAGCTGCGGAATTGGTCGAGCGAGCGCGGCGCACGCACAGTGAATCTCTCGAAACTTGTTGTATTAAATTTGGTAATAATGGAGAGGCAGAGAGGGACGAGGAGACGCAGACGAGTGGAAAGGGGGCCAGTTTTTGTGCTGCTGCACACATCAGATCCTCTTACGGAAGAGAGAAAAGCGAAAGTAGCCACAGACGGGGCTTTTTGTGTTGTCATGAATCATTCGCCTCGACGTTTTCGGTTTGCAAACCCTTTACCTATATACAGTTGCTCCTTCGAGCGATTCCGAAAGGCAACTCCTTGCCCTCCGTGCCCGAGAAGCCCTCTAGGCGCCTGTTTATGTTGTGTAGTATAGATGGCACTTGAAACTGCAACCAGTAAGTGTGCCTATTTACGTACATACCGTTACCCGCTCCCTCGCTCCCTTTGCCACTTGACACCTTTTCCTCTTGCGACCTGTTCACCCATTCGGCTCGCATCCGTTGCCATCCTTCCGTTACGCAACCGACGTGACTTTCGCCTCCCCATCGAGCCGTCCGGTTTTTAATCGCGCCATTCTCGACGGTTATATCCCCACCCCTCTCCTCGACCACAAAATGTCAGACGAAGCGAATCGAGTCGTGTACGTCGAACAAAGAAGGCACCACCGCGTCGTCGTCACTCCGCCGCCGCCTCCGCCGATTCATCAGTTTCCCGTCGCTCAGTTCACGTCTTCTTCGCCTCCTCAGCCGCACGTCATCTATCAGAGCCCGAGAAGACGTCGAAGCAAGATGTTCTCGCAACGCGCATTCGGTGGCATCGTCTTTTGCACTCGTATTTTCATTCTGGTGAGTGTCGGATTCGGAAGAGAGTTCATTCCGAATGCGTTTCAGATTCTGGCCGTCGTCTCGATGATTCTGATTCTGACGGCTCCGGGAGCATGCTTTTCCAGGTACCTGAACGGACAATCGATCAGTAGAGAAGTGAGTCGTTCCGTCACTGGCTCCAACGGTTTCCCTCTAATTTCAGATCTGCCCGGGACAAAACAGTATTTTCCCGATGAACGCGGACAGATGGAGCAACGCTCTGCACTTCCAGGGAAGGGGACAAAAGTGAGCAAAAGAGCCCCGAACTCTTCGAATGAGCACGCTTTCAGCGTCTACGGCCAAGTCGCTCTGATCTGCATCACTTTGGCATTCGGAGTGATCACGGTGGGAGTCAGCTGTGTGGCTCTCGGAACTGGCAGCATTCTCACTTACCCGGTAGGAGCCTCTTACAACGAAACACGCTCCGATGTTTCAGCAAATCTTGATCTCTGGCATCTCAATGATCGCTTTCATCGTGAGCGGAGGTGTCGAGACGTGGTACGCGACTGGCTACGATCACATGGAGTTCTTCATCCAGGCCGTCGGCAACGGAGTCTTCTCCGGATGCGCCGGCATTCCGGGGTGTCAGATTCAGTTCGTGGTCAAGGGATGGGCGGTGGCCGCTGTGAGTTCTCCCTCTTCTCCCTGACGTCTTCTGAATCCCCCTTCAGGCATTCTACTTTCTTGGAGCCGTCCTCTACGTCATCGACATGGCGCTCGTGTTCATCTCTCGTGAAAGGTCGGTCGATTGAAGACGTTCCCGTTCTCTCTCTCCTCCCTAACTCCCCCCACTAATCGCCCGTCGTTCCGTTCAGTTCGCTTCTGTGGCAGCAGAAAAGAATGGCGTTTGAATAATTTCAGAGAGGAGTCCTACCCAGTCACCACCACCACACACTATTAGGTTCCTCCTCACACTGCCTCGTTGACATGATGGTATCTTTGTTTCTTTTCTTTCCTCTCTGCTCGCTTCTTTCTCTCTTTTCGGTGGTGGATCTTCGAGATTCTAAGCGCTTCCGCTGACCCTTTCCGTCCGCTTCCGCCTTCCAATTCTGTCTGGAATTGCAGAGAGCCGACGCCTCCAGTGACTTTCCGAAGCCATCGTCCGTTCGAGCCGTCCTACCCACGCAACTAAACGATTCTGAATCCCCTCTCTCTAACGTCTTCTGATTGTATAAATTGCTCACATTTCCTTCCAATCATACCCTCCTTCCGTCTTTTTTCTTCGAAAGTGACTCTCCGATACACGTGTTCGATTCTCGTTTTATTAAATGAAAAGTTATTAGTAGTTATTATGGAGAGCAAGGAATTAGATAGGAATCAAGAAGAGCATCCGAATCTGTGCACAATCATGTCAAACTGAGCCAGCATCAGATGTCCGCACGAAGTGGCAACCAGCTTCCGGAGGCACTTTGTGTACCGTCGCACCTTCGTGCACTTTCTCTGAAAAGCGGGTTTCCAAGGCCATCGGGAGGTTTCTAGTCCCTCTCTCACCTTTCCTGGAAGAGTTTCTCCCTTGCTGTACTTCTGACACGCTGCCATTTCACGCGAATCGATGGCGTTGATGCAGTCGTGAGTTCGCATCGAAGCCTCGATCTGCTGCGTTGTGCACACTTGTCCGAAGTGTTCTTCGGCGAATCGAATCTGGAAGTGGTCACTCTTTTCCAATTTCCAGTCTGATCCTTACCACAGATTCACTCCGACAAACACCGGAATCGGTGAACTGGATGCAATTTCTGTAGTTGGCAAATGCATCACACAGTTCGAGCAGCTCGATTTTCGAAAACTCGAAGATCGGAAAGACGACCTGAAACTGGAAAGACGTGAGTGAAAAAGGGCAGTTTTGAACCACTTCAGTCTCTTTTCGGTTTTCCTTGATTCCAGTCCAGAGACGGAGAAGCGGTGCGAGACACGAGAGGGCCGACGTCTTCACGACGCCATCGCACACTTTCACGTCTTCAATCTCCTCTGTCAGAAGCCCTTCGTCCGTTTGGTTCGCCGACATTCTCTTCAGAATCATGACGTCTTCCGACTCCGGCACGTCTCCACTTCCGGATCCTTCGAGGATCGAGTCTCCACTGCCTTCCGTCACAAGATCCTCCTGCTCGATGAGCATCTTGCATCCGAACCCGTCGGCCATCCGATCCATCAGTTTGACCGTCTCTTCCGAACAGTCGCCCACGAGTCTGTCCACAATGCAATTCCGGAACTGCGGATGGCCGTCGCATCTGTTCGGATTCGTCGAATTCAGAAAACTGACGCATTCAGTGTTCTCTTTGAGCACATTCTGAAGGCAAGTGAACTCGAGCTCGAAGTCTGGCAAGTCGCGAATCGAGCACGTCTCTTTCAGTTGCGAGTCCACGAAGCTCTTTATAGCTGGGAGACGGCAGTTTCCGACGCAGAAGCTGTTGACGCATTCTGTCGCCACGTCGAACTTTGAGCACAGAACCTCCAGCTCCATCGGTTTGATGCCGAAAAGTGGGAAACGAACGAAAGAAGACGTCGGAGAGGAGTGCAGGAAACGACCAAAGTCACTGAAAGTGCGTACAGTACACCGCATCTGACGAAAAATTGAATGCTCACCCGACAATGCTCGTGTAGCAGTCGGTCATGTTTTCAGCACTGAACTTTCTTCGCTTCAGCTTCACTCCTTCTGTTGTCGTCGTCCTTGTAGTCGCCACTATTTCTTCTTTTTGAACTTCTCCTGATCCTTCTACCACCTGCTCCTTCGGAACTTCAGGAGCAGCAGTTGAAGACGTCAATGGAGACGTTTCAGTCGAAGTGGAAGTGGTTTCAGTAGGAACGGTTACCGATACAGTCGTTATTTCAAAGGGAATCGTCATCAATGTAGACGTCGAATTCACTCCCCGACTCAAGTCAGCAGGCGTCGTTTTCGGTTCCTCCACATCTAGAGAAGTCGTCACCACCATGTTCACCTCGATTCTGCGGTGTTCAGAAGTCGTCGGGGTTGCTTCAGAAGACGTCGTCCCCTCGATGACCTGTGTGGAAGACTCGACTCCGAGGCTCAGGAACTCGTTGACCCTCGCCACTTCTGAAAACTTCCTTCCGTCATTCCGTCCATCGTCTTCTCCTCACCGATTTTGGCGGGACATCCGTACTGCTCGATCGTCTTCATCACCAATGCATAGGCCTCATTCCCGCACGACGTCCTCAACGGCTCCTCGACACACGTCACGAACTCGTCCATCTTTCCGCAATACACTGAAACATCCTCAGATTCCCCCGTTTCCCCTTCCGATCCTCTCACGTTCTCCGCCGATCTTCGGATCCACACTGATCCGGCTCGTGCAGTTCGACGCCATCAATGTCGTCGTGACGCACTTCTGATTGTCGAAAAACTTGCCCGCCATGTCCCGTCTGCACACGAACGAGAAGTGTCGCATCACGAATTCGGCGACGGGATTCGCCACGTGGCACCTGCCGAGCCCGCATTTTTCGGCGATGTTCGAGTAGCTCTCGCAGAGGGAAATCAGCGACGGCTTCGAGTAGTAGACGATCTAGAACGCGCATTGTTGGGGAACGAAAAGGAACCGGTCTGATAACAAGTCGAGGAGAGAAAAACAAAAGCATACGGGAAGCAGAACGTTGGTGGCATTGGTCTCCGAAACACGCAGTTCTTCCCACGATTTGAGGAGATCCATCATGCAGACAGCTGCGTTTTCCGGGCACGGCGTTTCTGAAACAATTGCAGATCAAGACGGCGAGGAAGCGACCGAAAGATCAGTGGAATCACTGGGGATTGGGATGAAAGTCTCGAACTGGAAGAGACTGAATCGAAAGATCTAGAAATAGTTCTGATGAGCCTCGTCCCGTAACCCTACACTTCGAGAATCTCCGACAACTTGATGAAGCCTAGAAACTCGATGGGAACTTATGTCTCAAAACTCTCACCTTGTGCCTGAATTCCCGTCAAGAAAGCGAGAAGTGGGAACAGAAATATCAGCATAGTTGTGTTGTTTTGTATTGGTTTTTTGTGCGCCGCCAGAAAAGGAAAGTGATCTTCTTGTGTTCCCCTCGAGACACCGAGAGATCCGCCCGTTTTCTATACCAGTTCCCCCCTGAACGCCTTCTAAGCTTCCTCCTCGTCGCATCCTCCTCTCATTCCGCCGATTGTTCGTCTGCGGACAGGCGAATCCAGTAGTCGATTACTTGTTGTGTGGAAGAGCGGAGGGTGTCACTTATCGTTTACTTATCACATGCAAAATATAATAGAATACATATGCGCGCAGAGATCGCCGCCGACAGAAACGCATCGCGCTTACTGTCGGAAGAAATAGAAGAGAGAAAGTGAAAGCGGTTAGAAACATGCAAAAAGTGTTATGGAAGAAAGAGACAAGTGTCTTCGTTGTCGTCTTTTTCGAGTGGGGACCATTCAGATTTCATCGATCGAGAGCTCCGGGAAGTCGCCGACCTTCACGTCCACTGGGCGCACGAATCCACCATACTTCGGGTAACATTCGAAGTACTTCACTCCGGCCACGGATCCGTCGTTCTTTCCGACGGGTTCGTCGTACTTGACTCCAACCCAGAGTCCCTCTTTGAACTTGGTCGTCCCGACGAACGCGATTTCTCCTCTACGAGCCATCTGAGCTCCGACGGTCACTTCGCAACGATCGCCGACTTTGATCCCCTTCGCGGCCTCCTCGTTCAGCTTGCCGCTTTCATTCTCTGGCACGGCGCCTCCCTGCTCCTCCTGCATCTTCTTCTTCCATGCACGCACGCTGTCGGTTCTCTTGTCGTAGGCGTCGTCGCTCATTTCGTACTTCTCGACCATACTCTCGTCTTTGAAGTCCTCGTTTCCGCCGGTCACATCGATCGCGTGAATTCGGTATCCGTCACGAACGCCCAGATCCTTCAGGCTTTTCGTTCCGTCGGTTAGATCGCCTTTAAGCTGATCGTCTCCGTCGAACAGTTGGATCCGCATCGATTCGGCCGTGGTTCCGACGACAAGCTCCAGTTTTTTCTGAAAACATTCGAGTTCCCGGTAGTCTAGCATGAAACTGATAACCTTCAGATCGTTCAGTGTAATGACCGCCGGATACTTTTTCTCCATCGGGAATTCGGTGGCATTTGTGGTGATTTCAATTTCATAGACTTCCGCCATGCTTCTGCAAAATGGACGAATAAGAGAAGAGCTGCGCTCAATGAGGACGAATGTATCCAAGGAGAATGAGCTCGGCGAAGAATGGGCGCTCATGCATTATAAATGGGTTCCGGAGGCCAAGGAAGGGCGGTGCAATTAGCTGAAGACACATGCCCGGCACCTGCTGTCCATTCGGGGGCACCGGCTGTCTCGCCGGCGTCGGGGCAATTTTATTGCGAAATTTCAAACGAAATTGGAGAGATGAACAGAAAGACGATAAAAGCAGCTGCGAAATTAGATGGGCCATAGAAAAAACTCTTTGGGGATGCCGAAAATTACATAATTGCCCTCGGAAGAATTGAAAATGTGCTGAAATCTTCGTGAAAAAGCTGTGTCGATTTACGATAAACAAGAAACAAGGCGTCACTCCGGAGTGTCGTACTAGGCGGCAAATCAAATTTCAGCCTCCCCCTTCCAAAACTCGTGAAGTTTCCGGTTGATGATCGTCAAAATTTCCGAAAGTTAGGGAACAAAGCACTTATCAAACATTTGAATTTCAAAAACCGCGCTCTCGCTACGTTCGATCCACTTGAAATCACAAGTGGACGTCGCCTGAAAAAAGGTGGGAAGAGACGAAAGAAGGTCACGTCGTCGCCTTGCCCCAACCTCTTCTCGACCGTCTTCGTCAGTATTCTCACCTCTTCTTACCGGTCACGATGAACCACTGCCTTCTGCTTTCGCTCCTATTCGTCTGGTTGCCCGTCTTCTGTCTTTCCCAGTACTACAACCCGTCGCTTTATCAAAGTTACATGGGCGCCTCGGGAATTCCACGTCAGCAGACGGTGCTCGTGCCAGTCTACACACAAGGATCGGCCGTTTACGGCGGCGGAATGGGCGGCTATCCGGGTGGATACGGCATGACGTATACCAGTTATCCCGGCTACGGAATGTACGCCGGAGGCGGCGGATACCCGATGATGATGGGCGGCGGAGCGTGTTGCGGAGGAGGCGTCGGGGTGAGTTCGGCGACGTCAGAGTCAGAAGACGTTGCGTGACTTCAGATGATGCCACCACGAGAGAGCAACGCGAAGAAGTTTCTGCGAGGAGCGACGGAAGGAGTCTTCATGGGAAGCATCGGAATGCTCGGATTCAGGAGGTGATCTCATTTTTCTCGAATAAACCATTTCTTTCAAACGCTTTATTTTGTTCAACACGGAAGAGCTTGTGAAGACGTCGGTCATCTTCTTCCTCCTCGACAGAACAGACACTTTCGCGGTCCGTCCTCTTGCAGAGATTCCCTCGGAATCGGCACCCAGATGACGTCACCGCTGTTCTCGTCGATCGAAGTCATTCCCTGAAACGATGTGGACGTCTTCTGAACGTCTTCTGAAGAGGGTCTTCTTACCCGCGACGGAGAACGGAAGATGGCCAGGCTTGGAGCAAAAACGGCGAAGAAAAGGACGAGGAGGCCGAAGAATCGCATCTGGAACCGAAAATGAGGGGGAAGAAGTGGGTGTAAAGGATCCGAATGAAATGAGTTTTTCGATATGAAATGAGTGAAATTGGAAGGGAAAAGAGTAAATAAGACACATGGAAATGTGCACTCCTCGATGAGGAAATCGGGCCAAAAACCAAAGGTTCTCCGCCAATTTGGCATGCCTTTTTGGGCGCTTTGTCTCTGCGAAAATGACGAAGAAGAGGGAAAGATTGAAAGTCACGTCATCTGGAAGAAGACGTGCGGGAGGTCTGGAAGGCGTCTGGAAGCGGGAGGAGGAGCTCTTGTCGAAAAGCTCCGAAGAGCACAATTCGGTGCTCGAAGACCATGAACAAAGGACACTAATCAAATGGGTTTCACGGAAATGAAGAACGAGAAGAAGAAGAAGAGAGGAGGACGCCGTCTCGTTTTACGATGCTCCGGGGAGCGGTGCCGAAAACGGAAATTGGAGTGCGAGAAGGGAGAAAGAAGGAAGAAGAAGAAACGGGGGGAAATGAGGAAACGGAAGGGGAGTACGGTAGTTTCTGGCATGAAGTGGCACCACGCAGCTTCACGTTCCCTTCACGTCGACAGAAAACAGCAGATGGAATACCATTTGTGCGAGAAGGGGGACACTCTAATCCGTATCTTCTCGACGAGGAAAGGAAGCAAAATGAAAAGTGGATTTGGTGGGAAAAGGGGGGGGGGGGGCTCTTTTCTGGAGATGATATGGGCTCTTTCTGGTTCAGTTAGTCATCTTTTCTCTCTCTGTCTTTCGAATTCCGATCGTCGATCCGCGAACTTTACTCTTTTTCCCCCCGGATAATTGGGTGAGCTCGTTTTAGAGAACGAGTAAACACCTTTTCATCTCATCCAGAAATGAATTCAGTTTGTTTTCGGAAGGCTCCCCCTCTCACTCTCTAATTCGCCTGGAAGCGGCTATTTTTGATTCGAGATAGAGATACTACTCGTGCTCGTTTACCGAAAAAGAAAAGAGCTCGTCACGCTCATTAGACCTGAAGACGTCAGAGAAACGAGGAGACGTTGGAAGGTGGGAGGAGGAGAAGTCATCAGAAATGTACACCTTCCGGCCAGTTTCCAGTTTCCAAAAACGGGCATCGAATGTTGAAAAGTGACGAGGAGGCGGAGGAGGAGCCCACGCATTCATTCCGGAAACAAATGCAGAATACCGGAACGTCTTCTTCTGACGACGACGACGACGAATTCAATTAGAATCTGGAAATGGAAAAGGAAATGAACATGTGAATCTCCAGTTGAAAAGAAGAAAAGAGTTTATTGTGAATTGAAAGAGGAAGCGAAAGAATGAAAGAATCGGGATTATCGATGCGAGATTCTGGAGGGAAACGGGGAAAATACGGCGAGAATCGAAGACGTTTCATCGTTTTCTCTTCTTTCCGTAGAGCCCGTACGTGCTGAAAACATTGAAGTCTGAAAGGACTCGATGGCCTAACTTCTCCCCCCAACATCCTAGGCCCCCACTCACTTGCACCAGTAGTTCTGGTATCCGCCTCCGTAGGGACTGTACATTCCGAGTCCGCTGTATCCCATTCCGAGCCCGCCTCCGAGGCCTCCGTAGCCCATACCGTATCCGTATCCGGGCATGCCGAGACCTGCTCCGTACATGCCCGGATACACTCCGTACTGTCCGCGAACCATGCGAATCGACAAAAGAATCAGAAACGAGGCGAACTTCCACACGATCATAGTGGTGAATCAAAAAGAGGGACTGACAGTCAGGTGGCCGTATTTGTGAAAAAAAAGGCAGCGAAAGAGTATGCAAATCGACCTCCGACCGGATCAAAACGCGAAAAAAAACGGGTGGAAACGGATGAACCGAGGATTATGTCATCACCGTTTTTTTTGCGTAATGTTCATCTGGTAGCGAAACCAAATAAAATACAGAGTAAGTGGAAGGTTTTATTGATTCTCGATTACTACGCGAAACCCGTTTTCACTACGCATTCGGGGATCGGCGAATCAGATGAGCGTCGAGTATTCCTCTCCGTGCCCGCCACGTGGCTTTCCGATTCGAGAGCTGAACTGTGTCGATTGACGCTGTGCCTCGACCTCGTCTGGAATCAGAAGACGTCAGTATCGCGTCAGAAGGCGTCGGACGGAAAACGCTCACCGTGGTAGTTGGCGTACAAGTCGGCAGTCTGCACGTATTCACTGTACGTCGGCGGCGGCGTGTCCTCGCTTCTTCCTCCCGAATAGAAGCCCTCGGCGAACTCGTCGTCCTCTTCCCAGTCGTCGACACTCTGCTTCATCACATTCTTCAGATACCACATCCGGTACTCTTCGTATCGATCGTGACGATTCAGCACGTAGGAGACGATGTAGAAGAGGAGGTAGCCGACGAGACCGAGCAGAATGATGACGATGAAGAGGAGGATGAGGAGGTAGAGCCACTGGCTGGGGAACTGGAACGAGAGCATTGAATACGTCGGCGGAGAAGACGTCACTCACCACGGTCAACTGCGAGTTGATGTGATTCTGGACGTCCGTGACTCTTGTCACAATCATGTTCACGTGCTGATCGAACACTCCGAGCCCGAAATTCATTCCGTCGACAATCTGGCCGAGGCCTCCGTCGAGCTGAAAACCGAGATCAGTCGGTGGCACAACAAAAGAGCCCCCGACAGGGAAGTGTTTTTGAGGCGTAAAAGAAGAAAAATGGGGGTCGCCGGAACGGAAATATTCAGTGCTTCGCGTCTCCCCAAAGCAGGGGGGTATTATGTCAATTTGGGGGTCTGCGGGCTCGGTCAGGTGAAAAACGCATGTTTTTGAGCATTTCAATGGCGTTCGCTTCGACGGGAGAAGAAGTGTTCTTTTGGACGAAACGTTTCGAAATTCAATTTCTTGGACTCTTTTCAGTCAGAGAAAGGGTTTGCAAAGGAATTCTAGAGCCGCGCAGCGAGGGCTCGCGGAGCAATGCACAACGGAAAAATAATGGAAGGAGGGAGCCGTTGCGTGTGAGTCAGGGGAGCCGCTGATTTATAGACTGCTGAAACTAAAGGCTTTCTTCCTCCAAGCTCCTCTCTTTTCTGTTTGCACGCCTTCAGTTGAACGTCTTCTGAACGAAAGATTCAAAAGTGTTGTCTGAAACTGGAGAAAGACTGGAGAAAGATCTGTTGAAGGCGAGAATCTCTAATTACAGCACAGCTCCAACACATTTCTATTTTCGAATCTTGAATACGTGCGCGAGCAACGGGAAATTTAATTGGAAGAGTGGCGAGAAGAAAGAGTTCTCACGGCTCGGCGAGGAACGAAAAAAGCTGGGGCGAGTGGGGGGAAAAATAAGAAAAGAAAGGCGAGCCGCGCGGAGACTCGGCGAGCAATTTGGCATGACGACCTTTTATTATAATGGCTCGGCGAGAGGAAGAAGGAAAACGGGAGACGGGCCGCGTGTTTTCGGAAACGGGACGGGAAAATGCAAATGATAGTGGTGGTGGGGGGACAATCCAATTTGTGGGATGCCAGAAGAAGACTTACGTTGACGAGCGTCACATTGATGTTGTAGATGCTGTAGTAGATGTTCTGAATCTCTTCGTCCACTCCCATTTCGTCGCGTGAGCACAAGGATGGAGTGAGAGAATTCCTTATCACTTCATTGAGCGAGAAGCGGAGACGAAGGGAGGGGGGAGACTGTTTGCTCTCTGATTCATTCAGCAGGACCTCTTTGGGGTGGGTATCACAACCATTTTATTCGTTTGTGTGAAGAAGAAGAATAATAAGAAAGGGGGCGGAAAGAGGGAAAAGGGCACATAGCATTGAGATCGAACGACATGGTGGAGGGGGGCGGGAGAATACAATGGGACTAGGTCATGAGAAGCGGGTCGGGGATGGATGGGCATTTGAAACTAGAAAGGAGGGGAAGGGAACCGGTGAGCGAGAATGAGCGAAAGAAAGGCGGGAGGAAAAGCATCGGGAATCGGAGGAGGAACGTTGAAGGAGGAAGATCAGACTTCGAGTCGCGTCGAGTAGGGTCGCGAGCCCGAGGAGGAGGACGGCGCCTTTCCGCCTTCGTCCGGCCTCCGTTGGTACGCTCGCACGTTGTTGTTTTCTGCGGAGATCGAGACGGTCGAGTTGGTTTCTGAAATAAGTCATTGAAGATCGGAGGAGGAGAGTCAAGACATCTAGACTTTGAGAAAGTTAGAATCAGAAAGTAATCATGCGTAGAAGTAGAAGTAGAAGAAGACTGAACCGAAAGCTTAGTATCATTATCATTCTCTTCACAACATCTTCAACATCAACATCAACATCTTCATGTTCAATGCACACCTCGTCGGTATCCGGGCCTTCGTGGCTCCGCCTCCATCGGAATCTGCACGTGTCGCATCGAACTTCGCGTCCTTTGCGATCCGAAATCGCCAGTGCTCCGTCGCGTTTTCTCGACGAGCATCCGTTCGGAACCTGGAATGGAAAGCAAAGAATCGGATGGCACGCGGCGAAATGAAAAGAGAGAGAAAGAGACTTTAGTAGTAGACGGGACATTGGAACAAATCATTCACGACAACATTAAGGGGAAGCTCGAAAAGACTGGCGGGTGGGGGCGACAGAAGAAGGGAAAGGGACTTACTGTCGTCCGAACTCTTCATTATCGAGTAGATGGCGTGTGCTTTCGTGACGAGATTCAGAAGAAGGACGACGGAAAGGAGGAGGAAGACGACTATGAGTGTGATGAAGAGCAGGTAGAAGACCCAACTGTTCGGCACCTGGAACCGATTCGATTCTCGATTGTCCCGATGTGTGTGTGTGGGAGTACTGTACCTGTGATACGGTATTCCCGACTTGATACGTGACCGATCCGGCGTCTTTCGCCAGATTAGCCACCGCCTGATCGAAGTTGTCGAGCGTCAGATTGATGCGCCCCGTGATACCCGATATTTGACCGTTGATGTGCGCGACGAGGGTGCTGAGCTGGGCGAGAGTGCCGCTGAGCTCTGTTATCGTCTGATCCACCGACATCCTGGAATCACGGAACGTCCGATGGGAAGGGAAAAAGAAAGGAAGGGGGGTTGTCGTATCAAAACGGAGGGTTGGGAGAGTTATGTTTAAAGAGAGAAAGAGAGAGAAGCAGCACACAGAATGTTTTATCGATAGGGCAGTAAAAGGAGAAGAAGAAGAAGAAGGCGATACGCGAGAAGAAGAAGGAGGAGGAGAGAAGAAAGCGTATTGTATGCAAAATATTGACACATCAACAATATCTTTTGATAGTGGTGAAGCCACGAGAATGGAGGTGACGACGCTTGCAGGCAGCAGCACCGGTATGGAAATGAGGGGTTCAGGAACAAAAGGGTGCTTTTGTGAAGAGAGAGAGAGAGAGAGAGAGAGAGAGAGAGAGAGAGAGAGAGAGAGAGAGAGAGAGAGAGAGAGAATGGCAGAGCGTCGTGTCTCTCTTCTCATCAGGAAGTGACTCATTGTGCACACGGGATCCAAGACGGGAAGACAGGTTGAACTGCGCGATGGGACGGGCGGCGTGAAGATGAAACCAATAATAAACATTGAGAAGAAGGCGGGAAAAAGGGCTGGACGACATGGACGTGGACACGAAGAGACACTTTCTGAATAATAGTACGAATGGGAGGCGATGACGTCATCCGGGTTGGCTTGGGAATCTACGGTCCTACTCTCGAGTGGTGGAGGAAGGACAGACGGATTACGGTCACAAGAAAGGGACCGAGGGACTAATGGAATGAGATGAGGAGGTCTCGATGTGCGGAGAAAGGAATGAGGAAGGCCCATTCGACTTCCAGATCGAGAATGATTCTGGAAGGGACGACGACGACTTCTGGAAAGCATTCCTGATGACTGTTTCGATGATTCAGTTGGAGAGAAACGAACGGAAAGCATTCTCAGAATTCAATTGACCGTTGGATTCAAAACTCCTCGTTCCTCTCTCTCTCTCTTCCGTGCTTTTCTTTAGTAATTTCGAATGAAACTGTATAGCTTCTTCTTCTTCTTCTTCTTTTCCTTCTTTCTGTTTGCGATTCATATTTCTGCCTGGCCAGAGAAGTCTGATACTCTCGTGCGAGGAGCTTGATTTTGTATGCTTACTGTGTGATTACGAAACGGAGGGAGGAGCGTGGGAAGTGAGTCAAAGTTTGGATAAGCTGATGTCATCACTGCCTTCTGTCCCTGAGTCACCACCCCTTTTCGGGGAGGTTAAAGGGTTCCAGGACATTAGGAACACGAGTGACTCATCTCGAATCGGCCGAAAGCTTCAGAGGAGGAGGGGGGACGGCAATGTTTGGACACTTTATCAGCGTTTTCAGTCAGACACAACAATGGAAGACGCAACATTTCGGAAACGAGACGCGGGAAAGTTTGGTTGGAAACGGGCACGACGACAAACATGTGTTCTTCTTATCAGTTCGGCCGCACACGAGAGTAAACACGAATTCGGAACAAGAAGAAGGAGAAGGGGAAGAGGAAGACGTCAGGATTCTCCTGATTCTCTCACGCCGTCTGCGTCTCTGCTGATCTACCTGGGCTTCCACTGCTGCCGCTGCAGCTTCTGCTGCTGGTGCGCGAGACTCACCGCGCGGCCGAGTTGCGGAGAGAAGGCGCCGCGTACCGCCCCGCCGGCCATACGGGGGGTTAATATTTGTTCAAGTGGGGGGCGACGAAAGCACTATGTCAAGGCAGGGAGTCTCTTTGCCCCCCGATAGTAGCCGGCGCGATGCTTTTGGAGAGGAGATCCACGTGGACATCGATGTGTTTGTTTACCTTTTCGCGGCAGGGCGAGGGAAACCGATCGGATGTCATTTAGTTTCGAAATGAAACATAATAAAGACACAGAGAGAGAGAGTGAACGAACGAACGACTAATAATTAGATGGAACCCCCCCCCCCCCCCCCCATTCGCTTGATTGCATTTAGCTGTTTCCCCTTCTTCTTCTTTGGAGGAGGAGAAGAGAACTGGAAGGATCAGATCAGGTAGATCAGAAGAGAGACCGAATCAGTACGTCAAGAGCGCGAAACGAGAGGAGGAAGGTAAAAAGAAGCGGCAATAAGTGCCATAAGGAGAGGCTTATCGCACCCGATATCGCCATTCCCACGGCAAACCAGAAACCGCCAAGAAACAAACAGAGATTAGGGGGAAGTAAGTGGAATACGGAAGGTTAGAGCCACTTTTTGATCGAGCAGGGGGGAGCTGGATCTGTTTCGCCTCCCGGCGGCACGCACCAATCAATCGGAGAGCACGAAACGAAATACGAAATGGGGGAGAGAGAGAGGGAGAGCAGGGACTGTGTTTGTCGAATGCGAGACGAAGGAGAAGCCCCCGGGCGGGAGCAGACCCGGGAGCACAATGGAGGAGCACAACGGATGAAAAGGTATCAAGTTGAGTCAGAGATTGGAGCAGAATAATGGCCCGGGATGGAACAGGATGTACGCAGTGACTCACACGGGTCCATCACAATAGATCGCGGTCACCAGATGCATCTCGGTTTGGAAGGGGGGAAAGAAGATGCGAATCTCGACAGAGTTCGGTTTGACCTACCTGTTGTTGAGGAGCGGCAGGAGGATCGAAGTCATGTCTCTCGGGCGGCACGGAAGGAGCGGGCAGTCTGTCTTCTTCTCTCGACGGTTAGTAACCTGACGCCGCCTTCAAGTGGACACAACTTCTATACGATCGCGATGAATAATGCAAATCAAAACACTCTTTTCGAGGTGGTTGTTTTCATCATTTATATAGTTGCGCACAGAATGAGATCGGACAAAGAGGACGGTGAGGAAGGAAGGAGACGAAGAGATTCAGATGTTCTCGATGTCCGACTCGGCGGACAGCTTCTTTCGGAATCGGTACTCGGTGACTCGTTCTCCGAACAGCATGAACAGGAAGATCAGCTGAAATCTCGAACTTGACGATCGGAAGAAGGCGTCAGAAGACGTTACCGTAATCACAACCAGAACGACGCCGATGATGACCATGACGATGAGCTCCGTGAGGGGCCAGTTGTGCGTCTTCTCGTTGAAGATGTCGACAATCCGATTCACATTCTGGATGGTTCCATTGTTGAAGGCGTCCGACATCCGGTTGTAAGTTTCCACACCTCTGTCCGCGATTTGGAGTCCCGCCGTTTCTCCCTGCAACCGACGTCTCCCAATCTGAAGGATGCCACGTGGCAACTCACATCTGCAGCCAACGTGTTGATCTGATTGGCGAGCTTCTCCACCTGCGTGACGACAAAGTCGATGGAGGCGTTCGGATTCGGGTTGAATGTAGTCGTCGCCACGTTCTCGAACGCATTGTCACCGTACTGATTGAAGCGTAACGGTTGCGATTGCCACATCGGGAACGGGACGTCTTCTTCTCGGAGCGGGACAGAACTGAACAGTACGATTATGATACGAGGCGAGAAGGGAAGCGAGCGAGAGATGGGGAATCGATAGGCGCGGCCGAGTCCGCAGGCATGACGCATTGTTTGCTCTCTCTCTCTTTCACTCTTCGCATGATGTTTCCATGAGGTGCGCGATGGGGAACAACGCGGCGACGAGATGGCAGCGGTCAGATTAGCAAGTGTTCTCCCATTGTTTCGATGCAGGCGCAAAACAAGCGACCCCTCGATTCTTCTTCGAGACATTCCACATGTTCTTGGAATTATAGGAGGCATCTTCGCATCATTCCTCAAAACTTCGATCCGGCTAGGATTTCGGGAGACAGCCTGAATCTTCCTGAGCAACACACTTGAATACGGAGGCCATTTATTGAACGGAACAGGAAGAGAGGGCTGCAATTTTCAGGATAATTGATAATTTTCAGAGCGAGACAGAAGTTATATATACATATTAGTATTTTAGATAAAACTGCACTCAGAATGCCAAAATTTGGGTGTTTCTTTCTTCGTGGCGCTTCACGATGTGGTAGTCTTCCTCGTCGGACTCGCCGTCGAGGTCCGTAGTGTCCACGTGCACCAGTTTGCACTTTTTCTTCTGGTGCGGGAAGCGGGTATGCTCCGACTCGTGCGAGCACAAAACAATGTGTTTGTCCTTATCGTTCGTCTTGATTCGGACTACCTTCACGATTTCCTCCAAATGGTTGTTACGATACTTGGTGCGAGAGCTGGAAAGAATTCACTCTGGCACTGAAAAAGAGCCCCCTGAGCCTACACAATTCGATGTCGATATCGAGTGGCGAATGTCTCAACGAGCGAGTTCTGTCCAGAGCACATTATCAATTTTCCGGTCGCTGTGTTGTTCTTTATCCACATTTTCGCCATTTTCAGGATGAAGTCGTTTCCCTCTTCTCCGAGCCCCAGGCGAATCGACGAGGTGTTCAGAAACTAAAAATGGACTGTGACTACTGAAAATGTAGATTCTAACTTACATTCGGCATCTCCAAGAACGCCTTGTACATTTCCAGGTTGCCACGCCCACTCAGCACCACTCTCTTCACGTCAGTGATACAGTGCTCGATGAACCATCTGGGAACGCGCGGATCCGTTTTCACTTCGGCCTCGAGTGCTGTGAAATTGAACTCGCCGTGGTTGGCGACAACCGCAAAAATTTTAGCCATCAAGTCTCTCGACTCTCTAGGGGTCCACAACTCGCGATAATCGACGCGTTTCAGTTCCCTTGCGTTCTTCAGAATGTAGTTGAGACTCTCGAGAACTGTTTCGAGGGGCAGATTATTCGTCTTCATTGTGTACTGTCTGTCATCGTCGGCAAGGAAAGTGACTTGGAAGGCGTCGAGGATGATCAAACTCATCTGTCGCAGCGAGAACTTCGTTTCGTCGACTAGCTGCTTTGACTTTCTCGACGTTTTTCGCAGAGCGAACCTGGAATTCGATTGAATGTTGCTTTTTGTTTTGAATATTTATTTCTTACCTTGTGTCGAGAGTCATGTACCCGATACATTTCTGGTAGATCCTCACGTCTCTGAGATCTTCCCAGTTCTTGCCCTTCGCTGGATCTTCGGTCGATTTTTTGACACCCGACACGGCTTTCATCATGAGATAGTCAGTGAACTGTTTCTTCATATTATCATCTTCCGATCTTTTTGCACATTGGTCAGCGAAGTTTGCCAGTTTCATGACCAACACGTTCATTTCGTCTGCCCATCTTCCCCATTTCTCGAAGTTCTTGACATCGTACCTTTCCGGGTCGTTTACGATGCTATAAACTTCATGTTGCAACGCAGAAAACTCCAAATTCATGTTCTGAAAAATGATGAAATTAAACGAGCGCGACTGAAAGGAAACTATTGTGGTGATTGAAATATGTAAAAATTTAGGAGATGACAATTCAGCCTGACTGATTTTCCCGCGGAAAGCTAGCAAGTGCGCTCCATCGAACTGCCCGTGTACTCCTCTCGGACAACTGGCGCCCATTTTCTTCATTTTTTTTTTCTCTTTTCAAGATTGATGAAGAAGAATGAGGTTTTCAGAATGATTACGGGAATCTCAGTGAGATTTCTTGTTCCTCGGGTATCGAGTATCACAACTTGTGCCTTCTATTCAAAAGAATCGACGTCCTCAAGTCCAGTTGCAGAGAGAAAAGACAATGAGTTACAAGTAAGATACAATTCTTTTGTCAAAGCCTAATCACAATGAATGGTGTTGCAGGACTACAGTGGAAAAGCCAAAGTGCTAGAAAAAGAAAAAGGAGGCATTTTCGGAACGAGTACAGTGCCAATCAACACGAACTTCCCGAATCCAAAGGTGAACGTGCCTTAGTAGATTTGCTGAATCGGTGTTTTTCAGGGAGTCGTCGGATACGATCCAGACTTCTCGATAAAAGATCTGGTGGCGGAAATTCCGAACACGAGAAGAACACAAGGACAGAAGCTCGCCGCTGAAATCAAGGAAACCTTCTCGAATCTTTCGGTCGAGAAAACAGAACTCCTGGAGGACATTGGATTCGTTCGGCACAACGAAGCTCGGGTGGAATATAGATTTGACACGCAAGAGGCAAGATTTCGATTCGTTGGTTGTGGAAAGCAATGACGCTTTCAGAAGTTGAATCTGTGGAAGACCGGCTGCGACAGCGATTGGAAAGAGGGCTTCTCGTCGTGTTCGCTTGTGAACTCGGACCGAGGAACCGCCGTTTTCAGTGGCAACATCTCGACAAAAGTGCTGAAAGACGGAAGAGTCGAACGGGCGGGATGGGCGTCGATGAAGCTGGAGGATCGGAAGTCGTTCAATCGGAAAAAGTTCTTCTCGAAGTGGAGAAACTTCTCGCACATGCTTCTGAAGGTGAGCAAGCAAAAAGGAATTACCGAAGATATGTTTTAACATTTCAGATTCGTGGAGACGGTCGAAGCTACAAGCTGATGCTCCATTCGCCATTGTCGATGGATTTCACGTGGGGAGACTCGTTTTCGTACCCACTGCATACTCACGGCGGCCCGTACTGGCAGTACGAGAAGATTCCGTTCTCCAAGTTCTTCCACACCGTCGCCGGACGCATTCAGGATCGTCAGTATCGAGTGAATCTGGAGGACACGAGTGCCGTCGGAATTGTGCTGATGGATCGGATAGACGGCGACTTTCAGCTCGAAATCGACTACATCGGTGTTTACAACGACACGACGCATGTGGAGGACTTTGCTTATGAGACGTACACGTTGCCGGTCTTCAACACCCACGGATTTTAATTTCTGAATTGTAGTTTGGCCCAGAGAAAATATAGGTTTTTTAAAAAAGAAATCGTTCTTCTATTTTGAAAAACAACAAGCTAGGTCAGTATTTACACTTCACCAAATAAATAGGTGAAAACGGAAAAAAAGGGGACCGAGAGGAGACAGGAGAAGAAACGTGACAAACCGGTAGAGTTTGTTCGAACATTCCACAGGGAGGCGTTCGACGCTAGGGACAGCAGAAAACCTATAAGGAAGGAGGGTATATTAGGGAAAAGAGTATGCAAAATGAATTGGCTAGAAAGAAGACGAGACAGACTTAGAAAGATGGGGAGAGAATTAAATCGAGAGATCGAAATGTGTTCACAGCATCATGTCCTTTTTCTTTCCTTTCGTGATCAGCGGAATGTACGGTTCAACGTCGACCTGAAAATCGAAGAACTTGAAAAGGATCCCACGAAGGGAAAGTGTGGATATCATCACTATGAACCGGACCAGTTTCTCATCAGAATTCATTGATCTGTGATTTGCAAAGTAACCGGTTGACGGTTGCTTTCACTTTCGATCCCCCACTTGTGACAAGCTTCAACTAACCCGATCGCCGTCAATGACGTGCGGCCGCTGCTCGATCGCCTTGTTCGCGCTGTCTTTCGACTCGAAGGTTATAGATGCGAATCCACGGTGAAGACCCGTCTCGGGATCCTGAAACTCTCATTTTCAGCCTAGTTTTCGACACTGAAGCTCACATAAAACATATTGACACTTTGAATTGACCCGTATCGCTTGAAATAGTGCTCTAGTTGGGCTGAAATTTGAAAAGTTCGCTGGCTAATGAGAACGGAGATTTTCGGGTAACTTACTTTTTCCGGTGACCCATTTGACGTGTGTCAAATAGACGGTCTGTCCGGTGGGTTTCGGTCGAGCCTCGATTAGTTTGCGGATATTGGTGGTGACTCCTCTAGCTACTGACCGCATTTCGAGAAGCTGAAATTTCGGGAAAGTGAGGAATTAGGTGGGGGAAAGGGACGAGAAGTCTTCGATGAGATCATATGATTTTTTCTGACTGAATGGCAGCGAAGAGACGCGTGTACTTTGGAGCGCAGTTGCATCACGAGAGCGCTCTCTGCTTGTCTCTTTTCTCTTCGTTTCGCCGGCCCGAAGTGGGTGTACTTGACGAGAGAACGCATCGATTTTCTCTCCTCTCGCATGTTCAGGGAATGAGAGATAAGAGAAGGAGAAAAAAGTGTATCTTTTGAAAATTTCATGGCCGCTCATGTGATTTTTCTCGACAATTTCAAACTACAACGGCTAGAGTTTGAAGAAAAAGTGCGAAAAATTGCGTAATAATTACAAGGGCAGAAGGCGCAGATCGGAAAAGTCTGCCCAGGTCTCGAAACGACTTTGAAATTACAGGCATGTTCCTTGAATTTTGGAAAAATTAAAGTTTTTCACTGTCACGGCGTTCATTTTACGACCATTGGAAGAGTGAGAGCTAGTCCGCGACGTGCGCTCGCTAGGCCATGACTATTTTTTGGTGCGCCTTTGGGTTTTTCTCGAGAAACAGAACGAAATTTAAAAATCCGGCTACAGAGTTTTTTGAAGAAGACCGATACGCATCTTTTAAAAAAAAGAGCGTCGAAAAAAGTCCAGTTTCCTCGGAGGAGTAGCGATTTGAAAACGCGTGGCCGAACTGATTTTACTCTTCCATTAGGGGTTTTTTGGATTTATCTCGACTTTTAGCACAAAATTCAAAAATCCGGCTACAGAGTTTTTTGAAGAAGACCGATACGCGTCTTTAAAAAAAAAGAGCGAAAAAAAATATTCAGTTTCCTCGGAGGAGTAGGGATTTGAGTGACTGCAAGCTGATTTCACAAGACGGAACACATGATTTTGGGAGGATTTATTATTAAGTCAATATAATACGCATTTTTTTAGTCGATTACCAACACTTACTATCGGTTTTATCGAAAAACAGCTTCAAAAACGCTTGTAAAAATTAAATCGCAAAACTAGAAAACCGCGCCGCAGGTTTGCAGAATCGCGCGCGCTAGTTGCGGTGGGCGGAGTCGTGCGCGCTGATTGGCGGCCGCGCTTTTCTACTGCAGGTCGTGAAAAAAACGCCGTGACTGTATCAAACATCAGTAGAATGACACTGATATTATGTAAGTGAAATAATGAAATGACCTTCAAGAGTCGAAGAGAGAAACCAGTCCCAAGGCCGAAAAAAAGGAGGTTGAGAAGTGGAACGAGCGAACGAGCAGAGTACACGGGGCAGCACATCATTGTTTTTCAGCCAGAATTCCTTCGTCATGACGTCAATCCAATCGGGTCACCTGTCACTTTTTGTCTGAAAGAAAGAACGAAGGATCCCTCACGCTGGATCCGCGTTCCCCGCTGAGAAGGATGATGCCATTCGGAACGGGAAAGAAGCAGTGCGACTGGTATTCGGACCAATGTTTCAGATGCCTATCTGTCCACTTTTTGCGCCCATCTCGTAAATCAAGTGTGGCGCGCGAGACGTGCGCGTCCGTCGATTCGGAACACGCAGTGAAAGTGATAAGCGAGTAAATAGTGAGGAAGCGGACGCGGCTATCCGATCTCGTCTTCTTCTTCTTCTTATTTTCTTTGCGATCCTTCATTACCAGTTTGTTCGAAACCAGACAACTTAGTCGCCTTCTTCTTCTTCTTCTTCAAGAATCGAACCGCTATCTGGGTCAGTTGAGGAGTGGACGCCGTTCGGCATCTCCCACCCCCGGAGAGGAGGCCTCCCTATATAAATATGCGAGAAGCGGGCGCAGCGCGCTCTAGCATCTTCCGCTTCGAGAGATGATGCTCCTCACGCGATTACTTGTTGCCTTCGCCGGCCTCGTCGCACTCTCCGATGCGATATTCTTCGGAATGGGCGGCGGCGGTGGCGGTGGAGGCGGTTGCTGCTGCGGATGTGGAACTCCCCAGCCACCGAGCTGCGGATGTGCTCCTGCTGTGAGTTCCCACACTTTTCTTCTTCTACTACTGATCTCCCAATGATCCTGTTTCAGTGCCCACAAGCGCCGGCTTGCCCTGTATGTCCCCCTCCGCAACCGTGTCCTGCACCTGCTCAAGCCTACTGTCCCCAAGTGCAACCGGTCTATATCGGAGGAGGTGGAGGCGGTGGATGCGGTGAGTGAAGCGTTATGTAGGGCTTGTCAAGATTTTCTAGTGATTTCAGGCGGAGGCGGCGGATGTGGAGGCGGAGGAGGAGGTGGATGTGGTGGAGGTGGAGGAGGAGGCTGCGGAGGAGGCGGCGGAGGCGGCGGATACGCGGGAGGAGGGCAGCAGAGCTACGGAGCCGCTCCCGTCTCACTTCCAGCACCGGCTGCCGGATACG
Source organism: Caenorhabditis afra (assembly GCA_963570955.1). Classification (NCBI taxonomy): domain Eukaryota; kingdom Metazoa; phylum Nematoda; class Chromadorea; order Rhabditida; family Rhabditidae; genus Caenorhabditis; species Caenorhabditis afra. The sequence goes on along the minus strand of OY751536.1, from coordinate 8,094,912 downwards.
CAGGACCTGTTCCTCCTCTGGCCTCCAGTCCCAGTGGAGGCTACTCTTCCGGGGGAGGCGGCTATTCGGGAGGAGGGGGATATTCTGGAGGCGCTGCCAGCAGTGGAGGAGGAGGCGGATACTCGAGTGGCGGAGGTGGAGGTGGAAGCAGCGGTGGAGGATACTCGCAAGGCTCCAGTGGAAACAGTTATGGTGCCGCAGCCGCCGGTGCGACGGCCGCCCAAGTTGACGAGGCCACCGAGACGGGATCCGTCGGGGGAAGCAGTGCGGAGGCGGGAGAGCCTCCGGTGGACCAGGTCTTCCGATCACCCAAGGAGCCGTGCACGCAGCAAGTCAAGTACATTATGCTTCGAAGTCGGAAGGTTCCCGGAACCGACACGACAGAGCTGGTCGAGGAGGAGCTCGAGCAGGTGCAGAACCCGCCGCCGCACGTGGAGGCCACCGCGAATCCGTTGGACGCTCAGTTGGGAGAGGAGATCGCCGCGCAGGAACAAGCGGCGACCGAGGAGACGGGAGACGAGGACGACTCGAACGGAGGTGGCGATTTCAAAGCTCGCGGAGCAAAAACGGCCATCACGGACGAGAAGTGCAACAGCAAGACGCTCCAGAAGCTCGTCCTTTCGGTAAGAACGTCTTCTGATCTCTCCTCGATCATTTTCTTTCCAGAACATCTCGGCTAACGACGCGTTGGCTTCGAAGAAGGCGATCCACGAGAACGCACTACAGCAGTACCCGGACGCATCGGTGGACGTCATCTGCTCGACGACGGGCTTCACGTACCTCGTGAGCACGACGGAGCACTGCGAAGCGCAGAAGGACGGCGTCATCTGCTTCGTCTACAAACGGCCGCTCTAGTCGCTTTTCCCTTTCCTGTTGAATATCTCTCTCTTCCCCTCGCTCTCTCACTTCCCTTCATTGTTTCTTCCAGACTTTCAGACCCTATGTGCCAATCGAATTGAACAAAAAGCAACTATAATAAAGACAAATTGACGATTGATGATCGTCCCCTTCCTACCGTGCACCTGTTTCCCACGCCGGAAATCCGATAGTCTCGTCGCAATGGAGCGCGTTTTCTCAGTGTACCACTGTTTGACCTTGACCCCTCATAGGGTCCCTGAGGGGGTCCCAAATAGGGTCCCGGTGTGTCCTGCGATATTCGATACACCTCTCTCTCCTTGTTTTTTTTATCCTCCTGTTTCCAGAAAGAACAATCACCATGTCTCACACTCTGAAAATGCTCGGATCCTTCGAGAACAGTACGCAGGATGCCGTTTTCGAGATCCTCAAGCACTTTGAATGTGAGCTCCAAATACCCAAAAACCATAAAAGACTATCGATTTTAGGCCAGAGCTTGATAAACATGGCGACGACGAACAGTCCGTGGCGACGAGTCATCTCAAAATTCGCGAGATCCAGTGACTATTTGAAGAACTGGACCCAGACGATGTCCCGCCCAGAAGCCGTCGCCGCGAACTGTGTCGAAACGGCGAAACTTATCGAAAAGGCGCACGAGAGCCGTTTAGAAGGCGTCGGTCTTCTGGAGAAATTCATGAAGAAGACGAGCCACGAAGTTGCCGGAAACATTCTTTCGGCCTTGTTCGAAGAGGAAAAGGAAGGTGAAGAGGTGAAAGAGATTGCTTCGAAGGTCTTCGAGCTGGGATGGAATCTTGAGAAAGATCATTTCCCGCACGAGATCTCGGAGATCATCGATTTTCTGGGAAAAAGACAGAGGTTCGTGTACGCGTGGGCCAGCGAAGAGGACACGAAGAACCTCGAGCAACTCGCGGAAAGAACGTTGCGACTGAAGAAGAGTCTGAACTCACTCTTCCGGTTCGAGTCTTTTGAGGCCATGAAGGCGTCCGTCGAGAGGGAGCTTTTCAACAAAATGAAACAGATTCTGGATGGAGACGTCTCCAAATTGAGACTTTTCATCACTTTCCTGTTGTCCCCATTGGACAGAGTCACTGGAAAAGACGTGAACATGGAGTACTTCAAAAGAGAAGAGAAACGAAACGAGAACAGCCTGCGGAAGATGGAGCCCGTCGCGAAGTTCTTCAAACGTCTTCTGAAGACCTCGGAGACTCCGGAAGACGAAGAATTCTTGACGAAAGTCTTCGTCAAATTCATTAGTGGGTCCATTTGAAGCCAGAAGTAAACACAACCTTCTTTCCTTCTTCCAGACATTCCTGCTCCGTTGATAAGCTGCGCTTTGCACCGAGAGCCGTCACTCCTGCAACTGCTGCTCAATGACCACGACTACAGTCTCGAGCAGTCAGAATTCCTTTCAGAAGTTATTCTGAGGACACTGATAGTCAGTTTCATCCGAGAAGTCCGTATCACAAAATTGGTTAATTTTCAGTCTCTTTCCCACTACAACGCTGGGGAAGAACAGTATGCAGATCTTCGAAAGACTTTGGAACGGTTTAGAAGACGTTGTCTGATGTCCGAAGACGGACGACGTCATCTAAAGAAGCTGTCCGACGGAGTCCTCGAGGCAGTGAACAACCATCCGGTTATCCGGAATCACCAGGAAACACAAGATAACAGGTTTTGGAATGTGTTTCACGACATTCTTCGTAAATAATGAATAAAGAATTAATAAAACGGATCCAAGTTTATTCTGATAAGTTATGCAATAGAGTTCACAAATCAAGCAGTTTTTCGGGTTCCTTGGCCGTCGTCTCGTCCTCTTCAGCACAGTTGCTTCGATGAATAGTGCGGGGGCTTGACAAGAAACCAATCATCCCACACGGCGGTCGTAGGCATGTGTTTTCCATGTCTGCACTGTAAGCGAGAATGTAGTCGTTCCGAGTCAGAACACCTTCAGAATACCTCCGACTGACGACGACAGGCTCTCTGCGAGCCATGTCGGATGGCGATTCGTTGGCGAGCAGCGCCTGACGGAGGTTCCAGATTTGTCCGCGCACGACACGAAGCTGGTTGTTGACGAGCATGTAGTTCGAGCTGGCGATGCCGTGACGGAACAACTTCTGAACGAAGTAAACGTTAAGCTTCGCAGAAAGAAATCAACCTTAAGATCGACGCAGAGCTTGTGAACAAACTGCGGTGTGAGAAGGGAGAGCACGTGTTGACGGAGCTCCGGATCAAATTCGGCTTGAGCCCACGGAAGGTTCGACCAGCGAAAAGGGAAAGTGCGGAATCTGGAGGTGCACTCGGGATGTCTCACTGGAAATGCGAGTCCGTTGTCGATGGCGGCAAGATTGATCTCGTGTCCGGGAATGTGTCTGACAAGCAGATTGTCCATGTGACGGTCAGTGTTCCGAATAACGTAGTCGACAATGCACATCTTCTGGAAGAGCAGTTGGAACTTGGCTTCTTCCTCTTCGTTCAGCAGATTCTTGTCGTAGTTCCAGCGTGCAAAGACTGTATTCCCGCTCTCATATCCGTTCACATACAGCTGGAAACTGCCCTCTTTCGGACGGATGTCGTAGTGGCCGAAAAAGCGGGAGTAGAAAAACGAGGGAGATGCCAATTTGACAATGCGGGTCGTCGGAACCACATCAAGCTGGAGCATCTCACTGACGATACTTGCGGCCGCTTCGGAGAGATAGCCGGTGTTCGGGATGAGACACGCACGTCCGAAGCAGCAGAAGCAGAGCATTCTGAAACATTGAAGATAACACGAAACGACAACTTACGATTGTAACCTTTGAAAGAACTTGGGCCATTTTGGATTGAGTGAGGCGAACGGCTCCTCGTCCTTCGGCTTGAACACTCCGAGGATCTCTCCTTCACAACCGTACACGAAGTAAGATCCGGAAGATCCTTCTGGGATCAACGTCGGCTGAATTCCCTTGTTGATAGCGTCTTGTGCCTTGCGGAACACTTGCTGGAACTCGTCTTCCACTTTCTTGCGGTGCTCGAGAGACGACGTCAGGTCATATAACGACGCCGAATCGGATTCTGTGCTCGCATCCTTTACCGTGTCGGCGGGCTACAAAAAAATGATGAGCGAACAGAACCAATCGATTTCCGACATTTGCCATTCTTTTGTTACTGAAACAATCGACAGTTGTTTGAATCGTTAGACGATTTCTGAAAATGAAGATGGGTCGCCCTAAAATGAGAATGACAACTCACTATATTAGAGGAGGTGGCTTCTAATCGAACGCCCGAGTGTGAATTAGAAATGTTAGCGGATCGCGTCGGCGTGGGAAAAACGGTTGGGAACACGCGAGCGATTCGAAAAAAAAATTTATTTAAAGCGAGCGACGAAAAAAAGGATTACGGTAGCCTCTGTGCGTGCGCCCGGTACGCGATGCATTCGAGTTTACGACTTTCCTTTTTCAATTGAAATTTAAATATTTTTCACCTCTTTTTTTGGCTCAGGGACATTTCGCAGCCGCTAAAATGGTCACGGAAAGAAATTCTCTCAAATTTCTGAGCGCCGCACTTTTCTTGCGCTCTCTATTTTTCAAGAAAATTGCAGGTCTGCTTTCATTATATTTTTCGCAAAAATTAACTAAAACCCTATCAAAACTAGTCAGGTTTTTCACTCAGTTCGACTAGTCGGCGCAGAATGCCTTTCATGAAGACGTTGAGATTTTAGCAAGTCCGCCCTAGTCCTTTTTCAGTCCGCCCTAGTCGTTTTTCCTCAACGTCATCAGTCTGTCTGACTTTTCGAATATTTTGATAGGTTTTGTCTTGTAAAACCAAGCCAACCTTGTCGGAGGAGTCTGGAGACCCTCCACAACGCGGTACATGTGTTTTTTTATAGTGTCATTTCGCTTGAACTCCACCACTTTGAAGCGACATTTTCGCGTTTTTTCCAAAAAGTTGTAAGAAAGTGTGTGATTCTAAGTCTGAAAATTTTGCTTTCTTACAATTTTTGTGAGGCATAAATTCAAACTGCGTGAGCGAACAGCTTTGCCGACTGTGCCGTTATCTTCTCCCTTGCACAAAGCTTCCGCTCCTCCGTCTCTTTAGGATCATTCGTAATTGCCAATTGCCACCTTTCCCGCCTCTCGTCCACAGATTTGTTTTCTTTTTCTCGACTCGCGGTTTCCGGTTATGTTTCAAGGTTTCATAAAAATGTGTCTCCATTTAGTATCGATGACACTTTTATTCTCATCTCATAAAAATAGTAGTGAAAGCAAAAGCAAAAGATAAGATACGGAATCAAACATGATGCACATGTCTTTCCCACACTTCTGTCACTTGGTCGCCGCGAGAAGTGTGCAATCGGGCGGTCGAAAAGACAGCTCCAATCGAGTAAAAACACGGGCGGACGACGTAGATCAGAAACATCGGCCACACAATGAGCACTTGCGAGAGAGCCATTCGAGCAAGAATCAGAAGAGGCTGGAATTGGAATTCTAGAGAAAAAAACGAGAAGGTCTATTCTCACTCGGACAATCCAGATGTTGAGGAAAGCAAAGAGGGCGAAGAAGAAACCTCCTAGCAGTGCAATCAGAAGGCCGAAAATCAGAGTCAGAATTTTGTAGCTGTAGATTCGAACGATTTCGAACACCTGGAAGAAAGTTGGAAGCTGAAAAGCTTAGGAGCTCTTCGACTCACTTTGAACGAAAGAGTCCAAACACATGCGATGCTGTGGTACTGATCACTTGGCTCAGCGAATACTTCGAAGAAATTCGTCTGAAATCGAAATTTTATGGAAACAAGAAAGCTTTGCCTCAACTCACATTCAGATACTGAACGGAGTCTGTCGGATCACGGTCGTCCATGTTCATTTTGTGCGCAAGCACTGGCTCGATATTCTGAACTCCGATGTCGAAAGCCATAGTTGGATTAGAAGAGGAACTGAACGTAGGAGTATGAAGATAACGTTTCTTCAGCCACTCACCGCGCTTTCTTTGGGGTCGAATCTATCGGAGGGCCCGACCGTTGAGCAGGATGCTCCGGAAGTGGTACCGAAGGTGCAAGTTCTTTTTTCGGAGAAATCTTTCTCGAAGATCCTCTTTTGGAAGCGATTTCGATAACCGTCACATGTTTCTCCTCGGAAAACGGTTCATCCTGAAATTGGAAACTTCTCATTGAACACATGAGAGGAATCACTTGATGAATCGTGACGTGTGGATGAGTTGATACTGTCGTCGTTCGATCGGATTCCTCGTCCAGAGTTTTAATGCTAGCCTCGTCTCCAAGTCCCTGAAATGTTACAGTAATCCATTTCCGAGTGCAGAAGGATTACTTGAACAGCGTCATACTGTGGAATGCTATGACGAGGCAAGTGCTCTTGTTCGTTTTCAAAAGTGTCTCGTCGAGGAGCTCGTCTTTGAGGCGGAAGAGTCTCATCCTGAACCAGTTTACAGTTTGATCCCCCATTGAGTTTCGTATTTAAGAACTTACAACGATGGTGTCAGGATGAGAGGAGACAGTGGATCCCCGGTGCGATTTCACTTCCATCTCATGAACTACCTGATATTCTTCATCTTCGAGTCCCTAAACGAATACACGTAGATGCTCGATTTGATTGAAAGGTACAGTAAGCTCACATCAACACTGTCATACTGTGGAAGAGTAGGACGCGACGGATGCTCGTGGTCGCTTTCGGAAGTGTTTCGACGCGTCATTCTAGACCGAAGAGTCTATTTTGTCCGACCAAAGTGAATGAAATTGGGTTGGGCGTTTGTTTGGCTGAGGACGTGCCAATCTTTTTCCCGATTACGACTTGCTGTTATCGGCCGAGCATTCCGTCGTCATCGCGAGAGTTTGCACACTAGGGGCGGAAACTGCGTTGGTAGTAAACAAGTGGATTGGGAGCAGTCGCCGCCCTCGAATTCGAATTGCCGCCGTTTTCCACATGGTCGCGGCCGAGAAAACACGCTGTGTACTCCACGAGGAGAAGTTGAAAAAAGAACACTTTTTTGCCGATAAACTTGATTTTCTCCTTTTTCTCGAAACTAATTCAGTTTTTTCTACCGTTGAAGTCCAATTTCAAGTGTAATTCGATCAATAATCCCGGGTTTCCAACGATCAGATCAACATTCCCGACATTTTTATGTCCCCATCTTTACGACTTGCTCACAAGTTTCAGACGCTTATCTTTTTGTTCACGCCTGTCCAAAGCGATAACTGAAAAAACGTACTTAGTCTTTTAAAACCTTCGTTTTTTTCCGGGTAGAATCTTAGAATACTCGATGAAAAGGAAGGTGTAATGAGAGGAGGAGAGGGGAAGAGAGAACTTGTTTGTTTCGTCGAAAGAAAAAGAACACCTGACACTCGGAACCCAATCGATTCGAATTGCAGAATCAAAAGAAGAGGCAGATGAAACGCGCCTTCTTCCGCTTCTGGAGACTTCCGGGAGAGCGCATTCTGAATCAGAGGCTTATCGAACGGACGTCCTTCAGAAGCGCTTCCTTGCTGGCTGCTGCCGGAATTGGCACTTCCGTCGGAGCATTTCAGCTCGTTTCCACAGCGAAAGCTGGAATTCTAGGTGAGCCTGACGAATTCCAGAAGACATTGACATCATCTGAATTCGAAAATGCAGACGGAAACGACAACGACGCATCCCGTCACAATGTGCAGACAGATCACAAACTCACGAAACGGGAGCTCCGTTTTCTGCAGTTCGCCTCGGTCGAATACGACGACGTCATCTACATGAGTCCGATGGATTTCATCGACTCTCTGACTCTGGACGCTCCGAGAGAACGCGTCTATCGCCGGGTTTTGAAAGAAAAGGACATCAATCGGATCCTCTCGAAGACGCCGCCGTTCCGAAACGGGAGCAAGAACTTTTTCCGACACATGGACCAGAACGGCATCATTTCGTACTCTGAGTACATATTCCTGCTCACTCTTTTGACCAGTAAGCATTCTTTTTTTCGGCGGAAACGGAATCTGTCTGTGTTTTCAGAGTCAAAAGCCGCATTTCGAATCGCGTTTCTCATGTTTGACGAAGACGATAACGGTAACATAGATCGGGACGAATTCATGCTCGTGAGTCGTTTTCCCGCCGTTTCTTCTCCCCAAAAACCCCGGTTTTTGCAAGTTTTGCGAAGAGAAAGCAGCAGAGAGAAGTGCGATATTTGCTTGCTTCTGTGTGAATTACAACCTTCCATTTGGGTATCTTTTTGGGTGTGTGAACCTGATTAATACTGATTTTTTTGAAAGAGTGGAATGGTTTGGGAACTAAATGGAATTCGTAGCACGCCTAATGAAAGAATGCCTTCAATTTCAGTTGATTTCGGCACGCGCTCTCCCTTGAATCTGTTAAATTTGCATCCATTATCGCTGTGAGCTTCTGAATTTTCCCAGTTCCGCTTAGTATTGTAACCTTAGTTCTCTTGCCTTATTCTCCCTTTTCTTACTCATTTACTGACGTTCCTTTGAAAATTTTCCCCCTTATAGAACTTTTAGAATCGTGAATACATTTAGATACGTAGTCTAACGTCGTCTCTTCGCTCCACAACTCGAGTGCAGCCGTCGAAGGATTCGGATGACGACTCGCAAGACGTAAGCGTTCCTCACACTCACCATTGTCTTCACAACAACACTCACCATCGTCTCCAACCGCTTTCTAGCCTTTTTTGTCTGTTGTTCAGTCCTGCCAACTCGACGCCAGCGATTACCACTTCGCAGTGAGCCGCATCGGAGCGGACCGTCTCTTCACCGGAACCGACTCGTACGCCGTCATGTTCACCGTAAGGCCTCTACGAAGAGTTTGCATGAACGATCAGTGGATGCTTGGATGCCTCCCCTCCGAAATCGTTGTGTATTTTGTTCAGGGAGTGGACGGGACTGTCTTAGCGTTCATTTCTCTGCCTTTCCCTCAGGAACTGTCTTATTCGAGATAATGCGTGAAATTGGGAATCGCAGAGATGTCAACGGATCATGTCACTCTTCAGAAACAACCTCGTTTAAGTGAGATCCGGCTGAACTAACCAAGCCTCGCCCTCGTCCGCTCCCTGTGCTTGTGTCAAATATCGCTCTTCTTTCTCTCTTCCCACTCCTCCTTCTATCCCAATCTCACCCTTTTCCATCACTACTTCTCCTTTCCCATCCAAATCCGCCGTCCCATTTTTTCCAGATTGCTCGAATGTTCGCTTCAAAAGCCGCGACTCTTTCAGGCACCCGACTCGTTCATGTTCATGCAAACTCGCTCCGTCGAACTTCCCCATTCTCACACTTTACTTTCAGAAAAGCGAAGAGGAAGTTCGAAAACAAGACACGACGCTGCTTCTCCATCTTTTCGGACTTCGTGGAAACGCGAAACTGAGCTTCGATGAGTTCCAGCAGTAGGTGCTCACTGGAAAACCGATCTGCAAGGGCGCGAACTTGCAGGTTCTACGAGAATCTTCAAGAAGAACTCATGGAGATCGAGTTCTACGAATTCGCTCGCGGCAAGAACACGATCTCCCCGGTAGACTTTGCACGTCTCATTCTCCGCTATTCGATCATCAATCTCGACGACTATCACAAGTATCTGCAGAGAGTTCAGGAGAAGTCGGCGGACGATGAGCAAGGGATCACTCTCCGGCAGTGGGCCACTTTCAGTCGCTTCCTCAACAATCTGGCCGAGTTCCAAAGCGCCGTTCGTCTCTACGTCAACAGCAACGTGCCCGTTTCGGAGCCGGAATTCGCGCGCGCCGTCAGCTGCACCATCGGAAAAGAGCTCGATCCGGTCGTCGTCGCAATGATCTTCCGCATTTTCGACGAGAATAACGACGGAACGCTATCGTACCCCGAGTTTCTGGCAGTTATGAGCGATCGGCTGCATCGAGGACTCCGCGGAAGACTCGAGAAACCGTGGGGCTGGCGCCCGTTCAAGAATTGCATTATTAGCGAAGTTTCCCGTGCTTAGATTCAGATAGTCTTCAAAACGCTGAATTCCCTGTCTTCTTCCCGCTTGCCTTCACTATTTCCTGTTTCATCTGTAGATTCAAAAATTTTCTTCTCTTGCCTGATCGCTTTTTTGTACTCAAGTCATTGCTTTTGTCTCTTTTTATTAAATATAAAATGTAAAAAAGGAAAAACAAGAAAAATCAACAGAATAAAAAACAAGCTGGCGACGTTTCAATCGGCTTGATCAGCAAAAAGTCTACGGATGTGGGTGTTGTCGAAGCCTCCGAAGTCCATTGTGATAGCTGGGTACGTCGGAACGATTTCCTCCTCGCACAATCGGAGCAGCTTGCCCATCGGAGGAATCGTGGACCTGTCGGTGATGTACATCTCGTGGATCTCCTTGAGAACCTTCTCGTTGCTGCCAACCGTGATCACCGAAAAGTTGGCCATGCCGTCCGAGAGTCCTTTTGACGCGAACTGGTTCAATTGTACGCCCGGAAGGATTCCGTTCAAATCCCGTGCCACCTTTTCCATCGAGGCCTTCGTTGTGGGATTCGGAGTGTAGGCGAGGATGACGAGGATCTCGAGCTTCAGTTTCTGGTGCACTTCCACGATCTGCTTCACAATCAACCTGGTTCGATCGTCGTAGTTCAGTTCTGGGTCGACGACGTTCCAGTCCCAGATGAGAGTTTGAAGACGTGGGAAAGACTGGGGAAGCACTTCGAGGAACTGCTCCGCGTCGGTTTCGCCGGTGAATAGGAGCTCCTGAACGGTCAGTGCTCGCACAGTGACGAATTCGATTCCTTTCTTGAATTCGTCGACGTGGACTCCCGGGTTCCCGGACAGCTTCATCAGAGACACGTCGAGATTCTGACGGATCGGCTCCAGAATGTTATCGGAGATGTCGATGCCGCGCAGGTTCAGCTCGGAGAGCCGCTTCAGAATAACCGACCACTCCGGAAGCGAGAATTTGGTTTCAGAGTAGGAAAACGTGGCAAGAAGTGAAAGTCTGAAAGGAAAAATAAGTTGAACGATGGATGAACCGGAATTTCTGACTTGTCCAGTAGTCTCAGCAGATCTTCGGAAGAGATGTCCGTCATGCGGAGAGACAGTTCTTTAACATTCTCGAAGAACTCTTTGATCTGAAACGCGCAGATGACTTCAATATGTGAATTCTAACTTCTATTCACCTGTTCGTTTTCATAGTTCTCTTCGAGCACACTGACCAACGATTTGCACGGATTCCTCCCGTGGATCACTTCGACAAGAGTCGGACGCAACTTGAAAATCGATTCCCATTTGAGTTCCACCAGTTCTCCGGGTAAATCTTTGAATCCTGGAAAATAAAGGTATAAGACTTGACTTGTTTTCGAATCTAAATACCTAAATGGTTCTCTCCGAACTTTGAGGCGTTTTTGATGCGGAGGATGGTTCCGGGCATGTTTTCCACGTAGCTTCCTCTGTTGGCCATCCATACTAGTACACTTTCAGGCTTCGTAGTCGTCATTTTTTGGAATCTTCTGATCTTTTCGTAGCAATTCGCTACTCAGCACGTTTTCCGAGAGGAGTACACGGCGGCATGGCCGACTCGTTTTTCTAGGCCATTTTGCGCAATTTCACAATTTTCGACTGGCTTCAGCGTTATTCTGCCGGAAAATGTCCGAATTAGAGCAAGAAGAGCCGGACGAAGCTCTGCGAGCCTCCCGTTCGGCGTTCGACTACATCTTCAAGCTGTTCTACCCGGTCTACTACTTCTTCACGATCCCCGTGCGCATCACGAGCTGGTTCTTCACCAACTTCCCAATCTTCTCCTCGTTTTCGCTGTTTTTCTTTGTTTCGTTTGTGCTCATCCTTTTATTCATCTTCCGAAGACTTTCCTCGACACCGCGCGAGAACTTCATCAGTTACCTTCTGTACACTGTTATTCCGTACGGAGTCTCCATCGTGTACACAACAGTTGGATTCATCTTCCCGCAGGCGCGTCCGAACGAAAAACAAAAAAAACTTTAAGGTTTCCAGGTGCATTTGGTGACTCGAGTAGTGAATATTCTGCTGCATCCCATCAAGTTCATCCTGGGATTCATTGAAAAGGTCGACAAGAGGTGAGACCAATCTCAGTCACTCCCTGAAGACTCTCTTCAGAGCTGCTCCGATCCGACGAACAGTGGAGGCGATCCACGGTCCGAAGCCTGCGAAAACGGACTCAAAGTAAGAATATGAAGTTCTGACGCCCCTCCCCCACACGTCACTTGCAGATCGACCAAGGAGTCGTGGAACGAGTCGCGTCTGCAGTGCTGCCTGTGCCAGCTCGCCGAGAAGCGCGTCTTGCTCCGTCCGTGCAACCATGTGTGTCTCTGCGAACGATGCAACGACGCCTTCCAGAAGCAGATCCCTCTCTTGTGTCCCATTTGTCACCTCCACGTCCAGTCATTCGATCTCGTTCACTTCTCCTAAGCCACTCATTCTACCTCAAAACTATCTACAAGTTTGCAAATCTTGTAAAAACCGTCACTACGTGTATTCCCATGTATTACCTAGAAAACATTGTATACAAGTTGTAATTAAAAAACAGAAAACAAAAGAACGAGTAAGAAAACATCCATCGCGCGGACAAAAAACAATAAGCAAGTAGGGAGTTGAGCGTGCGTTTGACAAGGCTGGTCGACGGTGGCTTGCGTCAAGAAACGCGGCCTGCACTCGACAACTCGACGACATCGCTGACCTTAGAAGGAAGGAGCACATCTGAAGTTGCGGGTCCTCCCCTCCCAATCGAAGCCACCCCAATTTCTTTTCAGTTTCGAACCAGCTTGCCCTCTTTTCGTTCTTTCAAACTCGTGATCTCCGGTGTGATGTCCCACTTCTTCTTCTTCTTCTTCTTCGTGCCGCGCTCCCCCCATCCCATTGCTCGGCCGCATAATGACGTGGCTCCAAGTGTTTTCTCCGCCCGGCCGCCCTCTGGTTTGTTTCGCTTCTGGGCCGCACTTATCGACTCTCGCTGCTCGGAAGTTCGGTTCCCAATGGACCGATTAACATATGATCGCGTGTTCTCTCCCTCCAGAAAACGAAGAAGAGACACTTTTCTCCGTACAACCCTCGTTTCCGAAACACGACACAATCAGTCGGATTAGGAGAGCACCGACGTCGTAATTTCAACGCCTTCTTTTTCACTCTGTTTTCTCCCCGCCACAGCCCCACATCTGAAAATACTTTGCTCGCTTCTGAATTCGAGAGCACTTTTTCTTGTGACAAGTGTTCTTGCGACGATTCAGTCCACAATTTCCCCGCCGTCTGCGACGTTCAAGATTCTCTCTCTCTTCAACGTCTTCTTCCCAGAAGTAATCCGTCTGAAAAGTGCTGCCCATTTCTCATCTCCTTCTCCTTCTTCTGCTTCTTCTTCTCTGGAAACTTGTCACTTTTGTTCTCGTTTCCGAAGGCACGCCAGGCGTGAAAAAAAACGGCTGCTCGCTTCCCTCGGATCACCATAAATTGTCCGTCTCAGAAGAAGGCACGAAGGATTAAAAGGGAGCCGACCGTGTTTCGTAATCGCTTTTCTTTCGTTGGTGGCCGGTTACCAGGCAAAAAGTGCTCGACAAACGAAACCACTATTTCATTTTGAGCTCTTCCACCGTAATCCACGAGTTATTACAGTAGTCCTTGCGAAGAAAATCCTCTTAAACCCACTCGGAGTTAGCAGAACAATTTATGATCTAAACGTGTTCGTCCCCTCTGGATTTTGATGTTTCTTGGCCTCCCTCGGAGCGTGGGTGGTATCCAAGAGCCGGGGATATATTTGGTTCGGGCTCATTGAGCTCTTTCCAAATTGAGCGAGTGAAAAGAAGAAGAAGAAGGAGGAGCATAGATCTGTTTCATTCGAGCTCGCGACCTGCTACTACACTTCCAGGAATCGCTAATTAATCCACGTCTTCTTCTTCTTCTTCTTCTTCTTCTTCTTCGTCCCGAAACTCCAGAAGTCCCGTGTTTCGACACACTCATCGGGCGGAGAAAAAGAGACTCTCTCTCGTAATACGGCAATAATAACTTTTTTATTGTCACAAAGGGGAGGATACCTTCATTTTTCCCCCGCCCGCCAGCCAGTCCGATCGTCATTCTGTTCCTCCGAAGAGCACTCAATATGTTTATTGGGGCGTCTTGACTCGCCAGATGATGATGACGATGACGTGGCTTCCTGAAGACGTTGGCGGCAAGAACAGAGAGAGACCGTAATCCAAACGAGCCACTTGACAAATTGAGGATGTGCGAGCTCACTTAAAATGAATTCCAATTTGAATGTATGTGGATTAGGCTCGCCTTTGCGAAATGGAAATGGAAGAAAACGCCTCCACTTCCAACTTTTGTTTGTTTTTCTTTCCCTCCTTCCATTCGAAAGTGAGCCGTTTAGGTGTGCTCTTCCGTGCTCTTTTCCACGCGTAAAAGAGCCTTTTGGCTGTAAATACGGCCTCCGGGTGGGTGGAATCGGGTATTCCGGGCACGATCCGAGCCGCTTTTTCTGGCCGTCAAACCAAAAATCATACTTCCTCGCTCGGTTTTTTTCTGCCAAAAAGAAGAAGAAGAAATCTGATCTGAGTGGCGATTACAAGTAAAAGTAAGAAAAACCGAAAGAGAGAGAAGGTATCAGGTGTCCGTTTTTTGGTAGTTTCTGGTTGCTGGAATCGAATATTCGAGTGATTCGTGGATCTTTTCGTTCCATTTCAAAGTCTGAGGGAATCATGGCCGAGAAGGCGTCTTTTCGAGACCAATCGGACCTTAACCAATTCATTCAGAGGACCCCCCTTTCGTATCTCTGATATTCCCGTTTTGTCGAACAATCGAATATTCCGATGGGGCGGGTTTTGCTCAGTGAGCTCTCTTGCTGCAAACGTCCTGTTTTGCTCTCTTGCTCATTTCCCCTCTCTTCATCATCATCCACATCCTCAACATCATCATCGTCGTCGTCTTCTTCTTCTTCCCTCCGTTTCTTGTATGACGTGGCACCATCGGCCCCGAAAAAGATAGAGAAAGGCAGCCTCAATCAATCTTCTCTTCTCGATGAAGACGCTCAATTTGAATTATTCAGAACGAGAGAGAGAGAGAGAGAGAGAGAGAGAGAGAGAGAGAGAGAGAGAGAGAGAGAGAGAGAGAGAAAAGAGAGAGTCGTACCGGAAGAAGCGAGCACTTTGGCGTTGTTTTTGTCGTCGGAAGACGTCTGATTATCTCTTTTTCTTCTTTCTCTCAGCGTTTTCTTCCTCTCTCAAGTGGCGTTCCCCGTCTGAAATTCGAGATTTCTGTTCCACCAGCATCGGATGTTCTCGTTTCCAAGCGGAGAAATGTGGAGGAGCCCCCTTTTTGTAGCCGTCTCGTGAGCAGACATCTACTGACGTGGCACTCCACGTCTTCTAAAACGGGGACACCTCACTTCATGTGACAAACACAGAGTGCATCGTTTACCCCCTCATAATATTTCCTCTCCTTCTCTTCTTCCAACTTTCCACTCATTTCCTTCGGTGCATTCTCGAACCTTCTCCCGGGTTTTCTTGTTTTGCCGGGTTCTTACGAGATTAGAGTAGATCAAAACGAATCTCTGCTCTTCGACCGAAGCGGTTCACGTCTTCTGAATGAGAAGACGTCGTTCGCGTGTTGCATTTTGATCGTTTTGTAGTCGCTTTACACTTTGCACTCGTCGTTTCGCTTGTCAAAACGACCGAAACATTATGATGGATTGACGTGGATTTCCGATTGGAAAACGAGAGAAAAAAGAAGAAGATTGGCAGAATGGAGTCTGAAATTATAGGTGTCTTTTCTCGAATCCAGCCATTTTCACATCCTTCCTTTCATACGTGGCACGTCTTCTTTTTGATGCGAAAAACGTTGACGCATTCTTCGACTTTCTTTGTCCTGCAAGGTCGACTGATAATTTAAGAAGGCTGAAAAAGTTCGTGAATCTTCTGAATGCGTAGAATTCGGTTCGGAGTGTCATCACCAGCCTCCTCCTAAGACAGTGTGATCCTTGATTAGAGACTGAGCCGGCGGCCGCCGGAAGGGGGTTATTCCGGGTGTTGTCGTCGGTTTGTGTGTGACGATCATCACTTTCAGACAGTCTGAAGATCAGAACAACCTCCGGACGTCTTCTCTCGACTGGAAGAAGTGAGTCACTGACGGCAGAAGTGTCTCGTGTTCTTCGTGTCGACAGTCCGTTCCATTCTTCCTCTGATTTCCAATTTCCGTGGCCCTCGCGGCTCTTCCACACAACACACTTCAGCGTGCTCGTCGCGGCGAGCCGGCGGAACCAAAAAACAAAAATCCTTCTTCTTCCTCCATCTTCTTCCCTTATTTGTGATCCTTTCTTCATTTTCTCGTGCACATCCCTCTCTTCCGCTTTATCATTCTTCCTCTTTCGCTCCTCGCAATCCTCCTTCTCATTTGTGTTTGCAGGAAGCATCATCATAATAAGGAGAAGGTCCCCGCGTCACGTGACACACACTCGGAACTGGACGAAGTATCAGACGGTGAGTACTGGGTGGGGACGTCTTCTGCGCTCGTGCACGCCTTCTTCAAACGGTCAACGCCATCATTTCCTATGCGCCCTCGTCTTCGTCCTTTTCGCTCGTAGCTTCGTTTCGCGTATTCTGAACCTTCGTTTCGATCTACACGCCCTCTAATTCGATCCCATTTTTTGCATCGAACACGGCGTCCAGCCGGCTGACTCTCTGATTTATGCATTATTTATCGAGCGACTCGAAGAAACTCGAAAAATGAGAAGAAGAGGAAGAATGCCTGGCAGATGTTCTCGAATTGAGCAAGAGATTCGAGGAGAGGAGAAGAGTCTCGATTGAATATTTATTAGATACTGCAATTTTCGAGAAACACACTCATCTCCATAATTGTCTTGTCAAAGCGAGGTTCCTGGTCGCCTCCCTCTCGGGTGGCCGTCCAGTTGTTTGTCACTGGAAAAAACTTCTTCTCGAATTTCATGTCCACTCCTCCTCTCGTGTACTGGTACGACGGACGGTAACTCAATCCTCGCTGGTCATCCGCTCTCCGTCATAATTCAGAAGATGTCACGCGGACGCCTCCTCTGGGGCCCGAAAGGGAAGAGATGTTCGTCGTGGCGAGAAGAAGGCGAAGAAGAAGGAGAAGTCCATGACAAATGTCGATGATGAGGAGGCTCGGTGTGCATTCCTTTTGACTGCTCCCCACTACTTGATACATATCGGCTCCCCGGGGATCCGTCGGACGGGGCCCCTCACTCAGCTGAGAGCTCTCACCTCTCCTGCCGGAACTTCCCGTCGGCTCCCACACGTGCCCATTCCCAGTCTTCTATTTCGGAGCCCGTCTTGTCGTCACTCTCGTCTATTAATCTGACCCGTTTCTCGTGAAAACGCGCCGAAAAGACGAAGACGACGACGATTCGCTGAATATCTTTCTCTCGTTTTGTTTGGAACGGGACCTCTTTCTTTCTTTCGTGGTTCTTCTCGTCGGAAGAGAGAAAGGGTTGCTTGTTTTCTTTTCATAGTGGAATTATCCTCCTCATCTTCGCAAGACGACCTCCGCCGCGACGACGTGTTGACTCCATTAGCGCTCATCAAAACACGGGAGGAGGAGGACCAGCGTTAAGCCGATCCGAAGATCCGCCGTCGTGGTCCTTCGGATTCCAGCACTCGCCGTTTTCAGCCCTTCCCCATTCAATCCATTCAATTCATCTCCAGTTCGCTTTTGGAACTATCCTTCTTTTCATTCTTCTTGCTCTTCTCCTTCTTCTTTCTGTTTTTCGCTCTGAAACTTATTTCCGAGAATCTCGAGAAGCCATTCTTCATTAAGAAAGAAGGCGTCGTGTTGAATTCCAGATTCCAGATTCCAGATTCCGGTATTCACATTCCATTTTCTTCCCGTCATCATCTTCCCTCCACTCGCAAACAGAATGCGTGTCTCCGAGTGAAAAAAAGAGAGTGGGACAACAATTTTCGGTGTCACACCCTTTAAGAAGACGTTGGAGAAGAAGAAGAAGAAGACGTGCAACTCATTTGCATGAAAGAGACGACCTACTTTAAGTGCTCTTCCAGCCGCCCCGATTCGCCTTCCCCCCACACCGTGGGCTTATCACAAATCCCAGTGCAGGACCCCCCGTTTTCCACTTCCAAGTGTTTTTTTTCTGCTCACTCTTCCACTCCTTAAGCCTCTTCTGAAGTCACGACGTCATCCGAAGGCCCCACTTTCGAATTCTGAATCTCTGAAGAGATGCTCCAAGATCAGAAGACGTGGCGGCGCTGGATGACGTGGCACATGCACACATTCGATTAGTCCGGACACTCCTCCTCCCACAATCTGACTCAGAAATTGAAAAGGGGTGGGAGCAGCGGCCAGAAGCAGAAGAATCAAAAGAATATGAAGAAGAAGAAGAAGTGTGAAGTCCTGGCGGCGGCGGCTGGATGCCACATGTCAATTCGACGAACGGGCGTGATGATGACGTGGCGACGGAAGCTTCCCGTCCCCTTTCCCCTCCATTCGCACTTGCTCCAAGTGCACCGAAAAGAGCCGCCGAGCCGCCGGTGATCATCGGTGCTCAACGTCTTCTTCTTCTTCTTCTTCTGCTCCTTTCCGGCTGCCCCACGTATCATTTACCTCCCAATTACTCTTCAGAAAACGCGATTACGCATCCAATCAGCTCTCAATCTAAACCGCATTTGTTTCGTTTCCTGCCGGTGGGCGGCGCCTCCTACCCAATTTCAAATCCTTTGCGTCGGGGGGCTTTACCCCCTAATCGGCCCCCTTCCCATTTTTTCCACTTTCCCAGTAACTCCGCCCCCTTTTTGCCGTCTTCCCCTTCCTTCTTCCTGCTCCGACCGATTGTTCCTCGTTTCTGAAACTTCTTCCACTTCTTCTTCGTCTTCTTATTCCGATTATTCTGAATTCCGAATTCAAGATGAGCCGAACGGGGACGATACTCGAAGGGATGATACCGCTGATTCCAGAGTGAGTTTGACACTGCGAGACGATGCTCTTTTCGCCCATGTGTTTTCTCGGAATGAGCCGCATAAAAAGCTAATTGGATGTCAGCTGGCCGCTGTGTTTTCTGCCCCCCCCACCCGAACGCCAGTTATTTCGAGAAGAGCCCCCCGCCGTTTGCAAGTGTCTGGCTCCTCTTAGAGATCCTCGGAAACTCGGGCCTCTCCTTTTCGTGCCAGCAATTCTTTTCCAGTCGAGCGCTCGCCTCTCGTCGACAAATTTAATTTTCATTTGTTCTTCCCTCTCTCTGACTTGTAAGGTCGAATGAATGAGTAGAAGTAAACGGGAAGGGGAGAGAGGGCAGCAGAAAACAAAAGAAAGAAGAAGTCGTCGAGAGATGACGATGTTCTTGAATCCAATTAGACCATAGTTCGGGCGGTGACGCAGGCGAGTACGAAAACAGTGCTGCTGACTGCAAACAATGAATTTCTGATCGAATGTAGCCGCCCCGGAAGAGGAGCACGTGAGGCAGCGATCCTGAGAAATGGCCGATGAGGGATCTCTGCACGCTTCGAAACGTCGGAGTCGCTCGAAGTGATCAGTGCGATAGGGCGCACTTCCATTCTTGATCTCGAGAGACCAAGCCATATTTGGGTCCAATTATCTTTGGTGCATTGAAGGGTTCAAAAAAGCAGGCGAAAAAGCAATTTCGGCCGGCTCGCGGAGCCCTGGGAGAGCTCGGATTTCACACCGATTTCACACACACACACAAAACAGCAGAAGCGCCCAGTGACCAGTACGAAAACACATTTTGATTCCAAAAATGGAAATGGTTGGAGAAGAATGAATTCGCTGGTTCTGATTTGATTCGGAATCATAAGGTCGCACACCTTCTCTGACGTCTTCTTCTTCTTTGAATTAGAAATGACATATTTTGATCCGATTCGCTTCGTCTTTAAAAGAGAAAAAGAGAGAGAGAGGAGCCGGGTTAATTAGGAGAACGTCAGGAAATCCGATGCTCCGGGAGCGTCGAGAAACGGCTCCCCGCCCACAGAAAACGCAGAGAAATCTATACTTTCTCCATCGTCGGACCTCATTTCTGAACTTTATTTTTCCCGTTTTCAGCATCATGATTCTGGAGTGGGAAGGCAGCGAGAATTCGACGGAATGTCTGTGTTCCGACATTCAGAGGGACGACTACTCGCCGTTCTACGAGTGGTGAGTGCACTTCGCGAGAAGAAGAAGACGTTGTGCTCATCTGAATTGCAGGGCCAACTACCTGACGATCATCCTCGCCCTTCCCATTCTTTCCGTCTTCGGCGTCCTCACCAACATCATCAACGTCTTCCTCTACACGCGAAAACGTCTCCAGAACTCGGCCAACACGTACTTGTTGTTCTTGGCGTGCAGTGACTTCATGGTCATCGTCACGGGACTCTTCATCTTCTGGATCGACTCCGCCCGTTCCTACATCCCCGAACTCACGCAGGCGCCCTACACGACCGTCTACACGCTGCCCTTCGGATACATGGCTCAAACGTGCAGCATCTACTTCACTGTGGCCGCCGCCGTCGACTGTTTTGTGAACGTAAGCCCGTTTGCCACTCCACGCCACTTCATTCCATCCTTAGGTCTGCTGGACGTCCCACTCGAAACACTACTGCACCGTCCGTCGTGCCAAACAGATCTGCGTCTCGATCGTCGTCGTCTCCATCATGTACAACTCGCTCCGATTCCCTCAGTTCAACCTTCGCAAGTGCTTCAACGACATCACGAACGAGCAGGTCATCGAGATTTGTCCCACGTCCCTCTTCGTCACTATCAACTCTGTCTACAATATGTAAGCCCCCGGCACGTCTTCTAGATTCCGAAGTGAACCTGTTTCAGATACATGTACATGGTTCTGATGACCCTTTTGCCCTTCTTCTTCCTTCTCTGCATCAACGCGATCATCGTGAAACGACAGTCGAAGGCGAAGAACGACGAGTCGGCGCCGAAGAACGAAGGCACTTCGGACGACACGATCACGATGATCATGGTCGTCATTCTGTTCCTCGCATGCAACACCCTCGCTCTCGTCGTCAACTTCATCGAGAACTTCACCGAGCCGTCGGCAGTGCTGCTTAACTTCCTCAGCGACACGAGCAACTTCCTCGTGGTCTTCAACTCGTCCGTCAACTGCATCATCTACTTCATCTTCAACCAGGACTACCGCGAGATGTTCATGTGAGTGTGGTCAGAAGACGTTTTGTACGAGGAACCTCGGATTCAGATTGTACTGGAAGAAGCTGAAGCGCGTTTTGTACGAGGAGTACTGCTGTTGTGTCCGTCCCAATTCACGCAACTACTCCGCCTACCAACCGGTATCGACGAGACTCGTCATTGATAAGGTACCGGAAATTGAATAGGTTCATCAATACGAATCGACTGTTTTCAGAGCCAGAACGGAAGCTCGAGCACCAAATTGATCCTGCCGTCGCTCGATTTGAACAGAAGCGATCAGGCGAGCTTCGCAGGTTAGTCCCCTAGAGGAAGACGTCAGAATCAAGAAGCAATTCAGAATCCGAGAGTGTCGCCTCGCCGATCTGGCAGCCCTTGACGACGCGAAACCTTCCGAACGTCGACTGGCCGAACATTGACGACGACATCGACTCGGGATGGGACGACGGCAGTCAGGTGAGTGCCTTCGGGCGAACTTGCGATCCATGCGCGACTCAAGATGAGAATGCAGATCTCGTCGTCGCGCACTCCGAAACGCTGGCTCGCCGAGGTGAATATCGACATGGAGGCGGCCGAGGGGCATCCACGCATCTTCGTGCGTCCACTCAACCAGCTGCCGCCGAACGAGACCATCTCGATCACAGCTCTCTAGTCGCCTTCTCCATATCTAATCGCTTTTCCCCCAGTTACCGCCCCCCTCTCTCCCTGTGCCCCCACCTTCAATGCTCTGTTCCCCCCGCTCCTTACGTGTGTCTCTCATTCATTTTATTTTTGATTCGAACTCGATATGTATAAAGTGAACGCAATTAGAACACTCTGTTATGGTTTCGACACTATCAATAATATTTTCCACTTTACGTCTTCCGGCGATGTTTGATTCGACATTCGGAAACACTGGGACAAACAAGGATTCGTTGGGAAGGTCGCTGCTCTCGATGAACGTCACTAATCCAGTTCCGAATTTAAACGTCCCCCAAGCATCTCGGAGTGCTGCTAATCCCGCCCTTTTTGGCTTCTATACAACTCTCATTTGGTCTCCTCACTCACTCTTATCACCTCTTTCTGAAGAACAAACACACTACATTGGTAAACAGTTTTCTTATTTCTGAAAACGAAATAGATAACAGTCAGTCATTCTGTTTGTCTCCTCTTCGTCTTCTTCTCCTTCTCCTTCTTCGTGCTCTTTTAGACTCTTGTTTCAGAGCCATGAAAACCGTCGCTCTCGTGCTTCTGCTCTCCGTCGCCACCGCTGTCCTCGGGATGCGAGACCAGTCGATCGCCGTCAAAGGACGTCTTCTGTGCGGATCGCAGCCGGCGGCCAACGTCAGAATCAAGCTGTGGGAGGAGGACTCTGGCCCGGATCCGGACGACCTGCTCGAGGCCGGCTACACCGACTCGAACGGCGAGTTCCAGCTGTCCGGCGGCGAGGCGGAGCTCACTCCGATCGATCCGATCTTCAAGGTCTACCACGACTGCGACGACAAGTTCATTGTAAGAGGCAGCTGGTTGCACATTTTCAGACTGAACGTCTTCTTTTTCAGCCAGGACACCGTAAGGTGAAGTTCTTGATTCCAAAGTCGTACATCACGCAAGGAAAGGTGCCGAAGAAGACGTTCGACCTGGGAGTTCTGAATCTCGAGACAATCTTCCCGAAGGAGGAGCGAGAGCTCATGATCTCCAGAAGACGTCGTCACCAGCGGACCTTCGATTCGGAGGAATAACCGTTTCATTCACACGAATACATTCTCAACACGAAATAAACGATCCCTAGACCTTCTGCCATTGGCGGCTCAACTGTGCGAAGTGATTCTCGCCGGTGTCGTCCTCCACAATGTTCTTGCCGAGCACATTCTTGATCTGAAAGCGGTGATAAGACGCGGAAGTTCACTGCGACCTCACTTTGAGTCTGTCTGGCCTCTGGACGGTGATGCTGACGTCTTCTGACCGGTTGCTTCGGTAGCAGTCCTTCCAGCTCCACAACTTCATCGATTCGTGCATGTAGACGACGATGATCGCCATCGATATCTGGAGCAGAATCGCGATCTGAAAGGAAAGGTTCGAAGATCGGAGGAAACATCGGGATTACCGTGCGGAAGATGGTGAAAATGGGCGTGTAGGAAGCGGATTTGTTGCACTCGTTCTCGTCGAACTTTCGCGCCACAGAGATGGTGTAGCTGGTGACGACGAACATGAGAGAGATGACGTTGTCGAGCACGATGAACGGAACGAAGATTCTGGAATCGGGGAACTAGAGGGCCCTCTTCTAGAAGTCTTCGTGACGTGGCACTACCATCCCGTGCTTGTTTCTGGTTTCTGACCTCAGCGCTTTTATATTTTCAGCCAGTTGATAGCGAGTCGTCAGGGTCGATTTCCCGACGGAATTCGCCGTTTTACTGCGATTCACGAGGAACAATATTATCAGACACTGAAAGAGAGAAACGATGTTTTCTCGATTCCAACTGATGCCTCCTACCACACAAATCACGAAGGAGAGCACGATTTGGATGTTGTTGACCAACTGTGCATGGTGTTGCGAGAGACTCATCAGCACCACCAAAACAATCTGAAAACGAGAATATGTGCTCGGTGAGCCCGTGTTTCGAATGAATAACTTACACAAACGATCTGTCCGAGGAGGTACGGGATCCACTGAAGTGACTTTTCGTAGTTCGAGACGAAGACGGTCGCCGCGAGTCGCTCGAGAAGGGCCAGAATCATGATTGGCTGAGTGTAGTAGTTGGCCAGTGCGAGGATGAACTCGAGAATCGAGAAGAGGAGCTGATCGATGAAGAACACCTCGATGAGGTTGCGCACGAACAGGATGAAGTTGGAAGTAGTGTGGGCGAGCAGAATCAGGAAGAACGAGATTCTGCAAAGGGGGAGAGAGATTCGATTAGGCCCGCGTTTCGGTCTGTTTGTCTCACACGAAAAGCGGATGGAAGGCGTTCGGGTGTCGGATGAAGAGCGTCGCGACTGCCACGTAGACGAACGCCAACGGGGCGTAGATGACGACGGTGTAGATGGCGACGAACCATTGCGCCTCCATGGGGCAGTTCGGCGACGTGCTGTTCAGACCGAGCATTGAGACATTCGAGGTCGTCGACGCGCCTGGAATCAGCGACGAACTTCGAAACGGGCATAGGTAGTCGGTGGGCTCGGCGAGCTCGCTCAGAGAACATGAAGGGGGTCTAGCCAATTTGGAACGGACGGGAAACTCGAAAGAAAAGCTCGGGGAGTTCTTGTTTACGAAGTCTCACTCTTGAGTTCGAAGAAACTACGTTGGGGCGTAATTGTTTGCAAGTTTTTGGTTCTTGGGATCCGAAATGAACGTTAACTTTGTCAATCGGGAAGGGGGAGATACGGGGAAAGAGCTCTGATAAACGAGGTGACCATTGGAAAAGTTCGCGACGTAAAGTGGAGGTGACGTAGTGGAGCCCTCCCCACGTATTTGGAGCTCACGAGACACGGCTCTCCTCCTTATGGTCCCCCCAAAGCGGCTTTGCTCGACGAGCTGCTGCTGCTGCAAGGGCCCCTCTTCTTTTTCTTGGCACCGGCGGCTCAAAATGAGAGCTCCTCCTCCGCGAGCAGCGGACCCCCAATTATGAGCCCCGCGCGACGGATTGGCTATTTGTGCTCGGAGCGAGAAGGAAATGAGCCCCAGAGCAAATACAAGACACAAATACATATGCGCGCTGGCTCATTGTCGGTTTCCTCTGAAAATGGGCGGAGAGGG
Source organism: Caenorhabditis afra (assembly GCA_963570955.1). Lineage (NCBI taxonomy): Eukaryota > Metazoa > Nematoda > Chromadorea > Rhabditida > Rhabditidae > Caenorhabditis > Caenorhabditis afra. The sequence goes on along the minus strand of OY751536.1, from coordinate 8,070,251 downwards.
AAAGATCCTTTTCGAGGCGGAATGACACGTGAAAAGATAATCACAGGGAGAAGAAAGAGCATAATCATGGGCTCTTCGAGGGCTCCGAATGCTCCGATGGAAAGGAAAATGGAAGCTTTGTTTCTTGTGGAAGTCTGCAATTCCACCTGCCACGTCATTGACGCATCAGAAAATGTCGTCGTCACAGTCAGAAGACGTTTGATATTCTGAGTCTGGAATCCAGAATCTGGAATCTATTTCAGGCGACGAAGAGAGAATTCTCAAAGTTTTCTGAATGGTGGTTTCTAGGGTTTCGTACTGAAAGTCATGGGAACCTTTTGAATGCATAGATCAAAGAAGTGCAAAGAAAGGACTGAAACTGATATTTTCAGAATTCGAGTCGACCATCTGACACTCATTGTCTCTTGTTTTCCCGTGTTCTGACGTAGAGGACTGTAGGGATTCGGAGCCGGAATGTTCAGAATTCAGAATTCCTCGTAGTCTAGGCTCTTTTTGAAGCATCTGGCAAAAGTGGTCGAGATCTTGAAAAACCAAAGAGAAGCTGTTAATTACACGTACGATGAACTTTCGGTTTTTCTGTTTTTCAAGAACCAAAACGGCCGCGCATTTATGACGACACTCACGGTAGCCATGTGGTTAGTGCTTTTGTTTCAGAAGAAAGTGACCCGAGTTCGATCCTTCCAGAGGTCAAACTATTTTTGTTTCTCTTCAGAGTGGGAAACGTTACACATCAAAAAGTGACCAGAATCAGATGGTAGACGAGACGAGAGCTTTGATTCTTTCCCACGAAACCTTTGCATTCCCACCCTCGGCCAAGATGGAAAAGAGCCCTTGAGACCGGATATTACGAATCGAAATGAGCGTTTCTTTTCGTTCCAGATTGGACTCGAGACGAGTGCGAGCTCACATTCGGAATGCGATTTACGAGGATCACTGGCGTGCCTCCGATTCGGCAGAAGAACAGAAATCACAAGAAAGAAGGATTCGTAACCTAACAAAGTTAACCCTGCTTCGCAATAATAACAGAAAACCGAGTGAGTGAAAGATCAGAGTTGAAAAACAGAAAAGAGAGAGAGAGAAGAGAATTCGAACTTCGCGCCGTTTGGTGGCGACAAAGTGTACTGACCGGTTTCTCACGGCGGGATGAAGGGATCAGGAGACGAAACAAGAAGCATGTGTGTGTGCAGGAAACAGATGGAAATTGGAGAGAAATGAATGTGCGAGACGAAGAAGTAATCGAGCTTTTCGAAGAAAATTGGAAGTGGTGTGAAACGAGAATGGGTGTGAGATCAGAAAATGGGCTCACAATATCTCGTTTCACCGCATAAAATAATAATGGGAACGAGGCGAAGAAGCAAGAGAAAAAACGAAAGAAGACGTGATTCGGCTGCAGAATCATGAAGAATTCGACGGCGTTTTCAGAATTCATCATGCATAAAAACAGAATCCGAATTCGTCCTCTGGTTTTCAGAAGAGAGACACGGAGTTCCCAAGAGTTTCGAGTGAAAACAGATGGAGCCACGTTCCAATCTACAGTAACCCAGCGGTTCGGTGTCCAGGGACATCTCCGTTTCAATTTCTTACCTGCAATCGGGAACTGAAGCATCGTCTGCTTCTTTCAATAGATTTCTAGTAGCGAATTTCGGGTAGAGCGAGTAAGTGAGTAATAGTGAGGCCTGAAAAAGCGGCTGTCAGACGCTGTTTTCTCTCCGTTCCTCGGGGAGGCGTGATCATGAATCAGACAGAAAATGGGCTTTTTCTCGGTGCACCGCTCCGTTCTCGTCTGTGGAATAGGCGACGACGTGGGAGTAATCGTTCTCTGTATTCTATCCTATTCGCCAACTTTCTCAGTTCTTTGTTGAAGGTGTGAGTTCGTCTCTTTGAATGTGCGATCTACAAAATCATTTCAATACGCGGTGATGATTGAAGTTAACAGCTTTCATGCAATAAATAAACGAAAATACATTTACAATCGACTTAGTAATGGCTTGATCGCCTTAAAAAATCACAGAAGGCTGTCGTCTTCGAAACGGATGACGCCGGCGAACGGAGCTGACGTGGAGATTGGAGGGATTCCGGAATGTGAATCGGGGATCTCGTCGTACAATGGATTGCCGTAGGAGGACTGAAAAAGGATAGATGACTGATGCTTCCAACTGAGAATCTCTTACCGGCGAAACGTGCATACGAGCCCTTCTTTCCGCAGCGGTCTCATCGTTGACGAAGTTGACGTTGGTGGCCGTGTGGCATCCTTCTCTCGGAGAGGAGCTGTTGCTTCTCTGACGGTCAGTAGCACGGCGGAGCTTGTCCACGTATGGAGCAGCCGCGTCTTCCGCCTTTCGAGCCATGTTGTCCACGTGAATGCGAGCCGTGGTGATAACGTCAGACGCCATCTCGCGTTGAGCGACCCAGAAGAAAGCCGCGGATCCGACGACGACGAGGATGAGGAGAGCGACCAGGAGAAGAACGACGAGGCCGATATAGTCGTCCTCTGCTTCTATCGCAGCCAGCATTTCTGGATTGATGCGTTCGCAATACAGTCCGTCGTACGGCTCCTGGCAATCGCATACGACTCGGTGGGCTCGGCCATACTCGTTATGCAAGTCGCGGCACGATCCATCGTTTCGACATCCGATTCCAGCATCGCAGTATTCGGCCATCAGAGCAGGACTGACGTGCGAGAGTTTGTCGAGTTTATCTTGATCCTCGATTGTTGACGGAGGAATGCACGTGTTATCGAGCATCGAGTGAGTATAGCCATCCGGACACAAACACTTTCCAGTCATCACGTTTTCTGTCTTTGGAACGATAATGCAAAGCCACGGGCAGTCGAGCTGCAGGCAAGGATTGGTCGGCGGGCCGGTTTGGTAAAGCGAGTGGTTTATCGCGAGACCGTACGGGAACCGATTGAAAGTGTGCATGACGTGTGGAGTCGAGTGATGATGGGTCAGCTCTTGCACTTTCAGAGATTCGCTTGCCATGTCAGTCCAGTAAAGGAGTCCATTGAAGTAGGCCATATCGAATGGATGCTCGACGCCGCGCGAGACGACTATTCTCCGATCTTTCGTATCGATGTTGACTCGTTCGATCAGCTTTTGCTCTAGATCTCCGAAGTAAACGTCGTGACGAACGTAGTCGATGGCCAGTGCCGACGGTTTGCCCAGCTTGGTATCAAGAAGCACACGAACCTGGAACCAATGGATGGAAGGGAGATTAGAAGAAACAATCCTTACATTAGAACCATCCATGTTGGCCATCATGATGCGATGCGACTCGTGAACCGAGTCAATCCAAATGAGAAGACCGCGCATCGGATGAGCGACAAGACCACGGTAAGTTTGTCCTTGTGGTTTTCCGGCAATGATGCGTCGACAGAACAGTCCATTTGTGGAGCAAACCGAGATTCCAACGCTGGCGGACGGCGATTTCTGAGTGAAGAAAACGTTGTTTCCGATCCAGTCTACGGCGACGTTGCTGATTCCGATGACATTTTCGCGAAGAATGCGGAGCAGACCGTTTTCGGAGACACCAAGCTCGCCAGATGGAACGCCGTCTTCGTCGACAATCGCCATATAGATCTTGTTGGTGTAATGCATGAAGTCAACGGAACGGATTTTTCCGTGTCCCGTGTGTCTCTGAATCGGCACGTAAGTGTGTCCCTCGCGGTAGTCCGCGAGTGCCATCTGACGAACTTCCTGCCCAAGGCTGACAAACAGATAACCTTCCGAGTCGGATTGCCTCTCGTATCTGCACGAGTAGCTGTCCTCCTGCAGTCGGTAGCCGTTGGCACACTTGCACACAAACGATCCGAGTCGGTCTTCGCAGAAGTGCTGGCAGAGGTGTCCATGCGTGGCACACTCGTCTTCATCCTCACAGCTCAGACCATCGTCGCCCAATCGGTATCCCTCTTGGCATATGCAACGAGCTCCATGCGGCGTGTTCATACATGTGTGATCGCATCGTTTGCGCGCGCACTCAGAGCACTGATGAGACTCGTCCTCGCCGAGCGGACACTCCTTGATTCCGTTGCACGTGCCGTTCATCGGAATGCACACTGGCATCTCTCCGCTCTTTGAAGCGCACGAGAACATTCCAGCCGCAGAACACGCATGCATGGCATTCGCATGTCCGTTCAAAAAGTCTTCTTCGCTTGGAGCTTCCAACTCGCAGTTCAGCTCGTCGGAGCCGTCATCGCAGTCTTTACTTCCGTCGCACAAGAAGTTGTCTGGGATGCAAACCCCATCGAAACACTTGATATGTCCGAACGGACACTTGCTTTGCTGAATAATTGAAGAGTGAAAGTCTTCAAACAAAACAGAAACTTACGTCGAAATCGTCACTGGTGAGAAGAGTGGGCTCTGGCGAGTCTTCGTGGGTGTTTCTCGTGCAATTGACTTCATCGTCACCTCCTGTGCAGTCGGCGTTTCCGTCGCAGATGAGGTTGGGCTGTATGCATTGTCCCGAGCTGCATCGCAAGCGTGGAGCAAGGCACGGAGGACCGTTGTTGCCGACAAACGTGTTGGCGGTGCTGCCTGCGAACTGATCTCTCTGCGGACGGAAATACTGACAGTGCTGCTCGTCGTGACCATCGTCTGGACAATCCACTTCGCCGTCGCACTTCATACTGTGATCGATGCACAATCCGCTTTTGCATAGCAGCTGGTTGTTAGTACACCGGTGCGCGTACGTGCACCCGGTCTCGTCCTTTCCGTTCTCGCAGTCCACGTGGTTGTCGCACTGCCATTCTGCAGGGATACATCTGATGAGCCCAGCACCGCAATCGAACTGATGACTGGTGTCGCACGACGAATTGGCAACGGGCGCTTGAAGAGAGGCCTGACAGAACGCATTTTAAGAGCGGAAGGGAAGAAAGCGCGAACTCACCTGGATTAGTAGGGAGAGGGTGAGTGAGAGAAGCCAAGCGGAACGCATGGCTCTCGGGGTAAGTGGGGGAATGGAAACGAATGACGGACGACCTCATGAGGATAGAAACATCTCTCGAGGTTGCCAAATTTGGCGCTCGCGCCCTTTGTAACCTCGAAGGTGCATCACTCAAAAATATAGTTTTGGTCTCACCACGAAATGAAAGTTTATGGTAGCTTTCTTCAAGTTTCCAAATTAAAGCTGACAACGTCACCAAGAAATTGACCGCGATTCTTCAAATTGAATGCAATGCTTCAATCTTTTCTCGCCGTTTTCTTCTCCGAACCTCTTTCGGTTTCAGTGTCAAGTAATGGATCAACGGAGGGTACTAGGAGAGTTTTTCGATAAAGTTCCGTACGACGTTGGCATTTTCATCCTCAAATACTATCGATGTGAGTGCAAAGTTTGTCTAATTCGAAACTTGTCTGACATTTTAAATCGTTTCAGATGGCGATCTGGCCAGTCTTGCTCAGACGAACACGGCTTGGCGAGAACTGATCGGCGATCTGATGCAGAAGAAGTCGTTCCTGAAACAATGGCTTGCCCTTCAAGGCGACGACGTCGAACACGACTGCAACAGATCTTTGTGCGAACACAGTCACGTGACTGAGGTTTACGACAAAGAAAAAGATCTCTACGATGGATTGTGCAGACTCATTCGGGAAACGGTCGAACCTCTAGAAGTGCGCGTGCAAATGATAAAAAAGTTCATGGAAAACATCAATGATAAACCGAATGGCCAGAGAAAAGCTCATACATTAATAGCTAGCGAATTACTTTCTGAGCTGGAAGTAGGCGATAAGACGGACACACTGAAGGAAGTCGCCTCGGAGCTCGTCAATTTTCTTTGGATGCTCAACAAGGATTACCTGGAAGAGGCGATACCACGCGTGATTCCTGAGGTGGACGAGTACGACGACAACGACTCTTTCGAAGAGGACGGACCCTCAGAAAAAGTGACTGATGCGTTTGAGGTCTTTTTTCAATCTAATGCTAATAAATGAAAAGTGTTTCAGTTGAGCCTATTCCTCCGCCAGCTCACATGGATCTCCCAAGAAGAATCGAAAGTCGAGCCTTTCCTTCACACAGCATTTCTCAAAAAATTAATAGAGTTTCTAGGCGTTGATCCGTACCCCATCGCAGTTGTCAAAGTGCTTCATCTCATTCACGCTCCCCAAAAAATTGGTCATTGCAGAATGAAAAACTGTCGAACATTGGTTGTTTCAGATTCATTCGATGCTTGTATATACAAAGGAAACTACTACATAATGTACTGCGGCGACTACTTCCGCAGTGTGTTGAGCCAAGCAACTTCGGAAGAGGAAGTGGCCAGCCTTGCGAACATCTTCGTTCACTACATGAGTCGGGGTTTCTCGTTTTAGGCCACGACGTCTCTTTCCTTTCAGTACATTGGGAAGAACAATCGAAAGCCGCTGTGATGGGAGATGACCCGTGTCTTATTTATCTCTACCTCTACCATCAGCACTTCTGGACCGACGATATTGAGTTGACAGCTGAGATGTTCTTCTTTCTCATCAAGGTCGGAGGACTTCTGAAGCCGCACACAGTTGTTCTTTCCAGGATGCTGACGAGGACATAGACGACTCGTTTAAAATCGAAGTATCCAGCGAACATCGAGATAAAGTCTTCGAGGAGTACAAAACAGCGCTCGAGAAGGCGGCAGCTCACAACAGGAAAACTACGTTCGGGAACGTCTACGTGGCGTCTCTGGTCAGAGAAGTCGTTCAATATCTCGAGCAAAACCACGCAGATAGGAACAGAGACGGCGAGTTTCGGGCCTTCTCGTTCAAATAACTTCCTCCCTTTCAGATCCAGACTATGAACCTTTCTCAAACCGATATCTCACCGCACTCCAGAATATCTTTCTCCCAAGAAAGAAACGGTCATTAGAGAAATAATAATATTCATGATGGCTTTTGTAAACTAAGTTTCCTGTAAACTTATATCTCCCGCTCAAACACCCGAAAACGTAAAAGTCGCGGAGTTTCTTTGAACGCGCCTGTCAGGCGAGCTTTTTTTGCGCACTCTTCATTACGATCAGTCGATAATGAACTCTCCCATGTGCACTCAAAGTTACCTTCTCTTCATAGCTACTTAAATACCATTATCTCGATTTCCATTCCTTATGACAGAAGGTTTCACGATTCGAGTATTCAAGACGACCGCTTTTCTAGAACACTGACAAGAGATCTTTGAATGAATGAGTTTATTGGGAGGACAAGGAATCAGTTGTTCATTCCGTACTTTTCGAACATCTCGTCGATGGTGAAGCAGTATCCGTCGTCGCAAACCGACTCGAAGTCGCATTGCTTGCTCGAACGACAGCGTCTTCCACGGGCGATCACCGTCGAGACGGCGAGCAGGACGAAGAGGAGCACGGCGAGCACGTTCATTTCGGAGAAGACACGGTTCCGATGCGATGGAACTGCCGCTGAGAGGAGCCCTTTTATACCGGCAGGAACGCCGCTCTGGCATAATGTGGTGGGATTCATGGTTTCAGAAGAAACGAAGAAATGGTCAGGAATCAAGTGGATGACTCATTCTTCGGAAAGTTTCGATGCTTTCTCGGCATAAGCCACTGGATTTTTCCCTTCCCTTCCCGCGTCTCTCCGTGTCTCGTCTCTTGATTCCATAAGCACCTTAGCATGTCCGGATTAGAAGTCGCCTGGCGTCCATATCTGCCAATGCATACACGTACTCTTCCCGTTTCTCCCCCTTTCGCAACTCTACTTCTATCGGAAGCGATATGGGAGTTTGCATTGTGAGTTAAAGTACGACTTCTGTCCAATAACCCATTTTTCTCGTTCAGAGTCACGAGTACGCGAAGCCTTCTGCCCAACAAGAAGAGGTTCTACAGGATTTCGCCAAGTTTGCCAAGCCAGAAGAACGGCCTCCGATGGCCGTGGAGCACCAGACGTACGACTACAAGCAGTCGGAGGAGGAGCAAGAGGACGAGCTGTTCGCCATCGTCTGCTGTCCTCACTCTATCGGCTTCGATCGCGACAAGATCGCCCTCGTCGACCTGGATCCGAGCAGCGACACCTTCTGCTCCATCGTCTCGGAGGTCCGTCTGACTTCGAACGGCGACGAGCCGGGCAGGATGAATTGGGCAAAGTCGGCCGAGTCGCTGGGCGAGATGGGCAATCTTGTGAGGCGGAACCTCTTGGTTCCGTGCATGAACTCGGGAAAGATCTACGTAGTTGCATTCGAGGACGCGAAGTTCAAGATTGAAAAGGTAAGGGATCTCTGTAATCGGAGAAGCTATTTCGGTGCGAGCACAGGAAATCCGGGGCGAGGAGCTCTTCCGGAAGGATGTTTCCTGTCCCTACGCAGTGCGATCTCTTCCTCTCACGGGTGCACCAGTGCATGTTTCGACATTAGGAGACAAGCACGGACACGGGAAAGGTAATGAAGCAGCGAGAAGATACGCCTGAAGAGAGAGAGAGTCTCATTAAGGCGACTTCGTGCTCATCGACCGTCGTACCTGGGAAGTCCGTCAGAAGAGCCAGCCGACGTTCTCGAACTTCGGCGGTGACTTCTGTCTGCAGCCACGTCACAATCTGATCATTTCGTGCGAATGGGGCCATCCACGACTGTTTCGCGACGGCTTCTCAGCCAGCGAACTCGAAAACGGTAACCTTTCACAAATATTTCTTTCGAGCTCTAGTGTTCTTGGTCTGAGCGCTCATAATTTAGTGTCAGAAAGCTTTGGATCGAGCCTACACGTGTGGCAGATCAGTCCACCGAAACTGCTGCAGTCGATTTGTCTGGATCCGTTCGACGGCAGTCTCGTCATCACCGTCAAGTTTCTGCACAACGCCGACTGCAATCACGCGTTCGCCATCTCAGCGATTGGAAGTTCGATCTTCCATCTGCACATGAACACCCTGACACGGGAATGGAGGGCGGATCGGGTGGCGCACGTGCCTTCTCTGAAGGTCGAGAACTGGCAGAGCGACGAGGTTCCCGCTCTGCTCACCGACATGATCATCTCGATGGACGACCGATGGATGTACGTGTGCGGCTTCCTGCACGGCGTCGTCTGGCGCTTCGACATTCAAGATCCATTTCGAGTGTCCCTCCAAGCCAAGGTTCCGCTTCTTTAACCGAACTCCTTATCGTATTCTGCTCCGATTTCAGATAAACCTGGGCGGAATCTTCGAAAGCTTCCCGGAGGTCCGAATCAAGACGTCGAACGCGATGGAAGACCGCTGGTGGTTGCCCCCCGAGACGAGGGCCCTGCCACGTGGCGTCAAGTTCCGCGGGGGTCCCGCTTTGATGCAATTGTCGAAAGACGGCAGCCGTCTTTATGTTTGCAATTCGTTTTATAAAGCCTGGGATGCGCAGTTTTATCCGGAGCTTATTTCGTGAGTTTCGCGGAAGACGAGGAGAAAGCGAAGCGAGAGAGACAGAGAGCGCAAAAGAGGATTTCAGGGACGGCGGCCAAATGGTCCGAGTGGATATGGTGGGCGACGGGATGCGTCTGAACGAGAAGTTTCTGGTCGACATGAAAGTGAGCGAGTGTCTGAAAAAGAGAAGCATCCCAGCTTCTGCTGTATAATTGCGTGTTTGCAGGACCAGCCGAGCGGACCGTTCGTGATGCGAGACATCAAGTTTCTCGACGGCGACTGTACCAGCGACTCGTTCCTCTGATCGTTAATCACCGCGTCTCTCGTTCCTCCCGCGCTTCCCTGCTTCTTCTCGTCGCGCACTTTTCGCTCTTCCATTCCATTGCGCAAGACTGGTGCTCTTTGCTCCTCCTCCTCCTTCTCCTCCGCCGCCGCCACCAGCTCTCGCCCATCCCCCTTTGCCTCTCGGCTCCGCAGCTCGGCGAGCCCGTCTCGCTATCACATACTGTGTGAGGATGATAGGTCGGCCCTCGCTACTCCTCCTGTTTGTATCAATTCTCCTCCTGTTTGTCTTGTAAGTGTTTCCAATTCCTCATCTTCTTCTTGTGTCACATCGAATGCAAATACACATCTTTCTGTCTCAACTCGGGGCAACATTTTTTCGACGCTTGCAAATCATAGAAAACACTGTATAGGGAACAGAAGGGCGAAAAGGGCGTGTAATGGAGGAAGACAAACAGATAATCTCGAGAAAGAGCTGTACAAAAGAGCATGTTTTTGCTCCTCTCCACTCGTCGCACATGTTTTTGACGCGTGTCAATTGCAAAAAGAAATGGCCCAGATGGGCGACAATTAGCGTAAAACTGGGGACGAGTTGTAGAGTGGAATGCAAGCCGCCGAAGAGTCTGAATCGGATGCGGAGCAAGGGAACGTTCAGTGCCGCCTCGTTCAACTCGCCCTCCATGGTCAACAACGGACTGCTGCTGGCGGTGAGTCGGGGAGGAGGCGATTCATGTGGGAACGCGATCTGATTATTCTAGCACATTGCATACCGGAAACACAAAGAAGAAGAAGAAGAAGTGGAGAGTCTAGTGGGGACTAGGTGAATCCTCGGCCACCTCCCTTCCATTTCTATCTTGAGAAAGACTCTCAGAACATCTTATGTCATTTATAAGGGAAGCGCTCTTTGTTCGCGCGTTTCAAGAGAATCCACTTTTCCCCCTCATTCGCCTTCTTTTCTGCTCACAAAGTGCTTTCTTTTCATTTCTTCAGGACGGCTTCTCGGATAACAGTACGAGTCGAGAGGGGCGTTCGAGCGACGAAGACTACAAGGACGACATCGACCATCTTCTGGAGGAGGACTTGACGTTCTACGAGGACGGCGAAGAGTTGACGACGCCTTCGCGGAAAAAACAGAAGGAGGCGGTGAAGGAGAAGACGTTGGAAGACGTGCAAGCGGAGGAAGAGGGTACAGAAGACAGTGAAGACGTCGGCGAAGAAGCAGACGAAGAAGAAGAAGAAGGCGTCGATGAAGAGGAAGAGGAGGAAGAGGTCGTTGTGGAAGAGCCGACGACTACAATCGAGATCACCACCCTGGTGCAGACTACCACGACTACAACTCCAGAAGAAGTGACGACGACCACAGAAGTCCCCTATGAAGAAGCAGAAGACGTGCGAGATGAAGATGATGCGAAGTGAGTATTTCTGAAACTTGACACGTTCGGGTGGGAACTTTCTCGGCCGATGACGCCTTCTTCTTCTTCCCCACTCTCTTTCGTTTCTCGTTTGCCAATACGCGAAACGAGGCCAATTCGAGGAAGGAAAGCAGTCTACTCTTTCACTCATTCACACTTTTTCGCGCCGCTGCCTCGCCATCTCAGATTTCCGAGCCATAATTAAGAGCGAGAGAGAGAGATGTGGGTGTGTGTGTGCTCACAAGAAACAAAAAGAGTACTAGGAATGTAATCGGTGGTTCGCAAGTTCAAAAGTTATTTCCGCCTCTCCATCTCTATCGTTTCTGTTTCGACAAACGCCCGTTGCCACCCCACCTTCGAGTGTTTGTTTGGCACCCGAGAAGAATAGGTTCCCGGTGCTTTTTCTCACTTCTTTTCTCTCCCCCCAAAAGAGTGCCTCCAATGCCATTTTTTCCCTCCCTACCACTTCCTCCCGTCTCATTTACCGTCTGCGATCTGCTTTCAATAGAGCGCGTTTGCAACAACAAGAGAGATGTTTGAATGAATGAGTTTATTGGGAGGACAAGGGATCAGTTGTTCATTCCGTACTTGTCGAACATCTCGTCGATGGTGAAGCAGTATCCGTCGTCGCAGACCGACTCGAAGTCGCACTGCTTGCTCGAACGACAGCGTCTCCCACGGGCGAGCACCGTCGAGACGGCGAGCAGGACGAAGAGGAGCACGGCGAGCACGTTCATTTCGGAGAAGACACGGTTCCGATGCGATGGAGGAACTGCCACTGAGAGGCGCCCCTTTTATACCGGCAAGAACTACTCTCTGGCATAATGTGATGGGGTTCTTCGATTCGGAGAGAGCGATGACTCATTCTTTTCGGAAACTGTAAGAGAAACGTTGGATTCCGTGTCGCTCCGAAAGAGAATTCCAAAGAACCTTCTCGAAAGGATCGGAGACCACTGCTCACTCATAAGAAGCAATATTTGAATGGCACGGAAGAGTATTTTCGGCGGAACTCATTGAGACTGCGTGTGACCTCGAATAGCCTCTCCCATTCATGTCACGAGACATCTCTCAGCCGTTTCCTGAATCACCTCTCTCTCTCAGATGAGATGACGTGGCGGTCCTCTCGGTGGCTCGCTTCCAATTAGCCTGCCACGTCATGACAATCAGTTTGAGGAGAGCCGAATGAGTTCTCCTCCCCCCTTCTCTCCTTCTCCCTTTTATTTGCCATTTCTTCTTTTGCCTCTCTCTCTCGATTATATAGCCAATTAATGGGAATCGAAATGGACACGCAAGGTCGATTTGATTTGATACCTGGTCGAATCATTTTGAAGAAGAGGGCATTCTGAAGAATGGAAAGAAAAAAACGTTTCCCCTTGCTCTCCCACAGATGTAATTATGATTGAATTTCCTTTGTTGGCCCGGCGAGGTGGCCACATTTTGAAGTTTCAAAGCGATTGAACTCGCAGAAGCAGAAGAAGGAGCATGAAGACGTCATTCTTCTTCGCGTCGAGCGATCTCTTGATCCGGAGTTTCCTAGTCCCTCCGAGAACGAACCACTGTCACACTGATCTCTGTCCGACGACGGACGCAATCAATCCATTTCCCTTCTCGTCAACATCTCACAAAAAAACGACTAAAAGTTGTCGGGAGACAGTATCTTTCGCTTCTCTGACGTCTCCAAGTCGACCCACAATCTCTTCTGATAGCCAACAATTCATTTCCTTTCCTCCCGCCCCAATTACTACTACTCCTCCTCTTCCGTTTCTTCTGGTTCTTCGTCTTCTTCTTCTTCGTCGTCGTCTTCTTCTGGTTCGAGTGCACATCTTCGGTTCTCTACGAGAGCTCCTTCTTCTTCATATATTGTTATTATTCGGCACGTCTTCATCTGCTTCTTCTCCATTATTTCGTACGAAGAGAAAGGAGAAGAACACCTTTTTGATGGGACAAGAAGACGTAGAGAGAAAGAAGAAGAAGAGAGAATAATGTGTTTTCGGCGGCTCGCACCACTGATTCTCAGATCTTTGCATCTCGGAATTCCTCCGAATTCCCATCTCTCCACGTCTTCTGAATACAGAATTCAGCGTGAGACTCTTCGTGTCGTTTCATCGAGTGTTCTCCCATAAACTCTTCTTCTTCTTCCCGCATCTGCCTCGTCGGTTTGTTTATAGTCCCCCCCTCCCTCTATCCCATTTTTTCCTTCTTGCACCAGCTTATCCCCCATTTCCCCGCTTCTCCTTCTTCTTTTTCTTCTTCGCCCAATCACTTCTCACTCCTTCTTCTCCCAATTCGATGGGCCATTTCTGCCCGCAGGCCAAATAATTTCTCCTTGCCGCCCGTCACCTTCCTCTTCCAGTCTTTCTTCTTCTCTCCCTGAGTGCGTCTCCGTCCGAAAGCAGAAGCCGTCGTCGTCGTCGTCGACGCCTTCACTAAATGAATTAGAAGACGTCTTCGTCTTCGGCTGTCGAGCAAAAGATTTGTTGGCCGCTGCTGGTGGCGTCACGCATTCGCCACGATGCACTCGTTGATCAGTCCGACGTCCGTTTTCACGGTCGCCGTCGTCGTTCTTCTTCTTCTTTCTGTTCCCGTCGACGGCTATCATGCTAGGTATTCTATTTCAGAAATCTAGGTCAAACTACAAAAGTCACCTTTGGAAAAGTAAAGAGTAATTAGAGACTCGACCTATTTGTTCGCGCCACTTTCTAGGTCAAACAGTAACCAAAGGGGGGAGATCAGATGACTGAAAACTCGAGAGAAAGGGCTCATTTCCAGACCGAAATCGGAGGAGCATGCTCCGATGCACGCCTCCTCTTCTGATCTGTTCGACGACGAGAATCAGGGATCGACGACGTTAGAGTCCATCGCCAGAATTTCAGCCCCGGTAAGTGTGGAAGAGGGCGTTTTCTAGTCCCTCCCTTGCAGCCACACGTTCCCATCGAACAGCCGCAGACGTCTGACACGGAGATCCTGGAGCATCTGCTGACACGTGGCTACGATCACCGAGTGCGGCCGCCCGGCGAAGACGGCACCATCCACGGAGGGCCGGTCGTCGTGTCGGTGAACATGCTGATTCGGAGCATCTCGAAGATCGACAACGTCAACATGGAGTACAGTGTGCAGCTGACGTTCCGAGAGAGTTGGGTCGACAAACGACTCAGCTACGGCGTCAAAGGGGACGCCCGTCCCGACTTTCTCATTCTGACCGCCGGCCAGGAGATCTGGATGCCCGACTCGTTCTTCCAAAACGAGAAGCAGGCCTACAAACACATGATCGACAAGCCGAACGTGCTGATCCGAGTGCACAAGGACGGCAAGATCCTGTACTCGGTGCGCATTTCGCTCGTTCTCTCTTGTCCGATGCACCTGCAGTACTACCCGATGGACGTGCAGCAGTGCTTCATCGACCTCGCCTCGTACGCCTACACGACGAAGGACATCGAGTACGTGTGGAAGGAGGAGAACCCGGTGCAGCTGAAGGCGGGCCTCAACAGCTCGCTGCCCTCGTTCCAACTGACCAACACCTCGACGACCTACTGTACCAGCAAGACGAACACTGGCGCCTACTCGTGTCTCCGGACCATCCTGCAGCTGAGAAGACAGTTCAGGTAGGCGTCTGCGGTGGAGCGCACTTCCCCTCTCGGTTTCAGCTACTACCTCTTGCAACTGTACATCCCGTCGTGCATGCTCGTCATCGTCTCCTGGGTGTCATTCTGGATCGACCGGACGGCGGTGCCGGCGAGAGTCACTCTCGGAGTCACGACACTGCTCACGATGACCACGCAGTCGTCGGGAATCAACGCGAAGCTGCCTCCGGTCGCCTACATCAAGGCGATCGACGTCTGGATCGGAGCCTGCATGACCTTCATCTTCTGCGCTCTTCTCGAGTTCGCCTGGGTGACGTACATTGCGAACAAACAGGATGCCAGCAAGAGTGAGTCCGATTCGCTCCGCTATGTTTCTGACTGCACTCACTTCAGGATCGCGTCTGGAGAAGGAGAAGGCCGAGATTCCGTTCCTCCCGAACTCGCACAACGACGTCTGGGTGCCGCGGGAAGTGGCCGAGCAGGAGAGGGAAGTGATGACGGTCCGACTGAACAGACGTCAGACGAACGGCGTCTGGAAGTGGATCAAGACAAAGACCGAGTGGAACGACAAGTCGAAGCGGGCTGATCTCATATCGAGGGTCATGTTCCCCGTCCTCTTCCTCACTTTCAACATCTCCTACTGGACGCACTACGGACAGTACGGAATCGCCATCAATCCTTGACCATCCTGAATCATCCCCCGCACGAATCGGCTTTTCCATCTTACCGGTGTCCCCGTTCGAGAGAACTTGAGCAGAAAACAAAAAAGCAATACAAAACAAAAATAATACGATGAATCTGTGAATTTACAAATAAATAAGTTTTCATGATATCAAAATAACGAGATGAAATGGGGAGAGTGGAATGAGATTGTGTTTACTGCTTTGCTTTCGAGTCAACGAGCTCTTTCCGGCACGAGTCGGCTAGAAGCTGTGTGTCGACCTGATCCGACGGCAGTTGGACGTATCTAAGGAGATTTGGAAGTTCGAGAATTAAAGAATGGTAATGAGTACCTGACGACGGATCCGCGGATGAAACAATTCTTGACCGAGAGCATGTGCGGGAAGCGGTCTGTGTCGGAGACGGTGATGTCGGTCAGCTTCATGTTCAGATACTGGTCCACAGAGTGCAGCGTTCCGCAAATGCTAGAAAAAACATTCTATTTAACATATATCTCGAAATTGGATTGGTATTTGATTTTGACAATTTTCAACAAATCAATTATTGTTATATTAGTTGGAAATTAGTCCTATTGAGCAAGATTTTATGTGCAAAGTTACCTCAAATCGTTTTTGAGCTCCACGACGACGTCCTTTCCGACGAGTGACTTGAAGAAAGAGAAGAAAAGCTGCAAACGGTTGAATTCAAATGCAAAAGAAATCGATAACGGAACAATTTAACTTACCATGTTTAACCGTGAGGAGCGAGAAGAAAGAGACGAAATAAACAGTCACGGTGACTTTTTCGGAACATGCAGTAGAAAAGCGCGGCCGACCGTCGACCAATCGGCGTGCGGACTCCGCCTACCGCAACAATGCGGCGCGCGAATGCGCAAGGGTGCGGCGTGATGAAAGAGGCGAGACCGACCAATGAGAGATTGCAAGCGGTGCATGCGAGTTTGCAAGACCCCCGCGCGGCAATTTTCGACATTTTTATACATTTTTAATATATTTTCCTGCGATAGCAGGCAGAAAGTCAGGACAAAAAAGTAGAAACAATTAAAAGTGCTATTTGGAAAAAAATTCTGGTGCTCTGAAGATCGTTATGCAAATAGTTCGGTCACCAGTTTTTTAGGCCGCATCTCCCAAGGAAGATAACTCTCTCAAAGCTGAATATTTTTTGACGCTCTTTTTTTTAATCGACGCGTATTGATGCTGCGCACAATTTGATCAGTTAAATTTTTGAATTTCGATCTGTAACTAAAGTTATTGTCGAAAAACCTACGATGGAAGAGCGAAACGCAGTTCGGCCACGCATTTTCCAAGGAAGTAAACTCTTTCAAATTTGAATATTTTTTGGCGTTCTTTTTTTTTAAAGATGCGTATGGACCGTGCGAACAGTTTGATCAGATAAATTTTTGAATTTCGACCTATGAAGCGAGAAAAGTCCAAAAAACCGGCCAAAAATTGAGTTGGTGGCCTAGAAATCGAACGAGATGGCCGGACTTTCTCCGCGGCATGTCCCAAAAAATTCACCGTGACAGTGAAAATCGAATTTGAAGCGGTGATAAAATGTGTGCAAAAGTGTAAAAAGCGGAGTGTCGTACTGGGTGCGACGAGAGAAATGAGAGAAGACGGCGAGGAATCCGGTTCCCCGAGTGACCAGAGACACCCTCGCTGCCAGTTTGTTTTGCGCTTTGAATCATCCTTCGAGAGAGCGAAAGCGCCGGTTCTTTCTTGTCAAACCCAATGCTTTCCTTCCCCCTTTCTTATCGATCTCTTCCCCCTTCCTCGTATCGCATTCAGTCCGTTCTTCCGCCGATTCCAATTAATCGTCGATGAACTGTTGCTTTCCAGAACACATGCTACGAAGGATAAAGGAACAGGTTTCACAAGGTATTTCTGAGGTATTTCCAGCTTATCCAATAGTGCCGTTGGTTCCAAATGAGTGGTTTTTCAGTTGGATGGCAGATTGAACAACTCGCGGTCCAACAGTCAAGATCAGCCGCCTCCGCAACAGGAAAATGTTCGTGAAATCGAGGGATTCTGGTGTCCAGTGTGTATGGTCGAACAGGGATCTCAAGATGCGCTCGCAGCACACTTCTTAAAAGAACATGACGACGTAAGAGCCAGTTTCTCTTTCTAATCTGCTGCAACTCTGAAAAGTTTCAGACAGCTGCTAATCCGAATCACCCGAATCATGTACCTCCGAAGGCCGCGACAATCACATTTGCCACAAAAGACCAAGAGATCGAAGAGCTGCGAATCCGAGTAGAAGAAGAGAAACGGTTCGCCGAGAAGATAAAGATAGAGCTCGACACGATCAAAGAAGTGATGGCGAAGGCTTCGGATGTGACAGAGGACGAGATCCCTTATATGGCTCAGCAGATTCAGGTGCTCACTGCAGACAAGGGAATGGTGACGAGGCAGTTCCTTGAGCTCGAGAAGGAGAGCAACCAGCAGAGCCGCGAACTGCAACAAGTGAAGCAGGAACGTAACGATTTGATGGGCAAGCTGAAGCAAATGAGCACAAAGATGCGGGAGCTGACAGATGAGACGGAGTCGACAAAAGTGCAGCTGGAGGATCTGAAAAGAGAGCTGAAAGTTATGCAGTCCGACGTGTCCCGTTATCAAATCGAAGTCGAGCGGCTCGAAAAGATGCTCGATCAGCGGCCTTCTGAAGACGACGTCGCAGTGCTTCGAACCGAGCTCATTAATGCTCAGAAGCTTATGGACAATATCTCGCAGGAGAAAGATATTGAGAACAAGGAGCAGCTGAATTCGATCCGAAATCTCAGCATGGAACGAGAGAAGCAACACATTTTTCAAGAGAACTTGGAGAAGAAGCTGGCAGAAGGAGAGGAAACTGTAAAACAGCTGCAGATGGCCAACGAGGCGCAGGCGGAGCAGTTGCGACAACGAACGGAGCGAGTTGAACAGTTGGAGGCGCGCATCGAGGAGAACGTCTTCGAGTTGGCGACCAACAAACAGACGGTGCAGAAGCTGGAAGCCAAGGTGAAAGAAGCTCAAGATGCTGTGCAGGAAGCGAACTCCATCAACGGATCCAACGAGGAGCAGATGGTCAGCCTGCACGCCAAGTTTGAAAAGGTGTGTTTACGAAATCGGAGAGGAGGTCGGCCGAGAATAAACAAAGCAATTCAGACTTCGAGAGAGACAAAACGACTCGAGGCGGCATTTGAGGAGAAAGTCAGTGTGCAAGGGGAGCGGCTGAAATCGGTAATATTCGGATGTTCAAACCTCTGACTGACCTGCGGATTTCAGCTCGAAATGGCGAATCTGGATCTGACAAACGAGCTCGCTTCGATGGGATCCCTGCTCGATCAGGAGAGAAAGCTTCTGGCGGAGAAAAACGAAGAGATCTCTGCGAGAGACTCGAACATCAACGAATTGAGAGAGAAGCTGGCGGAATGCGAGCAAAAAGCCGGAAAGTACAACAACGAACTGAAGGAGCGGGCGGAGCTTGTCGAGAATCTGACTGTGCAACTGAACAAAGTGCAAGAGAACTCGAAAGATTTGATGGAGAAGATATCAACTGGAGAGGGCGGAGCCAAGATGGCCATCGAACAGCTGGAGCAGGAGAAGACGAAACTGACGAATGAGCTCGCGACGGTTTCTGAAAAGAACAAGAAAGCTTCGGAAGAGTTGGAAGCGAAGATTTCGGACTTGGAGAAGAAGCTGCGAGATGCAGAAGCGGCGAGGACCGAGAATGGCCAGAAGTGGAAGCAAGAAAAGGAGGAGTTCCAGAGAAAGTTGAATGAAGCCGAGGATGAAGTGAAGAGGAAAGGAGAGAGATTCGTTGAAATGGAGAAGGAAATGGAAGAGGAACGACAGAAGGCCACGGATCGAACGATGAAGCTGAAGGAAGCGTTGATCGAGTCAGAGAAGAACCTCGAGAAGATCAAAAAGGAGAGCGAAGATAGAGAGAAGACGGTTAGAGAGAAAGACGCTCATCTGGAAGAAAATCGGAAGCGAATCGAAGACTCTGTTCGAAATTTGGAAGAAGCCGAAAAAAGAGCCAGGGAGCTCGAATCAACTGTCCTGAACAGAGACACCACGGTTACAACCAAGGACAAAGAGCTCGAGGATCTGAAATCGAAGCTCTCCGAGTCGGACGCCTTCATCGAGCAGCTGAAAGTGCAGGTAGAGAAGGTCAGCCTGAGAGTTGTAAATGTGTATTGTCTAACGGTTCGGTCGATCTAACTGCACTCTGAACGCATCCGCCCAGCTCCCCGTACCGCGCACCCTAGTGTGCTCCATTCCTTTTTTCGTCCCGTCACACTTCTCGTCTTTTTCTATCGCTCTAGTCGCTTAGGTTCTCGTCTCTCGTCCTTCCTAATCACCCCGAAATGACCGGCTTCCGCTAACATCGTTTCCCTGTCTGCTATTCCGAATCCTCAGTGTGTCTGGCTTTTTAGTATGTGATTCAGGTGAGCAGTGAACTCGCGGAGAAGCAACAAGAGCTCGAGACGGTGATAACCGAGATGAAAGAGAAAGAGACGCATTGGAAGAGCAAGAGGGACGAGTTCGAAGCGCAGATGGGCAGAAATCAGGAGGAGAACGAAGAGGCGGCCACGAACTTGAAGAGTGTCCAGGAACAGTTGATGAAGGAAAAGGAGACATCCGCGGAAGTCCGAAGCCAGCTGGAAGCTGCCAAATCTCAATCTGAAGAGCTCAAGTCCGAGGTGGAACGACTTCTTCGAACGGAACAGGAGAGGAACGAAGAGATAGGCCGACTGAAGGCGTCCATTTTGGAAGTGGTAAGATCGGATTTCTGATAGAGCAGAATCTAATCTGTCTCGTTGCCCGAATTGCAGAAATCGGAGCTCGAAGAACTCACGGCCACTTCGGAATCTTTCCGCGCTGAAAGAGACAAGTTAACAGCCGACATCCAGATCCTGGAAGCGAATCTTCGAGAATCTAGAGAGAAGGGCTCAGAAGACGTCGATCGACTGGAAAGAGAGAAGACAAGGTTGGAGAAAGATGTCGATGACAGAGAGCAGACAATCCGCCAGATTCAAGACGCTATTGAAACCAAGGATAATGTAAAAGCAAAATAACACTTTAAGAAACAAAACAATTCAAATTTCAGGAGATCGAATCACTGAAAACAACGCAAAAAGTGATGGAGGAAGAACTCGTTTCGAAGATTTCGCTCATCGAATCGTTCAACTCGAGAATCGAAGAGTTTGAGAAGGAAATGGCGAGCGGAAAAAGAACCATCGAGAGATTGGAGGCGGAGAAAGCGGAAGAAGTGGAGAAGTTGGTGATAGTTAGCGGATCGCAGAGCCAGAAGCAAGAGGAGATGGACAAGATTCGACAGGAAGTTGAGGAGAAGGCTGCAGTCATTGAGAGGGTGAGAGGAAATGAGAAAATGGAAAGAAGCAGAAGAATCTTTCAGATGACGTCGAACAAGACGCAATTCGAAGCAATGTTTGCCGATGTGCAGGCGACGCTTCAAAAAGAAGTGACGGAGAAGAGCGAGGAAATCGAGAGACTCTTGGAAAGAATCGACAGTCTCGAGACGTTCAGTCATCAGAGAATTGAAGACCTCGAGAGCCGCCTGACGCAAAGAGAACGACTCGTCGAGTCGCTGGAAACCGATCTGGCGGCAGTGCGGAGTGCGGAATCGCAGAAGAATGAGGAACAGAGGAAGATGAAAGAGGAGTACGAGGAGCTGAAGAAGGCTGAGACGATGTGGCAAACTGAGAAGGACATGCTGATTGAGAGGTGTCTTGGCAACGAGAGTGACATCGAGTACGAAAAGGAGAGAGCGCAGGAGAACAAAAGGCGGTTCGACGAGGCGCTCTCCGCGATGCACGAATTGGGAAGAGCAAATCAGTCGCTCCAGGTAAGAGATATGGATCCACGTCACAAAGTTCAACTTTTTACGTGAACAAAACATTGCCACATCATAATATTTCTGCGTAGGGTCACGTAATATAACTATCCGTTTATTCCAGATCGACGCGGATCGTCACAGCTCTCGCAAATGGCTCGACGACTCGGAAGCGATCAACTGCACCGACTGCGGCAAACTGTTCTCTCTGACAGTTCGCAAGCACCACTGTCGCGTGTGCGGCAAGATCTACTGCAACCCGTGCAGCTCGAAATCCGTCCGCATCGCCAGCGCCAAGCATCCCGTCCGCGCCTGCAATCACTGCTTTTCCGAGTCTCAAAACTGAAAAACCCCTGTGAATCTAATGTATAATTTATTTGTTTTAATGTCATATCAGAGACTATATTCATATTGCACCCTTTGTTTTTTTTTCCCATAATTTATTTTGTGCCACCTCGAGACGCTCACGAGTTTTTCAGTTTCTAATCGATGATCCTGACCCAACGTCCAAAAATCCTAGTTTGTGATAATACTTTGCCATTCTCCCCCCATATTACTATACCTGCTATTTTCGTTCTTATATTTGTATGTATTGAATTGATATACACACATTCCGTTCTTGCGCAACACTTATTCACGTCATCAAGAGAAAGAGTGTGTGTGGCGCCCGCTCCCGCTCATCAATCAAAAAAGTTGCGGAGCGAATGTTTGAGATCTAGGGAGTGGTCAGCGTGGGGAATCCGCTCTGCAAAGGATCTTCCGATGCCACGTGGCACTCGCCCACTTCATAATCCATCTGCAAAAGTCGCCACCTCTTCCGATGATGACGTCATCAGCGACGGCGAGAAGAAGACGACGACTTCTGCATCAAACCTAGGCGCCGCCCCCGTTTTCCCCCGTTTTAGTCATTTCGGACGATCAAGGACGAGTAATACACGCACACACTGACGGTAAATTTCGAAGAGAAGAGACGATTCCGACGCTTCTCTTATCATTCTCTGATCTCGTTTCGTTCCCTTTTCCATCGGGATTTCCGGGAGAAAAAAACAAGAAAAGTGAGTGTGTGAAGTGGCCGTGAAGCTGTCAAAATCCCCGCGCCGAAAGAAGACGGGCAGGCTGAAACACGAATGTTACACCCTGTTTCGAATAAAGAATCCCCTCGCTCCTTCTCTTCGTTCTTACCTACTTTTCGATGCCTTCCAACCAGTTTCAAACTTCCGAATTGGTCCTGCACTAATTACTCGCCAGAAAGAACCCTCGTCTCCTCTTTCGCCTCTTCCATTTTGCCCAAATTGCAGGAGATGCGGCTGTTTGTCTCGTTGATTCTGGTCACAGTGGCCGGCGGATGCATCTACAAAGGCGAGAAGTACAAGGACGGCGAGACTTGGGTGAGCATTCACTGAGACCGTTCCAAACGAGAGAGAGTGTGGTCACCGAGGAGACGCAGACCTGATAAGAATTGAAAATCCTGCGTCTCCTCGCTTCCCTCACTGTCTCTCGTTTCAAAAAGGGCAGCGTCTTTTGAAGTGATTACGTATTTGACCTACATTTCCATCCATTTGACCTACTGACTTCTTCTCTCTTTTCAGGTGGCCCGTTCGACTTTCGTCCTCCGGTGCGAGGTGACGAAGAGCGGCTGGAAGACTACGGTAGTCGGATGTCGCACCGACGAAGGAGTCCAGGTGCTGCCCGGACAGACGGTGCACGAGGGAAACACGGTGAGAAGACGCTGTCACGGGACACGTGACACACCCCACGCTTTCTCCTCTTAGCTGACCACATTCCTTCGCGTGGCCCCCTGCCGTTTTTGACCGACACTCCCACTAAATTGGTTCAGATTCAGAAATGATAACTGGCCAAGAGACGAAGAAGAAGAAGACGGGGAAAGGGAACCGGTTGTAACGGGAAATTGAGAGAGAGAGAGGAAAGTTACTGAACTGTCTTTTGAAAGACAAAAGTAAAACGACGAAAAGATGGGAAGATGGGCGAAGACGACGGAGGGATTTGCAGAAGTACGAGTGTCTGAAGGAGAAGGACGGCACCGTCGAGATCCGAAGGACGCTGAACATCAGGAGGAAGAAGAGCTGCGGAGACCATTCGGTCGGCGACTCGTGGGTCTTCGAGAAGAACTTCATGGCCAAGTGCACCGAGAAGGGCGTCCAGATCACCGATTGCATCTCCGACGCCGGCATTCCGGTGCCTCTCAACGGCTCGCTCGTGCTCAGCGGCGTCAAATATGAGTCAGTTCGCCCGGTTGATTCACTGAAAACACTTTCGATTGTTCCAGTTGTGTCATGGATGGAACTGGAAAGGTTTCGATTCACAGAGACGCCGCTCCACAGCAGATCATTGCTCCGCGAGCCACCACGGTAGGCTAGAAACTCCACGGAGCACGTCATTCCGTGGGAACTTGCTCTGTCGAACCTTTCGCTTGCAGCTGAGTCCCGTTGAGATCCTCGGCCCGATGTTCAAGAGCTTCGGACACCTCGACGTCGACGAGCTGCTCGCTCCGAAGGCCGCCGAGCCGAAAGAAGAGGTGGCTGCTGCCGAGCAAATGATGGAGAACACCGAGACGACGTGCGACTTTGAGGGCGAGAATCGGAAAGCAGGCGACGTGTGAGTCATCGGGAGCGACGTCGTCTGAATATCGAAAAACGCTTTTCAGCTGGGTGTCTGATGGCATTTTCACGAAGAAGTGCACAGACGAAGGGGCGACGGTGATTCTGAACTGCATCGTCGACGACAAGACGATCATCAACGTGGACACGGAGCTGACACTCGGAAAGAAGGCGAGTCGGCTCTTCTGAGCTCCAGAGAGCATCTGAAGACGTTGCAGACGTACAAGTGCTACCGGAAGAAGGCGGAGAACCGCGTGTACTACGAAGTGCGCATCAACTGATCCGCTGCCGGCAGCTGCGACGCCTCCACCACGGGTCCTTGCCCCGTACACTCCACTACGAGTTTTCCGGGGGCCATGTTACGAATTTCCTGATTGACCTGATTAGATTTCTTTTTTGTCTTTTTCGTCGACGCCGCCGCGGCACATAACTATTACTACTACGACTGACTGACTGCTGCCGCTGCTAAATAAATATTTTCACATACATATTAGAAAACACACGTATTCATTTCCCGTGCTCGGATTCGGTGTTAGATGGAGAGAATCGCAGTTCTTCTCATTATTCTTCGTTTCTTTCTTCTTTTCCGTTGTTCATTGAGCGTTTTGTGGCCATTCGCGCAGAAACAACGCGCAGCTCTTTCCATTTTCAGACAGACTCTTTCAGAGTCCAGAGGCAACTTTTCAAGAGCTCTTTCCCGCTGTTTTTTTCAGCCGGTATTCCAGGTAGCGGCTCTGAATCTGAGAATCGAGGAATGTCGGCCAAGGGTTGCGGTTCCAAATTAGAAAGGCGTTCTCAGGTTGTTTTCCTCTCTCTCTAGTTTTCTGTCCCTCTGTTTCTCCGTTTCCGGGGCTCAGCGAGCTCGCGAGAGAGAGAGAGAGATCACTGATAACCGCATTCCGACGGAGCTGCGCGACCTTTCGTTCCGAGAACTTCCCGTGAGCAGCGAGTCGAGGACGAACCGAAAACACTGGATCCTTCTTCTTCTCCTGCCTCTCCTGCTTCTTCGTCTTCTCCATTCTCTATAATTTGTTGTCCCTTTGTGAAAACAAGAATGTCACGAGAGAGAGAGAGAGACAGAAATTGGCATTGAGATATTCGGGCACAAAAACCGAGTAGACACGATCAGAAAGGTGTTTTCCCACGGTGCACCCGTGACTTGTTTCCCGGAATGGCCACTTCGTTTGTCACTTCCAGAGGGTGTTTGCCTCGAACTTTGCCGCATTGCAGGTTGATGAATGAGTCACTGTGTCCGGAGAGCTACCTTCTGAGCATCAACGTCTTCTCGATCATCCTCACCTTCCCGATGGTGCTCATCTTCGTCGTTCTATGCGTTCTGTTGATTATGCACTCGAAGACGTTCCATCCCTGTTTCACGTGAGTCTTGAAGAAGAAGAAGCTCCATTCCATAGATCATCACCCAGTTCGTCTTGTTGTTTCCAGCGTCTCATTCCTTCTTCTCATTATCTCGTACGCGATATGCAACTTGTGTGTTCTTCTGAAAGCCGGCATCGAGCTGTTCGACGAGCATCACACGTGGCTCGTCTACATCGACAAGTGCTATCTGCTCGTCTACATGTACATCCAGCCGTGCGGTCAGTTCCTCTCTTCTCCTTCTTCTTCGAGCTCTGACTTCTTTCAGTGGTAATCGGATTGATAGAAAGATTGTGCGCCACTATATTTGTGGCCTCTTACGAGAATTCGCGACATTGGATTATTTATGCGATCGGGCAGGCGCTCGGGGTAACCCTTTCTTTGATGAAACTTCTCGCACTCTCTCTCTCCTTTCAGATTGGCGTCGTTTACTACGAAAACAGCCTGATCGACGTCGGCGAGTACACGGAAACGGCGAAGAATGTGCAGTTCGGGCTCTCGTGCTGCATCTGCGTCTGCCTAATCGTCCTGTTCTTCGTGAACCGGCACTTGACGATAACCTCCAGACATCGAAGCAAACTGACAGTCAGGTATCAGTTGGCGGAGAATGTGAAGGCGTTGAGGTAGGGGAAGCGGGTGGCAGACGTCGTCATCAGAAGACCGCTTGCAGGACGTTCGTGCCGTTCGTCGTCATCGACAACTGCATCTCGATCATGTTCGTCGTCTCGATGCTCCTCTTCCAGGTCGACTTCAACTTCGATCTGGAAGTGTGTCGGAAGCTGCCCGGATACACGATCTCGTTCGCAGTGTTCAGAGCGGTTCGTCACTTTCTTGTGTCAACATCGAAAGGGGCTCATTAGAGTCGGAAAACACACAGATTGCTCACGTGTTCGCATGTGCACATCAAACAACATTCGCTTGCAGATACTGCTGCTGACCCAACTGGTGATGCCACTGCTCGTCGTCAAGCAGCACTCTTCGATCTGGAGCCGCGTGAACTCGTACCTGGCGGTTCGGAAGTCGACGGTTCGCAGCAGCATCACGGACACCGACCAGAACAAAGTGTTTAAAGTAGACACGGAGAAGGGTGTTCTCTTGGGTCTTCTCAAGAGAACACTCACTCTCTCTTCGCTTTGATTCTTCTCTTCGACGTCGAACTCTCAGTGCAATCGGTGACTTGCAGATCAACAACGTGCTCGGAATCGACATTGTGGGCAGCAACGCCGACTACTTCTCTCAGCTCAAAGTGCAATGGCTCACCTGAAACACGTCTTCTTCTTCTTCTTCTTCAGACTTCTATGCAAACGAATGAAATGACTCTTTATGATTTGTGTTTTCTCCCTCGGGGAATTCGCGAATGCGTCAGATTGAAAGAGCAGGTGCAAATCAAATTTCGGCTTCATTTGCAGTGTGCTCTCGGCCTCTCTGCATTTTCAGAAAAGAGACTCCAATCGATATGTTTCTTCTTGAAATCTCAACGATTCTGTAGTCTTTCGCCATTTTTCGTAGCCTTCTTCAGGCATCAACAAGCAATTAGAGCCTTTTGCGGCGCCATTTCGGCTCTCATGCTCACTGAGATCTTTTGAAACCAGAAGACACTTCCAGACTCGGTTTTTCTTCTGGAATTGCACTTCAGACTCTCATGGTCTTTTCTCACTTCCCTCTCTCTTTCGAGGCTGCTCGAGCTCTAAATGTCAACGAGCGTGTTTGTGTTCGATTCCACCTGTCCCGTGACCTACGATCTTTGCAGTCCACCTCCGCACTTCCTCGCACGTCTTCTTCTACCATGAACTGGGACGACGTCTTCATGGAGAACTGTGGAACGGAGCGGCTCACCGTGCTCGCCTTCTGCTCGGCTGTTCTTCTCACACCGCTCTCCGCCCTCTTCTTCTTCGCCACGACGTCGTTCTTCCGAAGACGTAAGATGTTCCATCCGCTCTTCTCGTGAGTTCCCAAAGGGAGGGGGGACTATAAAACTCCGACGTATTCAGATTCTGTTTTCTCGTCCTTCTGCTCTTCTACTTGTTTTCGACTACTGTCCTCGCCGTCCGAAACATCACTTTCTCGATCTTCCAATCCGATTTCGAAAACATCACTGCCACCTCAAACACGGATCAGATAATTGCGAACTGCGAAAGGCTCTACATGGCCCTCAGCTACTTTATTCCGCCAATGAGTCCGTCTCCTCTCACTTTCCCACTCCCTCAGTTCTCTTTTTCCAGTCGCCATCGGGATCCTCGAACGTCTCTCGGCCACCGTCTTCTCACGCTGTTACGAAAGATCGAGACACTGGTCGATTCTCGGAATCGCCCTGGTCTGCATGGTTCGGAACTCTTCCAGATGGCCTCTCTGATAGACTCTTGCCATTTTCAGAGCGTCCTCGTCTATCTGGAATTCGCGAACCGACACAAACTGCAAACCTCGATTCCGACGCGGAACATCCAAGTGCTGCTGGCCTCCGTCTGTCTCGTTTCGCTCTTCTGCCTTCTCGTCGCGAACCGATCCAAGTCGAGAACGGGAAGAGCTCGTTCGGCGCTCAGCGAGCGGTATCAGGTCAACGAGAACATCAAGGCGCTCCGCATTCTGATCCCCGTCGTGACGCTCGACACTGTCATCCAGATGATGTTTCTGGCCACTGACATCTTTCTGAACGTCGGACAGGTGCTCAATCTCAACTACTGCTACGACGACGACATCTATCTGAGCAAGTTTATGGCGTTCCGATTGGTACGAAGATCTCTCTCTCTCCTTGCACTTTTGAATTGCTTTCCAGGTCGGCTTCGCCCTTCAGTACTCGATTCCTCTGATTGTGATCCTGCACTTCAGCGTCTTCTCGTGCGCGCGTTTTCGGCGGGGGCCCATCAGACGCTCGTTCCCCGTGTCGCCGTCGCCGGAGACGTCGGCCTCGCCGTTCTCGGTAGTCACCATTCGGAACGTCTTCGGAATGACGGTGTCTGGGGACGACTGCGGACAGCAGGGACAGGACGCGCACTTCAAGAATTTGTATTCTCAGTGGAACTGAGGCCCCCACTCCGACTAATGATGTTTATTTTCCGATGAAATCTTCGCTCTCTCGCTCCGTTGTTTATTCCCCATTTCCGGGAAGTTGTCACTCGGTTTCCATCCAAAGGTCATCCACGGAAGCGGGCGGCCCAATAACCAAATTCATGTTCGTTTCGTATTCATGAGAGAATGCCATTCGACCTCTGCAACAAGTTTCTTTCTCGCCGCGAGCCGCCCATGTCATCTCGACTCCGCCCACTTTCTGCCGCCCCGCACCACCCACCACAACACACACACACACTTCATTTTCCATTGTTTCCCTTCTTTGCAGCCTCCTCTCAATCCTCCCCGAAAAAAGAAAATGAGCACCGATGAGCTCTCGAGTGACCTACAGAACTTGAGTGTCGAGCACAACGGAGAGGCGAATGAGCACGGACATCAGGAAAGAGGAGTAAGTGTCCGACGTCTTCCAAATCCTCACCACCACGTCTTCTGATTCCAGCGACTGACTCGGAAGTCGTCGACGGCTTCTTCCACCGGCTCTTCGAGTCTCGACAAACGAAAACTGTTCTACCGCAAGGATTCGGAAGTGAAAATCGAGGCGATCTTCAAGGAGCTCTTCTCTCCCGACGCCAAGATCATCGACCACTACGAAGGCGATTTCCAGATGTAGGCGTCAGATTCTGAACCCCTTTCTTTCGAACTTTGCTCTCCAGCTCGGGCGTCCAAATCGACGACATCGAAGACGACGTCACGATTCCGAACCACGAGAGATTCAAGCTCCGACGTCAGACCTCGCTGGCTCCGAAGCCAGAGAAGAAGAGAATCGTGTCGCCGCTTCCTGCGCCTCGCATCAGAATTTCTGCTCGCAAGTCGCCGGCTCCGTTGCGAAAAGTGTCGACGCCGACGCAAAGGAAACGGGTGAGAGGGCGGGAAATGAGAAGGGAAATGGAAGAAGACGTCCATCTGATTAGAAGACGTGCATCTTCTTTTCCCAGAAACGCACGTAACTTCCAAAGTTCAAAACACAACAACACGTTTCAGTCGACGTCTTCAAAAGTGCCTCCGACGCCGAAATTGAGTGCTCCGCCGAGTTTGAAGCCGAATTTCGTGACAGTTTCAGATGACGTGCCGGCGTACATCCGCAAGAATCGTAAGATTCTGAAGACGTGCTCGGTGGAATTCCGTTTTCTTTCAGCGATTCCGTTGCGTCGTGGACTCTCCGTGGCACAAAAGTAAATTCTGATGCGAATCTTGTGTACCGTCCCTTCTGTATTCCCATAAAATTTCCGTTACCTCCCTGAATTGTCCGAAAAATGTGGAAGAATGCGTCACGAACGTCTTCTTTTCTCTGTTTCACTTTTGGTCCCATTCATACACTATGAGCATGTTTTCTTTCTTTTTTTGCAAAACGACATCGTTTTCTCGAACTCGGTGGAGTCGTTTCTTCGAAAAACAGGAAGCAAAAAAGAGGAGAAAGTGATAAAAATGAAGAAATGAGTCTGGAAGACGTGGCATGACGTGGCAGTACCCGACTGTTTTCCACTAAATCTCACATAAAAACGGGCCGACCGGATCGGAGGAGTCGAACAACAAAACGGATTCGGTGCCTGACGTCAATCAGGTGGCGTCAAAA
Organism: Caenorhabditis afra; assembly: GCA_963570955.1. NCBI lineage: Eukaryota > Metazoa > Nematoda > Chromadorea > Rhabditida > Rhabditidae > Caenorhabditis > Caenorhabditis afra. The sequence goes on along the minus strand of OY751536.1, from coordinate 8,040,536 downwards.
CAAGGGGAGGAGTTAGGTCAAATCGAATCAATACGATCGGATTTCACGCGAGTCAGCTGCCGCCAAGAGTCTCGCGTCGGCACTTTCACTCGAAGCGGGAGGGCCTTCCCGCGGACCGATCCATCATAATCGTCGCCTTTTGATGAACTCGCTTGCACTTCTTCTCCACTTCCTGCTGCTCCTGTTCGTCGCCATCGCGGCGAGTCCATTGAGTGGAAACGGCGAAGATGCGAAGAGCTCGCGTGAGCAGCAGGAAGACGTGACGACGACGACGACGCCGTCGTTCGGAGGTTAGATTCAGAAGCGTTCCCAGTGTAGCTCCAGAAGTGTTTGTGTGTGGTCTTCAAACTAGTGATGTGTCTAACAAGGAGCAGAGTATCTTTGGAGACGGGAGGATTCGCAAGTGATTCTGGAGACATCCGTCTCATCATCACGTGCTCCTCCCGATGTCTGCGTCTCTCTTTCTTTTCTCACGAGACCCGTCGTTTTCTGTTGTTGTTTTTTTTTGGTGGAAAAATAAGAAATGAGGCTGGCTCAGTGAGCTCTCTGTTTCAGTTCAAAGACAAGATTCGCCGATCGAAAGAATCGAAATTCGGTTGATCGACGATGAAGAGCACTTCACGACGTCTTCTTCTCTGGCTCCAGAAGTGGAGAAGACGATGAAATCGGAAGAGCAGCACGTGGAAATCGTGGAAGTGGAAGACGGGGGGACGAAGAAGAATGGAGACGTGAGATTAGGAAGGAATCGAGACAGAAACAGAGATGATCTCATTTTAGGATCCGGACCATGAACCGGATGAGCACTCTTCTTCAGAAGCACCTCCTTCTGAACCGCCTCTTCCGACGTCTCCGAGCGACGATTCCATGTACAGAAAGGTTGAATACGTGGTGCAACAGACTCCCGAGCCGATCGTGATTGGAGCGGATCCTTCGTACTTCACGACGATGTCATCTGAAGCAGACGAGGCGGTCCAAGCGAAAGTGTGGGTCTCGGTGGCTCCAACGCTTCCGAAATTCGACGGAGACATCGACGAAGACGATCTTCCGCCCTCGCCAGACAGTGGTGAAACTGAGGTAACGGAGGAAGGGTTGGGAAGGAAGAAGATGAAGTTCCAGAGCGAGGAACCAGAGGAAGAGTGTCTCGCGAACAAGGAAAAACTGACGACCGAAGTGATAGAGAAGCTGAACGGCGAGACCGCCAACTACCATCGGCTGGTTCGGCAGCGCAACGAGCAGCAGAAGGAGTTCTGCGGAGGACCCGACGCCGCCGACCCCGCTTCGGAACTGCACAGAAGATGTGCCAGTTGGCGGGCGGAGAAGCTCGTCTACTATTACAAACTGATGAGAAAAACCTACTGTCAGGTGGACAACTGGCCGAACTCACCGAAAATCAAGAAGACTTACGGAGAGTACCTCAACCTTTTCGGCACTTTCTACGCGTTCCAGAAGTGAATAGTGGCGACCACGAACTGAAAATTGAACGAGAGACGGGTCAAATGCACACTCACCGTATTTACTGTATTAGCGCGATCGAGTGATGCTCTAATACAGCTTATGCGGCATACTCCTTACGATCTTATTTAATAAATCTGTTTATCTAGCCAAACTAAGTACAAAGGATTCGGAAGAGTCACAACGGCTTTTCTCGGTTCTCCGTGACACTCTGGAGGTTCTGAATGAAGTCGTCCCGTCCCATGTGACGATCCGCCTCCACTCGCAGTTCGACGAGCTGTTGGATGTGCTCGTTGCTCAGCTGCTCCATCTTCTCCGGCACCAAGTCCTGAAAACCTTGAACAGTTTGAATAGGTGTCTTGCTGAGTGCGCTAAAACCTGTCCGATGTTTCCTTTTCGAATTCCGGCACTTGAGAGTTGCTTCGAGAGCATCACGCAATAGTTCTGAAACGTTTTCAGATGAACACGGAATCCTGAGTGTCCGCTTACAGTCCATTCGGCGATAAACGGCTTCACGAACTCTGGCTTCGCCGTCATGTGCCTCTTGAATTCGTCCTTCACATACGTGTCGCCGATCAAACGGGCCTGTGCTGGAAGTCCGTAGTGGAGTCTGAAAAAGACATTCGTTTTGAGCGAAAGAAGGAAAAGCGGCTTGCCGAAGGATGCTCTTGTACAAATAAAGCGGAAATCTCTCCGGATTGATGGCTCTCGCGACTTTTTGGGCGGATTTCATCTGAAAAATTGCTACGAGGATGAACCTTTGGAAGACGAGGGAACAAATAAAGCGATCGAAAACGCTGAGAATCGAATGAAATTGAAAAAAGAATGAAGGAAGTTTTCAAGATTTAAGCTTGGATGCAGAATAAATAAGATGGAATGTTAATACAAAGTATACATGTTTGAAAAAGAAATTGTTTCAAAAAATTTCATCGTCTGAGTCAGCGATTTCTGTCCCTGTCACGTGACAAGCTTCGACGATTCTACAGAATCGGCGGGGACGCGACGAGTCGCTCTCTTGCATCATTATGTGCTTGTTCCGGTCGTCCATTCTCAGTCGGATAGTGTCGAACGTAAGTTTTTCGTCGTGAATGAACTGAGAGACCATGGTGCGGGAACTGAAAGAAGAGGGTTAAGGAGGACTGGAGAGGAGGGACTCACATGATACGATCTTCGAACCTCTTAGCGAACACGTTGATGACTGCAGCTCCTCTTCCATGATTGATGACCTTCTTGCCGACCGGAGCATCGTTTTCGATCCACTTTTGTGTTATGTCGATGAAGACGTTCAGATCTTTGTCGACGATTTCTCCACCGGCGATCTTTATCAGTCTCGCATTCATTACTTGCGGAAGCTCGATGAACTCCTTGTAGACCGTTATTCCTATCCGGTTTGTAATCTTCACTTTCTCGACCTCTTTTACGCAGGCACTTAGAAAGCAGACCGAGATTTTATGATCAATACGGCAGTATGACTCGAACTTTGAACATTTGAACTTGGAACAGTTGGCCAACTCCAATTTGATCGCGTCTTTGTCGATGTCGGAGCCGATTTTCGTTTTATCGTGAAAAGAGAACACTTTCACGGTATCAATAGTGTTGAGGATGGGAACAAGGTTCCGGAAGACGGTCTGCCACGGGAGCAGCAGCATCGAGAACTCGTTCTTGTTAACCGATCCGTCGTCTACCGTCAAAGTGATTCCTCTTGTCAGCTCCAGTTTGGCTCTTCTTAGAGAAATCTTCGTTTTGTCGACAAGTTCTCTTTCTGTGCGGCTCGCTAATCGAAGATTGTTTCTGAAAACTGTGAACGCTTTTGATTCAGCCTGTTACCAGGATACCTTGTTTCTAAATCCATCTTTTTGATGCACAAGATGGCAGTGTCCTTGCAGAGACTATTCCAGTTTGTGGTGCAAAGCGAGCTGTCCGGAGTCGCCGCCTCGATTTCCTTCACGACTTGTTCCCACTTCCACGCTTCGTACTTCCGTTGTCGGAGCGGGTCAGCTGCGTGACGCTGGAGCTTCGCGTGGAACTCAGTCAGCTGATTCAGCATGCTCCGTGCTTGAAGTGACCATGATGACCACTCAGTCGAGTTTTGGATTTTGAAAAAGTTTTTATTTTCTATAACTTCAGCTAGTTTTTCTTGTAACTCTAGTAGAGACTGGTCCATTTTTGTCCTGAAATATTGAAATGTCGTGATGAGAAGAAAAGAGGAACATCGAGAAGAATATTCATCGAGCTATGTGTCAATAACCCAACAAAATAATAATTTTTGTTTGATTATTATTTGAGAGTCGAAAAAAGACAAATTTAGAATAACAAAACTGAAAATTTGTAAAAATCGCCGGAAAACTGCTTATCCGTGAGGAGTCCGTGGTGCGCATGGCCTAGAAATAACACTAGGCCGTCAGTTGTGTAGTCCACACGGACAAGAATTTATTTTTGTGTAAAATTGAAATAATTTTTTGGAACCGAGCGGCACGGTAATGGACGTCAAACGACCTAGATTCAGCGATGAAGATTCTAAAGACACTATTCACGAGGTTTGACGAAATCTTATCGATTGTAGTCATCTTTACTATACCATTTTTCACTTCCAGATGCGTCCCCCTCTAACTCGATCTCACAAAATCGAACGTTGTGAAGGGCAAAAACATCACATGCTTCTTGTGTTAACTGGAAGCATTGCGGTGATGAAGGCGCCAGAGCTCATCAGCGAGCTCTACGAAAGATGCGGGAAAGAACGACTGCTGATCAAGGTTACCTAACGGAACAAAACATACTCAAAATGAAACTATTCAGGTCGTTGCCACCGAAAACGCAATAAAACTGTGCCATATTCAAAAATTGGAATTCGACGAGCAGGTTTACGAAGACAGGGACGAGTGGTCGATGTGGAGAGAACGCGGCGACCCGGTGCTGCACATCGGTTGGTGTATCATCGCGTTCTTCTGACGAATCTGTTCTTTTTGAGAGCTCCGAAAATGGGCGGACTCTGTGCTGATCGCCCCGCTCGACGCGAACACGATGGCCAAGTTGGCGAACGGACTGTGCGACAACCTGGTCACTTCGATGATGCGGGCCTGGGATGTGTCGAAGCCGTGCTACTACGCTCCGGCCATGAACACCCTCATGTGGGAGAACCCGATGACAATTCAGCACCGGAACACTCTGAAGTCGGTGCTCAAGTTCAAGGAGATATGCCCGATCAGCAAGGAGCTCATCTGCGGGGACACCGGAAGCGGGGCGATGGCTTCCGTCGGATCGATCGCCTCGCTCATTGCGGCTCTTGTCAGAGACCAGCTCGCAGTTCGAACCAAGTGCACGTAGAATTTTCATTTCATCCATAGTATTCCATGCTCCGCCATCACCTAAAAATAAAGGAACTGATTGAATGGTGTTACACAAAGAACAATTAGTACGAGTACAAAACTATGTTTTCCCAATTCTATTAATTTTCACCCGAATGTTTTACTTTTTTCATATTGCATCCGCGTGCTAGCGTACGCGCCCGCGCGGGTCCAATACGGATGATAACGCTTTAGCATTGCGATTTGTGTGCCTGATGCCGCCCCTGCCCATGTTATGGTGGCCCGCAGTCGGTGTGTCGGCAGAGCGTCGTGTGGTCGAGTGGATACGGGCGCGCCGGGCCGAATGGTCCCGTGTTCGACTTTTTCACTTTAACGGGCACGCGGTCGTACACAGAAGAATCGCGAGCGAAGCATAACGGACCCGTTATGCTTCCGCGAACGGCTCCCGTATTGCATCCGCGCCCACACTAAATGGCATCCGCGTCGACGCGGATCCGCGCGGACACACCCGTATTGGACCCGCGCGGGCGCGTCCGCTAGCACGCGGATGGAATATGCGAGCATTATGTAAGCATAGTCGCGCGGACCCGAGAACGTGTCCCTTACGCTTCCGGCGCGAGTTATCTGTGTACGCGGATGTCAAACGGGCGCGTCCGTTCGGGATCCGCGTCCGCGCGGGTCGAATACGGGAGAATTTCGCGGATCCGTTACGGACAAATTATGTTTCCGGCGCGAGTTATCTTTGCGGGCGCGCAAAGCGGCCTAGGATGAGGATCGACTTCCAGGTGGGCCCGAAATGTTTTGCTTTTTTTGTTTCACTTATTACTTTGGTTTTTACAATGATGTATAGATATCAAACTAATTTGATTAAAATAATTTATTTTTCGTTTCACAAGGCAGATTGTAAAATGTTGACAGTTGCTAAGCATTTGCGATTTTCAAGCGAAAAGGAGATGAGATCGTGTTGAAAAGTTTTCCCCTTATTCTATCCATTTTAAGAGAAAGCGTATATACATTATGTTTGACTGTGAAGAAGAAGCACCGAGGCGAACTGAAAATAACCGGGGGAATCGGTTGAAACTAGCGGAAGCTGCGATTATAGGTTCAAAGCGCCTGGCCGTGACAGTAGAAGCTTTTGAAGCTTCCCGCCACTTCTGTACATTTTCCATTCTTGAATTTGGCGAGGCACAGTTTTCGGTTGTTCATGGCTGAACAGTCCTTGGTTTCCAACTTCGACTGAATCAGCGAAGCGTGTTTCGCGGAGCTCGAGCTCGAATCGGAGGAACTGCTCTGGAAAGAAAAAGAAGATTGACCATCAATGTATTGGAAAACTCACATCCGAAATGGTTCTCTCGAGTCGTCTTCCGGTCAACGTCTTCAGAAGCGCGTCGATGAGAACAGTCTGGTTTCCAGTGATCATGAGGAAGAAAGTGGTCTCCTCTCGGTTTCCGTTTCCACTGACATTGATCGAGACACTGTTGATCGGCGGATCTTCGCAGCTCAGGTTCAGAATTAGGAAGGGCGGTTGATCGGGACTCGACGTGTCCAGTTGCCATGAAATCTCCTCCGTCGACTGCACGAGCAACGTCTCCGCAGAGTCGGCGTCGACGATCGTCAGCCAGCGGTCGTTGAGTCCGATGCTCACTTTGAATTCGGCGTAGCTCTGTCCGAAGTTACGCACGCGCGACGTCTTCTTCTCAATGCGTGCACTGAACCACGCGGAGCCGTAGCAGCTGGACGTTTCGCTCAGAGTCATCAGAAGCTTGTGCTCTTTCTGCGCGTCACTCGGGATCTTCGATACTTGATCCCAGCACTTCAGAAGGCGGTCCTCTTGGATGGTCTTCTTGTTGAGTGCTTTTCCGAAGATGGTTTTGGAGGCGATCGATTCGCAAGTGCGTTCGGGCAGAATGTCCTCGATATGGCTTCTGATGAACTGAACGTCGTGCTTTCGCTCCTCGAAGTTTCCGTACTGCAGACAGAAAAGGAGAGCGGTGACGAGGATGGTGTCTTCAAGAGAAAGGAACTGAAGACGTCCCAAGAGCAGCTGCTCGCGCGCGTCGATGATCAGGAACTGCGCGCACTTCGGAAAGTGATCTAGCAGTTCGAACTCTCGCTCGATCGTAAGACTCGCATTTCTTCTCAGGATCAGAATCGGAGCATCCTGCAAGTGCGAGACCTGCGAATCGTCATCGAACCGATCGAGAAGAGTCGACCATCCGGAACGGCACTCGTAGGGACGATGGTACGGCTTCAATTGGACTTCTGTAAAATAAAAAGATGAGAGGGTGTCACGAGAAGAGAAGCGACCTACCCAGACGCGGAGAAATCATCCAAATTGCGAACATTTCGGAAAAAGCGTCGAAATCGATGTCGTACTCCTTCGCGATTAAGTAGAGCAATGTTTTCGAATCGGCCGTTTTCCCCGATTCGATGCTCAGCTCGATTCCGTTCTCTTCGACGGCACTGCTGTCCATTCTCGACAGGTAGATTCTGAACTTCACGATGCGCGTCGGCTCCAACGTCTCCGTGCTCTGGTTGTGCTTCGTGGCTCGGAGGGTCTGTTGGATCGGCGTGAACGGTACGAATTCGCCATTATGATTGTCGCGATCATCCTGAAAACCATGGAATAGTTTGTTCTCAGTCAAGTAGTGATACAAAATTGAAGCTTCGCTTCATGGGCGTATTATTCTCTTTCAATGATTAAGCGCATTTGAAATGAACATTCATTGTTTCTACCGTCACTGAATATTAAAATAGCTGTTCTCCGGTCGTTCAGCTGTTTGAAAAGTGTCAGATGTAAACTCACGAAGGTGTGCAACGGCAGTCGGACGTTCCGGTGCTTGCTCAGAGACTTGCGGCCTTCCACTGGCTCATTTCTCGAAACTGGAAATTTCAGTTCAAATTCGCTGAACACCCGCTGTCTACCGAACCTTTCAATGCCGATTTGGTTGCCATTCAAGAGCGGTTATGCTTCTTCTCACCTGAAAATGAGAGATAAATTAATAACTGATATTTAACTGATATAATAAAAGGTTCTTTGGCCTAAAAGTGAAACTTTTTCATTTTCAGAGATGCCACAAAATGACGTGGTTGTGTGTGTTGCGAAATAAGCACGCCTTGGTTGATCACAAGACTGGCGAAACGGGAGTGCGAAAGGGAGTGGAGGGGCGAGAGAGTGTGCGGAATGGGAAGACGCAGACACGGAGGAAAGAGACAACACTCTCCGCTCGTTCTTCTTTTTCGCCTCTTTCAACAAATATTTGGAAGGGAATGGGGAAAATCAATGAATCAGCGCAGCGTACAGTTTGAAACGAGTTGAAAAGAGCACTTCTCTGATTATTTGACGACGAGTTTTTGCAAGCGTAGACCCGAGGCAGATGGTTGTTGAGGCGAGGGGAATACGATTTACATCCGGAAACACGGAGACCGGGATGATAAATTGTTGTTTATCAGGAATAATCAAAAAAAAAGACCGGGTTTCGCCCGAAACTGCAGGAGATGGACGGAAAAGTTGACCCCGTGCTTTAGTATTCCCAAAAAGCCAAAAAGCATTTACCCAGTCACATTTGAGTGAACACTTGGAAGGGTTTCGAAAAGCTAGGCCGCCATGTCCTCTTCCGGGTCCCGCAACGAACTACAATAAACTTTTTTCGCGTGAAAATATTTCTTTGCGCGTCTGTCGTCTCTCACGCTTCAAGCGATCTCTCGCTCACTCGGTGGTACCCCACAATAGAACTCGCCGAAATAGAACTCGGACAGAATAGAACTTGGACGAAATAAAACTCGCCGAAATAGAACTGCCCGCAATAGAACTTTCCGGAATAGAACTCGCCGGAAAAAAACTCGCCGCGAAAGAACTCGCCGCAATAGAACTCGCCGCAATAGAACCCGCCGCAATAGAACTCGCCGGAATAGAACCCGCCGCAATAGAACTCGCCGGAATAGAACTCGCCGGAATAGAACTCGCCGGAATAGAACTCGATTTCAGAACCTGTCTTTTTCAGCGCTGAAACTATATTTTAGATCAAAATTTTTCCGTATTTCCCTCCGGTGTGGTCGGTTTCATATTTTGACAGCTTCTTGTTCGAAAAAAATTCGGAATTACAGACTAGCTGCTTAACAAAAGCTGAAAGTGCAAACGCGCTCTATTGAAATCGAGTTCTATTCCGGCGAGTTCTATTCCGGCGGGTTCTATTCCGGCGAGTTCTATTCCGGCGGGTTCTATTCCGGCGAGTTCTATTCCGGCGGGTTCTATTCCGGCGAATTCTATTGCGGCGGGTTCTATTGCGGCGAGTTCTTTCGCGGCGAGTTTTTTTCCGGCGAGTTCTATTCCGGAAAGTTCTATTGCGGGCAGTTCTATTTCGGCGAGTTTTATTTCGTCCAAGTTCTATTCTGTCCGAGTTCTATTTCGGCGAGTTCTATTGTGGGGTACCACCGCTCACTCGAAAAAAGTTTATTGTAGTTCGTTGCGGGACCCGGAAGAGGACATGGCGACCTAGCTATTGAATAATAAGAACGGCATTTCGCTCTATTTTTGAAAATTATAATAAATTCAGTTTATCACAAATTAGAAAAAATTACGTAAATAGAACAGCAAGCGACAGAAAGCAAAGCTTTTAAGACAGATTAAGTTGGTTAGTCAGAGTACATTTTGTACGATAAAAACAGGAACGCTCGTAGAAGAAGGAAGAAAGAAAACAGCTGAAAGAGTATCAAACAGAGCAAGAAGTTAGCTACGAGCCGCAGGGAATTCATCGTTTCTGTCCGTGCTTCGAGCAAGTGCACTTGGCCTTCGATTGGCTCTTCTCGGCGTTCTTCAGGTACTGCAGCTTCTCGTGCAGCGCTTCGCACGTGTGCTCACCGAGATCCATGTGGTCATCGAGGATCTTTTCGATTTGCTCAGAACATCCTATCTGCTCGAGTGTGCGGAACTGAGAACAATATAATTTTGTAGGGAAGAAAATGCTCTACAATTACCTGAAGCTTGTGAAGCCGGAAAGTTTCGGCGATTTTCAGTTTGTTGGCTATCGAAACCTTGTGATCGCACTTGAGCAGAAAATTCTCGCACTTCTCCAAAACTGGCTCCAGTTTGTAGAACTTGCCGAGTTCCAGAAGCTCGCGGAAGTTGTACACTGTAAAATGGAACAGTTCGAAAAGAACAACACATAAAAACGACGCACTCGAGACGTCGAAATCGTCAAGTTGCAGAATCGAGATCATTCCGTGCATCGAATCGTATGAGAAGTCGAAGATCTCGAAAGTTGTTGCTTTCTCCGGATTGTTCACGTAAAACATATTGTAGAAAACTGAGGAATTGTCGGCGAGAAACTAAAAATAGACGAATAGAACGAAAACTCGAGGAACAACCACTCACAGCGAGACACACTGGAATCGTTTTTCCGTCCACAATCAGTTTCCCGTCGGCGATGTACTTCTCGTAGTTCTCCTTGCTCATCTTTTCTTTTCGAATGCCCGAAAACGCAGTCACATTCAAATCGAACTCGATTTGGAAAATTCCGTCGACGAGAAAGCCCGAGTTCGGTGATACCAGATCATCCCATGCGAGGAATCCGTTCGTGCCTTTCACATTTTCTTTCGCGGTGAAGCCGTGGTAGAAAAGGCTCGATATCCGATTTTTGGAAGATCCCCACGAGTTTATGACACGGAATCCGAACGAGGCGGACACAGTCCAGTCGTCTTTCGGGTTGTTCGGATTGCAGACGAGGTAGATGCTCACGCGACGCTTCTGACTTTTCGACGTTTTGTTTGATTGCACACGGACGCACCTGAAACAAGAAATCTCAGCGTGAAAACGAGAACAATAAAGCGTCACCAATAGATTCCGTTATGCTCTTTCATGTCAGACGTGTAGGAGCCATCGAGGTGTTCGAAATTAAAGATATTAAACGCTAAAGTGACGATGTTCGACGACAGATCTTTCAGAGGTTGGAGCATCGACATCTTCAACCTTGAAACGTAATCGTTGCCACTGAATTGCTAATGAAAATAATTTGCAACACAGGCGTCGTCAAGTTCGGTGTGTTTCTGTGCAAACACCGAGACGCGCTTATTGCGGCACCGGGGAGAACCGGAAGTCGGCGCGCCGACGAAATATTGGCTTTATACGACAACGAAGATCAATTCAAAGACGAATTTTCAAGGCGAAAGAAACGGAAAAATGTAGGAAAATGAAGGATACAAGAAAGGTGACCTAGAAAGGACGAAATGTGGAAATTGACAGGAAATGGCTTGACTTAGAATGCGTTTTTATCTATGAAAATGTTAACAAAGAAAATAGTTATTTTCCGGGGTAAGACGAAGATCCAACTATCGACAGAGTCACTTTGTTGAGAAGTTCTGATATTTCGCTCTCGTGAAGATTGTCGGGACTGTCGAAGAACTTCTGGAGTTGCGCAGACGTTTTCAGCATTTTCACGCAATCGTTCTGAACGGTTTGAAACATTGGATGAAGGTATTCTCAACGATTGACTGCTTGGTACCTGCAGCTCAACGAGCGCGTACTTCTCGGCCAGGGTCATCTTCTTCTGTGGCGACATCGTCGGCGTGCGACTGATCCACCGCTCGCATCGCGTTCTCGCGTTTTCCGACTTCATATTAGTCGCCAGTTCAAGCGTTTCATCGACGGTATCGGCTGAAGTCTTTCCAAAGTTAATCCAAGACACATTTATAGCAGTCTCACCACTCAGAGCATCGCTGTCATTGTAGAAAACCTTGATGAGTCTGAGGATCTTGTCGTAGGTGTACTCGCTCGGTAGGGGGACTACTTCGGGCTCTTCGCCGTTTTCCTGGTCTTTCGGAAACAGATAGTCCAGAAAGAACTCGGAATTCATTGCTATGATCTAAAAAGGAAATTCATGAAACGTTTTCGAAAGAGCTTTAAAAGGACCTGTCGATTGCAATAAATCGGTTTTCCGCTGACGAGAAGCGTGAGGTTGTGCAGAGGCTTCTGAAGAGTCGTGAAGTCATGGATTCGTTTCTCCGGGATGCCCTCTTTTTCGAGAATCGTGATCACGAATCGCGCGATGAATCCTTCTTTCTTCGTCACAACCTTCAGAACAGCTTCCCACGGCATTCGAATCATCAAAAACTTGCGCGCCTTGAACGTGAATGTTCCTTTATGCTTGATCGAGCTTTCCGCCCCGCTTCTCGCTTTGTTTCCGACCGAAAACTCGTAGGAGGCTTTGATGAACCAAAAATTCGAGCGATCTTCTTGGTTGCACATCATTTGGATTCCGAAGCGGTCATCTTCGATACCTAGGAGACCACAGCGCCTAAAAACGGACCTCTATCGTCGAATTCAATCGATTTTCTCACGCACCAGTTCACATTTTCGCGTTCTTGTGGGAGCGTGACAAAGCCAGCGCCCTGATGCTCTGGAAGCAGTGGTAGCCGGAATTGTAGTCGGTGAGTAGTCGGCGCTGTCATGGAATTTAACAATAGGTTTTTGGGGGAAAAAAAGTGGCGCAAAGTGTCGTGAAACAACGGGCCTGCGGACAGACGGTGTTTGCGGACTTGCCCGTTTCACTGCACATTTTTACCGCAGAATTCAATGTCTTTTTGAGCTCAATTGAGTAAGAGCTCGAAAGTAAGAAGATTATTAAATAAAGTTCTGCCAGCTGAAAAACAAAAAAAAACCTAAAAAATTGCACGAGTTGGCTTGATCAAAAGTGTAAGATTATGGGGAAGTGAAGAAAGTTACTGTCAAACGCTGACGAGTTTATCATCAGTTTGTTCGGCCGGTGTGAATCATATCCGTACAAAAACTAGAACAAGAGGAACGAGTAGAAAAAACAAGGTCTTCGTATTTCCGGAGACGTTGTCACTTGCTGCAATCGTACTGTTTTCGGCCTCGAAGAGAGCCGTTTCGATATCAGAATTACAGAAATTCGCGTTACAAATGTAGAAGGAGACGTCGTTCAAGTAAGAGAATCCGAGCTGAATCTTGTTCGCTCCGTGCTCGTTGGCTGAAATACATCCTTTGTAGAAGCGACTTTCCGGATGGTCCGACACTGCCACGAAGCAAAACTGCCCGGTGCATTCGCCTGTAACCCGCAAGAATCATTGAAAGAATCGGCGAAATCGCTCACTTTCTTCGTCTGAAAAACTGTCGTTCGACATCTTCTTCAAGTTCTCGTTTTCGGAAACGTTGTCCGGATCGACAGAATGAGCCATTCCACTGGTAAAACAGGAAATTTTCATGGAAGACGGATCGATCGGGAATGGGAGTGACGTGGTTTCCGGCGAGTTGCAGTTCGTCTGGAAACTTTTGGATTCGTCGTCAGAAGACGTCGGAGACCTGCGCGCAACGACAGAAGACGTGATAGTGTTCTCTGTGCATCGAAATGTTGTAGCAGGCAGGAGAGTAGAAGTTTCTGGTGATTCTCTCGTAGTCCATCGCTTCCGGATCGAAAATGAAGTCGCCCGAGTCAGCGGCAACGCATCCGACGGTCTCTAGCATCCAGCGCTCTTCGGAAATGCCGACTTGTCTCACCTGAAACCTCCGACTTCTTCTCCACGCCTTCTGAATTGAGACGACTACAAATTTCATTTCCCGTGAGCAAATGTTGCAGGCGACTGGCACGTACTGCCGAAACGCCACTTCTTTGCATTCGACGATCGGCTGAACGGAGACGTTCGATCGGAAGACGACGTGCGAGTTACAGTAGTCGGTGCTGAAAACAAGAGAGCTGAAACTGTGACGTCTTCTGAATTCCGACTCGCAGAAGCACGAAAGAGCATCCCAGTAATCGAGCGAGCACGCGTACGACGGCTTCTTGGCCCCACTGACGCACGTCTGAAACAAGAGGGAAGTTTCCGGAAGAGTTGACGTCTTCTGGAGAGATTCTCGCCTGATGTGGACTCAAATAAGTCGTGCTCGGACGGACTGCCACGCAGAAGTCTCCTTCGCAAGTGCTTCAAAAAACGACGGTTCCGACGAGAAACAATGTATTTTTGAAGAAACATTACGTCAGCGAAGATCCCTCTGATTTGTAGCATTTCACAGCAGCTGCCACGCGGCTGAGCTCGAAAATCAATATGAAAACAAAAAGAGTTTCCATCGAGAAAGTTTGGAGCGGAAAATGTTCAGCGAGCCCGCTCTCCTGCCATTTTCCAATCGAATATCACCTGTCCCCCAGAACTCGACGAATTGATTGAAAAAATTTAATCTCTTTTATTAGTAGAACAACATCTGGACTTTATAAGAAACTTTATCTCTAAGAAGGGAGCAGACTTTGAAATAATAATAAAAAAACACTCGCACACACAACCGATAAATGAAGGGGAGCGGATAAAAGAGTACTTATGGGGACACGAAACTATCGAACACGAACGCTGAAGATTAGAAGGGGCTTCTGGTACAGAAGAATCGCAAGACACTCTTTTGCAAATGGACACCGTATTATGGGACTTGAGAAATTGTGAATATTTTTGAGAGTTTTTGAGAAAAGAAGAAGAAAGATAAAAATGGGGGCTAAAATGCAGAGATAAAGGAGAAGACTGGAAAGCTTTTTTGGCACATTCAAATTTCCCGCATCGTTTCATTTTCCGAGGCCATTTTGAGTGAGAAGAAGGAGAAGGGAGAACCTAGACGACTTCCTCGTGGTCGACGACGATGTCGTTCAGTAGAATCGACCGCGGATTCACGAGAGTCGGCGCCGGCTTCTGTGGATATCTGAAGGTGTCGGCCGTAGCAAACTTCTTGAAGGTGACTTTCGGAGCTCCCAACGAGCCGTAGGTCACTTTTCGAATCGGATCGAATCTCCGAACGCATACAGATGGTGCAGGGGATGAGGCGGAAGAAGAAGATGTCGACGAGCATTCAGAAGACGTCGTCGACTGGTATCCGTAGTTCGTACGCATAGGGCCGGCCGGAGAGCTCGCTTGCTTCGCTGCTTCTTCCATTCGAACTCTGAAAACTGGATCCTTGTTTCTTCCGGGAATCTTCTTCTTCCTTGAACAAAAAATTTTTACACTAGATCCCTTCCCATGAGATGGATATCAATTGCCATCATCATCTTCATCATTGCTGTGAGAGCGAGTGCGTGCGTGTTGTAAGCTCTTTCCTTCTTTCTCTCTCTCTCTCCGGGTCGAAGAGTATATTGATGATCGCGGTTTGACGGGGAGGCAAGTGCGGCGCCAGAAGAAGAAGAAGAAGAAGAAGAAGCAGAAGAGGAAGAAGAAGCGAGCAGCACAAATATTTGGTTGCAATCTATCGTTTGGTAACGAGCAAAAGAGAGAGAGACAGAGAGAAAGCGACGAAAAACCGCCTTATCGCACAGTAGTGGCAACTTTTCTCACGCGTAAGAGAGATCTTTGACAATGTTTCACTAGTCTGTGTTCTCAAGAAATCTGGGAGGAAGGGATAGCAAGAGAGAGCTCGCGGAGCCCGGAGATTACACTGATAAGAGATCGAAGGGCACCGGGAGCCACGCTTTTTTTTGTTGTTGTTGAAAAACCAAGCCGTACCTCTGGTAGTAGGCCGGAATCGAGGCGAGCGGCGGACAGCGGTGAGGCGCTCCGCTTCTGAAGACGTGCTCTGCGCACGCGGATTCGCAGTCCGGATGCACAGTCCACCACGATCCTTGCTCGTTCATTACTAGGAAGTCCTTGCGGGGCTGAAATTCCTCTTCCGTGATTCGACGCAAACAGGTGGTGCGGATGGCTGAGGGGAGTTGAAAAACACGGGGATTCGGAAGGATTTGCCACATGTGAGGCAGTGAACTTTGATGTGAGCCGCGGCGTTTTATTGTTTCTAGGTAATGCTGAGAAACTTTTTTTTCACACATCGAAACGTTTTCAGATCCCTCTTACATTCTGAAACGACTTTTCACGCTCGAAACAAGCGAGAAGAAGCTGTTTCGCTGTCAGATTGTTTCAATGATCCTCGATTTGTTCGATGGACCCTCTAACACAATCGATATATACACAGAGACATATTTTCGCGGCGGCGGCGCAGCACTAATATTCGATTTCGCCCGTTTCTTCGGACTACACTATATGTTGTAGTGCCGATTCGATGATCCGATTCTTCTTCATGTTGACAGGCATTCACTCTCGTGCATAATTTGTAGAAAGAGCACAGTACGTGCAGAGGAGCTCCCTTCCGAGAGTGCTCTTCCTCTGTTTGCATTCGTCTCAAAAAATCACGGAGATGCGAGCGCGCTGTGAAACAACACCCGAGGAGCGTCTCTTTCTTGGTGCAAAGATTACTCGAAACTCGATAAATACTACGTTTTTCACGTTTCGATCGAGTTCCAAAGTGGCGGGGAAATTTGTTGCAAACTGTTATCACACTGGTTTCGCTATCAGCTCTGGAGGCTTTCTCAAACGTTTTCGAAAACTTCTGCCGTTTTGCCGCGAAGTCGGTTTACAACGAGAAGATGAAGGGAGGGAATATGATATGGCTCACATTGGGGGTCAGTACGCGGACGAAGACGGCGGAAGTCATCAGGCAGTGACGGATTGACTGGCGATAGTGTCTACCGCTTCCAGTTGTTGCCTGTTGCATCTGAAACTTTCGGTTTTCCAATACGTCCGGGTTCAGACGAAATGTACCGTCTCTTCGAAGATCTCGAAGATTGCATTGACAGGAAGGGCGCGGTACTCTGACGTGAGTAATGTTCGAAAAAGCCAGCAGACCATCGAGCACTCACGGGGACGTCGTCTGACTGTAAAACGTTTGCAATTAGTCACGACGCTGGAAATCGGAATGCTTACCGACAACGTTTTTTCGTATGGGTGCTGGAACAGGAGCTGGTGGAGCGGACGCCACGACTGTCCGTTCCTCTTGACTGACTGTGGGCACTGTGGGATCCGGAAACATGTTCATCATCATGTCTAAGGTGGACAGCGAATTCGCTGCAACGGAGGACTAACTGTACACACAAGGTGTCGAGCTTCGAGGCGACTCACTTCCTGAATCGGAGGAAGACGTCGTGAAGGAAGGTGACGAGAGGGAGGAGGAGAACGAGGAGCTGGAAGAGTCGTCAAAATCATCGAAAAGACTTGACGATGGACTTTGAGCTGCGGAATCCAGTGAATCTGAAAGAGAAGGGAATTCAAACAGGAAAAAAAGGGAAGCGAACAAACCGTCTTCTTTGACAAACTGTTCATCGAAATGCCACTGAAGATCGTCGTCGATCGGAGAAACCATAGCCGAGAGCATCATTTCCATTCCCGAATCGTGAACATCCATCTCGATCCAGTTGTCAGTATTTCTGCAAACCAGTCGATTCAATGCAATGACGTATTTCGTATGCCGCCCCGGCGAGGAGGCCGAAAAACGAAAAACCAAAAGCGACGAAGGTCGTTGAATGAAAAAAGAATGGAGAAAAGACGGAAGGAGGCGGAATATACTTTGAGGATTTGGGTTCTTTGGGGACGGAGGGAGCTGCAGCAGCTGCCGGGAGGGCTCTTTCATGCATTTTTTTACGCGACGGCACTCTTTCGGCCTGAAATGTGCAGTTCCGTACTGGTGGAATGAGATGCGTTGTTGCTGGACAAACAGAGACGCAGAAGGAGGCGAGTAAAAGTACTTTTATAGAGTGGTGGCGGAGATGACCTACAGAACAGCTAGCTGGCTGGCTGGCGTCCGTGATTCGACAGGTGCACTCACTTCACGGAACAGGTAGGTAGTAAGAGGTTTGGCAAAGAAGAGGAGAAGGAGGTCCTCCTGGGGGCGACCGAGAAAGAGAGAACGAAACGCCGACGACAGCCCGGGGGGCGGTTTTGAGAGACAGAGAGAGAGCGCGAGCGGGAGAGGGAGCGGGCGAGCGAAGCCCCCCGGCAAAGAGGGGCACGAGCAGAGAACACTCAGTGACGGCGCGGCGAGACGAGAGAGCACGCGAGACGGAGAGACGCAGACGTAGGGACGCGGGAGACGCAGCGCCCGAAAGTGCAGGGGCGAGAAGGATAGAAGACGCCAACTCACTCGCTTCTTCGCTTTCTTCCCGCGGCGCTTCTGGTCCGTATTTTGATGGCATTAGGTTGAGTGACAAGCCATTTTTTCTTTCATTTTCTCTGGCTCTCGGGTGTGATCTGTGAGGATGGGTAGAAATATCACGCCGAGCGCGAAGGAAGTGGAGTGTGTGTGAAAAAAAAACCGATTCGACAGGACGCCGGATATGCTCGATGGCTCGCGCGAGCCAAGGTGCATTATGACCACCAAAGAATAATGGAACAGGAGAAGGCAAAAACAAACTGAAAAAAGGTCTTGACATCAAATTTTCAACAGCTCGCGTGCCACGTGGAACACCCAATCCAGGTCAACAGTTCACGTTTTTAATGCATTAAAGGCGGAGCTCCGCACGTCCTTTGGGGTTTTAAAATCGGCAAATGGCAACAGTTCACACACCACCCAACGCGATTTCATGATAAGAAAGCGCGTATCGAGACAAAAAATCAGCGAATGCTTGTTGGCCGTCATCGTGTCTTTGTAGCGCGAGGAGGCGGAAAAGAAGACACTTGAAACAGGTGAATGTTCCCGGAGGTGTCGTACTTCTCGCGTTCTTTGTGGGACGACGACGACGACGACCACCGATTCGGTGATTAGAATTGGAGGAGTAAACAAATGGAAGAAGTAAATGAGGATGAAGAGAGGCGAATTTGATTGAATTAGAGACAAAAACAAGGGAGAAAAACGAAAACATTCGCATTTCCTAATGGTTTCTCGATGTTCATAAATGTTGAAAACTGAAAATGTTTTTCAGTGCAAGTGCGCTCCGTTGACAATGAGATCGAGCACAGAACAATACGGCTCGATTCCGTTGCTCGTTTGAGTTTTGGACGCGCGCGCACCGCCAAAGCTTCCCTTATCATTTCATTCGCTCCGACGTAATTGCAACATATTGAAGGAAAAGATGAAGAAGAAGGAAAAAATAGTGATAAATGATAAACATTCCACAAGTCAGAATACTTGACGAGATATGCGGGAAAAGCGAGAAAAAACGGAAACATGTGCCGAGGAAGGGGGAGGAGCACGAGGATGTGTTAGTTTTTCGTTTGCACGTCGCCTCCTTTCCCTCCCAGTTGGGTGATTTCGTTTTTTTTTTGCGCTCGCGACAGAAGGCAAAAGAACAACGCGGCGCGAGCCGTAAAAAAGAAAGAAGGTGATGGGAAAAGCGCTCCAAAGTGCACGTAGGACAAATAAAATAAACAGCCCTTGCTGCAAAGAATGGCCCCGTGCTCGGTGCTCGCGGAGCCCTTCCAGCCTCGCCCCGAAGACACAAAACAAGCAGAGAATGGAGGAGGAAGAAGGAGAAGAAGAGCTTTACAAAAAGAGCCGAGAGCCTGCCTCTTTTCACTTGTTTATGTGGCCCCCGGGCGGCGGCGCTGGTTCCAAAAAAAAAAAACTTATTTACTGGCGTCGCGTCTCTGATAACTGATGGACCCGTGTGATGGATTTGTCCGGAGGAGGGCCGGATTACGGCGACGTGTTTGTGTTCCCGGATTGTTTGGAGCTATCAAGACGCCAGATGGCACCGTGGAAATAGATTCCAGCGGGAAGGTGTTTATAGGTTGGCAGGTGGCCCCGTGCAGTGGAGCGCGCTTGCGATTCCGCACAAGTGTTCAAACTAAACAGACCTCACTTGCCACGTACGCTTCTTCGGTTCGTTGTCGGTGTCGAACTGTCAATTTGCCTTCCCGTCGCCCGGCGGAGGGTATCAGTGGCTTCTGCAGGTGGCCCCGCCCACTTCTCTTGAACGCTCTTTGCTTTTCTTCTCATTCTTCTTGGCTTCCTCGAGGTTATTACGCACAGAAACAAAAGTTCTTCTCGCCGCAGCGAGAATTTGAAACCCTCCTCCTCCTCTCGGAAACACAAACACGAAACGAAACTATCAGTGCTCCCGGGCGAGAGAGTGCACCGATCCGAGAGACGCAGACTGATTGCCGCTGCACACACTCCTCCGCCTCGTTTCGCTTCTTCTTCTTTCTGTCTTTCTTCCTTTCGTCGGGTGCTCTCAGCTCGTCTCACAAATAGTTTTTGAAGGAAATATGAGCCTGATGACGTCACAAGGCTCGGCGAAAAGAGCAGAAAGAGAAGAAAACGAGAGAACATCGAATCGGTCCGTGCGTGTGTGTGTGTTTGCACGTAGGCACAGAGGGCGGGCGCCCGCGAGGGAGGTCTCGGATCCCCTTTTATCGGGGATTCGGCCTTGTTCGGGCGTTGTGTACTTTGAACTCCGTCAGAAACAACAAAACAGGTCCGACGAACTGTTCCAGAAGATCAGATGACCACGAAATCACATCTGATCGGTGATAGGTCGAATCGAGAACCACCTGAGATTTGCTGACACCGAAGAGAAACATCGTTATCTGTTATAGAAGAAAAGGTGTTGTAAAGTGTAAACTATATCGTTTTTCGTCATTTCCTGCAAGCCCAGATGAGAAAGAAACGACGAAAAAGACACTTTCCCCTCTTCTGATCTTGATGGTTTGCACGCCTCGGCGATTCGCATCTGCGTGTTTTGGACCGTCTCCGTCGAGATTGATGGCCTTTCCTGTCTCCAGTTTATTTCGACTGAGAGAGAGAGAGAGAAAGGGATTTGAAACCTGTTGAGTGACGGGTTCGAGTGATATTTCAAAGAACGATTCCGACTCGTGAAAGAATGTGATGCCACGTGGAGTCCGCCTCTCGACCTTGATCACTGGTTCAACCGGTTTTTCGCTTTTCTTCGGAAATGACGACGACGACAGAGAACGCTTCTTGTTTCATCAACGTCTTCTAACGTGATAAGCCGAATGATCGATCGATTGCCACGTCTTCTGCAACGTGACACAAAATACCCTGATAGAGATCTTTGGAGCGATCACGTCATCTGTGGGATGCGTGTGTAGGGACTAGGAAACACAGTTCAACTACAGTGTTCTTGCAAGCGAATCCACGTCATCAGATGTTTGTGTGAATGAATGCCGTTTCAGAGTTTTCAGAATGTCTGGGTTTCAGTGAGCCTAATGAGGCGGATCTCTGTCTCCAAGCGGAAGCAAAACAGTTCAGCCCACCTCCTACCCCCGTTTCCTTTTCGTTTCGAGACCCATTCCCACAGGCGTTTCCTCTTCAGAATACCTTCTTCTCAACGAAGCCATCTGGAATTCCGACCCATTTAGCGCCTCCGAAAAACTTCAATTATTCATTCGTTTCGCGACAAAAACGATACTTGAAACTTGAGAAGAGAGTCGCAATTTCTCGAAACAACTTTGTTTTCCGAGGGTCTCCATGGGTCACTTCTCTCACCTTTTTCTTGCCATTTCACGCACACAAGAGATCCTTCGCAACGAGATTAGAGGAAATCCGAATCGGATGAGTTGGTGCATCAGAAGATTAGGATTCCGCAGGTCGAATGCTCAACTTGTCTCTCTGGGAGCAAGGGGTCTGTAATTACCGACGAGGAATGGAACTTCTTCTCCCTCTTCTGAGAACGTCTCCATTGTAGACGCGTGCATCTGATTCAGTTTCAGACCTTGTTTACCCCTGAAACCCCTCCCCTCAGCTCTCTTCTTTCTTCTTCTTTTGTTCCTCCCCGCCGTCTACAGTCTCTGTTAATCCGCGGGCCGCTCTCTTTCCCACGCGGCGGCGCCCCCGCAGGACTGTCCATCCAGACTGCGCAGTTTGCAAGATTTCGAAAAGAAGCACTCTGGTGTAAACACGGTCTGTGCAAGCTCGTTCGAGGCCACCTTTTGAAGTGCGGCGGCGAACATTGCGAGTGACAATGACGGATCGCAGTTTGCGTCACGCTCCGAGTTGTCATGAAGCCGTTGCTCCGGCTACTTCGACCCGCTCCGTTTTCCCGTCGTCTTCCGTGTCGACGGCTCTTCATTTCCCAAATGACCTGTACTATTTCTGACCTCCGTTCTCTGTTTACCTCTCTTACTTTTCTTTTCAATCAAATTTCCATTACGATGCTCCCCCCTTGTTCACAAACAAAAAAAGCGTTTTTCCGGAAAAGGTGGTCTGTTTAAACACAGTGCGTCAAATTAAAACCATTAAGCGATGATTTCTGAAATAGACTTCGTCCCTCTCTCTCTTCCGAAGCCTTTTCGAATTCGCGCGGAGATCATGTGATGGTGGATTTACGAATCGAAGAAAGAATAAGAAGAAGAAGAAGTGCGTGGCATGTGATGACTCCCATTATTCATCTTTCTTTCGAGCTCTCGACTCTTGATTTCTGGATTTTCGGAATCGAGACTCCCAGTTCTTCAAGTTTTCAAGCCTCATTACCCTTTGTGACCCACATAACTTTTCATTTCTTCTCTCGCGACTTTTCCTCTCTCCAAGTTGCAAAAAAGAGAGAGAAAAAGAAAAAGTTCGAGGCCTCCCACTCTCTCTCTCTCCCGAATTTGCATTCTTCGGAACCAACGAGCAAGAAACAAGTGGAAAAAAGTTGCCTCTTATCTTCGCATTCCGTTTATCATTTCGCCCCCACCACTCACCTCTTTTCCCCTTTTTCCTCGCTTCCCTCTCTCTTAACTCCTTCCAATCTTCGAAGGGACTAGGATCCTTTCTAGTCCCCACCGGCCTTATTTGCATTGAGAGTGCGAACGGATATAGATTCGGGAAGTAACTGAATATTGGATTTCACACCAGTAATCCGCCTTTTCTTTCTCGTTTTCCACCTTATTCTTCTTTCGAAAAGATAGTTTTTGTCTCTCGTTCACATTTGACATCACTCTCAATGGAGCGCACTTTCCGCTCCCTGCAAACGTACTCCCACTTGCTTTTGGCTCCCTCACCCCCTAATCCATTATCGAGATGTTCTTGGCGGATTAGTCAACGGGCGGCCAAATTAGATTTGGCTTCTAATCTGGAAACAGTCGGGCGGTGCAGAAGCAGCGTGCTCTCTGGTCTCGGATCAGCCGACGACTTCTTCGCCAAGGAAAGGGGGGGCACAACAAACTTGCTTTTTATGGAGGTGTCGTCAGAAAGAGAAAGAGGGAAACTATAAAAAGGAAGGCGAGTTCTCCGTCGGAGGAGTCCGGTTCTTTTGATAGAGAGAGAAGAACCCCACGTGGTTCGGATTTGCATACATCACACTAGAAACCCACATTTTCCGCCCTTCACATCGTCAGAATCATCATCTGAATACGTGGACGACGTCAGTGGATTAGATCCTTTAGAGTCACACACACCTTCGCCTTGCTCACTTTTTGGTCTCCGTCTTGTTTGTGTTCTCCTCTTCAGCTACCGTAACCGCTAAGCCACCACCTTCCGGCACCATCACCTGCCTCTTTTCTTATTTTCAGCCGCTTCTCGGCATGCGCTGTCCCTCCAGATTCTTCCGGTTTTTGGCCACTTCTCAGAAGGCTCCCTCGTTTTTTCCCCCTTCAAGTTTGAGGTCTAGACCTTCGAAAGGCCAACGTAGCAATTGTGTGTGTCACATGAGACCGCTCCACTTATTATCTAAATTGGTACTCTGACACTCCAGCGCCGCCGCGGCACCTAATAATTTGATTTCGTATAGCTGGCGGGGGGCTCCGCGAGCCCACTGGTTTGTGCTTCGTCGACAGAAAGAGAGCGGATTCCAGATGCACGTAGAACAGACTTGAAATTGATGGAAGAGCCGAGGGAAGAGGTGACGGACGGCCGCTTCCGGTGACTAAGAAGATTCCAGAGCCCCGTCTTCAATTCCAGAGAAGCGCCTTGAGACAGCGAGGGTGTTCATTTGTCGGTTGTTCGGGGAACGCAGGAAATCCGTCGCCGCGCTGGGAAAAGGCAATTTCTTCTTACCATTCCAATATCCGAAGAATGTCCGGGAGCTCCGCGGAGCACACGGAGCCCGCTCTTTTGCTCCGTGCCCTTATCTTCGCTCCCCATCCATCCGCCTCACTTTCTCAGTGTCGTTTCCCATTTTCCGGGGTCCTTGCGGTCTCATTATCCGCTCATTGCTTTCCCTGCCCCCATTCAATCGCTTCTCTCCGTTTCCAAAAGGGGCGGAGCCTACGTGCCTCTCCTTTCGCCGCGCTGGAAGAAGGAAGGGGAGGAGGAGGCGAGGAAGAAGCAAGAAGCGAAAATATATTCTCGCCGCGCTCTCTCTCTCTTTCTAGCTCTTTCGGGCGGCTCACTTCTGTTTCTTTCCGCCGTACTCGCTTACTATATTCGGGAATCCGTGTTCGAGATGAGGGCCTGGCAGACGCAAAGAAGGGGTAAGTCGTCGTCGATGACGGAGACGTCGGATGATCCGGATCGAAGGATCAGAAGACGTTGTTGCAGTGTCACGCATAAAACGGCCCTCCGATAGACACTCGGTAATGAGCTCTCCCAGTCACGTTCTCGCTTTACGCTTCCTGTTGTTGATGAGACGAGTTGTTTCCCAGTGGGAGGCCACCGTTCTTTCCATTCTTTCCCACCTTTCCTCCCCGACGGGCTCTCGATTTCAACCTGAAAACACGTGGTCCCTTCCTGTTATGCGGGTTCCCCCCGGTTACACACAATGACCCGCATCGGAAGTCGGCTCCCCTCGGGGGGCTCCAACTCGCGCGAGAAGCTCCTCTGCAAGATGATGCACCTGACGTAAGCCCAATTCGGCTAATGCGCGTGTATGTGTGTGTGTAATACACATTAACACCGGGGGCACTCTTCTAGGTTATCACGTGAATGTCGTGCTCGGAATCTGAATCCATTATGGAAATGAGCCCCCGTCTCTCTTCTTTCAGTTATGAACAATGCGGACGAGTGGCGACTGAGTCCGCTGAGCGTCGAGGACTGGTTCGCCGGCCTCAGTCTGATCCTCATCGCGATCTTTTCGATCTCGCTCTACGGCATCATGATGTGGATCATGAAGCGTCAGGACAAGGAGATCGTCGGCTACCGATTCCTCATCTCCGCCGGATTCTCCGATCTGATCCTTCTCGTCAACTACGGCATCTGGCCGGGTCTCACCATTCTCTCGAAATCAGAAATCATTCCGAAAAGCTGGAGGACGTGGCAGCAGGTTCGGCTGAAACTGTCTCTCACATGGCTGATTCCCCCATTTTCAGCTCTACTTGGACTGGGCGTGGTTCTCGATGGTCTCGCACTACTCGGTCGTCAGTTGGTCGCGTTGGATGGCGATCCGGAAGCCGCTGGACTTCAGGAATCAGAAGCGGAAGACGTCGTACTCGCTGTGCGCGCTGTGCTACGCCGTGGCACTGATTCTGGTGAGAGAAGCGCAAACAAAGGAAAGCCATCGGGTATTCTGAGCCTGGCACCTTTAGTCCGCGCACCCACGTCTTCTTTTGTTTCCACAACCTATTTATAGAGAGAATGAGTAGGTAGGAATTCCAGAAAAGAGCCCCGACACATCAAAGTCCATCTGAAAGTGAGCTCTGAAATGTTTATGGGGCTCACTCATGATGGATCACGAATTGCCCCCCTTCCATTATTCGGACCGCCTTCTAATTGCGTATGAAAAATGAAAAGACTCCAGAAGAGAGAGAGAAAGTGTAAACAGAATATTTCATGGATCGTCGGCGTTGTGTAATTGGAGACGACATGCTCTTCTGGAGACCACTTCCCTCCCATTTTTTGCGATGAATGCGAGAAAACGGAAATTGAAAGGGGGAGAGACTCGGATTACTGTAGTCGTCTCGCACGAGCGCCTCCCGGTGTTATGATCATGTTATTCTGAATGGCAACAAAAGAGAAAACAGACTGCTAAGACGGAAAATAAGGGGGTTAAATGAAAGAATGGGGTGTTCGTTGGAGTGTCGCCGCGAGAAAACAACAGAAATTGGCACCAACGAGCATGACAGCACAGCTCCTGAGAAGACGTCTTCTGATTGTTCCGATGATTCAGGTGCTCTCGACTCACTTCCAGCGGTGGTACGTGACGTTCTACTACGAGCCGTCGTCGTACGGAATGCTCGCCGAGGACTTTGCTCTGTACCTGTCGGGCGGCCAGTCGGCCCTCTTTCTCGCCTTCCACATCGCCGCCATCGTGCCTCCGATCGTGTTCTATGCGTGAGTTCAACTTTTGTTGACTGCTGAATGCACTCCGTTTATGAAATAGGAGCTCTCTTCTCGGAAACGAATCAATCAAACAACCAAAAAACCATTGTTATTCCATCAGAAATCACTTTTCGAGGGCGAAATGCGTGAAATCTAATCCGCCCCGTTAGTACGAGACTACAATTATCACATGCTGATTCGTTGCTTTCTTTTTCGTTTCGTATACCAATGTTCAATGGTTTCCCACATTTCGAGCGGCGAATTTCGGTTTTTCGTCGTCAGAGACGGGGGATTAGAATGCGCCCCCACCCTTGTTGTCCAGTCTCGAATTTCGTTTTTCGTTTCTCAGATGGTCCATTACTCTGCTCTACCATCGGAGGACGACGATGCTTCTCGTGAACCAGCAGTCAGTGCAGAACAGCATCGAGACTCGGTGAGACAGAAGAAGACGTGCGGGGCGGGGAGTGATGACAACGGTTCCGAATTCCAGATTGCTGATGCCGTGTCTCATCAACGTCGTCACGTTCATCATCGGCCAGGTGCTGATCACGGTGGGAACGGGCGAGGGAAAGTGGGCCGGTTACACTGTGATGGTGCTCTTCGCCGCCAACTCGGCGCTCAATCCGTTCCTCCTGCTCATCTGCTCAAAGACGCTCAGGTACCTTCGGAACGTCTTCTTCCACTTTCCAATGCTCCATTTTTGCAGAAAACAAGTGCTCGACTTGCTCGGAGTGGCCAAAATAGCGACTCTGGACAAACTGGAGACTTCCACAGTCTACAGGTAACCTCGTTTTCTCTTTTTTCCTTGCAAAGATCCGGTTTGAAGACGAAATCATGGTAATACTGTCATGGTGCTCACTGTTTTTGTTTGTGTCATTATCTTGTAAGTTTCGTCCCTCGCCACTAATTCATCGTCGTTTCAGGAACATCCACGCAGTGAACGGAGACCTGTGCTCCTCGAAACTCGTGCACAATGAGCCGAACCTCTCGCAGCACTTTCTGAGTCTTCCCTCGTCGTTCCGAACGAAGGAGGAGCTGGGGACGCCCGTCTGAAGGCCCACAAACACTTGCAATTCGGAAGCGGGTACCCGATCATTTCACTGTTCTCCTCCACGAGTCTCCCATTCTTGATCTCTTTCTTCCTCCGGGAAAGAATGAAATGAATCTGTTTCTAAACGTCTTCCAATGAAGTGAATGAAGTGAACAGTGGGGGAAAACCCCCACTTACTGAAAGCAAATCGTTTCCAAACATCGTTTCCATCATCGTTTTTCACATAGATCTCCGTCAAATCCGCCGAATGTGATTTCCGTAGGCGCCCAGATAATTCGCACGCTAAAAACCGTCGGATTCGTGGTTTGTGTGTGACCGATTCATATGGTGTTTCGCATGTTTTTCGCGCGTACAGAAAAGTTGTGTTTTCGATGAATCATAAGGGAAAATGCTACTTTTCGTGCATATCAATTCGAGTGAATCATCCAGAAACATTCTGGTTTCCC
Organism: Caenorhabditis afra; assembly: GCA_963570955.1. NCBI lineage: Eukaryota > Metazoa > Nematoda > Chromadorea > Rhabditida > Rhabditidae > Caenorhabditis > Caenorhabditis afra. The sequence goes on along the minus strand of OY751536.1, from coordinate 8,013,338 downwards.
TTCGAATCGTTCGCGATTACAGAAGCAGGTCCCCAAGGATAAGGGAGTGAGGATTTCAGACAAGGAACCTTTGGAAGGCGTCTCAAAGATCCTTGTTACACCGATAGATCATTTCGTATCATCAATCGACTGCCGAAAACGAGTTATGGAAGGTATTTGTTCCGATAGTCGCCGATCCGGGATCCGATCGATCGGGAATCATATGCGGCCGAATATAAGATGTCGCATGACGAGGCGTTGAAAGGAAGAAGCGACACGCATCGTGGGAAAGCGTTCTCTTTGCAGTTCCAACAAGATTTCGCTCGCTCTTCTTCTTCTTCTCTCCTTCTCTGTGGATTCTGAAACCATCCAGAAGACGTGCGTCCGTGAAGTGCTTCTGAATCACCTCTTCTTCCTCCCTCCATCTCACGTCGTCGCACCAGTCCGTCCCTCGTTTCGAAGAGAGAGAGAGGAAAGGTCAGAATCCGATCAACTCCCCCTCCCTCCCTCTCTCTCTTTTTCCGTTCGTCACCGTTTCGTTCATCACGCCGTCCTCCCCCTCGTACCCAATTATAAAAAGGATTCACTCTCCCCAAAACGGCGACAAACTGTTTTCGTTTCTGGTAACTTCGAAAAACGCGTCTTTTCTGCGAAAGGAAAAGGAAAACATTGCGTGATTGTGGACTTTTTCGGGTACCGCCTAATCACCGTTCCGCTCCCAGCGCTCCGGTTTTCGCTTCGACGAGTGAGTGCTTTTCTGATCTTTATCGAGTCGTTTCTGGATCTAGACACACAGAGTGGGATCTCACTTCAAGTGTTTTCTTTGACTTTGAAACCTGTGATTCATACTGTAGGAGGGGGTAACTTTTTGATTTCCGCTCGTTTCCGGCTCATCACAAAATATGATTTCCTTCGTTTATTTTCCATTTTCTCAATTGACTCACCCGAGTACAAACTACCATTCGGGGGACGTTTTAAAGAGGAGTAAATCTATTTCGATCTTGCTCTCCTCCGTCCAAAGAATATCCCCTCCCTCCAACTTCTTTTTGCTCGCCCATCCTTTTCTCTCCACAAACAATTCGCCTTCTTCGGACTGACAGTTTGCGTGTCATTTTTTACCCCTCTGAAGGAGGAGGGAGCAGCAGCAGCGCGGACAACTGTCTTGTTGTGTTTGTCGCACGCTCCCCGCCGTAAGCTCCCTGACCTGATGCTCCGCGAGCCCTGTGTTCCCATCTAGTTTGACACTTTTTTGTTCTTCTCTTCTCCCCCTACTGATGTCTCGTTGGATGCTCCGCGAGAGTGGAATGCTCAAAACAATAGAGAGGTCAGATTGGAAGGAAGGGAGCATGCCAAGTCCTTCCTCCTCCCCTCCTCTCTACTTTTTCGTCACCTTTCTCGAGTGGTGCTCGGCGAGCCGCCGAGAGAGTTCGTGTGTGTTTTTCCCTCCAAACCACTCGAATCTTCGTCCCGTCCCGGTCACTTTTCGGGATCTCATTCCGCCGTTCGCATCGATTCATTCCGTTTATCTGGCAGCGCGATTTGAATTTCCAATTAGTATCACCTCTCTTTCTCTCTCTTTTCTCGTCATGTTCCCAGTTAGTCTCTCCCTCGATTCCTCTTCTCTAATCCGGCCAAATGACCCATCTGAGATGGATGGCCCCCACTATCAGCGTATGGAAGTCGTGTCCGTGAATGCGATCCTCCGATCCTCCGATCCTCCCCGTTTCCAGCCTACTCTCCTCCGATGGTCGAGGCGGGAACGACCTTGGGCATCGGCAGTATGTACGTGAAGCCGGGCGTGGAGCCGACGCAATTGCCGTCCCCGCCCGCTCCCAAACTGCTCGGACCCTTCGAACCACTGGTCAAGTCAGTTTCAGAAGTCTCTCTTGACAAGATGCACGTCTTCGTTTCCAGATTTTCCGGTCTAGACTGCCACAAATTACGAAAAGAGAGCTTCCGATCAGTGAGAGGCGTGGTCACCGCAGTGATTGCCGTGCTGATCATAGTGATAATGGTCATCGAAGTGATGACTTTGATGCAGATCGAAGACAAAGTGAGCACCTTTCCCCGGAGGCAGCCCATCTGTCCCTTTTCCAGCCGTTCTCAGTCGGCTGGGCCGAGTCCACACTGTACGCCTTCATGGCACTCCAAGCACTTCTGAGTGCCATCTCTGTGATGCTCTGGTCACGTGACAACTTTGTGTCCCAGTTCGAAGACACACTTGCGCGTCTGCGAACGATGCGGTTGTCGACGAGTCAGACGATCGACGACTACACGGTGTTCCATCGGAAAGCGGCCGTCATGATCGTGCCCATCTTCGCCGTCACCCTCTCCACCTCGTTCTACTCCTCGGTCACCAACCGGTACCATCTCAACGACTCGAGCACCTTCTACTCCGACTCGCACGTGCACCAGTTCGCGCCGTTCATCGACTTCATCGGATGCATCGCTTCTTCGCTCGCCGTCATCATCTACGTGACGGTGAACACGGCTTTGAATCGGGAGATCAAGCACTTCAACAAAGAGCTCACCAACTCCGCCCGCTTCCAACAGCTCACAGTCAGTTTCAGACAGTTTCAGTACCGTCAATTCATCGAAAACCTCGCACTTTCCAGCTCCCCCAAGTGCTCAACAACTACAGTAAACGCCACTCCGATCTGATTCAACTGACGCGTTTCGTGAATCAGAATCTGATGAAGTACGGCGCCATCGTGCCGTTCTTCACTCTCACCGCCTTCGTGAACGTCGCTTACATCGTGGGCAGCTTCAAAGGAGTGCTCGACCCGATCATCTACATCTGTCTCAACGGATGGTTCGTTCTCACGATGGGACTCACCGTCGCCGGACTCTCGCCGCTGGTCAAAGTGCAAGATAATGTGAGTCGAAACGAGAGATCGGAATGAATGGAAGACTTTCAGATCCAAGAGACAGCAGAGATTCTGATGCACGACGACGTGCTGCAAACATGCGGAGATGACCAGGTGAGCCCCCGGCTCCGTTCCGCTAGTTTCCGTCCATCTGCAGATGCACCACACGTACCGCGTGACACTCGACCGTTGTCTCCACTCGAACTCGAAGCTCGCCTTCCTGAACGCCTTCCCCGTCGACTCGAACGTCTTCAACCGAATCATGTTCTTCGTTCCCAACATTTCGGCCGCCATGATCCTCTACCGATTATCTCACCCTTTCCTCTAACTAAAACCCCGTTTCTGCATTTTTCAACCGTTCTTATCGAGAATTTCCGCTTCATTCTGGTATCAAGAATGAAGCGACTCGCCGCGTTTTGCACAAGAAATAAACAAATTTGTATACAAAAACTGTTTGGGTTGTTTTGTTTTCACTTTCGCTCGCAAAAATAAATAGGAAAATCGGTGATGAAATCTGGTTTTTTGCTGGTTTTCAAATTCGAATCCACTCTCGAAGTTTCAATTTCCGAATTCTCTTTTTGTGGGAAATGCGTGTTTTCATCCTCTTTTCCATCGTTTTATTCGTTCTCGGACAATCGGAAGACACTTTCGAAATGAGTGGAGACGCTGAAGGCGTCGTCGAGTTCCTGGAGATGTTCATGAATGCGAGTCGACGGGAAAACATCAATCAAAAGTTCCGAGGTGCTCTTCTTTTGCTCTTTCCGACCTTATCTCGTTTTCAGTCCGCAATGATATTGACGGGAACATTATCATCGAATCGGAAGACTACAACACAACACACCATTAGTTAATTTGAAAAATGTACATTTTATTATCCAATGATAAAGTATTCATGCGGAGAAGTAGCTCTTTTTGAGAAAACGGCGGTGGCTGGCGGCTGCTGAATCGTCATCGTCCGCTTCCTGTGGTACGGTCTTCGGAGTGGGCAGCCACATGGCGTCGTTGGAGTTCTGGAGTTGACTGATGATGTGAATGAACTTGAAGGAGTCGGAAGAGCTGAAAACGAATAGAGCTCAAAGGGAATAGGAAGAGGTGAAACTGACCACTCGGCGTTGTCCTGATCATCCTCTTCGTCTTCGAAGGAGCACTCGCTGCCGTCGTCGTCGCGGAAGCTCTCCGGGACCGGAGCACGTGGCAGGTGGATCGAAGAGCACTCCTCGTCCGAGTGCATCAGCCACTTGTCGATCGGCTGGGCGTGGATTTTGTCGAGGTGCTCACGGAACGCCTTCTCCGTGATTCCAGTGTACTGCGGCAATCCCATCGGGTCGTTCAACAGCTCAAAAGAGCTGGCGGTGCTCTCGGAGCTCTCACTCTTCGTCTCCACAGCCGCGAACGAAGTCAGATCGAAGGCAAGAGCGGCGTTACCCTCTGGCAGCCGGCTGAGCCAGCTCTTAACGGTGTCCACCTCGTGCGGAGTGTCCGGAGAGACGTCCGGCTTGCTCTTCTTGCTCAGCAGCCAAATGTTGTCGTCGTCGTAGTGCTCCATGTCGAGCGGAAGAGTGCGTCCGACCTTCTTCACAGGCAGTCTCTGGCAGTCCTGCGAAGCACGGATTTCCCCAAGAGAGAGGATCCGGTCGTGTACCGCCTTCACCTCTGACATCGGAAGATCTAGCTCGAGACGGGCGTCCTCGTCGAGGTTCAGAATCGACGTTCCTGCAGGAAGGCCGAGGTTACAGGCGGCTGAAAAGAGAAAGTATTGGATGGGTAGGAGTATGGGGATGACGTACCGAGCTCCTCGGCGACCATATCCAACTGATTGACGAGTTTTCTCTTCTTCTCGACGTACGCACGATCAAGGTCTCCGATCAGCTGCTTCTCACGCTCCAGCAGCAGCACTTTCATCGCACGCATGGTCTGATGGATCTCCTGCTGCGTCTTGAGACGGTTGAGACGGAGGTTGTTCTTCACTTCGGTCAGCTTCACGTTCTGCACTTCCAGCTGTTTGACACGTTGTTCGGATTGAACAGAAGGCATCTTGTATCGATCGAAAGGATCTGCAAGGAGAAGAGAAAGTCTGAGAAGGCTGCAAGGGAAACGAGAAGAAGGAGGAGGAGGCAAAGAACGGGCCGTTTGGTACAATGGCGCCAGTTTCACCGAAAGTGGAAGTCGGGGAGGCGGCGCTGGCCTTCTCTCTTCTGCGAGTGTGTTTCATCTGTTACACCTTTTATTGAGATCATATCAGTCATATTACCACTGATAACACGACAAAACTGTTACGTAGCGTCGATTTGAAGACAGGAAAGTGTGGTGAAAGTGGTGAAATGCACGTAGAAGGAGGGACTCTCTCGAGTGTCGCCTGATTTCCATGGAATTTCCAATGGAAACACGTCCGCTGGTGCCACTCACACGTGCAGAGGAGCGTGTGTGTTTGTGCTCTGGCCCCCTTGGAAAGGAAGAATCGATATATTATGCGGAGAGCAGCCAAAGAAACGGGAATGCGAAATGCGAGAAGCGAGCGAGAGGAGCGGGCGGAAGGCTCCGCCCTCTTCCCTTGTTTTCCAGCTCTTTTTTGTTGTTTTGAGCCCGCAAATATATAGTCGCCGGGTGATAATGTGATGACGTGGGAGGGGAAGAAGCATTTCAGACGCGTCTAGACGAGTTAGGGACGAATCTTCTGATGGAGACGTTCGGAAATGTTCGTTTTTTCTTCGAGAAGAAGATCGACCGGCTGATCGATGATAAAAAGGGCATTGCAAACGTTGCAATTTGAGCGAGAATGGGGAGGGTGGCCTGATTGAGAAGGGGGGAAAGTGTGAAAAGAAGAAGAAGAGTCAAGGTCATCTGATTGTCAAATGGACTTGCAATTCGAACTTTCTTTTCCACTTCTACTTTGGACTCTTCGGGGGGCGAGCGCTAGAAAGGGATAACACGTGTCGGGGGCCTCTGAAAACAAATTTGCCACACTCCCCAGAGAGAATGTTTGTCTGGAAGGGACCAAACTCGAATTTCAGCCAAAACCAATAATATCCTTTTGAGAATTCTGGTCTTCTTAAAGCGTCAGACACCAAGCCTATTTTGTGGTTTCCTAGAGTGACTGTAGGAGAAAGGAGTGAAGTAAGCGGAGTCAATTTGCAGTAATCACCGCCATTTTCGGAAAGCGGAGCCACTTCGGAGACGTCATCCATTGTCTCGAGACAAAGAGAATGAGAACAAAGTAAGAAGGGAGTGCTGATAAGAGAGGCTGCAGTCCGTTCTCGGTTTTATACCAACATGTGTTCCGCCGGAACCAAAAGTATGCAGTAGGAAAGTGGGTGACCATTTGGACGGACAAAGGAATTTCCGCCTGACATGAATATGTTTATTTTACTTTAGTGATTGACATGAAACAAAAAGAAGTGAAAAAGAAAAGGAAAGGGTGCAATTATAGTTAGAAAGAAGGCTATTCGCTTACGATCGGAGCATATGAAAGAGACGGCGTTATTATTGAACTACGGTGTTCGGGAGGAGGGCAGAAAACAGAGAGGAGAGTAGGCGGATGCACAGCACCGAAAGCTGAGAAGGGAAACAAGTGAAATGGATTAGAGGTGCGGCAGGACGAGTCCGGCGACGAGGACGACGAGCGGATTCGGGTAACTGACTGAGGGATGGTCTCCCTGGCAGCCTCCCATGTCGATGTGCGTGTACTTGAGTGGGTGCGCGCTGTCCGTTCCGTGCTCGTCGATGCGGCTCGCCTGAAATAGATTCAGTTGCTATTGCTGTCTTCTAGTATCGACTGTCTCACCATTTGAAGGAAAGCGGCTGGAGTCTGGTGGCCTCTCAACGTGGCCACTGACGGCTTCGTGTTTCCCTGTCGGATATCAGCCTGTTCGCATTCAGCCAGATGGAATGCAAAGTCCTCGGGGTGCAGACGGCTAATCTCGATCGGTTGTCCGAACTCGTCTCCCACTTCCTGCACGCGACGAGCCCATCCACTCGCCTTTGCCGGTCCGTTATCCATGATGGCAGCGTAGTATCCATAGGAGAGCACTTCGTGCCCTGTCAACGTGGCGAGAGTGAACAGATGCGGGTTTTTCGCCTTCAGAGCCTCTTCTTTGGCCAGAGTAAGGGGGTCGAGCATCGTAATGCGTCCCTCTGCATCTGTGTTGTAGATGTGGATCCGCTTTCCGCTTCTCGCAGTGATAACCTCGTCGCAAGTGTAGGCGCGTGCTCCGATGCTGTTGCGGACCATGCACATGTACCCGACAGCTTTCACGTTCTTGGGCTTCAGAATGTCAATCGCCTTGAAGAAGCCGGCGAGCACAGCCGATCCGTACTTGTCACGGCACATTCCGAACATGTGTCCTCCGGTCTTGAGATCGCAGCCTCCGGTATCAATGGTCACTCCCTTTCCGACGACAAAGAACGTGTCCTGGGTCTCGCCCTCGCCAACGTACTCGAGACGGATCAAGCGGGCCTGGTGTTCCTTGACTGTGTTGGCAGCACGATTGACTGCGGCCATCAGAGGAAAGTCCTTCTCGATGATGCTCTGGTCGTCAACAACGGTCACTTTGATGTTTCCGTTGGCGAACGCGCCCTGGATGTAGTCGGCCACACGTGGCGGAGCCATTCTCTCAGGTCCGGTCTCTCCGACGTCGCGGCAAACAGTGAAAGAAGCGTCGTAGGCCTCGACGAGCTGGTTGAGACGGGAAGAAGATTCGCTGTTTCCAACCTGGAAGAGAGGGGTTCTTATTGCAGTCAAATGAAAATACTATTCATACCGACAAGAGTCCGAGCTGATGCAATTTTTGCTTATTTTCCTCCTCTCGCACATTGAGTGGCGTGTAGACCGGAGTGAGAGCTCCGAGAGCAGCGACGAGCTCAGCGTTCGGGAATCGAGCATTCGGGAGAGTGATGAGGAGCGGCGATTTGACTCCAGCGGAGAGTGCACTAAAAGAGGTTTACAGCTGACTTCTGACTACAAAATACAATTGCCCCACACTGCTGAGCTCATCATTTTCGGCATTTTCCTCACGTTTTCGCTTGTTTCTCTCGGAAATGACGCAACTCGCCCCCTCAATCAGTCCTGCTGATCTATGCTTTTGTGATAACTGTCTCTCTCTTTCCCCCGCTTAGTCTTTCTTATCTCAACACTCCATTTTCTTTTGCTTCGAGAAGAATTAGTGATTGGCGCAAATGAAGTCATCTCTCGCACTTAATCCAATTGTGTTTCATATCGTCACTTATGTTTGTATTCCAGCTTTAGGAGGAAGGGCCCGGCACTTACAGCTCGATTCCCTTGCGCGCGGCAGCCTGGTAGCGACGGACGTCATCGAAATCGCGAGAGACGTTGCCGGTTCCGGCGAGTATAACTCTTCCAGACGGGATGACAGACGGATCCACTTGCAGAAGAGAAGTCGAGTGGAATGCACCGCGATGCAGCTGAAGGAAAAAGATTATTGGTTTCATAAATATTCCACCTGTCAATTTGAGTTTTCATTCTTCCAGTCACCTACCAATCAAGCCCTAATATAGAAACTTGAACAAAGAGGGCTCACCTTCAGAAAGCTGTCAACCGCTGGCGCAATGGCGGAAACCTGCTGGATGGCTCCGAACTGCTTGACGCTGTCCTGGCTTCCGACGAGAACGACGGCGTCAAAGGCGGCGTCAGCGATCGACGCAGCACGAACGATTTTAGTGGAAAGAAGGGATTGGAGAGACATTCTGGCCCAAGAGTCTGCAAAGATGTGGAAGTGAAAAGAAGGAAGAGGAAAAGCAATATAAACGAGGGGAGCAAGAAGGTAAATTGAGTTTGAAGAGGCAGATGAGAGGATGCTCTTATTCTGGAACCAGCTGCACTGGCATGTCTTATCAGACGAGACGCCACATCGATGTCAGCGAGAAGGAGGGAGACACAGCAGCCTCCGGCCACAGCTGGCTGGCTGTCAGCCTGATAAACGGCACGAGTCGGGCTGTTAATTTGATAAATAATTTATAGCGATTTTTTGTTTGTACAAGAAGGGGGAGCACTGGAATCAGTCTGAAATTGCAGACTTTTCAGACGTTTCCGCGAAAGTTTGAGTCAGGAAAACAGAATGGAAAAGTGAGTCAGAGAGGGGAAGAAGACAGAATCGGATAGAATGTGGCGCGATGAATGTGGGAGAAAAGTGGAACAATTGATTTTTGCGAGCAAACATCATGTGACAACACACGAATTGATCGATTTTCGGGGGACACAGATTTCGATAAACATTTCTCCCTGACCTACTCCCGTTTATAAACAAACTGGTTGACGCACTTATCAACTATGCGGAATCGAGAGAATTCCGCAAATTTTTAGGAGAAATTCTGACAAAAAGTGATAAATCGTCATTGAGAGAGCACTCGCCGACTAGAAAACCGGGGCGGTTTGGTTCAGGGAGAGGCGATTAACGTCGCCGATTTCAGAGAAATTTGTTATCGGACGACAAGACACACGCTAGTGCGCGTGTGCAGAACTTGATTTGTTGCGGGTGATGGAGGCAAGGAGGCGAAGAACGCGTTGTCATCATCGTCATCATTACGGAATTCTTTATCGCATGCGCACAAAAGGTGCACTCTTTCGACTTTTGTGACCGACATTCCGCGAGCTTTTGCGAAGATCAAACGATCAAACACTTGACGGAAATTTCAGGGAAATGTGGTGCCGAATTACGATAAAGTGAAGAAAAAGGGAATGCGCGTAGGGTATTATGAAGAAAAAACTGAAAACGCATATCGCGGAATAAAAATGCGTATCGATTGTCTTCAAATGAAGTAATTTAAATTAAGACACCTGCTACGAATAAGCCGAGGAAACCACAACACTTGAACTAGAAAAAGTGAAACTTCAAATTTTTAAAACTTGAACAGGCGCTTTCATAAATATCCAATTATAAAAGGTTCTGAATTCGGCAGTCAAGTGACTTTTTTTTTTCGGAAAGCTGCGCGTTTCGTTCGAGAGCGTTAAACACATTGCAGTACGAGACTCCGCTTGTTTCGATAGTTGTCCCGCAGGCTTTTCCCCCGTCCATCTTCGATTTCCACGTAACAACAAGCCTCCATCTCGTTGATTCTTCCGAATCCGCTGTCCGTTCGCAAGGATGGCTTCGGTCCTTTCTTCGTTTTTCCAGCGAGATCCCAAGTCGCAGTTCCCTTATGACATTCCCACTGAGCAGCTGCACTACTTCGACCGAGTTTCTATCGGGAACAGCTTCAAGAAGGTGAATTCATGTGTTTTAAAAATAATATCAAATTAGAGACCTTTGTAGGCCGAACCGGGAGAGCTCGCCACAATATTCTGGGACAATCGGAGTTCGACGCTTAAACAACAGGCGCAGAAGCTGAAAACGATGCGACATCCCAATATCATCACGTATTTGGACAGTATTGAGGTTGGAAGTCGTTGAGTTTTGAATGGGATGAAGAGTTTGCTTCTTCTAGCTTGAAGGCACGTTCTATTTAGTCACTGAGAAGTGCAAGCCGCTGGAGCTCTACCTGAAGGAAGCGAACCTGACTGAAAATCAAAAAGAGTTTGTAGTCTCATGGGGAATATTCCAGTTGCTTGTAAGTTTTTTCCTTTCTCTGAACTAAACTGAGAATGTTTTGTCGTTCAGAATGCCCTAAAATTTATGCATGAGGCCAAATTAAGCCACGAAAACCTTCGGAAAGGAGTATTCGTGACTGCCGGCGGAGACTGGAAGATCGGCGGTCTGCATCTGGTTACCGCATTCTCGAGTCCCCAGACGGATTTGAATCAACTTGCAATCGTTCTTTGGGAAGTTTTCAACGGATTCAATGAATCAATTACGCGCCCTCAAGCTCCCGCGAAGATTCCACAACGGATACACGAGTTGTACAAAAAAATTGGAGCACAAGCCGCTGCTCGTCTTACTGCTTCAGACATCATCAAAGGTAGCTCGTTTCTAAGAACTCTGTAATCAAATGTTGAGTTCAGAGTATCGACTGACTGGTGGCTACCTCAAGAACAAGTTCGTCGACACTCTCCTTTTCCTCGAAGAGTTTGAGCTGAAGGAAGCGAGCGAGAAGCAGTCGTTCTTCATGCATCTTCGCGAAAACATTGACATATTCCCGGAAGACGTCGCCAAGTACAAAATCCTCCCCAAATTGATTTTGACGTACGAATACGGAGATGCCGGACCAAACATTCTCATTCCGCTTTTCAAATTGGGACGTCTTCTGGATGAAGCTGAGTATCAGAGGACTATCGTCCCATGTCTCTGCAAACTGTTCGGAAGTCCAGACAGAACGACAAGAGTGAAGTTGCTCGAGAGAATCGACGAGTTCGCCCCTCACTTGACGCAGCAAGTAGTCAACGATAAGATATTCATGTAAGCTCGACCATTTGCTGTTTTCTGCTTTCTAAAAAAGTTCTCTCAGAAACTTGACATCTGGCTTCCTCGACACGAATCCGGCGGTTCGCGAGAGTACAGTCAAGGCAATGGTTTCTTTGGCCGAAAAGCTGAACTATAATAATTTGAATGTGGAGCTGATGAAATATCTGGCAAGGCTACAAGGAGGGGACGAGCACGGAGGCATTCGCACCAACACGACCATCTGTCTAGGAAAGATCGGGCATCTTTTGGCGCCCGCAAAGCGGCAAGGTATCCTAATAAGTGCGTTCACAAGAGCCCTCAAAGATCCGTTCGCTCCGTCACGGATGGCAGCAGTCTTGGCACTGTCTGCAACGCAGCAGTTCTACCCGATTGTCGAAATCGCCAACCGCATCGTACCGTGCTTGATTCCGTTAACTTGCGATCCGGAAAAACAAGTCAGAGATCAGGGATTCAAAGCTATCCGCGGGTTTCTCGAAAAGCTCGAGAAGGCTTCTGAGAACCCAGAACTGATTCCCGAGTTGGAGGCAGGAGTCAAAGCAGGAGCCAGTTCGATTCTGGATCACGAGAAGGTCCCACAGTGGGCGAGTTGGGCTCTCAAGTCGCTATCCGGGAAGTTCTACAAAGGAACTCCGCCTCCAGAGGTGAAACCGGCCGCTGCGGGAACTCCTACGGTCGCTGGAACAACGTCTTCACGTCCAGTGACACCCAATTCGATCGCCGAAAAAGGTGAACTTTTTCCAAACCTCTATTCCTTAATGTAATTATTCAACGTTCTCAGATCGTCCTATCACCGCTTCACGAGTCAATCCGAAGCCAGCGACCAATGACGGCTGGGGTGACTTGAACGACGGTGGAGACATGTTTGCAGTGAAGGATTCCAACGAGCCGGTTGTCGACGAGTGGACGGACATCAAGTCAAACGATGCGGACGACTGGGGAGTCGGATGGGACACTCCAGTGAGCATTTTAAACTTCTGATTTCCTTCAAAACGAAATGAGCTTCAGATCGCGACTGCCAAGTCATCACCAATTCCCGGAATTAAAAAAACCGGAACATCAGCCCCTGTTATCAAAAAGCCCACAATTGGTCGGCTCAATCTACCTTCCTCTGGAGGAAATGCTCAATTGAAAACGAAAAAGGCCATCGACGATAACATTGATGCTCTTTTCGGTTTAGCTGCGCCTCCCCCAGCCGCTTCTTCTGCACTCAAACCGAACTCGCTGAACTCATTGATGAACAACTCCTCTTCGTCTTCTACCAACAACTCAGGATGGGGATTCGACGACCCGCTACCCACTTCGAACTCTGCCAGCAAAGGAGGATGGGATGACGACGGCTGGGGAGAGAACAGCTCAAGCGGTGTCCTTCAGCCAACTCCCGTGCTCCAGCCAACCAAAGTGAAAGATGATAAAGGTGAACGGTGCTTTATTTTCCAGAGCTTCAATTTTTTACTTCAGAAGCTCGCCGAGCCGAGATGCAAGCTCGAAATGAAGCTCGCCGGAAAGAGCAAATGGAACGGAAGAAGTCAGCAGGAGCTATGAAGCTGACTGCGACAGAGAAGAAAATGGATGACTTTGCCGACTGGTGACCCTCCTTTTTCCATCTTTCAGATCCTTGTTCTCTTCTGTACTATCACTTTCACTGTTCCCATTTTCGATTCGATGAGAAGTAAATATCCTGTGATTGCGCGTGTATTAGTCGTTTTAAATGTATACCTGTCTCACCACAACTCGCACCAATGCATTTCGCCGCCTTTTTTCTGAATAACATAAAAACCAAGCCAAATAAATTGAAAAAGTTTATTAAGAGCTGCTCAAACGACCATTGCGTTCTCGTTGATCATTGGCCATAGCATAGGACCCAGGTTCTTTACATTCATGCAGAAATTGTCCGAATGCATCTGAAACACTTCCCCTTCCAATTGTTCCTTCCTTTCTTCTCTCACCTTGCAAACTCCTTCCTTGGCGAGCCCGTCCACGCATCTGCAATACTCGTTGTTGCACGCTTCCATCGACACCTTCTTGTAGATGTAGCACCATCCGTGAGAAGTGCAGCACTTCTGGTGCTGGCCTGCAACAGTGTATCTGAAGCGAGGAATGGATGTGCGAACTCACTGAGGATCTGCGGACAGTCGAGTTTGATCATTATCTCCATCCAATTGGTCGTCACCGGCTCGATTCCACACATGAGTCTGCAGAGGGCGGGAGCCGAGAAAACAGACAGAAACACCACGAGAAAACGCATTGTTTTGATTGTCCTCCCACTCGAGTCTTCTCTTTTTATAACAGAAAGTAGGTCAATTTACTTTGAAATGGAATTAGCGAATCGAAGCGAAAGGAACGGATGTTTTTTTGGGAAGCTTCTTTTGATGAGGTGACGTCCCGCTTCTGAAGAGGATTCTGAATTCTGTTCCGACGACACAGCTTCTGATGCAACATTCCAACGACTCGGAGGAACTAGAGTACATTTCAGAAGCTTCTTTTTAATGAATCAAAGTCTTTATTCAATAATAATCATCGGAAACAACAGACAAGTAAGGCAAGAGGAATTGAGAAAAATGGAGAGTGAAATCAGAGTGAAACTAGAGAGAATCGGCGAGATATGGACGGAGAGTCAGTGAAAGAAAGAGAGATCGGGAGTACTCGGAAGGAGAGAAGACGTCATTCTCTGTTGAACGTCGACGTCGTGTTCTTGTATCTTCGCGACGCCGTGTACGTGTAGTAGGCGTCGTCCGCCTCGTCCTGTGCACTTCGAAGACGTGGCAGCGAGCCCATGTTGTTTCTGTAGACGTGGCCGATGCCCTCGTTCAATATCTGGTCGGCAGGCGAGAGAATGTTGATGACGTCGCGATTCTGGAGGCTGTGAAGCGGCGGACGTCGTGGAGTTCCGTGATCCGGCTCCATGAGCCCGTGATGGTTCGGGATGATGTCGGGCATCCAATCGGGGTCAACTGCGGCCTCGTGATGATGATGTTGGGGCGAGAGCAGTGGAGAAGCGCACTGCGGATCTTGCATCGTCGACTCGGCCATCACGGACTTCTGGTTGTCCAGCCACATGTTCGGGTTCGAATCGGACGACTTGACGGCGATTTCACACGCACACCAGAGGAAGATGACGATTGCGGCGACGAGGTAAACGATCGACTGGGCCACTTCGACGATCTCGACGGGCAGGGGAAGTTGGTTGGCGAAGAGGCCGGAGAGAGTCATTGCGAGGGTGAAAAGGGTCTGGAAGAAGGCGCTCTTTGATGTTTCAGCACACTCGTCTTTCAGAAACTCACCAGGATAAAGTGCTGGAAAACGGCGCGTTTCACATTGTACTTGGCCACAAACACGTCGTACTTCTTGTGAAGACTGACGAGAACGGATGTGGCGGCGGCGTAGAAGGAGAGAAGAAGGAAGAGTCCGATGGGGAGCACGATGAACCAGAAGAGCCAGAGGTGCGGGGACAGGGAGCACGTGTCCGTGAAGAAGAAGGTGGTGAACGAGATGAGGCACGGGAAGACGATGCCGACGAGCAGCGAAGTCGTCGTGTTCGGGGTCGAGGAGCCGTCGGCGAGCATCCGGTAGATGTAGAGACCGTAGAGGAAGAGCCACGCGAACGGAGCACTCGAGGTGAAAGAGAGCATCGCGTTGCGGACGGGACAGTACGCCTGATTGATGGCCGTTTTGTGGACGAAGAACAGGTTGAGGATGTTGACGGCGAAGAAGAGGATGAAGCCGATGCGAACCGAGTACGTGCGAAGGTTCCGACGGGAGAGGGTGAGCAGGATCGAGAGGAAGCAGAGGAAGAGGGCGACGCCGGCGATGGCCGGAGACGTCATGTCTTCCATGTGGGCGACTCGGATGATCGAGCTGGACTGATCATTGACGAACATGGTGAAGACGCCGATCTGATTGAATTCGCAGGCGGCGTGCGTCAGATTCAAACCAATCAGAGTGGCTCCACGAGTCGTCCAAGCGCCGGTCTTGGCGTCGAAACGAACGCATTCGGGGTACTTCCATCCGTCGTCCTCTTCTATCTCGAACTCGACGATGATCGGATCGGAGGTGTTGGCGACGACGGCAATCATCGGGTTCTCGCAGCGATTGCATCGTGGGTACGGGACGATCGAGTAAACGACTTGAGTGGTTCCGGTGACGATTGCACGGACCCGCGGAAAGCCGGAAGGACGCAGATCCACAAAGTTGTTGAATTTGGGAAGCATGTTGCCAAAGTCCAGTTTATCCGAAGCGAAGACTGAAAACAAATGGGTTAGAAGCGTTTCAAAGAGGCATTCTGACGTACCGATGTGATCGTTTGCCACGAAGAAAGGCGAGAGGAAAGTGACTCCCTCGTGAGTCTCGGCCACTGTCTCCGCGTAATTCCACAACTTCGAGATCATAGTCGAGTACTCGTCCGCCGGCTGCTCACTCATCACTCTTCCGAGTGCCTCCACCAGCTTCTCCGTGAACTTCATGTCTTTGATGTGGGCTCGAGCCTTCAAAGGAAGGCTCTGCTCGTAGTCGACGAGTCTGCTGAGGGCCTCCGCGGCGATCTGCTGGTTCCTTCCTCGGATCGATGCTTCCGCACTCGTCGCATTTGACACCATCGCGAGAAGTTTCGCCGGCTCGAGGATCTCGAACTTGTTGACCATGATGGAGTACTCGGGACGTGTGCAGTTCCACGCGTTCACGTCGGCCCATCTTCCGGTCTCGAGACACTTCCTAGTCGCCAATCCGGACTCGCCCGTCGGACAGGATTGCCTCACAGTCGCTCCCTTCAGACTCGTCGGCCACTGGATGCTGTACTCGATCTCCGAAGGACACTTTCCAGTCACTGGTCTGCACTTCAACGTCTTCGAGTCGAGCTGATGGTCGAATCTCGAGCACCGGTCACACCTCCTGCCGACCGCTTCTCCGTTGCACTTGCAGTGTCCGTCCGCCGAGCACTCGGAGCTCTCGGCTCCGATTCCACACTCGCATCGGACGCATCCGTTGATTGTCGAGAAGTGGCTCTTCTTACAGTTGCAGGCGCCCGTCTGCTTGTCACACTGAGCCTCGTATCCTTTGCTCGGCGAGCAGGAGCACCTTTTGCACTTGGGGAAAGTGCCCCACCACCCAGAAGGACACATTTGCTTCGGCGCTTCGAGTTGGCAGTTTTTTCCGGTCTTCCCGCTCGGACACACGCATTCGTAGCCGGCGGTCGTGTTCGAAGCGACGCACGTTCCCGAAGAGCACACGTTGGCCACGGAGCACACGGCGAGACACGTGTCACCGACGAAGCTCTTGTGACACTTGCACTTGTGCTTGTTCCACGCCCTGTGGCACGTGCTCTCGGCAGGACACACCGAGTCGACGGAGCATCTGTTGGGAACGACGCAGCCGGCACGCGTCTTGCCCTTCTTCTTGACTGAAACCGCCTTTCCGTCGACCATCACATTGCGGATGCAACCTTCGAAACGAGACGGATGTCCCGTTCCAGGGGCGATTCCAAAGTACAACTGTTCGAGATTCATGTCGGCTATAGACGTCTTCGTCTCGGCCGAGTAGATGCCGTCGATGCTGGTGGCGACCGAGTCCGCCTCGAACTTGACGACTACATTCATCCAGTGTTTGGAGGAAACTTCAGGAACGGGCAGGTCCACAGAAGAGTCCCCGACAGTGAATTTCAGACTTCCGTCGTCGATTTCCAGATTGTAGTGGATGCTTCTTTGTGTGAATTCGAGAGCGAACACTTGCATATCGGATCGAGAAGTGCGGCATTCGAAGGTCACTTCGAAGGGGACAGACACCGGAGCAGGCTGATAGAGCACGAACGACTCCTCCTCGAACAGAGAATGTCCCCGCAGATCCTGCGTGCCGAGAGCGCCGACGCACTCACGAGTGGAATGCGCCGCCTGCGGACAGCTGCAAGTCCTTCCAGCCCACCGATTCGAGCACTTCGTCGTGGGGGGACACTGTCCTTCGGAACTCGAACAGAAATCCCTCTTCTGACGACATCCCTCGTGCACCTGTCCCACTTTGTGCATCTCTTTGATCGTCGAGAAGTCGACGAGCTCGTTGTCGACCGAAACGTCGGAGATGCAGCCGGAGAACGCCTTCTCGATCTGCTTCGAAGTGCCCGGACGTCCGCCGAGGAACAATCCGTTCGAGACGTCCAGGTAGCGGTAGCACGGAACACTCGGATCCTCGCATCTGCAAAACCAAAAAGTTGTCCCTCTTGCTCCGTATTCTGTCTTCCTGTCATTTCACTAATCAAATGAATAATTCAATCGGAGCGCGCGCTCGCTTCGAAATTGAATTATATTAGATTAGGGAAGAAGAAGAAGAATGTTCGAGACATGTTGCGAACAAGTTTGCAAAAGATAATTATGAATTATTCACTCACTTCTTCTCGAGCTTCAGCTTCGCGCGCACTGCACAGTTGGGCGACGAGTTCAGAAGGAGCGAGGGATGCGTGTCGCAGTCATCGAGCGACATTGTCATTTGCTGCAAAACGGAAGGGACTAGGAAACACAGCGGATGGCCGAGCTCTACCTTGTTCGAGTATTCGACCGTCACCGTGTGCCATTCGCCGTCGTTCACTCGATTCTCGACGTCGTTCTCCATCTTGGCGTCCGCCTTCTCGCCTCCCAACGAGTATTGCATCTGAAACAACAACGTCTTCTGAATCCAGACGGTCCCTTTCTCCGATTCCGAACCTTCAGCACCCGATCCACAATGGAGATTTCCACGTAGTCGCTCCTTTTGTCGCCGGTGAATACCAAAATTCCATTGTGTGCAATGGTGGAGACCCTTCAAACAAGTCGTTTTTTTCTGTCTCAGCGAGGGAGACGTCAGTGTCAAAACCTGAATTTCACGGTCCATTGGGTGCGTGGCAAGTCGAGGTTGACGTTGAGAAGGCCGTCTCCGTCGAACGAGACACTCCGCAGACGGCACCTCTCGTCGGTGTCGTCGCCCTTGTGTCTGCAGTGTCGACACCGCATCCGATGGCCCTCCAACTCGCACAGAGAATCCGACATACAGTAGCCCGGCACGCACGTGAGCGCGTGTACAGAGATCTCGCAGTGGCGTCCTGAAAGTCCCATTTCGTTCAGATCCCTCCGTTTCAGTGGAAGTTTGCAAGAAGAAGTGGGCTCCCCCCTTCACACGACAACACGAATGGGCACCCCCGGACTTTGATGGGGTACTTCCGGCGGCGTCGAGTTGAAACAAACGACGACGACGAGCCACCGGGGGGAAACTGAAGTGACACGCAAATTGCCCCCCTCGCGAGCCGCTGTGGAGAGCAATTTCGGAAAGAGCTCCCTCCCGAACCACGTGACACGTGGCAGAATCCCTGTTTGAGAGGCCTCGAACGAGACAATCCCCCCTGTTTTCCCTGCCCGCACGCAAAGCCAATTTAGCTAATGCGGGCGACTCATAAGTACCATTTTATTGTGCCAACCACCCGTTTTACGAGGAGGGACGGAGGGCCGTTCAGTCAATTAGCGCCGAATTACGTACCTATCCAACCGGGTTTGCACTCGCAACGATACGTGTTCTCGTAGGCGACGCATGTCGAGTTGTTCGAGCACCTGCCCCGGTAGCACTCGTCCAGACGGGTATCGCATTCGCCGCGGGCATCCGAACCTGAAGGAGACGAATAAGAAGACGTGCGATGCGGATGACGTGTGCCACTCACTTGTGAATCCCGACGGACACTCGCAGACGAACGTGTTGACTGTGTTAAGGGTGCGCGCGATGAAGTTGTCCGTCTCGTGCGCTTTCATCTCGCCGACGAACTTCTGAGTCTGTCGGCACTTGGCCATGTGGGAGCATGGTTCGTTGGTGCACGACTCGTCACGGATCACTTCCACTTGAAGAAGTGTCATCTTCTCCAACTTCTTGATGGACTCTTTGACCAGTTCGATGGCCCTCCATCCTCTGCAAAACATGGATGAGCTCAACGTATTGAAGAACGACATCTCGCAGAGCCTCCTTACACAGGCAAATCGGAAAAGTCTAATAGCAGGCTACCAGCAGCTTAAGGGTCGCCAGCAGGTTAGTGGCGGCCCACCAGCAGGTTAACGGTCGCCAGCAGGAAGATGGCAGCCTACTGGCAGATGCGGTCGCCAGCAGGCTAGTGGCAGGTTAACGAAATTCGCCCAGAAAAAGACCAGAACGCAATTTTTTAGAATGATTTGGACATAAACTGATGGGGAACGTCTGACAAAACAGTTTTTTACTTTCAAACTTGCCAAAATCAGAAATCACCGCCAGCAGCTTTAGAGCAGCTTACTGGCGGTCGTAGTTAGGTTAACGGCAGGTTACCAGCAGTCGAAGAGGATTGACAGCCCGCTTCTTTGACACACGATCAGGAGTGTTTTAGAACATCAGCACTTAAGCACCACTACTTTAGCGCAAGAATAGGGCCCGTGACAGAAGAAAGTTTAGTTTTTACACCTCCTGTTCACAAGATCCATAACTTTGGTGCAATAATGCGGTGTTCCACAATGTTGGTTAGACTGAAGCGCCGAACCCTCAAGACATATCCCGCAATTTTCCTAGTATTTTTGCATTGCTTTAAAAACTTTACCGATTCGGGACGGCGAGAAGCGATATTTTTTTTTTGCTTTCCGTCCTCCGTATTTTCAAATTCCATTTCCGCGCAACTCTAGTGCGCAAGCTCCACAAGTTCAGCACAAAACAACGCGTCGTCAACGCGCCGCCGGCGGCGGCGGCCGTGGCCGAGGTGGCCGAGGACTAGTTTTCGCGCCACCGACACGCATTTTTTTCCGCCGTTTTTTTCTGATTTCCTCCTATTTTACTGCAGTTTTTCCCATTTTCTCGCAGATTTCTTGAATTTTTCGGAGTTTTTAATTGAAATATTACTTAATTAACAGACTCATGACGGAAATCGATCGAAATTTCGGTGGTCGACGACGAAAAAGGCGTTCATAGGAGTCAAGCCGACAGTTTCAGTGGCGATGTGAGTGTAAAAGGCCATAAACTCGTGAAACGATTTCAGTTTCAGACGTCAGCTCCGAACGCTTCAATATAATTTGGAGTCGAACAGTATGGAAATGGGCAGGTACACAGTCTTTTTTAAATTGCGAAAAAAATCGGCAAGTTGCTTCCGCAGGCGTGCCGCGTGCAGTCGGAAAGTCTGCGGGTTGCAGCAGCAACTTGCCGATATTTTTCGTGTTTTCTACTCAGTAGCAGTTATACTCACGCATTTCTGGCACTTTCAGGCCCGAAATAGTGCGCGACCGAACTGACAAGACACCGACTTGAGGATTATCTCCAGAAGTTCAACATGCGCGACGAAAAGAGCATCGCCGATCTGCCCATCATCGACGACTAAAAAAGCAACGTGCAACAAGGCCAGGTCGATGATAAACTTGCTTTTTTCACTGTCCACCCCCCCCCCCCCCCCTCTCCTAATTTCCACACTTCCTCACTTTTTCCAGTGTTAGAGTTTTACTGGTATTCATATATTTTTTTTCTATTGTATTTTGATTTTTGTTAAATAAATATGCATTCCTGAAGTGTTTCAAAGCAAAAAAACCAAAAATAATATGAATAGCAAGGAAAGCGGGAAAGGGCTAACAGCAGCTTCCCGGCAGGTCGCCAGCAGCTCTGCCCGCAGTTCCCGCAATAGCTGCCAGCGACCTGCCACACGCCTGCTACAAGACTGTTCCGATTTGCCTGTGTAGCTCAGTTGGTAGAGCGTGAGACTTTTAAT
This sequence comes from Caenorhabditis afra, assembly GCA_963570955.1. Lineage (NCBI taxonomy): Eukaryota > Metazoa > Nematoda > Chromadorea > Rhabditida > Rhabditidae > Caenorhabditis > Caenorhabditis afra. The sequence goes on along the minus strand of OY751536.1, from coordinate 7,992,432 downwards.
CTTAAGGTCAGGGGTTCGAGTCCCCTAGGTGGCTTGACGTTTTGCAAGACACATTACGACATTGTCTTACACCCTTCAACAATAGCGTCCGATTGTGCAAGAAAGGAGAGGCTCCATTATTCATATTGAATTACACCACTATTTCGTGTTTCAATAAGATGAGTGTGTCCGGCCACGCGAGCCCCTCCGAAGGAGCCCCATGCGGGGAAGAAGGGGGGTTTCATTGTTTGTCAAAACAAATCGAATTATTGTGAAGCGCATCTAATTGCAAATCCCCGAACTCATTTCCCGTAACACAACACTTGACTAGTAGTAAACGAGGAGGAAGCCTCTTCAGAAGAAGAAGCGGCCGCCTTTTGCACTCGAGTGTTATTGTGTCCTCGCTTACCGTACGACTCTCGCGTGGTCCGTCACTGCCAGACTGATGTGGATGACGTCATCGAGGTGCTGTTTGACGCCGATGACGTGGATGTCGGACGGCTTCCAATTGCTGAGGGTTGACATGGCGTCTCTGAATCGCTGGAACACCATCGGATCCCAGAAGTCGTCCACAGTCATTCTGGCCAGACTGAGTGTGAAACTCTCGGCAAGCCACTCCGGTTCGACGACTACATGGATGAAACGACACGTGGCACACTCGGTGTTGGCTCCGTCGGAGACGCACGTCTTGAAGGAGACGTCCATGTTCCGCTTCCACTCCTGCTTCACCAGAATCTTTCCCGTGTACTTCTCCGCCTCGATCAGGTCGTTCTCCTCTAGAAAGTACTCCAACGTGGCGTTCTGATCCGGATCGAATGCGGGAATGAATCCGACTTGGCGGGCCATCGGCACATTCTCGAAGCGGTTCATGAGGATGACAAAGTCCTTGAGCACTGGTTTGTTATCGTTCACATCCGACACGTGGATTCGGACGGGCACCGTCGAAGACAGCTGTCCGCTGCTCGCCTGCAGTTCGAAGAAGAACTTGTTCGCCTTCGCCTCGTAGTCGAACTCGACACGCGACAGAATACGAACAACTCCGTTCTGCTCGGCGTCTTCTGAAAATCATCCCTTTCCTTCTGAAACTGGCTCTCCTTCAGAATACCTTCGATGTCGAAGAGTTTCGCGTCGGCCCCTCCGAATATCCGGAACGAGATGTCGGAATTCTCTCCCTCATCCGGATCACGGGCCACAATTGTGCCGACGGTGGATCCAATCGGCGAGTTTTCGGCGATGTAGAGGTCGTAGGATTGCTGCTCGAAACTTGGCGCGTTGTCGTTGACGTCGGACAGCGTCAGAGTGATTTCAGAAGAAGCTGAGAGAGAAGGCGTTCCGCGGTCTCTGGCGAAGATCGGAAGGACGATTCTGGAAGAAGAGGAACGTCCCTTTCCGTCGTCCCTTCCACACATGTTTCAATGCGCAATCTGTTGGAGAGGGGGGAGACCACTTCAACGAAAAAACAAGGCCCCCCTCTCGACCCATAGAAAACAGTGACACCCGGCCAAATGAGGGCTCATTGAGCAATCCGCAGCGCAGGTGTTCGCTAATCCCCGGGGGGCCACTTACACTGCAAACTGCTCCCGATCGAGCTTCGAGCTGACACGAAGAGTTCCCGACGTTCGATCGAGCCGAAAAAGCTGGATGGCCGGAGAGGAGGAGGATTCGTTCAGGAAGTAGTCGACGATGCCGTTGGCGCCGATGTCGGCGTCGATGGCGGAGACCTGGAGGAACGAGGTGCCGACGGGGATGTCCTCGGATATCGTGGCCGCGTAGCTCGAAGACGTGAACTGCGGAGCGTTGTCGTTGACTGCAATTCTCCCTTTCAATGATTTGAATTATGCTCCCGATTCTTATGACAATACCGCCGCGCGAACACAATTTCCGTAAATAATCGTGTTTTGTGTGACACTCGTCTGCGTCTCTCCGTCTCGCGCACTCTCTCGCCTTCACACATCTGGCCATTTGTCAGGCAGCAGAATGCAACGCGTTAGAAGAAGAATGAAAGGGGGAGGAAACATGGAGGAAGCGGCACGACATGGGAACATTTGAATGCGTCAAACTGATCCGCCGTCAGAGATACTCACTGTCATCTAGAATCACTTCGATTTGTGTTGACGTGTTCAGCGGCGGCACTGCGTGGTCAGAAGCCGTCACGACGACGGCGAACGTGGCACGTTCCTCGCGGTCCAAGTCCGCGCCGACGGAGAGCTCTCCGGACGCGGAGTCGATGCGGAAGAACTGCGTCGAGTCGATGGAGTACGTGAGAAGGGCGTTGTCTCCGCGGTCGTGGTCTTCCGCCTGAAAAAGAAGGACGGATTACGGTAGCTGCCACGTCACTCACTTTCAGAGTTATGACAGGGTAGCCGATAGGAGAATGCTCTGGAATCTTCACGGAGAACGGATGATCGTTGAAGTAGGGGGCGGAATTGACGTCATCTATGAAGACGTTCACCACACATCTTCCCTGAAGACCTCCCTGATCCGTCGCCGAAATCTCGACTCTGATCTTGTGGTCTTGACGATTCAGCTCTCCGGAGACACTCAGAATCGCCCCCGACTCGCCGATATCCAGAATACTGAAGACGTCACGATCGGCCTCTTCAATACGATACGCGATCTTCTGGTCTTCATCATTGTCCACCGCTTTCAGTGTGATTATTTGGCTGCCACGTGGAAGCTCTTCAGAAATCGTCACATTGTACTCTTTCTTCTCGAAGATGGGCGCATTGTCATTCACGTCCTTCAAAACCACTGCAATCGTCGTCGACGTATTCAAAGGCGGCGTGCCCATATCGCGTGCCGTCACCTGCAAGTATACGTATTGAGGAACATCTTATCGCAGAGCCTCCTTAGCTCAGTTGGTAGAGCGTGAGACTTTTAATCTTAAGGTCAGGGGTTCGAGTCCCCTAGGTGGCTTGACTTTTTTCGTTTTCTCACCTTCAACGAGTATCTGGCAATCGTTTCTCTGTCTAGCAGTCGGGTTGTCTTGATGACTCCGCTGTCCTCGTCAATCGTGAAGTCTTCCGAACCGTCCATTGAATATCGTATGATTCCATTCGGACCAGAGTCCTCGTCGATGGCGTACACTCGTCCCACTTCCTCTCCAATCGCCACATTCTCCTCGAGAGTAATCACTTTCTGTGCGGCGATAAGAGTGGGAGCGTGGTCGTTGATGTCGACGACGTTGATTGTGAGCGGGACGGTGCTCGAGAGAGCCGGCTGTGCTCCGTCCTTGGCTCGAATGACCGCAGTGATCGGCGAGTTCTTCGCATCGATCCGTTCCCGCAACGTCACTTCTCCCGATGAGTAATCGATGGTGAGTCCTCCGATTCCCGAGGAAGACGCCATCGAGTAGTGCACCTTGCCGTTGGTTCCAAAGTCCTCATCGGTCGCCTTCACTGTCGCGATGACGGCGGGAAGAGTGATGTTCTCCAAAATGGTCACATTGTAGGAATCGGAGGCGAAGACGGGCGCGTTGTCGTTCACATCGAGCACAGTGATCTCAACGAGAGCCGTCGACTCCTTCTTCGGAACTCCCTTGTCACTGGCGATCACGTCCAACCGGATCAAAGACAGGCTCTCCCGGTCCAGCGGAGCCGCCGTCTGGATGACTCCGCTCTTCGCGTTGATCGCCAGAAGGCTCTTTCCACTGCCCTCTCCCAGTGAGTATTCGACTTCTCCGTTCTCTCCGGCGTCCAGATCCCGAGCGAAAACCGAAAGAACAGTGGTGCCGATCTGCAAGAATGATGCTCGGTTCCCTCTCTCAAGTGGAGCCCCCCCGTATCACTCGGATTCGTGTCCTTTGCAGCGTGTACTACACATGCTCTCGCCCCTCCCAACCCGTGGCTTCCCCCCTCCCATTCCTTTAATTATATATTCGAGGCTCGCGCGCGGAGAGGAAGAAGACGAAGGAAGATGCCCCGGCGGTCGCTTTACGATTCGAGAAACGACACGACTCATCTCATTATTGGGTGTGAGAAGGCCGCGGAAGATGATGAAATTGTGGGTCGACTCGCGCGGAAATGAGGGGTTTTTGATGGCGAGCTTTACGATTTCCGGGCTGACTTGGTGTGAAGTGGCACCACGACTATCAAGCATTGAAACTCCGTCATGCCATCAGGAAGAAGCAACGTGAACTTCTCATTTCCATGAGAATGGTGTGGCATGACGCGGCACTCCTTTGAGACACTCTTCGAATCTCTCGCTAATTCCTTTCCCCGCTCTCCCGTCGTTCCCGTTCATATTCTTCGCTCGGCTTTTGCAATTCGACGGACTCATCCGTCGCGACTTTTGGTCTGACCGTCTGCGTCTCCCGATCCGACGCACTCTCTCGCCGTCCCCATGCATACACACGGTGTTGGTGTCCTTCTTCCTGACGGGCACCAACGACGGCAAACATCCATTTTCGAGGCTCTCTCTAATAATTTGCCCCCATACGAGAAGCCGTGGGTGACAGATGGCCATCGGGACGAGAGAGTGCGCGAACCGGCGAGACGCAGAGACGACTGGAACAATGTTGCATGCGCGACGAGGGCTCTCCGGAGCAAGAAGGTGTCCCTGATTTATGGCCTGTCCCCTTCCTTCCACTAGCCTTTTTTGGGAGCCAGCGGCGGCACTCGAGTGGTCACTCACTCAAAAATTGGAGTGAGTACTACGCGCGGACGGGTATGTGTCTCGAGGGAAATTAGAAGGGACGTGGGGGCCGCTCGGAATGGAAATTTATACCAAAAAGCGAGTAATTCGGGCTGTCAGAGGAGAAAGGAATTAGTATGGAAATCCACGAATCGTCACACAAAATGCGCTTCTTCCCTTCACACCAGTCCCTAATCCAATTCTCGCCGGCCTGACAGTATCCAATTGACAGGTGAATCGTCTCTTCTCTGCGTCTCTCTTCTCGCAACACTGTCTCTCTTTGCAGAAGCACTCGCTAATTACAAGCTGTTGTTTGGAAGCGGGAAGCGACGACCCGCATGAGCCGCGCGCGCGCGTTCCGAACGGAGAGAGCGTGTCGAGTGCGGAGACGCAGAGTCATGAATTGAATGTGAATTGAATGGGCTCACCGGAGCATCTTCGCGAATTTCGCCAAAATAGGAATCCTTTTCGAAGATGGGGCTGTTGTCCTGCACATCCAGCACGTGCACCACCACCGTCGTACTCGCCGAGATGGTCGGATCGACGCGTTCGTAGGCCGTCACCTGAAGACGGAAGCTCTTTGAAGGCTTCCTCTTTCTGCGCTGTACGAACCTTCAGAATGTGTTTATCGAGAACTTCTCGGTCCATGCTCTTTGCCAGCCGAATCTCGCCACTCATCTGCAAGAATTGCATTATTTTCCAGCAGCTCGCCTCTTCGTTTTCTGCGAGCGAGCGCCACAGAAAGCATTCATAGATAATTGCGTTTGTGTTCCTCAGGCACTTTTTCCCACTTGTTTGAGTTGAGGCGGAACATATAGTGGTTTGAAACGGGAACTCACTGTGTCCAGAGTGAACAAGTTCTGCGATCGCGAGTCTTGCGGAGCCACCATCGAGTAGTAGAGAGGCTGCGAGGAGGCGTGCGACGCCTTCACAGAGGCGATGATCGTGTCGATCGGAGTGTCTTCGGGCAGCTCTTTCACGTACCTGGAAGTGACGCTGGAAATGAGAGGTTCAGAAGGCATGAGACTCACTTCTCCTGCTGGAAATGGACGGTGCTCGAGTCGGGGTTCCTTCTTCTCGCCCACCGTTTCACTCTCGTTTCCCTTCTGATGGATGCAATCGAGTGTCCGATCCTCATCTTGGACTGGTAGATCTTGCCTCCACAAGAGTACTCGTAATGGAAGTCGACGGGTCCGTCGAAGAAGCAGACTCGCTCTTTCATCAGGATCAGACCGTCATTGAGAAGCGAGATTTGGGAAGAGCGGATGGAGTCGGGAGGTCCGGACAGAGGACAAGAGGCTTCTTCCGGAGAGTCGGGCCAGTGGATCACAGGTTGTCCGGGATGAAGACAGGGGGGACGCGAGGCGGGCAGCCAGATGACGGCGCCGGAAGAAGGCACCGCGCATGGCTTGCAGACGACGGACACCGGACCGGCCGGGTAATATTTGTCGTCTTCGAGGAGAGACTCACTGGAGCCTCCGATAACAGCTAGTGATAAAAGGAACGGAAAGAGAAGAGGAAGCTGCATTCTGGTGTTGTCGAGCGTCATCTCTTCATGGCCTCGAAGCGGGTTGAATGGGAGGCCGTGTCCGGCCGAAGGGGGCGGGGCCACCGGACGACGACGGAGAAGGGAAGGGGGGTGTGTCTCTGCGTCTAGGGGGGAGGCGAAGTGACCAGCTGCCAATGGACATGAGGTGGTGTTGGGGAGAGAGTGAGCGAGGTTGTATCAACTAATTTGAAGCAAGAGCCGCCGCCGAGCATGTTCGCGCATTGATAAAGCAGCGGCAACGGGCCGGAAACGCGCGGCAAGATGGAGATGAAGTGGGGAATAATCAGGTAGAAGGCGTGGGATTAGATGTCGTGCGGGCGGCCAGAGGGAAATAAACTAGACTTCTGAGGTACTGACTTCGAATAGATTCGACAATTACTTTCAAAGGAATTTGATTCATTTGCTCTGTTCCTCTGTCCCATCGCTTCAGAATCTTCATAACCATTCCACGTCTTCTGAATCCTTTGTTTTCCCTCCTTCCGGTTATTATCTTCCCTTCAATTGCATCTGACGATAATTACAATTGAAACACACAGTGGGCCCCCCATAATCCGGCTCCTAATCCGGATGGAGCCAGTCATGGAGCCATGTGTCCCATAAACCGATTTCCCCTCGCCGTCCTTCACCACCACCATATTGTTTCTCGCGGTCAATTAAGCAAAGCCGCAAAAAGGGACACCCGCACGAGGGAAATAATGTGTGTGTGTCTGGCGTCAGGCAGGTGTTCTCCGTCCCCAGTTGCATATCTAATTGCACATCATCATCATCTTCCACGTCTTCTTCTTCGCCCCCTTCCGACACACAAAAGAAACGGAATAAAAAGAAGCTCTCCCTCGGCGGCTCCTCATTAGTTTTCCCCGTCTCGTCATCGACACACCCAACATTTGCATATTTTCGCCCCGACGAGAAGGAGGACCACAACTCATTTTTCCGACCGACAGACCCATCTCGTGTGTGTTGCTTGACTCCCCGAGGAAGGAGAGAAAATGAGAGAGAGAATCATCAGTTGTGCATGTGTGCGGGACGGAAATTGGAAGACGGATCGGGTGGCGACGACATTTCGGAAATGGGGAAAAAATGGGGAGGAAACAAAAGGGGGCACGACCATGATCCCATGGTTACCTTCTGAGCTGATGTGGCAGCTCCTCATATACTGCCACGTCAAACCATTGCTCGGCTACATGCCAAATGTGCATTAAACATTTCGCAATGTGTCCCAGGTGCTCTCTCTCTCTTTCTCGTTTGCCTTCTTCCAATCCATCTCGTCCCGCTTCTTCTCGTTTCCATGTCACATAACCATTTCTCGTCGTGCCCACTGCGGAACATATTGAAACGCATCGATCAAATGGAAGTGTGTGTGCCCTCTCGTTGAGCCTCGCCACCGATTAATCAGACGAACATCTTCGCGCACGCGGAGAGACCTTATAAGTAGAATGATGAACTATTTTGACATGTGCGCCTGCCACTTCGTCTCTTTCCCTCTCTCCCTCCCATCAAAACAATTGGGAGCGTTTCGAGAGAGACAGAGAGAGGACCCCGTCAAATGGAATGTGACGATGCGTAATTAAAACTGAAATGGACGGGGGCAGCAAAAGGAAAGAAACGAAAGCAATGGATGTGCGCATTTCGGATGCACAATTGGCAGCCGCACGAGGCGTGATGAAATCGAGACGGGACGCCTTCATTCAATGCTTCGAAGAGGTAGAACACGAGAAATGAGGAATAGTACACACAATTAACAGGCGGAAACGTTGGGACGGTCGGAGGATGTTCCCTGTCGCAAATCAGCCTAACTGGTGGTTTGGCTTAGGTCCACCATTACAATACTTACTTCGGAAGGAGCTGTCGTCAAAGGGGCCTGAAAAGAGAACTATCACAACCTCTAAGCTACTTACTATTAAAGTCCTCTCAAAACAAGCCTCCGTAATATGTACAAGTAAAGTTGTAAGAATCATCTAAAACTGACCGCCTGGTCCTCTGTCGCTTCCGTGGCAGCGCGATGTTCCTGAGGAGCGCCGGCATTTGCTGGTGGCTGATTCTCCCTTCTTCGTGGCCCATTCTCCCTTCTTTGGCGGCACTCCTTCAACCACGAAATGAATTTTGATATCGCCCATCCGACTGCTGCCAGGCCTAACATCTCCAGCACGCCGTACACGAGCATCTTCCACCAGTTCGCGGAAACCTTCTTCTCGAGCTCCTCCAGCTTCTTCTCGTTCACCGAAACTTGTTTTCTCGTCGGATTCGACCTTTCTTCGAGTTGCTTGAGAGCAACCTCAAGTTGGTCGATGTCTCCGAGACAAGAAATCCACTTTCTGACGCACGACGACATCTGATGACGTCTATAGCTGTCTTCGAAGATCAGTGTGCACGAATCGACGACGACTGAAACGATGGCCTAGAAGCGAAGAAGATCGATTCTATTCTTACTTCGTTGGCTCCATCCGTCCTTCAGGACCTTTTCGTTGTACGTCTTCTGAACTTCTGGATTCAAAACAGCGGAAGAGGCGAGTTTGAAAATGAAGATCGGAGAAATTCCTGTCTGTGACGTTTGGGAAGCTTCTGCTGGTTTGTGGAAGTTCCCATCGGACTGCACGATCACGGAGTGAAGTTCTGAAATCGGACTAGAATCGTCGGCTGAGATGACGTCGCTCACTCGTATTTCCAGCCTTTCGGTAAGCCTCTTGGCCCCAGATGGCAACTGCTTGGACACGTTTCTCGACGAAGGCAGAGCACTCTTCTTTCCGAGTAACCACTGTTTTCAGAACCTCCTGGAATAACACTTTTCATACCAGAATTCAAAATCCAGAAGCAGACTTCGTTGCACTCCACATGTTCCTCGTCGCAGAATTCGATTCCCTTCTGTTCCAGATAACAAGTTGCCAGTTTAGCACAACAATGATTCAGATTCACTGGAAATCGGTCGATGACGTCAGTGACCTCTATGGGAACCAACCGGAAAACTGTGGACACGTGGTGCTCATCATCTGTCTGAAGAGAGCTTTGCTCTCAAAACCGAAGAGTGCGCCACAATAGAATCTGTTGAACGGAACCGATAAGTTGTGGGAGACTCGCTCGTCCTCCAGAAGAAGATCTCTTTTGAGCTCACTTCTCGACTGAGAACACCGTTCAGAATGGTTCGAAGAAAGGGCTGAGAGAGAAGGGAGCATCTGAAAATGGGAGATCGTCCGTCTGAGGGAACGTCTTCTCAAACTCACCTTCATAGTGCCGTTGAACGAGTTCACAGCTTCTGAATCTTGCTGCAAAGAGCACGTCATCGCAACCTTCTCCAGTGATTTCGACACAGATTCAGGCCACGCGAACATCTTCTGAATCTCCGATGCACTCAGTTTAGGCTCTTTCTGTTTTCCCGTCTGGTAGCAGAAGTCCTTGATGCGTGGAGCGCACCTCGATTCACCCGGAACCCCTTCTTCCTTCTGAAAAACAGAAATGAGCATAGCGAATAGGTTTCGAAATTGGAAATGACCTGGCAGAGAGCACATTCTTCGAATTGCTCCGTGCAAAAGAGGGACTTTTGCCTGAGACAAGCGGCTTTTTGCGAGAGGCAGAAGTCGAGAAGACTGTAGGTGTGCGGGCATTCCTTTCCAATGTTCGGCGGCTGAAAATCAGTTGGCACAACGTCTGGCGCCTCGGAAGACGCTGAAATAGTTATGAAAGAGTTGCGAAATCAACCGTAATTCGTTACCTGCTGGAACTAGAAGACACCAGAACAACATCCATCTCGGAACGAGACGCATTCCAGTAATTGGAGGGATCTGTAAGACAGAAATCATTCAAATTCACTTGCATCATTCGAAAGTAAGAAAACACTGATAGCAGGAACAATGCAGTCTGATAGGAGCCCAACTGCGAAGACTGTTCCAGAACGGTTTGATAATACATGAAGAAAGACAACAAAAACCATGAACTAAAGACGCTGCTCTGCGAGCTTGTGAAATGATAAGTGTTTCTGAAGCCCCGTTTTGCTCACCTTTTTGCTCACATTTCGGGGTCAGAGTCGGAAGAAAAGTGAAGGATCTGATGAAAGAGTCGATGGTCTGACTCGAAACTGGCGATTCTGAATCAAAACGGGCAAACATCGACACTCGATTGCACCCACTATCAGACATGTGCTTTTCTTTCGGCGGAATCACGTGATGTTGTCAATTGAAAGCACATGACTATAGTCATGAAAAACAGTTAATATTCATCAGATTTCGAGTAAATTCAACAGAAATAGTCGATATTTAGGAAACAAATGAGATTCATATACGGAGGTCTACTGTTTCGACGAAGTCATTCATTCTGTGTGCCCGCTTGTCTCATCAGTTCCATCGTTTCCCGGTTCTCAGGAATTGGATCTTCGCGACGTCCCCATTTCTTCTCTTCGATCCACTTCCAGAGTCTGACTGTCGGTTTCTTAATACACTTGTACAATAATTTGCATATCCAAAAAACGAAGTCTTTCAAGATGTAGCCGAGTAACATAATCGGCTCCCAATACGTGACCTTATCGAATATCCACGACAATATTGGCATGATGCGCTCCAAACAGGTCAGTGTTTTCAGACCAACAGCCAACTTCATCTCAGCGATAGATCTCGAACAATCGCCATCAGCAGCATTGATGTTCGAAAGGCAGTCCCCGAAAGCAGCCGCGCACGTCTCCTGAGTCTTTTGGTCATGCAGACAGTTTTGGAAAATGCTTCCGCACGAGGACACAATCACTGAAAAACGAAGGCAAGTTGGAAGAAGACGTGCTTCGGGACGAACTCTCATGACTCCGGCAGTATCTGTAGAGAAACTCGAACGACTCTTTTCTCCGATCTTCATCTTCAAAACTCTCCAGATCCATGTCGAGCAAGTAGAAGACGTTTCCTGCAAACCACTGTCAACTTTCTAGATGAACATCATCCGCTTACCGCTTTCGTTCGTGGACCATCGTTCGAATCCTCTGCCCAAAGTGTCACCATACGGGAAGTATCTGGTTGCTGAATGCTCCGAGGAGGGATTTCAGAAAAGTCTTAACTATGACTCACCCATGGAAGTGGCTCGTTCGTACGATATCTCATCCGACAGCATTTGTCTGTATTCAGCAACAGTTCGGTACACTCTGATGCTCGCTTTTCCGGTGGTCGGCACCGGAAGGCACTTTGCGTACTCGACGTCACACTCGTTCTTCTTCCTCTTCTGCGCGTAGCAGCTCAACTGAGCAACGCAGCAGTGGTTCATTTGCTCGGCGAGGCTCTCTTTCGCGAGAATCAACGCTTCCGCACGAGTGATGATTCTTCCGAAATCGCCCTGCTGCCAGCCGCACCACCACTGTTGGTACGGTATTTTCAACGATTCCATCGTTCTTCCGTCCATTTTCCTCAGTGCCGCCTCGAGTTTGTTGAGCGAAGAATTGCATGATCCCAGATATTTCCATTCCGTGAGATTGCCGGTTACGTTCCAGTGATTGTTGCTGATCACTTCCCACGGCTACAAAACGAATGGGGTCTTCTCTTGGATACGTTCAGAGCATACCGCTAGAAATAGACGAACATATTGACTCTTTTGACTGCTTTTTTCATCTAGTCTTTCCATTACTGCATCCACTTTGCGCTCGAAATCTGAAAGTTACTGGTAGAAACTCGACTTTCGACCTGCCGGAATCACCCTTGACGCAGTTTATTGTGAAATTCAACATGAGAGCTTGCCCGACGGGCTCGAACTGCTCCGCCAGATTTTCGACCAAAGACCGCTCCGTATCGATGAAAGTTTTGTTGTTTTTGCAAACTTCCCTCTTCGCCTCTTCGCAGTCTTTTTTTGTTGCTTTCGACTTCTGAATCGGCTGTTTCGTAACACTGTTCCGCCGAATGAGACGAACCTTGACACACTCGCAGTAGCTGTCGTAGCAGTTCAAATCCGTATTCGGACATTGCTCCCACCTCTTCTCGCAATACACAATGTCTTTTTGCAGAACAGGACAGTTTCGTATCGACTGCTTTTTCACATAATCATCGTCGTAATCGAACTGTGGATTCGACCACGGCGGGGACAAAACGAGGGGTATCAAAGAAAAGGTGAGGAATAACAGCAATTGCCACGAAGGAACCATTGAGAAAGTTTCGGGAGCAGGGAAAACCAGTGTTATGCTCAAAAGAAACGACCTGACGACTAAAGTGAAATGAAACAATACAGGTGTGCCGATAAGGACGGAGCAGTGCATTTTAAATACATTTGCGTTTGCTCATCGTGAAATGATAAGATGGAAAAACTCGATGAGTTATGATGTTAACAACAATATTTCGTTTGTTTTGTGATTCGAAACATCCCATCCACAACATCCACGTTTCTTTCCGTGCTTCTGTTTGAGACGTTTCCGCCTTCACATCGAATCGAATGAATCCGTTTTCGTTTCTCTGCTTCGTCTTCTTTTGTATTCGTTCTTCCGCTGCTATAATCAATGGGTTTCCAGCCAATCCAATCGGTTTATTGCCCTCTCACGTCTTCTCTTCGACATTCACCCATTTCCAGACATTCGCTCGCAAGTCTCCGTGCTCACTCGCTTCCCGGACGGGACCATCAACGTCTGCGGCGGCGTCCTCATCGCCCCGTCCCTCGTGCTCACTTCTGCTCACTGTGTGTTCATCGGACAGCGCTAGTGAGTATGAGCATTTCGAAAAGATGACGGTTGAAGTACAGCGCCATCACTGCCAAGATCGGTATGGGCGTTCATTTGAGCAGCCGCGGCGATGATGAGCAAGAGTTCTGGAGCCACGCCGTTGCAGTTCCCAGAAAGTTCCAGAACGGAGTGAGTGACGCCATCTGATCGTTTTCGAATTGAGTGACGTGGCAGAGCAAGGATGCGAACGATGACGTGGCAATCGTGTTTCTTCCTAACCCGGCGTCTGTCTGTCTCGCCTCGTTCGGAAATCAAATTGCGAAACTTTGGAGCACTCCGTACCTGTCCCTTGTCAGTTGTTTTCTGTTTTTCCAAACGTAGAAAGATGTGCAGGGCGCTCGGAAGACTCTATCAAACGCTCAACTCGAGAGTTCCGTCTGCTACGTGGCAGGATGGGGGCGGACCGAAAACGAAGGTGGCTGAGACGGGAATGATTGGAATTGTGCAAGATTCAAACGTTTCAGCAATGAGCTACAGTGAAGTGGCACGGCAGATGATGGTGACGCTGACGGTTCGGAGGCTCGGTAGCAAGAGCTACCTTCTTGCGAAAGGAATCAGTGGAGGGAGCAGGGCGTGCACGGTAAGATCCCTGCAGTCGGGCGATGTACACAACTCGGTTTGTAGGGAGACTCCGGAAGTCCCGTCTTCTGTTTCATCGATGGACAACGGACTCTGGTAGCGAAAGTGTCGGATCTTTGAGAGAGTCTCGCGAGTTTCAGATCGGAACAGTGGCTCAGATCGGGTCGTTTGGCAAGAAGAGCCCGAGCAACCCTTCGGAGGAGACGTCGTTCTGTCGCGATTTTGAGTACGTCTTCCTCTCGGACTGGAGAGAGAGTTCGCGAAGAATCGTCGAGATTCTGGAGACGTACGCAGAACTGGAGCAGTTGGAAGAGGGACAAAAGCTGTGTCATCGCTGAAATTGAAAACCCAATAAACATGTGTTCCTTTTAGTCCCACCATCCAGATGTGTCAAATTTCGTTGCATTCAAGAGTGAACCTACTCGTTTAACGAGTTCATTTCTGATTCCCGAAAGCTTTCCACTCGACTTCACTTCGTATTTAAACTGTGTGTCCGATGGCATTCCGGCGGCCAGTCTGCGTCTCTCCGTCGCCCGCACTCTTTCGCTTCCCTCTTCGCATCTGTGTCTTTTTGTTGTTTGTTTCTCGCCGATTCTTCTATTTTTCATGTCCGCTTTTTCTATCGATCACCCCCGTTTTCTGTTGTCCCATTGTAACTGAACCCACTAATTTCCCAATAGGCTTCCAGCGACCCATTTCTGGTCTTCTGCCGAAGAGTGGTGCTGTTCGGTGCACTAAAGCTTTCTCTAGCTCGCCGTCGTCTCTCGTCTTCTCATGTTTTCTCGTCGTTGTTGTCGTTTTCGTTTCCGTCTTCGCTCTTCTCAAACGAATCTTTCTGCCACCAGTGACCCTACTTTCTCTCATTTTCCCCTACCCGCTCGATACTTTTTGGAGACCGCAATGGCGGCGCGAGTAAACAAAGTTCACTGCGGTGACAACTATTTCACTTTTGTGAGCGTGTATGTGTGTTTACAGTTTTCTCAGTACTCAAATCAAACAGAACACAGAGAATTACAATTTTTCCAATTAGTCTGACTACTGTCACTTCGAGTTCATGCATTGCGTACATTGCTCACTACTTTACGCGCAAACTTAATGTTTTCGAAATTTTGGAAATGCAAAATAAAACTATGAAGAAAACGAATTGCCAGTGCGTTTTCTGATTGTTTACCACCTCGTTTTTTTTCAGCCGACTATGAGACGGCTCGTTCTGTTCCTTCTCGTCTTTCCGTCGACATTCTTGGCCCAGCAAGAATGGGACGCCTTCAATTTCCCGAATCCCACTGCCGGACAGTTTCAACAGTGAGTTTCTTCTTTTTCTAATTGATGTGAAACCGATTAACTTCCAGATGCAAAATGCGGTCCACAGCGAACATTTGCGATCCGGATGGAGTGCTAACGGAGCAAGCAAGATATCGATTGGATCACGATCTGAAGCAATTGGAGGCGCGCACCAGACAGGACAACGCGCGAGGATTCTGTGACAAGAAAGGCGTGACAGCGGCGATGGCGATTGCGAGACACGTGAAGGGAGGCTCGAAAGAAGCCGTCGAGCAGATGGCCAACGACATGCTCTCGAGGTGGACGCTCGACCCACAGTGCAAAAAGGCGGTCGTGATCGTCGTTTCGACTGACGACAGCACTTTCTGGGTTGCTCGTGACACGAAGGTTCCCGTCTACGGAGACGAGTTCAATCAGATTTTCATGGCACAAAGAGACCTGTTCCGAGCGAAGAACTACCAGCAAGCGCTGACCAACATCCTCGCCGCCACGTGGGAGAAGGCTCTTTCGAAGCAAGGATCGCCGAGGCAGCAGCCGAATCGCGGAGGCGGTGGTAATCAGCCTGGCAGCGGTGGAGGATCGAGCTTCGGCGGAGGAGGCAGGAAGCCGGGAGGCAGCGGATTCAAGATGCCCGCCATTCCGTGGACTCTCATCGCGGGCCTTCTCTGCGTTGTTCTCCCCCTTCTTTGCTGTTGTTGCTGCATCTACTGCTGCTGTTGTCGTGGACGAGGAGGCGGTGGCGGCGGAGGCAACAACCCGCAGAGACTGCCTACTGATCGTGAGCTAGTGATTCCCATTCCTCCCACAAGAACCCATTTCAGCTAATCAAGGCGGCGGCGGATACCCTCAACCTCAGCCACAAGGAGGTCGTGGAGGCGGTGGCGGTGGCATGTTCTCGAACATTCTGTCGTCCGGAGGTGGCGCCGCGGCCGGATCCATGCTCGCCAGATTCCTTTCGAACCGTGGAAATCGCGGTAGGTTACTGAATTTCGCTTGCATATCTTATTTCCTCGATTCCAGGAGGCGGCGGCGGCGGCGGTGGAATGGCAATGGGCGGAATGGGAGGCGGCAACCGAGGATACGGCTTCGACGGCGGCCAGAATCAGAATCAGGACGGAGGGCCCGTCTACGACGATAACGGAGGCCAGGGAGGCGGCGGATTGTATCCGTCGCGTGAGGTCAAGGATCGCGGCGGTGGCGGCAGCTGGGCTTAGGATCTCAAAGATCCCGTTTTGAATCAGTTCTCACCAAAAATCTCCAGCTTGTTTCTTTCAAAGTTTTACATTTTATCTTCTTACCGCTAGTTTAACGGGCCCCTACTATGTAGACCTCTTTAATAAACGATTAAGTTTTATCTGGGAAAAGAAAACGCACACACAGGGGCGGATGGATAAAAATCTGTCCGTAAAAAGTACAAAAGAGAGAAGGCTAATGTTTGTGCCGAGACAGAAGAGAAGGGGAGAAAGGGAAACATGAACCAGTTACAGGGACGGAAAAAGAGAGAGAGAGAGAAGAGGGGACCAGTGTGTGAATGGCATCAGTATCTCGGAAAATGAAACGAAACATAAAGAGAAAATACGGGAAACAAGGGAGAGAAAATAGAATGGATATATCCGGGAAATAGAAACGAGAAAAAATGGGACAGAAGGAGGCTAAAAACGAGGGATGAATTGGAATTCGATTGAAATTATTTTGAGAGGGTCATCTAGACTGGGCTTCCGACGAGCGATGACAAATCGAGGACTTCTCGTCGGAGAGCACCCGCGGCCGGAGCAGGGAGCACTGGAGTCGTCGGTGTGGGAACTTCGGGAGTAGGGAGAGACGCCTCCTCTTTCGATCCAGTTGCGGTTTCGCATCCACTTCGGCGCCGAATAGTTCGAGTTGGTGAGGTGTTCTGAAAGATTTTCTGTCAAATCCCCGACAAAACAGGTCAACGAACCGATGTGGTGAGCGGCGAGGCGACCATCTTCTTCGTCCTCTGCACTCCGAAAGGCGAGGGCGAGAAGAACTTCTTCAGTGCCTCGACAGGTAGATCGCGGGTCTTCAGGGCCATCGACTTCCTCGCCATCACCTCGCCTTCGCGAAGCGACCTCTGCGAAACGGACGACGTCGGCAGGCTGATCATCGAAGATGCCCGTTGAACGCGCGCTTTCGATGCAGCTTGCTAAAAGAATAAGTAAGAATGACAAAAAAGTTGGAACGACGACTACCTTGATAGCGTCAGCGACCACCTTCATTCCTTGTTCCAGTGTCTCAAAGATTGTCTGCAGAGGCATGTCGCCGGCGCACAGGTAAACTCGCAGTTCGGTTTCGCGGGCCTTCAGATCTGCCAGTCCGTTCTGAACATTGTGCAGCTTCTCGTTGGTCTGTTCCATAAAAGGTTGGTAAGCTGCAATAAGCTGCTCGACGTTCGAATTGCTCATCTGCCCCTCCAGCTTCCGGATCGACCGCTGCACTTGCGACACTGCTTCTTCGAGATCTTTCAGATTCATCGATCGAACCGAGACCATCTTGGTTTGAATCTCCTCAATTTGCGATGTCGAAAGATCACAGAACGTCACGATCAAATCGACGAGTCGTATCGTCGTATGCTCGCCCTTTCCTTTCAGCTGGAGCAGTGTAGTGAGGTAACTGAGCTGGAAGCCGGCAGCCTCGGCGAACATGGAGCCTTGATTCAAGTAGTTGCCGTATTGCAAACACTTCCTAAGCAGCATCTGCACCACCTCGCCTCGAGCAACTTGACAGCACGACTGCAACAGTTCGATCTGTGACTGGAACTTGCCGATCTGGAAATGATGGATGTTAATCAGTCTCGACACGCTGTGAAACCTCGGTAGTCGCGTTCTCCTTCGTTATGAACAGTTCGATTCGGAGTCGGAGGTGTTTGTTCCGCGCTATGTGCCAGCAGAATTGGTCACTCGCGTGTGTCAGGGTTCGGTATTCGACCTTCATGAACGGATCCAACTCGTCTTTGTCAGGAAAATTGTTGTTCAGAGTGGTCATAAGGTCCACCTTGAGTCCGTCCGTTTCGTTCGTTTCAAGCTTCTTAATGAGTTCTGTGAAGTCGAGAGGCTTGAGTTTCTTTATAAGAATCTCAATCGTGAGCGCTTTCGGCGAGACGAGAACCTGCGGATTCGATGGAGAACGAGCAGAAATGGCATTTGTGTCTGAAGAGGAGGCGGTGGCTCGGAGCGACTTTCCGAACGCGCGACCCACGGATCCACCAATGCCGCCTCGATTCAGCTGCTTCATTGGCGCCTCCTCGAAGATCTCCTCCATTTTCGACCTCTCCTCCTCGTTGAATTCGATGCAAAGCGAGTCGTTGAAAACTGTTCCGGCATCGGGCTGCTGCATCGCGTTGAGTTTCGGCCATCTCACGAGTACCGTCTTCTTTTGTTTCCGATAGACGACCGCCGACTTGACGACTCCCGGCGACAGAACCGGGGATGAGGACGTGCCTGGACTGTTTGGAATCGTACCAAACATGAGTGGCGGTGGTGGCGGCGGCGGAGGTGGAATTCCTCCAGCAACAGTCTTCAGACCAGCGGCACCACTTTTGAGAAGATCCAAAGGAAGAGGTGGAGGCGGCGGTGGTCCTGATCCTTTTGGCGTCGGCAACGGAGGGGGAGGTGGCGGAGGAGGAGCCGAAGTCGAAAGAGGGGCCACTCCGGGCAAAGGTGGTGGTGGAGGGGCCAACTTGGACAGTGGAGCCACTCCTGGAAGTGGTGGTGGAGGAGGCGCGGCACCGCTGATCGGTGGCAGTGAAGACGGTCGTGAAGGCGGGGGCGGCGGTGGCGGAGCTTTGATCGGTGGCAGACCGAGAGCACCGATCAGTGGTGGCGGTGGTGGAGCTCCTGCGTTGATCGGTGGCAATCCTGAAGTTCCCGCCTTTTGCGGCGGTGGTGGCGGCGGAGGAGGTGCTTGACAGTTGATTGGCGCGATTCCTATAGGAGCAGCTTTCACCACCTCTAATTCCATCTCGAAACTTGACGTCATTATCTCACTGAAGCCGAGGTCGCAGCTGGATGAAGGCGAGCAGGAATGTCCGTGGAACGAGAAAGCCGAACTCCGCGAAGAAAACAATGGGGGAGAAGGTTCGAGTCCTGTCAGTGGTTCATCCAATTCTGATTTTTCAGACGAGTTCGGAATTTCCGTGATGACAGGCAATGTGTCGTTCTGATGGAGAATCGATCCTTCGTCCTCGAAATCCGACGAAAATGCGGAAGTAGATCCGTTAGTACGGAAGAATCCATCCGTCACTCCGAACTTCGCTTCTGATGGAAGGTCAACGGCTGTAGCCCATTTCTTCAGATTCCGATTCGTTTCGAGAGCATCTGGCGTGCTCGGATCCGACGAACAGGTCTTTCCCTCCTCATCGGAAGTAGAATAGTCGCAAAACACCGCTGATTCTTCCGGAATATCATTGAAAGAAGTTTGTAGATTCAATGAGGCTGTTTTCCTATGATTTTCAGATTTCTTTTGGAGACTGACGTCGGTTTGTGTTTCGGATTCTTTCGTTTGGACATCAGCTAGTTCCCATTCAGCCATGCACTTTTCGACGAAACCACCAATATCATACGACTGCTCTAGAGAACCGAGCAGTGCAACCTGCAAATGTGACTATTCTATTCCCATCCATGCGCAGCTGCGTCTCTTTTCCCTGTCTCCCTGCCCTAGCATTCATGTCACTAGCCCCACTTTCCGTTAAAATATGCGGGGGTATAGCTCAGTGGTAGAGCGCTCCCTTAGCATGGGAGAGGGCTGGGGTTCAATTCCCCATACCTCCAGAAACGTTTTTTTCAATGTTTTTCTCGAGCACTAACCACTTGCTGCCATTCCTCGTCACTCGTCTTCTTCAATACCCTTGCTAGTACTTCAACCGGACATTTTTCATCGGCTGTCAGGCCCATGAGCCTCGAGTCTCTTCTTTCCGAAGTGAGAAACATATCCACTTCTGCGTCGATCGACTTGTTTTCGGGAACTCGATCAGCGTGACTGGCAAGAGCGGCGAGCAGTCCGTACGCTTAAAGAAGCATTCGAAAGGAGAAGAAAAGGGGGATCAACGTACAATAGAGCTTGTTTCGTATTGAGAATCGTTGAACGAACGAACTAGTTGTGCCAATCATGAAGTTGATATCGGCAATCGCCTTGAGGCGCGTCTGCTCGTCGCCTTGTTCGTTTCTGCAAACAAACAGGTATTTTCCGGAAAGAAATGCAACGAACAACAGGCACGTACCTGAACTCGTCGATCATCTGCTTGATGTGGAAGTCCGTATCGTCGAGACGGCTAGATGAAATGGAAGACGATGGTCGAACGTCTTCGGTGGAAAACTCAGATGATGGATTCTGAAATTCAGGTCAAGAAATAGAGAATGCGGGGAATGCGTGTGGCTTTCGTGACGAATGACATCAGCTGTTTTAAACATGTGTTTGCCCCACTCATTTCTGGTGCATCACTGATAACTTTCCAAAATAGAAACTTCCAAGATGTCACCGAAACACCGGAATTCGGTTGTCGCACTTACCTTGGGCGGCTCCGGAGAGGTAATGTTCATCTGCGATGACTTGTTGCCCAGCACACTCTGCTTCTTGTTCTTGTTATTCTTCCCTCCGCCACCTCGCATTCCGGAGTTCTCCACGTCGGACGGGTTGCTCATTCCGCTCGTCGGTCTACTCGCATCTGAATTCGGCGGACTTTCTGAAAACGAGTTTTCCTCTTACTGAAGTTGGGGCAAGAATAGGGGGAGAAACGCACTTGCTCCCGATCCCTTCTGGTTTTTTTTCGAGTTTGGTCGTCTCCTCGCCATACCGATTGGCCGACGCGGTGGAACAGCTGGAAAACGAAATAGGAATAAGGAACGGGACGTCCGGGTATAGAAAAAGATGCTTATGCGGGACGAGATGGACGCACTGATGACCTTATCATCAATGTGTTTAGTGGCCTCATTGAACGGTTTAGGGTAAAGGGGAAAAGCAAATAGCAAGAAGAATGCAACATTTACAGGCAATTACAGAGCAGATTTCGAAATAGAAGGAGTGGCTTGGTGAATCAAAAACTGCCGCAAACGGCAGAATCAACAGTTGTCTTCTGTCACTTCCGAGAGGCAGATTATTCATATTTTGCCAATACTGGCCGCCAACCAGTCCTGCAGATGATAACACAAGGAGGGGAAGAACTTTCGTTGCGAGTCTCGGGGAACACAAATCCTTCGCCTTCGCGCGACTTCTAAAGCCACGTCCGAAGACGAATATTCTCAGAGACGGTGAGTGACGTTTCCGTCGAGAACTCCCGGGCATTTAAAGGGAATCTTGCGGTTTTACCTCGCATCGCGGCAAAAAAGAACCTCGACCGAACGGCGAAATAAAAGAGCGAGGGGATAAAAAGGTGAGGCAGAGGTGGTGATACGTGGAACGTATGCAAAAACTGTTTCTTTCTGTGGAGCGCCGCGAGTGAGGCCACAGAATGGAAAACCGGGGAGAGAGAGAGAGGCTCTCTTTATTGCCTGTATTCATCCGTGGGAACCAGAGAAGGGAAATGGCGGCTAATAAACCGTTTCTCCGCACTTTCGCCGCAGAAGACAGTTGTTTCTGGGAAAGTTACATGAAAAGGGGTCCAAGCGACGATTTTGTTTTGGGAATCTATAAGGACCGATCTGGGAACGGGCAAGAAGCGAATGAACGAAGAGAATTGGCGTTCACACGACCGATTCGATGGGTGGAACCTTGAAAGTGCTGCCGGTTTCACCATAAATGGGATGGGACGATCTCCGGGCCAATGACAAATGGGTGATAAAGTTCCGATATCGGATCGGAAAGGATGGGCCTCGAAAGAACTGGACGGTTTGGGTGGTCTCCCCTTGCAGAAAACCATTTCGCGACTTCAGGTGATTTGTTTGTTTTCCCATATTCGAATCGAAACAAACAGAAAACCAACGAAAAAAGTGTCGAATCGACCATGTAATTAATCACTCTTAGCAAGAAAGAAGACGGAAACGTTTGAAGGCCGACGCGAAACAGAAGCGAAGCTCGGAAATTCAAACGCACGCGCAATGGTGTCTCTGCTTGTCTATGTCTCTACAGATTGGTGGCCGATGGTGTGACAGACCGAACAAATGGTCGTTTGAACGCAACAGGAAACTGCCGTTTTCGGAATTCGCCACTGAAGCAACTGCTTCTCACTGTTTTCTTCGGTAATCACACTTTTTGATAGATATTCAAAAATTAGAAGATCGGGAATTGTCAAAAAAGACAAAATATGAGTTAAAAATTTGAAAAAAACGAATGGATTTTTCTTCAATCGCAAAAAATATTTGGCGCGCGCGCACGAGTTTCGCGCCAAGAGTTGTTGGCGCATTTATTTAAGGCTGAGCAATTTCTGTGCAATTACCGTACTCGTCAAATTTTGAGAATGCACACAAAATCTCAGGAAACTTTTGCTGTACTCTCCAGAAGACGTCACTCTTCCCATTATTCACTCTCTGCGAAGAGGTCACAGTCTGTTCCATTCTTCTTTCGATTTTCGCCATCTGTCCTTTAATGAGAACCTCTTCGGATTCTAGCCTTGTATTCTAGCCAGTACGATACTAAGTACCGCCTGGAGACAGTCAAGATCTTCCAAAATGTGATCAATGTTCAGAAGCAATCGTAGCGCGAGAATAAATCACAAAAAACCGCCGATTTCGGCCAAAACATTAGCGGAAAGAGGCAATCGGCATCAAATCACAAATCGGGAGCGGGTACATAAAGGTAACTGCAGAAGACGTCGGAGCACATTCAGAATGCACACGATTCTTTTGCTCGCCTCTTCTCTGGCTATTCTTGTCTCTTTTTCTGCCGCCTTCCCGACCGACGACTTCACCGGATCTTCGGATTTCGAGCGAATCAAGAAGATTCTCCCGACCGAAGTGACGCAGGCGTATTCGAATCTGAGTGGAGACGAGAAGCAGGCGCTGAAAGACGTCTTCCGTAACTACCGAAACTACCGGAATGAGCAAGAGCTCATTGCGGCTCTCAAACAGAAATCGCCGGCTCTCGGAGCCCGAGCAGAGAGAATGATGCTCCAATTGCAACGGAAAGTGGCCGGACTGAGCGACGAATCGCGCGAGTTCGTCCAGAATCTTCTCGCCACAGGTCGTGAGCTGTACGCGGAGCATCTGAGCGGAGCACAATTGGACCAGTCTCAAATGAGACAAATCGGAATGGGGTCAGTGAGGACGGTGGTTCTGGACGTGAGCAGGTTGTTTCAGAGTGATGCAGCACTTCCGATCGTTGTCTCCGTATGCACAGGACGAGCTGAGACAGACGTTTCCCGAGGTGGCTCAGACGATGGCTCGGGCTCGATCTCAGGGGCTCCGAGGCATCATGCAGAGGATGATGATGAACGGAGGCGGCGGCGGGATGTTCGGAAGAAGATGATCAGTTATTCTTTCCGTCTTTTTCATCACAATGAACGTTGTTGTGCTCCTGGTTACTCGAATCAATTCCAAATAGACATTTCAAAACTAGGCCAACTGGGTATTTCTAGTCCTTTCTGCAGGCGTCATGAGAATTTCAGCGTCAAACAAACAGATCGACCCGTTGTCTCGTGTTTACCTTTCCCATCATGATTTCACTTTCATCAACTCTTCTCCCGAACTTTGCACTTTGTGTTGCAAAACAGAAATAAGGCATCGCCGAGATCTGACCGTCTTCGGAAAACAAAACGAAATCCGAAGAGACCAATAAAAAGCGAGCGCGGAACAATGTCCATCTCGGAGGCTACACGCCGACCCTGACATCATCTTCGTCGAAAACAGTGTTGAAGAAACACGCTCCGCCCACCCGAAATCACAAAAGCCAACACAAACAGACACAGAAGACGTGTATAAAAGGGTCTTCGGGAGCAATCAACGTCATCCGACATGTCTCGTCTTCTCGCTTTCAACGTCCTCTTCCTCGCTCTGGCCGCCTTCGTGGCGAGCGCTCCGGCTGAAGAGCCGACGGTGTTCCAGAAGATTCTGAAGGAGTACAAGGATCTGCTGCCTTCCGAAGTCGTCGAGGCGTACAAGAGTCTGACGCCGGACGAGAAGGCCGCTCTGAAGGAGGTGTTCAAGAACTACAAGAGCTACAAGAACGAGAAGGAGATGATCGCCGCGCTGAAGGAGAAGTCGCCGGCGCTCGGCGAGAAGGCCGAGAAGCTGTACGAGAAGCTGCAGAAGAAGATCGACGGACTGAGCGCCGAGCCGAAGCAGTTCGTGAACGGGCTCATCGCAGCCGGAAGAGCCCTGCACGCGCAGGCGGTCAACGGAGAGAAGATCGATGCGGCCACCATCAAGACGCTCATCCAGTCGTGAGTTCTCGCACTTTCAGCACGACACTCATGGTCTCAATTGCAGACAAGCGACGGCATTCAAGGAGCTGCCGAGTGCCTCGCAGGAGGAGCTGAAGGGCACGTTCCCGGGAGTGGCCAAGTTCCTCAAGGACGAGAAGGTGCAGGCGGTGATCGCCAAGCTGCTCGACAAGAACAACAATCAGTAGAGAAACCCGAAACGAGTCCCTTCCCACTACACTGAAATGCAATCTTTACACATTTCTCGGAATTGTATCCTCCATAATAAATGTTTTATGTAGCCAATCAAGACACAAACCACAGGAAGACATTCGCATTCACTTCAGTTGCTTGTCGATTTCCGTTTTGATCTTCTCGTTCGCCGCGAATTTGTAGAGGCCGAGGAAGTACTTTTTGAGCTCCTCTTTGCTCGCGTCGGAGAGAGCAGCGAAGGCGGGGAATTGTCTGGAAATGGAAGGAGTTTCAGCCAAATCAAGAGGGAGAGAGACTCACTTGGCGAACACCGGAAGCACTTCCTTCGGATCGAGCGGCACTCCCACGATCTGAGCCGTGTATATGCCTCTTCCGATGCCGAGCAGGCCCGTCACAAACTTCTTCGGCTCGTCGCTCAACTGCTGGATCTCGGCGTCCACCTCGATGTAGAGCTTCTCGAACATCTCGCCGAGCCCCTCGGACTTCTTCTTCATCGCCGCAATCAGGTCGGCAATGCTCGTGTACTTGTTGTAATCCGTGAACACCGCCTTCATGATCGCCGTTTCCTCGGGACTCAGGTTGTCGAACGCCTCGACGACTCCGGGCGGAAGAGCATCTTTGTAGGCCTCGATGACGGCTTCAAAGATGCCGTCGGCGGCCAGCGAAGAGCAGAAAAGAGTGGGAAGAAGGAGGAGGAGAAAGAGTCGGTTCATCGGGAGAAGTGGTCGAATCGATACTTTGAAGATGTCAAATGTAGGCCGTCTTGTGTGTGTGTCTGTCTGTTTATCATCAATTCGAAGGCGAGACGGAAGGTCGCCTTTTTTAAAAATAAGACGAACTTCCGCTTCTATTCCCATTGCAAACTACAGTCCAGCTCGAAACCCTTCAGTGCCACGTCGGGCCTTGTCAATTCATCAAGGTTACTCCCCTTCGAATGCCAAAAGAACGCATGACCCGTCACACTTGGAGTGTTTATTCGGAAACCTTGTTTACCGCCGATCAGATCATTGAGACTGTCTCTCAACCCAACTGGTTTCATCCATAACTTCCCGAAGACGGTGATTCTCTGTTACATTGAGCTGAAAACGCTTTCAGTCGCATTGTTTCATCTCGCGTTCAGATGGCATTACAAACGGGAAACCGGTCGGTCGGCCGGGCGGGGGGAGGCTGCCAGAAGTGTCGAGATACTCGAACAAAGGAGAGGTCAACTGCAGTAGAAACGAGATTACACTGCCTCCCGCGCCGCCCGTCGATGCCAATCTGCCGTCCTTTGTCTGCCAGTTACCTCCCCGCTCCCTCCCTTCCGCCCTCGCTTCCTCGCTCCTTCCGATGACGATCCTCTTCCGCCTGCTGTGCGATGCTCAGCACGTCTCGCGGATCGTTCCAATCCTCGCCGTCTTCTTCGTCCGATTCTTCGTGATCAAACTGTCGAGCGCTTCTTCTGTCGATCTGCCGGTGGAATAAATTTCAGTCAAAGGTATCTCGTTTCTTGATCTCATGAGAAAATATAAAGATGTTTATATGAATCGTCGTTTTCGAATTCAGAATTCATTGTTAAACAGAGAACTTGAGAACACTTAGCAAGAAAAATAAATTATTATTAATAATGAGTAGGGGAAGATTCGGGGAAAGACAAAAAGGGGGGACACAAACAATTAGTGCATACATTTCCAGAAGTGACGGTGAGAAAGTGGTGAATTATTAGGTGGACGGGCGCATTTTCAGATCCTCCGGGCTCTCGTTCAGACGAAGTCTCCGCTGATTTCACGCTCGATGGTCCACGGATCGGCGGCGACGGGGATGTGTCCCTCGCCGGCGTCCACGTAGCACTTCTCGATCTCGATGGCGTCGCCGTGACAGACGACACGAAGGGCGGGTCTTCTGGAGACGCACGTGCGCACTCTGGAGCGCTCTCCGTTCTGGCACACCGACCAGCTCGTCCACTCGGTCCACTCGCCGAAAGCCAGTCCTGGAGAGAGAGAAGCCATTGGAAACCGAAACAGATTATCGCCTCTGGGGGCCCCCGGGGGGATTGAGGCGAATCGAATCATTCTCACACTCATTCGCCGCTTCTCTGACTTCTTCTCGACTCGTTTCCTCGGATTTCTCGCATAATTTGTATTTTTATTTTTCGGCCTACTGCGGGGAGAGAAAAGAGAGCGGCTTGAGGGAAAAACAGAAGCTGCCGCTACGAATAATTAATTCATCAGACACAATCGCAGCTTTGTAACCTAGCTTCCACCACCACCCCACCGACTGTTCCAGTCTGTCTAGGAGGGACTTGAAACCGCCTTCTTCCACGGCCACCGAGAGACTCCAGAAAGAGCCCCCCGAGATTGGAGCCCTAATCCCGCTAATGCGCCGTTTCTAATCGGCAATCTTCTCTCTGCGCCAACAACGTCTCCTTCTTCTTCTTCTTCCGAAGGTGTGTGTCCTCTTTCAATAAGTAATTCAGCTCCTCAAATATTCGTGCTCCCCGCCTATTATTCCTCCTCCCCCTCCTTCCTATTCTTTCTTTCTTTGCTTGTTCTCTCTCTAGAAACCGGGAGCTCCCTCCCCTTTTCGATAGTAATTTCGTTAAAACGTCGTCGCCATATCTGGTGTGTGTGTCAGCTGTTATGCTTCTTCTTCTTTCTCTCTCTTTTTTCTCTTTCTTTTCGTTTTCCCGCCCAATTAGTCGCTTACTTTCTGGTCGAATCGGCGAATTATTTCCGATTTGTGTGGTCGGCAACTCGATCGAAATCGCCGCTTCGTTCTGCTTCACTCCGGCCGCCTTGGCACGCACCTCGGCGATTTGGTCATCTGAAGGCAGATGACGTCATCTCTCTTCTCATTCTGATTATCTCATTATCTCCCTTCTCATCCAAGTCTAGGCCTCCCAGTTTTCAGGCTTCGGGCCGAGAGCAAAGGTCGTTCTCCGTGGGGAAAACACTAAAAAAAGAGCGGCAGACGGGGCGAAAATATTTGTTCACAATTAGGTAGCCTGTCTCCAGGTAGGGGGGTGTCGAGTTACGCGATGATTTGGAAACTAGTAGAGCCCGTCCATTGGGGCCCGAGATCGTATTTCGCGCGACTCACTGGTGACTGCGGAGGCCGGCTGGAGGGGATGGAAAGTCTCGACGAGGTCGAAGCGCGCTCTGTCGTACGCTCCGAGGTTCACTGCCTGAAACACTTCTTTTCTCCCTTCTTTGCTCCTTTCTTTCCGATTCTTACCGCTTGATCGTCGATGTTGACGGAGACTGGCACTGAAAACAAATGCGAAGATTGGCGGGGGAACGTTCTGTTTTTGGGGGGACTCACCTGACGAGATAAGTGGCAGAAGAGCGAGCAAAATGCACCGGTACATGTTTGTCTGGAAACAGATGACGTTGTTTTTTTTGCGGGGAATCAGAAGAGGGAGAAGAGGGAGAAGTGACTGAAAGGCGTGACTAATAGTTCTAGATTCTGCCTGTCCACAAATCACTAGTTTAGTACGGAACGGGTACGCGGAAGAAGACGACAGTTGCGCAACAATCAGCCACTCCGTCGTTCGGATCGCGAACGGTGTGTGATAAGAGGCAATCAGAGACGAAATACGAGGTGCGCGCGTCTGTATTTGTACACTTGTGGACGACAAAAAGAGCGACTGCTGATCCAGGCGGGCCGAGGGCGGAGGCACGGCGACTGGTGTCGGATAACGATAAAATGGGCGATGAGCGAGAAAAAATCGAGTTTTTGTGTGTATGTGAATGCGTGTTGCCCGCTTGTTTGATGGATCATCAACCTTACACCGACGGCTTTTACACGGCTAACTGGATTTTTTCGGATTTCGGTCTGATGATTGAGAGATTCGCGAGCGACGCGAAATGAGGAAAAAATCGAGAGGGCAATGTGGGAAGGTGAATGGAAACCGGATGCGAAAGGGTGAGATGAATGGGTTACTGTGGGGGAGCTCCAGAAGCAGAACCGAAAAGAAAGCGTCCGAAGGTGTGTGTGTGTTTGCGGCAAGTCCTCCTATTCTAGAGTGCGTTGATACTTTCCGTTCTCGCCGTTCGCCCTCCCGTCTTCTTATCAATCCGTTCGCGACCGCCCATTCTCTTTCTTCTTCTTCTTCTTCTCCTCATTCCTCGAATCGTTTATCATTTGCAGGTAGGCAACAATGACACTCGGCGACAAGATCAGTCGGGACGAGGCGAACAACAGGTACGGTTCTTCTTCTCCTTCTTCTTCCTCGGAAAGGGATTGGAATGCGGTGGGGAGATATCCGCATGAAAAAGTGCATTACACACGCAGAGGCGGGGGGAGGCGGAGGAGATGATGTTGCCATTTGTTACACACTGTTGACGCCGGAGACTGCTGGAACTGGATACTGGACGACTTGTTGCCGAACAAGAAGCGACGAGGCGACGTCGTCTGCATCCTGGATCGCACGAGCGACGGACGGCTAGGTCAGCAGGAACCGACATGAACTTGGCCCCCTATCTTCGGGCTTCAGGCTTCAGTCTCTGAAGACGTCAAGTGGAAAGAGCTTCTCAGGAGTCGATCAGACCCCCTCATTAGGATCCCTAGCTCCTTCCGGCTGATCAACGCCCCGTTGGATAGCAAACGTTCCGCCTAATTTCCGATTTCTGCCCGCCGCGGCTCGCCGAGCCCGTGTGCAATTTGTCACTTCACGGGGACACCTCCTGCTCGTATTCATGAAATCGGCGGCTCTTGTTGTTCGCCTCGCTAACACGATTTGAGGACGTCGAATATGCAAAATCGTTCGTTCGGCGACGCAGCAGCAAGCAGTGGTCCTTCCTTCCCTGCGCGGCTACGACTTGTTCTGGCGAGAAATTGAATTTGTTATTATTTGGTGCCTATATTTCTGCTCTCTCGCCCCCCACAACTCTTTTGTTTTCGGCTTCCTCGTTGTCCCGTTTTTCTGGTTTCATACTCCTGCGAAGTCGTCGAAATTCAAGGACGGAACGAGAAGAAAAAGGCAAGTTTTCGCATGCTCTCGCCTGTTTTCCAACTGTATCTGATTGTTTGTTTGTGATTGTGTGGATCCAAAACACGAGTTCACTGTTTCTCGAGGAAAAAAACATTCTTGAGTCCGGTACGTAGGGGCTGAAGCAGAGTGAGGGAAAATTTGAAAAGACTCGAGAAGGCTCTTCGATCAGAAATGTAAGGAGAAGAAGAGGTGCACTGGAGCACGTTTGCACTGTGACGAATTCTGAAGGAGGATAAGCTGCAGCAGCACGTCTTCTTCTTCGGCTCCTCGAGGTAAGTGCCCTTTCGCCGCTTTTCATTGCCGATTCTCGTCGGTTTTCCGTTTTCCGTCACTGCTTTTCCCAGGAAATGGTAGGCGAATAAGTGATGAGCTCCTTGTGCCGCCTTCTCACTGATTGTTTCGGTCGCATTCTTCCGCTTCGCTTCTCTTCAAACAAGAAAAGAAGAGGACATTCTGGAGTTTAACTCGCTCCTCTCTTTCTCATTTCGCCCCTCCTCCAGCGGTCCTTTGGGGGCACAAAAACGATTCAATTAAATCCGCCTCTCTCTCTCTTTCTTCTCTTTCCAGCTACGACGGTGTCGTTGTACTTGTCGGTTTGGCAATTTCTGAAAATGTGTACTCTTCGGCTCTCACGAAGACACACTTTTCGGTAGGGGGCGCTTGCTGTCCAAAAACAACTAATTTTGCTCAGTTTCTGAGCAGCTGAGCCATTTCTCGTCGAAAGAACGAGAGAGAGAGAGAGAAAGCGCGAGTTGAGGTCCCACCACCATTTCTTCCGGAGCACACTTTCAGACGAAAGAGAAACAGTACCCGGAGCCACGTTGCTCTCTTTTCTCTTCCTCTCTCTCTATCTTTTCTCGCTAGGAAATTCCCCTGAAAACAAATTGCACCTGTGCCGCCCCTCGCCACCGAAATATCGGATTTCACACTCGGTCGAAGGAGCACACAGGTGATCATCAAGTTGATTGGCTCTCTCTTCCCAGCGGCCGTTTCGCTTCTGGGGCCTAGTTTGGCTGTGCGATGCCGATGATGATAGGTTTGACTGAGAAGCGATGAGGCCGTCAGTCAGTCGTTTCCTAGTCCCTCCCGGTCCGTCACGGCTCTTACCGCCGTTCTCAGTTGTTATGCTCGCATGTTGCCAATAGCAATCCGAACAATAATTGGGTCTCGTGAGATATCATTCGAGTCGCGAGCGAGCGCGCGCGCGCATGCCTTCTCCCACTATATAGTCAGTCAGTGACTTGTTATCACATCGCCTTTTCTTTTCAGCCTTCTGTTTTTCTCTTTCCGAGAGGTCCGACAGCTGAAAAAGTGCTGAAAATGGAGGAGAAGAAGGGGTCGGGAGAGGCGAAACGAGATTAGTATTCGGGTCAGAGCCGGCTCTCTGGAAATTCTCAAAATATAGTCTGTTTTGGCGCTCACTGGAAAGAGCAATTTCTGAAATTAATTCCTCTACTTGCTGCTGCCGCTGCCATCGTCTTCTTCTCCGTTTTCTCCGTTTTCTCCTCCTTCTTTTTTTGCGAACTCGCGGAGCAGAAAGTGAGGCGGAAAGTGCACGAAGATGCTCTTGACAAAGTGCTCGCGTGTCACTTCCAGCAGCTTTGATCCGTCCGAGCTTGCGCGCGGTGGGGGGCGGGACTTGTTTCTGAGCCAATTAATCAAATTTATTCACATTCACATTCGCACACACTCTTCCTCCCCGCCTTTTTTTCTCTTTTTTCGGAGCGAAGACACTGTGATATACGCCGCCCTCTGCGGAAGGGAAGAGAGAAGGAGGCGTCCCTTCGACACAAATTATACATTTTAGCCCCGCGAGAGTCTCATTATACACAGATATCTCGTTGCTCAACTTCTCCTCCTCGCTTTCTGTTTCTCGTTCCAAAAACCAATTCCCTTTTTTTTCTTGGCTCCAAGCCGTGCTGCTCAGAAGTCGAATTCCGCGAATTCCACGTGAGCTCTCTCTCTCTTTCCCCATTCTTTGTGCTCCAAGAAACATGCTCCGAGTAGACCAGAAGACGTTGACAGCCGGACTTCCTGGCTCTCGATCCGTCCAGGGGGAAATGGAATGCAAAACAATGCACTTTGATAAAGTGTGTCTGTGGAGGGACTAGGAAATGACTCTTCCATCCACGGCAGTCCCCGAATATTCAAATTCGAACCTATCCAATTGCGGTCTAATCTGAGAATGGAATCAGTCTAGACTCGTTTCCCGAAACCCGAGTTCCACGTCCTGACCTCCCTTTTTAGTGCGGCCCCCCCCCCCCTCCCGCCATTTTGCAAGAAAAGGACAAAGGTTTTCCGAAATGTCGCGGGTTCTCCTTCTCCGTCTTCTTCCGGACGTCTCCTTCCGAATAGTTGCCATGGCCTCTTCTTCTCGCTTCTTCTTGCCCCCTCTTTCGCTCGTATTGCCGATTCTCGATTCTCAGTCACATCGTCGCGGAGCATCCCTCCGCCGTCGTCAATGTCAATTCGACGACGGAACAACAATGGAACGAGTCCGTCGACCGCATTTGGGTGAGTGTTTCTTTTCAAATTGAAAGAAGCAATCTGGAAATAAATCAGAATCCGCGGGAGCGGACAGAAAACGAATTAGAATGGGCGCGGGAAATGGGAAAACGCACTCATTTGTGCCGGTTTCCGGCTCGGATTAACGGGCACTGAAATCTTTTTTCTTCTGCTCCTCGAGAGAAACGGTGAACTCGTCGTGTCTTCCAGCATGCAATTAGCTCCTCGTTTCCTCGTTTCTCGTCGTGAGTGCCACTTCTTTTTCAGTTGATTTGCACAGAAGAGCACTCGGCTCGTTTGCGAGCAACTGTCTCGGGAGCACTTATCATAAACCCGTGCTCGTTGTGCTCGTGCCGAACCGCCAATTCATTCGTGCTCCGTCCGTTCGTTCGTCATTTCTCACCTCTTCAGATGGCGTTCTTCTCTTCTGCAGCAGTAGTCGTGACAAAGTGCATTTCCGTGTCTCATGATGAGCGGCAATTAGAAAATAGAGAGAGAGAGGGCACGTCTCGAATCGGAAGCTCGCCGAATATTCATATTTGCTTCCACCAATCCCCCACTTCCTATTTCCGGAAGTAGCACTTTCATCATCCTCCTCGCCCTCCAATAACTTTCTTCTCCTTCTCCTTTTCGCAGTTATAATCATTCTCTGATTCTTCGTTTCCTGTCCCCTCTCTCTTTCGTTTTTCTGTCCCAAATTGTATTTGTGTTTCTGTCTCGGAGCGCCCTCTCTCTTTTTTTGGCTCCAGCCAGCTCCGTCGTCAGTTGATCCCCCCTTCTTCTTTTTTTGTTTCTCGCTTACTCATCCCTCTTTCTGTTTGGTCTTCTTCATTAGTTTTCGAGTCTCTGCCTACTGCAAACGTGCTCCACCGAAGAATCATCGAGTGCATAGAAACCAGAGAATGAAAGGAAGAGAGAAGAAGGAAGAAGAAGAAGGAAGAAGTGAAGGTGTGAGGGAGGGAGGTCCGGGTGAACTGGCTAATTGCTTCTCCTCCTTCTCAGCCACCCGACGCCGCCTTCAGAAGCTCCTTTTTCTACCCCTTCTGACCGATAATTACGTACATTAAGCGCAGCTCTTCTCTTGATCCTCCTCTCACTTTCGCCCTCTCTCTCTCTCCCTCCTTCCTCCCCTCCTTCTTTATTTCGGCTGCTGCAATCGAGGAGAGTATGTGACAAAACATATCGAATTACCCGAACGATAAGCTCTTTCTCTCCTCCCGCCATTTCTCAGCCTCACTTGTATTTCCACCCCCTCAAACACACTTTCCGCTGCAAAATGAGAGTCGGTGGTTTCGCACGCGCGCCCCTCTCCTTTCCCCCGCCAACCGTCACTTGGTTACCAAATAAGAAGTGGCGAGATTCAAAATATTTTCCGGATCTGCTCGCTTCCGCACTGCTAGGTTTTTGCTTTTCCTTCAAATCTTTTGATCCTCAAAGTACGGAATCTCACCATGAAATCGAAAGAGCACGGTTACTGTAGTCTCAAGGTAGTGCAGCGGAGCGATGATTCTGGAAAGAAACAAACGTATCTGGGGAGTCGTATTTCACGGGCTCTGAGCTCATACCTGCTCTTTTCCGGGTCCTCTTCTTCTTCTTCTTCTCCAGCTCTTTCCTCCTGCTCGCCGATTCAAATGTCCCCTTTTTGTGCATGTTTGTGGCTCCTGCGAGGAGCTCGAAACTCATAAAGCGCCCTCCCCCTGAATTAGTTTCTTTTTTGGGAGTCCGTGAGTGGGGCGGGAGGGTCAAGCAAAGACAGAAGAAACTTGACTGACGACTAGTCGCCGCCGCGCATTTTGGCGTAGTATGGTGATCAAATTTTAATGAGCCCCCGCGGCGACACAGAGGGACCACAAACACCCGCTGGAACAATGGAAGGAAGGAAGAAGAAGAAGAAGGCACACGGGATGGGCAGTCGGACGGCGGCGAGAGGCGGCGGCGGAGAAAAATAAGACTGCGGGCCCCTTGTGCACATCCGCTGGTGGCACGCTTTTATGATTGTTATTATCCGGTCTCAACACAACAATTCATCACGCTCCAGATGCTCTCGGGACCTAACTTTGCGACGAAGATTTAGCTCTTCTGTGGCTTCCAGAGCACTTTCTTCTGGCTCCTTTCATTTCGGTTGTTTGCAGACAGACTGTCATGGACAGCGAGTACCGTATCATTCTCAACGTGGGCGGCGTTCGTCACGAGACCTACAAGCACACGCTCAAGAAGATTCCGGCGACGAGGTGAGTGTGTGTGTCGATCCACCGATCGAAAGCGCTCTTCTCCAGACTCTCCCGACTGACCACAAATTTGGCCAATTACGATCCGGTGCTCAACGAGTATTTCTTCGATCGCCATCCCGGAGTCTTCGCTCAGATTCTCAACTACTACAGGTCAGGCATTGGAATTCCAACCCGAATAAGTTATTTCATTTCAGAACGGGAAAGTTGCACTATCCTCTTGATGTGTGCGGACCGTTGTTCGAGGAGGAGCTCAAGTACTGGGGACTGGACTCGAACGAGTGCGAACCGTGTTGCTGGATGACTCTCTCGGGCACCAGGGACACGCAGGACGTGCTGAAGACCCTCGACGAGCTCGACATCGAGGTCGATCAGACGGAAGGTCCCGAGTTGTACAAGCGCTTCGGCTGGGAGGACGACTACCACAACGACAGTCTGAGTGCGTGGCAGAAGCTGAAGCCGCGCATCTGGCGCCTCTTCGACGAGCCCTCCTCGTCCCGCTCGGCGCAGTTCATCGCGGCCATCTCCGTCTTCTTCCTCATCACCGCCATCATCGTTTTTTGTCTGAAAACGCATCCGGGACTCCGGATACCCGAGCTGGCGCCGTTCGGAAACTTCTCGCGTAACCATCGGAGCACCATGTCACGAATACATCCGGCGCAGATCAACATCGACAAGAA
The DNA here is from genome assembly GCA_963570955.1 of Caenorhabditis afra. Lineage (NCBI taxonomy): Eukaryota > Metazoa > Nematoda > Chromadorea > Rhabditida > Rhabditidae > Caenorhabditis > Caenorhabditis afra. The sequence goes on along the minus strand of OY751536.1, from coordinate 7,957,843 downwards.
GAACTCGAGACCTCATCCCACTTTCATGGTAATTGGAATTTGTTTCAGTTCCTTCTGAATTCTCCTCTTTCAGTACATCGAAACAGTATGCAACATTTGGTTCACGATAGAAATAGTGATGCGGTTCGCCTCGTGTCCATCGCGTTTCGAGTACCTCCGCGCGCCGGTCAACATCATCGACATCGTCGCCACACTGACGTTCTACATCGATCTTCTGTCGTCGATGTTCGGTGCGACGGCCGATCTGGAGTTCTTCTCGATCATCAGAATCATGCGGCTCTTCAAACTCACGCACCACAACTCGGGCCTCAAGATCCTGATGCACACGTTCCGGGCGTCGGCCAAAGAGCTCATGCTGCTCGTCTTCTTCCTCGTTCTCGGCGTCGTCGTCTTCGCTTCGCTCGTCTACTACGCGGAGCGCGTCGAGAGCAACGAAGACAACCAGTTCGTCTCGATTCCCATCGGCCTCTGGTGGGCGGTACGTGTCCCATTGTCTCTAGTCGTCGTCACGCAGCCAGTTTGCAGATCGTCACGATGACGACCATCGGGTACGGAGACATCACACCGCACACCTACCTCGGACGGCTCATCGGCTCCATCTGTGCTCTCGCCGGAGTGCTCACCATTGCGTTGCCCGTTCCGGTTAGTTTTCCGGGCAAAACAAGCTCGTAAATGTGGAATGCTGTCGTCTTCCAACTTCTGAATTCAGGTCATCGTTTCCAACTTCGCCATGTTCTACTCGCATACACAAGCCCGTTCGAAGATGCCCAAGAAGCGGCGAGGCGTTCTTTCGATGGACCAAGTGGCCCAACACGTGAGCCTCCCTTGGAATCCGTCTACTTAACAAGCGTCTGGAATTTCAGGTCAAACATGCTCCGGTGCGCAATTCGAACGGTCCGACGCAGCGGAAGAACCTGGAGCACACGCCGCTCGTCTCGAACAACCATACACCGCCTCACACGCTCATCTGAATCTTCAGGAGGGCGCCTTCTGAACCCTTTCAACAGTTGTGACCAAGCCATTCATTTCATCAAACACATACAGTGACGAGTACTAGTCCGATCTCTCTCTCTCTCCCTCTCTAAATTCCCCGTTTTATAATCTAGAATAAATATTTATTTGAGACGCTTTCTCGCGGTTTTCAGAAGTATTGGTGATAGTAATGTGTCAAAAGGAACAATTATTAACCAGAATATAAAGGGAAAAGAATCAGAATGAGAACAACAAATATTTGGAGAGCATCTCGAAGATACCTGAATGTTCATTAGAAGCAAACGAACCTCCGTTCAGTCGAGCTCGACGTGAACATCGATCTCGTCTTCCCGCTCCACCTCCTCTTCCTCCTCACGCTTCAGATCATTCTCTGTTTTCAGCACAACGACGATCTCGTCGTTCTCGTTCTTCTCCTCGTCGTACTCATCTTCTCCGTCTCCATCTCCGTCTTCCTCTTTCACTTCTCCGTTTTGTTCCTCACCCTCCGAATTCTCTCTCTTACGCTCCTCCAACTCTATTTTCAACTGCTCTTCGCGCTCTTTGATCAAATCTGAATTCACTTTTCATATATCTAACTCTGCTCCGCTAATATTACCGTCAAGCTGTCTCTCAGTGGCCTGTTTCAGCTCGAGAGACCGCACGGTGTGCTTCATTGGTTGCCAGTAGATGTGGGGCGTCGTCATCGTCTTGATGGCCCCCTTCATGCACTTTAACTGAGTGATCCTTCTGTCAGCGTACTGAATCAACGCCTTCTTTCTTTGAAGCCCATGGAGTTCTCGCTCGTGCTCGCGTCTCTTAGTCAGCAACTCGTTCTTCTCCTCTCTTCTCTGAAATTCAAATGTATTTTATGGGTTTTATCTTCTACACCGTATCCTACCGCATCTATTTCCTTCTTCTTTGTCTCTTCGAGCCTTTTCTCCACCTCCTCTTGCTTTTCTTGCTGGGCCGTCTTCTTGTCAGTCTTCTTGAACGAAGAGAGTGTTCCCATCAGAAGACTCGAGAATAGACGACGGTTTCTCTGCTTGCTGTCTTTGTTCTCCGACTCTTTTAGCTTTTCGATTTTCTCTTCTCTACCCTTCGAATCGAGTGCTGGCATCACTACGGTCGACTGCATCGTCTTTTTCGGTCGCTTTCCGTAGTCATCGTCCTCACCCTCATCATCCAGATAATCAGGACGTTGACGTTTCGGAAGATGATCGAAACTCTGACGACTTCCGCGTCGATCAACTCTGTCTTCAATAGTGATCCGTCGACGAATCGGCGCGGCTGACTGAGTCGACTCGTTGCGGGTTTTCCAAGCCGAAGTCTCCTCGTCGGCTAGTCCAAACGCCTTTCGTTCAATGTTTCTCAACGGAGCATCATCCGGCTCTTCATTATACGAAATCCGAACGCGCGGAACGCTGTAAGAGTGAGGTTTCGGAGAAACAATCAAGAATCTCGACAAACCGTCCGTTCAAAGTCGTCACTTTCTCGTCAATGTGCCTTAACTTGTCTCTTGCAGCGTTGATATCCGAATCGAGCTCCTCAACTAACATTCGCTCCATTTTCGGCCTGAAAACATAGAAAACATCAAAAATAGGGACAATCGGAATTTAAAAAACAGAAATAGCGGTAAAAACCGGGGTTTTCAAGGATACTGTTGCAAGTATATTTAAACTATATAAATAAACATTTAATAGCAGATTAAAGAGTGCATTTCAGTGATAACCCAGCGATTACTGGTGAAAAAAGAGAATTCCGCAAAATTGGCGGCTGCTCGAAACGTCGATCAATTGAGTCCGCAAACACCGCACGGCGCACCGGTACTTTTTGGCGGGAACCATTTCAAATTCAGAATTCGAACTGAAAACGAGAAGAAGTGCATGAATATTCATTTAATCAGTTTTAAAACGAAAATTGAAAAAGAAAACAAGGCGATAAGAGGACAGAAATAGGAAAACGGGCGCCTATCATTCAGAGGAGACCGGATATTCAGTAAGAGGACAGCGGAAGAGATTCAATGAGAAGGACGTCGAACATATCCGATTCTGAATCCGGGGGCACTTCTAGAATCGAATTTGCTCCGAGAACGTCGTCTGAACTGAGGGGCGTTGCGACGAGAATTCCATCGGAAGACTCGGTGCGAGCTCGGATGAACTGAACCTTCGAACACTTCGGAACTGAGCCGAGCAGCTTCGCTTTGAATCTGAAACTGCTCTGCACGACGATGCGTCCTTCCATGGATCGGAGCATCGGAGACACGAACAAGTTGGCTCCGAGCCACGCGGAGTCCAGGTCAACAGGGAGCATGCACAGAAAGACGGGCTTCCCTTCGATGCTCCCGTGGGCAAACGAGAATCTTCCCGGATTGCAGTCGATTCCGTCGATGTCAATCTGAGAACGTCTTCTTTCTGCAAGACTTCAGAATGCTAGAATACCGTCAGTCCGAGTCCGTCGATGACGTTCCGAAGTTTCTGGTCGCCGCCAGTGATCACGATGACGCACGCGAATTCAGCGGCGACTTTCAGCGATTCCTCTATTCGAGACGCCCTGAATCCCCCGATTTCACACTCAAAACGACCGATTCCACTCACTTCTCCGATGCGAAACCGGCGTCGATGGCTTTGAATCCTTGCGTCTGAAACAGAGCGAAAAGCTGTGAACGAACAACGTCGTCGAATCTTCTTTTTCTCTTCGACATCTTCTCCGACGTCTTCTGAATGGAAATGACGCAAACACGTGGCTTCCGGTACACTTCGACTAGCTCGACGTCGAGAGAATTCAGAAGACCCACGGCGATCGAGTCGATCTTCGAGCCGTCCTTCAGAACGACGTCTCCCTGTCTCGCCTCTGAGCCGGTTTCTCTGAAAGTTAAAGGTTGGAAACGCGCTCCACTGCACACCGACCTTATATTGGCTCCGTGCTCCGAGGGATACTGTATCTCGACCTCTTGTTCTCCCCTCGAAATGACGTCATCACACGGAACTACAGTATCCGCTCCATCTGGCACCACGCCTCCGCAAGTGATTCTGACGCATTCTCCAGATGAAATTGTGGCGTGAAATGGTGTGAAAGCAGTGGATAACCCAACGATTCTTCTCTTGTTTCCGGAATGATTAACTGCAATAGATCGGGAGTGACCGATGTTTTCCTAGTCCCCCCGTTCTCACCCATGGTGGCGTAACCGTCGACAGAAGACGTTCTCTGCGGCGGAATGTCGCCGTCCGTCTCGACGTCTTCTGCCAGAATCCGTCCGAGTGCTTCAGATGCCACGTGGACAGTCTTCGACTCGGCAGGATAGCGGGCGGAAAGCAGCTCGAGAGCTCGCAGAGCATCTTTGAACGGGACAGGCTGAAAACGAATCGTGACGTGTCAAGTCTGAAAAGCAGGGGGAAAAGAGCGGACTTGGTGGAAACCTCCGGCGGAATGCATTGGATCGACTCCCACTGATACAATTCTTGGTTTTACCTGCAAAAAGAGGCAAATGAGTGCGGAAAAAACGCGTGAAATGGCAAATGAGACGGGCGGAACGCGGGTTTCGAACTTCTTCTTTCGGCTGCCAACCCGTTCGTTTCACCTTGCGAAAATCAGGTTTTTGTGGGAGAAATGGGCGACGCCACGAGCTGAGTTGCCCTTTGTACGAAATGAGGTAGAATCGGAGGAGGAAGACCTTTTTTGTTACTTTCCAAGGACGAATTCGCCCGCGTAAAACTATTCCGAAGAGGTGTTTTTCGGGAAACTGACGGTCGACCTCGACGACGAAAACGACGAAATGAGGGAACGCATCGGTTTCGGAACAACATTTGGAGTCCTTTGAGTGGGCGCGAAAGGGCGCTAATGAATTCCTTTGTCTCAGACTGACATCCCTGTGACACGACCCAAAGTGCTCGCGAATTTCGATGAAACGCCGAATCCAATGCTACCGTAATCCTGAACGTTGCTTTCTTTTTCGCTTTATTTGTTTCCGTTTGTTGGATTGACGGGCTGTGAATGCTCAACATCTAAACTTCTCCTTAGTTACCGTAATCCCGACACTCCCCTTTGCAAACACGCGGTTTTCGTGTTTGCTCGTAAAGTCTGAGGTGGTGACGCGCATCCACAGACGCGGTGTTTGCGTACGCTTCAATAGTTGGCAGCCTGCAACTGACACTTTTCTCGTCTGAAACTCATTTTTTCCTCTTTTATCGATTTCAGTGCAAGTTCAGTTAATCAGATATGGGAGCCAAGTCAAAGTGAGTTATCGCTAACCACCGCGCAGTCAGTACTATTCTACATTTTCAGATACGTGATTGTACAACTCGCAAGCGTTATAACTGGCTCGACGCGAGTATGGGTCCGGGAACGAGCAGCGGAAAAGTTCGCCGGAATATTCTACGATCCAGCTTGTTAGTTGTTTCATTTAAATACCAAATGCCATCTTCTCATTTTCAGACGGCAAACAGTGTCTATTTGAGGAAGTGAAGCGAGTGAAAGGAAAGACGGAGCTGCCGAAGCGAATCAGAGGCATCTATAGCATCGAAAACTAGCTTTACCGATCCAATTAGGTCTCTAGATCATATACTTTTTGTTGTTTTCATCCGCATAAACACTTTGAAGTCTTAAATCTATCAGTCTCTGATTCATCTTTAATTGGTTCTACACCATTTTTATCTGTCACTTTTCCTATCTTCCCTTTTTATTATATTTTTCAAGATGGATTTCGACGACCGGACCACTCTGGCAGTTTTGGCGACCGCGGTCATCGGTCTGCTCACAATCCTGCTCTTCGTGTTCAAGGTTCGTTTCTTTCGGAATTCATAAAAAGTAATTGTATTTCAGAGTGTTTTCGGGTCAAAGAAGAATAAAATCCTCTTCGTTGGTCTCATGGAATCAGGAAAGACGACAATCTTCACTCAGTTGTCGCAAAAAGAAGCTGAATATCGTGAGGATCCTTTTCTGACGAATTTTCTCGAAAGTACATGTTTTAGCAACCACAACAAAGACGTTCACATCAATGATCGAAAATAAGATTACTCTGAAAATCAAAGACAAAGAAAGAGAGGTTAGTGACCGGATGATCTGCTCAGAAATGAAACTCGCCCGTTTCAGATCATTGACTACCCGGGAAATGGCCGCCTTCGCCACAAACTGATCGAAACGCAGCTCCACAGTCGCTCCCTTCTCGGCATCGTGTTCGTTGTCGATTCCGCCGCTTTCTCAAAGAACGCTCGTGATGTTGCCGAGCTCCTATACCTGGTGGCTCTCGAGAATCAGGAGAAGGCACCGATCCTGGTCGCTTGCCACAAGCAGGACCTCTCGTTGGCGAAGACTGAAAAAGTTATCCGGAACAGTTTGGAGAAGGAGCTTGGACTGATCAACAAGTCTCGATCGGCCGCATTGATGGGAACGGACGGATCCGAGGAGAGAAAATACACCCTGACAGACACTGGAGTCGATTTCAAGTGGGAGCAACTGAACAAGTAAGTCATTCCTTTATTTTCTATGCAGAGCGAAATTTTTCAGCCAAGAAATCACATTTGTGACCACATCCTCCTACAGCGCTGACTTCGGCGTTCAAGAGATCGCCTCGTTCGTGAGACGCTGATTTCTTCGCGGAGTGCATTTTCTGTCAATCCCTGTCTGTCAGCCCATATCACTTTCTGTTTCCATAATTATTGTTTGTATCAACTCTACATAGAATTTCATGTCTTCTTTTACTATTTATTCTTTTTCCGTATCACAAACTTTCTTTTCCCTCTGTAGTCATATTCGAATTTTTTATTCAGAATGACCCGCATTATGTACATATAACATTCAGAATCTATTTCGACGTCTCTGTCACTCAGTCGTCGTTGTTCCGATCACTTTGAGTCCATCGGGAGCCCGGACGACCCACTCGGGCCATCCTCCAAAGTAAATCTTCCCGTTGTATCCGGCACGAGTCAGTGCCCACCAAACCATAGAAGATCGGAGTGAAGTGGAGCAGTAGATGATCTGAAGAGAGGAAAAGAGAAAGCTAGGCCACTTTCGATCCTTCTGTTCTCACCACCGGCTTCCGCAGCGAGAGCGCGTTGTTGTTGAAGAGGCCTCTCAAGTGATCCGACGCCTTCCACTGACCCACTGCCCAGTCGTAAACCGCGTCCACCGGAATGTTCCTGGCGCCCTTGATGTGTCCGTAGAGGGCCCCCTGAGCCGTGCCCAGGAACTCCTCCTTCGTCTGCGCATCCACCACGTCGAAGCTGTCGATCTCCGAATTCAGAAGCACGTCGTCGTAGGTGATGATGACGGAGTCGTTCCAGGAAGCGAGGAAGTCGCCCTGTCGCGGCCGACCCGACACGTCTCCCTGCTCCGTCTTGTACTGCCCACTTCTCGCCTGGTGCGTCTTCCATCCCAAGTATCCGCCGGCCAGCAGGGACACTTTCTGATGTCCGAACAGTTTGAAGATCCACACGGTGTACGTGCTCCAGATCATCTGACCCCGATCGTAGACGATGACGTGGCAGTCGTTGTCGATGCCCTGCGCTCTCGCGAATCGTTGAAACTGAAGAGGGTGCACGGGAACTCCGGCGTGGCTGAGGTTCGAGTGGAAAATCAGACGGGCCGACTCGATGTGGTCGACCGAGAAGGCGTCGCGACTCTTCGTCTCGTCGCCGCTCGCCGCCTCCAGAATGCAGATCTTTCGCTTCGTGATCAGGAGAGTCAACAGGTGGTTCGGAGTGATCTCCATGTCGGATCTCTTGTTCAGAACGTTGGCTTCCGATGACGGACGGGGCTGAAACAGAGTTCTTTCAGCGTGTTCCCGTATCCAGAAGAGACTCACCAATCCATAGGACTCCTTCTGAAAACTGCCCGACGAGGAGATGAAGAAGAAGAAGGAGAGGATCGTAGCGAGCACGAAGACGGCGAGAAGCGTGACTGTAGCAGACACACACGCGATTTTCCATCGTTTCGAGGTGCTCTGAACGCCGAAACATTCTCAGACTTCTCAACGCTCCGAAACTTTTTTGAGTTGTTTCCTCGGAATATAGTAGCGATCGCCCATGAAAGGGGTGGATTTCAGAGAGAAAACAGGCATCGGAGGCTCGACGCTCATTCTCGACAGCGACAAAAACTGACCGTTTCCCTCCCGTTTCTCCTCTTTTTCCCGCCACTCTTGACACCATTTTGTCGCTTTTCGACCCCTTTCCGGAACAATTTCTTCGCCTGCCCCTTTCTTCGAATCGTAAAACCCATTTTCACTGATTGATAGGGATGATAAGTGCGTGATAACGATCGGCACTTTGACGAAGAAATAGGCCTTGAAAGGAGACGGCTACTCACATTTTTCGGGTTATGGATGGCAATGTGAGTGGGAGTCATCGGCGGCGGAATCGGCGGCGGCGTCACCATCATCGGCACTTTCTTCGCCTGAAAACAGAAAAGAGTTGAGAAGACGTGCACGAGAGACTCACGATGCGCTTCTCGCCGTTCCTGCGGCTTCTGCCGAGGTCATCGTAGAAGTAGTCCGGGTCCTCGTACTCCTTCTGATGGTCCGGCTCCTCGACCGTGTTGTAGACCTCTTCGACAGTCTTCGTCTCGTACTCTTTGGCTCTTCCGTGCCCGACCGACCACTTCTGCATCTCTGGAAACGTCTTCTTCTTCTCCTTCTCAGGCGAGCGGAGGAATGCGAGTAATAGGGAGAAAGAAGTGTCTCTTCGCAGCAGCAGCAGCGAGGAGAAGTGAATCAGCTACAAAAATCTAATCGTTTAGGTTGGCCGCCGGGGGGCCGCCGGTGGGTTGCCTGTTTTGTGTTCCAAGGCCGTTTCGGCTTACCTTTTCACCTACATTTCACGTCTCTCTCTCCCTCGCCCCTCCCCTCTTCGGATCACTATTTCGGGTGCGAAGAGGACATACCTCTCCCCGCTTCTTTTTGCTGTCCGCAACTCTCCGAAGAAACGAAGGAAGTCTTTTTGAAACACGATATGTAATCTGGTATTTAGGAGGGAAATGCGCGCGCGCGAAAAGGGCAAAACTGTTTATTCGGCGGTGGGAGGGTGTTCGAGGAAATCATAAAGAAGCAGCAGCAGCAGCAGACGCTTGATGAAGTGATAATAGGCCACAGGAACCATCCAAACTGGACTTTCCAGTTTTTCGTTGCGCAACACAAAGACAAATTCCATTGGTTTTCTCCCGTCGAAGAGGGGATTTCCGTGCCACGTGGCAGATCCGATGGCTCCATTCTCCGTTCCAGAAATCCAACGTCTCCGTTTCTGCCAGTGACGTCTTCAGAATGAAACTACTTCAGATGGTGTCCTCTCGATGAGTTTTGCTCTCTCTAGAGGTGCTCAGAACAGTGATCCCGATGATTTCAGTGAAGGATGACGTCATCTGTTTCCGCTGCCTCCTCTTCGTTCTTCGATCTTCATTCTTCGCGAATCGAAAATGGAAACACGAGACTGAGAAGTCAGGTTCTCTGCAAACACAAGTCCTTCCGGCAAGAATGTAGCTCTTCTGGAGCAGATCTTTGTCCTGCTCGCGGAGCACATGTTCCAGTGCACCCACGAACTCTCCCAAGAGCACAACTCAAGCGTGCGACTTTTTTTGTTGAGTGATGCTCACTCTCTGACTTGTGGGCTCACAGAGCTCCTCAGTATGCCGAGCGAAAGAGCCGTGCTCTCGACGGTGTACACAGTTTGGCTAGTTCTGACGACTCTCGTGCAGTCGGTCCTCCTCTACTTCATCCTCCGACACTCGCCGAAAAGCTTCCGGACTTTCCGGTTCTTGCTCGCCGACACGGCCGTCTTCGAGCTGCTCGCACTGTTCTCCACCTACTTCACGCAGCTCGGACTCGTCACCAACGAGCAGCCGATGGTTATCCGCAGCTACGGCTTGTGCAGATTCTGCGACGCCTGGGTGTGTCTTCTCGTTTACGTCGTCACTTTGGTGAGGGACGAGAGGTGTCCCGTGACACCGTGACAGTTACAGATGTTCGTGTGGCTCTCGGTCACTTCGCTCTTCTGCACCTTCTATTTCAAGTATCTCTCCGTCGTTTCGGTGCTCATTTCCAGCACACACATGCTGAAATTCATCGTTTTCAGTCACGCTCCCGCCATTCTTTATGTGGTTTGTCTTGTTTTTTTGGTCGAGGAAAAGAAGACGTGACAGTTTCTATTTCAGGCGCTCTACGTGTGGTTCTTCATTGAAATCTCGCCTAACGAGGTTCAAATCAGAAGTCTTCGAGTGCTGAATTCAGAAGACTTTTCTGCAATCGGCTACCTTCCCTCGACGGCCCTCTCCTTCTCGATCATGTATCTGATGATGGCGTTGAGTGCTGTAGTCGTGCCGCCCGTCTGTTGGTACTTCCGGAAACGCATTCTGAAAGAAGTGAACTTGAGAATGAGCCGGATGTCGAATGCGAAGAGGGCTCAACACATGACCTTCGTGAAGGCATGCAGGGGGGTGACGTCTTCTCGATTCCACGTCATCATTGCAGGGTCTCTCGATTCAAATCCTCGTTCCCTCGTGCGTCTACCTTCCCGCCTTCTTCATCTACTACGTCTGCTTCCTCAAAGGTATTCGAGAGACTCATTAGCGAGAGTCGTCTCCTCGTGACGTCATCTGAATTCAGAAGTGGCCCTGCCTCTCCCGGATCTCTACACCTTCCTCATCGCCGGCATCCCTCCCCTCGTCGATCCGATCGTCTCGCTCTACTTCGTCACTCCGTTTCGCAAGTCCATCGAGCAATGGGTCAACAGAGGCAGCAATTCGCGAGTGTCGCCCGTCTCGAAAACAACCTGACGACCAAAATGTCCGTCGTTTCGTCTCTCCGCTAATTGACGCCTTCTTTTCTTCCGCAGATGATGTTAGATCTTCGGATTACTCACTTTTCCAGCCAACATTATCATCACCTAGAACTTTTGATCTTCCGGCCCTCCCCGAGGGAAATTCCACTGAAATTCTCTGTTTGTTTCGCGCCTCCTCGCTTCTCGAATCTGCGCTCATTCGTCCGGAAGCCGCACGTCTTCTTCCTCTTCCTCCTCACTCTGAGAATGGAGCTCGACGAGGCGTCGACGCGTCTCTTCGTGCGCATCTCCTCGATCGCCTACCCGATGTTCCTGTCGTCGACCCTTCTGACGCAGTCGTTGCTCATCCTCTTCATCTTCTGCTGCTCGCCGCCCCACATCAGCTTCCTCCGGATGCTTCTGCTCAAGACGGCACTCCTCCAAGTGCTCGTCACCGTCATCCTCTTCCTCATTCAGCCACGTCTTCTCGCCGGCGTCGACGTCAACGTGCCCGTCTTCTGCTACGGCGTCTGCAGAAAGTGGAACTCGAGCCGTCTCTGTTTCGCTTTGTATCACACGTGGCAGGTGAGGTCCGAAACTGCTTCGTCGTCTGAAACGCTGTTTTCAGACTCTCAGTTTGGCCGTCGCCACCTCGCTAACCTATACTTTGTATTTCAAGTACTACAAACTCAAGTCATACCAGAAATTATCGCGTGTTCGCTTGTTTGTCTCCATGTTCATCGCCTACATCCCTTGTTTTGTTTCCATGGTGAAAGCTCTTCCACCGCACGCATTCCTAGTCCCTCCTCTAATTTCAGGCTTGCGGAGTCGTCATCGTGCTCCGAAACACGCTTCCAGACGAAATGGCGAAAAGAAAAGAAGACGTGGAAGAGGCCGAGTACACTGTGATGGGCAGAATGCGGTTGGGAGAAGTGCCGAATCGAATCAACTTCGCGATGCTGTGCATCGGAATATACGTGGCTCCGGTCGTCGCACTATGGTTCAGATGGTCAGATTCGGTGACGTCGTCGCTTCTGAATTCCTTCTTTTTGCAGGCGAGCACACAAATCGTTGAACGAGAAGATCGACGGATCGTCTTCGGTTCTCAAGTTCCACGCGAAGACGATGATGAACGGACTGACGATACAGGTGGTCACCCACTTCGTCTTCTACATTCCTCTCTTCTCCCTCTACTTCTTCTCCCTTCTCACTGGTACGTCTTCTGAATACTTCATCCCACGTCTTCTTCATTTCATTTGCAGGTCAGCAGTTCCTCTTCCAGCAGTTCTTTCTCACAATGTTCCCCAATCTCACCGCTATTTCTGATCCGCTCATCAATCTCTACTACGTCATACCATATAGAAATCGTATTCGATCCTGCTGTGGCTTCCGGATCGTTCAGGTTGTGCCCGCTTCAATCACTCCTACTTTCTGACCACATTCTACTCATAAAGTTCAAGTTCATGACAATAAAAGGATTGAAGAGCCCAGAAAATATAATTAAAAGATAAGAGGGAAACAAAAAAAACAGAGAACAAGGAAAGTAAATGGAATCAGAAGAGGAAAGATTAGAGAGTGACCGGTGTTTGGATCGTCGTCAGAAGATCGGCCACATCTGGAACATAGACTTATCTTTCTGTAACACAGAGATTGTGACTCACGCGTAAACTGAATCTTTTCGTCGATGTTTCTCGTCTTGATTGTCGCATCGTGATTGGCGACGAAGAAGACGTTGCCGTTTTCCTTGGCCTCCCATCCGAATTTCTTCGCCAACGCTGCGACTTCCTTGTCGGTGGCTCCGCCCAGAAGGCGGATCAGAAGCGGCTTCTCGATGTTCTGATAAGTTACGTTGATGACGCGGCAGACGACTGAAAAAGAACACATTTTTCAAAGCAGAGAGCGATGGAATGTCGTACAGAGCTTGATGGCGTCCTCGAACCCGACGAGTGGTTTGATCAGCTTTGAGATCTCAGCCGGCACCTTGAACGGCTCGGTCGGGCTGGCGCTCGGCTTGTAGGTGCCCTTGACGAGTTTCCAGAAGACAGCGAAGTTGCACGACTCCAGAACGGCCCCAAGATCAAAGATACGGCGGAGTTCCGGCGATCCGAGACGGTTCGTGTCGATGAGACATTTGGCAAGAGCAAAATCGCTCGACGGCAGCACCATCAGTGTCTTCAGAAGCACCTGCCGGACGACGTTTTCGTCGTACTTCTCTGGGTTGAGCTGGTACAGCTTCAGGATAGTGAGAACGACGTCCTTGTCGTACTTGTTCTCGGACACCATCGCTTGCACGCACGCCGCAAGATTGTTCACGTTCTCCGGGTTGTAGCGGTTGACTCCCTCGATGGCCTCATGAAGATCTCTTTGCAGTCTTTCGAACGACATCTGAGCATTAAGGATAAGAACTGAGCATTAAGGATAAGGGGCGTGAAATAACAGAGAAATTGGAAGGTAACAGAAACGGCAAAAGACCGATCGCGAACAGTTTAAATATAACATCATTAAGCAAATGTGAAGTACTTTATTTATCTTTACTATCGAAAGTAACGGTTACAGGTCCGTCGTTCACAATGTCGACACTCATCATCGCCGCGAACCTCCCGTCCTGAATCTTTTCCGACTTATACACCTTTTTTAGCTCTTCTAGGAACTTCGAGTAGAACGAGGACGCTTCTGAAGGAGCCATTGCAGTGTGAAAATCGAGTTTGTTGCCCTGAAACAGGAGAATTTGAAAATAATGAAGAAAGGAGAAGGAAACCTTGAATTGTCCATATAGTGTGAACTGGCTGATCGATAAAACTTCCAAATCAAGATCCATCACCGATTTGTCCCAGGGTTTCTGCTCAGAAGCCGGGAACACGCGTAGATTGAGAATCTTCCGGACGATGTACTTCAGATCGTCTTCCGTGTCGTCGCGATGGATGCCAACGAGCACACAGAGTCCCCTTCCAATAGAGCCTACCTGATTATCAATTCACGAGTTGAACAAGATCGAAAAACCTACGATTTCGTCGCCAACAGTGACTGCTGCCCTACTGACTCGTTGGAGGACAACTCGCATTTCTGAAACAGTGGAAATCATCATCAGGACGAAGACAAAACGTGTTTATAGCAAACAAAGCACACAGAAAAATTTTTGAAAGGGGTAAATTCACGAAAATGCAGTGCTAAGCGCCAGTTTCAGCGAAAAATTTCAGTTTGAAGCTCCCAAAAATTTTCGGTTAAACAGAGTGCAATACGACACTCCGCAGAGTTTCTAGTCCCCAAGAGTTCGGCCACGACAACGTGGAATTTTTGCCGGTGGATTTGCGCCGATTTTCCACGAAATCTCGTTTTGTGTAACCAATCTCTGTGTTGCGGTGAGCATTCCGATCACTCAAGCGTGTTAGTTGAGAATATCGAAGCCCTCCCTCGTTTCTCCCTTCCCAAAATAACGTTTTCCACTTTGCAGCGACATGGGTGAAAAGGAAGAAGCCGCTCCGATACTTCTCCAGTGTCTCGAGAGCGGCCGAGTCGACGTAATATGCTCGCTTCTGTCACAAATGAGTGAGTAGAATGCTCAAAAACTCGAAACAAACCTGAAAACACAGAGAGTCAGCCGGATTTCCACGCTCAAGTTGACAAGTTGTGCTGCAAAGAGGGAACTCTACTTCACAAAGCAGTTGAACTTGGTGAGGTTATACAGCAATTTTAACAATTGAACTATCTCTTCAGATGCGGCTGATAGCGTTGCGTCTCTTCTATCCGGCGGCGTCAACCCATGCGTACAGAACACTCAAGGAAAGACGGCATATCAGTGCTGCAAGTCTGAAGCCGTACGGCTCTCGTTCGTACGCGAGGCACTGCAATCGATCAATCTGAACAAGTAAGCACTCTTTATTCATTCATTCGCGATCTCGCAAAGCACTGGACAAGTAGGTGCTGTTGAGCGGCACGTCGTCGAGATTCGAATCGTTCTGCGCGCGAGGCGATGGATAGAAACCAGGCGTGCTGGCCCCGGGACCAGTGCTCATTTGACTCTAAAGCAAGATATAAAGAACCACTAAAATAGAAAAATGATACCTGCATGAGAAGTGGCCACTTAATGCGTCGCTCGAAGTAGGTGCAGATCCGAGCGAGGTCTTCTCTATCAAATTTCTCCATTTCTGAGGAAATAAAAGAAATACAACGTTTCCTTCTTTGCAGAACTGAACGTCTGTGCCAACTCATCCGAGCTGGCGTCCCGGTTGATTCGGTAGACACGCCACAAACGAAAAATTCGTTGCTTAACTGGGCTGCCGATTTTGCCACGTTGGAGGTTGTGAAAGCACTTTTGACGAATGGAGCTACCGTAGACCTGGCGAACGAGAAGGACGAGACGCCACTTCACACGGCAGTCATCAAAGCCGATCCGGAAATCGTGAAGCTTCTCCTTGCGTCTGGAGCAAATCCATCGTTGAAGACAAAGAAAGGACAAGATGCGTTCGCCCTTGCGGAAACTCATCAGCCCGCACTTCTGTCACTATTGAGTATGGATCAAATCGCTCGAGACGTGAGGCATCACAGATCCGTAGATGACATGGACGATCGGATGTCATTGATTTCCTGCACCGAAACGTTGAACACGCAAATTTTCAATGACTCCGTCAAATACGACAAGTACATGGAAGGGGAGATCGATTCTTGGACCGACTTGCTATGGCCTCAACCGAAGCTCGTCTCGATCAAAGCACATTCTGTTCGCAACTTTGAGTTCCCGAAAGACGGCAAACTGAAGGTCTACTTCGACGACTGCTCCAGTGCCGATCCCAGACAAGTGATGCAGATTATCGAGATGAGTAAGCAGCTTCTTCAGACCGTGGGTGTTGACATCGAATACAGAGGTAATGGTTTTTTATTCCGTGATACTAAACACTAATCTAGAGTGTGTTGCAGGACACCGCCTTGCCGATCACGAGACGTCTGCATTAGAAGGGAAGGTGACATGCGGTGTGTTCGAGGACGGACGGCCTTCCGGATCCTACACGCTGACCATCGATGCTGTGCGAGGGGTGGAAGTTGTGGGATCCGATTACGCGGGCATTCGTCACGCCTTTGCTACATTCGTACAAATCGTTCGTCTCCACAAGTACGCGCATCAGAAAAAGGCCGGAATTGCGAATGGTGTCTCGAGTCATCCAAACTCTCCGAACGGTCACAGCAGCGGAGATTACAGCCTGCTTAACGGAAGCAACGTTTCGAAGCAGTTGCCGGATATCGGCGCGGACGGATCGATTAGCGAGCTCACGATCCGAGACCAGCCCGATCGTTCCTTCAGGGCTGTCTATCAGGACTTCTCCGGATGCAGAATCTTGAATCCTGACACAATTTTAAAGCTGGCGACTCGTCTCTCGTCGTGCAAGGCCAACTACTTGTTTGTAAATTTCGAGGTTCGAACGACGGATCGTTACCAGCTTCCGTACACCAATCGCGAGTTGTTCCACATGATGCAAGTGTGTCAAGAACTATTTATTACGGTAAGGTTCAAGGTTTTTTCTCAATCGCAGTCATATCTTTCCAGTTCGTCCCATCAATTGATACCCAGTCAAACTATCTGGAAGGGGATCAGGCGCGAGTCATCATCGATCAATTTATGGACGACTTTCCGCTCTGCAAAGTAGTCCACTTTGGACCGAACTTGGCCAGTCTTCTAATTGCCGATCGGAAACGTACGACTCCCCTCCCAGCTTTCTATTGGTCGAATTATTCTTGTTTTAGTTCTCACTTCCATCCAACGCCGAGTTCGACGAATTTTCCTGTCGACTCATGTGGACGAGAAGAACGGAGCTCTTCTCTCAACCCTCCCGCCATTCATCACGCTCTGTGTCGAGGGAACATGGCCGTTCGAAGTGGAGAAGTTTGTCTCTCCGCGCGTCTCCATTGTCATCAAATTCTCAACCGGCGACGACGGATACCTGTGCGCTTCGCCGGACTCTGTTGCCAAAAAGGCACTCCTTGCTGCGAAGCTCAGCGACAGACAGACAGTTCTCGGTTCGATGGTGTGCGATCTTTCGACAGGATGTGAGGCGATGCCCCCTTCGCTTTCCTACATGTCACTTCTCGCTTCCGTCGGTGTTGCATACAACAGCGCTACGGATATGAAGAAGTATGCTTTCCTCCTGCCGTTGATAGCTGCTCATCACATGCTTCTTGACGGTGACATGGTTGGTCTTTTCGAGCAAGTACAGACCCTCGGCAAAGTGGAGCATCAGCTGACCAAGTACGCTTATGGGTACTGGAAACCGAACAACAGCAGTTCGCCAAATGCGGACATGTCATCGAACTCAGAAACGACAGTTTTTGGAATGTCGGCGAACAAGAAGATGCCAATTTCCGTCTTTGTCGAGATGATTCTTAATCCGGAGAACATGAACATGGAAAGACTGACCCCCGTCGTTTTCAAAAAGGCTCGAATCGAACTGAAACGGACATCCACGGCTCTAGATGCCACCAGCAAGCTCCTTCCGTACAATTACGATCTTGCGCTGGTTCTCGAGGAGATTCGACTTGTCACCGAGCTGATGGTGCTCGTCAGCAGACTCGGTCAGTACATGTGCGTATACGGAACACAGCCTATCGACCGGAAAAAGAGCTTCGAGGAAGGACTTCCATACTCTCCGGGACGCGTCGGGGTCATCAATCTGCCGCCGGCGATTCGTACCGATCTTGCAAACACGTGCGTTCTCCACTTTTATATGTACATCCAGAATCATCCTATTCTTTCAGAATGCTTCGTGTTCGTGGACAATTCCAGCACGTCTGGTTGTCACGATCGATTCCGAGCACTCTTCAGAACGCGCTGAAGATGTTCGACAACTTATTCAGAGCTTTACTGCCACACGATTTACAAGAAATGGGTAAACAACTACTGTGACGGGGAATGTCACTTACGGCTTCTTCAATAATTTGGGAATGTGATAATTGATATACCCTTGTGATATGTAATTTATAACCGAGAGCCTTAATCAAACAATGATCCAGAGTAATTTATTGCGTTGCTTTTTTAAAAACCTCTTTTCCCTTCGTATTCGTGTGCTATCATCATTCTTCTCGCTTTTTCGCTTCTTCAACCGGGAAATCGTGCAATTCATCAATACAATGTGTTTTCATTTATTGCTGTGGTGTATCGCACAAAACATTATTCTAACGAGATTTGCATAAAAGTGAAAGCGAATCAACGGAAAGCAAAACAAGTGACCTCGTCCTTGGTCACCTCGCAGTACTTGCGCGAGTGAATGCTGTAGCTGAACTCGCCGACGGCACAGAAGACGTCGAACTTGGCGCCGTCGAAGGCGAGCTTCGTGGCGTGCTGAATCATTCTTTTCGACACGGAGACGTCCTCGACGATCGCCTGCGTCATCACATTCGCCAGTTTGATGGAGTTGCAGGTGTTGTTGGTCCGAGGAATCAGTTCCGTCTTCATTCGCTTCAGAATGTTGTGTCGGGTCTCGTACTGCCCGTATTTGGCTGGAATTTCAGACGAAGAGGGCGGGGCTTTCGGCCAGTATCCGTGCTTCTCGACGAGCTCTTCAGACACGTCTTCCATGTAGTTTGCGGCTGGAAATCGAGAGAGTAGTTGTAAACGGGAAAAAAAGAGATCACTTGGGACGAAAGCGGGCTTGTAATAGGTGGACGGACTGATCACTTGGGACGTTCGGTAGTCGTAACTGATCGGAATCGGACTGACTTCTCTGGAATCGCTTCGAAACTGGAAAACCCCCGAACTTCACACTCACTTTGGAATGTCGACTGGAATCGGCGGTGGAGGCGGCGGCGCCATTCCTTCGAGACTCGAATCCTCTTCGTACTGCTTCTCGTACGCCTTCTGACACAGACGTCATTTACTGTTTCAACTAATCCGTTACCGATGCAGGAGCATATCCAGTTTGAATGTATGTAGGCGTCGTTGCAATCGAGGTGACAATCGCGATTCTGGAAGACGCGGGAGATTTGGAAAGTAGGAAACTCGCATCGAGACTCACTTATCATAGGAATCCGTCGGAACTGAAACTGCAATGGGGACTGGAAGTGGTGGAGGGGGCGGGACGTAGAAAGGGGAAGGAGGGAGAGGACCGGGGACTGGAATTGAAGGCGTCAGTGAATAGGACGAAGGGGGCAGAGGGGCCACATAAGCCGGAGCCGAGGGGATCATTAGAGGGGGCGGGGCGACGGAGTAAGACGTGGAATAAGGAGACTGGATGGCAGGAGACCAGCCTGGCTGAAAACGCAGAGCTCGAAGGATCGGTGACCGAGAAGGACTCACTTGGTAGTATGGCGATGCAGCGGGAGCATAAGAAGGAGAATACGACGGAGCAAAAGAGGCTGGCTGTGAATACGACGGGGAGCACGGAGCCGGTTGAGCACAGACTGGCGGGGGAGCACAGATGGGAACGGGCGGGGGCACGGGACACGGACAGCCACAGCCGCCGCCGCCGCCGGAAGAGCCGAAGAAAAACGAGGAGCTGGGAGGGATGAGCAGCTCGAGAAGGATCAAGGCAGTCAGCATCGCGGCGGAATGAAGTGACAGTTACACCGGAATCCAGCCGCTTCTTCTCTTTCTCTCCGAAGTTTCTTTGTGCGCGCAGGACCCGTCCCTCCTCAACCTGTATTGAGGCTAATCCGAGGAAAGTGAGGAGAATGGAAGCGGGGGGAGGCAGCGGGAGAAAGGACTTTTAATCCCTCGTCGCCTCCTTTTTTCGGATCGAGGCAGCAGGAAGAAAGGAACGCGGAACATTGAAACAGCGTGTGCTGAGATGTTTGATCCGTCTCTAACTACCATGCGAAGCGTCGGCGGCTTGTTCGCAACACTGACTCTATTCGCAGACGAAGAGCGATCTGAGAACCCAGAAGACGTCCAGAAGCATCGTGAGGTGCTTCTAGAGGGAGCAGAGTTTGAAGAATCTCGCACAGTTCCACAGCTACAAACTACAATTCCCGAGAGTCACAACCAATACAGGCTCATAAATTCTCGAATAAAATGAGTTCCGTCGTGTTTCCATATGACCTCATCTCGTCAAAAGTCCCGAAAAGTCACACTGTCGTCTTTTCATTTCTGTGTCTTGGCTGATAAGAAGGCGGCAGAAACCACGGAGTGCTCTTCGGTATTTAAGGGGCGCATGTCAGGTCGCAGTCTCACCACCACTCTACTTGTTTATCGCAATGACGACGACGACGACGACTGAGAAAAAAGTGACTATTCTGGAGAACGGCGACGGTCTCTACAACACTCACGTCCACTTGGAAGACGTGAACGAGGTGATCGCCGCGCAGTTGGACACGAAGGCCAGCCTCGGAGCCGACACGAAGTTCACGGTGATCGGAGATGGAAACGTGAGTCGTCATCTTCCCGGAACCGCTGATTGATCCGTGGTTTCAGGGATTCATGAGCAGAGTGATACTCGTGGAAGCGGATTGGACGGCTAAGGATGAGAAGCTGCCGGCCAAGTTCATTCTGAAGATCGTCTCCTGTCTCCACGTTCAGGCGCTCGTCGAGAAGATGAAAGAGGGCGCGCCGGATGCGTTTTCCGAGGAGCAGGAGGCCAATTTGTGGGCTCTTTTCGAGAACGAGGCACAGTGCCTGCACAACAGAGAGGTGAACTGTTATAAGATTCTCGAGAAGTGGGACAAGAACGACGTGATGCTGAGTCCGAAGATCTACTTCTCGAAACAGTTCGATTCGGAGAACAAACTGAAAGGATTCCTCGGAATGGAGGTTGTCGAGAACGCCATCACAAGACACATGTACGCGAATGCGAAGCCACACGAACTGCATCCGGTGCTGAAGTCGCTTGCGAACTTGCAAGCGGGAAGTCTGAGTCTGACCGACGAAGACAAAAAGAGCATCAGCGGGTTCGACTTCAAGTCGCTGATGGGCTCGATGATGAACGAGGAGGGCATGAAGAACATCTTCGACCAGTGCAAGAACATCAACCGAGATCGTCTGACGCAGAAGGCCGAGAAGGTCGAGGAGTTCGGGCAGCAGCTCGTCAACTTCGAGCTCGCGTGCAACCTGAACAAGTACGTCGGTGAGTTGCTTGGCTAGATTCTAGTAGTGGAGTTGATAAGCGACAGGCATCGAGCGTGACGTCCTCGTGCACGGAGACCTGTGGGCAGCCAACATTCTGTGGAATCAGGAGGAGGGCGTCTTCTCAGTGAGCAAGGTCATCGACTACCAGTTGATCCACATGGGAAACCCGGCAGAGGACCTCGTCCGTCTCTTCCTCTCCACGCTCTCGGGATCCGACCGACAAAAGTACTGGGAGAAGCTCGTCGAGCAGTTCTACGACTACTTCTTGGACGCTCTCGACGATGAAGAGAGCGCTCCGTACACTCTCGAGCAGGTGACTCGGCCAGTCAAAACAAAAACGTCGTCTGTTTACAGCTGAAAGAGTCTTATCGCCACTACTTCGTAACCGGAGGCCTTGTCATGCTGCCGATGTACGGCCCGATTGCCGAGGTGAATTTCGCCTTTTTTATCGATAAACGGCGCGAAAGCGTAGTTTGAGTTCACCGCGTATCGACTTAAAATGCTTACATTCCTCTTTTCTTTTCAGACGAAACTCGCCTACTCAAACTCTGAAAATGTGGAAGAGTACCGGGAGATTCTGAGCGAGAAAGCGGAACATCTTCTGGAAGACCTCGTCAAATTCCATTTATACAGCAAGGATTTGACGACGTCGTCAACAAATTAGAGCCTGTTTATGATGGGAATCGAAATAAATACATTTGTGTTCTTTTTGTTTTCCAGAGTTGATGAATTCCAAACAAATGAAGAGAGTAACAAGGGAGAGGAGATCAATTCGAATAAGGTTATTAGAAGACGTCGTGCTCAGATGAGCCAGAAGAAGAGCGGATGTCGTTGGGGAGCCGGCGGCGGAGGCGGTGGCGGCGACGGGCGGACGGTTGTCGGCAGTGGGATGAGCGGCGCGACGCACTTGCAGTCGTGCAGGAAGATGTTTCCGAAGTCGTGGCACTTGCCGCACCAGTTGAGGGCGAAGACGTCCTTGCACGAGTTGGTCAGCCAATCCCAGCCGCATCCGAGCTGCTCGTGCGTGTCGTGCTTCTCTTCGTTCGCGTTCGGAGCAAGCGCGGATTGCGGGGGGAGCGGCGGTTGTTGCGGAAGGACTCCCGGATTGACGGCGTTCGGAGGAAGGACTCCGAGTGCTTGACTGGAGCCCGTGGGAGTGAGAGTGACCTGCTGAGGAGCTTGCGGGAAGGTCGGCACTCCGAGAGCATTCGACGGCTGATGCGGGATGCCCATCGGGGATCCGAGACCGATCGGGGGCTGAGGGAAGGCGGAAGGAGGCTGTTGTGGCGGAATGTTTTGCTGCTGTATCGTTTGTGGAATCTGGCCAGGAGCCACGAGGCCCGGCATCGGGAAAGTGGGCGGGGCAATCGGAGGTTGAGGGGTGAACACGAGAGGAGGCTGTGGGGGAGGAGACAGCTGAACGGAAGAGATGGTTGGAAAAAGAGAGAGAAGAAGGGCTCACCGGAGAGTTCGGCTGAGCAGCGGATCCGTTGGCGGTGACTGTTTGGAAGAACGTCTTCGGACGCGCCTGCTGCACAGAGTTGATCTCCTGAGAACGAAGGTTTTTCAGAAGACGTCACACATCGTAACGCCTACATTGATGGAGTTGTGCTCCGGCATCTGCGTCGTCGTCGGCACGGCAGTAGCCGTTGTCTCGTCCTCCCTTATCTTCACCGCCATCGTTGTTCTCTCGATACCGCGCGCATGCTGGAAATCATCAAAAATCAGAGAGATCATCACACGCTTCTCATCTGTCTCTCACGTCTTCCGCTTCCTCGTTCGTGATGACGTCATTGTCCGACATCTTCTTCTCGTTATGCTTCTCCGCATCATACTTGTAGGAGACGATCTGCACGGCGTCTGGAACAAAGGGAATATGATGGAGACTTCTTGATCCGATAATCGGCGGACTGACCCTGTGGAAGGGGGACACTCTGAATATCGTGCGTCGTCGCGGATTGCACTCGTTTGTGGAAGCGGCCGGAGGCACGGAACAGACGGGGACTGTCTATCAGCCCTTTGTAGCCTTGAATTGGATTGGTTGGAGAGATCGAGGGAAGCCGAAGGCCGTTTACCTTGCGAGGAGGCGTCTCGAAACACACGAGACCGCAGCCGATTCTTGGATCCGACTCGGTTCGTCGGGAAGATCAGCGAGGGCACGACTTCATTCTGAGGCCCTTCGAGCAGCGCGGGATGGACGATCGGAGCCACCTGAAGAGGGAAAGAGTGGCGACGTCATCGGAGGATCGTAAGGCTCACTTGGGAATCTACTACTACAATTGAAACTAGAGATGATAAGAAGACATGCAGTAGGTTCATCGCCTGAAGAAAAAGAGGAGAGGTGAAGTGGGAATGAAAAAAGGGCTGTGGTAAGAAGCAAGTGGTTGGGTGACGAGTGGCGGAAAGTGAAACGAGGGATGAGGCAAGCAGAGGGCTTATGCATCCCTCCTCGCCCACAAAAAGGCTTCGAAGCGGTTTTTGAGGCAGAGAGGAGGATGTTTGCGAAGGAGGAAAGAAGGACTGCGGTTGCCAAGCCAATTTCTTGTCCTGCCTCACGGTCAATGGCAGGCAGAAAGTAGTGAAAGCGATAGTTGATACAGGGCGTTGATAGGGGCGAAAGTGACGGAGGGAAGAAAGTGAGGGAGAGGGGACGGGGGCGCTTCGAATCGAAACGTTGCGAATATCCTCCTTCTCGGGATCGGCGCGAGGAGGAAGAAGCCGACGAGAGAGTGTGCCGATCGGAGAGGCGCCAGACAACGGGGTGACCTCAATCGGGATGAAAAAGAATCGGTTCAGACCGATTTGCGCGTGCGAGAAAATGAGAAAAGGCGAGAGAAAGACAGATGATATCCGCGAAGTTCTGATCTGATCGGCGAGCTATCAAACTAGAAATATTGCGGCGAGGAGGGCGGAAAAGGAACGACTTCTGAAGATCATCAGGCCCCCCTGCGGCTGCATCTGAAGATGTTCTCAAAGGAGGGAGGCTTCTTCTTCCCTCCTCTAATGGAATCTTCTAATGCGTTTGGATGGGAACAAATTGAAACAAACGGAGGACGACGAGGGAGAACGAGGGTGGAACGAATTTGAATCGAACAAGTGACACATAATTAGTGGAGTAAGATTGATTTATTCGAGGAAAAAATAGAGGGACAGAAAGACTTGTTACATGAAAATAAGTTAGTAGATAGAACTCTGTTTTGGCGGAATGTTCTTTGGGGGGCCACTTGGGGATTCGGTGGATTAACTTTTGCAACAGACGTGATGGCTGAATCGGGAAGAGAAGACGCATCTGAAACGAGAGAGAAGACGTTGTTTCAGATGGATACCAACGATTCTACCTTTTATGGCTCATAGGACACGAGTCGATGGCTGGAGGTAGACACTTGGGCGCAGTGAATCCGTCTATGTACTCGGCTCCTTCCGGACAGACGTGGGCTGAAAAGAGAAGACGTTCGACGTGTCGGAGTGTCGGAAGAGCATGCGGAGAAGGAAAGACTCACGAGAGGAATGAGGAGGGTAGAAGGGAACGGAACGAGGTACCTTTCTGTCGCCGTGACCGTTACTAGACGACGACGACGGAGAGGAGGGAGGTGGCTCTGAAAACGGGAAGGGCACCGTCATGCGGGAAGACCGGCGGGGGAACTCACGCTTTCTGCTGCTGAACCGCTGGTTCTCGTTGCCGAAGCCGTTACCGTTTCCGTTGCCACCGCATCCGTTCTCGAAGTCACAGTTGTCGTTCGTGCCGCCAGCTCCTCCGTACCCATTGTTGTTGTTCCTTCTGTTGCCACCTCCGTTCTTGTTGTGATTGCCATTTCCTCCATTTCCATTCGATCTCGGTCCGTTTCCGTTTCTTCTCGACTGATTCGATCCGGATCCCGACGGAGGCTTCATTGGTCTTCCGTTTCCATTGTTTCTTGGAGGGGGGCCACCGTTATTACTGTTGTTGTTATTGTTATTCTTGTTGCTGTTGTTGTTGTTTCGATTGTTGTTTCCGTTGTTTCTTCCGTTCCCATCTCCTCCTCCGTTCCCAGACTTTTTGAACTGAAGAGGTTTACAGAGAGGCTTCGGCTCCGGGATCGGGGGCGCTGGTCCGTTGTTGCCGTTTCCTCCGTTCATGCCGCTCAAGTCCGCCTCGCAGCCATTCTCGTTCTCGCCATCGTCCGGACGAGGTCTTCTCGGACGGCTTCCCCCGTTCCACGGACATCCTCCGTTGCTGCACTCTTGACTGTTCCCTCCTCCTCCGCGGTTCCCGTTCCCGTTTCCATTCCCGTTTCCTCGCCGGCATCCATTTCCATTGCAACCTTCATTGTTTCCTCCTCCACCTCTTCGACAGTTCATCTCGCATCCGCCGCCCGAGTTCTGATTGCCTCCTCGTCCTCTTCCGAACGAGCATCCGTTGCCATTGCACCCGTTTCCGTTGTCATCTCCGTCTTCATAGTCTTCGTCCTCATCGTATTTCCCTTTCCGATTCGGAGTCGGGCTCGGCATCGCAGTCGACTCGACGTTGTTGCCGACCATCTGCTCGACCTTCGGAGGACCGACGATCATCGGACCCATCGGGTTCAACGGACTGATCGGAACTATCGGATTCCGCGGTCCTCGTTTCTCGCCATCGAGCTCTTCCTCTTCTTCTCCGTCATTCAGTCTTCCGAACGGCCTTCTCGGCTGGAACGGACGCTTCTTAACGACAGGAGAGGGTTCCGGAAGTCGAGGAAGTCCTGCCGGAGGCACGTCAATCTCGTTTCCACAGCAGATGAATCGACGGATTTCTCGATTGAACTCGCAAGTGAAACCACGAAGACATTGCTGAAAACAGAGAGTGGAATATAGGTTTAGAACGGAATTGATGCACTGACCGTGAAGTAGCAGTCTCTCAATCGGTTTCCGTAGTCAATCAACACGGTCTTCTCCGGATCGTTGCATTGAGGACGGCGGGAGGAAGGCGCCCTGTGATGTCTCATTTCGCGAAGAGATTCAGAAGGAACAACTCACTTGACAGTCGTGGTCTCGAAGACGGGCGGCTCTGTAGTCGTGACGACCGGAATCTTGCGGCTCTTCGTCTTCCGCGGCTTGACAGTGGTCGTCTCGAACTCCCACTCGATGTCTTCTTCCTCCTCCTCCTCGCTCACTTTCTTCTTTCTCGACGTCTTCGTCTCTATCTTCAAGTCTTCCTCTTCTTCGTCGATCGGAAACACTTTCTCGTTTTCCTCCTCGTCAATCGGATCAACCGTCACAGTCGGCTTCCTTTTCGACATCGGCGGCACTATTTCGAGTTCAGAAGAGTTATCCGACTCTGGATTGTTCTCCGACCAACAACAGTAATCCTGAGACGATAGAAAGTGATGTAAACGGGCGAGAAAAGAAACAGACGACTCACTTGAAAGCCCGGAATCAGAATCGGAAACCGCTCGCAAGCAGTTCCGCCGGGGCAACTCGTCTCATTGTAGACGCCTAGTTGCTGCTTGCACAGTTGCAGATCGCCACTGATCGGATGGATGTAGACCTTGTTTCCTGGAAGAACAAGAACGCCTTCAGGAGATGAAACGACGACGCTCTCACCCGAGGGACAGTGGATTCCGATGCCGGCGTCTGCGAACATCTTCATGAACTTCTTGCCTGAAACTGCCGAGAGCCCGGCGATGACGATGACGAGCCAGGAGAGCCAGAAGCGTTGCATCTGGGCACATGAAAGGTGACGAATGGCAGGCAGACTGGGAGAGATGGCGGCGGGCACAGTGCAAATGTCAGTGCGGGGAGCGGATTTCGGGCGCCGCCGCCGGTCAGCAGAGCAAACAGTGTCAAATCAAATCTCCTTCTCGGCCTCCCGATTATTTCGGCATCTCGCGGTTCACACCGGAAACGAAACCACCGTAAGGTGCGTTGTTTAGGGGTTCTTGGACAAACAGAGACGGAGCCCGGACGGCACTGATTTATTTCGAATGATACAGAGTACACACATCATATAAGGAAGGGCGGATTAGAGACGAGCCTGCACCCCTCCCGCCACGATGATCATCTCGCCGGTGACGTAGGAGGCGTCCTCGGAGGCCAGGTAGGCGACGGTGCCGGCGCAGTCTTCGGGTATTCCCAGACGGCCGAGAGCCACTTCCGTCGTCTCTGTCACCGCCTTCTCGGCTTCGTCTCCGCCGTCCCACAGCTGCAACGAAGTGCCGTACTAGACTGTTTCCTGGTCGTGCACTCACCACTTGACTCATCTTCGTCTTGATGACTCCCGGAGCGATTCCATTCACCCGAATGTTGTCCTTCGCCAACCCCATCGCCAACGCCCTCGTGAGCCCGACCAGAGCGGTCTTTGTGACTCCATAAGCAGCGATGCCGGGCGGACTCTTGTAGGCCGAATACGATGTGTTGAAGATGATCGCGCCGCCTCCCTCTTTGGCGATATGCGGAGCCACGAGCTTGCTCATTTGGAATCCCGCCTTCACGTTCACCTCGAACAGCTTGTCCCACACCTGATCGGAGACTTCCAGAATGTGTCCGAACGCCGGATTGATTCCATGATTGTTCACCAGAATGTTGATCTTTCCGAACTTTTGAACAGTCTGAAAACGATCTTCGTTAGCACAATTCCAGTTTCAGCTATCGATTACAAAGTCGACGAGCGTCTTCTGATCGTCGGTGCTCGCAATGTGTCCGGCGACTCCGGCCACCTTCGTCAGCCCTTTCTTCTTCAAATAATCGATCGCCTCGTCGACGTTCTTCTGGTTTCTGCTTCCAATCACGACAGAAGCGCCTTCAGCCAGAAGACGTTCCGCAATCGCGAGTCCGATTCTGAAAACATTCCCTTTGCAATGGAGCACATGTCAAACGTCGAATCCGTGCACCATTTTCGTAGTTTTATCATTCCGAAATTCGATTATCAAAATGACGAAAATGTGTGTGCACAGAGGGAAAATTGTTTGCAAAACAGAAAATGACACTGATTTACCCCTTCGTCGCGGCAGTCACAATCGCCACTTTTCCCTCGAATCGACGGCAGTTATTGGACATTTTGCGTGCGAAGAAGGGAGTCTTCTGAAGTTGGATTTCAGACAAATTGAAGTGAAGAAGGATGGGAAACTGAAAATAAGGGAACTAGCAGAGAAAGTGGTGATTAGGCGGTCAAATGATAACACTACGTTGTCCCCTTGTCCGTGTCGACGGCGACTAGATTGTAGTCCGAAACGAGATAACTGCGTGGTATAAAATGAAGGCGTTCTGAAGGGAACGACGTCTCCGGAAGTGTCTCAGTCCCCACCGATCTTCCGGATAGTTCACAAAGTTCGCGATCATAGCGACAACGTGCGGGCCTTGTGACTCGCTCTTATCGCTTTCGTCATCGTGTCACATCTTGATAACGGAGAGATGATTTACACAAAGATCACACCAGTTTTTATGTACATACACGGTGAAATTCAATTCGGAAACGACACGAAACAATTCCGTTAACGATGACAGAATACGAATGGTAATGGTTGAAGCAATTCGGAGAGTTATGGAGATCCGCTGAGCACGTCGTCCTTCACAATCTGAATGATGGGCTCGTAGATGTCCTTGGGAGCACGGAGTCCCCAAATGAAGTCCAGATGGTTGTAATCGGTCAGCTGGTTGTTCTGCACGACCGTCGCCGGGTTCAGATGGGTCAGCAGGAAGTCGGTGACGTCGGTCGGGTCGGCCAGCCAATCGGAGTCTCCCCAGTACAGATAGACCGGACGGTTCACGTTGGTGAAGTCGTACGAGGGGGCGTTCGCCTGTCCGTAGTGCTTCTTGTTTCCCTTCGCTCCGTAGTCGTAGTACGGGGTGCCTCCGTGACGGACCATCTGAATCCAGTGCACGATGTTTTGAGTCGACGTTCCAGCCGGCGTGTGTGACACGTAGATCGGAACTCGGGTCTGAAAAAGAAGACGATTATGATGACTTTGGAGGGATTAATTGCTTACAGCATTGACTTGGTTGGATTCAGGGCCAGCGATCAGGAACATGACGTCGTCGCAGACATCGGCCTCCACTTTGAGACCGGCACAGATCGACTGCGAGACGAGCTTCATGATCCAGTTGTTGGGGAGGAACTCTCCCGATCCGAAGACGTCGAACCAGCCGTCAAACTCGAGCGAGAAGTAGTCGGCGAAGAACTTGAGAGCTCCCTTGATGTGCTTGACGGATCCGACGGGCGCGAGGGCGAAGAACTTCTTGATCTTGTTGCCCCATCCGTCCTTGTCGTTCGAGAGTCTGCTGAACATCGTGAGGGTGCCCTGCGAGTGGCCCATGTAGTAGAGACTCTCCTGTCCGGTCACTTCCAGCACTTTGTTGATCATCGCCGGCAGATCGTACTCGGCCATCTCGTCCCACGACCACTCCCAGAAGGCCTCGTGCGACGGCTTCAGACTCTTATGCTTCATACTGTAGGTGTTCCCTCTGAAGTTGCCCATCCACACGTCGTAGCCTGCATCGGCGAAAAGGAAGGCGGCGGACTCGTCGGGAAGGTTCACAACCCAGTTGGAAGAGTCGCATTCGAGACCGTGCTGCATGAAAACGACCGGCTTCTTTCCACTCGGCCACGTCACATTGGCTGAAAGTGAAGAAGTTAGGACGTGGAGGAGGGCGTTGGAAACTGACTCTTCCCGTACGGAATTCTGTGCAACTCCAGGATGTAGCCGTCGTCTGTGGTGACGTCGTAGATCATCGCCGGATAGCCCCATCTCATCGCGATTTGTGGCTGAAATCGAGAATCATAGTTTGTGAAGAGGCAGCACAAAGTGATTAAGCATCAGGTGATGACGGTAGTGAGACTTCATAGTTTGTGTTTTGTCGCCGATTCCGGGAGAGATCAACAAGTCCAACGTGTCATTGGATTACGGTACCGTCAATTTGATCCAACACATCCGTCCTTGGGCCACTTACCGTAGTCATTTTCATTTCGGGATCCGAATCATGGGCGAATGCTGCCACGACGATCAGAGCCACCAGACTAGCGCTGCTCCAGAATCCCATCGTTTGCTGCGAGTGAGAGCTGCTCGTGTGCTCTCTGCTATCGGAGCACGTTGTCGCTCATGCTTTTATCACGCCGTCTCGGTTCCTGATTTCTGCACCCGATGTGCCCGACTCCGCCCACTCGCGTCGGTTTTCCGGACACAATCTGGAGTTTGGTGGACGAAATGCGAGAAATGGGCGGACTAGACTCGAGGAGAAAACGAAGAAAGTGAGTTTTATCATGGAATTGGGGAAATGCGAAATGAAAATGGGTCACAAAGAACATGGTTTGGGAGGAGAAGTCATACTTTTTGTGGGATAAACAAGAAGAAGAAGGCAATGATGTACACCGTAGTACGCGAAAAGAAAATAAGTTATGGGAAGAGTAGCAGCGGTAGAAAGTGGTCTGATGTGATCCCTCATCAGCATCCCTTGACGTTGTCCGGACACTCGCACGTGGCTCCGTTCTGTCCGGGGAGGCACAAGTGCTGACAGCCTCCATTGTCCACAGAGCACGAAGTGGCCGGTCCGACGCACGA
Source organism: Caenorhabditis afra (assembly GCA_963570955.1). Classification (NCBI taxonomy): domain Eukaryota; kingdom Metazoa; phylum Nematoda; class Chromadorea; order Rhabditida; family Rhabditidae; genus Caenorhabditis; species Caenorhabditis afra. The sequence goes on along the minus strand of OY751536.1, from coordinate 7,927,577 downwards.
CTTCGGGACTGCGAGGATTCCGAAGACCTTTCCGGAGCCTCCGAGAGAGATCTGGAAACTGCGGTATCCCTCTCCGTAGATGCCGACGGAGTGGATGCGATTGCTGAAACAACGTTCATGAGGGAATGGGGGATCTGGGTGGGAACGAACTCTTTCCAGTCGGTCCAGTAGAACTTCTGCTCGTCGTGGTGGGTGAGGCCGAATGGGTACTGGAGACTGCTGAACACGGTTCTTCGTCCGGCTCCGTTGAACTGAATACACGAGAGACGATGGTTTCCCGCGTCCACCCAGCAGAGTTCACGACGGTTCGGAAGGATGGCCAGACTGTTCGGGAGGTGGACGTCTTCGTTGAGGAAGACCCTGTTGTTCTTTCCGTCGAGGTCGACGCGTCCGATGTACGGATTCTCGCGGTGCCAGTCCGAATAGTAGAGATGACGCCCGTAGAGATCGATGGCCAGAGAGCGGGGATTCACGAGTCCCTCGGTGATCAGAGACTTTTTGAACTTTCCGTTCAGCGAGGCCACACCGATCTCATCGTTCAGAGAGTCTGCGTAGTAGACATTCCGAGAGGACCAGTCGACGGCGATGCCTTCCGGACTGCTCAGTTCCTTGCTCAGGAAGGACTTGTGCTCCGTTCCGTTCATCGAGGCGGTGCGAATCGAGTGTCCCGACATGTCGCTCCACACGATCTTCTCGTCCTGACAGTCAAAGTCGATGCCGACCGGGATGTGATGTGGGATCACAATCAGCTGCTTTCCGTACTCGTCTGGGTTTGTTGAGCGTTCAAAGATGGCCATGCCGCGCGCGACAAGAAGTTTGTCGCTTCTAGCAGAAGAGTCGGCTGAAAACGAACGAGTTTCAGAAGAAGGGAGGAAGTTCGTCTGTGAGAGTGACAAACACATTATGGTGGGGGTGGAAATAAGGGAACAAAGGAGAGCGACAACGGATAGGAAACCTGATGAGTACGAGTAAAAGGAACACTTTCAGAGTTCTGAGGCTTTCTGAGGCCCCCGATCTGATTTCCATCGAGAAAAAGTAGGCTGAAAAGGTCGTTGAGATGGGAAGAAGGCGAGGAGAAACTCACGTGAGCAAGTCTTTCCGTCGCCGTGGTATCCGTAGTGACAGTTACAGACGTAGTGTCCCGCCTCTCCGGGTACGCAGTCTGCGTTTGTGTCGCACAGGGAGCGGTCGTCCAGACATGAGCTCATCGAGACGCACAGATATCCGTTTCCGTTGTAGCCGGCATTGCACTTGCACTGGTAGGCGCCGTTCATCGGGTTCTGGGCACAGAAGGCGTGAATGGAGCAGTTGGTGCAGCGGGGAGTGTCTGAAACAAAAGATCAGATTCAGAAAAAGAGAGAGAGAGTGAGGTTCTCACCAATAACATCGCACTTCGAGTATCCGTCTCCAGAAGAGCCCGGTTTGCAGAGACACTCGTACGAGTTCGTGTCGTGACGCAGGATGCACTGAGCGTTTGCGTGACAGATCCTCGGATCCGAATTGCAGTCCGTGGCCGGAGCGTACGGCACGCAACTGACGCCGTCTCCCTTGAATCCGTCGACACAGCGACACGCGTGAGCATTGGCGAGTTCGTCGTAGACGCAGTGCGCGTTTTGGTGGCAAGCCGACGGGTTCGACGGATTGCACTGGTCTGCTCCTTGACAGTTGACGAATCCGTCTCCACTGAATCCAGGCAGGCACTGACAGATGTACTCTCCGGCGCCGTTCTCGTCGATAACGCAGTGTCCGTTGATGTGACAATCGGAAGACTCGACGCACGTCTTCGGCTGAGCAGGGACCATGTTCGGCTGTGCGAGGGGAACGCAGTTGTAGCCGTCTCCGATGAAGGCGGCGTAACACTCACACCGGTAATGTCTGAGAGAATCGAGTTCGGAAATCTGGAGGTGTTGGTTCCTCTCACCTGTTGTGATCATCATAAACGCACTGAGCATCTTGACCGCACTTTGGATTGCAGAGAGCAGACTGCGGGATAGCCGGAGTCAGCTGAGGAACTGAAACGGGAAGGGGAAGGAGTGGGGGAGCCAGAGGGAAGAAATCGGACTGACCAGCAGGGGAGAGGGCAGAGATGGCAAGCTGAGACTGCATGCAGTACTTTCCGTCGCCGGTGTAACCCGACTGACAGACACACCGGAACTTGGCTCCTTCGGAAGTGCGTTCGTAGACACAGTCGGCGAATTCGGAGCAATCGCGAGTGACGTCACAACCGTGTTCAGGGGCTAAAGCAGAGGAGGGAAGGTGCAAGTGGGAAGAGAGGGAATGCGATGGTTACCTGCGGCAGAGGATCCCGGAAGAGTGCAGTCGACTCCGTTTCCGACGTACGGCTCCGTGCAGGCGCATTGATAGTAGCCGAGCGAGTGGTGGTAGGCGCAGCTTCCGTGCTCGGAGCACTCTTCGTGCGAACGACACACTTTTCCTGGAGAAGCGTGGAATGGCACGTGAGAATGCGGTGTGCGAACTAACCGAGAGATCCGGTCTGTTGCTGCTGCTCGTGTTGATGGTGGGATCTTTGTGGCTGACGGTCGTCGAGAAGACTCTCGCAAGTGATTCCGTTTCCGGAGAAACCCGCCTTGCACACACACTCCGACTGAAAGGGGAATGAATTCATATTCTGAATCGAAAGACGATGACTCACTCCTCCGCTGGGTTCCGGCATGCACTCCGCGTTCACATCGCACACGTGGGTTCCGCACGCCTGTCCGCCTCTCTGCGGGATGTTCGCGTTGTGCTTCGGCTTCTCCTCGGGCGGTCCGCAGTGTTTGACTCCGTCTCCAACGTACCATCCTCTGCACTTGCACCTTCCGGTCGGATGCTCCGAGGTGAAGACACACTCTCCCCACTGATGACACTGGTTGTGGGCGGTGCACAGTCCCTCCGTAGTGGCTCCGACTCCGACGTTCTGCGGGTGTGCCGGCTGTTGGTGGGCATGAGATCCCTGCTCGCGGATGCAAGTCCTTCCGTCTCCCTGGTATCCAGGCAGACACTGACACGCGAATGATCCGGGTCGGTTGGTGCACTTGGCGTGCTGATCGCAGTTGTGATCTCCTCTCTGGCACTCGTCCAGGTCCTGACAGATCCATCCAACTGGCGACGAAGCGTCGTGGGCAGCGTGGTATCCGGGCTCGCACTCGCATCTGTAGGAGGGCTCGGCCTCGCGACACTTCATGTTGGCCAGAGTGCAGATGTGTCTTCCCGGAGCACACGGCGAGTCAGTACTGATGCGCTCGCTCGGAATATGGATCTCCTCCTGTTGACTGGGAACTGGGAGAGGACGTTCCGATGCGAGTTGGGACTGTCCGTGTTGACGACGGTCGAAGTGACCTCCAGAAGGAGCAGCGGCTGCAGATGAAGAAGAGCCTGTCGATCTCGTTGCATAGTTTCTGGCTCCGTAGCGAACGACTCCTTCGTCCGCGTTGTAGACGACGTTGATTCTCTTGACGGCGAGTTTCATAGCGTGATCCCGATCAAACTCCTTGAAGGGGCACTCCTCGAAGCTGATCTGCTGGTCGACACTCATTCGGTACGTCTCCGAACTGCCTCCATCTCTGACGACGACATCGAAGGCGGCACGAGAAGTCAGATATCCTGAAAGAGGAAACTTCAATCAAAGAAAGGATTCGAGGAAACGAAAGTGTGTGCTTCAACGGAATGTCACAAAAAAGAGAAAGCGGTGAACTAATGAAAAAACAGAACGCAAGAGTGTATCACCTCTTCCCTCTACTCGTCTGTTTCTGCCTGAAACTGTCCTCTTCTTTTCGCCCTTCCCTTCTTCTCACCTCTTCTTTCTCTCACGTACTCCTCCTCGTAATCCGGGAAGATCACTTCGGCGCCCGGAGCAATGTCCGGAAGTGTGCCCGAAACGAAGAGGTGCGACTTGAAGTAGTCGTGAATGTTTCTTCCGGAGAACTCCTGCTTGATCGTCACGTAGTACTTTTGTCCGATGTGCAGGGCCACCGTTCTGTTGAACAGACCGCCCGTCAACTGGAATCCATTGTAGACGTTCGGAGACTGCACGTCGGCGAACAACCATCCCATGACACCTCCAACCGAGTAGAGGAACAGAAGTGGGTGACCGAGGTCCGAAGGGATCTTCGAGACGGCAGTGTGCACGTTCCCATCGGTGGCCTGGGCGAACGTGTGCAGTTCCGTCTTGTCGATTGGGATCCGGTTGATGACTCCCTCGAAGCTTCCCGAGATTCTCTGGGGCTCTCCCTTCGGAAGGCATTCTTTGCCGTTCCCGTAGAATCCCGCATCGCAGCTGCAGCAGTACCCTCCCTCCAAGTCCTGACAAACCGAGTTGGCGTGGCAACTCTTCTCGTCTCTCTGCGAGCACGTCATCTCTGAAACTGACATTGGATGACGGAAACCGTTGTGATACACTCACTTGAAGCAGTTCTCTGCGGTTCCTCGTACTGAGTTCCGGCCACTTGCTCCTCGTCGTCGTCATCTTCGACGGTGTTCTCGAGTTCCGGTCGCGGCTCCTGTGGTACCATCGGCTTCTCGGCGCAAATGCATCTGGAGCAGCCCCTCTCGTCTCTGATAGTCTGACACTCGGATGGACAGTTGTCGAGGTACTTGTCCTTCGGACAGTCGGCCGCTGAAACCATTCCAGTTCATCGTCGCTTTTCATTTCAACTCACGATGCTCCCTCTCGTAGTCCTGATCGTAGCTATTGTAGTCGTACTCATCGCCCCCCTCGTCTTGTGGATCCTCGATCGCCGATCCGGACACTCGGAAGATGAAAGAGTTGCCGAACTGGTTGTTCGAAAGGCTGAAAGAGACTCTGTTTGAACAGCTGCACCTGTCACGTGACATACTTGGACAGTTCCTTCACATCCGGTCCTCCAGAGTTCACATTCGTTTGCACTTTCTCGAAAGAGTGCACGAAGCCGACTTGAGCGTAGTATCCGAGAGAAGACGACCACGGCAGCGATCCGAAGTGGATGATCGAGTAGGTCGAGATGCCGTCGGTGATCATCGCCAGTTGGAACGACGCGGGACCGTCCTTCTCCGCATTCTGGACGCCCGTCCAGGTGATGATCAGCGCTTGAAGTCCGTGGAACTCGCCAGCGTCGGCGAACACCTGCTTAACGTCTTCGGTGAGTTTGGTGAGCAGTCCGTTGTCTGTGGAAGTGACTCGGTAGTCGATGACGCCTTCGTTCGCAGGAGCGTAGTAGATAGCGATAGCCGGATGGCGCATTTGCTTCAATCCAGTGATCTTCTCGGGAGGCGCACTTCCGAGACCGACGATTCCGTTGTGCGAGAGGAAGATCTCGTCGAACGTCATCTCCATGAAGACGAGCGGGATCGGGAGGGTGATCGCACTCGGATCGAGCGAGTACGGGAGTCTCTGCAAAGGGACCACGTGTATTTCTTCCAGTGGGAACCTTGTTTACTGTGTCTCCGGCGGGCTGTCCGAACGGATAGAACGACTGCGTCGGGTTGGCATTCGGCGTCTGTACCAACAACGAGAGCAATAGTAATAGGAGCGTTTTTTTGTGTTTCATATCTTCTGAAATGATTCATCTATGACCAGCCAAATAACAACGAAATGAGGATGGATGACGGTGTACATAAACACGGAAAGGGGGGAGGTAATTGAGTGCGAGAGGGCAAAACACTTCCACTCGAATGAGTCCTTACTATCCAAGGTTGTGTGAATGTTTGGGGTGGCCAGGCAACAAAAAATGAAACAAACAACAAATATGTGTAAAAGTAGAGTAGGAATGTTCAGGTAAACTCGGCGAAGAAGAAAGAGAAACGACGAGAGAGTGTGGCGAGCGAGGAGGGAGCAGAGAAACGAAGAGTTCTCGAAGAGAAGACTGATAAGGGAAGGGGGATGATACCTGCGATAAGACGACGGACACTTTTTTGGCACAAGAGCAAACATTCTCGAATGCGTCGGAAGATCCGAAAGAGTGATGCCGTTGCAACTGTGCTCCATTGCACCCTGACATCCCGAGAAGACACGATCGCCCCGTCGATTCTGGTTTTCGATCAGCGTCCAAAAAGGCTAAGAGAGTATAAATATTTGAAGAAACCCACGGGAAGAAGGAGGTCAGCAGCCTTGAGAAAGTATTACTGTTGCTACAGCAAAACTGTATTGAAAAGGCGGAAAGGCGCGAGAGAGAGGCGGTCGGTCTCGTCGTTTGATGATGATGATGATGATGATTCAATGTTGCACAAAGCGAAGCGATGAGAACGGGAAACAAACCAAAGAATGGGGAGGGAGGAAAGGGGGGCGACGACGGCGGAGGTTTACGATTCAGATGAGACGATACTAAAACCGACGAATGAAATGCGAGACGACGACGAAGAAGTGCACATCTGCGACCCCGAGAAGACGAAGAAGAAGAAGAGGAAATCGGAACGCTCCGAGCATTCGGGTCACCGCCCCTGCGACCCCAACTTTTTGTCGAGAAATGTGAGAAGAGGGCGGGGAGAGGAAGAACGGCTGGGCTGCAGGTGTCGGATGGAGGCGGCACGGCGGGGTGTCTGCCGATTGACACCGTCACGACGTGAGGTGGCACGCACTGATACCACATCGTTAGGAGGAGCAGAAGAGAGCGGGGGACTGAGCAGAAGACGTGCCACGGCAGAATCAGTCGGTGGAGCACGATGAAACAGCTTATGCGAGAAGGCGTGGAAGAGGGAAACATCCGTAGAAGGAGAGGCGGAGAAGACGTTCCCTCTGCAGTGGAAACCATTTGCATTCGGAGCCCTTTATCTCGGAATTCGATCAAACAAGGCGCTATAAAAGTGGCGATGGGCGCGCAATGAACCCGAATGACCGTCAGATTCGAAACAGGTGTCGGCTGGTTCGTTTGGAGGCCTGCACACAGCTGCAATTCGGTTCGCTTCCCGACAGCTGTCAATTCATCGCCCCCACCAAGTGCACCGTCTCTTCCTTTCGTGATGCTCTCCGTCTCTTCCCCCCTTTTCAGTTATCAACAATTCATCAAAAAACCGCAGCAAGCGCATTCATTTCGGAGTGCGTTTTCTTCCAAATGAATCATAAAACGATTCGTCGTCTCGCGGCGCGAAGTAGAATAAAAAGAAGAGGAAGAGGAGGAAGAAGAAGAAGACAGGAAGGAAAGTGTAATGGCCCGATGGCTCTCGGGGTCACATTTCTTCTCGCGCGGCTTCTCTTTGGGCAGGTGACGACGGCTCACAGATGATTGATTTGCTGCCGTCCGAGCAAGAAACTCGCGAACGAGGGTACGTCTTCTGAAAGGATCCTCGAAGGGTGATTCCGAAGTAGGGTTCAACTGTTGAACTGTTCCATTCGAATCTTTCTCTCAAGAGGTTTACTCATTGCGTAACTGCTGTTCCGTGGAACTCAGTCTGAAAACCAGTAACTTCAATCTTCTTTCTGAAATAAGGGCATTTGAGTTTCACTCTGTACACCAGAGATTGAAAAGTATTCGGTTCCATAACCGAGTACGGGGTGCCAACAACTCAGATTCGATTCGTTCGTCGAAAAAAGTATTCGGCTCGGGTACCGGGTACCGAGTACTTCTGATCATAGTTTCAAGATAGGGCCAGCACTCTAGCTTATCGGGCGTGCCGGACCTCGGTACGGTCCGGCCCTGGCCCTGTCCCTGGCCCTGTCCCTGTCCCTGGCCCTGTCCCTGGCTCTGGCCCTGGCCCTGTCCCTGGCTCTGGCCCTGGCCTTGGCCTTGGCCTTGGCCTTGGCCTTGGCCTTGGCCTTGGCCTTGGCCTTGGCCTTGGCCTTGGCCTTGGCCTTGGCCTTGGCCTTGGCCTTGGCCTTGGCCTTGGCCTTGGCCTTGGCCTTGGCCTTGGCCTTGGCCTTGGCCTTGGCCTTGGCCTTGGCCTTGGCCTTGGCCTCGGCCTTGGCCTTGGCCACCGTGGCCGAGGCTCGGGCCAGGGCCTAGGCCGGACTGGACCGGACCGAGTACTTGGTACTTCTAATTGAAAACTGTACTCACACAGTTTCCATTCCCGCACTGATTTCTCGCAAACTTAATGATATCGCAATGAAACCCTATTCAGAGGTTACTCTCATTTCCAAACCCAGCCGTCCTATTGAGCTGATTACTTTCAATTGGGATTGTGCCCTATGGTTAGAAAAAACCAAATACATTCAAAAAACATTTGAATTGGAAAAATAACAGAGTGAAGTTTGTATTGGCAGAAATCACAAGACCTGAAAGAGACCAGGGGATTCCCGTGCACACGTGGACAAGTGAGCAATTCGAAGAGATCACTGCGAGAACAACAGTCGCCACGTGATCGCTGACAGTCCTGGAGTCGAGGAGATTAAGCCTCGATCCCAATGACCATCCCTCAATGATCGTGCGATTCCCCCTCGCTATCTCGCTATCTGTTTTTATTTCCCGTTCGACCGCATCCATTATGTTTCTCCTCAATTATTGTGTATTGTGACTCACTCTGACTCACCGACCTCTTGATTCACCTTCTGTTTATTTTATCTGTTTTCGCAGCTAATGGTGTCTCAAAAAAAAAGGACCGAAAGTTCGGGAACCAATCCATAACCACGCGAGAAGAAGTGGTTATCTTTCAAATAAAACGCGAAAATCACTTTAAGAATGTACAGCAAAACTACCAATATTGACTTATCTCAGACAGTGAAAAAGTATATAAGTGAGGCGACGAAAAGGGAATTCGTAGTTTGGAACGAAATGCGACTAGCGATTCTCTCGGTCTTGTTCGTTTTCGTAGCGAGTCAGGAGCCGGAGGAGGTGCAACCGAAGAACCTGCTCGGAATCGGAAGTCGGCAGGCGGTCGCCGTCTCCGGAAGGCTCATCTGCAACGGAAGGCCCGCCGCGAACGTGAAGCTGAAGCTGTACGAGAACGAAATCTGTAAGTGGAGTCCAGAGACCGAGAGAAAGAGAAACTGCCTCTTTGCAGTTTTCGATCGTCTGATGGAAGAGGGTCGCACCGACTCGAACGGACAGTTCCGCCTCTCGGGATCGAAACGCGAGATCACCACTATCGATCCGAAGTTGAATGTTTATCACAAATGCAATTACAACGGGGTAACTCCATCTGTTTTTCTTTCGGCTCGCCATCCCTAATCATCGATGATATTTAGTTGTGCGACAAAAAGTTCTCCATCAAAATACCGAAGAACTACGTCACTTCGGGTCGAGAGGCGGCGCGAACTTTCGACATCGGCACTTTGAACCTGGCGAACCAGTACTCGGGCCAGACTACAGACTGCATCAACTGAAAAAAGAAGACAAAGAAGTTCGGCGACAAACCACGAATTGGCATTGTGAGTGTATGTGTATAACATGTGTGGAAATAAATGGTTTTTCGTACTTGTGCCAACACAGTCAACTCGCAAACAGTCAACCCTTTTCTCTCTCCCTCTCTCGGCTCTCATTCCCTGCGCAAACACCTTCGGATATAAATAACAGGAGCACTCCGCAGTCGTCTCAAAACTGAAAACGATGTGCTCATCGGCCTCCGTCCTCGTGCTGCTCGCCCTCATTTCCTCTTCCTACGCGCTTCTGGGCATCGGAAGGACGCAGTCTGTGGCGGTTTCCGGCCGACTCATCTGCAATGGACAGCCCGCTTCCGGAGTCAAGCTGAAGCTGTACGAGAAGGAGTCCAGTGAGTTTCGACGTCTTCTTTATCCCCCGCAATAGAGGTTCGCTTCCAGCCTTCGACGTTCTTCTCGAGGAGGCGACTTCCGATGCGAACGGACAGTTCCGACTTTCGGGATCGAAGACCGAGATCTCGACGATCGACCCGAAGCTGAACATCTACCACAAGTGCAACTACAACGGTCTCTGCTACAAGAAGATCGGCATCACCATCCCGGACAACTACGTGACGAAGGGCAAGACGCCGAACAAGACGTACGACGTCGGCACTCTGAACCTGGCCAACCAGTACACCGGACAGACCACCGACTGCATCAACTGAGGCCACTCACACGTTTCTTGTACATAAATGAACCGTCTCATTCTTCTTCTTCTTCTTCTTCGAATTCTCGAGTTCCGAGAACGAGTCGTGTTGTGTCAAAAATCCGCGAGAAGAGCGCAGAAGGAGCGGCGGTCTTTTCCCATGGGGTTCAGTTGTCGAAAGGCTCGCGCCCCGTCCTCTTCCGCCTTCCGATTTCGTTTACTAGTACGAGCTGCCACCTGTCACCTCGTCCAGAACCTGCTGAATTATTCGTTCCGAACAAGGGGAAATTGAATTGCCTTCCTCGTCTTCCTTGTTCCGGATATCTCATAATGGGCGCCCTATTCACTACAACACACATACTTTCCTATGCAAATTCTCGATTCGCTGCCGCCGTTTCGTGTTAATCGGGGGTGCGGCGACGGCGGAAAAGAGAAGATGTGTGGCGGGCGGAAGAAGAAGAAGAAGCAGAGAGTCTCTCTCTCTTTCTCTTTCGGTCGGCATAGGAACTGAACGAACTCCTGAGCGGTGGCGGCGAAGAGCGCGCGCGCGCGCATATTCTCTCTCTCTCTCTCTCGACGGGCTCATTGTCCCTCTGGCGTGTATTGTTGGGTCGGCTCGTATAGTGGTGGTGCCGGATGATGAATGTTTTCATGAGATTCGCTGCCTCTTCTGCTGCCTTCTTCCCTCAAACTTTCGAGAACTCGTCGGTTCCGATGCTCTTTGTGCCCCTACTGCTGCAAGTGTGTTTACTTGACGAAGAAGAAGAAGAAGTCGACTCTTTGCTTTCTCTCTTCTATTAGGTCTCACATCTCCCTTGTTTCAATTGTTTCCAACTATAGAAGAGAGGTCCTTCCATCTGAAACGACCGGTCCGTTCTTTTCTTCGTCTCCCTCTGTGGTATGACATGCCCGTCCGATCTCGATTCATCCGTATTCGTTGCGCAACGTCTTCAAGATACCCATCTCTAGTCTTCTTAACAAGGACCTCCGTCCCCTTAATTGCCAAGGATAACACACCTGCCTCCTCGATGGATCCTCGTTTATCCGTCTTGTTAATTGCCTAATCTCAGCTTTTTTGAATGCGTCGCGGGGGCTCGAGAGAACCGCTAACACAATTTCCGGACGGTCTTCTCAATGGGTCGCTTGATTGAGGACGAAAGTGTATGTGAATGCGGCGGGCCGCCCCGCTTCTCTCCCGCATTCCCGTTCAAAAACCTACTTCTCCTCCCCCTCCTCGCTTTCTCTTTCTGTCGATTTTGCAAAACCAGATATTCGAATGGATAACAGACTGCCTGTGAATCTGAATCGTATCGTTTCGTCTCGTCTCCACTCATTTCCTCACTTTCACACGACACTCCTGCAAAGAAAAAACTGAAAGAAGAAGAAGGAGTGTCCGTGTTCTTCGTGGCCGGATATTGTTTTCTGACCACTGACAACGTTCGCTTCCATTCGCTTTTGTTCCAGCCGAAAAGACGCTTCTCCCTCTCTCTCTCTCTTTTCTTCGTTCTGCTTCCAAAAACACACTTACGGAAAGGGAAGAGAGCAAAGCGGATTAGCTCATCATTCGTTTCCAGAAGCTACTTCTTCTTCTTCTTCGCTTCACAAGTTTCAGCGGTCGCAATCTGAGCTCTATGCAAACCTCGCTCTGCTTGTTCTTGTTCTTCTTGTTCGAGAAAAAGAGAGAGAGAGAGAGAGAGAGAGAGAGAGAGAGAGAGAGAGAGAGAGAAAGAGAGCGACTCGAAATCATTGTACATTCTCTCTGGGGAAAATGTGTTCTCGTTCGAGTTCACTCGCCGAACGAAACCTTGCAAACGCTACTTTCCAACTTCTTTTTCTTCGCTTCTCGCTTCTTCTCCGAAACAGAACGCTCGGGGAATTCGATATTTTCGAGGAAGCGAGAAAAGAAGTTAGCAGAGAGTCTCCGAACTTTGAAGCTTCATAGGCTCTCATGGTAGCCAGTCTGAAAATGGGGGCTGAAAACAGCAGGTTCGATTCGAAGGCGAAGCTCTAACCATGAGTAGAAGAGGGGGAGAGTTCAGTCAACAAAATGCTGCTTTCCGCGCGGCGGCGCTTCCGGAAAGCGCCGCATTTCCTGCCCAACCAGCCGGCTGCTCCCGGGAGCTCGCGCTCTCTCTCTCTCGCACTGCGGGGCGACCTCTGTCTCTTTGCCATTGCACCTGTGCACTCAGCCTCCTCGCTCTCGATATCACGTTATCCGATTGTATCGCTCCGCCGAGGCTCGACCAACTCGTTCCTCTCGCGCCCCTTCCTCTCTCTGTGTTTCACCTCCATCCAACTGATTGAACTGAACCCACCCGGGGGGCACACACTTTCATTCCTTCACCTTCCTTCCTGCCTTCCTTCAATTCCATCTCTCGTTCTCTCTCCATGCAAGCGTTGCTCTCTGAATTAGGAATTGGGTGGGGGGAAATTGAAGAAGGCGTGGAAACCCAATATGTTCTTCTGACTCAACTCGCACAGCGGGCTGTCACTTTAATTGCTCTCTCGTGCTCCGTTTCCCGCATACATGCATATATCTGACGACGTCCTCCTCTCCTTCTTCCTAATCCCGGCTTGTTCTGGCTCTTTGATGAGTCCCCGCGAAGACCGTCCCGCCGAGTGCACTTTTTCATGCATTTCCTCCCTTCATCTTTTCGTCGCCCTCTGTCCCAATGCGTCACACCATTTCTCTCTCTTTTCCATCAATTGGGCCCTCTTCTTTTCGCGTCCTTCTCTCATTTTTCATTAGGACTCCATTCAACTCGAATGCCCTTTCGCACTTTCTCTTCTCTGAAATTGGAACCACAACTGGGAGAGTTCCCTTGATTTCTAGTCTCGCTTCCACTTGTAACTTCAGATAACAAGGTTGTTATTTGTGATAAACGAGTTGAAGGCCCGCCTTTTTTTTTCATTTCGTTCCTCGGTTCCTGCTCCTTCGTCTCCTTCTTCTTCCGTTTTAAACTCCGCGAATTTCGCCTCGCTTCCCTTTTTTCTAATCCTGTCTTGCCAAACTAATCCCTTCCCTTTTCGTCCTCCCTCATTTTGCAACCTCAACTTTTCCTCGTGCGATTTCTTCGATTTGAATCACTGGAAATGGGAAGGGGTATGACGTGGCATCGAGAGGAAATGAAAAAAGAGATAGAGAGAAAACTCTGGGGGGAAATGATCGAATGACGTGGCACCAGGGGGAAATACAAAATCCGTTTCTAGGCGTCTCTCTCTCTCCCTCTCGATGACTAATTTCTTCGCTCTGATAAGCCGATTCGACATTTCAGCGTTGTCGATCCTCTCGTTCACAACACCGTTTTCCACGTCTTCCACGTCTTCTTCTGCTCGTCAGAAGTTTGTTGCAACATTGTTTCATTTGTCTTTTAGTGTCTCTCTCTCTCTGACTTTGATTATGATGTTCGTGTTCCGTTGCCAATTATCCTTCACGGCCGACGGCGGGGGCCCTAATGCACTTTACACCCGCCGGATGCCCTCCACATCGTCCATTATATTTCCCTCATCTCCTCCTCCTCTTCCACTACTTCTCTTCTTCTTCTTCTTTTGGTTCATATTCAAACAAAACGGGACCGCTCGGTCTTCCCGCTTGGCGGGGGCCCCCGCTCTCTTCCTCCGCGCTCTTTACTTTACCACTGTTATTTATTCATGGTCATCCACCAAACAAAACGGACGGGTCCGTCCTTTCCCTTCTCTCTCTCCTCACCTAGCTCTCTTCATCATTCCGTCGTCATCAACGATCATCATCCCGCTCCCGCATATATTTTTAAAGCCCCGCGTCCCGTCCTTCCGGTTATAGCACTTTTGCACCGAGTGCACATCTCCTCTCCCTCTTCCGTTTCGAGTCCCTCTCCCATCGCGATCGAGTTGCCACGTCAATCAGGGAGCAAGTTTTGTGTGGGGGGAGCTCTCGCCTCTTGCTCTCGGAGCTCGACAACCGACGTGCGGGAATGTGTGTCAGCTGTTCCCGATGGGGGCCTCTGGCGGGAGCTTCTTGAGATTCGCCCGACGGCTATCGATTTCGTTTTTATATTTATTTCGTTGTTCATCTCCTGTCGAGAGCCGTGAGAAAGAGCACCGCGCCGTTGTAACGTCTTCTGATTCGGGACTCCGGATACAAAAGCATTCGAGCACTACTGCTCTGCTACAAGTCTATTTCCAGCGACTAGATTGCTCGCTTCCGAATGATCGGAATCTAGGTCACTGCGTGCACAGCTCATTCCTCATTTGCATGTCCGGATTCAGAATGTGGGTCAACGGAGCATCGAGGGCTCCATGACAAATGAGCATATGGCTCTGGGATCAGATACACGCTTTCTAACCCTAACACACACACACCCGCCAAGAATGCGTTTTTAAATGGCAAGTAGTAGGTGACACGTCGGCGATGCGCGACGAGATTTATGAGCCCCGCCGGACTCCTTTTCTTCCTCCTCCTTCTGCTTCTGGGACCCTCTTCTTTGCCCGCCAAGATTGGCTCGCTTGATACTTTTTCGGCGGCGCTGGTCATTTCAAGAGCACACGCCTTCTTTTCTCCAACGTCTTCCTCTTCTTCTTCTCCTTCTTCAACGTCTTCTTCTTCTGCTTCTCGTGCTCTTCTGGGCGGCCTCCCGCGCGCGAACCACAACCATTTGTGGAGCATGGAGCACATACATTTGGTGCATTTGTCACTCAGCCGCCGCCGGCTTCTTTTCTGCTTCTTCGGGCGCCCATCTGTTTTCCATTCGACTCTTCTTTCACAAAATATGCCATTCGCATCAAACCACTTCCATCCCGTTCCTTCGCTCTTCTTCTTCTTCCGCCTTCTTCATCAGTCGCATGTTTGCAGAGATGAAATAATGACATCATCATCTGAAGGAGAGATTCTTCAAGTCGGCCAGGTCATCAGGGAACGATGGAAGATAGTGAGTCCTCCCCCATAGGCAACGTCTTCTCAGTCGACGTCTTCCGTTTCAGAAGGCCAAGATCGGTGGCGGCGGTTTCGGAGAGATCTACGAAGCCACGGATGTTCAGAATCATCACGAGCGGGTAGCAATCAAGGTGAGAGCACGTCTTCTTCTTCTCACCATCCGCGCCACGTCATCTCGTTTCCAGGTCGAGTCTAGCAAGGCGACGAAACAAGTGCTCAAAATGGAGGTCGCAGTTCTCCGACGACTTCAAGGTTTGTTCTGTTTGTGACGCTTCTGCTTCTTTTTTTCTCGTTGTCGAGCCGCCCGTCGTCATCAAAAATCTAATTACATCTGTCTCGCAATGCGGCAGAGAAAAGGAGAAGAATGGGGCGCTCGACGATTGAAAAGAAGAGAAATCAGATAACAAAACGAAGACTCCTTGCTTTTCAATTTCCATCGAACTCCCTGAAATTGCAGGCAAAAAACACGCGTGTAAATTCTACGGGTGCGGACGGAACGACAAGTTCAACTACTTGGTGATGAGTCTGCAGGGCAAGAACCTGGCCGACTTGCGGCGCGAGGCGCCCAAACAGTGCTTCAGTCTGAACACGGCGGTGCGCGTCGGACTGCAGATCCTCAACGGAATCCGCGAGATCCACTCGATCGGGTTTCTGCACAGAGACGTCAAACCGTCAAACTTCGCGATGGGGCGCACTTCACAAACGATGCGCAACGTGTACATGCTCGACTTCGGACTCGCAAGACAGTACCTGAATGCGAAGGGAGAGATCCGAAGTCCGCGAAGTGCCGCCGGATTCAGAGGCACCGTCCGGTACGCGGCAGTCACTGCGCACAAGAACAAGGAGATGGGTCGGCAGGACGACCTCTGGTCGCTGTTCTACATGCTCACCGAGTTCCTGCAAGGCCAGCTGCCGTGGAGGAAGATCAAGGACAAGGACGAGGTGGGCAAGATGAAGGAGGAGGCCGATCTGAACGTGCTGCTCGACGATTGCCCCCACGAAATGCACCTCTTCGCCGCGCATCTGAAGACGTTAGGCTACGCGGACTCCCCCGATTACGGCTATTTGGAGTCGCTTCTCAATCAGATTGTTGTCAAGTGAGTCTATTATTTGCAGCTGTTTTCTGGTCGCCTACAACTGTACGATTCCAGAAACGACATCAAATGGGACGATCCGTACGACTGGGAATTAGGGTACGACAACCTGGCGAGCAGACAAAAACAACAGACCAATGGGAATATATCTGCTCGTCTGAAGTCGCACACGACGGCAGTCATCAGAGATCAGAGGAACGAGAACCGGGCTCTCGACACGCAGGCTCCGATCACGATGGGCGAGGACGACGACGAGCAGACGAACGGACAGATGGCCAACTTGGGCGCTGGCTTCGAGAGCACGCACGAGAAGGCGACCGAGAAGCCAAAGTACAAACGACACGAGTTCCTAAAGTACGAGAGAGCCCTGCAATTGCTCGCAATAGATGAATTGTTTCAGACCCAAGTACGGAACCGTCAATCTTGATGTGATCGACGCAGTGAATGCGAGGTTCGCGGCGTGCGACGAGGAGAACTTCCGGGGAGGATCGGCAGACGTGGAAGCGAACTTCCAGCTGCCCTCCTCGATCCTCAAGACGCAACAGACGCCTCCGCAAATCGCCGAGTCCTCTCTTTCCATCAAAAGAGCCGGCGGCCTGCCCGTCGATAAAACGAGGAGCAACAAATCGATCACTGTAAGTTTTGAATCGTCGCCTGTTCCTGCTCACACTCAAATTCAGCTCTCGATCAACAATCGATACAAGTCTGGCGCCAAAACGAACAAGATCTCGTCGTTCGACAACACGAACGCACAGATGGACGACAATTCGGCGAACAACGTGCGGACGGCGCAGACGATAATGAGCAAGTGGCAGGGTTCGTTCGACGCGAGTTGCGAAGAGATGATGGACGGAGGAGCCGATGAGGAGAAGGTGCTCGGCAGATTGAATCCCGCTTTCCGTGAGTTCCCGCTGCTCCCGCTGCTCCTCTGACACTCTGCAATTTCAGCAGTTCCCAAGGCTTCGCTCCTCTCGACGCCTCGTTCGATGGACTCGAACACTTCTCCGGGAGGAAACTCTCCGTCTTCTCCCATGAACCCAAGGGCTTCTCCGATTCAACGTAAAGCGGCAAAATCTCTTGTGAAACTGAATCGCTGACACTTTGTTTTCAGAACGTCGTCTGTCTCGGTCTGAGAAGGAGCGAAACGGAATGCATCGCACGGCGAGTTGCGGAGCCCCGCAATCGAACAGCATCATCAGCCACTTCAAAGGGCTCATCAATGTGAGTTTCTATCTAGAGACAGAACACGATTCTGAACGTTGCAGTCCTTCAACAATCTCGGCGTCGGAAGCCGTCTTTCCCGAACGACTTCAATCGATGAAACTGCGAACCGTCAGAATTCCGCCCCGGTGGCGATGATGTCACAACAACAGATGAATCCGCGCAACGAGGACAACAGCTACGGAATGCGGCACTCGACCTCGATGGGCGTGCACAACAGTCAGAACACGCAACGGATCAGCGCCACGTTCAACGCCTACGAGTCCCCGGAAGAGCGCGAACGACGACGGGAACGACGG
Organism: Caenorhabditis afra; assembly: GCA_963570955.1. Lineage (NCBI taxonomy): Eukaryota > Metazoa > Nematoda > Chromadorea > Rhabditida > Rhabditidae > Caenorhabditis > Caenorhabditis afra. The sequence goes on along the minus strand of OY751536.1, from coordinate 7,910,137 downwards.
ATGCGGAGGCGGAGCGTCGAGAGCAACGGAAGAGTGAGTACTGTAGCAGCAGATTCCACGGGGAAAAGTGACTGAAAACACGGAATGATGGGTTTCAGGTAGAGCTCGAGACTCCGCCCCCTTCGGTCCGATCGCCGGTGCTCGTCAACAAGTCGTCGGTAGTGCACGCTCCGGCGAGCTCGCCGCCCGTCAAATTGCGCGACAACGGCATCGACGAAGAGTTCCGGATCCCGCTCGAGGAGAACAACAAACCGCTGCTCTTCTACAAACGCAAGCGCTACCAATTCTTGAACTTTCCGAGAACCTCTTCCAAATCATAACCAGGTCTCTTCTCTTCCCACGTCTTCTTCTTTTTTTATGACAATTTCTAGTCAGACGCTATTTGACTTCCCCCCACTCTTTCTTGCACTTTCTTCGCCTTCTCCCTTCATCCGATTCTTTTTCTTCTTCAAACTTTTTCTTTCTTCTGTGCCACTCGGTTACGGTAATTCGCAATAAAAATCCTTTCTCTCCGACGTATCTCTCATCGCGAGCTCGAAGAGCCCTTCCCAAATGAGCCACTTCGTTTTTCAGTGAGAAAAACGGGGGGATTCCCAAGGTGTTTATAATTTACGGCCTGCCGGGCGGGGGGAAAATGCAAAACTCGATGTATTATTCAGGCGCTCGCATCCATTCTCACTCCCCCTCGGCCCCCCAACTTCCATATCCACGCTTCCTCGCCTCCCCATCTCTCTGTTGCTCGTGCCACGCTAATTTCCGAGTCTATGTGTGAATTCGTCCGAACTTGTCGTCGTCGCAGACAATTTCCATGATTCATCACAGCCGTCGTGACGTCGTCTGGATGAGGAAGCGGCTGGTCTTGTGGCACATAACGTGACATCCTCCAGGAACACACCGTCTTCCTGTCTCCGATAATCAGGAAGTTTGGCTCTCTCTCTCCGAGTGTTTTCAGAATGAATCCGTAGATCAAGAGACGTCTCCTCCTCCCACTCCTCCCAGAATAGGATGCCCCCCTTGAGTCGAGCACTTGAGGAAGATTGAGCTGCTCGCCGAGCTGCTGCTGCTCGAGATTCCTTGTCTCCAAGGGCAATAGCACTCCAAACACCGCCCACAGAATGCCGAGCATGCGAGTCATTCTTCGCGAGCTCCCGAGAGCTCACGAGAGCCCCCTTCCTGGCCCCCAGATAACGTAATTAATCTTGGACGCCATCAGTAGTTAGTCATCTCGCTTCCATTTTGCATAATCCTCTCCTTTCCAGACCCTCCACGAGATTATTTTTGTGTTGCTCAGGCTCGATGAGAGAGAGAAAGAAGACGCTTCGTCGCAGTCTCTATTATTCATCACATGAGTGTATGAAATATGAAATATTGTTTCATATATAATGTATAATAGGGGCAGGAGAAAAAAGAGGAAGAAGAGGCGCCGCTGGGAGTGTGAGACACCCGATATTTTAATTGTGCCCTTCGTTTCTTCTTCTTCTCCTCTATTTGCACTTCTTCACGCCCGTATCCACGTCTTCCAGCCGTTTTCCTCGTTTCCGATGCATGAGAAGTTGAAAAAGTGAAAGAGCACTCCAGAGCTCCGCGAGCCCCCTTTCGGTGATATCACCCTCCGACGACCAACTCGAGTAATCTCCGTCTTTCTCTCTGAAACTGGATATCTCGGATCCTTTATTGGCTGATGCACGTTCTCTGAACCTTTTCACGTGAGATTCTCGATCGTGAGATTCTGAACTTCCCTGATCCAACATCAAATTCTCGATCGCCGAATCCAGAATCCATAGTACTCGGACTTTCCTTTCAAATTAGACCATCCAAATGTCTGGAATCGTCACTTTCAGCCTAGCTGGAATATCCGAATATCTTGCCTCAATTCCAGGTCCGATGACCTTTTCCAGCCCCAAATCAATCACTGTCAAGACTGGACTTCATCAGAATTGAGGAAAGATGTCCAGTTCTGATAACGAGTCCTACGTCTTCTCAGATGACGTCGCACTACCAGAAGACGTCGGCGTTCCTTTTCACTCCGCTTCCGCTATAAAAAACAAATCTCACTCTCACTCGCTCACTCCTGCTCCTCTCCGGCTCTATTCGAAAAGTGATCGTTCCGACTTCATTCAGTTGTCAATTCTTCCAAATAATATGCTCTCTCTGTGTGTTTTTTCTTCGGAAATCCCCTCTGACGGAGGGAAAACAAGACACAGTAACCTGCAGAAGAAGGAGAAGAAGAAGTTAGCAGCGGCCCACGCATGTCCGGAGGGAAAGAGCGAAACGGAAATTTGTTTTGCGAAATGAAAACAATTGCTTCGCTGCTCGTCTTGCCCGCGGCTCCTGCTCGGCGAGCAAAGGAGCACGGCGGCGGCGCATCTAATTAGGAGAGCCTGTTCTTCTAATTTGTGCTGCTCCTCCCGACTGCTCTTCTTCATCAGGGATGGTTCTGGAACGAAGAAGGGAAGAGAGGAAAGTAACGAAGCGGCTGCCTCGTCCGGATGTCATCGGGCGAGCGTGTGTGCGCGTGGAATCGAGTGGACTTCTTCTTTAATTATCCTGACTCTGACGAGTCTTCCGCCTCGTCTCCTGCTCCTTCTTCTTCTTCCTTCGCTGCTCCAGTTTGTGTGTGTGTGTGTGTGCTCCTTCATCACTTTCGACTCAAAACTTCGGACGAGACTGCCCCATTGTTTCTATTTCAGTCCGACGACGACTGAAACGTCTCCGATGACCGCTTCTTCTTCTCCTCGATTGTTTTCGGTCTGAAGAGGAGGAAGATATAATCCTCTTCTTCCTTCGTATTTTATATTCTCTCACAAGGGAGGAGGAGCCGTTCCATTATTTGTTTTCCCTTTTCCTCTCTCTCGTTTTTTTCCCACAAAGGACACATCGCGAGGAAGAAGAAGAAGCAGTAATCATTCTCCATTTTGTGCGGGGAGGGATGATATTTCATGAGAGCCATCCCTAACAAAGTTGTCACCAATCAAACCGCCCGTCTCCCCCCCAGCTCCTTCCCCTCTCCGAGAGTTCCCCCCAATGCTCCGGAGCTCCTTCTTGTTGACCTGGGGAAAGCAATCATGTCACCTTTGCTTTCCAATTCATATTCCAATTTCTGCCAGTCCCAAGATTTATATTACTTTTCCCTTTTCTTTCTTCTTCTCGCCAACAGACTTCTTCGTTTCGTTTCCACCTGCAACTGACGTTTTTGCCCCGTTTCCACCAGTTTCGCAACTCTCTCTCTCTCTCCTTTTCAGATTATTCATGGAGCGACCATTGGCACTTCCCTATGACGTGGCACCCATCTACCATCCGTTGGCCAAATTGGTGAGTCGAGAAAAGAAACACAAAAAAAGAAGACGAAGAAGGAGGACCACATGTGTCCTTTTACGAGCCAATTCCGGAAAAGAAGGAGAAGAAGAAGCAAACCCGGCCGCCCCCAATACCATTTGAAAGTTATTACGCGAGAGAGAGAGAGAGCAACAAGTAACGAGCAAAACGCGAAAAAGCTTGAGTCGGTTTTGTGAAACATGCCTTCGGACGCATTCAGAAGTCGTGCCGAAACGACGTCTTCTGAATTCGACGAGTTCGTATCGTCAATCCAGGGTGTCTAATGGGTCCTTGAACTCGTCGTAGCTCCAAGAAACAGGGCTCGAAGGGACTTTGATTCTTCTCCGTTTTGTTTTTCTCCCGGCTCATCCCCCCTCTCCGTATTGCCCGAATCGCCGTGGGAACCGACGCTTCTTCCGTTTCAGAACATGGACCACTCGATGATGCCTGTCATCTCGATCACGCGCTCGCGTCGTTGCTCCGTCAGCTCGCCACTACGGTAAGAGCCGATTCCACCTGCCGCTTCGGCCCGCCTTCTCCATCCGAAACTCTCCCTCGCCCCCACCACCACCACCAACTTTCACTTTCACTTTCGGGCCCCGTTTCGTGCACATTCATCAAAGTTTGAACACGAAACGTCTCGAGCCGGGCGCGCGCTCATGTCACTTTCTGCATTTTATGAGATCTCCTTCAAACTCATAATGGGCCGTCCCGCGGACTCCAGTCTCGCTTCCCATTTTTCTTCTTTGTTTTGTCCCCCCGTTTCGTTTCATTTTTCCATCCACTTTGTCATGATTGACACGAAACCAATCAGCGGGCGCTTGGGGGGGGGGGGAGGCTCGTAAATCAGAGCGGGGAGGGCCAGACGATTATTGAGAAGGCGCCGAGCTCAGCGTCTCGGTTTCAGATTCACTCGTACGTTTTCCGAGGACTCGCTGGATTCGCTGGAGAAGAATGGACGCAAGGAACTGAGAAGACAGCGCATCATGGAGAACGGTGGCAGTGTTGAGAAGGTGAGCGGATCGCTTCGTTTCCATTCATCTCGGCCGGTTTCAGGAGAAGAACTCGCTGAACCCGCTCGCCCACACAACATGCCCGCACCTCGGTCAAATGGGTCGATCGAGAACCGAGTGTCCCGAATCGGAGACTCTCCGTCTGCCGCTTACGGTATCTTCCCTCCACATCTCCTCATTTTTTGCCGCTTCTCAGGCCAAACGCTCCACTGGCGATCTGTCGTGTCCTCCTTCGCCGACTCGTCGTAATCTGAACGAAGTCATCGGTACGCGGCAACAGAAATGAAAAGATTGCATCGGAACAGCCTCCATCGTTGCAGGTCTCTCCGCTTACCAGCAGAAACTTCTCGTCCAAAGTTGGCCGAACATCTTCACGACGGGCGCCAGCGGACCGTTCGCGACCAGTTTGTACGCGACGCTGAGCAACCGGAATGCCAAGGCGAGACAGCTGCTGGCGAAGGCGAACGGGGTGGCGGTGTTCGCGAACAACGACATGGACTGCACAGTGATGCACTGTCGCGTGACAGTCGAGATTCTGGACACCGTCATCAAGAACCTCGACACGGATCACTCGCGCATCACGAACTACCTGACAGAAGTGGGCAGACAGCACCGTCATCTGAAGGCCGAAGGGCTCTCGAGCGCCGTCTGGGACGACCTGGGAGACACGATCATGGACTGTGCGAGACGGCGTTGCGAGGCTGTCCGGAAGCACAAAGAGCTCCGCAGAGCCTGGCTCGCCATCATCGCCTACATCATGGACAATCTGAAACAGGTCTGAAACTCGAAACGTTTCCGGTGGGAAGTAACATTTGCAGGGCCACTCGATGACTCGTGCCAGTTCGAGCTACGACCTCACCTCGTACGACGCGTCGAAAGTGGCGTGTTCGAAGAAGAACTCGAGTAACTGATAACCTTTTTTTTTGAATTTCCCGCTTCTTTTGCTTCTTCCGCATATCTTGCGTTGTCTCCCCCCTTTGCAGCTCTGTGTTACAAACTCAAAACACACACAAACATACTCGAAATTTTCAGGTTTTTATGTCTTTTTTTGGCACTTTTTTCTCGTCTAACACAATAAACAAAGAAAACTGCGAAATATCCTAGTGATGATGGTAAGAAACACGATACACATTTTGAACTTGTTGAGCACATTTGGGGTGGAGAGAAGAAGAAGGCAATCGGATGGGAAACGACGGTGGATAGGAGTGAAATGAGTGAGAGCCTGAGCTGAGAGAACAAACAACAATAAATATACAGAGAGAAGGGGGGCACCGGTGTGTACAAGTAAGCGAATGAAACTGCAAGACTCTGAATATGAAGTGGGGAAGAAAGAAGAGGGGAAGGGGGGCTATTCAAGGACGTCAAGTGTGGTTGGTTTCATCGGTTCATAATCGAAGAGCGCCTAGTTATTATGGATTCGATCGGGAGGGAGAAGGACGTGGCAGTGGCAAGAGATGATATGTCGGATCGGAAGAAGAAGGATGGGGGGAGGCTGGCAAGCGACGGATCACACGATCTCCATCTTCCGCGGCTTTTCGTCTTCGTCGGAGCTGGAGGAGACCAGCTGCAAAAAAGCGATCCCTTTAATCATCGCTCCTTCTCGATTCGCCCTTTGCCCCCTCTCTCTCATTATTATCTTTTAAGATTACTCTGTGGCAACTGTCGAAAAGTCAAGTGGATTCATTCGGCGGTGCCATGTCAACAACGCATCGTCGCTGTTTGCTTTTCCAATAGAGAGCAAACGGTTTCTCTCGCCCCTCTCTCACCTGATGTTTCTTGGCGCGGGGGCGAATGTAGATCGCGTAAGCGAGCGGAATCAGTGCGAACGAGAACAGTTTCAGCATGGTCGTCGTGCTGAAACAGAATACAATGAGAAGACCTCCCTCGCGAGGCGACCGACCTGAACACATCATCCCAGGATCGTAAATCTCGAAGAATGTATCCGGCTTGAACACAAATGAAATTGTACGGCGCCAGTCCTGAATGGAAATGAAAAGGTGTGAAATGGGACGGAAACGGGCGAGACAATACCGAAAAGTGCCGAGACGACGAAGATCGGCAGCGGGATGTTGAGGAACGGGGCGACGATGTTGAGAAGCCACGAGGGCGAGATGGGGAACATGCGCGCGAACAGCAGGAACGGCAGCAGACGGTTCGAGTTGTCGTCGATCTTCTGCTGCAGGTACGTCAGCTTCTGGCCAAAGTAGTAGAAGACGTACTCGCGGCCGAACAGCTCCGAGAACAGGTAGCACAGCGTGGCTCCCACTGAAACAGAGGGGAGAACGTCGTCTGAATCTGAAGATGTGAACTCACGCGTCGTCAGACAACAGCAGAGAATGAATCCCGACCACAGATCGTACACGACTCCCGCGATCACATTCTGGAATCAAAACGAACGATTGCCTTTGTTTCCTCAAAACGCTTCCCTTTTTTGTTTCTCAGAAATTTCCTTTTTAGTGTTATCTGATGTGACGTGATAAGAAAGTGAATAGAGAATACCCGCTCGGAATCAAGTTTATCCCCCCTGTCTCCCCGTGTCTTCCGCCCCGCTATGGTGCCATCATCAACACAACAGCAGAAGCAGCAGCAGCAGAAGCAACGCAACAAGAAACCGTGATTACAGCCCCGCGCCGACAGAAGACGTCACGTCTTCTTCTGATTGCGCAACCCTATTGTAGTCCAGACTCACGAGTAGGAACGATCCGGGAATGGCGAACGTCTGTTTGTAGAGGTAGGCGCAGATGAACAACGTCGTGATGTACCCGAAGTGGTCTTCTTTGTACGCCCGAAACTTCTCAGCGAGCACTGTGAAGTTGTCGAACTGCTTCGGAATCTCGAACACGCCGCCTTCTGCAATCGAACCGTCTGGATCTCTCGGGTCGGGAAGAAGACGTCCTACCTGACTCTGGCCATCCGGGCGCCGAGCATATCATGTACCATAGCGAGAGGGAGGAGATGCCGAATATGGCGGGGAGTATGAAGAGTCGTGTCATCGGATGCGGGAGCGAAGAAGACGTTCGGCAGGGCGGATCCGTCCGCTCTTCTTCCACGCGCGCGTCGTTTTTGTGCGAAGAGGGGTGGCGTCGAGTGAAGAATGAAGGGGGGTGGGGAAGAGGTATGTGTGATCAGATCAAGAGGATAAGTTGGAGGGCATCTGACGCAGCCGATCGAAGAATTGTTTCTGAAAAACGGGGGAGGAGTGTAAGGGGCGGAGCGAGAGAGTGCGCGATGTGGAGAGACGCAGACAGGAGGCTTCTGCCGAAACAGGAATGCGGGTGGCAACAGTAGAAGGATGAAAAAGACGAAGGAGAAGACGAAGACGAAGGAGAAGAAGGAGGCATCGGGGCGGAGGGGGGATAATTGGAAGAGAAACGAAGAGACTTTGAACCGTATGCCAACGGACTTGCCGCCTTTTCATGACCCGAAAGCCCGCTTACGATCAAGCCGAAAAGGAGTGAGACTGAGCCTTCGTGAGTCGAAAAGGGGGTCCAAAACAGAAAAACAAGAGCCCAGTTTCCGGTCAATTAGGTCCGAAGGAATGTCTTCTCGCCGGGAGCCCCCAACTTCCTTATCTCGAGTATGTGTGTGTGGTTTCTTTTTGAACTTTCCCCCATTCACAAACCACACACCCTCATCATCGACACAATTCGCAACTTGGCCACACATTTTATTGTTTTGGCGCTTGACGCCTGTGCTCTCACACACATTCTCCCTCTTCCTCTGGCAGCGATAAGGTCGGTGATAAGGAAGAGGCTTCCAGGGCTTATGATTCAGGAGAGGGGGCGGGAACTCGACGATTTCACAACTCTCCTCTCCTCTTTCGATGTGTTCAGTGAACCGTTTTTTGCAGTTTGCATCACCACAGTTCGCAAGATTTCCAGACGTTTTGCGCAGTGTAACGACTGAAAGTGTAACGGAACGGACGGACGCGTTTATCTAGACTTTGCGATAAGATGTCACTATCAAAAAAGGGGGGAGGAGGAGAAGCGCTGATAATCTGATTAGAAAGTAACAAAGAGCAATGCAAAATACGGGAGAAACTGATGCGAAAGAAGAAGGAGAAGAAGTGGAAAAGAAAAAGAGAGAGAGAGTATTTATCACTCACTTTTACGAGTCACAATCGAGGATCGTTTTGTGATCACAATCAACGGAAAGCGACACAAACCATCTTCTCCCGTGCCGAATTCAGGAGATGCCTCTGCTCATAAACGGAGAACGAGGAGAGATGGATAGTACAGCGACAGTACAGTCATCACAACAAACAGAGTGAGTCAGACGGGAGGAGACGGCCGAAACCAAGTTCGTAACTGAACTGTGCTCCACGTGAGCCCTATTTTCAGAAGAGTCGAGAAGAAAAAAGGAAAGGGGGGGGGGAGGTTGGAGCGTACTATCAGGACGCGCATTTCCGACTCGAGAGAGAGAGAGAGAGAGAGAGAGAGAGAGAGAGAGAGAGAGAGAGAGAGAGAGAGAGAGAGAGAGAGAGAGAGAGAGAGAGAGGGAGAGAGAAGTCACAAAGCGATAGCGCGAGTGAGCAACAGGTGTGGGAACACGGAATACGTACGACACTGTGCGTTGTGGTGGCGGCTACACTTTCTGTGCTTCTTTATCAAACCGTGCCATTCGGCTTTTCTCGTCGTGCCACGTGGCTTCATTCCTCTTGGCACACTGCCAAAAGTCTCGGCGCAACGTGCGATCTCGGACGAATCAAGTCCTCTTCGAACTGGATTCCAGTTTATCAAACTACATTTGTTTGTATCTTTCTCGGGATTCCGAAGCAATTGTGAAGATAACAAAAAAAATTGAATTCTTTCTTCTGTACACTACTAGAAATACGAAACGACTATAATAACAGATTTTCAGAAATCGAGCGGAACAGAGGGAAACTGGAAGAAGTGCGGCGGCGGCGGAGAATTTGTGGATGAATAATGAGAACTGTACAAAGAGAAAGTGGACATAATTAGAATGGAGATACGGAAAAGAGAATGGAAAGAGTGATGGCTGCCAATTGGGATTGCGTAATCGGAAGAAGAAGGAAGAAGAGAATGAAGAAGGTAATGGGGCGAGTACGGTTTCAGTTGGTCGCTTGTTTTGGTGGGAAGAGAAGCAAAAGCCTTCGTGGAGATGAGATCTTGTGCGACGAACTGGATTCGTCCGACGAAAGAGGAGGGGCCGCCCATGACGATGATGATATTGGAAGCAGCGAAAGAAGAAGAAGAAGAAGAAAGGAAGCAGAAGAAGAAGCAGGAGGAGGAGAAGGGAATGAATGGCTTACGGCCAATCGTTTTTGAATCGGGATTGATAGCCGGTGAGAAGAGGCGGCGTGAAATCGAAAGTGAAGAGGATTTATGGACGGCCGCCAGCTAGCAACATGCAGGAAGGAAACGATCGAATGGAGTTCGTGTGTGTTCGGAAACGCGCTCTACTGCACAACGTCTGTTCGGAAAGGACTGTCCGGAAGAGGAACTGAACAGAGAAGGAGTCGATAAAAGCGAAAAGATGGACTCGGAGATGTGGTTTTCGGAAACCCGATAGTGTGAAAAGAGAGCCGTCGGGAGACGGTTTCCGGCCGTTCTTTCGCCGTCTTTCAAGGACGCACAGACCGATTGTCGCCTCGGCGCGAATTCAAAAAAGACGGAAGGAGGAGGGAGTGGGTCAGGAGGGATTATTAGGCGGCGAAACGACTGACTGCTTGACCGATTTACAGAAGCGATTAGGCGAAAACTGTTTGGAGGCGGAGGAAAGTGGCGGGGGGCGAAAGTGAGACCGAATTTGCATAGATCGGAGAGTGGCTGCTGACGTCAGCTGGGATTAGAAGTGACAATGCAAGTGTTCGGTGGGAGGAGAGACCCAAATCACAGAAACGAATACAAATTGTCATCGTTTCAGTCACAAATTATTCAGGAAAAGAGCCCGCCCGCCGCGCATTGCGAGTTGCCATGGAGCACAAAAGAAGTGCTCCGCGAGCCGCAACAACGACGACTACAAACGGAGGAGGGCACACTTTCGAGCGACACATGCGCGAGCACAAGGAGCCCCAACGAAAGGAGCAAACTGGTGATCGGAATCGAATCGTCGCATCTCCTCGACTCGGGGGGAGCTGCTCCCGGGAGGCGCCCCCCGATTGTTTGTCTTTTGAGGATGCCCCCCTCCACCTTCTTCTTCTGCTGCTGCCTCCTCGCCCTCCGAAAGAGAATGAGCTCGCGGAGCACAAGGGCCAGGGCGGAGCCATCGAGCAACTTGTAAGATTTTGGACCGAAGAAGAAGAAAAAGAGGACAGAAATAAGTTGGAGGAATGGGAAAAAGAGGCGGTGACTACATTTGTGTGTGTGTAGTACGGTGTAGACAAACAATGCACGTGTTTGGCTGAAAATATGAGAGAGAGAGTGCCATAAGTAGCGAGGTATTAGCCTCCTTCCGAACTTGCCGATAGATAGCACCCGGAAAGTGACGCGGACAAAAAACACGCCGTTTCATGCAAAAAGTCTCCTCTCGTCCTGAAGGTTCGATTCTGATTTCTGCTTCGTTTCCTCATCAAACTTTCAGGAGGTAATCAAAAATTCGGAATGCAATCTGCTCGAAGAGCACGTGTGTTTTGGTACATGAAAACAAGCGAATACTACCGAGACTACACCTCGAAACGACTGTTTCCGCGCGAAAAACCAAGAGGACTGAACAAACAGGAAAGGTCATGCAGCGAAATGCACAAAGAGAAAAGAAGTTATCATGGAGAGGGCAAACACGGGTAAAAATAGGTTGATAACTCTCGGAGCAACCGGTTCTGGCTGAAATGGCTGAAATACCCGCAGCTCGTGCATTCGGACAAAATACGAGTGGCGCGGATGTGTGATGTGCCAAGAAGGGATCAGAAAAGCCGAGCAGTTTACCCAATGGTTTTTGTTTGTTTGTGACGATAAAAGAGCGGCCAAATGATCATCATTACCATCGTCAGGGATTCAGAAGAGTCCAGAAGACGTCGCGGGGCGAGTCAGAAGTCAAAGACCATGCCATTCGGCTGCAAATCCCTCGCCATCGGATTACTTTTCTCGTCACAAATATTTAGAGCTGAGATTGGAGATTCACGCCGGATTTAGCCGCGAGTCCGGGCCGTTCGGGCCGACAGAATGAAAGAGTCAAACAATTATAACGAGTCAAAGGCCGCAAATGGAATGGGTAGTTTCACTCGGTTTGCCAACCACTTTTCATTTCCTTTCGTCCATTTCCTCGTTCTTTTTTACCGAGACGAGCGAAAAAACGTGGAGAAAGAGAGAGAAAGAAATGGGTTGGGACCGTTTTTGCGGCGGCGGTGGCGGCGGAACGAGTAGAAAAGCAAACAGTGAGCCGAATAATGTCTGAGGTTGGCAAGGGGAAGAAGAAGAAGGCGAAGGGCTTCTGTTTGACTACAGACACACACCGCTACGTTCGACACAGAAAACGGGGTCGTCACAAACACAAATGCCAGAAGTTTCGAACGCAAGGGAGAGTTTTGATGGTCGAATGAGCCTTTTGTGGAGCTGCAGAAATGTTTCAGTCGAGACTTCTCGTCAGTCTGAAATTGAAGATGAGAAGCGACGCATTCCAGATTCAATCAGTCAGGAATCATTCTTCGCTCGGTTGTGCTGCTTTTCGTTTCAGTTTCCTTTTGTGTGCGCTTCCAATTTTCTCTTGCAATGGAGATTTGTGGTTTTTGTCCTGCGTTGTAAAAACGATTCAATGCATTGTGCGAAAGGGCCGAAATAGTGGTCGTATTAAATAAATAGGACCATGCAGAATTATAATGTGAACAACCTGAAAAACAGTGAAAATCCTGGAAAATACTACAACTAGAAATTTTATTCACTTAAAAATAGTAATTTTTACTCTTTTGTGATTATTCTTCAGCTCAAAATGTGGAGTTATTCTTGAGCGTTGCTGCCTTAAAAAGGTGGTTTGAATTGCCGCCAGAAGACGCGGACTAGCAGCTGCGCGCGCCTCCTCTTCCACTCTTGTGGTGTACTCCTCGTGGGAAAGAGCGGCGGGCCAACGGTGGCAGACCGCTTTCCCAGGTGTCTCTCATTCTCCGCTTGTATTGGTCTGTTTTTAACCGATAATTGCTGTTTTTGCTTTCAGAAAATGAGCGAGGAAGTGCAGGAAGGATCGTCGTCGCCAACGCCGTCAACGCCGGCAGTTTCAACTCCGAATTCGGTTCTGACGCCCACGCCAATGGTTTCGGAAGAGCCAATCATCATTTCCGCGATACCAGTCGTCCAGCAAATGTCAGCTGCTTCGCTTTCCGGAAACAATGCTCAACGAACGCTCTGGATTGGAGACGTGCCGACGGATTGGACCGAAGACACTCTTACTCAAGTTTTCACGGTGAGCACACAGTAAAAGTAGTGTTTAAATTAGCAGAAAATTGCAGGAAAGTGGCCACCCTCCGTACAAAGTGAAGCGCGTATATTTGAAAGACGAGGTATTGATTTTTTTTTCGAACTCGAAAAATATCGACTTGTTCAAATTCGAAAAAAGTATTGATTTTTCAGCTAAAAGGCTATTGCTTCGTCGAGTTTATCACAATGGAAGAGGCACACAAGACGATGTACGATCTGAATGGCACTCGAGTTCCCGGCTTCAAGAGCATCCGGTACAATCTTTGCTTCGCCAATGACAGCTACAATCCGTACGTGCTTCTGACCTCATTCTTCCTAATAGAACCCGAGTGATTACAGAAACTCCGAGTTCAATTTGCACGTGTCAAGTGTGCCACCAGACATGTCGGACGCCGAGCTCTACCGCATCTTCGACAAGTATACGTCGTGCCGCGGAGCAAAGATGTTCCGATTCCTCGACGGGTCTTCGAAAGGAACCGGCTTCGTTCGATTCGGAAATCAGACGGACCAGCAGATGGCGCTTGTGGAGATGCACAGAACTCGCGTCGCGAATTCGCGCATCATACTCAGATTGGCAGGGCCGCGCGGAGAGAGACTCGATCGGGTAGGAGGAGGCCCCGAAGCCGGAATCGCCAGGCCACCGAGAAACGAACGACGACGGGACGACCGAAAACCGAGCAGTGTGAGCAATAAGAGTCTGCGCGGCCATGAAAATGAACTTGTTTTCAGTACCGAAACGGAACGACAGTCCCTCGCCAGGCACAAGTATTCGATGCGTACGGAAACCCGATCGTCGTGCCCGTCGACAAGAACATCTACGGAACCGACCACCCGTGGGCTCAGTTCGCCGACGATCCGGAGCTCGATCCGATCATCGGACTCGACTTGCTCAGTAAGACAACACCACTCTCGACATCAATTTTCTGTATGTCAAATTTCCAGGCACAAAATACCGACCGCAGATCTCGAACAAGCGAGTGATGATCGATCCGGACCAGTTCATTCTGGATCTCGACTCGAGCCGTTGGACGCCAATCGTCTTCAAGACGAACATCAAGACGGACGAGCTGGAGAGAAGACTGGCCGCAAATCCATGGACTCCGCTCCCTTGATCTCATTTACTCACTGTATTATTCCTTTCCGTGCACTTTGTTAACTTTTGAATCACATGAAAACAATTTTTTATTCAAACAATTTATAACAAAAAAAAAACAGAGGATTTGTATAAGCCCTATTGCTGGGCGAATACTGTGCGAAGAGCGCGGTAGTATGGATTGTCGACGATGTCTGGAAAGGAGAAGATCGGTTGTCGGAAGAAAACGAGTCCCGCTGAGCTCACCTTCGTTCTGCTGCTCGCCGATCACGTGGAGAGCGTCGCAGAGCTCTTCCAGCTTCTCCCTGCCGTTTGGATCGCGGAGATTGTGGCGCTTCACCTTGGCGAGCGTTTCCACGAACTCGGCGAGCACTTCAATCTCGTCCTTCTTCATCAGATGGTGAAGTCTCTGAAGAACGGGGTTGTCCAGCCGGAAAGAACGGGAAACATACCTTGATGGCCGAGTAAACGACGTCTTTCACCTCGGAATCGGCGCTCCAGTCGACGTTGCGGTGCAGAAGCAGACGGAGCAGCGACGGCTCCAGAACGATGAGCCCTGCGTTCCACGAGTGGCGGACTTTCTTGTTACTTCCTGAAAAGAGCAATCTAGTGAGATACTTCTCTCGGTCGCAGCTCTCACCGGCAGACGATTTGTAGTCAGCGGCCAAACGACCGAGCTGCTCGTCGGTCTCCGAGAAATCGAGAGCCGCGCGGAAGAAGACGGACACCTCGCGGAGCCCCGAGAACGCGAATCCGTGGACGACCACTTGGTCGAAACGGCATAAGTCGATTCCGTCGTCGTCTTCGGACACCACGTTGAAAGCCTTGAAGTCGCGCTCGCGGAAGTCGTCGTGGTTCAAGAGGAAGAAGAGCGCTCCTTGGATGTAGGTCTGCACTTTTCTCGACGCTTCGAACAGAAAGAGAGCTCGATCTCTGCGGGTGAGCTCCGTGAAGTCCTTGCGACGGCATCGCAGCTTTTCGAGCGCCTCGAACATCTTCGAGCCGAGCGTCTTCAAGTCGGCGGACTCTTCTTGCGCAGCGAAGAACGCGGAGAGCATCATGCTGACGCCGCCGGATCTGTTCGGGTTGCCGATCGAGCACCGAACGAACTTCATCAGAAGGTCCACGCCTTCAGAAGAGTCGCCGTGCACCGCCTGAATGCTCTTCGCGACGCCAACGTAGCAGTCGAAGACGTTCGATTCGACAAGCTGATTGCGGATCCAGTTGGTCAAGAACTGGTGCGACTGGATCAATCGCTCGGTGAGAAGACGCCACGTGTCGCTGATCTTCGGCAATTCCGGCAGATCGCAGTCTGGAAAGCATCAGTTTCAGATGGGAACTGCGAGAGTCTCAACCAACACGATATGTAGTTCGTCAGACCGTTGATCGTCTCGATGCTGTTGCTTTCCAAAGGAAGAGCCAAGTGAACTGAAGCCAAGTCCATTTCCTGAAAACGGGGACAACATAAAAATATTCGTTGAAATAAAATCGATGGCATTCCGTAAACTCAAAGAGGGTACTACAGAGAACCTCTTGTTCAATCGCTCATAAATATATCGCTAACGAGAGCCACTAGAGAAGAGTTTTCCACTACGAAAATGTTGTCGTTGAATCGAAAAGCACTTCTCACTTGCAAATGTTTGACTAATATCATCTATTTCTCTCATTAGTCATGAGCAATGAATCACGAGAGTTTACGGTGTGTAAACTTCCGAAATGTTTTTCTATTGGAAACGAAATTTGAAAAAGAGTCGCTCAATTTCGAAATGGGAGATGAGATAACCGCAAGGTTATGAAACAAAAGCGAACGAGTGTCGAAGTGAGAATTCAAGGACATTCGCCCTTCGAAGCTGGACAGACAAAGCGAGAGAACGCGCAACGGAAGGAGGCACGAGAGGAACGGGACGTCGCAGACACGCCCCCATCTCCGCCCAGAAGCGGCCAACTTCAAACACCGATGTCCCCCGTGCTTCGAAGTGGTAAACAACTGTGAGAAGAGTGTAGGAAGCAGCAAGAAGGCTAAAGTGTTCAATAAAGGGACCATCCCGAAACTGGTTATGAACCGTATTCGCTCTGTAATGACCATCAAGCCGTTATGTCCTCAAAGGCTTCGCATCCAATTCGTAACATCAGAAAGGAACTAACTCCTAAAATAGGGAAATCGTTTCAGAAGTTGAGATTTGTTTTGCGATGAAAGGTTCAACAAAACAAAGGGAGCTCATATTATGACCTCGTTTTATAAACAACTATGGTCCGCAAACACCGTCACGCTTTTTCTTGATTTTAACGTTGCGGTGTTTGCGGACCATCGCTGTTCAAAAAACGAGTCCATAATGTATTAATTGGATCCTTCTTTTTCTTTCTGTTCCCATTAGCCCGCCTCCTGCCGCTTCTCGGATTGCCAGTCCTCACTCCAGGATTACCGTCAGGAGGTTTCGGTCTATCCCTTTTCACTCTACTTCTCTCCTCTTTATTCGTTTTTTTCATTCCCTGACGTCTCCTGTCTGGCCGAGTTCTTCGGTGCAGACTGCCGATTGGAGACGTCGGTTTTTAACTTTTCAATCGTTTTTCCCTTCTTATGAAATCAGAAAGCCTCTAAAAGTCGGAAACTTGGAAAGTTCCCGGTCCCTTCCTATGTCTGTCGGCCTTGTGGAGTAAAGATTCTGCACTTGTCTGGTAACCATCGAGACTGTTGACACTCTCTGATTCATCTTGTTTGTCCAGGAAATGGTCACTTCTTCTCGCCTCTCGTACTTGATTCCTCGTTGGTTTCCCATCTGACTCACTTCCAATTCATTCGCTCTTTTTTCAACTCTTCACTTTCCGATACAAAAAGTAAAGTGAACCGGTTCGGTTTTGGCCTGTATAAACTTTTTCGATCTCACCCATTTCGAGTCATTCCTCCCGACACAATGGTTTTCTTTCTCTTTTTTACATTTTCGCTGGCTCTGTCTCAGGAATGCTCTACTCCTCAGGTTAGTGCAAGCAATAACACTCAAACACATTTCTATCCTTTCCAGACTCTATACACGTGCTATATTCAGTATTTGGGTAAATACGGAGTGGTTCCCGATGACGGCTACTTGCCACGTGTCGATTTTCTCATGAGCCAGATGATGACGCACGGACTGCCCGTTATATGCAAGTAGGTAAAGTTCTAGAACAATATGAGTAGTGCCTGCCTTACGATCCTCCTTCCCCCCAACGACCAAGTTATCCCCTAATTAGTAATCCCTAATATTCCACCATACATGCTCCCATAAACTTGTCGGTCAATCGGGCCAGTAAAAATAAGTGTCAAAAATGAACAAGACACACATGACTACTCGAATCTTGAAGACTAACAAAGGGCAATGGTTTTCAGAGATTTCGATGAACTGACGAGTTGTTTGGGAGTTGCTTCCACCTATTGCGTAAACTTCAATACGTTCTACGCCTATGTCAACGGGTTTGTGGCGTTTGAAATCGCATGACCTCAAAAGACAATTCTAGAAGAAACCCGCAAGCGGAAGCACTTGCATACGTCCAGAACCATGCGTTTTTCGAGTTCGCATGTGGTTCCGGGAAGTCCATTTTCATGGAGAACCTCGACTGTCTTCAACGTTCATTCGAACAGGTCCCATTGACAAATCGGATGGGACAATGCGGTCAATCCAGTCTGACCATCGATCAGAACGTCTGCCCGTGAGTTTCTTGAAAAATAATCGGTGCCTCATGCTGGAATCGAACCAGCGACCTTCTGTTTACTAGACAGACGCTCTGCCACTGAGCCAATGAGGCGGCGGCAACACGTTGCATCCGGGGTTACCAATTGATCGCTGCAGGTCGACTCTTGATGTAACCGACTGCGTTCGGCAACAAATCGGACAAGCTTGCGGAAAAAGCGCCGGAGCGGCAGCTTGCGGTAGGAAGAACCACGAGAATGGTCTGGAAGTTGAAATTGATTCAGGAGCCGCCACGAACATCGAACGTCGTCTGGATTTCCTGGATGCCGCGTGTCTTACTGAAATGGATGCGAGATGCTCCGTCGGCGGGATCACTATTCTCACATCCGTCGCCATCTTCCTGCTTCACAAGATTCTCTTTTCATGACTGATCTTCTCGGAATATTTAAAACTTTATTATTATAGTGGAACATGAGGAAAGTTAGAAGCAAGAAAGTGTGCGAAAGAGCGGCACCGAGATGATTTCGGAAGCACTTTCTTTTGTCAATGTACATGGAAAGCTCGGGAAAACGAAGGAAAAGCTCTAGTTCATAGAATTCTCTGTAAGTGACTTTGGTTTGTATGCAACGAATAAATAAGAAGAAAGTGGCTCACGCCGTCAGATGGAAAAGAGCAGAAAACTTCAGTCACGTGACATTGTCTAGGTTTTCTAATCCCTTCCCAACTGGCGAGCAGAGAGCAAAAGAGGTGAAGCAGGCCCGTTTTTCATTCTTTTAGTGTTTTCAAAACGTTTTCGTGAGCTCTTCCGCGAATCGCGTCACGAATTTCAGATTGGTTTTCCTCCACGCGATCGCCACCTCCACCGATTCCTCCATCTTGCGCCAGTCGTAGTCAACCGCCTTGTTGGCCTTTGACCGGAACTCGCGGAGCATCTCCAGACTCTCCTCCGTCTTTATCGTGCCGACGATGGCGGCGATGATTCGGGAAAAGATGCTATGGTCGTGACTCAATCTGAAATGGCAGTCTGGAAGACGGCTCCTCCAACCTCTTCTGAATACCTGACGTTCATTTCGTCCCATCTCTTGATCAGGAAGTTCAGCATCATTTCGGTGGCCGCCTCGTTCTGGCACACCTTGATGAAAAGACTTCCGCAGTCTTGGAGGCGGAACGACGATCCTTCCGGTTTCATTGAGTCCAGAAGCAGTCTGGAAACCAGAGCCCGACGTTTCCTGGCCACGCCTTCAGAACCCACTTTTGAAGTGTAACGACGTCTTTCGAACATCCCAGAGCACCCATCAGGTTCGACTTCTCCACTTGGTTTCTTTCCGTCTTGTACCAATGGAACACCTTATCGAACGTCTCGCTGTTTCCGTTTTTCACTGCCTGGCAGTAGGCTTCCGCTCGGAACGGGGCTGCGATTCTGAAATAGTGGCCGACTACAGAACAAGGGTTCCGAATGTTGGGACTGACTGTGAGCACTCGGATAGGATTCGCGACGAGTCGCACTTCGCGTCCACCTGATCCATGAACATCTTGTGGAAAGTGGAACTGCACTTCTGATCGCCCATGCCGCAGTCGTTCAGAATCAACAACTGGGCGCCCAATCTGAAAACAAGGGGATAAGGCTCGACTGTAAATGTTGGATGTCAACTTACACATCGAAGAACTTTGTGTCGTCGAGATAGTTCTTGGCCACAAAGTCGACGTCTTTCTTGGCGGGCGACTTCGCGGCGAGAGAGATCAGCAGCTTGTACAGCACTTCCTTCTCTGGATCCGTGCCGTACATTTCAGCCACCTCGCGTATCCTGGCCTGCGTGGCCGACCACGGAACGTAGTCACTCTCTTTCGAGAGGTAGCTGATCAGTTTCATCGGAATGCTGTAGTTCAGGAGCTGTGCTCTCGCTTGGGCGAACGCGTCATCGATGAGACGAACGCGAGTGAGCATCGAGAATTGCTGAATAGAAAAAATGTAGACGTCGATCTCATTTCCAGTCTGCTCACCGCGTGGTTATCGTTTACCATCCTCAGAATCTCGTTCCACATCTCCTCGCTGTATCCAGCTCGGTAGAATCCGTTCGATTCGGCGTTCAAGATGACCTGTTTCTCCGATCGGATGATCAGTGGCTCGTTCATTTTCATCCAGGTGAAGTGGAGCTCCGTCGATCCGGCGATTTGATACCAAACCGGCACGTCCCACTTGAATCTGCAACTCTTCTCTGTGTCAGGGAGACATCGAAAGCTAAGACTAACCCCCATTTCGGACTGCTGTACTTCTCCTCCTCCTTCGCCGACTCGAGCAGCTTGAACCTCTCCTGCTCCACCCGAATGTGTGTCGAATTGAGTCTCTCGGCTTTCAGCAGTGGGTATCCAAGCTGCTTGGTCCACGGATCCGCAAACGTGGTCACATTTAGTTTGGTGCCGTCAGGTCCGAGAACGCTGTCCGGCAACTTGTCCTGGAGAGCGGCGAAAAGATCCGATGCTTCCGCGTTTCCGTACTGATGGCGTGTCAGATAGTGATTGATGCCAGCGTTGAAGTGCTCCTCTCCGATCGTTTTGCGAATCATTGCGAGAACGGAGCCTCCCTTGTCGTAGGTGATACTGTCGAACGACTCCATCACTTCCATTGCCTTGTCGATCTGGAACGTCATCGGATGCGTCGAAGCGATCGAGTCGGCGTCGAGGGCGACCCAGAGAGCGTCGTTCGCGAACCACTCCCGCATTCTGAAGTTTCCGTCGCTGATTTCGTCGGTTCCGAGGTACTCGACCAGAGTCGCGAATCCCTCGTTGAGCCACAAATCGTTCCACCACTTCAGTGTGACCAGATTTCCGAACCACTGATGAGCCAACTCGTGCGCAATCACAACTGCCACGCGTCTCTTCTGACCGCCCGGATATATTCTCGGATCGTAGAGCAGCGCGTTCTCTCTGAAAACGAAGACTGTTGACCTGGATCGGAAGAGCAACTACCTGTAAGTGATGAGTCCCCAGTTCTCCATGGCTCCGGCCGAGAAGTCTGGAAGGGCGACCATGTCCTGCTTCGCGAGAGGGAACTTGATCTTGTAGTACTCTTCGTAGAATTCGAGACATCTCACTCCGGCCGTGACTGCGTACCGCGTCGAGTTTTTCTCTTCTGGACGAGACCACACTCGGAACTGAAAGAAGACGTCGGATTCAGATTATCAGTGCGGTTCCTTCTGACTAGTGAAACCAACCTTCGTTCCGGATTTGGTGGTTCCCTCGTTGTACTCAAACTCGGAAATGAAGATAGCCAGGAGGTACGAGGACATTCGAGGAGTCGAGATGAACTGCGTCAGGAGGAAGTCCTCTCCGATCTTCTCGACGTCTCCTTCCTCGGCTCCGTTCGCGATGGCCACTGTTCCAGTCGGATGCAAAACACGCACTTTCCACGTGGCTTTGAAGGCGGGCTCATCGAAGCACGGAACCATGCGACGTGCGTACGTCGGCTCCATCTGGGTCACGGCGGCCATCTTGGCCTCTCCCTTACTGTTAGTGTACGTCGTCTGGTAGAGACCGGTCATGTCCGTCCGGAGGTCTCCCTTGTAGTCCAGTTTGAGGAGGGCCTTTTCGGTGGGTTCGACGGCTTCTTCCAGGTTAATGAACACCTTCTCAAAGCGCTCATTCACCTCAACACTCGCGATTGGAATGTTCTTGGTTCCGACAAGAAACTGGCACTTTGTCGCGTTGTAGGTCAAACTGTGCGAGTTCAGTGTGATCTTCTTGACCGTCTGCGTGATGTTCAGCTGCACTGTGACCTGGAAACAAGAGAAACAGTTGTCTAGGATTCGGAGGGAAGCTCTCACTTGTCCTTCGAAAGTCAGATTGTTGGCACTCAGTTTGTATCCGTACCCGGGAAGGTACGTCTTGATCTGCAGGTCGTAGTTGATCGGATGCACTGTAGTCGGGAGACGGAGGTCACTCGCCGGCGGACCGTTGTCCACCTTCGGGGCAGGTGTCGCGAAGCTGCAAGGATGTTTGTTGCCAGTCACTTCTTCCTCTTCTCTCAACTCACCGATCTTTTGGAGCAAACTGGCCTCTGGCAATGTGCCACGTGACGAACGCAGTGATGACGACTCCAAGCAGAAGACAGAAGGCGGGAAGAAGGAAGCTCTTGGGAGAGCAGCCTCCTTTCTTCGTCTCCTTCGGCGGGGGATGTCCCATCTGAAAACGAAAACTGGAATTGGGAGACGAGAAGGATCGGAGAGACGGAGATAAACCTCGGAGAATGATCCGTACGTGTAGATCATGAGAGACGGAGGGGAACGAGGAACGAGTGAATATCGATAATGAGTGTGATAAGGAGGGGGAGAACGAACGTGAACCGATAGAGAAACGAGACGCAGAGATAGAAAAAAGGCTCACGCGAAACCGTTGTCCGACGGTCGAAACGAGTCAAAATAAGAGGATTACAGCGAGTGTTTCGAGGCAAAACGGCCGGAAACAAAAAGAGCGAGCAGCTTGCCGCCAATTACTTTTTATGGAATGAGACGGCGATTCGCCATTCATGAAGGCGATCTTTCGCCGTTTTTCCGAGCGCATTTTCGCACCGGATACGATGACATTTCGGCACTGATAATCCGACATTTTGTATGCAAAACCCGACCCGAATTGTTATTGAAGTTGGAAAATATAGAGAACGTTCAGAGAAAGATAAACAGCATTGTTAGAGAAGAACCGGGAAGCGGAAGGAAACGATCACTATTGAAGAAGCGTCGGGGGAAGAGACAGACGTCAAGTTTCGGGTGTCAGATGTGCGAGAAGGCGTCGGGGCTTCTGAAACTGGATAAGCTTCTGAATTCTGATTGAAATTTCTGCAGGGACGGGTTTGCTGCGATGGAAAGCCTGTCGAACATCTCCAGATCGTTCTTCGTCCAGTGGTACTTTGTCTCGTTCCTTATTCTGAAAGACGGCTCTGAAGAACGTCTTCTGCGCGACTTCTCACTTGGAAATAATAGTGGGGTCGGCGCAGAACAGGAATTGAATCATTTGCACACGGTACAACAGTTCTTGCTCCGTGAGCAACCATTTCAGAAGGCGTTCCACCGAAGCTTCGGCTTCGTTTTTGACACCGAAACAGTTGAACGATTTGCTGCTCTTCTTCGTGCATTCCGCGAATGAGTCCGTCTCGGAGCACCCATCGAAAATGCTCTTTGTGGAAACACTCGAGAGAGTCTTCTGGAAACATCGGAATTAAAACGGCGGTGGAATCCGGACGACTACATTTGCGAGTTCGAGATCATTCTCCGTCCGAATCAAAAGTTGTCGGAGACTAAGCTGGAGAGCTTTGAGAATAGATAGAGCCCTTGTTCTGATAAGATCGTTCTCCTCCTTGAAAAAAAATGCCGCTGTTTCGATTTCCGTTTTGATGAAATCAGGAGTCGTGCGTGCTGACATGTCGTTCAGGAATCGCAGCTTCGTGGCTTCCGAATACTTCTGACATGTTCTCTTTGGTATGACTAGAAAGCGAATCGAAACAATACCGTTGGATCCTGCGCTAATGCTTCTGCTATCGGAGTATAGAGACTCTGGTCGTACGAAACTCGATAGTAGCCGTTGGAGTCGGCGTTAATGATGACCGGCACGTCGGATTCAATCTCGATACTGTCTTGGTCCTTTCCGAGCCACGTCATCTCGACCTCTTCACTGCCGATCCTTTGATACCAAATGGGAACGTCCCATTTGTGACCACACTCGTGCAGATGACGGTACTCGGGCGCTACCCGTTTTCCCATTTTCTGGTACAAACTGGTGTTGTTCCCGGTGCCCAACTTCTCCACGTGGATAGTAGGATAAGCGTTTTGATGGGTCCAGCATCTTGCGAACTCCTCCGCTCGGAATGGCTTGCCGTCCGGACCGAGCAGATCGGGAGATTGATGAATGGTGATGGCGTCGTAGAGATCCGAATTTCGGACGTTTCCGTACTGATTGATCGTCAAATAGTAACGCAGCGCCTCGTTGAAACGGTCCAGTCCGACGATCTTCTCGATCATTCGGATGAACGAGGATCCCTTGGAATAAACCAGTTCAGTATTCCGGATGTTGCCGTCTTTCTCGCGCACGAATCCTTCGATCGCCTGATCGGAATCGACCCAGAATGCTTTCTCTTGTGTCTCGACACTCAACTGAAATGTCACTGTTCCTAGAAAACTCTCTCTCGACCTTCAAACGCACGGTGTCTCTATTCAACTCGCTATCCCAATGAACTGTTCCATCCACTGTCATGTAATCAGCGAATCCCTCGTTCAGCCACAATTGGTCCCAGAACTCCATCGTCACAAGATTGCCGAACCACTGATGAGCCAACTCATGAATCACTACAGACGTGATGTCGTCGTTGGTTCCGATGAGGTACGCGTCTCTGAACACTTGACCTTGAACAGAGATCTGAGGAAAAAAGGGGGAACGAACTTGTGGACGATGAGTCCCCAGTTCTCCATGGCTCCGGCCGCGAAGTCGTGGGCGGCAACGAAGTCGATTTTCTCCATGGGATACGGTATTCCGAAGCGCTCCTCGAACCCCTCGACAGTCGCTCTGCTAACATTCAATGCGTGCTCGACCATTCCGACGCTCGTCGGCTCCGCATACACCCTTATCTGGAATGACCTTTATCAAATCGCGCGCGGCTCTTCTTCTTCCCAACCCGTAATCCTTTGTTTGTAGTCGTCTCCCTGTACTGCACGTCGCCAACAAAGACCGCCAGCAGATAAGAGGACATCTTGACCGTTTCTTTGTATTCCGTCCTCTGCCACTCTGCGTCGATTGTTTCTGTGCGTGTTTCGATGCCGTTTGATAAGGCCACAGAGCCCGTCGGATGCTCGACAGTCACTGTCCACGTGGCTTTGAACTCGGGCTCATCGAAACAAGGAACCATGAACCTAGCGGCTGTGCTCTCCAACTGAGTGACGGCGTTCAATCTGGAGGAATCTTATGGGGGGACTGACCGGAACCGTCGATTCTTACACTTCTTCCCCGTTGACACCTCTCGATCGTGTCAAATAGAATCCTTTCAAATCGGTGCGAAAAGCGCCAACGTAGTTAATGTCGATATTGATTCCCTCCTGACGCTCGATGGTGTCATTCAAGAAAAGAGTGATGAACTGAAGTTCGGGATTCATTTCCCACTCCAGAATCTCGACGGGTCGTCGGTTTCCGGGAACGGAGATGACAACGTCGCTGATGACCAAAGAGTCCGCGTGGAGAACGATCTGATCGGTCTCCTCGAGGACGTCGGCGGTTATCGAGAGGAGTCCTTCGAAAATGAGACTCTTCTCGTCTTCCTTCCATCCGAATCCTGGCAGATACGTTTTGAGAACGAGACTATACTTGGTGGGATCAACTGTTTTGGGAAGACGGAAGTCGGTTTCATTAGAGTTAGTACTTCTGGAACTTCTGTCACCAATTGCACCCCAAAACATTCCGTTCACTTACGATCCGGAAGAGAGACAACTAACAATGTCCCAAGTGGTGAAAATCAGGGTTAGTAGTAAAGGGTTCATGCTGAAATATGAAAAACGAGAAAATGACACACTGAACGAAACAGTATCACATTGGAGAAACAAAAGAGGAGCGCGCGGACGCGCATGTCCGGGTTTCATTGTTTCCCGACGCTCGCTGATTTGTAATGCTCCGCTCGGAAAAAAGCGGTCGAATGAATCGGACACCGAACGAAATTAATTCGAAATTCAGCGATATGAAAGGGGGAGCGTGCTGCAAATGGCATCTGAATCCAGAGTGCCCGCGGCCATTGTCTTGCTTTCTCAGCACCGCAAAAAATAGAGCCGGAGGAGGGCGAGCGAAAGACAAACGGGCCGAGCTGATGACCGGAGCGGGGGCCGAGAGCTGTTTGGAAAGGTGATTAAGGCAGCCGGCTCGCCGAGCACCGCTAATTAGCGGAGCACTGGAAGCGAAACAAAACGAAAACCCAGACGCTTGAACCAGAATCTTCCTTGTTTTTCATTTTTCGGTTTCGGGGGCGGCGCGACGAGAAGAAAACGTTCTCGTATCTGATTGGGGAAGAGGAACGGGGGCGAAGATGATGGCTCCAGATGGGGGGAAGAAGAGGTTGTTTTGGGAGCGGAGAGGAATGTTTCCTTTTATAGTCTGATCCATGTTCAATAACACCGGAACCCAACAAAAGGTGCCTTTGACTCGGAGACTCGAAGACTACAACTGACAAGTTCTTGTTTCCTTTCTTCTTTTCAGGAAGAGGAATGCGTTCTTGTGAGGACGAAGAAAAGGTTCAGAAAGTTGTGTTCTCTCGCTCTCGAAAAGGAACACTTCCAAGTCGAAATGGGAGATCTCGACGAGCCGATGTCTGGCTCTCGTTTATCTCCTCTCCCCATCTCGGTTGTCTTCCTTTGGCAAAGAGGCCCCGTTTTGACGAAGCTCGTAAATTGGGGAAATGGATGGAAAGAGAGAAGGGATGGAGCATAAACTTTGTGTAGAACGGACAGCCGCGGAGACGGATGGGTCCTCCTCCGCCTCCGAAATACCAGGAAGTTTTCCGTCGTTCTGGAAATTTATGGAAATGCGATGGGTGGGAAGAGAGGAATCGGATCCACTGGAAGAAAAAAACAAGACGGAGGAGGCTGAAGTTGTGCGGTGAGGAAATCAAGGCGATGAAAAATTCAAAGGAACCCTTCTCACTCGCGCCCGCTTTTTTCTCATTCACATCTCCCCCACTTTTCCCATGCATTTCTAACAGATGCAAGCGTTGAAAACGTCCGGTGGTTTTTTGAAGTTTGCAGTCGTTTTTCACTGCTCTTTGGACACTTTTGAATGACATTGATGGACGAGGGTGGCACCAGAGTTTCAAGTTGTGAAGGTGATCCGACGTCTTCTGCTCTGGAATACACGATGTGACTAGAACCGCTTCCCAATCTATTCATAGGCCCGGCACGTTACGGTCTCATCGTTATCTTTTAGTGCTCTGTCCGTTGTGCATCTGCACACATCGTAAAAGGGCCGTTGAATAGCCGAGTTCCCATCCGCCCGCATAGGCTCATTCCTATCTTATCACACCTCCCATTATGCACAATTCATAGACCACCCTGGCAGGGGAGATAAGACTACGAATAGTGCGGAGAGGATGTTTGCCCGCGGACTGTGACTTTATCAGTCTCCAGGCACTGCCCACTTCCTCTGCCCGCCCACTTTGCGTCCAGATAAAAGCCGGCGTGCGGAAGGCAGGGAATCCTGGTCATTCGTGTCCGACGATGCATCTCCCACTGCTCGCTTTACTGCAGACGATTACGGTTCCCAACAATGGGACTCTCGTCTTCACTCCTGCCCCTGAAATCCCGGATGCCAAGTGGCAATGCGCCTCGCTGCCTTCCGCGTACTCGAAGGACGAGATCAAGAGCCAGTGTCCCGGTCTGATGCACGATTTGAACGTCTGCTGCGCCCTTTGGAACGATTGCTTCGAGAACGGAAACGGAGAGCACTGCAACAACCAATACTTCGGATGCATCAAGGTAACCAATCCAGCAGACCTCCCTCCATTCCAGTCCAATTTCTCTTTCCAGATCGTTGTCGCCTCTGCCAGTGAGGGAGAGTTCGAGAAGTGCGAGAAGTTGCCGGCAGTGATTAAGAATCACTTCAACTACATCGCCCCCCGCTCCAAGAAGTTTGCCGTTCCACCCGTCCGACTTGCGATGATCGATGCTTCTCCCGTCGCCAACGTCTACCGTTCCTGCTTGAAGAAGAAGAGAACCTTCTCGACCTGCCTCGACGACTACAAGCGCAAGAAGATCGTGACCGGCGACTCGATGGACCTCCTGAGAATCGACGCGATCATCAGCTCGTTCAACCTGAGAGTCTGCATGGAGATGACTGTGGACGAGGACGACGGAGAGGAGTGCAACACGAGCGTCAAAGAACTCCTCGACTACTTGGATGCATGTAGGTCCAACCAGGAACGTTATCCGCTAGTTTCCACTTTTCAGACATCAAGCACACCAACCCGGTCATCGGAATGAAGACGAGCTCCGACTGGAAGTGCGGATCCACCCGCTTCGACACCTACGTCTCGCAAGTGCTCACTGGAACCGGATGCTTCTGGCTGAAAGGTGAGGATGGAAGACACGGAATATCAAACAATGTGGTTGTTTTCAGAAGCGCTGAACACTTGCTGCAAGTACCAGCAAGACTGTATGGAGCTGCACAACAACAAGCCGATGTGCGACGGACAGTGGGAGAGCTGCAAAGACGCGACCGTGGACAAGGGATTCAACGACACGCAGGCGTCCGTCGACGTGTGCAACCCGTTCGTCGCGTGGAGCGAGAATGACCTTCTTCTCAAGCAGAATCAGCTCACAGTCACCCGGAACGCCGTCTTCAAGCCGTACGGTCCGGTTAATGTAATCATCGGAGTGCTCGTTCTCGCGCTGTTCTGCGGCGTCCTGGGGTGCGCCGTGATAGCCGTATTCCTGCGTCGGAAGGAGAACTACCAGTACGTCACAGGAGAGCAGAACCCGGCTGTAGAGGACGAGGAAAGCCTCAAACCCGAATAAGTCTTGTTCTTTTGTTCTTCGTGTATTTGTAATTGCCGTGAATCTGAATGTTCTCTTTTTCGTTCTCCTCTCTCTTTCTCTCTATGAACTGATGAATTCCACCAACTGTTGAGCAAAAATAAACTCGAATCGCATCATGACATCATTTCTTCCGCCGCTTATCGCACAAGTGCACCGGCAACGAATTGTCGAGTAAACACGCAAGTGCGACACGAAACAACAACGGAGGAAACAGAAAGAGACGGATCACCCCTTTGATTTACGGCAAAAGTGTTGCATTCTCTCTCCCTCGTCTTCTCTCCTATTTTCGAATTGAAACTCGTGATCGAACTATCAATATGCGTGCATTATTGTTTCGCAATCTGCAGAAATAGGGAACTGAACGTGAGCAGGTATCGTCTGCGGTGTGGCACTGATCGTGATCAAATATTACTTTGACTTCTTATCTTACTTGAACAGGTATGAGTGATGACATTTCCAGTTGCTGTCAGACGACCGAGTTCGGTCAATCGGCTCAGTGAAGGATCAAACGGTTGTTTTTGGTTCAGGAGCCGTTGAAACGGGTCGACGAGGTCGAAGATCCTCGTCCTGCCGATGAGTCATCCGCAGTTTTCTCGCCTCGACCCCCCTTTCTCTCTCTGCGTCTCTCGCCGCATCTGTTTCCGACTTTCGCGCCCATTCCGAAGGTTTTCGTTCATGCCCTGCAAACTCGCAACCATCTGAGAGGCGCGTGAACATGCCTCGCTAGCAGTTTCGAAGGACGCAAATGCACGTCTTATTAGATGTATATCACTGCGTCTATTACTCTCCCGAAAAGAGACTCGTTCGATCAGCAAATCGGCCGTCTGTTTCAGGACTCGGAGTGAATGGCCGAGGAGAATGGCACCGTCTCTGTTCCTGTTTCTTGTGGTCACTCGCCTCTTCCAAGGTATTTATCCGTTCTTTTCACTGTCCCACAGTTACATTCACAGAAATCGGAGCATCTCAGTCCTTCTACTCTGCCGAATATCAAGACTTTCGATGTCCGATTAGTCGCACAAAGTTCGAGGACTGTATTCTGGAGTACAAAGAATGCGTCGGCAGAGAACGTCCCTCTGATGAATGCGATCAGGAAGTCTGCTCCTGTGCCAGGGTATGCATTCTTTGTTCTCTCGTGCCTTTGCAATAATTAACTGCAGTTTATCGAGAATGACAACAGCACTCGGGAGTCCAGTGACTGCCGCAACATTTCTTCCGTGCCTTGTCTTCTCGTGATCGATCCGCTCAGAAGTCACGTCTTCCGCGAAGACGTCCAAAAAAAGAGCAGGAAGGAAGTTATCAACAAGATCAAGAGCCGGTTCGAAATCGTGCGAGGTCCCATCGAACATCTGACCAACGAGTGTGGGATGAACTTGAAATCGGCGACAGAAAACATCAAGTTGGAAAAGAGTGAAGATCTGAAGTTTCTCCTGGTATGCACACCTAGAGAGCTCCCCGTTCTGTAATCAATTTCTGCTTTCAGCCTCTTTTCATTCTGAAGGACGCCGAACTCACAAACTCTCAAAAATGCCGAGAAGCGATCACTCATTTCGAGACTTCCTTGAAGAAGATGGACGAAGTATCTTCAAGTAAACTGAAGTTCGCCTACGATTTCTGGTGGCTAGGAGCGGAATTCGGTCCTTCTGGAAGAGTCGGAATGAGGATGATCGCTGCCGAAGCGTGCGGCAAGAAGTCGCGTGAGTATCGGCGGACGGTGACGTCTTCTGAGGATTCGGTCAGTTTCAGTGGACTTCAATATGGATGCATCAGTTTTCGTGAACTGCTACGACTCTCGGGAAGAGAAGATCAAGTGCGATGGTGCATATTTCGAGAGTCTAGACGTACGAAATGCTCAGGTCTCGTCATCGGAAATCTCTTCATTTCAGACGAATCTGTCTCACATGGGAGGCGACAAAGTGAAGTGTCGGATGCTTGTCGAGCTCGTCAAAGATCTGTTCCCAACGCGATCCGATAAGTTTCACGATGAGGCCTGGAATTATTGTACTAAAATCACTATGTTTCGGGAAATAAGGTCTTTATCACAGATCGAGGCGGCTCGAAAGTCGTTGAAATGGACAGTGTCGGTATGGATTTCGAGGGATTCTTGGGTGGAAACATGGCGGCGAGAGGTAAAAAACACTTCCAATCTTCTCACTCAGCCGTCTCTTTCTCTCTTACAGACACGAGGAACGACGATTTCCGTTTGCCAGTGCAAGAAAAACGGCAGTACGTGGCAAGACAGTTGTTCAGAAACGTATCCAGAGAGTGCGGAAACGTGAAGAGTGAGTCCCACATCGAAGTTTCTCGAATCCTCCGAACTGCCGTTTCTGCAGGCATCGTCACTTTGTGCGGATACATGTACTGCCATTGCAAATTGAATCAGCAGGAGAACTGCACCACGAACCTGCTGCACTGTCTGCAGAAGATCGACGACCTGGAAGGATCTTGTCACGAGGCGATCACAAAACTAAGTCGCCATCTGGAGCCGTCGACTTCTCCGAAGGTTTCTGATGTAGGCTCCCAGGTATCCTCGGTAGCTGTGGAAACCTCATCGCGAGCAAGAATGCCCACCGTCCTGCTCGCAGTTGCCGTGGCTATTTCAGTGACGTTCCTGGTTCTTCTGGTATGATCGGAACACGTCTCCGATCGCTCATCTCATTCTTTTTCCAGGTTTTCTTTTTCAATGTGTTCCGAATTAAAACTTCAAGAGCCCCCAGTACGGCGCCGAGTTCGGAAGAGAATTTGCCGATGATCGAGAGACAGAGCGCTCCCGAAATCGGAACGGGGATGCCCGACGTCATCAGAGAAGCTGTCGAGACTCCACGGGCTGCAGAGCACGAGGAGGACGATTCACTAGACAGTGAACCAGATGTCAACATTCCGGTGATTCCGACTGGCAACCTGGATCCGCCGACGATCCGAACGGAACGTTTCGATAACAACGAATCGCCGGGAAACAACCACAATCTAGATATAGACTAGGTCCTCTAGAAGAGTTGAATTCTGTATCGACTCGCACCGTTATCGCATTCATATCTTTTTGTAAATTCCCAATTGTTCAGTTCCGTATAGATGCTCATATTCACCGTTCCAAACATTGATATACCTCATCTTAAAGACCCTTCTCATTTCGTTCGGGTAACTTACTTATCGCCATCTTTTTCTTCTTGCTTACGATCATCTCTGTATGTTTTTGATATTTTGTACTCGAAATGAATCATTCTCGTTCATAAACTCGATATTGAATTGACCTGGAAGTTGAAACGATCTCCATTGTCAATTGAACTGCATCATGTTCGCTGAAGAGCACGTCTTTCTGAAGCGAGTGGACGAATTTGTTTGTGAATACGGAGAAAGACATTTTATCAGTTGTCCTGATAATTTCTCTCTCTCTCCCTCACCACACTCTTCAATTCCACTTCAACACTTTATCGATCAATTACTACGTTCTTCTTGAATTCGTCATTCAGAAGCCTCTTTCACACTTCCAGAGTGCAATCCACCGTCAAGAAGCGTTCGGTTCGTCGCAGATCTCGGAGTGAATGCGGCATGGTCAAGGCATCGGTTCTGCTTCTTGCGTTCGTCCAGTTCATTCAAGGTGAAGACGTTATCGCTTCTGAAACACGCGGTTTCCAGTGTCCGGAGAATACTCGTCATCCGAATGGTTCTATCCATCTCAATATTCGAAGACGAGTTGTCCAGACAGCTACAAGCAGCTCGAGTCTTGTGTTCGTGGATTCGAAGACTGCGTTGGAGCAGAAAATGACGTCAGTGGCTGCGCTCGACAAATCTGTGCGTGTACAAAAGTGTGTTATCTCGATCCTGGTCTGTACTTTCTACAATCCGGAGATTCAGATGATCAAGGAAAGCGCGAGTAAACGAGAAGTACCCAGATGTCGAGATGTCTCATCGAAACCTTGCCTTCTCGAAACCAGCGAGTCCAAGAGGAGTAACATCAGAGAATCAATCATGAAGAACAACAGAAACGACGTGATCGGCAAGATCAGAAACCGCTTCGACATCCTTAGACATTCGATTGAACAGTTTCAAAACGATTGTTTGTATGAAGCAGTGAAGGACGGCGAATTGGTTGAGAGCAGAGAGCTCAAGTTCATTCTGGTGAGCACGTCTCCGTGTGTTTCCTTCCGAAGAACGCATTCTTTCAGCCGCTTTTCGTGATGAACGAGCCCGAACAAACGGAGAAGTGCCGAGAAGCGAAATACTCGCTCGAGAGTTCATTGAAATACTGGGATTCCGGTACTACCAAGAAACTGAAGTTCTCCTACGACTTCTGGGCGCTGGGAACAGAGTACGGCCCAATGGGGAGGGTCGCAATGAGGCTGATAGCTTGGGAATCATGCGGCAAGAGAGCTCGTGAGTGACGAACTGACGTCTTCTGAATGTATCGTTCTTTTCAGTGGACTTCAACATGGATGCGACAGTCCACGTCGACTGCTACGACATGGGGAGACTGAAGGAGGAATGCGATTCAGCTTATTTCAAGAGTCTAGAGGTCTCGAAAACGTTTTTTTTTCTGAATTCAGAAGTTTGTCGTGTTCAGATGCACCTTTCTCGAATGGGAGCAGCAAAAGGGAAGTGTCGGATACTCGTCGATTTCATCAAGGAACTCTTTCCAACTCGATCTTCGAAGTTCTACGCAGAAGCCCAGAAATACGGTAGTCTCATCGGCGATTCCTCATTCTTATGATCTATTTCAGAGCCAGGAGGCTCTAAGGACGAGAAAGTCCAGAAAGTAGTGAAAGGATTCAGCGGATTTGAAGACAGAAGCGTCACAGCGAGAGGTAATGGGCGATGCTCAGCCGAAAAATGTTTTCCGCTTCCAGATACCAAAAACAATCACTTCAAACTGTCGGCGTTCGAGAAATGGAAGTATGGAAAGGGCGGCTTCTCTGAAAACGTTGCGATTAAGTGCGAGAATAGGAAGAGTAAGTTTCCTGACTCCTGAAGTCCCTACATCGTCGCAAGTGCAGATTCCGTCGGAGTCCTCGCTCTCTGCGGCTACACCTTCGGCTACTGCGGCGAAAACGGACAACAAAACTGCAACTCGAGCCTGTCGTCTTGTCTCCAGAATACTAACGGGCTCACGGAGCCGTGTAGAAATGCAGTCGTCCGTTTGATTTCGTCCCTCAATCAGTTTCCACTACCGTCGGATACCTTCGAAGAAACGGAGCCGCCGATGTTGTCGGATCCTTCCACTTCATCGAAGCCAACTATTCGGCCCCTGAGAATGACGTCGCCTGAAATGACGTCTTCGTTGTTGCCAACTCAAAAACCAAGGTCTCCAGTCCAGTATCCGAAGCTTCAATTCTCCACAGCAGCTGTGAAAATGTCGCCGTCTTCCGACTACCAGACAATTTTTCTTATCATTGGAATCCCAATTCTGATTGTGGTACAAATTACAAGAAGCCTAACACTGCTCATTCCAAACAACTTACAGGGTGCGGCCGCAATTACTTACATTCTTTGGAGGTTCTTAAGATGCAGAAAGACAGAAACGACCCCGGTGGTTGGAAATCCCTCATCCGCAGTGCCGTTAATGGAAGAAGCTAGACAAGTGGATGAAGAGAGAGAATCCATCGTTGAACAATTCGAAATGGATGTTGTTCCGGTGGAGCAAGCAGAAGAAGAAGAAGAAGTAGAAGGCATGAACGATGTTCTCGTCATTCAAAACGAAGAGGCCGAACCGGAAGTGCCACCGATCCAGATAGGATTCAATGACAACAACTACAATATGGAACACGACGACACCGATTGGGACATCAATCCGCACGACGTCATTCCCGGAGAGTGACTCCGTGACTTCGTCTTGAAGTCATCTGTCCATTTCAGTCGTTTTGTACATTCAGACGCCATTCAAAACATAATTCACATTTACCGCGTTCCTTCTCTCCGCAGTACGGGTTTCTTGTTTCTTTCTTCTACCTTCCCATGTTAAGAACGTATTCGTCGATCCTCAGTCTTCAAAATAAACGTTTCCTTACGTGTTTTTCACTTGGAATCTCATTCCGAGTGAGTCCCAGCAGCAAAGAGCAGCCGGTCTGTTTGCTGAGGAAAAGAGCCGTTATCGGTTTGATGCTTCATTTTTGATAATGCCTTCCTCTTTCTCTCTCTTCATTTTCTTTCTCTTGTCTTTATCGATTTTCAAATAGTCCTCTATTCCAGAAATGCGTCTTCGTTTACTTCTTCTACTGCTCGTGTTCATTTCATTCGTTGTTGCCGCCAATTTGCCAGTCTCTTGCCACAGCAAGCATCTGCTGGACACGATCGATTCAAAGAAAGACCTGTGTCCCAGTTTGTTCCAGTCTCTTCTACACTGCTACCCGTTGCATGAGCAGTGTATACATGTCGTCAGCAACTCGGATCAATGCTACGACGAACTCAGAGGATGCATTCAGGTCAGTTGCAAACGTCGAGAATCGATTCGAAACAATCCATACTGCAGAACCACACGCAACCCGAGCTAAAAAAGAAACAGAATTTTTGCGACAGTGAACTCGGAAAGATGAAAAAGGAGTTGAAAAAGGAAGGAGACGCATGTCTCAGCAGACTGGTAGAAACGAAGAAAGAGCGCGCTTCCGAACTGGCGGTTCCGATCTTCTCGCACATTTTGAGTCCAGAGGAACGGGAGCATGGCTATTATGAGGATCCGAACGTTCATGCGATGAAAAAGTTGGTCGGTCATTCGATTTTGAACTCGCCTTTCCCAAATGACCGAGACAAACAGGACGAGCTCCAGAATGAGCTGGCAATCGGTAACGTTCAACAATCCGCTTCTCTTCCAGACATTTGTTTCAGCCACCGAAGTAATAAGGAAGGATGTGGGCGTTGATCTGATTGACTGGAAAGGAGGACCCACAAAATACTCCATTTCGATAGTTCTCGACCTAGTTTTCGTTCTGATCTACTGCGGCAAATCACGAGCTCCGGAAATCAATCTAGTTTGGGCACGTCGTTCGGATTGCGAGGAGAGACGTTGGTCGAACTGCTCTGAGTTGTTTGACGAAGAGTTGAAGGTTACACATTTTCCGATCCGACGAGAGCAACTTCCCCGTATTCAGGCAGCTTCCGGGGGCTCGGAAACTTGCAATTTGTACATTGAGTTGGTCCAGAATGCGTACGGTCTCTCCAAACAACCGAAGTCCGAGCAGACGCCCGCAATCAAATTGGTCAACCTCGATGATGGTTTTAACGGGAACTTCTCCATGCTGGATGACCACTTGTACCTTCGTACTTTCAAAGACACTAGCGAGCTGTACTGGAAGTGTCGCGGGAACAAGAGTGAGTTTTACTTAGGAAGGAAGGTTTGTTCAATCCTAATTCAGGACAAGTGTCGCTGATCATCATGGCTAACAGATCCGGCTGTAAGAAGGACGACCGTCTTCTGGAGAAGTGGTCTAAAGGGCTGGACGACGAGTGCAAAGAAGCCGTTCTGGGAATGACATCGAACACTACGGAAAAGCCGAACACTAAGGATGGCAGTTCATCTCCATCGTGGCTTTCCATCCGTCTCTTTTCACTCTTCATTCTCTTTTTTGTGGCGTTTTCGGTATTTCGTTTTTATCGAAAGTGTTGCTCCGTGAGTTCATTCAGCACTGGTTTCAAGTGTTCCACTTCATTTTCAGAAAAAAACAGCAAATAGCGACGGGGAGGCGGCAACAAGGTCGACGAGGATGACACTACAAGACGTAAATAAAGAAGTTAATGAAAGCTTGGTGCCAACGGCACCAAAGGACGATAGCACGGCCAATAAAAACACAACGGAAGGAACGACAGGGAGCGCTATAACGGGCAACAATTATAACAATACGAGACAGAGCCCACCGAGCCCTGCGTAGGAAGCAGAATTCCCACCTATCCAGAACTATGACGAAAGTGGGCATTCCGTCCAACCGGCAACTCAATCATAAGTTTCTCCATTTACACCTTCGCATCGTTCCAGATTGAATTTATATTTTATCCGTCTCCTCCGATTGTTTGATTTTTGTATTTTTTTTTGGTGTGAAATAAACGGAGTATCCTCGCTCATAATACGCGATTAATAATCTTTTTGTCAATCATTAGTCAATAGAGAATGCATGAATCGGGTGAAACGAGAAGAAAATATCGTTTCGAAAGGTTTGTTAATTGTTTTTCATTGTTTGTGTCTCATCGAACCCCGAAAACCGAAGTGATTTGAATAATTTCCTTCCAATTAGTATTCAACAAAAGGATATTCGATCAAGCGTCGTACGGATACCATTTCGAAGCAACAATCGTACTAGTTTGTTAAACCCAACGTTCATTATACCCACATCGATTGACTCGGATGGAACTGAACCCGAGAGAACTGATAAGAGTGCTTCTCACGGACGTTACGCCCGCGTTTCTATTCTGTTTGCATTTCGCTCGTCACCGACCAAAGACACATTTCAAATTCTGAAATGGCAACCGCTTCACGTTTATATGTATAAAGTTACGACTTGAATAAGGAATCGTTTCCCAATCAGAAGTCGTTCCTTGTTCATTCGAGAGAGAGAGAGAGCAAGAGACGAAATGAGGAGAAGATCGGACGGCTGTTTCTCTCACGAGCGGCTCCCTCACTCTCGTTTTCTTGCGAAACGTTCGGTTTCCATGCCTTCCCGCACGTCTTCTTCCATTTATTATGCGTCCGCTTCTCTTTTGGTCCCACTTCCGCCCGCTGAACAAGACGTGTTTCACCTCAAAACATACTCGATTTCTCTTTCAATTCGATACCGTTTCCACGCGTTATTGACTTTCATGTCGCCACAAAAGCACATCCTTTTCTTCCCATTTGGCATGTATTATCGTGGCGTGGGAGTTTACTCTTTGCGCTCTCCACCATCGGGAATCTGAGCGAGTTCTATCGGGGCGATTGCAGATGGACCCGCGCAGTTTCAAGTTCTCTCTTCTGGCCGTCTTCCTCTTCACTCTCGTCATCCTCTACAGCTTCAACTCCACTCCCAGCTCGCTCCGTTCCAACCGGATACCAGAACTGCAACGTGGAAATGTGGAAGTTAACCCGAAAAGTACCTCTTTCAACTTCATTTCTCTCGATAAAGAATGACGTTTTCAGACCTTCCCGGATACAAAATCGATGGGATGGACAGGTTCCAATGGTACTCGAAGAGATGGAAACAGGAATTGAAGGACAAGGAGGTGCCGCTCATGGAGACAGTCTCCCTTCTGAGGGCCTACGAGTCGGACTTTGAGTACTCGGTCTCCATCACGACGCCCAACAAATTCAAGTGAGTGCATTCCACCTGCACAGCAGAGTGTCGATTCGATACCAAATCCTGATACTACCGAGTACTCGAGTACTTTTGAAAAGTACTCGGTTCCCTGGCCCTGACCCTGGCCCTGGCCCTGGCCCTGACCCTGGCCCTGGCCCTGGCCCTGACCCTGGCCCTGGCCCTGGCCCTGACCCTGGCCCTGGCCCTGGCCCTGACCCTGGCCCTGGCCCTGGCCCTGACCCTGGCCCTGACCCTGGCCCTGGCCCTGGCCCTGACCCTGGCCCTGGCCCTGGCCCTGACCCTGGCCCTGGCCCTGGCCCTGACCCTGGCCCTGGCCCTGACCCTGGCCCTGGCCCTGGCCCTGACCCTGGCCCTGGCCCTGGCCCTGACCCTGGCCCTGGCCCTGGCCCTGGCCCTGGCCCTGGCCCTGGCCCTGGCCCTGGCCCTGGCCCTGGCCCTGGCCCTGGCCCTGGCCCTGGCCCTGGCCCTGGCCCTGGCCCTGGCCCTGGCCCTGGCCCTGGCCCTGGCCCTGGCCCTGGCCCTGGCCCTGGCCCTGGCCCTGGCCCTGGCCCTGGCCCTGGCCCTGGCCCTGGCCCTGGCCCTGGCCCTGGCCCTGGCCCTGGCCTAGTGCACGGCTCAAATCGTCACCAATTTCAGAGCCATTCTTTACTGTCGGTATTTTGATGCGTCGGGAAACGAGATGCTTCCGGCGTTCCAATCGTACAACTTTCCCGAATTCGTCGTGAATTGCAAGAAGAAAAAGGGAACCAAACGGATATCGATTAGTACTACGTCAGACGGAAACTACACGTATCCACTGGAACTAATTGATAGGAAGAAGAAGGGTGCGTGACACTGAAGAAGTTCAGAAGACGTGGGCGGGATTCAGAATACAAACACGAGCTGTCGTTTTGCATGTCTCCCATATACGGAAAAGAGCCGAAATGGCTGCTCCTCTCGGAAATAATCGAACATTACAAACTGCAGGTCCGTTTACCCACTGCCTTCTAATCATGTGTCGATTTGTAGGGAATGACTCACTTCTACTTCTACGTCTTCCACATCGATGAATACAGTAATGCACTTCTGGAGGACTACGTGAGGACGGGAGAGGTTGAAGTAACATATCTTCTGGAGAGGGACGATCGGGAACTCCTCCACTGGCAGATGGTCGCTTTCAGAGTCGGTGCGAGAGATCGTTATAGCTAGGAAGCGAATGTTTGCAGGATTGCCTTCTGAGAAGTCGTGGCGAGTCGAAATGGAGTCTTTTCTCGGATATTGACGAACGTCTTCTGATGACACAGTATCCAGGGCTGATTATCGACTATCTGAGGGATGTAAAGGACGAGACGATTGCTGGCATTCAATTCCGACAGCAGTGGATCATGAAGACAGAGTTCTTGCCTGAGAAGTGGGAAGGCGACAAGCAGGTGAGAAGAATTCAGAAGACATCTGAGACCAGAGTGTTTGCAGCTAGACGAGTGGATGCCGACCCTCCGATGGCACAACTCTTCGGCCTTCGGACCGCCCGGTCACACCGTCAAGTGCATCATCAAGCCAGAGAAGGTGCTCGCCATGTGGACCCATTACCCGTCGATCATCTTTCCCGGATTCCGGATTCACTCGCTCACGCCAGAAGAAGGAATCGTCCGACACTATCGAGATCTGACGATGTGGAACTGGGGGAAGACGTGGCTCAACGAGATCATAAAAATGGGTCCAATGAGAATGACGGACTACCCGAAGAAGTTCCAAGCAAATCTGACGGCGGCGGTGAAGAAGAGGACAAAGTACGTCTACGAGAACTACCATCCGAGGGTCGAGTGAGCCCGTCGGAGCACAATCTAGATTAGGAATACCGTCGAAAAGGTCTCGCGGTACCAGGGAATCGGGTCTTTCCGTGTATAATTGTTGTTGTTTATGAGTGGATTCTGAACGAATGAACGCTTCTCTTGTCTCCTCGCTAATCCACTTGTCATCTCTTTTTGCGGCGACACGACTTAGTGTCAAATATGGTAGGCCTCCCCCACCGTCTCTGTGCTCCTTCCGAGCCGCTTCTTCCTTCTCTCTCTTTGTATTTGTATTTCCACCCGGCCCGACTATTTGTACGGGTTTCGCGGCTTCCGCGCGGAGAAGAGAGACCGATACATTA
Organism: Caenorhabditis afra; assembly: GCA_963570955.1. Classification (NCBI taxonomy): domain Eukaryota; kingdom Metazoa; phylum Nematoda; class Chromadorea; order Rhabditida; family Rhabditidae; genus Caenorhabditis; species Caenorhabditis afra. Next base: position 7,870,735 of record OY751536.1, on the reverse strand, counting down.
CACACACTTTTGAATAGAGCCGCCCTTTCGCTCTCGTTGTGCTCAGTTCGGAGCTCTCTCTCTCTCGCCGGCGTGTGCGCCATCATCATCAACCATTTCTTCTTCTTGATTCACTCTGCCAATGTTGCTATGGAACAACTTGCTGTCGGTACTCAACGCGATTGTGTACAATGTCGAGAAAATGGACGGACTTGCCGAGCAGGTGACGGGGAGAAATGTGAGCACTGGAACGGACGGGCTCTGTTTCAGAACGGACTGCTCGACGATGACGCGTCGGGACTGATGAACACGACGATCCGCGACGACTCCAGACTTCATCATTACAACCAAGGAAACATCGGTGAGACTTCGGAGATACGAGGCAGATAGTCGGGATGTTTCGTTTGTCACTGATCTTCGAGAAGACTGTCAGTTCTCAAATGGTCTCGGGCTTTTATGCTAAGCTTCCGAATGCGATTGACAACTGAAGAAGAAGATATCTGAAAGTTCAGAAAAACAAATATGGAATCTTGGGAGCGGATACATGAAACAGGGCCAGTGATAGTGAGGATCTCTGTGTGACGTTGATCTTTCTAGGGCAACCTGCCTCCCACTGAATCTCCCTCTCTCTCTCTCTCCATCTTCAAAGATCCATCTTCGGCTTGAAAAATCACGTCTTGCACTACGAAAACACAAAAATTAATACGAAGAGAGGTAGTGAAAGTTTCGTGTTTTCCATGTGTCTGCATGCAAATTTTATTATGATCTGTTATTAGAATCGGCGAGGCCATCACTGCGATATCTGAGATAAGAGTCGGCCCGAAATGGGTATAAAACGGGGAGGAGGGGCGCTCGTTTCGGACACTGATTCCTATCATGAGTCGCCTCCGAATCGCCCTCGTTGTCTGCTTTCTAGCACGTAAATGAAACCCGATCCGATTCGTCTTGAACTTCTTTTCTGTTTCAGACAACTCAATTGTGACCGGTGAGACGAACTACGGGAATGCGAGCTCTTGTCCGAAGGCAGCGAAATATGGAACAGGACCTCCGGAGTCGTGCACCGAACCGACGGACCCGAACAACATGCCCGCTTCCGAGCTGGAGTCCTGGTTCACGAAGGCAATGTTCGAGGACCTCTTCCCGTTTGCGAATCTCGGATGGGGACCTTCCGGCTGCTGGCCGTACTCTTACGAGGCTTTCGTGATCGCCGCTCGATACTTTCCCGAGTTCGGAACTGCGATCAATGTGACGAATACGGTAGGAAGGAGAAGAAGGAGAGATGGTAGTTCAAGAGATCAAGAAAGGATTTCAGGTCTACACGGCCGATGAGAACAAGAAGAGAGACTTGGCCGCCTTCTTCGCCCACGCTATTCAGGAGACCGGAGAGAACAACATCGCCCTTTACGAGTGAGTCACGACTTCTGAATCTCATTCGATCATCTCGTCCTGCAGCACCCTTTCCGATCAGGACGCCTCCAACTGCTTCTACCGCGGAGGCTTCTACAACTGGTTCGAAGGCGGTCCGACGAGCAGCTTCCTCGACCCCAAGACTCCCGGATACACGCCTTCCGACGGAAACGCGTGCGCTTCCGCCGGTCTCTACTGCTCCGCTTCTTCCCAGATCACCTACTTCTATCCGTGCTCCAACGAAACCTCCGGCAACACGGCTGCTCCGTACAAAGGATGCTACTTCGGCCGCGGAGCCATCCAAATTTCGTACAACTACAACTACGGACAGTTCCAGGACTGGCTCAAGTCGGTCAACATCAACGTCGATCTTCTGAACGAGCCGAACCTCGTGATGACGAAGATGGACCCGCCACTCGCAATAATGGCCTCTCTCTGGTTCTACATGACTCCGCAGCCTCCGAAGCCGGCGATGCACGACATCGTGATGGGCAACTGGAACGGCGGAGCGAAGAACAAGGCTGCTGGGTACGATGGGCCGATCTTCGGACCCACCTCTCTGATCATCAACAACGAGTGCTCGGGCGAAGACGCGACGAATCCAGGAGGGCCTGGAGAGTCTAGAAGAATCAAGGCGTTCAAATGGTTCTGCGGCTACTTCGACGTTCCGTACGGAGCCGAAGAGACGCTCTCCTGCAAGAGTAACACTCCGATTCCTCCTCCTTTCCAGTTCTTTTCTTTTCAGACATGCCGGTGCCTCTCGACCAGATATTCTACAATCTGAGCTACCAACCCGACTGGTCGTCCACGTGGAAGGAAGTGCCGTGCACGTGTGCTCCAGCCTCTTACGGAGGCCTCATCTACTACTACGACCCCGACTACTACCCGGCCAGTTTCGCCGACCAGAACGACTACAACCGACTGAAGTGCATCGCATCAGTGTACGCGAATCCGTCGATGTACTCGATGGACAACTCGACGTCTCCGTGCCTCAACTACTGATTCTTCCCATCTCTTTCTCGTGCACATTCCTCCCCAGTATTACATTGTATTTATGACTGACTCATAAACTATTCGCGACTTTTAGTGGTCTTTCAAGTGGCGGGAGGCGGGCGCTTGAAGTGGAGAGTAACCGGATACGGCTCGCCCCAAAAAAAGAGAGAGCAGTCGGAAGCAGAAGACACAATCCGGAATGTCGTGGTCTCCTCTGGGTCGTCCGGTCCGAGTTGGCCTCTTCGAACACGATCCCGACGCCTTCAACTGCTTCCGTGGCATGCCGAAGAAGTCGTGCGCTAAGCCGGGAGCCGAGATTGAAATCATTTCGATGGTCATGACTCTTTTGGATTGGCAGTGGGAAATAGTGAGTCTTCGGCCTGTTTTCAGAAGAGCCTTCCAGTTTCAGATCGATACGGAGAAGGAGTTCGGAGTTATCAACGACTTTGGAAACCCGCTGCCGGACGGAAACTTCTCCGGAATAATGGGTCTTCTGGCCAAGGATCAGATCGACATGAGCGGCCTTTCGATGAGAATCACACCTGCTCGGATGGAATTCGCCCACTTCACGTTCCCAATCCGCTATTTTCAACAGGTGTACATCATCAAACGACCGCCCGAGAACGACTTCCGCAACTTTGTGTTCGCTCCGTTCACTACTGACATGTGGCTTCTTCTGCTCGCGACCATCATGGGCGTGTCCACGATGCGATTCGCGTGTGCTCTCTACTGGGACAGTCGCGTCGGCTCGAAGTTCAACATCTACACGAGCAGTGTGTTGGTGAGACTGTAGAAACGGGAGACGGGGCATGACGTCGCACTGCTGCTTCCAGGAAACATTCGGACTTATGCTGAGACAACGAGTGCAAGACCCTACGGTAGTCTCGACGATGGTGCTCGAAGGGTTTCTGATCGTGGCGATGATGAGCATCGCCCAGTACTACCAGACGTCGATGAACTCGCGACTGACGGCTCCTCCCTCTTCGCGCATCCCCTTCTACCATCAGAATCAGCTGATAGACCTGCTTCTCAAGAAGGAAACCTACCTGACCTACTATTTCAACTTCACCCTCGAAGCGTCCACTGAGAAGAACGAGCGGAACATCGAGCGAGCGATGGCGATCAATCCGATCGTGGTACGAGCGAGAGAATCAGACCTGATAAAAGAGATACAGTAAGACAAAGTAACGGGAGGTGTCCGGAAGTCACGTGTTTCTAGGAAAGGGGGCGTGTTCTTCTCGACGTACGACATCGAGTTCCTTCCGCAGGCAGTCAGTGTCTGGGACAAGAGACAGGGACTCACTGTGATCCGAGACACGACTGGCATCCTCAGCTACGTGGCGTTCGGATTCAGCATCAGCAACCGGAAACTGTGCCAGATGTGAGTGCAGTTGGGGCGATCCGCATCACCAATCCCACTTTCAGGTTCAACAAGGCCCTTCTGAAGATTCTTCCGGGCATCGCAAGTATCACTCTGGGACCCGGCTACGGAACGAAGAAACAGGCGGAAGACATTACGGTGCAAGTGAAGAAGACGCGGTTGAGTCTGAAGAAGCACCTGGAGCAACTGTTCTACATCTACCTCATCGGATGCGGGATCTCGCTCATCTTCTTCGTCGCCGAGAGAGTCTTCCATCGGATTCGAGTGCTCAATAGACAGAAAGTTAGTCGCGAACGAGCACCAGAAGTGACTCTCGAGTGTTCAGGTGTACCAAGTGAATCGCCGGGAATCGGACGTCACTCCCGAATGCACGTTCACCCCGCTTCCCTACTAGACAACTCAGTTCTTTTCCAAATGAATTCATTCTTCAAAGAGTGGTTGTTGTAGTCGTTGAAATCGAAGCACGCGACTTGTCGTTCGAGAAAGAATGAAGAATTTGCTTCCGAGTGCTCGAGTCCAGAACGAAGTAGACGATGAAGTTGAAGCAGCAGATTCCGTAGAGATTGAAGAAGCTGAACGCCGATTGGACGGTTTCCGATTGCATCGAGATTGTCTGAAATTGGAAAACTGCTGGAAAATGAGCGAACTGGATTCCAGACAGGTTTTAGACTGGAATAGCAGTAGTTGTAGAGGTAATTGGCGGTGAGCAAGAGCGAAACGACGAGCGAATTGAGCACGAGAGTCCGTTCTCCACTCTTTCTCTTCACTTGGCTCTTCTGTTTCCGAAGGCGGATGCTTATGAAAACGACAATGTTGATGAAGACGGAAACCCACGGAATGAAGATGTGAATGAAGTAGCTGAGGTACTTGTTCTGAAAGCGGCCTTCTGAGAGTGTTTTCCGGTTTCCCAACTCACGATGTTCATTCGCAGAACGTGGTTTTCCGGATTCTCGCAGACTGCCATCACTTGGAACTGCACCAGATCCATTTTGAAGTAGCAGTCCGTCGGAACGATGATGATCATTTGACGGAAGAAAAGAAGGATCCAGCCGACGATCAAGTAGATTTGCAGATTTCCCGTACTGAAAACTTCACTCCCGATCGGCTTCACGACTACCCAAAGACGGTTGACGGCCATGAGAATGGCTATGTAGAACTTGGACTGGTAGCCGAGTTGGCTGAAGATCTCGACGATCTTTGTCGTGCGAAACGAGTAGAAATCTGGAATTGTATGTAGTCGTATCGCAAACGCGCTCCATTGTACGATAATCCGTTTCTGACCTGGATGTCGCGGGAAGAAGTAGGGAAATTCGACGAGAATGTTCTGAGTGACGTTCATGAAGAGCTCCGAAACGATCATGTTCATCATGTAAACTCTCGAGTTCACAACTGGAATCCTTTATTCTCTCACGGTCCCACGGGGGGATCTTTGCAACCTCTCTTCCGTTTCAACATCAAAATTAAGACGGCGTTGAATAAATAAGCGAATATGTGCATGAGAATTGCAAGTGCCGGACCTTGCCAGATCATTTTTCAAGAGGCGGAAGGAGCAGAAAAAATAAGGAAATAAGGGGGAGAGGGGGGATTGACGGCTGGGGAAGAAGACGAAAAATAAATGGAATGTGTGTCTGGAATGGGGTTAGATTTATGGGGGAGAAATAATTGGTTTCGCGCGTTTAAGTCGGACGAATCTTGCGCGAGGCGAGCCATTTCGGGTTGCAGAAGAGCGTCTTGAGGACGAGCTTGCGATTCGCCTTGTGGAAGAGGAAGTAGATGAGGAAGTTCATGTAGTTGGCCGAGTAGATGTTCAGCCATCCGAGAGTGATGCGCACGTTCTGGGGAAGGGCGGAGAACTCCTGGAAGACGGAAGACGTGCCGGATGGGAGCGTTCTGGAGAGGTCACTCACCGACTCGTACGTCTTGCGGAGGGAGGTGTAGGCGGCGTCGTAGGCCATGAAGAAGAAGACGAGGCACGATTGGAGCACGAAGATGGTCTCGTTGCGGTTGCGACGGTTGGCGGCGACGACCGAGATGCGGGCGACGGCTGCAACAGAACGGAGCTCTCTCTCCATCTTGGGGAGGTGCTGAAACTGAAACTGACCGACTTTGAAGCATCCGCAGCGACGGGCCTTCGCGTAGACGACGATCGAGATGTTGAGGATCAGGGTGAGGATCAGAAGGTAGTGAGATTTGTAGACAAAGTCCGGCTGCAAATGGATTCTCTCTTCTGACCCTAATCTCTGATTTCCTAACCCATTTGAGGTATTGACAATCGGTGTCGAGTACGAAAGTCTCCGTGTTGAGACGGGGGAAGCAGCCGAGAAGCAGGAGGTACCAGGAGACGATGAAGGCGACCAGCTGCAACGATTCAGATGAGCAGAAGACGTCGCGCAGGCGACGAAAGTACCCAGAGGCCGATGGAGAGGAACGTGATAGTCTCGGCGTCGAAGTACTTGTTGAACTTGGGCTCGACGATGCACGCGAAGCGGTGCGAGGCCATGACGAACGTCATGATGTAGCGGATCGTGTTGACGGTCCACATCTGGAGACTCATGAAGAAGATGCAGATCGCCTTGACGATCTGGATGCGCGTCTGATCCTCGATCTCGAGAACCTTCTCCACCGAGAAGTGCTGACACACGTTCAGAACCAACTCGACCCAGATCATGTGGGTGATGTAGGTCTTGGTCTTGATGGCTGTAACGGGAGAAGGAAGTAGAAGAGGAAGAGAAGGGGATCGGTACCCGGATTGTTGGTGACGACCCAGAGAAGGAAGAGGTTGAAAGAGTAGCTGAAGAGGTGAGTGAACACGGTGAGCAAGCTGATGCCCTCCATGAAGTCGGTCTGAAAAGAGCTCGAAGCGGAGGGTCTGGAAGGAGCACCGGGGGGCTCACCGAGAGCAGCGTGTTGTTCGAGTAGAACTCGTTCGTCTGGCTGTAGTAGCGGAGCGGAATCATTGCTCCGTGCCTTCAAAAGAAAGGGTACAATGCTCTCTCTCAAATGTACTCTGCACCACAAATCTAGGTCGTTTGCAAGGGGGCACGGTCAGAAAACTACAATCCCGGGGACTCACATGTTGCGCGCCTCGCGGCTCAGGAAGATCCAGTCTTCGATGGTGAAATTGCGACGAGACATTCCAATTCCCTTCTTATTCACGCCTCTCTTCGGCGCGCAAAAACGAAAGAAGAATGAGAAAAAGAAGAAAGGAAACGACTGGAAGAGCAAAAGAAAAGAATCTATCTAAATGTAAATTGGATGGGGCGGATTTATGGCGGCTCAAGAGAGAGCCGAGCGAGCAGGGGGCGGGGTTACGGTAGGTGCTCTCAGCCACAATCTTGAGCAGCTCGAAAACGAAACGAAACGACCTCGAATTGCTAGGATAATTTGCGCATTAGTGGGCGTTTTTTGGTACGAAATAGAGTTCGGAAACGCGAAACGCAGGGCTCATTTTATGGTTGGCAGAGTGGCTCGAAGAGATTCGAAAATTGGCGACGGCAAGACGAGGAAACAAAAACGACGTGACCTCGCACGAAACGCGGTCGGAATTCGTGGGCAAAGCGGGACTTTCTTGCCACGTCATAAGAAATGAGGAAGACGTTGCTTCTGACGTCACTGTGGATGATTCTGAAGAGTGTCGAGGTGAGAAGAAGCAATGATGCTTTCGTACAGACGAGCAATGTTTCGGAATTAATAGGCGAGCTTCGAGTTGCAAGATGCGAAAATCGGGGCGGACAAGGCTCGAGAAGTGGCTCGTTTCTTCAACGAAATGAAGGAAACTGATCCGGAATTTCTATTGAATTTGTTGAAAATCGGAGGTGAATAGAGAGAAAGGGCGAGAGAAAAACGGAGCGTTTCTAATTGCAGGTGACTCGAATTCGCTGTCGGAATTTCTGGTCTCAGCGTGGGAACGCCTTCTTCGATTCGAGGTTCACCGGGCTCTTTTTCCGGGCACTCTGAGACCTTTTCCGTTCAGTTTCACTCGTCCTATCCGTCGTTTCACTCGATGTGTCGGGGTTCTGGAGACGAGCGACGACGACGCCGTCTCGGAGTGATTCTGGAGGCGTCGACGAGGAACGAGCGAAACGGGCGGCTCGAAACGAACAAATGGCTCCTCTTCCTCGTTCCGGTGCGTGCGATATCCAAATTTCCAGATTGGATTCGTGGATTGTACTGAAATAGTACGAAACTCGGTCAGAACGAGGTCAGAAGAGGCGGATTCTGCGGCTGTGAATCTGAAAAACCGCTGTACGAAGAGGGTATCGACTATTTTTTTGTTGCAGGATGGGGAAATCGAAGGGTTCCACGTGGATTATCTGAAAGACCTTGGCCCGTCTTTCGAAGGGAGCGGAGAAGACGTTCCAGAAATCGTCGCTGATTCCGAGTACGAGTGTCGCAAGGATTCGCCGGACCAAGACTTCGAAGGTCGAACTGAAATGTGCCGATCGATCTGAAATTGCATGTTTCAGACGTGGAGCGAGAAATTCGAATCGGCGTCGAAATTGAAGGACGTCGCCGCGAAGAAGTCGTCTTCATTCATTGAACTTTTCTTTCTTTTGTTCCCCGAATCACATCGACAATTTGTTTTCTCGACTTCTGTCCGTCTCCGTCTCTCTCTTCTCCACACTATTTCCCTTATTACACCGTTTAGTCGATTCGGACACGAGAATACGAAAAAAGAAGGAGAGGAATCTCTTCTTTCCCGCTCGTTTTTCCAATTCTCACGAACTTCTTCGAATGGAATGAATCTGCTTCTCTTCTTTATTTTCTTTCTCCTATTCTTCGTCCATGACTCCGAACAGCGGTGAGATCGTTCCGATCCTTCCCGAAGATCAGTCCGTTTCCAGAGGTCCCCCGGGCATTCCGTCCGCCCCCACCGATCCTCCGCCGCCGCCGATGAACCCGGTCACTGCGGCTCCGATCCGACGACAACCGGCAGTGGTTCAGACGACATGGGCGCCTCCGATGGAACAGACTACTCAGTGGCAGCAGCCTCAACAGCAGAACGAATGGGAAGGAGGTCAGCAGGGAGGATGGAATGCGAACTGGCAGGATCGAGGACCACCACCTCCTCCACCGCCCGGGCCAGAAGGACCAGGAGGACCAGGAGGATGGGGCGGCTGGGGTCGATGGAGACGTCCTCCGCCGCCATGGTGGAGACCCCCGCCGCCATGGGGTCCACCGCCTCCAGGCCCTCCTCCACCGGGCCCTCCACCGCCGTTCGGCGGATGGAGGTGATGAGAAACATGTTTCAGTATGTACAAAACGAGAAAATGGATGAGAATAAAATGTTTCACAGTCAAAGTGTTTCAATACAAGTGCATAACGCTCGTAACAATAAATCCGGAAGATCGATAAAACAGAAAAGCGAAAGAAAAGAAACAATTATAAATTCGTGGTTGAGATTCAGAAGACAGAGAACGGTTCCATAAATAAATTTAAGGTGTTGAATTAGGCGAGCGGGAAGTCACACGCGATTCCGGTCGCATCAAGTGCTGAGTAGATGAAGATGTTGCGGATCGGCAGCTTTCCCTCCGAGATCGTCTTGATCGCCTCCTGCCCGATCATTCCTCCGATGCAGGCGGCCGTTGGTGCAAACTCCGGAGGGAATAGACTGAACCACAGTTTTTTCTCTGGATCTTATTATCTTATTGACTCACTGATCGAACTTATCGGGCTGAGCGGTTTGCATCTCGAGCGTATGGTTTCCGGCCACCACTTCCTCCTTCCAGATCGTCGTCAAATTCTCGATGTCCTTCTCCATATCGCCACTGAGTAAGTGTTCCTTCGATGCGCGGAGCATGCTCTTGATAAGAAAGTAGGACGGAGGAACTATTCTCTTGCACTTTCTCGACACCTTCTTCGATTTGAAGTCGGAGTTAAAGGCGGAGGTGAACGTAGGATACGAGAACGTCTTCAGTTCGAAGCGCTCTTCGTTCTCGATGTCGACAACTGCCGTCTTAGCCTTGGATCCCTCCGGGGGCTTCTCCAAATCAGTGCATCCAGCTTCGATAGCTTCCCGGTCTATCACTTTCCTGCAAAGCGAATGTGTTCACTGAACCCTGAAGCGGCAGGACTCACGTCATGAAGTTGTGACCGTCAAAGTCAAAAAACGCGTATCCGACCCATCCATAAATGGCGCCGGCGATGAAGCGAATTTGATGCTTATGACAGATCTCGTTCAGCTTCACCGTCCGTTCGTAGCTGTCGTCGAGGGCGACAACGAGTGTGAACTGTCGAACGTACGCCTCGATCTCATCGTCCGGCTTCGAGAGAACGTCTTCTTCGTTAACGACGAGCTTCACGTTGCGGTTCAAATTGTAGAGGAAATCATGACCTGCTGCCCACTTCTGTAACCGTGAACAGAGTTTAACAAAATGCTGCCCTTACTTACCGTTTTCTTTGTGTTGTCAACCAGTGCGTTGTATAGAAAGTTGCAACCGATGTCTGCCGGATCGACTTGTCGGTGATCGATGAGATGCATAGAGTCGACTCCTGCCAGCGACATCGTCTTCGCCACTTCGGCGCCCAGTTGGGATCCTCCAAAGATGGCGACACTTGAGTTACGAATTCTGAACAGAGAAGGAAGATAGCAGATGCAGTGCACATTGAAACCCACTTGTTTTGAGCCTCCATTCCCCACAGACGAACTTGCCGATCGTAGAGTTGAAGCTCGTCGCGGCTCACAGTCAGATTCTCGTTCGATTCCGCCATTCTGGGAAGAAAATAGGAGAGATTAGAAAAGAAACAAGAACATAGATTCAGAAGATATGAAAACGGTATCAGATACCGATGGAAAAGTGAAAAGAGTGAAATGGGGGTTGGGAAAAGAGAAAGAACATTGTTCATTCGACCAGAACTGGGGGGACAACGGGGACAAATTGGTGTTTTGGAGGCGGATTCTAGGCACATGGATCCTACAAGAGCACAGGAAGAGAGTGGGGAAACTAAGACAAGAAAAAGAAAATCAACGAACATATCCATAGTATAGTACAAGTCGAAACAGAAATTAGTCGGTGCGAAAGAAAAGAACGACGCGTCGGTTTGGGACCCTAGGGCTGTAATTTCGGATGGAAAGGGAGAGTGAGATGAGCAATGACAAACAAATTCGGAAGGGGCCTAGAGAACACGAAATAAATAAAACGAACAATGGTAGCCTAGGTGAGAAGAACCCGGAAACGAATTTTGGTTAGTTAGTTGGCGTTCTGCCAAGCGTAAGTGGGACGATGATAGACAGACGTGCTCGCGGCGGACACTCGATACGAGGGAGACGAGGCATTCGGCGAACGAAGCATCTGCTGCGGCTGTTGCTCGTCTAAATATCTTCCAGAAGAGGTTAGTAACTGAAACACCGAAGAGACTCACTGTTGCTATAGGAACTCGACGACCGGGAAGGCGGAACGCCGTTTTCCGCCGGATAGCCGTACGAATTGTGGCCAACTGGAGTAGACATCGACGTCTTCTGGTTTGGATCTGGACTCGTCGTGCCAGGAGAGTTGATAGAGTCACGGACTGGATGTTCGGGATATCTACCTGGTCGACACCACGTGAGAACGTATCCTTCCTGACATCCGGTCACGAAGCAGTCTTCTCGGAACTCCAACGTCGTCAGACGCTCGGTAGAGATCTTTTTGTTGATCAGCGGCTCGATGATCGGAACATCTCGGATTCCCGGACAGAACTTTGAACCGAGAATTCGTGTCTCGTTGCAACAACTGATTTGGGAGGTCAGTCCGGGAGTCACCTTTTTTGTTCTGCAACATACTATAATTGGAAACGCCTTTCATTGTTACCCCACCCTTCGGGGACTGTCGCTCCATTCGAAAGTGTTCCTCCTGCTTTGTTGCTTCCGGACGAGCTGGCATTAGCACTGTTCCCTGAGCTGAATCTAGCCAGTGTGAAAGCTTTCTTGGTAAATCTCTTCTTCTTCGTTTTTTCCGTCTTTGTTGCGACGTGGTTTTGTTGGAGAAGCGATGTCGTCTGAGCTTCAGACGGAGAATTGGCTCCAATTCCTCCAGGAGACACTTCCTGGAGGTCCTCAAGCCGCCCTGTCAACGGACTCGTCTGGATCTCTAACGTCGTCATCGGGGCGATGATCGTCGAGTTGCGATGCCGTCGTACGTTTGCCCGACAAAGAACGTCTTCCGTGATATCCCAGAGGCAAAGACATGTGTCGTGACCGACACTTCCCACTCGGTAACTCGGACTGTTCAAGTTCGCGGCTCCGTTGATCGTGTTGAACGAGGCCAGCGAACATCTGGAGAACGTCGACGTCGTCTGCATAACGCCAGCGTTCAACTCGGTTGACGTAGAAGGTGCAGATCGCATCTGAACTGTGACATCGTCGAGAGTAGCTGTCGCGTTCATCTCCAAATCCTCCTCCGTCGTGCACGAATAAGGATCGAATTGGACTTGGCTGACCCAGCTCTTATGTCCCTGTCCTCGACAAACTACTCGCTTCTCGGCCACACTGTACACAGTCAGTAGATCGTCCTCGCCGCCTGTGACGATCAAACGCGCATCAGGACTCCACGAGAGGCTCAGAAGACCACCTGGAAGTGTTTATTCTCACGATTCCGATTATTTAATGGGACTCACCGAAGTATGACTTCATCAGCCCGACGAGCTCCATACTGTGATAGTTGAATACGCGCAAAAAGCCGTCATGGCCCACAGTGGCCATCATCCTCGCGTCGGGACCGGAGAAGTTGAACTGATGAATGGCTCCGTCTCCGATCTGCCACCTCCAGAGCGGGTTCTTTTGCTGATGTTTCGTCTTCCACGTGTACACCGCATACTTCTCTCCCTCTTTGTGCAGCATCCACGCAGGACCCTGCTGACTGTTACTGCTGCTGTTGCTGTTGCACGGGGCAATTCGCTCATCGTAAACGTAGATGTTGCCAGACATGTAGGAAGCGAGAAAAAAGTGCGGTTCTCCGGGCAGCCATCGGATGCAGGTGACGGCCGTCTTGTCGATGAACCTATCTTCGTTGTAAAGCCTGCTGACTGGCGATGGTGTTGACTTTTCCAACGGATCGATTATCTGTAGCTGTCCGAGCGAGAAGCCGATGATCAGCCTGGAAACAGAAATAACAAAACGGGTCTCTGGAAGAACACTCACTCGCAAGATCTTGGGGTGGCGGATTCCTGATTGAAGGCGTGATAGGTGGGTGCCGTCCCCTTATAAACTCGTTTGTCGAGGGGACGGGAAAGATCCGTTTCAGTGTGAGTACCCCTGAAGGCCAATTGATGATTAAAGAAACAGTTCAGCTTTCCACTGACCGATAGGCGTAAACATAAAGCTCCTTTCCGACATTGAAACAGATTTTGTCGGCGTATTCGTCGTCGATCTCCTATAAATACGAAATCTTTGTCCGGTCTCAGCGACTCCATTCTTTTTGCATCGGCGCATTCTCTTATCGGCCGAAAATCGTTCTCACACCTCCTGGAGAAAAAAAACCGCACCTGGTCATGTCGCGACGACCCATTTGGTTCTTTTTTGGTGTGTTCGTAGGAAGAAGTCGGTTCATTCGTTCCTCCTCCGGCCGTGAGTTTGCTGTGCAAGTTGAGAAAGCTGACTCGCACGGTGGATCCGGCGGCAGCGACCTGACTGGCGGCCGCCGAAGCGATTCCAGGAGGCATGTGGTACTGGGGAAGGGGACGGGGCCTTGTGAATTCGGCCAATGTCATAGCCCGGTAGTCGCCTTCTCGCAGCTCGAGAACTCGCCCGAGCGCTTCGGTGGGCGGTTGGGAGTGGGCCAAGAGAGCTCCTGAAAGTAATATTTTTTGGATTGATTCTCTTTTGATCTAAAAGTCGTTTTTCAATCTAGATTGTCCCCGAGGAGGAATTCACAGTCCAGTTCAAGAGAACAACGACTCGTCTGAACATCACATCCATTTTCGGAGCGATGCGAAGAGAGGATAAGTAACGGAGTTTGTGAAGATCGTCTACGAATGTCTACGTCAAGATTATTCCGGGTAGTGTGTATCGAATTTTAGATCTTGACGAAAGACCGATCATAGTATCGTTGGTGACCTGATCGTTTTGCGGGTCACTAGTCTGGGCGAGATCCTTTGGATCTTCATTTGAGATGAAGAAGATTCTTTGGAGTAAAATGGGTTTCTTATTTCGGATTGGTTCCGCGCCTGTTCAACTGTTCATTTGGACGTACCGTCTGAAAGGACGGACGATTGAAGTGCAGAATTAGTGTTGCCGCTCAACGAAGTCGACGGTCCGAGCATGTGTTGATGCAGCATTATGTGAAATCAGTCTGAAATAGGCCGACATGTGTCAGAAGAGTCCGATTCGCCCATGAGAACATTGCGAAATTCACAAGAATCCGTACAAACCTTAACTTTGAGCTTAGCCGCAACATTCCGCATTTCAAGCCTGGCTGCTCGTCATTTTCTAATGAAATCAGTTTAGGACAAACCAGCCCGCGGCAAATAATCTGTAAAACGCGTCTTGCACAACGAGGGGAAATGTTTCGAATCTTGATTTAGAGACGGAAAAGGGTTCTACGACGGATTGCAACTGACGTTTTGCAGTCCGAAATACTCACGCTAACCGGTTTTTCAGCGATTTCGAATCGGTGAAAAAAATGAAGGCGTTAAAGTTTAAAATTTGTTCCGTTGAAGGCGTCGCGGTTCAATACGCCTCGCAATGTGCGGTGGAGCGCGTTTGCATTGCGCCTTGGCGCTTTTCATTTTTCGCATTGCTTTTCAACAGCGAAAAAACTGATTTCGACCTAAAACGAGCCGAACAAAATGAAAATACTTTTGAAAACGCGAAAACTTCTAAACCAATGTTTTTAGTAGCAAAAACCCACATTCTCGGCCCCTGAATAGTTCGTTTTAGGCTCGATAATGCTTGGTGCCGTGATAAAGTCGATGAATAATCCTTTTAGCAGACGAGCAATGTCGACGCTCTACCACGTTTGCGATCTGATCGAGCAAAGAATCATCTGGATCGACTGCGAGATGACTGGACTGAATGTGGAGAAACAGGTAATGTGAATCCAGAGGATTCGATGGAGAACGTCGCGTTTTCAGACATTGTGCGAGATTGCAGTGATTGTGACCGACTCAGAATTGAACACGATTGCGACGGGACCAGATATTGTGATTCATCAGCCGAAGGAAGTGCTCGACAACATGGAAGAGTGGCCTCGGAAGACGTTCCTCGAGAACGGACTAATGGAGAAGATCATCGGAAGCACGTATTCGATGACGCAGGCTGAGAACGAAGTCATCGAATTCCTGAAGCTCCACACGCTTCCAGGTGCCACTCGAAAAAATTCAAATTAAATATCCTTTTGATCCTAGGAAAGGCACCGATCGCAGGGAACTCCATCTACATGGACCGCCTGTTCATCAAGAAGTACATGCCGCAGCTCGACGAATTCGCACACTACCGTTGCATCGACGTCTCCACGATCAAGGGTCTCGTCCAACGTTGGTATCCAAATTATAAGCATCCGAAGAAGGCCTGCACACATCGAGCATTCGACGACATCATGGAATCGATTGCCGAGTTGAAGGACTACCGACAGAACGTCTTCGTCAAGCCCTCTTCCTCTTCATAATTTAATTTTCTCGTATTCTTCTGTTCCATTGCGTTTTCTGTTCGTATTGTGACTAATCAAAAGATCAGTGTTTCCACCTGCATTTTCAATATAATTCAATTCGCTAATTCGCCATTCGGCAACTCAATTTCCCCTTCGCCGCCACTCGCTCTTGTCTTTTTCCACACAGATATCCCGATGATTTTCGATCCAGCTCTCGAGATCCGATTCCTCTTTTTCTCCGGTATTCTGTGCATTTTGATGAACGGAATCGCCATTTTCATGATAGTATTCAAGTCAGGCAACATTGGCACTTACAGGAACTACCTCTTGTATTATCAGGTATGTCTGAGCCAACCTTAACTTGGACTGAAAAACGAGCTTGAAAGCTCAAAATCAATCTGTTGCCTTCTCGAGAGGGGAATTGGCTTTTCCAACGTTTTTTTCTTTCGATTTTGAGCAGCTCTAAGGAGATTCTGAGGGCTCATGGTTCTGAAATTTGAATGTGAAAAACAGAAATATCCAAAGGAAAGTGGGAGAGAAACAGGAAAAAAGTGTGTTCTCTTTCAGATAGTCTGCTTCGTTCTGGACATCCACATCACGCTTCTCGTGGTTCCGACGGTCTACCTTCCGGCGCTTCTGGCAGTTTCGCACGGCTTCTACTCCAGATGGTTTTCGATCAGCACACACTGTCAAATAGTAACAGTTCCGTTCGTTCCCAGTGGTACCTGTTCGATTCCAGAACGTCGTCTTCATTCTCATCATGCTGCAAGTGTGCTCTCTCATCTGCAGCTTCATCCGGAAGCATCAGAGTGTCGCGGCGATCGGCAACAAGCACGTGATGCCTTCTGGAAGGAAGTACCTCATCAAGATCCTCCTGCACCTGCCTCCGATCTTCGTCGCAATCTTCTTCGGCAGCGCAAATCTGGACAAGCAGCAGGAGACGTCGCTCGCGGATGACCTCTTCCCGGGACTCGTGCCGCTGTTGAACCTCTCCAACTCGGAAATGTACTCGGCTTCTTCCCTCTCCGTGCAGCTCACCATTCTCTCGATGATACTCACTTTCCTCGTCTACGCCCTTCTGTTCCTCTACCTCCACTTTCAAATCATCCAGATGCTTCACAGCCACCGTCAGTTCATGGCCGCCAAGACGTACGCGAAGCACATCGCGGCGATGGTCAGTCTCGTGACTCAGGTGTGTCTTCTGAATCGCCGTCGACATCTTCTGTTTCTCTTTCAGCTGACAGTGCTCGTTCTGTGGATCGCCGTGCCGATCCTTCTTCTGCTGGCAGACGTACTTCTGAACATCGAGGGCATGGAGGCGTACTGCAACGCCCTCATCTGCCTCTTCTCGACGCATTCCATCGTCAGCACTCTCGTCATGATCTTCACTTTTCCCGCCTTCCGACGCGTCCTTTTCTGTCAGGAAAAGTAATCGAAAAGAACGTATCCACTTTTAAGTTTCATATTTTCCAGACCTCTCTTCTCGCCTGGCACTACGGTTGCTCCTCGAGCATTTGCCAAATCGAGTAGGTGAGAGAGGAACGGAAGGAATCTCTCTTCAACAATATGGAACCTTCTGGAAGTGTTCTCTGCCCCTTTTTGGGGGTTTTCTAGTCCCTCCTCATCGGCAGACAGACGTCCCGCGCGGTCATAAACTGGTCTCTTTCATATTTGTTTTTGTTTCATTTTCGTCTCGTTTCGAAATCATTCAAAGAACATTAGGGGGGGGGGGGGGATGAAAAATGAGGAATTCGGGATGATTCATCGCTCCCTTTCTTTGGATTCTGAAGCGACGTGCCCTTTCCGAAATTCAATACATCTGGATATGCATTAACGTCTTCTGGCTCCTCTCTCTCCCTCAGATGACGTCACTTCTCGAGAAGAAGGGCTCTCTCTTGTTTCGAAACAGTCGAGTGGAGAGGATCACGAGGTTCATCGAATCAACAAAGCATGACATTTGCATATCAAACATCAGAAACCCCCCTTCCAGCTGTCTTTTGGCACCCACACGTCACCAGCCTTCTCGCCGTTTCCAGTGCCCGAATGACATCACTTCCCGCCTCTAATCCTCTTCTCCCATTCCGAGAAGACGGATCATTCGCACTTTTATGCATTCGCCTCCATTCGTAATGCGGCTGCTTCTCGCACAACGACGACGACAACTTTACGACCGCCTCTCGACGTCTCTCCGTTTTCACTTCGCAGTGAAAGTACCGGAAAGCGGTGTTTTTTGCTGCCCTGTTTTTGTTTTTTCGCCGTGTTGTCTGTGCTGCCGCGACGCGAAACGGGACAGAAAAACAAAAGAAGCGAGCAGCGAAAAGTGCGTCGGAATCGAGAAGATTAGAGATCTGACGGTCATTAAGACACTCTCCGGAGGGAAAACAAGAAGGCGTTCCAGCCGATCGCCGTGGTCACTTGCCCCTCTCCAAACTGTTTCAACCGCTCGTTTCTACCTCTCTCCCGCTCGCTCGCGGCACTCGTCGGCAACATTGTTTGCTCGTCGTGATCAAATACCGTCTGTCGGTCTGGGTCTCCGGGTCCCTCGTCCTTCCGAATTCCCCCCGCCCGCTTTCCCTCTCCACCTTTCGCATTGCACTTTCGATGAATGACACACACTTCTCTTCCCTTTCCCCATTTCCTGGCATCGCGCCAGCCCTCTTTCTCTCTTTTTGTGACGCTGACGCATTCCGACGGCCCGACGTCGACATCGGGGACGCTGTTTTCACTCTTCACCGCGCATTCGTCACTTTTGCTCCGAAAAGCAATTACATGAAATTGAAGACCGCCTCTTTCTCTGCCCCCTTTCGCTTTCCTCCCCTTTACACTCTCTCTTTCTCTCTCGGGAGAGAGAGAAAGAGGCTCCTCCGAGACACACACGCGAGAGTTTGCGAGAGACACACGCTATTTCGAATATTCGTATAGCAGCGAGAAGAAGCAAAAGACGAAGGAAACGGCGAAGAGGACGACGACGACGTCTCCGCCGCAAGGCCACGCCCCCCTTTTTCTGATGTCTGCCGATCTCTCGTGTCGTCACACTCTCTCGCTCGCTTCGACTTGGCTCGCTGCCAGCCGACTGGCGCCGCCGCGGATCGATGAGCTTCTCTTGTGTGCGTGTATGTGTCTCCCTCCGCCCCTCCTTCCGCTCGAAACGCACATTCGGGTGCCGTCTGGCAAACTGCCAACTTCAGCAGCAGCAGCAGCAGCAGCCTCGCTCCGGCCCCCGAAGAAGTCGTATCTCAAGCGGCTAGCGCTAGCCGACGAGTGTACGGCCGCCGCTGCATAGGCGGCTGCTGCTGCTGCGCCACGGAACCGGTCTTCCCGCGTCTGCCGTCTCTCGCTCTCTCGCCCCCACCATTCCGCACCGTCAGTCTCCCGCGCGTCCGTCCATTTCACCTTTCTCTCTCTTTGTTTCTCTCTCCGTTTTTAACTTTCATGCATTCTTCGCCTTTACAGAGACCTGCATGCCGTGAAAACGGACGTGTTCGGATCTCCCGAACCGGTGGGTAAAACCCGCGGTGCGATTCGCGAGACCATCTGATCCGTCCGAACACCTTTCGAAGAGCGCTGATTCCGATTCTCGAGGAGCCGCGTACCATCTTGACGTCTTCCTGTCTCGTTCCATCCAAGGATCTTCCAGGTAAACCCGTCTCCCTCCCCCTCCTTCCTTACTCCGATCCTTTCAGCTCTTCCTCTGATCTTCGCCGCCGAATCCGCACCGCCCGAGTTCCGGATCGCAACATCTTCCGTCTCTCGGCCGAAACATCGTAGTCTTCCATCTCAGCTAGCGATTTTTTCTTTTTCCTATTCACATATTTTATTTGCCCCCCTCGTTTCTTTCCCTCTTTTCCTGTCCCCGTTAGGCCTGTACCGTTCCCTCTTTCGCTCTCAAATCACCCCTGGGTTCCACGAAACATGTAGACAACCAAACCACAAAGAGTCTCACATGCCTCCCGCTTGCAATCTGACTGGTCGTAACGACAGCACCGAGTGCCGGCTCTTCCCCCCGAAAAGGGGGCGGAGTCTGCCGACGGAGCCACGTGTCCCTAGGACCCACTACTACGTCGTCTTTCCCACCAAGAACCCGCACCCTCTCTTCCCCTGTCCCTCTCTGTCTCTCTCTTTTCAGCGCACCCCTTTCTAGCCCCACGAACATGAACTTTTGTGTCCAATGTCCTCGATTCTTTCCCTCTCCTCCTGGAATTGTCAACCATTCTCTCTCCGCGCACACGGGTTTTGTCACGACGTTTCCAATGTTTCCACCTCTGTCAATCACTTATTCCCTCCGATTTCCAGTTAGTCCCTTCCAGCCAGTTACCCCCCTTATACTATTAACCCTCTGACACGTGGCATTGTATCGTCCGGAGGAGTGAGCGGTTCAGCTCCATTCCCCGGGAATCTTTCCGAATTGCGGCATTCTCGCAAAGTTCTCATGTTTCGGGTCCCGCCACGAAAAGCAACTGAAGTAAAGTGTCATTTCGTGGCGAGACCCATTTCCTCTTCTATCCTTAGGTCGCCCGTAGTGGGAGAACCTCCGAAACGCCAGCCTCCCACTGCCTTCTAGTTCCTTTCCTTCCCCCCCCCTTTCCCCACCAAAATTCAAACTTTTCTCTCTTTTCGATGTCCCCCCTCCCCTTCCTTTTCTTTCTCGCGCGCTTGAAAATTGAAAATAAAATATGCACCAGGAAACTGTTTTTATTCAATACACAAATGAAAACTACCACAGCTTCTGGAACTTTTCTCTGTAGACGATCCACCACGACGTGGCAAAAGCCGAGAAGCCGCACGTCGTCAGAAGAACCGCGCACGTCATCAGATGCCCGTCTTGCAGTTCTTCGTTCATGTGGCTTATGAAGCCGAGCGATAGAGAACCTGAAGTCACACGGATCATCCGTCTTATCATGCGTCTGGTGAGAAGAGACACACCTGCGAAAGTGTACAAGGAGAGGCCAATCGCGTTGGGAGTGACGGCCGTCGTCTTTTTTCGCATCGACATCAATGCCAATGCCATCGACACTCCCAAATGGACGAGGAGGACGAAGCGGACAGTGTCACTGAAGTGGAGAGATTGTTAAAAAAAAATGCCCCCAGGCGGGATTGAACCGCCGACCTTCTGTTTACGAGACAGACGCTCTGCCACTGAGCTATACGGGCTTCGATTCGCATGGGGCGTGCAGCCCGTGATACACAAGCGGTCAGAGCGAGAGGGCGAAGAAGGACAACGCATTTCCCGTTTGGCAGAGTGTGTGTTTCCCCCCGCTCACCTCGCGTTTCGATCGTTGCTCGGCTCAAAGAGACAATAAGTGAGAGCGAGAAGCGCGATTTGAACGATGGAGATAAACGATAGAATCCTGGAAAGGTTGGGAATCCTCTGAAACTTCGGAAGAGAGACTCACAAAGACATTCTGGAGACTTCTTCAGAGGGAAGACAGTAATACTTTATTCTGAGATCACAAGCAGACAAGATATCAATCGCCAAGTCACATAAATGCCACATCGTGCCACGTCAAACTGTCGCAATAAAAATGTTTTCACGTTATTCAATTTGAAGGAAGTTTTCGATTCTCTGTTCCAACTCCCGTTTTTCGAACTTCAGTGCTTTGATGACTTGTCTGAAATTGTTCTATTAAATGATTTGCAAGTATAGGAGGGACTAGAAACCCCCAGGGTGTTGCTAGTCCCCGTGAAATCCTCACCTATAGTCGCGGGAGTCCGTTTCCAGTTTCCTCGCAATCAGCTTCACCTCCTCTCGCAACGTGGCAATCAGATGACTCTGGTCCCCGATCAACTTGCTCATATTCTCAACTTCGTGCTCATTTCGCGGCAATCTCGTTTTCAGATTCAGAATTCTCGTTTTCAACTCGGCGTTTTCCGTCAAAATCGCCGAATTCTTCGCCGCCGCACTGGTTTTTTCCCGTCTCGTTTCGTTTATTTCGTCGGTCAGCTCCTCGTAATATCGATCCATTTGCTGCTCTTTTGCCTTCCGAATCTCCAATTCTGTCCTCAATTTGCCGATTTCGATCGATTGTTTTGATTGATTTTCATGGAAATCTGTCGATTTCTCAATCAATTCTCGCTCGATTTTCTCAAGATTCGCATTCAATCGATGGTTTTCCTCGGCTCTTTTCCGTTTTTCCTGCTCCAACTCAAGTCTCACGAACTCGTTGTTTCTCTTTTCAGTCTCCAACTCCACTTCCAACGTGCTCTGCCGCGTCTTCGCACGATCGAGTTCATAATTGAGCTGAAACGAAGAAACTGCTCGAGAGTGACTGTATATTTCCAAGAAGCAGTTTCTGCGATGAAACCCGAAAATGGAAACCTCGGCCATCGCGTGAATCCTAGTCCCTACCTCCTTGCACTTGATTCTGAGCTCTCCGACCGTTTCGAGCTCTTGATCCGTGTTCTTTTCACCGCTTTCTTCGTGTTCTTTCTCTTTTTCATTCTGAAATATGTTCTTTTTCACACGAAGAAGCAGCGTATTCCGACTTTCAACTTCTCGATTTCCTGCTTCAAAATGAGTTGGCTCTCCTCGAGTATTTCAATTATTTCGCTCTTCTTCTGGCCTTCCTCTGCCAATTTCAGGGATTCGAGGCGGCAAGCCTCCACTTGCTGCTCGAATAATTCAATCACTTCCTGCTGCCGCTGCACCACTTCCATCAGCTCCTCGTAGCTCGGATTGTCGCCGCCGTAGCTCATCTGAAACCGGCTGGGCCTTGTGTTGGGGCTACAGAGACTTCGGGAACGATAAAAAGAAAGAGCATGCCACAACACAACACCCAGCAAGAATCAGAGCGAACCTGTACGCTAATATATCAATTAGTCAGACCGATATGGGAACAGTAAAACGGTTCATTTTCTATCACAAGAGAGGATTATCGGAAAATGAGAGCTCGAACACACTGATTAGAATGGTCGCGGATTGGGGGGGGAAGAGGATGCGGTAAAACAGAAACGGACTGGTGGCTGAAGGTGGGAAGTGAATGACAACCAAATCGGAAAGGAGGGTATCGACTACTTTTGCTCATAAATACATCAATAAGTTAAACGGGAGACGAGGAAAAAATGGGAGAGAAGCGAATATGCGGCGTCAAAAAAGGTGAAACGGGTGAGGAAAAGAAGAAAAATGGGAAACATTTATCAAAAGGATCGTCTACTTTCCAGCGTGCTTCAATCCGGCGAGCAACGTTTTCAGACGACTTAAATCCTTGCCGCTTTTCGACTTTTGCTGCTCGACCAACTTGTTTACAGTTTCCCATTGAGCATCTCCATCTTGTTGCTTCGCGAACATCTCCTGATTCGCCTTCTCGTTCTTCCTAAAAAGTTTTTATGAGAAGAAATGGACAGGGAAGTCCTACAGATTCTCATCGTGAGAAAGTTGGAGGGTCTTCTCGCGTTGCTTGTACCACTCGTCGAGCTCTTTCTTCGCACTCGCCTTCAGCTCGTCCTTCTTCTTCTCTTCGGCGGCGTCTGAAATCAGATATCTTTTCTGGTTGCATAAAAGGCAAAAATATACCTTTCTCGGCGAGCAATTTCTCTTGTTGCGCCTTCCACAGACGAATCTTCTCGGCTTCGATTCTCGGCAACGTCGAGAGAACTGGAGAAGGTCCCTTTGAGCTTCCGCCCGATGGAGCTCCATGGTTTCCGTTGAGAACAGGCTCGACAGCTGGAATGACGACAGCAGGTGCAGCGGCGTTGTCATCGACGAGTCCGTCCAAATCAACTCCAGAATCAGTTGGATGCACCGCTTGTTGAGGAACATCTCCGGCAACCTTAAACTGTCGTCGATAAGGTACATCAATCAATGAACGTCTATACCTGAAGCTCTCCGAAGTCGTCCTCGATGCCCGCTGCGGCATTCGCGTCGACAACTGCAAAGCGAGGATGTGACTCGTCTCATTTGATTGCTTTTATTGTATACCTGGCTCTTCAGCAGCTGGAACAGGTGGTGGAGCTCCGTCGAAGTCAGCGAACAGATTCTGCTCACGCGCCAAGAAATCAGCTACCGGGTCCGACATGTTTTTGCAGTCTTTGTTACCCCTGAAAGGAAATGCTGCAGGAAAATCGATATAACGGGAGAGAGAGAGAAGAAGATTCTTGAAGGAATTCGGGCAGAAAGATGACAAATCAAACATGCGTTGGTCGAAAACTGGAAAATCCGTGGCTGGCGCAGCAGCGTGATGTGTTTGAGAGAGAACGGAACGAGAAGAGAGGACAGCTGGAGCCGCGACGCGCGCACGCAACGCGCCCGGCGAGGGCGGAAATTCAAACAAAAAGTGTTTCACAAAAGGCGCGCGCGGACACACGATTTCGCAATGGATGACTCAAAAACAGGGGGCAGAATAGGACAGTTTATCAATGAATCAGACACTTTCGGGGTGCTTGCGAGAGAAGTCGTCTTTCGAGCAGCCCTTGTCGAACTCCACATTGATCGAGGGTACTTGCTGAAAAGAGAGATCTCGGGGGTTGCGCCCGTTTTCAGACTGACTGGCCCGGTCTCCTTCTCTCTTTTCCCTTCCTCTTTTTTCTCCTGATTTTCGGCCGACTTCTTCGCATCGACTTGAGCTTCTTTCATTTGCGACGGCGCCTTAAGGTTCCCCTTTTGAGATAACCGTGGTGATGCCGGCTGAGGAGGCGGTGGCGGCGGCTTCATCTGAGAACCTGGCGCCGGAAGCGTCGAACCACTCTTCTTCTTCGATTTGCACATCGAAATCGAGAAGATCGCTGCCGATGACATCCAGACGATGTTCTGGAGACGTCAATTTCAGAAGAGACGGAATCTCGGAGGCCTACCAGGAAGAGCAGTAATATAAGTGACATCGGAAGCTCGATTCGCTAGAAAAAGATGGTTTTTCAGTCGGTAATCGGAACTAAACGGGGGAAAACTGCGAAATTCAGAGAAACGAGAGTTCACGGAATGGCGGTTGACGCGAGAGAACTTTTCCATGTCAATTCGGAATCATCGAGGATCCGAGGGTATTCCGAAACTTGGTCAGATGTCCCCGATTCGTTCTAGACTGCCCAATTAGAAGATCCCGTTCGTTTCTCAGCCGGCCGTCTGAGAGAGGCTTTCTTCTCATTCCCAGGTCAATAATCTTCCGCTCTCCAAGCCATCAGCGGCCTCTTTTCTGCCGCGCATAAATACTCGGCGGAGGCAAAAGTGGCACTTACCTAATCGTATTACGCCACTCTCATCATCATCCCGAGACCGTAAATCGAACGAAAACGAGTGATCGAGTGACGGCGACGAGGACACCAAAGAGAGAAAAGAAAGAAGAAGAAGGAGGGGAAGTGTTATGATTTCAATTTGTTTTCCAATTACGGCCACGACCTTCTCGAGTTTGATTGCGTCCGTCCCCGATTCCGTTTCGGAACTTGGCCTGGGAACTTCTCGAGTCGCCCCCACTCCGTCGGCGCTCTAAAACCACCATTATCCCGTTCTTTAGGTGTCGTCGTATGTTTTTATAACCCCCTCATAAAATGGTACCACTTCTTTATTTCTTCTTTCGCGGCCTCCCTCCCCCCTCTTCGGCTTCTCCCTTCTCACCGGAAGGCGGCGAACTCAAAAGCCCCCCGAGCCCCTTCGGTTTTTATGTGTCGCATTCGAGTTACAACCGAGACGCTCAGCGACGAGACACCGTCCGATTCGAGGAGACGCCGACATCTGGAACATCGGACGGGCGGTTCGGAAGACGGCGGCGATGAAATGCGCGAAATACGATACTAAAGAGCATATGGTCGTGAAGACGGCTCATCGTCGTCAAAAAGTGCCTCCGTGCCCGTAATCCTGCCTTCATCTGGCGCCCTTCCTTCTCCTCCAGACACCCTCCAGGCTCCTGGCGCCAACCTTGAAACGAAAGACGGGCTTCCGTTTTTGGCGACGTGCCAATCATCTTATAACTGATTTATTGGATGGGCGCCTCCAAACCCGCCACACCAAAACGTTGGAAAACCTTTCGACCATATTTCAAAATTTTTATGGGCTTCGCTGCCGCCTCTTCGAAAGTATTTAGTTTCCATTCGTGCCGCTCTCGTCCCAGTTTATTGTATACGGTTCCGGTCTCGCTCGCGTTCACGGATTAGGGCCCACGGATTTGAGAGGAGGGCCCGGTCATGGCCAAATGAGTCATTCCGTCAGCATTCCGACGTCGTCTCTTGTCTCGTGGATCGTTTCGCTGAAATGGGGAAGACCATTACTGTTAAACATCTGAAGACAAAGAACTGGTTCTGCTGCACGTCTTCTGAGATGAGGTAACGTCGTCTGGTTGTGGAGGACGCAACAGGCCGCGCAGCTGGACCACGAGCTCCGAGATCACATCTCTTAGCACTCCGCCCATGTTTATTTGTGGGGGACAGGTGGTCTGATTGTCGGACACCTCGTGACTCGTTCCACATTCAGGATTCCTCTCGTTTCCCCTCCCCAAATGGGAGTTTTGATAGGCACTTCCCTGTTATCTTCCCCCTCTCTAACCGAAAAATAAACACAGTTCTGTGTTTCTCTCGACCCTCCTGTCGGTGCCGTTTCGTACCAGAAACCATCCCAAAAGTGGCCATAAAACTGTGCTAACTCCCATTAAAACTACAGTAGTGTCTGTGCTCAACCACGTCAAACCACGTCAAGATGAGCGGCGAGTGGAAGAGAAGAAAGGGTGTGAGTTCTCACCTATTATGTGTCCCCGAGGTGCAAAAAGGCGTCGTCTCACTGCTAATGAGTATGTTTCCATCTGTTGCGTCTCCAGACAAGTGACCCCCATCCCTCATCCATTCAAATTCCAACCTTGTCTCGAGTCTGTGTCTCCCGTTCTCTCACTACTGCGTAACTTCTCAAAACATTTCACAAATCGAGACAACCTGTCACAGCTTTCCTCTCCCTCTCTCTCTCTCCCTCCCTCTTCGCACCATTCGGCCCTCTGCCGGCCACAGAATGCACCCGTTCATTCGAATCTCTTCCTCACTGTTTGCATTTGATTAGTACAAGTACCCTCAATCGGGGGGAGCCTCTCAGCTGCTCATTGAACACACATGAAAGGAAGCCACCACTGTGCAGGTGGGACCCCCCACGCAACGCCCCATTACCCCCCTAGCCTCCTACTAATTTGTGTCTCAGTTGCGCAACTTTGCCCCTGTCACCGCCATCTGCTCGCCTTCTCTCGTGCTTGTAACAAAGACAATGTCATCACTCGGAATTTAAGTATCGTGCCTCGGTTAGATCGTGGTCAGAGATAGCTACAGTACCGCCCGTCTTTATGTGTTCCCCTAATGGGGGCCCTCATCTGAAACGTCCGCCTCCTCTTCCGTCTTCTCCGTCTTCTGCGCCTTCTCATTCCATTCTTCTGCTCTCCTCGTCATCCTTATCAGCTGATAAGCGACCGAGTTGAGGCGGCGACAGGCACCGGCCGGCACGGAGACTGTCCTGTCGATCGCCTGCCAATTATTCTGGATGCACTTTTCCCGCAGTGTCGACCGTATAAAGGTGGTCTGTTGAGTGATGATTCTCGCCGTTTTCTCACTTTTCGCCTCTCTTCTTATCACACCGCTGCAAACCGAACCGGCTCTCGGAGCTCTTCTTCCAAAAGAGATTCGCAATTCGACCACCGCCGTGTCTCGTTAATCAAAGTGACAAGTGACAAGTGATACGGGGGAGCCCGGGCAGCAACAAACTTTTCTAAAATGCATTGTCGTCCCACCGATTGATTATCCGGCCCTTCTCCTTCTCGGCGGCTCCCGAATGACAAATTCTCGTGCGCCACGAACGATTCGTCGTCTTCGTTTCTCCCCGCCGCCGTTTCCCGCCCCCTTCCCTCCGTCTCACAGTAGTTTTGTTTGCCGCCAAGGTGAATTGTTATCTAGGACCCTCGGTCGCATTGTTTCCGCCCCGCTACCGTCTCGCATGCCTAATCAGGCGTACGATTACAAGGTTGGGAGGGCCTTCTGGTTCTCCCGTCTCGCTCCGTATTCCTCATGTCTAATCAGCGATGAATCTTCTTCGTAACTCAGAGCCGCAGTGTCAGAATGTGTGTGCGCGCACCCTTTGCAGACGCACACACACACACACACACTTGACTGGACGGGGGGACGGACGGACGGACGGGTGGGCCCGAATTATGAGTGACAAGCCTCGGAGGCTGAGGCGGCGACGACAGCCGAAAGCCGAAGCGGCGAGGCAGCGCGCGGCGACGGGAGACGCCGACGTGTCGAGTATGGGATCCGAGGAGAGCGCGCGACGGTGAGCGCGTCGGCGACGAGGCAACGAGACGTCGATTGGCGGCGACAGTTATATTAGCGTCGAGATGGATGAAGTGCTGACGGAGATTGACAGTCCGTCGTGTGTCGTCCCCAGGCCCTCCTGAACCACACCTCCGACTCATTCTGACACTCAAAAGCAGAAGAAGAAGAAGCTGAGAAGAAGGGAATGCGCTAAAGATGATTTCCCAGCGGACGAGGACGTCGTCTCCCGAAATGAGTGGCGCCATTCGTTTTTCTAATGAGCCCTCCGCGGATCAGTTCCAGCGCCTCGATCTTCTTTCACTTCTTCTGACAGCCGGATATCTGCCCGCCATCATTCAAATTTATCTCCGTTTTGTGTGTCATTCAAAGCTTCCAAGTACTTACACCTCCTTCTTCTGCTCCTCTTCTCCTCCTCCCCTCTTCTTCTTCTTGTTCTGGAAACGCGAGACGCGAGACATCGCTCATTTTGACGAGGCAGGGCACGGCGAGCTCGAAGAAGCAAGAAGGAAGCAGAGAAGGGCCGCTAGATTTTCGCCAGATTGTCACTTTTTTCGGCTGACCTGTCTCGTACAAATGATTGAAATGTAAATCTCCCCTTCATATTGGTCCCCTCTCTCTTTGTTTTCCCCTCTCCATCGCTCTTTCGGCAGGGGCGGGACCCCGTCCAACTCTTGGCAGATTGACAAATTGACAAACGGGGCCCCGGTCGGAGAGAGATATTCTTCGAAACTTGCACCGGTTTCGCTCGTTCCCATTTCGCGAATCTTACTATGCCATCTGAACGCTTTCGCTCCTTCTCCTTCTTGTTCGCTTTGTGTTGCGAGTAAACAGACAGTAAGACCGTCCTCTCTCCCATCCAACTTATGTCCATCGCCCTGCTGACATTCCTCCGCCCTTATTGACAGCCGGGAGGCCTTCCGGGATGGGCTCGCTCGCCCCGATGACCAGACCAATTGGCACCTGCCCTCGCCCTCAGATTTGCAGTCCCGCCACTGATAAGCGGATTGTCGTGTGCATGATTCGTCGCAAACAAGCGTCCCAAGACGCCACTCAAACCAGCTGTTTTCTTCGGATTCCACCCTGCCAATTTCGGCGTCTATTTAAGCGCGGGTGCTGACAGTGACGTCGTGCACTTCGAGTCTGAACGCTTTCCTCCTCGTTTCCCTCTCTCTCTGGTCTCACTCATTAGGGCCCTCCCACACTCTTGTCTTCACGGAATGATGTCCTAATTCCGGGTAATTGAGGTATCGATGGGCGATAAGTTGATGACTCTATGTATGAACGTCTCCAATCTAGCGTTCCCATCGCTTCCGGTGTGACTCGAAGGTGTCCAATCCAATCCGTTCCGAACGATTCTATGGGAGAGAGAGAGACGCAGGCGAGCATACGACCCAAAGGGGGCGGGGCTTCCTCGGGCCGTCGCTCCCGTGCAAAAACTTTCAACAGATCAGTCTGCCCATTCGTTTTCCTCGAATTCCTTTTTCACACATGTCATTCAACTATTTTTTTTCATTGCAATTGTCACTTCATCTCGTAACTCACTTGGAACGGTTCCAAGTGGGCGGGGCTTCGTATTTTTCTCTCCCTCTTCTTGGTTCCTATTTCCATGTGTGACGTCTTCAGAATGAACATCACCGACATGCCCGACGACGTTCTCATTCGTCTTCTCGACACCGCCACTCCGGGAGACGTCGTCCGAGCAAAGCGGCTCAACAAGCGGTTTCACAAACTTGTCGAGACCTACAATATTGGAAAGCCGACAGTCAAGGACCTACAGTACGACCTCTTCCACGCCCTCGTCTTCCGATTCTGACGTTCCGATTTTCAGCATCGAGAGCCGTGTGTCCGATGTCTCGCCCATGAAAATAGGACGTCTCCGCTTGGGTGCCACCCGTTCGGGGATCCAGAAGCGACGGACGGTCGTGACGATGCGCAAGGATCGCGGAGCGAAGCAGTTCGAACGCCTCGACGACCCCTCGTGCTCAACGCAGGCAGCGAATCAGTTTGTGCAGGAGAACCTGAAGAAGGTGATTCTGGGCGACAAGCTCTCGTTCGACGGGCTCACCATCGACGCGGACTTCTACAAAATGATGACGGCGAAGTGGAACTGCCTGAAGTGAGTGTTTCTTATTTCGCAACTCTGGAATCGGGCGCCACGCGGCGAGAGTATTACTGTAAACAGTCAGTTGGCAGCGAAACTGTCATTCCCTCCCGTCTTCGCGCTCTCTCTCTTCGGACACCCCAGACACACAGACACACACATCAAAATGTCGAAAATGTCAAACAAGAGTGTGCCGATGAGGAGAACTGACTGACTGAAATATAACACTTCTCCCTCTCTTTTTTGACTTTTTGACACGTGTCAACGTCCTTCTTCATCTTCAGGAATGTCACCACTCTGTCCATGTCCCTGTGTCACATCCGAATCGCGTGGACGCAGTTCGCCGATCTGCTCTCTCGCATGACCGTCAAGCATCTCTTCATCGACTTTTGTACATTCGATCCATCCCTGATATCCGACAAGGTAACACGAAGTCCCTTTGCTTCTGAAGACGTGAGACGATCCTCCGATCTTCCGGTGGTCCCTTCTGAACCTCCCTCATCTCTGATCTTCCACCTCCTCCAGTCGTCCCTTCTGAACCTCTCTGATCTCCGTCTCTTTCAGGTTCTGATGGCTCTCCCACATCTCGAGTCCATCCAAATCCAACCTCGATTCCCGTGCTTCCTCACCGAGCTCACCGATCAAACCCTTCTCCACTGGACGAACCGCGAGGCCGGAGTGCCTAAGCTGATCCAATTCCGGAACGTCTGTGCGAGCAGAATGTCACTGGACGGAATAAAAACGATTCTCTCGGTTAGTTCCTCCTTCTCTCCCGACGTCTTCTGACCGTTCCATCTTCAGAAAGCGCTGTCCTCGAACGCCGAGAAGCTCGACTGGGACTTCGGGTTGCTGATGCAGCCGCCGCGCTCCGAATCGGCGCTCCTCTCGTTCGTCCTGTGTCCCGGATGGCGTACCACTGTCTCGGACGACTTCCGAGCCCGGCGGGTTTGCCTCGAGAAGCAGGGAGCCGACCTGCAGTTCCAGCTGCCCGCGCCCATTCCCACCGAGCACCTCTCGGCCGCCGCCCCCGTCTGACTGAATTCTCACTTCCAATTGCATTCCTTTCCTCACTTCCTCCTACCTTTCTTTCCATTCTCTACGGCTCACGGGTCCGTCCGTATCACTTTTTTCCCAGAAGTCTTTTACGAGAGAGTAATAAATAGTTGAAGAACACGAAACTTGAGAAGCGTCGTAACAAGAGACACGTGAAGTTTATCGACCAGATGTGGGCACTCGGATGTTCCGATGAGAACGTGGGAACGTATTGAGCACGGCATCAGAATAGGGGTTCCGTGTTCTCGACATATGTCACATCTCCAAAAATGGGAAAACTGTTTCGTGATAGCAGTTTAAAGTTTTTAAAGAAAAACTTCATGGAAGTCAGAAATAAGCAAGAAATGCCGAAAAGAGAGATGAGATCGTTCACTTGAGATCATTCGGATTCGTTATCGTAAACATATTTGGCCTTCCGCTTCACATTCTCGGTCAGAGTCGCCAGGTACTTGGAGGGGTAGTCCGTGTGCCGCAGAGCTCCGAACTCCAGAGTTTCCTTCAGCCACTTCTTGCCCCAGTTGCCGAGAGTCTGATCGCGGTAATGTCTGGAACGGTTCTCTCTCTTTCTCTCACTCTCTCCCTCTCGCCCCGCTACCTGATGATCCCGTCTTCTGGACCGATGTCTTCAAGGAAGTAGTCGTTGCCGGGGAAATACTCGATGACGTAGTGGATGAACATGCTGAAGACCTTTGCAGAGTCGATGATGCACTTGGCAGTGTGTCCCGAAGAGCCGTAGCCAGAGGAGTTGTGCCATCTGTGCGTCGGCATCCACGCCTCCACCTGCACGTCTCCTTCGTACTTGGATGGCATCAGTTCCGTTTTCAGAACCCACTGCTGTCTGAATTGGACGCCTGCCACCTTCTCGTCCTCGATGCCCCTCATGTAGTCCAGAATCCTCCCATTCCCGTCGGACATCAGAATCCGCTCGTCCAAATCGGCAAAGATCGTCCACTTCGACTCTGCTCTCGACCAGATCAAGCAATCCTGAAAGAGACATTCCACGTGGACACTCTTGTCTCGAAGATACCGCAATGTTGACCATGTGCCAGTGGTTGTCCGCCCGTTCGTCCCGTTCGAGCAGATAGTGAACCTCCACCTCGCCCGTCCTCACGTACTCGTTCACCACCCTCAAGTCGTAGTTGTTCGCTTTGTGGATGTGGAGGTAAAAGTGTTGGACTCCCTGGAACCTGCTCATTTACGCATTCCTTTCTCCTTTCTCACCTGTAGTTTGTAGTGTTCAACCATCTCGATGAACATCAACCACTTCGGCTCGAATCCGTACAGAGGGGCCACGCACATGGAAAGTTCGAACTTTGGTTCTGCAATTCTTGTCTACGTCGGTAAGAGCGGTCTCCATTCATTTCATAGTGGCCGGCGGAACCCGCAAGATGTCGGCCGATCATTTCCTTGATGTTCAGATAACTTGAGCGACGTTCATGTTCAAAAGTTTAATTACCTCTCTGGCGGATGGAGGTGTCGGGTCCCGCTCGCCGTCACAGGGCCGGGCCCGACGATGTCTTTCAGACTGACGCCCCGCCAACTAATTTTGAAGTCGTGGTTCGCCAACCACGAAGAGTTCACCTTTCATCATTCTGTCCACTAGCGGAACCGGCTCGAAGTCTCCGAATTCTTCGACGCTCAATCCGATCTTTCTCGTTCCGTCTCTCTTCCGACAATTAACAATGTACTCCGGAAAAGTGAAACTCTCGAACGGTTTTCCGATTTCCTCTCCGTTCTCGTCCACATATCGACAATACACTCGAAATCTGGAAGGATCCTAGTTTTAAGAAAAGAGGCGTGGTCTCTTCCAGACGCACTTTTCCCGTTCCCAAGAAGTCACGGTCACAGTGATCTCGTGCTCGAACTCGTAAGCATACAGTGTGCTGATGTTCTCGGAAGTCCTCGGCTGAAAAGAGGAAGAAGCGTGAGCAATTCAAAGATCAGGTACAAACTCGGCGAGCACTCTTTGCTCGGAAGAGAAACGAACCGTTTTATTCATTTTCATCGCGTACCAATCGAAACGATCCATTCCCTCGATACGGGAGTCGGTGGGAGGTTCGGAAGATCCGTTCGAGAAGATCCTCTTCTGTCGAGTCGGGAATCCCTTTTTCGGGAGCAACATCCCACCGGAGAACCCGTTTCGGGTGTAGAAAACATTGAAAACGAGAAGAAAGACGAGAAAAAGAAGGATTGCGAACCGAAAGAGTCGGCTCATGATCTGCAAAGCAGCCGAACGGAATGGGAAGTTTCTCGTGAGTGAGTGACTCAAAGTGTGCGATGCAATAAAAGCGCGCCACAATCAGAGAGTTCAACAACAAAAACGAAGCGTCTAGAGAAGGAGGAATGAAACAAGAAGAAGCCGTTTCGCGGCGAAAAGAAGAGAATTAGGGAGAACGGAGAGTAGTCCATTGACACATCGAAAAGCGGGCGTTGCCCGGAAAAGTGGCGGCAAAGAGCAGCGAGAAAAAAAAACACGGGCGGGAGCACGCAACACAGAAGAAGAAGTGAACGAGAACTTTTACGACCTTCGTGATTTATTCGACGGAGCAAAGCAGAGAATGCGCGAGCGGAGCGAGTTTGAGCAACAAGGTTCGGCGTAATGACTCGTGGAGATTGGAATGCGGAGGAGACGGGATCCTTCAGATGGCGTTCCCGTAGACATAATGAGCTCTCCGTTGCACATTCGTCGTCAGCTGGCCGAGAAATCTCTCCGGATAGTCTGTCTGATGGATCGGACCAAACAGTTTGATCATGTCGGGAAGCGTCGTGTGCGACCAGTTGCCCAGAAACTGATCTCGATAATGTCTGGAAGAGGGTGTTCTCTAATTCCTTCTAGCAAAGTGTCTTCTCACCGAATAACACCTTCCTCTCCTTTCAGATCGTACAAATAGTAGCCGTGACCGGGAAAGAACGTGCCCACACTGTGGATCCACATGAGGAACACCTTCGAAGAGTCGATGATGTCCTTGGCCGCGTGGCCGGCGGAAGCGATGCCAGTAGTGTTGTGCCAGCGGCGAGTCGGCATTATCGCATCGATCTGGAACAGTTTGGAAGTGGTTGGAAGGGGCAGATGCTCCCGCCCACCTGATTTGCTCCTAGATACTTTTCGGGCATCAGTTGGTACTTTAGCACCCACTGCTGTCTGAACTGGATCGCCCCGATCTTCTCGTCCTTCACACCCCGCAAATAGTCGAGAATGGTTCCCTTTGTCATCAGAATCCGCTCGTCCAAATCGCCGAATACAGTCCATTTCGCCTCTCGAGACCTGAGCAAACAGTCCGAAATGTGCGGCAGTTGCCATTTGAACGCCTCTCTCTGGTCTCTCTCGAGAAGGTAGTGCACTTCGACGTCTCCGGTCCTCTCGTAGTCGTGGATCACTTTCAGATCGTAGAGGGTCGCTTCGAAGACGTAGACGTAGAAGTGCTGGACGCCTTGTAGTTTGTAGTGCTCGATCATCTCGATGAACCACAGCCACTTCGGTTCCAACCCGAACAGAGGAGTCACGCACATCGCCAGTTCGTACTTCTTCTCTGAAATTCCCCGATTGTCTTTCGGTTCCTGGCGAAGTATTCCGCACCTTGCGAAGTTCTGTCCACAATCGGAACGTGCTCGAAGTCTCCGTGCCTCTCGACACTCAGTCCGATCCTCTTCGTTCCGTTCCTCTTCCGGCAGTGAACAGTGTACTCCGGATGCGCGAATCTTTCTTCCGGCTCTCCGATCTCGCGTCCTTCCGCATCCACATATCGGCAGAATGCACGAACTCTTCAAGAAAACTTGTGAGAACAAATCCGAAAAGATCAGAAAAGTACCCAATAAAGTTCCAAGAAGAAACCGAAATCGAGATTTCGTGAGGGAATTCGTACGCATACAAAATACTCACATTCGGCGCTGTCCTCAACTGAAAGAAAAAACCGAGGAGACTAGGTGCCACGTGTACTCTAACATACGGATGCGTGCTTGGAGTCGATCCGGTACCACTCGAACCGATCGACACCTCCAATGAGACTGGACGGACTGTCACGTGACTGTCTCGGACTTCGAGAAGTGTTAGCGCTTATCACTTCAGATGTCGATCCGGTGTCCTTCAAAATCTGGGCGACGAAAAAGAAGGAGAAAACGATGGAAACGAGGAAGTAGAGCTCGCGAGCCATGAGCGCCTTCTGGAAACAAAAAATGAATAGAGATGCTGCGAAAAAGACGAACATTTGGTCTCATCTCGCGCTCGCGCACACATAAAACACTCTTTTCGAAACTCGATTCGTTCTTTGGCCAGATGTGCAAACCCGAGAGCAGACAAACTATATTCTGGACTCTCTCGTTGGTAGTGCGAGGAACCAAATTGTGGAAATCGTGGGAGAGAAGTGTGGCTTATCGATCTCTTTATGCAAAAAAGAAACATTCGTAATGTTGATGCATGACCGGAAAGAGAGAGAGAGGAAGGAAAGTCATCGTTTTGATATGGAAAAAGCCATTTACTCATGGTCAGGAAGAATTCTCTACACAAACTAAAGACCCGAGATCGTTAAAACGTCTATTCGTATTTGTTTCCGTACACGTAGTCCGCCCGCGCCTTCACATTTTCAGTCAGTGCACCCAGGTACTTCTTCGGATAGTCCGTGTTTCTCAATTTCCCGAATCGCAACGACGAATTCAGCCATCTCTGGCCCCACTGTCCCAGAGACTGGTCACGGTAATGTCTGAAAAGGAAGAGTGCGGTGGTTGGAGTGCGTTCTGATACCTGACGATTCCCTCGGTGGGCTCCAGTCTCTTCATGTAGTACTGGTGTCCCGGGTAGAAGGAAGTGACCGAGTGCACCCACATCTCGAACACTTTCGAAGTGTCGATGATGCACTTTGTGGTGTGTCCCGGAGAGCCGATGCCCGTTGAGTTGTGCCATCGGAGGCTCGGCATCCATTGCTCGATCTGAAGTTTGGTTCTTCCTTCCCGGACTCACTCCTCTCTCTCTCTCACCTGTTTCGCTCCCTCGTAGTGCTCGGGCATCAGTTCCGTTTTCAGCACCCACTGTTGTCTGAACTGAAGGCCCGCCACCTCCTCGTCCTTCACCTCACGCACGTAGTCCCCGATGGTGCCCTTGTAGTCGGTCATCAGAAGACGTTCGTCCAGATCCGCGAATATCGTCCACTTCGCCTCGAAGCGAGACCTCTGCAGACAGTCGGCAATGTGGACCATCTGCCAGTGATCGTCCGTCCTACGGTCCCTTTCCAGCAGATAGTGCACCTCCGCCTCGCCCGTCCTCACGTAGTCGTTCACTATTTTCAGATCGTAGATGGATGCGTTGTGAATGTACATATAGAAGTGCTCGACTCCTTGTAGTTTGTAGTGCTCGATCATCTCGATGATCATCAGCCACTTCGGCTCGCTTCCGTACAAAGGTGTCACGCACATCGCCAGTTCGTACTCGGCCGCCCGCATCCGATTCACAATCGGAAGCGGAACGAACGGTCCTTCGGCCGTCGGACTCACGCCGATCTTGGCAGTTCCATTCCGTTTCTCGCAGGAGACGATGTACTCTGGATGCGTGAGACTCGCGAACGCCTTCCCGATCTCGTTTCCCTTCTCATCCTGGTATCTGCAGTAGACTCGATAGCCCTTCAAGTCACGTGAGGTGAGAGTGACCGTGTACTCGTGCGGGAACTCGTACGCATACAGACTGCTCACTTTCGTCGTGTTCGCGAACTGAAAAACGAAATGGAACGGTTTAGAAGAGATTTCGAACGAACCGGCTGTTTTCCAAAGTTTTTGATGTACCACTCGAATCGATTCATCCCGTCAATCGTCTCATCCGGATACGAGAACTGAGAGGAAATGAGATGGTAGGCGTCGTTCACATTCTTCTCGATCACTTTCCTCGCCGGCTCGAAGTTCGTCGACGATCTCGAGAAGACCAGAAGGAGCCAGAACACGGTGGCAGCTACCAGTCCGATGAGCAATGTTTTCTGTATCATCGCGCTGGAATCGGAAACGTTGCACAACGGGAGAAGCGGAAGGAAAAGGAGAACCGATAAAATACCTTCCTCTGCCGTTTTTATTGATGTTGCGCACGGCGAGAAATAGATAAGAGTTGCAGGATGGAAGCAGAAGCCGCGCAATCCGATGCATCCTTCCTTCAGGAACGAAATGGACAACTTTCCAGTCTTTGCTCATTTCGAGAAGTTGACTCAACTGTCTGCCGAGCATCGAGACAGTTAGTCAGAGACCATCGGAACACGTTTCGGGACGAAAAAGACACCGAGCAGCAGCACAGAATACGGTTTCGCTGAAAACTGAGCAACCTTCGGAAACATGTCGAGTGATCGGAGATGAGAAACTTTCTGAAAAGGAAACCCCCTGCTTTCAGATTAAACGATGTTCAGTCAGAGGCGCTTCAGAAGAGCCTCTCTCTTCAGGGAGCTACCACTCGTATAAAGTTGGATCCCTCTCGAAATGGGAGAGCGACAACTTGTGTATATGTGTGTTCAGAGGAACTCGAGCATATTGGATATTCATACTCCATCCGAGACTCGCAACTTTACTTTCTCTCCTCTTCCTTCTTCTTCTTGCCGCCTCGACGCTGCATTCGGACAGCCGAAACACTGGCAACTTCTTCTTCTTCTAGATTAGGGAGAAGCTGTCAATTCGTGGTCACTCTAGAGAGGACTCTCTCTCTTCGTCTTCTTGTGACTCTTTTGACAGTCGACCATGGATCATCTTGTTCGTCTTCATATTCGCTGTCACATGTTGTGTTTCCCGCACCACAAATTGTTTTGTCCTCACTCTCTCGACGCTCGTTTTGTGTCTGCGTCTCGCGCCTGTTTACCACTCTCGTCCCCCGTCTCTTCTCCATTTTTAATCTCCGTCCGCTTTCTCTCCCCCTCCCCCACCCAATCTTCCTTCTGTTTCCTTTCCCAACCATCCCCAAAAAACATTGTAGAACACTGTCGCGCTCTTTCGGAAAGAGCGGAAAAGAGACACTTTGGTGGCTGGATCCAACTCGAAAAACAGTGATACCATCAGAGTGTTGACACTCTCGCATTCGCATGTTTTGGCCCCCCTCTTTGTTTCCGTTTCGAAATTCGGAAAGAGCGACAATGTCTGGCGTCTCTCGGTTCCGCGTGCTCTCTCCTCCTCCTCGTTCGCTTCTTCTATTCGTGTCTGTTTCGTTAGCACTGTCTCTCTTTTTATCATTCCCATTTCCTCTCATTATTGTCCCATGCCATTTCTTCTCTTCGTCTATTACTTTCTCCTCTTTGTATTCTCTGTTTTCGTCCTTCTCTGGCTCCAATACTGGTCTCTATTCTGATTCCCAACGAACGAATTCATTCTTCCCATTTTTCAGGATGACGTCCATGCTGACGACAGTCGCCGGATGCAAGTTCTGCGAAATCGCCAAGAACAAGAAGGAGCTGCACTTGAAGGAAAAAGAGAAGGTGAGCCAAAGGAATCTCTGAGCATTCCCCAAGAGCCCGTCCTTCTTCAGTGCCTCGTCATCAACGACATCAAGCCGAAGGCGAAACATCATTTTCTGGTGCTCAGCAAGCAGCACATCGCCAAACCGACGGACCTAACGCCGGCTGACGTGCCTTTGTGTGAGTGGGGGAAGAAGAAGCCACGTCATAAGAGAACACGGGGTCACGTTTCACATTACTTTCGAAATAGCGGGAGGAGTGCAGCGAACAACTGTTGTTTGAGCATTGAAAAGTGAAAAGGGGTGAACAATGGGAGGTCGCCCCCACAATGCATTCTGCGAACTGAACTCGCGAATGTTCGGTCGGAGGGAGGTCTGGCCTAGAAAACACACGGCCGCGATCAACTTCCACATCTTTCAGTGGAAGAGATGGAGCGAACGGGCCGAGAGCTGCTCCGCGAGCAGCTGAAGAAGGCAGGCGAGGCGGATACGGTAGAAGACATGCTCCGAATCGGATTCCATCTGCCGCCGCTGCTCTCCGTCCACCACCTCCACATGCACATCATCTACCCAATCAGCGACGTAAGAAAAGATGTTCTTCCCGATCCGACTAAACCGTTTGCCCTTCTCAGATGGGTCTCATCTCGCGAAAGATCACATTCCGACCGGGCAAGGTGTTCAAATCGACGCGCGAGCTCGTGGATCAGCTGAAGGAGGCGGCCGGAGTGCCGGACCCTCTCGAGGGAAACCCCGCCAAGGACGACTGTCTGGATGGCGTTCCGGCGCACGCCATCGCCTGATCACCTCCCGTTCCAGATGCTTTTCGACGCCATTCCGGGTTGCCCCACACACGTTTTGCACATGTTATTATTCATCGCCTTGTCTCTCAAAAATCTGTTTCCCTTTCTTTTCCGCCCGCCTTCTCACTCGATTCTCTGCATAACAATAATACGTTCCTTCTCCCTTTGCTGCCTTTATTCCGAGTGACATTCCACTGCTCCAGAAGCCGTCGTCGTCGTCTGACGTCTTCTGGAGGTCAACGACGTCAGATACTGATTGCAGAGCGGTTCAAAACCAAAACGATCGTGTTGTTGACTCACAAACTCGACGTCGTCCGACCCGCATCAAATCAAATCAGTAGTCTCTCGTCTGCTCGTTTCCGAGAAAGAAAGCCGTTCCTGATCCCTGCTCACTGCCTCCTCGTCCCGTCTGATCACCGTCCTTTTCAGCCGTAAATCCGATTCGGAATCCCTTGAAACCTCCATCCATCTGGGGGAACGGGCAAAAAAACAAAAGTGCACCTTTTTCGCGAGAAGGTGCTCTCTCTATCTCTCCTTATTTTGCAGTTTCCCGACGCCTTCTGACGGTGACATCATCATCGGCTCTTCCAACTGTATTCTCGGAACCCCCCTCTCTTCTTGCTTTTTTGCCGCTTCCCGCGTGTTTGCTGCCCCCATCGGATAAACCCGTCCGTCTGCGCGAGAATGAAGCGACCACACGAAATAATTGAAATTCAATTCATTCCTCGTTGCCCCCGTCGCCGTCGTCGACGGGAGCGCCGCCTTGTGAG
Source organism: Caenorhabditis afra (assembly GCA_963570955.1). NCBI lineage: Eukaryota > Metazoa > Nematoda > Chromadorea > Rhabditida > Rhabditidae > Caenorhabditis > Caenorhabditis afra. The sequence continues at coordinate 7,831,060 of OY751536.1, read as the reverse complement.
CCCATTCAAGCGATCACGTCTCCGGCGTCTCCCGCATCCGCGCGCTCTCTCGTCGTGTCATTTACGCAATGTTTCTTTTTGTATTATTAAATTGATTAGTCATTCAGCCTGAAGAAGCTGTCGCCGCTTCTCCTCTTCTATTTGTCCCTCCTCCCCACGCCTTCTTCTTCGCCTTCTTCCTTCGGATTACTGTATGTTTGCACGACGCCTTCTGATTCATTTCCTATTCCGCCAATCTTTCGACATATTCTTTGGATGAGAGAATCTCACGAATCTCCTCCAAAAAACACGATGGCATTTCTGCCACAGCGACGCTGATTCTATTCTGGGGCACGGCCTAGAATTCCGAACAGCCGCCCTGATTGGATTACTAGTCCCCCCAATCCAATCCAAGTGGTAACCTAGAGTAGATCAGACCACAAAACGCATGAAAACGAACCAGAGCTCTAGATCTTGAAGACTCCAAAGTACATAATGGGCTCGGAAAGTCCCAACTACGCCCCCTCTCTCTCACTTTTCGAGTGTTCTGTTTTCATGTCCGCCCCCCTTCCAGTTTGCTTTCGCTCCCCCTGCCTGGTAGGTCAAATCGACCCATCACTCGGGGCAGTCCGTCTCATTTCGCTTTCCGTCCAAAGCGCACGCCGACCGGACCCCGAAGCAGGAGAAGATGGAGAAGAAGTTAAAGTTGATGTATCTGTTGACATAATCACTTCCCTTCCCGTGTGTTTTCGTGAGCATATATCTGCCCCGACGGTCCATCTGAAATTCAGATGGCCCTCTCTCTCTCCCTCTCCGTGACTCGTTCACCCCATCATATTTCTTCGTTCGCCCGCCCCGCTGTCTCTCTCGTTTTCAGACATCAAAAACAACAAGAAAAGTGAATCGGGGCGGGTGAGAAATGAATCTTCTGGAAATACACATCTGTGCAGCCTTCCGAAAAAGACCTGCGGCGTCGGTCCAGACGCTTGTTTTCCTTCCTCCTTCTCATCGAAATGAGCACCAAATTGTGTGAGCTCATATTTATATTTCTCTCCGAGTTTCAACGCCCCCCGAAATGAAGATATCCTCCGCCGTGACGGATTTCCACTTCTTCTCTCTCCAATTCCAGTTTCAGCTCCAGGAGAAGCAGTGAACTGATTCGAGCCATTCCGTCGGAATGACAATCAGAGAGAGTCCTCCTAACGAGTTGGAACTTTCATCTTTTGTGCAAAGTTTGCTCTAATTCGGCGCGGACAAGAACAGAGGAAGCAATCAAAAGGGACCAGGAAGTCCTCGAGATTGCCTGTTTTCCCCCCTCTCCTTCGCTTCTTCCCCCGCTCGCGACGAGAGGAAAAGGTCGTCCGTGCCTTCAGGGCTGCAAATAGTGCTATTTGAGGAATCTGTTTTCGCGCCCCCTGAAACTGATACTCCCCCTTCTGACCCTTAGGTATCGTAGTCGTCCTGAAGATTTGAATCGTTTCGAATTCAGAAGACGTGATTGAAGGTGTTTGTGTGCCCTCTGCTTCAATCCAATCTTGATTCCCAATCTGACCTCCTTTCCCGGAAACTTCCACGTCAATCGAAATGCAATCAGGCCGCCGTGTCCAGTGGCTACTCTGTTTTCGCTCCTCTCTCGAAGAGCCCCCCAACTTTTTTTATTTTTCCTCTCTCTCTCTTCTCGAATCGTCGCTTTCAGTCTCTAATCTAAAAAAAGAACGTCTCGATGCGGAGGGAACCTGAAAATAAGAGCAAAAAGAGAGAGAAATGCGTGTTATTACTGCGGGAGGGGCTCGTCGGAATGAGGAGCAGTTATGTTTTACGAGGTGCAAACTGAATTATCTCGCTAACTGCTCACTTGTTTCCCGCCTCCACTCTTCCAGTTTTCACTCCCGAATTCCCGCGAATTTCCACAAGGTCATTCCCATAACCTTCCCTGAATCAGAGGAACGACGTCTGAAAGTCTGAAAAGGTCTCTGAAAATAGCCAGACGGCGGGCATAACTGTCACGTTACATCAGTCCCTTAGACGCGAGATGAGCTCCACCACGGAGCATGCAGAAGGCCCCGTTTCTGTTTATAAACACAAGCTCTGGTCCGGTCCTGTAGTAGTTCCTGTCCGTTTCATTCCCGCGCTCTCTTGCTCTCTTTCTCGAAGGCTCGTCGTATTTCCGTCGTCGCGAGCTGCTCCAAACAAGGACCACTAATCAAAACTCGCCGAGCAATTCGTGTCCTTCTTTTGATTGCTTAGCCTCTCTTTATTAAAAGTGTCTGCGTCTCGCGAATCGGCGCACTCTCTCGCCGTCCAAGTTCATTGTCTGGATTCGCATTCCGCTCACTCTCCGGATGACTCGCCCCTCCTCCACTTCATTATCTGTTTTTCTTCCCCCTTCCGACAGACTTCTTCCCTTTTCTTTCCCGCTTCCGCGAATCGAATCGAATTTAATATGCCACCAATTAAATTCGAAAACCGAGAAAAACTGAAACAACACAGAGAGAATGGAAAATGAAAACGGGGGGCTCAAAGGAAACATTTTTGAATTCGATTAGCACCTTCTCGTGTTTCCGCTTATTTCGGGTGACATGCGAGCATCTTGTTTACGTCCCGCCCTCTTTTTACACAGAGAGAGGGCTCATTTTCAGACGTGAATCAGATATTCACGGCGGCGCGTGACGTGCGTGACGTGTGACAGGAAATTGAGTGAACTTGGAACATGAACGCGGACAGTGGACAAAGAGCACAAAAAGCGAGTGGGTTGGGCGGGCTCATTATGATGACGACGACGTTTCCGTCCCACGACTTCCTCGAGACGAGAAGAATGATTTCTAGAGAGAATTGAGAGTGTTAACAGAAACATTCCCACACCTTGAACAGTTAGGTCCCACGTGTCGTTCTGCACTAACTACCTATCAATAGGAAAAGTTTTAAGAGAGAGGCTATCTGATGGACATCGAGTTGTCCTCATGGAATACAAGAAAGGGAGCACTTTTCAGTGTTTTGACAGAGAAACTAGTTAGTAGGACTTGGTGTCTTGGTGGTTCTTCCTAAGAGAGAGAGAGAGGGCTCGTTGAAGTAGTCGTGTACGAGTGGAGAAGTCTGCAAAACTGCTCTCGAACCTCCTGCTGCTCTGTGTCAAGTGCTCGTCTTCCGCTCCTCCTCCCGCTTCTCTCCCGCCCATATCACATTCTTGGACCGAGCGGAGCCCATAATTGCCCTCATAACGTGTTCCTCTTTTTGTGTCTCGCTCCCCGAATCCGGCCGCCGCCTTCTTTTCTCTGTTTTTTCGCTCTCTCCCCGTCTTTCATCCTTACCGGACACGATTAATCACGGAAAAAGAGCAGCCGAGGGGAAATCGAAAACGCCTTCTTTCGTTTCTTTCTTCTTTTCAATCCCCCTCATCACCCTTTCCATTTTCTTGTCACAATCCAATTCATTCCGATTTACGCGCCCCGCCGGGGGGATTTTTGATTTGTTCTCGTGAATAATGCGCGAACCGAGGCGAAAGAGAAGGAAAGAAAGAATGAGGAGGAGGTCAATTGAATATGTGAAAATGGGGCTCCCGGGGCTCGCGGAGCCAAAACAACGCACTTTTGTGTCGCCAACAAGCGGCCCGTTACCCCTCGAAATCCTTCGGAAGAGCTCACTTTTGAAACTCCGTATCGCCGCTGCTCCGCCAATCGGTTTCCAATTCGATTGGCAGAAGACAGTCGGGCCCCCCGAAAAGAGCAATTTGCTGACAGGAAGTTAGAATTTGTTTATCGGCGCGCCAAGAAGAAGGGCTCGCGTGCTCGGGGTCCTAATTAAAAGAGCACGAAAAGAGCCCGAGCCATCACGAATTCCATATTTTTCATCCATCAATTTTCGGCCAACAAGGGGCCCTAAACGGGTGCTCGAAACCCCCCGAAAAGATGTCACTTTCTAATCTTCTGTGACATTTAACACGTTTCCAGAATGCTCCTTCCAGAAACATCACGCTCCTCCCCCTTTTCTCGAAGCTCCGCCCCTTTCTTCCAGTCGACCCATTCTTCTCGTTTTCAGATGCACCTCTTCTTCGTTTGAGTCGGTACGTCTTCCCAAATGCTGCTTCTTCTGTCCCGGGTGCTAGTCGCCGTGATGACCGGAATGTGCTTCGTCGGCATCGTCACCAACTTCCTCTCGCTGGTCATCTACACGCGACGCACGTTCCGCAAGAAGAGCATCAACGTGCTCCTCTCGGCTCTCTCGGCCACCGACCTGTGCGTGTGTCTGCTCGCGATCCCCGTGTTCGCGAGCACGCAGCTGCAGACGTGGATCCCCGCCTCGGTGACGGCGATGACGATGGTCTACCTGTACCCGGTGACGATCATGTTCCAGTCGATGTCCGTCTGGCTGCTCGTCTCCATCACCGTCGACCGCTATCTCGCAGTGTGCCATCCGTTCATGGTCAACACCTACTGCTCGCGCAACCGCGCTCTCTCCATCGTCGGCGTCGTCGTCTTCTTCAGCATCGCCTACAACTCCGTGCGCTTCTGGGAATGGCGGATCGACTTCAATCCGACCAACTTCACCGACGGCTTCAACGAGACCGAGTTGCGGGTGGAGAACATGGTGCAGCCGGTGCTCCGTGGCAACGCGCACTTCATGCTCTGGTACCAGAACGTCGCCACGATGCTCTCGCAGTTTCTGCTCCCGCTGGTCGTGCTCTGCGTCCTCAACCTTCAGGTAACGACGTCTGACACCCAGAAAACCCACAGAAGACGTTGTTTTCAGGTGGCTCGCACGATCATCGAAGCGTCGGAGCAACGGAGAGAGCTCGTGGCGAGTGTGAAAAGAGAGCACTCGACTGCCAAGATGATGATTATGGTGGTGATAGGTAAGTGTCTTCTGAATCCTCTGCCCACGTCTTCTGAATGCCCGTTTTGTAGTGTTCCTCGTCTGCTACACGTTCTCGTTCGTACTCAACATCACCGAAATATACGACGAGACGCTGTTCCAGTCGGAGTTCGGATTCCTGCTCAACGACATCAACAACGTGCTTGTAGTCGTCAACTCTTCGTCGGCCTTCGTCTTCTACTACACCTACTCCACACGGTAACTCTCGAGAATCCGCGCGACGTCTTCTGAATTCGCCCGATTCCAGATTTCGGAACAACGCGAAGACCCTTCCGGGAATCCGGTGGTTCGCGAGTCTCTCCAAGTTCAACGTCTACGACACCGAGTGCACGATGGTCCCGAATCGGACGATGACGACCCGATACAAAGGTACCACTCCGTATCCCCGCCACGCAACCAATTCGCCACTTCCAGAGTCGATCATCTCGATCAAGGGCGGCTCGACGACGCCTCGAATGAGCAGCACGCACAACCTGCTCTACAAGCCGAGTTACGCGAAACCCTGTGATATCTAGGCACCCTGTCCGTTCCCTCCGTCCTCCAAAGTGCGCTCCACTGCACACCATCGATTTCCGTGCGGGACCCTGATTTCCAATCGATAAGCACATCCACATATCAGCTCTCGTTTTCCGACACATTTCTGTCTCCAACACCCCCATTTCTCATTGATCTCTTTTTCTATTTTTGATAAAAAACGAAACGGTTCTAACTGGCCAAAATGCGAATTAACCACCCTTGCTTCTAACGAATGAAGTTTTCTTTCTGTGTCGCAAGTGCGCTCTATTGTACTCGGACAATTATTGTCTCATGTGTCTGTCACAATCCGATTCTCGATGTGGAAATGTGGAAAGAATCCAGCGAAAATCACATGAGACCTGTCGAAATGCGCCGCGCGGAACTCTCCAAAAAAAGAAGAAGGTGTCTTTGCGTCCATCGATCAGATACCGTTCTCTGCGTCTCGTCTCTCGCCACACTTTCTCGCTCAGTCTCGCCTCGTCGAAAATCGGACGGATTGAAACAAGGGCGAGAGGCTTGAAACAAGGCGCCGCCGCCGAAGAAGACATGATTGATACGGGCCTGCCATCCAGCCAGCCATCCCTCAGGAAGAAGAAGAAGAAGCGAGTTCCGTGGCGAAAGGGCGGGCGGTCTTACGTGATCCTTCTTCTCCCGGCGCGCGGATCCAATCGGTTTCCCTCCTCCCCCTCGCTGCTTATTGTGTCATTTCCCGGGACGACGACACACTTCACCTAAAAAATGAGACACTCATTGACACTTCTACTCTTGGTGTCCTTAATTTCGCCTCGCGTTCACAGTTTCTTCTTTGGAGCTGGCACGTCTTCCGCATGTGGATGTGCCCAGCAGGCTCCAGCTTGTCCTCCTCCGCCTCCTTCTGGGTGTGGTGGCGCTCCTCCTGCGAGAGCTCACGGAGCTAAAACAATGGTCAGTTGATCTGAATTCTGAAGTGCTTCAAGTTTCTCACAGTTTTTAGTCTTTCGATCGGCCGCTTCCTTCGCAGCCGCGCGTCTATTCAGTACCAGACGAGCTGGATCTGGTAGGTTCACTTTCTTTCCCTCCATTCCTCATCAAGGACACCCGAAACTAGTTCAGGAAGCTTATCAGATAAGATTGTCGCCCACTTTATTATGCAATCGTACAGCCACTAATTGAACTTGTTCCCTCTTTCCAGAGAGCCGCCGCATTCGGAGTACCCATCGAACCGCAACCACAGTACTCTATCTTCGACATTCTGCATAATTTGGGTGAAAGTGGCGATAGCCCGGCACAGCAGTTGGTCGTCGCCGACGGAAGCACGAATACTGATTACTTCCCGAAAGAGGACGACGAAGACTTGACTGTTTCCGACGCGACAGGCAGCGGGGGGCTATACAGAACGAAAGAAATCCGGCGGGCGCCAGCTGAGCCAACTGTTCACGTTCATCGTGACGAAGAAACGACCGAAACTACCACTATTTCTTCACAGATTACCAAGGTAGGAACCGAAGACGAGAAGTTGGATGAAAATAAGTGCAGCAGTCAAATTCTCAGAAAACTTATGCTCGAAGTGAGTTTTGCCAGATCAGATTTCTTTTTTAACACTACTTGTAAATAGAACATGAACGACAGTTCTGCTGAATCGAAGAGAAACATCAATATCGCTGCGGAAGGAAAGTTTGGAGGAAATGTTGATGTCATTTGTTCGAGAGGACACTTTTCCTACATCTTTACTTCTAATCTCTACTGCGAAGCGTCTCAGGGGCTTACAACTTGCATAGCTTTCCGACAATCGGACAAAGCGCGCAGGAGACGATAGACGTTCAAATGCTGTGCGCATTTTAATAATTACCTAATTAAATCGATTATTTAACTTTCAATAAAAAGCTTTATCGAAAATTGAACAACAGTGTGGGCGATGGGCATCCGGATGAGCCGTTGACCGATCAGCTTAGAGCTTCAGCTTGGTGCGTCTCCAGTGACGTCTCTTGGCGTTGTACTTCATCTGTAAAGAAACACAATTGTTCATTTGAAAAAATGGCATTATCAACTAAAAAAAATTAAAAACTTACGGTGTTTCCGGTCTTCATGCGGACCCACTGCGGCATCGGACGATTTTGCTTCTGCTTCTTAGCAAGCTTGCGCTTGATGAAGGATTTCTTCAAGGCAGACATTACCTGAAAAATAAAAAAATTTAATTCTGAAAGACTACAGAAAACGGTAAAGATGCCGAGGTATTTGGGTGGTCAGTACTTCGACAATGCTATTTTTTAATTTACAGCAAAAATTCAAAAAAAATCAGCTGAATTCGAACGAAAAGGAACAGAAAAAATTTAGGATTCCCCAGAAATAGCGAAGTACGCCTGCGAAAAGACGCAGAAAACGGCTCTTCGTGGTGAGACCCGCGATTTGGCTGCGTACTTGCCTGAGTATTCAACGTTAATGCGTGTGTCGGCGCGCGTCTACAATTTTCATCGCGTATTTCGATTTTCTTTTTGTTTTTTTCGCGCAATTTAGTGAATTTTTCGGAAAATTTTCCCAAAAATTAAAAAATAGGATGCTTCTCTAGTTTCGAACGATTTTCCATATTTTGTCCGCGCTTCTCATGCTTTGATTCATTGATTTTTTCATTTTTCTGTTTCAGGATGCAGATCTTCCTTCTTGGCCTTGACAACACCACGCACACGCTCGATGTGGATGCCACCACTACCCTCTCCGCCATCAAGGTAATTTTTTTTTCCTGAGATTTTGTCCTGGTCTTATGAAATGTTCCACAATAATGTTTATGTTGGTTCAGGGAGTGATCGGAGCCGGAGAGGAGTTCTCCATCTCTTACGGATCCAAGGTCCTCAGCGAGGAGCTCACTCTCGGAGAATGCCAGATTGAGAACCTCTCGACCCTTTCGGTCAACGGAAGACTTCTCGGAGGTTTGTATTTTTCAGTGCGTAACGAAACTTACAAAAAAAATTACAGGAAAGGTCCACGGATCTCTCGCTCGTGCCGGAAAGGTCCGCGCTCAAACCCCAAAGGTTGACAAGCAGGACAAGAAGAAGAAGAAGCGTGGACGTGCGTTCCGTCGCATCCAGTACACCCGCCGCTTCGTCAACGTCGCTTCCGGACCAGGAAAGAAGCGCGGACCGAACTCGAACTCCTAAGTACTGTGTCGCTGTTTCTCTTTCCCAATAAATTGTTAATTTTTAATCAATCTACTTCACATTTCGCTAAATACATAAATTGGCGTAGATTCGCGAGCTTTTGGCAGTATATTAACGATGCGTATGGATGAGAGCTGTCAGAACTTAAATGTTTAGATGTCCGAGGATCTCCTGAAGAAATTCTTGACATCCATTGAACAAGAAGATGGAATAACAGAAGTCGGAAAGAGAAAGAAGAGCAAGAAAGCAAAAACGAGAGAAAGTGTGAAGACGATCCTGCAAGCCGCTTCCAAGGGGCATGTCCAGCTCTCCGCTGAGGAAAGCTACATAGTGCAAAAACCGGGAACTTCAAAGGGAACCGATTATATCGACGATCGATTAGCTTCTCAGGTAAGGAAACGAGAAAATTAGGATCAGTACTGATCAGCTCCGAAAAAGTCGAACTAAATAACTCTGCTGACATTTTATTTCAGGGATTTTCTCTTATCGATCAAGCACGCTCTTTCAAACCGAAGGATTTGAAAAAAAGAAACCTGAAGTACATGAAATACCAAGAGGGCCGCCGATTGGATCCAAAAAAAGGCCGTGTGTTGGTATCAGCTCACATGAAGACGAAAGCGAACCTGAACAATCTGCGAAAAGAAAGAAAAAAGATTACCGGTGCGTTTGGGATGGCTCAGTCAGTAGGATGCGAATCAAGTCCTTTTCCACCTCAAAAATCGCACGCGTGTGCGTTCTCTTGTGTTTTGTTCAACTTTTTGTGTCAATAGCCGTGTCTACCGCGTGCCGAAACCCTTGTTTGAAGTGTTTAACCGTAGAAAAACACAAAGAACGAACTTTTTCAGGTGTGAAGGAGCCACGTCGTCTGCTCAAGGGCCAGAAGAAGAGCTCAAAGAGCAAGAGTGTATTCAGCGACGCCGACTTCGCCCAGGTTGCCCACGTCGCCAAACGGATCAACTCGATTTCAGACCACTCGTTCCTCTAGTTCCTTGCTCCTGTTGTTGATTTTCATTCTCTTGTTCTTCTTCGTTTTGTTATTCTTCTTCCACTAAACATCAATCTATCATCATATTATTAGTGCAAAAATGCTGAAGACGCTCTTCGAAGTACTTCCAGGCCGTTTGTTTTGCCTCACGAGGCACGCCAAAACAGCGTGGTTCTTCTTACCTCGTGGCTCCACATGTTGGTTATCAGACGGATTGTGTAGTTGTAAAAATCAAATCGGCACTATAAAGCGTAGCCGGAATATTTCAAATTCTAAAGTGAGAAGATGTTGTGGTTTCTGGCGACAGTCGCCATCGCTGCCTATTTTTTTCTCGTCAACTGGAGCACTTTCCGCGAACTCTACCGGGTCAATAGAATATGCTCAAGGGAGTTCAAGGTTTGCTTCCGGTTCAGAAGACGTCAGAAAGTGTGTAATTTCCAGAAGATAACGGGCATTCCCGCCATTCCGATCATCGGATCCGCTTACCAGTTCAAACTGAACAATCGAGGTGACTTGAAACGGCGGGATCGCCTTCTGAATTGAAAGAACTTCAGAGTTCACGTATCAGCTGGAGCAGTGGGGAAGAGAGTACGGTATGGCTCCGAACAGCTCCGGCGTCGTTTCTGTGAGCTTCTTGCGGTCTTTTCGTGGAAGGGAACTCTGAATTGTAGGCGTGGCTGGGACCGATTCCGATCGCAGTGTTCGTCGCTCACGAAGCACTCAGGGTAATGGGAATGACTATGATTGCAGCCTTGATTCCAGTGAGTTTCAGCCATTGTTGGAGAGCACGGAGAACATAACGAAGCCGGTGCAATACGGGAAGATCATGGAATGGATCGGAACCGGCCTGCTCACAAGGTATCAGACGACGGGCTTCTGAAGACGTCACTAGATTGCAGCACGAACGAAAAATGGCGGCAGCGGCGGAAGATGCTGACGCCGACGTTCCACTTCAACGTGCTCCAGAGATATCAGGAGGTGTTCGCCCAGCAGGGACTCGTCCTCGTCGACCTTCTCAACCGGAAAGCGAACAATCAGGATGAGGTGAACGTGTTCCCGTACATCAAGAGATGCGCTTTGGACATCATCTGCGGTATTCAGAAGACGTTCTGCAAAATCCAATCGGTACTTTCAGAGACTGCGATGGGTGCCAAGGTGAACGCGCAGATTGGCGAGAACAACGCGTACGTTGACGCCGTCGGACGCGTCTCCGAGATCATCTGGAACTACGAGCGGTTCCCATGGCTGTGGCTGAAGCCCGTATGGTACCTGACGGGACTGGGCTTCGAATTCGACCGACTCGTCAGACTGACCAACGACTTCACGAGAAAGGTTTGTTCTCGATTCTTGATTCTTCTCGTGCAGCGGTGCTGATCACTGTTGCATTAACTGACCGGAACAGTTCGTGACCAAGGTATACACATTCCGAGAGTAACCAGTTTGAACCGTCCAAGTGTTCAACTGATCACTACTGCAGCAAATTGACTTTTGAAGGTGATTGCCACACGCAAAGCGGACTTTGACGAAAGTGTTTTCGAGTCATCAAACGACCTCGAGTACCCGAAAGGCAAGAGACTGGCCTTCTTGGACTTCCTGCTGAAGATGCAGAAGGAGGGAAAACTGACGGACGAGGACATCCGAGAAGAAGTGGACACCTTCATGTTCGAGGGCCACGACACCACCGCCAGCGGGATGGCGTTCGCGATCTGGTGGTTGGGACAGTACCCCGAGTGCCAGAAGAAGGTGCACGAAGAGATAGACGCCGTGTTCGGCGAGGACACCGAGAGACTTCCCACCAACGAGGACGTCAAACAACTCGTGTACCTGGAGAAGTGCATCAAGGAGGCCCTTCGACTCTTCCCCTCGGTGCCTCTGATCGCCAGGAAACTCACCGAAGACCTCACGCTCCCTCATCCCATCTACGAGACGTTCACTCTTCCGAAGGGTATGACTGTCGTCGCGGCACCATTGGGAGCGTCCCGGGATCCCAGGTTCGATTTCATTCTAGTCCTTCCTTCATCTAGCCATCACAACGAGTTTCAGGGAGTTCGAGCGCCCCGAGGAGTTCTTCCCCGACCATTTCGACGCGGAACGAGTCGCCCGTCGGGATCCCTACGCCTACGTGCCCTTCTCGGCCGGCCCCCGCAACTGCATCGGTCAGAAGTTTGCGATTCTGGAGGAGAAGACGGTGCTGTCGTGGGTGTTCCGTCGGTTCGAAGTGCAGAGTGTGGAACGGTGGCCAGACGGCCGACCGGTTCCCGAGCTCATTTTGCGACCGTACGACGGCGTCAAGATGATTCTGAAGAACAGAAGACGGCTGTAAATATTGTGACCGATTGAATGAAGAAAGAGAAAGAGAAAACAGCTTCTTCTTCTTTTTTTGCTGCTTCTTCCAACCGAACAAGGAAGATTACAGCGGACCGAGTGTAGCCTTTCTCTGCTTCTTTGACCCCTCCTCGAATGCAACAGTTCGCTGAAGAACGATCTCTTCCCAGCCTATCACACTGTTGATCAAACGTCCTCCTCCTCCCTCTCGTGACGCGCTTTCTTGTAGGTAATGGCGTTTTATTGAGTCAACTGGCCGACGAGATCGAACTAGTTTTCGTACTGTTTTCAAACATTTTGAGGAGGGAGGTTCCCGTCCTTTTTCACTTTTTCTGACACTTGTTTGACGTCATCTAACTGCTCAATCCACGGTTTCAGTGTGATCAAGATGATAATCATAATAAGCATAGCCGTCGGATACCTCATCTACTTCCTTATCGTTCACTTTCCACAAATTGCTGAGCTCTGGAGGATCAACCGGAAATGCGCCAAGAATTTGAAGGTTTGAGTCGCCCGCCGACGTCTTCTGAATATGTTCGAGCCCTTTCAGATGGTACAAGGCCCTCCGGCTCTTCCGTTGATTGGCTCCGCCCATCTGTTCAAGTGGCATCCGTATGATTTCACGTTCCAAATGGAGCAATGGGCTCAAAAGTATCTGTTCGGGAGAGCCCAACCAGGCGAGATCGCTGCTCCGAATGGAGAGATCGACGGAATCATGCTCCTTTGGATCGGACCCGTCCCGATCGTTTTCTTGGGAACTTCCGAGTGCATCCGGGTGAGAAATGCACCAAGATCCCTCAGATGACTCTTCGATTTCAGCCGGTTCTGGAGAGCAACACGAACATCTCGAAGCCGAGTCAGTACGACAAAATGAGCGAATGGATCGGGACGGGACTGCTGACGAGCACCCACGAAAAGTGGTTTCACAGAAGGAAGATGCTCACTCCGACGTTCCACTTCAGCATCATCCAGGACTACTTTCCGATCTTCGCACGACATGCCGAGGTTAGTCTCCGAACTTCAGCTACGGGAACTCATCGGATTCCTTGCTGCAGGTGCTGGTGGATGCAGTCGAAAAACACGTCGACGGTGACTTCTTCGACGGCTTCCCGTACTTCAAACGGTGCACTCTGGACATCATCTGCGAGACGGCGATGGGAATCCAAGTGAACGCGCAGTTGGGAGAGAACAACGACTACGTTCACGCGGTGAAGCGCATCTCGGAGGTCATCTGGAACCACATGAAGTTCCCGTGGTTCTGGTTCAAACCGATCTGGTACCTGTCCGGATTAGGGTTCGAGTTCGATCGGAACGTGAAACTGACAAACGACTTCACGAGAAATGTGATCCAAGAAAGGAAAGAGATGCTGAACGAGGAAACGGAAGGCGTCGGGAAGAAGCGGAAGGCGTTCCTGGACCTGCTGCTCACGATTCAGAAGGAGGAAGGCACTCTTTCGGATGAGGACATTCGCGAAGAAGTGGACACCTTCATGTTCGAAGGACACGACACCACTGCCAGCGGCATCGGATTCACCATTCTCTGGCTCGGTTTCAACCCGCACTGCCAGAAGAAATTGCACAAGGAGCTCGACGAAGTATTCGGTAAGATCCATCCGAAGGATGAACTGTTGGTTCATTGACACTCGAACTGCGAGACTGCTGATTACCTACAAAGATAGAAGACGTTGGGGAGACTACAAGTGTCACAGAAATGGGCACTTTACACTTTCCCCTCTCTTCGAATGTTTGTATTCCCCCCTTCGCTGCAGAATTCGGATCCGATCGTAGTCCCACAATGGAGGACATCAAGAAGTGCACGTATCTGGAGAAGTGCATCAAGGAATCGCTGCGCATGTTCCCATCGGTTCCCCTCATCGCACGTCGCCTTTCAGAAGACGTCACCATCGGTGAGTCGCCGTCTGATGTCATTCTCGCCGTGAAAGTGGCCGAAAATGATCAAAAGTTGATTGTGAAAACATATCTGTTTTCCAACGTTTCATAAGTTTTCAAAAGCGAAACGACAGGTGATTTCGGCGATGTTTAGTCGGGTGTTTCACAGGTTTGCTAATCACAAAAGCGTCTGTGTAAAGAGAAAAAAGAGAGATTATCTTCGCCTTCAGGGCGAAGGCCATTGAAAGGAAACGCGCTCCCCTGACACTTCCCCAATTCGATCGGCATCTTTCCAGATCACCCGAGTGGCCAGAAGATAGTGCTCCCGGAAGGCCTCGCCGCCTGCGTCTCTCCGATAGCATCGGCTCGCGATCCTCGTGCATATCCCGAACCGAACACCTTCAACCCGGACAACTTCGACATGGACGCCATCGCGGGACGAGACCCTTACGCCTACATCCCCTTCTCGGCCGGCCCTCGCAACTGCATCGGCCAGAAGTTCGCGATTCTGGAGGAGAAGACGGTGCTGTCGTGGTTCTTCCGGAAGTACGAGGTGGAGAGTCTGCAGACCGAGGAGAACCTGCGCCCGGTGCCCGAACTCATTCTGAGACCCTACAACGGCATCAAAATCAGAATAAAGCGAAGAGAAACGTCGGATTTCGTTGTCCTGTAACCTCATTTGTTCGATTCTCACTTGAATAAAAGACGTCAAAAAAACCTATTCTTCTCTCGCGTCTTGATTGATAACCGCCCGTTGTCTCTACCTTCTCGGACTGAAACCGACACCTTTTTTGAGAGAAGCGCCCGCGAGATAACCCGTTTTTGCAGACCCTTATAAAGGTTACAACACCAAGTGAGAAGGAGGGGCTGGAACCCGCCGTGATGCATTCTCAAGAGAAGAAGCCAACTTGACGTTGACGTCTTCTAATCCCCTTGTCTTGCCCCCAATCAGACCTCCCAGTCATCGCATTCCTCTTCTTTTTCTTCCAGCCATGCACCGTTCTCTCCCGCTCCTTCTCCTCGTCGCCCTTCCTCAAACGTCCTCTTTCCTGTGGGGCGGCGGCTGCTGCGGAGCCCCCGTCATCGCTTCTCCGTGCTGTGGAGGAGCCACCAGTTGGGCCTACGCACCGCCGCAGATAATCGGATACGAGCGAGTGAGCCCCTGAAAACGAGATCCAGCACAGCGACTGTTTCAGATTCCACTCTACGCCAAAGTGCCGATGCCGGCTCCTCAGACCTAGTAAGTTTCCTTTCTCCAGCGTCTCTCTGTAACATTGTGTGCAGTGTGCCCTAACTCTGTTTCAGTCTTGTCCGTTCCCGTCCTCCCCCTGCCCCCGTCGTCCAGGCTCAACCGTAAGTGCCCCTCTCTAACTCTTCCTAAGTGTTCCGACCTCAGTTATTACGCACCCCCACCGCCGCCTCCACCTCCTTCCTCTTACTATGCTCCGGCTCCCGAACCGATGCCAAGGGACAACTACGCTCCCGGACCGTCCTCCGTCTCTCCACAGATGTCACAAGTGATCCCACCTCCGCAGGACAAATACGACGACGGAGACGTCATGTACGGATCCCACGCTCTCTCTCACGTCTTCTGTGTTTCACTAACCACTTTCAGAGTCATCGAGACGGATGACGCCAGAAGACGTCGAATGTCTTCCTCCTCCCAACACCACAAGTATATTACACTAACTAGACCCCAAAAATGAATGTCCCCACCGTCAACGTCATCTCCTTTTTCAGCGTTCAACCGCCACCATCCGGCTACGCCTCGCAACCCGTCGGCCCGCAGGTATGTTACACCTTCACCCTCCCCCTTTCGCTTCCGCATAAGAAACCTTCATAATCTCATTGCGCTTTACACTCGAGAAACAAGATGTTGCAGGGCTACGGACTCGCGCCGCAAATGCCACAACAACAGCCGATTTCGGGGCAGGTCGAGAATGGAATCGAGGTGACGGTGGGTGGATTCAGATGAGGTCGGAAGACGTGATGACGCCTTCTTTGCAGCCAGACCAGATCGCCTCCGGATACCAGCCGCAGCAGACGCCTTCTGCCGATTCGGCGGCCGGACTCGTCGAGTCGGTCGCCTCCTCGGCCGCCTACGAAGCCACCGGAGTCGCGCCGAGCGCCCGCCGTCTCCGGAAGTTCCTGAACTAGAAGCGATCTTTCCGTTGTTGATAGTGCATCCTTGTAGTGTACATATAATGAACGTGTTTTCGAGATTACCCGCCCCGTTTCCGTGCTTCCACCTGCTGCTTCCTCCACCCTCACCTGTCCTCGGTGCGTGACCCTCGAACTGCTGACCTACTTCTGAATACATCTTCGATGACGTCACTTCGGTGCTCTTTCTCTCTCTCTCTCTCCTTCACCTGACAACCCGAAGACGGCTTCATTTGTAATTCAGAAGAGAGTTTATGTGTCGACGTGACGTCTTCTTTTCAAGTTATACATACACACTGTGTCAAAACATTACGATGTGACACATTGCGTGACATCGTTCGTGACGACGTCTTCTGATGATTCAGAAGAAGTCGCCTAGGTAAAAGTGGCAATTTGTGTGCGCGCGCGTCGAGAATTTCGAATTGCTGACTGAAAATATGTTTTCGAGCTCGGAGAGCTAGAGATCTTACTGTAGGCGCGGCTTAGTTTTTGGTTTTCGAATGAATCGCAATTCGTCATTCCAAAGTCAAAAATCACTTTCAAACAAAAGAAACTTGAAAAAGAGGATTAGATTAGAGGTGAACTTTTCGAATTTCAATCCTCGCTCGCGTATAAAAACAGCTCATTTCGACGTCTTCAACTGTTTTCTGATCTTGGATTCTGCTCACTTCCAGCTGCGTCGTTTAACTTTCGAAGCGGCGTGAAGTGGCACCACGACAACGACTTCAAATAGTCACGTCTTCTGTGTGTCATTTGAGCATTGATGCTCGGAGGGGAGCAATCGAAAGAAACACAAAGACGTCGTCCGGTCGCACCCACTTTTCGGCCACTTTTCTCAGGTCACGCAACTGTGTCCGTGCATAATTCACGTCCGAAACTCGATCTTTCCCCCCGCGACTTCTTCATTTCGTGCTCGTTTTGCGGAGAGAACTCGTAAAACTCTCCCCCTCCCTGCCTTCTTCTTCTTCTTCTTCCCTTCATCCAATTTTCATGTCATTGTTCACCCAGTCCATTCTTTAATTGTTTTCCCTTTTTTGCCCAATGCACTTCACTTTCTTCTCGCGATAGAAGACGAAAAAAGAGGAGATTTTCTCGTCAGAAATGCACCAATTCTCGGTCTTACTGTAGTCGTCCCACCGAAGAACCGCCCATGTCATCTCGCCGTTTTCCTTCATTTACCACCCACTTTCGGCCATTCGTAATCTTCCTTTTGCCTGCCCGACGACGATTAAAAATTCGTGCGTCTCGTCTGAAAACACGTCGACGGCTCCATTCAGAAGCGTGATGGATGGGGCCCGTCAGCCGACCAGTACAGGGGCGGATCCAGAAAATGTGTGTTCCGGACCAGCGGAGCCACACTATAACTAGCCATCGTAACTCGAGCTCTGTGGAAACTCACTGACTTGTGTCCCGCCCATTTGGCAATTGTGGCTCACTTCAGTGCACAATCCAAATGAGCCGATTCCATGTCGACATGCCGAATGCTATCATTATGACGATCTATCCCCCCGAATTATGGCTGTTTCCGGCTCCACCCACGTCATTCCGCCCGCCACTTTCCCACGACTCCCTCAACATGTACCACATCACTTTTGCTATCAAACCCTTGTTATTCCTTATTCCGAGAATGTCACAACGGGACGACACTCCTCATGCATTTACAGCCGCTTTTCCCCATCGGCCGCCGTTCAGTTATAGGCGATCCAGGGAGCATGCTCTTCTGAAATGCTAATCTCGACCTCTTCTCGCGGGGAGTTCTGGGAATGGGGGCAACGTCATTGCGAGCAGGTGGCTACCGTAGTCGCCACTTCCTCATCTCCCTCTCCCATCTCGGCCCTTCTCTTACTTTTCGCCCGCCTTTTCCCTCCCCATCTCATCATGGAATCTCATTAGCGAATGCAAATGGGCGCTACCACCCCATCGCTAGTATAGAATGTTGCCTCACAACTGCTGACATCGTTCTTCCAGACATGCGGCTCTTCATCCTGCTCTCGTGTCTTCTCGCGTGGGTCCTCGCAGCGCCGATGGTCGATCAAGAGGATGCGTTCAGAATCCGTGAGCGGCTCCCGAACCCCTTGTCTTGTTTACCTCTTCCCGTGTTTTGCAGTGAACACCTACTTACAACAATTCGGACCGGACGACAACAACTACGCCTACTACGTTCTCAACGACGATCACGGGTAAGTGAGCGTGAACCGGACGACGTCTTCTGGAGAGCTTCCGATTGTTGCAGGTCGATGAAACGAGGCCTCGGTCCGCGTCCTCTCCGCTTCGGATAACCGGCCGTTCGTTTCCGTTCTCCCGCACTTTCCGCCATCTCCAGTCTCGAAGAACACCCCCCTTTTCGCTGTCTTCCTGTCCCTTTCCCACCTCTGAAAACGCTGCAGAAACACTGTTAAATGACCGTGCTTACCCGTCTCTGTCTGTCTGTTTCTCTCTGTCTCTCTGTCTCTCTTTCCTGTTGATAAAACATTCCTCCAGTTTGACGGTCCCTCTTTTTTTGCTCCAGATTTTCAGATGGAATTCCAGAATTCCAGAATTTGTTGGTCGACGGTTTTCTTTATTGTTATTTCTGACTGCCGGCTCGAAATGAGATGAGCTTGAGCACGCACAGAAAACAAATATTCATCTGAATAATGGTTCGGAGGGGAGCTCGAAAATAGAGCCCGCTAGGTGGGACGACAGAGCTCCGAATCGAGAGTGATTTGGAGACATTCACAAAGGTTGAATTCAGAGCGAGAGCAACCAAATGAAGGGCATTCAGAGGAAACGAGAAGGCGTTCTTCAGAAGACGTCACGGCACATGTTGATCTTCGGAGAATACTTTCGGGCAAAGTTTAGCTGGATGAAAGGGACTTTTAGCCAAAACATATTGACAGCAGGAAACGAAGAATGATATCAATCAGAGGCATCGTCACGTTGAATCCAGAGTTCTCCATAGCAATCGTCCTGTTGAAGTTTCACCAGGTCGACTCCTTTCTTGCTCCCAAGCCTCCTGATCATCGGATAAAATGACCGCAGTATAAGAAAGACCGGTTCCTCACTGACATCGTCTTCATTCGAACCTTCTCCTTCCCTGGTCAGTCTGTCTCTCGTGTCCCTGGACATTCTCGCGTGTTGTGACGGACCACTCAGATTGAGGAGCAAAGCACACGAAACTAGTTTCTCTGCCTGGCATCACCTTCCCGGAATCCCCAACGGGCCTGCCAAGATTCGAGAGCTCGATAGACACGGGAACACATGATTCCGAACACGTCAGTGTTGTTTGGACACGCGAAACGAGAAGTTCCCGGATTCCAAGAGACCATTTACGGCATAACCCGGAAACGGGGCAGATGGAGTTGCAAAGGTCGTGCTCAAGTATTCAGTTTCTCTTCTTCTTCCTCTTTCGACCCGTTGTTTCGTTCAACTCGAAACGGAGACAGGAGTGCGTCAGAAACAGATCAGAAGACACAATTTGAGGGACAAAGTGATGAGTTGGACGAATTCAATTCATCACGTCATCCTGCGGAAGACGTGCCACTTCTTCCGATTACTGTCCACACTTCCTTATTTTCAAGCCACCTCTTTTCGTGTTCCAGCCACCAACGATCATTTGATTCATACAAGTCATGCGCGTTCTCCTCTTCCTCCAGAAGCCACGCCGCCACGTCATCCGAGGAGTGGGGGGGGGGGGGGGGGATATCATGTCCGCTTCCTCGCACACACCCTTTCCATTCTTCCATTGTTCCCCCCTCGCTTCTGATCGCATTAATCGCATCTTCCGATTCCACTCGAGCGAGCCTCTTTCTTCCGTCGTCACCTGGAAGACGGCGGCTCCTCCCTCTTCCCTTCCGGAGCTTCCGAAATGTCACGTTGGCAGAGCCTCCTCCGTATTGTGTGTCTCTTCTCGCCCCTCGAAGTCCCGCCCCTTTTCGACGACGACACCTCGGCTGCCGCCAATTTGCATGCCATTCCGCTGGTCGATGGTGGCCACAACACGGCGATCCGGGACCCCCCGCTTGTGGTGGCTTGCCCCTATTATGATCCTTCTTGCTACAGCTACCGTCGCAGATTCCATGTGTAAGTGACTGTAGTTCTAGAAGAAAACTCCGTGACAACAACACCGTGTGAAGAGCCCTAAGACCGTCGCCTTGTGTCTGTCCAGAACGTGACTCTTTCAGCGATCCCACTTCGGGAAGTGGTCGTGCAATGGTCGGACCCGTATCCGGAGATGTCCCTCTCGTCCGCCTACCAACGGCCCTCCCGATCTTTCAACATGGGACCTGACGTCGTGTGAGTAGTCCTGTCACTTCCATTTCTGTTTTTCCGCATTTCGGGGGTGGAAACCTTTTCCGCTGATTGTTTTCCTTCCTGCGAAATGGCGGTCTGCGAAAGTTCGTGAGATGCCATTTGAGGAGCCTTTCCGAGTGTTTTCCAAAGTATTCCCCTCCGAGAAGTCTGTACTTCCGTGCATTGCGATCCGTGAAAACACTTCTTCCACTTCGTGAATGGCCGCCTAATTTTCCCTCTTTTCCTCAGAAGACGTGCCGCTTCTACGTAGAATATCGCGTGTTTTGGAGGAGGCGGGTAAAAACTTTAAATATTCCCGAGTTTTGGGTTGCTGCACATGAAAATAACATAGAAAGTATCAATTATATACGAATACTAGATGAGTGTGTCTCGACGATGCCAAGTTCAAAAACTGTGTTGCAGACACGAGAAGCCGCGGCCGCTGCGATTCGGATGACGAAGGACGGAGGAGGTGGAGGAGGAGGAGTGAAGAAGAACAGGAAACAAGAGACTCCGTCGAGAGAAGAAGTTGCAATAAAGTGGTTGCTCATTGAATTTCACTTTCTTCTCTTTTTGTCCGTTGCGCCCCGCGCGGGGTGGGTTCGCGATGAAATATTCACGAGCACGATGAATGGGAATCGGATCACGGGTGAAAAGGGCGCGGGTGGAAGAAGCAGAAGAAAAGGCTTCTGCACCAGATGAGGGTGACGTCTTCTTCATTCAGAAGGCGTGGAGGCCATCGGTTATCGTCGAATTACATCATTCGAATCTGCAGCGCGGGAGGAATTGAATTGAGTCTGAGATCTTGATTGTTCAGTGAGCGCCCCGAAGAACAATCACGTCACTTTTCTGCTCCTTGCGACCGGCCGATGCTTGATTCGAGAAAGCGGAAAGAATCGAGAGCTTCATTCGGAAAGGGATCACATGTGAGAGAATTGGTGTCCGAACTGGTTCTGCAGTCGGTTCTTGCGGGACGCGTCGAGCACCGCCGACACTCTCTGCACGGTCTTCGGATCGAACAGCTTCTTCTGCAGTCTGCTTCGCACGTCTTCTGAAGACGTTGTCGCAATGTCATGCTTCTTCCGACGCTTGTTCTTCTGCTTCTCGAACTGCTTCTCAATCTGCCGGGAGAACTCCTCCTCCTCTTTTTTCCGCTTCCTCTCTTCTCTCCTTCTCTCCGCTCGACGATCTTCTTCAGTGATCGGATCTCCTTTCTCGTCACGATCTACGATGGCGCCGTGCAACGGACAGCTACAGGAAAAAAGGCTTCAGAAGATATTCACACTACCAGTAACAACCTTTTGAAATCCTTTCTCGGACAAAGTGCCCCATTCGTAAGCCTTGCTCTGCATACTTTATCACACTTCAGCGGTTCTCCAATGAAAGTGAACTGCCTCTGCGTGTAGACGCTCTGATAGGCATTGGACGACGTCCTGAAATCAGAAGCATCAGAAGGGTCACTTGAATGAGACTTACGGTTCGTCAGCGGACCTCCAGAATCGATGACAGTCTGCATTGTTCTTTGGTATCTGCACGTCTTCTCTCTCTTCTCCCCAGTACTTCAAGTCCAATCCGAATGGAACTGTTTTCACTTGCACCTCTTTCTTGGCCTTCTCTTCCTTATCTTCCACTTTTTTGTCTTCCGCTTTTTGTTTCGTCTCTTTCTCCATCGCTTCTTCGGTTTTTCTCGAGTATTGCACCATTAGAATGTCGTCAATAGAGACTTCGACGTCGATCCAATCATCGTCTTTCTTCTTCTTTTTCTTTTGTCGATTATCGGTCACTTTCAGTTTTTCAGCCTTCAGAACCAGCTTCTTCCGCGACTCTCGATACTCGAATATCTTCCTCGAGAGCTCTTCTCCTGCCCCTTTCAGCAATTCCAGCCGCTTTATCAATCTGAAACCGGAAACAGTAGAAGGTATTCAAGTTGAGACTCACTTTCGGAGAGTCTGAACTCTGTGAATCAGAAGAAGTTTCGCATCAAGAAACGCTTCAATAAGGGCGTCGTTCTCATTGGAAATAATAACTTCTGGAGCAAGATCAGGAATGAGAAGCTCTAGAGATTCGGAAGGAATCGCTGAAGACGTGCTCGGAGCTTCATCGGAAGATTCGAGAAACGAAGGGACCAGTATATACATGCAAGTGTCCAGCTGAAAATAAACAGTTCAGAGAAGAGTGATTTTGTTTCTAGTCTGTCTTTTTTTACCTCAGTGGATATCCGATCGGCATCCGCTTTGATTCGTTCGAACTTTCCCCGGTAAGCAGAAAGTGCCTGTAACATTTTTGCTTCTTTGAATCCCTTTTATTTTAATCTCACATTCTCCAGCATCTTTTTTCTTCTCTCAATAATTCGTTCTTTCCGGCGTTTGTCTGCTTCAAAGTTAACATCGGCCGTGTCGAAATTTACAAACTTGGTTCGTTTCAGATCCTCGATCATACACTTCATCCTGGCGTCTTTCTGGGCGCACTTGTGCTTTTCCCACTCTTTTATCACTCGTATCGTCTCTGCTTTCAGACGTTTCCCCTGTTTTTTTGAGCCAGGAAGTGGGTTCCGAATCGGATCCGTCTCGAGCATCACCTTCAGAAACTCCTGAAGCGCGATCTTTCAGACGACGTCGGAAGGGATTGAAAACTCACAATCGGATCGTTTAGAATACTCTCTCGAAACAGATGCGATCGGACGAAGAACCAATCGAAGAGGTTCAGAATCAGAAGGCGATCGTCACATCCGGACCTCTAAAGAACATTGATTTATTTTGTTTCGATGAGTTTTTTTCTTACTTTCGCAGTTTCTAATAATGTTTCAACAATCAATTCTGTGTTCTTCTCATCATTTTTCCTCACTTCTGACTTCAAAATCTGAAAGTGCGCTGACTCCCAGTCGAGCTTTCCGTCGTCTGTTAACTGAATATAGAATCAAAAGTATACATTTTTTATTTTCTGTTCACTTACTTTCAATATCAGTTTGTTCAAATTCGTTCTAATGATTGACTGATGAACCTCTTCCGAATCCATTGAAAACTGAAACCAAATAATACCGTATTATTTAGTTAGTTTAAAGGCGCACGAGTAAATTGTTCAACGGGTTCTGACATGAAAACAAGAAAACGCGCTGAAACATGCACGATTTGCGGTCATTGCAGTCAGTTTTTTCGTTCTTCTTCGCTCATCGGAAGTATTATTTCTCCTCTTTCTCAGCTCTTGTCACGAATAAAAAAGCTGTCGCTCGTAAAGTTTTATGTCCAGCGCAGTGGAAAAAGCCCGGAGAAAAAGCGGCGAAAAAAGTGTTCTCGTTTCTATTTTCTCGACTCAAGATGTTTTCTCAAGCGAAACCTTTCGAAATTTCAATGTTTCGTCACATGTAGTCCATTTGAATCTCGTCAAATTCAAATATTCTTGTCGGGGCGTTAAAGTCGATAGGATCTTCTTCTACTAGAAGTATCGATTGGCCAATTAATTTCCGCTCAGCGAAGAGTTGCCGACAGTGAAGAGGCCCCCGTGCACGCTTACTCGACACCCGCAGCAAACGCGCTCTGTCGAACATCCCGCGGTGAGGCCTTGGAATTCGAACTAGAAAAGGCCGCGAGGGGCTCCGCTACGGCGTCTCGTGATAAAATTGTGGGCCCCGAGAGTGACGGCTTCCTCTCTCTCTCTCGCGTTTCGTGCTGTGCCTCATCCAATCTGCTCCTTCGTGTTTTGCGCTTTGAATAATAGGTGTCATGTGATGTGCTGGTCTCGCCTATTTTCTATTTTCATCGTCTCCTGCGCATTTCGAATTTCTTTTCGCAATCTTTACTCGCTCTCCGCTCTCGTTCCGAGAATCACGTATCAGTTGGGTGCTCCGCCGGCCGTAGGCTCTCCTGGCGATCGTCTCGTGATCCGAACAGTTTTCTGTCTGCTTCTCTCCCCCCTCTGCTCTGTGTTGCCATGTCTACGAGGAAGCAGTCGTAAACAACATGTGATCGGCCGAATTGCGCAAGATTCCAGAGGCAGCAGCTTCCATTGCCCTTCATTTTGTTTCCCTTTCCCTCCTTTGCTACGCCGGAACGAGGCGCGAGTCAGTGAGAGAGGACACACACCCATGCACATCACGTGATGCGGACGGACGGACGGCTGCACTCGCCGAGGTGTCCACACTGCCCGATCGATTTCTGATTCAAAAAACACACACGACGTTCTGTGTTGTTTTTTTTCTATTTTCGCCACCCCACTCGTCTCGTGCTTCGTCGCGGCCGAATTTTTGCATTCGGTGGCCGGCGCACTCCGACGGCGATTATGTAACCCTTCGAAATGGCTGCGACTTGAAATTTCCTTCTGCATTCCGTAATTCTATGATCAATGTTTTAAATTTGTGTCAATTTATGCAAAAATGTATCAATATCTTTTCAAATCTGTCCAAAATGTCTTTGGAATTAAGTTTTCTCCGTCATATAAGTGAAATTGAACGGTGTTGACATGTTTTCGACAAAAAGTGTGAATTTCGATAAGAATCGAACCAATTGCCCGCTGACACCGCCCTTTTTCAACGGTATCATGTGTTATCGAAGTAGTTTCGAAACACAGAAACACAGTTCCTTCTTCTTCGTCCCGTCGCTCCCTTTCCCCTTTCCTCGCCTGATTTTGACGTGACGAAGATAAGAAATCTTGGTTGCCACCTCTAAATTTAGACGCAGCTACCACCGGAAACTTAATCTTTTCTCTATGTTTTCGTCGATTCTCCACTTCTATCCCCTCCCCCTTCTTTTTTCTGAAAATTCCTTGCCACAGCGCGTATAAAACGGGTAACCGTCCCTATCATCATCCCATTATCATTGCGTCTTCTCTCTTTTCCTGTTCTTCGTTTCCTATCGCCAACTTTCCTACTTTTTCAGAACTAGGGCTAGCGAATCGGTCGTCCCATCGTCCCAACTTTCGGTTGTGTGAGAGAGCGTGAGAGTGTGAGCGACAGAGACGATTTACTTTTTGGCCTAATTTTCGAGCTTTTCCACAGCGAGAAATTTCACTTTTCTGCCATTTTTTGTGTGCGTGAGTGTGTGAGACTGAACTGAAACTTCCGATTTCCTGGTGAGTCTCAAATGAATGCAGATCAGTTTTTGCGAACTTTGCGAGTTTCCAGGAACTGAGAAATCGAAAAGAAAACAATGACGGCGATGGATGTGATTACTGAGGCGAGACGCCAATTCTCGCAAAGCGAGCGCATCGACGTGAATCTTCTGGACCAAGTCGTCCAGATTATGAATCGGATGAGCGGGAAGGAACAAGCCGAGGCGAACAAGGTGCTGATGGAGCTGAAGGAGGACCGCGAGTCGTGGACCAAGGTCGACGCCATCCTCCAGTACTCTCAGTACAACGAGTCCAAGTACTTTGCTCTCCAAATTCTGGAGACTGTCATCCAACACAAGTGGAAGTCGTTGCCACAAGTCCAACGCGACGGCATCAAGCAATACATCATCACCAAAATGCTGGAGCTGTCCTCCGAACAGGGAATCATGGACGCGAACCAACTGCTGCTCCATAAGCTCAATCTGGTGCTCGTCCAGATTGTGAAGCAAGACTGGCCAAAGCTGTGGCCAACATTCATCGGCGACATCGTCGATTCATCGAAGACTAACGAGACGGTCTGCATCAACAACATGAACATTCTGAGTCTTCTCAGGTCCGTTTTACATCTCCACATTCTCACATGTTATTCTTTTCAGCGAAGAAGTGTTCGATTTCGGATCGCAAAACCTGACTCAAGCCAAGGAGCAGCATCTGAAGCAGCAGTTCTGCGGCCAATTCCAGGAGGTGTTCACTCTCTGCGTCAACATTCTCGAAAAGTGCCCGTCGAACTCGATGGTGCAGGCGACTCTGAAGACGTTGCAACGCTTCCTGACCTGGATCCCGGTCGGCTACGTTTTCGAGACAAACATAACCGAGCTGCTCTCGGAGAACTTCCTCTCTCTGGAAGTGTACCGTGTGATTACTCTTCAATGCCTCACCGAGATCTCGCAAATCCAGGTGGAGACCAACGATCCGAGCTACAACGAGAAGCTCGTGAAGATGTTCGTCTCGACGATGCGCCACATCAATTCGGTGCTCTCGATCGACATCGACCTGGCCGCCGTTTACAAGGACGCTTCGGACCAAGACCAGAAGTTCATCAGCAGCCTTGCGCAGTTCCTCGTTGCCTTCATCAAGGAACACGTCCATCTGATCGAGATCACCGACGATCTCGTCACTGAGGTCAAGCAAAGCATCCGCGAGGCCCACGACTTCGCGATCAGCTTGCTTTTGAAGATAACGCTTATCGAGGAGATGGAGGTGTTCAAGGTGTGCCTCGACTGCTGGTGCTGGCTCACTTCGGAGCTCTACCGCATCTCTCCGTTCATGCAGCCGAGCTCGCTCTACGGAATGGTGTCGCAAGTCCGCGAGCATCCGCGCCGCGCCTTGTATCGTGATTACCTATCGGAGCTTCGATCCACTATGATTTCTCGCATGGCGAAGCCAGAAGAGGTTTTGATTGTGGAGAACGATCAGGGAGAAGTGGTCCGTGAGATGGTCAAGGACACCGATTCGATCGCGTTGTACCGTAACATGCGCGAGACGCTCGTCTACTTGACTCACTTGGATAACAAGGACACCGAGATGAAGATGACAGAAAAGCTCGCGTCGCAAGTGAACGGCAACGAATTCTCGTGGAAGAATCTGAACCGTCTCTGTTGGGCCGTTGGGTCCATCTCGGGAACTATGGTCGAGGAAGACGAGAAACGATTCCTGGTCCTCGTTATTCGTGATCTTCTCGGTCTTTGCGAACAGAAGCGCGGCAAGGACAACAAGGCTGTGATCGCTTCTAACATCATGTACGTCGTCGGACAGTACCCGAGATTCCTGAGAGCCCACTGGAAGTTCCTGAAGACGGTCATCAACAAGTTGTTCGAGTTCATGCACGAGACGCACGAGGGAGTCCAGGACATGGCCTGCGACACCTTCATCAAGATCGCCATCAAGTGCAAAAGACATTTCGTGATCGTGCAACCGGCCGAAAACAAACCGTTTGTGGAGGAGATGCTTGAGAATCTGACCGGAATCATCTGCGATCTCTCGCACTCGCAAGTTCACGTCTTCTACGAGGCTGTTGGACACATCATCTCGGCGCAGATCGACGGAAACCTTCAGGAGGCGCTGATCACGCAGCTTATGGAGATTCCGAATCGCACATGGAACGACATCATTGCTGCCGCCTCGAAAAATGACGTCGTTCTCGAAGATCATGAGATGGTGAAATCGGTCCTCAACATCCTGAAGACCAACGTGGCCGCCTGCAAGTCGATCGGATCTGCCTTCGTTAGCCAACTCGGAAACATCTACAGTGACCTGCTCGCACTCTACAAGATTCTCTCTGAGAAAGTTTCTCGTGCTGTGACCACCGCCGGCGAAGAGGCTCTCAAGAATCCTCTCGTGAAGACTATGCGTGCTGTCAAGCGAGAGATTCTCATTCTTCTCTCTACTTTCGTCTCGAAGAACGGCGACGCCAGACTTATTCTCGAATCTATCGTTCCACCTCTCTTCGACGCCGTTCTCTTCGACTACCAGAAGAATGTGCCACAGGCTAGAGAGCCCAAAGTGCTTTCTTTGCTCAGCATCCTTGTCACCCAGCTTGGAGTGAGTTCTATTCAGTCCAGTGCTTCCATTCAATCAACATCTATTTCAGTCGCTACTGTGCCCGCAGGTCCGCGATATCCTTGGCGCTGTCTTCCAGTGCAGTATTGATATGATCAACAAGGATATGGAGGTAATCCACCTGTTCTGTCTGCAATGCTACTCCCAAACACCTGTTTTCAGGCGTTCCCGGAGCACCGTACCAACTTCTTCGAGCTCGTGCTGTCTCTGGTCCAGGAGTGCTTCCCGGTGTTCATGGAGATGCCGGCCGAGGACCTCGGAACTGTCATCGACGCCGTCGTCTGGGCTTTCCAGCATACAATGCGCAACGTGGCCGAGATTGGTGAGTCAGAATACAAAAACATTTATTCGCGTCCTACTGAGTTAAGGGTACATAATTAATAACTCCAGCGTGTCGATCTTGTCCTCCAATCGGTCCCAATTGAGTCTTGTATACCTCGAAAGCCTTCTTGAAGTTGTTAGCTTCTTCTACCACGGTCAGATCAGTCACACCATGACACGGGCTGAAAATAGGTTACGTCGATCAACTTGACGCATCCATAACTTACCCTTTGGCCGCATCGAACTCTGTGCTTGCCATCTCCTTCATCTGCCAATGAGATGCGTTTTTTGCAATCGCAAACTCGCTGGGGGCGAATTTGTTGTCAAGGCACGAGAAAACCTTTCCGGGAATGAGCTTCTTCGGGAAATCGGGCTCCGAACAGCACCACCTGCCTAATCCGACTCCCTGCGTTAGTCCCATGTTCACGGAAGATACCATCGCCCCGGCAGTCTGCCACCGTCCCGTGATGTAGACAACCGTCTTCTGGAAGATGCGGCTCGTGAACTGCACGAAGTCGAGGAAGAAGTTCTCTCGGGCCACTGTGCTCTCCCTCTTGTTAACTTCCTGGATTACACTTTCCATCGCTCCGCCAGTGAGCTCAACGAAATCGAACCCGGCCTCCTCAAAACAAAGAAAAACGATTACTGTAATCTGAAACGGTGCTCACCTCAATAAGCTCGCAAACGCGAATGATATCCTCACGGGAGATACCGCTTTCTTGGAAGTCTCTCGAGTTTAGTTTCACGCCCACAATGAATCCCGTGCTCTCCGGAACCTGCTGACGGATTGCGGCAAAAGTATTGAGCAGCAAACGAGCACGGTTCTCGATGGAACCTCCGTACTCGTCGTTCCGTGTGTTTCTGGGCTCGAGGAACTGATTGAAGATCATTCCATGCGCAGAATGCACCTCCATTCCGTCGAATCCAGTCTCGTAGAGGACGGCTGCAGCGTGTGCGAATCGGCGCAAGATAGTTTCTTCCAGTTTTTCCGGTGGAAACTGAAGAGGATCTTCGACCACATCGACAATCTTGTGAACTTCTCCGAGAGAGTTAGTGTACTCCGTAATAGCTCCTCCTCCGATATGATTGATTTGAGCAATAGCCAGAGCTCCATCGCATTTCATGGCATCGGCGAGTTTTTTCAACTGTACTTTCGAAGCTGCATTAGTGTTCTCAAAACTGACAATTCCTTGTCCCGCTTCTACAATGTACTTCGGGTCCACTGCCAAGTTACCCGAAATGATCAGTCCATAACCACCGTTTCCCCACTTCTGGTACAAGTTGATAATTTCCTGATTCGGAAGGCCCAGCTCGCTGTCGACGTGTTTGTTCCAAGTCCACATCTTTTCAGAGAGTGGGCTCTGTAATGCTATTTTAGTTCACTGAGTACGGGTATTTAGACTTACCTTCATGATGCGATTGTTAGCCATCTTTCCATGACGGAATGTGAGCGGCTCGCCGAGCACGGCAGTATCCACGGGAGTAGTAGAAATACGACTGTACGCCATTCTTGAAACGTATCGGAATAGGGCAGAATGCATGAATTTATACTGATGGCGCGTAACACGGCAGAGATCGAAATGAGTGTTTGCGATAGTGAGCAACGAGACAACGACGCAAGAAAGACTGTGTAAACGAGAGAGGGCGCGGAAAAACGGAGACAGAGAAAAAGAAGATAGCGCATAGGTCAATTGGCGTAGACGAAGACGGTCACATTTGTGGTTTCTCCTAAAGATGTAGTCTGTGCCCTCGGCCGAGTATGCCACTGATGTCTTGAAAGCTGACGTTACGTTTCGGAGGATTTTGAATAGAATAGAATTGCGAAACAAGTTTATTTCTGTTACTCGAAAAGATGGCTGGATACAATCTAAGAGCGAATAGGCGTGTACTTGATAACTTCTGCAAAAGTGTCAGGCTTCCCATCGGCGCTCACGAACTTGATGTATTCAGCTGCCTTCTCGCCAAAGTGCGACGCCTCTTTCTCGTCAGTAAAATCGGGAAGTCCGTCGGTCGGGCTGTAACAAAAACACTTCCTGTTCCAATAGAGGTCCTCGATTTGTTTACCTGACGACGTTATTTATCGAAGAACCAGCCATGGTCTTAATCTGGAAGTGTGCGGCGTGTTTCGCAGTCGGGAAATCGGCTGGAGCAAATTTGTTATCCAGTGTAGCGTGGGCTACTCCACTGAGAAGCTTACGAGGAAAATCTGAATGTTTCTATTGCAATTCGCTTATTCTAATCCGTATCTCCCTACTCGGCTCAGCAGCACTAGCTCTTGCCAATCCGATTCCGTGGGTGATACCCAACTTGACCGCATTCACCATTCCGGACGCCGTCTGCCATCCTCCGGTGATGTAGATGACGGCCTTCCGGAACGATTTCACCACAGTGTCAGTGAACTCGAGAAAGTAGTTCTCGCGGGCCACCGTGCTTGCTCGCTGCTGAGCTTCTTGAACAACATGTTCCATAGATCCTCCGGTGAGCTCGACAAAGTCATAGCCAGTCTCGTCGAAGATCTCGCAAAGACGGCGAAGGTCTTCCTTCGGGAATCCGTTTTGGAAGTCAGCCGAATTCAACTTCAGTCCGACAAGGAAGCCGCTGGCAGCGGGAACTTCTCTTCTAATTGCATTGTACAGCTCGATGTGAAGACGAGCGCGATCTTCAATAGTAGATCCTCCAAACTCGTCAGTTCTCTTGTTGTTCTGAGAGAAGAATTGGCAGAAAAGATTTCCGAACGCCGAGTTGATTTCGATCCCATCGAATCCGCAGTTCGAAAGAAGCTTGGCCGCATAAACGACTCTATCAATAAGCTGCGACTGAACGACGCTTTTCGGTGCATTCAGAATATCGTCAGCTCCGTCGCTGATGACATGCTTGCGACCACGATTGTCGGTGTATGAGGTGAAAGCCCAAGCGCCCGGCTGAAACACGAGAATAGGCTGAATTGTTTGCATTCGAGGAAAAACTAACATGGTTGATTTGAACAATGGCCAGCGCGTGATTTGCTTTCATCGCTCTCGCCATTTTGGCATACCACTCCCGCATGACTGGAGAGTCGTTTTCTTTGGAGACGATCCCTTGTCCAGCTTCATACGGATGCTTCGGATCGATGACGACGTTGCCAGTGAAGATTATACCAAATCCGCCGAACCCCCATTTCTCGTAGAGGTTGACGAGTCCAGCGTTCGGAACTCCTCGCTTTGTCTCATCCGGGTCCTCCCAATTGTAGATCTTTTCTGACATTGGCGACTTCATCATTCGGTTCAAAGCGACTCTTCCGTTGCGGAAGTGAATGTGCTCCTGGAGCACTTTCACATCAACGCACTCGGCAGTCACACGTTGATGCGGCATGTTGAGAAGGTTCTGAAACAGATGAAATACATAAAATATGAAGATCCTAGTCGGGTGGACAAAAGAGGAGCAGGGAAGAGGTTTTTATAGAGGGGCTGGGGCTTTCGGAGAGAAAAAGTGGAAGAGACTCTGGAGCGAGAAAGTCATCATTTCGGACTAGTGGGTAAACAATCCTACGAGACACAAAGTTCTTTGTATCCTCGCGGCGGGAAAGAGGTCTCTTTTCTATCGTAGTTGTTGCGAAGAAGAGAAGGCGGCGCGGGTCGGAATCAAAAAGTAACCCGAAGGTCGATCGGTTGTCTCCGAAATGATGACAAACAGTTGTATGTTGTGGTCCCTGGCGCGGAAGGCAGCAAAGAATTGTCATCCCACTGCCCGTTGAAAGTACTTTTGAATGGCTGGCACCGTCGACATGTTTACGTCTTCGCGTGTCAGTGTTTTTAAAGAGGAAGGACGAGAAAATGAACTTGAAAACATCAAAGAAAGTGAAAACTTCCGACCCTAATCGTTTTTACCAATTAGTGGACAAAGATGAAAACCGGTTTTTCTGATTGCAGGACTCGACATTCTGAAGGAGTTGCTGAGTCGTGTGGCCGAGCAGGACGAGAAGATTTCGCAGCCATTCTACAAACGCTACTACGTAGATCTTCTGAAGCACGTGCTCGCCGTCGCCTGCGACAGTTCTCAGGTTCATGTTGCCGGTTTGACCTACTACGCCGAAGTGCTCTGCGCTTTGTTCCGTGCTCCGGAGTTTTCGATCAAGATCCCGCTGAACGATGAGAATCCACAGCAATCGAACGTCGACTATGTATATGAGCGGATCGGAAGCGACTTCCAGGCCCACTTCGGAAACATGAACCAGTAAGTTTATTTCTCCATTTTTCCCAACTTATCCTATCTTTTCCAGCGACCAAATTCGCATAATTATCAAGGGCTTCTTCTCGTTCAACACGGAAATCGGCAGCATGCGCAATCATCTCCGCGACTTCTTGATCCAAATCAAGGAGCATAACGGAGAGGACACTTCGGATCTGTACCTGGAGGAACGCGAGGCCGAGATCCAACAGGCGCAGCAGCGCAAGCGCGACGTGCCCGGAATTCTGAAGCCGGACGAGGTTGAAGACGAGGACATGCGCTAAACTCTCTCCATTTCCCTAAACACATCCTCCTGTTCCTTTTTATCCCTGCTGACTGCGTCGAACTCCCCCTTTGCTTATTTTCATAATCTTTTGTAGTTTTCATTGCAGGAACACAAAGGACACTCTGTGTTCCTGGTCCAAGACCACTTTTTTGTATTTCGAAAGTGAGAACCACAAACCTTTCCCCCCTTTAAAACAGAACCCGGGATCCCCCATAGCATCTTCCTTTTCTCTCTCTCCAACTGTTTCATCTATCCACCCCTTCTTTGCTTCTAATCTCACAAACCGAGTCGTCTTGGACCCCGGTCTGATTCGATTCGTTCTATCACTGTGTAGCCAATCTTCCGGATCTCGGCCCCCTCATCCTTTTCTACTTTGACCCCGTCTCTGTATTCTCCTTGTCCTCACCCTTCTACCTATTTGGCAGTTTCGGCCTACAGACCACCCATAAGGATACATCTTCATTTTCATCATTCATTCGTGTTGTTCATTTCTATTTTATCATACATTTATATTTTTATTTACCCCCTCCAGCATATACAATTCTTCTATGAACACATGCAATGTTTGAATTATACAAAAGTATGGTGGTTTCTTGTGTGTTTGTTGTGTGATTTCATAAAATGGTACAGCACTTTGACTTGGACACCTCGCGATGGTACGAGTCGATGGTGTCGATGGAGACACGTGGCATCAGATCGTTGGAGGACGGCTGCGTGATGACGACCTTCGGAGGTCGGCGAGGATCCTGGAACGAGACGAGAATCGGAAGAATGGGTGTCTAAGGATCGGGTACCTTGGAAGGATCTGCGGGTTTCGGCATGTCCAGCATTCAGAAGAGCATGGACGGACAACTGAAAGATGACGTCATCGTGGAAGATAACAAAGAAAGGGATGGAAGTGCGCTCCAGCGAGAAGCGGAAAGCACTCGGGTATTCATAGAAATTCCGGGAAATTAGATCAATTAATTGGCGAAATGAGTTTGAAATAATGCGTCGGAGCAAGAAGATAATGAGCCAAATTAAATGGAAAACGAGAAGCGAAATGAGGCTAGAAGAAGGCGTCTGGGAACGAATTCTGAAGTGAAACGCTGGAATTTCAGAGTTTCCCGACGGGTTTCAGACACTTGGCAACGGCGGAAAAACAATGGGAGTGCGGCAGAAAATACGGATGTTTTCACCTAGAAATGGAGCAGAAATCGAGAAAATAATGTCGATGGAAGAGTGGGAGCCCGGGGGAATTCTAGGCCACGAGCGAGGAAGGAAGAAACGAGGGAAGGGATTTTGAGAAAGAAAAAGAAGAAGGAAGACGAATTATTCACGGAATTCCGGGCTCTTTTTGTACTTTTCGAGTCGTTTTGGAGTCTCTTTCGTCCCGTTTTTCGTCGCGATTCCGAACCGCGATAAGTCGCGTTTTTGGCACGGAGAGACACATTCTCGTGGGCTCGCCGAGCATTGAAAGACGCCTTTAGGGCTCGCGGGGAAGAGGACGGTCAAATTGAATTAGTCCGGGTCAATTGGGCGGGCGTGAGAGGGAGGGAGGCTAATGTCGGGCTGAAAGAGCGAGTCGCATTTAGCCGCAAATGCGCTCCACGGGGCTCGATTGATTTGGCGGGAATTTGAAAAAGAAAACGAGGAAGGAAGGAAGGAAGAAGGGAAAAGTGAATAATTCATCGGTTCGAGTCGAAAATGAGTGATGGCTTTCGAATATTTGAAATGTTGATGTCGGGGGGAAAGAAAAGGGAGTTGTTCGATTGTTTTCCACTCTTCTCCTCTCTGTTTTCGATCCGAAATGAATTGAGAAAACAGAATTCGGAATTCAGAATCTGACCTGCTTCTTTCGCGCACGCCTTCTGCGATTCTGGAAATGTCACGTGAGAAGAGGGACAGAACTTGTTGTTATGTGGCGGCGCGGAGGGGGCGAAACTTGATATCTTGTGCTGCCTAACTAGTAGGTGCTTCTCTCCTTCGCCTTGAGCTCTCTGCTGGAAATGGAGCCGGAAACGAAGAGCACGGAGCAGAACATATGAGTTTCGGGGGGAAGGGGAGGATGTCCTGAAATGAAGAGCCCTGCGGAGGAGACGACGGCGACGAAAACGAAAAGTTGTGGATGCTCCGCCCTCTCTGCGTCTCTCGCTTCGACGTGCTCTCTTTGCCCCTCCCTCTGCTTTGCGACGTCTTCTTTTTCTCCACGCCTTCTTCTCCTCCTTCACATTTGATCATTTCGGAATGTCTGGCCAATCTGATTAAAGTGTCCTGCTGCTCGAGAGCCGCTGCTTTGCGTGCCTCCTCTACACCCTTCATAACATCTTCTTCTTTTTCTTTTTGGAAGAAGCAGGCGTCGACGCCTTCTAAATAATGAGCAACGGCTCCAGAAGGTGCCAAGTGATGCATGACGTGTCAAGTTTGATTATGCTCTCTCCCGCACTCTTTCTCTCTTTCTCGCTCGAACGAAAACACACAAGGAAATGGATGGGACCGACTGGAAATTAGCAGAGTGAGGGAGAAATATTCTTCTTCTTTTTTTCATGTTTACAAGAAGAATACGAAGAAGAGACAGATTCTTCGCTGGGCGGAAAGATCAGAAGTTGGATCCTTGGATCGAGGGAAAGGGGAAAGAATCGTTATGAAGAGGGCGAAGACGCTTTCACGAACACGTTCTGTCGGTAGTTTTTCAACTCGGCTATCGATCCCATGATGTCGTCGAATGCTCGATGGGTGCACTTCTTCTTCGGAAGCTTAAAATTTGGATACCACCGCTGGACGAGACCCTTGATCGTGGAGACGTCAATGCAGCGGTAGTGTGCGAATTCGTCGAGCTTCGGCATGTACTTCTTGATGAACAGGCGGTCCACGTGGATGGAGTTGCCCGCGATCGGTGCCTTTCCTAGGATCGAAAGGATACTGGAATCGAAGTTATTTGAGTTGTACCTGGAAGCGTGTGGAGCTTCAGGAATTCGATGACTTCGTTCTCAGCCTGCGTCATCGAATACTTGCTTTCGATGATCTTCTCCATTAGTCCGTTTCTGAGGAACGTCTTCCGAGGCCACTCTTCCATGTTGTCGAGCACTTCCTTCGGCTGATGAATCACAATATCTGGCCCCGTCGCAATCGTGTTCAATTCTGAGTCGGTCACAATCACTGCAATCTCGCACAAGGTCTGAAAATGCGACGTTCTACATCGAATCCTCTGGATTCACATTACCTGCTTCTCCACATTCAGTCCAGTCATCTCGCAGTCGATCCAGATGATTCGTTGCTCGATCAGATCGCAAACGTGGTAGAGCGTCGACATTGCTCGTCTGCTAAAAGGATTATTCATCGACTTTATCACGGCAACAAGCGTTATGGAGCATAAAGCAGCGAGAAGTGTGTAGTGTTCAAACAGAGCTTTCTCATTCACAGGAACTGATATTAATAATTCATATATTTTTCAGCTAAAGCTTTAAAAATAATCGGAAAAAATGAGAAGTAAAAAGAAAATGGCAACAACGCAAACGCGCTCTACCGGAACGACAAGAAATTCACATTTTGTTTGCGATTTCTGAGAGATTTTTCTTTTTTGAAACAATCCGTTTGCATCATTTTCAATTATTCAGATCGCCCAGATTCGAAATATGTCAGTGCCAGAGAAGTTTTTCGGCCGCTATCAGCTCGCGAACAGTGAGAATTTCGACGAGTTCCTCTCGTCAAAGGGTGTCAACTGGTTCGTGCGGCAGATGATCAAGCTGGCCGGCCTCACCAAAGTCATAACTGAAAATCAGGAAGCTGGAAAGTCCGTTCAATCTGGTAATCGAAGAAAATCTAGTGTCTTCTTCTTCTTCAGGTACAACATGGAGAATCTGACGTCAAAGAAGAATACGAACTATCAAGGATGGGAGCTCGGAAAGTCATTCGAGGCTCCCGGATTGGACGGAAATCAACACCAAGTGAGTAATACTCAAGGGAAGCAAAAGAAGCGAGTAACTGAGCTAATTTTTCTTTCAGATCACTTTCGACTTCAAGGACGACATTCTTTCCGAGCATCACATTCGTCTCAACGAACCCGAAACGAGCGCCGAGACATACTTCTACACGATCGACGACAAAAGCCAACTTGTGATGAGAATGGAAAACAACGGGATCGTTTGCCGTCGTTGGTTTAAGAAGGTCGACCAGAAGTGATTCAAGTATTCAATCTTTTTTTCGATAATCACAAGTATTCTGTACTTCTACCATATCCATCCGTTCATTTCGCAGTGTTTCTGCATAATGTTTTCCGTAAAAATTCATAGCTTCTTCTTTTTTAGCTTCCTGTTCTGAATCACTGTTCTTCGGAGGGATAATCGGCAAGAAAAGTCTCTCTTATCCGTTCTGATTCAAAGAATTCCCGAGATTCGGCAGTGCGAAATTGAGGTGACATCATCGTCAAATCGGAAAGATCCCCGTATGTTTACCGCACAGCTTCCAAACCCTCTTCTCCCACTTTGTATTGTAAACTTTTCTCTATTCAACAGCACTCGCTGGCATCGTGCCAGCCGTCGGGAAAGCAGAAACAGAGGAGTTGGAGTAAGAAGAAGGAGCTTTACGACGCGAGATGCGCGCACTTTTTGTGACCGGGTCAACTGCGGTTACACCCGGAATTACAACGAGAAAGAGCCAGAAAGTAGCGAAGAAACGCGCAAACCAAGACGAAAAGTACTGTATTCATGGGAGAAGAAAGTTCAAAATTTTAACTCGAAATGAAATCTGGATTCGCGATTCGCCCACCCAAAAAAGGATTCTCGTTGTCTCAGTCCCAAAGACTCCCGTTTTGTTCTGAAATTAGAAGTCTGGAAGCGTGTTGAGGTACAATCAAGGCGCCAATGATCCCTTCAAATTCCTTTGACACTCTTTTTCTCGCGAGACACCAATTGGTCCGTGTTGCAAAAAGTCCAAGCGGGCAGCCTTCTGGCGAGGAGCTTACAACTCTCCGATCTCCCTCCCTCTCTCTCCCATTAATCTGCGAAAGGTTGGGTTGCCGCCTGCTCGCGCCTGTCACCTCCATAAATAATTGTGCTCTCTTCTTCTTCTTCTTCTGCTTCTCCTTCATCTGCTCCTCGGCCCCGTCTTCTTCTTCTTCTTTCCGGATGACTCATTCCACCACCCTCTTCGAAAGATCCGAAGGGAAGGAGAAAAAGAAGAAAGAGAGTGAGGGAGAGAGATAGAGAGACACGTGTGGAACTGATTGGAAGAAGTGACACAGATTGTGGCACATTATGATACGGATGATTGATGGCGGTTTCAAAACATATGGATACTCTTTGGCCGAACTGATGTTCTGATGGATATCCGAGCTGTCACGAACGACGATACAAGAGCATTTCAGATCAACCACTGCGAGACATCGGGAACAGGCACGAACTCTTTCGATTTACCCAGTCGGGTCCCAAGGACTGTTTCTAGAATCAACAAAAGGATCGAAAAGAAGATCCCTCGCCTCCCAGCTCCTCTTCTTCGCAACATGTCGGACCTCCGTGTCTCATTTCTTTTTATCGGCACTTTGGTGCGAGAGCCCGTGCTTTATGGGCCATCTCAGATTCCAGAGGGCCACAAAAACGGCTCTTTCATCCCCGCGGTCCGATTCTTCTTGCTGCGCCGACGACGACGGTCATAAACTGCGAGGAAACGCGAAATGCGAGCCGTCTGACCCGCCATTTCTTGGTGTGTTTATACTTTTCCCGCGACGAACGAGAAATAAATCAACGAAGTGAAGGAGGGGGAGCAGAAGAGTGCCAACCTCAACACAATCATCCTTCTCCGTCGCCACAACAACAACAACAAGACCGAGCGGAGGAGCCGCGTGTACTTTACAGCGTCGTCGCTATTCAGATGATGAAGGATGAGCAAGAGAGCACCGCGGAGCACGGTTTTTTCTGTGCTCCCGCGCTCGGCTCGTATAGCTCGGAGGCGTTTTTTTTTTCGCCCCTTGATGTTACACACAAAAGTACGAGTCTCCTTCCTTCCCACTCAACGTGATAGAGCGCCTCCTATCAATTGTATAGAATTGATCGGGCGGAAAACGAAAGAAGGAGGGCGAGAAGCGCATCTGGAGTGCGTGCCAGCCGGCTGTGTCGGGGGACGACAGCTGCGCGGGAAGAGCACTGGAGGGTACGGTGCTGGAAAAGAAGCTGTCTCGCTTCGGAATGCAGCTGCGGATGGGCACTGGCACCGACGGAGAGGAGCGGGAGTAATATGGTGCAGCTGTGGCCAGCAGGTGGACTCCATTTCGAGACGAAGAAGAGATAGTGGCTCATGGAGCGAAAGGAAGGTTCAAGTGGTCAGGGACTGATCGAACTTTCCAGATGCCTAGTCTAACTGAAGACTGGAAGACTAAAAGATCAGTGAAATGAGTTGAGAAGTCGAGACAACTGGAAGCATGTCCTTGGTCCTTTCTTCTCGCAACACATCCATGCTTCAATGATCTCCTCTGCAATCCCTAGAAAGATGGAAATCCTCGTGCTGCACCCTTCTCAAACTTCCCGTAAACATGTCGATCTGAAACGTGAGACCTCCCGGTCAGTTTGACGAGAGCGGACCCTTGTCAATCAGCGTCGTTTCTTATCACCCCTTGTTCCACAAACTTCATTCTTATTCTTCTTCGTGTGCTCTCCGCCCGCCCGTCCGTTGTTTCTTCTCGGAGCATCTGCAGGAGACACACGTCTGGCGGGTTGACCTTACGCCGTGGAGCCCAGAAGAAGAGGACATTAATCTTCTTCTTCGTCTCGAAGAAGAAGAAGAAGATTCCTCTCCAGAAGAATTCACCGTACCACCCTCTCTCTCTCTCTTCATCGCTTCTTTTCCGCCTCTTCTCCAGCCCTTCGATGAGTCACAAAGTGGGGCGGAGCCTGTGTCGGATCGGAGCCCTCTCCGCGGGCCCCGCCCCTCCCGCCACGAACCCCTCTTCAGAACCGAGCCCTCATTAGGTCGTCTCCCTTTCCTCTTCCACTCCTCCTCCCTTCGTCGTCTTCCCTTATCACCGATGACCCCCATGGTCCGATCCTCTGCGTCTCCCCTGGTTTCCGCCAGTCTCGTCCTGATGAACTACATGCTCGAGATTGTGCTATCAAACTCAAACATTACGCGGGTCGTGCCACTTGCCCCCACGACATTCGACCCCGTTGCCACTTTCTCCTCTTCTTCTCTTTTCACACATTACACTCTTCTCGATGGTCGAGAGTAGGAGGAGTCGCTTGCAAGCGTGTCAAAAAGAAACATTCTCGCGTCGACTCCTCTCTCCCGATTGCTCCAAACGTTCTGCCCGATCGCTGCCACTTTCCTCTGATCTCTGCCACTTTTCCTGATTCCAGCCACTTCCCTACCGCATATAAAACCTTCTCCACTTTTTTTTCGCCCACTTACAGTTTTCCTTCAGCTCTCGAGTGCTCCTTCTAACCACATATCTCATTCGTCACCTAACCAGTTAGTCACTTTCTAACTGCAGACGTGTCACACCATGAGGTTGCTGCTCTGCTCGGCAGCCCTTCTTCTGTGCTCCGTCCCAACGTGGGCCTTCTCTCTGTCTTCGTTTTTCGGAAGCAATGCTCCCCAGGTACTACAGTAACCCCTCACGTCTTCTGAATCATTATTTCTCCCTAGAAGCCATACCTTCACCCGCTCTCCCCGCCCGAGCGTGA
This sequence comes from Caenorhabditis afra, assembly GCA_963570955.1. Taxonomy (NCBI): domain Eukaryota; kingdom Metazoa; phylum Nematoda; class Chromadorea; order Rhabditida; family Rhabditidae; genus Caenorhabditis; species Caenorhabditis afra. Next base: position 7,790,806 of record OY751536.1, on the reverse strand, counting down.
TCCGGCAATGTCGAGGATGAAGCGTCAGGCGTATCAGGTGTACGTTGACGGAGACGTTTCGGTGACCGTGGACAAGTCCGGACAAAAGGAGACTGGCAACTGGGGCCCGTGGGTGCCAGAGAACGAGTGTTCGCGCAGCTGCGGCGGCGGAGTTCAGCTCGAGAAGAGACAGTGCTCCGGTCAGTGCACGGGAGCCTCGACTCGCTACATCTCGTGTAATCTGGAGGCGTGCGCCGAAGGATCCGACGACTTCCGCGCCGAGCAGTGCGCCAAGTTCAACGACGAGGCGCTCGACGGCAACTACCACAAGTGGTCTCCGTACAAGGGAAAGAACAAGTGCGAGCTCGTGTGCAAGCCAGAGTCCGGAAACTTTTACTACAAATGGGCCGACAAGGTGGTCGACGGAACCAAGTGCGACTCGAAGAGCAACGACATCTGCGTTGACGGAGAGTGCCTGCCAGTCGGATGCGACGGAAAGCTCGGATCTTGTGAGTTCCTTCCCCTCGACGTTCCTTCACACGCTTCTGTTTTCAGCCCTCAAGTACGACAAGTGCGGCAAGTGCGACGGAGACGGATCGACGTGCAAGACCATCGAGGGACGCTTCGACGAGCGCAATCTTTCGCCGGGATACCATGACATCATCAAGCTTCCGCAGGGAGCCACCAACATCAAGATCCAGGAGGCCAGAAAGAGCACCAACAACCTGGCTCTCAAAAACGCTTCCGACCACTTCTACCTCAACGGAAACGGACTGATCCAGGTCGAGAAAGAGGTCGAGGTCGGCGGAACCATCTTCGTTTACGACGACGCCGAGCCGGAGACCCTGACTGCCCAGGGACCGCTCAGCGAGGAGCTCACTGTGGCTCTTCTGTTCAGAAAGGGAAGCCGCGACACCGCCATCAAGTACGAGTTCTCGATTCCTCTCGAGGAGGAAGTCGACTTCATGTACAAGTTCGACGCGTGGACGCCGTGCTCCGTGAGCTGCGGAAAGGGAGTCCAGACCCGCAATCTGTACTGCATCGACGGGAAGACCAAAGGACGCGTCGAGGACGGTCTCTGCGAGGAGAACAACGCGACGAAGCCCGAGTTCGAGAAGAGCTGCGAGACAGTCGACTGCTCGGCCGAGTGGTTCACCGGAGACTGGGAGCCGTGCTCCTCGACCTGCGGAGACCAGGGACAGCAGTACCGCGTCGTCTACTGCCATCAAGTGTACGCCAACGGACGCCGTGCCACCGTCGACGACGGAAACTGCACCGTCGAGAGACCGGCCGTGAAACAAACGTGCAATCGGTAAGCGAGAGGGATCAGAGCCAGGAATAAACAAAACTTTAGTGCTTTGTTTATACTTTATTCGAATACGGAAACCAATTGAGCCAGATGGCAGGAGAGAGAGCACAAAGAATAAACAAACTAACTTGCAGATTCGCGTGCCCGGAGTGGCAAGCCGGACCGTGGTCGGCGTGCTCGGAGAAGTGCGGAGACGCCTTCCAGTACAGATCGGTCACCTGCCGCAGCGAGAAGGAAGGAGAGGAGGGCAAGTTGCTGGCCGCCGAGGCGTGCCCGGCCGACGAGAAGGCCAAGTTCGACACTGAGCGCACCTGCAACCTCGGACCATGCGAGGGACTCACCTTCACCACCGGAGAGTGGAACCTCTGCACCCGCTGTAACGACACCCAGGAGACTCGCGATGTGACCTGCAAAGACACACAGGGAAGAGCCTATCCGCTCGAGAAGTGCCTCGTCGACAACTCCACCGAACTGCCGACTGACACCAGATCGTGCGCCACGCAGCCACCGTGCAACTACGAGTGGACCGTCAGCGAGTGGAGCAAGTGCTCGACCGAGTGCGGACACGGACACAAGACCCGTCGTGTCATCTGCGCCATCCACCAGAACGGAGGACTCGAGGTCGTCGACGAGGGACACTGTCAGGCCGAGAAGCCGGAAAGCAAGACCAACTGCACCAACGAGGAGAAGTGCACCGGAACGTGGTACGCCTCCAACTGGTCGCCATGCACCGCCGAGTGCGGAGGCGGAAGCCAGGAGCGTGTGGCCGTGTGCCTGAACTACGACAAGAAGCCAGTTCCGGAGTGGTGCGACGAGGCCGTGAAGCCAGTCGAGAAGCAAGACTGCAACGTGGACGCCTGCCCGACCTGCGTTGACTCCGAGTTCGGATGCTGCCCGGATAACACTACCTTCGCCACCGGAGAGTTCAACTTCGGATGCTCTAACTGCTCCGAGACCGAATTCGGATGCTGTGCCGACAACGTGACCGTCTCCACCGGACCGAATGCCAAGGGATGCGAGGAGTTCGTCGAGACTCCGCTGAACTTGGAGGCTGCTCTGGAAGAGGCTTCCGGAGATGCACCGAAGTCTGACATTCCGGATGCCGGGCTCTGCGCCGTCACCAACGAGAACGGAGAGGCTGCCAACGTCGAGTGCGCCACCATCGCCCCGATCACCACCCTCCTCGAAGGAGAGCTCCTCGGAAACGAGACCGACGCTACCAACGCGACGATCCACTGCTCGAAGACCGAATTCGGATGCTGCCCTGATTGGTTCACCGCCGCCTCCGGAAAAGGCAACGAGGGATGTCCGTCGTTCACTCTCGGAGGATGCAACGAGACCCAGTTTGGATGTTGCCATGATGAGGTCACTCTTGCTCGCGGAGCCAACCTCGAGGGATGCGGAGAGCCATCGTGCGCCGCTTCGCTCTACGGATGCTGCAAAGATCGCAAGACGATCGCCTTCGGACCACACTACAGCGGATGCGAGAGATCCTCGTTCCCATGCGAGCTCTCCGACTTCGGATGCTGCCCAGACGGCGAGACTGCCGCCCTCGGAAAGAATGGAACTGGATGCGGAGAGAACTGTCTGACGACCAAGTTCGGATGCTGTCCGGACGGAAAGACCACCGCCAAGGGATCGCACAACGAGGGATGCGGATGCGAGTTCGCCCAGTACGGATGCTGCCCCGACGGAAAGTCTGTCGCCAAGGGAGCCGGCTTCTACGGATGCCCGGAGAGCTGTGCTCAGAGCCAGTTCGGATGCTGTCCGGACGGAAAGACCCGCGCCCGCGGAGAGAACAAGGAGGGATGCCCGTGCCAGTACACTCGCTACGGATGCTGCCCCGACGGAGAGACCACTGCCCTCGGACCACGCAACGACGGATGCGACAACTGCCGTTACGCCAAGCACGGATGCTGTCCTGACGGAGAGACGAAGGCTCTCGGACCGGACGGAGCCGGATGCCCGGCCACCACGACCCCGCCATTCCTGATGGGAGGAACCGTCGCCCCGCACAAGATCGCCGCCTGCAACCAGTCGCACGACGGAGGAAACGTCTGCGGAGCCGGCTACAAGCTCACCTGGTACTACGACGCCGCCGAAGGACGCTGCTCGCAGTTCTGGTACGGAGGATGCGGCGGAAACGAGAACAAGTTCGCCACTCAGGACATGTGCGAGACGATCTGCGTCGAGCCGCCAGGCAAGGGAAGATGCTACCTTCCACGTGTCGACGGACCGCTTCGTTGCGACCAGCTCCAGCCCAGATACTATTACGACCACACGAAGAAGCACTGCGTCGCCTTCTGGTGGAGAGGATGCCTCGGAAACGCCAACAACTTCAATTCGTTCGAGGAGTGCTCCGTCTTCTGCAAGGACGTCGGACCGTTCGACGAGCCGACCACCGCGCCACCACCGCCGCCACCGCAGAACATCCAGCAGTTCGCCATCCCGACTCCGGAACCCCAGCAGATCGACATCGTCTCCGCCGAGCAGCCGCAACAACAGCAGCAGCCAGTCGCCGTCGTTCAACCGCCACAGCAGCCACGTCAGTCGATGGAAGACATCTGCCGTTCCCGTCAGGACGCCGGACCGTGCGAGACCTACTCCGATCAGTGGTACTACAACGCCTTCAGCAAGCAGTGCGAGACCTTCACCTACGGCGGATGCGGAGGAAACCTGAACCGTTTCCGCACCAAGGACGAGTGCGAGCAGCGATGCTTCTTCGTCCACGGAGGCTCTCCATCTCGTCAGGAGCCAGCTCAATCGGCACTCCCAGCCGCCCAGAACATCGTCTCCCCGCCGCAAGCGCCAGCCAGTCCAGTCATCATTCCATGTGAGTTGCCCCTCTCCTCTTTCGGATCAGTTCGCTATGTGTTCGTGTCTGTCTCTCATTTCTGCACGCCCTTGCATCCGGGTCTGTTTCAGCGAACAACAAGCAACGCGAAGTGTGCCATCTGAACGTCGACCAGGGTCGTTGCAAGGGAGCCTTCGACTCCTGGTACTACGAGGTCGCCACAGGATCCTGCGTCACCTTCAAGTACACCGGATGCGGTGGAAACGCCAACCGTTTCCCGAGCAAGGAGCAGTGCGAGTCGCTCTGCGTCAACACTGCCTCTTCCGAGACCAGCTCTGCCATTGGTATGATTCAGTTTGAGATGCCAGAATGCCCATCAGTTCTCTTTTGATCCGCCCCTCTCTACTTTTCCATGAGTGTTCTCCTGTTTCAGACGGACCAGCCGGCTCGAACTCCGTGTGCAACGAGGCCAAGGACACCGGACCGTGCACGAACTTCGCCACCAAGTGGTACTACAACCAGACGGACGGCACGTGCAACCGATTCCACTACGGAGGATGCCAGGGAACCAGCAACCGATTCGACAACGAGCAGCAGTGCAAGGCCGCCTGCTCGAACCACAAGGACGCGTGCTCGCTGCCCAAGGTGCAGGGACCGTGCTCCGGAAAGCACTCTTACTACTTCTTCAACGCCGCCACCCAACAGTGCGAGACCTTTGTCTACGGTGAGTAATCGGAGGCACGTCTTCCGAAACGAACGTCTTCTGAATTGCAGGAGGATGTCTCGGAAACACGAACCGCTTTGCGACGATCGAAGAGTGCCAGTCGCGTTGCCCACGTAAGTAAGCACCACCGTTCCTGTTCCCATTTTTGCATTTACTCGCCCACAATTTCAATTCTTCCCGTACTCTCTCCTCGTCACTTTCCCGCCCCCTTCTGTGTGAAATGAATGGGCGCCGCTTCTTTTTGACTGCCTTCCTTCCCCCCCACTTCTTCTAGTATTTATCTTTTTCCAATTCGCCCCTTTGTCCCCGCCCTCCTTCACGTTCTTTTCCATTGTTTTCCGATTCTTTTCGAGATAATAAATAAAGTTGACCTATAAGTGAATTCAAAAACAAATGCATGTAAGAGTGATTTTGTAGTGTGAGAATTACCCTTTTTCCGTTTCCCTTTCTTCTGCATGGCATGGTTTGAAGTGTGATTTCCGTGAGAGTGGTGTGATTTCAGAAGAGAGCACGACTTCAGAAGCCGTGACGGCTACAACGGAACTGCCGAGTCTGAAGCTCGCCGAGGACCCGGAACCTCGAGCTGCTCACAGACTGAGGTAAGAGTGGAAGAAGCTTGCGAGTGGGAACAACATACTCTCGCAGACACTCGTTCGCCCACAGTGTCCGACGGGACGCCTCCTTCAGCCGCCGTTCCGTCGTCTCCGCCCGCCACCATCAGTCGGCGGCTCCCGAAGACCGTGTCGACTGCTACGCCGTCCCTGATCCCGGATCGTGCGCGTAAGAGCCACTGACGCCTTCTGCACGAGAGCATGCTTCTCCTTCCAGGGACTACCGTCTCGTCTGGCACTACTCCGCCCAGCACAACGCGTGCCGTCAGTTCTACTACGGAGGATGTGCTGGCAACACGAACCGCTTCGAGGCTCGAGAGAAATGCGAGTCTTCTTGCGTCGCCAAGGTCGAGAACGTATCGGAAGCCTCGAAGTCGCTGGAGGAAGTGAGACTGACGGAGCCCGAGTCGGACGCAAGCTTCGGATATTCGGATCCCGAAGGAGATCAGATGGATGAGTCCGCCTACGTCATCATGGAATCCGGAGCGATTCCGGAGCTGTGCATGCTTCCGGAGCAACGTGGATCTTGTTACGACAACATTCTCAGATGGAGGTGAACAGAAAGTTCATTGAAGTGGAAAAGCAAAGTAAGAAGATTTCAGATACAATTCGGAGAAGTCGGAATGCGTCTCATTCATGTACTCTGGCTGCCAGCCCAACGCGAACCACTTCACGAGTCAGGTGGGTCGTCACTTGGTGTCCTTCCGCTTCACGGGACTCTTCTTGTCCACCTTGATCTTCTCTTTCTTGTTCACACTCAGTTTGAGCACTGCCGGCTCACTTCTCCGTCTGCTTCTCTCCTCGATCTTTCCCATTTCCGCCATTTCCATGCTTTCTTGAGCCACTGTTTCTTCACTGCAAAGGGGAAGGTAGTGAAAGATATTGGGAGATGGGAGACTCACAACTTCTGAAGTCTGACGTGGTTAGTCAGAAGCCGATGTCTCTCTTCAGTGCCTTGCCTCATTCTGAGCTCTTTCTGCAATTCGAATCCCGTCTCAAATGCTTTCTTTTGACCCCTATCTTACCGCCGCAATCGCGTTCTTGTGCACCACTCTTCCCAAACAGACGAGTATCCCGATGACCGATAAGGCAGCCACGCACATTGCAATGATCCGAAGACGGTTCCGGATCTTAGAATGGGATGGTGATTAAAGCTGAAAAGATCGGAGGACTCACTCCCGTTTTGACCTTGGACCTGAGTACCGCCGCCCTCTCGATGTTCTTCTTGATGCTCGTGTCGAGTTCGCAGTTCGGAAACGGCTCGAGAAGCGGCCCCTGCTTCTTGCACTGATTGCACCGTCGTCCAGCGTACTTGTCGGGACAGTGGCACGAAAGAGTGCGGTTCTTGAAGTCCGGCGTTCCGTAGACGCAAACGATCTTGTCGCAATAGTCGCCCTCGAATCCCTCGTTGCAAATGCACCGTCCGTTGCGCAGGAAGCCTTCGACGCACCGACTCGTGTACTGACACTCGCTTCCGAAGTAGTAGCCGACGCATTCGCAGTGGTCCTTCTTCCACTCGCCTTTGTTTCCGCACTGAAAACGAGAATGAGATGGAGGGAAAGTAGGATCGTTTCTTACTTTCTCAGCCGGCTGGAAGTCGCAGAGCTCTCCTTTCCATCCCTTCGAACAAATGCACGGTTCGTTGAAGAGAAGACTCTCCGGATCGAATCGGAAGCCAACCGACAGCCCGTTAACTGCAATTCTCAACGTCTTCTGAGTTCGTTTGTCTTGTCTCACCGCATTCGAAATGCTCGCAGTTCGCGCCAGTCTGTCCTTTGATGCAGTGGCAGATGCCTCCCGCGTAGATGCCTCCGTTTCGGCATTCCGCTTTCGGATCGTCGAGCGCTATATTGTCCAGAAGACTTCTCTTCTGAAGAATGCGATGCACGTCTTCGAGAATCGTCTCGTCGATTCCTTTCTCTTCTCCTTCTTCTCTTCCAAACGCTGCAGTTGGTGATGAAAATAGAAGTAGTAGTAGTGGGAGGAAGGAGCGAAGTAAACAGTACATATCGATAGTACCTACTATCAATGCGAGTCGATCAATCAGAAGACGGCGAGAAGACACAGAGAAAACAGTTCATTGTGAGAATAGAGGAGAAGAGAAAGAATGGTGACGTAATCGGTTAGAAGAGATCGACGGCACTTCGGAGGTCCCCGTGCTTATCTGTGGAGACAGTCGCGGCTCTCCGATTCGAACTCGATCTGCATGTTGATCGTGCCGATGTTGAAGAACGTCTTCGGGTTCTCGCCAGAAGACACGAACGACTTCGGAATGTTGAATGTCACTTTGCGCTGGCACGGCTTAATTCCGTCGTCGCAGTCATGGTAGATGTTCAGCTTCGGATCGATCGTCATCACTTCCGAAGTGTGTCCGGTGAGGAGGAACTGTCCGAGAGAATCGGTGGTTCCCTCGGCCAGAAGATCATCGAGATCCGGTCCTGAAACCGAAAGGATCAGAACATTTCATCCAAAAGGGGGAGGCAACTGACCAGTGTCATCGTCGTAGAGCTTGACCTTCGTGTTGGCGAGAGGCTTGTCGCCGCACATGAGGACTCCTTTCACGCCGGCGGACTGAGTGAAAACCGCTTCGGAGCCGGAAAAGAGCACGAAAAGGGCGGAGGCGCAGAGAAGAGAAGAAGTCATTTCTGAAACCGAGAGACAATGTCTGGACTCCTTTTATTTAGAAGTCGACCTTCAGAAGAGAGAATCAGAGAGAAACGGAGAATTGGCTAAACAAAGAACAGGTTTCTTCAACTGTCGATGATCGTAAGAATAGAATGAGATGAGAGATGAAAACAGACCGAAGAATCGGAAGTGACTCATCTGGAAACGGGAGCTTCCCTTTTGTACCCGAGGATCCACCGCTGATTTGTGTGTGTGTACCTTGCGCTGACTAACCGTCGTTTTTCATTGAAAGTAAACATCATAAGGCTCGAAAGATTCATTTTCAACTACCGAAAACAAGGCTAGAGTAGACTGTGAGATACCCGGAATAACACTGAACATATCGTCGTCCACGTCTTCAAACCTTGCCGTCGCTCTTCGCCGGAATGTTGTACTTCATGCGGTAGGCCTCTAACTCGGCCTTCCTCTGGTCGGAACGGACGCTCTGGCGCGCCTCGAGCTCTCGCTGAGCCGTCATTCTCTGCTCGTTCCACTTCTGCGCCTTCGCCTTTTTGTGGATGCGGTTGTACTCTTTGCACTTGCAACAGCAGTAGCAGAAGCACGCGATGAGGATGACGGCGATGATGCCGGCGCAGATGGCGATCACGATGGCGGCGGCGGAGGTGCTGACCCAGCACACGTTGTACTTGACGTGCTTGATGTTGCAGTCCGGGTAGTACCAGTCGAACGGCAGACACTCCTTCTTGCTTCCGCCGCACCAGAAGCACTTCTGAAATGAACGGAGGATGGTGTGACGTGGCTCTACTATTTCATCATTTCTTCTCTTTCCGAAGCAAATTTCATTTCTAAACGTGGTTTTACCACTTCACGTCGTTTCATACCATGACGTGGCGCCACTTACCGATCCTTTTCCAACGCACGTCTCGCACGTTTTCAAGTCGTTCGCTCCCAATCTACAGTAATCCTGCTTCTCCGTCCACGTCATGTTGTCGGCCATCACAGCCACGAGAACAAGCGACGAAAGGACGAGAATTCGATGAATCATTCTGGAAAATCGATCGAAATAGTTTGTGAATGCACTCTTTCTCTCCCTCTCCCTCTCTCTCTTTTGAGCAGTAGCACGAAAAAAGTAAAGTAACGAAGTAAGAAGACAAACGGAAAACGGGCTTGTTTGTCTAGCAGAGTGCCAACGAGATGACAGAAATAAGTGAACATTGGGAAGGAACGAAAGTTGGGTGGGTCGGTCGGTGTGGAATTGAAATCGAAAACGCTCCTCTCCTCCGTTTATTCAGCTTTTTCGAGAGCTCTTCCGCACTCTCTCGTCCCAGTGTTATTTCCAAAAAAGAGCGAATTCATAACTAAAAAGAGGGCGACAAACAGGGACAAACAGCGGGGGAAATTCGATAGTCTCCCTTCATATTCTCGTTGCAGGAGACGTGCGAACGAGCGTGTGGAAAGTGGCGGAATGTGGCCGTTTGCCAGCTGCCGCCCGATCACGGAGACTGTCAGCTCGCCATCCCGAGGTATTCACTTGTTGACTTTCTCTTTTAAACTGCTCTTCGGTGACCATGTTTTCGGCTAAAATCGCCACGAGAACATGCGAATTTCACATTGAAATGTGCATAAATTGAACAGACAAAACAATAGAAAAACAGGATGAGTCACGAACTCATTCTGCATGGTTTTTGGCTCCTCAGCGACATCACGGCAACTGAGGAACGGTTAGAAACTCAAAGAGTTTCGCGAGTAGACTCGCTCTAATACAAACTGTCGTTTCGATGCGTTTTCTTGTTTCACTTGCCCGCCCAAAACCTCTAATATTTGCCCTTGTATCCTGCCGATTGCTTCTGTTTCGATGCTTTTCTCGTTTCAGATGGCACTTCGACGCCGCCTCGTCGCAATGCCGAATGATGATGTGGACCGGATGCGGAGGCAACGGCAACTCGTTCTCGTCGCGCGAGGACTGCGAGTCGCTCTGTCGCGCCGAGACCGTCTGGTCCAACTCGAGCAACTTCTGCACTCTCGAGAGGTCCACCGGTCCCTGCACCGACTCCATCTCGATGTGGTACTTCGACGCGGAGGACCTCGACTGCAAGCAGTTCACCTACGGGGGCTGCCGCGGTAACCGGAACCGCTTCGTGAGCAAAGAGCAGTGCAAGCAGAGCTGCCGGGCCGGCGGGCCACTGCAGAACAAGGAGGTCGTCTGCAAGCTGCCGTTCGAGACGGGGCCGTGCCGTCTCGACATGCAGAAGTACTTCTACGACCCGGTCACTCAGACGTGTCAGGTCTTCTACTTTGGAGGATGCGAGGGCAACGCGAACAAGTTCGACTCGGAGCTCGACTGCTACAGACACTGCTCGAGTGTGAAGGCGGAAGCCGGCGAGTCGCGCATCGGACAGCTCTCAGCAGCCACCACTCCAGTCATCTACATCGTCGACAAGGCGCCGATCTTCGTCGGAAACACCGTAAGCATCAGAGAATGTAACTCTTGAAACGCCCTCTTTTTCAGTTCCGCATCCGGTGCAACAGCTACGGCATCGTCCCGATCACTTGGTACAAGAACGGAGGACTTCTTCAGTTCGGCACCCGCATCACCGAGGAGAACGACGACACTCTCGAGTTCGTGGACGCTCTCACTTCGGACGCTGGGGTCTACACTTGCGTCGCCGGACAGGAGAGTCACATGAGTGAAGGCGTCGAGGTGGTGATCAGAAGAGTCGACGGCACGAAGACGACTCCCCGTCCGCTGCTCACTCCGGCGCCGAACTTCTCGATGGGGACCCCTCCACCGCCCACCACCACTCGGAAGCAGTCTCCGTCGACGCCGTCGGTCGGCACGCCTTCTTCTCTCGTCCGTCTCCCGTCAACCGCCGCCTGCGTCGACGTCGGCAACGCGAGCACTTGCGATCTGGTCGTCAAGAACGGGCTCTGCGGCAAGAAGCGTTACGGGACGTTCTGCTGCCGCACGTGCACCGGCAAAAACTTCACCTTCTAAAGGCATAATATCTCCTGAATTGTGAGATCTCTCCCCCTCCTTCCCTTTCGTATTTACTTGTTTTCGTGCCTTTCTAATGACTCCGTTCATTACCTTTTCTTCGCTTTCTCGTTCCAGTTATCCCCAATAAATCATCGTCTGTCCGCAGAAAAACACGCCACTTGAAATCCATCCAAGTGTGAACAAAGGTTCTTTGTAATTGGATTCTCCCCGCTGCCATTCCACACATTTTCCTTCGAATCAGATGAGTTCCACTTCACTCTTTTCCGTGTTTTTCCTGATTCTCCTGCTCATCTCGAGCTCTCCGGCACAGAGAAGTCGTCGGAAACAGAAGTTCGTCCGGCTTCCCAGCGGCTACACCTTCCCCGCGGACGCCGCGAGCAACTTCCAGAGGGACTCTTATGTTCCGGCCACGGTAGGTCAGATTCTGACCATACACAGACGGTGTAGTTCCGTTTCAGTTCGCTCCGCCGAGTGAGAAGATCCTGCAAACGCCTCCGAGATACGTGACAGGAGAGCATCAGTCTGCAGTGTCAGGTTTGCCTCTTCGAATGAAATCAATGTTTCCGTATTGTTTCAGGTGAGCCCCATGGAATGAACTATGCAGAGTACAAGAAGGCAATGCAGAGCTACAACAGTGCTCCTCCTCCGGCTCCGGTCCCGCCCCCTTCGTTGGCTCCCACCCCGCCACCAGACTCTTATCAAGCTTCCCCGCCGCCTCCCGTCTCTCCTGCCCCCACGATCCCTCCGGTTACCGTAGTCGAATCTCCCGGAATGCCGGAGGAACCGGCCACAACGGTTCAGCCGGTCGGACCAGCTACCACAGCAGCCACAGTTGGTTTGAAGAAGGAGAAGTGAGTCTGAGTTGGAATCTATGAGTAAAGTGCTCTTTCAGTATTGGAGGTATCGCTCAGAACTTGAACAATCGGTTCACAAGTCTGAGTCAAGAGCAGCAGCACGCGGCGAAGGGACACACTTACACGGCTCTCGGGGGTGGACAGTTCTACCAAAGTCTCCTCGGAGGGGTACGTCTCCCCCTTCCCTCTTCTTCCGAATTCAGAACCATCGTTCATTGCAGAAGGGCGGCTTCTCTCCCCTCTCCTTCTTCCTGAATCAGGGACTCGGCGGCGGTGGAGCGGGAGGGAACAACGGCTTCTTCGTGCCTGTACCCGTCGTCATTCCGCCGCCTCCGCCTCCTCCGCCGGGTCCCAAATGCTTCACGAACCCTTCCGGATTCCTCTGCTGCAATGTGACTCTCGAGAAGACGATGGAAGAGGCGTACATTTCGGCGAAAGCGGAGGGCATCTCCGCATGCAACGTGCAGAAGATGGCGACTGCTGTCCAGGCGGTAACGTCTTCTGATCGTTCTCTTCTGAATCTGAACCCTTTCAGCAAGCTGAGAAAAAGTTCGGAACGACATTCGAGTCAGTGGCCGCTCACAAAGATTTCGTGGCGAAGATCAACTTCGCCGGGGATCTGAACTGCAAGATCGAGATCGACGGCAAGTTCATTCTCGCGTACGCGACTCCACTGGCCGAGCAGGAGGTGAACATCGTCGACGCGAGCTCCTTCTTCTCCGGAGCCGCCGACAAGGATCTGGAAGTGAACGGCACGAAGCCGACGTACATCGTCTACGGACCCATCAAATAGTGTCTTCTCTCGTCCCTTTTGTCTGTATATTTTGAAGAAAAGAGTAATCGATGAAAGAGAAAAAAACGAATAATGAGAGCGGAATGAGTAATTGAAAAAGAAAAGAAGGATTCTGATGTTCGAGGGGGGCGGAGAGAGGTATTTACAGTTTACAAAGTGTTAGGAGAGTCCGCACGTCGTCCGATTCAGAAGGGGGGCCAATTACAATAACGCCTATAATGAGGAATTCAATTTACACATAAAACTGAATCGGGCGACGGAGAACGGTGGATGCAGAAGTTGGAAACGGTCAGTTCGGATGGACGAACAGCACTCCCGAAGCGTACGAAACGGAAGAGTCGACGGGGGAGCGGACCTGCAGACAAGAAGGGATTGAGTGATTCTGTGATTGAGGGGCTACCTTGTTCGATTGGGTGTAGTGCAGGAACTGGAACTCGTGCGTGTGGTTGTTGACCAGTCTGAAGTGCTCGGCTGCCTGCAGCATTATCAGGATTGGGTTGCGGCCGCAGATCGTGTTCTGCGTCTTTTTGAGGTACTCGTTGAACACCGCCGGGTTCAACGTCTCGATCGCGTTCATGCCCTGACGGTCCATGTTCGTGATCTGCTCGTAGATCGGCAGCCCGCTACTACGATCGTACGGCGAGAAGCTGAAACGGTCGCCCCAGTGGCAGAAGTCGGAGGAGATGACGAATAGGTTCTTCGGATTCTCCATGTAGTGCGCGAAGATGTTCCCGTACATCTGCTGGCGAGAGCCGGGAAGCGATCCGACGAGCACCGGCACGATGGTGTAGCGACGGGAGCCCATGACTTTGGCGATGAACGGGAGCTGCATTTCGATCGAATGCTCCTGCTCCTCGTCACGACGGTCCATTAGGTCGAAGTGATGCGTGGCACGCAGCTCCTCGTTGACTGAAAGTGCTCGGAGGTTGGAGAGGAAGAGGGTCTCGCGGGCTCACTTTTATGATCGACAGTAAGATCTCCGAGTGGAGTACGGTACTTGGTGCAAGTGGTTATGGCGCATCCGTTCAAGGCAACGACGTGAGAAGGGCCCAGAATGAAGATGCGGTCTCTGGAATCGACGGGGAAGATTTCAATCGGCTCGACGATTGGTTTGAAGTACTCACACAGTCTCAGGAACGATTTGTTTGAATGCGTACGCAGCTGTCTCTCCGCAATACGAGTATCCGGCGTGCCTGAAATTCACGTCTTCCGAATCTCGACGTCTTCTTCTTGTTTCCTCTGCTCTTACGGGGAAATCAGCGCTCTGGCTGGTCCGATGCGTTCTCCGGCGGCGTCGAGCCACTTGGTCAGTTGTCTGTCGAGGTCTCTCTGACTCGCGTTGTACCACGAACCGGCGTGCGACGCGGATCTGACGTGCTCGATGCCGAAGCCGTTCGTCGACATTCTCCACTCGATTCGTCTGCCAAACACGCTCGTTTCGTTTCGTTTTCCCCGCCGATTATCGACAGTCGCGCATTCTCACTAGGGCGCAAAGTGACACGAAGACAACAGAAAACGAGTCGTTTCTTTTCTCAGCACTTACAAAAGCAAGAGGAGATATCTCGAGAAAGGCAGGCCGAGTGTCCTGAGGAATAAGGCACGCGAGTTTTGCAATACCTGCAAACCAACACAGGCCGACGGGTGCGTCTTCTTTCTGCCAATTGTTTTCGTGGCGAGACCCTTCACGCTGCGAGAAGCGAAATGTGTTTTCGCATTGCAAATAGACAAGTTCCGAAAGCATTGGCATTGGAGCGCACTTGATCCCTCTTGGGAGCGGCAGCTATCATTAGAGCGCGCATGCTTACCCGTAGAAGAAAGGCGTGAAATTGAGTGGATTGGGAGGGGAAGGTGGCCACTTTCGAGGAAGATCTCTCGACTGCTCCGCGTTTTCCGACGTTCCGATCGATATTTGGAACTGTGGCCGACGACGACCGCGCTGTTCTTGCTGCTGGTGTCTTCGTCGTGTCGGACGGGCTCGCGAGAAGTCGTCGATCCACCGATTACCTGCAAATTCAGAAGACGTTGTGAAAGATGTCTTCGATTGGAAGAAGAAGAAGAAGAATGGGAAAAGACGAAAGAACGAAAAGGGAGGCGAGGAGGAGGGCGAAAACGAAGAGAGAGACGGGGCGAGGGAAAGAAAGGAAGACACGCGGAGCGCCGAGAAGGGACCACTGTTTCAGAAAGAACCCATTCATGGCCGTCTCGGTGGAGCGCACTTCCCTTCGAAGCGACCTGCACTTTCTTTCGTCCGATGTGCACCAGAGTGTGTCCAGAGTGTGTTCAAAGTTCAATTCCTCCTGTGTGACATGTCACATTTGAATTGTATTTGACAACTCACTTTCGACCAACTGCTGACAAACTTTGTGCAGCTTTTGAACCAAAACACGTGGATTCACAACGGAGCACACTTTCATCCTGATAAGATACGAAATGTGAACAAATATTTATTCCGCTCCCATCTCGTTCCGTTTTTCCTTGTTTACAGCGCCGCCAGGTAGTCGCTCCCACTCCGTCCCGATCATTTTGTTTTCGATTCGCCTCGCCACTTCTCATCGCAGAGCCGCTTCTCGTTACCCATTCTCCCGTGCCCTTTCGGGTCCACACGGACCATTGAGAACACGAGAGAAGACGTCATGTCGCTTTCGCCTCGTTTTTTCCTTCGAAGAGAAAGGCACTGGCACGCTCACTCGTTTCGCTCACAGACACACGCACACACACATGTTGGAAAGAGGAGAAGAAGAAGACGCGGGGGAAAGAGAGGGAGAATGTTTGGGCACGCTATATAGCAGATCTTTGATTCGCGGGCGATATGGAGAGGACAAGGGAAACGAAGCGGAGGGAAAGGGAAGAATAGTGCGCTTTATTATATGGTTTGTCTTCTTCTCAATTCTGATATTTGCTTTCAGCTATTAATTGTGGATTTGAGTAGAATAAGTGGGTGGAAAGGTGAATATGCGCTGGATAAGAGAGTGAAGAACCAGTAGGACCGGCCGAGAGGCGATTGGACCTGGACGGGATGAGGTCACGGGCGGTACTACACGAGAAATCGAACGTGAGCGTCGAGGCGGGGCACTCAGCTGACTGCCCGGCCAGTCGCTCATTCGCTCACCAAAACGCTCTCTCTCTCCTTCTCGTTTCGCTCGCTCACCGCCCCGACCGCAGTCCTGGGTCGCCAGTTCGGTCGATCCTTGTTTGTTCGATACAATAGAAGAGAGGAAGAGGTTATAGAAGGCATCGGAGGATTTTGGAAAAGTGAGAACATTTGGGAAGCCCGTAGGGAATAGGTTATTACAAGTATTACAAATAGAGAATAGTACAATTGGTATAAATACATAGGTCAATAATATATACAACTACTGGATAGGGAGGGATGTTACGAGCGGAGCTCGTTGATCCACTCCTCGAAGAGCCTCTGGCACGGCTTCCGGCGGCACTCGACGCAAACTTCTCGATTGCACGACTTGCACAGAGAGAGGATGAACGGCTTTCCTGAAATTACGAGGGTTTCGTACGCATCAGCTCTCATCTTCATCTACTGTTTCTGGAGCGGGAAGACCTGACGGGCGGCCTCATTGAGCACTGATGGCATCCGAGCCCCTGCACTTCTTCGTTGAACGAGATTCGGTGTCTGAACAGTGCGCCGCTAGAAAAGAAAAAACATATTTGTTCCCTATAATCCCAATGTGTTTACGATACCCATGGAAAACGGCTTCAGCTACTCGTTTCACGTTCTTGATGTCTATGTCGTACTCAGTGAAGTCGAGGAGAAGACGTGAAAACGCGGCCACGTTGGCAGGGTTGACAAGTTCAGCGAGACACGAGAACATCTGTAAACAAGATGTTGATGTGAATACTTTTAAGATCTCATACTGTCTCTATTGCCGCATCAGCCAATGCCGGTTCGTGGACATACTCGGCGTTTAGAGTGAAGCATAGGTGGTAGAACAGATGAAAGACCTCGGAAATTGGTCTTCTTGCCGCACTGAAACCGGATTTCGGGTGGATTATCATCGTTTTCTGTTCACAAACTCGTATTCTTCGAGATAGTCGATGCAGTTCTGCTTCAGATTAACCATCAGGTATTTGTCGCATAACCGAAGTACTGTACTCACGTTTCGCTCTGCAATGGGAAATTTAAATTGAGAGCAGCGGGATTTAGAGGTTACCATCAATAGCATCTGGATAGAGTCCGAGAAAGTTCGGGGAGATCACAGTGATCAGCGTGAGGATGTCTTCTGGCTTCTCGTCGCGAATCTTCAGAACACCGAATCTATTTTCGAGGAAGCCTTTGTTCTCCAACAAAATTCGGAAATAGTCCGAATTCTTCGAAAAAATCGCCGGATCAACGAAGAATATCTTGTCGTCTACGGAAATCGGCCAATCTCGATTTTTGCTCACCGATTCAAAGTTCACCTGAAAGTAATTCAGCCGTTGTTTATTTTTTGGGCGCGTCAATTTTACGTAGTCGGACCCTTCTAGAAATGTCTCGTGCGTTGTTGTTGGCTGCATCAGAATGACGTTGACCGGAAAGTCGTTGTTGATGCCGAACCGCGAGTGCATTGGCCCCTGGAATTCAAGTCCCAAAACTCCCAATATAACATCACAATTTATCAGAAAAGTTGAAAAGTGTGTATTTTATTCATATTTTAAAGGTTCTGTCGTGGAAGAGTGCAAAAAAAGCCGAGTTTAGTTAATTAGGGGAGAGAAAGGTTTCAGCAGTGCACTGCGCAGTGAAAGTTTAATTGTGAAAATCACCAGCCACCATCATTTAAAGGGACTCATCCATATTTTTGAATGGGTCTCACAGCGCTTGGTATAATTAATGTGATTTCTTCAATGAAACGTTGACTTTATTGCTCGAATATTGTTCTGTTGCTACTCAAATAGTGTCCGCCCGATAAGTTCTTCGTTTTATTGCCTATTTGGTGTTCATAGTCCAAAAGATTACGCTCATCCGGCATCTTCTTTTGCCGTCTGTTTAAAGGCGCACGCATTTGTTTGCTGTGCGGGTCTCGCAACGACATCCCCCACCGACCCAATTTTCACAGCCTTTTCGCGGGGTTTCAGGTCCAATTCAAGGATTTTCTGCGCTGTAATGGGTCATTAATTTTCATCAATAATTTTTTATTTAATTTGAAAGTGGTACTGATGCTCTCCTCTTTGGCTGTTCTGCTAGGCACATTCTCAGGCTTGTTACTAATTTCCTATTCTGAGCTCCACCTTGCGAATCAAGTGACATCACTAAGAATGCCCATGGAATTCAATTCATCTTACAAAGTAGAGCATTCTGTTCGTCTTTTTGTGTTTCTTTCTCGTCTTTTAGTCAAACGTTTGTCACACGTCAGTTACAATTTTTTCCTTCTCGAAACTTGGCTAGTTTCCTTTCACATGTGTTTCATAGTTTTTCCGATGTTCAGTTACAATCATTACTTTGTTTGCTCCCACGTTTAATTCCCAATTCAGCACAATGTGTACAAAAGATGATAATTCTTATCAAGCCGCTACATTTTCCATCGCTCTCTCCCTTTCTGTGCATTATGTTGAACAAAACGAGAATATGGAAAGTTACGTGGCGGCTGTCTTCTCTGGCTCTCTTCGATGACATCACAGAGGACCGAGACGGGAAAGAAAAGCGAGGAAATAGTGCGCTAACTGACGGAAACTGGAAGAGATAACGTGCTACGGGCGAGAGCGGCGACAAGGCTAGAGATAATGCGCGCGAAAGCGACGCAGAAGGTTCATAGAACACTAGAGAAACCGCGCCTCTTCGGCCGCTCGCAGCCAGCAAGCCCCTTCGGGCATCGACGCATAGACACACATCATTCCGCCCCAATTTCCCTCTATTTCGTCAATTCTTCTTTCGTAACTCAGCGCAATCATTGCTCACTATCAAGTCTTCAGAATTTTTCCATTTCAGAAGCCCCCTTCTTCGACTTGGTCGCCACATCAATTAACTGGGAAGTCCAGTTGTGCATGTTCTTGTGCCCACACAAACTCGCGACTATTTGCAATTATATGATCGACAACCCTCAAGAAGGTAAGTGTTACGTGAAAAACGTGGCCTTTTGATGTGTTGGCTGATGGTGGTTAGACACGGCATGACCAGGGTAAGCTCATACCCTGGAGACAAAAGCTGCTCATTAGTCATATATCGGCGCATCATCGGGACGAATCCTGCAGGTCTGTCCGTATCGGGAGGGCCACCTTTATCAATTCGATTGTCCCCGGGGAGTATACCAGCAGTGTACGCGCTCTAGCTATAAACAAATGGTTGTTTTTGCAAAGTGAATCACACTAGCCAGAACTAGTTTGCGCCAGAGATTTGTTCCTTCCCGACACACTCAGTCGCACAAGGAAGGAGAAGTACCGAAACGGGCTGCACACCGGATGTTCCGATGAATTGAGAGCCACGCTCCAATGCGGAAAAGGAGTTCTGACCAGAGTCTATTTCCACTGATAATCATGCGGTTGGATCGACCACCAGCTGACTAGATCACGATTTTCCTCCGTCAGCGGTGACAAATTGAAAAAAAAAAGTAGGCGAACCTACGAAACGCGCGAAGTGTCAATAAACGGTTTGTGGAGAAGCGTTCAAAAGGATCATTCCTCGCGGAGGGAACATGCCTTTATGCCCGAAAAGAGAAATATGGATCATTGCAAAAAAAGGGGAGGTTTCTGAAAAGTTCGCGCTCACCGCCAGCACTCTAAAGTTCATGAGATTAGCGCTCAAAGTTCCACTCCCAACAGATTTTCCATTCGCACTCCGCAATACGTGTTCTTCTCGCTGCGGTCGCTCGTTTTTTCTGCCGATAAACCCCACCTATAGAAAAGAGTTGGGGAACATAATCGGTTTGCGAAGAGTATCAATCACTGTCGGTTGCTATTTCCAGGGAGGTTGTCCAGAAAGAGAAAGAAACTGAAGATTTGTGAATCGATAGCGTCGTCACATCTCGACGCCAGTGAAGCCAAAATCGTTTACAACAGTGTATGCGATTCCCCAAATCCACATATCAACCGGACTCGTGATATCTACTTTTTGTAAGTGTACCTGCGTCCAGAAGATTTCTCTTCACACTGGGTGTCAGTAATTTCCAGAAGAAGATCTAAACAAAAGCAATCACCATGGCTCTCAACGTGAACCGCGCGGTCGCTGACCCATTCTACCGCTACAAGATGCCGAAGTTGTCTGCGAAGGTCGAAGGCAAAGGCAATGGAATCAAGACTGTCATTTCGAACATGTCAGAGATCGCCAAAGCGCTCGAGCGTCCGCCGATGTGTATGTTTATAGGGCACCCGATGAAGAATGGAACGAAATGACTTTGTTTTCAGATCCCACTAAGTATTTTGGCTGCGAGCTCGGTGCTCAAACGAACTTTGACGCTAAGAACGAGCGCTACATTGTTAATGGAGAGCACGACGCCAACAAGCTGCAAGACATACTCGACGGATTCATTAAGAAGTTTGTGTTGTGCAAGGCTTGCGAAAATCCGGAGACTCAATTGGTAATATAATTAATTTGAATTTCTATTCGAAACGTTCGTGTTCAGTTTGTCCGCAAAAACGGAATCAAAAGCAAGTGCAAGGCTTGTGGAAGCTCGTCCGACATTGATAACAAGCACAAGCTGTCGACCTACATCGTGAAGAACCCGCCGAAGATTGATGTCGATTTCTGTGAGTAGATGAAAAAGTGGTGAATTATGCGAAACGACTCAAAGAAGAAAGGCCGATTAGCATACGATCACGTCCTGTCATATGACGCGCACTGCCTCATCAGCATGCAAATGCATCTATGTTTTCAGCCAAAGCAGAAAAGAATGGAAAGAAGACATCGGGTGCTGACGCAGCGGCTGCGGTCGCAGCGGAGCTTAACCAAAACGGCGACAAAGGTAGTTCGAATGATGACGACGACGACGACTGGGAACCAGAACCAGTCGAGCCGAATGGAATGCTGTCGGCTGGCATGGGCAAACTCGTCATTGACAAGGATCTCGACAAAACTGAGGAGCAACGTCTTGATATGCTTCACAACTTCTTTGTGAAGGCTAAAGAAGAAGGTATTGTTACCCCGTTATGTTCATATTGCAATGGTCCATTTTACAGGACGTATTTCGGATTCTAAGGGTCAGAAAGCCCTTTGCGATGAAGCGGAGAGATTGGAGCTGAAGCAAAAGGCCTCTCTTCTGCTGGCTAACGTTCTGCTTGATGAGAAAGTGATAACCGACAAGCAGATCCTTTCTCACCGCAATCTTCTTCTTCGTTTTACTAACGGAGATTTGAAGGCTCAACGCTACTTGTTGGGAGGAGTGGAGCAAGTCATCAACAAGCACGAGGGAGCTCTTCTCCAGAAGTCTGCTCACATCATCAAGGCTCTTTACGATACTGATGTCTGTAGCGAAGAAGCTCTCGAGAACTGGGGGGAAAAGGTTTGTGTGACTGCCTGAATGCTCGAATTATCTTCTCCGCGGAAACAATTTTGGGCAGAACGGCTTTTGCTTTGAATGAAATTAGTTCATCTACCGGTTTTCAGCCATCGGGCAAGTACGTGTCGAAGTCGTTCGCTAAAAAGATTATCGAGAACGCTCAGCCGGTACTCACTTGGCTGAAGGAAGCGGAAGAAGAGAGCGAGGAAGAGTCGGATGACGACATTGCGGTAAGCTTGATGATCGCATTGTCACAAACAAGTTTTGCTGGTTTCAGTTCGGAAACGACGCTAAAGAAAGTGAATTGCTGCGTCAACAGCGCGAGAAAGCAGCCAGAGAGGAGAAGCAAAAGGCCGCTGCGAACGATACGAAGGCGACTAATGGAGGTGCTCACGCCGAAGAGGACGATGACGATCTGGATATCGACGATATCTAATTGTACACTCGATTTTGTTTTCTTCCCTACGTTCCTGCTTTTATTTCATTTCTCTCCTTTTCACCTATTGACCCCATCCTCTTCATTCTACTCTTGTAACAAAAAACCCAATTTATTTGTTTTCTGTCCCCTCCTCTATTCTGTTTCCCCCCTGCTTACCCCTCTCTTCGCCAAATATCCACAAATTCAATTATTTATTGATGATGCTTATTCCTTACTCGTTTACTATTCAAATAAAGAGTTATCTCAACGAAAACTGAACAAAGGATAAAGTCGCGGAGCTTGTTGAAGCAGTGAAATACTGGGGAAAACGAATGACGAACAGCCTTATGGTTAATTTCAGATGGGAACCCGTAGGATCCGGACGGAAGACGGCGATCTGACCCTCTTCTACCGGAAAGTCAGTCCGTTCTCGAACCATCATCCGGCAGATTTCGAGTGCGAGAAAGCGATAAATGATGATGAATCGCGAAATTTCTCGTGCACTGAACAGTACTACATGTGAGAGGGAGTCGATGAGAAAAGAGGGAACGAGAGATTGCAGGTTCAACAAGGCTTCGCTCGTGAGAGATCGCGATCTGATGAGCGCCGTCCTGAAGGCGGAGTCTCCGAAGGCGATGAAGTCGATGTGCTCGAAAGGGAATCTGCGACACTGGAGTGATCGCAAGTATTGAGGAGAAGAACGGATTCCAGTCGCATCTCCTCATTTCCAGATGGGACCAACACAAAGAATCGGTGATGTACACTGGCTGTCTGGCCAAGTACCGTGCGTGTCCGTACCTCCGATTCGCATTGTTCCTTTCGACGGGAAGCCGGCTCGTCGAGTGCTCCCCGTTCGACGCCGTCTGGGGAATCGGTCAGTTTCAGGCTCTTTTCTCTCTTTCCGATCCTTTTTTTGCTTCCCATCTTGTCGCCGAGAAATTGCAGAGAAAAGTGTTTGAATGGATAAGATGGGAAGTGGGAGACGGGCCGGAAAGCCATTGTGAAACACAGGAAAGGACATAGAGACTGTCGAGAAGACAGGCTTACGGATCGGAGGGACGAACCTGCTCGGCACTATACTCGATCGAATCAGAGAGGAACTGTGGGCGGAGTCGGAATACGAGTTGGGGGAAACGAGACGAAGAGAAAAAGAAAAGAAGATTGCAGAGACGAAAGAGCGTACGTGGAGACAAGAGTGCAAGCGGATGAGGACTATCTGCGAAAAGCGATGAAACAAGTCGACCTGATGTACAAGGAACGGGCGAGAATCAGATATGAGTGAGTCTCCACTTCTCGAAAGAGACCAATCTTGAGAGAAACGCTTCAGAATGACCAAACGACGTCTGTGCTATTCCGAAGACTACCTGACTCGTGAAATGCGAGATCTCATTCCGGAGTGGGCGCTTCCGCCTCCAATAACTTTCAACGAGGCGATACGAGCGTCGCCGCCGCAAATCACAAACTTCGAGCGGACTCCGCCTCCAGCCCGCTCTCGTTCGTTGACTCCTCCGCTTGTTTCGAGCAGGCTGTGGGGACGGCTCACGATAAGTGACGGGCGGCCCGTTAGGAAGAGACAGAGGAGCAGATCTGTAGTAGCGAGTAGGAGCGAGTCGAGAGAAACATGGCCGGACCTGGAAATAAAAAGAAGCAGGAGTCGCGATCGGAAGAGAAGAAGAGATGATGAGAAGGACAGAACGACTGGGAACAGAGAGAAGATCGTGTGGGACAGAAGTAACAGCAGGTCTCCCAAGAATCGGAAGGAGAGAAGAGCGGCTATACGAAAAGCCGAAGGCCCGAGAATTGTGTCCAGGAATTCTGAAGCCAGAAACGACGACTATTCGAGAGAAAGGAAATATACGGTTGCGACCGAAAGAAGTCGATCTAGAAGCTCTGAGGGACGTCGTTCCCATTCGAAACAAGAAGATCACTCGAAAGATCTCAAGAAGCGTCGCTCGAGGAGTTATGGAAATTCTCACTCCAAACGAAATGAATCTGAACCCAGAAGCGAAGGAAGTAGACGGGCTGATGATGATGATGAAGTCGAAGAAAAGGAAAGACGTCGCTCCAGAAGAAGCCGTTCTCACTCCAAAAGTGAAGATCACTCCAGAAAGCGCAAGAAGCATAAGAAACGAGACCACTCCGGAACTAGAAGTCCATCGGGAGAAAAAGAAGAGCGGAAGCGCAAGAAACACAAGAAGCACCGATCGAGGAACCATTCGACGAGCTCCCGCCACAAGCATCGTTCTCGCCATTCCGAATGGAAGGAAGAGAGAAGAAGACGTCGTTTAGAACGGAAGGAACGGAAAGAAAAAAGACGCCGTGCCCGTATCTCTGTTTCTCCTTCTTCTCGGTCGCGCAATACTCCTCGCAAGGAGGATATTTGTATTGTTGAACTTTGAGTAATTCCTAACTTTATTATATTAATTCTAACGCTGGGTCAAATGAAATTCTATCTAATAAGGTCCCAATGTAAAATAATGACTGGTGTCGAACGGCAAAGTCGTGAAGAACCCGACGATACGTCTCATTCGCTTCAAGGCGTTTCCACGACGTCTTCAGAACTTTCGCTGCGACGAGCAGAACCCCTCCACATCTGAATACCTACAAATGTGTTTTCGGTGGGAAATGTGTGTAGTAGATGATGATATTCTTATAATTAATTCTTATTATTATTATTATGGCAATCACAAACATATATTATAATTACATCCGGTCGGGCAGCAGCGTCTCTGCGGTGTTGTGTGACAGTCGGCGTCCTCGTCACACCAGTTCACCGGCTCCGGAACGACGCATCGGAAGTTGAGGTGGACGACCGACGGACACTGCGCACGGATCGGAGCACAGCACTCGCGGTACCGGATCATGTCGATGCATCTCTGCAAGAGGATCGGAACGATCAGAGCGGCGGAAACGTGGCTTACGAGGTGGCCGTCACCGCACTGATAGTTGGCTGTGCAGTACATGTAATGGGCGGAACACTGAGCCATTTGCTGTGCGAACAGGGCATTTTGAGAGTATTTGGGAATGGGTTTGGCTGGAAATCAACGGATTCGAGGAGCGTCCTCCGGAACGTCTTCTTACCACGAATCTCTCGTTCCACGTGGAAATCCACGTCATCGTAGAACTTGCACTCGGGTTTATAAATGTGAAGACGTTGAAAATAACGGCACCAGTCGATGTGGGAACTGGGGAAGGGCGACGTCTTCGGGAGACATTGAAGCAGCGAAACGGACAAGATCAGAAGGAGATGCATGTCGGGCGAAAGACGTTGGATAAGATCAAAAGTGATCAAAAATGAGATATGCGGAAGCTCTCGAGGGGCTCGTGGAGCACGCGCGAGCAGTTACCTCAGGTAGCGGGAGGAGTCAGCACATTTGTGCTCGCGGAGAGAGCACATGCAAATCGAAAACAAACAGAAGAAAGAAACAAGTGTGCTCATGACACGAGAGGCCAGACTTCTTTCTTTCGAAAGCTGCCAGAGGTGGCAAATATGGCCAAATATTTGAGGTCAATTGCATGTTTTTGGCGAGTTTCAAGTGCACAAAACACCAGATCTTCTTCTTTTCCGTTTTTCCACTTTGCACACCGAGTTCATAGTTTATTGTGGAGTTGGGAACCAAAGAAAAGTGGCAAGGAAATAAGGAAGAGAAGGGACTAGAAAACGCGTCGACGGAAACCTAGGTCATTATGAATATACTTGAGTTTTACATGGGTTATTGACTTTCCGGCCCGGAAATCAATCCGGATCAGAGTCAACAGTACAGTTGAAAAGGAACTAGCCACGTGTGTTTCCTAGTCCCTCCCGACTCTATTTCCTCTTACACCTAGCGAGATCAGACTTTGAAGTCGTGTTCCATAACCGGTAGCATTTGTTCGGTGACTTGTTTGACTGCCCACTGCAGGAAGAGGACGATGCCGGACAGACTGAAGCAGATGAAGTAGTCGAGGCCTTCCATGAGCGAGTGCGACGTCTGGAGGAAGAAGAGCGGCACGTAGAGCACTCCGAACAGTGCCGTCAGACCGTTGATCAACTGGAAAGAGGGGGAGATTGGAAGACGTCGAGAGAGGAAGACACTGACCACACTGAGCAGGTAGCCGTGCAGGACGACCTCGTACGTCGAGCCGATCTTCCGTTTCGCGATGCAGAAGAGCGAGAAGAGCAGGGCCGAGATGGAGCAGGTGACGTGGATCCAGAAGAGAATCTTCACAATCACACTGTCCCCCTCGATCTTCACTCGGTAGAGAATTCTGGAACGAAGAGCTCTTTTTATCTCCTCTGCTCCTTCTGAGACTCACGCTAGAAGGCCAGTGAGCACAAACTGTAGAAGGGCCATTATGACGGTGGAGGCGTAGAGGGAGAAGGAGCACAGGAATGTGCTCGGCGGCTTCTGGACGACTATCGAGTTGGCTGCCATCATTCTTTCAGCGAGCGCTCATTCCCTCCGGTTTTATTGCTCACCTGGAAGGAAGGACTACAACGTGTGCGGGCGTAATGATTCATTCGGGGAGCCGCCACGTAAACAAGTACAATCTGACTTGAGGAATGAGCCGCCGAACTGTGATCAGAAGGAGGAGGAGGAGCGAGAAAAGAAGCTTTCGAGGGAGGCTAAAGGTAAACAGGAGACCGGAGATGAGAGAAACCGAGATGTTCCTTCTAGAATACGAAGAATGTATTCATTCGAGAAGACGTCGGAGGAGAAGAGGAAGAAGGTTGCAGATATCGGGGCTAGACCGCTCAAGAGGCCTCTCGAGAGACTCGAATGCACCAGTGAAGTGCTGGAGTCACGAAGTCATTAGAAGACGTCGGCAACGAGGAAACTAGTTTCGAGCTTGAAAACAATGCGCAGGTGAATGAGCCGGTAGCCGCGGAGGAGCACGCAAGTACGTGCTCCTCCGCCGCCGACTCTTCTCATCGTCCCCTTCTCCTCCGGGCTGCTCTTCTTTTTCTCCGTGAGCCCCCCGACGACGACTCGTCTCTAATTGGCCCTAAACGCAAGTAAATTTTTAGGCAATGTATGTTTGCGTGAGCGTGTGTGGAGAGAAAAGCCGCCGGAGCAAAGTGGGCAGAGAAGAAGCCGGGGCGGGAAGAAGAAGAAGAAGACGTGGAGGAGGAGGAGAAGGGGAAGACGTAAGGGGGAGGGAATCGGGATTCCGATCGACGGGCTCACTTTCGGCTGTAAATCGACGCCCTTCTGCTCGGCGTCGGTAATTAGGCGGCGCGCGTTTTCGACGCATTCCATCCGCAATCGAGAGTGAGTCAGGTGACAACAAAAACGACGAGGAAACGGCGGGGATTAGTGCAAATTACCGCTGATTGGGCATGCACGCTTTGGTCTTCGAAGGCCGAAGATTTCAGTTTTGTTGGCACGGAGGTGCCCACTCACAATTTCAGAGTGCTGAAACTGCGCTCTATTGGACAAGGTCTACTGGGTGACCCGAGACCTGAACGGCCCGATGGCAGTTAAGGGGCTCGGGAGGGAAACGAGCTTTGTTGGAAGTTCGGAAAAGGTGCTTCCGGGAAGACGTGCTTATCAGAAGACGTCACCTTCTTCGTCTTATTCTGCCTGAAGTTTCTGTTTCTTTGAGCCGCCGCCTCCCCCGCGTGCTCATTAGAGCAGCCTATGATTTGGAGGAGTTTCCGCGGGAAAACAAGCCCAAAAGTATAGTGTAAGGGGACCAGACTGGGTGCGAATCTTGCCTGAAAAGGGGCGAATAATGAGAAGCTCTTCCGCTCGCCGAGCCAAACCGAATCAATGAGCAGCACACGGAAATGGAAGAGCCGCCCCGACCTGCTGCCTGCAGACATAAGAAAAGGAGGAAGAAGAAAAGAAGAAGAAGGGGCTGGTGATGATGATGATGATGATGAGAATGAGCCAGGCAGGGGGAGGACGAGGACCGAATGAGCAGAATGAGCGGGAATAATACAAATTGGATGTTGTGTGAGCTTCTCGAATTATTTCGATATCAAAAATTTATGAATCGTATGTGTGTGCGAGCTGTGCCGAGATGAGAAAGGAGGAGGGGGGAGAAGGCGGCTGGTTGAGTGAACACGAGCCGACGAAGAAACGGGAGAGAGGGCATCGGGGATGAATTTACACGGGATCTAGGGCTCAACGGATTTGCCTCCCTAACCGGAGAGACTATATCGATGGACGGATGAAGGAAGAAGAAGAAGCGGCAGCAGCAGAAGACGTCGATGAAGAGGATTAGGAGGCACGGATAAGAAGAATGAGCGGGAGGGGAAGCGTACGAAAAGGGTTGTTATGCGGACGGAGGTAACCAGAAGAACGGAGAACCGGATCCGTTGGATGGTCCTGCTGGCTCGAGGATTAGTCGCCGGTGACGTCATCTGGTTCGCGATTCAGACGGAAACGATTGATTCGGTTTCGGGACGACTTCTGAATCCGATGACGTCATTGTACTGTGCAACAGGTGGCCTCACACACATCTCTATTTGGAAATAAACAGAAAATGAGTTGTTGATCTGTAAATCTGGAACGAATTCTGAAAATGCTATAGGCGAACGAACACGAAAATACAAATTGTTGATATTTTTATTATTCCTGAGCGCACCCGCTGCAGTCTCGGCCCCCGCGCACACATTTCGGTTTCCACTGCTCATCTGGGTGATCCATGCCCCGCGGGCGGGCTCAAAAAACACGCACGTTATTAGTATTTTGAGAGGGAGAGAGAGAGATCAGTACTGCGGGATGCTGTGACAGTGATGTTCTGTGCAAGTGCACACGGATTGGTTGGGAATCGGATAGAGAAAGAGCGCCGGCGAGACGATGTGGTGGAGGCCGGAGAGACGCGTCGGGATGGAGGCGTTCGTCGAAGAGGCGAACCGGGGACGGACGTGCGGATCGGAGAGGCAGTCGGTGACGAGTGTCCAGCTGGAATCGGAAGTCTGAAGGAGCGCTCTCTCTGATCACTTACACGTCCAGAGGGCAAGTGGGGGGACACGAGAGTCCGCGATCCGGGAGACGGAAACTTCTGGAACAAGAGAATCGAACAAGTTTTCCCGGTGCCCACTCACTTTTTGATCTCCTCCACCGACTTCCGATAGTGCGGCTGTGCTCCGAGAGTCAGACACTCCCAAATGAACACTCCGAACATCCAGACGTCGTTCTCGGGACGGTGCGGAGGGATTATTTCCGCGCAACACAGGATTTCCGGCGGCATGTAGGAGACGATCGGAGTGACGTACTCCAATCCGCTCGGCGCCTCGCCGAAGTCTCCCAGCTTCACCTCGCACTTTTTGAGGTCGGGCTCCGAAATGAGCACGTTCCGAGTGAGAATGCGTCCGTGAGTGAGCTCTTGACCGAATTCGTCCAGTTTCGAATGGATGTACTTGAGTGCTTGAGACACTTGGTACAGGACGGAGAGCATGTCTTTCAGCTGGATGGGGCTCCGTTCCGAGTCCTCCTTCTCCTGCAACGTCATCTCTGTGCTTCTCCAGAAGACGTCCTCCTGGTTACCCTTATCTTGTAGATGAAGTAGTCGGCGAGAGTTCCCCCGGGCAGCCACTCGAGAGCTATCATCGGACGGAAGACTACAAAGGCGACGCGGAAATGCAGTTATCACTTTCTCTTTTCACCCTCGCTCACCCGTAAAAGAGAGCTGCGAAACGCCGAGAAGGCGAATCAAATTAGGATGGTCGAGTTTCGAGAGTCGAAGTGCATCCTCGAGCAGACTGATTGACTTCGTCACAATCGGGAAACTGATCTGCAATTGCATTTCAGAAGAGAGACAGAAAGAAGACGTCGGAGACCTTGACGGCCGTCGTCACTTTGGCGTTGAATCGGTTGCGCGTCTTCGGAAAAACGCCGCCCCGGAAGATGAAGCCGTCGGCCGTCTGGCCTATCTGGTAGTCGTCCACCTCGATGCTCTCCTCGTCGATCAGATAGTTCTTGAGCTCCCTCTCCAGCTGTTTCAGCCGCTTCTGATAGGGATACATGACGTCCGACATCGGAAGACACATCTTCTTCGACTCTGAAGAGGAGAAGAGGTTTCTTCTGGAAACTATAGGTGACGTTACTCTTGCAGAAGTAGAATATGGCGAGCAGGTAGAGACCGGACATGGCGATGACCGTCGCGTAGGGCGTCATGTAGGAGGCGGAACATTTGTCGTCGAGCACGCTGTCTGCGGGCTCCGGAAGTGAACGGTCCATTTTGGAGACTGGAAGACGTCTGTGTGTACATGCTATCTGGTCTCGGCGACAAACAGGTTTCTCGTCAAGATCATCGATTTTTCTTTCGTCTTCGGCGAACTGAAGTCGAGACGCAGGCGGGGAAAGAAAACAAGACGATCGAGAGAAGACGTCGGAGAGAAGACGTGGAGCATCTGAAAACGTCGTTTTAAGAAGTTCTGGTATCTCATTTCTAGACGAGAAGGAAAAGAACAGAGATGAATTACAGTCAGAGGAGGAAAGATCCCATTGTTTTCCGTTTCCGCGCCAGAAAGAAAACATTTTATTAGTCGACTCCCCGGGGAGTCTCTTGAAAAAGGTTCGAAAAAGAAGACGTCGTCGCGGAATTCATGCAAACCTCGAGAGAATTATGAAGTCAATCCATCTTGGCGCCTCCTCAACCTCTTTGTCTCTCCGTCCCGCCTCTCTCCGCCGTCGACGGCAGAGCAGCGTCCAACTAATAAGCCTCTTCGAGCGTGCGCTAATTCAATAACTTCCGACATCTTTAATTTCGAGGGCTGCTCCTGCTGCTGCTGCTCCGCGAGCTGTACACTCTCTGCCACGTGGAACTCTTCCCCCTCTCTCTGGCTCTCTGTCTCGAGTTCTGCGGATGTTGAAATTGAATAGGTACAAGTACCTGCCGACACGCGAAGATATCAGTTTTCTGGCGGTCTTGTCACTTTGCAACAACTGACTAGTTTATCCGAATTACATGTCAAATATCTCGTTTACTCCTCCTCTACTCATTTCTCGCTTCCGCTGCTCTGAAATGCTCCGCGCCTCCCTCATAATCTCCTAATGGATGTGTGATTTTCGAAAAGAAGCAGCAACATCGTCCACAACTTCCGATCCACGAGCAAGCTACTTCTGAGAGAAAGCTCGCGAATAAAAAGACACGAATAAACGAATTCCTTCGGTGTGAGCCGAAATTCGAAAATCAAAGCGTGGCGCAATCGAATTATGGTAGTGGCTGCCTGCTTCTGCCCGAAGACGTCGACGGCGAAAAACTCTTTCTCCGCCGCCGCCGCCGACGCGAGAAGCTCACTTTTTTGTTCGTTTCGTCGCCGCGCTTCCCCCTCTCCTCCTCCTCCCTTTTCGAGCAAAAACCAAAATTGTGTCGAGTTCAGAAGGGGAGCGGAGGAGAGAAAGAAAGGGAAGCATCACTTGAATGATCGGCCGTTTCATCTCATCTCATCAAACGTTTCGAGAGAGAGAAATAGAGAGATTTGCGAGCCTCCGAATGACCATTCTGCTTGTTTTTCGCCTTTTTTTTTCTAAATATCAAAATGATGGCCTCTTTGGTACGAACTTGCGAGTAAACAACGCTGAGATTTCGTCCCACTTCACCGAAAACGGACCGAAACACTGCATTCGTACCGACGGCTTCTTCTGACGTCTTCTAGTCGATTCCACCTGCCTCGTCGCCTACTTTTCCCCTCTCTTCCCATAAGGAAATCCGTCCCGCCCGTGCCATTATCTGTGCGCAGTGGCTCTAATGACCGAGCCCTCCGCTGGCTCTCTCCGTCGCATTTCCACCTGTTTGATTCGCCGCCGCCCCGTGACATCAGGCAGTTTCCGTATCGGGTTTCGTCCTTCTCTTCCCTCGTCTCTTTATCTTCTTCCCCTCTCCCTTCTGGTCCCGTCTAAAAGTTCGGCAGCCTAATTCTGTCTAATCCATTGTTTATATGAAGGTTCTCGCTCTGCTCCTTCTCCTTCTGGCGGCAATTGCAACACACAAACTCAAAACGGAAGGAGCTGCTTTTCTCGAGAGCTCGCTAATAATTGAGCACACTGAGCTGCTCCTCGGGCGGCTCACGGAGCACATCTTCTCTCGGCGTGTGCTCCGTGAGCCTATTCTTCTCACCTTTTGTGTCGTCTCTTCTCGCCTGGCCCATTTTTTACTCTCGAGTCGAATTAGAAGGCGAAACAGTTGTTGTTTTGACCGACAGCTCCGTCTGATTCACCTGGCTCATTAGGGCTGTCAGTGCTCCATTTCGAGCCCTCCCAGATGTTGCTCGCGGAGCCCGTAGCAGATATTTCGACGACGAGCCGCCAAGACGTCTTGTTTGAGCAAACAAAAAGAGATATCCGGGGGCCTCCCGCCTCGCTGCCAATTTCCACTGAAAAGAGTTTACTTTCCCTTTCCACACAACACAAACATGAAATCTCAGCTCTTTTTTCTCCTTCACGCCTCGAATCCAATCAGGACGTCCCACCTGTGCGGAAATTCGATTCGAGTTGGGTGTTGACAGGTGCAAAAGCCTCCTTTTGCCTCCCATTTCACATTTCGACCCTCCTTCCTCGCTTTACTATTCGCGAATAATCCCCCGGAATACGAAAAGTCATCCGCTCGCTCTCTTTTCGTTTAATCCAATTTCCGTTGTCCTTTTTTCGTCACTTTTCCCCTCCCGTTTTGCAGTTGATGTGTCCGTGAAGTGGGCCCTGCAACCGACAGTTTCCTCTCGAAATGTCGCGAATGGACAGCTACAGTTCTTCGATGCGCGAGGAGCAGAAGGCCATCCTCAACGGGCTCTTAGGTATTCTTTTCGCTGATCCTGGTTAGTCGGCACCAGAAACACTCGTGTGATGTGCATGAAGTCGATGGTTTCGCGTGCGGTTTGAGACGTCTTCTGCTCGCATTCAGAAGATCGACGTCTTCTTGTTTCCAGGAATCATCTACGACAACTATGACACTACCAGGAAGATCCATCAGACCGTCGACGGCATCTACCGGTGAGTCTCGGAGCCCAGGTCTTCTATCTCTTTCTCTCTTCAGAATGGTCGTCGCACTGCTGCTCATCATCATTGCTCTCATCATCATCGCCATCTTTCTCATCTGCTTTTTTCACTGCCGTCGGAATCAGAACGACGAGAGGTCGCCGCTGCACTCGAATCGCAAGAGTCATCCCATCGAAATTTGACCAGCTTTATTATAATTGATAAGTAACCAAGATTATGGGTTCTTTCTTTTTTCTCAAAATAAAACTGTTTTTTCTGATTTCATGGGCAGTCGACTGATCAAAATAAGGCCATCCGTGTCATATGCACTGAAATTCCGACGCGTCGCGACGAAGGCAACTTTAACGACACTCCGCGAGAACGTCGCACAGTGTTTAGCGGCATGAAAAAGTTTGAAAGACTCAGTTTTCTGCTGATAAAAATTGTTTACTGCTTCGTTTTGCAAGTCCTCAGTTTTATTGTTTCTGAATAATTTTTCTAACCACTCGGTTTTCCCTAAAGCTGTAAGCTCAGTACAAATAGAATAGAGTTTTCATCCTATTTGCGGCTCATGAGCCTTTCTGACAGTCCGGCTCGGAGAAACACCGAGTTTCTGTGGAACATCAAGTTTTGCTCTTGAAGATTCTTTGCAAGACTCGAAAACATGTTTATTATCTCCCGTCGTCCTACTTTCCTTCCACTTTTGCGTTCTCATTCCATCAAAACATATTCACTCTGACGCTCGCAATGTTTGTCTCTTTTTGGTTTGTGACCATCCAAAAACTAATTAATCCGTCCCTTGAAAAAATAATTGAAGGATGGTCGTCTTGGTAACCAGATCACTGCTCCCCGCTCTCTTCGCTGCTTCTAGAGCTCCGTTCACCGCTGCCAGCCTCGCTCCTCGTGTTCAAAGGTTTCCTTTTCTCTCTTCCCTCCCATCTCACACTTATTTGCTTTTATTCCAATGTATTCATCGTTCTCTAGAGGTCTCGCAACGATGGCTGCTGAAGCATTCGCGAAACACGAGGTCATTCCTGACGTCCTCGCCTCGAACCCACCGACTAAGATCGTCACGGTCAAGTTCAACTCGGGCGTTGAGGTAGTCACCAGTTAGAATGAAACCTACACAAACGGGTTTTTATAGGCCAACCTCGGAAACGTCCTGACGCCTACTCTAGTCAAGGATGTGCCGGAAGTGAATTGGGAAGCCGATCCGAACGCTCTCTACACGCTCATCAAGACTGATCCCGATGCTCCGTCCCGCCAGGAACCCACGTACAGAGAGTGGCACCACTGGCTGGTCGTCAACATTCCGGGCACGGACATCGCCAAAGGAGACACTCTGTCGGAATACATCGGCGCCGGACCGCCACAAGGAACTGGCCTTCATCGCTACGTCTACCTCATCTACAAGCAAACTGGTCGGATCGAGGACGCCGAGCACGGACGTCTGACGAACAAAAGCGCAGATAACAGAGGAGGCTGGAAGGCTGCCAAGTTTGTCGCTAAGCACAAGCTCGGCAATCCGGAGTTCGGAAACCTCTACCAGGCCGAGTTTGACGACTACGTCCCGATTCTGTACAAGCAGCTCGGTTTCTAACTCTATTTTTTTAGACTTTTTTTTGATTTTGCACAGGATTCTTGTAAATTATATCAGTTTCTTTTTTTGGTTTCGAATAAATCTATCGCATCGCTTGTCTGTCTTGTAACCTTGTTTACTGGCCGCAAGTTATCTGCGGCCTATCCCTCCACCCCCAATGATTGTGATTACCAGCAAGAGAAGAGAAGACGGGGAAGAAGAAACGTCAATCGACCGCACTCTTCTCTCCTTCTCTCGACGTCTTCTCGCGACGACGTCTTCTAACTTCCAATTCCAATTCTTCTTTCCGTCGCAGGTTATCATTTTAACCCCGCGTCCCGTGTTTACACCCCCCGATTCTTCGCTTTCTTTTCCCTGAATTCGGCCTTTCCGAACCCTTTTTCACGACCACTTCAATGCAAATTAACACGAATTAATCGACGTTTTCGAGTACATTCTCCTCCATTTTTTACTCGTTTTGCAGGTAAAAAACCATTCAAAAATGCTGCGGAGGCTTCTCGTTTCGGCCATACTAATCGTGTTAGTAGCCGCCGTTCTTCGCAAGAAAAAGCCGTGCATCAACGGAACTCCGGAAGGTAAAAACGAGTGAAAAGAGAGTGAAAACCGGGAATTTGCAAAGGGAAACCCAATCATTTTCCAGTTTTATGTGAGTGCGCTGAAAGAGAGAAAAATGACTGAAATTCGAAATTCTGGCTGAAATTAGATACAATTTGACGTCTTCTTTTGTCGAATTTCAATCTAATTTGATTCGTTTTTGTAAATAATTGTTTTCGGATTGCAATTGATAAAAGAGAACAGAGATCAATCTAAACACGGCGACAGCGTCGCAGAGAAACGCGCTCTAACGATACGGACAAAGGATCTTGGCGGGAGTTCAAATCCGTATTTGCAGGAGACCGATGCTTTTGTGTGGACGGATGGACTGGAACTCTCTGCCATCGGAAGATGATGTGCGCCGGATACGAACGCCTTCAGAACGGCAGCTGCATCGAGTGCCAGCTCGGCTGGGCCGGCTCCGACTGTGACATCATCGACTGTCACGGTAACGGAATGCCGAACTACGACCTGACCGAGTGCACGTGCACCGAGCCGTTCTCCGGAAAGTACTGCGAGCTGACGGACACGAAGGACATCTACAGATGGTACAACAACTTCACCTCGAGCATCGGACCCATCGGCATCCTCACCATCATCCCGCTCGCCCTCATCTACATGTGTAAGTGACTGCGAACGGAGGGAAATTGTCGCCGTCCGGATGGTTGCAGGCTGCGAGCACTTCGCCAAGAAGCGACAGCTCCGTCGCGTCGAGCAGCACCTGAACGGCGTCTACATCACGAGCGGCCGGAAGCAAGTGGACAAGGAGCTCGTCAAGGGTCTTCTGGAGGCGTCGGACGACGAGAAGTCCGTCAAGTCGGTGAAGGCGGCGAGCGAGGAGAAGGAGGGCGCAGGAGGTCAGAACGGCGACTAGCACCTCTTCTGTTTCTATCCAATTTTAGAAGAAGTAGTCATAAAAATGAGAAATTCAGCGACGACCAGCGAGAAGAAGGCCCTGCTTGCCGATCCCGCCGACTTGTAATTCCAATTCGTCTCTTGTTTTCCTCGTTTTTCCTCGTCTTCTTCTTCTTCTCCCTCTAATAAATATTTTAGTACTTAAAATGGCGGCGTTTCAAACGTTTTCTAGTCCCTCCCGCCTCTGAAACTTTCCCACCGCGACGTCTTCTTCTTCTTCTTCTTTTTGTGCGACAAAAGCTGTCAAGAACACTCACTTGACGTCAAAAAGAGCGCGAGAAGGAGCGGGAAAAGTTGTGTGTGTGTTTCGTGAATATTCGTGTCAGATTGAACTCGTATTATAAACTTTCTCTCTCTTTTCGCCTCTTTGAAATGGCCGAGAAACAAGCGAAACTCCCCAGAGGAGCCGTCTCTTCCGGCGCCGGAAACTCAACGGCAGAAGCCAATTCACTGCCGAAATGGAAACGATTTCGAGATGGAATTGGTCGAGAACAAGAAGAAGAAAATGGAGGAGAAAAAGAAGAAGAGGGAGAAGAAGACCACTACTACCGTTGTTCTTCTTCGTTTCCCGAAGTCGTTACGATTCTCCTCCATTTCGCAATTCCAGAGATTGTTTCGTAAGAAAGAAAGTGAGTGGTCACTGTGTCGACCTGTTCTCTCTCTCTCTCTGGCTGCACGTCTTCTGAAATCGCGGCGGACCGTGACCTCCTTGCGTCCCCTTTCGACCCCCCTTCCCGCCCGCTTCTCGCCCCCCGGACGTTTTCTCTCGTTTTTCCGAGCGAAGAGTGACCAGTTTCTTTCCGGTGACGAACTCGTTTTCGCTTGTCGTCGCCTCCTCTTTCTCCTCCCTTTTCCCCTCATTTCCATCTATCTATCCTCATTTTCCGTTTTTTTCTTTCCTCCGGCTGAAAATTTCTTTGTTTTCTTCGTGCTTCTTCGCCGCCTATTCTTCTGTCGGCGCCTTCCGTTCGGACGACCCCTAACCGACAACAACAAAACGAAGGTTCCCCTCCCCGGATCCGTTCTTTTATCGATGCTTCTCGATCTCCACTATCAGATACCTTCTTCCTTCTGAAATGCACTAAGAGAGAGAGAGACAGAGACGCAGACTCCACAGGCGCCAAATTAATTAGATGACGAAGAAACGAGCGTGCGTCGTGGAGAGCTTTCCTTCTTCTTCTCCTTCTTTCTCCGGGATTTTGTCGCCGTCGTTGAAAGTCCGAGAGAAGAGGCTGGTGTTGATGGTGGTAAACAAGAGAAAAGAAGAAGAAGAAGAAGAAGAAGAGACTAGGTTGGCACCTTCTTTATGGACTCGCTCCCCGAGAAGCTGCCCCGGTTCCCATGACATTATACCCCCGTGGAAGAATCGGAGGCACTCTCGGATTTCAGTTTCCCGCCCGGTGCTCACCTCCGCACGAAAAACCGCTGGCCAGGTTTCTCTCGAATACTGAAAACCAAAAGCGATTATAAGTATACGTACACTTTGGCGGGCGGACTTCAACCCCTCAATCATCCGCTTCCCGCCGCCCACTTTCTCCTCATTGTAGCACGGGCACCAGCTGCTGCAGCAGCAGTTTCTTTTCGCTCGCGATAAGCCCTCAATTGCCACGTCATTGAGAGGGGAAAACTAGTCTTCTCGGAATGTTTGTTCTTCAATTTCGACTGACTCATGTCAGTTGGGAGAGGAGCTCGAGAGTCTCAAAAATGTCATTAGACTTGTCATTAGCATCTGCGAGGAATGCTATAAGAACAAGAACATTTCGAGCTCTCCGTTCTCTTTTCATTAATCTCTGATGACATGCTCCGATTCTTGACTGTACTCCCATCGCCACTGCCACGTCACGCTGGTGTCCTTCAGTGTTCGGACGCTGGACCGCTCATCAGCTGCGTCCGGTCTCTTTTCGGCCTCTGCCCCCGTCTTCCTCCTCCTCCCAGCCGCCTTCGGCTCTCAATTAAATTCCCTCCCCCCCTTTGCCTCTTTCCCTTTTTTGCGGCGAGAAGAAGCCTGTCGTGGCCGCTTCATTTGTTTCTTTCTTTTCGAATCCGCCTCTCTTCTGTGCGTGAATAATTCAGCATGTTGTGCGAACACGCCTTCCGTCGCTGCACCGTCCGTCGCGCTCCTCGTTCCCGTCCCAATCGGGTCACTTCTCCGCGACACGATTGGCGTGAAAGTCGTCGGCCGATCAATCAATCGAAGAAGACGTCGACGTCTTCTGCTTCCTTCTGGCTGCGTCTCCGCAGTTCTGATCCTCTCCTCACACATAATAAATCTGACAAGCCGGCAATAAATTACCGCACGCGAGGAGGAGGAGAAGGGGGAAACCGATCTCATTTCATACATCTCATGTTAATTGGGTCGAGATTATCCCCCCGGTTTAGACCACTCTGCGAAGACTTCCGGACTTTCGCTTTCGGACGAACGACTCCTTCCGAACGCTGATAACAGCCGTGCCATTGCCCCGTTTAATTCCTTCCTTCCTTCCTCCTCCCCCACCTCCTCCTTCTCCACGTCTTCTTCTTCTTCTAATCTGATTAGGGAATCAGTCCTCCAGTCCTCTTGGCACTAACTTCTTCTGACACCAAGTGGAAGCCGCGATGTTGTTCAGTTTCGTCCCCCACTCACGAGTCGAACTTTCATTGATTGCTACCTTCGACGCATTCTTCTTCGAGAATGCGAACGTGGGAATTCAGAACTGACTCTCTTGTGAGCAACGTCTTCTGAGCCACATCTCCGCGAGTTTCCAGGCCACTCTTCTGTACACACTGTGTGATACGCCGCGAAGAGGCGGCCGACCGAAACTGTTAAAAACGCAAAAAGTGTGCGTCGGGCGCGGTTTTGTGTGCCCCTCCGATTGTGCAAACACATCGATTCGCCCTTCTCCTCCGTCACTCGTTTCCCTCCTCACAGTCCCCGCTTCTCTTAAAACCCCAATGTTTCGCAACCTTGAACATCGTCCCACTTGAGAAGAGACCTCTTCCTTCGGCCGAAAAACACTTATTCCGGCGTACTCGCGTGCCTCATTCACACTATTACGTGGGGGCATGAAAAATGGATGCATGTCAAAAAAAAGGAGAGTATGCATGGCCCGCCGCCAAAATGACTTATTACCCTGTGGCCGCGGGCTGCTGTCAGTTCGCGTGCCTTTTCTCTATCTTCTCTTGATTCGCATTAGCGTCATCATCATATTCGCCTTCTCCTCATTTCCTTATTATATTTTCAGCCACGTCTTCTCGCTATGCGATGATGATGCCACGTCATCAGAACAACGTCTTCTGTCTGCTCCTTCTGTTGCCGTTCGCCACGTGGCAGAGCCAATTGGAAGTGAGTTGTTTATTTACAGAAAGAGAAAGAGAGAGAAGGCAAAGTATTCATACGTACGTCCCCTTTACAAAAGAACCGACACCGGATAGAAGTACAGTAAGAAACGAAACGAAAAGGGGGCGGGGCTTCCTAGTATCTCGGCATGTCGCGCACCATCGCGAGCGTCTCCTCGATCTTCGAAATGAACTTGTCCTTGGGACGCGAAGTGAGCTGCACGAAATTCGATCCGACGATTCGCGAGTCCTGGCTTCGAACGTACGGATGCGACTGGTAGAGGTACGGCGAGAGTGGCGAGCTGCAAACCCGGCGACGTTCTTCAGATGACGTGACGCTTCAGAAGCGTTACCTGGCAAAGTCCTTGTAGTCGATGAGCGTCATCCGGTTGTTCTTCTCGTACTCCTCGTCCTCGCGAGACTTGTAACTGCTCAGCGGCTGCAAAAAGTGCTCTTTCGCCCTGACCATTGCAGGCCCACTCACCGCTCTGTAGCTCGAAAGCGACGAGTACAGGTTCTTCTTCGGCTCTCCGGTGTACTCCTCGTACTCTTCCTTGTCGTAGCTCGCCAGCTCTCGCTCCAAATCCTTCTTGCGTCGCTCTCTCTCCGCCTCGTACGTCGTCGCGAAGTATTCGGAGGAAGACTTCGGCTCGTACACTTGGAAGCTGCGGTACGAAGAGGGCTAGAAAGGGATCGATGTGAATGCTTTTTCTGGGAAGAGGTTACCGTGGAGCTCTTGAGTCCGAGCTCGGCGTAGAGGTTCTCGAGTGGCATCTTCTCGAAAAAGTGCTCCCTGTCGTACTTGTCGTCGAGCGCACTTCTTCCGAACTCGCGTTCCGCGCGGAGCATGCTCGTCGCGGACAGTCCGTGGTCCCTTACCAACTGATCCTTGTCCTGCAACAACCATCGTTCCCTTCCGAATCCTACCACGCTGAAACTGACCTTGGCTCGGAGCCGGTTCGTCGGATGGAAGATGTTCTTGACGTAGCTCTCGTAGCTCTTCGTGTGCGCGCCGCCCGGAATGATTTCTCTGTCGAAGTCGCGGTTGCGGCCGGAAGTCGGCTTACGGTCACGCCATCCGAGGTACTCGGACATCTGAAATCGACGAATTCTCGAAATAAGAGTAACTCGAAGCAATCGAAGACGGGCACTGACAACAAATCAACAACGTTTTACCCGCGAGGAGTGCGATGCGAGAGGAAGAAGAGGAAGAGCAGCAGCGAGCGCAGTTTCTTCACTTGTATTACACAATCTCTTCTAACTTCGACGGTGAGAGAGCACGGGAAACGGAGAGACGCAGACGCGGGATGCCATTACATCATGGCACCTCTCGCTGGTGCGAAGAAGAGCAAGATGCCGCGGAGTGGATCGCAAAAAATTAGAGAAACAAGAAGAGAGACGGCATGTGACAGCCGGGAAATGACTGTTTCGATTCCAGATCAATGATTGGGAGCTCATCGGAAGTCGCACGTATTCTTGGAAGGGGAACGAAGTGCTCAGATGCAAGCATTGGGACAAAGTGGCCATCAGGTACGGAAGACTGAAAGACGTGTCTGAAACGGAAATGTTTCAGATGGCACTTGTCGACGTGCTCGGCAGACGGAAAGTGCGACGGAGGGACTAACGTCGACTATGCCACGGTGGCTCAGAACTGGACGGAGATGCCCGTCTGGAGGAACGCGTTCACTTATGTGCAAATCCCCGGACAACCCAAGGTATATCCGTTGGCACTCTGCCAAGTGGGCGGAGCTTCTTCTCTTTGCATCGGAGCGCGTTTGCAATAACCGTTTTTCTTCCAGAAAACGCACTTCTTGCGGCTCGGTCTTACTGGATACGACAGTAGGAAGACGCAAGTGGAAGCGTTCGCTCCGCTGAAAATAGACGTCGACTGGAGGTGGCAGGTGACGAAGGACGGGTGCAACAACTTCGTCGTCAGGTAGGACGCCTTTTCGAGAAACCAAGGGTGGATCTGGTGTTGCAGAATGTCCGCCATGAGCATGATCGACGAGAAGATGCGTCCGAAACTGGAGACGTTCTGTCATCTGTTTGACAAGGATCACTTCGTCGACTGTACGAACCTGTAGACCCCGTCTAGTTTGCCTCGCCCCCCACACATCCCATTACTAAAGTCGTTTCCTTCTCCCCAAGGGTATCCTCAGTCTCTCCACTTACTCATCCCCCTCAAAACATGTCAAAATGTGATTCACTTCCCCCTTCCCCCCCTTTGATCGCTTTATCTTCTGTAATTGAGAACTCACTCGGAAATCACTGGTACTCGTCGTCTCGAGAGACTTTATTTAGTGTCGTCAGATCGAATAAAAACATTGAGATCGTTCAAAACAAAAACCGATTGATGTGTCTATGGGGGGCTGGATACCGGTAGCTGTGAGTTTGAGAGAGAGAACGAGAGAGAGAGAGAAGTCGTCAGATCAGAGATCTCCTTTCCGTTGAGCACCGTTCAGAAGTGGCTGATAGATCGTTTCGACTGTGCTCAGCGCGCGGTTTTTGGCGACGAGCGGCGCACACGAGGAGGAGCGCTTCTTCTCCTGAACTGGCATGGATGTGCGGCGCGAGGAGGCGGTGCTCAGTTTGGTGGTGTGCACAAGTGACCCGGTGATAGAATCTGAAATCGCGAAAGGGTGGAAAGGAACGAATCGTTGGTGTGGGTGTGACAGGGGTGAGTAATGGAAAAGACGGTGAGGATAGACAGATCGGATAGACTGAAAGAGGAAGGAGAGTGGTGAGGAAGAAGAACCGAAGGGACTGGTTAGTGGGTGCGGAAGCGTGCAGTTCGCGGCCCGAGATGCGAGTGCGACTGTGCTGTGGGAACCGGGGCGAACCGTTTCGGGATCCGGGATCTCGCCAGTGTCGGATGACAGTGAAGAGGGTGGAAAGGCTCTCGTGAAGAGAGACCACTCGGCCTGAACTGCATTGGTATGGAACAGAGGAGGAGGGACACACGTGGGAAGAGAAATGAATGGGTTAGAGAGGAGAACCGAGAGAGTGGGTGAGACGCACACGGAAACCTACGATATGCGAACGAATGAAAGAGTGCGCCGTTCATCCGAGTCTCGAGAACGAAGCGCCTTTCGATTTGTAGAGGTACGAATGCTTATGTTGCACTAAGAGTTTTGATCGTAGAAGCGACAGAACCGGGGAGCCAGTGCTCGTGAACTCACCGATTTTGCGGTTGATTTTCTTGCGCGTCAACTTGAGAAGTCGCAGTCTGAAGTGTTTGGAGCCGAGACAGAACAGAATGAAGTTTGACGCTTTGCCACAAATCACCAGTGTGCTGCAAACAAGGAAGTCTCCGA
Organism: Caenorhabditis afra; assembly: GCA_963570955.1. NCBI lineage: Eukaryota > Metazoa > Nematoda > Chromadorea > Rhabditida > Rhabditidae > Caenorhabditis > Caenorhabditis afra. Next base: position 7,748,636 of record OY751536.1, on the reverse strand, counting down.
TTTCAGCGGAGAAGAGGACGGCAACCTGGATATCATCGTCAGATCGTAGAGCTCCTCGTGTGTGGCGTACATGACCAGATGGACGAGGGCCGACGGTCCGTTCGTCAGAGTGAACATGGTGACGATGAAAGTGACCGTCAGAGTCACCCGATGCTCTGTCTTCTGCATGTGCACGTCGTTATGACGTCTGAATTGGAAACGGAGAGATTTGAGAAGGATTAGGATTAGACGCCTCTACCTGTCGGCAGTGAAATCCTTTCCGATCGACAGATGCTTCTGACGTTTCCGAAGCGCCCAGAGGAGCGTCAGATTGAGGAAGAGGAGCAGGATGATCGGAAGGATGATCATCAAGAAGATGTGGGCCAGTTTGCACATGGCGATGAAGCTCTGGTACCGTTCCGAAAACGGGTTCGGACGGTGGCCGAACCATTTCCTGCAACGGTTCGAGTGTTTTGAATTCAAGCTTCCATGTTTTTGACACTCGCGGCGCCACTTCCAGCGTCCCCATTTCCTCCCCCTCAAGGTGTTGTTTTTTCGGCGCCGTTTGGTTTGCTCGCGGTTTTCTCTCGCGAGAAATGCAAAATTTATGAGTCATTCGAGCCGCTCTGCTGGTCCACATCACTCGTAATTACGAATTTGGCGGTGCGCGAAGAGGAACAACTCACTCTGCATTGACGGGCAGACATCTCGAGTAGAGTTGGGTCTCGCGGCAGTACGAGCGGACGAGACAGAAGTATTCAAAGTGCTGGTAACAGGTCAGCAGGCCGCACGTGAACACGATCACCGTCGTCACGAGCGGCAGCTTCCACCAGTGCCACGTGGCTCTCGCGTACAACGGATTCTGAATTCCGAGAAGGCGGTCCGCGCAGACGGCGATCACGCACCAGTGAGCAACCGAAGAGCACCAGTTGGCGAGCGAGATGAGGTGTACCTGGAACCGGGTCTGAGCAGAGGAAAGGAGCCGCTCGCTCACCTTCGAGTGCAGGTAGAACCACCGGAAGTACCAGTTGAACGTGAAGAACGAGTAATTGGCGAGGATGTTCGGGAAGAGGAGAAACAGAAATATGATATCGGCGAAGGCGAGCACGGCGAGAAACGAGTTGGCTCGACTGCGCATGCTCCGATTGAGGAGCACCGTCAGATTGAGCACGTTGCCTAGAATGCCGAAGATGGCGAGAGCCGGGTAGAAGTACCTGAAAAGGGGCGGTCTGTGTGTTCAGTGCCGGCAACGGGAGGGCACCTCTGCAAGTTGTACTCGAGATTCGTTCCCGACATCCGTTGCTGCTCCTCCGTCAGGCAGAGGTGCGAGAAATTCGCCGACATTTCTGAAAACGAAGGGGGAAATAAGATCGAATTTCTGGAAAAAAAAATGAGAAGCGAGCGAGGAGGGGGGAAAGTTCGAGTGTTTGTCTGAAAATGGGGCGGAGACACGACGACGCCGACGTGCTCGGCGAACCATAATTAAAGAATTCGGAGGCGAGACGGCGTCGCGTTCTCTGTTCTTTCAAAAGGAGCAGAAACACGTGAAAAGCCGGCTCGACGAGCTCAATCGGATGCACTTTTGTGCTCGAATCGAGAGATTTCGAGATGGTGCGACCCGATTAGGAAGGCGATCCTCGAGAGGGAAGGGGTGAAAAGAAGAAGGGGGAATGCTGTGTGTCAACAAACCCCCACGGGGCTTATCAATTCAATTCAGAAAGTTGATTATCAAAATAATCGTTTGGTTCTCGACCTGCTCTCTTCTTCTTCGCAAAGAGTTCGAAACAGGGCAAAGGGGAGAAGACGTTGGTGCTCTAATCTCTGGAAGAAGCGGGATGAAGAATGAGTGTACTCGCGGTGACTAGTACATATTCAGGGGGGGGGGGGGCTTAGGAAAGAACCCAACTTGAGATGAGAAGAGAAGAAGAATGTGTTTGTTTTGGGCATTCGGAAGGAGGTGCAGAAGGAGAAGAAGAAGGAGCTCAAGAATCCGAGGGCCATAATTGTGAGTCATGGATTACCGGAAGGAGAGAGAACGAGTCCAAAGAACCTTCTGAATATGCATTGCTCAATTAACATCCGTGACTCAAGAACCGACGAGGAAGGCTTTCTTCCCGAATGTTTGTCACTGGCAAGACAAGCGTCACGGGTCACGCTACACACGGTCCGTAATGAGATTCACGGAGCCAAGTTTCATGAGTCACAAGTTCGCTGCGAGCATAAAGATCAGATTTAATAGTCTGAAGGCAGTGCCACGTCACGGTGTGACTTGGTGCCAATTCATAGTTTCTTAGTGACGTGGCAGCAGTGAATTGAAGCTCTTTTGAAGAAAATACAAAACGTTTGCAACTGAAAACATAAATCCCGTGTTTCCGATTTTCTGAGAAACTATAAATAAGAGTTCAGGAAGTCGGCTATTTATGGAAAATTGCGGCAAAAGTCAGGGCTCAAGATACAAACGTTCCGTAATGAGATTCATTGCGAGGGAGCACAAAATAATAACGAGGGCGGGGGAATTATGACGTGTTTTGCCGACCGCGGCGGTCAACTGCTCCGTTCTGCCGCCTACTGTAGGACCAATAAACATCGGGAGCAGAATAATAGTATTTGGGTGACCAGAAGCAGTAGCAGCAGAAGTCGTCAGCTGTTTTCCGGCTTGCTCTCTCCGTAAACTGGAGCCTATTATAATGGGCAGACTTCAGAAGGAGAGGACGAAGAAGGCGTGCGAAATGGGAGCAAAAGTGGCAAAACGTTTCGAACTTTTTATTGGTTCAGGAAGGAAGAACTGATGAATTATTGAGAAGAGGAGCAAAAACGGCGATGGAAAGGGCGAGTTTGGACTTTTCGTGTCGGGAAAAGGGGGGCAAGTCGATGGGGAGGGGGGCACTTATGGGGGGGGGGGGGGGCACTCTGCCTCATACCTCCCGGGGATGTTTTCCATTTTTAGATAGACCGAGCTGCTGAAGGAGATAGGAAACCTAGTTAGCGATGAAAGATGACACGAGTCACGGGTTGCCCAGGGCTACAAACTCGGCGGAGCGAGTCTGAAATCGAGAATTTCGTGTAGGCTAGAAGCTTGAAAAGAAGAAGGGAACAATGCGCCAGTGATGGGGGCCCGGAAGTGGGACGACGCCCTCGGAAGTGGCGAGAAAACACGCTCGGCCGCTCGCTCCGGGTTCCGTTCCCGCGCTTTCGTATGATTAAGTGATTGGGAGCGAAACGCGCTCTATCGCACAAAGTGTCAATTGAGAGTGTACTCTTTTCAGACACAGGTACTTTGTGAAACGAAACAAATTGCAAGTACTGAGGATTCCAGACAGAAGAGAACTCTTTCTTCCTTTTTTTCTTCTCGGACTTCTGGAAATTGGCGAGACGAACTTCTCTTCGCCGCTGTCAGACAAGTGCCAAAAACAGGAAACCCACTCGTCTCGGAGGTTTTCTATGAATAAATGAAGTTTTCGAAATTCGCTGCCCTTTGAAAAGCTCTTTGCAAAATTGTGGGCGGAGCGGCGCGAGGAGGAGCTCCACGCGGAGCACAGCACAATAATCGAGTTTTCTGGAATTCGGGACGACGGATAGGGTGCTCCGGGAGCATCAGTGGCAGCTATTTAGAAATGGGACGACTGCGATTCGATTATGCATGCGCACTCGGTTTGGCACACCATTTGTCCTAATTGCCTTTCTCTTGGCGACGATTTGTGGTTCTTGTGAAGAGTTTTCCAGAAGGACCGAATTCAACTAGCTCTTCTCGACCAGGAAGATTCGCTATTTCGTCGCGTGCCTCTGGGTCCGCGCAGGAAATTGGAAAGAAGAAGAAGAAGAAGACGTGCCGAGACGGAGAGACCGTCGATTAGAGCGAGACGACGGAGGTGTGACAGGTAAACAGGCTCGGGGAAAGGACAGGCTGAAAATAACCGGGAGAGAACAAAAAGTGGATTAAGAGAGGGGCCCGCTTTCAGATTGAAAACGTCGATTTCAGCAGAGACACGCCTTGTAGGTCGACGGAAACGAGGGAATGTTTATGAGCAAACGAGCCCTAGAGGTCCTCCTCCTCTTTGTAACAAAAACATTGGCGGAAACGGGGGGAAACAAAGGACGAAAAGCGACGGATGATGGGCGGGCGGGCCAAGTTTTTGTAGGCGGGCCGGAGGGTGTTGCAACGACCACAAACCGGAGACCGGAAAGAAGAAAGCGGGTCCACGGGGATCGCCTGTGAATGCGGAATCGGATCTGATCTGACAGCCTTCCGAATGTAGCTGGAGCTCACGTTGACATCACCGAACCAGCCTAGTTCGTTGCGAGTCTAGAGGAACTCGCGAAAACAAAAGAGGGACGCCCCCCAACATGGGTGGGGGCTCTCTGAGATTTCAGAGAGCGAAAGCCATGCGGGGCTTCGATTCCGGGGGTCCTTCGAGTCAGGGCTCCAGAGGGCCAAAACATGGCTGGCACATGTCCAGGACACCAGCGGGCACAAACAATTTCCACGAAACCCCTTCTCGCGGCTGGAACCTCGCGCATGTGAGCGCGCGCGCGAAAGTTTCGATGCACAAGAAATTGAAATGTGTTTACGGGGCGGCGCTTTTCTCATTACAAAAGAATCACATTGTCATCACACTTGGGGCCGAAAAGAAAATCGACGACGAAATGGAGGAAGAAACGAGAGAAGCAGAAGGACCGATTGATAATTGCAAAGTTTACGAGCCAGAGGACAAAAAACACATGTTCTGTGGGAGGGATTCGAAATGCAAATAGTATATAGAAGAAGCAAAGATTTGGGAGCACCGCCCGAGTGTGTTTGGGGCTCGGATTGGTTTCACGAGAGAGTTTGTATAAATATGAAAGTTCTGGCTGGCAGCGATTTCCGATCGAAAACACTTGAAGACGGCGAAGAAGAAGAAGGAGAAGAGGAGGTTCGGTGACGTGGAAGAGAACAAGTTCGGAGATCAACTCCCACGAGCTGGAAAATAGAAACAAACCGGGGAGTCTGGATGCAGGACCGACAACTGTTCGGCGGACTCTTTAATCAGCAAAAGGACGCGAAAACACTCAAAACAAGAGAGGACACAACGAAAAGTTCGAGGCGTTCTTTTTCGCGGAAACGCAGTTTTCCTATGAAAACGGACAGGAAAATGAGAACAATTCGGGTTCTATTTTCACATCCGGATGTACGTAGATAGCAGGCAGGGAAAGGGAAAACCGCAATGACCGAGCATTGGACTACAGAAGAGAGCCATCGTTTTCTAGTCCCTCCCACTCGGATAACCTTTCCGAACACGAAAGAAACGGAGAAGTGGCCGTTTCCAGATCGATAACTCGCTAATTAACGGCTCCCGCCCATACGTCACTTCCTCGTTTCGCATCTCGCGACGCCTCCTCTAGCTATTTGACCCTTGCTTGCTCCGGGAGCCGAGAGCAACCAACCAGCTCCAAAGTGTATATATAGTAGTTTCGGATCGGAAGATAGAGACCCGAAAAGTGTCTGTTGTGAGTGTGAGTGTCACAAATTTGCGGCCCACTCTATAAATTTGCAATGAGTGCGTAAATCTGCAATATTTCGATTCGAAGACGACAATTTTTGAAAGTTTGCGGGCGGAAAGACGGAGAAAAAGTAAAGAAAAGCAAATAACCGAGAGGCAGGAAATCCGGCGACGGACCAAATTAGTTTCATCACCTCCGGATCCACATCATCCGAAAGAGCGTCGAGCCTGAAGACGTGCCTTCGAGAAGACACCTGAAGAGCGCTCGTGGAGGGAAAGAAGCCGTCGTTTGGTGTCGAAAAATGAGTCAAAAAGCGGGTGCGGGGCAGCTGTACAATGTGCGATTGGGCGTGAAAATGAGCAAATTCATTCCATGCGGTTTTTGAAGGACGGGACCCTCTTTCGTGCGGAGAGCATTCTGCTGCATCTCTGAAATTGTCTGTTCTCTTCTTCCGACCAGACTGCCACCTCGAGACCGACTCTTTTCACTTCATTCCTCGCTGCTCCGATCTTAATCAGGCTCTCATCATTGGCGAAAAGTCAGACACATTCGTAGTCGATGAACGACGTTCTCGTCGAAGGGAATCTGAGAATGACGACCCTTCCAATCAAATCTTTTCGTCTTCGTCAGCCATTCGAATTGAGAAAAGTGACAAGAGAGAAAGATGGATCAAACAAACTACATAAATGAAATGTAGTGGTTATCACTCAATTCTCAATCTGGACTAGCTAGATAGATACATACTTTCTATCGGCGAAGTTTTTCCTGAAGAGGTATCCTCTAACTCTTCCTTTGATCTCGTCTTCTGGAAGCTTCCACCACGCCCCGCGTCGCTGTCGAACCACATTCCGATCCCTAATTGCATTCCTCTGTATTATAAATATAAAACTCGCCGTGCCGAGCTCTAGGACACGAATAAACCTATTCCTCAAAGCAGCCTCTACGTTCATTTATTGGTAGCAGCGAGTATTGAACCTAAGCCCCTTTGGGCGCCTTGGACCTCGGAAAACCGGTCATCTTACGGACAGCGACTTCTAAACCCTAACATCCAAATGAGGATCGACGTACGTGGCTGCTCATTCGAGCGCCTCACTCACTAATCGAAGAACGTATGATCGAGAAGGCGACAACCCGAACTTCGACGTTTCTCCATTGCTGATAACATTCCTGTCGCAATCGATAACAACATTGGCTCTTGTGACACAACAAACCCATTAATTTCATCATTTCTTCCTCGTTCCCGTCTCGTCATTCTTCTGGAAATCTCACTTTATTGCCAACGATTGTATTTTCTGATTCGAACCCGACTCGTCTTCGTTCAACATCAAACATCGGCCACACTCGAATTCCTTCCTTTCATAGACGCTGCGTTTTCATTTCTGCGCGGAAGTAACAACCTTTTTTATGACGTGCACTTATTATTTTATGATGTGGCAGTACCCCTTCAGGCATCGTTTTATGACGAGGCAATAGGCCCCCCTCGTGCTTAATGGGGGGACCCTACGTTCACAAACATCTTTGTGCGACATCTGTCTCGTTTCAAGGCCCATCAAGTCCTCTGCACTTTCATCCCCATCCCCTCCTTCTTCTTCCATCTGGATAGTGTGTCCTTCTGGCACCTGTGCACCCCCCCCTTCCGACGACACCTGCGCGCGTCGTCGTTTTGTCACTTCTTCGTCCTCCCATTTACACCTTTGTCCTTCTCTCTTTGACGGCCATAATTACTAGATTCAAACGCCCAGGTCGTGGGTGTGAAAAGATGTCCCTCGCTTGTCACTCGTAAATATTTGGCAGTTTTCGGCGCGAGGCAGAAAAAGAAGAAGACGAAGGGTGACATCTGCAGCGAAGAAAGGCGAATATTTCATCAAGACGGCACAGCGAACCTCGCAATCTAGACGCCCATCTCTGCCGTCTCTTCCAATTTCCGTCCCGCACCCAATTCATCTTTTTATCTCCTGATAAACCATCTGGCGCGATGCGATCCGGCCGGATAAACACCTGTCCCCGGACTGCAAGATGCGAATCTCCTTCCGCAATGGGCTCTCCCTCCATGTTTGGGCCGCACGAAACATACAGTGCCGGCCAAAAAGAAATCAAAACATGGGTTTTTGAGGATAACTTTTTTGAAAGTTATCTAATCGACCCGATCTTTTAACTGGGTGTGTAAATATGGGTCACAATACTACAGGCAAAGAACGATAGCTTAGCTCCAATCAGAACTTTCAGTATTCCAGAAAAACCCGTTTTTCGCTCAGGCCTAATTTTGAGCCATTTTGTAACTATTTTTCGGAGATTGTTATAGCTCCGTTCTATAGTGGGAAATGTTTATTCGGACCGAAAAACATGTTTCCGCTTCAGTTTGGGTGATTTGAAGGTTTCCAAACTGATATCTAGATGAAATAGTCCAATAAGTGACTCTTAGTGGGACCTTCATAAATTGAGATAGATGACCCAAACAACGGTGATGAATTTCTGAAGTGCTTGTTCTGGGCCTATTTCTGATGTTCCAGTTAATTTTAGATCTCAATTTTAACTTACAGACGAAATCATATTTTCTCATATTCATCCAGTACTAAAAAATGAATGATCTGGGCGTGTTCGAAGGAATATAACTTTTTTCAAAAACTTTCAAATCACCTAAACTGAAACGGAAACATGTTTTCCAGTCCGAATAAACATTTCCCACTTGAGAACGGAGCTGGAACAATCTTCGAAAAATAGTTACAAAATGGCTCAAAATTAGGCCTGAGCGAAAAACGGGTTTTTCTGGAATACTGGAAATTCTGATTGGAGCTAAGCTATCGTTCTTTGCCTGTAGTATTGTGACCCATATTTACACACCCAGTTAAAAGATCGGGTCGATTAGATAACTTTCAAAAAAGTTATCCTCAAAAACCCATGTTTTGATTTCTTTTTGGCCGGCACTGTAGATGTCAATCAATTCCGACTCATCTAGTCACTCGCCCAGTTCCCTCCCTATTCGATAATCCCCCCGAGCGGTCTCTCTTTTTCTCCCTTCTCCTTCCTCTTCTTTTCACCAGATCTAATTTATTCATTACACCCCACAAAAGAAGACGTCGCAGTCTCATCCGACGTGTACAATAATTCGGAAGCGCCCAACATATGGACCGCTCGGATGGATAATTGTTTGGCTCGCGAGCTCGCACGCGCTTGTTTTTGGGGGTCCCGCTCGACGCGGAAAGAAAATATATGCAATTATACAAATTGAAGGGTACTGTTGGTAATCCGCGAGACCTTCGATGCGCGTGCGTATGCATACAGCCGGAATCGAGGCAACCTCCAATCAGGCAGCAAAATGGGATTATATCTGGCCACTGGGCCGCCCTAATTGGCGATCTGGCGAGGCCCCTCATTTCGCAACTCGATTCTCCGTGACATTGAAATAACTCGTCTTCCGATAGTATCTTGGGACGTCTCCTGTCACATTGACAGATCGCCTTCCACTCGCGGGCACAGTCACCGATCAGGCCCATTAGTTGACCTCTTCTCTCGAAGATCGGCCCTTCTCGAATGCGTCGTCGTGTTCGAAAGGTTCAATAAACACACTTGTCGAGATGGCCTGACTCGCTTTGTAATTCGGTCACCACCGCAGTCTTTTTCCCCGTTATCATCTCTCTCTCTTTCTTCCTTCTCGACAACCCGGACATTACAGTCTTGCGATCAAATCGTGTCGTCGATGCGACGATTACACCACCAGCAGCAGCCGCCTCCCGAGTCCATAGTGCAGTTTTCTGTGTCTGCGACTCCTCGTTGCGCACAGTGCCTCCTCTGTTCGAGTTACACTCCCACCCACAAAGTTCCCTTTTCTCCCGCCGAATCGCTCCTCTTCTGCAGCATCGGTGACGGCGGCGGCGGCAGGCGTGTTTCTGACCCCGAGATGAGAAACGGAGAGATATATTCTTCTTCTTCTTCTTCTCGTCACACACACACTCCCATCTTCTTCTTCTTTCCCAGTTTTTCGTCTTCTTGCAATATCAGTTTTGTCGTCGAACACAGTGTAAACGAGAGCGGCCGGGCGCGTGCGTGCGCGCGCGCTCGCAAATGTTTTATGGAGACGATGAGATGATCGGGTCGCTCTGTGAGTATTGTGTGCGGAGGAAAAAAGGAAAGTGGGCACTAAAATGGCTTTACGGGAGGTCTTCTGACGACATCACAGTTCGTCGCTAAATGCATTCAAACCAAAGATTTGTGTCCGACCGAGTGCCACGTATCTGATTTCCATTCTGCGGATTAATTGAAGGCCCCGGGGCTTACATGCAGATGGGTTCATTCGATATGAGAGGCCAGAAGACGTGCACGTCGCCATTCCGTTATAATCACAAGGCGGCTTTGTGTAATAAGACGATCCGAAATCATAAAAAAGGTCAGCGCTTTTTACGATCGTACGATTTCTTTGGTTATCTTATCTAATTCGGCCTCAACACGCTACAAAGCTTATCTTCATTTCCCGTCGTCGTCTTCTTCTTCTTCTTCTCCATCATTCTCATCTTATCGTGTCCCCGTAGTTTGTCATTGTGCCCGATGGCGTCTGTTTCTGCTGCAAAGTCCCGCCCTTCGTCGCACCGCCCTTCTATGTGTTGTGGCGGGAAGGACGCTGTTCTTCCTCTCTCCGCATCGCTCTCCTCCCCTCCTCGTCGCGTCTCACCCCATTCAGTCGTCGCTCTGCCACCACCACAGCCATTCTTCCCTTCACTCTTCTCCTTTCGCTTTCTTATCCAGTCCACTTTACCCATTGTGGCGCTCTTTCCTTCTCTCACAAAACGTCTTCGTCCCGCCCATTTGAAAACGAAATCAACCGCGAGAGAAAGAGAGAGTGAGAGGGAGAGCCCGCGACCACTTCAATTTGCATTCTTCCCATTCCAATTCCGCCTCAGAAGACGTCAAACGACGCAATTACGTGGAGAGCGGGCGGCGAGTTGTGGGCAGCTGTCGGGGGTCCCGTCTCGTTTCTCATTTTCCGCCCCGGTTGGTTGCTCGCAAAGACCCAAAGAAAGAGAAAATAATCATGACCGGAGGAGAAAGGAGGCGGCTGCACAGCGGTGTAAACCAATAGAAGTGGTGGGATTATCCCGGTGCACACACCGCCCCGCCACATCCATCGATTTTCTAGTGTGCCCCTCGGCCCCCGGCCCCTGCCCAACCGCCATTATCCCATTATGCTCTCGCTCTCTCCGCGCACACTGGTCCCTGAAACAATCGACGAGGCGACGACTAGTCGATTCGTGCACGCACAATTTGATGAATATATGACCCGCCGACTAGTCTTGCATGCAAAGACGGGCTTCCATTTCGTCTCGCTCGATGAATCACCCCACTCAGCGCCCATTTCAACATCAACAATTGCCTCTTTAAAGATCTTTCCCTCCAGTCATTGTTTATTCCTCATCCCGTGGGAACTGTGTCTTTGCGCCCTCTTCCTCACTCTTGAAAAATCGATATTTGTGTCGATGATGGGATTAGACGTCAAACACCCATCGATTCCCACCCATTCTCTCACATGAATCGCAAACACAATGTGAGTGTTTTCGTCTGCGTTTTGCCTCTTTGCACACTATCTCCGCTCACTTTCGCCGACAGAAACGCGCTCTATTGCATACTCGTATCTCTTCTTCTCGTTTTCTTGTTCCTCTCTTCACCTCGCTGTATTTCAGGGTAATTTCGACGATTCGTCAAACCTGTTTTCTACGAATATCCCCATAACTAATAACTGATCTACTATCGATTGCAAACATGGCGGCCCCCGAAGTTGATTTATCGGATCTGCCTGGCCCGAGCACTGAGCAAGACTATGTAAGAACTCGTCCAAACTACACACAATTCACCCTTTTCTTCGTTTCAGGACCAGTGGGGCCACGTTGTCGAGTGTCCGATCTGTTACATGGTGTACGACAAGCCGCATCAGATGAGTTGCGGACACACTCTGTGCTCAATTTGTGTGGGACAACTGGTTAGAACCCCTCTTGCTGAGAGTGTGCAAACTGTGTTTTCGTTTCCAGATCTCGCGTGCCCGGGCGGAGCCTGTCGACTTGGTACTCGGCAACAACCTGGAAGAGATGATCCAGGCAGCAGCGATGAATTTCGCCGGAGGAAACGTCGTGGGACTCGGCGGCAACGCTGGAGACGTGGGCGGCATGGCGGGCATCGCTCAGCAGATTGACGCGGCGCTCGGAGGAAGAGGAGGCCTCGATTTGCTGCGGAACGGCGAGGTGGTCATCGACATTCCTCGATTGGATCCTCGCGATCCGGGTTTCGTACGCGGAGAAGTCGCGTTCCAGCACCGTCGGATGCTGGAGATCAAATGTCCCGAGTGCCGAAAGCCGACGATCGTGCCCAACGAGGGTCTCCCGGTGAATTACCGCGTGCAGGAAATGGTTCGGAAGCTGGCACCGTTGATCAAGGAGCGTCCGCTCATCAGAAAGTGCACAAACTGCCCTTCGGCGCTCAACCAGGGCATCTTCTTCAACTGCAATCCGTGCAACAAGCAAAGAATCTGTCCCACGTGCGCCATCCGCCACCATAACGGACACGACGTCGTGGAGAAGAAGTCGATGACGTCGAAGGACGTCGAGGCGCTGAAGTTGAAGGTGGACGCCGCCTGCCAAGAAGCTCATCAGGCTCTGGAGACCATGAAACCGAAAATTCAAGGCATCGGAAGAAGCGTCGAGGCAGAAGTGCTCGCGAAGATGGACACGCTGCTCGATTTGTTCGGCCAAATCAGTCGATCGATCGAAGGAAACATCACCGAGACGACGACAATCGCTGATCTGGAGGAGCGAGTGGCTAAGGCCGAGAGAATCACGCAGCTGTTCAAGGACACGATGGAGAACGTCGAGATGCAGCTCGCCAATACCATCAAGAACGCCGTCGACATCTTCGTCGGACCTTTCGAAGCGATGCATCAAGAAATCGGTGTTGCACAGGTGCCGCCAAGAGCCGCCGATGGTGCTCCTCAAGGTGACGCTGCCGCGCCGGCCGGTGGAGCCAATGAGCCAATGGACATGGCTGCAGAAGCTGCTCCAGTCGCTGCTCCGGTCGCTGCTCCAGCAGCTGCTCCGGCTGCTCCGGCGGGCGCCGCCCCAGCACCAGCTGCTCCCGCCCCCGTATTCCGAGTGAACCAAGGGCAAGTGCGGGCGTTTCTGGACATTCCGATGCACAGAGCTGTCGCTCATATCCAGCAAGTGCAGCAGGTTCAGCAGCGACGAAACCGCCGTGGTCCGCAAGCTCAGGTAGCTCAGGCCCCCGTTCAAGTCGTGCCTGCGCACATGCAGCCAAGACCCCAGCAACAGTTGCCGCCTCAACAACACCTGCAGCAGCATCCGCAGCATCAGCATCCGCAGCATCAGCATCCGCAGCATCAGCATCCGCAGCATCAGCAACAGCAGCCACATCCACCGCATCAGCCACTCCAGCAACACCCGCCACATCCGCAACACCAGCAGCAGTGGGCGAATCCGATGGCAGGCCGAGGCGGAATGTGGAGAGGAGGTCCGGTGGGACCCCACCAACAGCCGCACCAAATGATGATGGGACCTCCACAACAGCCGCAACACCAGGGACCCATCAACCACCAGGGCCCACACCCGATGAACATGGTTGGCTTCCATCACGCCCCACATCATCCACAGCAGCCACCGATGGGACAGAACCAGCAGCAAATGGGCCCACCGCCTCAGCAGCATCATCAACACCAGCAGCCGCACTTCATGGCTCAACAGATGATGCAGATGCCTCATCCGAACATGCATCAACAAGGACAGCCGCCGCAAATGCCGCAGCCACAGATGATGAACGGACAGCAGGCAATGTTCAACAACGGGCCTCCGCAGTTCCGGCCACACATGCAGCAGCAACAGATGCATCCGCAGGCCGCCATGGATCAACAGCAGCTCCAGCGGCACATGCAGCAGCAACATTATCAGCAACACCAAATGCATATGCAGCAGCATCAGCAGCAACAGCTGCAACATCAGCAGCAACAGCATAATCTCATTCTACAACAGATGCAACAGAACCGTCAGAATCAGGCGAACCACCAGAACCCGCAGAATCAACAGGATCCGCAGAATCTGCAGAACCAGCAGCACATTCAACAACATCACCAGCCAAATCCGAACGTAGCTCCACAGCAGAACCGTCGTGGGAATAACGACCCGCAGCAGCTCATCGAACGACAGCAACAGCAGCACTTGGTGATCCAACAGCTCCGTGCCGCCATAGCTCAAAATCTGGAACAGCATCAAAGACAGGCACCACAGGAAGCTCTCCAGGACGGCGCAGCGCAGCCGGCCAACGTGGCCCCTCCACAACCACCAGTGCCAGATCAAGGTGAATCCTAACTTCTCCTCTCCCAACCACAACTGTTCTCTTTTTAGACTGGAACCAAGTTGAGAATGTCGAGAACCCGCGAGAATTCGTTTTCGACGATCACCTGCAGATGAATGAGAACGGAGATGCGGACGACGAGCCGCTGGCTGAAGATGAGAACGAAGGCGAGGGTCGTCCGCTTGTCAACGAGGTCGAGCGTTTGAATGCGGGCATCGAACTGTTCCGACAGGCCAATCGCAACTTGGAGAACTACCAGAACGAGCAAATCAACCTGCAAATTGCGCGAGCTCAAGTCGAAGACGTTGACAACAACCAGTTACCACCGATTGTGCAGCGAGCTATCGAGGAAGACGGGCAGGGCGATGACGTGCAACCGAATCGAGTCGCCTTCGTCGAGTTTGTCGACGACCTTCAGAACGAGGTCAACGCCATCGAGGGCGAGTTCAACGAGCCGGCTAGCCCGCAACAGTTCGCCCAAGACGATGCGGAGCAATTCGTGATGGGACCAGTTGAGGATCTTCCCCCGTTGGAGGAGGACCAAACCGGAGAGCCAGGAAACGGCTTCGCTCAGGTGGCTCCTCAAGATGTTCAGGCGGCTGTGATCTACGCTGAGCAGCAAGTGGCGGCCAATGCAGAGGAGCCGCAAGTCGAACAACTTGTGCCCATCGAGGAGCGGTTCATCGCGCCGCCACGTCGCACTAACCGCCAAGAAACGGTGCCCATCGCTGAAGAAGAGGCCGTCGTCGAGACGAGACGCATGACTCGACGCACCGCCCGGAATGTGCTCGACGAGCCATCGACGTCGTCTGACACAGCGGCGACTACTGCTTCCGTCTCCACATCGCCGACGACGATTCCTAAGAAACGGAAGACCGAGAAGAAGCCGAAAGAGGAGGAGCCGGAGCCTATGGAAGAGGACGAGCCGGAAGAGCAAGTTGTTGTTCCACGAGCCCAAAAGTGAGTTTCATCGATCCCCTCATACCTAATCGGGTCTCCTCTTCCAGACGTCGTGCGTGCCGAGACCAGTCCACTTCTTCGCAAGGAGCTTCCTCTTCTTCCACCCGTACCACTCGGAGCCAAACGCGCTCCTAACTCAAATCTACTTCATTTTTTTCTTCCTACTATGCTTTGACTATCATTTCATTTCCCAGTCCCCAATTGCTTATGTCACTTCAATGTCAGCTTCATTTCTTCCCTATTAGAAGGTAATAATATATAATTCGCCGCAAATCGTCTCTTTCCTTTTACGGTTTAGATTGCTTCTTGTTCGCCAACCCTTTTCAATGTTCCTCTTTTCTTTCTCAATTTTCTGTCCTATTTTCTGTCATTCTGTCACTTCAATTCGCTATATTCATTTTGTTCCCCCCCCCCCCCCCCCCCCCCGTTTGTATACCGATCCAACATGAATACACTTTTATTTTCTGTGAATCGAATACTCTGGAGAATGGTTTCGTGAGGGGAAAACATGTTTTGATGGGAAGCGGAGACCTCTGACGAAGAAGAACGTCTTCTGAATTGCGATGGCGTCCCACTGGCAACAGTTCCAGAAGTTGGCTCAGGAAGTGGGCGGAGTCGTTTCTCTTTCGCTCAATTCTCTTCTGATTCATCTCGTGCTCCGAAAGTCGCCCAAACATCTCGGATCCTACAAGTACTTGATTATTTTCTCGGCCGTCTTTGAGATTCTGTACGCGGTGCTGGAAGTCGTCGTCCAGCCGGTCTGTCTCTCTTCTCACATTGGAAATTCCAGATTCACTTTCAGATCTTCCACTCTATCGGCTCCACTTTCGTCATCATCGTTGATGTGAAGAACTCTTTTCTGGGATACCACACTTTCAAAGTTCTCATTTGTTCGTCAGTTCCCAGTGTTTTCAAAGATCCCGTTTGCTTTCAGCCATCTACTGTGGCTTCTTTGGATCCGTCATGGCCATTTTCAGCATTCAGTTCGTTTATCGATTCTGGGTCGTGAGCGGAAATCCGCTTCTGAAGACGTTCAACGGACTCAAAATGCTCGTTTGGTTCCTTCTACCGCTGTTTTCCGGTCTGATTTGGGGCCTCGCTGCCTATTTTCCGTGTGCTCCGAGGCCGAGCAGCGATGACTACTTGAGGTTTGAAAGATGTGCATTTCGAGCATGTTGAACGGGACTCAGATCCAAAATTCTGGAAGAGTTCGGACTGGATGTCAGCGAGAATGTCTACATTGCTCCGTACTTTTACGAGAAGAAAGAGGACGGCTCCGTCGAAATCTTCGTTCCGTCTTTCGTGGCCATTTGCCTCGACACCATCATAATCGTTCGTTTCCGGTCTGAATTCACAGAGGTCACTCTTCATTGCAGGCCATTTCCGTTTCGATCGCTTGCTTCTTTGGTGTCAAGTGCTACCGAACTCTGAACAAAGCGTCCGAAGCCGCTTCTTCCGAGAAGCACCGTGCTCTACAGAAGCAGCTCTTCTACTCGCTCGTCACGCAGACCGTCATCCCCGTCATTCTCATGCACATTCCCGCCTTCGCCATGTTCATGTTCGCCTTCTTCGGCATCAATCCGGGCTCTCTGAGTGGCATCGTCACCGTCACCATCGCACTTTTCCCCGCCATCGACCCGTTGCCGACCATCTTCATCGTCAAGAACTATCGAAAAGCGCTCCGATCCTACTTGTTCGTCTGCCTTCGGAAGCTCACCGAGAAGCTCGAGCCCAGCGAGTCGGTTCGCGAAATGCGAGCAATGACCGCTTGATTCGTGTCGTCACTTATTTCCCGAATCTCACGTTCTCACTGCCGTAGTCAACAACACAACGAAATAATAGGGTTGCGGGTCCGTAGGGAAGGATGGCTGTCTCTGCCGTCACCGATTATCCGTCAGTTAGTCTCGGCCGTAATGCGCGGTTGGGAACAATTCCAGTCCGTCGTTCAGCAGTCCGGAGCAGCGGTTGCTCTCGTGCTCAACGCTGTGCTCATCCAACTCATTCGCCATGTTTCGCCGAAAGAGATCGGAGAATACAAGTACCTCATGATGTTCATCTCTGCGTTCGAGATGGTCTACGCAGTTCTGGATGTGATAGTCCAGCCGGTAAGGATCGGAACATCTCACAAACGACACGATCCCGTTCAGACGTTCCACTCGTTCGGGAGCACTTTCATGCTGATCGTGAACCCAGGATCGTCGAGTTGGGACAAGAATGTGTGGGAAGTGCTCGCAGGTGAGCAGCGTTCATTTCGGACACTTTCATCCTTGTGTTTCAGCCGTCTACTGTGGATTCTTCGGCTCCTCGATGGCCATTTTCAGTCTTCATTTCATTTATCGATACTGGGTTGTCAGCGGAAACTCGGAGAAACTCCGGAGTTTCAAAGGGTTCAAAGTGCTCGCGTGGCTCTCTATCCCGATCTCAAACGGCTTCATCTGGGGGCTCGTCGGCTTCTTTCTGTGCTCTCCACGAAAGAGCTCAGCCGACTATCTGCGGAACAGTGTGCTCGAAACTCTCGATCTGAATCTCGATGACATCATGTACTTTGCTCCCTATTTCTACGAGAAGGGCGAAAACGGAGAGGATCGCATTTATTTCCCGTCGTTCGTCGGAATCATTGTCGACTCGTTGAGCATCGTGAGTTGAAGACGTGGGCCTTCTGATGACTTTCACTCTTTTCAGAACATATCCCTCTCGATAGCCGCGTTCTACGGAATCAAGTGCTGGCGTCGGCTGCGAGTCGTGTTCAGAGATCCGTCGACGTCGAACCACTACCGTCTCCTGCAGTCGCAACTGTTCTACGCACTCGTCACTCAGACGCTCATCCCCGTCATTCTCATGCATCTGCCCGCCCTCGCCATGTTCATGTTCGCCTTCTCGGGAATGGATCCGGGCTCCCTCAGCGGCATCGTCTCCGTCACGATAGCTCTTTTCCCGGCCCTCGACCCCCTTCCCACCATTCTCATAATCAGAAACTACCGGAAAGCAGTCAGATCTTTCGTCACTGCTCTCCTCTTCAAGATCAAATGCGCAAACCGAAAGAGCAGTGCTCAGCGAGCCGACTTCACCGTCTTCTAATTGATGGTCGCCTCACGTGCCCATTGACGCCAGAGAACTCCCTAGAGACGATCCAGTCTGAATAACAGATGTTCTTTCTCCAGAATGAATTCGCACCTCATTTCTTTTCACAGCTCAATGTCCATTCAAAGCAATTGGGAGATTGTGCAACTGCACTTTCAGAAGACGTGCGCCGTCATCGGCGTCTTCCTGAACTTGTTTCTCGTGTTCCTTATCTTTCAAAAGTCACCGAAAGACCTCGGCTCGTACAAATACTTGATGATATTCATCTCGATCGTCGAGATTCTCTACTCCGTTTCGGAAGTGCTCGTCTGTCCGGTAGTCCGACTCTTTCGTTTCCTCTGACAAGCGACACGTCTTCAGATATTTCACCAGACCGGATTCACTTTCCTCATCATCTCGCGACTGACGTTGTTCGAGCCGTCCGTCCAGTTGGCTCTCAACGGCACCTACTGCGGTCTGTTCGGATCTTCGATGGCTCTGTTCGGTATCCACTTCATCTACCGATACGTAGTCATCAAGAAGTACGTCTGTTTCGTTCCAACTCCTCTCGAACAACCACTTTCAGACACCGGTTTCTCAAAACGTTCCAGTCCTGGAAACTGCTTCTTTGGTTCCTCATTCCGATTGTGTTCGGAACCACGTGGGGACTCATCGCCATATTCTGCTGTGGTCCGAGGGAAGTAACGAATAAACTCGTAGAAAATGACATTTTGGAGAAGTTGGACGTGCGAATTGATGAAATCACCTACATCGGACCCTACTTTTACGACGAAAACGGTGACTATTACCTGCCAGCAGTGGTCGGCCTTTTGGTGGACTGCGGCATAATTGTGGGTGACTCTCTCTCCACTTGTTTGTCACTGCTTCGAATTTCAGGGAATCTCATTTCTCGCGGTGACGATATTCTGTTTTCTTTGTTTCAAAGAACTCAGAAAGCACAGCAGGGCGAGCTGGGTGTCCGAAAGGAACAAGGTGCTGCAGAGCCAGCTATACTACGCCCTCGTCACGCAGACGCTCATCCCGATCATCCTGCTGCAAATGCCCGCCATGCTCCTCTTCCTCACCGTCTTCTACCAGCTTCATCTGGGCGAGATCAGTGGCATCGTGTCGATTACGATCGCCGTCTACCCGGCCATCGACCCGCTTCCCACTATGCTCATCGTCACTTCCTACAGAAAAGCGATCATTGGTTTGTCAGACTTCAAACAGTGAACAGTGAACTCGTGTTTCTTTTCCAGAATACTTTCAACTCTTCGTGAAAACGATTCTGTTTCCGTTCGGCTGGAAGATCGGAAGAATCCAACAGAGGGAGAACTGCGACGTCTCCAGATTTTGAGATCGAATTAATAAACGAGTTCAATTCAACTTGACGACACTGAGATCTTTGTGGTCGTCCGTCTTTTCAGCTTCAACACTTCCAGAATGTAGTCGCGAAGGGGTCTCGTGAATACGATCATAGCCAGAGTGGAAACGAATCCGTGGTAGATTAGGCACAGAAAGGCGAAGTAGCCGAGGGCTGAAAACAAAGGATTATTATAACTCTGCAAACTCGATTTATCGTCTCACTTTCCTCTTTGAATCCGAAAGAGAAGGCGTAGATGAACATGAGGTTGGGAATTCCGAGCATGACGCCGTGGATAGCAGTCTGGATGGTCAGACTGCGCAGAAGCTGTTGCTGAATCTTCCACGTGGCAGCTGAGATAGTTTTATGAACGTTTCGACTGATGTAGACGACTGTTCCGGGCACTATGAAGAGGGGAACGAGTGCTTGGAGTATCCAAGTGAGCAGGAGTGTGGAAGAAATGAGATCGCAAGCAGGAGTGATGATGTAGACGGACGGACACGCGAGAAATCGGGCGGAGGGGTCTGACTCGAGAAGTGACGTCTTCTGAACTCTCTGAGAATCCAACGCCGCTTCGTAGGTGAGAATGGAGAAGATGACGTCGAAAGCGGCCACGGAACGAGTCAAATAGATAAAAAATCGGAGGAAGAGGGTGAATTTGTGCTCGCGGAAGTTGAGAAGACTCGCCTTGTAGCGAAAGTAGAACATTTCGTTGATCGAGATTCCATTGACTGAATGAAAGATTGATTCTTCGGTACCACCCGCGGTCGCTCACATTCCAGAGAGAGCGAGACGATGTAGAACTGAACGAGTCCGCTGATTCCAGCACGGGAAAGGATTCCAGTGGTTCTGAGGACAGGATACGGAGGGTTGACCGCCGGAACGAGCAGGAACGCGGCGAACAGTTCGAAGCAGAGGTTCTCGATGAGGTGCCAGATGAGAAAGAGTTTGTAGGTGTTAAACACTCTGGATTTCAGCGAGATGAGTGACAAGAGGGCGATGAGGTAGGCGGGGACACTGAAGACGTGCACAGAATGCGTTAAGATTCTGAAAGAGCATATTGAGACCTTCTGGAACAGTTACCGAGGTGTTACATGAAGAGAAGCGGCGGCGGCTCGAAGCAGTTCATTCCAGACTGGAAATCACTGCTCCGCTTTGTGGTTCTATTCTCAGAGCACCTGCCGAGCTGTGTGTCACCCCGCATCAAAGATCCAGCTATTCGATTACCCAATAGAGCCCGCGTGTCTCCACAACACAGACATCGTTTTCGCTCCCAGAATCCATTCACTCTGGACGTCTTCTGAATGTCCGGGAGATCAGGTTCGTCGCACGGAAGACCTGTATTCATAAAGCGATCATAAACGTTTCTTGCGACCGCCGATCGTTGTAGCCTCCAGGTCATAAATATGAGAACATGACGGAAAAGAAGCCGTCGGCGAGGAGAAGGAGAAGGTGTACAACTTGCTAATTCACGTGAATGCGTTTGGGTGGCATTGGGAGGACGATTCACCGGATCCAATGGGGACGAATAGAAGATTCAGGGGGATAGCTTCTCGGTGTCAAACACTTGCCACGTCGTCAGAAGGCCATATCAGAGTCTCCCCAACAGATGAGAAACCCACGTCTTCCGATGCGAAGGAAGAAGACGTCGGAAGGAAGCACCGACGAGAAGCGGTGGTGCCAGATGATGTGACGCCTTCTTGATGTTTAATGCTCGAACGTCAGACAGAACAAGTAACTCGGGACAAGATCGGAGATGTTGTCAGAATTCACGAAATATCGTTCGCTTCTGAATGTTCAAATTGATTTTGTGGAAGGGCCACTCTCTATTTTGATGAGATGAAGAAGAAAAGGAATGGAATGCAGATAGTTTATTTCAAATCAGTTTACAAATTTACAGAAACTGTTTTTCGAGAGCGGGGAGCTTCTTAGCGTCCTCCGATTGGGTAGGCTCCGCCGGCTGGGGCAGCGTAGACTGGGGCCGGGGCGGCGTAGGCCGGTGGTGGTGGTGGTGGGGCAGCTCCGCCTCCGCATCCGCACGGTGGTGGTGGTGGTGGGGCGCTGGAAAGAGGAGACGTTGGAAGAAGTTGAGAGAAGGGGAACGCTCTTACCATCCGCAGCCACCTCCTCCGGAGGATGGGAACAAGAAGGCCGAGGTGGCGGCGAGCATCGAGGTGAAGATGACGAAGAAGCGCATTGTTTGGATTGGAGACAGCTGTTGAAGACTGGCTTGCCCTTCCGACGTCTTCTGCTCCTTTTATACACGGCGAACGCCGTCGTTATTGTAACACGTCCGCACCGTCGGGCGGTCTCCGATCCCGCCTCTCCCTTTCGCTGCCGCCGACGACTACTAGACGATTTTGCAGCGGCGTCGTAAAGCCTCGTCACTTCCAGTTTGTTTCGATGACGCTTGTTTCGATAAGACTCATCTGCGCCTGATTAGGAAACAGGTGGGCTGGTGAGAAAGTGAGAGATGCGGGGAGAGTGTCAGGAATTACACATGGCAGCCGCCTGTGTTATCTCGTTTCGGCGCTTCTTGACGCCCGAAGATTTTTGGAGTCTTACGGATGCGGAAATCGGGTTCTACCACCTTGATCTACGGCTTTCAGACACTTTCGACAGATGGCCTATCACGCTTTCGTTTCCTTCGTTCGCCGAATGCTTCTTCCTGTTGTCCTGGAAAGGTGCGATCGAGGACACTCGATGCGGCGATCAGATATCGTTTCTTTGTTTTGCAAATGCAACACCTTTATTCTCGATTCTATCCGCTAGAAACTATTCATGTGCGCTGAAATCGTCGGCTGCACGGACAGCACTGGCTTCGTCGAGCTCTTCGTCATTCGGAAAACCTTGTCTCGCAGAGGCTTCGTGAACAGAATCATGGCACACGTGGAGAAGAATCCGTGGTAGGCGATGCACACGAGCATCAGAAGCGCCACGTCTGGAATATTGATTGTAAGAAGTGGGCCAGTCGAAGAAGACGTTACTGTCGTAGGAGAACGATTTGAAGCGGGCGTAGAGCAGAAGAAGTATGGGAGCAGCGATCATGTAGGCGTGAACGCCTCCCTGTATGAAAAGACTGAAAACGAACATCCGCTGCATGCGGATCGTCGCTTTCGAGAGATTCAGTCCTCTGCTCAGGTAGGCCAGCATGTAGAGGATTGTCGCCAGGGCCATCGAGACGGCGAGAACCGTCATCGAGAGGTAGATCACCATGTCGACGGCGTTGATCCAGTCATCGAGCACGGCGGCCACCGTCTGATCGCAAGTCAACTCCACCGGCACTTCTGGATTCGCCTGTTTCAGATGAATCAGTCCGAGTTTTCGAGAGTGAACACTCACTTTCCACAGTTTCCAGGTCCACTCAGCTATCATTTCTCGTGAAATGCCGCATGTGCAGAACGCGAAAACTGCATGAATAACGGCGAAAAATCGGAATGTCCACACACAGAATGCCAGAAACTTGCTCATTTTGTGCTCTTTGTAGTCGAAAATGCCAACTTTGAAGCGGTAGTAGAACATCTCGCAAATCGAGCCGCCAGTCACTGGAGTTCAAGTTTCAGACAGAATTTCGTGTGAATGGGGACTCACACATGACAGTAGTGGCCAGAACGTACCACTGGAAGATGCCACTGAACCCGAAATGGGCCAGAAGGCCAGTGGTTCGAAGTACCAGATGCGGCAAGTAGGTCATCGGAAGCATGAAAAAAGAGACGAAGCTTTCGGAGACCATGTTTCTGGAAGACTGCAGATTCGGAGAGAAGAAGAATGAAATGAAGTTACATGAGTATGTGGACTATCAGAAAGTACTTGTACGTCTGAAACGCCTTGGAGCGTTCTTTGTGCAGGATGAAGAGAGTCAGAATGTAAACGGGGTAGCTAATGAGATGAGAGAGTTGCATGATTGTTCTGAAACCGTTTCCATCGTGAACTGGAGACAGTCTACAATACCTGTAAAAGAAGGGTGCTGGAAGCGAGCAGTCTCTGTTCTCCATCGAAATGACTCATTTCCACCGAATTTCTGCCGCGAGACGCTTCTGACTGACGACGAAATATCGAAATTAGCGGGTTGGGAAAGTGGGTCCAGAGTGCGAAAAACGCCTAATTGGTGTGTTTACAGCCGGAAGTTTCGCAGAAGACTGATCTTTGCTGAAAGTGAATTCGTGTGTTTCGGTGCATTTTTTGGCTCTCTTCATCGAATCATGGAGTGAGATTAGAACGTATTCATTCTTCAGTCCGAAAAGAGATCAAAGCTTTATGGACTGCACCGATATCGGAGCAGAAACGATTTGTTTCGGTTTGATGCAGAACATTTTGTCTCGCAGTGGTTTCGTGAACAGAATCATCGCACACGTGGAGAAGAAGCCGCGGTAGGCGACGCATCCGAACATGAAGCGGGCGACGACTGGAACGGTTATGGATCAGGTTTCGGAGGGGGATTTGGCACTGACAGTCGATCAGAAGAGAATGGAAGATGACGTAGAAGATCACTCCGGCCGGAACAGCGATCATGAACACGTGCACGCAGCCCTGCAACCGTCTGTTTCGTTGAACTGTCGCCATCAACGAGCTCACCTGACTCAACAGACTGAGCACGAACATAATTTGCAGTTTCACAGTGGCTCTCGAAAGGTTGTGGCCCGATTTCAGAAAGAAAACGATGCAGCAGAGTGCAGAGAGGCCGGACAGAAAGCACACGAAGAAGCTGACGACGATAATCGAGATGTTCACTTGTGTGATCCAGTCGTCGGTCACGGCGATGATGACCGAGTAGCAAGTGACTTCGGGAGCCAGTCCCGGAGTGGCCTGAAACAGGGCTCTGCTCATTGCTCAACGAGCTCCCCGCACCTGCCACAGTCGCATCCTCTCTCGTTCTTCTCGAATCAAGCTCGTTTCGATTGTTGACGTCGTGAAGAAGACGTGCAGTAAGAGCATTCCCCAGAAGAAGTAGAGTGAAAACCAGAGGACGCGGTTCATTCTGTGCTGCTTGTAATCGAAAATGCTCACTTTGAAGCGGTAGTAGAACATCTCGCATATCGATCCTCCGGTCACTAAACGGCACATTTCATATATGAACCTTTGCTTCTGGAGGACTAACACATGACGCAGACGACGAGGATGTTCCATTGAACGAGTCCACTGAAGCCGAGTCTGGCCATGAGACCTGTGGTTCTGAGGAGGGGATGCGGAAGGTAGGTCAAAGGGAGCATCATGATTGACACGAACAACTCGGAGACCATGTTCCTGAAAGGGATATCTCTTTGAAGTGGAGTAGGGAGACTGAGAGAAATTACAGAATGATGTGCACTATCATGTAGTACTTGTAGGTCCGGAAGGGCTTGGAGGTGTCCCGGAAGAGGACGGTCAACGTGGCAATGTAGACGGGGTAACTGATGAGATGGCAACAGTACATGCACAGTCGATAGGGAAGCGGCACCGGAATGCTGCAGTCACGTGACTCCATCGCAGCGCGACTGGCTACACTCGAGTTTGACATCATTCGGAAACTTCATATGACGGACATAGATTCGGGGAATTCAATCTCGAAATCTTTCGCCGACAACTATAAATTATCCGTTGCGATGTGTAGTTTTGCAGTTTGTCATTTTGAGGAACTTTCGTTTTCCCCTTTCTTGAAACCAAATGTTTTTCTTCTCGAATTCAAAATCAGCATAATATTAAAGCGATAATTCTAGCGCGTGTAAGCGTCAAAGCTGCACAGCTTCTGGAGATAAGCGGGAAAATCCGTAGGCCGATTCTCTTAAACCAGAAGATGTCGACGACAGAAATGGTCGTTCTATTCTCGATTCTCGATATTTTCGGCCTGAATTCAAAGAAGCAGAGTCAGATTTCATCAAGTGAGCAGCCGCTCTGAAAGTTCTTTGTGTCGGGTCGGAAAGATCGAAGAATCGTGGATTCGATTAGGAGAGCGCTAAACTGATAAGAGACAGGTGTGCAGAGAGTGTTTTGAGAGAACCATCACTTCCGTTTCCCACTTCTCTTTTCAGAATAAGTCCTCTGCGGTCTTTTGTTTGCATGATCATCTGATGATAATAGTCTGTTTATGGGGCGTTTCGTACTGCCACGTCACTCATCTCAAGACGTCGTCCCCCGATGCCACGTCATCCTCCCCCGTCGTCTCTTCTTCTCCACGTCAAAAGTTCGTCGTGTCAATTAGGAGAGAGGGGGGCTCGTCTGCCCGAATGCGCGCCCCTCCTCTCTCTTTCGTACTTTTCGTGCTCATCCGGAGCCTATCGCCTCACTCTTCATGCTCATTCTATCCGTTTTCAGCCCCTCCTCTGCTCGCACAGGCACATATGAATATGCTATTATGTTTTGACTCCTCTTGCCTTCTCCTTCTGCTTCTTCTTCTCATTTCTCCCTTCGTTTTTCTCCTTCTTCTCAATTTCCTTCTCATTCCGACGGGGCCCGCCTTGTTCCCTCTTCCTCCCCTCCCTCGTCCCTCCCAGCGACTCCTCTCGGAAGAGAGCCATTCCGGCTCTCTTCTGATTTGTACTACGAGAGAGAACTCCGTGCTCCTCTCCGGACGTTTACCATTCGAAGAGCTTTCTCACCCCTTCCCTCTACTTTGTGCTGAAAGGGGCGGGAAAGAATGTCGACCCGATTCCAAATATAGAAACGCGCGTGTGTCCACTTTCAGACGCTAATCAGTCTTAACCTGCTCATTCGAATTCTCTCACTCTCGCCTCATTCCCTCCGAAAACAATTCTGATTATTTTCAAGTGATTCTCACGGAAATTGGTCTGGAATTCTGCCGTTTTCAGTCACAACACAGTGACTCAGTGTGACCAGGAAGCGTCCTGTTTTCCAGTCCGAAACTCTGAAATGGCGTTCGAAGGTGGCCCGAACTCATTAACGCACCGCCTGCGTTTTGTCTCTGCAAAAATAACAAGAGTCTCGCTTTTCACCAAACTTTTTTCCGTCCCACTTCCCGAATCTCGAGCCGCGTCGCTCACAAATTCGTGTTCTTTTCGCCAAGCTCCGCCCTCTTTTCGTCTTCTAATGACTTGAAATTGAATCGGCTTTTCGTCTTTCCGAGCTCGTAAAAGCACCGTACCCCGCAGCTCGTTTCCCTTCTTCTTCTTTTTTCAATCGAAAGAGCCCATTAATCCCGAGTGCTCCTGGCCCACTTAGCTCGTGCGCGCGCGCTCCGAGCGCTTAGTAACCGACGGCCAAATGCCATTTCTGAGCCCGTCCCGAATGGTTTTGTTTACGAAAAGAGCGAGAAGAGGCTCCCCCCATTCCAATCCAATTTCCATTCGGTCTCCCCGATTTTCTTGGACAGACATCCGGAGGGCGAGCCCCTTTTCTTATCGTTTTCCGCGTTTAACCCGTCTATTAATAGTACCTGATGTATTCGTTTTAACCCCCGATCTGTTTGCACATCATAACTCATTTTCGGTGATAACAAGCCTTGTCCGACCAGCCTTCTTCTTCTTCTTCCACTGCCAGAATGAGTGCGCCGCCCGAGTACTGCGAGACCGTCGACGAGACGATCGTGGCCAATTCGAAGGAGGAGCTGCCGCCCGTCTACGTGATGGACGTCGGAAATCTGACGTGGCAGCGCGCGTTCCCGCCGACTTACGATGACGAGGAGCGACAGATTGAGGAGCCGTTGCGCAGCATCGAGGAGGAGATTGACCGTGAGTTGGGGAGAACCACCCACCCACGCACTGCAACTGGGGCTGCCGATTGATTATGTCTGGGTATCCAGTCGATGACTCCAATTCATTTCAGGAGAGCAGACGCGCATGTTCCGCTGCGGGCCGTGCGTGTTGTCGGAGACCAAGTCGTTCCTCCTCCTCTTCTTCACTGTCGTCGCCGGCCTCCTCATCCTGCTTCCGACGCTCTTCTTCCTCAACGTCCTCTCCAAGGATCAGGATCCGAACATTGCGCCCAGCATGTGACAAGGATCCGGATTGCATAACAACAAGAGAGAGAGACTTCCCCCCTTCTATGCACTGCTTCCTCTTCCCCTTTCCTTCCCGCTTCGCCGCCCCCGTTCCGATCTCCAATCCCTCCTAACAGTATTATGTACCTATTTAGGTCCGTTCCCCGTGAATCCACTCTTCTATCCTGTCAACTCTTCTTTTGTGTACCCCCGCTTTTGATCCGAATGAAGTCTCCTCTCAAAATGCCAAAGAATCGAAAAAGCGCACGATCCGCGCAATCGACGCAATCCATCAAAGCAGAAGCCGTGGAAAAACGCGCCAAAAAACACGTTCTACCTGTTTGCGAGACGTCTCTATAAGAAGCGCGTCCAGAGGAAGCTTCAATCGTCCGGATCCTCGTTGCAGCATGAACAGCGCCTTCCTCGCCGTCCTCGTCTCCTTTTGCGCCCTGACTCTCGTCTCGGCCCGCTTCTCGTGCGGACACGACGACCTGCAGGCCGGATTCGCCGAGCTGCTCATCAAGAACGACTGCAAGGGAAGACTCAGTGAGTGGCACGTCTTCTGACCTCGGCAACGTTCGCTTTCAGACAAGGTCGACGTCTGCTGCGCCCAGCACACCAGCTGCTACGCTGCCAAGAAGGCCAGAAACACTTGCGATGAGAACTTCTGCAAGTGCGCCAAGGCTGCCGCCAAAAACTTGCCTCTTTGCAACGTACGTTGAACGTCTTCTGAATTCCAAAACTTCAGCCTCCCTATTTCAGTTCCAAATGGACAACTTCTGTAACACCGCCAAGAGCTTCGGAGGATTCCACTTCAAGGGATAATCTGCTTTCCAAACGGGTTTCTGCTTCTTTATTTATTTGCTTTCCGAAGAATGAATTCTGCGTTCTCTCTTTGTTATCTTCCTATCACAAACAGCTCCGTGCGATACAAACCGTCCCGCACGTAAACACAAGCAAATGTGGGGCGCAATCGGTGATCAGGTGGCCGAGTGGTTAAGGCGATGGACTGCTAATCCATTGGGGTTTCCCCGCGTGAGTTCGAATCTCATCCTGATCGAATCCTTTTGGTCATTGTCCTCTTCCCACTGGAGGTTCTCTTATCGCCCAAACTTCAAATGTGTTTGCCTGTCACAACGATTAACATTACCAGCCTCTGCGTCTCTTTGTATTCTGACTACAAACTCGGTTGTGTCGAATGGAGTTGTCGGCGAGGTTAATTCGGGTATAAATACTGAAAACATGAAGGCCTCGATGGCAGTATAGTCATCATGCAGTCACACATTCCTATTTTTCTGTTTCTCCTCGCCTTCTCTGGCGTTTCTACTTACAACTATCTGGTAGTGAACCCAATTTACGGATACAGCCATGCCAAGTTCATGGGTAAACTAGTCGACGTCATTGCCGACGCGGGTCACAATGTGGTTGGTCTAACAAAGGGAAAAACAGTCTACTCGCAAACAAGTGAACATTTTCAGACGGTTTTCCAGCACTATCATGTGCCACTCAAGAACACTGAGAAGTTGATCAAAAACAAAAATGTGGAGATCATCAACTACTTTCCGGAAAACTACGAGGAGAATCTGAAAAAGGACTCGCAGACTTTTCCAGATTTTTGGGATTCCGCTTTGATGACGAATGTGATGTTGGGGAGTTTCATGGTTCCGAAGATGCTCACTTCGGAGTTTGAGAAGGAGGCGACGCGTGAGTAATGCACGTCTTCACAAAGAAGATGTTGTCGTTCAGGAGTGCTCAAGGACAACGAGCTCCACCAGAGACTCAGAGATCGGCGGTTCGACGCAGTGCTCTCCGAGCTGTTCGAGTCTTCCGGACTCTACCTTGCGCACCTCATCGGAGTTCCTCCGATCGCCGCCTTCTCGGCTGTTCGTCATCCTGCGGAGTCCCTCTTCGGACAGCCTTCTCCACTCGGTTATGTGCCTGGAGAGGGCTCCAGACTGCCGCCAGATGCTGGATTCTTCGACAGGATGAACGACTACTACAGCAGCTTCTTCTCGTCCCGAATGTTCCACGGACTTCTCGACGCCCAGCACAGAATCTACTCGGCGGCACTCGGAGGCAACGTTCCACACTGGAAGGAACTCGTGAAACAGTCGCCAGTTTTCGTCACCAATGCCAACCCGCTTCTGGATTTCGCCGTTCCTTCCACCGGAAACATTGTTCAAGTCGGAGGGATCACTACTCCGAAACAACAGAAACTGGAACCTCTTCCTGAAGACTACGAGCAGATTTTGAAGGAGAGAGAGTCGACAGTCCTCGTTTCGTTCGGATCCGTCGTCAGAAGTTTCCAGATGCCGGAGAAGTTCAAGTAAGTCAGCGGATGTTTTTAAGAACCCTAACTTCGGAATTCCAGAGCGGGTGTCATCCACATGTTCGAAGCCCTGCCAGACGTCACGTTCATCTGGAAGTACGAGAAAGATGACGTCGAGTTCCAGAAGCGTCTTCCGAAGAACGTGCACCTCAAGAAGTGGGTCCCGCAGCCGTCTCTGTTGGCTGACAAGAGACTGAAAGTGTTCGTGACGCACGGAGGACTCGGAAGCACCATGGAAGTCGCCTACTCCGGGAAACCAGCCCTCATGGTTCGTCAATTCAATCCCTAGTTTACCTTCTAAACTCACTTGCAGGTACCGTTGTTCGGTGACCAGCCATTAAATGCGCAGATGCTCGCGAGACATGGCGGAGCGGTGGCATACAACAAGTACGACTTGCCGGACGGTGCCAAACTGGCAAGGATCATGAGGGACATGGTGGACTCTCCCAGATACCGGGAGTCTGCCGAGGAGCTCCGAAATGTGCTCCGTAATCAGCCAATCGACCCGAAAGAAACATTCTTGAGACACCTGGAGTTCGCCGTCAAGTGAGTTAATGAGTATCTCGCCGAGCAACAGATGTTTCCAGATTCCCTCACTTCAAATCCCAGATTCCGGAAATCAGCGGCTCCGGTCTCATCGGATTCTACTACCTCGACGTTCTGATCTTTCTCATTGCTATTCTCCTCGTTTTCTTTTATCTCACGCTTCGATTGGCTCTTCGAATCTTCCAGAAAGTAGCTCAGTTCCAGAAAAGGAAACCAAAGAACGAGTAAAAATGTTATTCAAACTGTCCATCATCATTCATCAATCTCCTGATAATCACAACTTTTAGCCGAACTCGCCTTTAGTGTGAAAACTTTATTTAGAGCTAGGTCGCTCAAAAAGTCTAGAGCTCTAAGTGAAAGTCTGTCCAGATGGAGAAGCCCGAGTATGTGTCACACTTTCCACATTCTGCCCTTGTGAACTCTTGGCTGTCCCGACACAAACCCCATGCGGCCGAGTCTCTGCGTCTCTCGCACACGCACACTGTCTCGCCCACGAGGGCGCACAAACTCTGTGGGATTTCTATAAAAACCTCGGAGAATTCGCTCGAAACCCTCATTTCTACCTCACAGAATGTCTCTGAACATACTAATTGTCAACCCGATTTTCGGTTTTAGCCATGTAAAGTTTCTCTCGACTTTGGCTGAAATCATTGCGGACGCAGGTCATGAAGTCGTGAGTTCTTTTCCTTTGTTCTCTTCCCACTGTTCTATCAACGTTTTCAGACAATTCTGCAACCATTTCACATCGCGATGAACAATTTGGAGGGTCTCGTTAAGAACAAATCAGTGAAGATCATCAATTACTATCCGGACAACTTTGCGGAACTCGAGAAGAACGAGGAGCAGACGTTCAAGATGGCATGGGATTCGCGGCTCGTTTCGAATCCCGTCCTGGGCGCTTTCCTCTCGAAAATGGTCAGCAACCAGTTCAAGGACACTGTCACCAGTGAGTTCCTTCCAAAAGCGTCGAATTTCCGAAAGACGTTCAGAAATGCTGCGTGACAAGAAGTTGCACAGAGAACTGGAGGCGTCGCGGTTCGACGCTGTCCTCGTAGAAACATTCGAAATTTCCGGATTCTGTAAGTGGTGAAGGAAGTAAACCTCACTCTGGGTTCTCCATTCTCAGATCTGGCTGAAATCCTGCAAGTTCCCGCGATCGCGTGTCTCTCCGCAGTCCGATATCCGGTGTTCGAGGAGCTCTTCGGACAGCCGTCGACGCTTGGCTACGTTCCCCAGATGAACTCACGTCTCCCGCCGAATGCCAACTTTCTGGATCGCCTCAACGACGTCTACTACAAGTTCTTCTCTTCCATCGGCCAGAAATCGCTGAACGACGCTCAATACAAAATAATTAGCGAGGCGTTGGAACAAAAACCGGCGAGATGGGAGGAAATCGTGCGAAGGTCGCCCATTTACATCGTCAACTCGAACCCGTTTCTCGACTTTGCAGTCGCCAAACCGGCCAACATTGTGGAAATCGGAGGAATTACGATGGTTGGAAAACAAAGCAGCGAGCGGAAAATGGAGCTGTCGGAGGAGTACGAACGGATTCTGAACGAGAGGCAGACCACTGTGTTCGTGTCCTTCGGCTCTGTCGTGAGGGCGTACGAGATGCCGGAAACGTTCAAAGCAGGGCTCATCAAGATGTTCGAGCTTCTTCCAGAAGTCACATTCATTTTCAAATATGAAGACGAAGTGGAGGAAGAGATGAACAGTCGGATCCCGAAGAACGTCTACTTGAAGAAGTGGGTCCCCCAACCGGCACTTCTGGCCGACGAACGTCTAAGCGTGTTCGTGACGCACGGAGGACTCGGAAGCACCATGGAAGTCGCCTATTCCGGAAAACCGACGATCGTGGCATGTTCAACGTTTTTGAAGAGATATACTTTGAATTCAATATTCCAGATTCCATTGTTTGCTGATCAGTTCGAGAATGCGCAGATGCTGGCTCGACACGGCGGCGCCATCGACTACAGCAAGTTCGATCTGTCGAACGGTAAGAAACTGGCGGCAACTTTGAAAGAGATGATCGGAAACGCCAAGTACGAGAGGGACGCCCGCGTGCTCCGCGACGTGCTCCTGAATCAACCGACGGATCCGAGAGAGAACTTCCTGAAGCACCTCGAATTCGCTGTAAAGTTCCCGACGTGCCACTCGCAGACGGCCGCCATCTCCCGAAGCGGCCTCGTCTCGCACTACTACCTCGACGTGATTCTCTTTCTCGTCGCCACTCCCGTCGTCCTTCTCGGCGCTTTCGGATACCTGATGTTCCGTCTCTTGCACTGATCTTCCGACGCATGTGATGTAATTCTTATCACTGCATTTTCCAATCTTTTAATATCACTTTTCATTTGTGAAATACACGTAACATTCAGAGATCATTCAACCATTGATATCACTCGCTTTTTGATTTCTTGGTCACCAAACGAAGTGAAATTCTTGAAACGACTAGTCGACCAAGTTTGATAAGCAAGAAGAAAGTGACGATTCCGAGAACAGCCAGGAAAGCGAGAGCATCCAAATAGTAGTGTGCAATGAGCCCGACGTGGCTGATTGCAGGCACTTGGGAACGCAAATTCGGGAATCTGAATGGAAGTGCTTCAGAAATTAGGTATCATGCCAGTTGACTCACTTAATGGCAAACTCCAGATGCTTCATCAGATTGTCTTTCGGGTCGATCGGCTGGTTAGCGAGCACTTCCATGAGCTCCTTCGCTTTCTGATTGTACCTGAAACCACAGAATCTTCTTTCTCTCATTCCATTCCTCTGTTCTTACTTCGGGTTCGTAACCATTTCCTTGATGACTCGTGTTAGTTTCTTTCCGTCTTGCAAGTCAAACTTATCGTAAGCAACGGCTCCACCGTGTCTCGCGAGCATTTCCGCGTTGCTCGGCTGGTCTCCGAAGATCGGAACCATGAGGGCGGGTTTCCCGGAGTAGGCGACTTCCATCGTGCTTCCGAGTCCTCCGTGCGTCACGAACACTTTCAGTCTCTTGTCAGCCAACAGAGACGGCTGCGGGACCCACTTCTTGAGGTGCACGTTCTTCGGAAGACGCTTCTGGAACTCGACGTCATCTTTCTCGTACTTCCAGATGAACGTGACTTCTGGAAGGGCTTCGAACATCTTGACGATGCCATTTCGGAATCCCTCCGGCATCTCGTAGGATCTGATAACGGATCCGAAAGAGATCAACACAGTGGCGTCTCTCTCGGCCAGAATCTTCTCGTACTCTTCCGGAAGCGGTGCCACTTTCTTCATCTTCTCCAGATCCATCGTCATGCCTCCGACATGAACGATAGTGGCAGTTGTTGGAACAGCAAAGTCCAGATATGGATTGGAATTGGTGATGTAGATGGGCGACTGCGTGACGAGATCCTTCCAGAACGGAACCGGTCTTCCGACGGCTTCTTCGATGTATTCGTTCTGGTAATTGTTCATGCCTTCCTGCACAATATTGGCAAAAAAAGTTCGGTAGACGTCGTTAAGACGACTCCAGAATCCCGCTTCAGGAGCCAGCTGAGAATCGATATGCGGAGTGTACCCGAGCGTCGAAGGCTGTCCGAACAGACTGTTGAAGATCGGGAAACGGACCGTCGACATGATCGGGATGCACGGAACGTTCAGGAGGTGCGCCAGATCTAGAACAGGCGTTTCAGCAAAGCAAAAAATGAAAAATTACTTACAGATTCCACTGATGTCGAAAGTTTCAGCCAAAACAACGTCGAACTTCTTGGCACCAAGTTCATCGATCAACTTCTTATCACGCAGGAATTCTGCAATCATCGTATCGTCATCTGATAAAAGTGTGAGAAAACTCACGGACTGCCGTCTTCTTCCACTCGCTTCCGAGAAGTTTCGGCATGACCGCAGCCGCAAGGATCGGATTGTTCATCAGTTTCGAGTCCCAGAAGATCGGAAACGTCTGGGTTTCGGCCTTGGTCAACTCGTCGAAATGGGACGGATAGAAGTTGAGAATCTGGAAGAGAAGAAGATGGAAGACGTGGTGAAACCATGCACGACTACCTCCACATTCTTGTTTTTCACGAGTCCTTCCGTGTTCTTCAATGCGTTGTGAAACGGTTGGAACATAGTCTGAAACAATTCTCACACATTCCGAATCTGCACTTATGTCTCCATTTCACTTACCACATTGTGACCGTGGTCAGCGATAACGTCGGCCAGTTTACTGATGAACTTCACATGACTGAACCCGAACATCGGCTTGAATATCAGAATTTTGGAAGCGAAACAAAGTTGGCATGTTGCCAGAAAGAGAAGGGAGAGAAAACAGTTCACATGCATTGCGTGTGGCCGTTCCATTGACAGTCAGTTTCCCTTTTATACCGCCTTCCCCCACGCGTAGTCATTGTGTAGTGTGTATTCGGAGTGATAGTGATTTCGTGGTTTGTGTTAAGGTTCTTACCAACATGATGATGATGATCCTCCTGACTGCTGTTAGAGAATCGGAGAGTCGAGGAATGAAACCTTCAGGACGCTAATTCGTTCTGTCACCTCTCGAATGTGATTTCTCTTTCTTGGCCGAACCGAATACAAACTCTTTATTTTCCCACTATTCGTGTTTCTGCTTTGGCTTCAAACATTTCGAGATCACAAAAAGAAACAGTTTTCCTGCAATGTAAAGCGAGAAAATTGAGAGAAGAGAAAGCGCGAGGAGGGCGTCCAGATGATGAAATGCGATGAAACCGACATGGCTGAACTCGGGACGGAGAGATCGGAAACCGGGGAATCTGGGGAAGAGTGGATCTCGAAGAATCAACTTGTGAAACCTACTTGATGGCAAACTCGAGTTTCTTGAGCAGCTCTTGTTTCGGATCCGATGGTTGATTCCTGAGAATTTCGAGAAGCGTCTCAGCGTTCTCTTTGTACTTTCCATTTGAGACGAGATCTTGAATGACGACAGTCAGTTTCTCTCCGTCTTGCAAGTCGTACTTGTTGTATGCCACAGCTCCTCCGTGTCTTTCCAACATCTTCGCATTGTGATGTTGGTCTCCGAAGATCGGAACCATGAGAGCGGGTTTCCCGGAGTAGGCGACTTCCATCGTGCTTCCGAGTCCTCCGTGCGTCACGAACACTTTCAGTCTCTTGTCAGCCAACAATGACGGCTGCGGGACCCACTTCTTGAGGTAGACGTTCTTTGGAAGACGCTTCTGGAACTCAACGTCATCTTTCTCGTACTTCCAGATGAACGTGATGTCTGGAAGGGCCTCGAACATCTTGACGATGCCTGTTCTGAACCTCTCCGGCATCTCGTAGGATCTGATAATGGATCCGAAAGAGATCAACACAGTGGCGTCTCTCTCGGCCAGAATCTTCTCGTACTCTTCCGGAAGCGGTGCCACTTTCTTCATCTTCCTCAGATCCATCGTCATTCCTCCGATACGAACAATGTTCGAAGTGCTGGGGACGGCGAAATCCAGAAAGGGATTCGAGTTCACGATGAGCAGAGGCGCCTCAGAAACCAGGAGTTTCCAGTCGGGTAGGGCTCTTCCGAGCGACTTTTCGAGATACTCGACTCCTTTCGCATAGGTTCTCGTCATTGAGAGGTTCGAGAAATACACTCTGATGATGTCGTTCATACGGTCCAGAAGGCCGGCCTGAACTGCGATTTCCGATCCGTCCTGAGGGACATAGCCGAGTGGAGAGACGTTTCCGAACAAAGATTCGATCACTTCGAAGCGGACCATCGAGAGAACCGGAATAGTTGGAACTCCGAGCATATGAGCGAGGTCTGAAACTGACTATATCCAGAGATCCATCATCTGAAGACGTACAAAGTCCGGTGAGCTCGAATGGCTCGTGGATGACGACGTCGAATCGCTTCTGTTTCAACTGTTTGTGCAGATTCGTATCGGTCATTACTTCTGTGATTCCAGAATGCCTGGGGCTCAAGTTGGAAAGAAATTACTGTGTGCAGTGTTATTGAAGATTCCGCCCATGATTCCCGGAATGAAAATCGCTTCGAACAACGGATTGGCCATCAATTTCGAGTCCCAGAACATGGGAAAAGTCTGCGTTTTCTCCTTTTTCAGTTCCTCAAAGTTGTCTGGGTAGACGTTGATTATCTGAAACTCGCTTATCAGTGGCATGCAATCACTCTCACCCAAACCTCGATTCTTTTGTTCTCGATGAGTCCTTCGGTGTTCTTCATCGCATAGTGAAACGGCTGGAGAACAGTCTGAAAAGAAGACGTCACAACAAAAAAGAGAGCAGAAAAACCGACCACTTCGTGGCCCCCTTCCGCAATCACATCGGAAAGTTTCGACATAAACTTGACGTGACTGAATCCGAAAACTGGATTAAATATCAGAATTTTTGATGGAGAAGCATAGCCAAGAAGTAAAACAATTTGAACGCATTCAGAGAAACGCATTCTGAATCAGGCGACCAGTGATGTGTTGTCTCGTTTATAAGAAGGTGGCCTCTCCGCGATTAGAGACATTTCGCAACCTCCCTACGATATGACACACATTGTAGTTTGTGAGATCAGAAAAGAGCGAGATCGAAAAGTCAACCGTCTATTTCGCAACTTGAAAACTCATAAGATTGGAAAGTTTGCACCGTCCACGAATGTCCAGATCTTTTAAAAGTGAAAGCATTGACTTCTTCCCGGTACTGATGTCCTGTAGTTGTCCGTCCCCAGATGATGTCTGAAAACTGACAAGTGTTCTTAGAACCCGTGACAAGATCTCGCACTGTAGATGTGAGAGAATAATGAAGTTTTGGTAACCCGGATGTTATTCGTTCTGCCGGAAATTGGCCCCATGAGACTTCTGCTCACGGTCGTTCCATCCGCTCATTCTCCTTCATTTTGAGCCATTCCGATGGCCTGGTTCCTCTTCTACCCGTTCGCTGTGCAAGCGTCGAAAGTGGTATTTTCGTTGACGGTCCTCATCAACCTCTTTCTCATCTACTTGACGATCAATCACACGAAACGAATCACCGGTGCCTACAAGTACATGATCATCATGTTCGCCGCCGTCGGCATCCTGTTCACTTTCATGAAGGCGTCGCTCCATCCGTACCTGCACTCGCACAACTCTGGCATCATGTTCTTCAGTCTGGAAGCCGACTGGGGCCGCTTCAAAGCGGTCGAGGTGGCTCTGATGGTCTACACGGGCGTCTACTCGGCCATGATCTCGCTCGTCGCCATCCAGTTCGTCTTCAGATACTGGACTCTTTTCTGGTGACTCATCCTTCTTTTTATCCCATAAGGACATTCAACCGACGTTTTAAGTGATGAAAAGCTGAAATACTTCAACACGTGGCGATGCGTTGTTTGGTTCGGATACGTGCTTCTGATAGGAATGGGATGGAGCTTCATGATCTATTTCTGTGCTCCGGTAGATCATTACTCCAGAAACTACATGCGAGAATGTCTCTTCGACACGTACGGAATGGACGTCGAAAAGACCGTCGGCTTCTTCGTAGTGGTTTACGTAAGTGAATGAAGACGTGCTGCGTTGAGAAGAGGTTGCAGAGTGAGAACGGGACTGTCAGATGGCACAACGTCTCCTTCATCGCAGGACTTCTGTTCGACCTTGTCATCCAGTACGTGATTGTGATCTACTGCGGAACCACGATGAACCAGAAGATGCACGAAAAACTCGCCAACTACTCGGTCACTGCTCGCCGGCTCCAGGAGCAACTGTTCCAAACACTAGTGCTCCAGATCACGATCCCCTCGATCATCTTCCACTTGCCGTTCGTCCCCGTCCTCTGCGCGCCCCTCTTCAACTTGAAGTTCGACTTCGAGTCGGGAATGATCTACTGCCTGTTCAGTCTCTACCCGCCGATTGACTCGGCCATTCTGATGTTTGTCGTGAATGACTATCGACACGCCGTCATAAGTGAGTCATGAGATCATCTTCCGAGAATCACTTTGTTTTGAGGTCTGTTCAAGAAGTCGCAAAACGCAATTTCGGGAAGTGTTTTCGAGCGGTTAACCCGAACTTCGATAACGGCCTTCTGAACAGCTCGAGCGTCGTGGCAATGGCACCTACCGACATCGCGAACCGTTCTTTCGTATTCAAACTCACTCCAAAAGCGACTAGAATGTTGTAGTGACTCACTCTTGTTTTGACTTGAATGAAGTATTGGCTCTCTACCACCAGACAAGGAAATGAGGGAGACGGTCCAAAGAAGAAGAAGAAGAGCTGAACAGGTGGCTGTTTGGCAGCGAGCCAATTGTCGAACAAACAGAAAACAAGTTAACCGACGGGAAGTGACCAGTGAGAACTCGCAAGTTACCATCCCCACATGCCGTTTGCTCAGCGAGCCAGTCCGTGTGCTCCGTGAGCCGCCGGCCCTCAACAGGTCATTCATCGACCGTTTTTGGAGCCTCGCAGGGTTCACGCACCCACTCGATTACTGTTTAAACAGCTATCATCGTCACTTCTCCCGCGCGAATCGGGCCCGGAATGTGGACAAACAAGTGAGAGCCACCGGCTCATCAGAGAGCTCATCATCTTCTCGCTGGATACGATCTATATGATATATTGCAAAGGGCTCACTCGGAGCGCTCTTGTTCTCGTTTCGAATGTTCACACCTAGAGCTCATCCCTTGCTCAAACAGTCCGCCTTCTCGATTCGAGCATTGTTTTGTTCGGTTTTTGTCGCGTCCGCTCGCTCGGTCCATTCAGTTCCGCACTTTCCTTTAGTCGATTTTCACATTCAGATCGGTTATTGGATGGAAAATCAGTTGGGAAATGTGGAAATCTATCCACCGTCTCCTGAACCGCCGCTCGTCCGAGGGCACCGAGGGATGTAGGTACTCTTCTGAACTCGCACGTCACCAGTGCAACGTCTTCTGATTTCAGGTTGTTTGACGTCCCCTGGATCATTATTCTTGTCCAGTTCATTCTTATTCTCGCTCTCGTTCTCGGCCTCTTCGCCTTCTTTCTGTCCCGATCCGAGACCTCGTCCCATGCTTATTCCACCCGAACGTACCAGAATTTCGAGCTTCAAACTATCTCCCCAAGCAGTTCTCCGCTGACGTTCCGCAGAAGATTCAAGACTACTTCGGAATCCCCACAAACAGTGGACTTTGATTTCTCAGAAGACGTCTCGCCCACCGAAGAACCGATTGTCACGAGCACAACCAGTACAAGTGAGTTAATAGCAGTCTTTCCACCAACCAGTTTCTTATTCAGAATCCCATCATAACAACCTTCTGGAAGCAGCGAACAGCGTCGAGACGTTCTTCGAACACGACGAGAGCCTCCGAGCCGCCGTGTTCACTGTCTCCCCGACTTGCTCCGAGGTCGGAAAGTCGATTCTCGTGCGGGGAGGCAACGCCGTCGATGCGGCCATCGCGGCGAGTTTCTGTCTGATGGGCGCCCTTCCGAACAAAGCGAGTCTCGCCGGGGGCATGATGATGACTGTCAAGAGCCAGAACTCGAACGCCTCCACCGTCATTGCTCGGGAGAGCGCGCCTCTTAACACGGACGTCGGAGAGCTGCAACGGAGCCCCGAGAAGTCACGATTCGGGCCGAAAGCAGCTGGAACTCCTGGCATGCTGAACGGCCTCTTCCGTGCATTCCAGAAGTATTCCTCGAATAGAATCCAGTGGAGGCATCTGATTCTGCCCACAATTCAGCAGTGCACTCGGGTAAACCAATGCGTCCTGAATCAATGCCTGAGCGTGACTTTGCAGGGCTTCGAACCGATGGAAGAGATGCTGAAAGTCCCGAACGCGCCTTCCCGTTCGTTGTTGTTCAAGACGAAAAACGAGAGCGAAAAGCTGGTGTGCAGCTCCCTGGCCGCCACTTTGACTGAAATCTCCGAGTACGAGAACCCGCTGGAAGCCTTTTACCACGGGGAAATGGCTCAGAAACTCTTGCGAGAAGGAGGATTCTTGACGATTTCCGATTTGGAAGACTATGAATCAGATTTGAGTTCTGCAATCTGCACTGAAATCGACACGGACACAAAGCTGTGCGGACCGGGTCCTCCTTCCCTGTTCGCAGTTCTCGCCAATTCCTATTTGGCCACAAAGAGTAGGTTTTCGATTGTTTTCAATTTTCAACTAGGTGTTCAGACATGTCCAATCTGGATAAAGTGAATGAGATGGTCCGATCAAGCATCGGAATGGCTGCGAAGATCGGAGATCCGATGTTTGTGAAAACGAGCCGAAAGTACGCGGAAGAGATTGCGAAGACGTCGAAAAGAAGCAGTGCGGAGATGAAGGAGACGTCGGTGGACTTCAGAGAGGACGGCTCGACGGAGGTGTTCGTCATCGACGAGAACAACATGACCGTCAGCGTCGTGCTTTCCCTCGGGGACGAGTGAGCACGCCATCTCTCTGCTAGAAGACGTCATCCACATTTCAGCTTCGGAAACCTGGTTTACTCGACCTCCGGCTTCTTTTGGAACAACAAAATGCGCTACTTTGATCTGAAAAACGAAAACCTCCCGCTTGCTCTGCAGCCGGGAAAAGTGCCGAACTCTCTGTCATCTCCGATCATAGTAGTCAAAAACAACTCGGTGAGCCTGATTTCGTGGATCTTTCGAGCCGCAGTAGTCCATTCAGGTAGTGGCAGTGAGCGGAGGCTCGGATCCAGTGGCTCTTGTGCACGTGCTCCGCGACATCACGCACCGAAACTACGACGCTTCGAAGGTGGCTCCGTCGCTGTTCGTGCAGAACTCGGCCATCTCGCTCAAGACCTCGCCTTCCTCCAGTAAATACTCAATTACGGGCTATTGATGATTCGTATTATTGTGTTTGATTGTGTTTGACAACCTGCGATTCCTTTGATTTATCTGTTGACAATGAAATAAATTATTGTTATTTTGAGGATCAGTTGGTGAATATTTAACAGTTTCCAACATGGGCGGTCTCAGAGACATGATTACAATCTTTGATTGAACGGCTATCAATCGGAATCTCAGTAGTTGAAAACACCGGAAAACCGCAGTATCTCTTTCGTATTCTCGTCTTCTCGTCCAGAATCATCCCCCCTTCCCAGTATACCTCATTACTGTCCATTGATAGTGTGTTTTGGCACCCCCCCCCCCCCCCAACCACATGTTTCTTTTAATTTTTCGTTTATTCTTGACTGAATGAACGCAATAATTGTTTATTACCAAGTCCAAAACCCGCATTGGAGCAGTTTCCGGCTCATTCCTTATGCATTCTCTCCTTGCTTTTGAAATATCCGCCGCATGCTCTTGCTCACGTGCTCACTCTTGCTCCGCTCCTGATTCGAAACAGTTGTGTCGAGTCTGCTCAGATGGCACATCCTGAGAATGCACCGGCGGTACGGAAGCACGCATCTGATGGTGACGAGCGGGTCGGCGATGCAGCCGAGCGACAGACACGGAATGATGAAGTAGCTGTAGGCGGTTGGCTCCACGAGTCCCAATTGCGAGAGGCAGTAGAATGTGGAAGCGGGGAAGACGGAGACCAGCGGAATAATGGATTGGATCGTCAGAGCCTACAAACATTCGCCATTCTTCAGGGCCATCGTAGCCGATTCTCTCACGTTGACAAGTCGTCTCGCGTTGTCTCTCGTGGAGGGGCTGTGCACGGAACGCGTCTGTTTGAGCGTCTTGTATATCTGATGACGGCACCAGTACATGACGAAATAGACGGGCGTCAGACCAACGGTCACGGCGACAAGAAGCACGATGACGGGCGTCTGATTGGAGATGTTGGTGGAGAGGACCATGTGGTAGCTCTCGAGGTGCTCCACCATCCCATCCAGAATCGCCTTGTTGACCGAGAGACTCGACGAGACGAGCATGTTTGAGCAACTGATGAAGATGAGCAGAGGGATCGAGTAGCCGGCGAGACACAGACACACGGACGTCTTCACCGAGAAGCGGTGGAATCGAATCGAAAAGTAACGGTAGATCATGGACAGCATCAGAGAGATGAAGGCGTTGTGGGAGAGGTGAACTGAGCAAAGAGCAGTTTGATCGGAGGGAATACAAGAGGAAATACTCACGGATTCCCACGTAAGACATGTAGCTGAACCACTCTCCGAAGTACTGCACGGGACCGAGATAGATGACTATAGTGTACTCGTGCTTAGAAAGAACTCTGAAAGCGGGGAGCATTGAGAACAGAGCACAGGGCTCAGACGACTCGCCTCGGTTGGCTGATGACCGCGAAGAGCGCGAAGAACAGCTGGGTGACGGTGGTGTTGGCGAGGAAGATGCGGTACGGAGTCAGACTGCGAGGACTCTTGCAGACGATGAGGTAGAGGAGGAGCACGTTGAGCGAGAAGCCGATGAGCAGCAGAATCGTGACGAGGATCACGAACACGGAATCGGCGGTCGACATATAGGTGTCTGGAAGAAGACGTTGCGACGGAGAGAAAATCAGATGAAGTACCTGATGTGAACGGACTGAAAACGGCGGCCACAACTCTCCAGAATGACATACGAAATCACTAAAACATGGGAGAACTTGGGAGGCGACGAAACGTGTGAAAAACAAGACGAGGGGGAAGCGGGAAAAGGGCTTCTTTAATCTCGCTTCATTTGCCACGCATTCAGACTACGACATCAGAATTCAGAAGACGGAGGAGGAAATCATTACTTGGTTTTTAGAACTTCCCAGAATGCGTTTGATTAATGGATGCACCGATTTCAGAGGACTTCACAACAGAAAAAACGTCTTCAGAACAGAGAGAGATTAGTCAGAAGGGGAGGGGTCTAGGAATCCAAATGCTGAGAGCAGTTTCTAGTCCCTCCATCGTGTTCAGAGCACACTTGGTGAACCTTTTCTGCTCGGCCTTGCTTTGAAAGTGTTATAGTGGAGACAGAATTCTATTAGGTGCCGAGGAGGAAAATAATAGCTGAAGACATAAATAGATGACGTGGATTGACCTGCGTGATTCCAGATTCGGAACTGAACATCGGAGAAAAACGTACTCAAGTGGATTGAATTGTGTGTTGGACGAGCGCGGAATTAACGAGATTTATAAGGAAGCGGGGAAAATGGAAGAGTGGGGGGGCTTCATTCGGGTCCATATCGAATGCAAATAAAACGAAGCGAATCCCTCTCGGACGAAATTAAAATTCTATGAAATTTGGGAAGGGGAGCAGCAGGCAAGCGAAAGAGCAAAACAAATCGAGGCGCCGGGCGAAATTTATGGGTCACGTTGCTTGTTCGGAGTGACGGACGACGCCTTCTTCTTCTTTGTTATCGACCTCACACGGCTCCTGCTTCTCGGAAGGCGTGAGCAAAACAAACAGGAGAGGGCGAGGTCAATGTCCAAGATCCAGAAGTCGTTAGACAAAGTGCGTGTTTCGCATCATGAGCACCGAGTTCGAGCGACTTCGGTAGGAGCAACGGGGGTCGTTTCCCGAGAGGAATGGCGAGACGACGGGCCGTTCCTCGACCCAGAGAAGGTCGACAATGTACTTGCGGTAGGGCTGCACGTAGTAGATGGTCACGAGAGGGTCTATCGTCGGACCTGGAATGGTGGTCGTGAGGAGAGCCGGTATTGGGAAGAAACCGACTCAGACTGAGGAGAGAGATGATTATGTAGCCGAACTTTGTGGTTTCGATGACATGGAACTGTGTGGAGAGGAAGATGATGGAGGCGGGGAAAAGAGTGAAAACAGGAATCATCGACTGAACTGTGAGCGCCTGAAAACGAGGAAGTTGTCTGCAATTCCGTCTGGAACCACCTTGACGAGTCTTCTGATTTGGACAGTGGTCGTCGTGTTGAAGAGGTAGCCGGGCCTCTCGAGCATCCGCAGAATCCGATATCGGCAGTAGAACATGACGCTGTAGATGGGGACGCAGAGGAGGCTCACGCAACACGCCACCCAGAGAGTCGGAATCTGGAATCCGAGAGATTCAGAAAGAGACCTTACAGAGAGAGAGAGTCACCTGGGAGACACTAGTCCCCACCACCGTCCTGTACTGCTCCAGATTCTCCAGCTGCCACAGCGTGTAGTTGCTGTTCATTGTGAAGTCGGAAGTGAACTCGATGTCTTTGATACAGACGACCATGCTCAACGGAATCAGATAAGCGAAGATGCACATGGCGAAGGCTCCGGAAGTCGGGAAACGGAGCGTTTTGAGGGAAATGCATCGGAATACCATCGAGAGCATTATGGAGAGGAACGAGTTGACGGCGAAATGAACTGAAACGGGATTCTGAGAGAGGGGTCGACGTTCAGAAGACGTTACGCATTGTGGTGAATATCATGTAGCTCCACCAGTGGCCGAGGAACTGAGATACTCCTAGGTAGATGTTGACGATGCGTAAATTGATGGAGATCACTCTGGAAATGGGGTTTGTCTGGAACGCATTGCAGTGTCAGAAACCTCGGGATGGTTAGAATGAAGCAGATGGAGTAGAGGAGCTGAGTGATGGAAGTGTTCGCCAGAAACACAGTGTACGGCGTCAGACAGGCGGGACTTTTGAAGAAGATCAGGAAGAGAAGGAAGGCGTTGAAGATGACGCCGAGAGTCGAAACGACGGCGGCGTACGAGATGTAGAGCTGGTCGAAGACGTCGACGAACATTTCGGACTCTCGAAATGAGAAAAACCCGATGGGGCAGGCGGCA
Source organism: Caenorhabditis afra (assembly GCA_963570955.1). Classification (NCBI taxonomy): domain Eukaryota; kingdom Metazoa; phylum Nematoda; class Chromadorea; order Rhabditida; family Rhabditidae; genus Caenorhabditis; species Caenorhabditis afra. Next base: position 7,704,118 of record OY751536.1, on the reverse strand, counting down.
CGAGGGGAGAACAAATTTCGAATATCTGGGTCCTCTTCAACATCGAGATGAGCCAGATGGGCGGGACGAAACAACGACGACACACATCTCGAGAAGGCGTTTATTGTGCCGCCCCAACAATGGTTTGGCTGCTGGAAAAGAAGCAATCGGAGAGAAAACAGGCAAATCGAAGTGCAATAAAGTGTGGAGTAGTTGGCATCGGGGCGACGAATACAAAACACTCTGTCCGTTTATTCACAACAGATGTCAGCTTCTGCAAGATATCGGCGACGCTTCATTTCGATCTTTTCTTCATAATCAAGGCTCATAACGATTCATTTTCCAGAATAGTTCAGACTTGCAAACCTCATTTCCTTTCTCCTTAGCTAAAATGACTTTTCGAAGCGTACCAAAGGAAACTTTAGTGCTTCAACTCTGTTCGAATTGAACTCTAATCCCTGCTACATCGAGTAAAAGGTCTCGTCGACAAAGACGACGGTTAAGTAACCCCCGGACTACACTCAGTACGTGTAGCCACTGCCTCTCTCAAACAAACACTTTCTCTTCTAAATCTCTTCTCTCTCGTTGCGTCTTCCCTTTCATCATTTCGCCTCCCAAAAACAATTTTGCGTCATTCGGCACAAGAAGAAAACGAAGAGAATGCTCAGATTTTCGCGATTGATGACGGTGAGTCGGAATCTAATTAACGTCTTCTCCTCTCCCCCCAGCGAGCACTTCTGATTTCGTTTCGCATGCACAAACACGAGGAAGACGACGGCGGCTCGCGGTCCCAATTGTTTGCTCGCGAGTTCGCTCCCGGCGCTCTGGGAGTTGCGCCTCGCTTTTCTTTTCTCTTCAAGAAAAGTGAGCAGAAGCAGCTGAAAGAGAGTTCTGAGAACTCGCGAGTGAGCGAGAGAGAGAGAGAAACACGTACTTTGATGCTGTTTCCCTCCCGACTGCAATGGCACACAACATATGCCCGTTTTCATGTGCGGCCAGGTGGTTCTTTCCCTTCTTTCTTCGTTTTCAGCCTCTCTTTTGTGTACATTCGCCTTGAATTTGCATGTGTGAATAAGACGAGCGAGTCAACAGAAGAGAAGGCTCGAAAGGCTCGCTTCTACCCTCCTCGTCATGCTAATCCGAGCCTCCTCTGTCCGCTCGCGTCGTCTGCGTCTCCACGCCGTGCCTCTCTCTCGCGTCCTTCCTCAGTGTGTCCGTTTCGCTCCTCTCGCCGCTTCCTCTCCACACTTCTTCTCCCTCTTCAGGCCCTCTTCAGGCCGAACGAATAGTGTTTTGTGGGAGGGTGAGTGTGCGTGTGTCCTCTTCTTTTTCCCTCCTCCTCCTTCTCCCTCTCCTGTCCCTTCCCGCCAACGTCTTCTCCTCGTTCAGGCCTCGCGGATCGTCCAGAAGCGCCTCGAGAGCAGCATGTCGTCTCCGACGCCTCCTCAAAACTCCTCGTCGGTCGTTCCGCCGAGCCACTTCGCCCATCGGCCACAAAACGTCTCCCAAGCGCCCACGGTCAGTGACTCTCTAGCCTTGTAGCCGCCCGTTTCTGGGTTAATCTCTTGCCTCAATTGGCCCCCGTTTCCGTCCGTTTCCCACTCTCCCCACATGTTTCAAACGGAAATACGTGCCGGCGAAGAGGGAAACCAAATGCGATTAGGGCCTGATTTGATGCTCGACAGCATCTGAATCACCGGGCCACCGTAGGCCCTTTACTTGTTTGGCGTGGTCTGAAAAGGAATTCTGTCTTTGATTTTATGCCTGATTGATCAATTATGACTATCCAACAGGTTCGATTTCATCCTGTTCATACACCTGAAAGAATAGAAATCAGTAAAATTGAACACTCGCAAAGTTCCATTCGACCCTTACCCAGTCCACACAGTGTTGTGGCACTAGAATCCACGCCTTAGGCCTCTTCGTCCGGTCCCTCGGTCGCCACATCATCCCACGTGCACCCGTTTCCGTTTCAGCCCCGCTCGATGGAGATGGACGACCAGAACGGACATCCGCACTATCCGATGCTTCTCAACGTCACTCACATCGACATGAGCTCCCGCGCTGACGACATCCGCGCCGGACTCATCGACACCTTCTTGAATCTCGAGCGCGTCGATAAGAATCTCTATCTGTATGTTCAAACTTCTGCTCTTCCGCTTCTCATCTCATATTTCAGGGCACGGCACCTGCTCAAAGGGCGCAACTCGCTGCCGGTCGTCTACGGAGGACAGGTCATCGGACAGGCTCTCTCGGCCGCCACGGCCACCGTCGAAGTGGGATTCGTGCCGAACAGTCTGCACAGCTACTTCGTGCAAAGTGGCAACGTGGACCGTCCCATCCTTTACCAAGTCGATCGCATCCGAGACGGAAAGAGCTTCTGCACACGTCTCGTGAAGGCTCTCCAGGACGGCGACGCCATCTTCACCGTCCAGATCTCGTTCCATCGTCCGGAAGCCGACTCGATCGTCCATCAGCTTCCGATGCCCGAGGTGCCGGCTCCCGACAGTCTTGAGGACCTCTCGGACACATTCGAACGGATCAAAAAGAATCCGAACATCCCGGCCGCTGCTCTCGCGATGATCGGATTCAAGCAGAAGGAGATCCCACCCGCCTTTTTCAGAATATTCTCGGTGTGTTCTATTCCGTGTCAGTTATTCCAAAAACGCAATGTATTCAGTTCCGTCCGGTCGACATCGATTCTTACCTGTGCCTGAAAAAAGACGACGTGCACAGTGGCGGTCATGGACATCCCACCGACGCCTACAGATCGTACGTGTGGATCAAGGCGAACGAGAACATCGGAGACGATCCGAGACTCCACATGGCCGCTGCCGCCTACATTTCCGACGCTACAATGATCGAGACGGCATTGAGGCCACATTCCAAGTGAGAGTCTCTTCTTCCGCGTCGTCCCTAGATTTCCGATCTTTTCAGACGCGGATTCATTCCATCGATGGCTCTGACTCTCGACCACTCGATCTGGATGCACACGGACAACTTCCGTGTCGACGACTGGCTCCTCTACGAGAATCACAGCACGATCGCCGCCGGCGGACGGAGTCTGATCGAGGGCAAACTGTGGACACGCGACGGACGGCTCATCTTCTCGACGACACAGGAGGCGCTCATCCGTGCCCACAAGAAACGGCCCAGTGCCTCGCCGTCCCAGACCCCTGCCAAATAATGTCCGATTCCGTCTAACAGCATGACGTGTCGAAGACCCTTTGAGTCGGTACGCAGCGAACTGTTCGACACGTCTAGCTCCCTCGCTTCCCTATTTCTTCTCTCCCCAAATAGTCAATAACTCCGATCGAATTATTTATTCATTTATCAGACTCTCCAATCAAAAAAAGAACTTCGGAACGGACATTCGTGTAGTTTTGAGAATGATCTCGACGTCAAGAAAGTTGTATAGTATTAAAGGGGCCCATTTAATAGCTGTGAGAAGGAGGTCTGCGTTCTTTTTTTTCTTTAATAAATGATGCATGATTATCGGTCATTCAATGGATTCGGGGGTCGGCGCGAAGCTGTTCTCGAGGTTGTTGAATCCGGAGAGCAGGGTGCAGATCATGCGAGTGTACTCTCCAGAAGTCGGCTGACAGATGTCGTGCTCCAAGGGACGGTGATACTTGCGCTTGTACTCGAGCGAGATGTCTTGCAAGTCGATCTGAAACTCATTGGAAACGCGCTCCACCGCACACTGCTCACCTCGCTGCGACTGACGCAGATGCGGATGATTGTCGACTGGTCGACGCGTTCGGAGGTCATCGCGGTGCGAAGCTTCTCGGCGAAATAGATCTGAATGCTGCGGGAGACGCGAGCTGAAATGAGAAGAGGCGTTGGAAACGGAAGAGAGAAGCGACGACTCACCGATTGTGAGGAGGATAAGTCGGATCTCAGAGTGGATGTTCTTGTTGCGACGGATGATCGTCTCGATGTCCTGCATGTCCTTGCGTGCCTCGTCGACCTTGTCGAGCACGGCGCCGATGTGCTTCCATGAGTGGCCGATGAAGAGCTCCTCGAAGAGCTGCACGTTCTTCGCGATGTCGTCGATCGGCGTGTGCATCAGAATCTTGACGTGCTTCTCGACGAGCTCGTCGTTCAGTTTCACGCCGAGCCCCTCATCGCGGTTGCTGCACAAAAGCAGGCCGAGCATCTTTCCGATGACTCCCTCGACCTGAAAAGTACGGTTTGTGACGCCTTTTCTCTCGGAATCTGATACCTTCACAGTGATATCTTTATCGAGAGACTTGCGATAATCCGTGAGATAAGTGTCACGGAGAGCGCGCAGCTGCTGAAAAAGAGAAGACGTCCGGTTAGCAGGGGATTCTGAATGCTTACACGTGGCGAACGAGTGCACGCGATTTCAATGGCAACAGAACGATCACCGTGGCGATTCTGAATCAGAAGACGTTAAATATCGCACCGAGAAGGAGTTAGTTACCGAAAGAGACTTGTAAACGCACTGAGCATCATAGTTCGGAGCCGGCTTGAAGAGCGCTTGGCACATTTCGAAGAAAAAGCCGCCGCACTCTTCCTCGAGGTCCTCGAGCAGCTTACGGCTGTACATGTCTTCGTAGGCGCCCAGAATCTTCTGACGCTGGAAGTTGTTGTGGTAGAGGACGGTGTTGATGATCGTCTGGTCTTTGGTCTCTGAATTGGAAATGAATGGGTCGCCTGATTTCGAGTGGCTCACCGAGCCCGTGCAGCGAAGAGCGGAGCGTCTCAGAGGCCTGCACCGGATGGAAATCCGGCGAACTGGGGCCGTAGATGGTGCCGCGAAGATCCTCGTACTGTGACTCGTACATCTGGTAGATCATCGGAATGTTCTTCGAGCGGTGCGAGTTTTCAGAGTCAATGGAAGAGCCGTTTGAAAGTGTCTGAAACGGAAAACGAATGAGGAAGTGGCAGAGGGGAAATTGGAAGTGCTTCCGAATCGAAAACCGAATGGGAAGAGGATGTTTCTAGTTTCGGGCTCCTCGAAGAGATAGCGAGCGGAGATTATAAAGCGGCGGTCGGGAGACGAAGGGCGGGGCCACGAGGGGAGGTATCGTGACATGAATATTCAGAAGGCGTGTACACATGTCTCGGATACCGAGAAGACACAAACATCGCATGAGCTGCTCGAGATGATGGGAATGACCTGAGCAGCACGTGGCTCGTCTCGCTTTCGTTTCTCGAAAAGGGCCCGAATGGCTGACGACGGCTTCTAGAGAAGCCGTTTTATATACAGAAGACGAGCGGTGGCTACGACGACGACACGCACGCCTTCTTTTCAACAACGCTTCCATTTCAGTTTGGAAAACATGGGATTATCCGGTACTCTGACATCCGGCAAACGACGGAAGGCGGCTCCTCAGTCGCTCCCTTCATTCATAAGAACTGTGTCGAGAAGATGAAAAGTACAGAAGACTTGCCGTGACGGAGTCAAAAGATGAATAATACGGCGAAGAAGAAGAAGGAGAAGCCATTCGGAGTGAGTCAGACGAGTGATCCTTGTGTTCTGGCGCAGACGACTACTTCGAATTCATTCGAAGATTAGGAGTTACTAGGAGACCGAAACATGATCTATGAATGTTTTCACCGCCCCGAGTATTCATCACGTGGAATACGAGAACAGCCTCTGGAAACTCGGCAACTTGGCCCGCCACGACTACTATTTCGGGAATCGGAGATGTCAACACGACTGGCGAGAAGGGCTTACCATGTTTCTGCGAACGCGCGACAAGGACGGGTTTCTCGGGTTGAGAGCGAGACGTGGCGCTCGTTGGCGTTGAGTTTGTTCGGAAGAAGAGGAAGGAGTCGACGACGAAGGAGCAGTGGCCATGGGAGAAGAATGATTGGATTGGAGGAGCGGTGGGATTGAATAGATGGCGGATTAGAGACTCCAGGTGTGCGAGGGAGGAGCTCTCGAGAGGAGGAGAAAGGGCGGATAATTGATAAGGAGGAGGAGGAGACATCAACTAGACGGCACGCCATGCCTGGTCGCTTGTCGAAGCGACCGAGCGGATGTTACGTAAACGAAGAATCAAAAACGACTGAATCAGAATTGGGAGAGTGTTGTTACATCAGTTTTCTCGCCCAAACTCATTCCTCCCCCACACGAATCGGCTTCCGACTAATTCATAAGTCGCGGTTGTTTACCAGTTTACTCGAAGCTTCCGCTGACTCATTCAGTCTGAAAATCCTGCAGACGTTCGGATTCAGACTAGACTATTTCGATGTTGAAGCCCGGGCAGCTATGTGTACTTGAAGCCCCTCATTCGAGAAACCCGAAGTGCAAAGGCCAACGGGCTCGGTTTGAGCGGCACTGTTATGAGATTCCGCCAGATTCCAGGTGAATCCGTTGTTGAGGCCAAGCTAATCTGCGGATTGTTTCAGCGTCGTCGTCTCGCCGGTTCTCCGAGCCACGAGCCAGATATTCAGATTAGCCGCGGCGCCCCGATCAGCCAACTTATCTTCGCCGCTCGAGGTGCGACGTCAGCAAATCCTGGTCACGCGCCGAGATTATGGCAACGGGATAAGGAATAGGAGATTGGGTGTCACGAAAGGGTGATAGAAGGTATTGTCTGGAAGGGTAGAAGCGAGGACCCAAGGGAAAAGGGATTAGGAGCGAAGGGCTGAGAAGGCGCGAAATGGCAGGGTTGCCGACGAGAAGGGGGGCCTTTCATAGGCGACCATCGAATCATTGCGTTTCCGGATCCGAATTAGTGGCTTCTAGATCCACGATATTCTGTTTTTCCCCTTCGTTCTTCTAAGTTGGAATAACATAAAATCTCGAAAACAGCTTGATTCGAATTATGACTCACCCTGTTTCGAGGATCTGCATGAGTCACTTCGATACTAATGCTCCGATCGGTATTCATTTCGACAGATTCGAAGTTTACTGTCTGGAACTGTCTGGAATTGATTGCGAACACGATCGAGAGGATGGGTGCTTTTTGTGAAAGAGAGAAGCAATTATGAATCGGACGAGTAGCAGAGAAAGAGAGATTAGATTAGAAAGGAAGTGCTGAAACACGATTAGAAGACGTGTTTCCTCGCTCTCTTCAGACTGTTGACGAAAAAAACGAACTGGACGAACGACGGTGCTCCGAGACGTCCCGGAGCATATTTATACCACTTTCTAAGCCGCCTGGATAATCACTTGATTATGCATCCGACGCGTCGCCGCCCGTTTTTAATTTGAGTGAGGAGACGTGACGAAAGCGGCGAAAACAGCGAATCAGCGAGTCGCGGCGAAGGGGAGAGAGAAAACAGGAAATTCGGAGTTTTCGGAGTTGTCTCTCCTTGCCCAAACATATCCGATTTGCGAGCGAGATAGATCCATTTGTGGAATGAATCGGCACCTCGAGCATGATGCGCACGAAGGAGAGGCGGACTTTCGGAAAGTGCTCCAGATGAGCGGATGATCTGTAATCAGATGAGCAAAGTGCACAGTGGGAATGTCAGCGCACTCCTATCTGAAGCTTCAACGAGCGAACCTCCTTCCGATGTTTTTGTCTCTGTGTCTCCTGGAACTGAATAGCAAGTTCGGTGACACTCGGTGGAACCAGGTGCCAGAATCACCAATGTCTTCATTCAGTTCATTAAAAACGAGCTTATCTTGAAACAAAATCATAATTCCGCATGAGTCTCTGTCGGCCATCAGTGCCATCCATCGGGAATCAAGGGGGTAGGGTGAAAAGGGTGCTTCGAACTTTTGCATCTACATTAACCAAGTAGCTCGACGTTCCCTCGTGTCAGGTTCACTTTCGAAGGACTCGCTACGGCTGGGAGACCGGATCGGGCGCCTTTATGCCTGTCTTGGAGTCGTGCTCTCGTCTCATAGCGATCTTCTCTTCTCTTCGCTGCTCCGCCATCTGTCGGTTCTTGTTTCCAATCTCCATAGCCCTCTGGAGAGGTGCCAAGTGTTTGCGAGTTGCTTGCTGCCTCAGAACTTTCGGCTTCGGCTTCCTATGCAGCACTGGCTGTGGTATATAGCGGATGGGGACATCCGAAGAAGAGCCCGGAGACGTCGTAGCGCTCTTATCGGCCGACCGTTCTGGGAGTAGAATTTCTTTCCGTGTTGTCTGTAACCAAGGTTGATGCTCCCAATCTCCGAGAACGAAACTCACCTCGAAAGGGGCTAAAAATGACTCGACGACGGCTCCGATAGCTCCCCACAGCTCCTTATCGACTCTTTCGGCGCCTTTTGTGTACACCTCGGCGACTTTTTTCGCATTGGCCACGCGCTTATCGATATCCGCGATCGTCGTCTCGTCGGTAATACCCACTTCCAAAGAGTATTTGATTTGCTCGAAGACCGGAAACAGTTGGTTGATCTTCGAGAACATCCTCACTTGGACAGTCCCGCCGATCCCCTGAATACGCGGTGTCATGAGCAACATAGCTTTATGAGCAGTACGGCGCGCCTCTTCGACCTCCAGCTTCGCTTCCATGATTTTCTCCTGCGGAATCAGCTGTCTGTCCTGAAGGCTATGTCCGTTGTGTAGGAGAACAGCGCACATTGAGCAGATTCGGGTCTTCGCGCACTGTCTGCAGTTGAAGAAGACGCCCTTGGAGAGCACGTCGCCGCACTGTGTGCAGTTCTTCATGTGTTGTCTTTTCATGACCTCCGGCGCCAACTTTTTGACCATCTCCTGCACGCGAGAGTTGACGGGAAGTCCCTTGTTCGGCACCACAGTCACCTTGCTGCACTCTGGACACTCGACCCGTCTGACCGGCGCGCTCATGAACGTCAACAGCTCGTTCCGCGACTGAGGATCCTTGCCGACCAGCTTTTCCACACACTGCGAGCAGATCATGTGTCCACAGTTCAGCTGCGACGGCGTCACGAACGGCGAACGACAAGCGGGACAATTAATCAGACGTTGCCACTGATCCTGAAAATCGAACGATTTATGAGAGCAGAAGAATGAAGTTCTCACATCATTCCCGTCGCTTTTCTGCCCCATCAGATGGGCGATGAATTTGTGATCCATCTGACTGCCGATCTCTGGAACTTCTGAAACATGAGTACAATGGAGAAATACGAGAAGCATCGGGATATCGGATCGGATTTAACCATACGTTCATCGAGAGAAATCACCCTTGGGCCCCAACCACAACGTTTATCTAATGCGTAAAAAAAGGGGGTGAAATAAGGGAGAAAGCTGAATATAGAGGATAGAAGAAACATAGAATGGAAAAAGAGAGAATACAACGGGTACTGGATGAACGGGGAGTAAATGCAGACAACGAAATCAGCAAAGTTATTCGAAAAGAAGGTGACGTCTCGTGGAATTCAGAAGTGGGTGTCGATTGGTTCGCAAATGGTAATTTTCCGTGTTTGAAGACACTGGAAAACAATGAGTTTCAGAAGAAACGAAAGGGTTTCGTTACTTTGAAGTATCACGCGTCATCGCTATTCTTTCTCTTTCTGGTGCGAGGGATACGGATTACAGCCACGCCGGGCTTCAAACCGAACCGATGTGACGGTCCCGCCTCGTCAGGGTCGAAATACTCCTCTTCATCCTCCGAGATAGCGTCATCCCCGGGCTGTGGGTACTGTTGCTGACGCTGTTCCTGCTGCTGACGCTGTTCCTGCTGCTGTCGCTGTTCCTGCTGCTGTCGCTGTTCCTGCTTCCTAAGGAAATCGTCGAACGCCTGTACCTTCTTCGGCAATTGTTCTATTCCACCCGGTGCAGCATTCAGAGCAGCCGCATTAATGGCGGCATTCGCCTCGACAGCATCAACAAGCGCCATAAATGCTGCTTTCCGGGAACGACCCCGTCGTCGGGGGACATCTTCCTTTCGATCAGGCTCGTTATTGTCACCGAGACCGCGCATCCTCACGGGCTGTAAATTGCGGGCCGGCTGGGCTCGAGCACGTCGTCCCGGAACGTGCACTTGGTTCAGGTCCTGCCAGGACTGGCCTAGTTCTTCATGAGTGAAAATCATTTCGGGCGGAGCATCCGGAAAGATGTGCTTTGGCTGTGGCGGAGGCGCTTGGTGTTCGGCGGCAGGTTTCGGCTGCGCATTCATGGGAGCCTCTTGGGGCTCCTTTTTCAACACACCGCTCACCGCGTGGCGTTTTCCGTTGTCGGCGTTATCGAATACCTCGGGGAATCCCATTTCTTTTCGCATCTCCTGCAACAGAACGAACTTCTGAATGATTCAACAACACGAGAGAGAGCTCACCTCGAAAGGAGCCAAGAAGGAGTTGATGACTCCCTCGATGGCACCGGAAAGCTCTATGGCGCCTTTCGTCGACGTGTCCTTGTACAACTGGGCCAATCTCTCGGCCTTGGTCACCCGCACCTCGAGGTCGGCCATAGTTGTCGCATCAGTGATCGAAGCCTCGATCGCGCTGAGCTCTCCGAACCCTTTCAGCAACTTGCCGATCTTCGCCAGTAAGTTCGTTTTGATAGTGCCCGCGATGTTCTCGATGGTTGGTTTCATGTTCTCGAGTGCCTGGTGCGCCGATTGGCACGCTGCGTCGATCTTCAGTTTGAGAGGCGCGAGGTCCTGCGACGTGATCAACTTCTTCTCCTCGATTTCGTGAGAGTGGTGACTGCGTACGACGCAGATGGAGCACAGTCTGTTGAGTGCGCACTGCTTGCAGTTGAAGAAGATGCCTTTGGTGATGCTCTCCTTGCACTGCATGCAGCCCTTCATCAGATGTCTCTCCTTGATCACCGACTCTAGCTTCTGCACGAGCTGCAGAGTGCGGTAGTTGACCGGAAGGCCCTCGCGCGGCACATCCGTCGGTTTGCGGCACTCGGGGCATTCGATGCGACCGGCATGTCTCGTTGTGATTGGGAAGAACGGATCAGTGCTCCTCGCGTTAGTCTGAAATTTGTGGGTCGACTGTTGATTTTCGATGGTCAATCGTACCATTTGCTCGACACACGCTTCGCACACAGTGTGTCCGCAGTTCATTTGGAGCGGCTTCTGGTACGGCAAGTAGCAGATGGGACACTCGATGAGATGTTGCCATTGCTCCTGAAAGGGAGTCGGATGGCGTCTCGACTGCTCTAGAAACGTCTTACGTAATCTTCCGCCGAGAAGGCTTTCTGCATCTCCGACTCTTGTGCCGCCATTTCGGCTGCACAGGCAGTGTTTCTTTAGTGTGAGATTTAAAGATGACAAGGGGGTGTGAATTGCCTCAAAAACACCGACCGGAATCGGAATAAAAGCTAGCAACCGGGAGGGAAGCAAGCAGGACGACTGCAAGGGAAGAGAGGCAGAGGAACTCTCCGGCACCCTCTTCTTCTCTGCCAACAGAGACGAGGCGTCACAACGGGAGACGCAGAGATTGGCCCTCCGTCTCTCCTCACCCATGCCACCTCGCCTCTCTTGGAGCGGTCGATGAACCGGGGTTCCGCGGGGCGAAATTACATCGGACACCAGACGTCCGACGAGAACGAGTGACCCCATCGGGTATTGTATCGATCCATAGGCACTGAACGTCTGAGTGGTGGAGTCAGAGACCGGCTCACGGACCTTTTCGTGAATATCCCCCTTTCTTGGATATAATTAGTTTCGATTTGGATGTTTTTTCACAAGATCCCTTCTTTATCGACACTTCGAAGCATTTCTTTGTTTTGATGAAATCAGTTGTCTCCGATTGCGACTTTGAGGATATATTTTTCACTGTTGAGCTCCAATCGGTCCCCCCCCCCTGTCTGGGGCCCCAGAACCACTTTTCTGTGTTTCGGGCTTGCGACCTTCAGTTTCTACGGCAGCATAAAGCGACCAAAAAACAGATGACATTGAGATTTGAATTTCCACCCAGTGCACTGCAGTGTCTCCCCTCGCAGTCGTTTTGGTACTAATGGAGTGCGCGCACGCATTGCGAAAATACGCGCCGCACATTGCGGAAGGGGGCGGAGCTACATCCCACGAGACTTTTTGAATCACGTTTTGCGCGCGGGTACGGACGCACTTTCCGGGTGTGTTTTCTTTCTTTTGGTCGAGTTCCTTCTGTTTTCAACGCATTGTGTTTATAAATATTCATGACCATGTCCTATTCGACAAGCAATTCATATTCACTTCAGAAAAAAAAAAACAATGAACAATCAAGACCAACAAGCGATTCAAGACGATAATCTGAGCAACCTGATGCCACCGCCTGCTGTGCCACAGGTGAGATCATCTCAGTTTCCAATTGATCCACCTCCGTTCCTTTTCAGAGACCGACCTCGTCTCAGATCTACAACCCGATCGAGCCGTCGGTTCAGCAGGTCAGAACCGCTCTTCACAGACCGCTGACTGCCAATCAGCAAGCTTTTGTTCAGAAAACTCTTGAGAATGTGAGCGATTCACAGTAAAAAGCAGAAACTAAATATAAAATTTCAGGGAAACAAAAAGCAGGACGAAATCGCCGAGTTCATTGGGAACCTCGCTGATTTCCCGCCGACTATTCCGGACTCAGTCACCATGCACTTCTTGAAGTCCGCTGGAGTTGATGGATCCGACGCTCGTGTAACCAGAATGATTGCCCTGGCTGCCCAGAAGCACATCTCCGACATTGTGCTTGATGCCATGCAAATCGTAGGGAGAATATGCTCTTGATCCTGTAACCAATGTACGTAGTTTCAGGCTCGCATGAAGGGACTTGGTGTAACCAAGAAAGGCGGCAGCACCAAGGATGCCAAGTTTACTCTGACCGAGGAACTGCTCGACGAGGTGCTCAAGGAGTACGGACACCAGAACTCGCGTCCACCATACCACCAATAATTATTTTCATGTCCCATTCCATTTCATCCTGTTACTTTCTTTCTGTCGCATTATCTCACTTATTAGCAGCTTTAAGCGTTTCATAATACTAACTTATTTAAAGAACCACAGTTGCCTGTTTTATCTATTCTTGTTATTGGTTGTTCATAATCAGTGGCTCTATCGGCCATTCTATGTTTTCAATCAGTTCTCTCTAATCAGTATCGCATGCTTCATGTTCAGAACCCAACGAAAACGATGCCGAAGTCATACCAACACGGAGACGACTATGACAGTGACCCGGAAGTGCAAGCGGAGAAGGCTCTCAACAAGAAAGATCCGAACGCGTACCCGATTGACAATAACACGCTCACTGGGATGAAGAAAGCGGCTCAGGGGAAGGATGAAGTTTCCACGACTCCACCGAACGTAGTTGTCGCTGGAAACGTAAACGCCGGCTCGATTCACGGTGTCACTCGTACCAAGTGTGAGTGGACGAAAGAAAGAGACTCGAATTGCCGGTTTGGTTTCAGCGCAAGACGACGTGAAGAAACCGAAGACCGCGAACCAGAGCAAGGCTTTGAAGAAACAGCGCTCGCGCGGGATCTCGGGGTGCTCGTCGCGCAAGTACTCGGGCTTCGACGACATGGACGACGACTACGAGTTGGACGACGCTGACTACGATCATCAGGAGGTGTTCGACGAGGATGAGGAAGACACTTTTGTCCAGAAGAAGTGATGCTTCTCGCCAATCCCAGTTCGTTCTCGCCGTCGCCACGCAGTTCAATCGATAATTTATTCAAGCTCTGTAAAATTGTTATTTTTGTGTGAAGTAGTGTGTACATTTGTGCTCTGTTATTGTAAAACAATCGCTTAGTTTTTCGTTCGTTTCTGTTTTTGTTTCGTTTCTTTCTCGGCTTGCCTTCTTAGTTTCGGATACATACCCTCACCCCTCCCGTTCCATTTTCTCTCTGCGGTTCTCCCTCTTCCCTTCGGATACTCTTTTTACTCGATTTTCCACGTTTTCATCCTGCTTCACACACCCATCGATTTTCTGTACATAAACGACGTGCGAAACATCTGCTTTCCTCGTTTCCTGGAACAGTTTTCCACTGTCTGTAACTGACGTATATCTTATCCTGAATAGGATTCTGAATTCCAAAAGGAATCACGAAAATGCAGATGATTCCGTACCGCCACCTGGCGAGAATGTCGCATCTAGCGGCACGATTCGCCGGAGGATCGGACGTTCACGTTGTGGATCCGCTTGTAGATCTCAGGTGAGATCTGGAGAGCAGAAAATTGCCGGAATCCTGGTTTCAGAAGTTTGTTTGAGCAGACAGAACAGCTCAAGACAGCCGTCGAGTCACGAAATCTGAAGTTCGACGTGGAGAAAGTGAAGAAAGAGTACGAAGATTGGTTCGAAACCTACCAAAAATGGAAATCAGCCGACAAGGTAATTATTGTGACTTAACAAAAAGCTTAAAAAAGGTGAAGTTCAGGAATCAGCGCCCACGCTGAAAAAGGAGATGCGGGGCAAGAAAGAAGGTCTTCTGAATGCGTTAGCACTTCCGAATCTTATCTATCACGTCGGACAGAAGCAGACGCCTCTCTTGAAACCCTCAAGTTGGAATTACGTTGTCTGATGTCATCTGAAATATGCTTCTGTTACAGAGCATGCCCAATACCTCGCTCAGCAGGGACTGATGCGAATCGATAAGCAGAATCATGTAGTGCACCTGGTCGGGTTTCCAGTCGTGGTGCAGAAGATGATCCGAGAGCAGCTCACGGATCTTTTTCCCGGTTGCCAGCCCATCTCTCCTTCGTATTTCGCAAGAGCGGCCATCGTGGAGGCATTGAATGTGGACCCGACCACTTGCATTCCGTTCACAGACGGCTCCTCGCATTTCCCGCTCACGTATCTTGTGGGCAACTCGCTGGCCGCTCTGACTGCGCCTTTCCTGAAGACGTCCTTCGGAGAGAAGAACGAGTGGCCGATCAGTGTCCAGTGCACAGGAGCAAGCTATCTGCAGAAGAAGAACCAGGTGGATCTCTGCAATTCACGACAGAGAATGAAGCACTGCGCGCTCTGGATGAGCAGATCGGCCGAGGAAATCGACGGACTCGTGGCGGATGCGAACGTGCGAGTGGGCGCCTACCTCGACGAAGGGCTGTTTCTCGAGGTGAAAGTGCGCGAGCTGCAAGGAAGCGAGCTCAGGAATTACGAGTCGCAGGCTTTCGTCATCGAAAACCGAGGCCTGGTTTTGTCGAGAGTGAGCGAGATTTGAAGTAATGCAAAAAATGAATACTGACGAATTCAGATCTCGAGAATCGGAGATTATGTGTCGAAGCGGCTAAACATTCAATTTTCCGGAAGCGAGGCTACCGATAAAACTGAAGGTACTGCCTTGATCTAATTGAGTCCCCGACGTTATTTTTTTAGCCGTGCAACCAGGTTTCGTGCAGATGGTCTACGTCGAAACGGACATCGATCGCATCATTGCTCGACTCGTCGACGATTTGATCGAAGGAAAGGAGCCGCCGAAGTACCTCCGAGACGCCATCAAAAAGAGTTTCTAGTCTTTCAAAAGTGTAGAATAAACATAATAGATTGAACTCATGTAGTTGTCTTCAATACTTTCTGCTCATTGAAGACCATGTTTAGAAATCAAAAATAATTTATTAGTCGAGAAAGAAAAATTGCTTTGAGCAGAATGGAAAGAACTTGAAAGGAAGAAGAACAATTGAGTATTCGATTAGAGTAATATGAAGATACGCTGAAATATGTACAGATCAGCCATTAGTCGAGTGTTACGATCCCTATTCGTCGGCAACGGCGACATCTCCAGAGCCGGATCCTTCGACATCGACAGAGCGAATGAAGCGGACGGGCGCCGAGGTGACCTCCTCGATTCCGGATCCCTCGCCAGATGCCTCCTCTTCCAGCGATCGGACCACGCGACGCAGCTGCTCTCCTTCCTCCTCGACGAGGGCGCCAGATCCCGAGCCATCCTGCAAACGTTTGCAAGTTTAAAAAAGAGAGACGAAACGGATAACCTTGGTCTCATTTTCGTCCGAATCGCTGCTGTCGCTGCTCGCGTCAGCCTTGCGAGCGGTCCGGACCACCGTCAGCAGCTGCTCGTCGGGCACCACCTCGTCGCGGAAGATGTTGAAGGCGACGGTGGCGGAGAAGAGAAGGGCGAGCAGGATGAGCGGGCGCATTGTGAGTGTCTGCAAGTGATACTGATACGATACACGTTGACTCATTGCGGAAATGCGCAGAGAGCGGAGGGGCGGAGTCCTGTTGAATGAGAAAAAGAGCAACAAAAAACGAGAGGGGGTCAGCAAATAGAGCGATAGAAAAGAGTATCCTGGTCGCTGCCCCACCAGCATTTTGCATTTTTGATAAGAGCAAACACGAGCGAGCCTGAAGGCGCGCACTGGAGTGACCAGTGGGAAAGGGGCTCGTTTTATACGGATCGTCTGAGCGGCGGCAAAAAAAAAACCGATTGGGAGATCAGTGCGGGGTGCAGCAGAGCCTGTTTGACCATCTGCAATACTGTACTGTTTCGCATTGTCTCCGTTTCGGGAGGAAAGGGCAAAGCACGGACAGGCACACTGGAACGGGAATGAACGGGCGGGCGCGAGAGGAGAAGACACTCGTTCACGAATTCCCGCGGGTACGGTAGATCAAATTTCGACGTAATGCGGAGAAGGCCGAGCGTGACAGGCCTGCTCGCAATATCCGTTTCCCCCGGGGACTGAGGATCATAATGAGATGTGTGGAACTCCCTCTGGGAGCGACTCGAGAAGGGGACTGCTGCAGCCGGCCGCAGGTTTTCAAGATTGGACTCTTGCAAAGTGAAGAGACGTGTCGTTTCGGGGGGCGGGGAGAGGGGGTGGAGAGAAGAATGAGAGGAGAAGCCTCGCTTCTTCTTCTGCGGGGTCACCGAAACGCTTGCTGCCGCTTCTCGAGAACATGGGCCGAATGATGAATGAGAGCGAAATGAATGAGCGGACCCCTGGCAAGTCTTATCTAGTGGATTAATCAACACTCTCCGATACGATCTCGTGCTTCCTTCCCGCTCGCCCCTCCTTCCAGAATGTATAGTAGTGACCCCGGAGGGAGAGAGACGGCGCATCATATGATCTCGAGAACATCGCGGAAGACGCATCCACCTGTGGTTTCACGTGAACGAGACACTGCGGCCGGGCGCGGAGACGCAGAGCAACTCGTGTCAGGTGGGACCATGTGCACTTGATGTTGTTTGTGGGCGGAAGAGAAAAGAAGAAGAAGCCGAGGAATGCATTCATTCGCAGAGCACAAGTGATTGGAAGAAGAGGAAGAAACCGAGATACATATCTTTGGCACGGAGATCACAAAGCAAAGGGCGAAAAGCAAAAGGATCGGGGGGTCTAGACGAGCCGCGTTTCGAACGTGCTCCGCGCGGATTTCCGACTGGCTCGCGGAGTCAGTCCGACGGCACTCAGTTGAGTACTCGGAACCTGGAAACGGAAGCGATTGGAGCGGTTGGAATCGGTCGGAGCTCACCGCGAATTTACGTTTCGGAGTGTCGTAGATGATGCAGACGAGGTAGAGCGCGTTGAGAGCGAACTGAAGAATGGAAGACCCATCTAAGAGGGACTGGAAAACTCCACTCACCTGGGCAAAGTACATGATCTGTGAGATCTGTTCGATGAGTTTGAACCTCTCGTAGTCCATGTCGACATCCGGGACGAGGTTGTAGTAGAGTCTGAGGAGGTGCGAAGGCAGGTTCATGGACAGATCGAAGACAGTGATGCAGAGACACCGCCGCAGAACTCGCATGTGTTGCCTGCGCTTCGATCTGTAATCCATTCATAATTCATGCTCATCGGACTGCTCCGCGAGCACGGAGTCGCCTCAATTTGGCTAATCAACTGGCGATACCTAGAAGAGTTTGATGCCTTCAACTCTCCGTTGGAGCGAGACTTGTGGATTGTCACGTTCGCACTCGAGTACTTCTTCATGCTCGATTCGGGCGCTGCAAAATGGAGACGTCAGTGGGAGCGGACGCTAGAGGCACTGACAGGGACATCCTTCCGAGTAGACACTCAGCTTCTGCTTCGCCGCCTTCGCGCTCCTTTTGGGTCCGGAAGAGAAGCGGAAGGACCTGCACATGATCACCTACAAGGGAAACAATAGGCGAGCAGCCGGGCCGACGCGTTCACCTTCAAGTCGAGAGCGGTGATTATGATGACGGGAAGGAAGTAGGAGGTGAAGATCTCGAAGATCTGCAGGTGTCGGCTGATCTCCCCCTCGCTCGTCACGCACGCTGAAAACAATTCCAGATTGTTCGTTGGTCCCCTTCGCTCTCCGAAAGAGAAACGACTCACACCCGTACGAGGTGTCGTATTCAGTATCCCAGAGCACCCAAACTTCCGAAACGCAGCAGGAGACGGCGACGGTGAGCTGAAGAAAAGAGAGGATTCGTTTCGAGGAGCATCGCATGACAATGGACGACGACGAAATGAGATTTCGAAACGCACGGAGCCCCCTTACCACGGCGAGTCGCGGCTCCTTATTGAGTTTGAGGTGTGTGTATGGGCGGTAAACTGCCACGTAGCGGACCGCCGACAACACGAGCCAGCACCAGATGGAGAAGGAAGACGTCGTGTGCATCACGAACATGTCGAGCTGCAAACACGCTCTACTGAACGTTTGAACTTGCGAAGGTCTTCGTTATCAGTGCCACGTCACCCCCTCTCAAACATCACGTCTTCTTCTTCTTCTTCTCC
The DNA here is from genome assembly GCA_963570955.1 of Caenorhabditis afra. NCBI lineage: Eukaryota > Metazoa > Nematoda > Chromadorea > Rhabditida > Rhabditidae > Caenorhabditis > Caenorhabditis afra. The sequence continues at coordinate 7,685,656 of OY751536.1, read as the reverse complement.
GTCCTCCACCCGCAACCCTCCGCTTCCTCCTCCCTTTCGCGCACTTCCTTCCTTTTCCCGCGCCCGTTTCCTCCCATTCACACATCCTTTTCATCTGGCTAATGAATGTTTTCGGGATTCGGATTTGGATTTCGATGCTCGATTTTCAATTCCACTAACCTTGCAAACAAACGTCAAAACGTTGAGATGGTTCTCGAGTCCGAAGAAGCGGAGGCACAGTAGGAAGAGGAGCGAAACGAGGCACAACGTGTCGGCGGCGGCCATCGTGCCGAGCAGGAACAGCGAGGAGCGCGTCGTCGACGAGATGCGGTTCGTCGAGAACTTGCGACGGAGCAGCAGACCGAGGTTGAGGATGATTCCGAGCACCGAGATGGCAGCGAGGATCATCCACAGCTTGACGACCCGCTTGCTCGTCGGCTCGCCTTCCATCTGATCGAGGATCGTCGTCGAGTTCGGATCGAACGACATCTGGAAACGAAACGGCAATGACGGAAAGAGGGGAAAACGGCGGAGAGGAGAAGAATGAAGACAAAGCACAAATTGACAAGGGGGCTTCTCATTAGTGGGAAACGAGGAGGAAAAAAGAGAACGAGAAGCGGAGAAGCCGTATTTCCAACGAATTCCTTCCCGGCCGCCGTCGCCGCTCAGACTTTTTCGCCCGAGGCTAACGAACTGGACTATCCTCCAAAGTACACATTTAGTCAGGAAAAACGAGCATTTCGGACTGAGCCGATTTAAATACAACCGAGGGGGGAGAGAAATGGGCAGGAAACGAATCGGATTGGGAGGGGTGAGTAATGAAGTGATTTTGACACGGCAGCGAGAAGTTGTTTACGTGACAAAAGAGGCTTCTTCTTCTTGTCCGCATTGTAGGCGAGTCCAAGAAGAAGAAGAAGTTCTCGAGGGGGCGAAGAAGTGATGAGACACACACACACCTCGGAATGTACTTGTGTGTGATGGCATTTGGAGTGGTGATACGATACTGGAACGGGGGCGTCTAGACTCTTCTTTCTGACGTGGCACCGTCTAATTTCAGCGACACATGGGCTCGCTGGAAAGCTCCCTGCCACTTCTCTCGTGACCCGGCGTGCTGGAAGGTACCAGGCACGGCTGGAATATAATTACCGGAGCCGACTGCTTTGCTCCGTTTTCTTTTTGATGAAGTAAGGTCGTGGCTCGTCTCTAAGATAATTGCGTGTAGGCGGAAAACAGAAAGGGCTCTTTCGAAACGCGCTTGTTGTGCGTGGAATTCGGACGAGACACCAGATCAGAGGGCCCTCTTCGGAGGGACGACTGGGGCGCCGCACGGAGAGAGGCCTCGGCCCGCAGACTCCGCCCACGAAAGGGAAGCGGGCAGCCTGATTCTATTTCCGAGAGAGAAGAGGGATCAATTCGCACGGTGATTCAGAAGGTGTCTTCTGAATCTTCTGATAGCGACGTGCGGGAAGTGAGGCGGAAATCAGAAGACGTGCCCAGAACACTGATCGCATCTTTGGTTCGTTTCGGATCAAAATGCGACTCTTCTCGATCTCATTTTTTAAACTCAAGACAATCCGGCCCCGCCTTATCCCTTAATCTGCCACTTTCAGATACTGGCAACAGTGCATTTCGAGAGCAATAGAGGGAGAGAGTTCCACAAAATATTCAATTATTCTCGGAATAACCACAGAATAAGGGAGAGAGAGAGGGGCCTTTTCATATAAATACTCTCTGTATGGCGCCTAAATGGCGAATAGAATGGCCGAGATTGACGGGCGGGAAACGGAGGGGAAGAGCCTCCTGCGTGACGTCTACATTGGTCATTCATACCCAATCAGTCTGCAAGTGGAAATAGAAAACGAGGAAGAAGAAGAAGAAGAGCAGTGTTTCCTCGGAATATCAATGAAGCTCCTCCTGCTCCCCCCCCCCCCCCCCCCCTCCCGTCAGTCTTTCCCAGTAATTTCAGATTGCTAACCGCTTATCGGCTGAATGTTAAAATCCGGAGAGAAGACGTGTTTTGCCGACGTCTTCCAGGTCTTCTTCTTCTCGTCTTCTGAATGCGTTCGTACGTATGATTTGTGACGTGGTATGAAATGGAATGAAGTAAACTAGAAGTGATGTTGGAAATGAGACACGACGCACTCCGGAAATTACATCTTTTGCAAGACGAAGAAGGAGGAGAAGAATGAGTTTGTCATTAGGAAATGAGATGGTCGACCAACGAACTGTGGCTCGTCAATTATTCATTCGAAGGTGTTAAAAAGCGAAGAATGAAGGCGTTGTTGTAGATGGAAGCGAGACGCCGTTATCTTTCAAAAGACACAGGATCAATTATTGAACACGGGTTAAGGCGGTGAATAGGAAGGCAGGGATTAGTGCTGAAACGATTCAGAATGGGAAGAGGAAGTCTGGCCGGTGAATCAACGCCTTCTCCGGAAGCCTTCACCTGCACGCCTTCTGATTCAGAAGAGGAGGACTCCACTTCAAGAGCACTTTCAGAGGTTTGTGCTCATTTTCTCACTCTCACGCTCTGCACATGCATTGGCACATGTACAAAAAGGCAAAGAGGAGGAGAAGAAATGATCTGCGGCCCAAACGACGACAAATTATACGTGTGGACGGCTACTCTTTCCCAGTTTTGCTATTCAAAAAATGTCTCTTCCTTCTCTCCTCGCCGTTGCTTCCAAAAAAACAAGGGGGTGGGGACGAAAAAAGATAGTGTGCGGCGCGAGAAATTGTTGTTTTTGTGGTGGCTGTCCGTTGGATAATCATCGTGGAAAACGATGAAAAGAATGAAGTTTTGAGGTCGAGAACGAAGCAGGTGGAGCCACACTTTCTATTTTCAGACGACATGTGGAAAGTTTTCCGAGCGAGCTAGCGAGAGAGATGAAAAGAGGTGATGTGATATGAAGAAGAAGAGGAAGTAAAACAAACAGAAGCGAGTTTCTGAAACTGGAAATCTGGAAATGGAGGGGAATTGTTGAGAAGACGTCAAGGATCAACCTCTGATCCAGATAACCCCCTTCCAATCTGGCCGCTTTTACTGTCAATATTTGGAAAACAGGAGTAGTCGGTTGGGGCGACGAGTTCGTGGAGCACCGAAGAAGGGGAAAAAGACAGACTCCGTTCGAACTCTGGTCTCTGTTCGATTCGATTCTACTCATTACGAGCACGAAAACGACTACACAGGGAGGCTTGATTGTGGCAGAGAATTAATTGGATGCGTCGCGCCGCCGGCCGAAGGCCCTTCTTCTAATGAGCACCTAGAACTGGCAACTCGGTGGGGGACTTGAAAAGAAGACGTCACGCGGACACGCGACTTCTGGATTGGCTTGATTTGAGGATGAAGGCAATCTCGTTCATTGACAACTTCTATTTGCGGTCCGAATCGACACAGAGTTCAGATCTTGGTCGCGTGGAACTTGCGAACGCTCTCGAGCAGGTGTCGCTGCGCCACTCGGACCGTCTGGCTGTCCGATGTTCCGTCCTCGATCTGCTGGATCGTCTCCACTATGGCGGCCATTCCGGCGTTCGAGATGATCGAGAACAACTGCGCTCCGGACATCTTCTCGTCCACTCGACTCGCCTGAAACTCTCCTATTCCCTCCTGTCACCTTGTTTGTCAACTCACGATCTCCCTCAAATCGACGTCTTCTTCAAAGTTCATCTTCCTCGAGACTGCTTCCAGAATCTTCGTTTTCGATTCGACGTCTTCCCCCGGCTTCACTTCCACCAGTTTATCGAACCTTCCGGGCGTCATCAGTGAGTTGTCCAGGAGGTCCGGCCGGTTCGTCGCGCCCATCACAAACACTTTGGTCAGCGGCGAGTTGTGCAACTTGTCGAGCTCCGCGAGCAACTGCGAGACGATCCGGTCGATGACACCTCCGGAATCGCCGTTCCTCCCTCGGTTCGGAGCCAGACTGTCGATCTCATCGAAGAATATGACGCACGGAGAGGCCTGTTTGGCCCTCTCGAACACTTTTCTCAAGTTCTCCTCACTCTGTCCCACGTATTTGTTCAGAAGTTCGGGCCCTTTAACAGAAAGGAAAGCGATCTTGAACTCGGTGGCAACCGCCTTCGCGATGAGCGTCTTTCCGCAGCCCGGCGACCCGTACAGTATGATTCCCGATCGTTTGAGAGCTCTCGAGCCGAACAGATTCGTTCGAATGCTCTCGAGCACTGTCTGTTTCGTCTCCTCGAGCCCTCCGACGTCACTCCATTTGACATTCGGAATCTGAAAATCTCCGTGTTCACGAGCTCCTTCTGCTTCAGAAAACCGACCTTCGGTGCTCCAATCGCGTCGGCAAAGTTCGCGTTTCTCTTGTCGATCGCCTCTTCGTACACCTTCTCCAGCTTCTCTTCTCCGTGTTTTCTGCTCTCCTCCGTTCCTGCCTTCACTAGCTCTTCCAGTTCTGCCAGCGTGAAGCCCGACGTCTTCTTCGCCACGTGGCTTGCCACTTTCTCTTCCAGATAATAATTCAACCACGTCTTCCGATCTGCTTCATCGAGAAACTCTGCAGTAAACGTGTAAAGGGCCAGATTCTTGACTCCTGGCGCCATCGAAGAGACCATATCAGTGGAGCACGAGAAGATTACGGTCACTTTGCTCGGCTCGTTCAGCTTCTGCTCCATGAATTGAAGCACTCGGCGGTCTGGAATCGGGAATTTCAGCTGAGCTTCAGAAGACGTTGACTCACCCAAAGTGTTGTACTGATCGATTGCAAGCACGTGGGCGTTTCTGACGAAGAGCACGCAATTCTGGAGCAGTCTCGCCTTCTCCCACCACGAATTCCACCTGGCTTCTGAAGTGCCGGCGTTGTCACTGACCATCTCGTAGCCGTCCACTTCGAAGAAGTTGCGATGAGTCTGCGAGGCGAACACTCGGCTCAGAAGACGTTTGCCGGCACCAGAAGCGCCCGTCACCAGAAGAACGAGAGCTTTCCGAGTGAGACGACGTTGGGCGAAATAGATCTGTGTCATCCGATGAACGGACGATCGCATTGAAGACGTGAGAGGATTCAGAAGGAAGAAATTGGAGAAGGGAAGGGAGAAGGAAGTGGGCGACGACTCGTAGACGGAGGTGGAGGCGTCGAGGATGGAAGGCGACGAGGAGACGTCGACGCGGTAGTAGAGGTACGTCTTCTTGTCAGTGTAGACGTTGTAGTCGGTCAGACGGACGACGTCGTTCTTGTAGAAGAGACTGAAATAGAGCACGTCTTCTGGCGGCGGAGAGGATGGTAATCTCACTGTTGGGCGGCCAGAATCTGCTTCAGATGGTGCTTCTCCAATCGGATGTTCCTCGTGACTCCCGGCTGACGGATGAGTGAGAGCTTCGCGTCTTCAGCAACAGGAATGGGCAAGTTATGGAGCGTGTAGATCGGAATGATATTCTGAACGACTACAAATTGGAAGAGGGCCCCATTTCTGCGAACCAACATCGACAGAAACACTCCGAATGAATCCGTTGCCGAGGAAGTTGAAGGCGTCGCACCTTCCGATTCTGACGTGTCTCGGACGCACGGAGGCGTTCATTCCGGTCTTCATTGTCCTCTCGACAGTCACCGAGTCTCCGGACTCGAATGTACTCGTCAGAGTTACTTTCACCAGCTGGTTATCGAGAATTCCGAGAGAGAAGCAGGTTATCGGGTGGATCGAGATAACACTGAAAATGGGAAAAGTTTTTAGGCACAAATGTTGCGTAAGGTGTGCTCAAAAGATGCGCAACTCACTTGAGTCCGGCTCCATTCTGATCGATGACTAGCTTCAAATCAGTCTCGTTCCAAAACACATTCCGCAGCCGTTTCAATCCGTTTTTCCGGATGAGAATAGAGAAGAAGTAGGAGAAGAAGGACTCACGAGTTACCATTTTGTACAGTTGAAATGGAAGAACAAGACGAAGGAGAAGACTGTGGGGAGAGGGTAGAAGAGACTACACTTTGGCCACTGTTTTCAAGGCTCTCTGACTGTCTGCGTCTCGACGTATCAGAGATAAGAAGAACGGAAAGAAGACGGTTGGTGACGGATTAGAAGTGTGGGTGTTGGGTCAGGGTGACAAGTAATGTGCACATGGACGTAAGCTCTTCTCTAAGCGTCATCGCACGCACGCAAGCCGCGACGCGTCGGAATCTGAAAAGGAGTGGGCATGCAAAACAGTGCGAAGATACCAGAGACCGAATGCAAACGGGCGGCAAGGATCGAGCGCTACAGTCGTGTTTTCGTATTTGTGTTATATGTTATCAGTCCACATTCCAGACCAACACGCCCAAAAACAATAGTGGTTTTAGTACCAGAGCGGAGCCGCCGCTCGACTCTCGCACTCCTTCTCGCCCCGTCGCAACACCCATTTATGAATGGAGAGAGTTGTTGCAAAGTGTGCGTGGCGCGTATTCTGTAAATGGCATTGATAACAGACACAGTGAGAGAGAGAGAGAGAGAGAGAGAGAGAGAGAGAGCACTCTCTGCCAACCATCCTACAACTTCTCGCCCGTTATCTTCTCCCCACACGGGTTGCCAACTTCTTCTTCTTCTCCGTTTCCTTGGCCTTCTCCGACTCTTGGTTTCCAGTTTTCGATTCTCGAATTCCATACACAAATTCAAACGTTGCTCCTCACAATTTCTCTCCGTTCTCAGACTTTGAAATTGAGTTTCTCGTCAATTCGAATTCCATTAACTTTATCACTTATGGATCAAATTTCAAAATATTTTTGACAGTGTTGATGTGCTTGAAGTGTTCGGTAATTGGAGCGGATGTCTCCAGTCTCGTGAGTCAGAATGTCTCAATGAAGGAATGTGGGTGGCGGTTCAGACTGTGCCGCTGACTCACACGGTTTTATCATCTGGAATTATTCTCACTTCTTTCAGTTTGCACAACGTTTTATGTGTCGAGTGGAACGCGAAAACAGTCATTTTCCTTCTGATTCCTCACTCGCTTTCTCTTCTTCTTCTTCCACGTCTTCTGACTGTTCCAGATGTCGACGGACTCCCGTCGTGCCGCTTCTCCTCTCCGCTACTTTGATCTCCTTCTCTCTTTCACTCATTTCGTCGGATTCGTCGCCATTTGTTTGAACGGATACTTCTTCAACACATTCAAAAATGGCATCGGATGGCCTCAAAAGAGTCAGACAAAAGTCGCGAAGCGGGGAGATCAGCTGCACGGCTTCCTCATGGTCCTCGCCTTCATCTACTTCCAGGGAGAAGGTGTGACGTCTTCCGACCTCGGCCCATGAACAACGACGTTTTGCAGCTCTCCTTGCCTACCGAGTCTACCGATACAACGCGAAGATGATCTCGAAGCTGCTGCACACATGTCTGCACATTCTGGCGCTCGGCCTCGGCGGCACCGCCCTCACCGTCATCATTTTGAGCACCAACCTGCTCGGAGTTCGTTTCTCCTCTCCCCGAAACCTCAACTCCCTCCCTCTTTCCAGTACAACAACTTCACAAGTGTCCACAGTTGGATCGGCGTGTGTCTTCTCTCCGTCTACCTCGTCCAGGTGTGTCTTTTCACCCTTCTCCATCCCCTGATCCGTCCCTTTTTCAGTTCTCGTTCGGTTTTCTGACCTATCTGTGTCCGTGCTCCCCGGGAAGCTACCGTGCTCGTCTGATGCCAGTCCACCGTGCTGTCGGAGTCAGTTGCATGATCATCGCGTGTGTGCAATGTGTGCTCGGATACGCCACAGTGCTCAACGAAGAACAGCCGTAAGTGTGGGTTCTCTCTGAGCCAGCGTAGCTTGACGCCTTCCAGAGCCTGTTTCGGATCCCTCTCTTGCAAGAATCGAATCGAGTACGTGGCGGCGTTCGCGGTGTTCTCGATCATCCTCTACACTCTGCTCGTCCTCGCACTCATCATTCCGATCCCGTGGCGAAGGGCGAAGACTCCAGATGAGCTCAGATAATTTACCGCTCGCTGCCGCTCTCTTTCCCTTTATGATCATCATTTTCTCGCCCTTTTCACTACCAAATCCACACTGAACCAAAGCTTTATTCACTTCTTTTTCACCTTCTCAACATGGCAATCAATCAATAATTTAAGTTAAAGCTGACCCGTTTTCTTGTCGTCTCACTCGTTTCCTTCCATTTCAATGGCATCCGCACTCCTCCACGACCATGTCACGATATCTTTTTATCTGCACGTTCTTCTTCTGATCGACAAAAAGGATCTTCATGGAAGTGAGGTGCGATGGAGCGCACTTCGCAGCCGCCGTGGCGTTCGGACGGACGAGATGAATGAGCGACTGGACGATGGCGTGCGACGTGGCATTCATCGTCTTGTGGAAAGGGGCGGAGCAAACGCCGGAGCAGTAGAACGCTCCGAATCCCTCGGGAGCGATGACCCACTGCTTCCAGCCGAGCGTCTCGAAATCCACGTAGAGACCCTTCCGTTGACAAAGGGCATTCGTGTCGGCTGAAGAGGAAGACGAGTGGGGGCGGCGAATTGAATTGGACTCACGCTTCTCAATGTACGCCGACTCGCTTCGCCTCGTTTTTTGTCTCATGGGAGAAGCCGAGAGAGGGGCCGCGGTGGCTGCACGACGGGACCTTCAGGCGGGAAATTAGGTGCGATGGGGCGCGCTTCCTACTGACCTTCTCTTCGGCGGACCGCCATTTTCATCCTTCAACGCAATAACCAGAAACGCTTCGATGTTCAGATCGGTCTCCGTGGAGGCTCGGACAGTGATTATGGGGAGGAGGGAGGACTTCAGATGACTCCATTTGTCCACCATCGTCGTCACATCCGTGACGATGTTCGGGTCGTCCGCAGAAACGAGAACAGTGTCTCCGGGAAGACTGCAAGACCGAATTCCCACGTCTTCCGGTTTCAAGCAGAACGCACCTCGAATCCTCGATGTAGAAGAAGACAGGCGATACGATTCCAGTGATGTGCACTCTCAACTGAGCTCTCAGAATGGATTGCCCCTCTGTTCCTGGGACGTCTTCGTGCGCGAATCGAATACGGTAGGAGCCGTCATCAAGGCGATTTGAGACTTCTGAAACGAGATTCTGGATCCAGACGACGTCTTCTGAAGAGCACCTTGAGCCATGTGGGAGACGATTCGATCGGCGCTCAGCCACACGTTCACCTCGTCTTCCTCGTGCTTCTCTCTGAAATTCGACCCGTGTCTCTTCTCCCCATTTTTGATCTACCCGTTCTCGTAGTTTTCCAGTTGTCGGTAGAGGTTTTTCATATAGGAAGAGACCATTTTGTTCGTCTTCACCGGCGGCTCGTTCGCATTGATGCCGATGTCGAAGAGCTCGCGGATCTGCTCGCCGATCTTGACGGACGAATAATCGCTGAACAGAATCGTTCGGAAGACGTTTCTCTTCAGAAGTCGTCGGAAGTCACCTGGACACTGGCTGCGTGTACGTCTTCCCATCGCGTTCCTCCACGAAATAGAGGCCTTTGGAGCGAAGACGTGGCAGGAAGATGACGAGGAGAAGGGGCAGAAGAAGACGCATTGGGGGCGCTGCTGATGAAACCGGAGAATCCGAATGGAAATGGACTTTGAATTTGCTGAAAAGATTTGTGAGCGAGGGGGCCGCGGGAAGAGAGAGGAGAAAGAGGCGGCGGGGGGCACATGTGTCTCTTTTCCCCAGACACTTTCCGTCAAGCAGGCGGCAACATTGTGTGTATTTGAAGAAGAAGAAGAAGAAGAAGAAGAAGAAGAAGAAACTGGGAGAAGAAAGAAACAACGTTCTGTGTGATACGAACCAATTTGTCATAAGTACGGCTACTCATGTGACGCGCCAAGGTCACAGTGTCACACAGCACACCCGAACCGTCGGTCCCAAACCCTCGCAGCTCCACTGGAAGCGTCGCGCTTCAATGATGCTCACAGATTGCTCATTGTGCCACGTTGTAGGCTCATCGTGCAATTCGAATTGTCTAGATCGAGTTGGAAGTTTCGGAGGCACGCCCCCAACCATCAGTCTGTAGTTTATGGCTTGAAGGAAGCATTCTTTGTTTTGTTTTCTACGTACACGGAAGGAAATATCGACGAAGATTATACAAACTTATTCTTAAAACCTTGAAAAAATCACAGAAACCCAATCCGCACTGCGGATTCCGCAGTCTTTGCAAGATCTTGTGGCTTCATTAGAAACTGGAAAAGCTGAAGACACACACTTTTGGAACTTTTATTTGCGGTGCATGCGAATCTCGAATAAGAAATGTTTTTGTTGTTTTTTGCAATACCTCGATTCCCAATTTCATTCATTTTTGTTTCGTATGGCAGCTGGCGCCCGTAATTTTTCGCGGCGCGAAGTTGTCGCCACAAGATTGCGAAAGCGCGTGCGGCGTTTGCGTTTTGAGAGAAAAATAGGCGTGCACGGCGTGTAAAAGTGTACGCGCGCACGGAAAATTTGGGAAGTTCGGCCAGTGGGCGGAGCCAGCCAATGAGGAAAAATTGCAAAGGTGCCGCACGGTTTTTCTGCACATTTCATAAAATTTTGCACAGATTTTCAAAAAATTTCTTATCAGAATGTGGTTCAATAAGTTGCTTATTAATCGAAAAAATAGCAGAATCCAATTTTAGGCACACGGTACGCGTAGTTTCGGTGCTGGCCTAGAAACCGAACTATTGGGAAACTCGCCAAACCATTTGTTTTTGCGCAGACGCAATATTTTTCTGCGCTCTTTTTTTTTAAAGATGCAGAAAATAATTTCGAACAACTTTGGAAGAGGAATTTTTGAATTTCGACCTTAAAAAAAAGTTGTTGACGGTCAAAGTTTTGGGTGGGCGGAGCCACGACCGTGATTGGCTGCCGCCGCGGCCCCCGACCGTGAACACCAAATCTGAAAAACTCGCCAAACCATTTGTTTTTGCGCAGACGCAATATTTTTCTGCGCTCTTTTTTTTTAAAGATGCAGAAAATAATTTCGAACAACTTTGGAAGAGGAATTTTCGAATTTCGTCTTATTTCTCGAGAAAAACCTCAAAAACCACCAAATTGGCGGTGGCCTAGCCGGCGTCCATGGCCGTGGCCTGGCGTGCGCCCACCGAGGTACGCTTTTACACGCCGTGGCGTGGCTAACGTTTTTTCGGCTTTCCATTTATTTTAAAATCGTTTTTTTTGCTGGTGCTGTTTGCTCTATTCCTTAATTTTGACCAAGATTTTTCCTATTTTTGCGCACAGATGCACCGCGGGTCAGATCGTACTCAAAGAACACGAGTGCGATCTCCTACGCCGTTGACGAAGTTTGAAATACAGCGTAACGTTGAAGAGTTGAGCAAGGCAATAGAAGAGAAAAACCGAAAATTGGAGAGAGATGCAAAGGTGAGACTATCAGCTATAATCCTCAACCTGAGTACTTTCCGATCTTTTCAGCGTCTCGAGAAACACTACGGGCTGACGGTGGATCCTGAAACGGGCCGTAAATCGCCGCCGCGTCGTGAACAATACATGTCGCCGATCAGAATCGACCACTCCTCTCCCGACCGTCGGTACAATATGTTAGGTTTTCAGAGGTTTCTGTGTGCCAATGACATTTTCAGTTCATCACCAATTCGAATCAGCTCTCCGACCTCTTACCGAAGCACATCGTCGCCGCGTTACGATTTCGACCGTCACAGATCACAGTACGTTCCATCGTCTCCTCCTCGTCGAAGCGAGCGAAGCGGACCAAGGTACGATCGGAAGTCGCCTTCTCCTCGCCGTCATGGACGAGGTAGCTCTCAATATGATCGAACTTCGATCTCTCCTTATCGATATGAGCAAGGTGGCTCTCAGTACGAACGGAAATCGTCTTCTCCCCGGAAAAACCAGCGAAATAAGTACCAGCGGGACCGCAAATCGCCATCTCCCCGAAGACACGGGCGCACAGGATCTCAATCCGAGAGGAGGTCGCGTTCTCCTCATCGAAACGAGCGAAACTTGTTCCAGATAGATCGAACATCACCTCCCACTCGCCGCAATGTCCGAGTTGAGATAGTTGAGGAGCCGGTTCGCGACAATACTCAAGATTATTTGAACGTCGAAGTTTATCCTGCTTATGATGAACCGGTGCGAGCAGCCGAAATGCCTCGATGGCCTATGCATCGATCGCCTTCGCCACAGCCCGCTCCAGCACCAGTTGAACAGGCGCCGTTGTATCCTTCCCTCTGGAAGAATGAAGAAAACATACAAGTAGACCCGATGCCAGTGTTTCCGATGGACGAGCCTCAAGAGCCCGTTCATGTCAGGGAGAGCCAACCGATAATACAGACCCGCGAAGAAAAAGTCCGTGTTCAAATGGCCATGATAGCGGAGCAAGCTGAGAGGGCCGCCAAGAAAGCCAGAGAAGAGGCACGAGACTTTCGTCGTTATACGGACAAGGAAAGAAAACAGGAAGCGGCAAGGGAAGGAATCAGAGCTTATCGAGAAAAGCTTCTCGAAGCAGAGAAAGAAGAGGAAACGAAGAAAAGAAAGATCGAAAGAGACAGAAGACATGAACAGCAAAAAAAGGTGGATGAAGAGGAACGGAAGAGAAAACAAGCAAAAAGAAGACGTGAGGAAGAGGAGGAAAACAAGGCATACGCCGAGAGAAGGGCGATTGAGAAAATCGGAGTAATCGATGAGCGCTTTTTGAAATACCTCACAGGTGCCATCGGCACTTTGAATTGCGAAGCCAGCCGCGTCGAAGAGCGAAACCGAAATGGCTCACTAGAGTACAAGGCTGTCTGTTACGCGTCAAACATTCCGAAGGAGTTCGTGTGCGGCCTCGGACTGAGCACCCACAAAGGAACCGCGTACCTGAAAGCGATCACGAAGTATGTGGACAAGCTGGTCGATCTCGGTGTAATTAACAGTACGACGCGCACGATGATGACTCGAGTGCCGGTTCGTTCTCTACAAGCGTTCCGTAGCAGAATCCTCCCCTACTAACTCGCTTTTCCAGAAGTTTCCCAAGTTCCTCGCCGAGTTTATAGAACATCTTTGTGATGAAATCGCCATTTTTGGCGTTCAAATCAGCGGTAAGTAATCTGATTTCCCTCCATTGAGTTATCCACATCCCTCTCAACCCATGTTCCCTTTCTGTTCAGTAACCAAGGTCATCGATATGCGGCTCCAGTTCGAAGAGTTCGCCAAAGAGCGCAGCAGCAAGTTCTGGAGCGAACCTGATATCCGGCAAAAACTTCTCGAGTTTGTGAAGAACAACATGGGGGTTCGGTTATGGTCCGGTTTGCAAAAGGCCCCATCGTTTCTTCAGGACGACGTCATTGCAAATGCCAGCGCCATTTTCGGAAGCGATGACCGCACGCGAAAACGAACAGAGGACTTGTCAAAAAAGTCATTGCCCACTCCTCCTCTTCCTCAGCTGACAAATGGAAATCCCGCCGTCGCGGCTGGCACTTCCGAAATCAACAAGACCAACCCTTTCCTGATATCACCATCGAACGCCTTCGTCCCTCTCCAGCCAACCCCATCAACAGTCCCATCCATTCAACGCCTTGCGCAGCCGATTCCCGCACCGCCTCCACTTATGTCAATTCCGATGAGTCTTCCAAATGTTTACTCGCCACAACTGCCACTGAATCCACCGATTTACCAACAACCGATGTTCCAGCCCCCGATGTTTCAACCCTCTATTCCGGGATTCCCTTCTCCACTCATGGCTCCTCCTCAACCTCTCATATGTCCGCCTCGTCAGCCGCCGCAGCCGCTCTTCGGTTTCCAGCCACAACGACCGGAAGACGACCCGGACTTCATGAACGAGATCTATTCTTGAACGCCAATGTTATTCCGTAGGCTAAACCTGTTTTTAAGAATGTTTTATTCCACTTACAAATGGTATTTTTATGTCGGGTATCCTTCTCTTTTCTCTCCATGACTGATATCAATTAATTTTAAGCACGCATTTCCCATTCTACCCTGTCTTTCTTCGCTCTGATTTATTAACTGTTCAGTCACATCTCTATTACAGATCTTATATCCTATGATTCCTCTATATCATTGTTTTAAATCTATTATGTTACAATGAATTTCTGTTCTATAAAAAAACTAAATTTTTATTCGTTTTCAGTCTTGCCATCATCAGCGGAGAGCATCAACGAAGGGAATTGGAAGGGAATGATGAACGAATTGAAAGGGGAGGATGAATGAGGAGAACTGGAAGAGAAGAAAATGGGGGGGGGGAATGAGAAGGTTACGAAGTGGACGATGATGTTTACCAAAGTGCACACTATCAGACGAACAGACGGGAGAAGGGGTCATTTGTTTACGAGCCACTGCGTCCGTCCGGACGAACGCCCTCCTCCGTCTCTCTCTTTTTTGCCCCCCGTTGTAACTCTGCCAGAGAGCATTCCGCGAGTGTTTGACAGTCTGGCAGGTGCTCCCTCGCCCTCAAATAAGCTGCCATTCCATTCTTTTCCGACACACATTCCTCTTTTTTCCTGCCAGCACTCTCGCTTTTCAGTATGGGTCCCCTCTCTTTTTGCAAATCTTGCCTTGTTATCATTGCCACCAACGTTCTTATCGCCCTATATTTCTTATCGACATGTCGGAAAAATGCCAGTTTCCCGGCGAACACGGTTCTTCCAATACGGTATTTATTAACTGTCATCTGACGAAGGCACGTCTTCAGATTTCAGAGAGAAACTGGAAATCGACGACTCATTTCCGATTGTCTTCTACAATACTGCCTTCGTAGACTACAGGTTCCTTCCGCTCGCAACGCATTTTGAGACTCAATGTTCAGGTACAATCCTCCGCGCTTGCGGGTTTTCTCAATGAATCCGTGCGTGACACGAGAAGAGTTTCTGAGCGTCGAGATCGGAACGAGACGGGTGCGGCTGCTCGGCGAGCCCACGGAGGGCGAGTGTCCCTGGCACTGGGCCAGCCAATGTCTCTACAATTCCCACATCTGGAGCGCCGAGATCGCAGTAATGGCAGCGGAAGATCGAGTGAGGAGCCTTTGTAAACAGGGCCCTTTTCACTGAAAGAACCCCAGTCACTTCCAGATCACAGTCCACTTGGGTAAGCGGGAAGTTCGATTGAGACTGCAGAATGTGCTGAAACGCATCGAGCCAGGGCTGACTGTCTGCGTGCAGCCCGTGTATTTCTACTCGGAGTTCCACAACATTGCTCTTTTCATTGAGGTGATCGAGTTTTCTAGTCCCTCCTCCCAATAAGCATTTGAAGACGTGGCGAGCCCAAGGAGCGTCTCGATTCATCGTTTACTTCCATTCTTCGACGAGAGAAGTCCGCATGCTCCTCGAATACTATAAAGCCATGGTACTCTCCGTCTCTCTCTTTCCCCTTATCTCTCCTATTCCAGGGACTGCTCACCTTGAAGCCGTGGCCTTCGTTCGGTCCGTTGTCCCCTTCGGTACCGCGCTTCCAGTTCCCCTCTTTCGATGCTTCCACGTACCGTGTCGGACACACTCTTGCTCAAAATCTGTGCATTCTCGAAATGAGCACGCAGTTTGGAGCGATCGCCGATTTCGACGAAGTCATCGTTCCCGACGGCAGATTTCTTCTGGAAGACGTCCGCAAATCGACGAAGTTGTCGACCATCGGAGCTCTCAGTTTCAGCCATTTGCTCGTGAAATTCGAGCCGAGAGTCTCGACAATGGACTTCTCGGGAGTTCTGAATCCCATTTTTCTCAACAGAAGTGGGCCATCGAAGGTGAGCGAAAGGGGTGAATCTGCTGGAAACGACGTCGTTTTCAGACCGTATTCAAGAGAAATAGTGTCGATGTGATTGCGACGCATTCGGTCCGCAAGTTCATTCGGAACGAGACGACGGTCAAGGCCCGCGGAGCACTTCTCCACTTTCGGCATAACAGCTACACGGAGAAAGCAAAGGAGGTCAGAAGCGAGCTGAAGATGTTCTCTGAAAGCGGACAGAAACACGTGTGGAGGATGCAGAAGACGTTGCGTGATGTGCTCGGGAGCCCAGTTCCAGTCTACAATTCCACGTATCTACACGTGTTGAACGAGTGCATCAGCAAGATAATCGGAGAGGGAAAATGCAGGAGCACGGTGGCGTACTGCAGTCGGTGGATGGAGGAACTGGCGGTATGGATCCACGAGAAGACACACGCGGTGTTCGTAGTCTGATCTCTTATGAAACACTTCACTGCTTATCAGCCTACTTATCGAAAGAGCATAGAAAATGAATGAAGGAAACAAAGTAGGAACAACGTAGCAGCCGGGAAAGATTCAATGATAACAATAACATACAGACTAGATACAAAATGTGGGGAATTTGTGGGGGACTTGTGGAGGATGTTAGCCGGAGAAAGGACTAGGAAGGATTATTGTCAAGTGTCCTAGGGACCACGTGTTATTCGAGTTGATTAGACAATGAATAGGTCTATGAATAGACGGGATGAGTCAGGAATGGGTCAATGTCTGAAGGAGTAGCGGGCGAACGAGTTGTCGAAGGCGCGCACCAACCGAGCCATGCTGTCCTCGGTTGCATCGAGTTGGTTGTTACGGGCGAGCGCGCGGAAAATGTCATTGCGGAACACCGGCAGACTCTGATTAAGTTCGACGCTGACGTCGGCGCAAGCGGACGGCATGAACAACGACTGATTGGTGGCGTTGGTAGTGACTGAGGTGTTGTGCACCGGCATACCGCTCGCCTGGTTCAGGAGCGCCGGATTAACCAGTTTGTGGATGAACTGACATCTGGAGACGGATTTTCAATAGGAGAATGGTTATAAAAAAGCTTACCTAGTACCATACTTGCATGTTCCGGTTGTCGAGAACTTGTCGCAGAGGACAGTTTTGTATTTGGGATGGTTTCGTCCACGTGGCTGTAAGGATCCATTCCAGTTCATATTCCTGATATCTTCAAACTCACATGTTGCGGAAGCCTCAACTCGTGAACTCCGTGTGCGAAGCGGCATTGATCTCCGTACGAGCAGTTCTGATTGCGGCGGAAGGAGTCACAGAGAGCCGTCTTGAAGGCGTCGTCCTTGCGCTTCTGACGCATAAGCTCCTCGCGCATGTCGTCCGGAATCGAGCACGGATCCTGACTGGCCAGCGCACTTCGAGCTGTTTGAGAAATCAGCTTCTTGAACATCAGGTCTTGAGCGTCGAACGAGTGGAAGTACGGCTTCAAAGTCAATAAGTAAATCAAGAAAATATAGTTTCAAAACTTGTTCTGTTTCAACGGAAGGCCGAAGATGCGTATGATTGATGAAGCGCATTGTGTCGGGCAGATCGAATGAGTCCGCTTCGCTTTTACCGGAATTTTTGCGTGGAGAAACACTTCCAGTCATGTTTGACCTGAAAACTATGGGAAGTATTAAAGGAAATAAAAAAAGAACTGGAAAGCAATCAAATGGTTCGCGAGAAGACTGAAAACAAAGCGTTTCAATGAAATTTCGCGGCGAATTTCCGAAAAGCGAATTTTCGCGCGTTGAGAAACTTCGGCCACGGCTCCCGGCCGAGCTACCGTACCTATTGCCCATGACAGGTCTGCAATACGCCAATGACAAAAAAAAGAGAAAAACGTTGTGTTTCAGAAATGAGGTATTCATGAGCACACTAAAATATTCCGTCGCCTGCTGCTCTTCAAAAAGCATGACTGCTTTTGTGCATTCTCAAAACTGATGTTTCGAACTACAAACAGAGCTAGAAGGAAATTTTTGTTTTCTCTTCTGATACTTATTGTTTTGTACACTATTTGCAAGCAGTTCCGTTTGAAATCCACAGAATCGGCGTCTCGGAACCGAGATTCGCTTCGATTTCCCATCCAATTCTACAAAGATGTATTCATCGACTTCAGGTAAGATCGTGACGTCTTCTTTTGGTTTTTCAGTCTTCTATTTCTCAGGTTTTCTCCTCCGAAACTCCGTGTGTTCTCTATAAATCCTTGTCTTCAAAAGAACGAAACTTTTTTCGCCGCGGAGCTCTTCCTGCCCGAATCCACATCACCAGTGCATCTGAAACTGAACGGGACCTCTTTGGAAACGAGTTGTCCGTGGTCCTGGGCCCCCACGTGTCACTACGCAACACACACTTTCACTGCTTCACTCGCAAATCTCACGATATCCGAGCTGAAAAGTGTCGGAAAAGTGATAATTCGAGTCGAGAATCGGACGATTCCGATGAACGTCCGAAGTGTGGATTTGTTCCGGAAACGGGGATTTACAGTGTGCGTTCAGCCCGTTTACTGGTACAGTCAGTTCCAGAACATTGTTTTTTTCGTCGAAGTGGGCGTGTCGTTGTCTTCTCGAAACGGTTTCCAGTTTCCAGTCGTGGCTCGCTCAAGGCGCCGACTCGTTCATTGTCTATTTCCACTCGTCGACGAAGGAAGTGAGGCTGGTGCTGGAGTACTATCAGCAGATGGTTCGGAATCAAGCACTCACACCCTCTCCATCTCTGTTTCAGGGCATTCTGACCATCAAACCATGGCCTCGCTTCGGAAGACTGCCTTCAAAATTTCCCGACGTATCAGTTTTAATGTCTTCCGGACGACGTCTTCTGATTTCAGATGAACGCACAAGTTTACCGTCTCGGACACACGCTCGCTCAGAATCTGTGCATTCTGGAGATCGAAACAGAGTTCGGAGCCATCGTAGACTTCGATGAACTCATCGTGCCTCCAAAGGGAACCCTCTTCCAGTTCGCAAGAGCTCAGATGTCTGGAACGAGAGTTGCGGCTCTTTATTTCAAACACACTTCGATTCAGCTTGAGTTGAACGCGGAAAAGACACTTTTCGATTCGAAATCTATCAAAAACCCCGTTTTCCGGAACAAAACTGGTCCTTCGAAAGTTTGAAACCATTGAATTCGTTTTCAAAACGACGTCTTCAGATGGTCTTCTACACGTCTTCAATTGCTCTTGTTTTGACGCATTCCATCCGAGAATTCGTGTCGCAAGACGAAGAAATCTACGAAAAACCGTCGAAAGGAGCGCTTCTTCACTTCCGATTCAACAGTGGAATGAGCGATTTGAGGCCTGAAAATGGATCGTTTCCACTTTTCCCTTCTGACTTCGAAGGCCATTTGAAGCGTATGAAAACAGTGGTAACCAGGGAAACGGCCAGAGAATCGATTGAAGACGTGCAGTTTCAGATGGAGACAGTGTTTGGCAACAGTCTTCCCGTTTACAGAGAATCGATAATCGTGGTGCTGAACGAATGCATCGAAGACATCAAGTGAGTCGCATTCAATTCCCTATTCAAACACAATTCAAACTCAGGGAAGCGAATGAGTGCCGGAGTACGGTGACTCACTGCCGTCGGAGAATGGAGAGTCTCGGCGAGTGGCACTTCGACGAGACGAGCGACGTGTTCGTTTTCTGATGGCAATCCGATCAGAAACCGTTTCGACTGCACTCTGGGTGCACTCTGTCCCTCGTCATCCGCATCGTGTTCCGTTGATATGTTTCGTTGACCATTCCGATCGGAATATTCGATTCGGTGGCTCTCAGTGGCAAGCAAATCGCTGCCGTCATTGAGAAACTGTTCTCGATCACTGGGCCCCGCACACTTTCGTTCCCATTTTTGTATCGTTGGTTTCTCTTTGATTGAAATGGCTCTGTATGTTTAAGTGAATTTGAACGCGGAAAAAGGAGAAGAATAATAAAAAGAGAAGCTCTTCCGGTCACTATGGGGACCTTGGTGGGCCGTTTCTCTCTTCCGTTTCTCCATTCAAAATAGCGGTCACTGAAACATCAACATTTATATAATGCCTCTTTTAAGAGTATTAAATGTGTTTGTACACTCTTGGAATATGTAATTCCAGATAAGAAGAAGAAGAAGAAGACGCTTCCCCGTGTCTCTTCTTCTTTCCGTCTCCTCTTTCCTCCCGCTTCTCTTGTTTGTCTGCTCACTTATCAAAAAGAGAAAGGTGTGGGGGCTTTCTTCTTAATGAGATTTATTGGAGTATAGAAGTATCAGTCAGTTCATGTATCAGTGAAAAAGTTAATAAGAGAGAACTACGGGGGTTAAATAGTGGTGTGATTAGCATATCCAACTAACAATCTAATTATCATTTTCTGTGTTGTTGATCGGTGCTCGGTGATAGTGATCGGTGATCGTTGATCTCATCTCTTGAACCGATTCCGTTTCACCTTTGTAGGTGACACTCCAGGAGGACGACGAAGACGAAGTAGCACGAGCTCGGGACACATCAGAAGTAGCAGCAGTAAAACAGATCCAATGACGACGATCATCAAAGTTGTCGTTCCGAAGAATTGTACAACCTTGTGGTAGGCTCCATTGAGCGTCGTCTGGACGAAGTCCAGAGGCGACTCGTAGTTCATCTTGGAACTGTGAAGGGCGTAGTGGGCGTCCTCCTTCTCGAATCTCTTGACGTCCTTCAACGTTCCTTTGATCTTCACCGGTGATCCGTTCTTTCCACAGCTGATGGAGCAGTCTTCATCCAGGTTTGCAGTTGTTGAAAAAATAACAGTTTCTGTTATTTTTCCAATTCGATCGCAGTCCAGGAAGTGGACACTCTCTTCACACATGAGTGTTGCCTTGATGGCAATGTCTGTGTCCGAGAAGCACTCCAGTTTGGCGGTACTTCCACTTGTGCAGCTGTAGCATCCACTGACTTCCAATGTGCTTGCAGTGCATTGGCCCTCCCGGGCAGCTCGAACGAATGTCATGTTCGTCGCTTCCAGTTGAATGCTCACGAGTGAAGTTGTTGTAGTCGACGTGAAGAGTAGATCTCCTTCGTTGTCTAGCTTGATTCCGAGCTCCGTCCGGGGAAGAACTGTGTCTTCCACCAGCTTCTTCAGTGAAATGTGCTTGCACAAACAGTCCACGTACCGCTTCTGTTCGATGCAGTAGCACAAGTCTCTGTCGAAGAGGCAGTTGAAACTGCTCGCGTCTTCCTTCGTTGCGCATTGAAGCTCTCCAATGAGTCCTTTCGTCGGGTATCCATTTGCAGCGATTCCAGTCATTGAGTAGCCGAATTCTTTCGCTCCTTCGAGTGAGGGGTTTGTCCTTTTCACGAAGGTCGCTCCGTGCACTGGTGCTGGGGGCGTTGCGAAGCCAGTGATCGATATCGTCAAGTTGGTCGCCGGGATTTGGTATTTGATTCCGTGGTGCAAATGCTCCGTCCATATTCTTCCTCCGTAGTTGATCCGTACTGCCACTGTGGTCGTCCAAACTGGGCAGGTGAAGATTTCGAAGATGTCTTCGGTCGTCGGCGTTGCGTAGACTCGGTTGAAAAGACATCCAGTGTCGCAGCGGGCACATCCTTCGATCCAACAGCTTGCTGCTTCGAAGCAGTTCGTGAAGCCTGGGGCCGATTTTGCGGCAGTAGACAGTTCTTCGATGTCGTCTTGTAGATTGGTTTTGCTGCACTTGGCGTCCACACATGATCCAGCTCCGGGGCATCGATGAGAGTATTCGTGTAGAAGATCGTATTCCCGCGAGTAGAACTGTGTATGAGATAGGCACACCGATTTGATCTCTACTGCTTGAACCTCCACATTCTCGATCACGGTGTTGTCGTGGCTGATCTTGTAGCACGCTGTTGATCCGTTGGGACGCACATTCAAGATGCTGATTGTGTTGAGGTTGCATTGAATGGCGTTGTTCTTCTCGACGCATACTGAATCCGTTGTTTGAATTGAAGCAACTTCCGTGCACGCGTTGATGTTTTGAAGGAGACGTAGTACGATGAAGGCTTTTCCAGTTATTCTTCGGAAGAAGAACTTGAAGATGGCATGGATTGCTCGTCCGATGTAGTAAACCATTCTCATTACTATTGAGAATAGGAATATGTTCAGGGCAATGTGAGCAAAGCATCGTACGATCAGAATGCACGTGTAGATGAAGCATACGATGATCCATCCTTGTATGATGTAGTTGAGTATTCCTTCTTGATTCTCCTTTGCCGTTTCCCAGGTTTTCATGATGAGAGAGGTCTCGTTGACAGCTGGAGCTCCAGTGGTAGCGTTGACAACTTCACACGCACTGATCGGGGTGAACATTGCAATGCAAATGAGGATTGTGGCGATTGGTAGTGTCACGGGCGTTTGTAGTCTTGGGGATCTTCGAAGTGGCGGCTTTGCTGGTGGTTCCGGTGTTGGTTCTTCTTCCAGGTCGGTTTCAATTGGATGGAGTTTTGAGTAAGGATATTCTCCGAGCCGCTTGGTCTTTCCATTTCGAATGATTGCCGATCGTGCCTTTGTCTCCGTTATTCGACCCATTGTCCATTGTCCCTTGTCGGTGTCGTTCTGTTCGATGAGGACGACATCTCCGATCTTGGCCTTCAGTTCCGATGTTCTTTTTTGTTCGTGAAGGAAGTCTCTTCGTGATTGCAAAACTTGTGGGTACTCCTTGGACCATCTTCGGCGGAAATCGTTGGAGAGTGAAGAGGATCGAGACCAATTCTCAATGAGTTCTGCTCTTCTTCGTGGAACGTTGTTCATGTCCAATGGTTCGATATCCAACTGATGGTTCAAATTTGAATCTGGGTAGACGAAGTCTGTCGGTCGCAGTGGCTTGATGGTATCGTTTTCGGTGAAGTACGATATTGGTCGCATGTTGATGATCGAAACACATTCCAAGAGTAGTGTCTTGAAGTCTTGAAGCGACAGTAGCGTTCTTGTCGTTCCGGCTCTTCGTAGCGATTCCTTGATAAATCCAATTATCCTTTCGTAGACTCCACCGGCCCAAGGGCTGTGAGCAGGGATGTGGTGGAATTGCGGCAGTGAGATGGATGAAATTATCTTTGTCGATTGCTCTCCAACCAGCTTCATCACTTCCTTCATCATGACGAACTGTGTCCCGTTGTCGCTGACGATGTTTTTGGGTATTCCAAATACTGCTGCGAGTCGTCGTAATGCGTGCAAGAATGTTGTCGCTTCCATATCTTCCACGACCTCGATGACTGTATATCTCGAGTAGAGGCAGGTGAACAGTATGAACCAGCACTTGGAGACGATGTTGTCGGATTTGTTCTTCCTGACGTTGAATGGTCCGGCGTAGTCGGTGCCAACGTGTTCGAATGGTCTTGAAACGGTGAAGCGGCTGTCCGGGAATGGTGCGAATGGTGGCTGATGGTACGGCTTACTCTTCATCTTTTGACACTGCTTGCAGTTCTTGATGGTTCGATTGACGAAGGAGAGTCCTTTCGGTATCCAGAAGGTTTCGCGGATTCGTGAAAGGGTGAAGAGCGGGCTCGAGTGGTTGTATTTTCTGTGGACATCCAGCACGAGAAGAGTTGCAATGTGTCCTTGAGGGAGGTAGATTAGAGGTTTACTCTCGACACGGCCAGTGTAGATCCATAAGTTTCTGTTATCCTTGACCAGACGAAGTGATTTGATGGAATCTTCCGATGGTGGGTGAACTTGTTGAGCCGTCCTGTATGCGATCTCCTTGGCGCGATTCATGTGATGCTGCATGGTGAACTTTCTTCTTGTTGTGAAGTGTAGTATGACCATCAGCGTGCGAAGCAATCGATGGAATGACGAAAACCGATGAGGGTCCAGATTCGGCAGTGGCTCTTCTAGCTCGTCGACAATTGATACGAAGGTGGTTGCTTTCTTCTCTTGAGATGAGAAGCGAAGTGGAAGAGGCGTCGGCTTTTGTAGAAATGGTGGTCCGTGAAGCCAGATGTCGCTTGTCTTGAGGTCCTCGAATGTCAATC
The DNA here is from genome assembly GCA_963570955.1 of Caenorhabditis afra. Classification (NCBI taxonomy): domain Eukaryota; kingdom Metazoa; phylum Nematoda; class Chromadorea; order Rhabditida; family Rhabditidae; genus Caenorhabditis; species Caenorhabditis afra. The sequence goes on along the minus strand of OY751536.1, from coordinate 7,662,133 downwards.
CTCGTGATACTGCATCGGCGGGGTTCAGTTCTCCAGGAATATGCGAAAAAGTGAAGTTCTCGCTGTTCTCGATGATTTGCTTCAGACGATTACGTAGGAACCGGTTGGTTGGCTGGTTGTCCGAAGTGATGATGTCAAGTGTGCACATGCTATCGGTCCAAATGAAGACGTCTTGAAACGATACATCGAGCTCGCGTTGAAGGAAATTCGCGAGTCGAACTCCGGTGAGAGCTCCGAGCATTTCCAATTGTGGGATCGTGTGCAGTGGTCGTCGTGGTGCAACTTTGCACTTTGACATGAGCAGTGACGATTTCCAGCTGTGATCTTCCGAACTGATTCGTAGATAGGCAACAGCTCCATACGCCTTTTGACTGGCATCGGTGAAGACATGGAGTTGAATGGTCTTCGCATTGTCCAACGAGTTGTTTGAGAACAGTTGACGAGGAAGTTTCCATGTGTCTCCTTTCCAGGATTCCATGACTTTTGTCCAATTGGTGTGAACTTCTTCGCTCAGTGGAGAGTCCCATTGGTGGTTATCCGTACATATCTCTTGGAAGAAGATTTTTCCATGTAGAACGACTGGTGCCATCACTCCAAGAGGGTCGTAGCAGGAAGCGATGATCTTTAGAGCTTTCCTTTTGGTCATGATTCCAGGTTGCTCCGAAGGCAATGAGAAACAAAGTTGGTCGTTTCGTGTGTCCCATTCGATTCCAAGCAGCTTCTGGGCTTCCGATTCCGTGCTCTCCTCGTGTTTGTTGAAGAAGTCGTTGGCTTCTTTCTCGTTCGATACGTACTGACAGAGGTTCATCGCGGCGTCCTTGAAGATCTGCTTGCTGTCCACGTAGAATTGTTCAGCTTCTTGAATACTAGATACTCCCACGTAGACATTGTCCACGTAAATCGATCGAGCCATGCGAGCAGCGAACTCCGTGTCGTAATGTTGGAGATGTTCTTTCAGCGTCGCATTGAGAAGAAATGGGCTTGACTTGATTCCGAATGGTACTCGTTGGTAGCGGTAGCAGATGATTTTTCCGGTGTCTGGTTCAATCCACAAGAATCGTGTGGCGTCGCGATCCTCGACATGCAGATCCAGTTGTAAGAAAGCTTTCTGGATGTCGGCGGAAACGAGAATGGAAGGCTTTCGATTCCTCAGAAGAACTCCGGCAATGTCAGGAAGTAAAGATTCACCAGTGTGCAAGCAATCATTCAGCGAGCGTTCCGTTCGTCGATGCTTAGCTGATCCGTCGAAAACGATTCGTACTTTTGTCGATTTGGAGGATTCCTTGACGATCGGGTGATGCGCCAAATAGTGTACCACTGGCCCATCTTGGTGGTCCTCATCAGGAACTCGTTCGATGAAGCCGAGTGCTAGCTGTTCCTCGAAGATCTTGTTGTACTGTTCGAGTAGTTTCGGATCCTTCGACAGTCTCTTCAGTGTTCCTTGGAGACGGAAGTAGGCGAGTTGACGGTTGACAGGAATATCCTGCTTGTCTCGAAACGGGAACCTGACGGTGTAGCGTCCATCCGTGTCACGGGTGATAGTGGAGTGGAAGAATTTGGTGGTTTCTTCTTCATCTTTCGTCTTGGGGTTGTCTATGATTCCGAAGTGCTCGAGTTCCCAGAAAGTCTTAAGGAGATCCTTGGTTTCCTGCCCTTCGATTGATTGCAGATGAGCCCGTGTTGACGAAGACGTTCCAGAATCCTTGCTTTGTTGGATCATGAAGTTGACATATGTGTCGGGAGCTGTGAGTTCGGTCTCCAGTCCTGTGACGATTGGTCCACATTGCGTCAAATGAAGATGTAGGCCATTGGAAAGGGGGACGATCTGTCGTTCTCCGAGAAGTTCATTCAGCAAGTCCATTCCGATGAGGATGTCGACTTCTTCTCTCGTTCGGGTGATAGACTCCATGTTTCCTTTAAGAAGTGAAGCAGTGAGGTCGGCTGATAGTGGCGCCGTCACGATGTTGCTGGCGATGTAGTCGATCTCGCAGAGAGTGATGTTCCTCTTCTCTTCGTTGACTAGCACTGTCGTTCGTAGAAGTCGGCTGTCGACTCGCTTCTGTTCCTTTGCTGCGAACGTGTTGACAGTCAGTGTTTTCTTTCCAATTGGATCCATGACGAGACCATCCGTGAACTTTGCCGAGATGTAGGATGCGTTGCTTCCGGTATCGAAGAGAACGATGGCGGCTTTCTCCGTTCCTTTCAAGTCGACAACAGGAATCTTTGCTGTCATCATGATGACCGTGCTCGTAGGTGGTGCTGGTGAGTCGGTACGAGAAACTTCTTGCGGCGTTGAAACGGGTGCTTCGATTGGCGGTAGTTTTTGCTCCACTTGCAAAGTGTACGTTGGCTGGTGAAGGCGAGCATCTTGCGACGGCAGTTGTTGGAGATGCACAGTTGGCTCTTCAGTTGCTTGCGCTACCATCGTCGGGTTCGAAGACTGCGTGTTGCTTCTTCGTGTTTGATAGCCCTTGTTGCCTTGATTGGACGGTTGCTGATAGGGTGGTCTCCAGGTTTTCTGCGGTGGTGGTGCCGTCGGTGCTGCTACTGGTGCGGTGACTGGTGGTGTCCAGGCCTGTCGTTGACTGCGGAATTGTTGCTGCTGTCCTACTCCCGGTTGACCAAACGGTTGATGTTGATAAGAGGTTTGGTGATGGCGATGGCTCTGTTGCAGTTGTTGTCCCGACTGACCTTGATCCACTTTCTTGTAGCACATGGATAGATGATGGCTTCCTTGACAATGTGAGCACGAGATGTTGCAGGTGCGAGCAGAGTGTCCCGGTCGTAGACATTTGAAGCAGCATCGTAGTTTGACGGCTTGTTGTTTCCGTTCAGCAACTGTCTTGAAGCGGCGACAATCCTCCGAGCGATGAGTGTGAGCCATTGCTTCACAGAAGGCACAAGGTTGTTGAGTGGGAACCAATCCAGTCTTTCCACCGTGGCGTGGATGCTGTGAATCCGAATGTTTCGACTTGATGGCGGCCATCGTCGTTATCTGCTTGGCATTGTTGTCCTGTCCCTGATGGTTGTTGGCGTAGACATCGTCGATGAGAACTTCGCTTTGAGCAATCTTCTGTAGACGGGCGATGAGATCGCTGGCATTCATGGGAGTGTCTGCGGCGTTGGCGTACAGCTTGGCGATGATCCGTTTGGGCAGTTTGCTCTCCAGGATTGCGGCTGTCATGAGGTTGTCCATGGCGACGTCGAGTGCTTGCAGTTGTTGGCAGCATCGTGATGCACTGATGACGAAGTGGTGCAGATCTTTGGCAGACCGAGATGACGAGATGTTCGGCAGGTTTCTGAGCTGCTGGAGAATCGTGTGCTTCAGTCGCAGAGTGCCTCCGTACGAATCCGTGAGCAGTTGTCGAGCAATTGCGTAGTTGTGATGAAGCGTTGGAAGACCTTTGATGAGTTCGAGAGGTTCACCTTGTAACGAAGCTTTCAAATAGTGAAGACGAGAAAGCGGGTCCAACTGCATGTAGTCCATTAACGAATCGAATGATTCCGTGAACTCCAGAAAGCAAGTGATGTCTCCTTGGAAAGTTGGTAGAGGCATTGTTGGAAGTCCGAAGCGAATTGGCGCGAATGTGTAGAGTGGAGCAGCTGCAGGCGTTGTTGGAGTCATGACTGATGTCGGCGGCGGTGGTGGCGGCTCCGTAGATGTCGGCGTAGCAGATGGAAGAGTAGAAGTAGTAGTCGTAGGTGTCGATAGAGGAGCGGTGTTCGTTGTAGCAGGTGATTGAGTAGTCGTAGTAGTAGTAGATTTGCGGTTGTCCGCATCCGTTGTAGCCATGAATTGATCCCAAGTATCGATGACTGCCTGGGTCACCATATCAAAAAGAGAAAGGTGTGGGGGCTTTCTTCTTAATGAGATTTATTGGAGTATAGAAGTATCAGTCAGTTCATGTATCAGTGAAAAAGTTAATAAGAGAGAACTACGGGGGTTAAATAGTGGTGTGATTAGCATATCCAACTAACAATCTAATTATCATTTTCTGTGTTGTTGATCGGTGCTCGGTGATAGTGATCGGTGATCGTTGATCTCATCTCTTGAACCGATTCCGTTTCACCTTTGTAGGTGACATCACTGATCCAACAATCCCGAACGACTCATCACTGTTCAGCATCTGTTTTGAATGCAGCAACATGAAGAGTCGCGACGCTCTCTTTCCGGCGCTCGTCCTCTTCCTCTTCGTCCTCTTCTACTTCGTCACCATCAACGATCAACATCTTCAGCGCTTCGAGACTTTCGAAGACACGTGAGTCCCAGTCATCAAAAGTTGTCTTCATTCATTCCGGCAGATTGCAGAGTTCTGGATGGACAGATCAACTCTTCGTTCCCTATCACATTCTACCACAATGCGTACGTCGACTTCAGGTGCCTCTCCCTCCTCGTTCTGTTTCCTTTTCAACTCAATTTCAGATTCTCACCGCCCCGTCTCCGTCTCTTCTCTCTCAACGGTTGCATAAAGAAGATCAACTTCCTCCTCGTCGACGTCTTCTTCCAAGGAATCCGCACGCCTACTCGTCTGAAGATGTTCGGAGACTCTCTTGAGGGCGCGTGTCCCTCCACCTATGGCCCTGCAAAACCATGTTTCTTCGTGGCTCACACATTTTTCGTCGATCTTTTGGCGGCAAGAGGAATGGAGAAGGTATGGTGCTCGATGATCGTTCCAGCATTTTCGAATTTGAGGTCGTCGTTGTGATGGGAAGCCGCAAAGTGACTTTGCAAGTGAAGGAAATCGACACGAGACTAGAGACGGGGCTCCCGATGTGTGTGCAACCGGTCTACTACTACTCGCAGTGGCAGAATATTCTTCTGTACGTGGAGGCGTGGCGGGCTCAGGGAGCTTCCCGATTCATTGTCTTCTATCACTCGGCGACGAAAGAAACGAGGAAGGTTCTCGAGTATTATCAGAATCTGGTACGTCTTCTTCCCACTGAAAGGCTTCCGAATTGCATCTTCAGGGAATTATCGAACTTCGATCATGGCCCAGTTTCGGAAAGTTGCCCTCTGAAATCGCCGGGAAGTATCCTAGAATCGACGACAGCGTCTTCATCTTCTCCTACTTTCTCGCCATGAACATCTGCATTCTGGATATCAAGACGACGGTCGGAACGGTGGCGGACTTTGACGAAGTGATGGTGCCTCGGAATGGGACGCTGCTCGAGTACGCACTTCGAGAGATGACTGGAACCGACGTGGGAGCTCTCAGGTTCCCGAACACGTACGTCGCGACGGAGCCGAGCATCTACAGCTCCGACTTCTCGGGACTCGCCTCTCCGGTCTTCATCGACAAGTCAGGCCCTCCGAAGAACGTCTTCAACGCTTCCGTCATCGATGTTGCTCAAGTCCACTTTATCAGGAGCTTCACAGAACCGAAAAAAACGAAGAATGCGAGTGTCACGCTGTCCCGTTGTCCTCCTTGAATTCCAGTTTTCAGGCGAACGGTGCTCTTCTTCACTTGCGATTCGGGGTCGAGAAGAACACGAAAACAATGAGCAAACCGTTCCGATTCTTTCCGAATAACACAGATCTTCACATCCAGAGTATGCGAGAAACGGTAATCACGTCATCTAAGCGCAGAATTCAAAAACGTGGTTTCAGGCGATCACTATATTCAACGGGTCACTTCCAAAGTTCTCCTCCAATCTCATCGACGGCGTCAACGAGTGTGTTCGCAAGATCTCGTAAGTCACTGAAAAATTCGAAATTAAGCAATCAAAATCGTTAAGAAAGAAGAAGAATACGTGCAGAAGTACGAGCGGCATGTGCAAATCGGAAATGGACAAGTTGGCCGAGTGGGCCTACGACGAGACCGAAGGCATATTTCTATCGGGTCCTCTATGAATTGATCTTCCCCCTCTTTCCGTTTCTCCACTTCCCCCCAGAACACTATCGCGTTGTCCCTTGTTTGTCTTGTCTCTTTTGATTGATGCCGTCGTTTCTTGTCAGTCATCGCCCATTACCGTATATGAGCCACACAGCCCAGCGGTCGGCCTCTTATCTAATCACACCCACCTGACCCTTCTGGAGCGCCCATAAACTGCGAGAGAGTCGTTCGTTTCTTCCCCGCATAACGATCACGTTCGCAGCCGAGATGGCCGTTCCCGCATCGCTACCTTCCATCGAAAGCGTCATGAGTTCCAGTGAGGAGCACCAGTCGATCAACCGAGAAGATCCGTCGCTCAGTGCATTCGAGCCATACCCGAGCAGGTAAAACGGCAGTTCAACACGAGCCCTTCAAGTTTTCTGTTTCCAGCCAAACGGTCTTCAACCTCGCTTACCAATCGCACACGCTCTACTTCAACCAGTGGCCCAGTTATCAGCCTGTGACGTCTTCTTACTCCTCTTCTTCTTTCGCTCCCTACCATTTCACTTCCTACCCTCCCTACTCGAACAACCACTCCACCGACTGCAACATGGCCTACTCTCCCCACTTCCCGCACGGTGAATCACCGGTAAGCGAGCCGAAATCTGAGGATATGAGCCAAAAGTCAAAGAAGCAGGAGACGGTGATCAAGTCGAATCAATTTCACGTACGATCCTTTCATCTCTCTCCATTTATCCACTTTTTTGAAGGCACGGAATGACCAAATCTGCGCGCATTGTTCCACCAACGTGACTACACTTTGGCGCAAAAGCGAGGAGGGCGAGCTCGAGTGCAAGTGAGTCGCCCAAATTGGGGTCAGAGTACAATGGAGGAGGTCCTCGGGGGAGTGATGATTTGGCTGCGAATGCGTGTGACGGAGGCGTCAACGCTGACTTGTGGCCCCGCGTTTCACTCCAATTTTAGCCCGAATTCAATAGAAATGGGGCGGGAGCGGCTTCCGGAAATCATTCATCCCGCGTGTTTCACTGATGTGGTGACGAAATCGCCCCATTTCATTTCAGCGCGTGCAACCTGTACTACCGTCGGAACCGTGTGAAGAGACCGCTGAAACTGTGCTCCGATCAGATACTGAGACGAAAGCGGAGGCCAGTGAAGAAGAACTGAGTGCTTCTTCTTCTTCTTCTTCTTCGCTTCCTCTTTCCGTTCGCCCATCATCATCATCATCGAGTACAATCCATCATTCGTCTGTTTTCTTGCGACCGCGCGTCTCCATTTTCGGCAACTTTTCTCTCCTCTCCGACTCAATTTTAACCCCATTGTAATCCTTTGTATCCCCAGAGCTCCCGCCCGCCTCCTCCGCCCGAAACTTCATTCTTCTTCTTCTTCTTCTTGTTCTCGCACATTCTTTCTCGCAACTTCTTTCCGTTTGTGACCTTTTCCCGTCATTGCTCAATTTGTGTTGTTTGTTGTCTGTACCCTCCGGAGAAAAAAAAGGAAATATTCAGTTTCAAATGAACGCATCAATAAGCAAAGTTCGTCGAAAAACCTGAAACTCGATAGTTTCGTTTACTCGCGGGACCTACCGCAGCCAGTTGACCGTCGTCACGAGGTCCATTCCCGGCGACTCGTCATTTCCTCTCGTATCCTCCCTATCATGGTTCGGGTCGCAGTTCGGCGCTTCCGAACTCTGAACATGTTTACCTCTCATAAAGGACCACAGATTCCAAAACTGGTGACTCTTCGGAAAGAAAAATGACAGGATGTTTGTGTTTGTGTTTCTGACTGCGAACTCCCGCCCGAGTTCAAAAACAAATTGACAGCAGCTGACCAATTTCGGGTGCCAAAACACGTCGCTTCTCATGCTCCACCGAGTTTCCGTCGCCGCACAATTTCCAGCAATTCGGGCCGTCCTTTCTTCTCTCCTCATCTCGAAAATGCGAGATTTTTATGAGATTGCTGCTTCGTCTTTCCCGTTTCCCACATCCGATGGCTGCGTCTCTCATTCCCACGTGCTCTCTCGCCTCCCGCGCCACCCCGACGAGAAACATTTTTTGGGGCGAGGAGAGGCGAGAAGCGAGAAGAATGAGGCGAGAGGGAGGCAGAGCCAGAGACTTATTGCTCGCGAATAATCACCAACATTTCTCAAAACTCTGCCGACTGATGGACGGGTCATATAGCCGCCGTCAGTTGGCTGCTCTCCCCTCTCTCCTTCTGGATTTCGATCACTGGCTCCTTCGCTTTTCCCCCCTCTTTCTCTATCTTTTCCCATTTCACACAATACTCATCATTTCTAACTGACATTTTTGAGAGTGAGAGTTTTCAAGAGAAAACACGTCGAAGAAGTAAGTTCGTGGTTGAAAACACTTCGTGGCGGCGGTATGATATTCATCAATACGAGACCCGTCGACGAGAATGCACAGTGCGAACGGAGGCCGTCGAAGGCGCCGAGCCACTCGGGACACGCGCACGCGCAGGACAGATCCGCCCTGTTTGTGGTGAGTTTCTGCGTGAAATTGTAGAGCCACGTCATAAAAAGAAGGGATTTGAAATGTCATTACCGGTCAGTTACAAGTCAGAAATGATGCATTCCACGTCATAATATCACGCATACATTCTTTACAGAGAATGGCTCTTTGTTCAATTACGTTCTACGTGCTCGTGTCGACGTTTCCGGCGAGCCTGTTCTATCCGGTGTCGTTGCTGAGCATGGTCGTCCCGTTTCTCGCCTTCTTCTTCGCCTGCTGTTCGTGTCGCAAAGACTTCCTGAGTGCGCAGCCGATCCTTTTCATCGCCTTCTTCGGCATCATCGTCAAAATCGCCGCCATCGTCGTCTACATTTGTCTGTTTCCGAATCGAGACTTCAATCGCAAGCCAGGAGGACGCACTCCTCGTGAGCACACTCCGTCCTCGCTTCCAACACGAGCATCTTCTTTTTCCAGAAAGAACAGAGGCCGAGTTCAAGCACTACCGGACAGTGTTCTACATAATTCTGGCGACGGTCGAGCTGTTCATTCTGATAATCGGAATATGTCTGAAATGGCAGCTGGTCACGCTGCAGAAGAGAGACCAGATCCAGAAGAGAGTGAGTCTCTTGTCAGCGCTTCCACAGAACCTTCCGATGTTTTCAGAGATCCACTCTCGTCTCGAACCGCCCTCTGATCGATGGCGAAGCCGGCGGACCGAGAAGATCTCTTCAAGCCTGAATCTCGTTCTTTTCCTCTTCTTCTTCTTCTTTCTCGCCCACCCATGAGCTCCCTACGATCTCTTATTTCTCTTCCCCACTAGACTTTTATTTCCACGGTGTACATAAAACTGACTCATTGTTCTCTTGATAAACCGCGCACGAACAGACTTTCTTCATGCACTCGCGAAGCTCCGCCCTCTTCTTCATTCAGAAAGCTGGACTTCCTGGTTGAAAATTCATGACAAACAGGTGGGGCTCAATGAGTTCGAGAGATTCGAATGGCGTAGGCAGTTCAAAGTTCGCTCATCCTTCCCTCCGGAGATTCGGATTCTGCCAGATGTTTGGGCCCAGGCGGTCCCTGGTGACCCTTACCTGTCAACAACCATGCTCCATCTCATCCCTTTTTTGTAGCCTCGCTACGATTCTCCCATTCCTCTTCTCTCAAGAACTCTCCCGAGACCCCATTCGATTGGCTCATAAGAACGAGAGAAGAGAGTGAGCCTCGTGGAGCTAATTAGCGGCTCTTCTTGTTGACAACGGGCGCCCCGACTCCGCCCCTCAGGAACTGATATAAAAGCAGTGATAGCACAATATCTCCATACTTCGGAAATGAAGTTGTTCGTCGTCGCCTCGCTGCTCTGCTGTCTTTGCCACCCGGCCCCGCTCCACAAGTTCTCCGACGTCTTCCGTTACGAGAAAGGGGTCAAGGTCATCCTGGATGCATCGAAGCCGTTCATGTGAGTCCGTTGCAGCGATTCCCGATGGTTCAGATTGAATTTCAGGATTGGCGACAACGAGTACTACTGGACGGGACACTTCCAGCAGTCGTTCGAGCTGCCCGTTCTCTGCGATATCAAGTACGGTTCGAGCGAGTGGAAGTTCGGAAGAGTCGTGTTCGCGAACTACTCGGAACCGCTGGGCTTCCAGTTCGGATGCCCGGCCGGAATGCACTGCACGGGCCAGGGCTGCTACTCGACCTTCGAGTACGAGTACCGCGTCTTCCACGTGTGAGGATCCCCCGTTCCTTCGCTCCCTCTCACCCGATTCCGTTTCAGCCGCATGTGCATCGGAGTCCTTCTGCTGCTCTCGTTCATCTGCTACGCCTGCATCCGCAAGTCGCACAACATCATCCTCATCCAGATCGATCCGAGCGTCCAGGATTCCGAGCCGGGCAAGTACACACTCGCGATGCGCTCGAAGAAAAACGCGGAGTACGAGAACGTGCTGTACGGAGAGATCAACTGATCCGCTTCCAGCACAACTGGATCTCTCCCTCGATTTTCTCATCTTCCCCCGATCTCCCTCTATCCCTTCCGTTCCTGCTTCTCCTCTGTCTACTCACATAAAATCTGTCAATGTTAATAAATCATCTGAGTCTGGAAACGGAAGAGTATCGTAGCTACTAAGGATCCGAACACCAAACTTCCATCCGATCGCCTTCTTGTTGACAGCCTCCACAATCAGAAGAGGTCCCGAGAGATGTTCCGAGTGACTGTAATCGAAAACAACTTGGAATATACATCTGAAAACAGCCTGCCTACGTCACGACTACAGTTGAAGCGGAGCCTCGTGGATTTCAATCTGAGACGCGTCCCGGATGAGGAATGGCGTCCCATAATTGTCGGTTGCTCATCCGTGCGTCCTTAAGCCACACTCTCTTTTTTATGCGATTTCGTCTTCTGCCGTCCGTCCCACATCGCCTCGGAAACGTGTGCTCCTCCCCCCTCTCGCCTCGGCTCTTTCCGTTTCGTTCGCCTTCTCAATGATATTCCTCTTCTTGTTCTGGCTCTTCTCTCTCTCGGCTCTCATTGTGCTCCTCGTCGCCTACGTGGCAGTCACTCATCCGGCATTCTTCTGGACGACGGCTCTCACCTTCTACACCAACGTCTTCCATCTGGTCCGTGAGCAGCAGTTCCGTGACTCGATTCAAGAGCTGCTGCTCGACGAGCAACACAACCCCTCCGTGCCCAATCTTCCGAGCGACGTACTCATCGTTCTGCCCCTGCCACGCCATCTCTAGTCGTTTCATTTGCAACCCTCTCTCTTCCGCGTGGTTTCTCCGAACTCGTAAAAATCTCTTAGCAACCAGACGGCCGTCGCTCCCGCCGCCCCGTCGAGTCTCATTCTGCTCTTCGTGATGCACCTTCCGCTCCTCGTTTCGCTCTTCTTCTTCTCCTGCGGAGCCGCCATCTCGGCGTTCGATGTTCCGCTCTCCGGAGTCGTCGGCTCCTTCGTCGACGACGTCATGTTCTCCTCCAACGAATCGACGAACGCAGTCAGAATAATCCGACATCCATCTGCCCCTTTCATGTGAGTCGCCGAGATTTGATGTAAATGTCATTCCGATTTCAATTTCCAGCCATGACGGCAAGCTCTACTACTGGCAGGGACACTACCAGGGAGCGCCGTCTTACCCGAAGAAATGCACATTTCTGGCTGACAAGCTCGAGTGGCCCTTCGGAAACGTGACGTACGCCAACGGATCCGCCCCCTCCGGAGTGGAATTCGGATGCCCACGAGACTCTCTCTGCAGGACCTACCGCTGCGAATTCACCTTCCATCCGGGAGCATTCTGGTGAGCCCATAGTCTCCAATCAGATACCCATCGTTTCGTTTCAGGGGAATGCTTCTGATCCTGTCGGCCATTTTCGGCGCCCTCTGCTACATCCGCATCTGGCTAGCTCGTCGCGAGTCCCGCAGACCGGCGATGCAGGATTTTGAAATGCACACCGTCTACGTGCCAGTCGTCACTGCTCCAGAAGTCACCTTCGGAGGTCCTCCGGCCTACCGCATCCTCTAATTTACATCGCTTCTTCATTTCATACATCTTGGGATCTTGAGAGAAAATAAAGTTGAACAATTTCATGTTTTCCGACGTTTCAACATCGTGATTCACTTCCGGGAATCGCGCGGAACAATAATTGGAATGAGGCTGCGCGCGCGCTCTCCCTCCTGCAAAACCCATTTCGAAGCCATCTCAGAAAACAATTTTCCTCTGCTCCCTGGCGACGATAGGAATCCCAATTGTACCCTGTTGGAGTCGGATTGCCCTTGGCAACGCGAGCAGGCCCATCCCCTGCTCGTTGCTCCGCCGCGCCCCGAGAGCCTCATTCCTTCCTGCTCGCAGCCATGAGACTCGCCGTCCTTGTGCTCCTCTCCGCGGTCGCTCTGTCGGCAACCATTAGCGGAGAGCCCGTTTCGAACGTCAACTCCTACGAGTACCTCTATAAACTCGTCAAAGATTTCAAAGTGATCCACGAACCGGGACATCCTACTTTGTGAGTGACGGGAGTAGTGCCGAGCAACAGTAGCTCTTTTCCAGTATCGAAGGGACTGCCTACTACTGGTACGGCTTCTACACGCCTTCTCCGGAGCTGCCGCAGACGTGCATCGTGCTCGCTTCTCACCCCGAATGGCCGTTCGACGGCAGCTTCTTCGCGAACGGCTCCAGCCCCAAGGCGGCGTTGTTCGGATGCAGAAACGGTCACGCTTGTCGCGGAATCAAATGCATCGAGCCGCTCTCCTACTTCAAGTAACGCCAAACAAGCAGCGCCCGCCATCCGAAAAACAACTAATTGCAGTGTTGTGTCGTACTGTCTCCTGGGCACCGTCCTGTTCCTGCTCGTCTGTGTGTGCGGGGGCGAGCCGAAGCCGAAGAAGCAGAGATCGTCTCGTCCGCGCCGAGTGGTCCCTCGCGAGCCGTCCGTCGACAACGTGTTCCTGTCACGGGACAACCACATCCGCTTCGCCCTCCCTCCGAGATACACTCAGTGATCGGAAGATATCATAATGTTGTTCTCGTATTGAATTCTTGTCCTCTGTTGAATGAAGTATCCCAACCGAAGAGTGTTCTATACATTTTTCGTCTGAAAACAACTATACGAATATCTGATTTTGAACACTTTCAGAGTACATTTTCAAACAGAACCCTTCTGATCCTTGTCTTCATCTTCCAGTTGTATCTACTATACGAATCGGTTCGAGATAGAGGAACTCGCATTTTGGATCTTCTCTCTTCGTAAGAATCTCCGATTCGACAACGTTTTCGTGCTGTTTCCGAATGTCATTCCTAATCTCCAGCGTTAAGAAGAGAACACGCAACCGCTCAAGATTGGCTATTATCCTGACATGAGTAAACTGAAATTAAAGTGGAAATGTCACTGAATCAAGAAATAAAAAAGGTCATAAATCAATCCGATGTGTTCTAATCGAAATACTCGGTCTCTCGATGACTTGCGAGGTGTTCAAAAGTTGACTTTTCTGACTGTGAGTCACACTGATCTTGTATTCGAACAGCACTCGATTACATTTTCTGATGAGCTTATATCTTTTCTCACACATCTCACTTCTCGATACATTCTGGAACATTCAAAACTTCCCTTTACATCTTTCCGACGACTTTCTCTGACGTCTTCGGAGACGATGACCTTTTGAACCTTCTCGAAGTTCCCGTACCTTCTACTTTTGCTTTCAGCGTGCCACGTCACAAAAAGAGATAGCTAGAAGACGTCCTCTTCGATTTCATACGGACATGCCCGCCCCGAAAGCGTCCGTGGGTCCTGGAGCAGTTCTCTCTGCGTCTCGCACGTCTCCTCTGCCGTCCTGAAGCCGTCCTTTTCGGCAGCTAACCTCTTCTCAACATGTGAAAAATCCCCGAAGGATCCTCGTCTGTGTGTCTCCTAATTACTTTTCTCCGTTTATCGATAAACTCTCTTCTTCTATTCGTCTTCCATTCTTCTTCGTATCCACCGCAATGCTCGCTCTCGGCCTCCTTCGTGCCCTCGGTCCCGTGCTCGCCGCCATCGTCGTCTACGACTCGTACCGCAAAAAGAGCCCCGTCGGCAAGTCGCCATACATCTACTCAAAGGAGCCCGTCGGAGATCTCGTCTTAAAAGAACTGGACCAGTTGACTCTCATGCACCTCACCGAATCGTTCGACTGCACTGCGTGGATTCTGAATCCTGTGGGTCCAGAAGAACTGCACAGATACGCCCGTCTCCGCTGCAACGATCATCTCTTCGACTACATCAACGTGCTCATGATGCGGTTCGTCTTCTGGCTGGCGCCCGACGAATACACCGAAGAAGCACGCCATCGAGTCCGGATGATGGTGCCTAATATTCACTGCAACCCGACTGAATAAAGATTCTCATTGTTTCTTCAAACATTCGTTCCCTCCATCACGCGCCCCAACGCCTTCATTTCCGCCCGGCGGCGCTGTTTCGGCTGACCCAATTATGCTCGGGCGCACATATCTCATTATGCATACCTCGTTTTCCGCCCGACAAACATCTCGCCGAGCTGCCCGGAAAAAGAGAATAGCATAACTTGATACGGTTGCCATGGGAGCGTGCGATTTTCTCGCATCGCATACCCGACGTCGTCGTCGTCGCTCACACCTACAATAACACACTTGACTCCGACAGGACGTTACTTGTTTTTGTTGCATCTGCCTATTTCAGATAGGTCTCACGTCTTGAACCAGGAAACTTTGTTTCACTTCAAACGGAGCGAGAAACAGGTGTTTCGAAAACATCGAGAATCCACATCACTCTGACATTCGCACATGGTTTCCATGTCAACAGCGACTTCAACCCGTTATTAGTCATACCTTTTGTGCCGCAGCTCCCCGTCTAATCCCACTCTGCCGTTTCTCTGCCTTCGTGCATAATCTCTTCTCCGCCTTCTTCTTCTTCTTCTGATTTCTCTGATGAAACCAGTCAGAAGACGAAGTCGCCTCTCTTTCAGTCTTTCTTCTTTTCAGCGATGGGGCTCCATTGCTTCAAACTGCTCCTCGTCACCACGCTCATCTCGGCTCTTCCGTTCGACACCGAGGCCCAACGCATCCCTGCCGGACAGCGTTTCGTCAAGTAGGCGTTTCAGGTCGTCTGATTGTGATCCTAGTTTCAGAGAGACGTTTCTGGCGGGATCCGAGTTCGAGGAGAGCATGATCGACCATCTGCTCAACTCGACGACCCTCTCCTCGTACTTTGACGACGTGACGAGCCTTCTCACCAACGACAACTTCACCTACACGCTCGCCTCGCCCGAAAAGCCATTTGTGTGAGTGGGTCTCAAAAACACGGAAGCCTCCGATCCTCGAGTGCTTCTCGCGCGAGAAACGTCGTGTTGTTGTTTGTTGTACTATGCTACGTGCCGGCTGTCGTGTGTACTGGCTACGTACTAATGTAACTCTCTCTCCCTCCCTTTCGTGCTCGTTCTTGCACCGGAGATCATAGTGTGTTCCCGTCTGTTTTCCAGATTCGTCGATCGTAGCTACTTCTGGTCCCAGGACGATTTCAACGCGTTCGCCGACGCCGACAACACGACTACGTACGCCTACGCCTGCTTTTACAACGTCTCCAACGATGAAGGCGTCTTTTCGCAGGTTCGCTTGGATGCAGATGAGAGCACACATTCTATTCTTTGACAGATTCACTTTCCGGACGGTTCGCAGATCAGCGAGGTGGTATTCGGGTGCGAGAGCAACAAAGAGTGCTGCGGAATGAAGTGCTGCGGGGACGACGTCCTCATCAACATCATCATCGTGGGGGCGATCAGTCTGGCGCTGCTCTTCCTGCTCCTCTGCAACATCCTCATCGGCTTCAAGAAGCGTCGCGAGAAGGATCGTCGCGACGCCACCGCCACCTACCAGGCTACGGAGACGTCGAACGCGAACGAGCTGAACGACATCGTGCACCCGGACCAGATCACCTACGAGACGAGACATCCGGCCACTGTTCAAGGCTCGCCCGGCAATCCGAACTACATCGAGACGCTGTCCAACGAGAACGCGAAGAGAGTCTGATCTGTCCTCCGAATGCTCTTTCCACCCTCTCTCCTTCACTAACCAATATTTTGCCATTTTCATATTTTGTGAGATGAAGCATATATTTGGAGTTATTTTGGGTTTCAGAGAAAAGTTTTCAGGCGAGAAGGCCACGTGAGTAACGCGAGTAGGGGCGCGAAGACGTCAACGAATTCAATTAGCATCTGGAGGCAGGTGCTGATCTTTCGGCGTCGTTTCTCGGAAAACAAGCAGCGGCACAGATAGTGTCATGGAATTCCGGATGTGTGCATTCAGCATCATAACCGAATCGGAGGCGGCATGCGACGGTCAAAGAATGGCAGAGGGGCATCAGCAGCAGCAGGAGCAGGAGCAGCCGAGTCGGACTCTCGCTCCGGGCTTATTCTCTTTCCGTGTTTGCACTGACGGACGGACATGCAAACGAAGAAGAAGAAGGGAGACACCGCCGGGGCGCATCGCCCTCTAGAGCAGGATCACTTGAGCACACACTTTCTGAGAGTTTGATTATCAGTGAGTGGACAGTCCGAAATGTGTGTGAGAGGCAGAGAGGAGCGACGACACACACACACACAGAGAAACATTCGGTTCCCGTCGCCCGTGTGCACTCTTCTCAAAGACAAGATCTGCTGTGTATGTGTGCTCTGAGCTTGGTAGTACAAGCCGATCGGCCCAGGAATGTTGGAAATTTCGAAAGAGATAAGGGGGCAAGGAAGCGGCTCGTCCAACAGTTGACGAAATCGGAAACACGAGCCGCTATTTCGGGACGAACGGGGAAAACCCGAACGCGGCTGTTGATGGTCGAGATGTTTTGAAACCTCGCTCCAATGATAAGGGAAACGAGGCCAACTCGCGTGAGATCCAACGAGAAGCGAAAGAAGAAGGTGACGAAGGAGCAGAAGGAGGATGCTGTCTAGACACGCACTTCCCTCCCGCAGGAACTACACTGTTGCTTGTTCTACTTGCCGCAATTCCAGTTATGCCACGTCACAATGGAGCAGTCACGTGCTGCTCAAGAGCTCATAATGGGGGTGTATTATGTGCATAGAAGTTGAGCTTCCCGTCTGCCGTGTTGCATCGCATCGCGCCCACCCCCCGGAAAACCGGACACCGGTCACTCTGCCGCCGGCAACGCTGACGCCACTCGAGTGCCACGGCGAGTATAAAGAGCACGGTGCGGGACACTTTTGTGCTCATATTCTTGCGATGGCAACTCTCGGTCATGTCTCCTTCCTGCCCCGTCACTTTTCGATCCGAACGGTCTCTTCCCTTCAGAGCGTCGTCTTCTGTCTCCTCTTGATGGTTCTAGTTTGGACACAAGAGCGGCCTATCAGTGATTCCGTGATTAAGTTGGACATTTTGACAAGGCCGCTGGTTGGGTCACTCAAGTATTTGAACATCAGTCGTCCACTTCATTTTACAAACACATAAGACGAACGAGATAGAGAGGGAGGGTTTCGTGCCGCGCGTAAAGAGCACGTCGCCGCGCGGAGGCGCCAGAGTCTAAACTAACAGACTGCGCAAGACGGTCAGCCTGCGTCCCTCCTCCTCCTTCTCTCCTCGCAATGACCATTTAGCCTATTGGTCTGTGGCTGCTCCTCCGCTCGTTCCGCTCCCTCTTTCTGTTCCCCCGAGAGTTACATTGTCTCGTCTCAAGACTCGGTTTTCAGGCCAGCCCAGGGTCAGGTTATCTCTTGTAAACCTCTTCTTATCGTCATGAAGCAACTCGCCGTCTCGTTCTGCATCATCCTTCCCCTCGCCTGCTTCTGGGTCCTCAACGCCAACGCAGAAGACGCGCAGCAAGGTGAGTCACTGGACGTCTTCCGCTCCTCCATTCCCATTTTCAGCCCCTGAGCTCCGCGACGCCAACTCGACAGTCTTCCGTCAGAAGAGACAGTTCGGCTGCCCGGCCAACTGCTACTCCTCGTGCAGCTCCTCTTCCCAGTGCCAGAGATACTCCGTGTCCGCCGTCTGCGTCCAGGGATGCTGCTGCCCGGGAAACAACAACCTTGACAGTGAGTCTCAGATCTTGACTGTTTCCACCATTCTGAGCTCCAAGTTTTCGTAGCATAGTCCCGGGTCTTTGGATTAACCTCCTCATGAACCTTCGTAGCGTTCGTCTCCGAAAAGTATCAATTCGTTCCGTTCGATCGGAGCAAACATACTGATTACCTAATGATTGCTACAACCGGCGCGTTCCCGATGTCCACTTTCTTCTAATTCTTCTTCTTCGACGGGTCAACATAAATACAAAATATTTGCGAACTCTCGCCTCTTCCCCCACTTTCTGTTTGCTCGTGAAATCGGCTTGTGCGGGCTGTGCTGTCCCTCACGACCCGCACGAAACCCGCCAACTCCTATCTTTAGCTCCTATCAGAGACTCCAAATATAGAAGAGCCCGAATGATTTGCAGCCGCCTGCTCGGGAGGACCAGCGGTCGCCGCCTGCCTCGGAGGCCTCTGCGGACAAGGATTCTTCTGCTCCAGCAACAACTACTGCTGCAGATGCCAGTCCGGAAACAGCACCGGTACGGCCCACCGCGCCCCGCCCCCTCCTGACCTCTCCGTCTTTCAGGCCCGTGCGTCAACCAGGTGTGCCCGACCGGATACATGTGCAACACGAACAACTACTGCTGCCCGCTCGGATCCGGCGGCGTGCTCGGATCGTGCGTGAACGGAGTGTGCCCGACCGGATACACCTGCGGAGCCGGAAACCTGTGCTATTTGAGCAGCGGAAAGTAAGAACGGATTCAGGAGCAGAAGACGTCGACGTCTTCATATTTTCATGCGAAAAATTGCCTCCCGTTTCTCTCTTTCTCTACGTCTCCTTTCTCTCTTTTTGTCTCTCCGCGTTCTCTTTTCCCTTCTTCTTCTTCTTCTTTCCTTTAAATTATTTGAAGTTCTATAAATTAAAGAATCGAAATGTTCCATCCAAAACAAAACAACAAATCGCGAATCTTCTAAAAATTTGTTTATTTATTTACTTTTTGTATTCGATCAATAAAACCTTGAATTCGAAAACCAACAATACTATTTTTAAAGAAAGGGATGTAAGTAAAATGAAAAAAGAAAGGATATGGGGGGCGACTGTCATCCGAAAAGGACGTCGAAAAGTGCGAGAACTCGTGATAATATGCAAAATGGAGAAGTAAGAAGAAGAGATTCTTTCAGTTTCTGAACGTCATGAAAAACCGGAGAAAAAGTTTGAAAAAGGGAAGAACTAGAAGAGATTCAGACGACCTTGTGCTCGTCGTGCGGATGGTGGTCGTAGTCGTAATCGGTGTGCACGAAGGCGCGCTCCACTTCGGGAAGGCTCTCGATGTTCGACTGCAGCGTCTCGCTGATGTCGTGCGACTCGCGCAGAATCATGTTCTCGTCGAGCACGATGTGCACCTTCAAACCTCTCTCTCTCTCTCTCTTTTCTGCAGAACGTCAACTCACCTCGACCAGGAATTTGCTTCCGAAGTGGTAGACGTAGACGGTGTCGATGTGCGAGATGCGCGAGTCGTGGTCCAGACACACCTTGATGATCCGGTTGATGAACTCTGGCTCGGCGGTCTTGCCGGAGAGCTTCGCGAGATGCTCTCTGCCAGTCTGGACCCACGTGTACAGGATGTACAGAGACACGAGGATGGCTCCCGCCGGATCGAAGTAGTACGAGTACTTGGTGCCGAGCCAAGCGCAGATCAACGCCACCGTGTTCGAGATGCAGTCGTTGCGGTGGTCCATCGCGAGCACGTTCACCGACGGCTCCTTGTAGCGCTTGCAGAAGAGGTAGAGCGAGAGTTTGATGAGCACGGTGGCCACCATGATTGCCACGGAGACAAACGTCACGTGCAGTTTCGGCTCCTCTCCGATGCCGTAGACGTCGTACTGAATACCATCGTGGATGCCGCGGACGGAAGAGATGATCAGTTGGACGGAGGCCATTCCCATGATCACACTGATAAGAATCAGAGCGAGTGGCTCGAGACGAGTCCTTCCTCGCGGATACAGATACGGATCGCGCTTCTTGATCATCCGCTCCGACATGGAAATGACGAGTCCCGACGTGATATCGACGACCGAATCGACCATCGACGAGATGATCGACATGGAGCCGGAGAGCACCGAGGCAATCACCTTGGCCACCATGAGCAGAAAGTTGACGGCCAGCGTGATTTTGGCCATTCGCGCCGCCGCGTTCGTCTCGTCCTTCTTCTCGTCCACACTTCCCTTCTCCGTGTCAGTTCGCTCCATCGGCTTCTGAAAAGGGGCGGGACTTCCGAGTGATTCCAGTGGTGACAGAGGGATTTCAGTCTGAAACTCACCCGTCTAGGGTTCCTAGGACTGCGTGGCACATCGAATATCACTACTTCCGGTTCGTCTGTTCCATCCTTCAAATGAGCTTTTCAGAAAGAGTGAGAGACAAAAAGACAGTGAGTGAGTGAGTGAGAAGTGTGCAGTTTGGAACAGATAGATCGGAAACTAGACAATGAATATGAGTGGGCGTGTTCGGATGCTCACCACGTGTTTCACCAACGGCGCCACGACGATCTTCTCTTCAGGCACCGTCGGAGGCAGGAACGACGGCACATCCGCTTCGTCCTCCTTGCTCGTCGTCCGTCGTCGCGTTCTGTTGAATTGCTGAAAGAGGAGAAGACGTCGACGACGTCAAGAGACAAGTGTTTCACCTCGATCTGCTCGCTGTCGTTCTTGAAGTTCTCGAGCAACTCGTTCTGTTTCTTGTAGAACTTGTTCACCTTCTTCGCGTTCTTCGACTGAGAAGTGAGCGATGTCGTCGAGCCGGCCGTCAGTTTGTGCAATTCGGCGCAGCTCGTCTGCCCGTTGCCGTTCTCGAGCTCCCGTGGAGCACTCGGAGCCTGCGACAAGGAGATCGATCGGAGCGAGGGCCGTTCTTTGACGAGCGCCGTCGAGGTGCCCACTTCGTCGCGCTCCTCTTCCTCGTCCAGAAGACCGAACGTCGCTTCCGTCTCGGTCATCGCGGGAATTCTGAATTCAGATGACGTGAAAAGAGATGACGAGGCGGGAGAAACGAAACAACACAAGCGGGAGACGGGCGGCACGGTGGTTGCCACTTCTAATCGCATAAAACCGCGATTAAATCACCTGGTCGTCACAGATTCAGAAGGCTGTGGCTGCAAGAGAGGGAAACGAAAGAATAATCTAATATTCGGGGGGCGCTGGCCCAAAAAGAGAGAGTGCGAGACGCAGGGAAGGCGGGCGGCAGAAGGTGTGAAAAGGGGCATGTGAAGAAAGTGTGGGGCCGATCGGAGCGACGATGAGGACGAGAAGAAGAAGGAGAAGACGATGAAGAAGAAGAGAAGATGGATGACTGCAGATGCATGATCAGTGTCCATTTCGAGAAAGATACCGAGGGACTAGAAAACTGCTCCTGCTAGTCCCTCCTCCCACGATTCGAAATTCTCAAAGTTTTTCAGTGATGTTTCTTTCTCATCTATCAGCTTTTTTATCGGAGCCTTCGATCTCCTCTTCGCCCTCTCGTACTCTTTGTTTTTTCATCATTCTTCCTCAATGACGTCATTTGTCTGAACAGAAAGACAGAAAAAGAGAGAGAGAGAGAGAGAGAGAGAGAGAGAGAGAGAGAGAGAGAGAGAGAGAGAGAGAGAGAGAGAGAACCCATTGGGTTTTCCGAAGAAAAAGGAGACTGTTTACAAAAACAGTCGGCGGTGCGAGGAAATCTCGAAACGTTCCCACGGAGGGCCGACCAACCGGTCGCTCCCTCCTTCCGAGAGCCGCTAATTACACGGTGTTCGGTCGTCGGGATTACTGTGTCACCTCCGATCCCTCCGACGATCGTCGAGACGAGGAGGATGATTGCAGGTTGAATTCGCGAATCAGTTAATTCCGATAGCAAACACCGCGAAGGCGAGCGAGAATAAACAAAAACCCAGCGAAAACGCCGCCTTTTCCAGGAATTTCCGAGGATTGTGGAGGACTAGAGCCACTAACGGACCAACTTTTCATGCTATTCGTTGGCCTGGGGTTTCCTAGTCCCTCCGAAATCCCTCGTTCGGAATGAAAAATCGGGTCAGAGCGAACCGATTGAAATGCAAATCGCAAGCGTCCGGAGCCGATTTCGATTCGAAAACTCGTGTTCCCACGGTGTTCAACGGAGCAAACTTTCCATTTTTTTATCCGAAATAATTGGTTCCTGAATAAACATTATACAAAATGCTAAACAAAGAAAGATAGGAAGAAGCTCATATTTCTCGCCGGGCGCGTTTCGAAATATCCATTCGGCTGCGGGAGAGTGCAATCGATAAAAACAGAGAAGCACAGAGAGCCCGTCGGACAGAAAAAGAGCACAAAAAGTGCTCCGAGGCGGAAAATGAATGCGGGGACGTTGCCATGGGAGGAGGGCGCAAACGAGGGAAACGAGCAAAGTTCCAGGCGGGCCGCTTTCGAATTGTGACGGGCGAGCTCTCAACTTTAAACTTCCTCAAAGTCGGCCGAGGGCTCATTGAGCATGGGACAGCTGAGGCGATGAGGAGGCCCGTGGGGCGCGTTTGCACACACGCACTCAAAGCTTCTTCTTGCGAAGCAATGCAACTCATTTATTCGATTTGAACATACAGGAAGAGATTTTAGACAGAGCGATTCAGTGACGTTTTATGAGCAATTTCTTCGAGAGCTCTCCGCGTTCCCCGTTCAGTCCGATTGCCTGGAAACAGAGAGAATGGGAACTGATAAGAAGCAGTGATAAGAGGAAACTTGCCTGAATCTGGACGGAATGCGTCTTGTCCGGGTCGAGATCTGTTATTCTGGCCGAGTTGTTCCGTCCGATGACTCGACCGCACGAGTTGCCATCCACGTGGATCTCGTATCCTTGCACTAGTGGCAAGTTCCATTGGACGATGTGTGTCTGCAGATCCTCGTCGTCCTCTTTTTCCGTCGACACCAGCGACGACGTCAGATTCTGTGGCTTCGGAATCATTCCTCGGATGGCCGCCCACATTCTCTGCTGCTCTTGCTGGAACCCTTCAAGCATCTCGACGAGTCCATTATTAATTTCTGTCAGGTTAGTGTTCTGGACAGTCAGCTCGGAAACAGTCTGCTCCAGATGCTTGACCCGCTTCTTGAGTTCCTCATTCGGATTCTGAGGATCTTCGGCAATCATCGATATGTCGGCGACGCTGGGAGATCTGTGCTGGGAAGAGGTTCTTCCGGACGGTTTCGGCAATTCTTCTTCCTTCGTATCAACGAAAACTTCTTCGGCACGTGGCAACGGTGTCGCTTCGCTGCTTCTTCCGTCCTCCTCCGACAGACCAGTTTCTGTTCGGGAGGAGAGAATGACGGTGTCAGTGGAGTTAGTTCGCGAGTAAGACAACGGACGTGCGACCGGCAGTTCGCGAGAAGACGTGCTCGAAGAGGATTCATCTGCAACAGAAGAACGTAGTAAATTGAGTGAAGAATTATGAAAATACTTCTGAAAGTGAAAGACTTGTTTTTGCGTGCTTCGGGTGGTGAGCACATACGAAGATTCTGCTTTTCGGGGTGGCTCCTTCTCTTGATGGGTGTCGTCATCGCGTCCAACGTGCTTTTGTTCATCTGAATCATCTTCCCATTCCACTCCTGGAACGGAGAATAAACCGAGTTCGCAGTTCGGTCCGAGTCCGTCTGCTGCGCAGTCTTCCGTTTCTCCAGTGCTTTGTGACACGACTTCTGGGCAGGAGTGGGCGGTCCGTCGTCGTTCTTCGGAAAGTGTGACGTCATCTGCTCGCAGAGTAACCTGTGATTCCCAGCAGCGATCTTCCTGATTCCACCCTGTATTGCGAGCCATTCGCCTTCCGTTCGCACCGTGTCTTCTATGGTTTCATCGTCGATTTTTTCCAAGTTCTCCGAACAACATGCCACGATATATGATCGATAGTCGAACTTCCCATCATCAGCAACTTCCTCGATACACGGATTGTCTACTGAATATGAGTTGATTAGTAGCTGAAAGCGCTTGTTTTCAGTCTTGCCTATGTACAAATTTGCAAGGTTTTTGAAGATAGAGAGAGCGGAAAATTGGGAGAGATCGTCAATTAAATTGGATGAGAGGGCGAGAAAAGAGATAGTTGCGGCAGGAATCAGATCATGAATTGTCTGGAAACTTTAGAATTTCAGAGAAGATGGGGAAGGAAAACTACCGAGAGATCGGAGATTTTGTTATCGGAAAGGTTGACGGAATGGAGAGAAGGGCACTTCGATAGATCCGGAAGCTGCGGAAGCCCGTTGCCGGAGAGATCGAGAACTTCGAGCTTCTTGAATGAAAACGAGACGGGCGCCTGGAAATAGGGTTCACTTCAGCTGGGAAAATGGAGGATTGTCTCACTTCAAGTTGGTTTTCCGACAGATCGAGGACGACGAGATTCTCGAACCTTCCGAGGCACGACGCCTGTTTCAGTAGGTTCCGCGCCAAGTAGAGTTCCTTCCTGAAATGAAGAAAGTTTCGATATTCACCTAAACCATTTTATCTCTTACAGATTATCGTTGAAATAAGAGGTGAATCTATGAATTTGGCAGTCTCTTGCGTCCACCTGAAACACCTTTTGCCTCGAGAAAACTACCCCTTTCCTCTTACAATTTCGCATTTCCCGAACAGTTTCATGTAGGCAAACGATTGAAATCGATTGACGCTCACATCCAAATGCTTCACTTTTGCGTATTCTGCCTCCAGATGACGTGCCAGATTCGTTAGATTGAGATTCGACAAATCAAGAAACCCGTTGGAATCTACTTGTGCCTTCTCGTTTTCGATTCTAAAAAATCGCTCTATCAGCTGAACTCTTCGCTGAAGTACCGTCCGGAAGATGGCGCAAATGTCGAATTCGACATGGACGTGTCTGCACGAGAATCTTCCAGATTCTCCTTGTCCTCCTCGTTTTCTCGCTCGAGATTCCCTTCCTCCTTTTCCATATTCTAAAATATTTCCTTTCCATGCACGTTTGTTCTCTTTTTCCGCAAGAATTGACGATATGGAGCGATTAACCAAGGGAAAGTGTGATGTGAAGTCAAACATTTTCAAATTCATAGTAGACAAAATCAGAAAAGGAGAGAAGGGAGAAAACAATGAACAGTGCGACCTTGAAACCGCCATGGGGGCAGTCATGAAGGCACAGCAACTACACAATAGAATCTAAAGGAAAGGAGGAAGGGGTGCCAACAGAAAATTAAAGTATGCCATAATACGGGTGATTATTATGCACGAGATGTTCGAGAACAGTAGAAAGAGAGAGTATGGATCATACAAAAGGAATTCTTGGCGGCGTATGTGAGAGAGGTCCCTGAGAAACACGCCGATTCGAAATACAAAAAAGGCACACAAATTATTATAGGAATGCAGAAGGCGAAGTCATGATTACTGTCTGACGATCAGCGACTCGCGCTCAGCACCCACTCCGATGTAGACGATCGGCACCTGCAAGCCCATGAAATTATCGATCCACTCGGTGGTAAGGGTGTGTGGTGCGCACGGAAGCCATTCTAATTATGCCTCCACCAGCGGCGCACAGCTGTTTTGCCGCGAGCCAGTAGGCTGTTGTTGAGGCTTCTTAGTCAATAACTCTATCTTGCCTTGATGAAATCTTCGATGAATTGAATGTATTTTCGGCACTTCTCCGGCAGATCCTCAAACTTTCGAACCCCGATCGTCGGCTCGTTCCAGCCCTCGAACTCCTTGTACTCGACCTCTATCGCTCCCCACGCGTTAGCTTGGGCTAAAACTAGTACTTTGTGTAATTAGAGCTTTCTCTTTTGCTGCTTCCCAACCTGGCGGCGCAGTGAGAACCTCTCCGTTGAGCTTGTAACCGACGGCAACTTTGATCGTCTGAAAAAACAAGCATAATACACATAGATACACTCTTGTCATGTGCTCTTTTCTCGTTCTTCTCTCTGTTTCCTCTCGCTGACATCACTGGTTCCTGGCTTTACACATTGCGAAAGAGCGACGAAAAGTCAAAACGAAGGGAACTCTCACCGGGAAAGTGTCGAGGATATCGAGCTTCGTCAAAGCGATAGCAGTGTATCCGTTGATCATGGCCGAGCGACGGAGCAGGAACAGATCGATCCATCCGCAACGGCGTTTTCTTCCAGTCGTAACACCGACTTCCTTGCCGATCGACTGCAGCTTATCGCCGTCGGCGTCGAAGAGTTCAGTTGGGAACGGTCCGGTACCAACACGGGTTTGGTACGCTTTCACCACTCCGATCACGTTTCCGATGGCAGTCGGCGGAACTCCGAGTCCAGTGCAGGCTCCTCCGACAGTCGAGTTGGACGAAGTCACGTACGGATATGTTCCGAAATCGATATCTAGGAGAGCACCGTTGGCTCCCTCGATGAGCACTTGTTTTCCAGAGTTGCGCTGCTCGTGGATGAATCCAACAGTGTCTCCGACCAGCTTCAGCTCAGCGAGCTTCTCGCGGTGCACCTTGAACTTAGCGAGCTCTTCTTCGACGTTGACCTCGATCGAAGGGAACTGCTTCTTATAGTGTTCAACGAGACGACGGTATTTCTCGGAAAACTCGTCGAAGTCAGCCATCAGATCGGCGACACGGATTCCATTGCGGAAGCACTTCGAGCTGTAAGTCGGTCCGATTCCGCGATTGGTCGTACCGATCTTGCTGTAAAAAATGTGTTTGACCCTGGGACCTGGATGATAATCTCACTTCTTGGCAGCAAGAGAGTCCTCTTGACGTCCGTCGACCTGAGAATGGACACCAAAGACAAGATGAGCCTCACTCGAGATCATGATTCTCTTCTCCCATCCGGGTTCCGAGAGGATTCCGTTGTGGGCGAGCTCCGAGAAGAACGCATCCAAGTTGACGACCACTCCATTTCCGATAACATTGAAGCACGTCGGACTGATGATTCCACTAGGAAGGATGTGGAAGTCGTACTTCCGTCCGTTCGCCACCACAGTGTGTCCGGCGTTGTTTCCTCCCTGGCATCTCGCCGTCACATGGATCTGAAAACGGAACAGTTAGAGTGACCTTTTTCCTTCGACGTACCTTATGATTTTCGATCAGATAGTCAATGATCTTTCCTTTTCCTTCATCGCCCCATTGAGCACCCAGCAAGACGGACACGTTGGTTTTGGACAGAGTCATCTGGAAGAAAGGAAGAAGTAAAGTGGCTGTTGGGAAGGAGAAAGAAGAGTGAAATGGCGCGTGGCGGGGGCTGTTGTTTTGGCAACGGAACCCAACCAACACACGGCTAATTTGATAACAGGAATCAGAAGTTGTCTCCAGGGACTTGTGCTAATTGGCAGTTGAAAGAGAACCGCCAGCGCATCAGGCAGAAAACTGAAACTGCGAGAGAGAGAGTAGCCCCGCGAACAGTTTGAACAAACAGACGCTGATCTTTTCCCGTTTGCCGCCCCTCTGAGAACTGTAAACATACGGAGCCACGTCGCTTGTTCAGAAAGGACTCTAGTTCATTCGACTTGGAATACGAGGATCCCATTGTGGACGGTGAAGGTTGAGTGAGGTGGAGAAGCAGCAGAATGTTCGAGAGGGCGGATCAGAACGCAAGAAGTGGGGAAGATGAAAAGGGGCGGCAGAAACAGAGCATAATAAAAACAAGGAAAGTTTTTTACAAAAAATATCCCAGTCAGTTGTGTGGCGCCGAAAGCGGTGAGTGTAATATTGCGGAGGGGAGCGCCCGGGCGAAACGAGGAAGAAACGAGAAAAAGAAGAAAAGAGGGATGGGAAGCAACTCGCGAATGATTCCGAATTTCTATCGAATTATTTCGAATACTGAAGGACTACGGAAGCAATTCTCAACTCCTACTGTCACTTTGTACTTTTATATGAAAAAGTTCAATTCGGAAATCGCGTGCTGCCAACTCTTTTCTGCTTGAATGAGTTCGAATTCAAGACTGAGCTTCAATAACCTCTTCACCCGCACTTGAACGTTTTCTCGTGCGAAATACGAGTTTATGGAGCGAGAAAAGAACAGAAAAATGCTGTCCAACGGGGATTTCCGAGGAATAGGGGGCTAATGACGAGGCGACGACGGGCGGCTCGCACCAAACATTACCGGTGACGTCGTCTCGAAACATCAGATTGCGAAACAGACGAAGCGCGCTGTCTTTGATATCAAAAGATATCAAGAAACGAGTTTTCGTATAGCAAATACCAAAAATCAACTTCACGTTTTCAGTGAAGTTTCTAAGTAGTCTTTTGAGAAAGAGAAGAGAATGATTGAAAAGCAGAGTATAAGACAGATTCGAACAGAATAAAAAACACGACACAATTAAGTTTTGAGAAATTTTTATAGAAGATTTAGAGGAAAAGATATAATTCATGCAAAACAAATAAAACATGCACGAACAGAAAAAAAATCAACTCTTGGAGACCAATCGGGACAAAAATCTTAATGTGAAAGAAGAACCGTGATTTTCAATAAATCATGTGATTATAGGCGGGCGATGGTTCTATCGTCATTCGGGCTCCAAATTGTTTGGTTTAGTGCAAATATTTACAATTTTGATGAAATTTAGCGATAGAGACTATCAGTTTTCAAATTTCACGACCCTATCGAAGTAAAACCGTCGCCTTTCGGCACAGAGAACAAAAAATAACAAACTACAAAAACAAAAACTAAACCTAGCCTAAAATATTATGGGGTTTCGCAGGAGGGTCAGGGGAGGAAAAACAGTAAACTTGAGAAGGGCCTAAAAGAAATACAAAACAGCCTGAACGACAAAAAACTCGTGAATTTGGGGGGGGGGGGGGGTACAGATTTGAGTTGAAGGATTTTAGTTCTTGTCCTTCTTTGGCTCCTCGGCAGTCTTGGCTTCCTGAGCATCACCTCCAGAGTTCTTGGCAGCCATGTTCTTATAGGCAGCCTCGAACAGCTTGAGAGATTGCTGCTGGAGAGAATTGCAGGCCTCCTTGATAGCTTCCGGAGTCTCGTTCTCCTTGTTATCAAGGATCTTCTTGGTGTCAGCAATCTTGGTTCTCAGAGCCTCACACTCGTCCTTCGGCAGTTGGTCAGCAAACTCGGTCATCTTGGTCTCGGTGTCATGAATGATTCCCTCTGCCTGGTTGATAACTTCGACGAGTTCCTTTCTCTTAGCGTCTTCGGCGGCGTTCTTTTCGGCCTCCTTGATCATGTTCTCAATCTGGTCTTTGGAAAGTCCTCCAGAAGATTGAATAACGACTGAAAAGAGGGACACAGTGAAATTTAGGAGTAGTTTTTCTTACTCTGTTGTTCCTTTCCGGTTCCACGATCTCTAGCAGAAACGTTGACAATTCCGTTGGCGTCAATATCGAAGGTGACTTCGACTTGCGGGACTCCGCGTGGTGCTGGCGGGATTCCGACGAGCGAGAACTGTCCGAGCATCTTGTTGTTGGTAGCCATCTCGCGCTCTCCTTGGAAGACCTTGATCTGCACTTGGGTCTGTCCGTCAGCAGCAGTGGAGAACACCTGCGACTTTTTGGTTGGGATGGTAGTGTTTCTGGTGATCAGCTTGGTCATGACTCCTCCGAGAGTTTCGATACCGAGGGAAAGCGGGGTCACATCAAGAAGGAGAACATCGGTGACATCTCCGGCCAAGACGGCTCCTTGGATAGCAGCTCCCATGGCGACAGCCTCGTCAGGGTTGACAGCCTTCGATGGAACTTTTCCGAAGATCTCCTGAACAGTGGTCTGGACTTTTGGCATTCTAGACATTCCTCCGACAAGAAGAACGTCAGCGATCTGTGTAGACTTGACTTCCGCATCGTGAAGGGCCTTACGGCACGGCTCAACAGTTCTCTTGATCAAATCTCCAACAATCTGCTCGAACTTAGCACGAGTGAGCTTCAAATTGAGATGTTTTGGTCCGGATTGGTCCATGGTGATGTACGGCAGGTTGATGTCCGTCTGGGTAGTCGAGGAAAGCTCGCACTTGGCCTTCTCGGCCGCTTCACGGAGTCTCTGCATGGCCTGTGGATCCTTGGTGAGATCGACTCCCTGCTCTTTCTTGAACTCTCCGACGAGGTGGTGAACAAGAGCGTGATCGAAGTCTTCTCCTCCAAGGAAAGTGTCTCCGTTCGTCGATTTGACCTCGAAAACGCCCTTTTGAATTTCGAGAATGGACACATCGAAGGTACCGCCACCAAGATCGTAAACGGCGATGCTGAAAGTTACCCAATAAAAACAAAAATGTTTAAATAGGCTCTTACATTTTGTCACCAGTGTCCTTGTCGAGTCCGTAGGCAAGAGCGGCAGCAGTTGGCTCGTTGATGACTCGGAGAACGTTGAGACCAGCGATCTGTCCAGCATCTTTAGTGGCCTGGCGCTGAGAATCGTTGAAGTAGGCTGGGACAGTGACGACAGCGTTGTTGACGGAAGTTCCCAAGTAGCTCTCAGCAGTCTCCTTCATCTTCATGAGAACGAAGGCTCCGACCTGAGATGGAGAGTAGACTTTTCCTTGAGCTTCAACCCAGGCGTCTCCATTGCTAGCTTTCACAATCTTGTACGGAACGACCTTCCTGGAAAAAAATGAATCACAATCCATCTCAAATGTAGTTCAAACTCACAGATCCTTCTGAACCTCGGGGTCCTCGAATCTTCTTCCAATCAGTCTCTTGGTGGCAAAAAGAGTGTTGGAAGAGTTCGTGACCGCTTGTCTCTTTGCTGGAGCTCCGACGAGACGTTCACCATCGGCGGTGAAGGCGACAGTGGACGGAGTAGTTCTAACTCCCTCGGCGTTCTCAATAACTTTGGCGGTCTTTCCTTCCATAATACTGACGCAAGAGTTGGTGGTTCCGAGATCGATTCCGATGACATGACCTTTCGGTTTGTCAGAAAAGCCTCTGGTGTTCAGGAACGTCGACCTGGCGATAGTGCGGGCGGAAGACAAGAATGATCGTGCAGAAAGCATATTTCCTGAAAAAATAAAGTTATGAAGCATAAAGCGGGACGATTCATAATAAGAGTCAAGATTGCATCATCAACATCTCAAAGATGGAATAAAGGCAGTCTCCTTTGTTACGCGACAATGATGCAAAATAAGCATCTCAGAGCACTCTACACCAGCTTTTGAGTGACGATACACAGAAAGTTCGAGAAAAACGAGAACATTCGTGAAGAATGCTTTTTGCATCAAAGTTTGGCGAGAAAAAATTTCAAGAGACTTCTTCTCTCCGCCCTTTCAAAGTACGGTCAAACAACGGGTCTCGCAGCGATTTCGGATGAGGCGCGTGCAGCAATTGCGGTTACGCCCCTTTCGCAGTTTTGCGGCGCGGTTTTTCTGTAGTTTTTGTATTTTTTATTTTTTTTTCCGTTTTCTAAAGTATTTAAAAACAGCTACCCTCGCAGAATAATTTCAAGCAAATGAGGTTTTTCAATAATTTATAGTTCTTTCAGAAAACATGGGGTTTGCTTCCGCTTCTCGCGAAGAGAAGCTGAAAATGATGAAAACAAACAAAACAAGAAAAACTTCGAAAAACCTGAATCGACTAGTAAAGCGAAAAAAGTTGTCAAGAGAGATTCGAGATGGAATGGCAGACATTAAAAAGAGAAAAACGATGGAAGCGAGGCAGAGAGCCATAAATGTGATCTAAAAATTGAAAACGCGTGGATAGAAAATAATTTCAGATCGAAGATGATTTCGTTGCTGACCGAGAATATCATTATGAAGACGACGATGGAGACCTTCCGTTGGACATGATGGATGCGGATATCGATTGGGAAAACAGTGCTTTTGCGAATGCTAAACGGCGACTTGATGGAAAAAGAAACGGAAAAGAATCAGAAAGCGAAGACGATGATGGCGATGTGGAGAAGAAAAAGAGAAAGTTCGCTGGACAATTAGAAGAAGGTCACGAAGAACTTCTCCCAATCAAACTGAAGGACGGAACACTGATTCGGCCTACAAGAGAAAAGGAAAGGACTAATGACGAAGAAAATGACGAAGATGAGAAAATGGATGAAGGAGAGGAAGATGAGCCACACAGGGAGGACTTCTCTCACTTGTCGGCGTCAGAATTACTCGTGAAACGACGGGAACTGCTCCAGGAGTTCAAGAACAGCATCGCTTCCCATGCCAACATGCTTCTTGCCAATCCACAAGCCAATGTAGCCTTCCGGCGTTCTCTCTGTCTCACTATCAAACTTTCAGATCGTTCGTCTCCGAGATCTCTATAATTTGTGCAACGGAGAAAAAATCCACTCACTCGTCCGTGAGCCTGTGCAGAAACTTGCAATGGCCAGTACTCTCCAGGTTGCAGTTTATGCAGAATACACTTTATATTACCTTATTTCAGGTTCTCCTTGATATCATCCCGGGATACGCGATTCGCGAGCAGACTGCAGAGGAGAAAGCTCAAAAGCAGAAGAAAGAAACGAGAAACCTCGTGAATTTCGAGGAATCTTTGCTCAGATACCATTTGAAGTACCTCCAGTTGTGCGAGAAGCTCTCCAACAGTGAGTCAGCATTGAAAAACCAATTCTGATTCTTCTTCCAGAACTGGTCGGCAAGGACAGACACAACGACGAGAACACATTCACGTTCAAAATGGGAATTCTGTCGGTCAAAGTACAAAACTTATCTGAAATCACTCTGCAGTGTTTTATTTCCAGGCGCTTGCCAGAATCATCATCTCTGCCCCGCACTTCAACTATTCCACAAACATCGTTTCTAGTCTCGTTCGTCTTTCGCTCGCCAAAAATGAAACTGTGGTCAGAGAAGTTTGCGATGCGATTAAGAATGTGTTCAAAGAGGATCTCCACCTGAAAGTAAGCAAAGTTTTGAATTGTTCTCATTAGTCTCGTTTTTCAGATGACTCTTTTCACTTCCCGATCAATTTCGACACTGGTCACGAAGAGAAAGGGACGAGTACCTCCGGAACTTCTGAAAACACTTCTTTCGATGAACATTACGGAAGTAAAAAATGAGGACAAAAAGTCGGGAAAAGACGCGCTAGTTGCACGAAAGTATCAGCTGAAGAAGGAGAAAGCCAGCAAAACAGCCAAAAAGTACAAGAAGCAGCTGCAGAAATTGGAGGCCGATCTGCTCGAGGTGGAAGCCGAAGAATCTCTGACGAAGAAAATGAAGCACGCGACGGAAGCGATGAAGTTCGCCTTTCAAACCTACTTTTCCATTCTGAAGCGCATGCCGAATAGTGCTCTTCTTGAACCGGTTCTCGAAGGACTTAGCAAATTCGCACATCTTCTCAGCATCGAATTTTTCGAGGACATCGTCTCGACTATGGAGAATCTCGTGCAGAACGAGAACTTGCGGACACTGGACCAGTTGCACTGCATCAACACCGTCTTCGTTATTCTGTCCGGTGACGGACAACTTCTGAACGTCGACCCATCCAAGTTCTATCGGCTCGCCTATCGCGTTTTGAATCACTTGCCGTTCGAAAAACGACCGGAGCACCGAAAGAATCAAATCGTGATGGCTGCGAAGACGTTAGACACTATGCTCGTCGTACGTCGGAAAGCAGTTCCACTCTCCAGAGTGGCCGCCTTCGTCAAGAGACTCCTCTCGATCGCCACGCTTCTCGACGACTTCCCCGCCATCTGCATTCTTTCCCTCGTCCGGTCTCTATTTATCGCCCACCCGAAGCTCTCCTCAATGATCGAGGACGAAGAAGGCGGAGCTCCTGGCATCTTCCGTCAGGATATCGACGATCCGGACGTCGCAAACGCGCTCGCCAGTGACGTCAGAGACGAGCTGTCGATGCTAGCGAGGCGCAGAAACTCGGAGCTGTCTCGATTTGCCAACAACATTCTGTACGGCGTACCTTCTACTGGCATTTTCAAGTTGAATCCCCAGTTGACTTCACTGTAAGTTTCGAAAAAAATTCATTTAAAAAAAAGGGTCAGTAACCGAGATAAATAGAAGAGGGATCATAAGAAGGACCTAGGTATGGATGGTAGTTATAATTACGCAGAAGATGAGAGAGAAAACATGGGAATTGAAATCAGAATGCTCTAGAAGGGGAAGAAGCGAAGAAAGTGCTCCGGAACGATGTAGTCTCCAAACTCGGTCACGTCGGCAGTCCCGTATCCACTTTTGAAGCGGAACTTGAGAGCCAGTCCCTCCTGGATCATGTAGCTCTTCACAAACGCGAGACTATTGTAAAGCTTTTCGAGACATCCTTCGATGGTCCACGGGTGGTCGTAGAGAGCATTGATGTCCTTCGAATCCAAAATGCGGAACTGCAATCAATTCATTCAACCCACGTGCTCGGAGTTTCCACTTCCTTACGTTTCTTAGACGGCTTCTCTGTCTCTCGCCGACGTAGATCTTCTCTACATTAGCCAGATAGCAAGTGAGAAACCAAGCGAGACTGCGGCTCTTGTCCCACCCCGACTCCAACGGCTTGCTGATCGTCTTCACCTCGACCGGCTTTCCGTCTAGAATGTACTTTCCCACTCATAAACGTTCTCTCTTTATTTACACTCACTCTCGTCGAGTCCGTCAATTTGGGCAGCGTAATAAATTCGAATGGGCTCCCCTCCTGGCATCGAGAGTGACGCATGCACCACCGTCTTCGTCTCCTCCTTTCTCACTGGGACGACAGTTCTCCCTGGCTGCATGAGTCACGCTTTACAATGTCACTCACTAGCTTCATCACTCACCGGAGTGGTCATCACATTTTCGAACTTCTGACCGTAGTACATCGCGCGACGTAGCTTGTCCGGCGTCTCGCCGAGGTTCTTGTCCTCACAGAGAAAGATCACACCACGGCGGCGAACCGCGTAGAAATTGATGTCGGATTTACAATGACCGTTCATCGCGAGGTTGCGGAGAAGTCCACGGCGGCAAACGAACTCGGCTTCTATGGCCTGTCTGAGCGGGAGTCCACCTCTCGTCGTTTGAACTATGAAAGAGAGGATCCCTTCGAGACGCTCGCTTCCGTGATCGGACTCGTGAATCTCGTAGCCGTCGTCGAGAGTCATTCCGATCTTCGCGGACTCCACGTAAACACGTTTGTGACGGTGTTTTCCGATTTCGATGTTGCCACTGAAAATGAACGGAAATGAGAAATTGAGAAGTTTGGGTAAAATACCGATTTTCCGTAGTCGTACAGTAATCTCCAACCACAGTCGCCTTAAATTCCATCACCACCGCAGCAAGAGCAAATGTCGAAGAGGAGAGGGAAAACAGAAAAATGTGTAAAATGGAGGAAAAGGCTGCGGAAATTCCGGCTAGAAGGGAGAGGAGAATGGTTTGATTGCCTCGCTGATGGGATTCGATGTTGATGGTAGGAGCGGAAGAGGGCGGAGCCTATTGTATTGCTAGGAGCCAATAACAGGGACGGAAGGAAGGGTGTCTTATGATATTGGATGGTTTGCAGGAAGCCGTGGATTCTAATGGGACAACTGATGGATAATGCGAAGGAGGCGTATGAAAAGGTCGAGAGCAAGTATCTGGACGAGCTGGAGAAGATCGCCAAGAAGAGGAACACCTCCGTCACCCCGAGAAACGTCAATTTCCACATTTCGAACTGGCTCGCTGCCGCTAAATAACCACACAACTCTTTGTTTTTGTTAATTTCGTTGTTGATTTTATTTGTTTTCAAGAGAAAAAAACTGTTTTATTATTTTTTTTAGCATTTATCACAGCTTGCTTTGCAGTTGTCCGACATCCACACGGTGTGATCCTTGTGTTTGCAGTATCCATTCAGGGCCCACGTGCCGCAATGAACGTTGGAATCGTCGCATCCGGGACGGCAGTACATCTTCTTGAGCAGTCGGATGTCCGCCCGTGTCAATTTCGCCCGCTGACCCAATTTCGGAGTATTCTCTTGTGGATTCACCTGGAATCGGATAGAGTAAGAAGCGAGACGGAAGGATCGGACTGACGAGCGGAATCATCGTCGGCTTCGACGGATTGATGGCCCCCAGGTAGGCGTTGTAGTGCATGATGCTGTCGTAGGCGTACTTGGTCCCGTACGAAGTGTACAGTTTCGCGTCCGAAATGGCGAACGTGTCGTAGTGCTGAGGATCGATGTTGGACCAGTCGATCTGAAAAAAGGGCTGGAAGTGAAGGCATTCAGCGAACGGACCTTGATGTGCTTGTCCCGATCGAGCCGAAGGTGCTGGTGACTGACTCCCAACGCGTGCATCGTTTCGTGGATGGCCACGCCGCGACTCTGAAAGGAGAGAAGACGTCTGACTGTTTTCGTTCTCAGCTCTCACGTCTTCGCATTGGAAACTCAGGTAGATCGGATTGGCCGGATCCGTTCTTCCGACGTACGAGAGACCGCAGCTGAAAGTAACGCTCTCGAGTTCAGAAGACGTGCATCTCTTACAATGTTGGACTGTCCACTTTCATGTAATTCAGATGATATCCCTTCGGCGTCGCGTTGTACTTGAACAGAATGCACGTGTTGATCGAGATCTCGTGAAGCGCGTCTCGAATGTCCTGCTTGTCAGACTCTTCTGTAATCGGGGAATTCAGAAGACGTCGCTTCCGGAAGACGTCACCCAGAGAGTCATCCAACGTGTACTGGATCGGATGCCAGATGTCCCACTTCTGGACGGCGTTCTCCTGGAAATAAACTCCCGATCGGGGAGCTCTTCCGCCGGGAACTTCCGCTCCAACGCCCGCCTCGCCGAGCTCGTTGAGCAAAAAGTTCGCTTGATGCTCCGTGAGCAGCACGTCTCGATCGAAAACTCCGTTGTCGGCGGGAACAATCTACAAAAAGTGGAGATTCTCTGTGGAATGCTCGTCCGGAAATGCTCACAATGTGCGAGAGATTGGCTCTTTTGAGCATCGCCTGCTTCACTTGTTGTGTCCGATCGAAGCGGAGATTCACTTTGTCACGCGACGAATCCGCCGGCTTTCCGCCCACCGAACGGTCGAACTCCAGCATTTTCGACATGAGCTCCTGCTTCGCCTGCGTGTTCTGAGCCGACTGCTGGTTGCATTTGAACGAGCGGCACGACGATTCGATGTGGTTTCTCTGCTGCGAAGAGAGCTGTCCGAACTGTGACTGCAGACTCTTGATGAAGCCGACGAGCTCGCTGTTGAGTCCGAACAGGGGGTCTCTGATGTTCAGGGTGGGCACCTTCGGCAACAGATCGCCGGCGTTGAAGAGCACCGAGTTGATGATGGTGGGAATGTCCGTGAGCTGGGGGAGTTGTCCCTGCTGGCACTTCGGATGTCCCGGGTATCGTCGACAGAAGTGTCTCGCCTTGGCCGACCACTGGGCGGCGGAAGGTCTCGGTCCCTGCGAGACTCCCTGCAAAAAACAGTGTCACGTCACGGGACACTCCCCCTCTTCTCACTCTCAAATCTCCGATGACATCCGCATCGTTCAATCCCATCTGCTCTCCGATGTTAGCCGCAATGTTGCCTATCACATGTCCGATATCCATGCCTCCTCTGCCATTCGGACCCCCTCCGAACCGCCCATTTCGGAGTCCTTCAATCGGTTTTTCTACACTGAAACTGTCTGAAACTGCCGCCTCACCTGCCAGTAGCTCTGGAATAATCTGCGGTTTGGCAGAGATCAAAGGTAGAAGGAAGAGGAAGAGAATCATGGGAAGTCGAGAGAGAAACTGTTTTCAAAAACGTCTACTGCATCCGTTGCCGTCACGTCTTCTTCTTCTCTGACGTCTTCTTTCTCTTTGTTTCTCGCTAAACTGATCAACGGAACATTGGCCAAACAGTTCAGCCAATTGAAGAAAACGAAAGACGACACTGCCTACTTCGCAAAGTTAAAACGTTTTCATTACAAAACTTCAGACGAAAACGAGCAGGCACTGTCTCACAAAACGAAAGCTGAGCTTGCCGAACCACAAAATTGTTGGGAAAGGAAACAGTTGTATTTAGAATCTGCAGTTTATTGAAATTTACTAACATTAGTGTTCGATAAATTCATGAAAACACTCAGTTTTCGTCGAATTTTCGCATTTCCGTGATTTTCGCACTCATTGTCGGAGACATTCGGTCGATTTTGAACTCAAACCGTGATGCAAAGCGTCACTTTTTCGTCTTTCACACAAAACTGTGTCCGAAGGGCCGCAAACACTCGATTTCGCAACTCGGTCACAAAACGAGAGAAGACGCGAAAACGAGAAGGCGCAGACATGCGGGCACAAGATTCTCTCGGCCTGAAAGAAAGATTATTGGGAGAAATTCGAGCAGTCATTTCGCATTCTCCGCGATGGCGATGGCAACCGAGGCGACTGTGGCCACTTCCAGAACTTGGTTAGTCCTCTTTTTTTGCTGAAAACTTCCTCCGTTGCGTGTGAATTCATTTCATTTTGTAAAAAAATGAAGAACGGTGAGGTTTGGAACTGCGAGAGTTGTGGGATCCCAAAGAAGACTTGCTCGGCTTCCTGGTTAAATTGGCGGATGTTCGAATCAATAGGAATCGATTTCAGGTTCCCGTATTTCACTTGTCCGTCCAAAAGTCAACGACTCGCAGAAGCCGAAGGACGCATTTTCTCGGCACTTGGAATCAGATATCTCGCCAAACTGATTCAGGTTTTTTCTCGAAATTTCGACTCTTTTCAGCGATAAGATTTCAGATTCCATTCAAAAACACCGAGATCAGTACGATAACTGTAAACTGTGAGCAACCGGCGCCGAGCACAAAATACCCGATTGTTCTGATTCACGGATTCGGAGCCGGTGTTGCGTTGTGGGGAGCGGCGATTAAAAGACTAGCGCAGTTCCAGACCGTCCACGCTTTTGATCTTCCAGGTGAGTGCGACAGGGCGCGAATGCACAGACCCATCGTATCTCGTTCAGGATTCGGACGCTCTTCCCGACCAAAGTTCTCTACGGATCCCGAGACTGCCGAGTCGGAGATTGTCGATTCGATCGAGCAATGGCGAGAGCAGATGAACCTGGAGAAGATGAACGTGGTGGCTCACTCGTTCGGAGGCTACCTCGCCACGTCGTACGCACTCAAGTACCCGTCCCGAGTCGACAATCTTGTGCTCGCCGACCCGTGGGGGTTCAATGAAATGGACCCAGAGCTAGTTCCACGACTCACGACTCGACAGAAAAGCATTTTCTGGGTCGTTCAGAAGTTTAATCCGCTAGCGATTCTGAGACTCGCCGGTTCCTACGGTGAGTAATATTCCCTGGTAAACAGAAAATTGTATAGTTTGGCGGGAAATGAGGAGGAATTAATGAAGACGTCCTTTGGGAAAACGTCCGGTATTCCAGGAAAACTAGCGAATACCAGGAAGAAGACAATCAATTTATTCAGGTCCCACTCTAATGAGACGGATGCGACCGGATTTGGCGGCAAAGTACTCGGATGACGTGTACGACTACATCTACCTGGCCAATGCGAAGAGCCCCACTGGAGAAGCTGCCTTCAAGAGCATGTCGGAGAACCTGGGATGGGCAAAGCAGCCGATGAGCAAACGCTTCCACGAGCTCGACGCCACTGTCCCGGTCACTTTCATTCACGGAGAGAAGAGCTGGATTGACTGGAAGAAGACGAGGTCGATGGTCTCCGAGTTGGCGCACGTCAAATCTCATGTAAGCGTCCACGTCATCACTCCAGACGTCTGCTATTAGAATGCGTCTCTGATGCTCCAGACAACTCTCAAGGGAGCAACTAGTCGATTTCTGGTGTTTGCAGGTGATGGACAGTGTCGGACATCACGTCTATGCTGACGACGCGGATCTATTCGCTGAGATTGTGTGCTCGTCGCTGCAAGGGGAACGGAAGACGTTGGCCGAAGAAGAAGAAGAGGAAAACTTTGTGACCGCCGTCTAACACAAAATTACTTTATTCCGAGTAATTGTATATAAATTGACGAGATTTGAATTTATCGGGAAGAAGGAGTTGTTGGAGGAAAGTGGGGCCTTTCGAATGAGAGAAGCTGCTGTCTAGACCTTTCTAGATCTCACCGTCCGGCTGCGAGTCGGCCTTCTCGGCTTGCTGAAACGGCACGCTTGTTTCTGGGAAACGTCTCTCTAGAATCTTACCAGCTGGTCCCAGATGGTCTGGTACTCGGCTTGCGGTGGGAGGCTGCGGTACATGCGGCGCGGAAGGAGGCGGGAGCCGCCGAGCCGCGACCTGGAATACGATGGTGAGCGCACGTTCGGGGCCGGCTTAAACCATGCGGCGCTGCGATCGATGCGCGACTGGGCAGCGGAAAAGTCTGAAACGATCGTGAGACGGGGGGTGTCTTGAAGTTGCTGGAACTTACCGAACGAGACGAGGAGCACGACGGCGAGCAGGAGGACGGAGGCGAAGAAACGCATTCTCGGAAGGAGAGATTGTGTGAGGAGCGAGCGATTCTGAAGTATTTAAAGCAATCAGATCGGGCCCCCGAGGAGAGAAGAGCCAATTAGCCGGCGACAGTCTGGACGGGTAGACAGGGCGGGGCCGTGAGTAAGCGGAAACAGAAAATGACAAAGAAGAAGAAGATGGAAGAGGTCTGAGACTGACACGGAGCCGTTCTAATTGGATGGCCCTTCGTTTCACTGTTTCAGCTATACGAGTGTCTGCGAGAAGAAGACGTAAATTGAGACGACGGATTAGTAAGCAGCGAGTATGACGTGAGAAACCTCCCGGGAAAGTATAGTCGCGACTGCCCCCCGAGCCCGTCTTCGGAGCCTCCCACGTATTCCCACTTCTGAATCACTCGCTCCATCGCCACATTCATTCCTTCCCTCAACGGCTGAAACTGCTGGAATTGAGCGAAACCTACCCGACCTACCCGACCCCAGAATAGCGTGCAGAAGGGGGGAAGATGGTCTTCTCTAGTGAGACCAGCGGGGGGCTTTCGAATGGGCTTAGACAGACGTCTGGGCGGCTCCATATATATCCCCCTTTCCTTCTACAAGTCTATAATTTATTCCGTCTTCTAATGAATTTTTCTGTGAAGACACCGGCGTGCGCGCGCGCGAAAAAAGCGAAAAATGGGGAGCTCTTCGAGTTGTGTCGCGTGGAAATGGAGGGGTTTCGAGACGTGCGCGTGCTTTTCTTCGAATCCGAAAGTGCTGCTCCGCAATTATCCAGATTACAGCCCTTGGGCATTTAGTTATAGGTTCCAGCCGTGCGCGCGGAGAAGAGCAACGCCCACGAGCTCTCGAGCTTCTCCTTCCGATCTCTTTTGAGCTCATTGGCTCCAAAAGGACAGTATACGTGTGAGCCTGCATCCGAAATGGGAAATGTCATTGTTTTGGAGGAAGAAGGGGCAGAAAAGGATTTGAATCACTTCCGAAATGACGAGGAGAATGGGGTCATCGGGCGGAAGAAGGGCGCAAAGAAATGAATGGACGGAGCCCAATTGTCGCCCATTCGACATTTCGGGTGCTCGCGACGGAACGGAAATTGCTCGTAAACGGAAAATGAGAGGAAATTGCTCTGAAAACTCTTTCACGACGACGGGAATCTCTGAAAGTGACGTTCGGAATGTGTGCCTTTTCAGATCAAAATGGTCTTCTGCAGAAGAGAGATTAGACGCTAACCGGGTTTAGACTACATACACACACGTCGTATTTTTGGAAGTGTCACTGTTAGAATTCCGCAATTAGGTCTTCCGAGTTATTTGCTCGGCGAGCCCGTGCCAAAAATAAGAGAGCGGATCAAGTGAGAAATGGGCGAGATACTCGTGAGAAAGCTCTCCGAACAATGGGCGACTCGAAGTGTTGTTTTGAATGATTCCGTGTGAGAGGAATGCGAATTCCACCGAATTGCTTCAGCCCACGTAGATGAAATGTGAGCCGCGACCTAATTGGAATGAGATGAATAAGCACAGGAGTAAGCGAGAGAGAGAGCCGCGGTTTTTGGTGTGTGCTCGCGAGATTCGGATCTTGAGAAACAGCCGGAAATGCAATTTCGAA
The DNA here is from genome assembly GCA_963570955.1 of Caenorhabditis afra. Lineage (NCBI taxonomy): Eukaryota > Metazoa > Nematoda > Chromadorea > Rhabditida > Rhabditidae > Caenorhabditis > Caenorhabditis afra. The sequence continues at coordinate 7,620,531 of OY751536.1, read as the reverse complement.
CCGACTACTAATCACACTTTTCTTCTGCTTCGCGGACAAATCGAAGGTTTCGACGACGTCGCAGAAGGCGTCGAATTCGAGATTCTTGCACTGATGTTGACTTTTCTCGTCCCGTCTGTGTTTTCGAAGACATGTTCCCGGGAAAAATACTACGAATTCAGAAGCCGTACCAGAAATAGCACGCCCAAAATCCAGCACATAACAACACATTTCCTAAATGAAATGGGGGCAAAAGTGGTTGAATAGAAGTGAGTGGTGCCATCTCGTGCCACGTCATGACACGAAAATGGATTGCCTTAGGATAAGATTCAGTTGTATTACACGTCACGTCGCTGAAATTATGGGGGGGGGGGCGGGCGACGCGGAAGAAATGATAGTTCCACTTCACGCCACGTCACATAAGGTGGAAATAGAAATGGAATGACCATTTCACGTCGAATCACTAGAAATGAAGACAAAAAACGTTGCCACGTCACAAGATGTTAGAAATGACTTTGTTCAGATGCCACGTCACAAGAAAGTGATGAATGTGAGCGCGGGGAAATGAGGAAGTGCATGTCTCGGGACCATTTTCGAGATGCTCGCACTTGTGAAATATGCACACTCCCACCCTCGTCCGGTTGAATTATTGATCGGTTCGTGCCAATTCCAGTCGGTGAATATGCAAATGTGACTTCCAGAGTGGTCGACAAGCGCTTTCTGAACATTTGACCGTCGGTTATCACACACTTCTTATCTCTCACCCGTCTCTCTCTCTCTCTCTCTCTCTCTCTCTCTTGTCCCCAAATTGCCCACTGTTTCGTCAGCAAAACGGCAAACAGGCCACTTTTCCAATTCGATTCCTGCCTCTCGATTCGTGTTGTTCCGCCTTCAAAACAACAACAGTGCGCGTGTGTGACATCCGTTCGCTTCGCGCATCTCGACAGTCTCTCTCACTCCTTTTCCAGCATTATTGGGGGCTGTTCTGTGTTCCCCCCCTCCTTTCAGTTTCCATTTGTGACCGAAAAATGTTTTCTGGTCTCTCGTCTCGCTCGACGGAAAACGTGTGCCAGTGTTTGTCAACGAATGCTTGCCTCTCCACTTCTCCTTCTTCTTTCGCGTCTTCTGAATTCTGAATTCCTCTCTTCCTTCAGATGACCGTCGAAACCGTTCCGTTGAACACTGGAGCCCGTCTCCCAGTCTTCGGACTCGGCACGTGGCAAGCCAAGGACGAAGTGGAGCTGAAAGTGGCTCTGCGCGCTGCTCTCGACGCCGGATACAGACTCATCGGTCCGTCTTTCTCCTTCGTTTTCCCGCCTATTCAGAGCTCTTTCCAGACACCGCCTTCCTCTATCAAAATGAGCACATCATCGGAGAAGTGCTCCACGAGTACATCTCTTCCGGAAAGGTGAAGCGCGAGGAGCTGTTCATCACCTCGAAGCTCCCATTCACCGCCCATGCTCCGGAAGACGTGCCAAAGTGCGTGGAGCACCAGCTGAAGGCCCTCCAGCTCGACTACATCGACCTTTACTTGATCCACTGCCCGTGCCCATTCAAGCACCAGGAGGGAAACTTCCTGCCTCTCGTCGAGGACGGCGGATTCGTCATCGACGGAACCTCGCACATTGACACGTGGAAGGCGCTCGAGAAGCTGTTCCACGCCAAGAAGCTTCGAGTGAGTACACGTTGAGATCCCTTCTTCCCAATCGATTCGATTCCAGGCTCTCGGAGTGTCCAACTTCAGCCCGAAGCAGCTCCAGGAGCTCTACGACGCCGCCGAGGTGAAGCCGTCGAACCAGCAGGTCGAGTGTCACATCTACTGGCCGCAGCCGGAGCTCCGTGCTCTGTGCAAGAAGCTCGGAGTGGCTCTGACCGCGTACGCGCCGCTCGGCTCTCCGGGCAGAAAGGCTGCCCGTCCGGACGGTGTCTGGCCCGAGGGTGACCCGCTCCTCGAGCCCGTCGTGCAGCAACTGGCCGCCAAGTACCACAAGACGGCTGCGCAGATTCTGCTCCGTCACCTGACTCAGCAGGGCATCTCAGCCATCCCGAAGAGCATCAGCCCGGACAGAATCGTCGAGAACATCTCGATCTTCGACTTCAAGCTCAGCGACGAAGACGTGCACGCCCTCGACACCATCCAATCGAGGATCCGTCTCTTCATCTTCGACTTGTGAGTCACGTCTTCCCAGAAGTTCTTCTGGATTCCCAGTTTCAGCGCCGTTAACCATCCGCTCTTCCCCCATGAAGACGTCGACACCTCCGCCGTCCCGAAGGTCGTCCTCAAGCTGCACTAAACTTCGGAAGCTCGACTCCGCCTTTCCTAGCACCCATTTAGTCTCTGCCATGTTTGGTTTCTGTAACATAAAAAGTGTTTTATTTCGCGCATCGCCTGTCCCCCGGGTGTGCCGGACCGACGGATAATCGGTGTTTGATGGCAAAACAATACACATATCCAACAGGAAACAGTCGAGGAGGAGGAGGAGGAGGGAGATGATCGGCAAATAATTGGGCAACCCGTGCGTCAAAAGGAGCCGCACTTCGACCTTGCCAAACAGACTTCGCCGGGGGGCTTGCGTAACGAGAAGAAGGCACTTGCGGCGGCGTGCCTATCAGATCAATGGCTGTCTCGGCACCTCATTTGTATTGTTATCCACATAAATCCCCCCTCTCTCCACTAATGCCTAACAGTATGCTGCCCCTTCGGAGAGGTGCAGATGACGTGGCAAGATAGATGAAGTGTGGACGAAACAATAGCATTTTAGATACGCATCTTTGATGGCCTTGCGATGAGTGAAAATGAGAGAAAAAAACGAAACGCCGACACCTGGAATTCGCTCATTTTCGACGGCGAGGCGGGAGGAGGAGGAGGAGCCAGTCGACGAGAACATTCAAAAAATCTCTTCCAGCAGGAGTCGTTCTGATGCAAATTATGACGAAGAGGGCCAATTACGAGCCGTCATAGTCCGTCTCAATCAATACAATCCTTTCATGACACACACACACATACCGCTAATCCCCCACCTACAGACAGCACTCATTATGCTGTGCGCGGAATCTTCCTAGGAGCAAAGTTGGTGTAGATCAGATCGGCGTGGGAAAACGGCGACGGGAGGCGCGCAGTCGCACCTCTCGTCCTCATTCATTCATTGTTTTGGTACTTCCTGCGACGGTTCGCACCTTTCCAGCAGTCGTGCTCGCACCTCTGATCCCTTTCTTCTCCCCCTCCTCTGGCTGCCTTCGCATGATTTCATTTCCACAAATGCGCGCTCTTTTCCAATTTCCAATCTCCACCTGAATAGTCCATAAATCTTCTCGGACTTGGCTACTAGGCCCGTTTTATGCGCGCACGATAATGATGTGTAATGAAGAGAGTCCTGTTGCGCACCGTTGATTACGCAACGCTACGAGCAGATATGATCGCGAGGTCCGGGATGCGCTGTAATCTGTCCCGCGGCCCGCCTCCGACGTCTTCTGACCCGCAGAAGAGCCGTCTTCGATGGGCCTCTCTCTCTCTCTCCCTCGTCAGAATACGGTGCTTTTATTGGTTGGAAATAATAGGAAGCACACAAGTCCGGCATTGCTTGCTTCTGCCTCCGGAAGACTTGTCAATCAAACATTTCAATTTTCGTTTCAACTTGCCTCTTCTCCTCCGTCTCCTGCCCCGTCTTCTGCTGCTTCCTCTTCTTTCCGCCGTCTTCTTCTTCTTCTTTTTCACCCGCTGGCTTTTCTTATTGTGCCATCTCATTCGGGGAGGAGTATGGTATTTACATACATTTCTGCGCGCCTAGAGATGGCTTGTCAATCAAAATACGGCGTGGATTAGAAGGCGACAAGCCTCCTCGAGCCCCCGAGCAGGCCGCCCATAAAACGGCTCTCTGCGGGAGACCGAGGGGCCCTAAAGTTTACGGTTCTTTGAGAGCAAGAACGACTGGCGTCCGATTACCGTTTTACGGCGGCTATCGATCCGATTTCCGAGTCTCCACATCCCTCGTACCGCCGCACTTTCCATGCGATCCATCCCGACGGGACATCTCCCTCTCTCTCACGCGCGCTTCCACACATTCGGTAACTCTGGCAACCCGCACCAGATGTCGCCTTTCTCGAGTTGCGTCACCGAGTCACAATAGCTGCTGCTTCTTCTTCTTTCCTCCCCCGATCATCATCCGTCATCGGCGATGATTTTGCGTAATAAGCGTGAAGAGCAGGAGGAGGACGGCAGTTGGTGCGCCTGCTCTCCTTCCAACCAAATCGATTATCAGTTCGGTGTCAGTCAGTTCTGCGGCTTCTTCTCGCTTCGGGCTGTCAATCAAAATCAGGGGCGAGGAGTGTGGAGTCTCTTTCGACACTCCCCCCTCTTCCCAACTGATACCACCTTCTCGCACTGTATTCTCTCCCCTTCGCCCCTCGTTTCCAACACAGTTTACTGTTTGAGTTTGTACAGTAACTCGCGGGAGCCCACCTCCCGAGAGATCCCTTCCCGTCCCGAGCAGCTTCTCCCACCCGGCGTCTACGGTGAGCGAGCGAGTGTGCGCCTGCTCGTGGCTCCGCCCTCTTGGCTGGTGCCGCCGACGGGCTCACTCACTTGTCAACATCGCTCATTTATTTGATTTATCTGATTTTACAGCTTCTCACCACCCCCAGTGATTTACCGCAACTTTCGAGTGTCCCTCTGTGGTCTCTTGTTCCGTTTCTTTGTCCGTCATGATACCCGCGGGCGCCCCCTCGCTACCCCTCTAATTTTCTTTGTTCCGGACCCTCGCTGAATTATTCGTGTTTCCCTTCCGACTCTCCGACGCATTCCCACAGAGATGCGATCTTTCGGCGGCTCCCGGTTCGCACCCATAATTACACGCGCACCGTCTTCTGTTTCCCCCCACGACCGACCCCTCTGGCCCCTGTCTTTCGGTGCAACTTTCGCTTCGTTCCGGTCGTGGAGAGGAGGCACCCGATGATTTACGAGGGCGACAGGTTGAGGCCAAAAAGCACCATATGACACCTTGTAAACGGACGGCTTATGCCGGTTTTACAGCCCCCCGTTGTATGAGTTTGCTCGCGCGCGCGGGCTCTCCACCCATCCCTCACTTTTCGGTTTTTTGTCCCGGAAGGTCAGTCTCTCTTCCAGTACAGTAGTCGAATTCGGCGCCCCACTGGGAGACGATTCGTAATTCACTTGTTCGGAGGAGACGTTCAGTGCATCTAGAGTCCCTTTGAAACGTCGTCGTCGTCTTCCAAAAATGCCGCCGTGCCGAAATCGATCTTCTTCTCTTTTCCTCCCCCCTTCCGCCCGTCTTCCTCCTCCCCTTTCCCGTTCGTCGTCGCTTCGGAACTTGCGCTTCCATCTCAAATTCGAGTCAATTATCCACTTAGTGCCCCGCCAATTATGGCATCTGTGATTTCTTGTTCTTCTGGAGTGCTCTCTCTCTCTCCGCAACACAGTATCGGATATCATCAGCTTCATTTGCTTGGAGCTCCTCCGTGTGTTTCAAACGAAGAAACCATGCTGTGCGAGCGAAAAAGATACATATATCATGGCAGATTAGACGCGTCCCAATTGAGACAGAGCTGCCTTTTGGAAATCGCGCATCTGCCGCCTTCGCGGGGCGATGAGAGCACCCCTTTCCAATGCAAATCAGCGTCGTGCCGAAGATGTTGATTCGAAGCGACTTCTTTTCGAACGGAACCAAAGTGCTCCGGCTCCAGCCAGCCAGCTGTCCGTGACCCAGATTCCCAGGAAGGAGTCGTCGTCGTGGAGAAGACGGCGGCGTCCTTCTTCCTCAGACGTCTCATAAACCAATTAGAGCTTTTACAACTTGACATAATGAGGCTAAGGGGCGGTGCACCTGGCTGGCTCAAGCCTTCTCCGCCGCCCCTCCACTTTTTTCGCACTGCTTTCGTTTCCTGGGGCCCGCTCGTTTCCATAGACCTCATCAATCATTTGTATGACTTGTCCGGTGCAAGTCCACGCAATTCAGCCTCTCTCGTCCGCTCTGCTTTCTTTCTCCCCCTTCCTCTCCTTCTTCTCCCCATCCGACGTCTTCTTCGTTTCCGAAACACACACCACGTATCGATTCTGAAGAGTGCGCCGCGCCAATAGCCCCCCGACGCGCGCGTTTTTCAAATTTCGCCCACCTCCCGGGCCGGCTGGTCGAAGGTGTACGGTATTAGATCACACACACACAGAGAGAGAAGGACAGAATAATACAGGGCACACGACGACGACGGACGCTGGATCGGGCTGTTCAACAGAGGCGCGGCGTTGGTGGTACGGTATTTAATGAGGAGGCGAAGAACGCGCGAGAAGCGCCCGGCCAGCAAACAAGAGTCGAAATAGCGGCGGAGCCAGAGCGCGAACGAAACGAGACTCGCGAATAATGGGCAGAAAAAAACGACTGATAAGTTTTTTTGGTTGCGAGTGCCGGGCACGTAGTGAGCTTATCAGTTTGCGTCGTCAGCTCGCGGAGCAAAGATCCCGACGATCTTCCCACGACGGTATCCACAGATGGCTGCTAAGCGGGCGACTGAAACTCGCCTCCCCTAATCCCGCGCGATCTCGCCCCCATCGACACCATATTCAGTTGATCCCCGTCACGACTAATCTCGTTAGAACAATGCGTTAATACAGTCCAGCTGGAGCATAAGTAGGAGAAGTCAATTGATGCATCTCAACGACAGTCTCTCTCTCTCTCTCTCTCTCTTCCCAATCCCTATCTGTCTCTCTTTGGCACTCTCTCTCTCTCTCGTGGAAGTGATAAGGAACGTGTCAAAAAAGAACTGTATAGGCACACATGTAATAGGTTTAGTCTCTCCGATTCGAAAGTCACCGTCACCTTCAGGAATTCGCGGCGCCGCGCGCATCTATTATTCACTAACCTTTTCCGCGATACCGTACTTTTATCGTCCTTATCAAATGAATGAAGCGGCCTCTGGGGCATCTGAATGAAAAGGACGAAGGCGAAGGAAGGAAAGAACCACCGGAACTAGTTTTGAAATGCAGCAGCAGCAGCAGCAGAAACAGAAACACCGTCGGCGGGGGGCCACAAAATTCGAATCGTGTCTCTCCTCATCATCTGCCCCCCGGGCGCCTTGATTTGTGCACTCGGGGACGGGGCGAACAAAAGCCATCCATCTTGCAGGCGGTCATGTAAACTTGAAAACCGCGAGGAGGAGGTGTCCTCTCCGTCTCCCGATGCCCACCCCGTCCGTCACACAGAGCCCATTTATTATTTTTCAAATCCGCCTGCCCGGCCGGTGGGTCGGTGTGGCGCGCGCGCCTCGGACCCCATCTGTCTCCTCGTGCCCTCCTCATCTCATCCTCTTCCTCTCTTACTCTTGGTCTTCATCGTTGACGTTTTGATAAATGATAATGTCGGACTATTTATTGCAGAGGCGCGACGCAGCAGTCAGTGAACATGAGCGGCACTGGCGGCGAATCGAAGGTCTGGACTCACGCATCGGCGGACACTTGGGCAGCACAGAGTGGCATCTCGACGTACGATCTGGACACGTCGAGCATCAAACGCGAGAAGGTGGATCCGACGGAGGTAATGGAGAGGCGCGCAAAAGAAGGATCGGATGGGGATGGGGGGAAGGGATCATAACCAGTTCCCTCCCCTCGGGATGAAATATGGATGAAATCCGATGTCGGCCGACGATTTTCACACAAATCGGCCCTTATCTGGCCCCGATTTATCTCTTCTTAATCACATTAATCATGTGTTTCTCTCTCGCCCCTCTCGGTTTCAATTTCTCCTCCGCATCGCCTTCCTCATCGGGAATCCGCGCGAAGAAGTCGTTGTTTTCCTTTTCCACCTCAAAGATTCGAGTCGAAAATTGGAGGCTCGAGTCGCTCCCGTCGCATACTCTTTTCCCCTTCGCGCTCACTCGATTCTCTCTAAAACACAAGAAAAAAGAAGCGGGGAGAAAAAATGCAATGCATGCGCCATGGCGATGTATTTTTTGCGACGGGTTCCCCCTCTCCCTCGTCGTCGACATCTTCTTCTTCTTCTTCTTCTCGTTTTGCCCCCCGGGTGCCTCTGGCTTCGGGGAAAGACGGGGGGAGAGAGAGAGAGTGAAAGGTTTACGGTAGGCAAGAGCGTCGACGATTGGAGCGAAAGGGGCGGGGCTCCGGGGGGAAAGGGAAGGAGAGAGGCAAGCCGGCCGTGGGGCTAACGCGGCCGAGGGAGCGACCGATCTGCTGGTTGCCCGTCGTATTCGCCCAGGCCCTGCGCTCGCAGGGCTCCGCCCACCGATCGGTCGCAGACAAGATTGACATACAACCGTTTTGAAGTGTGTGAGAAGTTGTCATTTTCGATATTCATCTGTCTGTCATATTATTTACGTTCGGAGTGTGTGTGTCTCTCTCTCTCCCGTCCACGGAACACACTAATCAATCGATCAACGGCGACAAGAGGGGCGGGCGACAAGCTCTGACCACCGACGACGACGACGACGACGACTGACGGACGTGTCGAGTTCGATCCCGACCATCGTTCATCTTATTCAGCCCGTGTCGGCGATGGCGCAGAGGGTACTTCTTCTTCTTCTTCTGCCCCCTTCTCTTCTTCTTCTGACATTGACATGATACCAAGAGCGCCGCCATCCTTTCCCATCCATTCTATAATTTATCGTTGTGTTTGGCTTCCGAGTCTCGGAGTCACTCGGAGTCAAGATGGAGCTCATTCGGTCGAGTAGTCTCGGCTCCGAAGAGCCGCGCTGTCCCGGTCTTCCTCGAAGACTTCTAGGCCTTGACAGCGGACGGCGTCACTATCATTCGTTTTGCAACAAAACACTTTTACGATCCGGGCCGACAAAGCCAGGCCGTTGGTTGTGGAAAGTATCGGTTAACTAGAAGATAAGAATTCGCCCCGTTTAGTCTCTCCCGCCTTCTTCTTTTTTGCGGCAAACGTCGTAAAATGGAATGAGCCGGAGAGAGCCCACTAAAATGATCATAACGGCTTCCGAAACGAGTCGAAAACCCATGGAAGCCGTTCATTTTTTGTTGCAAAGTGTCGCCCCCATCCGCCGCCATCCCTATCATTAATCAATCAATCAGAGAAAGGGCGGCGAGTCGAGAAGCATGTCCCTCTCAATCACTCGATGACTTATTCGACACTTCTCTTTCTCACTTTTCGACCCTTTCATTCCGCTTCCCTTTATCCGCGTTCGCATCGGACGATTTTGTCCGTCGGACGACGGTTCTGGGCGCTCGGACGAAGATTTATTTCGTCAAAAAATCGCTATCACAGTGCCGGCATCTGGAACTGCGAACGGTCGGAAAGGCGGTCGCAGTTTCGATTCGTTTTCCAACGAAAGAAAGAATAAAAGGAGAAGGAGGCGGGTTACGGTAGTTCTTTTTCGGGGAAGGTATTACGAAACAACCAAGAGGGTCGGGCGGCTCAAAACGTCTTTGTTTCCTGTTTCCTCGCGGCCATCATCTAATCTTATCTCGATTTACAGCCGTTCAACGATGGCTACGGACCGCCACCCGGCACAGCGAGCACCGATCCGGCCAGCTACGTCGCCGATCCGACTGCGTTCTACGCTCTTTACATGGGAGCCGGCGCCTCGACGGCCACTGCCATGATGCATCCCGGCGACATGGGAGACTTGAAACGCGACAAAGAGGCCATCTACGCGTGAGTTTTCCCCACCTCCACTCACCTGCTCAGAAACGTCGATCGTTTTCAGCCATCCACTCTATCCGCTTCTGGCTCTCTTGTTCGAGAAGTGTGAGCTGGCGACGTCGACGCCGCGAGAGACGTCGCGTGACGGGACATCGTCATCTGACGTCTGCTCGAGCGCCTCTTTCAAAGACGATCTCAACGAATTCATCAAACACGTAAGTAATCTCGCGAGAGACCCAATCACACGTACCGATAACAACACGAGTATTCTGCAGACGCAGGAGAATGCCGACAAGCAGTACTATGTGCCGAATCCGCAATTAGACCAAATTATGCTGCAAGCCATCCAAATGCTCCGTTTTCATTTGCTCGAGCTCGAAAAGGTTAGTGTGGCGGAGAGCCGGGAGAGAAAGGAAACGAGAAGACGAAGGAGAAGAAGATGGAAGCGGGGCGCCTGTCTCTGCGTCTCGAGGCCTTCATCAGATGAATCGTTCACTCTTGAACGCTGTTATCAGTATCGGTTCCCCTTCCCTAGTGTACTTTTTGGGCGCCGACTGGCACCGTATCAGCAACCCCGTCGCCTCTCGTTTGCACTTCTTTGTGTACTCCATTTCGATTTTTCCAGGTCCACGAACTCTGCGACAACTTCTGCAACCGGTACGTGACGTGTTTGAAAGGCAAGATGCCGCTGGATATTGTCGGAGACGAGCGCGCTTCTTCCTCTCAACCGCCCATGTCACCGGGTGCGATGAGCCACCTTGGCCACTCGTCGTCGCCGTCGATGGTCGGCGCGGCGACTCCGATGAGCCACTACCCGCCGTACGAGCCACAATCTGTGCCGTTGCCGGAGAACGCCAGTGTATTGGGACATCCGTTGGAGGTGAGAAATAGAAGGAAAAGCGATGATTGGGCGAAGGGGGCCGACTGGCAACAACTGACGCGCCTGCAGTGATGAGAGAAGTCGCCCCGCCGCGATAATTTAGTGGCTAGGTGCTCCTCGCGTGGATGACGAAGATGATCAAGCTCGCGATAAAAAACATTCTCCGTTTTCCCTCCGGAGCTCTTGCTCTCGGCTCGCTTTCTCCCTTGAATTGACAAATTGATGAATTTCCTGGGAACAGCGAGGAAGGGAGGAGGACGCGAGTGTTGACTGCCCGCGCGGATCGGATACGGATAATGGGGGTCTAGAGTCAATCTAGTAAAGTGCGGGATGGGTGTCAATAATTGGATTCGCACACCGCGATATATGCTCTCTTCTCTGTTGTGTTTCTCTTTATTTTGCATCCGAATGTCAACCAGCAGCAGCAGCTAGCTGCGCGAATGATTAGGCGGCAAATATGGGAGCGCGCAGCGGGTGAGGAGGTCTAAACGACACACTGTTCGATTCCTCGTCGGGACGGCTTTGAACAATAAGAAAGTACTTGACTCAATGGGATAGCGGGAAAAAAGCGGGGAGAAGAAGAGGACGACGTCTTCGGAACGCACACGGGCATTTGCATAATTCCAATGAGCGCGCGCGCCTCTTCGGTTTTTTGGGGCCGTCGTTTCAAGTCGGCCGCCAAGTGGGAGAAACCGATACCAAACAGACGAGGCGGCGAGAATGACGAGTTGAAGTTGTTTCAGGGATCTTCGATGGCGTACGCAATGGCTGGAATGGCCGCCGCGGCCGCCGTCTCCTCCTCTTCCACAAACCAACCCGGGGATCACCCTTTAGCGATCAGCGGGAGCCTCCACTCGACGGCTGGAGCCTCCCAGACGCTGTTGCCCGTGGCCGTCAGTAGTCCATCGACGTGTTCGTCGGGGGGATTGCGACAAGACTCGACTCCGTTGCCCGGTGAGGCGGCCGGAGGACATGCGAACGGAAACTCGATGGACTCGATCTCGGAAGCCGGTGAGTGTCCGGGAATCTCTCTCTCTCTTTCAGTGCCTAACCCTAGCTGCAATCCTCGCGACGACATCCCTTTGTCGGCGGCTAACACCCCTCCTGTATCGGACCTCTGTGATGCTCTTCTCTCCCCTTCCTTCCCTTCCTTTCCCTTTTCTCCCAGTCTCTTGCCTCCTCTAACCGCCGTTTTCCATTCCATTCATCCGAGCATGGTAATAATAATCATCATCAAAGCGACTCTTCGAATAACACTTGTATGTGCATTTGCCTGCAACTGACACTTCTCTTTTGGCTCGTCTCCCCCGCTACCGCCACTTTGCTTTTCTGTTATTATTCCGCGTTTTCTGGCTTCGCAGGTCCCATTCTTCACCCGCTCCACCATCCGGAGTTCCTCATCTCCCCTCCCAACAACATCATCGAGCAGAGCCTGCACTGTGCCGGTGTCTCGATGCTTGACGCTTCGCTCCCGCCGCCGTCCTCGTCCTCCTCCGACTATCCGGGCGAAATGATGTCCATGTACCATCACCACCAACCGCTGCCCCACCATCATCAGCTTCATTCCCATCACGATGTGTACCAAGAAATGGGTCCCTACGACTACGGCGGCGCCTACACGCCGGACGTCGTCGTGGTGACGACGACGGAAGTGAAGACGGAACCGTGTTCTTCAGCTTCTGCCAAGAGCGGCGGCGGCGGCGCCAAGAAAACAGAGCAGAGCGCCACGTCGGCGGGGGGCGGCAAAGTGGGCAAGAGTCGCGGACGAGGGATCTTCCCGAAACAGGCGACGAACCGACTCCGGCAGTGGTTGTTCCAGAACCTCACGGTAAGCACCAGAAGAAGCGTCGCGTTTGGGTTGAACTTTTGAGTTTTCTATGTTGGCTGCACTAAAATCTTGCGTTTCTATGAGTTCTCAGCACCTGTAAAGTGTCCCACTATTGTCATTCGTCTGAAAGTATTCATCTCTCTATTTCTCTCTCTCTCTCTCTCTCTCTCTCTCTCTCTCTCTCTCTCTCTCTCTCTCTCTCTCTCTCTCTCTCTCTTTTGTCTCATGCCCCTTAGCTTACAAGAAGAGCATCACAAAAGTCCGAATACATGCAGGAGGGAAATGGATCCTTCCGATCCGATCTCTGACCCTCCCATGTATTCCAGGCGACGAGTTCTCGGTGTGCGGCTCGAACGACGACGGCCGTGACTCGGTGCTTTCCGACTCGGCAAACGGAAGTCAGAATGGAAAGAGGAAAGTGCCGAAGGTGTTCTCGAAGGATGCGATCACCAAATTCCGCACGTGGCTATTTCAAAATCTCTCGGTAAGGTCTCCCGTTTCCGCCACCTTCTTCTTCGTCTTCTTCTTCGTCTTCTTATCGTCATATTCATCGTCGTCACCTTGTTTCTCTCAATTTTTTCCCGTTTTTTGCCCGCCTCAACACCTCTTCATTCTCTCCATCTCCTACAGTAATCTTCTTGAAGACCCACAACTTGTTCGGACGGGGGGTCTTCTCGGCGAGACGAGTGTGCGAGTGGGGGAGAGAGGCCTCCCAACACTCTCTCTCCTGGTGTGTAACATAATTTTACAACTGGTCAGAGGTCACTTTTGTGGTCCCAACAGATGATGAGAAATATGAGAAACTCGAGGGGAGCAAACTTTTTTCGGCGCCCGACCGGACCAAATGGCTTGATTGATTTCGCCGCCGAACCGGGGAGGTTCTCATCATGACGTCATTTCTTTCAGCATCCGTACCCTTCGGAGGATCAGAAGAAGCAGCTGGCGAACGAGACGGGCCTCACGATTCTGCAAGTCAACAACTGGTACGTTTGCTCATTTCTGGAGAGGGCACCAAACTGTTTATGTAATGTTTCCCGTGCGGAGAGGGCCCTCTTTCGGGTCCGTATCGGATTACTTTTTGATGGCGGCAACTTCTGACCTTTGCCAGAGGCTCGGGATGGACTGTGCGCGTGCGCGATCGAGGATAAACACTGCGTTTGACCGAGAAGTTGCGTCATTCCGGTCACTGATGAGTCCTCAGATTATGAGAGAGAGAGGGAAAAGGGCGAGTGAGGGACCGTCTTGCAGCGAATAATGAGACGTTTCCCGCGCTCGCCAGACCTTTTATTGGTAGTTGTTCGCGGAGAGTTATGGTCGATTTGAGGGAAGTTTGTGCCAGTTTGTATCTGTTTTACTAAGCTGCAGCCAGCTTCTTTTGCCGATTTACGAGGTGTGAAGAACAGAAGGGGAGAGTCGATTAGAGCACGCTCAATTGCACCGAAACGGTAGGAGGGGAAGCCGGATAATGGGATGCGCATGGCACCAGATTCGGACGAGCTGCACCCGCTCATTATCTCTGCAGGAAGAACGACTTGTTGATTGAGGGGTGTTGCGGTTTCGATATCGCTGCCCCTCTCAATTACCATTGTCCCTTTGGAGAGAAGCTCTCCGTTCGTTCCGATTCGAAACGGGGGCCGGCCACCTGTAGTCGTCTTCCTCTTTCCGTGTCAGGAACTGGACACCGAATCTTCGACGACGTCGTCGATTCAGCCTCATTATCCTGCCGCCGCGAACAACGCTCATTGAGTGGACGTTTGACTGACATTTCGTGTCAAACTGACGTACGACCACCCATGAATCGACCACCTCCACTTATTCGTTTTCTGCAGTCGGCTCCTCCTTTCCTCTCTCTCTCTCTTTATTTGGAAACAAGGGACCGACCGTGGGGATTCAGAAGATGATAGCGGCTGATAAGGGCCGCCACCAGCAGCGGGAGGCGATTGTTGGAAAGGAGGGACTCCCGGAGGAGTTGGAAGACGGATGGAGCCGCCCGTTTCTCGCTAATGCATAACAAATGGCCGGCGAGTTGTTGTGACCGCGATGCTCCTGCTTGGCGATTCAATTAAAGTCGAAGTTAGCCTTTCTCCGGGGCCGACTGTGCTCCGTGTGCTCCCAAATGCAGTCGATGATTTGTGGAGCAGTTGCTCACCGACACATGAAGCCCTTTGCGGTTTTTGTTCGTCCATTCCGTCGTCCCCTGTCGATTACCGTAACCCATTTCCTTCGTCTCCGTTTCTCCTCCTAGGCGGCAATTCGAACAGAGGGCAGTAGGGAGAGAAGGGAGAGAAGGGAGAGAGAGTGTGTGTAAGAGACGTCGACGAGGGGCTGGCTGGCAGAGCGACAGCCTTGGCAATGATGGATCGACGCAGCTGGCGACGTTGACAAGCCGAAGGCGAGGCGAAACGGAGAGACGGAGGGACCGACCGACCGACCGGCCGGAGGGCTTTCTGAAAAGAAAATGAGAAACAAAGGATACGCTTCTTCATTTTCGCTCCTCCCGCCGTCGCCGCCACTCCAGCCACGGGGGTCGATTTGTCAAGTTGAACGGAAGAAGGGCGTGCATGTCACTTTTCGAATGAACCGATTGGTTGGCGAGTGGGTCGAAGAAGATAAGAGACTCGGTGATTTATAGTGATTAGGAGATGTATCAAGATTGATTGGGGGAGCGGGCGCCAGCGGTGATTGACACACGAGACCTCCAGGACGATGCACTCTTCTTCGACAAGAGATACACATCTTCTTCTTCTTCTTCTGAAGACGTCGCAGAAGAAGACGTCGTCGTCGCGAGCGTGCGCAACCGTCGATAAACCCAAGTTTAATGGGCTCGTCAAACAGTTTATTCTAGGTGGTGTGACACAAGTCATTGGGCAGCACTACTAGTTGTGGTTAACTTGGATTTATGGGATTTTTATGATGTCGAAGAATCAGGGAGGAGGCACTGCCAGTGTGCGTGTGTTGCTATTCTGATTCTTATCTCGGTCGTGAGAGAGGCGACTAGCCTTGGGGTTTCATAGTTTAAGTGACGCACATAAATTGTCGCGATTTGACACTTTTAGTGGTTGTTTAGCCTCGGGGCCGGATGAGCCTGAGTGAATTGAAATGAGAAACGAGGGGAATGGAAAGCGCTCTCAAACATCCTTCTTGCAGGTTCATCAACGCTCGTCGGAGGATCGTGCAGCCGATGATCGACCAGAACAACCGTGCCGGAAGAGCGCCCCAGATGAACGTGTGCAAGAACCGACGGCGGAATCGCAGCGAGCAGTCGCCGGGACCCAGTCCCGATTCGGAGTCTGACAGCGGCGGCGCCAACTACTCGCCCGATCCGGCTGCTCTCGCGGCCACCGCCATGCACTATCCGGGCGCCGAGCTGTACATGCAGAGGACGATGAACTACGGACCGTTCTCCGCGTTTCCTGCCCCGTAAGTGTGCTCTCCATCTGAAACGTCTTCTGAACGTCTCCTTGTTTCAGCGCGGCGATGCCATTCATGAATCCGATGATGGGCTTCGTGCCCCCGACGGTGGACGCCCTCTCGCAGCAGTGGGTCGACCTGTCGGCTCCCCACGAATGAAGAACTCTCAGCACCGCACTCTCCCTTCCGAGCTTTCCCCCCATCTCATCAGTTGGTCCTCCCGTTTCTTCGTGTCCCTCCATGACCGTTTCTGAATTCCCCCCTCCCTCATGACTATCTCGTTCCTATTTTGTTTCCTCATCATCCAATCGATATTCGCTTCGTGACTCCACAGGGTTGACGCAGAAACTCTTTCTCTTCCGCTCGACAGGACTGCTCACTGTGTATCCCCTCTCTAGAATTGTAAATGATACTTCCACTTCATATCAACTCTTTTGTTAAAAGAAACTCTCGCTAACCGCTCTCAGCCCCCTTCTTTTCAGTCCCCCCCGCACAGTCCACAGTATTCGTTTCCCCACTCTCACCCTTGATTGTTCCACACACTTATTTACTTTTGTTCCTATTCGGTAATTATAATATAATAGACATTTGGTTTCAACGCGTTGTTCGTTTGCAAGTTTGAAAAGAAATCGCTGGAGCACACGTGTTTCTGTGCGAAAAGTGGAGAAGTGCACTCGGTTCGAGTGTAAAAATGAAGACTTCATGTTCTTTTTTGAATTCAGAACACTGCGAAAAAACATGTTCGACGGAGTTCTATCGATAGAATCGAGAGCAAAATCGAGAAACTGTAGGAACACGGCTCATTTCAAATCACGTTGAAATGATACTGCCATTTCAGTCTTAGTCACCGCCATTTCATTCCACGTCAGCCACGTCAGAAATGAAAGTTTCTTTCAGTTTCATTTCACGCCACGACTACCAATTCATTCCACGTCACAAATGATCCATGAGAACTCAGTTTCGGTGAATCATGAAAAGTTTGCGAGTGCTAACATGGTACGTCCAATTCGGGTGCTCACACGAACTTCATTACCACTGTTTTATGTTTGTAAACCGATCAGATCAGATCAGATGAAAGATCAGTGAGGATCCGTCGTCGATCCCATCACCAGTCGTGCTTCCGAACGTTGTGCACGATCCGTCTGAGATGTACGATTCTGGGAAAAAAAGCCCAGGGAAAGGGGAACACAGTGAAATCGGGAGAACGGGTAATGAACTATTTATAAAATTAAATGTATGAAACAAGAAAGAGTTTTCAGGAAAGATGATAGTCGTTTATCACAGAAAAAAGAAATCTCAAAACAAATATATTGAAAAGGGCGAGCGAGTCGAGCGAAATGCGAATCGTTCTAGATGGGAGTGAGATCGCTGAAGAGACGAAAATTCAGATGAAAATTTGGGAAATGAGTGAGAGGGGTGCGGAAAAGAGAAGAAAAAGCTATGATTACATGGGGGGGGGGTTCGAGTAGATTGCGCTAACAAATATATCAAAGTGGAGACGAGGAAGGTACAGTGAGACTATTCGACTGGAAGAAGAAAAGAAAGAAGAAGAAGAAGAAGGCTACTTGTCGGCCTTCTTGCTGACTCGATACGTCTTCGGCGGCAATGGCGGTGGCGGAGTGTTAACGAAGATAGATGGAGACGTCGGGTCGTCGAAGGGGTCCGAAGACGTCGGACTATTGCTGTTGTGGCGACTGAAAGGGAGAAAGTATTCAAGGGATTCTATTACAAGCACGGGGAACTCACCTATTCTTGGGAGGAAGCGGCGGCGGCTGACGGAACACGTGGGATCCTCTCGGAGGAGGAAGAGCCGGCGGCAGTGGGACAGAGAGTCTAACTGTTGGGGAGTGAGATTCTTCGCTGAAAAAACACAATCACTGAGTTGCTCATGGTCGAGGGATGGCTACCGATCGAAGATGACTTGAAGCTGCTCCTGATTCTCCTTGGCAGAAGTGCTCGGCGACGAGGACGAGCCTTCTGAATGAGAAGAAGAAGCAGACGGTCGAGGCGGAAGTGGAGGCGGCGCCACTTGATAGACGACCGGGAATTGGAAGGCCGACGACGCGTTGTTTTCTGTAATTAAAATAATCGGAATGAACCAAAAAGACCAGGGAAGAAGGATACTGATATGATAAAACAGGTTTCGTGAAAGTGCAATCAACTAACCATTGGACGGCGTGAGTGGGGATTTGTTGGCCAGCGGAGACATCGGTGGCGGCTGACGTCTCGGATGGAGCTTCGGAGCAGGACCCGCGGCAGAGCTCGGAGTCGGCAAGGTGCTCGAAGGGCTGCTAGAAGTGCTCATCATTCCCGCGGACTTGGGAAGTGGCGGCATTGGTGCTTGGATAGTAGGTGGCAAGTGGGCCGAGTTGGGTTCCTTGCGAGAGGCACGTGGAAGAAGTGGTGGCGGTTGGAGAACTGCTGAACGGATGAAAGTCATGATTTTATAATGAAACGGTATTCGGGGGGAGAAGGCGGAATGAAAGGGGAGGAGTCTACGAAGACCTAGGGGCGGACCTTTCAGTGTCGGCGTCGGCGAGGAGGGGCGAGAGGATGAGCTTCCAGTTCGTTTGCGGAATAGGAAATTCATGAGAATGGTTCGAGACGGGAATGGTAGGAGGAGGAGATCCGGCGAACGGAGACGGAAGGAGACCGAGACTGATTGCGTCTCTCGCCACGCCAATCATAAGTCCCGTTTCTCGTCTGTCGTCGCCTCCTTCCTCCTTCTAATCAAAAGACTTCCGATCACAAAACGTTGCCCAAAAAGGCAGCATGTTTACATGTGTCTTTCTCGCCCCCACTCGTGCTATGAGAAAAGAAATGGGAACTCACGGATCTTCTGGTTTCCGCCTTGCCGCTGATGGTACCGAGCATCGGAGTGATCGTCTTGAGTTTGCGAGAAACTCCGTTTTGTTTCGTGCGCCGTGACAGGAGTGTTCGGAACGGTACTGGATTGATGAGCTGAGTGCGAGAGTTGCGTGTGCAGATGGAGTCCCATCGGATGGTTGGCCGAGTAATGGTTGCCAGTCTTCGGAGGCTTGATGCCCGGAGAACGGAGCGTTGAAGCGTTGTGCTTCGGCTTCACTTCGGACGTCGGGGTGTCGACACCTTTCGGCTGAATCTCCAACGACTTGTTGTACAGGTATTCTTCGAGGTCTTCATTATTCTTGAAGTCGTTCTTGGGATTGATGGACTCGAAGAATTGCTGAAAACAAACAGATATCATCATGAGTTTCGTTTTGTTTCATTTTTGACTTGTCCTATGATTTTCATGTTTCCCCTGACGCGTACTTTTTTGAAATACAACTTCTCGATGGGAGACTGTGGAGCAGTGCAGCCGCACAAATGATAGGATAGCATATCGGGAGGGGGGGAAGTGCTGTGAAAAACACTGATGAGGAAAAGGTCGCCGAAAACGAGGAGAGAACACGATTTATGCGCAGCGCGCTGAGGAGCGACGAACGGGCGGAAGTAGTAGTCGTCGAAGAGATGACGACGTGACAACATTTGAAGCAGATGATCAGAAGACGACGGAGAAGCTGCGAACGATCACTCGTCGCGCGGCCTCTGGTTTTCGTTTTCTTAGAGAACTGCATGTTCCTTGAAGAGCCCATGAAGAGCTTCAAGTGTCTTTCTCTTTAATCTTCAAACTTCCGAATCGGAAAAAGATCATACAACCCAAAGTTGAAGGGGAACGATGCCGACGCGTGACCGATGACATCAGGAGACTAGAAGACGTTACTTTGCGAGAAGAAGCTGGAATCGAGCGAATTCGTGACGATGAAAGGCCACGACCGCACCGGAAGTGCTTTGTTATCACACGGGAGAATGCGTGCGGCTACTTTCTCATTTCTCGTCGTCTTATTCTCTTCCTCTGGGACGGCGCCAACATTCATTCCAGACCGCATTAGCGGAAGAAAACGAAGAGACCGTAACAAGTCATATGATAATTGCGACGGGCGGATATGATTGATTCGGTTGATAGATCAGATTGGAGACGAGTGTGTCAAACTTTCTATTTGCGTCGTTCGGTACAGTAACCCCGTTCTCTTTCTACTCGAGACTCGCGATCTATGATGTTGAGCAGCAGCACGGAATACGCGTAGTCTGCACGCCATTCTACTTCCGGGTTGCTCGTTCTGACTCAGGCTCTCTAGAGACTTGATTATGGACAAGCTTTCCTGCTCCCTACAGTTAATCCCACAACGTTTCTTTCTCGCTTGCCCGTCTCGTAGAAAGTTTGAGATGCTGCTGGGGTGGGTGGCAGGTCGGTAGAGTCACAACAGCCCGCGGGAAGAAGCAATTGTTCACCGGAAGCGAGTTGTATAGCGATGAGATAGCGTGTGGGAGGAGAAGAAGAGAGAAGGGGGTCCTCAGGTAATTTCAGCAAGTGCCGTCATGTGACATTGCGGCTGCAGGCGGGCAAGAAGAAGAAGAACAAGAACATGACGAGCGCCGAAAACAAATGAAGTCCCTGGGGGGAGAAAGTATCAAAACGGTCATTAACCGATCATCTGAAGAAGGTGTCGATTGGGGTGCCAGTGTCTCCGAAACAAGAATCGGAGATCACTCCAGATGCGTCGACGGGCTCTCCTTGCTAGACTCTATCCATCAAAACACAAAGTTCTCTGCCAAGAAGACAGCTGCTAATCGTGCGAGTCACTTTTGACGGCCAAAAGAGCTACTATTGCTAAGACAAAAGGGAAACAGGTTTCGACGCTGTATATTTTTAGAAGCGCCTGCGATGGAAATAGAAAGAGGAGGTCATCTTTGTGATTATAACCGATGCGCCGGAAGTGACTTTGATCGCCAGCTGATGAGGGAACTGGAAAGATGGGATTGACACACTACCAGTGATTTATTAGTGTCAACGGTTCAGTCATATGCGTCCCGTGCTAAGACACTGTGTTCCCTCTTCTCATGTGACGGATTACGGAGATCGCGCCGAGAAGGCGAGCGAGACAGAAAAAGATGCATCGGATCGGATGGACTTGCACATTTGTTTGTAGTGTGACCCATTACTCTTCGAACAAGATAGAGGGGTCACGTGGACCACTGCATCCCTACCATAGATTTCTTTGCACCTACTCCAGAATTACGAGCACGGTGGCGGATTGCATAATCTGACACCTGGTCATAATCATCGTCATTCTTCGAATAAAGGGAAGAAGAAACAATAATCTTCGTGTCTGCCTTACCTTAATACCGTGTTACATCATCGTTGACACTTTCAGGCAGTCAGGTGTGACTGGGGTCCCGATTCAAAGATAGAGAAACGGACCAAAAGAGCCGCCCGTTCGATAGATGCGAGGGGACAATTAGATGGCAATTAGTCGGCTTGCACCGTATGTTCAAGATCAATCTAGATCTAGATTCGCCTTCTAATTACAAGGTAAGATGATTGACTACTGCGTACGGGGTGACTCCTCAGATGTTTGGTTCCCGCGATCCAATTCCTGGAACACTCGCGACGAAAACCCGCTAGTAAACAAAACGGCCGTTCCCGACGTGGCACCACTAGTAGTAGGAACGAAGAAGGAGGAAGTCTATGCATATTTGCAAATATTATCAAGTGTCACACACACAGCCATCCCATGTGTAAATACCATGTTTCTGAGAGAGAGAGAAACGGGAACGTCACGAATTGCTTCCACTACTGTACTAAACTGGCAACTGCCATAGTATACTAGTCTAGCTGCCTTTTCGGGGAAAAAGTGGGAGAGTGGAAAATCACAAAATAAACATACCCCAGTTTGTCGAGTGAGAAGCATTTCTTTTTGGAATATGGTAGTCAGAGCAGTTGCGCAATGCAAAGAGACGAACAAGTGACAGTGCTACTCGGGAGAGTGAGGATTATGAACGAGAGGGTGTCTGCTGTCTGCAGGGTACGGTGGACGACCGCAAGGGCCCGATGACACCTATTTAAGAGGGTCCGACTCCGCCCACCGATCCTCCCACATAGCACCGAAAAGGCCGTTTCCAGTAGGACTAGAGGCATTACAACACCTGACAGTGAAGTTTGGACACTGCTTCTGAAGCATCATTTTGTAACAGGAATGGTAGGAAGGAAAGGAATGGAATGCCCCCACGAGTGTACCTTGACGAAATGCAGTGGACAACGGAAGGAAGAGTTCTTCGTCTTCTTGACTCGTTTCGGCAGCAATACGGTGGAAGAAGAGGTAGTAGCTTTTGAGGAAGAAGAAGACGATGGGGAGGTGGAGGAAGAGTTGGAAGCGACGATGGTGCAGGAGTAGCGCTTCGACATGACGACGACGTCTTTCCTTTGGTACGTGAGGCTTCGCCGCTGCGGGACGAAGTAGAACGATTTGTGAATGGGCTCGTCGGGCGGATCCGGATAATAGGGAGGGATCGGCGGCGGTTCCATCCAGTCAAATCACCACCTTTGCCACTTCTAGCGCTCGGAATCAAAGTGACTCATTTCTCTTCTCTCGTTTCCCCTCTCTCGCTTCGACTCCGCGGACTCATTCATCCCCACTCTCCTCCCTCACTTGATGTCAAGGGGGCGGAGTCTCGGATGGATGCGGAGAGGCGCGAGAGAGGAAAACGACGAGAAAGCTTCTTTCTGCTGCGTCCTCAATTAAACCTAGAGGCTCGTCGACCGTGACGAAGCAGTAGAAGCAGAAGGAATGAAAAGACGCGTCAGTAGAGAAGAAGACAATCTCGTTCTCCAAATCCAGCAGCAGAGGAGTCAAGCGGCGCCTGGCACCGGGCGACGGCGCCGCCGCGCGGAATCGAGGCGCAGACGAGCAGGGTGCTGGACACGCGTGTTGTCGAGTGCTCCATGATTTTCTTGAACCGCAGCAAGAGGATGAGTCACACCAAGTGTTTCATGTTGCTGCTTTCGCTCCTGCTGCGTGTCTTATTCGAGCATACGAGCGAGAGTAAATATAGGGATAAAAGAGAAGGAGAGAAGAGTGCAGCGGCTCCTTGCAGAAGTGCAACAGCTGCCTGTCATGAAGAACATCTGCAGGAAGCATTCCGAAGGAAGATACACGAGCAGGTGTTCTTCCCGAAAAGATGCGATCTCTGATAGAGAGTCGTCGCATTCTTCGCTTCTCGTGTTGCAAACTGGAACCGCTGTCACATTCCCCGAGGAATCTCGCAAGTTTTTCAAAGTACAAGGAACGCGATTCCAGGGGAGCCTCAAGATGTTCTCGTGTTGCAAACTAGAATCTCAAAACTCTGTTCTTTGCTGCATATGGCACAATCTGAGCTATAGTTCATGGCACAAAGCAGAGACAACACACATTCGAATATTTACGTAGAGGTCTTTTTGTCTTCTCGCTCCCAAATTAGTCAAGTCACATGTTCACCTATTGCGTGTCCCGTCGAGGTTCCCACTCATTAGTCAACTCCCTCCTCTGACCCTACGGGACTCTTTTATGTCCGGAAAAGACCGAAGGTTGTGTGATATCACCCGGAAGGGAGCCTGTTTTCCGATTCACACGCAACACTGACATACACTTTGCAGATAGAGTGCCGAAGAGACATTTCCGGAATGTGCTTCTGCTTTGGATAAGCAGAGCACTTTGGCCGCTTTCGCGATAAACTACAACACGCCGAGAAGCCAGGTCATCTAATCTTCTTTTGACTCCGAAACTGGCATAGCTGATCAAACGTCACACACTCTCTGCTTCTGCCCGCTACTTCGAATTGCAATGAGTCATGTCGGTCAAAAAAGGAAAGACGGGGAGAGAGAGCAGAGTTTAGATATCCCTTTTCTGGCTTCTCTCTCACACAAGAGAGAGCCTGGCTGCGACAAAGGGAGGGAGGCTTTTCTGAAGGTCAGACCGCATACCACAAGTCTCATTCTGGCGATCAGCTTCTTCATATTTGGGCCTCCTCGTTTCGAGTGGCGTCTCTTCGGGACGCTCTTCTTCCTCGAAATCGGCGGAGACTCAGTGTTTGGGGGAGCTTCGATGAGCGGCTGGCGGTCGGAATCACGGCGGCGGGCGACAACGTGACGGGCACGTTGAAGTCGTCGGCGAAGACGTACCATAAACATGATGACTGAAAGTCATTAGGTGGAAATCCGAAAAAGGAGAGAATGATTACGGTGAACGGAAATGAGCGACGGAAATGAGAGAAAATAGACGGAGTTAGTGGAAAGAACGAGTACGTTTCTGAGAAAGAAGGCTTGTTTTGTTGTTGGCACGAAGCCAAGTGATTGTCGGTTATTGATCTGCTCATCTCTGTGTCAGACACCAACAAATCATGAGTCAAGGGAGTAAACAATTCGGGAGACCGATCTATGCTAATCTCACAGGAGCAATGGAACCAAACGGATCAACTCTTGTGTACGGCAGACACGTGTGCGCGGTGGTGGTGGTCAATGTGGGAACGGCTTGCGGAGCAGAAGCAATCGGAGCAGCAGTCGATCCATTATCGAAAGTTATGAGGGTTCTTCTTCGCGAGAGAGCGAGAGAACAGAGAAAGGCGCCAGATTCCAGGCCATAAATCAATCATAAAACCATTCGGATATGCCTTGACAAGAGAAAGGTGTTTGAGGGGAGCAGCAAACGGAGACGGGGGGAGGAGGAGAATGGCAGCGGATTTCTAGCTAATACCAATTCCGAGAAATCTCGTGGGCACACTTATTTCAGATGTTCAGCAGGAAAGAGAGAGAGAGTGAGAGCGGCCAAGGGAGGACGGAGAAAAAGAAGGAAAAAGAAGCAGCTGGAGGTGTTGGGCAAGGTGGCGAAGGACAATAAAAGAAGCAAAGCGATAAGTAGTCTCGGCTCTTTCTCCTCTCAGGTGCCGGACTCAATGCCGTTCCTCTCCACTTTGCCGCCCGCCCATCATCAGAGAGCGGAGAGGAGCGCGCATCGCATTATGACACCGCCTACGCAGATGGAAGGGATGGGGGGAAATCTGATCGAAATCATCCACTCTGTGGAGGCGAAGAGGCTGAACAATAACAGGGAAAACAGTTTCGTGTCGTCGAAACAATAGAGGACGAGAGCGACAGGAAGCCGGAAATGGTTTGAGGGCGTCACTTGGAGAAGGCGGTGAGGCGAGAAGAAGCGAGAAAAAATACATGAATTCCGAATGGACTGAAGAGGAGGAAGCGAATCGGGAGGAGGAAGAAAAGAGGGGAGTAAAGAGAGAACACGGGCTGATTGGGTTAGCATAACCGGATATAGTCAACCGCTCCCGCTGATGCTCCGCTGATGTCAGGAAACGACGCCGAAAGGAAGGAGAAGGAGAAAGGAAGGAAGCAGAAGGTACCGTGCGCAATTATGCATACACAACGCCCCCTCATTTTTTGATGTCGGCCGCCGCCTAGATGACGGGAGGATGTGTTTCACAGCAACTTCTTTGTTTTCCTTGTAATTACTGGCGAGCCAAAGAAGAAGAGAAGAATGGAGACGACGAGACGAAGAAGGTGAACAATAGTGGTGACAAGAAGGTAGTTGCAATGAATTACGAGCGGCCAGAAGAGTACTGTGGGAACGTAGTCGTTCTGTTGATCCACGCTGCGGAAACTTTCTGAGCGTGGATTCAAATTGTTTTTTATTCATATCCGGAGGTTTGAGGCTTTTGCCACATTGAGAAATACGTTACCCAGAAGTTTTTGAGTATGGAAAAGGGATTTGATTATCACCTGTTCCGGGAAAACGGCCGAATTCTTGGATATGGCAACTATATATTTACGGATTCGGTAAGAAAAGTAGGGTGCAAACTACCGGAAGTACCGCGGAAGTTCAGGGAAAGAAAACTACTACTCCGATAGTTCTCGTTTCGTAATTGTTTCATTTTTCATCGCCCACGAGGCGTGAGTCATACGGTAGTTCTCTTGGGAGCGAATCGAGAGTCCATTCCGGAGCAACAGGCCGCATTTCAACACTTGCAGGAAAAGGCGAGACTGACAAAGTGGTGCACAGGGAATTGAAGAAAGGAGTCACTGACCGGCGGCACGTAAACATATGAAGGCACAGAGCGAGATTTTGACGGGAGAGAGTGAAGTCAAAACATTCAGAAGAATATCAGTTCTGGGAACTCTGCTGGTTGCAGCTGCAGACATGTGACTCACTTTGGGAAGCAAACAAGAATAGGGAGGTGCGAAGAGGGAGACAAGAGGAAGACGAACGGCACCGGAAGTCGGGAGACCCCCCGCGCGAACAAAGTATCATTAACTGGTGACCGCCCGCCCGCGCGCGCTCCCACTTTCTCACATCTTTCTTCCCCTCGCTGAATGTGTGAATTGAAGGGCAAACTGACTCGGATCGTCGGTTCCAGCGTCAGGGAGTATCGCTCGTTCTGGTAGATTTGAATTTCGCGGATCACGTCGGATATCTTGCGGCACTTGAGGAACGACACGAGCTTGTTGAATTGCTTGGTATCTGCAGGATCCGACGACTTCATGTTCTCTTTCTGCTTCAGAGCTGCCGGAGATTTCACGAACGTGCTGTTTCCCTGCTCGAGAAAGAATATGTTGGAGAGATAGTGTCCGAAGAACGGGATACACGGCGGATTGATCGATGAGAGTCGCTTCTGCATTTCGTGCCACCTCCTCTCACAAAGCACGTTGAACCTATCGAAGCACTTCTGCTTCTCGCTGTCCAACCGCTCCCAACACCATTTCAATCGGAACACGCACGCCGAGTTGAGAGCAGAGTAGAAGGCGACAAGACCCGTGAAGTTGTGCAGTTCCTCGAAGACCGACATCACCTCCAACACTCGATTGAACATGGCCATTCGCTCTTCGAGAGACTCCGTCTCGACGATCGAACGGGAGACCCAGTAGGTGAGGAGTGTGGAATGGTCGGTGAGGCGGAGGAGCTGCGGACTCTTCCGCCACTTCTCCGACTTGGTCCACGCGGCTTCGACGAGCTCAATTGGCTGGATGGCTCGATAGAGGTCGAAGTGAAGAAGGGTCAACTGGAAGACAGAAAGTAAGCAGAAACAAAAGACACGCATTCACACCTGTCTTCCGATCTCGAGAGGGTGCAGTGTTAGCAGGTCGTAGTGCTCGACGTCTCCCTTCTGTGCAGTGTGCCAGACGGTCTGGAAATTGAGAGGGTGAGAGAATCAGACGGCAATGAGGCACCTCGGGTCCCTTCGCAATGAAGTTCCTGCGGGATCGCTGGTTCGCGTACACCATCTGCTGCTGCTGGTCGTCTCCGTACACGAACGCACTGTTCACGTGCCCCTCTTCCGAATCGTGCTTCTCTCCGTTCTCGGTCGAGTTCGAGGGATTCTTGCAGCGCTTCTCGATGATCGCAAGAATCGTCTTGCAGAACTTTTTGTGTTGCTTCGTCAGTTTTTCTCTCGGATCGCAACATCGGTTTAGGAATAGCTCGAGAGCGTCGAGTAGAATGGGATCGCACTGGAAATCGTACCAATGCTGCTTGACCCACTGATTGATGACACTGAGGACACGGAGTTGCACGGGACGCTCGTATTCTTTCCGGAATCGCTGGAAACTCGGCTCGAAAAGCGGAGAGAATCCCGGATTGGCTGATAATCCGTGAGACTGCACAGTATCGTAGCGACCAGCCAGTGGGCCACCTCTGGAAGAACCGAAAGTTGAGAAGAAATGGGAAAGATCTGAAGCTGACCCTTGTCTCTGTTGCTGCAGTTTCTTGGGGACGGGAATGTTGAACCTCTCAAGCAGCAAGCTCAGAAGGTCGTTGGGAGTGCAGAACGACCGGTACGAGATCAGGAACGTCTGGATGTATTTGTTGTCCGTGTACCTGTAATAAACCGTTTTGTTGCAAAATATCAGCTGGATTCCTACGAATGGTAAGTGAGTCTTTCGATTAGTTTCAGCACGGTTCCGTTCTTGATAACAGGGATTCCAGAGCTCGAAGTGTAGTCTTCGAAGGAAATGTTCTCTTCGGTGTCTGGTTCCGAAAACCGGTATTGGTCAGGTCCCGGGATTATCAAAGGTATCCTCTTAGCCTCTTCTTTCTCGAAGTTGTCAAGGATCCGATCGAGCAGACTCCTCGTAGTCACCTTCACAAGTACCGTCATCCACATCTTCTTCTCTTCGAGACTCTTGCAAAGGAAGTGGTAAACCTTTGGAAGACTCGTCTTGTCTCTCGACTCTAGCTTGAAGCAGTGCAACACTTCCGAATCGGGAACATCGAACACGTCGATTGAATGAACAGGAAGGCGGTCTTTGAACTTCACAGAGTTCTTGTGCCTCTTGCAAAGCACGATCATCTGGTCGAAGACGTACACATATCTGACAAAACGAGTTTAATACAGAGGATTGTGGATGACTAACCGCTCCGTCTTCCACTTTTTATTCTTCGTAATGTCTCCGGACAGACTAAGCGACGGCCTTATCATTCCCAGATCGCCTTCTGGAAACCATTTATAATTTAACATCCGTTTCTTCCATTTCCAATACCTTTCTCCAACTCGTTGCATGTCTTTCCGATGGGACTGCCCGCGAATCCGTCGATCAGCGACTGAATCTCGTTCAACCGCTTCACATTATAGATCTTCTCGCTCTTGGCCTCCCGCTCCAGGAAAGAATTGACGCGACTCTTCAGTTCCGGAACCATCGCACACATCGAATCGACCGTCGACGCTGTCGTTCTCAGTGCGACGCGACAGTTGCTCAAATCAGACCGATCCTCTTCGCTCCTACTTATTTGGCACAGCTTCTGGAATGAAACCGAAAGTTTTGAGGAGCCTGTCTGAACGCTTACATTGACATATTCCAGATACTGGTATATGTGGAAAATCGGAATGAGCAGCAGCTGCGGCAGCACGTACTGCACTGCCTGTCGGAAGGACTGTCCGTCCAGGGAGCTGTTGAAAAGATGGTCCTCCGTCTCGAACAGCTGCGAAAACCTCGAACTCTCCATCAGAGCGCAGATGTTCTCGTTGATGACCTGCATCGCGAGCTGCTGTTCGTCGGTTTCCGACTCTCCGTCCCGCATCACGTACGTCGTGTAGGCCTCGAACTCGCAAGCTTCCGCGAGATCCCAAATGCCCATTCCGATGCACTGCGTGTCGTTCAACTCGATCGCATCCTCCAGCGTTCTCTCGATTTTCATCGCCAACTCGTGGATTTCCGAGAGGTTCCCGAACAGATTACTTGAGATAATGCGATCCTCTTCGTTCGCCACGGCCTCGATTCTCCGCCGGAAGACGTTGATCCTATTTAGTTCCCGGATGAATCGCCTCTCGTCTCTCAGAAACTCGACCGCCACTGCTTCATAAGTCTGTGTTGACTTCTCCGCGTGCTCCGCCTCATCGGCCACGAACTCTTCGAACTCGGAGAGGAATCCAAATCCGCCTGGAGACTCCGCCTCTTCTTCGTTCCGCAGCTTCTGTCGCAGCTCCATGAGAGCTCGATCCGCATTCAAAGCAACGTCGAGGTTGGCGAGAGTGATCTTCTGCTCGGAATTCCGGATGTTTTTCACATAATTGCCTGTGAGCCTCAGCACGTCTTCAGTGACACTCTCGCAAGCGTAGTACACGTAGCACGCGATCTTCTCAATTTCTCGTTTCTCACGAGGCCCGAGTGTCTCCTGAATCCTATTTTTAGCCCTATTCGTCGTAATATCGTTTCAAACCTTAATGACAGCTGCGAGACGATTCTGGCTGTCTCTGATCACCTTTAGCGTCTTCGTGTACTTGCCCCTCTGCATGCGCACGTTGTCCATCGCATCCTTGGTTACGGAGACGAGACCTGATCCGAACAGCTTTTTCGCCGCACGTTCGACCTCCTCGAGTGTGGTGGCACGTGCATCGATCAGCTGAAGAGAGTGGGATTAGAGGGGCGGCGTGGAAAAGGCAAAGAAACCTCGCAAACGATGCTTTGCAGAAAGAGCCGGATGTGCTCGACGGCGTCAAAGTTCATCGGAAGACCTGGATGAACGACGCTGCATATCTGATAGATGCGCTCGTCGAAGATGGCTGCCCATTGTTTGCTGTTGCTCGAAATGGTGTGCCGACTGGTGAGGGAGACGGTGTCCGGAGCCGAGTACAGCGAAAGACTCATCATGCTCATCAGTTGATCATTATCTGCAGCAAGGAGAAAAGAGAAATCGTACGAATCGGCGGAGGAGAAGAGAAGCGAAAACGAAGGAGGAGAAGAAGAAGATGAGAGTATTGATGATGATTACACCCGCAAAACGCATGGAACAACTGGGCAGAGAAGCGGAGACGACAGAGAAGCGAAGGACAAAATGATACGGGATGAGAACGGGAAGGGTACGGGTAGAAGAGGCGAGTGAGAACGCTCCAAGCGGAGACGCAGACGACTCGACTCCCCGCCGGCCTTGTTCTTTCGAACCAGTTTGATCCCCCAGCCCGGGGCAGCCGTCTTCCTCTTTTTCTTCTTCCTCGCCGCTGCAGTTTAACCCAATCAGATCGATTCGTCGTCGATATTGACTGCGCAAGGCGCCGCGACGCTTTCAAATTATCAGTGAGGACTTCTTTTTGAAGGTCGTTGGACGCGACGAGAAGACAGACATCGGTTTCTCCACTGTGAAACGTCTGGTAGAGAAAGAAAAAGAAATTGGAAAAGTTAATGTGTGTTTTGGAGCAGCAAACAAAACAAGTTTTCAATTATGAAATAAGAAAGTGCTGTATGCAACTCGCTTTCCGAGCAAACAACCCGAAAAGGCGGCTGGCAGCAGGACACCGTCGGAAGGGCGTAACTGACAGATTGCTGCCGGTCGCGTCGAGAAAGATATCATCTTACCCGCTCATCCATTCTCTCTCTCGAGTGACGAATCGGCAGCGGTTTGCTGGTGAAATCGGTTATTCGTCGAAAACCGTTGCAAATGCGGCACGAAAGTAACTGTGCGGGTGTCAGCAAGTGCGCTCCATCGAAAATGTAGCACAAGTGCCGGGAGAGTGGATTATTCAAATTTCTTATCCGGATTAGATTCCCAAGGAATGAGATAATTTCTGATTGAATTGTCCCGAATTCTCGTAGACTGGCATGAAAAGAAAGCGAAACGCAACTTTCGATCAAGCGCAAAACCAATCGAAACAGAACAGAAGCTGCAGAGGAGAGAATTGCCTGTGAGTCATCTGAAACTTGCGAAATATACGGAGATTCAGGTGTGACCTGATGTCAACGAGAATGACTTTATTTTTCAATTCGAATTCTGAAACCCGTGTGAAAGTCCCCCGAACGTCTTCTGAATCTAGTTCAGAGTGTTTCTGTTTCGGACCGCCGTCGACTCCTCGTAGAACTTCTGGTATTCCGAGTTCGTGAACTTGTCGATGATGTCGAACACCTTCTTCGGCTCCTGCTTCTGCACCGCCCGTTTGCCTCTCCGCTGTCGCTCGAACTCGTCGTGCGCCTCCTTGAACTCGAGCAGCTTCTGCGGCGGCAACACCTGTGCCAGGTACTCGTCCATGCTCTCCGCCACCATTTCCTCGTTGGCGCCTGCTTCTCGCGCAGACACAATCAGCTTGTGAAGCGTTTGCTGCAATTCGGAAGTGCGCTCCACCGCACTCTTGCCACTGCTTACCTGCTGGTCGTCAGAAAGGAAAGTGGTCAACGGAGACATTCTGCATGGAGCGGCGGCAGTTTGAAATACGGAGAGCAGCACGAAAAGCAAGGAGTGCGCCAGCATTCTCGGACTGGAAATGAGGGAGAGGCGGAAACGGACCGAACGGGCCGAGTGACCGGACGAGAAAACAAAGACAAACAGTCAGAATTGCCTTTGTTTGGAGAGCACTTTGGAGCCATTTTGATGCTCCACCTCTTGAGAACATCACGCCGTTTTTTTTCGGTTTGTCAGAGGAAGGTAACAAGCTCTTCGGTACGGTCAGTTTGTACTTTCGAGTGGGACTGCGAGGGGGGAAGCTTTCATTCTTAAATCGGGGTTTGTCATTGGCTTTTGGCTTAGAATTGCGGGGATAGAGAAACGGTTGAACAGGGAGAAGAATAATGTTTGCCACAGAGGGACGAATCAGAAGGAAATGCGGTTTCGAATCCGAATGTTTGGGTTTGGGCTCAGCCAAAACATTCGGGAATCAAAACAAATTTCAATACAAAGAAGAACATTTGATACAATAAATCACTAGACGGAATAATAAAATCGGGTAGGATATCTATTTTACGGGAGACATTTGAAAAATTACTATAAAAGTTGTTTTTTGATAAAGAGGGGATAATAAAATTGAATTGACACGTCGGAATTAACTTCACAGAAACATAACGAGGCAGACGGAAAGATCTAGAGACAATAAAGGGGGGGGGGGGGTTAAGTGGAGGAAGAAGCCGTCCATCTGTACTTGGCTGCAGCTGCCGAGTCGCCAGCTATTGGTGCAGGAGCAGCGCTGGCGGCCGGTTTATGGTAGAAGTAGCAGGTGGCGTTGCGGCAGTTCGCACCGAAGCGGCATTCCTGCGACAAAACGGATTAAAAAGGAATGGTGCGCAGAAAAAACCTTTGGGTGTTTGAAGTGGCAGACTGGATTGCGGCAGCCTCCTGCGTAGCGGCAGAGAATCATGTTTTGAAGTGGAGCGATCCTGGAACACTGTTGTTCGAGGGAGAAACAAAAAAAAAATTTACTCTGGAAGTGGTTTTTTCGTCGCGGACTTGACTGGACTGGCATTCAGAGAGGGCTGAATAGAATTGGATCCGTTGGAAGGAGCGGACTCCTTTTTCGACTCGGGCGACGACTCTTTCTCGTTCTCATCTTTCTCGTCCTTTTTCTCGCCGGGAGACGATTTCTTTGTGATTGTTGCGGCCAGTTTTTCAGCAAGAGATCCGAGTGCACCACGGACGAGTGGTTTTGGGGGCTCGTCCGGAGAACGCTTCTGAACAGAAGTCGTCTCAGTGATTGTCGGCGGGATTCTGTTAGAAGTGAGAGGATTCTTGCTCTCCGCGGCTGCAATCCCAGGCTGAATACCACCCGTTCCTTGGTGGGTGAAAGGACAGTGTTTCTTGGTGCAGAAACGATCGAAGCGGCAGGGCGGATGAATGAAGAGGCATCGGTTGCCGTAGGTGCAATTCGGAAAATTACTGAAAAAAGACCCCATCTAATTGTCAGTCAGTAAAAAACTCACGAGCAAGTTTTGGATGGATGCATATAAGGACAAGCCTCTCCTTTAGCGCATCTCGGCCAGAAAAGGCACTTCTCCTTGAAGGAAATTTCTCCATTATTTCCGCCATTTGTCAGTTGATTCTGCTGTTCTTGGAGAACGCTCAGCGGGGTCGGGATGTAGGTAGGCGCTTGTTGTTGATAGTGCTGATTGACATGGATGGTGTAGGATTTTCCAGATAGTTGATGTGTCGGCGGGAGTTCGTCCTCCTCCTCGCGAACACTCTCTTTTCTGTTAATTCCTCTGGCTTCAGCCACGAATGCGTCGATCTCGGCCTCTTCGTCCTCAGAATCGGAGTCGTCTTCAAGACGGATCTGCCCGTTCCACTTCTGCATAGTCGGTGAATCGTCGGTCGGGGTTGTATCCCGAGATTCAGCAGTGATGTCGAAAATAATTCGCTCGTGCTTTGATTTCGGCTCGTCAACCGCTTCAGCCTTACGCTTCAAGAGACCTCTGCGCATGTTATTGTCGACAACAACGATTCTGTCCTGGATGCGAGTTCTCTTGATGGCTTCTTTGCCGCCAGAAAGCTTCACTATCATCTGCGGTCCACCTGTCTGTGGCTGGTTACCCAGCACGACGGCGTCGTCATCTTCGATAAGCTCCGGACCTTCCTTGGCAACTCTGGTCAATCTGTCACGAATGCTCTTCTTCGGCGAGATGGTCTTGTTTGGAGAGCCGACCTTCTGCGGAGAGTCTTGTACTTTGGACGGCAACGCTTCTACATCCGACCAGTCGTCCTCGTTTCCTTCTTTTTTCGAAGAGCCATATCCGGCGCTGACACTAGCCTCGTTCATAGCACGAAGAAACATCGTGCCACGGGCTTTAACGTTGGAAGAGCTGAAGACCTTGATAATTAAAGAAAAAAACTAAAAGAAACTTACTCTCCACTAGGACGGATGTTTCTCTTGACTGTAACTGTGGACTGAACCTTCCGTTCCGGACTCGCGGTGTGATGATGGACTACGGTCGAGGCGACTCTCTTCCGTTCAGGAGATCTGGTTCTGTTGTCGCGGTCTCTATGACGCCGATCGAACTTTTCGCGAGCACGAGAGCGGTCCTCGTCGTCAGAATATGTATTCGAACGGCTCCTGGAGCGACGGCGCTTGTTTTTCTGGAGCTCCTTCCGTTTATCATCTCGTTCACGTCGTTTCTCGTCTTCAGCTCTCTTCTCACGATCGCGTTCCTTTTGACGCTCTCGCTCACGTTCCTTTTCAGCTTGAAGCTCTCTGTCTTTGGTTTCTTTCTCCTTACGCTGCTTCTCCTCCTGTTCCTTTGCTGCAGTTTCTTTGCTTTTGTCTTCTTCTTTCTTACTGGTGCTTTCGCCCGGCTTCGAAGACGCGTTCTGGAGACGATCGAACAGGTCGAAAAGCCTGAAAGTTGTTGAATAAGAATGAAAAAAAGGTACAAAACCGACCAGTCCACAAATTTTGCGGTGCTCTTTCCGATGAAAAGACTCAGATCGTCTTTCATCTGAGCCTTTTCTTTTTTATTCGCAATCATGACCATTATATAATCCGGAAGCTCATCGTCGACATACACACCAAGTTCTTCGAGCTTAGCACGAATGGCAGCCTGGAACTGTTACTTCGTCAGCATTATAACAAAGGAGCTATCCTTATACCTTCAGTTTCTTTGAAACCTCCGAGGATCCCGATTGAGAACTCATTTCGATGCAGTCTCTGAAGCAAAACAGTCGATAAAATCAGGCAGGCTGGGAGGACAGAATCACGACGGATAACAGGTTTTACGCAGCGCCGACAAAAAGCAACTTATTGATTTTAGCGAGAATGTATGAGAAATTTGCATGAATACAAAGTTTATGCGAATTAAAGTAAGATGGCTAACGAAAATTGTGAGTAGAAAGCGGTAAACAAAAAGTGATGAACGATTGCATACACGAGTTTTGTAAGCTTTCGACATGAGAAAACGGAATAAACATGTAATTATCTCTAACAACATGGTAAATATTACTATTTTTTGAATGAGTTGTTGTGAAAAAATTGCTTTTCATATCGTTGAACTGATTAGTATTAAATTACAACGCTTTCGTGCGAAAAGATGTGATTGTGTAGTAAATAGAAAGCGTTGTGAATTTGAATTGCTCTTTTTTTAAATTATTTAATTGAACACAACAATCGGAAGAAAAATCCTGAAGAACCGGCAAAATAAAATGAAAATCTCGAAAACACGAGGCGGCGACAAAACGAAAACCGGACTTTGTCGTGAAGTATGGTGTGTTCCGCAAACACGCTGGCGTCATAATGCAGACTGCATAACGGATATTCAATGATCCACTGGCCATTTCTGGACAGAGAAGGGAGCATTTGAGAGCAGATAATGGGAGCTCTGCTCGCTACATTGAAGTTTTATTGTTCGTTTTGCAACCGGTTTTTATAAGTTTTTCTTTAGACGGAAAGATGATACTTTCAACTGCGCATTCTGATTCATTCATTGATCGAATGTTACGCACTCTCCTCTCTCTCCAGCTTGTTATTGTGTCTCTTCATTGGTCTTCTATCTTTCTTATTTTTAATTTTCAGTGAATTATGGAAAGACGAGACTACGATGCCCACATTCCGAACCGAATAGCACCCCCAAAAATACCGATTCAGTCAGTTTTTGGTCCTGTTTCACTTGATAAGTTCAGTTTTCTGTTCAGTGAATCAAGACGCGGAGAACACGACCCGTCTCGCAGTGGACGTCCCACTTTCGGCAAGCAGAACTCCAGCAGGTCATCCTACTACGCCGAGCCACCGATTGAGCGTGTTTCTTCTTCTAAATATCCGCCCAATGTGTATCCTATCGAGACTTACAACGGGCCTGTCCTCAGAAATGAGAGCACCAGAAAAAGTGGTTTCGATCAGGCCGATGTCGCAATGACGAGTTCGAGAAGAATACCGCTCCTGAAGACGGTAAAAACTGAAAAAGTATTCTGCGATCGAAAAACAGTTTTCAGCCCGTCATTGCAGTAGAACACATGGGCGGAGATATGGACATTTCGAGAAGCAGGTCCAATTCTCCACTTGAGCGACGAAATTCGAGAGACTGTAAGACATAGTTCGCACCTGCTGCACCTATTAAAAGTTTTTTGCAGCTCGACCGACACGGAGAGACAGAAGACACGCTCGCGAAGACAGAAGCAGATCGAGGCGATCTAGGTCGCACTCAAGCTCGAGATCGCGAGGAACGGCGAGACACGATGAACGGCACAGAGATCGGGAGCGCGAATCTCCGAAAACCCCTTCCGGACCAGTGAGAGACGGAATTATTTACACCGGTGACAACTATAATGACTTTCTCCAAAAATGGATTCGGTTAATCAACGATGAAATCAGAAACTCTGCCGATAGAGATGTGCAGGGAAAACGCAGAATTCGCGAGATACTGACAAGTATGTTTTCGATCTCAGAACTAGTTTTTCCACTTATTCTTCCTACTGTTCAGATGCCAGTGAGGCCGAAAAGGAGAAGCTGGTAATGCCGCCCGATTCTGTGCGTGGCGACAGAAAACGAATGGTTCACTGCGACACCACGATCGACGGATTGCCAGCTGCTATTTTCTTCGGCAGTGGATACGGCTCTCGCGACCATTACGCGAAAAACGCGGCGGCGAAAGACCTAGTCGATAAGTGCAATCGCGTCGGAGTCATCAACAGCGAACTGCACGCTGCCATCGCGTACAAACCCGTTTTGGACGGCTCGTTTCACCAAACGTTCGCGGTTCAGATAACGAAGGCTGTGAATGCAGTACTTCTTCTGATCAGAAAGATGTCTTTCGGTTAGCACGACCGAGCTTTCCGTTAATATTTTCAGTTTCAGAGCTGTTGCCGAGTGGATTCATGACTTTGCGTCATCTAGATCCTGAAATAATCGACCGATTCAAACATCTGCTCCGAATGGTTCATAAAACAAAGTTTTGTGCTAATTTTGTCGTATTGTTCAGGTTATGCTCGACGTCTATTACCAGGGAGTCGAAACACCGGCGGCTGTGGTTCCGAAGGCTCTTGAGGTTTGTTTGGTTTGGTCCCGGGGGGTTTCGATGTATGGACGAGAAGGCAAACGCAGAAGGACGCATACGAACGAAGGTGTTTCCGCAGTGTTCTAAATTCTTTTAGACTGGACACAGCTCTAGGAAACATGAATATCCGGGATCCCTTTACACGGAAAACAACGAAAGAGGCCCCTCCCGAAGCTCGGAACCGAGAGAGCTAATACGATCGCATGCCGAAGAGCTCGCGGCGATGAAAAAGGCAATGGAAGAGAAAATGATGGAAGAACTCGCATTGAGGGAGCAAGAGATAAGAAGAAAGGTGCTCGAAGAGGAAAGAGCCAACATTCGAGCAGAACTGGAAAGAGCTCAGAAGATTGAGCAGATGATGCACGATCAACAAAAGTACGAACTCCAGAAAGCGAAGGAGAAACAAGAGTTCGAGGAAAATCAGACGAAGCTTCTGATGTCAAAGCAGGTTGCAATGGAGTTCAACAATCTGGTAGCAGAGCTCGAGAAAAAATTCCTCGAAGTGCGGACGAAACGGCTGGATCACGTGCTCGATATGATCTATTCCTCCTCCACATACAAAGCAATACAGAAGTTCAACCAAACCACATCCACCTACGAGCAGAATCAAAAGATGTTGGTAGATCTGAAGCAGCTGATTGAATCGATCGAACTCTCGACACAAGCAGCTGAGAAGCACAATGCAGGTCGACAGAAGCAGATTGCGCTTTCCGGATTCCCGTCCAGCTACTATCAGATGTCGGGTCATTCAGAAGTCACGGTGCCTTTGGGATATCAAGCGTCTCCAGCCACATCTTCGGGATACCAATTGCCTACCACTGCTTCCCGCACGTATTCAGGTTACCCTGTTTTATCCACTTCGCCCGGACACCTTCAAACGTCGACGACTTCTTCTCATGCTGCTCCTGTATCTTCAGCACGCCAAGACGAGGTTTGTGTTCCGAACGATACAGTGTAACTTTTGGAGGACGGCACATTTCAGAAATCAGAGGAACTCGAAGACTCTGCGGCAATTTTGTTTGTTTTTCTTTCCTTCAATCCTTCTTTTTTCATGTGTTTCTTCAGATTCACGAGTTCCTCTGGTTTCTAGCTCTCTTTCAGAGCAAAAGAAGCGAAAGAACGCCTCCCTCCAGTTTTCAAACTCCCTTTCCCATTACTTTCACTCGTTTTCGTATCCTGTATTCCGCAGGTTCAACGTCTCAAAGTCGGAGATGTATACTTGCGAGCCCTGACGTCTTCTGAAAAACGTCGTCTGGCGCAAGGAGACAAAGTTATCACCCAAGATGTCAACACCGGAAATTGGAATCTGGCATTCGTGAACAAGGTTCATGACAACATAGTGACTGTCACCATTGGAAACCAAACGATAAAGAAGTACATGGACGAGATTTACCAGGAAGACACCGGATCCCGCTACTAGTCAATTTGTAACACGGCCGGCTTTCTCGCTATTCATCGTTTTTATTACAATATTTCTAACGCTCGCTATAATATACTTTCAAAGATATAAAAAAGTTCGCCAGTTCTTATTGGGATAAGAATGAATAACGATGTTGTGTGTTGAATTTTCCCAATTTCTATTGCGAACAATCAGAATAACCAGTGTGATTCAGCAAGCTCCAATGAACTGGAGAAGTTATGCTTTCTGCTTTTTTCCAAGTCAATTCCGTTTTGTAAACCGTAGAGGGTTAATGATAAATTCAACGTCATAAAAGAAAGAACGAAAGCTTTCCAGTTTTCCTAGGAAAGATAGATGACCCAAAATTTGAAATGTTTGGGGCTTCTGCCCCTTTCTTGGGTCGCAAAAACTGGAACCTTGCCGAATATCACGTGAACTTGGAAAGTTGAACTTGTTTGTATCCAGTAAAATCGATGACGTGGAGTGAGCCGAGTACAGGATCCGAGACTGTTCCTGGAGAAGACGCGAATCAAATGGACTCACCGGAACACGATTCGGAACCCCCGTTGAAGAAGAGCTTCCTGCAATTCGCGACTGTTCGAAATGTTATTTATGTAGGTCGGAAGACCATTGAACGGGTAGGTGAGCAGGAGTTTCAGGACATCTCGAAGGATCCTCCGGAGAACTCGATGGCTTGGAGAGACTTGAGGAAAGGACTGATCACGTGTTCAGAGAAGCTGATGACAGTGGATCTTCCGAGTGAAGCTGTGAAAACGATAACGGACGACGCGCGCAAACGATCATACGCGACAACAATGAAGCCGAGTGTCGCGACGCCGCCGCCGTGGCTAGTTCCGCCGACAGGGCTCATCAAACCGCTCATGAGCGTCAATCTACCGCCCCCTACGTACTTCAAGTGTCCTGAAGTGAGAGAACATAACAACTGTAACAGTCAAGAGGAGAATCGTCTGAAGTTCGCGGTTCTCGCGCAAGTGAACACCATCGTCACGCAAGTCGCGGAAGTAATGGGCACGACAGTGCGCGCGTGTGTCGGTGAGCTCCGGCACGCATTCAGACAGACAAACTAACTGCCGATAGGACGCCGATGGTTGAGAGAAATGCTTTTTGATTGCAGAGAGAAGGAAGTGCGACAATGCGATGTGCCTGTTCACCTTCTTCCAAGACTTTCCGGCTGCGATAGTCGGAGGATCCGTCGCCATTGAGGAAGAGTTCAACGACAGACCACCGTAAGTCAGAACCTAGTTGCGAGACCACTTCTCTTTCAATAGACCTCCACCGAAGATATTCGATTCATGGCGTCTGCAGTTTTTTGAGTCTCTGAAAGCATTTCTCCCCGTGCCGATTCTCAACAGGATGAGACGAAACGTCGACAAGAACGCCAATCAAGTCAGTCTATCTTGGCAGACAATCAGTTGTCCCTTCTTTTAGGCATGGAATGTTCAAGTTCTGAAAAGCAACGACTTCCAGGAAATCGTCAGTAGGATTCTGAATCTGAAACACAATCGTCAGTCCTTTCTCCAATCTCCCTTTCTCTGTGAAACATGGGGTTTTCAGCCTTGTTCGAAAAGCTGTGGCTCACGAGACCAATGGACCTCGACCCGTTCGACGAGGAGTTGGCCAATTCGAGGTGAATCCGAAAACAAGGAAGTGTCAGCTGCCGCGTCACAGAAATAAATAATCCTTCTTTTCTTGTACATTGATACAAAGGATCACCGCTCTCGCTTGTTTCCTCTATTTACTTGTATTTGCTCTGCCGATAATATCATCATTTTGTTTTCAGATCGACGATGATCAGACAGGTCGAAGCGGAAGTGAAGACGTTCTGGACGTACGAAAAGATCGGCTTATATTTGAAAATGAACGTTCAATAAATGTACAACATTTGACAACTGCTTTTTGTTCGATAATAGCCATGTCATACGAGATTCATTATTTTTATTTGATGACCCTCTTTCCCCCTATGAAACGGATTTCAGTCAGTCGTTTCCGGTCTGCCAATTGCTCGAATGGAGTCTTCTCTTCTTAATTTCAGATGCAGAGGTCGCGAGGAAGGAGCATATTGGACGAGTCGGAAGGGGAAAGAGTGAGTGGATTCTGAAGTCAAAGTTCATCAGCTGTTGTGGGGAGTCATCTGTTGTGTAATAGAGCCGCCCGACGGGATAACTCATGTCTCTTGGTTTTCGAATTCCTGCTCCTCTCTTTCTTCCCTTTGTCTGTTTCTCCGATCAATAGTCGATTGGCACGTTCCCATGAATAATTAGGTTTCCTTTCTTCTCGAGACGCCGCCGCCGTTCCCCGTAGAAATTCATGGGAACGGGGCACCGTCTCGCCGCGGCGCTCTTTTTGTTTCTCGCCCACTCGCTTCGCGTTCACTCTGTCCGAATGCATCCTTCCCGAAAACTCTCCACCGGCATTCACTTCTTCGGTCCATACCGTAGAAAGCTGCAGAGGTGGGAGTGCAACGTCTCCAAAGGCATCTGCTTCGGAACTAAGGTACGCGTACACATTACTCAACTGATAATTCCATTAGAACCGTTGCTTTCCTCCTGATTCTTCCTCTCTTCTCGCGAAGCATTAGGAGGGGTTCCCCTGTCCTTGTTTTCTTCCCTCCGTCCACATCTCCGTCGCGCACTGTCACTGATTTACCATCTCTGGCGCCGGAAGTGGTCGTCTCCGTCTCTCCGTCTGCCACGCTTCCTATTCTTGTTTGAACCGAAGTGATTGCAAAAGCACGTTTCCTCATCACCGAATCGATTCCAAAAATAGCGTCTTCATCATCATCATCATCGTCGTCGTCGTCGTCGTCGTCTTCTCTTTACATTCTTTGGTTACAATAGGAAGTGACGTAGCACGGATGCACCTGGTGCAAGTGGGCGTGAGAAACCTTCTGAAGACCGAGTGCCAAAAATGATACAGTTATGTCAACAGTAAGCGTTTAATACGATGGGCAATTCTTCCACGTTTCGGCTGATCGGGGCGTCCAAACAGACACTGATCTGTGCCACTGCGACCTTTGAAAGACCACCGGAAGATTCACTGCGGAAAGTGAATTTCAGTGATCGCATTCTATTTCAGTGGCAGTGTGGACAGGCTGCAAAGCAATAACATGACGACACGAGGGAGGGGAATTCCTTCCGTTTACTGTTGACCGGAAAACGAACCGATCTCTGAAAACGAGGAATTACAGTAGCACCCAGAAGAAGGCGCAAACAGAATCAGGAGGAGGAATGACCTGATACGAGTGTTTGCATCGCCTCGAGAAACGGGATTCACTTGTCACAATTAACAAATATCTGTCCCATGCGGACATCAACTGACACTCCTTGGAACACAAGAAAAGTCTTTGTAAAAGACTGAACAACCTTTTGGAAAACTTCTGAAGTGCACATCCAGATACTGTATAATGAGCATTAGGCTGGTGACTTGGCGCCTGAAAAAAAAACAGGCGCCTGAAAAAAACAGGTTCAGGCGGCCTGCGCCTGAAATGAAACAGGTTCAGGCGCCTGCGCCTGAAATGAAACAGGCGCAGGCGCCTGCGCCTGAAAGAAATTTGAAAACAGGCGGCCTGCGCCTGTTTTTTTTAGGCTCAGGTCGCCTGTTTTTTTTCAGGCGCAGGCGCCTGAAAACGCCCGTTTTTCCCAGCCTAATGAGCATCATACCTGATTAGCAATGAAAAAGATCCCAATTTGAGAGGAATCTTGAGAAATAGTGAGTAGTTCCTACCGTCTTGCTTCGATTGATCTTCTGATCCTGCCGACTCCAGAAAGTTCGTTCCAGTCCGTTCCAGTCCTGACTGATCTCTGCCACTTTATTTCGGTTATGCAGGCTATCCTTGTTTTCCAGTCGTCGCCAAACCGCCTGGATGTTTACCTGAATAGTTTGCCCTACTGCAATCATCATGCAAATGACATCATGACGCCAATCTTCGAAAGTCACTAGTAGACGTGCCGCTCTGCGTCTCGCGGTCTCGCCCGCTCTCTCGCATGACGCATCATCAATTTGCAGGTGGGGGTGTCGGTTCGGAGTGGTCGCGAGTTGGACGCAGCCATCTGTTTTGCTTGCTCGTCTACCATTCAGTAATAC
This sequence comes from Caenorhabditis afra, assembly GCA_963570955.1. Taxonomy (NCBI): domain Eukaryota; kingdom Metazoa; phylum Nematoda; class Chromadorea; order Rhabditida; family Rhabditidae; genus Caenorhabditis; species Caenorhabditis afra. Next base: position 7,578,237 of record OY751536.1, on the reverse strand, counting down.
CTTGGCCACGCCCCTTTTCGAGAAGCTATTCGCAGTATAAAAGTGAGAGTATGAGCACATCGAAGCACACAACACTCGTTCGTTTTCTCTCGAGACGGGTCATCCGGACTCCCATATCAGTCGTTCCTAGTTGCGCGTGGGCCGCCGGCCTTTGAAAATCACTTCGGATAGCCTGTTCCTCCTGAATTCAATTAGTTCAATCTCTCACGAGAGACACTTTCATTCTCCTCCGATATAGTTGATATTAGAATCTCGTGGATATTCACATGCATCGAACTAAACAGCAGGAAACGTCGAAAGACGAAGATTTTGGAAACAAACAGGTACGAAAAAACGATGCGTGATAAATAGTTCCCTCCGTGCTGGAATGGTTTTCGCAATTAGAACTCTGAACTCTCTAGATGATACCGTAACCTGTGTAAGTTGTTTCCACAGAGTCCATGAGGTTTGATCCTGTCTGTTGCAATCACTAACTATGTTTGTTTCTGGACACTTAAAATGCAGAAAGCCGAATTCCGAAAAGGCGAGAGGACACTCCGTTCTGACTAGATACCGTAGTTTTCGCGTGCCAAGTCACTAATGAAAAAAAGAGTTCAATGTTTTAAACTCCACCGTACTTCATGTGTGCAAATCCCCGCCCGAATGATTCATAGAATCCCATTCAGTCCAGTTCATCCCTCCATTTGTTTCCTGTCGGGTGTTCTGTGAACTCGTTCCCTCCCTTTTTGCCTCCCGACGTCAAAGTAACAAGTTGTTCCTCCCGTCGAAACCGCCGGTTGCATATCCCGGTAAATGGGCGGCGGCGGCGCAAAACTGGAAGCGATGAATAATCGACAGAATCTGTTCGGAAAGCCATCTATCCTCGTTTTCTGCCCTATTTCGACCGTTCCCTTCTCGGAGCATCCTAATTACTTGAGCAAATAGTACTCCCGATGTTTCGATCTTGCCACTTTTTTGTCCGTGCCAGACGGAAACCCTCGAAAGCAAGACTATGACTATCAAAAATCAGAACGAATTCCAGTTTCGGAGACATCAATAATAAAAAACAGAATGAATTCGAAGCATGTGACGCTTCCGCCCGCCGAGTGACAAGACGATTCCGAGAGAGACTTCTTATTCGACGGTCTTTCAACTTTACACTCTCCGCCGCGTTTAGTCACTGCCCTACAGTCGTCGTTTCGACGTCGTCCTCTTCCGCCCGCCCCTCTGATAGGCGAGAGAGTGATAATCAGCGAAGAGAATTCGTGCATGTCATTGGAGAGGAAGTGTGCGGGACGAAGAGATCTTGCGTCTCGCATCCGGCCAAGTTTGGACGGCTTGTCTCCTCCTCTTCCCCCCTCTCGCTCCCGCTGCCCTCTCACTCTCAACGCGAGCACAGCCTCCCTTCACTCGCCTTTCTCTCGTCCCGCGGCTCCCCCCTCGCAAGGCACAAAGCGTTTTGTGATAACTTCTTCTTCGAATGCCTCACAATATTCCTAGAGGATCTATTGCCAGCGATGATTCGCAGGCTCCGCTTATTCCGGATGCTCCACGAAGGGTACGTTTCCATTTATTGTCTCGTTCCAGTAGTCTTAGACTGATTTCAAAAACTGCATGTTTGACCTCTTGGTCTACCTCTATTTGATCTAGTTGGGTAAGAGAGTTCGGTTACGAAACTCTATCAAATCGAACGTCTCTTCATCAGAAGTGACAGAAAAAACATGTTTTGTGATCAGTGAAATGGCCGAATGAGGCCGACTACCGTAGTCTTTCAACTGTCCGATGAACTTGTGACGTCACATCCGCCTTCGTCGCCAATTGCGGTGATTCCCTTCGTTCTCGAAATAGAATTCTACGGAACTCCCCGAGAACCTTCGAAGAAACGTCTGGTCTAGGGATATGCACAAAAAAAAACGAAAACCAATTTTCGGGGGGAACCGCTTATTCGGTTGAAGATGGCTAAATTGGTGCTCTTGCCTTCATCCTTTACGGCTTCAAGCTGTTTCTGGCGCAGAGTCAAGAACCACAAATCAAATATTCTCTTCTTCTTCCTCCCGTCGAAATTCGCTGCTCTCTCCTCTTCTTTTCGCCCTATTCCTGGCATCTTATCATGTTTTCGTTACGGGAAAACGTTTTTTGGAAACTCCTTTGTCTTTCTTTCGCGAGAACTTTGGTCGATTCATGATAAGCTTCGAGGAGAGAACTGCTATAATTAGTCTGGAATCGTGTTCATATGGTGAACTGATAGTGAGAAGAAGTTTGTGTGGATCAGTTGAAGAAGACACCAGAACACGGTTGCTTCTCACTGAAGTTAGATGTTTTCGAACAGTCGGATCCTTCGGTCGTACTCGAGGATCTTTGATTTGAAAGTGCTAGACATAGATTTTAATAACAAAAACATGAGAAGTAAGAATTCCCTTCTCCGGAGGATTCTCTGACGTCTTCTGTCTACAAACGGAAGAAAGTGACCGACGGAACTCGAAGAACAGAAGAGAAGAAGCTGATAAGGAACAATAAAACGGAAGAAAGCAAAAAATGACAAAAGATAAAAAAAGTGTAACTAAAAGAGTGCAACGGGACTAAAACATTCTTCAAAAATGGATCTCTTCTAGACTATGACAATCCCGGAGGCGAGAAAAAGTTTCCGATTCTTTTTGAGAACTCGAATCAGTTCAACTCCATAATTGACATAGAATAATTGTGGAAGATCCATGACTGTTTTCGAAATCCACCAAACCGGTTCGGAATCAGAAGAACTCTTGACTTCTAAAGATCCGCACATCTGTTTCGCATCGGGCATTCACGTGAACCATTCTGAAAACGCATCCACAAAACGATAATTGCAATCGAATAACCACTGTGTAACTCGCGTTTTTTGAGAGTTGTCCCAAAATACATTTTGACTGCATTCGCATATTTCTGCGAAACCAAAAAGATACTAAATCTTTCGAATAATGTGGCGGGCCGTTTTGAGTGTGTCATAAAACTGACTCCCCATCGACTTGCCACCACGCTTCTCTCGTGTTTCCGACTGCAAAGGGGCCACATCAGCTCCCAGAAACTGCCCGGAAATGTTCGAAAATCATTCTTCTAATTGGTTTCGAGTCTAGCCACTTTCGATGACGATTCAGAGGATACTGTATTTTTTCGGTCGCCAGACGATCTCAATCAATCCGTTTTCAAAACACGGGACGTAGATCCCTTCAGTTCGATCTCGTTGGTTGACACAGAAAACAGTTCTGAAAGACGACGTTGCCGTCTCATTCGTCCATCTTTGATCAGTCACAAAGGGTTGTTGTTGTACAGCTCCTTCTTCTTGTCTACCAAGGATATTATATGTTTTCCATTCCATAAGATCCATACTTCCGCCCGTAAAAGCAACAAACGACTGACCGTTCGAGACACGAAAAGTAGCCCCCCTCTCTGTCCCGCAGTGGCTACGGAGCTACACAATATTTGTCCTTCGCGCCCCTTCGTCTTCCTTCCTCCCATCTCTGACCCGTCTCTCGCTCTGGTCAGCGGTTTCCTTCTTCTTTCGCACCCGGTACCTGATCTATTCCTTCTGACGATGACGACGACGTCTTCTTCGCACCCATCATAATAAATCTACACTCTGGTCCGTTTCGAAGACAGCGCCACTTCTTGCGGCGACACGAAAGAGGTTCTATAAAGGTTGGGGCGCGCGCGGATCGTAATTCTAGACCTGCCCCTTAGTGGTTCAGTCCCGAACTCTTCGTTCTGTCTCCTACTGAACTTACAGTTCGGTTCGTCGATTCGACGAATGTTGGCCGGCAGTACGAAATGCGGTGCTGATGTGGTGCATCCGACCGCCTTGTAGAACTAGTTTCGGATCCGCGTCCAGGTGTTTCCCCTGATAAAAAGGCGGCGGATGCCACCAGGAAGATCTCTTCCCCCGCAGTCGGCAAGGGAGGAACTTCCCGGTTCGCTTCCCATTGTGAAGGCAGTTTCTGAAAATAAACAAACCCTCTCCTGTATTTTCGCCTTCCTGACCGTAAAAAGAAGCGTCTCGCCGCTTCTCCGGTGGCTTCTTCTGACCATTAAACAGTCGTCTCGTTGCCTCTCCACTTCAACTGGTCAGTCGGTCGACGCCGTTTCGCTGCTTATCACTGTCTCCCACTCGTCCCGCCCCTTCTACGTCTCCAGCTGTATTGTTGTTTTTTTCGGGCTTTGTTGTCTCACTCTCGACGACCATGACACTTACACACAAAAATGAAAGTTTAAAGATATTCACCGCCCCTCCGTTTCTCAACTACTTAAAACCGGGGGTCTCTTCACCTGCTTCAGACTACAAAGATTGTTTTCGATTTGTGAATTGTTCACTTCTTGCAGGTCATGCCTTCGTTGTCCATCCACATTCTCTCGGTAGCACTTTGCCTCTCGTCGGGCTTCCAGCAAGGATACATCGCCTCAGTGCTCAACCAGCCGTACGCCCAAATCGAGCAGTTCATCAATGCATCTTGGATAGAAAGAAACGGCCACCCGATATCGGATTCCACTCTGGTGAGCGCAAATTGACGATTCTTATCAGCTCAGAAGGACTTCTTCTCCTTCTTTCTGTCTTATCAGCTTTTGCCTTCATTCTTTCCGAGTCTACCAAATTTCATGTATATCTATTTTTGCATTCTTTATCAGTCGTCAGTCTCCCAAAATAACCGTCCTTTATGTCTCTGGCGTGGAATTTCGAAGGAATAGAATAGAATCTGTTCCTTTTTCTCTTCAATACCGGTTCTACCGAATCAGAATCACATACAAATCAACAACCTTCATTCGGTATGATTGACTGAAACTGATGTTCTGAAATTACAGCATCTGCTGTGGTCACTTCTGAATGTGTGCTTCCCGATCGCCACCATCTTCGGGCAGTTCCTCGCTGGTTGGATGTGCTCGCAGTTCGGAAGGAAGTACACCGCTCTTATCGCCTCGTTCCTCTATGTAAGTCACGCCAACTGGTTCCCAGCTTGATATACTCGATTTCTGCTGCTTCCTTCCTCTTGACCCGCTTTCCTTTGCAGATACCCGGTGCTATCCTCTGTGCAGCCGCCAAATGGTGTTTCCCTGCCTTCGAGCTCCTCTTCGTCGGACGCATCATCTGGTCGCTCGCCAACGGAGTCAACACTGTCAACGCGACCGTCTGGATCGTCGAGTGCGCGCCGCCACAAATAAGAGGTCGTATGGCTGCGATGCAGGAATTCTTCATGGCTCTCGGATCTCTTCTGACGCAGGCCGTCGGCGTTCCGTTCTCCACTGATGAGCTCTGGCCATACAACTTCCTTCCCAACTGCGCTGTCGTCGTCATCTCGATGGTGATGTTCTGGTGGGTCGCCGAATCGCCGCAGTTCATTATGGAGAAGTATAATGATGTGGACCGTGCCCGAAAAGCTCTCGCTCAGTACCACGGAGTGTCGGAGGACGATCCGTCTGTCGACTCGGAAATCAGAATCTGCGAGCAAAGCATTGGAAAGAACAAGGAAAAGAAGACGAGCTCGGGCGGCGGAATCGAGTGCAATCACAGTGGAATGGAGATCATGTTCATGCCGTGGCGCGCCAAGGATCAGACCTCCCGCCTCATCCGCTACTGCGCCTGGGTTGGAGTAATGGTGAAGATCGCCTACGTGTTCACGGGAGCTCGTTCCCTTCGCGGCTACTCCACATTCATCCTGTTCACTCTCTCCCACTTCACCTACCAGCAATCCACGTGGCTCTCGTTCGCCACTGGCCTCCTGCGTCTCCCATTCACTCTCGTCCCGGTGTTCCTCGTCGATCGCCTCGGCCGTCGTCCGCTGATCATTGTTTCGATGCTCGTCTCGTTCCTCTCCCTTGCCCTCATGATCGTCGCCATTGACATCAACGGCGAATGGAAGTACGCCACCTTCATCGGACTCACAGTCCTCCTTCTCATCAACACCTGCGGAATCGGATCGGTGTCTCGCTTCTACTCGGCGGAATTGGTGCCGCGAAACCTGCTGCTCTCTTCCGTCTCCACCCTGACCATGTTCGAGGCGCTCACGAAGATCGGAGTCGAGTTCGCCTTCTACCCGACTGCCAACGTGGTTAGTACCTGTTCCCATCGCTCCAAAAAGCGTAGGTCTCATCCCCACTATTTCCAGATCGGTGCCCAGTCGCTTCTGCTTTTCCTCGTCCCCACCGGTGTTTTCACCATCATGTGCTACTTCATGTGCCCGGAGACGAGTCGAATGACTGTCAACGAGGTGCTCAACAACGTGGCCACCAAGAAGAAGATGGACGTCGTCTTCCCCATGTAATCAACTTCTTCCCATCCTCCCCCACTCACTCCTCACTGCTTTACCACTCACTAATTTATACTAGATCCTCTCATTTCTACCAAATCATGACCAATTCTTTGCCGTTTTCGGCCTTCTTCAGTAATGTTTCCCAGTAGAAGAAGGCACCATTGCGAGTGCAATACAGTCTCCTCTCAACTCGAAGACTCCTCCCATTTCATTTGCTTCACTCCCTTTGACGAGTTCCCCCCTTCCCCTCTTAACTCTTCTCGGTTCTGCCGGTAGTTGTGACTCTAATTTCTTATTCTGATTATCCAATAGATTTCTCCTTCTGTGTTCTATGTCGATTATGTTAGTCGGGTAAAGCGGGTTTGACACGCGTTTTGAAAGCCAAATAGAAAGTTTTATTGTTGTCGCATATTCTCTTCCCACTCTCTTTTCCCCACTTTTTGATGTGAATTTCATTATTTTTCGAAATCTTTTGTTGATAATAAACTCTAAAGTTTAACGCTTTCCATTGCGACTTCAACAGATTCACACATCTCTTTCATTTTTTCCGGGTCTTTCATTGATAAAAAAACGAAAATGTGTTAAGCGTATCAATCTCTGATTCTCTCGACGCCTCCAAAACACAATCTGATTCGATGAAAAGCTGACAATGAGTCTCCCTCTGTCGCCCTATAAAAGGCCTCGGGGGCACTTGTTCTTATCACTGCAATGTGCTCACGCGCTCTCTTCCTCCTCTCGCTCGCCGTCGGGCTCAGCGGAGCCGACGTGTGCGATACGAGTGCCGCGCCGGCCTCGTGGGCCCGCGTGCTCGCCCAGAACGCCTTCTTCAACGCGTGGGAACCGATGGTGTCGTTGCCCAGTTTCTGCGTGTCGGTGAGTTCAAAGACTGGTCAGCATCATCGAAACGAATCGGTTAGAACGACTTCTTCTCGCACTCGCTCAACTACACTTCGCACGTGAATCTCGCCGATCCGTCGGCCACAGTTCAGCAGGACGTCGCTCTCTCGACCAAGTTCGGTACGCCACTTCCTGCTTCCTTATCTCCACTGCATTCGTTTCGTTTTGTAGACGACGCCTTGAAGAACTGCGGACAGTCGATCCAGAATGTCCAGTGGTGCGAGTCGCATTGCCTCAACAAAGACCTCGAGACGCTGATTGTCAGCACCGCTGTTATCAATGGAAGTCTTCCGCTGGCAACTGCACAACAGGTGTGTGACATCATCATAATCTGAAAGTGCCAGAGAAACGGGTATTAGAACTGCCTCAACCCACGCAAACCGTCCTGATAAGAAGGATTACCAGCCGGGCGATCAGAGTGAGTCATCGTTTCAGGTATTCACGACTCTCGGATCGCCGAACGACACCTCCATTGCGGCGATTCAAGTCGACCTGTCTTCTCAGAACCTCCGAATCGACTACGACTACTACGACGACGTGAACTTCTGCTCGGTGTTCGTGAAGGTCAAGAACCCCTCGATGTTCCCCTACGCGCTGTTTGTGACTGTGCAGAAAGTGATCGTTTAGAAATGAATGAACAGTTCATATGTGCGTGCTTCAATAATGGAATTGAATGATTGACTGGCGAGGAAATCAGTTTCTCTTCGGGACGATGGTGATCGGAATGGACTTTGGCTGCTCCGTCTGATTCTTCTCGTACTTCACCGAGAGCACCCCGTTGTTGCTCAGCTCCGACTTGATCTGCTCCGGACGGATGCCTGTGGGCAGCGTGTACTTGCGAACAAAGTGTCTCTCAATCTGAAACGGGACGTCTTCGTTGAGGATCTTCGAGAAGTTTCTTTCTCACCTGTCCATACTTGTCGGTCTTCTCGGCGTGCTTTCCCTCGATGATCAGCTGGTTGTCGACAATGTTGACCTTCAGCTCTTCCGGCTCGAACTGCGACACGTCCACCGACACGTTGTACTCCTTCTCGTTGTCGACGACGTCGATGGCGTCGCCGACGCGGTGGCCGGTGAGCATCGTCTGATCGGCCCAGTAGGGACGGATCAACTGGCGGTCGAAGTCGAAGTCGTCGAAGAATCTGCCTCTTGAAACGGTAACGAAAGTGTTTCTCGTGGGATGAGAAGAGGGATCTTACCGAGGATGGTTGAAGAATGGAGAGAACGGAGGAGGGAAGCGACGATCCATGGCTGCAAGAAGAGGCCGAAATTGAAGAGGAAGAGGAAGAATCGGTGGAAAAGAAGGGGGAAGAGGGACTGTGTCTTTCTTGACTCGCTTGCTTTTCTACTACTCTTCTATTATCCTCTGAACAAACACGAATCGCCCCCGCGCTTCGAGACTATTCGAAGCAAGGAGGAGCTGCCGGAAGAGAACGAAACAAATGAAAACAGAGCCGAGATGGGTGTGGCGGTCGCCTTTTATCGACCCCTCGTGGAATGCATCGAAACATCTAGAACCGCCAGCAAGCACTGATAACGGACCAGTGCATGATAATCGATGGCATCTGTGTTCGAGTCATCGCATTTATAGAGACTCGCACTCCCGGACACGCACACTATTTCGGGTGCTGAATTAGCAATGTAAATAGAGTGAAAGTGCACGTGTAACGAAGAGAGGACGAACGCATTGTGTTGTTTCGAAACGTCCTGTTTCGCAACTGCAAAAAGTGAGCGGCAGTGGAGAGTCACTGGGTCAGATGGGAGATACCATCTGCGGAAAGAACACTTCTCGGGGTGCCACGTCAAACCATTCCATTTCAGATGTCATCACGTCCCCCTTCTCACTTCCCGCACGTCTATAAATGTTTTTCGTACTTCCGGTGTCAGACGAAAGCAAAAAAGGCGGCTACTGAGGGGCTTCTCGGGATTAGGCGGGCCCACGAGAAACAAACTTAAATGCCCGCCGCCTTGGCTATAAAAGAACTGCTCGTCGGGGTGAATGTGTCACAAAGATTGGGCGTGATGAAGCACTTTTTGTTTCTAGTTTCATTCCTTCTTACGGTAGGTCCATTCCAGACAGCTTCTTTCTGATCTTTTGGTTTTCAGTACCATCTGAGACTTTCGAATCAGCAAGTAGCGACTGGAACAACTGGAAATGTGATCAGAATGGGGTTCATTCACTGTCGAGTAACCGAGTTCACACGAAGATCCCGAGTAATTGACTCCCTTCAGGACTACCAAAGTGCCGCCATAACCATCGGATACAGAACCTCAGCTGCCGCCGCGAGCATCGCCATCGACAGAATCAAGAGGGAGAATCTGATGGTTGGCTACGAATTCAAGTCAGTTTCCGTTTCACAGCCTTCTTTGAAGCTTTCTTTCAGTTTCACGATCGTTTTCGACGATTGCATCGAGTCGGAAGCTGCCGGAATGACAGTCGATCTCATCGAGAAGCACAACGTCGACGTCATTTTCGGACCCACGATGAACCAACGTAGACCTGGAAGGACGAGCTTCTCCGTTCCAGAATACTATTTCAGCCACTCTCGCCGCCTTCATCGTTTCCAACTACTACAACCGTCCCATCATCGCGTGGGGTCTCGTGAACGCGGCGGCTCTGGACGATTCGGAGAGGTTCCCGAATGCGGGCATCATGTCCGCCGGACAGAGGAGTCTCGGAGTGGCCATCAGGGCGGTGATGAAGGAGTATGGGTGGGAGCAGTTCGTGTTCGCCTACTTCACCGAAGAAGACAACGAGAAGTGCGTGACTATGAGGAATGATCTGCAGGTTAGTGGTTAGAAAAGGAAACCCAAGTCTACTGAAGTCTCCTTACAGCAAGTAGTCGCGTACTTCGGAGACATAATACTCGCGTATTCACTTCAAGTGACAGACATTTCGAATGCCGGAATGGTAGCTGCATTGAAGAAGATCCAGTCGAGAGGAAGAAGTGAGCGGGTTACTGTAGCTCTTGCACATCACTCTCTTTATAGTCATTGTCACGTGCATGAAAGACGGAATCGGACTACGTCGGAAGTGGGTGTTGGCGGCGGAAGAAGCCGAAATGATCGGCGACGACTACGTCTACATCTTCGCGGACATCAAGTCGAAGGGATACTGTAAGTTCCCCTAATGCCGTTTCTCTTCCACGCCTCCGTACGCAGATGTGCCTATGCTCGGAGGCGAACTGCGTCCTTCGTGGATTCCTGCGAGCGGCTCCGACGAGAACGACACCCGTGCACTCAAGGCCTTCAAGAAGTCCATCTTCGTGTGTGACGTACGTCGGAAACTCCTTCCGAGTGTAGCCTAATCTCGTTGTTAATCTTTCCTCTTCCGCCTGATGCGGATCAGGAAGCCATCCCAAATAGTCCAAGAAATCAAGGCTTTCAGATGATGGGTCAGGGCTCAATTGCGACGAACTACACGGTCTTCAGTGAGGAACTCGTTTCCCGCATGAAAGATGCGCCCTTCTTCTGCACTTCCGACTGCGCCAGCACTAACTACAGCGTGGTGGGTGAAGGGATGAGTTGGAGAGACTGGAAGAGTCATTGAAGCAGGCGGCGACTTACGCCGGACAACTGCACGACTCGGTGTACGCGTACGGAGTGGCACTGGACAAGATGCTCAAGTCGGGAGCCAGGGACTACCGGAATGCGTCCTCTCTGATGAGATTCATGCCGCAGTCGTTCTCCGGCATCTCCGGACCCGTGGTCATCAATCAGCAGGGCACTCGGAACCCCACTTTGTACCTTCTCTCGCTCGACGAAAGCAACAATAACACAGTCAGAGCGACCATTTACGTGGATAATATGAGTGCGGTGAGACGCTGTCCCTTGAACGGAGCCTTCGAATTCTGCTTCCGATTCAGACGTTCTCTCCCCTGTACACGGATGAAGGCGTCATGTGGTCTTCTCGGAAAGACAAAGTCCGCCCGACGGATGTTCCCACGTGCGGATTCACTGGATCCTTGGTACCATCCATCCGGACGTCCACCTCGCACGTCTTCTTTTGATTTTCAGTGCCCGAAGACGTTCGTTGAGGAGTACCTGGTATGGGTGATCGTAGCCGCTTTCGTCCTTTTCCTAGCAATATTGGCCGCCGGCACTGGAATCTATTTCTCGATAAAGGCGAGAAGACAGGAAATAGACCGGCTCAACCAATTGTGGCAAATCCCCTTCCTGCATCTGCACCAGATAAAAGTGGCTCTCGAGTCGTCTGCAAGTCCGTGATTGCATCTATTTTCAGACCAAAGGGAAGGGAGACCACAGCATGCGGAGTTTGCAAAGTGGCACCAGCACGCTTTCCTCGCGGACTACCGTCTCTTTCAAGACTGAAACCAGGAACTTTCTCTTCTTCAGTCTGCAGCGAGAAAGCGACTACGAGCCGGTGGTCGCGAAAAAACATGCGTACCGTCCGAGACTCGACGACGAGAAGTGCGCCTTCATGAGGACGGTGGGGGAGACAATTCAGATGAACACGAACGAATGAAGCCGTTTCAGCTGAGAACTCTCGACCAGGACAATCTGAACAGATTCATTGGACTTTGTCTCGACGGTCCCCAGATGCTCTCGGTTTGGAGGTTCTGCTCGCGAGGTTCCATCGCTGACGTCATCTTGAAGGCGACGATTCAGATGGACAACTTCTTCATCTACTCGCTCATCAAAGACATTGTCAATGTGAACTTTGCCCTCGCTTTCCGCTGTTTACTTCTTTCGTTCAGGGGCTTCTTTTCCTTCATAACTCGGTGGTCGGGTGTCACGGACTGCTCACTTCGAAGAGCTGCCTGATAGACGACAGATGGCAGGTGAAGATCTCGAACTACGGACTGAGGGACCTCAGATCCATCGAAATGCTGGAGAAGAAAGGTTCGAATGCCATGAGTCACTGGGAAGAGAATGTCTCTCAGATCTTCTGTGGACGGCCCCGGAACTGCTTCGAGCAGAAGACATCAAGGGTTCGAAGGAAGGCGACGTCTACAGTCTGGGAATCATCTGTGCCGAGTTGATCACTCGCAAATCCGTTTTCAATCTTGAAGATCGGAAAGAAGACGCTGAAGGTTTCCAAACAATCGGACGACCCATTACTTATTTTTCCCTTTCCAGAGATAATTTATCTGTTGAAGAAGGGAGGCATGAAATCTCCGCGACCCGATTTAGAATACGATCATACGATTGAAATCAATCCGGCCCTGGTGTGTTTAGATTGAGGAAAAGGGAATGAAGAATGGCTCGTTTTAAGCTGCACTTGGTCCGAGACTGCTGGACTGAAAGACCTTCCGAAAGACCGCCCATCGACACCGTCCGATCGCAGTTGAGAGGGATGAACTCGAGCCGGAACGACAATCTCATGGACCACGTCTTCAATATGCTCGAATCATACGCCTCGTCGCTCGAAGAAGAAGTGTCCGAACGGACGAAGGAGCTCGTCGAGGAGAAGAAGAAGAGCGACGTTCTTCTGTACCGAATGCTTCCCAGGCTCGTACATTTCGATCCGATTCTATTTACATTGTGTTTTGTAGAACTGTGGCTGAAAAACTGAAGCTGGGCCAGACGGTGGAGCCGGAGACGTTCGAGCTCGTGACGATCTTCTTCTCCGACGTCGTCCAGTTCACCACTCTCGCGAGCAAGTGCACTCCATTGCAAGTCGTCAATCTGCTCAACGACCTCTACACAATCTTCGACGGAATCATCGAAAGACACGACGTCTACAAGGTCGAAACGATCGGCGACGGCTATCTTTGTGTGTCGGGACTGCCGCATCGGAACGGAAACGAGCACGTCCGACAGATTGCTCTGATGTCACTGGGCTTCCTCTCGAGCCTCGAGTTCTTCAAAATCCCTCATTTACCGAGTGAGCGGATCAATCTGAGGATCGGAATAAACTGCGGATCCGTGGTGGCTGGAGTCGTTGGACTGACGATGCCCCGATTCTGTCTGTTCGGAGACGCGGTCAACACCGCCAGCAGGATGGAGAGTAACGGAAAACGTGCGGAAAAGGGCAGAACTTGAAATAAGAAAGTTCGGTTTCAGCCGGACGAATCCATTTGTCGGCGGAAGCGAATCGGCTGTTGACTCAAGTTGTGGGAGGATTCCGGACGGAGTCACGCGGAGAAGTGATAATAAAAGGCAAGGGCGTCATGGAGACGTACTGGCTTCTCGGCCAGGGACAAATGGATTCCGGAGGATTCCAGCCGCCGAAGAAGGAGGAGAAGGCGAAGAAGGTGAACTAGAAGACGACGTGCATCTGTGTGGTTTCAGATGTATGAAGAGTTTCAGATCGAGGGAATTCATCGGCAAGAAACACTGAAATCGGACGAGCAGCTCAGCGACTGAAGCCTCATCTTCTAGTCGTCGGCGAGACCGACGTCGCACTGAATGTACCGCACAACTGCAATAACCTCACTTTCCGTCATCAACCAGTATCTTTCACTCTCACCGAATATAAAGCATCCAAAGAACGCACTCTCACATTCTCCAGAAGTTGCAGAAACTGGGAAAGAGGGCAGATCTGGAGGCAGCCAGGAATCGTCAATGGGTAGGCGGTCGACGTGGAATTCTTGTAGAAGAGCTGCACGGTGTTGTCGTCGTAGAGCTCAAAGAGTACTGTAGCCGTGTAGGGAACGAGCTGGTCGTTGGAGACGTTGAGGGCGTAGAGAAGGGCTGACAGGGTTCCATCGTGCTGAAAACGGGACATCATCATTAATTGCTCGAGAGAACATACCGAAGAGTACATGATGGCGTTTTGTGTGGACTTGTTCGCATTGAAATCCTCCATATTTTGCAGGAACTGATTAACGAGCATTCCGCCTCGGAACTTTGCCTTTGTGGCCGAATTGAACTCCTGATTCCTCGTGATCCTCTTCAGCTCCCTCACGTGATCCATTATCGTGGATCCGTTAAACACCTGGTTCAACCACTTCGGTTGAGGCATGTTGTGATCGATCTGGAAGCGCGAACGTCTCCTTTGAGAGGAGAAGGAGGACGAACTTCTCTCTGGATGTCGTACAAATCGTTGATGTTCCAGAAGTCGATCGACTCCATTCCAGTCACATTCTGGAGCCACTTGAACATCTGACCGTATTCCGAATTGATACTCGCAGCGATCGGAGCCTCCTCGTTTGCATTTGCAGTCACGTAGTTCGGACACTTGACTTTGGTGGGACGTAGAAGCTTCAAATGAACTCTCTCTTCACAAGCCTCTGATTGGAAAGACTCACTGCCTCGACGGCGGCCTCCTCGGCAGTATGGATCGGCGTCGGTTGCCAGTATCGCAGATAGGACGACTCCCAGACACGATCTCCCGTCGGCGGGAAGATGCCGGCGGCCACTCCCTGCGCCGTCTCTATGGCTCGTTCCGAGGTGGAAGACAGGATGTACACCTTGTCCTTGTCAAAGATCGGAAGCACTGTTGGTCCGTACCTCTGCCGCAGCCAGATCCCCAGCTCGACGGCTTGCCAGATGCCTCTCTTCAACGCGGTTCTGTCCTCTTTTCTCTCCGTTCCCACTCACATTCGTCAGCTGATCCCATCCTCTCGGCCAGTAAGACTCGTTGTACCTGTCTTTCGGGTAGGGAAGGTCCCCCGGAGCACGGTCTCCGTGTCTCCAGATGGCTTGCATCTGCTTCAGATTGGCACAAGAAGCGCAAGAAACGAGGGAGAGGAGGAGGAGAAAGAAGCGAATCATGGCGACTGAAAATCGATTGTCACAGGGAGAGGCGAGAGGATTTAAAACAAAAATTGATATTTGAATGGTTTTTTGAAAGCGAAAGTGCACGAGAATCAGAGCGAGAGAGAGTGCAGTTCGGTGCGCCTGCAGTGACCAGGCGGGTTTCTCTTCACAACGACGACGACGACGACTGCGAGAGGTGTCACGCGGAGACGTGAGTCAGTGGAAACACTTTCAATGATTCATCATCACCCACTATCCAGAGAACCACGTTCGAAATGGCCGAATTGAGAACTTTCAACTTTCTTGATTAAAACTTGAATGTAAACAGAATCGACGGTAGAAATGCTTTGAAATCGCTGACCGATCGGCTTAAATAGTCGTTTTTGTGTACCCGGGGACTGCGAAAGATCAGTGGAAAACCTCGATCGTCATGAATCAGAGGATCGGTTTGTCACCGTACTTTGTTCGAGTGAGTCCTCTCTACGTTCGGAATGAAAGCAGAAAGACTCACCGACTAACTGGAGACGTCAGTCGGAGATGTCCCGGTCGTGGTCATTCATCCGAAGTATGAGATGTCAGCCACACTTGTTGTTCTCCGGAAGAGACGCATTCTGATACACTCAATGTGGGAAGAGGAGCTGCTTCAAGTCTCCTTTTCACATCGTCTCTTTCAAAACTGAGAGCTGAAAACAAGGGACTCCTTGGTTTCTGGCTTACTTCATTGCATGTGATGCCAAGTCAGTACTACATTTTCCGCCGAATTTGTACATTTTCGTGACGCCGTCGGTGGAAAAGAAGTCAGAAAGCGTAAGAAAAAACAGAGTTCATTGTGAATCCAATAAATAAAGTTATTATTCATCTCGAATCTCTTTCAGAAACACTACTGAACAAGAACTATCAAAAAATAAACGAGAAGTACACCGTGATAAATGGGCAAAACGGAGTGTGTTTGTCATATGGAATAGCACCAGAAAAAGCGAAACGAAGTGGGAAACAAGCAAGCGGGAAGGGCACAATAAATAGGGGAGGGACTCGAGATCAGGGGGCGGAAGCTGGCTGCTTTCTTTCTTTTCTTGGAGGGAAACGATTCAGATGTCCATGTCTTCGATCAGAATCTTCGCTTCCTCGTAGCTGTCCTTTGATTGTAGTGCTTTTGTGAAGAAGATGATGGCTCCGAAGAAGAGCATGATTGCTGCAAGGAAAAGGAAAGGTTGGACGGGCTCGCGGAGCACACGACGGCTACCTGGGATGGAGAGATAGACTTGGTCCTTGGCCACTGTGAAGACGAGCACTGTCATGACCATCGAGATGATCAACACGATGGTGCCGACGATGAAGTTGAGGTACATCTGTTTCCGATTCTGGAACGGAAGACGTTAGAAACGGGAGCTGAAAGGGATGCTTACATAGGTGCCGATGGCGATGGAAGTGTAGCAGAAGGGGCACGTGAGGAGTCCGTTCGTCGAGTGGAACAGAAATTGCTCTTCGCAATGGGGACACACGTATCGGGGACAAGTCACTTCCCGCGGGTAGTGGATCTTGGAGAGGTTGGGGCCTGGAACAGGGAGCACATCACAAGAATCCGGGGAACGGAGACGACTCACCTGCCGGGTAGGGGGGCAGCGGCTCGAAGGGAAATGCTTGGCCGGGCGGCCACGAGAAGTTGGAAGTGGGCTTCTCATCGAATTCCTCGTGAATCACGGAGCCACTTGAGGTGCTGCTCGCGCTGCTCATCTCGCGTATTTCTGCAAGAAGGCGTCGTTTTTGACACAAACACCAGAAGAAGAAGAAGAAGAAGAGAGGAGGGAAGGTCTCTGGAGACGTCGGAACGCCGTTGAAACAGACAGCCGAAGAGACTTGTGGCCGTCACAAGGTGTCCACTACAAACGGCGAGGCTCCAGAGACCGCCGAGTCTTCTGACTCGGGCAGGAGAGCAGTTTCCGAATGGTTTCTCAACTCAAACAGTTTCGCTTTCTCTCTCTCTTCCAGTCTAATAAGAGGCTTACTTGTGCTCTCTTTCCCTCTCCCCAGAATACCGTACTCTCTTCTCACTTCCTCTTTCTCTGCGTCTCCGCTCTCTCGCCCTTCTTCTAATCACAATGTTATTTTTGTATGCAAAAACAACACAAGAGAGTGAAAAAAGAAATGTTATTTGGGTGCGACAAGACGGCACGGGCGGTCAAATTGTACAGTAATCCGCTTACTGCGGACGGCATCGCCCGATTCGAGAAGGATATTTTCTTGCGGCGCCGCGAATTAAAACAAAACTAAACTAATTTGCTGGATGGCGGCAGTGTTGGCGCGACGGCGGCGTTTTTCGAGAATTCATGGATGGACGCAGGAGCCGGGCGGAGAGAGAGCACGCGAGAGGAGGAGACGCAGAGAGGGAGGATGGACACGACGTCTCGCAAGGTCACACACTATTTCGGGGCAAAGTTTGAAGAACGGATGAGGATGATGATGAAGAAGATGATGATGAGAAGGAGCACACGCACGGAAGGAGAGCAGCAATTTGTGTTTGTGTGGTCATGAAGACTGTGAAGAGAGAGAGAGGGGCGCCTCCAGATTTAGGTAATATAAAGGGGGAGGGGCGAAGGAGTGAATGGGAGAAGGAATGGGCGAAGGAGGGAGGGTATGAGGAAGAGGGTTAATCTCTCTGAAAGGTTTTACAAATGCGGGGATTAGGAGCAAAGAAAAGTGTCACGAGACGCCGTGACCCTCGACATTCATCACTTCTGATGGAGCCAAAAAAGTCCGGCACCCAAGGGTATTCGCTAGGTTTTAGCAGCCGAGTGCTCTTTGGCAATGAGAGCTTCAGGGGGGACGTGAAACTCTATTCAAAAGTTGGTGTGCCACGTCAAGCCACACCAGATGACTTGGCGAAGAAAAGCGAGGAGAAACGGAAGAAGAAAGGGGGGAGAGATTCATCAAAAGCGCAATCAAAATATATTGTTTGTTTGTTTATCTCCCTCTTTCTGGTCATCGTCGCATGGGAATGAAGAAACTTGGGAAGGGAAGCGAAATGAGGAAACGGTTTCTTTCGGCCATTTCGCTGATAGTCTGATGTTTCTGGCGGTGTCAGCGCGAGAGAGAAAGACAGATATCACCGAAAACCGGTGGGGGCGAATGCAGAAGAAGAAGAAGATGAGGGGGGATTGGGCGAATAGATGGGAGAAGGAAGGAATGTATCGAGAGGAAATGCCAACTCGACTACACACTCTCCTGCTCCAAAAACAAAACGGGGCGAGAGGAGGGATTACTGTAGTTCAAGAGTCAACACATGAACTGAAAGCAAACTCTTTTGTTTTCCGAGCTGCCGCCTCGAAACTAGACTCTTATCAATTGGAAATAGATTCCTACGAACACAATTTGTTTCCGGACATACCTTGAAGAGCGGAGACGTCGATCATCGCGGAGACGCAGAGAAGCAGCCAGGGCGAAAAGCTGCAAGAATGTCAGATAGGGCGGGTGGAGGAAGGTGGTCGCGGAAAGACCATTGACGGAGGAGAACATCGGACGGGTAATTGGCTCAATCGGACGAGGCGCGAGAGAAGACGGCCCCAAAACGGGGCCACAATTTGAATAAGAAGAGGGGAGGGCACTGTTTTTGCGTCGCGCTCTAGATACCGACACAAGGGGGACAATGATTGGACGGATTCGACAAGGAAACGAGGTATTTACGAGAAGGGGGGATGATGATAAGCGTCGGAGGTGGCTGGAGGCAGTGTGTTTGCAGTTGAACCCTGTTCGAACACAGTGTACAGTAAGGGAGTTCGAAACAAGTCAATGACGTCTTGCCACTGATGATGTGATCAAACAAATGGTAGAAGCATGTGAAAAGCCGGGTGGCGAGAGAGTGCGGCGGCGGGCGGAGACGCAGAGAGTGCATTGTCGCCCCTCGGCCCGCCGCTTCTTCTTCCACCCGCCGACAACTGTTTTGTTTGTTTTCGTCACTTTTTTGCGCTGATATCATCGCTCAAAGCTTGAAATGGTTTGTGAGGAGGACAACTAAGGAGCGGAAAGGCATGTGGATCCGATTCCGATCTGAACTACTTGTGGACTCGGACACTTGCCGCATTCCTTGGAAAACCAAAAGTTTCCAGCGATATGAGCAGTCTTACTACTCGGAAACAACAAAAAAACACAGATATTTACACTGGTTCGACCTCGAAAACAAGTTTCGAAAGTAAAGGTTTTTAGTACTGACGGGTGGGCCTAGAAAAACTTCGTCCATCCAACATTCCTGCTTATTCATTCGAGTTAATCCGTTGAAGAATCATCGAAAACACAGCTTAAAACTGATCTGGGGTGAGGCGAAACGGAAGTGGAAGAGTTTTCCTGGAGGGGTCTCTAGGTCAACCGAGAGGTAATGGTTGCAAGTGGGAAGGGGGGAGGAACGATCGGGAAGTGTGCTCTGAACGGCGCATGTTTTTGTGGAAACATTGGCTTATCAGTGATCGCGAGAAGGGCACCAAAACACGCTCTTCTCTTCGTTTTCTCGCTCGCTCATCCGATGACGGTTCGACTGGAAGAAGAAACAGAGAATGCGAAGAATGTTTCGTGTGACAAAAGAAAAACAAGTGACAAAAAGCGAACTTGTGATTGCTCATTTCTTTCGGTTCTTTTTTTTCGGTTGAATTGAAAGCGTAGGCGAGCACGTTTTTTGGTGTTTCAGAGGCATCGAAGCGAATTGGCCGAAGGGACAATTGTTGGGACAAACGGGTCTTGGCTGATAACAAAACAAAGGGGGCTGCAATTAGGAATCGATGATAGTTTGGTGGCGGAGGGGGCGGAGGGAAGGTGCCGAAACTCAATCACTTGCAGCAAGGAATCCAATTAAGTGGGACGAGAGAAACTCTTTTTCTCTCTCTCTTTTTGGAGAGTGTTTGGACGCGTGACGTGGCATCTCTACCGGTTTGAGAAGAAGAAGAAGAAGTGATCGACTTCTTTTTTTTGCTGGCGGCGGCGACTCCCACTCCGTGTGTTAATCTAATCGGATTATGAGAGCAGGCAGTAGGTTGAATGGCAAAACAACATGCAAATATGAAGAAGACGTCGTCGCGAGGAAGGCGTTTTCTGTTCGGATCCGAGGGCGAAAGTGGGTACTCGATGATTCGGAACCAAGGATTCGCGCCTCCGCCGCCGACGACGACTACTGTAGAATGACTAATTGGGAAGTTAGGAGGGCGAGTGACGTGTTAGAGATGGGCGACGATGATTGCCACTTGTAAGTGTCGAAAAGCTTTTCACTTTCCTCCCATTCTTGTACTTTTTTATGGCGGAGGGAAGGTTGGAAGGGAGACGTTTAAGCGACGCAGAGGGCTGACCACAACACAACGTCTTCAAGACATTCAGCAGAATCTTCACTTGCAGACAGTTTCAGACAGAGAGACTGTCGTAAACAGTCTGAAAGAGGTGGAAATCGGCAGTGGAATGGTTCCGATGTAGCCATGTATCGGCGGCACAGTGTTACACTGTAAGTGTGTAAACACGACAAAAACCGTTTTGAATGAGACGAGCGAAGAAGAAGAAGAAGAAGAAGGAAGGAGGAGGAGAAGGGAGGGAAGGAAAACAAGTGAGATGGAGGAGACGTGATTCGTATCACGGCCCGAAATGGCAGCAGAAGAGGTGGAAGACAGAGGATAAAAAAGGAAAGGACGAACGGTAAATTGGATGGCGACGAGAGAGTGCGGCGCGAGAGGAGACGCACACGACGCAAGGGCACGCCATCCGAGTATTATAAACGACGGGCGGCGGCAGAAAAGTCGTATAGGGGGTCTCGATTTTCATTGCATAATTAAACGGCTTCTTTCTTCCTCTCTGTCGGGGCTTCTGATTTCAAAAGATTCTGGAGACGTTCTCCCTCTTTGTCGTCGTTGAAGACGGATTTCACACGGACACGTCATCGCTCACCGCGGCCAAGATTTTCAGAGATTCAAGAGTCGAGGAGACACACGACGTTGTTTTCAATTCGAGCGAAGATTGACGTGGAGGGGGCGATAGTATATCGGATATGAGCTTTTTTGATGGAGCACCTTGGCTCGCTCTCGGCCGCCCGAAATTGGATTTATCGCCTGCGACGACCGAGACAGGTACACAACTCTTACTACTTCATTTCGAGCTATTTCGGGCTGGAAGAAGGCCGACGAAGTTTTGGAAGAGGAGGACAAATATTGATCCGATGATATCAGATTCGCGTGAGATGTCGAAAAATGCAGTGACCCAAATAAACACAGAAGAGAAGAAACGAATCGGAGATCGGCGGGAGGGGGGCGGGATGCGGGCGCGCGAAACGAGGAGGAGGCAATCAGATAGATACAGAGACGGACAGACACAGCACTCTCCCCCTCCGATCGGTGATTAGGCGCGCTCGTTCTGTGATTAGGGACCGTCGTTCCCTCCGTCCCTGATGGATCCTGTGAACCAACCTATGATCTACTCGCCAATAATTCGACGGATTACACTGGGATTACTGTCGAATTGCGACGCCTCGGCCACTCGATCCTCTCCCCGTTGCCCGCTTTTTTGCAGTTTTCAACCATGAAGTTCCTTCTCGGAATCCTACTTCTTTCCTCTTCTGCAGTCGGTTTGGATCTGAATGACATCAGTGAGTTGCATGGAAGAGTCTCCAGACGACGTCGTCGCTCGATTCAGAGAGGATGAAGACGGACTCGACGACGATTTCAACGACTACTCCGACGACTACAACAACCACTCCGACGACCACGACGACGACGTCCGTCCCGACGACAACCACGACTGGAGTCGTCTACTTCAGCATGTCGGTCCCTGGACAACTTCTTGTGGACTGTCCGGCCGGCTGTCCTTCTGGTTGGAAGTACCTGGATTACAAGTGTTACAAGGTCTTTTTATCTCGCAGCACCAGACATTCCGATAGTTCCAGAAGGTCACTCAGGCGGCCACTCTGGCGAATGCTCAACTCGGATGCTTGGCTGAAAGTGCTCAACTCGTCTCCATCAACAGTGAAGACGAGAACGAGGCGTTGAGAAGTACGTCTTCGGAACCAGTTGACGACTTCTGAACTCTGAATTCCAGAGGCATTCGATACTAACGCACTTGTCGAAGAAGCACAGGAGACGTGGATTGGACTGCAGCTGAAGGGCAGTTCCTGGACGTGGCCAGACGGCAGCTCAGCGAGCTACACGAATTGGGCTCCCACGCAGCCTTCCAGTGCTACCTGTGTTCAGGTGACCCTTCGGTTCCTTCCAGATTTCTTTGGATGTCCTCTTGTTCAGATGATCACCGACGCTATGAACAACGCGACCTACAAGTACCAGAGAGGCGGCTGGAAGACATACGACTGTGATAAAACGTCGGCCGCCTACATCTGTGAGAAATGGGCAAGCGGATAATTTATGCAGAAAAAAAGGAGTGATGTGAAGAATAATTTGAGTCGATTTACATAGAGGTTGCATTTGAAACGGATCATAAACATGGCACAGATGGGATGCGTGTTAATTGGGGTTAAATCCCCTTAGGTATCAAGTCCAAGGTCCTTCCAGTGGTGGATCATCAGTTTCTGCGCAGCGAGAAGAGCGTGGTAGCGAACGTTGGGATCCTGGACGGTGAGCAGGCGCATCATTGCTTCCTTGCCTCCGAGCAGCTCTACTTGCATCTTCCCGCGTGGATGGTATCTCACGAATTCTCCGATGTCGTGGGCAGCTACACAGAGAACAAGCGGGTCGTTGCTCTTTTCCAGATATGCAATAAGCAGCTTCAGAAGTTCGTTGCGGTTGTCACCAAGCCGATGAGCGTTTTCAGTCCAGAAAACGTCGCATTTGTGTGGCGGAGACCAATGGAGGGTGCCCATTCGCAGCTCGTTCTCGTATTCGTCGAATGATGTCAGCACGTGGACCACCTTCTGAAGTTCAGCTTTCAGGAATAGAAGATCGTCGACAAGGTCGGCGTCTTGGAACTTTCGGCTTTCGAGATGATCGAGTTTGGTCGGAAGGCGGTTTTGAATCATTTGAAGGGCCGCCTGCCTGAAACAGAGCGGTCCTTCGATCATTTTAATCAGCTTACTTTTTCATGTGCTTGTCTTCGTTGCATGCGACGAGGTTTCTGAGTGTGGCCACAACGATTCGAATGACCTTTTCTTTCTGAC
The DNA here is from genome assembly GCA_963570955.1 of Caenorhabditis afra. Lineage (NCBI taxonomy): Eukaryota > Metazoa > Nematoda > Chromadorea > Rhabditida > Rhabditidae > Caenorhabditis > Caenorhabditis afra. The sequence continues at coordinate 7,555,299 of OY751536.1, read as the reverse complement.
AAGTTCCCAAAATCGCCGTTATCGTCTGCACAAGACTCCCGGACAACGCGACTTCTGCGGCGTGTCCGTTGAAAGTCAGCAGCCACATGCAGAATATTATCTGGTATTGGATCTGGAACCCACATTTTCGAGTTGAATACAGGGCGGTTGTCAGCGCCTCGTAGCCGTTGATGTTGACAAAAGCCAATCTGAAATCGGTTGAAGGTTCTGAAGAGTATTGTGATGAGTAGTAACCTGTAGGCGTCGTGTCGGAAAAGCGTCTGCATACATCTGACCACTGTCGCGATGTAGTCGTTGCTGGTTCCACGGCAGATCGCTTCTTTCAGTGATCCCATGAAATAGTCCAGCTCGTCACCGCTCAATCTGCGAATTCGTATTCTATTTACCGTCTCATCTTCCGTTTTCATACCTCGCTATTCCGAAAACAGCCATTTTAGTGATAATGGAGAAAGTAATGTGGACAATGTATTGGTCCTGCCGATGAAGAAGCCCGATGAAGAATGAGAAGGGTGTTCTCTTCAGAAGATCGGCGACGTCCTCGAACAGCTTCGTTCTCGATACGTCTTCGCGGAGCATGTCATCGATGATCGTCAGCGTGTATCGCACGTAATCGTCTTTCGAAATCTGCGAGATGAGATGGACGAACGCGTAGACGGCTCTTTCTTTGAACGCGGCGAGCACCGTCGACCTCTCCGACTCGTTCTCCGCTTGCTCGTAAGTCACGATGAAGTCATAATCGGTTTGAGCAATCATTCTCGTTCTGGAACTTTTGATCGATTTCAGTTTGATTCGTACCAAAAAATTTTCTCTCACCTCGTGAATAATCCCCAGTTGGCCTTCATCAGACGCATTTTATCAGCCTCTTTTTGAAAATGTGTGCGGATGAGATCATGGTTTTCGCCGAAAACCATTTTTTGCGAGACTTCGGAACAGGGTGGAAAATGGCAAGGATGGAATGAACGACGCGGCAAAATGAGCTGGACGCAAGTGTGCTCCACTGCTAATCCTTTAAATTTGAATTTTGACTGAAAGTCGGGCGGCAGAACTTTTTACGCTTGGGCGCGAATTCCCACATTCCATTATCCAGAAGACGGCGGCTCCATTCATTCCCTCTCTTTTCTCCTCTTCTTCACTCGAGATGTCTCTCAATATCCATCCTATCAATTCTCTGTTTCCAGATCAGAAATGACCGGCAGTGTTGCTTCGGCTAACGACTCCATGGCATGTCAAAGAGATTACCTCGATTTCGAATTCAACAATTCAAAACTGTCGCCACCACCCGGTCTTCCGGAATTGGACAATGCAAGCGAAATAATTGAACATTATTCTAAAACGCGTCAGATTTCAGTACTACCAGTCGTTCGATCCTCAAGACCTGATGTTCAAGAAGCTGATTTCCCAAACAGCTCGAAGTGCGCTGGCCAGTCAGGATCCGTGCTCGATTCCGGACGACATGCGCGAGGAGCTTATGCGTCAGAAGCGCAAGGACGACGCCTTCAAGACGGCTCTCTGTGACTCCTTCCGCCGCAATCAGAACTGCTCGTACGGAGACCAGTGCCGCTTCGCACACGGAGTTCACGAGTTGAGGCTCCCGCAGCATGTGAGTTTGAAGATATCTAGAATAGGAACTGGAATGGGTCCTTACAGCCACGTGGACGGAACCATCCCAAGTACAAAACTGTCCTCTGCGACAAGTTCTCGACAACCGGAACATGCAAGTATGGAACGAGGTAAGCTTTTTTATAACCGTTCTCCTACTGACAACCCGTCTCCAGATGCCAGTTCATCCACAAACTGGTTGATCCGGCGCTCCTGAACCAGGCGAGCGGTATGCCAGTGCACAATACCTCAGTCTCTACCACCGCCACCAACCAGTCGTTGTTCATGCCGACGGCGCGCGCCGACGTCAGCGTCGAACTTAATCAGAGTCTGCCGGTGTTCCGCAAAGACATTTTCCGCGCATTCGCCCGTGCGAACCAACCAGACTATGCCGAGGACAGCGTGGCTCGGTTAGTGCGCGCCTTCGACAACTCATTCGCGCGCTCCTCCTTCAGACATTGACCCATTCCTGACTCATCCCGTCTATTCATAGACCTATTCATTGTCTAATCAACTCGAATAACACGTGGTCCCTAGGACACTTGACAATAATCCTTCCTAGTCCTTTCTCCGGCTAACATCCTCCACAAGTCCCCCACAAATTCCCCACATTTTGTATCTAGTCTGTATGTTATTGTTATCATTGAATCTTTCCCGGCTGCTACGTTGTTCCTACTTTGTTTCCTTCATTCATTTTCTATGCTCTTTCGATAAGTAGATTGATAAAAATGAAGTGATAATCAAGTCCAATCTCCCTTTGTTTCCAGTGCGTCAAGAATCAAGACATCGGCAATTGGAGAACAAGATTCTCGAATATAATCTGGTCCGGTAAATACCTTCACAATGAGTAAATACATTTATTCCATTCCTCGCCTCAATCAGCAAGAGTCTCAAAATACAATGAATCTTGAATAGGGGAAACCAAAAAGTGGGTGTGGATGTGGAAGAATTGTACATTTATTACGGTGCTCCCCGTTCGACTCCTCTGAAAATAGAGGAGACGGGAGAACTGACGTGTGTTGGGGGGCAAAATCAACTAGTTTCGTTAAAATACCAGTAGACTCAAAAACGAACGAAATCACTGCAAAACAGCAAGTGACTCTGTTTGACTAAATTATTTTTGGGCGAAGAAAACGGATAACGAAATCGGTAGAAAAATGGAGGGAAACTGGAATAGAAATGTACACATAACGGGAGGGAAGGGCAACTGGAAGAAGAAAGGGGCGGGGCGAAATGTCGAGGAATAAGTTAAATGTGGGAGGAGCAGGGGGCACCAAGAGGGTATGTGTGTCATGATAGAAAGAAAGTAACAAGCAACGAAGAGGGGACGTCTACATCCTGAAGCCGTACGCCTCGATGAACTGGATTATGAAGTCCTCGTTGTCTCCGCACAGAGGCTCGTTGTCGAACGTCTCGCATTTCTGCGAACGACCGTGGTTAAGGTCAGCTGGAAAAGGACAAACATCTAGATGAGCAGCAGGATGGGATGCTCTTACCGTCTAGCCACAGTCCGTATCTGCCGGATCCGGCTCCGATCGAGAGCGAGTCTTTGGCGGCGTTCACGAAGAACTGATTGTCTCCCGTCCAGGTGAACTGGCGGAGCTCTCTGAAAAGCACAATTGAAATCTTGGCCTCAAGCTGTTACTGGTCTACCTAGTATGAGGCACTTCTCCCGTGAATCTCCACAGAAGGCAACTGTCTCCGGTTCCGAAGAAATGATCCGATGGCCGGATGGCCGATGAGACAACGGCGCCGAAGACGTGCTCCTTTGTGTCGCGGATGATCAAAAGTACCGGCGAAAGGTCCTCGTCGAACTCGGCCATCTTTCGGTACATGGTGGCGAGGGAGAAGCCGTGCTTTTCCGAATTGTAGATGTTGACCCACGGGTATCCTTCGGCGCGAGGTGGCAGAACGTCCATGACCTGAAAGCAGCAAGGCGGTTCATTTCTATCGATTCACTTGTTCTCTGTGCCCCAAAGCGCACGTCGTCTGTTTTCGGATTCCGTGTTGACACGGTTTCTTTCTTTCGGGAGAAGGCACTTTCTCTGCTCCCTTCGAGAGCGATGCCGTCAATCTGCTGTTGCGGTCACGCGTACCGAAAGCAAAGAGAGGCGCAGAAAAGTTTGGGTGGGCGGACGAGAGCGAGCAGCCAATCGAAAACAACCAAATTACCCGGAATGCCTTCTTCTTTTCGACTGCCTCGAAAGAATGACAATTGTGACAGCCCGCGCCTTCCGAATTGACGGGACAGAAACTCGAAATTCCGGCGAATCGCCTAGTTCCCTCTACATTCATTCTCATTGCAGCACAACAACTCTTCCATTTTCCTCCGAGTTTATCGTTTTGTTTTTCGCGTCCCAGAGCAACCCGGGAAGAGGAAAACAGAATTCAAATGATGAGAAAATGGAAGACACTCTCCCACCCCCTTCCATTAGCTCGAACAGGAAGAAAATATCTTCTTGAACCCTCCAGTCTATTCTAGCGCGTTGCGGAGAAACAAAATAACTACAAGAGCCGAAGAACGACTTCTTCTGACTTCGAGACTCCAGACACCTCCCACCTCATCGCCCTTCTCTTACCTGACGAATCATGAGTTCGTCGAGAATCTGCGACGTGTTCGCTCCGTCCGGAATCGGCATCTCGAGCTCCTGGTCGTCGAGCGAGAGCCGACGGCACATCTCGGAAACGGTGACCAGCTCCCATTCGCGGTTCAGCAGCGACGATCCGAAGAGAGGAGTCGACTTCTCGCCTGAAAATGGATGCATTTCTCATCAGTTCGTCCCGCGACATCAAGCATCACACTCCGAAAACAAACCCAGCGAGCAGCAAAAACCGATCGGTTTCTGAGCCGGTTTCGAATTTCAGAAGAGCACTTCAATTTCCAATGAATATTTTATGTAGATTTTCAGCTCGAACTCACTTTCTCTTTCTCCTTCCAAAGCAACATTTTCCCCTTCATTTTTGTTTCTTTTGATGATCTCATCTGTTTGAATAACCAATGTGACTAGCTTCGAAGAAAAAGAGGCAAAGTTTCGAAATCTGCGCGTGCATGTGCACACGGAACGATTCCGGCTCATAAATTATTAGGCGGCACGCGGGATCACTGAGATTCCGCGTATGGTTTATTTTGGGAACGGGAGAAGAGATTCACACCCCATTTCAGACGAAGGAGAGTACCTGGCTGTGTCATCAGAATCTCCTGGTCGATGACCTCTCCGATGGCGGAGACCATCTGAGAAAGACGGCGTTGCGAAGACTGGCGAACTTTGCCGAGTGGCATCGAGAGGCGCCGGACAGAGGAGCCGATCTGCCGCAGATACGGACTCATCTCTTCGGAGGACGCCTGCGAGACGGTCGAAGCGAGCGAGTTAGTCGAGGTTTGAACTTTGTCGACGAGCGAGGAGAGCATTTCACGATACGACACGCCGCCGGACGCTTCTTCTTCTGTACTCGATACAGTGATCAGAGGGATTCGCATTTCGAGAGAGAGGCGTGAAGGGAGGACGAGATGAAGGAGCAAAATATACGGAAATGAAACTGAGGGGGCGAGCACATGCAGGCGATGCAGATAGGGCTAATTGAGCTCGTTTTTCACAGGCTTCTCAAAAAGTGGCTAAATTTGTCTGTAATTCGAGACTCAATGTAAAGGGGCGTGGTCTCTTGAGTCAGTGTTGATTAGCCGAATCAAAAGGATCGTCATCAGCACCGCCGCAGGCAGGAAACTCATCGAGACACGGAAATGAGCTGCGTAAAGTGCATTACTGCTCGAGCACAAGGGCGGAAAAGGAGGGGAAGAAGGATGGGGGTGCCAAAAACTTAGTTTGCATGTTTCTTGTGGTTAGCGAAACAGAAAACACTCCTTTTTCGATTGGAAGAGGGACGAAATGAGCAGTTGGAATGGAGCAAGAGAGCGCTCCAGTCGAGGCTCCGCCCACTTTGCTACACGATAAACACAGAATTCCAGAGTGGCACACGGCCTTCCAGATTTTGCCTTTTCAGACGACAGGGTAATTACTAGTCGTACCGAGTACGTCTCTTGTGTCTGGAGAGACAAAAGTTCGTTTGTTTACTCTCGAACTTCTCTTCTCGGGAAACGATTGAGAGCTCACCTCGATTGGGGGACTCTTTGTGCTCAAACGGGAAGAGCAAGAGGAAAGACTACTCCTTCAACAAAAGAGCAAACTCGCGGAAGTAACGTCTTCTAGCCGTTTCTGACTCTGTGACACAATTCATTTTCCGGATCAAAACAGCAGAAGGCACACGACAGAAGAGAGCTATTTGGCAGCCCCGAAAATAGACACTCTCCCGCTCTCTTTTTGTATTTATCGTACCGGATCCTTTTCCGAGAGATGAGAGGGAGAGAGAGAAATGCAATTTCCTTTCAGCCAGAGAGCATTCTGATCGAAAATAAATAACATTCTCTTTCTCCTGATAGTGGTCGTCGAAAAAGGCTCTTTTGAGCGAAAAGAGTGCCAAATTACATGCTCCGAGGCCAAAGAAAAGAATGAATTTTTGTCGCTGCTCAGAAATGGACGAGAAACCGAAACGAGCCGCCAGTGAGAAAGAGCGTACTTTTGGCGCCCCAAGGGGGCCAGCGCATCTCTGGTTTTCGTAAACCGTTTGTACCCGTTTCACGCGAGTACGTCTGATTTATTGGAGCGATGGCGGCCGCGGAGCTCAATGGAAAAGAGCCGACGCACTTGTGGCTCCGCGAGTTCTCGCAAGGTTCCCACTGATTTCGTAGCGACCACAGAGTACTCTGGGAACTCGAATTCCGGAAATAAAACCTGCGCTTTCTCACAAATTGAAATGGCAGCTGGAATAATAATGAGCTTTTCTGCAGAACAAGGAACTGGAAAACCCGAGACTCCGCATGTATTTTTTAAAGTTTGACATGATTGAGAAGACGAAGCAGAAGAAGAGAAAATTCTTCTGGAGACCAATTTTCAAAGACTACGTCCCAAGAAGACGAAAAAGAAGAAGGCGTCGCACGCGACGAGCCAATAAAGACTTGTCGGTGGCCAAACTTCAAAACTCTTGATTTGTCCGAGAAGTGCCAAAAGAAGGCTGTTCAAAGTACCGAAATGACCATCAGCTTCTCTTTTCTGGAGTTTAGAGTTTGATGCTCTTTCCCTTCTCACAAGGCTCAATTTGAACTTATTCAAAAATGGCGGGCTGCCATCTAATTTGGACTTATTCTGTGCCAAATTTCGGATGACGTGTTTTTGCAGAAGACGTCGAAAAGGAGACGGGAACAAGGCAAGGAACGTTGCGAAAGAACAATCGGGACGTGTGAAAATAGTAGTCGGGACAGAGGCTGTTTTTGTTTTGATAACGCTCCACCGTTGGTCTGCAATTCGACACCTCGCTCATTATTTATCAACAGACAGGGTTCGAATCTTCCGTCTGCTAGTCGCTGCTAGACTTCAGATTCACGATTCAGAAGGCGTCAAGAATCCAAAAATAGAAGACGTCACGTGGTCGCTTCTCCCTCTCCAAATAATCAACCTAATGCCGCCTTCGAGTTTCGAGACTCGGCTCGGGATGAACCAGAGATGAGTTTCCGGAGAGGTCGTGTTTTTCGGAAAAACAAGCTGGATCGGGGGAAATCAGAAAAGAAACATGCGATAAAAAGCGGGCGGAAACTAGGCAAAACGTTTTCGGGGTTGAATTGGATTGAAAGTGGAAAGGAACCCAATTTTCCCGCCGACGGGGCTCTCTCAATTGTGTTCCTCCTCCCAATTTTCGGGAAGAATAGGAAAACGGGGGAAAGTTTGGCGCTTTCACTGGAAGAAAGAAGAAGAAGAAGCGGTCGTCTTTTTATTTGAGAGGGCCGGGCAGGTGGAGGGATTCAGAGAAAGATTGAATCTCTAGATAAAGTCCGATTCAGGTTCCTTCTCTGAAATGAGAAAAAACGATCGCGGAAGGAATGAGAGGGGAAGAAGGCAACAAACGGACGTCCTTTATCTTGGATTCGTGCGAGTCGAGGAAGAAGAAGAGGACTTCCGTGTCAACTATCCCCCTGCCCTTCGGTCTATGGTCATTCCGAAACGGAGAAGAAGAGGAAGAAGACAAATTGAGAACAATGTGCTCTTGCAAGCGGAGAGAGCAACAAGAGCTCCTCGTTATATTTGGGATCACTAACCCGCTTTCCGGTCTAAAAGAACCACATCAGAACACAGTAATCAGGCAGGCGAGAGATCTTTTTTAAGACCCGACGCCCGATTACCACCGATCTTTCACCATAGCTCTTTGGATGCTCTAATCGGAACGGAAACGCGTCGCAGGATTGAGAAACTCACCGTTGTGGAAGATGACATTCGCGCCGAGCGATTTCGATCGGGTCCTCGACTCGGGTAGCTTGTTCGATTTTTTCTTGAACACTTTCTTCATAATGGCTCGCTTGATGTTCCTTTGCTTTTTGGGTTCTTCCAGAGTGTTTTGGTGCGTATCTTCATTCGAAGAAGATACTAGAGTCCCTTTGCGGGAGGGCACAAACACTTCATCTGAGGGAAGATGAAGTCTCGAGGCGACTGGCGAGTTGCTCGAGTGCGTGCCGACCCCGGAATCATGTGATCCCGTCGACTTTCTCGAAGTGATGCTTCCTTGCTTGGCCATTCCGGAAGACGCAGAAGACGTTGGCTCTTGCTCGTCGGCGATTTCGGGAGCCTCGTTTTGTTTCTGCCGGACAGTCTCCAGAATGCTCTTCTCGACGCGCTCCTCTTCCGAGGGACGCATCGAAGATACGCAAATGGTTCCTGCGCGACTGCGAGCCATCATCTGTTTCACGTCGAACTCGGTGAGAAAAGTGTTCGAGTTCTTGTGCCTTTCATCGTTGTTGTTGTTCATGTGCGCGGTGCCAAAATAGTCGGGAGGCGGCCGAGTGACTGTGGTGAACGCCCGTCTTCGGACGGGCTGCACGTCCGCGAGAGCGGCAGACTCGTTGGCTCCCATGCTGTACTGGTTGTGACTGTGGTGCTAAAAAAAGGGTAGGAACATATGAAGAACGAAGGAAAACGAGAGAAACGAAGAGAGATAACGGAAAAGAGAATACAATGCGAACGAGGTGGGAATATACAAATGAGAGTGGGTACGAACTGTAACACTCTCACCCTTTTATAGGTATTCAGTTCATTTCCGGAGCGCACGTGTGTATGTGTGGGCAGGTAATCCTACTAAACAGTACATCTCGTCTTATCGGTACGAGGAGAACAACTAAAAAGAAACACGCCCCGTCGCATCAGTTCGAGTTGTATACAACAATTCAAAAAGAAACGAGAAGAGAAAACTTTGGGGCCCGTCGACCACAACTAATAAATTTGCAACACGTGGAAAAAGAGAAGGGGGGAAGAAATCGAGTTTCTTTGTACTTTTCATCTCCAAAACAGCTGGTGCGCGCGCAGGCACGAAATTGAAAACAACAGCGAAAGGAATCTTCTGGAAACGGACGAAAGCCGTCACACAATTGATATGAATCAGACGCGCACAGAGAAGGTTACTGTAGAAAAGAACGAAAACAGAAAGGAAAGAAGAGAGAACCGAACAATACAGGTGTTCAGGAAGAACCTTGAGTACTTCATGCGCGCAGCACGCAAACTTCTTTGAAGAAACGTCGGAGAGAGCGCCGAAGTGGCAGAGACGCAGAGCCGGCGAGACAAGCCGTGATTCTAGGAGAGCCCCAGAGAACAAGACGAACGGAACGGAAGAGACCAGCGCGCGGATTAACTGCCGCGCGACGAGAAGCCTCATCGCGGCATTCACACAAAACGGACACCGGGCTCCCTCATTTTATACCCGGCCGCGGCCTGCAAAGACCAGCTGATTTGGTTGAACAACATGTTTTTGCGGTTAGGTTGCAACTTATCATGGCAGATCATAAGGAACTCAAAACTGTTTGGAGAGTGCTTCTGTTCAAAACCAAACCATTCGTCTTCTTCACGAAACCTAGTCGATCGGACGGTAATAATGTAATAATCTATGGTGACCTATAGGACGCCGATCCTTAAAAACTGTGTGTGCGCGTCGAAAACGGAAAACTAGTTCAACCCAATTAGCTCGAGTCCCTTCAATTACGGGATGGCAAAACGGCCCCCGGAGCGGTTGATCTATCGCGTGCGCGCCACGGATCGAAAGGCATTCTCTCGCGACAAAATTGGAAGAGGACGTCGTGGATTCCCGGATCAAACATCGAACAAAAGTTCAAACTCTGTTTTTCGCCGGCGGTGTAGAGTTTTCGAACCAAAATAGCTTAGATTGCGGTGTGAAAACGATATTGATAAAAAGGCCACGCTGTTTCGCCCTCTGATAATGATTGTTGTTGTTGTTGTCAGGATTGACGCGGTTCGCATGCGAATTTCGAAAATCCGTGTCATAGGTGATAAGAGTCAAAACGGGATTCCCCGGTTTTCGAGACACATCGGACGTGCAATCGATATGCGAATATGCAAACCCACATGTATTGAAAGGTCATCGGAGTGCACTCGGGAAGGGAGCACGCGGGAGCGAGAGACGTCAGAGAAGCGGAGAACGGACGGACGCGCGGGCGGGGACGGCAGGAAACGGCCGCTGATGGCTGCCGCGGCGGGTGGAACAGCGGACCGTGAAGTGGCTGACCGCAGGGAGCAGAGAAGGACTCCGTTCCAAGTCGCCGCCAGCGAGACTGGTCGTCACAACAGACAGTGCAAGTCAGTTCGGAAAGTTGGGCCATCCTCGCAGGAGACAATCGGATTGTCCTGACTGGTTGCAAGGCGCGGGCACAAAGAATGCTAGACAGGCACGAAACAATCCGTATGATTGTTCTATTTCTTATCGAATTTTCATGTGATCGAACACACGGAGAATGGGAAGAGCATGATGGTGGTTTGGCCGCTGGGAGAAGCCACAAACTCTTTTATGGTAATTGAGAGAGAAAGGAGAACAATGTGGTTTTTGATATCAAGCTGCGAGAAGAAAAGGAGGCGAGAACTTGTTCTTTTTCCCTTGTTTCGATTCGCACAATGGGAATAGCAAAGGATGTTTTCTCAGGTGGAATCAGTATGAAGGTCAAAAAGTGACAACAATACACTGACTATCAGATGTGGAGAAACGACAGTGGGCGAGCGATTTCAAACGGATCTGTTGTCTTTAAAGCGCGCGTGCTCCCGCCCCCGAAAGAGCGGGATTTGGGTGACATCAGGTTCGAGTACTACAAGTTCAAATCACCATACGGTCAGCAGAACTGTGAGCCACATCTGATGTATCGGCGCGAAAATACAAAACTGCAGGGAGGAGAGGAGAGGAGGGATCAACAGATTATGCACCCGCGAGGTAGATCACTACCAATGGGGTTCAAACATCGCAGTGGGAAACAACAGAAGCGCGAACGGCTTTCGAAATAGCGAGCAATTTCGAAACTCCTCCCTGCATTGCATCATGTTTGCCACGTGTGGGAAACAAAAGAAGTGAAGCCAAGTGTTCTTCTTCTCGACGTGTAAACATATTTTCAAGAAATGATGACAAGAATTTACAGGGTGAAACGAATTACGCTGACTTATGATGTGGATTTGGAAATTGTGACGTGGCATTATCGTTTATCCCTTTTTATAGTGTTGATAAACAAATGGATTCTAGTCAGAACTGGACTTGCGTTTGCTACTCAAAACAATTTTCCATTGAACTTTGGCACGTTAGAATTTTAGCGGCCAGATATAAAAGATCAGGAGGTTTCTGAAAACGACGCATTGAAAATTCGGGATGCGTTAGAAGAGGTGTCCACTTCAGAAGATGTTCGTAAACACAGACGTCTCGAAAGTAATGATGGCACGTCTCGAACGACGGAAGAAGACAAAGGGAAGCGGGTCGTTTAAAAGTCACTCACACACAAACTGTGACTCGCGGCGCTTTTAATGAGAGGAAAAGGAGACAAGGAGATGCTGACCGAAATACGAAAAAGGACTGACTGCGGGGACAATGAAAAGTGTGTGATCGTCTTTGAAAGTCACGAGATACGACGAATCGGGAGACACTTTTCGGCCCATGATGCCTATCTTTTTGAACCGACAGGAGACTTGATAAGAAGATGAGAAGATGAAGGAAAAGAGACCGTTTCACAGAACGTACACTTCTCGGAGACGTCACTGACTTCTTCTTCGTGGCGTCTTCAAAAGTTGGCAAGTGAAACAGAAGGAAATGCAGTTACTCATCTACGAATGAGCCCGTGTTTTATATGTTTTATACGAGAAAGAGCATAGTTCGTCGCTGATTCATCGTGAACTCGCTTATCAAACTCGTCATTTTGACTGATAGCCCGTTATTTCGAAAACCTCGTCTTTCCGTGAGCACAATCTTTGTGACAGATTGTATGCTCATTTCTGTAGCAAGTGATACTTTCCAGAGAGAAAGAAAGTGAGTTCTGCCGAAAGGGGAGCTGAAAAAGCGTACCGGAAAGCGAGTCGTCGACGTTCGACCCGAGCACAATGAATCCTTTCTCTTGCGCTCCGTCGTTGACCATCGTCGCCGACGGTTCTTCAGAAGACGTCGTCGTGTCCTGGAAGGAATTCGTTGAGAAGAGACGAATCGATAGCGGAATTTTTGGTTCGAAAGGCCATTCATACTTGATACGAAACGAAAGATGGCCAGTGCAAACAAAATAAAATTCGAGGATCCGTTACTTTGAGGAGAGACATTTGTGTGTTTTTTCGAAATTCGCGCAGTTTTTTCAAAAATATGTCGCCTCAAATCGATTGCTCACTAGCGGAAAAATGGATCTATGACTTCCTTTTAACCCCTAGCACTTACCAATCCGTACTTGTCCGGAGACCACTGGAGAAGGAAATGATAGATATTATCGGCTTGACTTCTCGGGATTGCGAACCTGAAATCGAGTTGTTTTGTGAAAACGAAGCCGGCGAAGCCATTGGGTGATGTTTGTTTTAGAGCATTTGGAACACATCTGCTCGGCCGGATTTCGTGTGAAATCGGGATTAGTGTATGCATTTTTGTGAGGAAGGTGTCAAGAAACACTGACCAAAACTCTCGTTTCAGCTTGTTTCCGAATGCGATATCCTCGTCGTACGACGGCGAACTTGGGGAAGATCCTGCAACTGGGAGGACTTGAGTAAGAAAGAACCAGAAACAAATATGCTCGGACCCGAAATGAGGAGAGAGAAAGAGCGCGCACGGGAAGGATCTGAGTCTCTCGCGAGCCGCCGGTCTCTCTGCTCTTTTTGGCTCTGCGTCTGCTTGTTGAGCGAAACCAGTCATTTGACGGATGCAAGAAGAGAGCCTACTTTCGAAACGCGAAAGTGCCGGAGGTCTCTAATTTTCGAGGGAAAGAGAGAGGAAACAAGGATTAGAGACGAGAAGAAGAGCTCTTTTCTCTTCTTCTTCTTCTTTCGAATGCATTCAACTTACTCTTTTTCTTCTTGTTTCTTGTCAGTCGGACGGCCATGTAGAACGGGAGAATCGGTTGCGAAGACGTCGAATCGCTGCTCTGAATGCGGCTTCGTTCCATGATTTCGTCGACAGTGGCGAACAAATCGGGCATCTCTTCGCTTGACGTGGCACATGAGAATCTGCAGAATCATGTTCATTCACCTCAACATCCAACTCATTTTGTTGCAAATTTCACTGCATTTTCCAGCGATAAAACTTGTCGTTTTTTCTTGGGCTAACTCACACGCTGGCCCTGTTCTCCTTGGCCGAATTCTCCCTCGCTTCTGCCGTCTGCCTCCGTAAATCCTGCAGTTTGGCCAACGACTGCTCTCTTTTCATCGTCAGCGGACTCTTTTGGGGCTGCAAAAACATAAACTGAATGACTCACTCTGTTTTTTTCTGCAATTCGATAACGTCCGCCCGTTATTACCATTTGCTCCGTTTGGTCAGCAACCAAATCATAGCTATCAGACCGTTTTCGAAACGGTTTCCGCAACATATTCATGTTGCAGCTGCCGAAATATTCTGATGCAGAAGTGGCGGCAGGTGGGGTTCCGCGCCGCGGGAGAGTATTCACAAAAAGCGGATTCATTCGCACATAATCTCGTTAATGCATCGCCTCCCCCTTCTCCACATAACCAGTTCGCATCGAGTGCTTCCCCTCTCCATTCGAACTTTGATTACTCACTCAGAACGGGTATTCCCATGCCTAATTGCCCCCCGAACAACAAATACCTCCAGGTCGGGAAGACTGAATATCTCCGAGACGCCGTTGATGCTGTCGTTCATCAGAGACTGTCCCTTGTCCACCACACGGCCTGCCACGTCAGCAGCCGCCTGAAAATGAATCTAAATTGAACCGAATTCGAGGTCGTCACCTACCTTCGCCTGGGTTCCAACCACCTTGACTCCGTTCTCAATACCCGATTGCAACGTGTCCGCAGCGCTTTTCGTGTGAGTCACAACCCCGTGCGCCATCGTCTTCGTCCCTTGAACTGCTGTTCCGACCACTTTCTCTGCTCCAGAAGTGACAGTTCCTTGAATTGATTTGGCTCTCGCACTTAGCGTACGTCCCAGTTTTCCGAAGGACCTTCGTGCAGCCGTCGGGGAGAACCTTCCGATTCCACCTCTTCCTTCGGGAGTGTCCAGTTCCGAGAAACTTCGTGGTCTTTCGTCGTTGCTACTTGCCTGAGAAGAAGTGCGAGATCTAGAACGAGCTCTCATGTGGACCTCTTCGTCCCCAAGAGTGGCCGCCCGATTGCGGGTTTCGTGTCCCTTTGCTTCCTCGTTCGGCGAGTCCTTCGTCTCTTCTGAGATGGCGGGCAAGGCGATGTCGCTGCCGAACTTGGGAGAGGGATTCTGGAAATAAGGAAGATTCTGAGGACCCAGAAGAACAGTTGGAGCTCACTGAGTCGAGCGATCCCGCCTCGAAAGTTACGTCCTCGTTCTTCGGAATCTCGACCTCTTCAGAATTCATCACTTGCTTCTTCGGACTATCTTCTGGCGTTCTCAAGTGATCCGGGTCGAAAATGTCGCGCTTCTTCTCCTCCTTGTCTCCCGTCAAACCACTGATTTCCGTGTACACCGACACGGAGACAATTTCATCCATACTGAATAAACCAGTCGGTTTATTATTTTTTCTCGAACTTCTTTGCTCTTACTTTGCTACCATTCCGTACAAATCTGGTCCGTTTTCCTTGACTAGTGGATGCGAGACGTCCGGATCAAACATCAGACAGTTTGGAGTCACGAGGAGCGTTCCGGAGACGGTTCCCTCGGATTCCGTTACTTGCTTCACTTTGATCTTCAGAAATCTTTGCAAACAATCGGTATCCGCCTCCTCGTTGCTTCCGCGCGGAACCGGCGCGGACTGCGTCTTCGTGAACGACCCCCGCCGGACGTGAGCGGGAACTGCTCCTCCTGGTCCTTTCCGGATTCCGTCCTCTGAAAATCTTTGCTCTTTTTTCGTGTCTCAAAATGAGAAACACTCGTTATCAAGTGTCTCTTGTCTCCGAAATTGTTCTCGCGAACCTGCGTTTTCAATGCCCGATATTTGATTTCCCGACGATTTGAGTGAGGAGGCGGAAGTCGGTGGATCGAAGACATCGTCTGAATTGGCGAGCGGGACGAGGATCTTCTGTCCGGGAAATACCATCCGAGACGCCATTTTGTTCAGCTTCATCAGCTCGCCAACGGTGCAGTCGTGCGAAGCGGCCACTCGTTCCAGAGTGTCCGACTCCGTTATTGTGTACTCCATCTGGAAAAGAGGGCAATTGAGGGAAAGAGAAGTGTTTTATTTATTCGAGAAACGATGGGAAACGGCGTTTCTATTATTTTTCAACGGGTCTCCTCATGTGGCTGCCGTCGTTTCAATTTCAATTTTCGACATTCTACACGCACGCCACATGTGACATCAGAAATTAGCGTTAAACTGTGCGCGCGCATCCTCGTATCGAACTGTTTCGCAGTCTGTGCTCTCTCCGAACTTTGCCTCTCTTTCCTTTCGGAGTAGTCAATGAACAGTTTTCAGTTGGAAAAAGGAATGGCAAACAGCGCCGACCACGAGATGGGAAGGTTGAAATTAAATCTAGTGAACGAACTGTTTATTCGTGGCTGGCCGGTTATGTGGTGAGAGATCCGTGGAGTTTTATAAACACAGAGACGAAAAGTGTTATCAGTCGTCCGTCGTTCTGCCCGGCGAAGGTCGCCCGCAAAACATTTCTGTTGATGGGGTTTACTCACGGAATGGTCTACTGAATTATTACCTACCTAGCAAACCTTTTAGAAGCTGCAAAACATCCGAAATTCTGCAGAAAGAATTCCGGCGAGCGTCGAAACAAACTTTTTTTGTAGCTACAGTGTCCCGTTACGCAAAATCACAGACTTGCAAAGTGGCGGCAATTCAAAATTGCAAAGCAAACCTAGCGAAGGGAAAAGTAAGTAATGTCGGCGAATTAGGGAGATGCCTCGCGACGCAGCCAAGAGTTGTCATTCAAAATTCAAGCGAGAGAGGGAGAGAGCGGGAAGGAAGGAGAGGAGGCTGAAAAAGTGGACCACCCGCCCGTCTCACAAGAACACTCGGCTGCTCCGAGGCCCCAGGGCTCTCGGGGCCCGTGGTCCCCCCGCCGCCGCCGCCGACACACACAACAAATTGAATCATTGCCTCTCTTTTTCTTTTACTTTACTCCGTGACCAGCCGGTCCGCAGCTCTCTTTTCTTTCGTGTCGACGGATTATCATTCTTCTCTCTTGTGGGTGCGCGCGCGCGCACGAGCAAAAGAAACAAGGTCCCTGCAGGAAGGACCACAATAAAGTTTCGAGTTCTACGAGAGCTCGCGGCGAAGCTCGTGAAAAGGAGCGGCGAGTCCGAAGATTATGGAAATTTGCAGAAGAAATTCGAGACGAAAGAGAGGCGACTTTTTTGTTCGACAATGGGAAATGGGCGAGAGGGAGAGGAGGCTTTTATGATGGAAATGGGGGGAAGGAAAGGCAAGAAAAGCAGGTCAACTTGGTCGAACGGATAGTTTTCGACTGGAGAAAGAGAGAGAGGCGACTCCTACACGACACAGCCAATCAAGATTATCCGGGCGAAAACGGGCGGCGAAAGGGGGGCCGAGTGTAACCCAAAACAAGAGACAAAGTGTCTCCCGTCTGCCATTCCGAATAAGAAAAGTTGAGCCAACACGAGACGAAAAGAAGAAAATAGAAGAAGAAGAAGAAGAAGGAGGAGGGGAAGAGGAGTTGCACAGTTGTGTTGAGGCCAACGAAAAGGCGGGGGTCGAGATTTATGAACCTTGGATCCAGCGTGCACTCTTCTCTTCATTTGCCGCCCAGGCGTTAATTGGGGCCCAAAGAAGAGGCAACTTTCCGATCTTGGGTCCCTTTCTCTCGAGAGGAGAGCGTGGAAACGTCTACTTTTTTCGGAAGAAGAAGAAGAAGTAGTAGGGGGCGAGAAGGAGCGGAAGAGCACGAACAATAGAGAGCACGAGGAGCCGGCGAGCCACGGAGCCGGAGCACGGAGCACGAAGAAGGAAGAAGAAGGAAGAAGAAGGCGTTGGGAGGTTTGACAAGGGCAACGGATTAATTTCGAGGATAAGGGCGAGAAGAGACATTGCTCTTCTTCTTCTTTATTGGAAGGGCGGACGAGAGGAAGAAGAAGGCGTTGTTGCTCTTGGGGATTCTTCTCGAGAAGAGTCACGTCTTCTACACGTCTCGGAAGAGAGAAAGACTTTCCATTTTATTCCGCACATCAATCGAGATAAATCAATTTCTTTCTCAAAAACTACATATTTTTGGAGTCCTCGCCGCCCCCCAAGAGAGTCCCTTGACGCCAATTTTTACTGACAAAATGGATGGGGCGGACCGAGAGAGGGAAATCGAAAATGAAGAAAGTGGCCTTCGGACTCAGAGGACCACAAATTGATATCCCTCTTCACACATGGAAGCTCTTCAAATCCGTTCCCATGCATTTTCTAGTCCCTCCCTCCCTCACGACACGACGATGTGCAAACCTGAAACGCGGGAATCTTGGCTGATCCGGGCGGCGCCGACGAAACAGATCCGAGGCTGGCCATGCGAAGCGGCGAGAGGCCGCGCAGAGAGCCGATCCGAGTGATGAGCCGGTCGGTGAGCATTCCTTTCGAAAGTAACCGATTATACTTCAAAGCACACGAAAAAAGAGCTGAGAGAGAGAAGAGGAAATGACTGAAGTGGTGTTCATTCGGGTGGGTGCACAGAATTGAGATGGATTCGCGGAAACGGGGGTCCCTCTGGAAGGGGGCCGCCCCGTTGTGATCTTCTGAGATCTCCTTTTTCGGGGAGGGGAGGGGACCGCCTGTCACTCTCTTTTGTGACGATGAACAAAAGAAGAGAGGAGAGGGAAATGAATAAATGAATGTGGGGAAAAGGGGCGGATCTGGAGGAGCCGACAGAGTTCGACGATCAACTCGCCTGCTCTCCCGGCGCGAAGAAGAGCGAGAGAGAGAGAGAGGATTAATCGTTCATCGGATGCAAATTCTTGCAGCAATGCAGCACGAGCACGAGGAGGGGAGTGGAAGGAAGAACAGGCCATTCAATCGGATTTGGCTCAGGTTTCAGACCTCCACCGGCGGCTATCGAATTGCGGCCGCTCGAAGGTGGAATCACGGTGACAAAGGCGCGTGCTTTTTTCAGTCGGCGAGCCGCGACGGCGTGCTTTCTCGAAATTATAGACTAACACAACAATTTCGGCGGGGCGGAACTAACTGCGTTATGGCGTCGCCAACTCGGTTAGGGAGGTGAGTTCCGTGCCGAAGATCGGATTAGCCGCCCGGGGGCGAAGAAAAGGGAACGGAGGAGGGAAACGAATCGAATCTCGGGAAAGATGAGGAGATTGTACTCGAGACACTTGCTTCTGCCGATTATGAATAAACCTATTCTTATGAATTATAGATTAGGTAGGGCGGGCTCCTCGCATTTTGCGTCACGAGGAGGAGTCTCCTAATGAGGAGCGGAAGAAAGAAACAAAAGCAGTGGGTGCGAAGAAAAGAAGACGTCGTCGTCTGAAACCAAACTAAACACTAATCGTCGTCGCGATAACGGCGACAGCGGTAAGAAGAAAGAAGAGCTCAAAACGGAGAAAGAAGGCAAAGTGTCACAACAAAGTGGAAGACGTCGTCGTCGTTGTCTTCTTCTTCTTTCTCTTCCATGAATAATTGGGAGGAGAAAGATATGAGATTAAGGGAAGAAGACCTTTGGTTTCTCGTCGTTTGACACCAGGAAGTCGCCATTATCAAATCCCTTCTTCTTCTTCTTCTTCATCGTCGTCGTCGTCGTCTTCTTGTGCTCTCGCGTGTGGCTCCGTGGGGCGAGCAAGAGGCGAGAGACGAGCAAAGAGTTCTCTTTTTATGTTTGGAGTGACATCGAATAAACATCCACGAATCACACGCATCTCGAAAGTCAGAGAGAGAGCCCGAAAACGGGGCGGAAACTGATCAGCGAGTGCTCATTTCCGTCGAAATCTCGTGCACTTTAAGCCGTCTCGAGTCTCTTTCGAATTCCGATTCCTCCCTTCGAATCAACAAAAACAAGTTTCACATTTCGGAGATCGGAAGTGCGCTCCACTGCGATCGTGATCACTTTTGGCGGGAAACTCAAAATTCTGCGAAAATTGAACAAAGTGCACACTTTCAGCCCTATTTTCGCGCCTCTTTCAGATTCTGCGAATTTGCTGGCACTGCAGCGGCTCTCCTATTATTTTTTCGGATATTCGTTATTTTGGAGTCGAAACCGGGGTGTCAGCCCGAGAAAACATGACGTTTTCGTGTTCGATTCCCACGTGTTATTCGTCTATTCAGTCACACAATTGTCCCCCTTTTTGACGGAGAAGGGATATCAACGGGGAAGAGGTGAATAGTTGATGTAATGCTCGAATGGAAGCGGTCCTGGCGAGGGGCAGTGCACATGACAAGACGCCGTTTCCCACGAGTCTCCTCCGGGGCCCTCGACGGGTCTTCCTGCGTCAATTGACTGCCTAATCCAGCTGATAAGCTGGCGGTCAAAACAAGAAAAGACTCACCGAACTGCCACGCGGCGCACTCCTCGACCACCACGACATTCTGAAAGTAAAGCGGCTGAAAACGGGAGGGAAGAGGGGGCGATCGAGGTCAGAACGAGACGAGTTGGACTGTTTAACAAGTGCAGAAGAAGCGAGAAGAGTGTAGGTGCGGGGAGCGAGAGAGTACGGGCGACGGCGGAGACGCAGAGATAACCGGTGGCCTTTCGGACGGTATTGACAAATGACGCGAGAATGCGAGAGGGAGCGCGCATCGGGGAGAAGCAGAGAGAAAAAAGGGAAAAAAGGGGAGAGAGAGGGAGAGAGGAAAGAAGAAAAAAGATACTTCCAAGAGAAGAAGACGAAACTGATAAGCTTCTCGTTTCCAAGTGCCACGTCACGTACATAAAAGAACCGGTTTATTTCGAGAATCTTGAGAGAATAGGTTAGCCGTCCGTCACATAAATCATATTCTGATTGGCGACACGACGGCGTTTCGATGACACACGAGTATTCGGTGTGACGGGTCGGCGAAGAGGAAGAAGTTGGACAAGTGGAACGAGTAGATCAGGACGATGGTCAGGTACTCGAAGAAGCAGAACGCTTCGTACGCTGAAAGAGAGCGCGACGTGCCGATTCGGTGACTCTAATTACCTCCTTTCACGCAGAAGACGTTGTGAAGAATGAAGGCAATGAAGATGATCGGAAGAGTGACCAGCAGGCCGAGCAGCACTTTCAGACGCCGTCGCGAGTGCTCTGGATGCTCTCCCGGAGACGTGAGCTTCCTGAGAATCGAGAAGACGCTGTAGTTGATGATCGTGGAGACGGAGAAGCCGGAGAAGAAGGCCACGTGGAAGTCTGTAAGAGAGGGGTCTCGAGACGAACGGAGGAGTCGCTTCTCACTTCCGTCTTCCCGTTCTCCCACTGTCGCCAGCAGTGTAAGGAACAAAGATTGGAAAACGGCACTGATCACGAGGACGATGCGCAGGAACTGCAGACGGTTCGAAGTGGACCACGTGAGGACGTCTGAAGGGGAATCGGATCACGGATCTTCTGATCTTCTG
This sequence comes from Caenorhabditis afra, assembly GCA_963570955.1. Taxonomy (NCBI): domain Eukaryota; kingdom Metazoa; phylum Nematoda; class Chromadorea; order Rhabditida; family Rhabditidae; genus Caenorhabditis; species Caenorhabditis afra. Next base: position 7,534,693 of record OY751536.1, on the reverse strand, counting down.
CACAATTACATTGTCTCAGCACGACGAACAGTTGCAGGGGAATGCTGGAAAGGGCGAGAATGTTCCATGCGATCCTCTCCAGGGGAAGGTTCAGAACGCGGGACACGGAAGGAAGGTACACTTTCTGAAAGAACAAAGGGATTCTATTCGCAATCTGTCACTTCTCTCACCCTGCATCCCCAACTGTAATTGTACATCAAGTCAGTGTGAACAGTGTATCCGATGAGGAAGGCGATCATCACACCCGCCGCTGGCATGGTAACAGCCGCTTGGAAGACGTGTCGCAACTGCAGACTGCCGAGTACAACCGGCCCTTTGGCGGCTTCGAAACGATAGGTTGGCATTCCAAAAGTTTCGACCACGGCAGGATTCGAACCTACAATCTTCTGCTCCGTAGGCAGACGCGTTATCCATTGCGCCACGCGGCCAACTGGCAGACTTTTGTGACATTAGTCAAGACAAGCCAGCTGTGCCCGCACAACGCACGGATTAGAGGAAAAAGAAGAAAGGTAGGAAAATGAATGGAGAGACGAATCAGAAGTGGAAAAATGGTTGAATCGCATTGAATTCGTCAACAATGAAGAATCGATGGCATTGAGATGACCTTTGCCTACTTCGCATCGTCTCGTCCCCCTCCCGCACTTCTTTGTTTATATGCCGACAGCTACTTAACTAAGTGAGTCATGAAGCGTGGTCCCTTGTCAACTTGGAAATGCAAAGAGAAGTGTTCATTTCACTCTAATGAGCTGCTCCACCTACAGTAGTCCTCCGCAAACAACTGTCTTCTATTCTCACGTCTTCTTCTCCTTCCTCGTATTCTTCTTTCCATCGTCATTCTCTCGTCGGCCGTTTCAAGGTAAGTTATGATTTATGCATTCCGCCGCTTCGCCCCTTGATTGCCGCAGCGGCTGCCGGATTAAGTTTCACCGCACCAGAGAAGCTATTTTTGCATATTCGCACTCGGTTTCTTTGCCCTGGTTTTTGACTCTTTGGCACTGAAAGGTGCTCCCGACGCGAACACGCCTCTTCAAATATTTGCAACTTGTCGTCGGCGCGCCAGCAAACTCGTCGAAACCCCCTTTCCAGTAGTTCATTGTCCGCACCGCTGACAGTCGGAATCGGCCCCATCAATCAGATGATGTTCGTTACTCGACGCATCCCGCCTACTCTCTCTCTCTGAACCGATGAACCAAACTAAAAAACGTCTCGTTTCCTGCCTTCTCTCGTCACGACGTCTTCTTTTTGTTTACAAGGTTACGATATCAGCATCTTCTTCTCGCCGCTTCCACCACGCCCTTCTCTCTATTGTTGGTAGGCAGTGGAAACCGCATCGCTTTCTCTATTTTTGCGACGATTTATTGCCTTCTCGGTGTCGATTTCGATTACTTCTTCGTTCTCCTTTGTTTTGTTCTCTCTTTGTTTTCTTTTCGCTATCAGTTCCTTTGTGTGACGACGAAAACGGCGGTTTCGTCGGCCGAGAGAAGTAACCGAATCCTCTCGTTTCATTTCCGGAGCCGCACTTTTCCCCCCGCTTCGCACTTTTTCGCTCCCAAATTGTTTACAATTTCCTCTTTTTCTCACAAGAGGAAATTTGAATTCGGGATGGAAAGATTTTTATGATGTAAAACTCGAATGAAAATGGGCAAACAAAAAGAAAAACAAAACGAAAAACGAAAAAAGTGGGAAGAATTCGATGAAAACACATCCGTCAACTTTTGAGTTATTCTCCGCCAAAAAAAAAACAAGACGAGTAGAGAGAGAGAGAGCCCGTTTTGTTGTGTTATTGTGGCTCTCCACTCTCTTTGTCGTCTATTTGCGCGCCCTGATCCCCCAGTGGCCAATAATTTTTGAAACGGCGAGAGAGCGCGGCAGACGGAGAGACGCAGAGACGTCGTTTCGGAGATTCGCCCGACGATTCATTAGAAGAGCTCTCGGGAAGACGTTGTTCATTATTCCGGACACTATACACTTGCTGCTCGTCGAGCACAAAGTACAGTATCGTCTTCTGAATGCGTGAAGAATGACGCCCTTCTCATATTTCGCGCCCAATATTATTTTACCAACAAAAAAAAGAGCTCGCTGTTGCATTTCAGATTCGGCTCCTGGAGGGGAGAGCCCTGGGATTAGGCTCCTCTGTCGAGCAGTGTTTAGGTTGCGGAGACAAACCGATGGTTTATACGAGGCGAGGGAGGGGGTCCTCTGACATATTTCTTTCCCCTTAATATCGGGTTTCGATTCGTCAAACTCTTTTTCATAATTTGAGAACTTCAACACCTGCCTCTTGCATAATTCGATTCTCGCCTTCCCCCGAAAACACCAAAGTCCACTGATACATCGTGACTTCATCTGAAGACGGAAGACGTGATAAGTGTTCCCGAAGGCCTCCTATCTCATGTTTTATGCACCACTACGCGTTCCCAGAATAACTGAAAGGGTCGTTTCGCTAAAAGCTGTTGAAATGTTGTGCAAACTTTGCGAACTTTCCCATCCCGCCCTTTTTGCCGTTTCGCTCTTCTTTCCATTCTCCCCCCGCCTCAAAAACGTTTGTCAGCTCGTCAAACGCATTCCGAATGAATACTGAATGTGTCCGGAACGACATTCTCTCCATCTGGTTCTGCTCTCTGGCCCCCCAAAGACTCGCGATCGTTCGTCGGAGGGGGCGGCTGACTCAACTGGGTGTAACCAGTCGGCATTCCTGCCGGTCAATTCGCCCCTTGTTTCTTTTCTTTGCCTCCTCCTCCTCCTCCTCCTTTCGCCGAAATTCGGTTATCGGCTGCCGCCCTCTGATTTGCATTGCGCATGTAAAACATAAGACAAACATGATAAGCGGATCGTGCCACTTGTTGCACCGGGGCGAATGTGCCACTTGCGAGGGCCTCCCGGGCAAGTTTTTTGTGCTCTTCCCCTCGGCCGAACACGTACGTGAGAACAAGAACGAGTTTGCCTCGCTCCTTGCGCCCTCTCGTTCAGTGCATCCATTCTGGGAATCCTCCGGAGACCTTTCCCTTTTGTGTACTAACCCAACCAGTTCTCACACTTTTTTATGGATTCCGCGCGCGGCCAAACCTTCTGTAATTATAGTGACAAGGCTGGCCGTCGTCGTCCAAAAGACTTTCACTTTAGGACGAGTAGTCCATTTTGAAGGAAATGATAGGGGAGTGAGGGGGAGAGAGAAAAGGTTCTCTCTCGCGAAATTACCGCCGTTTTTTGTCTCTTTTCCCGTAATTCGGTTAGTAAGTGGCCACGGGCACCCCTCCTCTGTGTTGTTATTGTTGTTGTTTCCCCAAAACGACTTCTGATCGGCAGGTTTTTCCGGCTTCAGACTCGGAAGCCTCGCCAGATAGGGGGGGGGGGGGGCACCATAAAATTATTCAAATTTGTTCGCATTCACACACCCATTTATTGTGTGGAAGCGGCGAGAAGCAGAAACCTGACCATCTGCCACGTCACGAAGACTGATTACTCTTTTCAAAGAGTCAGCAGTCCGGGCCCTCGGAAGCCCAGGGTGGCCCGAATCGGACTACTGGCAGTTTCTCACTTTATCTGCTTTTTCAATCTCTCATCGCCACCAGAATTAATTCCTCGTCCTCGAATAGTCACTTCAAATCAAACTCTTTTGATTCGCTCCGAGTCTGCGTCTCTCTTTCTCGCCCGCTCTCTCGCCGATTCTCAGGTTCAGCTGGCGAGATCTAATCGCTGATGCTGCGTGGGAGGCCCGTCCGATTCATGCGAGATTACTTTGTCACCTTCCTCCCCCCATTTTCAGTTGTTTGCATTGTTCGTGTTGTTCACCGTCCACTAATTTCCAGATTAACTTCTCTCCGGCGACGACGACGACGACGACGGACGAACGAAAACACAAGTGAAAAGGCGGAATGATCCGGCAGCCACGAGACGGTGAGCCCCCTGACAACCCAATCTCCGGTCCGCCCATTTTTCCATTTCCGTTTGTGTTTGCCGCCTCAAACTCTGCTGCTGTGTTGCATTCTGGCTCCGCAGCATGCGATGATAAGTTGACAGCTGAATAGAAAACAACGGCTCCATTCTCCGTCAGAAAACACGTTCGGCTCCCGGCGTGCCAGGCGTCCAAATCTGATTTTCGGACGGACAAACTCCTTCCCTGGGCCCCCTATCCCCATCCGTTTTTGTTTCTTCCGAATCAGCATTCGCTTCCAGAATAACATGAGGTTACAACTGCTAATCTTCGTGTTGTTTGCCAATCTTGTCATCTCGAGAAAGCACTACAAGGGCCGAAAGTACGATTTGACGCTGTTCGTCCGCAACCACAACGTCTCCGATGCCACGTTCTTCCGGCTCGTCGGCGTCGACAACACGGCCGACTTCAACGTCTCTGCCGGAAACACTTTCGAGCACACGTTCGAGGTGAGCTCTCCTCCTTGCTCCGTATCCCCGTTACGCTGCGAATGTTTCAGGTGAGACGGAAGGGCTACTGGACGCTTTTCGTCGAGTTTCCCGGAGATCGGTACGCAAAGTCGCCGAGAAAAGTGAGTGGGACCTGGGGGTGAAGTTGCGAGGAAACGGGACGGAGTTGCAGATAATCTCGCGTGACTCGTACCGCAAGTGGGTGATGGAGGTGTACTACTACCCGGGAGCCGTCGGCTTCTCCGAGTGGCACAAGCTGTCGCGTCGCAACGAGATGCACATCCACGGATGAGCCGCCCCCACTCAACGCCTTCTGCCCCTCTCCTCCCGCGGATCTCTCTCCTCGCCCAGTACCACTTTCCCTTGTTAGTCCTATTCTATGCAAACATTTCTCTATCGGTGAACTCCCTTCTAGAACGTATTCTCTTCCGACTGTAGCAGTTTTCCTCCCTCTGTTTGTATGTACAAATAGTTATCGTGTAGAGCTTTATCCTGTTTCAGTTCTTCCGCGAATACTGCCGACTTCCCTCCCCCCTCCCTTTCCCTCTTCTCCCCGATAAAACTTTCTGTGGCTCGTTTGGAATTTCGAGACTTTATTGGGGGGAAACCGGTGTGTTTATGTCAAGAATGAGAATGCCAATTGAACGTGGGAGTAAAGTACAAATATACACATAGATGAAAGTGATTCTGGAACGGAACTATCGGAGGCCGACGGACGGACATCTGGAGAGAGAAGGCGTCGAACAGCAGATGTCGTTGTCGTCGATGACGTCGAGAAGCTCTTGTGGAGAAGGCCCGCCGGAGTACTGAAAAAGCTCTTTAGATGGCGTCGGGAGCCGGAGCTTACATCGGAGAAGTGAGCAAGGAGGCGAGAAGTGGGGGTCAGTTGAGCTGCTTTGATGAGATCCGCCTGGTTCGCGGCAGCAGGCGGATTCACTTGCTGCTGCGGATTGGATCCGTTCTTGAGGTGGAACTGGTCGAGGGCCGAAGTGAGGTCCCACACTTGGACACTTCCGTTCGCATTGCCGCAGAACAGGTACTTCCGGAGACGAGATCCCAGCTTCTGGCCGTCCAATTCGTGCACACAGAAAGCAGTGATCGGTGAGTTTCTCACTGAGTCAACCGTGCAGATTCTGAAAACACCACGCCTTCTAATTTCACATTCAGATGCGATTACCTCTCTCCAGTAGAGGCGAGTCTGACGAAGAGCTTATGAGCATTGGGAATGAGCTTCTGAACGAGCACCTGCTCCGAGTCCTGGTCCCCATACGGTCCCGGATGGTTGTACTGTCTGTCCGTCGTCTCGTCCGTCGAATCCAGAGTCAACACTTTGAACGAGGCGAGCGGCACAGTGCCCGGCTGCGTGTTGATCATTCCTCGAAAACGGGTGACGTTCCACGAACGGATGTGGTTGTATTCGGAGCAGACTGCAGAACAGAGAGAAGTATCGAAAAAGAAGAGGATCGGAAGGAACTCACCACTGATGAGGTGGGCGGTGTTGAGGGAGACGCGCACGACGGGCGAGTTGTGGATGTTGTAGCTCTGGAAGAGGACTGGCTGATGACCCGCCGTCTCCGGATGCTGCAGAATCAGGTTGACGACTCCGTTCGCCGTTCCGTACGCTATCTCTATCCAGTTGCCGCAGGCGGACGTCTTCGGAGTGAGGAAGACAGAGAGGGAAGTGATGGGCTCTCCGTTGGGATCTTTGAACAACTCGGTCACCAGCAGATCGTTGTCCTTCATCCGCAACGGGAACTTTTGCATGTCGATGTGGTTCATGCTCCCGTTCGCACATCCCAAGATCAGAGAGGAGCCGGCCGTGTCGTAGCAAGAGATCGGCTGCACGTCCTGAGCCTGCCAGTTCTGCGTCGCCGAGTGCCAGATGCCTACTTTGCCGGATCTGCTGAGAGCGACCATCTGGGTGCCGACGAAGAAGAGGTTGTCGATGGAGACGTTCATCGAGAACAGGCCCTTCTTTTCCGTTTTCCCGTCGTCGTCGATGTGCCAGAGACCGATGGAGTCGTCTTGGAACGAGACGGCGACGAGTCTCTCGGCAACCGTCGCCGCAATTTTCGTGTTCACAGCGATGTGCGAGACGTAAGTTCGTGTACGGGGACTCTTCCACAGAAGAACGTAGGTGTTCCATTCGGTGACCCTTAAATCTAAATTGTGGCCGAAGAGGTTTCTAGTCCCTCACCTGTAGACGCAGACGAAGTACGAATAAGCGACAACAATGGAGCAGATATGGGCTCGAATCATGCGAACCTTAAGCGGTTCCGTTTCACGATCCAGCGGACTCTTCGACTTTGCCAGCTCTGCCAACTCGTTTTTCAGCTGAAACGGAGCCTAATTACAGATGAATAGAAAGTGAGAGCTCACATATCTGCTCATGTCCGTCGACTGTTTCTTGGCGTGCCCCCGATGTCTCGGGGATCCGTTCCCTTTGCTCCTTGTCTCGCTGGCTTCAGAATTGCTCGAGTACATCGGAGACCTGCTCTTTTCGTTCGGAAGATTGTCCGACGGCACCTCGGGCGGCGGGATCATTCCACAGAAAAAGACGGAACCGCAGGAAGTCGAGGTGAGCTCTTCGCACAGCGAAAGGCGTTGGATGAGGGGCGTGAGTCCGAAGAAGAGCGCCTCATGCTTCAGAGTCTCCACTTTGAAGCCGCCGAGATCGAACTGTTTGGTGCGGAGATAGTTGAGGATGACCCTGAAGACGTCGGGATCCCGATCGATGAAGATGGCCCCGGAGGCGTCGCGGACGCTGTTGAGACGGCCCGACAGGAGGCTCGTGAAGAACGAGTCGGGAATCCAGCTCAGCGTGTTGCAGCTCGTCGCGAAGATCCGACCGCCTACGTTCAGGTTCACAATGTAATCGGAGCCCGGCTCGTGCGGCGACGAGCCAGAAGGAGCCTCCATGCGGGAGCTGCAAACGGGAAAGAAACGAAATGGAAATGAGATAGAAAATCGATTGACGAGTCACTGATTGTCACTTTCAAATTTCCTTCACCTAATCAGTGTGGAGCAATATCGTGAAATCAGAGAATAAACAGTGTCAAATAAAGAGAGGGAAGAGGTCGGAACGGGCGGAGTGTCGTGCCTCCCTCCTCGTCTGCGTCTCTTCCCACTCGTTTCGAGAGGGACAACAGCACAATGAATAAAGGAAAGGAAACAGTCGAGAATGTGACTCCAATTTATGAGATGGTTCAATTGACAAGCACGTCGGAATGACAGGCACCCGTGCAACTGGCCGACAGTCCAGATCGCGTTAGTAAATACATAGAATGTCTCGGGGGGAGACGAGGTTTATCTCATTTCTTGACTTTAAAGATATCAATTTTATTAGGGTCTCTTCTCAGCCGGCACTTCTCACAAGAAACTAGGTGATTCCGGACCCGGCATCTTTCCTGTTGATGGCTACTTCATCGGAATCGCTATTAGCAAGAAGAACGTCTTCCGAGATCAGCGAAATATAAATGCTTAAACTTTTATGTTTCAGTAGGTGTCGAAGGATCGAAGGTAAGTTCTCGAGCTCCCTCGAGTTCATATATCTCCCAAGATATGTGCTTCGAGTTCTTCTAGTGACATTTCCTCGAAATCTGCAACCGAAACTTCATCACTGTCTCTAGTTTTCACTCAACTGTTTCCCGTAGTATTTTTTCCGTTTTTCGGCTCTTCTCGTTTCCTATCCTCCGACGGCTTCTCGACCCAGTCTGCTTTCAGTTTCGGCATCGACTCGTTTCCAGTCTCCAGTTCGGCACCCCACGCATCCGACCCCGCTTCGAATTCGATCATTACCGTCCTCTTCTCTTTCTTGGCCAGGACCGGAGTGATATTGGCGATTTTACCGTACTAAAAATAAAGGAGGTTAAAACCGGTTTCACTGATTGAAGATCACTTACATTTAAGAAAAGGTTTCGAATGTCAGTTTCCGAATAGTCTTTTCCGTCGTCGACCTTCCATTTCAACCGCAGCTTGGGAGTGGGTCCCTCGTGCTGTTTTCGATGCCCTTCCCTTGCTGAGCGCATCATCTCCATTTGACGCTTCACCTCTTCGTTTGCTTCCTTCTCCAGTTGCTTCCGCATAGCTTCGATCTCCTCTCGGTAGTCCATTTCCTGCTGCTTCTTCCGTTTCGCAGCCTGTCGTTGTGCTTCACTAAACTCCTTCTCCCTCCGTTCCAAGTCCTCCAACATCCGCTTTCTCGCTCCGTCGGCCTTTTCCATTCGTTGCCGATGCTTTTCCTCAGCAACTCGCTTCTTCTCCGCTCCTCTGTCATACTCGGCTCGTTTCTCTTTGTCGAACAGAAAGTCGAACGCTTCCTTGGCTTCGATGAACCGCGTCTCCGCTAGAAAATCGACAGATTAATTTTTGAGACAGTTCTAGCCATCTTACCCTCTTCCTTGTTGTCGAGATTTTTGTCTGGATGCCACTTCAGGCACTGAGCCCTGTAGGCTTTCTGAATATCTTTATCACTGCATCCTTTTTCCACTCCGAGGATTTTATACGGGTTGGCTCCTTGCTTTAAAGGCATTTTGACTCTGTAAAACATGTTGAAAGATCAGTTTTTGAGTTAATATTATACTGAGAAAAGTACAATTGGAAATATTTAATAAGAAAAAATTGAGAAAGGCTTGCTTAATCAAAAAATAAAAATTCGAAAACGCAAATTTAGTACGACACTTCGAAATAACGACACTTGTCCGTTGTTTATCTTTCTGTTTTATTTTCTCGCTTCACCCAAATTTCGATGTTCTAATCCGCTTTCCTGTGAAAATTTCTTAATTTTATCACATCAACATCATCACATTTTCAGCTTTTACGGGTCGGTTTCACCGTTTGATCGCCTGTAAAATGGAAGACTTAAGTGCAAACGAAGATGTTTCAAAGAAGCTCTTCGAGCTCTGCGACGGTATGCTCCCAATTCCTCCGGCGTTAAAAAATGTTATTCACTTTAAGAGTTGGAGGTTGGAGAGTTAGTAACGTCTTCAAACTTTCGCCTTGCTGAAGTGATGTCAGCGATCGAGCTGCTGGAACCGAAGATGGACGTTGGTGTGGGCACGAACAACGTGAAAGATCTCAAAAAAGCCATCGAACTGGGTCTTTACGACGAAGACTTCCCAATGCAACTGGCTATGATCGATGCCACGTTCGCAATGTTTGTCGCATGGCTCGAAGGAACTTCGCTGGCCTCGACAGTCTGGACTAACGTCCTGATGCCGGATACTCATTTGATCACGAACCCAATGCTCTTCGCATTTGCGACTGCGTTCAATTTGATGGTCCGCAACGTCCACGCAATCATTCATAGCGTCGGGAACGGAGAGGAACTGCCGGAGGACTTCAATCCTCAGATGATCTTCATGTCGCAGAGGTGGATGCCTCTGAAGAACGTTCAGGCGAATCTCCGCGCTCAAATCGAGCGTCTCGCTCTGGTCGGAAAGTCTTGGAAAGTCAAAGACGGCGATACGACTCCGGATAAGTACTGCAACGCACTAGCTGCTCGTTTCCAGTTTATAACTCTAATGCTTGAAATTCTGAGCATTCTGGTGCCGCCGGAAGTTGAGGATCCCAATTTTGTATTTAATGTAGCGAACAACAAATATGCGAAAAAAACGTTGAATCAGTCAGATGAGGAGAGTTCGGAGGACGAGCCTAGTCTATTCGAGCCGGACTTCCCCGTGGCAGTGGATCTCGTCGAACGACTCATTCATGCCGCTCGAGCTTGCGCTTACACAATCCCGATGGGAAAATCGGCTCCAGATGATGTAGACGGTAAACTCTGAAGGTCTGGAAGAAGTGCACCAGCCTCTTTTCAGGTGATTACACGTGGTTGCCAGCTTTCGACCCTAAAGCATGCGTCAGAATGATTCCGGCTTGCTTCCCGCGCACGGTGAAGGTTCCGACCAGAAAGTACGCAGCCGATTGGCTCGTAAAATGCTGTGAGCGGATCCATCACCTGTGCCACGGAATTCCAAAATCTGTGAACGAGATGACGCACCTCTTCTACTTCGCGCGCATGTTCAACCTGGACAGCTGCGTGTTCACCAGGTCTCTCATGCAGATTTGCATCCTCCCAACGGACAATCACTTGATTGGGGACTCCACCAAACCAATCTCCGTGCCCATCAGGAACGCGCTGAAACAACAATACGTGCCTCAAGTTCTCGTCAAAGAGTAAGCCCTTTTTGAACTTCCTCTGCAAAACCGGTTTACTTTGAAGCTCGATCGTCTGCGACGATAAGACAGCGACATCCTTATTCGACACGTTCCTCGTAAACATGTCGAGATGCGTACTTTCTGTGTACTCCAGCTTCGGATGCAACTTGTCCCGTCAAAGAGACCGACTAGAAATGGCCATTGAGGAAATAGGACAGGTGCAGTACCATGCAGGACAAATCGAGAATCGAACTGATGAGCTGCTGATGATGTCCAAAACAATCGATGGTGAGAGAAAGGCACAACTCAAATGAAACTGTTCATTCCAGCCAAAGAATCGAATCCGTCGTTCCACTCTGTCGCCACGTTCGTTTTCAACAACCTTCTCTCCACTGCTCATCACTACTTCGAGATAGGATTCCGAATGGACTTATACGTTCCGTACGAGTTTACCTACATGTTCTGGTACATGGGCGCCGTGGAGGCGAATTGGATGTGCGTCACACTGGAGAGATCCACTGAGATCCAGAAGAAAATGTGGCAGTTGAGTAAGTACACTATGCTGAATGTCCTCGAGAGCTTTCTCATTCAGATCCATTGTCCACAACGGTCAATCAAAGGCAAATGAAGGAGAAAGCGAGAGAAGAGGAAGCCCTCCAGAAGAGAATCGCTGTAAACACCTTCAGTGCCACCAACCAAAAGGCTATTGCTGAGGTCTGTGAAGGAATCGTCCGTCTGACCGTCGTACTGATGCGGAAGGGATTCATCAAAGAGCCGCCAGGTGGTGATGCGGCAGAGAAACTTCGTTTCGAGAGACGCATGGAGCCGTTCGAATGCCTCGGTCCTCCGATGCACGTCGACTACGCCACGTTCAAGCAAAAATCGGACGTCGATGCGATGAAAGTTCTCGACATCAACGAGCTGATCGATACGGCCAAGTCGCACTTCTTCTTGGCACGCACCTATTTGGAGCAACTCGATTTGTCGACGGAAATGAACTCAGATACACTGTAAGTGAAGCGGTTAGAGTTTTCTGTTCTCATTCACTGATCATATCCTTTTCAGTTGCCTGTTCCATGCAGCGAGGGCAAACCACGTGGCTTGCAACCTGCTGAAGATGGACTTGACTGGCCGCAACGTGGAGTTCTCGTTCTCGAACGAGTCCCCGTTGTATCCGCTGCTCAAGATCACAAAGAAGTAAACTTGACCGCTTGCTGCCCCGTTTCGTCAGATCTCCCGGACAGTCACAATCCAAGACCTGTTCTCTCTCTTCGCAAGTCGTTTTCCGTTTAGATTACCACCTCTCCGCCCATTTTCCTCCTTTTTTCTGTACACCTTTTCATTTTGTATATTTCCGGTAAAAACTAATTTCTCCCCCTTCTTTCCGGATCTATGTAGTAGATAGGTTAATGCCATGTCCCTCTCTCCCTCCCTCTCTCCCCGTAGAAGATGCATTTCTTTTCTGTTTCCTGTTGGTTTTTGCACCCCCTTCAACACATTTCACCCTTTTCCAATCTTTAGTAACGACATAAATCTGTTTTAACGGATTTTTCATTAGCGTTCATATTTCTCTCCGCGGGTTCGTCAGCCCCATATCTTCTCGCCTCATTCCTTTTACAGAGTCCCAATTCCTTTTCAGATGAGAAGAGTTGTTTCTACGGCGATTCGGACAGAAAGAGCGTTCTCCACGAGAGCTGTCCAGGTATCAATTTGTACTTCACTCCCTTCTCATCAGAATAGTTCAGAAGCCAATTGCATCGACGTCTTCCTCCTCTTCGATCCCGGACCGATCGACTCTCGAGAAGGGAACTGTGCAGCCGACTGTCCTGAAGCCGTTCGTGTCTGCCTCACTGCAACATGAGGATCTTTTCAATTTCGAGAAGCTGGTGCACATTGACGAGATGTTCAAGGCAAGGATGCACTATGGACACAAGGTACGAAGGGAAATATTGAGATGAAGAAACGTTCCCCGATTCAGGTGGGTACTGTTAACAACAACATGAAATGGGCTCTCTACGGAGAACGCCTTGGAGTGTGTCTCTTCGATCTCGACGTCACCAAGAAGTACCTCGTCAGGTACACTAACTTCTACGTCTCCCCAATGTGTTCCCTTCTGCAGAGCTCTCAATTTTGTTGCCCATGTGTCGATGCGCGGAGGAATGGTGTTGTTTGTGACGTCCAACAGGGACACAATGTTCGAAGTAGAGAAGGCGGCTGAGGAGGTGAGGGCCAGGTGGCCGAGTGGTAGGGCGACGGGATGGGAGGGGAACCACCACGGTTCGAGGAAATGGCGATGATGAGAGATTACTTTGATCCGACAACGGACATCTTGAACAAGAATGACCGTTTCTGCGGAATTAGCGATCCTGAGCCTGTAAAAATCGAAGTTTTGACTTATTCTTGGTAATTTTTCTCAATTATGTCCTTTTTTTCAGGTCGGTCAATATTCGCACGTTCGAAAATGGCAATCGGGAACTCTGACGAACACAAGACAGCTTCTCGGTGCTTCCGTCCGCCTCCCGGATGCCATCTGCTTTCTCTCCACTCTCACTTCTCTCGGAGAAAATCATCCGGCTATCATTGAGGCGGCAAAGATGGCGATTCCGACGATCGGAGTGGTCGACTCGAACTCAGACCCGGCGTACTTGACGTATCTGGTGCCTTCAAACGACGACACTCCGCAGTCGGTCGAGTATCTGCTCAGATTGTTCAAAGAGGCGATTCGGAAGGGACAGGAGGAGCGGAAACGACTCCAGCAGGGCAAATGAGTCGAGAAGAACATATAAAGATTAGTGTAGATCTAAACTGTTTCTGTTTTCGTTTTGATTTTAAATCAAGTTGTTCTCTTCATATAAACTGTTCATTCTTGCCTTCTTTCTCCCACATTTTCGGTATTCTCCCGTTTCTTTGCGGTTTCCTATATTTAATTTCTGCTGTGATTATGCTCACTGTTTTCCTTTCAGATGCTCTCCAGACACATACGTCTGCTCATTTCAAGTCGGCCGTTCTCTTCCGCCGCCCCGGACGCAGCTGCCTCTTCCAGTAGTGTCGAAGCGAATTTCAAGAGAGAGCTGTGGAGGAAGCCGGAGAGCCCGTTCGTCAAGACTCCGCAGGCATGGATCTCAAGTCTCGAGACCATCGACGACGAGAAAGTCGGTCTTGTCGATTTGCATCCTGACGTCTTCCGAACCGCGCCTCGAATCGACATTCTTCATCGCAATTTGACCTGGCAAAGCGTCTACCGGAATGTGCAGATGACGAAGATGCTCACGAAGGCCGAGATGCCGGGAGGAGGCCGGAAGCCGTGGCCACAGAAGAAAACGGGAAGAGCGCACGTCGGATCGATCCGCGCTCCGCAGTTCATCCGGGGAGGATTTGCGAACGGAGTCAGAGGCCCCAGAACGTGGTTTTACATGCTTCCGGATGCCGTCCGAATTCAAGGACTTTGTGTGGCCCTCACTCTGAAGCACGCACAAGACGACCTGCACATTGTCGACAACATTCAGAATCTTCAAAACGGAGATCCCAAGTTCTGGATTGATGTATTCTAATGCAATTCTCTTCCCATTCAAATTTTCTTCAATTACAGCTGTGCGAGGCTCGGAACTACGGCTACTCGGTTTTGTTCGTCGACGATTCGGATTCAGTTACGGGCGGTCTGGCCGAGGCTCAGCAGGCTCTTCCGTGGCTCAACGTGATGCCGGTGTACGGATTGAACTGCTTCTCGATCGTCAAGTACGACACCGTCGTCTTGTCGCGAAATGCGTTGGAGAAGGTCGAGGAACGTCTTCTGAGCCACATGCACAGAGCGGGTCCTCTGAACAAGAAGTACAGATACATGGACTACAAGGAGAAGATCCTGCAGGAAGCGGAGGCCGAGGAGGATCCGCTCATGCCGCCCGTCGTCTGATTCTCTAGCTTCTCTTCGTTTTTTTGTAGCTTTTGTAGGCTCTTTTTCGTTTTTCTTCGTTGTTATCTGGATAAAATACCATTATTTTTGTTGATTTGTTCTCATCTTCCGAGTTTTCATCTCATTCTTGCATTTATCGGGGCTCCTTCAAGTTTTATGATCAAGCATTTCAAACCCGTTTCAGAAAACACAAATGGTATCGTTGTCTTCTTCATCCGATGAAGAGATCCTCGTTGTCGACGAGCCGGAGCAATCGGAAGGCACGTCTTCAGAACCCGTGCCATCAGAAGTCCCCTCGAAACCGCCGCTTCCGCCATTCAATCCACTCGAGTTCGTTGCCAAACTGAACAAATATCTGGTGTCGGATGTGAAATCAGACCATGCGGAACTGACGGCAATGGTGGACGAGGTGTGGACGCGACCATTCAGCGAGAACTACTACTCAGAACCGGTGGGGCTCGACTCGGGAGTCGCAGTGAAGCTTCCGATCGGAATGAGCTTCGCGGGCGGAAAACGAATCGCCGGTACTCAAAGGCTCAACTACGCGCCGCCCGTCATGATGAAAAAGACGCAGTTGACGGAGGCAACACCGTCATTGATGAGGAAACATAAAAGACTGGTGCCCGTCATCGACGACTCCATCTATTGTACTACCGATCAGGTCAGCTCGGAAGTCTACATTTCAGAAACAATCGCACTGTTTACAGCCGTGCAAGACGTGCGGGGGAGTCTCTCTGTCCGGAAACCAGGTTCTCATTTGCAAGAGATGCCGTGACTGCTTCCACATGAAGTGCAGTGTGCCGCCCGTGTCAATCGAGGAGGCGTCGAATCCGAAATACGCGTATTATTGTAAAACGTGTCTCATCTCTAAAAAAGTGGTAAGAACGGGATATTCGTTGTGGGACCTGCTCATCAAATTTCTAATTTTCAGCTTGCCAATAACAGCAAATCTCGATCTCCGAGCCCGAGTGTATTCGACCCGAAACTCAAAAAACCGTTCATAAAGCGATGATTGCAACAATGTCTAGCTAAAATGTATCATTTATTAACGCAACATTAACATGTAACACTTGTTTTATTGTGAAATAAACACTCATGAATGGTGTTGCTCGAGTGGCACTGAAGAGCACTCGCACTGCGATCCGTGCGGCACGAGCACGAATTTGACGTCTTCTGAGGCGCCCTCGTCGCAATCCTCCAGTATTACTTTTCTCATCGACGTCTTCACTAGTGTGCACACTTTACTATTTTGGACGCGCGCCGGGAAGCCGTGGGTGCCGCTCTGAAACGGGAGAAATCGTTTTCTTATTGGCTGCGCACCGGCGATACGGAGTCACCTCGCTCGTTTTGCAGTAACCCTTGCAAAACGGAAGTTCCACGTTTCCACGACACTCTTTGCCCGCCGAATCAACTTGACGCAGCGGATTGAAACCGGGCACGAGTCGCATTGCGAACTCGCATTCTTTTCCAGACTCGACGGTCTGAAAATGGGCGGAGTTTGGGGAGAAGAGGGGGGGAAACGGGAGTGGTCTCACCAGAAAGAGAAGCGCGAGGAGCGGAAGGAGCATCATCGTTTGAGCCGAGGAAACCGAGCGATTTCGGAGGGGCGAGAGGGAGAGAGACGCAGACGGTCAGAGGGACCTCCGGACGACGGGAAGGGGGGCGAGAACTCTTTGTTTTTGGGCCCACAGATTGCAATCTTTGCCGAGGAGAAGAAGCGAGAGAAATTGAATTGCGCGGGTCACGTCTTCTGGATTCATCTCCGGAGCATCAGAAAGAAAGAAGACGTCAATAAATACAACGAAAGGATAGAGAAAAAGCCACTCCCTTGTTTCCCCTCCGCTTCGTTTTTTGCGGGGCTATCAATTATCAATCTGCTACCACATTTCTTCAGATGTCTGATTCTCTCGCTCTCTATCGCTGCAACGATGTCGCCGCAGAAGACGTTGTTTCAATTATTGATAGCCAGTAGTCGTTGGCATCTAGAAGAAAAAGAAGAAGACGTCGACGTCTTCTCCTCCTTCTTCGTCTTCGGAAAAGAAGAACAAAGAAGGAGAGATCGGAGACGCAGACGGTGCTGATTCAGATTCCCGCTTCCTCTTCTTCGTTCTCGACGTCTTCTGACGCTTCTGATTGTGTTTTGTTAGCGGTAACTTGCGGCAGGGACGAGAATACGCGAGTGATTTCTAGTCCCTCCCGTGTGTTCTGAACGTGGAATTGATAACTGAAGGTCGTCTAATTTCTGATCATCATCGTCACTTTTTGTTTTCCTCTGTCTCGAGAGAGTTTCGATACCGTAATCCAATCGCTTCCCCCGCTAATTCGTTCTCTTCTCGTTGTTCCCGTTTCGTTTCACAATCTCGTCCCGCAATCTCTTCTCCATTTATCAATCGGTTTCGACTCTTCTTCTCCTCCACGTCTTCTGGTGGCTCTTCTGTCTTCTCCATCAATTATTCTGAATTCCTCCTCCTCGAGTGTGTCCTCCAGATGGATTACAAAATGACGAATGAGCCGGCTGCCGTCCGAAACTTCGCCCCATTCATCCCATTCCTCTCTCTCCCTCTCGTTTCTTTCTGATCAAACCGCCCGTGCGGCCAGCTGTGATGACCTTTCTTCCCTTCGAAACGTCCACTTCATATATCATTTTGTGTCTTCTCTCCGTCCATTTCTGCCCCCGTCTTTCAGGCATGAAGAACGTCTTCTTGCTTCTGCTTGTTGCCACGTGGCACTTCCCTCCGACACTCGGCTTCGAGTGTCCCGAGAAGTGCAAATGCGACTCAAAGGGATTCGTCGTCGACTGCAGCAGTGCCGGACTCACCGCCATTCCGCGGGGAATCTCTTCTGACGTCAAGAGTCTCGTCCTCCGAAACAACAGAATCCACACTCTGAAACGGGCCGATCTGAAAGGTCTGCCGCAGCTCGAGAGTCTCGTCCTCACGCACAACAAGATCCGAATCGTGGAGGAGAACATTCTGGACGAGCTGCCCGAGCTCAAACGGCTCTCGTTGGCTCACAACGAGCTCGTTTACATTCCACCGCTTTGCTCCTCTCCCCGGCCGCTGGCCTCTTTGAATTTGAAACGAAACAGGATTCAATTCATTGACGAGCAGGTGTTTCCCTATTCAAACAGATTCCTTCTTAATTGTGTTCTTCAGACCCTTCAATATTTCCCCGATCTCGTGCAAATCGACCTTTCTCACAACAGGATCCAGTCGCTGCGAACGAAGCTGTTCGACAATCTGCCTGCGCTCACTCACGCGCATCTCGAATCCAACCCGTGGAACTGCGATTGCAGGTTTGTCTAAAAACATCGGTGCCTCATGCTGGAATCGAACCAGCGACCTTCTGTTTACTAGACAGACGCTCTGCCACTGAGCCAATGAGGCGATGGCGACGAGATCCCAACAGGCATACAAGTTACAGGGCAAAAAGACTCGCCTCCTTATTGAGACGAGTGAAATGGGAGAGAAAGGCGTATTGTTTGAATCCGAAGGAGTTGCGTCATCAACCGATAGACGAGGTGCGAAATGCGTTATGTGGAATTCAGAAGGAAAGGAGCAGTTTCAGGTGGATGAGAAAGTTCTGAAGTGTGCGAAACCCGAGGAAGAGTCGTGGACTGGGGACGAATTCAAACTAGTTTGCGCAAAGAACTCGAGCCGTCCCGCTGTCTGGCTCTACAAGTGAGTTTCAGATTCTTTCTGGAAATGAAGGCGTTCTCAGGAATGTGGAAGTGGATTCGTCCTCGATGGACGGATACGAGATCCACGACAAAGTGATCACTGTGCCGAGAAAGACGGATATCAACGAGATGAGCTGCACTTTCGACTACGATCACATTCCACACCACAGGTGAGATCTGCGAAGATTCAGAAGAACGACGAAAGATTCAGACGTCTCCGTCAGACACACAGCCATGGAAACGGATCGCCGCAATTCACGTACAAACCGAGAGACAACTCGTACCGAGAGGGATCCGAAGTGAAAGTGAACTGCGAAGTGGTGGGACATCCGAAGCCGACGATCAATTGGTACCACAACGGAGAGAAGTTCGGCTCGACGAGGAAAAGGCAGTTGGGATTGTCGAACAACGTGCTGCGGATCTATCCGTTCCTGGAAGAGGACTCGGGAAGATACACTTGCGAGGCGGTGAACAGCGTCGGGAAGATCAGCCACACGTTCACGCTCGATCTGATCAGCAGCGTTCCGCCGAACATTTACGAGGGGCCCGAGTCAGTGAGCTCCAATTTGGGAGGACAAGTGTGTCGAATGGAAAGAGGAAGAAGACAGAGAATGAAAGTTTCAGGTCGTGTTTGTTTGCAAGGCTCGCGGAGCTCCTCAGCCGGACTACACGTGGTCTTTCGATGGAAGTACGATAGGACACATCAAGGGACGCTTCATGGTGAGTTTGTTTTTCAGATGAATCTTCCGATTCCCAAAGTTTGCAGGTTTCCGACGACGGCACCGAACTGAGAATCTCGAACATCGAGAAGAAAGACGAGGGATACTACTCTTGCATGGCCGGAAATGCCGTCGGCGCGATGAGTGCCGATGCGAAACTGACGGTGCTCGGCGGAGAAACGAAGAAGACGTCGGAAATAGACGAGGAACTTCTGAGGGCGATTGCGCAGAAGGCACGTCAGAATGTGGAGAACGCGGTGGAGAAAACGCGGAAGCAGCTGACGCAGGACAGAGTGACCAACACGAACGATCTGAAGAGACTGTTCCGGTTCTCGGTCCCCGCGCAGGCTGTGGAGCTGTCGAAGGCACGCGAGATCTACGAGGAGTCGGTGAGACTCGTTCGGGAGCACGTCGACAAGGGGCTCATTCTGGACGTTGACGAGTTACATCCGAAGAACGTCACCTACGAGTCAGTGCTGCACGTCACTCACGTACAGGCTCTCATGGGACTGAGCGGATGTCACACGGGACAGTTCAAGAATCCGTGCACTGACACCTGCTTCCACTCGAGATACAGGTCCTTCGACGGGCAGTGCAACAATCGGAACAAACCGATGACCGGCGTCTCTCTGATGCCTCTCCGACGTCTTCTGACGCCAGTTTACGAGAACGGCTTCAACACTCCGGTCGGATGGGAGAAGGGAAGACTCTACAACGGCTATCCGATGCCCAACGTGCGGGAAGTGTCGAGGCAGCTCGTGGCCACCGAGGCCATCACTCCGCACTCGCGACTCTCCTCGATGGTCATGCAGTGGGGCCAGTTCGTGGACCACGATCTCACGCACACTGTCACGGCCCTCTCCCGTCACAGCTACGCGACTGGCTCCTTCTGCAACAGAACCTGCGACAATCTGGATCCCTGCTTCAACATCCCACTGTCTCCGAGTGATCCGAGAGTGACAAGTGGCAGGTGGGCGGATTCACGAAGTTTCTGGGAAAGTCTGAAACAGTTTCAGCGCCAAGTACCCGTGCATCGAGTTCGAGAGAAGTGCGGCAGTGTGCGGATCGGGAGAGACTTCGTTGGTCTTCAACAGAGTCACTTACAGAGAGCAAATGAATGCGGTGAGTCACAAGTCTCTCCTCCCGAAACCCGTAATTTCCCTTCCAGCTCACTTCGTTCCTCGACGCTTCGGGCGTCTACGGCAGCACAGAAGTGCAGGCGCAAGAGCTCAGGGACACCTACAATAACCTGGGATTGCTGCGATTCGACATAACCGCCAGTTCGGGGAAGGAGTACCTGCCGTTCGAGAAGGACTCCAACATGGACTGCCGACGCAATTTCAGCGAGGAGAACCCGATCCGATGCTTTTTGGCGGGCGATCTGCGAGCCAACGAACAGCTGGCTCTCGCCTCGATGCACACGATCTTCATGCGGGAGCACAACCGAATCGCAAGGAAGTTGCACGCGATGAACGGCAACTGGGACGGCGAAGTGATCTACCACGAGACGAGGAAGATCATCGGGGCCGTCATCCAGCACGTCACCTTCCAGCACTGGCTGCCCGTCATCTTCGGAGGCCAGTCTCAGATGGAAAAGTTCGTCGGCAAGTACCAGGGCTACGATCCGGCGGTCGACGCTGCCGTCTCGAACGCGTTCGCGACGGCGGCGTTCCGATTCGGACACACGCTCATCAATCCGACGCTGTTCCGTCTCGGCAACGACTTCATGCCCATTAAGGAAGGCCACATCCCCCTTCACAAGGCCTTCTTCACGCCGGAACTCATTCTGACGCAGGGCGGAATCGATCCTCTTCTCCGCGGATTGTTCGCGAGTCCGCTCAAACATCCGATGCCCACTCAACTTCTGAACATGGAACTCATCGAAAAGTTGTTCATGAAGGGCCACGAGGTGGGCGTTGATTCCCCTAATCCTGTCCCGGATATTGAATTCTCATCGTTTTCGTATTCTCTTCAGACCGGAATTTCAGGTCGCTTTGGATTTGGCGGTGATGAATATCCAGAGGGCTAGAGACCACGGATTACCGAGGTTGGCGCCGACGGAAATTGAAATTTTTCGAGTCGAATCCGTTTTTCAGCTACACGGAGTACCGAAAGTTCTGTAATCTGCCGGTTCCGAGTCGATGGGAAGACATGAAAGGCTACATCAAAGACCATTCGATCCTTCAGAAACTTCGCGGCCTCTACGGCGTCCCCCGTATGTTTAATCGGCGAGAGAGAGAGAGAGAAACGGCAGAGGGGTGGAGTCAGCGCGCACACAAAACATAGTGGCCGGCGGAACCCGCGAGATGTCGGCCGCTCGTCTAACCCCCCTTTTATAAGCGCCCTCAAGAAAAACACAGCGCTGCTTTTCGCGCGATGAATGTTTAACCATCTTTCGGCTGAGGTTGCCGCTGATGCCAATTTTCAATATGCTGAGCGTTTGACATTTTGCGATTGTTTTCCAGAAAATATCGATCTCTGGGTGGGTGGAATTGTTGAGGAGAAACTGGAAAACGGGCTTTTCGGTCCCACATTCGCCTGCATTATCGGAGAGCAATTCCGGAAAATGAGAGACGGAGACCGATTCTGGTAAGTTGAAGCGAGAGTTCATGGGAATTCAATCTGAAAATTGGCTGAAATTAGGTACGAGAAGGAAGGAGTTTTCACACCAGAGCAGCTGAAAGAGATTCGAAAAGTGACGCTCGGACGCATTTTGTGCGAGAACGGAGACGAAATCGACAAGATTCAGGTGGAAACGGATGACCTAAAGCGGAAGGAAAACGGACAATTTCTTCAGAGAGACGTCTTTTTGTATCCGGGCAAGGAGAAAGAACACTACGCAAAGTGCGAAATGGGCGAGATGATGGACCTGAAGGCGTGGGCCAGATGTTGCGATGACGTGTGTCCGACGATGCTCGACCGCATTCTCCGAAGGTGAAATCTCATTGTTTTCGCCGAAGACTACTTGTTTTTCAGCCGCCACCGTGGCTCACGGCTTCACGGATGCAATGTGAATGGAATCTGGAGACCCGAAGGAGCCAAGTGGATCCCGGCGAACGAGTACTGCACGGAATGCGTCTGCCAGGTAAGCGCCCTCAATCCACTCCGAATCCGCGCTCCACTGCACTCGTCCGGTGTGCGGTGGAGCGCGTTTTCGACTGCCGTGTGGTCAGCTTCATGGTTCTTTTGCCTCCGAATCGAAAATAATTTTGAAGGGAAGCCGTGTTTGGTGCTCGACGAAGGAAGACTGTTCGGACAACCGAAGCCCGTTCTAACTAATCTTTGCTGCCTTTTTTTGAGTATCTCATCGTCCTGCTGGTGCTTTTTCTTGCTTTTCTCCTCGCACTTTTGTCAATTTGAAAAAGAAAACAGCGAGATTCGTTCATGTCATATTGTCTTCATTGGTAGATCAAACAGGAAAACACGTAGGATACGGGGGGATCGAGGGGGAACAAAGGACGTCTTCAGGTGGAGGAAGTGGCCGTCGAGGAGGGGACGGTCGTCGATTTGAGCGTCTCTTTGAACTTGCGAAGTTCGTCCTGAGTGCGGCTCCACGGACGGAGAGTGCACGTCTTCTTGTCGCTCGAGACGGTGCCGTCGAGACTCGGCAGCTTGCAAGTCGAAGAGAACAGAGAGGCCGTCTCCGAACGGACCCTGCAAAGAGGAAACGGATGGTGAGCGGTTCGGGAGGCACGCGGGAGGGGACCTGTTCAGGGGCAGCGGACTGGACGCCCGTTCTGGGAGCGAGGGCAGCAGGAGGTGGCTGCTGCTCGACGCCTTCTTCATCTCTTCTCCTTCTAGGCGCAAAAAACGAGTGAGGTGCGACGAGGCGCGAGTGCACCTGTCCATCCAAATGCGATTTCTTCTCGCTTCCCTCCGCCCGTCACCCGCCAATTACTCGCGAGACTCCGCCCTCTTTCCGCCTTAACTCCCACGGGGATCTGACAGAGACAAACACACTCACAATCTGGGATGACTTTTCGTCGATGACTGCATGACTTTCGAGCGAGTAGACAGACGAATGGCGCGAAGCAGGGGTGATGTGTGAATGAGCTCGCGCGCGCGCGCCGAGTGGAGAAGCAGGTGGGCGGAGCTTCAGTGTTTTTAGGCGCAGATTATGGGTTTTCGAAATGATGGGGCTGAGAGAGCGCGCGGGACGGAGAGACGCAGAGAGACCGAGTTTTTGGAATGACGAGATGACATTTCTTTCGAGAGTCTGTTTTCGAGTTCACTGGACTCAGCACCTTTGAATTCAGGTGGCAAGCATCGGAAACTTCAGCTGGGAGGCCGAGAAGAGAAGCGAAACATCGAGAATTCAGGCGTTTCACGCTGATTCGTGGTGCTGAAGTTGCAAACACGCCGCTTGGTTTCTGATGTTTCGCGGGCCGTGAGAGCCACCGAAACGGGCTCATTCTGGACCCTGACCGCTCGATGACGAGGCTCTTCTAATTGGAATCCCCCGGAGACGTTCTCACCTTCGCACGTTCTCGTCATTCTTATTCTGAGCACTGCTTCGCGGTCCACTGCTTCTGGCTCGCGGCAGGAATCCGTTTATAGCATCTAGAAAAGGAAGCGGATGAGTCAGAAGACGTGACGGGCTCACCTTCAATGCAGAAGTCGCGACACCTATCCTCTCTGCTGTTGGAGCCCAAGGTGAAGGTCTGGTTGAGCACCGAGTTGTCCTGAGACGCCAGCTTGTTTTCGAACCTGAACAACATGCTTCGACTTTTGAAAGGCACGAAAACTAAAAGTGACAACGAGTTTAGAAAGGTGTGTAATTACGGGAAGGAGAGGCTGTGCGGCGAAAGACGGCAATCAGCTGCGAGGTGTGATTAGGAGACTCGGGGACGGAGAACCGGCGCTGGGAAAATAAGGAAGTTGGACCGAGAACTGAGTAATTGGATTCTGGGATCTGCCGACAGAACGGAGACGATTCGTTTCGAGTGACAGAACACGTGAAGATTTCAGACGAATGGATCTTTTCGGTGAAGATTCTTCAAAACAAGAACACTCCAATTCTCTGTCTCTTTTTCGTTTTGATCTCACCTAGAGTCTCTTTCAAAATTGGCCCGTTTAGTCACCGAAAGAGGCCACAAAACCACTTTCAGACTCACTTTCAGACCCTATAATTTGGAGCTTCTAAACCGATCTTACTCTATTTTCTTCGGTCTTCAGTAGACGAAAGCTCATTAGGCAGCGGGAAATTTCGAAATGCGGCGAGCCTGACGGGTCATTTGTCGGCGGTTTTTTGGGCGATCTGACGGGCATTGCGAGGGATTAAAAACAATCGGAAATTGGATTCGATGGCTTCTTTTCCCCGGATTTAGGGAAGAGGCACGTGGGAAACGCCAACGACGCCGGCAGCTGATCAATTCCATTTTCAGAGCAGCTGAAAGCGAGAGAATGCGATTACGGGAAAGAGCACGGGATCGATTCGATCAGAATGTCTTCTGCAGAAGACGTCGAAGAAACTGGTGTGTGGACCTGGACGGAATGAAAGAACGAGGGGGTGTGTGACCGGCTGGAAATGACATCGTGGGAGATGGCGAGCTTTGGTTTCGAGATTGGAAGCGGTGAAGCGGACGGAGAGGGATTCACCTTCACGTCCGCAGATTCAGAAGATTCAGAAGACGTCGGCGAGCATTCAGATGAGGAACTTTCAGTTTCGGATGACTCCGATGCACTTACAGAGAGGAGATGTTGTTGTTGTTGTTGTTGTGCACGAACTTCTTCTTCTCGCTTCTGGACCTCGACATCGGATGAGCGCTCGGAACGTAGTTGACCATTCTGAAAGAAGGTTCTGAAAGTGACTCGAGAGAGAGAGAGCGGGGCGAGCATCATCATTGGAAAGGAAAGAATGAGGGAGGGAGGGATGCAACGGGTTCGAAACCCCGCGTGTCTCTGCCGTCTCTCCCTCGCGGGCCGGCTCTCACTGGGTCTGTGTTGTCATGGAAAGGCGTAAATCAAGCAAAAAAGAGAAAGAGAAGAAAGCGAAAAGGCGTCGACAAATTGCGGATTCGTGGCGAGCTGATTGGATTTCGACGAGAGAAAGAGTGGAAAACAGAAACGGGGGGGGGGTTCAGGTGGAAACGAGAAGTTGTTGTTGTTGGGGGGCGTGACGTCTTCTCTTTCTTCTTGGCAACCGAATGTCAGCATTCCAGTCGGTGGGAAAGAACGCATAAAGTGCAGCGAAGAGTGTAGTTTGTAGCGGGAGAGCACGTGGGAGAAACAGAATCGTTCGTGTTTTCCGAAGAAGATTCGGTGTTTGGTAGGAGAGAATCCCATCGTTCAACACTGTAATTTCTGAAAAGAAAACACTTGGGAAACCGAAGACCGTGGCACTAGACTACAAAGAATCTCGATTCGGTTTCAGATGAAACGATGTGAAAATCAAGGATCAATGACTCCAAAACACAACCGATTTCTCCCGATTCGGATCCCATTTCTTCACCTCCACATTTGAATGCGTGTCATCATATCCTCCAGAACCGGCCTTTTCCGACGCAATCTCCCTCTCTCTTCCAAAACCGCCAGCTATCAATGACTCACTTTTTTCGCCGCTTCTTCTTCTAGTCTACAACAATCTTCTCGTGTCCATCGATCAGACACTCCTATCCGAAGGATGCGCGCGCGCCTTTCTCTCTCCCTCTCCGAACGCCAATTACGGTCCTCTCTTGTTGTCGTCTGCCCGTTTAGCGCCGTCGTCGTCGTCTCTTCTTCCTCCGCTTCGACGGTGTCATCCGGGAGATTCGCGTGTCTGCAGTCTCCTCCGACGCCAGAAACAAGGTCAGTCTTCCCACTCGCCGATCCTGCCCCTCTTGCCTCTCTCCCTCTCTGTTTGCTTCACAGTCCACAAAAAGTTTTGCGCTAGTTTTGAACTAGATCCTTTCTTCTCTTTTTCCTCCGATTCGCACTTGTTCTTGCAGATCGCCGGTCTCGAAATGGGTATCCTCCGGAACCCGTTCGGCATATTCCAGGACTTTCTCGCCAACTGCTTCTACCAGTACGGCCTCATCATATGTCGTCGTCCCCGTCTTTTCACCCTCGGACCACTCATTCTCACCATCGTCTTCTCGTTCGGAATTCTGAATATGCGCATTGAAGTGAGAGCGAAATCCTCCCCTCCCATTCATAATTCGATTGTTCAGGACGATTTGCGCTTTCTCTACTCTCCGAAACAGTCTCTCTCGCGAGTCGAGTACAACGTCCACAAAGAATTCAGTGGCGATTCGAAAAACAAGTGAGTCTCTCGTTCGTCCTCCGTAAACAGATGCACATTGTCATCTGTTCCGCCGTCTCGCCGTTTGTGCCCCATTGGCGCAGTCGGTTAGCGCGTGGTACTTATAGGAAATAGGACATGCCAAGGTCGCCAGTTCGAGCCTGGCATGGGGCAGACTCGTTTTTCTCGTACTTCTCGCTCGTATTTAGCTCGTTCGTGGCAATAACGGTGCAGGCGAACTCGGAAGACAAGAACCTTCTGAAGAAGGATCTAGGGCAGAAACTGATTCAACTGAACAAGCATGTGCTGGAGAAGATGGAGGTCCAGGTGGACGGAAAGACGATCAACTTTGGGAAGGAGGTGTGCTCCAGAATGAAGCAGTGCGAGTTGAGCAACACCATCGCCACCATCTTCCTGGACACTTTTTGGAGTGAGAAGGTAGAATTCGCTCGTGATACTCTGGAAGAATGAAGAGATTTGCAGCTTCGAAAAGATCCTCGCATTCAAATAGAATACCCAACGATGAAGTTCTTCGACAACAAATTCTTCCTGCCAACCCACTTCTACGGCGTCAAAACGGGAGGACCCTTGGGAATCGAGAGCATCGATATGATTCACTTGATCTACCAGATCCCCGCCTACAATGAAGTGAGATTCGGACTTTGAGATTCAATTGAAATGAACCTTTCAGCACACTTCGGAGGAGATGTCGAAGATCTTCGAAGACGCACTGAAGACTCTTCTCGAAAGTCAAGAGATGTTCGAGACTTCCATGTTCAGTCTCTCCATTCTAAAGGTCTGCACATCCATCCAGTGCTGCATTGATTGTGTTTTCAGGATGAAATGCAGAAGAACGCCACGTACACGATGCCTTTCATCTCGCTGACAGTGCTTCTTCTGCTCTGTTTCACCGTCGCCTCTTGGTTCGTTTTGCATCTCACCCGATCTGAAAGTGCGCTTTCAGCATGACCGACAACTGGGTGACGTCGAAACCGATCGAGGCGATGATCGGAATTCTCGTCTCGTCGATGGCCATCGTCTCGGCGGGAGGTCTTCTGTTCGCTCTCGGAGTGCCCTTCGTCAACCAGGTCACCGTGATGCCTTTCATCGCCCTCGCCATCGGAGTGGACGACGTCTACGTGATGTTGGGCGCCTGGCAGGACACGAAGAAGTCGCTGTCTCCCGAGAAACGGATGGCACTTGCTCTCGCCGAGGCTGGCAGTGCCATCACGGTCACTTCGATCACGTCGGTCCTCTCGTTCGGCATCGGCACGTTCTCGACCACTCCAGCCATCGCCATCTTCTGCAAGTTCATCTGCGTGGCGATCATGTTCGACTGGTTCTACCAGCTGACTTTCTTCGCGGCAGTCATGGCGATGGGAGCGAAGCGAGAGGCGGCCGGATACCACTGCGTGTTCGTCTGGAAGAGGTGCGACCGCGAGGAAATCGAGAAGGGGAAGAGCGAGAAGGCTATCTCGCCGACGAGGTACTTCTTCGAAAACTGGTTCGCCCCCTTCATTTGCCATCCGATAGTGCGCATCTTCATGGTAAGGCCTTCCCGAAGAGCTTCTTCGACGTCTTCTGATCTTCAGCTCTCTCTTTACGTCCTCTACATCGTCGTTTCCTTCTACGGATGTGCCCAACTCATTCCGAATTTGACGCCTTCTCGATTAGTCGTCGATGACTCGCCTCTCATTCCGTACCTGCATTTGGCTGAGAAGAAAATCTGGGCGGAAGGTCTCATTGGACGAATTTATGTGAACAACGCCCCGGATTTCAGCAAACATCCCGAACAGGTAGGAAGGGAATCGGATTCGGAAAGAAGACGTTGGTTTCAGATCGAGAGGTTGATGGAAATGGTCCGAGAACTGGAGTCGACTCCCTACTCGATGGGTCCCAACTCAACGAACTTCTGGCTCACCGAGTTCAACAACTACCGTCAGTTCTTCTTCCAGGACGACGCCAAGTGAGATACAGACGTCTTAATCGACGTCTTCTGAACCCTGTTTCAGATTCTACGAGACGCTGAAGTCGTTCCTGCAGGTCTCTTTTAACAATCACTGGGAGACCGACCTCGTGTGGAACAGTCCGGATAAATCGTCCAAAGTGAGTGACCTACTCTTCCAACAATTATTTCTTCTTTTTTGTTCGCCAGGGCGCAACCAAAGTTGACAAGTTCGTTTTCACGACGGCCTTCAAAATTTCCGACTGGAACGTCCGCACTTCGTTGCTGCTGACGTGGCGCAACATCACTTCCCGTTACCCGGAGTTCGAGGCGCTTGTCTTCGACGAGAACAACTTCTACAGCGACCAGATGCTGGAGCTGCAGTCGACGATCCTCTCCTCGTTGGGCACCGCCATCCTCACTCTCATCACCGTCTGCATCCTCTTCATCGCCGAATCGTCCATCGTCTTCTGGGTCGTCTGCACTCTTATCTCCATGGACATCGGCACCGCGGGATTCCTTTCTCTCTGGGGAGCCGATCTCGATCCGACGACTGTCGTCAACATTCTCGTACGCCTACTTTTTTCCAGCCTTCCGAAATTTCCCCCGTTTCAGATGTCTATCGGACAATGTATCGACTTCGCCACGCACGTCGGATACCGAATCTACAGATCCGAACACTCGGATCCCGATGAAAGGATCAAGGACGCGATGGGAGCCATCGGCTGGCCGGTCGTCCAAGCCGGCTCCTCCACTCTTTTGGCCATCATCGTCATGCTGATGGTGCCCTCGTCGGCCGTCCGGATGTTCGCGCGAACCAGCATCCTTGTGGTCGCCACCGGCTTCTTCCACGGACTTCTGATCCTTCCCATAATCATCCGATCTTTCGCCACTAATGCCAAAGCACACGTCCCCACTCATCCACACTAGATGTCAACTCAGTCCAATTTCGAAACTCTTTCTTTCCTTCAAATTGCGGGTGATAGAAGATCAAGTGAACTTTCAGTTTTTCTATGCTTTTGTCTGTTGGTAATCAGGTTTCATTCATTAATAATCAAAATAGTCGTCAGCAGAATTCATACAGATAAGTTTCAAAAATATAGTTGGCTTACAGTTATCGAAATAGTTTTTACGGTTGAGAACATCATTTGGACTCCTCATGTGTCTGATATTGAGAATTGCCCGATTCGAGCGCTTGTTCTTGCGAGCTGCTCGACTCAGGAGGTTGGCCTTGAGAACTGATCGATTCGGTTGGTTGATCTTGAGAAGTGCTGGACTCGGGCGGTTGATCTTGAGAACTGCTCGATTCAAGCGGTTGGTTCGGTTGTTCTTGTGAGCTGCTCGACTCGGGCGGTTGATCAAGCGAGCTGCTCGGTACGGGTCGCTGATCATCTGTCGGCTCGGGCTCATGCGTGTCATGCCGAGGACTTTGCCTAGATTCGCTGGATCCAGGTTGCTGCTGGTCGACTTGCTCAACAGCTTGAATGTTGCTCATTTCCAGCTGCGGAGCATTGCTCTCTTCTGAACGCCTTTCCGTCACAGCCAGACTTGTAGATCGAGTAGCCGCTTGCCGAGAAGAGCGAATATATTTCGATGGCGAGTCCGGGACGTTTTGGCACATCGCTCTCGAGCAAAATCTGCAAAAACGTGGTTCTTCAAACTGTAACAACCGACAACTTTCTGTTTCCGACAGAAGTATGCCTTTCAAACCGGTTACCTCACAAATCGAAAACATCCTCCCTGCGTGGCGTTGGGGTTCCCCAAATCGACACCGAAGCCTTCGTCAGCTCCGGGTTCGATGGCCTGAGAAGGGAAGTTCACTAATGAACGGCGTTTTTCTCAACTCACATCTGCTATCGTCGGCATCCTAATAATATTGTGGATTATATCTTCATCGGGTTGGACGAGCGGTCCGGAGCTGCCCGCCTGTTCGTTGCGTCCGGCAGTCTCTTCTTCGCTTTGTGCGGTATTTTGAATTGTGCGTGGGTCACTGGGCACCGGCTCTTCTTTGTTCTGTTTCTTCATTCCGACTGCTGAAAGGAAGTGCGAATTGGTTGAAGAACGAATAAATTAATTTTACAAAAAAAAACGAAAGAAAGTGGGAGAATTTGCAGAAAACAGGAAGAAATGAGAAGAGAAAATGTCTGCTGCCGTTTTTTTTAATCGAGTGCGCGCGCCTGTAAATATTGTCCGTTTAATTTTCTTGTCACCGGAGATCAAAAATGTACAAAACGTCAACACGCGAAATTAGGCTCCGCCCATTTTTTCGCAAAGGCACGGTTCTTCTTACGCAACATTGCGGCGCACTTTTTCTGCTCTTTTATTTAACACGCGAAAAACACGAAAAACTTACGATTTTAGTGAAAATCAACAAAAATGGAGAAAAATACGAACAAAATTTGGGCACAGTACGTAACTGAACGAAAAACTGAAAGTTTCATTCATAAAGGAAACATTTCGGAGGAAAGAGAGCAAATCACTTTGCCTATCTCGATCAACTTGTTCTCGGCCTAATAAAGTGTGAATTCCAGAAAGGAGCTACTATCAAACCAAACTCCTAACCTCTGTCAGTCGTGTGAAATCACACTGTGTTCCTTTACTACGTAACGACGAGCGCTCTTTGACTCTTTGTACATGTTTCGAAAAGCTTGAAGTCGGGGGATCAGTCCCCACACACTTCAGGGCTAACGCGCCGTCGACTTTCCACGGTTTCATCTGAGTAGATGCGTTCCGTGTTTCCGTTCTTTTCTTCAATTCAAATGTATTTATTCAACAGTTTTTTGGAGAATTTGGCCTAATTTCATCGTTTACCTTCAGTTTTTCGTTCAGTTACGTACTGTGCCCAAATTTTGTTCGTATTTTTCTCCATTTTTGTTGATTTTCACTGAAATCGTAAGTTTTTCGTGTTTTTCGCGTGTTAAATAAAAGAGCAGAAAAAGTGCGCCGCAATGTTGCGCAAGAAGAACCGTGCCTTTGCGAAAAAATGGGCGGAGCCTAATTTCGCGTGTTGACGTTTTGTACATTTTTGATCTCCGGTGACAAGAAAATTAAACGGACAATAGGTCAAAACTTGTTCAGTTATTTACCGCCGTTGCAAGTCTGCTCGCGTGTTCCCTGAACGACGACGACCAGAAATGACTTGTAATTAAAGATCGGATATTTATCATTGGAATAATAAATAACATGAAGAAAGATCTAGCAAATCTCGTGACAATGATTGGCTTTGAGCACTAGAACAGCAGCAATCGTCTCGTTTTTGCGTTGAATCCGTCCGGACAGCGCGTCTTTCGGTTTGTACATCGGGTTCTGCGAGTCGAGTCCGAAGTACCACGAGTAGAGATTCTGACCACGGAGAAACGGACGGAGCACGTTACAGTACTCCTCTCCTTCGGTGCTCCGATAGCTTTCACTGACGCAGTCTGCGGAGCCACGCAATGCGCAGAAGTGCACGTTGAGCACGGTATCCCTCCCGGACACGTTGTAGCGGTATCCGTAGCAGAGCGAGTAATCCATCCATTGGGGATCCGATTTGAAGTAGGTCTGATTGAATCCATTCAAATTTATGTGTCGGAGCATCGGGGTCTTCGTTTTAGGTTTTGAACCCGAATCTGAAAATGCGCGAGATTGCCGGATTGTTCGAAATTCACTCACATCCCACTGGCAGCTTGGTTTTTGTCTTCTTTTTGGGCGGAGCAGCTCTTGGGAACCTCTTCTCGCACCTGGAAGAGCAGTTCAGAAGGACAAAGGGGGAGGGCTCACTTGTCCTGACACTCCTCCTTCGTCAGAAAGTTGTTTCCACTCTTGCCGCACCCCGTGTAGTGGAAGCCTTTGCACTGACGAGCTCTCTTGTTGAAGTAGTACCTGTTCGACATGGCCTCGCACCAGCTGCCTCTGTCCAGAGACTCCATGCACGGATCTGAAACTCGGAACCGGTCGGGGGAGCACGGGCTCTGGTGAGACCTGTTCCGGTGACTTCGCACGCTTTCTGACAGATCTCGAACGTCTCAAACCGGTTCGGATTGCCTCCGCAGCCTCCGTAAAGGAACTGGTCACAAGTGCCACGTGTCTGATTGTAGAACCACACGTAGCGGAGCTGGTTGCAGGAGCCCCAGTCGGGCGGGAATGAGCAGATGCGGGGATCGTTGCTGTTCAGAAGACCTTTGCACGTCTGCAGACACAGGTCTTCGGAAGCGAACCGATTCCGGTTCCCGCCGCACCCGGAATACGTGAACGACGTGCACTTCTGCGATCCATAGGTCCACCTTTTGAGAGGAGTCGTGCTCGCATTCTTGCCGCAAGTGCCCCGATCTCCAGGCGCCTCGAAACACACTGAAAACGACGTCTTCTAGATGTTCTTCTCATTTTTCCAGCTCCTTTTCATTGTGTTGTCAATTCAATCATTCCATTCTCATTCAAATAGTTTATTAGATTCGACCAAAAACAGAGAAAAAGAGTGAGTATAAGAAGCTGGAACAAACTGAAATGACAATCAGAATGAAAAAGGAAGCGGACACACAACCGGGAAAGAATGGAGAAGATCAGAGAAGAGAAAGAGATTCGATCGGCTAGAGTTGCTGCACTTTGGCGCGGATCTTTCGGATTCCGAACTTTGGCCTACCCTCACTGCTCGCCCGCGTCTTCCGTTCCAGCTCCTTCTGCGGCTGGTTCGAAGAGGAGCACGTCCGCTGGCAAATCTCGTACGAGTAGAAGTTGTTCGCGTTGCCGCCACATCCCAGGTACCACATTTGAGAGCATTTGCCTGAAAGAGGACTCTAACTGTGAGGTGTTGCTCCAGAAGTACCGTAGTTTCTGTCGTAGTAGAATCTGAAGCCGGCCTGTGGCAGACAACTGTCCTCGTTCTTGCCGTATCCGATGTGCATTGGAAGATGGCAGTCCACTTCGGCCTCGTTCATCTGATTGAATGCGAAACAGAGATTCTCGCACTGCGAGACCGTCATGAATCGGTTGGCGTTGCCTCCGCAACCGGAATAAGCGAACGGACGACACATACGCGAGGTTCGATCGTAGTAGAAGGCGGGGTATCTGAACAGGCGTCGTTTGGTTCAGAAGACGTTCGGAAGGACTCACGTCTCCTGACAGTTGCCGATTTCTACCGGTTCGAGGCATCGGAACTTGGACTCTTCAGTGGCCAGCTTCGATGAGATCTCGAAACCAGGATGCTTGCAGTTCGAAGTGCACGACTTCTCGTCTGGGAAGATGTTCTGGGAAGAAGACGTGCATCCGTCCCACCAGAAGGAACTACATTCTCCGGACGATTGCTGAAAATGGCTCCGTCAGCGGATCTTCAGAGACTTCTCTCACGTCGAAGAACCATTTCTCTGTCCACTGCGAGTTTCCGCATGATTCAGTGTACTTCTGATCGAACTTGTCGGCACACATTGCTGGAATCGGAAGAAGAAGTGAGAAGCAGACAACGAACTGACCAACCTGGCTTCCTCTCCTCCCGCTTCCTCTCGCAGATCCACTGACACGCCTCCAACGTTCCGAAGATGTTCTGATTCTCTCCCTTGCAGTTTCCGAACCAGAACATCTTGCAGATGCCCGAAGTAGTGTCGAAAAAGTAGTACTGTTGCGGTTTCTCGGTCGAGCAAGAGTCTCTGAAATTGAAAAGAGTGACTCCTGAAAAAGAGGAAGGGGAGCTGACTTGTAATGCTCGTCGAACGGCTGGATGCACGCTTCTGAAAACACAAAGGAGTTCGTTTCGAATCAAAGGATCTTTCGCTTACGCGTGAGTTCCCTGGGCGGAGACTCGCACAGCTCCTGACACACGGTCATGTCGGCGAAGAAGTTCTGCGATTTGGACTGACAGCCTCCCCAGTGGAAAGCGACGCATTTCTTGCGGTCGTGGTCGAAGTAGAAGCGGTTCGTGAACTCGCCGTGTCTGCAGTCTTCCAGATATCGGTCGTCGAACTTGTCGAGACAAGACTCTGAAACTGCCCGGACTGGAAACGCCTCGTTCTTCTGAACTCACTTCCAGCCGGCTGTGGATGCCTTCCCTCGCACTTCCACTGACACGTTTCCAGATCGTCGAAGTTGTTCTTCGAAGGACTGAAACATCCGTTGCTCCAGAACATGCGACAAGATCGCGTGTCTTTGTCGTAGAAGTATCTGGAAGATCCAAAATGACTGGAAGAGACTTCCCCTGGTTCTTTACCGGTTACTCCAACTCTTTCCGTCTCCACAAGGTTTGGCAAGACTCTCATTGAAGCTCTCGAGACAGTCAGCTGTAAGAATCTCCTCTTTCATCCTGCCTTCCCACTCAATTCCCACCTGAGACTGTGACCGGATGCTGCACAGCCTTCGAGTACTCCAGGTCTTCCCGTCCTTCGTGCTCCCTCTTCAGGTCGGCGAACTTCTGGTCGAGGTCCACCTTGAACCGATGCTCCGACGAGACGTGTGCCTTTATTTTCAGAATGATTGGATTCGAGAGTTTCGAGGCAGCGGGCACCAGATGCGCGGATCCCGAAACGAAAATTACCGTGTCAGAAGAAGACGAAGATGCCGACGATGTTGCTGTCGGAGCGACGTCTTCAGCGTGCGGTGACACTTCAGATGACGACTCCAAGTGCATCGGAACCATCGTGGGCAGTTTGTGGGCGCAGGAAGCGCGACAAGTCTAGAAAGATTCAGAAAGACTTCAAGGGACCTGAATGTCACTCACTTCCTTGTCGAACCAGATGTTGCGACTGCTCGTGTGACATCCTCCGTACCAGAACGGCTTGCAAGTCTCCGCTCTCGGGTCGAAGTAACTTCTGACGACCCACTGGTCGCCCAGACAGTCCTCGTCCCATTTCGGATCGTATTCATCGTCGCACGGGTCGTTTATCGAACGAGTCGTCGGACTTTTTGTCGTTTGCAATTCAAACTTCGGCTCAGAAGTGGGCGGAGTCCTGTCGATTATCGTGACGACTTCTGGTTTGTGCAGGTCGTACTTGATGAAGTCGTTGCTGGCCGCCTCGATTCTCCGGACAAACTCCTCCGGTTTCGTGAATCCGGGATGTCCTCCCGATTTCATATCGTGAACGACTCGGTCGATGTGGCTGTAGAATGCGGGCTCTATTTCCGTCTTGTCGCCTTCCGACACGTTCACAATGTTCGGTTCGGTCGGAATCGGAGACTTTGGCTTGATGAACTTGGTCGGTAGAAGACGCAATCTTTCCTGGGCCTCCAGATTATGAAAGTTCCCGTCCAATTCGATCACTGTCGCCGGATTCTGGGCAGGAAACAAATCTTCGGAATGCGGATAAGTCAACTTGAGACTCGTTGTCAATCTGTCTTTCCGGGGCGGCACGGGAGTGCTCAAGTCGCCCGGAGGAATGAAAACTTTCGACGAGAAACTGGCGGGAGTGCCGTACTTGTGGGCGCAGGTGTGACGGCAGTTGGCGTGATCGGGGAAGAAGTTCCTCGATTCGACGGGGCAGCCGCCGTACCAGAACGACTTGCAGGCACTGCGATCCGAGTTGAAGAACCAGCGGATCTCCCACTGATCGTTCTTGCAGTCCTCTTCCAGCGTCGGGTGCAACGGTTCGTCACACAGATCGTCCGGTCTATCCAGTATTTTGATCGTTTCGAGGACTTTCTTCTTCTCCGCCTCCACGAAATCGTCAAAGGTTGTAGTTGTTGCGGGATCAGTAGGAGCCAACGAAGACGTGCTTCGGTGAGATGTAGTCGTGACGTGATGAGTTGACTCGGTTCGATGGACGGAAGTAGTTGGAGACGTCGTCGGGGAAGTGGCGGATTGGCCGGGAGTCGAGAAGTCGTCGGGAAGAGCCAGGAGCTTCTTTCGGAACTCTGCCATGTACTTCAGCCTGTCGAATTTCGTCGTTGCAGTGACTTCTGATTTGAGAGCAAAGTTGCCGAACGTCTTCTCGTGCGAAGGTGGAAACTTTTCCGGAAGCTCGGAGGATGCGTCCGGTTTGAGCGCTTCTGAAATCGGTTTTTGTGTTTCAGAACGAAACGAAAATGTCTAACTGTTCAAGATTAAGTTCAAAGGGTTATCCTGTCTGTAGTCTGGTCGCTTCGTCTCTTCCAGAAGAATCGGAGCAGTGCTCGATGGCTCTGTAGTAGTAGTCGTCGTTGTAGTAGTCGTCGTTTCAGATGTTGTCGTTGTGGGTGTCGTTGTCGTCGGATCAGCTTCTGAAGATGTTCCGATCAAAATACTACCAAGTTCAGAAACATACTTCTCGTAGTTTCCGAAGTTTTGGTCTTCTTGATACACTTGTTTTCACAGGTTTCAAAGGTTTTGAATACGTTCTTCGTCACGAAATCCGGCTCTCCACAGGATGAATCGTACCAGAAGGCCTCGCATTCCTGAAAATTTCCACTCAACGGTTTCTTCGTCGCTCACTGTCAACCTTGAACTGCTCATTCCAGTAGAAAAGTTCAGTCCAATCTGCGGAAGAGCACTCGTTCCGGAGGTCCGCATCGTATTCCAATTCGCAGACCGAGGGCTCTTCGAGCACCTTCTCTTCTTCTGTTTCTTCCTTTTTCATCAACTCCAGCTCTTCCTTCTTGCTCTCCTCCTCCTTTTTCTCTTCTGCTTTCTCCTTTAAAAACTCGTTCGGATTGAATCCGTTCCCTTTTTTCGGCGGCTCCGGTTGCTCATTGCTCGGGATGTCTTCCAAGTAATTCATTGGTTTCACCTTGAAAAAGTATCCGTTCTCCACTTCTTCCGGCATCTCCGTCGTCGTTGTCTCAACGTCTTCTGCCACAGTTTCCACTCCTTCTTTCTCTTCCACTTCATCATGCACTTCGTGAGCTTCCAAAACGACTTCTTTCTTCCCTTCTTCCGTCGGCACCACGTATTCACTCTTTCCTCCGCCGCACGTCTTCTTACACTCTTCAAAACTCTCAAAGTAGTTTTTCCCAGCTCTGTCTCTTGGATCACACGAAGAATCGTACCAAAACGGTTCACAGTCCTGAAAGAAAAGCCATCTTTTCAAAGCGACAATCATCCCGTTCTCACCGAGAATTCGGAATTCCAGAAGAACTTCTCCGACCAATCGGCCGAAATGCATTCCTCTCGGAGCACCGGCTCGAATTTCAGCTCGCAAATGTCTGAAAATGTCTCGTTTCAGCGAGTCCAACGAGGTTTTCTCAACCATGCTCAGGTGTCAGCTCCTTGACCAACTGCTCCGCTTTCTTGGCTTCTTTCTGCTTCTCCGCCGTCGATTTCGTGTGTCCCTCGTTGAAGTCGAGGTCGAGTGCGGGCTTCAGAGTGATCGGTTTCAGAGGCCAATCATCAACTGATAACGGACGATCGGGACGCACTGGCGACGAGGGAGACGAGAAAAGGTCGACTTTGTAGTGGTTGCCTGGCAAAAAGACGTTTCAGAAGAGGTCACTGCGAATCTGTTACTTTTCAGAGTGTCGTGGTTGCTTGGATCAAGAGAGACGCTGTGGACAGGGTGGTGGAGAGATTCTCCCTTCGATTGCAGGTATTCCCGCTGATTGGAGACACACACGATGTCGCAAGTCTGGAAGACGTCGGTCACTCGGAGTTCGGAGCCTAGATGCAACCTGAAGATCCGCAAAGAAGTTCTTCGACGTCGTCTTGCAGCCTCCGTAGAAGAACTGCTTGCACTGAACCGTCTCCGAATCGTAGTAGTATCTGGAATGACGTCCCCTTCAGAAGAGAGAGACCGGAAACACAGATCACTTTATCTCCTGTTTCCCGTGATTGCAATCCTCCTCCGTCAGATTCACATCGAACTCGTCCATGCACGCCTCCGGCCCGATCTTGCAGTCGCCATCGGAGCTGAAGCCCGCATCACAGACGCACTGGAACGTGCCCACTTCGTTAACGCATCGGGCGTTCGGACCGCAGATCGCTCCGTTGTCGCACTCGTTCAAGTCTGGAAAGTGCGCGGGTGACAAGAAGATAAGAAAGTGCATGCTTGTGGTTCCTCATTCGAAGCCTATTCATACCGAATGAGATATCAAAAATATGTTGCCAAAGTGCATCTTTCGAGTGCATTTCGCATGCATTACTTACCAATACAGACTTTTCCAAGAGATCGGAACCCTTTCATACAACCGCATTTTCCGTCCACACAGGTTCCGTACAAGGGATCGCAGTCGCGGCACAACCCGTTCTCATGACCAGACTGAAAGACTCTGATTGTGGGAGTGCGCGTGGAAGAGGCCACCTGCACGAGATTCATCTTTCTGACGGGAGCAGTCACTGCCGGTTTGTTCGTGGAGACACCGCCCGTCGTCTGCGGCTGCTCGGTTCCGACGACGGAAGCCTCGGTGGTCGAAGTGACGGTCCTCCGATGCTTCAGCTCGACCGTCTCTTCCCTCGCCTCCTCTTTGTTCGGCCGTCTGACACATCTGTTCCGGCAGTGCGCCCTCCTCATGAACCGATTCGAATTGCCCCCGCAACCGCTGCAACCGTGTGATTTACGGCAGTTCATCGACGGCTGCTTACGAAAAAGTGAATCGTTTGCATTCGTCGACTGCCGCGTCATAATAGTAGCGCACGAGTTGTTGGGAACACTTTCCCGTGTCGGGAGGCAGCTGCAACACAAAAAATGGGCGAATTATCTTTTCTGTTTCCCCCCGCACTTGTTCAATTCAAACTTGGAAGCTTTCGAGTCTGTGTTCGGCAAAAGTTCAGTTCGCGAATGCGAGTTTCATCCCCGGGGAGCGGGAGAAAAGTGATTGAGCGATGACAAGTGGTGCAAAAAGAGAAGCAGAAGAGACGAACCTGACAGAAGTCGATAGCAGTGGCGGAGGCGAGGATGGGCGCGTGTGCCGGGTGCGAGGAGCCGATTCCGGGCTCCGTCGAGTACCAGGCGAGCTGTTTGACGGCAAGAACTGGGGGAAGGAACAGGAGAAGAAGTGGTAAGTTCATCTGAAACGGAGAGAGTGACGAGGAATGGCACGGGGTTGGAAACCTTCGAGGAAACCAGTCACAGACACATTAGGTGCCTTCGGGAGGTCTGCAGGAATGAAACTTGGAAGTAGAGGAGGAAGAGAGTAATTGGAAACGTATGCGGAACAGATAGAAAGATCGACGGGAAGAAAGGCGGCGACTAGTAGTGGCGCGAGACGTCGGAAATGCGGGAATCCATGAATCCGGCAGTGAGTGGTGCCATCCCCCGCCCTCCCTCGTTGCTTATGCATATTGGCATTGTCTCTCTGCGTCTCTGCCCCTCGTTCATACCCGATGAGACGAGCAGTTTCATGGAAAAAGACGACTTCATCGGAGACCAGAACCATTCGCGTGCATGGGAACCACTAAACGCGAATCACGCAATTAGCCGAGCAGCGAGCCCAGATTGGCGGCGGATAAACAACTGCAGTCCGGCGGGTCGAGTTGAATTCTTGAAGACGTCGGCAACTTTCGAGGGGGGATTCACAAGTGTAGTTAATGTGATGTGTTTCAGAACTTTCTAGTCAAGTTCATTAGACGATTCTGAATCACGTCTGCAAATTGAAGGGTGCACTTTCCTGGGCTTGTCTGGAAGTCTGTCTTTCAAAGCGCAGACGTTCTGATTTGAGCTCAAAACTATTTGAGGAGAAGACGTGCTGACGTCTTCTGAAATTTGCTTTCAAGTTCTTTTTCAGCATAGAAAACAAATCCATATTATTGGCTTCTGCCCCCTAATAAAATGGTCGAGAAAGGGGAAATCAATCAGCTTTCGTCTCTCTTTGATTTCAAAAAGCGCCTCCATTTTTGATGGAATTACCAATTCCATTCGACTTTCGCTCATTTCCAGTTCTCGAATCGTAAATCATCCACTGCTTTTCTGTTTTTTCCTGGTTTTCCCTTTACCGAAACGTCCAATTAGTGACGATTTGTTATTTTGAGCCCCGAGTTTTCCACGTGATCACCTACTTTCCAGTGCATTCGAAGACCTCCCGATAGAAATTCGGAGTTTCTTCTGAATCTAGAAACACAAATTAGTCGCTCGTAGCTCGCCGTGAGTTGCAATCGGACCGTGGGAATCGGAGACGCTGATTGGAAGTTCGAAGTGACTAACGTCTTCTTCTTCTTCTTCTTCGGAATTCGCACTCTGGTCTTCAACCAGACTCGCCCACCTGAGACATCACGCCTTCTATCACCGGCGATTTAATTATAGACAAGATTTCGTTTCCTTGCTCGCTTCTCTGTTTTCCGGCGAATCAGTCTGTCGCCATGTTCTTCGATATGGACGACTTCCAGATGTTCTCGTGGCTTCTCATCGTTCAGTTCGTCTACGGCCTCATCTCCACAGTAGTCTACACGTTGACAGTCATTATTCTCTTCAAGAACTGGAAACATTTCGACGTCTACTTCTTCAAGATCTACGTCTACCAGTACTTCTTCGTGAGTTCGTCCCCTTGATTTCCTCAACAGGCTTCTCTTCTAGAACATGCTCATGTACTGGAACTACTACAAAACAGCACGGCTTCCTTCAAGCACCTGCGAAGACTGCACTCTCGCGCCGTGGTTCTCCTCCCTGTCGTCGTCGTCCGACTTCTCGTTCCCCTTCTTCGTCTGCTACTTCCTCCACTACCACTTTGGATTCGTCAACTACACGAACGTGCTTCTGACGTCTTTCAACCGCTACACGATGATATTCATGAACAAGAGCTACGCGCAGGTGAGCTGACTCACTCGAATTGGGACTTTGCAAGACGAGAGTTCAGATCTGGCACTACGCGAACGCTCTTCTTATTGTTGTTTCGCTCGCCGTGCCACTCGTGGCCACCTACCCGCTGCTCACGAACCACGCGTACTTCGAGTACAGCCCCTCTTCCGACACGTTCATCGCCAGGACGCGCGCGGATCTTTCCCAGATCTACTCGGTCCTTCTCGGCTGGATGGTCCTCTCGATCCTTCTGAACATCGTTCTTAACGCCGCCTGCTGGTTCCGCATCTCCAAATACAGCCAGATCTCGAGACAAAAAAGCGAGTACCGTCTGTTCCTCGTCTCCTTCGTCACCTTCCTCATTCAATGTTGCGTTTTCGGTCTCGCGGTGAGTTTTCTTATCTTGTTCCGATCACTTCGAGCACATTCTTCAGATTCTCAACAAGATATCGACGGACATGGATCCGTCGAAAAAGTGGGTAACGAGCCGGATAGGACAGGTGCTGAGCCCGTTCGGAAACGACTTGCTCACTCTCTCTGCGCCTTATGTGCTTGTTGTTTTCAGCCGGCGGGTGAGTAATCTGCGGAACTTCGAGTCGATAAGCCGGCGGAAGGGTGTTGCGTCCTCTCTCGCTTTTTTTCTGGGTGGAAACACTTTCTTTTTGGGTAAAAACAGTGTGGTTATTTGCGTAGAGGTGATAAGAATTGTAGCGAGCAATTGCAAAGAGCGGTCACGACTTCAAAAGAATTCCTCGTCGAAAGCAAACATTGGGAGGGAAACGATCAGATCAGATCAGGTCATCGGGAAGAGGGAGAGCAGCGTGTTTTTCGAGAATCTTCCAGAAGCCCCGGAATGCTTTTGGAGCTTCCCCGCTTCTCTTTAAAAAACACGCATGGAGGTCTTTTCTCCCCACTTATTCTCTTCTTCCAGATACGAAAATCTTTCAAATTCCTGTTCGTCGAAGGCAAATTAACGGCGGATTCAAGCACGCCCGTCCAGAACTTCCGAGCCTCCCGAAGCGTAAACTCGAAGGTTCCGGCCACGTGAAGGAACCACCTGTACCTCTCTCTCTCTCCGTTACCCGCTGAGTCACCTGTATTTGCATGCTTTCGAGTTATGAAGTATTGCCGCCGTCACCCGGGAACCGCCCATTCCATTAAACAAGATTGCCATCGATAAGAAGTGCTCGTTCGCCGCGTATAAAACGGCGGCCTGTCTACTGCGACCACTCAGTTTGCCTCCGATCGAAAAGATGCTCTCCTCGAAAACACTGTGCATCGGTCTCTTCCTGATCGTCTCGGCCGCCTCGGCTCAATCTGATCCCACCAGTTCGGCCTCTCCAGGAACAATCTCGACTTTGCCTCCGTCTGTCACCGTTCCCTCGAGCACCGTGCCTCCGTCTTCGCCCTCTTCATCCCCTGCTTCGGTGAGCCCGGGAGCTTCCGTCTCCACTGGAGCCACTGATCCTTCCACCTCCACTGTTACTTCGACCACCAGCAACTCGTCCACAGCTGCGACCAGCACGACTCCAATCTGTAAGTGGCTTGTTTTCAGATTCCCGCAAATCCTGCTCCATTTTCAGCCACCACAACGAGCTCCACTTCCGGGATCTCGGTTCTGTTCACTCTCGTGCCGCTCACTTTCTCGCTCCTCCTCTGATGATCCAAACCTCTAATCCAATTACCGGTTCTCCTCAGTTCTCCTAACTTCTATTTGTTGTGATGACCACTAATAAACCGTCCGAAACTGAACTCTTCTGAGCACTTCCAGTCATCAGGGCGTGTCTGATCACAAAACGGGTCGTGACGTGCGAGGAAACACCATCACCACTTTCTTTCTGCACACTCCGAAGACATCAGCGTGTTACGAAATCAATTTCAGTGTGAGAGATGTTGACCCAACTATTTTTAACCTCTTCGTTCGAATTTCAAACGTCAGAGACCGTTTCCCAACGATCCATCTGCCAGATTGTCACATTCCTATCGCCGGGACGGGACATTTCTAATGGAAAAGCGACAAGCTTTCCCGTACCATCCCACAGACTTTCAGAATGTTTTCGATGCGCCCACACAAACAATTTGATGGACAAATAGTGAAAAATGTTGCTTTGCTGTAAACATCCGCTTTTCGAAACTTTCGAAATATATGTTATTCTGTAGTTGCTGCTTACAACTTGTTAGTTCATTTGTTTGGAATGTGGTGACGTGGTGGACAATAAATCATTAGACATCTCACAATTCGATTGATCTGAATTGAACCGTGGATCAGAAGTAACTTCAAAGAATGGTTGAAATGTTTCGGGAAAGAGAGTTGAAGTGAGAATGCACGACGGTTTAGGGTTAACGGAGGGTAAATCTGAAACAAACGGGGATGATAGAGACAGTTTGATAGTGAGTTGCCGAAAACAGATGACGTGCGAGTGTCGAGAAAACAGTCCGGAACGGAAACGGAAGAAAGGGCCGAAATGTGTTCTCAACTCGAAAATGAGCGTTTACTTCCTGTTGAATCA
This sequence comes from Caenorhabditis afra, assembly GCA_963570955.1. NCBI lineage: Eukaryota > Metazoa > Nematoda > Chromadorea > Rhabditida > Rhabditidae > Caenorhabditis > Caenorhabditis afra. The sequence goes on along the minus strand of OY751536.1, from coordinate 7,491,573 downwards.
TGCTGCTTATCGGAAAACAACAACAACTGTTCTATCTACTATCACTGTTTTCTATCGAGTCGACTTAGAGCAAATTCCATTCTCAATATGTTCGTTTCTTCCTTTCAAAGACGTGAAGAAGCACTCGAGGGACGGGTACCGCCTATTTATTCAGGCAAATTCCGATAAGACTAATTCTTATAAAGCCGAGGGCTCTGCAGTCACAATCATTCTGATTCCTGCTCCGGTACGAAATGCTCTCTAACACTTTCATTCTTGCTCTCATTCTTGTACTCTCGGCATCGGCTGCTCCGATCACTTCTGAAGCCACGCCACAGCCGACTGTTGAAACCGAAGCTCCGATCGCTTCCAAAGCCACGCCACAGCCGACTGTTGAAACCGAAGCTCCGATCACTTCTGTAGCGACGCCACAGCCGACTGTTGAAACCGATGCTCCGATCACTTCTGCAGCCACGCCACAGCCAACTGTTGAAACCGATGCTCCGATCACTTCTGCAGCCACGCCACAGCCGACTGTTGAAACCGATGCTCCGATCACTTCTGCAGCCACGCCACAGCCGACTGTTGAAACCGAAGCTCCGATCACTTCCAAAGCCACGCCACAGCCGACTGTTGAAACCGATGCTCCGATCACTTCTGCAGCCACGCCACAGCCGACTGTTGAAACCGATGCTCCGATCACTTCTGCAGCCACGCCACAGCCAACTGTTGAAACCGATGCTCCGATCACTTCTGCAGCCACGCCACAGCCGACTGTTGAAACCGATGCTCCGATCACTTCTGTAGCGACGCCACAGCCGACTGTTGAAACCGAAGCTCCGATCACTTCCAAAGCCACGCCACAGCCGACTGTTGAAACCGATGCTCCGATCACTTCAAAAGCCACGCCACAGCCAACTGTTGAAACCGATGCTCCTATCACTTCTGTAGCGACGCCACAGCCGACTGTTGAAACCGATGCCACCTCTCAGACAACATCTGAAGCCACGTCAAAGGCAACATCTAAAGCCACGTCAGAGGCAACATCTGAAGCCACGTCACAGGCAACATCTAAAGCCACGTCAGAGGCAACATCTGAAGCCACGTCACAGGCAACATCTAAAGCCACGTCAGAGGCAACATCTAAAGCCACGTCAGAGGCAACATCTAAAGCCACGTCTCAGGCAACATCTGAAGCCACGTCACAGGCAACATCTAAAGCCACGTCAGAGGCAACATCTAAAGCCACGTCTCAGTCAACATCTGAAACCACGTCACAGGCAACATCTAAAGCCACGTCACAGGCAACATCTGAAGCCCCGTCGTCCACAACTATCCGTGAGTTTATATCATCGAACCTATATCTCCAATCACCCGCATTTTCCAGAATCGACAACGTCTCCAGCTTCTGCCGTCTCAGTGCTCATCGTTTTCTGCTCCATCGCATTTTCCTTTGTCCTCTAAGTGCACCTAAAGACGTGTGTTTCTCATCACAAGTTCAACGTGTATAATAAACTGTGAAAAAAACTCTGATGACGTCCCATTTGTAACACCTGAAAACGGAAATGAACAACGGTCAAAGTGACATGAGTGTAAAGGGGAACCAATCTAAACGTACTTTACGAGGAGCTGAATTCGATCTTTCTCCTCCGTTTCTTTGGCAAATCTCATAAAGATCTTCTATTCGTAAGTCAAGGAGTTTCCTTTTTGCAATGAAAACAGAGACGGAAAGGAGGAGGTAATCGGGTATTTCGTAACAGTTTGGAGGCAACTCACATGGCATAATGGAAGGAAACGTCATTCCGTCGATTATCTTGTCGGATTAACACATTCGGCCGGAAAGCTGACGACTATTCTTTGAAGAGGGTCGACTCCGGATCGACAAAAGGCCCTTTTTGACTATTAACTCTGTTTGTACTTTATAACCGTTTGAAATGTCAACTTCCTTCTGTAGATGGCCCAAGTTCTACATTTTCCATAGGTTACTTGCTCGAAAATTCCAAGAAGCAAAGGAGATGTTTGGTGGCACGGTTTCAAGAATGCTTATGACAAAACTGCGATGCTCCAGAATGTCGAAAACAAGTAAAAATCCGCTGGTAAACACTTCCACTGATACTTCCTATAAGTAAGTTAGGTCAAACTCCTGGCACCGTCATCCGAGAATCAAGTCTAAAAGAAGCACCTGGCGGCTCATTCATCAGTCCTCCCGACGTTTTCCAAAATGTTCTCCAAGTGCCTCTTCCTCCTCTTCTTCTTCGTCCTCATCTCGGTCGCTTCTGCCGTACCGGTCGCTGATGGTACCCCCGATGATCCAAACAGTAAGAGACCGTTCCATTGACAACTTTAATTCTGCATTTGAGGCTCCACTGACGCCTCCAGCTCAACTACTACCCCCGTCACCACTACCAGAACCTCGTCGGCTCAGGGACTCTCGGCCGTCTTCGCAATCCTTCCGATCGTTGTCAAGATGGTTCTCTGACCTGCTACGAAATGAAGATGCTCTGTCTCTTTCAATATGCTTCGTCTGAAAAAATGAATCGTTTGCAACATATGAAGACCGTTATTCCGTCTCGTCCGTTTTCTTTTTCCTCTTCATCTGCCCGGTTCCAGTGAGATTGTTGCATTGTTCCCGAAGTGGACATCAAACAAAAACTGGCAGAAGCGGCTAAACACATAAAAAGAAATGAATGGGGCGAGTGACGGACACGTCGTCTCGATTCGGATTAGCATCCGTCGGGTTCATAATTGTCGGCTAACCAGGTGTGTCTGCGTTTCTCCTCTCTCGCCCTTCTCGCCGCGCATAATGACCCAGTTCGGACGGACGGCGCGTATCTCCGGATAGTAGTCAACTTCTCCCCTCGCTATTTGTTTTCTCCCCGTCATTTCAAACACTTGATTTAGCTGAATGCGGAAAAAAAATTTTCAGATGAAGTCGTTCATTTTTATCCTCGTCTTCTTTCCTTTCACAACGCATTCTGACTCCACGACTCCCGTGTCAGAAGAAGACACGGACATGACGGCGACGCCTTCGACGAATGCTCCACTCCTGTCCACCGCATTCAGTTCGGCTCTTCCGAAGACGTCCGACGTTCCTCTGGCCCTCAAAACTCCCGTCCCCACCATCTCCTTCTCTTCGCTGGCCTCTGCGGACTGGCTCTCCTCGATGCCCACCGTCCAAACCGTCCTGCCGCCTTCCATCCCGACGACTGTCGACACGTCGTCGACATTCGAGAAAGATCAGTTCGGATTCCCTTCACTGACACCTCTCTGGACCCCGGTCACTCCTCCGCCACTCCTTCCCCTCTCCGATGCTTCTCCGATCCAACCGATCCGTCGAGGACTTCCTGCCTTCCCGACCATGCCGACTCTCCCGACACTCCCTCCGCTCGCAACTCTTCCCACTCTCGCCCCCTTCACTTTTCCCACTCTTCCTCCTCCACAACCCCAAACAACCATCAAACCGTTGAACATAACAATCGACCCGGAAGCTATCATGGACGTCGTAAGTGTCTCTCACTCTGTCCCGCTCCATCCGTCATTTCAGCCCGAAATAATCACCCACTGGGGATATCCGGTCGAAACGCACAAAGTCGTCACGGCCGACGGCTACATTCTCACCTTGCATCGCATTCCGCACGGCATAAGTGAGTAGTGACCGAGTGGTTTCAAGTGCAACTTCCTCCTCAGACGAGACCTCGAAATCCGCGTCGAAGACTCCCAAACCGGTCGTCTTTCTGCAGCACGGACTTCTTTGCACCTCCTCAATCTGGCTTCTCAATCTGCCACGACAATCCGCCGGTCAGTCAGAAGCGGAACCAAAGAAACAGACCAACCTTCTTGCAGGATACATCTTCGCCGATCAAGGATACGACGTGTGGCTCGGCAACATGCGCGGGAACACCTACTCGAAGCAGCACGTTCGGATGACGTCGTCGGACCGCCGATTCTGGAAGTTCAGTTGGGAGGAGATGGCGAGACACGACTTGCCCGCCATGATCGACTACGTTCTGAAGACGACGAAGCAGGCGCAGCTGTACTATGTGGGACATTCGCAAGGTGACTTGACTCTCCAGAATCCACACGTGAAGACGTCACTTTCAGGAGCGCTGACGATGTTCGCGAAGATGAGTGAAGACCAGGACATGTCGAGGAAGGTCCGCAAGTTCTTCGCGATGGCACCGGTCGCCAGAATGTCCCACGTGAAGGGACTTTTCCAGGATCTAGGTCAGATCTACGAACAGTACAATGTGAGCAATCGCTGTCTCTTTTCCAACCGATACACCCCATTTCAGCTGGTTTATCAAGTGTTCGGAGATGGAGAATTCCTCACGAACAACCTGTTCACGAAGCTTCTGACGGACATCGTCTGTGATCAAGCAGTCAACAATCCGCTCTGCGAAAACTTCATCTTCGCCGTGTCAGGACCCAACAGCAACCAGTTCAACAACGTATGAACTTGTAGATGTGCTTGAAAAGAAAACAGTAATTTCAGTCGAGAATCGGCATCTATCTGGCACATAATCCGGCGGGAACGTCTTCAAGAAACATGCTTCACTTTGCACAAATGGTCAAAAGGAAGCGGATGTCTCGATTCGACTACGGAAAAGATCTGAACACGAAGGTCTACGGAGCAGTGAGTTTCAAGACATTTCACGAGCATTTTGAACTTTGAAATGTGTAGGCATCGCCACCGGAATTCGATCTTCGGAAAATCAACAGTTCCATTTACCTCTTCTACTCCGACTTCGACTGGCTCGCGAATTCGAAGGACGTCGAAGGGTTCCTGATTCCGATGCTGCCGTCTAAGACTCTCAAGAAATCCACGTCAGTTTCTGTTTCTTCCCGCCTCTTCTAGTTTCTCGAATTCCAGAAAGTTGCGGGACTTCAACCACAACGACTTCCTCTGGGGAATGCGAGCGAGGAAGGAAATCTACGAGAAGATAATCAATACAATCAAACTGGATCAGCGGCGAGTCCGTCTCCAGGACAGTCTACAGAGATTCTTCGAAAGTAAGGAAGCAAGACCAGAATTGATAAGAAGAGAGTTCTTTCCCTCTGCAGGTCAATCGCGGAACGTCACTTCTCTCGATCCGGCGCTGAAACTCCGAATGCGAAACGAGACGATGGACCTCGACTAGGAAGGGTCCTTTGAGCAGAACTTTCTCCAGATCTCTGTGCAACCAATCGGAGCCTTCTCTGATTAAAAGATCGGGTTATCATGAATAAATCACTCAAAACACTGGTTGTTTGTGTTTGCGTTTTGAGCGCCCGGCGCCTCTCGCGGGAGCCTCCTCTTGCTCTCGGCGAGAGCTTTCGGCGACTAATAAATGATCCCGCAGACGAGAGCCCCCCAGCGCAAAGTATCCGTCCGATCGAGAGAAAAGATATACACTTCACACACACACACGGCCACATCCTCCCACCCGAGAATTTCTGTGTTTTATTGTTTTTTTGCTCGACTCCTCCGTTCACACTTTGCATGGCCGCGTGTTCTGTGTGTTCCGCAGAGCGCACTTGCATTCTGCTAGACTCGAGAAGTCTAGGAAGGACGTCTTCTTTTCGGCGCCCCAGTGGCATGTGTATCCAGGCGACACAATTCATCCTGGCGGCTCTTTCTCTCGTGCTCTTCCTCGCCTCCTCCTCGCCGCAATCAGAGTTCCCTTTGAAAAACGGCTCTACGTCACTCGTGCTCTACACATCTGCATTCATAATAATCTTCTTCTCATCCGCCACTCGGCGAAACTTCATCTCTAGTCCATCACCTCGCGAGAGACCGCAGACGCAGACGGCTCGTCGGCACTGGCCATTTTACACTGTATTTCGGTTGGAGAGCACTCGCTGCTCGGAGACGCCGGCGCGGAGCACACAGCGGCTGTTACGGGGAGTATAGAGCAGCAGCGGGAGTTTGGCGGGCTCCTGCCACCGAGGAGAAGCGGGAGGAAGAAGCAGAAGACACTTGGCATCTCTGTCTCTTTGATGCTGACGTGTTCTTGCAGGTCACAGCCAAAAAGAGCCCTCTGTTTCTAATTCGATCCATCACTTTGTATCATGTTGACTTGATTCGTCTGTCACAACAAATGCAGATTGTACTCATCTCGACGCTAATCGAATCGAGCACACCTCTCCCTTCTTTCCATCCGCCCCGTCGCTTATTCCCCCCTTCATCCCCTCCCCCTGGCAGATTATTCCTTCTCTCCTCCGGTTCGCCAAGTGCAATAAAAACCGGAAGAAGAAGAGGAAGAAGAAGCGGGAAGGTTTAATTAGAAACCACAATACGGCCCCCGTTGTTTTCTTCGTTTCATCGTTTCATTCGTTACTTTCGACTTGCCCCTCTCGATAATTGCTCCTTTGGAACCTCAACTGTCCATCGGACGACGATAAATCATCGATATCCTCCCTATTTTTCCGTCGTTTCCCGCCTCTTTTCTTCACTTTCTTTCCCGTACTTTTCAGATGCAAAACCAGTGAAGAGCAAAACGAAAACTAACTGAGCGAGCGCAACGACGAATCCAGAAGAAGAACGACCGAACGACGACGATGGCGGACAAGGAGGAGCACGGAGGGGGCGAGCAGGACGACGTCTCCTTCCTCCGAACGGTAAGTCCACGTCTTCTTTCCCTTCCCCCTTCCCATTCTGCTCAATCGTTTTGATGACTAGAGTGTTGTGGAGCTCTCCGGAGGGCCGTGTAGGAGCCAGTGCGCGATTTGCAAATCTCGTAAAAAGAGTGCGCGTTGTTTTTATTGTAACAAGTGAGACGGCGCAGCAGTTTTCCTCTTCCTTTCTTTTTGACCTCTTCTCTCCGGAGCTTGATCTTCTGAGCCAGAAGACGTGTGAATGGGGTGGAGAGAGAGAGAGAGCAAATGAATACAGAATATGGGAGACTGCCGGGAACTGGACCCCAATGAATCTAATCCGGGGCAAAGGCGCTCGAGCTCGCGCGAGATACGGGCGGCTCTCAGAGAGCACACGTTTTGGCACATTTAATCAACAATTTTTGGACAAACCGCGGGCGAAGAGGAATAGAGAGCGAGAGCGACGACGTGCCGTGCGAGCCTTCTTCTGACGAGGTGTCGTCGTACCTTTGCTCCCTCCCTCCCTCTCCTTCCCTCTTTCGCTCATGACGACGAGCTTGTTGCAGAAGAGCCCGGAGCAGCGGGCTCTTCCGTTTTTATGGGCTCCCTACTCATCCAGCTCATCTGAATTCTCGAATTTCCCCTCCCACTCTCCTCAATGCATTTTCATTTGGAAACAAAATGCATTCTCGTACGAGAGGAAGAGTTTTTGGTTTGGTTCTTTCTGTGACGGAGCGACGGCGGCGCGAAGAAGAAAAAATAATTGAAATTTGTGCATATATGAGTGGTGCACCCCAGGGTGGCTACTCTCTCGCTTCCCCCCTCCCGCCCGCCTACTCTGCTCCGCATCTTTTCTTAAATGTATGAAACGGAGTGAGAGAGCACGCGATATGGAGAGACGCAGAGAGCCGACACTTGTGCTCAGACGCCGTGTTTCACTTCGTTTCCCGCTTACTTCTTGATTTGTTTCGTGCCCTCTTTCGTCGAATTAGTCGCTCGCACGGCGAGTATCCCGTTTCACTCTCTCTCTTTTTCGCCCATTTCATCCAGTGGGACCTTCTCTCTTCTCTCCTTATCAATCAAATGTTCCGTGCGAACTGACTAGAAGAAGACGAAGAAGAAGAAGAAGAAAGAGGAGGGTGCCGAATCCTATTCAGTTCCTTCCTTTCGGCCTCGTTTCGTGCATTCATCTGCCTGCCTTCCAACTTTTTGTCCTCCTTCTCCTTCGCCTTCTTCTCCTCTCTCCGCCGCCGCCGTCGACGTCTTCTTCTTCTTCTTCTCCGTACCCATAAACGCGTTTCTTTGATGGACACCCACGACGAAGACGGCGGAGAAGTGAACCGCCTCGACTTCGTCGTCTTCCTTCCGTCCCCCCGTTTTCTGCAATTCAATTATTCTGGAGGGCGCGCCTTCTGAGCTACTCGTGTCTTTCGCGTATCAATTGTTTCCCCCCTGTGTTTTGATAGATTGCATCGGACTACCGAATGACAATTTCGACGCACGCGACCGAACGCTTTCTCTTCGAAATCGGCTATTCCATGAATAGTAGTACAAACACTTCATCCCGTTTCCCTCTCTGTTTCCACTCAAAGTTTGAGTCTGAGAATGACCTGTCGACGAAAAAAAGCGAGGAGGTGCAGAGAAGTGAGTGTGTGACAAACATCGGAAAACTACTATGACGTGGATCTTCCTCCCCGAATTTCCCCCCGATCCCCCATTTCTGCTCCTCGCTTCCGATTTCGCGAATCATCGAATCAGCAGCTGCAGCAGCATTACGGGGCGTTTTTGATTGATAAACAAATTCGAATCGGACAGGTTAAGCGACAGGAATTTGAGCAAATCGTATCTGGCGAGAGAGCAGCGAGCTCGGCGAGACGCAGAGTGATAGTGATCCCGGGAAGACAAACAGTGCCGACGCGACGATCCTCGCGGGCGAAGAAGGCTCGCCCGTTTCGTTCTCAGGCGGCTCCCGTCGTTATCACTACTAATAAACACGGAGTCGTCGGCTCGGCGGCGGCTCCTCATCTGCCGATCTCTGCCTCCTCTTTTTCGGCCTCCCCAGAGAGTCGGTCTCTTCATGTCGCCCCCATATGGCATTCTGCCGTCCCGAGCCACGCCTATTGTTTTTTCGTCGCTTCGCTTTCTCTCTCTCTCTTCCGCCCATTCTTCGTGTCTCCAGTTTTCAGACAAAGAGACTCTCTCTCTCGCATTAGAAGTCTGCTCTAGGCAGCACCCCTTCAAAGCCAAACAACTCAATTATATTCATGTTCTTCTGATGATGATATGATTAAATACGGATAAAATAGTGTCGCGAAATGGACTATGATTTCACGGATATTTCTGATGAGGACCACAATTATGTGACGAAGGTTTGCTGGAAACCTGACTGGAACTCCAGAAGTGAACGTCTCCACAGAACGTCTTCTGATTTCAGGGAGACATCGTCTGCCTCTCTTGCGTCGCCTCACACAATAGAGATGGAGTACTCGGATCGGAACGGTAGGCGGTGCCGATCGTCTGATCTTCCGATCTTCCGATCTTGCAGAGTTTGTCTGTGCACCGAGGGATTCGGAAACAGAATGTGCACGCTGGAGAACGTGTCGGACAAGGACATCCCGCCGGACATTGCCATGTGCATGCTCTACATCGATAACGCACTGTCGATGAGGGCACTGCAGGAGATGATGTCGGCTGACAGTGACCACGTGAGTCTCCAGAAGACGTCAGTCACTAGGGGTACGTCTTCAGAAGTCAGCTTCCGGCGCAGGAGGTCACAAGACGCTTTTGTACGGACACGCGGTTCAACTGAAGCACGTGCAGAGCGAGATGTTCCTCGCGTGTCTCTCGTCGTGCTCCTCCAACGACAAACTCGCCTTCGATGTCGGAGTTCAGGAGACTAATGAAGGTCTGGACACGAGAAAACAAGGGAAGGAATCAACTTTTACAGGAGAAGCATGCTGGTGGACCATCCATCCAGCTTCGAAACAGAGATCAGAAGGAGAAAAGGTGCGCGTCGGCGACGACGTCATCTTGGTTTCCGTGGCCACAGAGAGATACCTGGTTAGTTGAACTTCTCGTTTCCTTTGTCTGTTACACTAACATTTAGCATTTACGAAAAAGTAAAGCAGATGAGGTGAGTTCCAAATCGTTGTCTCCGTCCTTGGTACTTGAATACTTCCGATCGTTCCTCGAACAATTCACTTCGTTTTCAGCACATGGCCTACAGTAAGGGATACATGGTGATCGCTTCGTTCCACCAAACTCTCTGGAACATTCAGTCGGTGAGCTCGGGCAGCATGCGGACCCGCAACATGGGCTTCCTGTTCGGAAACGACGTGCTGCGGTTGTTCCATGGAAACGACGAGTGTCTGACGATCCCGGAGAACTGGAGCGAGCATCCGCAACACAAGTGAGCTCCTCTCTCTTTTTGCAATGAGTCACACGAGTTGTTACAGCATGGTTATTTATGAGGGAGGCTCCGCCGTCACGCAGGCGCGGTCTCTGTGGAGAGTGGAGCTGGTGCGGATGAAGTGGCACGGAGCGCTCGTCGGATGGGAGCAGGTGTTCCGAATCAAGCACATCACTTCGGGAAGGTACCTGGGAGTGCTCGACAACGCCGTGCAGCTGTACCACAAAGAGAAGGCGGACTTCGAGCTGACGGCGTTCGTGATGTGTCAGAACAAAGACCCGAAGAAGCAGATGTTGGACGAGAAGGAGGAGGAGGGGATGGGCAACGCGACGATCAGATACGGAGAGACGAATGCATTCATCCAGCACGTCAAGACGCAGCTCTGGCTCTCTTATCAGACGTCGGAAGTGACGAAGAAGGGACTCGGAAAGGTGGAAGAGAAGAAGGCGGTCGCGCTGAAGGACGGACACATGGACGACTGCTACACGTTCTTCATGGCCCTCGAGGAAGAGTCGAAGTCAGCGCGTGTCATCCGAAAGTGCTCATCAGTGCTCAACAAGTTCTTGAAAGGAATCGACGGACTGCAGTCGGTGGAAGGAAAACATTCTGCCGACTGGACGAGAGTCGATTTGAACGAGGTGCTCAAGTTGATGGAAGATCTCATCGAGTACTTTGCACAACCGAACGAAGAACAGGACTTTGAGGAGAAGCAGAACCATCTGAGAGCTCTCCGCAGCCGACAGGACCTTTTCCAAGAGGAGGGCGTCCTCAACATGATTCTCGACACCATCGACAAGTTCTCCCAAATGGAAGCTCTTCCGGACTTTGCCGGTCTCATCGGAGAGGAGACCCACATGAAATGGGAGCAGATCTCCACCTATTTGTACCTGCTCGTGGCCGCCATGATCAAAGGGAACCACTACAACTGCGCGCAGTTCGCCTCTGTCCAGCGGCTCGACTGGCTCTTCGGGAGACTCAGCAACCCGCAATCTGCCGAGGGAATCTTGGACGTGCTCTACTGCGTGCTCACGGAATCCCCAGAAGCGTTGAACATGATCAACGACCTCCACATCCGATCGGTCATTTCGCTGCTCGAGAAGGTCGGAAGAGACCCGAAAGTCCTCGACGTGTTGTCTTCTCTTTGCGAAGGAAACGGGATGGCTGTCAGAAGCTCACAGAATCTGATCACGCAGTACCTGCTTCCGGGAAAAGACCTTCTTCTGCAGACTTCGATGAGAGACCACGTGTCGAGTATGATGCCGAACGTAATGCTCGGAGTCATCGAAGGATCCGCTCTATTCAGGAAATGGTACTTCGAGGCGGAGGTAGAGCACATCGAGAAGATGACCAAGCAGAGTCCGTATCTCCGGATCGGATGGGCCAACAGTGTCGGATTCAAGCCGTTCCCGGGGTCCGGCGATAAATGGGGATGCAACGGCGTCGGCGACGATTTCTATTCCTACGGATTCGACGGAAGGTCGATGTTCTTCGGAGGAAAATCGAGAGTTGTCGGCCACAAACTGCTCGAGAAGGGAGACATCGTGGGATGCTCGATCGACCTGACGGTGCCAGAGATCAGGTTCAGTGTGAATGGAAACTACCTGAGTGGCTCGTTCAAGAACTTCAACATCGACGGATACTTCTTCCCAGTGATGTCTCTCTCTGCCAAGGTCTCCTGTAGATTTATCCTCGGCGGAAACCAGGGAAGGCTGCGATTCGGACCCCCGGGAGGCTTCTCTGCCGTCGTCGAGGCGATCAACGGAGAACTCGACATCACCGATTGTCTGTCTTTCGGAGACTTGGCCAAGAGCATCTACTGCGGTCCCCAGACCATCTTCAACAATCTGGAACCATTCATTCCCACTCCGATCGACATTTCCACAACTCAACTGAACCACCACGCTATGGAAATGCATCAGAGGTACGCGGAGAACCTCCACGAGCTGTGGGCCATGCGAAAGATCGAACTCGGATGGTCGTACGGAGAGGTGAGGTCGGAAGCATCGAGGAAACATCCGTGTCTGACGAGATTCGAACTGCTACCGGAGACTGAGAAGAAGTACAACGTCCTTCTGGCACTGACCACTATGAAGACGATCGAGGCGCTCGGCTACCACCTGATCACCGATGAGCCGCCGTGCAGACTGAGAGCGGTCCGATTGGCCCCGAACTTCCAGCAGCAGAACGGATACAAACCAGGACCATTGGACACTCATGAGATCACACTTCCAGTTGAGCTGCAGCCGTTGATCGAGGCTCTCGCGAGAAACACCCACAATGTGTGGGCAAAAGAGAAGATCAAGAGGGGCTGGACGTTCGGATTGAGCGAGCACGTGGACGCCACTCAGAAGCGGTCACCGCATCTTGTTCCGTACGAGCAGGTCGACGAGCGCATCAAGCAGGCCAATCGGGAGTCCGCTTCAGAGAACATCAAAGCGTTGCAGTTGTTCGGAATCTTCCTGGAACCGCCGGCACACGAGCACGACGAGATAGCCGAGAAGGAGTTGAGAGCCAGAAGGGACAACACGAGGACGTACCGAGCAGAAGCCACGTATGCAGTGCACGGAGGCAAATGGTACTTTGAATTCGAGATTCTGACGGCCGGTTTCATGAAGATCGGATGGATGGACGTCGGATCGACGCCCGAAATCCAGCTGGGAGCAGATGATCGCAGCTACGCATTTGATGGTTATCTGGGAAGAAAGTGGCACCAGGGTGCGGAGACGTACGGAAAAGAGTGGAAGATCGGAGACGTCGTCGGATGCTTCCTGGACCTCAACGATCGGACGATTAGCTTCTCGCTCAACGGAGAACTCCTTCTCGATCCCTCGGGATCCGAAATGGCGTTCGACAACGTCGTCTGCGGAGACGGCCTCGTGCCGGCGATGACTCTCGGAAGCGGTCAAAGAGGAAGACTCAACTTCGGACAACAGTCCAACTCTCTAAAATTCTTCACAACCTGCGGACTGCAAGAAGGCTACGAGCCCTTCTGCGTCAACATGTACAGGACAATGCCCATGTGGTTCGCGAAGCAGCTGCCGAGATTCGAGGACATCTCTGCGCTCAAGTCCGGAACAATTCTGGATGTTTCGAGGATTCCGGCCACTGGAAACAGTCCGCCCTGTCTGAAATTGCTGCAAAAAGTGACAATTTCTGAAGGAGGACCGTCCGAGAAAGCGAAAATGGAGTACATCCGATTGTCTCTTCCGGTGAAGTGCAACGAGACTTTTGTGAAGAACAAGTGAGTCCTTCTCGTGTCACTTCTGTGGACAAATGCTTCCTTTTCAGAGACAAAGACGCGATCCGTCGTCAACTCCAAGACTACAAACCCCGTTCGCAGTCGGTTGTCAGTCAGATCAGAGCGCCGGGCATTCCGAAAGAGTTCGACGACAACAAGGAGAAGAAGGGCTTTCTGCGGAGCATGCTCGGTTCGAAGGACTCGCACGAGTCGGACGACGACCGCCGTTCGCGGACCAACTCGAAGCAGCCGAGCATCGAGGGCGACGAGCCGCCAGCAGTCAGGTCAGCTCTTCCCCGTTTCTTCCGTGTTTCGGAGTTAGTCGTGGATTTTCGAGTGGAGTTTTCATTTTTGACTAATCCATCACACTTCTTCTAACGTGACTCCTTCTTCGCTGAACCGCAATACAGTATCCCTGCGTTCCTGTTCTCTCTCTTGTATTGTTTTCAGTTTCCGATCCGAAATCCAATGATCAATTACCTCTATCGCTTAATTCTTCCCTCGAGTCCTCTTCTTCGTTTGATGATAAATTGGGTGTGTTACAGTCAACGTCGGCGTGTTCTAACCCTAATGAACTTCGGTATGTATTCGTTCGACGAATCGATTCTCACGTGGTTGCACGTCAACGACGAGGACCACCACAAGTGGCAGGACGTGCTAAGGTCTTTGAATGTGTCGATCGTCGGAACGTGTCTCTCGTAGTGTCGCACTCACTGCATGTGTCCGATTGCACGCACTAACGCCTTCTTCTCCTTCGCGAACCCTCTTCTCGATTCAGAACAAGAAACAGAACGTCTCGTAGAGCTTCTCCGCTTTCTGTAATCGAGCACACTGATTCATGAGCCATTCCACCGTCGATCTTGACTTCTCTATTTTCAGACGAAGTCTTCTGGAGCTGCCGCACGAAGAGAGACAGATGGCAGAGGAGCATATGCGGGATATGAGCGATCGGAGTGCCGAGAAACCGAAGAAGGGAGGCCTTCTGAGCAGACTTAGAGACTCGAGCAACACGAGAAAGAAGTGAGAAATAGCCGTATAGAATGGAAGCGTCGAACTGGAACGATCCGCAGTTTCAGAGACAGCGACAAGCGACGCGAGGACAAGGCGGCTGCAATGCGTCAGATGAAGGCCAACTCGCGGAGCTTCGACGCGGGAAGCCTCGACACGTCGACTCTGCCGACCGGTCAGAAGGATGTACTGGGTGAGTGTGGGTCAGAAAGAGTCGGTAGTCAGACACACACACACACTTCACTTGCGTTCCTCCACGTGCACACTGTAGTGACTAGTGTATTCAGAAGAAGATGTAGGAGACGAGCAGGAGCCCATTTGGGTTCTGCGAGAACGGATTCACGAGGAGGACACAGAGTCCGGTGAGAAGAAGGAACGCCCCCTCGCATCCCTCTTTCTCTCTCGGGAGCACCTTCCCTTCTTTCCCCTCTCTCTCTCTCTGCAGCATGCCTCTCGGCCTTTCTCCCGTTACTCATCAGCTAATCAGCCATTCTGCAATTCTGACGTCTTCTGAACTCTTAGTTTTCAGCCTCCAGCGAGATGCCTCTATCCGGACCGGGTCGGCAGTTGACAATCAAAAGAGGCTCGATCAAGAAGGGCAAGAAGGGAAAGAAGGCGGAGATCGTCGAGAAGGTCGAGCGCGAGAAGAAAGGATCCATCATTCCGATCGAGGCTCAGCTGGACGTGCTCCAAGAGGGAGATGCTCATGCACTTCTAGCTCTCAAAGACAAAGTCGACGAGTTCTACTACGGTATCCGCATATTCCCGGGCCAGGATCCGTCTCAAGTGTGGGTCGGATGGGTCACAACGCAGTACCACTACTACAACGTGCACTTCGACGGCAGTCAAGGAGTCAGAAAGTGCAGATTTTCGGAATCCGATCATCACGGAACCACGGTCGACAGTGTGCAGTCTCAAAACTGCTACATGGTCAACGTCTCCGAACTGCTCGCCACGACTCCGGATGTCGCGAATACAAAGGTGTCGGGCACACTGATAGGATGCATTATCGACACTTCGATCGGAGAGCTCAGCTTCCAAGTCGGCTCCACAGACACCGGAATCAAGTTCAAACTGGAGCCCGGAGCGATGCTCTTCCCTGCCGCATTCGTCACTCCCACTGCGACCGAGGTCCTACAGTTCGAGTTGGGTCGTATCAAGTACACGTTCCCGCTGTCGGCAGCAATGTTCAAGTCGTGCGAGAAGTCCCTGGTTCCATTCTGTCCTCCTCGGCTGACTGTGGAACAGATCGAATCCGTCTACTGGGCACGTGTGCCGAACGAAACACTACGGACGACAGCCTTGAAGCTTTCGGAAGTCAGAGGTGGGTGTCGAAAGAGAAAAAAAGAGCTCTGCCCCATGCCAGGCTCGAACTGGCGACCTTGGCATAACCTATAGACTATAAGTACCACGCGCTAACCGACTGCGCCAATGGGGCTCGGATCGCGCGTTTCCGTGAAACTAGTCTTATTGGCGGCGGGAGAGGACAAACGGAGGCTATTAAACAGAGAGGCGAGCGGGAGAGAGACGCAGACGCGCAGTTCGGTAGCCAGCGGAAAACAAGGATTCTCGGATTGCAGGATGGTCGGTGCTGTGCAACGATCCAGTGCGAATCATGACAGTGTACATTCCGGAGAAGGACCAATCGTTCGATATTCTGGAGATGATCGAGATGCCTGACATGCTGGAATTCCACAGACAGACGCTCAATCTCTACTGCAAACTGGCCAGTCACGGAAACCACAAGGTGGCTCACACTCTTTGTCAGCATGTTGACGAAGATCAGATCATGTATGCGATCAAATCACATTGTAAGGGCCCATTTCTTTCAATTCGTTGTGGAATATTCATATTTCAGATCTGTCGGGTCCGATGCGACAAGGATTCCACGATCTTCTGATCGGACTCCATCTGATGAGTCACACGGCGGCACGTAACAGCATGGCGAAGGAGTACGTGATTCCGTTGGTACCGCAACTCCAGATCAAGAATGTGTTAGATCCGGACAACGAGTCACGGTATCCTCAAATCACTGGAGAGTCCGTCTCGATGCTCTCCCAAATGGCCGCCGAGCCGGTGAAGAAACACGTGAACCGAGAAGACGAGATGAAGTTGTTGCCGCCGTCTGTGGACTTTGACGCTCTGAAGAGACACGTTATGGAGTCGTTGCAATCAGCCACGCACCACGCAGTCATGAACTGCCGAGACCTCATCGGAGGCGACAACACGAACCATTTCGAGCCGCTCTTCAAGCTGTTCGACCAACTTCTCGTCATCGGACTCATCAACGACGAAGAGCTGGAGTGTCTTCTGAAGCTGATCCACCCGCAAGCATTCGACGAGACCTACGAGAACGGAACGACTCAGAAAGGAATGACTCAGCTGGAGCTCTCGGAGCCCGTTAAACTGCAGCTGGTCAACATCATCGACCATCTGTGCGACATCCAACTCCGATACCGGATCGAGTCTCTGGTGGCGTTCACTGAAGGATTCGTCGGAGAGTTGCAGTCGGATCAGTGCAAGAGATACATGGAGATCAAGCAGACAGACATGCCACCCGCGGAGGCCGCCAAGAAGACGAAAGAGTTCAGATGCCCGCCGAAGGAGCAGATGTTCCGTCTGCTGATGTGCAAAGTGAAAGAGGAGAGGGATCCGGAGTTCATGGAAGAGGACGCTGATGTGGATCAGTGTCCGATGGCAGAGACTCTGCAGCAACAGTTGAGAGACTTCTGCGAGTTGCTCGTCGGGAAGATCGGAAACGCGAAGGAGGATGGATCGGAGGATCAGTTGGCTCTGATAGAATCGGAAGAGGGATCTTGGGTGGACTCTTTCGCGAGACTCGTCGTCAAAGTGCCGCCTCCGCTGGAAGAGATCGACGGAGAACTGCAGAGGAAGGGAACTCAGAACTTCCGAGAGATGATTGTGAACATGCTGAAGGACTGGGCACAGGCCGACTTCATCGAGAGCAAGGATCTCATCAGGAGCATGTTCAAGCTCCTTCTCCGCCAGTATTCCGGAATCAGAGAGATCCGGGACGCCATGTCGCAGACTTACGTGTTCCATGAAAGGAACGAGCTCGACGTGAAGGACTTTATCGTCTACCTCATCCAGATCAGAGAGCTGTTGACAGTACAATTCGAGCACACGGAAGAGTCGATTCTGAAGAGGGGCCTCTGGAAGCTGATGAACAACCGCATCTTCTTCCAGCATCCGGATTTGATGAGACTGCTCTCGGTGCACGAGAACGTCATGTCGATCATGATGAACATCCTGACGGCGCAACAGGGAACTGTGGAGCACGAAGGGGACGAGGTGAAGGAGAAGGCTCCGAAGAAAGACGCTTCCGACATGGTTGTTGCTTGCTCGAGGTTCCTCTGCTATTTCTGCAGGACCTCTCGTCAGAACCAGAAGGCCATGTTTGAGCACCTCTCTTTCCTGCTCGACAACGCGACGATGTTGCTCGACAGACCTTCGCTGCGGGGATCCGTGCCGCTGGACGTCGCCTACTCCTCGTTCATGGACAACAACGAGCTGGCACTGGCTCTGAAGGAGGAGGAACTGGACAAAGTGGCCGTGTACCTCTCCAGATGCGGCCTGCAACCCAACTCCGAACTGATCACCAAGGGATATCCGGACATCGGATGGGATCCGGTGGAAGGAGAACGGTACATCGATTTCCTGCGCTTCTGTGTTTGGATCAACGGAGAGAACGTCGAGGAGAACGCGAACCTCGTGATCCGGCTGCTCATCAGAAGACCCGAGTGTCTCGGAGTCGCTCTGAAGGGAGAAGGACAAGGACTGTTCTCGGCTTTCAAAGAAGCGATCGCTCTTTCGGAAGACATCCGTCTACTCGAAAATGATGCTCATCCGTCTCAACTCACTTCTGGACTGCTCGGAGAGAACCCTTCGTACCCGTCCAAGGACATTGAAGGAGAGGACTACATCGATCTGGGAGCGGCCACACTCGACTTTTACTCGAGTCTCGTCGACTTGCTCGCCAAGTGTGCTCCAGATCCGATGGCCATTCAAGTACGATTTGATTCATTGAAACAACTTTAGTTCACTCTTTCAGGCGGGAAAAGGAGACTCCCTGCGTGCTCGAGCCATCCTCCGATCTCTGATCTCCCTCGATGATCTCGGTCAGATCCTCGCCCTCCGCTTCACAATCCCCAACCTTTCTGCCCCTTCGATCGAAGGTGAGTCTACTCGTCGTTGTCCTTTCCGTTCTTGTCCATGTGCCGAAAGTCTGCCCCTAACCATCCACGTCCCTCGTGATCCGTTTCAGCCGTACGTCGTGCTAACGCCGTCCAGGCATCCCACACTCAAAAAGCCGCCCTGGCTCACACGTTTGCGATGGTCGCCTCGCTGGCCTCCGAAGTGTCCATGTCGAACACCCGCCGCTCTCAGACCTTCACCTCCGGCACCAACCTCGCGATGAGAGGGTTCGAACTAATCCCTTCGTGTCCTAACCCCCTGTTCCGATCTCCCTTTCCAGACTTCCATGTGTAGAAGAGGTCGACACCGACGACTCGAGGTCCTCCGATTACGCATCCGTGCACACCTCGTTCTCCAGCGGGAACGAGCTGTTCGCTCCGAAGACCGAGAAAGAGAAGGCGGAGCAGCAGTTGTTGAACGAGAAGAAGTACCCGATCATCCAACGTCGAAGATCCAGCCGATTTAACCCGATTGACAGTGAGACTATACCCGTGTTGCCTGTTTTGTGTCGATTGAAAATGCGTGAAGAGTCCCTCGATATCCGATTCTTCTTTGCAGACACGGGACCTCTTCCTGGACTCTTGCCGAACCACAAGGGATCCGTCCTTCTGTTCTTGGATCGTGTCTACGGTATCGACCAGCAAGACATGCTCTTCCACTTCCTCGAGCAGTCCTTCCTACCCGATCTGCGAGCTGCTACAATGATGGATTCGGTGAGAACTCGTTCTAGTCCCCGTTCCTCAACGCTCGTTTCAGCCACGAGCCCTTGAATCGGACACTGCTCTCGCTCTGAACCGCTATCTCTGCAACTCCGTCCTGCCTCTTCTCACCAATCACTCCCACTTCTTCTCGGACGCTGAGCACCATTCCGCTCTGCTGGATGCCACACTGCACACAGTTTACAGAATGAATCGTCTGAAGTCGTTGACGAAGAACCAGAGAGACGCCGTCTCGGACTTCCTTGTGGCCATCACGAGAGAACTGCCGCCCGCGATGATGATCAAGTTGCTGAAGAAGGTCATCACTGACATTCTGACGATGAACGACATGAACGTGCTCGTTCCTCTTCGTCTCATCACTCTGCACTACGAAAGATGCGGAAAGTACTACGGATCGGGTAACCATTACGGAGTGGCGAGTGAGCAGGAGAAGAGACTCTCCATGCTCCTGTTCGACGCGATCTTCGACACTCTCGGAAGTCGTCCCTACGATCCGGAGCTGTTCGGAAAGGCACTTCCGTGCATGACTGCTATCGGGAGTGCCATCTCACCCGACTACACTCTCACCAGCGGACTCGAAGACGTCAGAAACAAGAAGCGAGAGGAGGAAGGAGCGTGGATTCCGAGGACTGTCGATGTCTCCCGCTGTGAAATCAACCGAGATCTCGAGAAAATGACTGAGCTCTTTGCCGAGCACTTTCACGATTCTTGGGCCAGTAGGAAACTGGAGAAGGAGTGGAAGCACGGCGATCTTTATTCGAGAACCTACTCGACCCATCCTCGTCTGAAGCCGTTCGCGCTGCTCAAAGATTTCGAGAAGTCGTTCTACAAAGAGAGATGTTCGGAATGCCTGAAGGCGCTGATGGCCTGGAACTACTCGTTCGAAATGATTGACCGGGATGCCAATGACCGGGCAGCTGCCGCCAGAACGCTCTCCGGAACCTCCATCTCGAACTTCAATCCGAAGCCGATCGATTTGAGTTCGATGACTCTCGAGAAGGACATGGTGAACGCGGCGGAGAAGATGGCGGAGCACTCGCACCTCATCTGGGCGAAGAAAGTGATGAACGAGCTGAACACGAAGGGAGGCTTCATGCCGATCCCGCTCGTTCCGTGGGATCTGCTCACTGACTTTGAGAGAAGGAAGGACCGATTCAGAGCGTCCGAGATCCTCAAGTTCCTGCAGTATCACGGATACCACGTCAACTGTCCGAAAGACGAACAGTCTCAGAACGATCGCATCAAATCGGAAGGAGAAAGATCGTCGGTCGAGAAGAGATTTGCCTACAACCTTCTCGAGAAGCTGATCACTTATCTGGAACAAGCCAGTCTGAAAATGAAGTCGGTGAAGCCGTCTCAAGAGCTGACTCGTCGAAATTCGTTCAAAAAGGAGGGACAAGACGTGAAGTTCTTCGAGAAAGTCGTCCTTCCTCTGATGCACGCCTACTTCAACGCTCACAAGAACTACTTCCTCGAAGGATCCTCGATTGTGCAGACCGGAACTGCGAGTAATAAAGAGAAAGAGATGGTCGCCAAGTGAGCTGTCAAAGCAGTTTCCAGAAGTCACTTTTCCAATTTCAGCCTATTCTGCCGTCTGGCCGCCCTGTTGCGAATCAAAAACCGCGCCTTCGGAAGTGTCGCCAAGATCACCGTCAAGTGTCTTCAGGGACTCACTCAGGCTCTCGATTTGAGGTAGTTTCTAGCAAACGAAAACTTTCATTAAAACACTTTCTCTGCAGAACTCTCGTCAAAGTCAACTCGGACATCGTGCGTACTTCTCTTCTCACCTTCTTCAACAACTGCGCAGATGATTTGTATGCAGCTGTGAATGAGTTGAAAGTACGTTTCTTCGATAAAAACAGTTTGTTAACCAGACATTGACAGAAATTCATTTACTACTCCGAAATGGAAGAGTACGATGTAGGTGTCAGAAGCGTCGTAAACTCGTTGTGATTGTCTCATTCTAGTCGTTCTCCCCTCAGTTTCCCCTTAAAACATCAATGTTCTGTTTCAGGACGGCGGTCAGTATTCTCTGATCAGAGGGCAAGCTCTCAAGTCGTGGAACTCTTTCGAGTTCGCCAATCAGATGATCGTGCCGGTGCTCACGACGATGTTTGCACATCTGGCGAGGAATCACTTTGGAACGGATCTCCTTCGTGAGAATGTCTCACTCTGTCGTCTCTCTCAAAGTAGTGTTTTCAGTTGACGACATCCAGGCGGCTTGTTACAAGATCCTGGATTCTCTCTACATGGTCACCGGATTGAACAGTTCGATCAGCCACAGAAAGAGCATCAGCAGCGAGAGCGAGAAGTAAGTCGTCCCGACTCTTTGGGTTGAATCTATTGTTCTTTTCAGACATCGCCCCGGCCTCGGTCAGTGTCTGGCTGCCTTCGCTTCTTGCTTCCCGGTGGCGTTCCTAGAACCGGAGTTCAACAAGAGCAACAAGTTCTCGGTGCTCGCCAAGTCGCAAGATCAGTCTGTCCAAGTGCAGGAGATGCTGCAGAACCTGTCCACCCACATTCCCCATCTCGAGAAACTGCTCGTCGACCTGGAGACTGTCTCGAACAACAACACTATGTACTCGGACGTGCCGAATGTCTACGACGTGGACCTGCCACTGATGTGCTCCTACATGGCGCACTGGTTCAATCTGGGACCGGACGGCAAGAAGGATAAAGAGGATCAGAGGGCGAGCGTCGTGCAGACGACCAGTGTCAGCTGCGATCACATCAATCGCATATTCAACGCGCTCCTCAAGATGATCAGGAACCACGTGGGAATCGAGAATGCGCCATGGCTCTGCAGAGTCAACTGTGAGTTGAGACGAAGGAATCAATCTACCTTAACCATTTCAGTCTTCGCTGTCCAAATCATCCAGAACGTCACGTCTGACCCAGTCCGTGAGTACATCCTTCCGATTGCTGAACGGTTGAGAAGGATGAGCGAGAAGGCGTACAAGGAAGAAGAGCACATGAGAACGCATCCAGACGACGCCGACGAAGGAACAGTCGCAGAGGTGCGTGACGCCTTCACCCTGCTCTTCAGAATTGCAATCATGTTTTCAGGACAACGCGAGACTCGTGCGTGACACGTACGCCTTCTTCCCGATTCTGATGAAGTACACCGACTTGCATCGTGCTCAATGGCTCAAATCGCCGACGTGGGAGACTGACGGCGTCTATGAAAACGTGGCGGTGATCTTCCGCATCTGGAGTCAGAGTCAGCATTTCAAGCGAGAAGAGCTCAACTACGTGGCTCAGTTCGAAGAGGACGCGGCCGCGATGGGCGGAGGTGACATGAAGACAGGAAAGGCGGCGATAGCGGAGAGAAAGAAAAAGAGAAGAGAAGGACAGGTAAGCGCGGGGAGACCAGCGGGGGGACACATTCGGATGGAAGGGCAACTTGACTCAATGCAGGATAAGATGAAAGAGTATTTCGACAGAAACGGGAGACCCATCGTAAGTTTGACTGTCCTCCTCCGCAGCTACTCTGTTGTGTCTTCGTCGTCGTCGTCTTCCACTCAGTTCGTTCCCGCAGACATGAGATGCTCGCTGCGCATGCCCCGCCCCCCACTTTCTCTCCTCTTCTATCCGTCTCTTTCTATTAGTCCAAGTGTCGTCGATCATATTCGTGGCTGTTTCCAGAATAACTTTTCCGTCTTCAGATCAAAAAGGACAAGCATGCGGCGAGCATCGTTATCGCGTGTCTGAAGAGACTGCTGCCAGTCGGACTGAACGTGTTCGGAGGAAGAGAACTCGACATTGTACAGCAGTCGAAGGAGAAGTTCATCCAGAAGGAAGTGGAGGAGAAGATCCGAGAGTTCATCAAGGGCCTCCTCGAGATTCCCGTCAAGACGGATCCGACCGATAAAAACGCTTGGCAGCTTTCGTTGTACCGGAAGATCGGTACTCGGCCAGACGAAAAGTCTTTCCAAATGCGTTCGGTTTGCAGGAAAGAGTCAGATGCGCGGCAAGGACGAGATGTCGCAGGAGGCGGTCATCGAGAAGATCTTCAACATGGGTCAAGTCAGCGCCATCCTCCACGTGGTTCGTCCTCCAGTTCCCTTCCAACACTAGCCGCTTTGCCGTCCTCGTTCCTTTGTTCTCAGTGTCCAGTGTCCACGTGTCAGTCCTTTTCAGATCATGCGAACCAAGGATCGACGTCGTCGGACTCGGCACAAGTGGAAGGTATCGTGTCGTTTTCTTCAGTTTCTTTCATCACTTTATATTTTCGTTGATTCCGTGTATTTTAATGTGTTCAGTACTCACGAAAACAGAACCTCGGCCAAGTGAACCACTCGGACGTAAGTTGCGAAAAGTGCTTCTCTCTTTATCTATCGTTTCGATAAGCTCCTGATAACTCGTTTCTGTCGCTTTCCTCATCACGTGTTCCTTTCGATGTCGTTCCTCGTCATCTCGTCACGTATTCTTTCTTTAGACGGAACACCCCCAGATGCAGTTGTCTCAGGCATGGAAAAAGGTGGTGTCGACACAGCGAAAACGCGCCGTCGTCGCGTGTTTCCGCATGGTTCCGCTCTATGGAATTCCGAGGTGAGCACGACGAAAAGATCGCATGAAGAGTGGAGACTAACCGCCCGTCCCGTGTGTTTCATGTTCAGTTCAGTTTCCGTTTGTGTGTGTGTCTCAGGTCAGAAGGACGGCAAGAGCATAAGGGAGAGAGAAAACGGGGGAAAGTCACCTCATAATCATATTGTTAGATGACTTCTCGAATGGAGAAGGAGGACATCTGGAAGAAGGTGCTCACTCTGCAAAGGAAGCGCATGGCCATTTCCCTCATCACCGCCTCGCATCTGTACAAGACGGAACTGTAAGTTTGTTGCAGAGCCACCGACGGCCACGATTTGACGGAGACGACGGTCCCCTTTTTTCTGCAACTTCATAGAGCCTCTACTAACGTACTAGGACATCCGACGCTAATCAACACTGTCTCAACATCTACACAACTCTGCACAACGAAGATTCAACAGTTTCTTTCAGACATCGAGGCATCAATTTCTTCCTTCCGGCCTTCTCGAGACTCTGGCTGGAGGAAGAAGACGTCGGACAGGATCAGCTGATCGCCGACATTTGCGTAAGTGACACAGATCTTGTAGTTATAGTGAAATGCATGTTTCAGTCCGGAGTGGAAGAAGAGGAAGGTCCCCGGATCGAGATCATCATGGAAGAGGGAGTTCCAATCGTCGCAAGTTCGGAGGAGACGAAGGAGAAAGAAACGAATCCGGATGCCCTGAAACAGTTGATCCGATGCTTCCAAAGAGCAGCAACCAGCGAAGAAACTGCCGCCTCGGCTATCCACGACGACAACCTCTACATCAGATTCGCCGACGTCATGGCCAAATCGATCCACATCGAAGAGGAAGACGGAGAAGACGGAGACGAGGGAGAGCCCGATCAGGCCGCCAAAGAAGAGCAGTCGCAGGCTCTCCGAGCCGAGCAGGCCATTCTGGCCTCCCGCGGAGCTGCCATCATGTGTCTGATGTACCTGTCGGCGTCCGGAGGAGAACCGAACGAGATGGTCGCCCAGACTCTCCAGCTCGGAATCCATCTCCTCAGTGGTGGAAACGTCGAGATCCAGAAGGTGATCCTGATTCAGAAGACGTCCCCTCTGACGTTCTTCAACTTCCAGATGCTCATCGAGTACCTCCAACTCAAAAAGGACGTCCGATTCTTCACCTCGATGGCCGGATTGATGAACAAGTGCTCCGTGCTGAACCTGGAGATGTTCGAAAGACAGATCAAGGTACCCGTGTGATCTCGAGAGTTTCCGGTGTTTCTTTTTGATCGTGCCACCATCTAATCCTCTCCCATTCTCCAGAAGTTCCCGTCGATGCCCTCTTCTTCCTAGTCTCCCCCCGTGCCCCTTCTAACTCCTCAACCTTTTACAGAATGTTGACGCCAATGGCGCGAACGCTCTTCTTTTGCGCCACCTCTCCTCCAAAATCCGGCACCGTTCGCGGCAAGACCGCCACAGCGTTCAGGTTTCCGATCCGCCCGCACCTCCGTTCTCCCACTGTTTCTCTCTCTCTTTGCCTGCAGCTTTCCTCTCTGAAACATATCGATCAGTTCCCGATCCCCCTGCTCTGCTCTTTTCTCGGAATGTGTGCAGTGCTTTCTTCCGTAACTCTTTTCACTTTCGGATCGAACGAGGCTAGAACGGACGAATGAATGGCTTTTTTATCTGGAAAACAGATTCCAGAGCAGAGCACAATGCCACTTTTTCAGGCGGAAGGACTCGGAATGGGAGCCGAACTCGCTTCGGGAGACAATCAGAATCTGAACGACGCCGACTTCACGTGCTCGCTCTTCCGATTCCTGCAGCTCACATGCGAGGGTCACAACATCGAGTTCCAGAACTATTTGCGAACCCAGCCGGGCCACACGACCAGTGTGAACCTCATCAACTGCACCGTCGACTATCTTCTGCGGCTGCAGGAGTCCGTCATGGACTTCTACTGGCACTACTCGAGCAAGGAAGTCATCGACGAGGGCGGCAAGGAGTACTTCTTGAGGGCCATCCAGGTGTGCAGTCAGGTGTTCAACACACTCACCGAGTCCATCCAGGTACTTCTGAATCTTCTTGCTTCTGCAAGCAGCGCTCTTTTCCAGGGTCCTTGCATCGGAAATCAAATGACACTCGCGAACTCCCGTCTGTGGGACGCCATCAACGGATTCTTCTTCCTTTTCGCACACATGATGGAGAAGCTGTACAAGAACTCGACTCAACTCGAACTGCTCCGAGAATTCTTGAACCTCCAGAAAGACATGATCGTGCTCATGCTCTCAATGCTCGAAGGAAACGTTCTCAACGGATCGATCGGAAAACAGATGGTGGACGCTCTCGTCGAGTCGCAGCCGTCCGTCGAGAAGATCCTCAAGTTCTCGGACATGTTCCTGAAACTCAAAGATCTGACCACTTCGCAAGCGTTCCAGGACTTTGACACCAATCAGGACGGATGGATCAGTCCGAAGGAGTTCCAGAGGGCGATGGAGAGTCAGAAGATGTACACTGTGGAGGACATCACGTATCTGATGATGTGCACCGACGTCAACAATGACGGAAAGGTCGATTACATGGAGTTCACCGAGAGATTCCATAATCCGGCCAGAGACATCGGTTTCAACTTGGCAGTGCTGCTGGTGAACCTCAAAGAGCACATCACCAACGATCCGCGACTCGAGAAGATCATCGAGAAGGCTCAGACCCTGCTCGAATACTTCGATCCGTTCCTCGGAAGAATCGAGATCATGGGATCGTCGAAGCGAGTCGAGAAGATCTACTTCGAAATCCAGGAGTCGTGGCTCGAGCAGTGGGGAAAACAACAGATTCGTGACTCGAAGAACTCGTTCCTTTTCAATGTTCTGCAAGACGACGGAGGAGACCAAGGGAAGCTGGAGGCTTTCATCAACTTCTGCGAAGACACCATCTTTGAAATGCAGCATGCCGCAGCCATTTCATCTGGAGACAGTGACACCAAAATGGAGAGAGCCATCAAGCAGAGAGACTACTTCTTGCAGCAGACGACTGCTTCAGAGTGAATCCTTCGTAACCCTATCCCACATTTCACTGATTTCTCGATTACAGACACATTTCGGAGACGTTCAAGAGTGGCTACAACTACGGAATCAACGCTGCCTCGGCTCTCAGTCCCCAGAATATCTCGACGACGATCCGAAACGTTTCCAGTTCGATGAGACAGATGACGTGGACGCAGTTGCTGTATTCCGTCATCATCCTCATCATACGCGCCGGATTGGCGATCGGATGGGGAGGATACCTTCTTTTGATGACAATCTTCCGATTCGCTTACTTCCTGACGACGTCTTCAGAAGAGGATGACACCACGAAGACGGACAGCTCGAAGAATCAGAACAAGATGAATCAAGAGTGAGCACTTCCTTCCAGACATTCCATCACAGTTTTCGATTTCAGCCATGCCAGTTTCGCTCCTCCTCCCATACCAGAATTCCATCATTCTCACGTCGGCGTGGATGCGTTCGGCGTTGGAATGAATGCGGACCATCTCAACGTCAACTCACTGCCGGACTTCGTTCCTCCACCAAGACCCGACACGCCGGAAACAGTTCTTTCCGAGGAAGAGAAGCCTCTCAACTCGGAGCCCGCCTCTCCGACGTCTCCTGCCGCCGCCGCGAGCAAGGCTCCGAGCATCTACGAATCGATCGGAGCCCCGCAGATGGTGCAGTTGCAGTCGGAGGCCGACTTCCAGCAAGGGCAGTACGAGCCGAAGATCGCCGAATCGAATTCCACGAAAAGCAGAGGATCGATTCTCGTGAGTGAATCCTCACGTCTCCGATAGTTGCACTTGATATCATTTCAGAACATGCTGGCAAGAAACTTCAAGACGATCGAGAAGATCACACTGTACCTGGCCTTCTTCATCAACGTCATCCTTCTCTTCCATCGCGTCGACATCTCGCATCCAGAAGCCATCGAAGCCGCTTCAGAAGGCGACGACGACGAAGACGTCGAATCGATATACATCACCGGAATGCAGCTGCCCTACATGGAATACGAGATCACCGGATGGATGCTTGCACAGATCCTCTACTGGATCAGCGTGCTTCATCTTTCCACTTCTTTCGCTCTCTTAGTCTCCTTCTACCAGCTCAAGATCCCGCTTATCACATTCAAGCGAGAGAAGGAGATCGCGAGAAAACTGATGTTCGACGGCTGCTGGATCACTGAAGAGGACTCCGAAGAGCTCGGAATCGTCGACACGTTCATGTGGTATCTGGACAGAATAGTCGTCTCTGCCAAGTCGTTCCCGATGATGTACTGGGACAAGTTCGTCCGGAGGAAGACGCGTTCCAAGTTTAGAGATCAGGTGGACGAGGAGACACTGACGTCGATCCTCGGAGAAGAAAAGATCTCGACCGACTCGAGCTACGACTACAGGTACTCGTGCTGGCTGTGGCTGGGAGTGATCCTGACGAACGGACAGTTCCTCTACCGAGTCGGCTACCTGTTGTGCTCGGCGTGCGGAGTCTTCCTCTCGCCGTTCTTCTACGCCTTCCACCTCATCGACGTCGTGCTCTCGTTCCCCATGTTAAAGGCAATTCTGCAGTCTGTGACTCACAACCTTCAACAGCTCATCCTCACCATCATGATGACTCTCGTCGTCATGTACCTCTACACAGTCATCGCCTTCAACTTCTTCCGCAAGTTCTACGTGCAAGAGGGCGAGGACGGCGAGGAGCCGGATCGCAAGTGTCACAACATGCTCACGTGTCTCATCTACCATTTCTACGCCGGAGTGCGTGCCGGAGGAGGAATCGGAGACGAGCTCGAGAGTCCGTACGGAGACGATCTCGAGTACGCGCGCATGTTCTACGACATCTCGTTCTTCTTCTTCGTCATCATTATTCTTCTCGCCATCATGCAGGGTTCGTTGCTTTCTTTGCACTGTGCGATGGAGCGCAGTTGCCTTCAAGTCTACACTCTAGTCCATTTCATTTTTTATTTCCGAGGGTTCTTCTTATCAGTTCGAATTAGCGAGTGTCTCTCTGAAACATGATGAAAAGTGATGCAAGAGTTCGCGGAACCAAACATCCCTTCCAGGTTTGATCATCGACGCTTTCGGAGAGCTCCGTGACCAGCAGGAATCTGCGACCGAGAAGCTCGAGTCTTCGTGCTTCATCTGCGATATAGGCAAAGAGACGTTCGATCGGATGCCTCGTGGCTTCGAGATCCACACGACGAAGGAGCACAACTTTGCCAACTACTTGTAATGCCACGTGACACGAAGAGCCCGCCCGCAACGTCTTTTTTGCAGGTTCTTCTTGCAACATCTGGTGAACAAGGACGAGACGGAGTACACCGGTCAGGAGACGTACGTGCGTGAGAAGTACGACAACCGCGACTGGGACTTCTTCCCCGTCGGCGAGTGCTTCGTGAAGCAGTACGAGGACCAGCTGCTCCAGTCCTAACCCCTCCATTCTTGTTTTCTTTCCTCTCCGGGTATTCTCAAGATTAGGTGTTTCTCTTCTAATGTATAGTATTTGTTTTCGATGCCAATCGGCGGATTCGCCGTTTTCAGTTTCAGACGACGTTTCTAGTCCCACACACAAACACACTTGTTTTATTTCTAACTTCTCATACATCCAAATCAGCAAACACAAATGTGCCTTAGCGAACCATTTTTTGGGTGATACACTTATTTTTTTTTTGAATTTTCGTTCCCTTCTTTATGTTTTTTTTAATAAATTGCCACTCTAAAAATAGCTTCACCGTACACATGATCTTCACGCGTTTCGTCCGTGATCTGCGGTCGATCAGTCGGTCGCAAAGATGGTGTGTGCAGAGAACAGTCGAGCTGTGTCGTTGAAACCCGCAATTCCTGGAGGAGACCGATAAGAATGTGCAGGTTGTCGTCGGCCCGATTCTCGGAAATCGTTTGAATAGGGCACAAGGTACAAGTGTTGGGTGTTTGGCCTTCTCCTCCTCCTTGTGTCGTCGACACAATAACCCGCCTGATATCATTGATATGCAAATGATAAAACGGACCAGGTACACCGAGAGACCAATTACGTAGGCGTGCCGTGATTCATGAACGACGGCCTAGAATAGACGTAAACACTGACGTGAGGCGAAGTTTGTGAGACGTTTCAGTGCATCCGAACCAAGAAGACCAGTGACGACGCGTGAACAGAACATGCTGAATCAAAGCACGAGTCGACGATGAAGCAGCGACGGAAACGAGTGTGAAAAGTGACGAGATGTGTGTGTAGTTGGGCGAACTCACGTGAACGGGAGAGGAGACTGTATAAAAGAGAGGGGCGATGTAAAGGAAAGACTGCGTCACTCGTCCTCCCCCGTCACCTCCTCCGCTTCCTCTCCTTTGTCTTCGCCAGAGCTCGCCCTCTCCCGGATCGTAAACCGTGCGTCCTTGACTCGTTTGCGTGCGTTGCACCCATTCGCTCGCCCTTCCCGATCGACCGGTCACCCTCTCCGGGTACACCTTGCACCCACTCTCCTTGGCAGACCGGGCGGATTCCCCCGCTCGTACCGCGCATGCCATCCGACTCCGCCCACTTCCTGGCGTAGTTGAGGGTATAAATAGCGACGAAACAGTACGTGATAAGCGATTCGGTCGCCGCGTCTTCGTATCGTTTTGTGGCCTCTCTCCCGCCGACCAGTCCATTTCCGCCCTTTCTTCTCCCCTTTCCAATTTCTTCGCTTTTCTCGCTCAATTCATCGAAATTTCATTGTTTTTTCAGTTCTCAACGTTGTGGCAGACCGTCAGAGTTTGCTAACAGCGTTTTGAATTCGTGCCTGGGAAGACCCGTTGCCAGAAAATCTCTCGTGTTGACGAACAACAGAGGCTAGCGGCGCCCGCAGCCCGGCTTCCGGCTTACAGCCCTCCACAGATCCACGTCGACTTCTCCGTCGTCGTCGCGTCTGTCTGCTACAAATACATCTACGATCCCTTGCGAGCAGGAGCACCTCCTTGGAGCTGAGATCCCTCTGAACGAAAGAAGAAATGATTTCCCAAATGGAACTGATTGGTGACAACAAGATCGGAGTTCTTCCGAAGAGAGCCGACGTGCTCCAGATGTGCCGCGAGATTGCCGCGAGCAAGGATGTGACGGAGAACGACTCCTCGTTCATGCTCGTCGACCTCGACAAAATCGTCGAGAGGTTCCAGCTCTGGAAGCGAGAGCTCCCGATGATCGAGCCCTTCTATGCCGTCAAGTGCAACACGGACCCCGTCCTCATCCGCATTCTGGCCTCCCTCGGATGCGGATTCGACTGCGCCAGCAAGGAAGAGATCGACGTCGTCATGGCTGCCGGAGTCGCAACGGAGCGTATCATCTACGCGAATCCGTGCAAGACTCGTGGATTCATTGCTCATGCCATGGAGCGAGACGTCCGCATGATGACCTTCGACAATCCGGAGGAGCTCATCAAAGTGGCTAGACTCCATCCGAACGCCGAGTGAGTTTTCGAGTCTTTCAACTTTTTCTCACCGCTCGTTTTAAGGATGATTCTGCGCATCGCCGTCTCGGATCCGACAGCTACGTGCCCACTCAATCTGAAGTTCGGAGCCGATCCTG
Source organism: Caenorhabditis afra (assembly GCA_963570955.1). Classification (NCBI taxonomy): domain Eukaryota; kingdom Metazoa; phylum Nematoda; class Chromadorea; order Rhabditida; family Rhabditidae; genus Caenorhabditis; species Caenorhabditis afra. Next base: position 7,460,339 of record OY751536.1, on the reverse strand, counting down.
TCCTTGCTGCTCCACAGCTTCTCAAGACCGCCCACGATGAAGGCGTCAACGTCGTCGGAATCTCGTTTCACGTCGGCTCCGGGTGCAACGATGCGACTGCCTACCGCACTGCTCTCCAGCACGCGAAGAACCTGTGCGAGATCGGCGAAGGATACGGATTCAAGATGGACATCATCGACATGGGAGGCGGATTCCCAGGAGCCGAACACCACAATCCGTTCGAGAAGGTATCGTTCATGTTCTCGCATTTAACAGATCTTATGAGCATGCACTTCAGATCGCCGAAACCATTCGTGATGCCATCGATGAGTTCTTCCCGGAAACCGAGAAGCGTCTCATCGCCGAGCCAGGAAGATTCTTCGCTGCAGGACCATTCTCTCTCGTCGCCAACATCATCCATGCGACCGGAGTGCCCGCCTCCAAGATCACTAAGGATCCAAAGGACAGCGCCGAGCACGGCTACATGTACTACATCAACGACGGCGTCTACGGTTCTTTCAATTGCATCCTGTTCGACCACGCGCACCCTGTCGGATCCCCGCTGTTCGACGTGGATCGCAACGAGAAGTTCATCACCACCATCTGGGGACCGACTTGCGACAGTCTGGACCTTGTGGAGGACAAGAAGCTGATGGTGAAGATGGAGGTCGGCGAGTGGCTCTTCTACCCCGACATGGGAGCCTACACTCTGGCCGCTGCGACCACCTTCAACGGATTCGCGAAGCCGGTTCCGATGTACGTGATGAGCGAGGAGATGTGGGCCAGCATCAAGAACTCGCGTCACATCTAAGATCCCTTTCTATTCGAAAATGAACACTTTGTTGAAACAATTGGTGTGTTTGTGTGTGTGTCAATTCATTCATTCACACCCGAATCGGAGTTCTTTGAATCAAAAGCAAGATCGAGATCTGGTCAATTCAGCTCAAAACATTCTAGTAACTAGGGCGAGAGAGAGAGAGTCACTGGTCGTACTTCTTCGTCTTCGCCTTCTGCATCATCTTGTAGACGTTGACGCCGATGATGGCAATGGAGGCGACGAGGGCGGCGACGGCGACGATGTTGCGAGGCAGATGGACGTGTCCCTCGTCGCTCGAGCAGTCGATGTGCGCCGCTTCGAGCAGGTTCCAGGCGACCATGTCGATGCACAAGTGGAACAACTGAAACGATCATTCGCGTGTGTTTGCTGAACATTTGCAAGTGTTTCCCACGGTTCTCGAGCATCCCTCTTCACCCAATTTCTCTCTCCTTTCATCTCCTCTTCCCCTCTGCTCACCTGGTGTCCGTAGCCAACGATATCGAAGAATCCGGGCGCGAACCGTTCCGGAATGTGTCCTCCCATGAAGATGCCGGAGATCATGAGCCACTGGAAGGCTCTCGAATGCAAAGGAAGGGCCGTGTCGTCGTCGCTCGCTTCGGACTGCAAATTATTCATGGGGAGAGGCATAAACGAGTGTCTTGTTTACTTGATATCTGTAATGGAGTGGGATGTAGAGCCAGCAGGCGAGCAGGAAGCATGAGCCCATCCGCAGTTCCATTCGTCGTTTGTAGTGCGGTTTGAAGACGAACAGGTAGCACGTGGAGAAGTACTGACCGCCGAGAACGACGAGCATCAGGAGGGGAACGTACGTCTGAAATCGGAAATGGGTCGGTGAGGGAGATTCAGAAGAACTCACAATTTTCATGAGAAGACTCATGTGGTCACTGGAACTGTAGCGTTGCAGTCCAATGGTGATTCCGAAAAGTGCGATTCCGGAGAAGTCGATGAGGAACCAGAAGACGTGGTCGAGTTCGGAGCGAGAGTGCATCAAGTGAGCCGTGGAGGAGGCGATGAGCAGAAGGAAGATGCCGACTTGTAGGATGAGCACGGGGACACGTGGCAGTGGGGCGAGCAGCTCCGGAATCAGGTAGGCGAAGAGGAGCACGATGGCCGGCAGGAAGTGGGTCCACACGTTGAACTGGAAACCGAGTGTGCACTGAAGAGAACGGCTTCTTCTTTCGACTCACCACTTCATTGTGAGACGAGAAAGCCGACTTGATGTAAAATGACTTTGGTTGATGAAGGGGACGGTAGCCGGAGACGACGTGCTTCCGCTTCAGAAGCAGGGGCACTTGTTCGTCCCGCAGCAACATGGCCACGCGCCTAAAACAAGAGGTTCGGCAGGTGTTGGCGACGAGCGCGATGCGAAAGAGGTGGGGGTCACGTCGAGAATTGGAGTAGGTAGAGGGTATAATGGAGACGAGTGAGTCACTGGACAAAGAGAGAAACGGACGAGAGCGCCGGGCACACAAACCGAGAGAAGGTGGACAGTCGGACAAGTCAAACAGTTCAAAGTTGAGCGGTGCACCCAGCCGGCAAGTGCACATTTCATGATGATAAACGAGAGGGTGACCGATCGGAGAACGAAGAACGTCCTGCCAAACGAGACATAATCCTTTTGTTTTGGACAAACTCTGACGCCTCTTTGTGTCCACGTCGATTGCGTACAAACAAATAGATGCACCTGCTTTTCAGAAAGGAAACGGGGCCCCTTGAAGCCGGCGTACGGCAGCAATGAATATGATTTGAGGGGCGGCTGACCAGGAACCAATCGGAGAGAGAGTGTGCGAGAAGAAGAGACGGAGAGGAAGTGGCAATTAGAGGAGACGAGACGGGGGGACGATGGAGTGGATGTTTTCGAGTCAGTTGTGGGCGAGAACTTGATTGTGTCTGTAGATGCCATTCCAAAGAGAAGAAGAAGAGAAAGAAGAAGAAGAAGCGATAAAAGGAAACGATGGCAGGAGACTGTTCGAGAGGAGCAAGAGGCGAAAGTTGATGGGGAGCGGGAGACGGAGAGATGGGAGAGATCGATAGAGAGACGACGAAGTGGGAGGCGAATTCAAGAGATGAGACACACGGCTCGAGAAAGAGAGCGGCCGAGCGGGGCAAGGAATGGGCGGCCCCCTCGCAGAGAGGGAGAGAGAGAGAGGGAAAGTGAAGGGAAAGCGCGGGCACTCTCGGGGCATCGGGTTTCACCGGAAAACGACTGGAAGACGCGGAAACAGGTACTCGAGCAGAAGACGTCGGTTGCTCTGGAAATGGCAGGTGCAGAAGTGTTTGCGTCGAGTTGCCATGGAGAGAAGCGAGATCGCGACGACGTCAGAGTGCAGCTCCCTTCTGAAGTTGAGGGGAAGCAAAGAAACTCGCACTTATTCTGACTAGTCGAGTGTGTCAAAAGAAGATGAAGAGGAGCGGAAGAAGCGGGGCGAAAAAGAAGAAGAAGAAGAAGAAGAAGACGTACTCTTTTCCGTTTCGGGTGCAAACAAGCCCCGCTTCGTCTTCTTCGCCTTCTTCCTTCGCCCCCCCCCCCCTTTTCACAATCTCGACGACCGAAAAACAACAAAGAGCGAGTATTATTTGAATGGATCCCTCTTTCTTTCTCTCTCTTTGAATGAATCATTCGGTGTGAGACCCGACATGTACGACTTCTTCGCAGCTTTGCGAGAGGAAAGAGCCAAAAACGAATCGAGCACAATAGTTTTTTGACGAGACGAAGCGAAACGGAAGCGAAAAGACAAACTTCTTCTTTTTCGCTCCGGCCGCACAATTATTGGAGGCGAAGCGAAACAAAACTCTCCAGGGCATAGTTAGGCCACTAAAAGCGGATAGAGAGAAAAGTCAACGACGTCGAACCTTCGAGAACTCCAGATGATCTGAATTCCGCCGTGTTATTCAGTTAGAGAGCACTCAAGTGTTAGGAAATGGAAGATTTAGTCCAAAGTAGTTTATTATTAGTTTCAAGTGAACCAAATTAAAGAAAAGCTGCGGGAGGGAGGAAATTTCGACGAAACGTCGGAAGGGGGCGGGGCGATCAAGACACACAGTCCCCAACTGTTTTCTCGCACAAAACGACGGGCAATCGGAGGAAGGACAAGCGAATTTTCTGATAAAAATTCTGGATCTCACTACTTCCTCTGTTGGGGATTACTGTAGATTTAGTGGTAGTGGTGGTGGTGTTGGTGGTAGGGGGGCGGGGTTAGAAAGAGTTGCGGGGGATGTAGAGATGAGGGAAACGGACAAGATCAATGCAACAACAACGGAGCGGCAGTTGTGAGAGTGAGAACGGGGGGAGCAGCACACGGACACACGGACACGCACACCTACAGAGAGAGACACTACTAAACGACTACAGTAACGTTTTATTGGCGAAAGAAAGGTGGTGGTGGAAAGGGGGTGTCTAGGTTGAAAGCGGCGCTTCTGGGGGCGGGACCACACAGGCGCGTGGGGGGAAGGGAGATTTCAGAAAGGAAAAGCAGTGTGAAGCTGAATGGAAACAATAACGAGAACGGGGGTGCTAGAAGAAGAGTCTTTGGGCGGAAACCGAGGTTCGATTAGCGTCCGGAAAGCCGCGTTGTTTCCGCGCGGAACACTGTCCGGAAGCCGATTTCCGAAAAGTGACCGCTCGCGGAAAGTGGCGCTTCTTCCGGACGGACAAGGCTATCTTTGGTTCTACTACTTGTATAGTCTGCATATAAAGGCTAAGCATTGAAAAATAAGGGGGCAAAATTGGAAGATAGGAATAATATTAATGCCTAAATGGGGGGACTGGATGGGGGAAAAATAACGAGAAAATGAAGGCGAAACCGTATGGAATGGGGAGCTCTTGGGCTGACTGGGATGGAGAGCAAGAAGGGAAACTAACAGGAAACAAACGAATAGAGGGAACGAATCAGTGGGCTCATAATGGGAGGGAAAGAGGAAAGACTGTTTCGGCGGTCGGGACGGAGAGATTCGCAGAGTCCGGAGAGCCCTGCCGATGGGCTCGCGGCACGTTTCGAATCAGACCAGCTGCAAGAGAGATTGAGAGAGTGCGGTGGGGCGCGTTTGCTGACACTGGGGAACTCACCTCGATCTCGATACAAAGAAAGATGTCCCAAATGATTCGGTTTATTTCTTGCCTCGGGAGAAGAACCCTCCCTTCTTCTTGGTCGAACTGCCTTCTGCTGCAACACAAACTCTCATTTCTTCCCCCGTGCTCCCGTTATACCTGGCAATGTCTGCGAACGGCTGGCCTCTTCGAGTTGCGCCTGTCCGGTGGCCACTTGCAATTCGGTCAACCACCTCTGCATGTCCTCGTCGCTGCCGCACTGCAGCAGGTACTCGGCGCCGACGGGCAACCTCAACGAGAGCACGTTCTTCTTCTTCTGGTAGTCAGCTGCCACGTTGACCGAGCATCCGGGCAGAGCCATCGGCGTCTCGCCGTGCACAGACTCCTCTCTGAAACGGAGACGTTGTTCGCGAAGGGCTAGAAGACGTCACCTGTGCTTGGGGTCTTTGTAGAAGGAGAGCTCGTTCTGTCGGAGCACCGCGTAGAGTTTCTCCCACGAGCGGTTCGCCGCCTTCCGGTCGAGACTCTCGTACGTGTGCTTTCTGATGAGCGTTCCTTCGAACGCCTCGCCTTGTTTCGCTCCTGAAAACATTCCCGTTCACATTCCATCCCGTTTCCGACAATCAGTCTCTTATTGTTTGAAAACGACAGATAGAGGTCATTCACTACATCAGAGCAAGAAAGAAAGCACAACGGATACTGTACCCTTTGGATCTTTGCTGTCGAACTTTGGCGCGCGCGCCAATGACTTCCGCCAGCTGCTTGATTCGGAGTGTGCCAATCGCTTCTCTGAAATAAACGGCACGATACGAAACACTAAGCGACAACATCGAAAACAGAGAGGTGCGCAGGAACGAAGAGATTAGCGGAAATGAAAGGAAAACAACTCTGACCATGTGACGACTTGCGGTGGCTCTCCAGACTGCTGTGGGTTATGTCGGCGTCTGAAACAAGGCACACGGAGGTCAAACAAACACAACACACATAGGATGTTGGTTAGCGAAGGAGTCACACAACTCAAGAAAACAGGATGTCCCCTAACTCACCATCGTCCTGGGCGGCGAAGGATGTCTCGGCGGCTGGAGTCGACCGAGAGGGACTGCCGATGTGGGCTGGACCTCCCCGTCGCTTCGCGGCTTCTTCATCGCGCTGTTGGTTCTCTTTCAACTCGAACTGAAATGATGTTGTCAATACAAAAACGGTCTCTAAGTCGGGGAAAGAAGTTATCACCAGTTGTATGTCTGAGTGAGCTGAGTGTTATCATCACCGAGACCAGCGCGGAGGAATCGAACTCGCGACCCCTCGCACTGCGCGCACACTGCTTCCCAGCTGCGCTACGGCCGCACTTCGCAGCGGCGGCCAGTCTGCCCTCTTATACTCGCCCTCACCCCCCACACTTTCGGTCCCGTTTCTCTCCGCTCTCTCACTCACCGTTGTCAACTTCTCAAGTGCCAAGAATCGTTCTTCCTGCGCGACGGCCGATTTCTCGAATGCCTCGTGTTTCTTGATGAGCTTGATGGTTTCTTCGAGGTTTCTACCGTATTCCCTCGAGATGAGATAGGGCTCTTGGGCGAAGAGCCAAGATTCGGCGACTGCAGCGTCGCGGGCGAATTGGTACACTTCCAAGACTGAAAAGAAGAGGATGAGAGGGGAAACGGGTAGGGCGGAAACTGACTGAGTTGCAGATATTCCCATCGATCTTCCCATCTGCGCATCATTTCGGCTCTTTCGGTGGTCAACTTGATCAGCTTCTTCTCGATCTCGCTCGAAGCGTAGTGTTTTCTGTTGAGCAAGTCGCGTCCGAGCGAGATGCACGCGTTGAAGTTCTCCTCGCGCGCGTCGATTTCGGCCTTCAGCGACTGGTGGTTGTTCATGAGCAGCTCGACGCCGCTCACGTCCTTCGGTCTCTCCTGCGAGTTCATCTCTCGCTTCACCTCGTCCATCCACAACAACAGATCGCGGACCATGTTCATGAACTTGAACAAGTCCGACGTGTCCATGAGACGGGAAGTGCGGGCGTCGCAGAGACCGCGCAGGTGTCTCCAGGCCTTGACGACCTCGCTTTCGCGAGATCCGATGTCGAGAGCCTTGTCTCCGGCGTATCCGTCTCTCAGTTCAGCGGCATCTCTCTCGATCTGAGCCACCTGCTCTCCGATCGCGGCGATGTCCTTCAGGTAGTTCTGATGCTTTCTCGAAAGGGCTCCGACACTGCTCGAGTCTCTTCCGAGGTCCTCCGGCATCGCGTGCGTCTTCTCCATGATTCTCGAGAGACAGTCGCGGCAGTCGTGGTAGAACTTGTGGAGGAGACGAGAAGCCTCGAGGATCTGGGCACGGGTGTCCATCAGCTCGAGCAAGTTCTCCCACGCCTCGTTCAGCGAGTCCTTCCACAGCGCGATCGTCGGCGCGTCGGTGTGTCCGTTGGCAATGAGGGCGTCGCAGCCGTCGTTCGCATTGGCCACACGCTCCGATCCGATGTTCTCGGTGTCGCGGGCGAACTGCTGGAATCTCTCCTGGAGCATCTGCACGTGTTCGTAGTCCTGTCCGTTCTCCTGACTGCCGGCCACCACTTCCTTGTCGGCGATCCATTGGAGAAGATCGTCGATCTCGCGGTGGAGAGCATAGAGCTCGAGCGTCTCTTCGAGTCTCTTTCTGCGCTCCTTCGACAAGTCTTGCAGTCCGGCGTAGAGCTTCTCGATCTGCGCCTGACGGACTGTGATCTGCTCGCTGAGCGGTGACTTCTCGTCGACGAACTTGTGTGCCTTGGTGGCCAAGGCACGGATCGTGTCGGCGAACTTGTCGATGTCGGCTTGCAGGCGTTCGTGCTTCTTGATGATGTTCTTGGTGGAGAACTCGTCCTTGCCCCTCTCGTCCTGCATCATGTAGAGCTCCTGCTCGCTCATCCAGGCCTCCGCCTCTCCGCAGTCGTACAGGAACTGATGGGCCTTCTCGCTCTCTCCCAGCGAGTTCTTTCTTTCCTTCACGGCGTCCTTGAGTTCTTGCCACGCGCTGCGCAGCTCCTGGATCTTCTTCTCGAACGCGGGTCCGTTGGCATGTCCCTCGTCGATCAGCTCCTGACCGTTGTTGCAGATCTGGTTGATCCACGGCTCGTGGTTGTCGATTTCGTTCGAGAGCAGCTGCAAGTTCTTCTGGAGTCGGTGGCAGTCCGGAAGGTTCTCTCCGAGATTCTGGGCTCTGGCGAGAGTCAGTCTCTCCGAGATCCACAACTTCTCGTCGTCGACATCGCGTCCGAACTGGAAGGCGGCCTTCTTGCGCTCCAGAGCCTTGCGGCGGTCGTCGAGCGGGGCTTGCAGACGCTGGAGTTGCTCCTGAACAGCCAGACGGTGAGCTCTGATGTTCTCGAGCTCTTCCGGATGGAGCTCCTCGAGCTGCGGCTCCATCTCCATCAGCTGGTCGATGTGCTGTGCCTTCTTGATCATCTCGGTCTCGATGAGGTGCTGCTTCTGCATGGCCACGTTGACAGTGGTCAGATCGGCAGGTTGATCCTCGCGAGTCATCTCGTTCTCCAGCTGAGTGGCCCATTCCTTCATGTCCGCAATGCTCTGCACGTACAGCTGCTGTCGGTTGGCGTCGAACAGCTTCTGTCCCTTCTCCTCGGTCGTCTTCTCCAGCTCCTCCCATTGCGTGGCGAGCTCCTCAATCTGCGGATCGATGGTTCCGTGGTATTCGGGCTTATCGTCTCCGAGATTGATGGCGGCGTGCTTGAGCTGGTCGAGACGTTCCTTGTTGGCGGCGAGTTCCGACTGGAAGGCCTGGTGTCTGACGAATTTGGAGGTGATCGTCTTGGCATCTCTGTAGGTCTCGTCCTGGGCACGGATCATCTTCTCCTCGATCCATTCTCTGAGCTCGTCGCAATCCGAGAGGAACTGCTGCAGGGACAGCGCGTCCTTCAGCTTCTTCAGCACATCCTGGGCCTTCTCTCGGTTAGCTCCACGACGTTCGTCAATATTACGGGCCTTCTTGTGGATCTTGTCAGCGGCGTAGTGTCCGTCCTGGCAGAGCTGGTCTCCGAACATTCCGACGGCCTTGATCTTCTCTTCGTTGGCATCCATGGTGGTGATGAAGTCCTGGTGTCTCTTGAGCATGTTCTCCGCCTGTTCCAGAGATTGCGGCACGTCGTCCTTTGCGAGGTAGTTCTCCTGTTGCGAGAGCATAACCTCGGCCTGCTTGGCGTCGCGGAGGAACATCTGGAGGTTGAGTCCCTGCGAGAGGAGGTGTTGTCTGTTGTCCCACATGCGTTGCAGCTCTTCCCATCCCTCTTGGAGCCCGGCGAGACGCTGACGGAGGAACATGTACTGTGGGTCGGTCTGATCTTGAGTGACACGGTCTCCCATAGCACGCATCTTCTTGTAGTCCTCAGCGTATCCGTCGATCTCCTCGCGAATGGCAGCGTGTTGGTTGAGGAGCTGTTCGGCTTCGGCCAGCGATTGCGGCTCTTCCTCGGAAGCGACTTGTCTCTGGGTGGCAGTGAGCCACGCTTGGAAGTGGTCCAGGTCGCGGAGGAATCGTTGGAGATCTCCAGCCTCGTCGAGCTTAGCCTCGTGCTCGCGCACCTTCTTGTTGAGGATGTCCCAGACTTGGTGGATTCTCTTGATGTCCTCTCGGATGGCCTGCGCCTCTTGCGGACGTTCTCTCTCGATGTCGTCGGCCTCTTTGTGCAGCGAGTCGAGCTTCGCCTTGATGGCTCCGAGGTCTCTCTCCATCATCGACAATCTTCTCTGGAGCTTCATGACTCCCGACAGGTCGTTGGTCAGCGCGTCCGAATCCTCGAGAACGCGGGTCTTGTCTTCGATCCAGGTGACTGTTTCCTGGCAATCGATGCGGAAAGTCTCGAGGCGGTGGGCTCTCTCGAGCTCGTTTCTCTTCTGGTCGACCATGTCGCGGAGCTGCGCCCAGCGGGCATTGAGCTTGTTCTGGCGGTGCAAAATGTCGTCCGAGTTCGGATGTTCCACATTCAGCAGCTGGCGAGCCAAATCGTTGACGTTGGCAACCTTGGCCTCCTGGTTCTTCATGTCCTGTTCGAGAGTGTCGAAGCGATGCTTCATGATCTCGACTTCTTCGATGTCGCGTCCCGGAACGAGAGTGGCAAGAAGTTTTCCCTTCTCGTCGATCCAAGACTCGACCGAATCGGCGTCCGAGTACAGTTTGTACAGGGAGAGAGCATCGATGAGTCGCTGCTTGCGGAGCTGAGCAAGGTTCTCGAGCTCGGCCTTCTGGCGGAGGGTCGTGTCGAGACGCTGTCTGATGTCTGGGTGCTCTCTCGCTTCTTGCGGCAGAGACTCCGCCTTCGCATGCAGAACCTTGATGTGCTGGTCGAAGTTCTGGAGCTCGTCGGTGACGTCGTCGTGCTTCTTGATAAGAAGTTGCACGGTACCCTCGTCCTTTCCGACGTCTTCAGAAGACATGACGCGGAGAGTGTCGTACAGATAACGGTCGACGTCGTCGGCATCGGTGAAGAACTGGTAGTACTCGACGCCTCCAGCGAGTCTCTCCTTGCGAGCGGCCGACAGTTCCTTGAGTTTGTTGATGTAGTCGCGGATCTCGGCGAGTCTCGGAGGGATGTTGTCAGTGCCGGGGATGTTCTCGTCTTGCAGTTCCTGTCCGGAAACGTCGAGACGGTCGAGGTACTTCTCGAGATCGCGGAGGTTGTTCTCGGCGTTCTTGTGCTTGGCGAGCAGGTGCGAGACGGTGACGATGTCTCTTCCGGTGTCCGTGGAGGAGAGCACTTGCTCCTGCTCCTTGATTCCGTGCTCGAGCTCGGCGACGTCCCACCAGAACTGGCAGAGTCTCTTGTTGTCTTCGAGACGACGCTTTCGCTCGGCAGCCAGATCCAGAAGCTCCTTGTATCTCTTTTGAAGGACATCGCATCTCTCATCGATGGTTTCTGGCTCGACGGGTCGGTACCCACTGCCATCTGGTCCTTCCGATTTGCGGAAATTCTGAGATTGAGTGATGGAGTTGTTGACACGCTCTCCGATGATGTTGATGTCCGACTCGAGAAGGGCGTGCTTCTGGAGCAGGTCCTCGACGTCCATCAGATGAGCTCCGAGGTCTTCGCTCAGAAGTCTCTTCTTGATGTCGTCCATCAGGTCGAGAGTGAGGAGCATGTCGTGGAAGATCTTCTGGATGGCCATCGACAGTTCGAGACGGACTCTGCGAGCCAAAAGAAGCTGGAAGAGGTAGTTCCAGAGCTTGAGAACGTTCTCCTTCCTCTCGTTGATCTTCGCCTGGTCGTGATAGTTCTCGGCCTCAAGCTCTCCTGCCACGGCGACCACAGCCTGTACTCTCTCTTCGTACGCATTGATGTCCGTCTCGATGGCCTCGTGCTTCTTGGTAGCCGCTTCGACGGAAGAGAGATCGTTTCCGAAGTTGTCCTGACTGACGAGTCTCTGGTTCTCGGTGAGCCAAGTCTCGCGCATCTCCGCCTTCCGGTTGAATCTGGCGGCCAGCTGTTCAAGTTTCTCTTGACGGATGAGCTCTTCCTTCAAAGCCAGCTCGCGCTCGTGCTCGGCTTTCTCGAGTGCTTGCCACGCCTGAAAATGATTGAATGAATAGATGATGAACTTCAGATAACTCACTCTGTTGATGTCGGCAATCAGTTTGCCTTCCCTCGGCACGAAAGGCTTCTGATTGTTGGCGCGCATGGCGGATTGGAGAGTGAAGAGAAGCACTTCGAGCTCTCCTTTCTCGTCGAACTTGGGCGGTTTCTCTTGAGTACGGTAGTCGTTGAACTCGGTCAGCTGCTTCTGAACTCCGTCCAGGTTGTTCTCGAAGTGACGGTCGTTGAGCAGCTCGATCTTCGAGTTGATCCATTCGAGAAGGTCGGAGGACAGGGTCTCGTATCGGTTGATCATCTTGTCGTTCTCCATCAACTCGTTGATCACCTTTCCGATACGCTTTCCTTGAATGTTGTCTTGTTTCAGCTTGTTGAAATAATGATAATAGGTGACGACGTAGGTGATGATCGATTTCTCGTCGGGCTGGTCCACGTTCACATCTTCGGCATCGAGGAACTTGGGCAGACCGAGCTGGTTCTCGGCGGTGTCGAAGGCCGATTGCAGGTTGTAGAGGGCGTTCGACTTCTGCAGATTGTCGTAGTCGACGAGGTCGGGTCGGTGTTTGTGGATGAGCGCGTTGAACGCGAGACCGTCCCTCCAGCTGGTCGAGAAGTTCTTGACGTTGACGTTCGGATAGCCGGCTGTCTTCATCTGGCACCACAGCAACAGGGCTTCCTTCGCTGAACGTGTCTCGTGATTGTCAGCGTCTTCGAAAGTGATGTCCTGGATCTGGAATCGGAGGATGATGGTCCAGATGAGACCCAGTGTGAGGCGCGAGTTTCCGTCGACCACATCGTGTGAACCCAGGTTTTCGAGATGAACGTGCTGGTTTCGCAGGAACTGCAGACCTTTTTCGACGTTCTCCAGACAGTGGATACGCATTTTTCCCGGCGTCGGCTTCGGCTGAAACACGTGTTTCACTTGTTTTGTCTGCTCGAAACGGACGGGAAGACCCGCGTCTTTTTCGGGAAAAAACAAAGAAAAAAGAAGAAAACGACTTGTTTTTCGGACTCACCAGGCGTTCGCCAGAGAGAACTGCGAGCAGTCGGAGCAGCATTTTTCCGTCTCGCATGTCCAGGTAAAGGTCCTGAAAGGGATTCAGGTGAAGACGTTACGATAGAGAGAGAGATTGACTCACTTGAACTTTGCAGCTGACTCGGACCAAGTGAGAGTTGACCCATTTTGTGAACGTCTTCTTCTGCACATTTTCACGCTCATCTGAAACGAAAACGGTTTGAAAATTGGAAAGAAGAAGAAGAAGAATATCTAATTCATTTGGAAACTTTGATGGGATGAGGAGAGAACACGATAGATTGCGTGTCGACAAGGGAAATGGAGTGCCGATTGACATTTCGTCGAATGGCGTCATTCGGGCAGAGAAGACAAACCTCGCAAGTCCCGGAATCTCAGATCGACGGTGTTCAGATTTTTGAGCCCGCACACCGAATCGAACACTTCTGCACTGGCAGGAGTGCGGTTCTCATCGGCGCCGCGAGTCGAGAGGGAGGAAAGAGCGCCCGCGGAGCCCGGATAGACTCCGGGGCTCGGCGTGTCTCTCGTCTTCCGCAGCGACTTCTTGGCCTTCAGAATAGTGCCCAGATAGTTGCATTCGTCGTTGTCGCCGCAGTCAGAAGCACTCTCGTACTCGTCGGCGGGCAGATCGATTTCGACCGCCGGATGCTCGTCATCGAGCGACATGCCAGAAACAGAATGACTCGGTTTGCCCCGTTTCCTATCTATCGATTTGTTGACGACCGACACACTTTTTGGGGGCTCTTATCAGTGTGCCATCGTTAGGAGAACGGCGATAAGAAACAAGAACCAACTCGAAATGGGCTCGGCGCATTTTGAATTGCTGAGAGAAACTGGGGGAGAAACGAGGAGCGAAGAAGGAAAAAAAGAGAATGGAAGTGGGTAACATGGACGGAAAATGTGTTTGTTTCGTTTTTCCCAACGCTCTGGAGATTCCAAAAGGGACTTCGGCAGCTCATTGAGCTCTGGAAATGGGCCTCCAGACAGAGGGGGCGGCGAGAAAAAAGTAGTAAAGCGAAACTAAAAAAGCGAAGGAAGAAGAAAGAGGTTTATGAGTTTCGTACGGGACCGACTAATGGACGTCGTCGTCGGAGGGAAAGAGGAAAGACGAAACGACCCACCGGCTAGCGCTTTGATGCGAGAACGTTCGAAAAGACGGGCGGACGAGTTGTCATCGTAGTCCTCTTCTTGGTTGTAGGCGCCGGAAGTGACGTCGACCTGCAGAAAATCAGAAGTGTCAGAAGACGTGCCGACGATTGTCTCTTACCGGGGCCATATTGCCGACGTCGTTTCGCGCCGTTGCAAGTCCCGCCGAAATTTTGCTGCAAAACGAGATTTGTGTGAGTCGGAGGAAAAGGGAAGAAGGCGATGAAGTGAGGGAGAAAAGGGACCACGAAAGACACTCGCATTCATTTTAAGCCAATGGGCTTATGAATTGGCAAGTTGGGCGAGAGAGTGTGTAGGTTGAAGAGACGGAGGGAACAAGGGCGACGGAGCGGAGGCGACAAAAAACAACACGAAAAACGGGAAGAAAGAAGGCTCGCAAACGGACAGAGAATTGCCAATTAGTAGGGGTCGACGGTCGAGAGGGGACCCACGGAAAACAAGAAGGAAAGAAGGGGGGAGAGAAGGAAACGAGGGAGCTGGAAGGAAACAATGAAAACACATCGAGTAATGGAAGAGGGAAGGGAGAAAGAATCGAATAAATGGAGCAAGAGAGGGCGCGGCGAGAGGAAGGGCACCCGGGGGTTACTGCAGGACACGACTAGGCACAAGAAAGAAGAAGAAGCGGCCGCAGTGGCAGTGGCCGCAGGAGGCCGCTGAGAAGAAGACCGCTGCCGGCTGGGCCCTCGACAACTGCGAGCGAGGGGCAGGCAAGCGGGGAGCACTCAAACACACACACACACACACAACTCGAACATACACATGGGTCCTTGGCCCAAATGAGTGTCGAGTGGGAGCAGCCGATAAAAAGAATCGGAGGGACGAGAAACAGAGAGATTGGATTAGCGGCCGGATTAGCGGCAACGGCTAGAATGTATAGAAGAAACTAGTGACGTGGCACTGAGAAGAAGAAGAAGAAGTGCCGAGTTGGGAGAGCACGAAGATGTGTTGACTAGCACAAGTTTTGTGGGGGCATGTTTACTGCGCATCTATTTACTGGAAGGGAATGCGTCATTGCGAGTAAAGGAAACATCTCTCCTCCGACGAACGGAGGACGTCTCTTTCTCTATCTCTCTCCACTACACTCTATTTCTGTCCGAACAACAAAAAACAATATCCTGACAGCGAGAAAAAACACAGAGGAACGAGAGAAGAGCAGCCTACTGGAATTGAAATCGAGAAGAAAACGAAGCAGCAGCGGAGGAGGAAAAGACGAGAGGATTGGCTAAACGACGCGACGGATGCGACGCGGAGACGGAGATGGAATGGTGTGGGGACGAGGAGCGAGAGAGCGCGGCATTGCCGGAGGGCCGTCGAGAGAAGCGGGACGACGCACTGGTGCGCTCGAAAGATGCAGAGGTTGGCACACATCCGATCGATCGGGCAACGTCCGCCCGTCCGAAAGAGTGCTTTGTGTACCACATACGCAGAGAAGCCGCGAGGCGCTCTCTCCGAACACGCCGCTATTTCGGAGGAGAAGCGACGGGAGGGGGAGGCCCCGCGCACTTTACAGATGCTACTGGCAGGGGTGGTTTATGATTGCGGCCGCAGTGACACGCGCCCGAATTAATTCACGAAGAGATTGATCTGATTGATGAGTTCACAAGGAGGAGGAGCCACTCGAAAACTGTGGATTAGCTCTCATGAAGGACATCGAAAGGCCAGGAGTCAGCCGTGTAATGGAAAGAACGCGTTCCTGCAGGTGACCTTCCTCCGTCGCTCGATTGCCGCACTTTCTATGCTATTCCATCTAATTATCGTCGTGGTGTCGTGGTATGAAGTGGTAGTGCCACGCCACATATACTTCTTTCTCAAAGTTAGAATGTGCGGTCATCACGCCACGCCAGCAAAAGGACAGGTTCTGTTTTTTTTTGTTTTATATTGCAAATAGAAAGGCGTGAAAACACATATTTGGGCGGCAGGACCAGTCCTTTTTTGACGGCTGCTCTGTCTCACTGCGTCCTTCTGGCCTAATTCGATTCGACAATTCGACTCGTCTGCCATCCATTCATCATTTTTTGGCGGCGTTTCGCATGGCACGCCGCCGTCAAATCTCGAGGCAAAAGGGCTTTGAAACGATGGGAGAGGAAAGGGGGGAAAGAAAGAGAAACCAGGGGGGACACGGGAGAGACGAGCAAATACCGTACTGTATTGTGTGTATGTATTGTACAAACACGTACACATTTGATGATGAGAGGGGAGGAGGAAAGGGAAAAGGGGAACACGAGAGATGGCGGACGACAACGGGCCGTATAAATTGGAATCGGAGGAGGAAGGAAGGAAGGAAGGAAGGAAAAGACGGAGTGGAAGAAGGAATCAAGCGACTCCCGGGGGGAAACGGAAGAAGAGTCATTCTCGATGGGTTCACGATGTGTCTTTTTCGTCCCCCTTCAAGTGCTTCTCCTTCTTCTTTTTGTTTCCTCGCATCAGAAGGAGCAACTTCCAAGGGATTACCAATTAAGACAATCGTCAAACTTTTCAGTTGTTTACCTACAAGCGCCTCGCTCCTTCAATTAGATCGGATGGGTTTTCGGATAGTTTCTGGCGCGCTTTCTTCTCCTCCTCCTGCTGTCGGATTGAATCAACAATCAACACTGAATGAAACATTGCAGAGAGGGAGAGAGAGGGGGGACGAGCTGCGCGGCGCCGCAACAAACAGAAAGAACCCGCCAGAATGTCTCGATTCTTTTACTGCTTTCGGGCCGATGTTGCATATTGGCTTCGTCACACAATACGGCTCTCTCTTCTTCTTCTTTCTCTTCTTCTCTCATTGTCACTGCCGCTATTATGTAACACCACCGACCGCCGAAACGATGATCGATTTTTTGTTGTTCGCCGGTTGGTTTTGGAATCGAATCGAGGGTGAAAGAGAGAAAGGGGAAGACGACCTTGGCGCTCCCCTCGACCGCATACCGAAATCGGTTTGGGAGGGGGCAAAAGATGGCGTGTGTTGATAGGCGGGGCCTCCCGCAGTCTCAAAAAACAAAAGGACAGCGAGGAGTATAATTGGAGGGAAAGAAATGTGATTCTGATGAGGAGGTCCCGTTCTTCTTCTTCTTCAGATGACTAGTGCCCTCTTCTTCTCGGAAAGTATAAGGTTTCACTGGTAATCGAGACGTTTTGGCAGGCAGAAATAACGGACCGAAGCGGGAGACGACAGACGGAAGCAATTGAGAAAATGGGCCTCTTCTCATCGTTTATTTCGGGGCGATGACCAAAAGAGAGAGAGAGAGCCCTCCGGATTCGGGAAGAAGGGCGAATTCGAGGCGACTATGGAGGGGAGGAATTAAGCAAATATACAAATACACACTGATGGCAAGTTGCATGTGCTCAGAGAGACTCTCAAGCACTTATCAAAAAAACTGGACAAGTTGCAAAGATTCGAAGAGGGAAGGGGAGCGAAACGAAAAGGAAAGTTGCCGATTGGTTCAAATTGGAAACATTTGAGACAAGGATGGAGAACAAGAGAGAGAGAGAGAGAGAAAGGGACGAACGGTAATTCGATGAGTCACTTCTCTGATCTTCCAGTGTAGAACTTCCTAATTCGCGGGCCCCTCCAGAGACTTCATCAGTGAGTCAATGGGTTGTGAAAGAGTCTGCAAACTACATCTGTCATTCTCTTGTCGAGATCCTCATTCAAGTGGCAAGCGCAGGTGAGAAAGTGAGCGAGAGCTGTGAGCTCGGTGCTCCCGCTCGATCCCGGGCTCATTACAAATCGGCGGAGAGCCGCGAGACGCAGCACGTGCAATAGTACAGCACTGACTGCGAGATGGATTTCATAAACTTGGTGTTTGCCAGTCACTTTGCTAACTAAACAAGTACCATATGAATCACATTTTGTTGACGCGTGCAGAAAGTGGGTGGAAGAGAGAGAGGACGGGGCGAACGCTGGAAACGAAAAGAAGAAGATCGGTGCGAACACACTGGCGGGATTTGGGGGCGATTCGAAGCGACTAAGCCGACTGTTGTCCGTCGGTAATTCCCACCGCCAGATGCGGACGGAAATGAGCCAGAAAATCGGAAGGGGGGACAAAAAGAGGAGGGCCGCCAGAGGAGAGCGGCCGTCACAGGCGACACTCTCGAATATTCATAGGTCCCTGGAGTCATTTGCTCGCCGCCGCACTTTGTGCTCCATGAGGCCGTCAAACTTTATTCACCGACAAATATATACACATGCAAGAGTCTGGCGGGACGAAAAAAGGAGAGAAAAAACGAGAGGGGGGCACCCGTTGAGTGGTGGTGTTTGGAATGGGGAAGGGAAGGGGACAGAATCGGTACATAGGGAGGGGGGAAGCTAGCAATCCTGCCGCGGAGACTCGGGCTCTCCGTCGGGCACGTCTTCACTGAATGTGATGGTGATCTCGGGCATGCCACGGTGCTCCACTGCTGACATTCTGCAAGTATTCAGATGAGCGACGTCTTCACAGGTCTCTCACTTATGCAGCTTCTTCCTCTTCTTCTCGTTCGGTAATCTTGGTAATTTGTAGTCTTCGAAAGGCGCAAGGTGTCTGAAACGAGAGGATGACGTCTTCTGGATAGCAGAAGCGTCGACTCACTTGCAAGTTCGTTCGTTGTATTCCGAGGAGAAGCGCTCGCTTCTTTTCTGCATGTAGATTGGCTTGAGGAGCACGTCCGAGGAGCGGCTGAAACCGTGAAATTGAACTAAACGCCTCCGGATGGATTTGCGAGACATAGAGTGAAAGTTAGGGTCATTCGGCCGAAAATTAGTTCGGTTTGGACGGAACAAAAGGATTCGAGAAGCTCGTGCAAAGTTAAACGAAGACGTGTTTTGTTATTTCGGGATTCCCTTTACCTCTGAGAGTTTCGCGTTCAGAATTGGCTTTCTAAAACTAGAACCGCTATTATGGACGGATCGACGGTAGTGGTTCGGAACTCACCTGCTGTTGCTCATTCGAGAGCCCTGTCTCTGGATCTGGCCGCCCGTTTCCGACGAGATTCGCATCGAGGCGGTCCGAGACATGGCCGTGTAGTTGTTGTAGTCGCTGACTGTCGCGCAACATCCGTTCCTACAAACCATCGCAATAATATTATCGAGACAGAGACTCCGGAAATTACTTGAGAATGAAAACAAGCGTCTGGCGGTACTTCTCCGAGAACGTGAAGTAAATGATGAAGGTGGTGCCCGAGTTGAGAATGACGAGCAGGTTCGAGAGGTCGTTGAGCCAGTAGGCCAGTCCCCGCGTGCTCTGCAACCGCTTTCAGTCCTCTTTTCAGCAAATCCGCGTTTGTTTACATTCGGGAGCAACAAGTCACGAGACTCAACGTCGGCCGAGTACAAAACTCGCCGGTTTTTGTAGGCGTTGTTGAGCCCCACACACAACACGCAATCACAATGACTTATTCAAACCTCGTCGGAGAAGAGAGTCGGGAAGATGCTCTCGGAGACGTTGAGCAAGAACGGAAGTGTGTTGCAGATGGCGAAGACGAACGTCACTATGAGCAGCATCACTGTCGTCGACTGCTCTCTTTGTTGCTGGAATCGAGGTGTCCGATCTTACGTTCGGAAGACTTCCGGGAGTACCTGTCGGGTCAGCATCTGTCTCGTCTTACTGATCTTACACATTGCCACGATGACGTGTCCGTTCGCAAACGCCATCACCGAGAAGGGCACCAGAAAGTGAGTGACGATGTACAAAACGGTGTAGTAGCCGACGTAGTACCACCTGAAACCGGGCACTCAGCCATTTTCCCAGACGGAGGCGTACCTGTGAGTGCCGGGATCTCGCAGCCACTTCTCGTAGACGGCTCCCGTCTCGGTGGCTACGAATCGGTATTCGAAGAAGCGCACGAAGTTGTACAAGAACGCGACGACCATGATGACGAGGATGGCGTTTCGAGACTTGCGCGGTGTGCACCAGACGCGCACCTGCAAGGGCCGACACACGGCGACCCACCGTTCGAGAGTGATCATGACCATGATCCAGACGGAGCACGTCTGCATCATCAGGTTGATCGGGTAGATGACCTTCAGGATGTAGGCCATGAAGGTGGTCATGAATCGGTCGTCTCCTGACCAGACGTTGATGTTCGGAATGACGAAGATCGGAATGGAAAGGGCGAGGAGGGAGAAGTCGAAGAATGAGAGTGCACACAGAAGCACGTTCACCTGCAAGAACAGAAGACGTTTGGGGGAAACTCGGAAGGGGAACTGACTGAGGAAGATCGCATATGCGGTCTGCTGAAGAGGACGAATGAGAGTGTGTTTCCGAAGATCCCTACGAGCACGATGACTAGGATGGCACTTGCCATCCACTGCTGACTGTCCATCTCTGAAAAGAACACACTTGATTGGTCTGCTCGAACCGAAAATCAGAGGCAATCAGACGCATAATTCGAGGAGCACTTTGCGACCAGAAGAATGGGAAGAGGAAGGGAAAGAAGGAGTCAGAAAGGGAAGGAGACGTACTCGGACAACCTGTGGCACTACAATCACTGCGATATCAACAAGCTCCTCGCGATAATACAATTCGAGTCTACTGTCCTTGTGCATCGGTTCATTGCTCTCTCTCTTTCCGACTGTCCGGGAAAGAGTGCGAAACCGGATGGGCACACGCGTGAGAGAAGTCAGTCGCGTTTCCCAGGCCGAGTTTTGAATCACGTGAAATTGGGGCTGAAGAGGTGGGAAACGCGACGAATGAATCACACGGTGATGTGGGGCGAATGCACGGGGAGGAGCGGTGAATACAAACAAATGACTCGGTAATTGGGTTCGTTTCAGATCAGATAACAAGCGTTGCTCGCCTGGATTCTGGTGCTCTCCAGTCCGTTCCTCCTTTCCTCCCAACACTTTTTTGCATTCTCAACTCGGAATCGAATTGAATCATCTTATTTTCTCTTTTTCGCCGCCATGCACTCTCTGCATGAATATCTATCAAATTATTCGCAGAATGAAAAAAACATGAGTAGAGCGAAGATTTCCGATGGT
Source organism: Caenorhabditis afra (assembly GCA_963570955.1). Lineage (NCBI taxonomy): Eukaryota > Metazoa > Nematoda > Chromadorea > Rhabditida > Rhabditidae > Caenorhabditis > Caenorhabditis afra. Next base: position 7,439,757 of record OY751536.1, on the reverse strand, counting down.
CTTTTCGGGAAGAGGAAACGAATCGATCACTCGCCGACTTACAGATCGAAATGTATGGCGACTGGAATCGGCGCCAACTGCGGTAAACAACAGAAACGCGCGAAACCGGAATTGATCATTCAAAAAAGAAAGGGCGCGAGTTGTACTAGTACGTGAGTCTCCTTCGTATGAATTCTGATCTCGCCGAAGCAGGAGGAGAAGGGAGGAGGAGGCGAACTTCGCGCATTCATTGAAACTACGAATCGACACGTGATCGCGAGTCCGCACTTTTGGACGCGACTACTGTAATCGGAGCCAATCTCTTGCGGGCGACAAACAACAAGGCAGACGGCGCCCTTTGCACATCACGCTTGTTCTCGGCCACACCCCATTTTGAGCCGGAGGAGGCGCCAGTAATTGCAAGGTGTGGGGGTAAATGTGTCTGACGAGAAGAAGAAGAAGATGGAGGAGGAGAAGTGATGGCCGGGAAGTGACGTGGCTCTTCGTACAAAGTGATCCAAAACGGGCCGCGGAAGTGGCCTACTCCCCCGGATACACTTCCGTTCCGCAAAAAGATTGCAGAGGTGAGAAGATGAAATGAACGAGATTCACGTGGGCTGCTCCGTGCGGAGCCGACCGAGCGACGGAGCGACGGGGCGACGGCGGCGAGCTCAATGATGCCAATTGACGAAGAGAAAGAGAGTGAAGGGGGCGAAAGATGGAGAGCGGCGATGAGCTCACGGAGCCGCTAACTGTGAATCACTTCACGCTATAGGATGCGAAATGTTGCTGACTATAATTATAATGAGGTCTGAGAAAGGACGAAAAGAGAGAGAGAATGCAATTATTGAGGAGGGCGCGCGGGGAGGAGAAGGGTAAACAAAGAGCACGATAATTGAGCACGATGAATGTTTCATGGCTCATTGGAAGCAGAAACTTTTGATGATACGAGTAGGTCAGACGACTTCCCGCATGAATCACGTCTTCTGGAAAGACGGAGAGAGAGCGAGAAGGAGAGGCACGAGGACGCCATGACAACTCGAATAGGACACCGGTCTTGTTCGCTGAATGCGAGATGTCGTCATTCTGGAGCATTTCCAGACGGAAGACCACACTTCATCAAACTCGCTCTTCTCATCACTCACTTTGACTCAACTTTTCAGAAATTTCGAAAGAAGCAAAGAGGCGACCAATTACAGAAAAATAAACATGAATGAGCTGTGCGATGGGGACCATATGCGTCTCTTTTCTCTCTTGATGACGGAGACACAATAAACGAAGACTCGGATAGAGAGAGAGATGGACGTTTTTCGGAAATAAAGGGCATTGAACGTATATTTGGGAGAATGCGGAACAAGGCCCCAAATAGATGTTATTGTGTGTGGAGAAAGGGGGCCCTCTGGCCAAGGTGGGGGGTTCTGAGAAGGACGATAATTGTGGTTGGAAAGGGGGGAGGGCAGAGAGCAATTGGCGTCACTTTTAGAAGACTTCCGTCCTGACCTCGAATTAATCACGCCTCCGGAAGGAAGGGGACAAATGGATTGTGAAGGCGAGAAAAGTGGAGATTGGAGGAAGAAGAAAGGGGAAGGGAACCGGATAAGCCACGTGCGAAGAACCCAGAGAGCAGTTCGAACGGGAACTACTCGCCGACTAAAGTGGTAAACAAAAGAAACCAGAGACATTTCAGACGGGGAAAAAAGAAGAAGCAAGTGAATTATGGTTATTAGAACTCTGACTCTCTCCACTGGTGGTCATCAGTTATGGGGATTAGACATTGGGGAACGTTTCGTCTTCGAAAGAAAACAGAAGGTTGGGGCGAATCGTGGGAGACTCGGAGAACTTTAGTCGAGAAGTTCCATTCTCTTCTTCCTCTTTCTGAGCGGGAGCTATTTGGAATTCTATTCTCTTTTTCTGTTCGCCGCTCATGAAAACACAAAGAGTGACAGTCGTAACGCTCGGTTTTTGAGAAGAACGCCATTGAATGCCTCCTCCTCCCTCTTCTTCCGGGACACATAACGATGGACCTGCCAATTCGCATCATTTCTGGCGAGAGGGCGTCAATTTTGAACGGGTCAAGTACGAAAACGATGATGAGAGCGGGAGCTTTTGGGGGGAGAAAACAGAGGAAGAGGCGGCTGGAAATGACAAGGGATGAGGGGAAAACATGTCCTATTGTCCAATATTGACTGTCTCTGGAATCGATTCGGAAGCAGGAAGGATATCAGACATCCGTGATAATCGGCGATTCAGACGATGAATAGGCGCCCAATCATTCCCGCATTCATCGCCTCTTTTTCCTCTCTCTCTCGTATCAGGGGACCGGCTCACGGGGCCTTCGGAGAGGCAGTGTTCTTCACACAAAGTGCTTCCCGTCGTCGTGGTCGGAGAACTTTGAGAGAGAGAAAGATCAAAAATTGAGGCGCCTCCCGGAAACGATTGGGCGAATCGTTTTTCAGCAGAGAGCAGTCCCCCGATAACAAGTCCGACAGACGGAAACAGAGGCAGTGTGGGATCGGGGAGACGCGGAACGGCAGAGCAGGTGGCCGAGCAGATATCGGGAGCAGGAGGCAAATAAATGAGAAACACGGACGGGACACGACAATCAAAAATACAAGTGATAATGATGAGTAGTTGTGGTTGTTGTTAGCGGGATTTCGACGGAGAGAGAGAGCGGCGAGACACATGGCTCTTCGCTTTTGAACAGATCTGATTCACATTCATAAACTTGTTTATGACGCGGCAAGAAAAGATGAATATGCTTTCGAGTCTTTATGTTCACGAAACCTCTTTCCGCTGCAAAAGAACTGGCATTCTTTGCTTAACCAACACCTTTCAGAACAAAAGAGAGGATCTGGAAGGGATTCGGAGAGTATGGAAGGATCACTCTGTCATGTTTCTCAGTGAACTCTTTCAAGTGACAAGACCAACCGAAAACGGTGAGGAGAATCTCGAAATACAATGCCCTATCTTCCTAAAATGGGTCTAAAATGAATCAGCAGGTTCGCACGAGGGGCAGCTGCAGAAGCAGCGGTCGGGAGAGAGTTCGAGTGATATCATCGGGGGAGGCTTCGAAACTCGCGAGGCCCTTCTTCTTCTTCTTTTCCTTCTTCTCGTTTCGGATTGAGAGCGCAACGATAACACGCAATTTGGGGTCTTTCAAAAAATTTGGTGGCACCCAAAGAACGGAAACTTGTGTGGTATCCGCTGCCAAAACAGACAGATTTCTGGCAAGAGGGTCCGCTGCCTCAAAACATGGTGATGAAATGCGAAATAGGGAAAGTGGTGGGGAGGAATGGAGGGGAAACGCTTCTGGAGACAGAAGGTGCCGACGACGTATGACTGGAGGAGGAGGATGATGTATCGAGCCGACGACGAAGAGTTTCAATTCGGGAGCGAGGGCCGCGCGGCGTGTACTTGTCACCGAGTGAGTGACTCCTCGAGGACGGAAACGAGTGACGGACGGGAAACACGAGCTCGTCAAGCGACGGTGGCAGTCGGGATGGCAACAATAACAACAATGATACCTTCGGAACACGAATACCCGGACGACGGTGCGGTGTGGGGGGGGGCGAAAGAGGAAACAGTCGTCGCCCCAGCTCTCTGTTTGCCGTCGCTGTTTTCGATTCCAGCCCGCTTGTCGGGAACTGTCTTTTCGAACTCTATCAGTCAGTTTCCCACGTTTATTTTCGCTCGTAAAGATATCAGATGATCTTTTTGCATGTTTTCGAAAACGCGAAAAAAAGAAGGAGAAGAAGAAGCAGAAGATGTGACGTCTTCTTGAAATTCAGCTAATTTCGACCGAAAAGAAACTCTGTTTGCAAAAGAAGAAGAAGAAGAAACTCGAGGACGTACAAGGAGGCAGAAGACGTCAGTCGGAAGGAAGGCGAAGAGTTCCCGATTGAAAAAGGACACCCTCCGTCGAATCGTCGGCGATGTTTCCGGGACCATTCAGAAGAAGAAGAAGATCTGAATGTGAAACAGAAGAAGAAGAAAAGTCAGATTGACTGCCGACCGAAATGCGGCGGTTGACGGTTGGGGAGCGCTGAATAGAATCCGATATGGCGCACAAATTATTCATAACATGTTTCGACGCCACAATTTTCATTCGTCTTTCTCATTTTCAGAGAAGAATGGAATCTGAAAATGAGGGAGGTGGATTCGAAGGCAAACAAGAAACGAACGGAGTTCGAGTGGGCGTGACCTTCTTTTCGCCCGACTATTGTCTCGAAACAGTGAAGGAAGTCGAGTTTCCTTGTTTTCCCCAGACTCTCCATTCACAGTCGCTCGGATTTACTTTGGTTTTTGAGAATCTCAACCCAGAATTGAATGGTGATTGGAATTTCAGCCGTTTTCCCACTAATCACTTTTTCTCATTAGTCCGTCGTGGATCAAAAACCGACGCAGGAATAGTTCGGAGACGGAGACACTCATCGAAGTGCGTAACTAGATTCCCCCGCTATTTCAGTTTGCATCGCTTCTCCCAGAATACGTTGGTTTGTGCTTCCAAAACGGTCCGGTGCCCTTTGAAATAGCGTCTAATTACAAATCCCTCTCGCTGACAACGTCATCTACCTCCCGCCCGTTTCTCCGCTTCCCCTCGTCGCGGCTCTTTCCTTGCAAGATGTGAGCTACTTTCGACCGCCTGATTAGTCCCAATTGAGTCCGCATTGCATCGGTCACGCGAGGAGAAGTCTAATTGACGGTGCGCCGAAAAAAAACGTTCGCGGATCACACTTTGTCACCTGAAAAACGGGCAGTTTCGTGTTTCGTGCCTCTGAGTGTTCTTCTCGTAGGTTGTTCCACCGGTGTGCACTGATTCTACGAACTCTGCACGCTTTCCTCATTCACCTGCCTCACACAGAAGAGCGTCGTGTTGTTCTGATCACGTCGTCGGATGTTGTCTTCCCTTGTTTCCGTATACAATCGGAGACGTCGTCTCGCGCCTACAAACCAGCACGTCATCACGTGTCGTCGAACCGCACCGGAAACCTTCCACTCTGTTCTCTGTTTGATGAGTCTCAATCCATGGAAACGACACTCAATTTCCCGCGAAGGACTCTGCTCTCTCTGTCTCTGTGTCTTGCCCATTTTCAGGGCCCGCCTCCCCCGTCCACCCTCGAAATCTCGTTATCACTTCTCTGCCTCAAAAAGCGCACTTCTTCTTCGTCTTCTTCTTTTTCGTTCGGTAGATTGTCTCCACGGAGACGAGGCCCGCATTTCTTCTCCCTAATTACCGCTCTCTCCCTCCACATGCCTCTGCCTCTTTTTCTCACTCTCTTCTTCTTTTTTCAAAGCATATGCTCACCAAGTTGCTCACCAGAAGACAACACCGATTCATCTCCCATCTGTTTTCGAGCCAGATTGGATCGGAGTCTCTCGAACAAGTTCTTTCTCAAAATAATCAAGAGGTAGCGAAGTGGTTTCCCTCGAAACGAGGGGGAGTTCCGTGTATCCGGCTGGGAGTCTGACGTCTGAATCACCGACTCTGATAAGCTTTTTCGTTCGATTTATTCTCGCCACTTGCAATCTCCTGGGATACGTTCCCTCCTTGTTTTCTCGTTTTCCACTCGTCGTTTCCGGCCTCATTTTGCATGTTTGAACTCGATTGATTTCAGACTCCCGTCGCCATCATTCCGCTCTTAGCTGTGATCCGGTCTGCAATAATGGGGTTGTGCGAGTCGAAGGTTGCGAATGAAGAAGATACAATCAAGAGTCAAGAGCGCGCGAACCGGTGAGTCGACCGGAGAGCCGTCTGGAACAGTGAGCACTTTCAGAGAGATCGAGAAGGAGATCGGGAAGGAGCGGAGCTTGCTGAACCCCGGAAGGTACCTGGAGCAGGGAGTGCTCATTCTGGGTCCCGGCGAGAGCGGAAAAAGCACCCTGATGAAGCAAATCAAGTGAGTCTAGCTTGCCCTCCTCTCCTCTTTCTCCTAGTTTCTCTTGTTGTCTCGTTTCACCTGTCAAACTCATTTCTCAAGAGAATTCGAGCTAATCCGTAAATAGGACGAAGAAATGTGGACATCTCCTTTCACGAGAAGTGATAATTTAGAGGTAGACAACCGATGATTAGTGGACTTGTTTGTCGGAAGACGTCATTGTCAGCTTTAGGTTGATGGGGAGTCCGTACACACCGCAAGAGCTGATCGAGAAGCGGGTGGCCATCGTCCAGAATCTGTACATCTTCTCGAGAAGTCTCCTGAAGTACGCCCAGGAGAGCGCGTTGGAGGTCATCAGCAAGGAGGACACGCTCGCCTTCGAGAGAATGCTCGAGAACCTGATGGCGATCGTCTCGCTCGGCAACCATTTGGACGATTCGATAGCCGGTGAGCTCAAGTACTTCTGGGCCGACAAGGCCATCCAGGAGGCCTTCGAGAACAGAAACAAGTTCCATCTCCCGGAAAGCGCCGGATAGTGAGTCGCCGTCTCCCCTGTCCTCCCTCCGCACAAGCTGTTTCAGTTTTTTCGAAAACCTCGAACGAATAAAACATCCGGACTACGAGCCCACGAACCAAGACGTCGTGTACATCCGGACGCCTACAGTAGGAGTCGTTTCGTCAGAAGTGGTGTTGAAGAACATCAAACTGACCGTCTTTGATTGCGGTGGACAGCGACAGGAACGGAACAAGGTCAGAACGAGCAGGGGGCATCGAGAAACGTGATTTTTGCAGTGGATCAAGCTGTTCGACGACATGCAGGCTGTTCTTTTCGTGGCGGCCATCAGTGAATACGACCAAGTGATCGTGGAGGACGGCGTGACGGTGACTACGAACCGACAGAATCGTTTGAAGCCCGTTTCCGTTTCAGAATCGGATAGAAGAGGCGCTCGCCTTGTTTCAGAACATCTTCAAGGGCAGGTTCTTCAAGAAGTCGTCCATCATACTATTTCTCAACAAAATCGACATCTTCGAAGAGAAGGTGCAGAAAATACCGATCAGCAAGCACTTTCCCAAGTTCACAGGTGTGATCCCCGTGGAAGTGCTCATCTAATTCTGGCCGTTGCAGGCGAGAACACATTCGAGCGGGGAGTGAAGTACTTCCGAAGAGAGTTCAAGAGCAGGCTGACATCGGACCGACACGGAAGTCTGTACACTCACGAAACCTGCGCTGTCTCGGACCAAGTGCAGATGATCATTAACACCGTCATCGACAAAGTGGTCCAGGAGAATCTCAAGGACACCGGAATGATCTAGACGTCACGGGACATCTCCTTCTCTGATCACAGAAGAATCGCGGGCGAAGCATAACGGACCCGTTATGCTTCCGCGAACGGCTCCCGTATTGCATCCGCGCCCACACTAAATGGCATCCGCGTCGACGCGGATCCACGCGGACACTCCCGTATTGGACCCGCGCGGGCGCGTCCGCTAGCACGCGGATGGAATATGCGAGCATTATGTAAGCATAGTCGCGCGGACCCGAGAACGTGTCCGTTACGCTTCCGGCGCGAGTCATCTGTGATTCTAGGCGCTCTCAGTTGTTGCTAGGCACATATTAGTTTCTGTTTCTCTCATCCGCTATTAGGCACCTTTTCTCTTCCCTACTCTCAAGCTTCCGGGGTGCTTTTCTTGTTATCGACTGTTATCGCTTACCTTTCCGGGTCCCCCCCCCCCCCCCCCCCCCCCCCCCTCCCACCAACTTCCTCTTCTTACAACTAATTTCTTGTACTTTTTTCGGAGGAGCCTACGCTTGTGTCAAAAAATAGGATAAAATGTGATTATTTTGATTCAAAATGCACTTCTAGCATTGCGGAATCAGTCGGCACATGTAAGGCTTCGCAGTCAGAACGACTCCGTTCGCAGGAGTCAAGTCAATGTTGGAAGTGGCCACGAACTCGTACTTCTGCATCAGAGCCGAGAAGATCAGGAAGAGCTCCATGCGTGCCAGTCCTTCCCCGACACACGCCCTTCTGCCGACACTGAACGGAATCGTCTTCTCGAGTTGAGCCTGCAATGCGTCTTTCTCTGATGCTCCTCTCGCACAACAATCAACCTTGTCAAACGACCTTCCGTCAGGCAGCAGGTACCGATCCGGATTGAACTTGAGCGGGCTGTCGAACACCGGATCGTTCCTCATTACAGACCAGATTTGAGCGAAAACGTTAGTGCCCGCGGGGATAGTGCTTCCTTGAACAACCGTATCCTCCAGACACACGTGCGATCCGAGCAAGGGAATCATGTTCGAGTGCCTCTGCACCTCGTGAATGACTGCCTGTGTGTAGGGCATTGCCGCCTTGTCGGCCATTGAGGGCAGGCGGGAAGAGCCCACATTGTCGAGTATCTCCTTCCGAACTCTATCCTGCACTTCCGGATACTTCATCATGTAGGCGAGATGCCATCGCAGCGAGTTGGAGGTGGTCTCCATTCCGGCGAGCCAGAAGTCCAGAACCGAGGCACACAAGTTCGTCATGCTGGAAATTAGACGTCTTCGTTCAACATCCGAAGTTGAACTTACTCGAGGCCCGCAGTTCCAGCAGCTTTCATCTGTTTCAGATAAGCATGCACAAAGTTCTCTGGCTCACTTTCTTCCTGATACCGCTTGACTTGGGTAGTGACCTCCTCTTTAATGAAGGAGTGATACTGGAATGAACGTGAACGAGGACTACAGTGAAATTTTGTTTGATTACCAATTCGATGTTCTTCTTTATCTTGTTGTAGCCGATTTCTCCGATCACTGGAAGATTCTTCATCCACGGGAAAGCTCTGATCAGAAAAATCGCGGCGCTCTGAGTAGTCGTCCTCATGTGCTGGTTCACAATTGCTACGAACTTCTTGAACTTCTCCGCCTCGTCGTAATTGTAGTGAAAACCGAAAAGCGACTCGTTGATGACGTTCCCGACACACAGCTGGATGGGCCAGTAGACGTCGACGTCTTCTTTCGGACCCTTCTCAAACTGCTTCAGCATCTCGTGCACGGAGCGCATCACCTGCTCCTCCATCAGATTCCTGCCGAGTCCGAAGTCCCTGAGGATCTTGAGAGACGTTCTTCTCTGCACCCTCCACACTTCACCACTCGAGAATACGACTCCAGTGTTGTCGTTCGGCTGAAGAAGTGTTTCCGGCGGCAGATGGGCGCGAGTAATGAAGGCGTCGGCTGAATGGAAAAGGACGTAATGGAACGACTTCTAGATTGATGACGTGCTCACGCTGAGTGATGAAGGCGTCCTTCACGTGCTGGAAGTCGGAGAGCACGACGCACGGAAGCGGTGTCCAGATGGTGTAGCAGGGGCCGTACGTCTTCGAGAGCCTGTCCAGATACACATGGATGTTTTCTTTTGGGAGCTAGAAGAGGAAGAACGAAGGGATTGAAGCGAGCAAGGAGACACGGACCTGGTGTAAGTTTCCGATGAGTGGCAATGGAAGCGGTCCTCGCGGGTACTTGCTCACTTTCCAGTAGAATCGGACGACGTAAGCGGCGACGAAGACAAGAGAAGCGAGTATGAACACGGTCATTTTGTCCGTTTCCGGCCGAGTGGCCAGTCCTTCTTATAGTCGTTTCTGATGTGATAAGGGTGTCGGCACGAAGACTACTTTCGCTACGAAGACCATTCTTTCTGTCTTCATTTGTTTTCTATCTTCTAGTTTTCGTATTTGCGTTTCGGGGAGAAGAAGAAGAAGTGCAGTGAAAACCGCTTCGTCATTTCAGAAGAAAAAACACAAAATGCAGTGTGAAAACGATAATATGTCATGAATATTTATGAATTCATCTGTAAATAAGTGGGAATGGCGTCGACCATCTGATCCGAATCGGACTGCAAACTGGAAAACAAGAAGAACGCGAGACTCGCTGCTCTCTTCGTTCTGCACTTGCCGTCGCTGCAATCGAGCACAGTTTCCCGGAAACACTTTGGCTCTTTCCGCCGCTTCCGAGGGAGCCGCCCGTGTTTACAAACCATTCTCTCTTCCGAATATCATCTCGCAAACCCAATTTTCGGGCACCGAGTCTGCTGCCCTTCCATATCCCATTATTTGCATTTCCCTGAAAAAGAGCCCCCTCTCCCGTCTAATCCAGAGGCACCTGTAAGAAGAGCCATTCTCTGGAAGCGTCTGGATGAGTACATCCCGTGTCTGCGTCTCCCCCGTCTCCACACACTCTCTCGCTTCAAATCGAATTTCGGGCGCACTCGACTTCTCAGTGGGCATCCTGAACATGGAAGAAAATCTGCATCTTATTATGATGTCGTCGAGGTGAATTTGTGTGTGTGCGCGCGCACACGGGGCGGGGTGCCGACTGCTTCGGGAGGAGCGACGGGTCCGACGAGAGCACGCCTCCGGGAGGGGCCAGTTGCAAGGTTTCTGGTCATCCGTCGGATTCGAAATTCATGGGACGTGTCCTTCTCCCTTCGTTATTCCGTTTTTCTCTTTCAATTGTTCTGATTTATGTTAGTCAGGCCAAAACAAAGGGGAGCAGTAGGAGACGGATGAATGTGTTTCGAAAACAAGAAGACGGTCCTCGAGAAGTCGTCTCCTTCCTTAATTGGCAGTTCTGATTCTGACAGCTCGTCCCCCATTCTTCTTTTCTTTTTCCGCCATTTCTCCTTCTCCTCCTGCTCCTTCTTCTTCTTATTCTTCTTCGCTGCGCTGTGTTAATTCTGTTATTTGTTGCCACGTCATTACATATTCGGCCCGCTCCGTCGCGTATGAAAACTTTTCCCTTTCTGCTTTTTCCTCCCGGAAAGCCTCAATTTTTTAAAAGCATACAACACTCTTCATCTCATCTCCGAGCTCTCAATCATCAACTGCTTTTGTTTACGAGCGGTCCTCTCCGAATACACCCCTCTCCCCCCGAAAAGTTTTCATTTGCTCTCCAGAATCTCCCACGTCTTCTGCTGCTGCACTCTCATTCTCGGTTTCAGATGCTCTAATGACGAACGTGACGGGAATCACCGAACGACTCAACCTGTTCACCCTCATTTGGGGCCTCGGAAACGCCATCTCGACGCTTCCGGACCATTCGACGCCGCACGAAAATTACGATTGGATGCACTGCGAGTGAGCTATTTATAGAAAGAAAAGCGGGGGGCCAAATCAGACGGTGTTCCGGAGTAGCATGCGCGTCTTTTTCGGGTGCAGGATGGTGTCGGAGCCGTCCCAAATCCAGAACATTCCGTACCCATTGTTCCATTCTTTCGGCGTGTACGCTCCATTTAGCGTCGAAAGGGCACAGTTTTTCAGCCACCAGCCGCTGAAAACGAACGGAAATTAGAAAGGGGGTGGGAGTCAAAACAAAAATAGGAAGTGGACTCACCCCATCTCAAACTTGGTCACGCACTCCTTCACCGGATCGTGGATGTTGTCGACGGTGGAGAACGGAGAGCCGATGGAGCACGTGAGATCGTACCAGGCAGTCGAAGCGTTGCCGACAACGTTCCCCCAGTCCATCTCGAGGCTCTTCAGAGGGTACATCTCCTCTTCGGATCCCACCTGAAACGGGAGAGTAGGTGAAGAGATGCGGGAGGAAAGGACTCACTTGGAAGTGGAAGTAGTGACTGAACCAGAAATCGGTGGCGTTCTTCGAGTCGGGCGTCCTGTCTCCGTACATCTCCACTCGCAAAGTGACGTTCTCTTCCGAAGTCAGCGCGTGCAGTGCCTCGTTTCCCAGCCAGAAGTTGGCCGTCTCATCGGTATCTCCGAATCCGTTCTTGTATTCGTCCCACTTCCGATCCCAGTACGTCTCGGTGTCGTCGACGCGACTGAAACCGTCTGATTCGGCTCTCGTTCCGCAAACCGACTCACTTCTGGAAGAGGAGCCAGCCGCCTCCGTAAGTCTGCATATCGCACCACACTTCCGTTTCCTTCCCATTCACCAGAATCGTGTACTTCCCGGAACTGCAAGCATTCCTACTCTTTCTCCCCGCATCCACTTCCTCCCCCTCACTCCGTGAATCCCGCCCGCATCCAGTCCTGACAATCGCGCATCGCTCCCTTTATCTCACAGGCGATGCAAGCCTTCGCGGAGCACGTCTGTGTGCTCCAGGTGCCTGTAATTCAAGTCTCGTCGCAATGCAAAACAACTCATCCCTTCTGATTTTGTTTTTCGAAATGAGCCGGAAATTCGCCCCGACGAACTTCAAGAAGGAGAAAAACACACACTTTCCTCTCCGTGCTCCGATGTTTTTCGGGAGCGTCTATTGAAATATTCACCTGACTTTGTGTCTGCCACCACACAGTTTTCGGTGCCCGAGTCGCCGTTCCGGAAGTTTTTGTAGTCGAAATCGGTGCCGTCGGACCACTTGCAGGACTGTCCCTTCTGGCACTGGCCGCCGAGCCAGAACTGAGTGCAGACGCCCGCCACTTCTGGAAGCGACAAATTGCGAGATCGGAGTGGAAGAAGACGTACTTCTGAGCGAAGTCATGTCGAATGCATTGTGCACAGAGGCGAGGTGTCCGTTGTGCGCGGTGCAAAAGTTCTCCGCTTCTTGCCACGTCCTGAAATTGCCTCGTTTTGGCTGAGTTACTGATTGGAACTCACGATGCCAGATTCTCGACGTGCACACAGTTCTCTTGTGTATTCTTGACGTCTCCAGGAGCACAGTCGGCATTCGTCAGATGGAAAACACTGAGAAAATAGCAGACGATAGAGAAGAAAAGCATGTTTCCAGCTGAAAATGGAAAACGTTTCGCGCTTCTTATCTGCCTAGCCGCGCCTCTTCGAACATAAAAAGATCGTTAAATTGCAGCGAGCCGGCGAATGACACGATCTCTCAACTCGTGTTGCGGAGGCTTTTCGACGACAACTACAACAAGAACACGGTGCCTCTGAAGACGTCGGCGACGGTCGTCTCCATCGAATTCGGGATCCAGAACATCGCCTCCGTGTCCGAGATCTCTGCCAGTTTCACGCTGGATCTTCTTTTCAGCCAGATATGGCACGACCCACGTCTTCGCTTCGACCACATCACTTCGTGTCTGCAGAATCTCACTCTGGGCTACTCGGTACACCGTTTCAGAAGAGCACACCCTGGATTTCTCATTGCAGATGGTGGACAAGCTGTGGACCCCGAACGTCTGCTTCGTGAACTCGAAGAAGACGGAGATCCACTCGTCGCCGACTCCCAACATCTTCCTCATGATCTACCCGAACGGCACCGTCTGGGTCAACTACAGACTGCAGGTTCAGTCGCCGTGCATGGTGGATCTCGTGCTCTTTCCCATGGACATCATGGTTCGTTCTCGGTCAATGTCTTCACAAACAGCCCGACGTCTTCAGAACTGCGAGCTCATCATCGAGAGTTACGCATACAACGCGGCCAAGGTGAAACTGAACTGGAGGGAGTGGCAGCCCGTTTTCTCGATTGCAAAGTCGAAACTCTCGGACTTCACGCTGTACGGTCTGCAGTGGACGAAGAATAGTTTCGAGTACGCGGCCGGTCAGTGGGATCAGGTCGGTCCGATTCCTCACTTTTGAAAAACTCTTCCCGTTCTCAGCTGACCGTGTCTCTCACTTTCTCGCGCGCCTACGGATTCTACATCCTCCAGATGTATATCCCCACGTACTCCTCAGTCTTTTTGTCCTTCGTCAGCTTCTGGATCGATCTGAAAGCGCTTCCAGCCAGAATCACTCTCGGAGTCAGTTCTCTGATGGCGCTCACTTTCCAGGTGATCTAACTCAACTTTTTCATCTGCCATCTGTGATCATTGATCTGTTTTCCAGTACGGAAACGTTGCAAAGAACCTTCCGAAAGTCGGTTACGTCAAATCAATCGACGTTTACATGGTGCTGACGACGGCGTGAGTGCTCCGGAAGGAAGAATGAAGACTTGGGACTTTTTATTGCAGATTCATTTTTCTGACGATGATTGAGGTGGCGTTCGTGTGTTATCTGGAGAGCGAGAACAACATGAGAAGAAAAGAGAGGCAGGCCGAAAAGAAGAAGGAACGAGTGGCCGTGCTGCAGAGGTTGGTTTCTGCAGGACAGTTCGAAGATCAAGAGGTCGTTTCAGGAAGAAGGACAAAAAGAAGAACAACTACGGAGCCACAACTGTCACGAACCCGAACGCGGCCGAAAGCGACTTGAGGAGCAACTACGACGAGCCATTTTCTGTGTGTCACTTCCAGAAACATTATTTGTATATTTTGATGATTTTAGAATGGAACTGCTTCGCACAAAATATCGATTACTCGACAAGCGAACAACATGTTTGAGTCTCTACACGCCCTTGCTCAATTCGGTAGTCAGTTTTCGGCCCGCATTTCGTTCATCCCTTTGTTTTTCAGGTCTTCTGACCGATGAAGACGATGAAAACACGAAGTGGACTGCTCAGAATGTGGACAAGTTTTGCAGGAAAGCATTTCCTCTCTCTTTCTGCTTTCTCAATCTGATCTACTGGGCATATTATCTCTATCAAAATTACGCGGCGAAGGCAGAAGCTCTCGCCCAAATGATGCCACCCGAATGATCAATCTCTAGCCGGGTTTTAGATTTACGGGTTTAATAAGTTATGGATAAAGTATCTGAGTCAAAATCAATCTAGAATACATCGAAAATTGAAAGTAAACGTATTGATTTACTGTTTTTTCTTGTTTCCTCCACCGAGCACCTTCTTGCGTTGTCCGATCATGTAGAAGTAGAGTTGCGGGAATCCAGGAATGTAGGTGAGGGCGGCGATTATCAGCACCCACCAGAACGAGATGCCCATGTTGAGACGGTTCGGCATCTCGAGAGTCAGGATCTTCTTCTCGTCGACTTCCTTCAGCGAAGCGAACAGAGTCAGGAGCTCTCCGGACACTCCCATCGGATAAAGTACGTAGAAGAGAGTGTATCTGGAAAGAAATACCACGTTTGGAAGTGAGAATAACTATCAAAATACCGGAGGTAGAGCAAGAAGTACGGAGTTTCGATCTTCAGCACGCTGAGAGCGTAGAACGAGTACCGAATGACTTCAGTGACGGACCAGGCGACTAGGAGAAGCGGAACTCCGATGCTGTAGCGGGCCTGCGAATTTCTAGTAGAATATAAGAAAAAACACGGGTTCAACTTACGGTAGAGCACATATGAAGGATGGGCCACACGAGAACGACGCGAGAAGTGACCTGCATGGCGGTGGTGCCGACTGGAGATCGGACAAGTCCGACGACGGCGTGAATGACCTGATTTGTGTGAAAATAAAAACTAACTGGCTGAACATCGCGAATACCTCGAGAATGGCGGCAGTTTGGAAGATCTTCAATTCAAACTCCACTGACTCATACAACTGAGGCCACGTGAGTCCGCTGACGAGACCAAGAACGGTCTTGACGAGGATCGCGGACCATCTTGAACAATTAGTATTGTACTTTCGTTCGAAATTCCCATAAAGCCTACCCCAAGATTTGAAGAACGTTGTAGGTGACGAGATAGAGTTGAACGCTCATGGCTACTCTGCAAAAAGTCGATAGTGTTGCAAACAAACGGGAAAAATCACGCCACACGAAGAGATGTGAGAACAGAGTGGAATGATACTACGAGTGTCTTATCAGTCAGCGGTCGAGAGAAAGAAACATCGGAAAGACTTCAAAAATAAAAAGTGGAGGAACTTTGCGCTTCCCGACGAGAAAACTGGGAAGAAAAACAAAAAAAAGCGGGAGAAAAGTTTGAATAATCCGAGAATCCGTGGATAGCCCAGTACGACACTCCGAACTAACGGTACTGGTATAATGTTTATCGCACGATCGGGACAGAATAGAAGATTTTTCACACTATGATCGAGTCCGGAAACGAGATTTTACGGGCGACTGGCATGGGGTCCTAGGTTGTTTGGGTCATTTGAGTAGCTTAGTTGCAACTCAACTGGTTGGTCGAAACTTTATTTCTGACAGCTATGATTCAAAAGCCGCGTCAAGATTCAGAAGAAAAGCCTCTGGATGAGCAAATTGAGTCTCTGCAGGTATTTTTTGACGAATATACGTTTGGCATCAAAGAATGGGGTCAGGAAAGAATCGCGGAGCTGATAGTGTCGAATGAGGTGACCGAAAATAGGTTGACCAATTTGACATTCGAATCGAACGATGTGATTGGTTATCTGAAGAAATTGGTGGAGGAGAAGGACGAGGAGGTGAGCAATACGCGCGAATTCAGAGAAATTTCAAAGAAGTCACAGACGGCTCGGCTGGAAGAGATGCTCGAAGAGCAGAAGAAACAAGCGGATAGAAGTTTCAAGAATCACAGAGAGAACTACGAGAACAACGAGAAGAAACTGCGGGAGGAGATCGAGAAATTGAGGAGTGAAATGAGTATAATGGGTAGGAGGACGAGGGAAGAGAGAGTGTGAAGGAAGGAGAGATTCAGACACGCAGCTCGGCAATCAGCACAGAATTGAACTGGAGATCGTCGAGATGGGCACGAAACTGGGCCGACTTCAGAAGGTCGTCGACGATCAGGAGGAGACGATCCGTCGGAAGGAGGCCGAAGAACGCAGCGTCAAGATCGCCGCAATTGAGCAGTGAGTCCGAGAAAAGGCCCGGCACCCCTGAAACAAATGCATTTCAGGGCGAGAGCGGATTTGAGTGCCGAGTTCGAGCAAGCAGTAGCTGAAATCAGAATGGAAGCGAGTCTTGAGAATAAAGGACACACTCTGATGAACAATCAGGTCATCGAGCATTTGGAGCTGGAAATAACGAGAAAGAAGCAGGAAGTGGCTCGGATGGAGCAGTTAGTGGGAGAGAAGCAGGAAGAGCTTGAAAGAGAAGTGGAGAGGACGCAGGAACGGGAGGAGGAGTGTCTGAAACTGCGAAGGCTTCTCGAGAAGAGTGGACAGACGGTGAGGAAATATGACAAAACTAGGGGCAGGATGGGTTTCAGACGGAAAAGGCACTGAAGGACAGCAAACGGAGACTTGAAGAGTCGGAGAGCAAACGGAAGAGCACACTCGAAAAGTATCTGCAGATCGAGAGCGACTTGAATGGGAAGGTGAGTGTCACACAGATGGATTCTCGAATTGAAGTGTCAGTGACAGTTGGAAGACGCTCGTCAAACTGTGGAGAAGTGCGAGAGGACGACGTCACTGCTCGAGGATCAACTGTTGCGAGAGCAGCAGACTCGGAAGACCACAATCGACGCCCACAAAGCACAGAACAAGAAGATCGAAGAGTTGAAAGTCTTTTTCAAAGTCCTTCCTCTTCATATTTCCTTTTGAATCTCGCTTCTTTCAGGATGTTCTTTCCAGTGAAGAAGGCCTTCTGGACGAGGTTATCAAAGAAAACCGAAACGCCGTTTTTGCTCATCTGGCACTTATTGTTTCCCGAATTCCGATTGTCAGATAAACCCATATGAAATGCTGAACTTTTATTGGATGAGTGCTCTTTAAGCGGCCTGAGCGTGCACGCGGGCTCTGCGCTGAACGGCGACACGACGACGGGCAGCGATGCGGTTGCGAGCGACGACGCGTCCACGAGCCACGTTCCTGTTGACGGCGACGCGCATGACTGAGGAACGAGCCGGGCACGGGCAGTATGCTGAAAGAGAGGAAGAATGAGAAGATGGGATATTCGGACTCACCGGCATCGCCTCCTGGAGCTCCGGCGTTTCCTGGATGTCCTGGGGTGCCGTCTCCTCCTCGTTGTCCTGGCTGTCCTGGCGGTCCTGGAGGTCCCTGTGGTCCCGGTGCTCCGGCTCCCGTGGATCTTCCTGGCTGTCCTGGCGCTCCGGCTGGTCCCTGTGGTCCCGGTCTTCCGGCGGCTCCCGGAGTTCCACGACTGCGTTGTCCTCCACGTCCCGGGTTTCCTGGGGCTCCTGGCTGTCCTGGGTTTCCTGGTGCTCCGGCGTCTCCGGCTGGTCCCTGTGGTCCTGGTGGTCCACGCCCTCCAGACTGTGCGGGGGCTCCCGGCTGTCCGTTGACTCCCTTCGGTCCTGGGGCTCCTGGTGGTCCGGCTGGTCCTGGAGCTCCGGCCGGGCAAGTAATGCAGAATCCAGGTCTTCCAGTGGCTGGGTTGATTCTGGCTCCGGAGCCCGGCTGTCCGGCGAGTCCCGGAAGTCCGTTGTCTCCTCTGGCTCCCGGCTGTCCTGGTGGTCCCGGAGGTCCAGCTGGGCATCCGCGAGACTGAGCTCCGCAGTTGCACTCGGCCTGTCTCTTGTTGCGGCCTAGCAGGAACGAGGATCCGGAAGTCGGGCGCGTCGTCGGGATCATCGCTTGCCACGCGATCTGCTCGTACCCTTTGAACTCGTTGAGCTCTCCGATCTTCTCGTCGTAGAACGAGTTGATGTCGTTGAAGATCATTCCGACGGTCAGGAGACACACGACGATGGCGACACCAGAGGCGGCCGAAGCCACAGTCACGAGAGTACTGGCACTCATCTTGCGACTGATGAGACTGATTTCTCCGTCCCGCTGCGCCTTTTTATACGGTTTCGTCGTCTCTTGGAAACCGAAGGAATAGTGCGAGAAACGGAGAGACAACGCTTATCAGCAGTTTTCTTTTTCATGCCTTGTGTTCAATATTTTCGAAACCAGTTCCTCTGTGTCCAATAAGGAAGGGAAGTAACGATGCAAAGAGAAGGGCAACGCCTCCAGAAAAAAGAAAAACGACGTGAACCGAGAGGGCGGACAGCCAACAGAGGAAACAGAAAGAGAGAAACAAGAGAGATGTCAACGAATCACTGATACAAGAGACGATGGGAAGTATAACTGTGAGTGACTTTTCTGAAGAAAAGACCGAACCCGACGTTCAGAGGATATGTGTATTCTTGATGCTAACAAATCATGGACTCGCGGGGAATCCTCTCGAGATGAAGTGCCTTAGGCAGGATCTGAAAGTGGAGTGGTTCGTGGACCAAAAGGACACTCCGGAGACGTTCCTGAACATGGTGGAGCAGTTCACTGAGATGGAAGAAGACGTGATGCTCGTGAGCTCGAACTGATGGTGCTTCCGAACGGGGACCGTTTCAGAGAGCCGGGGAACGTATTCTGGAGGACTCGAGTCTCTCGATGTCCGAATTCTTGCTCCTCGGACTTCGTAGAGTATCACACTTCATTGGAAGACTGAATAAGTGTAGAATGAATTACAGAAGTCCAACATCTTCTATGTGGCTCTTGCATTCTTCTACAGCTACTGGCTTTTCTACATTCGGCACGCCTTCAAGAATCGCAGGGAACGATTCGATCGGTTCTTCGAAGTCAGTCGTTCTCAAAAGAGACTCCAAGATCTTCCATTTTCAGCCTTATCGCGGGTTCTATCTGAAAAAGATTCTTGTGATCATCTACGCCGCCTTGGTGGCTCTTCTCCTCGGAGACGCACGCGACACTCTGAAATGGGTCAATTCGTATTCAGACGTCGTCATTTTGAGGGAGTCTCATGTCAACACCTTCTTGAAAGGCATTCTGACCAGACGAGAAGTGACATCATCTGTTCCCTCTCAGAATACGATAAGGTCATCGACTACACGGTGCAGAGATTCATGTGTCATTCGGATGAACTACGCAGTCCGCTGGACGAAGTGAAGACGTTCCACACACGAATCCGTAGGGACCTGCAGCGTGTGAGTGGATGCTTATGAGTTTGAAAGAAACAATTTCACGCCCTTCAGAGAATAGATGGTGCTGAATTTGCAAACGACGCCTTCGGGAGATTGGTGAAGACGTTTCGAGAAGATTGCGACAAAAACAAGACTGGATGGTGTGGATTGAAGGATGGGAGACAAAAAATGAATGCGTATGATGCGATTGAGACCATTCAAGTCTGAAATTGGAACCGAATCCGGAAGTGGCCATGTCTTATTGCAGAACATGACATATATAGTTCTGAGAACCGATTCGCTTGAAGATTCTTTGAGGATGTTCGAAGACATCGAAACGGAAACATTAGGACACTTGGACCTCGGTGATTACAGGGACGAAGTGAGCGAGAGACTGACAAGACTCAGGGACATGTACCTCAGAATCGAGAACCTCTTCGCTATTCCCGTGAGTCGACGGGAGAATCCGACGGAATCCATTCCGTTTGCAGCCACCTCTCCTTCTCAAACTCATCTTCTACGTCCTTTTCGTCTGCGTTTTCATTGTCGTCTTGCTCTCCATCGTCTCCATCTTAACGATAATCCGAGGCTACAAACACGCGAAAGGTGTTAGTTGATTCTAGAAAACTGTGCATCCCCCTCTTGAAGACCTCGAGATAACTCGTCCAATAGGACGTCTTCTTCATCTGTTCAGCGTCATCGTTCTCAACGTCGCCTTTCTGTCCCTCTTCTGGTCGTGGACAGTCATTCTGTTCAGCAGTGCTGCTCACAGTCTATTCCTAAATGTGCTCAGAGACAAACATCTGGAAGTTCTCGGAAATCTGAACGTTTTAGCGACCAACGAGTCGACGTACCACATCAATTTCCGGTAAACACTTGGTTTCGCACACGTAACCAGATGACTCTCAATTTCAGAAACTTTTTGAATGCCACAAGTGACATGGTTATAGAAGACGTTCTCGCATTGAATCCTCAGAAGACTTGTATGAATTGGGAGGGAAATAATCAGTTTTGAATGGGTTTCCAGACCAATTAGAGAACAACACGGACACAACCCAACTGACAGAATGGTACGATCTTCTTCTTCTCGAAGAACTGCCGTGTCACAATTCGACGAGCCACTCTGTTTCTGAACTGGTGAGTCGATTTCAATGGAATCGTTCCCCCACGTCATCTGCAGTGCGACGTCGTTCGAGCGGTCTTCACGGCAAACAGTGGGCCATGGATTGAGAAGAACGACGAGTGAGAGTGACTGAAATTCAATTACCTCTCCGTTTTTTTTTTCGATTTCAGACAATTCGAACGAGTTTTTTCGGCCTGCCAAATAGAGGAAGCGACGTGTTTTCGAGAAGAATTCGAGGTTTCTAACTGGTTTCTGTTCTAATTAAAACGCGCCAATTTGGTTTTTTGCAGAAAAACGTCGCGAGAACGAAGGATGCGTTGTACCGAATGGGAAAAGAGAAGACACAAATTTCGAATGTGAACTTTGAGGTTTGTTGATCGGAAGTTGAGAAAAGACGGTTGCAGCGGACGGGCGACGATCTGGACGCCTTCAAACACATGCACGAAAGGTACCGGATGCAGATGTGGAACGACTTTGTCGTGCCGATAACGCATCTTGAGGCTCCCAGCAGTGAGCTCCCCGATGAGCAGATCCGAAATTCACACTTCCTCGTTGCAGTTATTCTCGTCATCGCGCTTTTCGGCATCCACCTTCTGCACGTGATCGCTGTCTCGTTCATTGAATCCTCTAGGTTGTTCTGGATCGTTCTCGCCTTCTAGATGTTTCTCTTTTACAGACCGGAACAGACTTTTGTCGACCACTACGAATTTTATCAGGAACGAGTCATTGACCGAGGACTCTACTGGTACAATCTCTAGCTTCTTACAAGTGTTCTTCATTTTTGTTGTTTTCTCAATGAATTGTTAGCTTTTATTCGAACTTTCAATCAGGCGACAGCCTTCTGAACTCGATGCTTTCTGACGGCGACGCGACGCTTTGCAGCGACTCTGTGACGAGCAACCACACGGCTGCGAGCGACGGCGCGAGAACGAGCGACCACACGAGAGCGGCCGACGACGGAGGAACGAGCCGGGCACGGGCAGTAGGCTGAAAGAGAGGAAGAATGAGAAGATGGGATATTCAGACTCACCGGCATCGCCTCCTGGAGCTCCGGCGTTTCCTGGATGTCCTGGGGTTCCGTCTCCTCCTCGTTGTCCTGGCTGTCCTGGCGGTCCTGGAGGTCCCTGTGGTCCCGGTGCTCCGGCTCCCGTGGATCTTCCTGGCTGTCCTGGCGCTCCGGCTGGTCCCTGTGGTCCCGGTCTTCCGGCGGCTCCCGGAGTTCCACGGCTGCGTTGTCCTCCACGTCCCGGGTTTCCTGGGGCTCCTGGCTGTCCTGGGTTTCCTGGGGCTCCGGCGTCTCCGGCTGGTCCTTGCGGTCCTGGTGGTCCACGGCCTCCAGACTGCGCGGGGGCTCCCGGCTGTCCGTTGACTCCCTTCGGTCCTGGGGCTCCTGGTGGTCCGGCTGGTCCTGGAGCTCCGGCCGGGCAAGTAATGCAGAATCCAGGTCTTCCAGTGGCTGGGTTGATTCTGGCCCCGGAGCCCGGCTGTCCGGCGAGTCCCGGAAGTCCGTTGTCTCCTCTGGCTCCCGGCTGTCCTGGTGGTCCCGGAGGTCCAGCTGGGCATCCGCGAGACTGAGCTCCGCAGTTGCACTCGGCCTGTCTCTTGTTGCGGCCGAGGAGGAACGAGGATCCAGAGGTCGGGCGGGTCGTCGGGATCATCGCTTGCCACGCGATCTGCTCGTACCCTTTGAACTCGTTGAGCTCTCCGATCTTCTCGTCGTAGAACGAGTTGATGTCGTTGAAGATCATGCCGACGGTGAATACACAGACAACGATGGCGATTCCAGATGCCGCGGAAGCGACGGTCACAAGAGTACTGGCACTCATCTTCTGACTTCAGATGATGTGTCTCTTGCCACTTCCAGCCTGCCCTTTTATAGAATTCCGTAGAGTTTTTTTTTCAATTTAGAGTTTCTCACAAAGGCCGTACTTGACAGTTTCAAGATTGAATTAAGAGATTGCGGCGAAACGAGAGGAACAGAAGCAGTTTACTGCCTGCCGCGCCAGTTTTTCTCTGAATTCTCAATCAGTGTACGCTTCCAATTTCCGTGTTCGCTCGTCGGAAAGAGACCTTGAAACCGTTGATGACCAAACAACTTTTTGCGGTAGGACAGAGGAGAAGAAGAAGAAGAAGGCAGAAAAGTAGGTCTTGTGATGCGGGAAAGGACACAGAACTTGTGCAGAGAAGAGGAATTCGAGAGATAGATTCGATGCTGAATGGTTTATTGGGGCAGACACTTCCTAGTTCTTGTGGACACGGACGCGTTTGACGACACGGCGCTTGACGGCGGCAGCAGCTCGGGAGCGAGCCACGACGCGAGAACGAGCAGCCACACGCGACTTGGCGGCGACACGGACGTTCATGGCGGCCGAGCGGGCTGGGCAAGGGCAGTAGGCTGGAAGAACGGAAGATTGAGAGGGAGGAATGCTCAGACTCACCGGCGTCTCCTCCTGGGGCTCCAGAGTTTCCTGGGGCTCCCGGAGTTCCGTCTCCTCCGCGCTGTCCTGGCTGTCCTGGTGCTCCGGCTGGTCCGGCTTGTCCTGGGGCTCCCGATCCACCAGACTGTCCTGGCTGTCCTGGGGCTCCAGCTGGTCCCTGTGGTCCCTGTCTTCCGGCGGCTCCCGGAGTTCCACGGCTGCGTTGTCCTGCACGTCCCGGGTTTCCTGGTGCTCCTGGAGCTCCGGCCTGTCCTGGGGCTCCGGCGTCTCCGGCTGGTCCTGGTGGTCCAGCTGGTCCCTGGCCTCCTCCGAAAGCGTTCTGTCCTGGGGCTCCCGACGGTCCTGGAGCTCCTGGGGCTCCTGGAGATCCGGCTGGTCCTGGAGGTCCGGCTGGGCAGGTGATGCAGAAGCTGTCACGTCCAGTTTGTGGGTTGATTCTGGCTCCGGATCCTGGCTGTCCAGGGAGTCCTGGGTGTCCGTCGTCTCCTCTGGCTCCCGGCTGTCCTGGTGGTCCTGGTGGTCCAGCTGGGCATCCGCGGGATTGAGCTCCGCAGTTGCACTGAGCCTGTCTCTTGTTACGTCCCATCAGAAGAGAGGAAGCGTCGACTGGACGGGTGTCCGGGATCATGGATCGCCAGGCGTGCTGCTCGAGTCCCTTGAACTCGTTAAGCTCCCCGATCTTCTCGTCGTAGAACGAGTTGATGTCGTTGAAGATCATGCCGACGGTCAGAAGGCATCCGAGGACAGCGAGGCCCGAGGCGGCCGAAGCCACAGTGACGAAGGTGCTGGTACTCATCTCGATTGATGAAGTATGCTGCTATCGGGAACAGACCGCTCTTTTATACCGAGTGGCCACCAATACTTCCGAGGTCATCCCCGCGCGGCCTCATTTCTCATTTACCGTCCACCGATTTTCGGCTCCTCCTAGTTACTCCAAGCGGATTGTGGGAAACCGAGAATCGCCGAGAAACCAGCGGGAGGTTTTTCGATTAGTTCACATGAACAACTTTTGTTTATTTCCTTCTCGTCAGGGCGGTTTCCTACACGGAAGCGGAAGGAAAACAGTCTGGCAGTCGAACAGGCGACCTTGGGTGGCCTTCTGACTCGATGATCGCATCAGACGACGTCGATGAAGGCGTCGTCTGCTCTTCCAGATCTCCCGAGATTCAGAAGACGTCCAAATGGGAGAATGCGTCACCGAGATCGAAACGAAATGAGTTCGAAAACTTTGAGTCACTTTGTTATCGCAAAGATTTACGACAAAGAAAAAGAAAACACGAAAGTCAATCTCAAATTCTGTTTCCCATTTTGCGACCCCAGTTCTCTCTGTATTTTGTGTCATGAACTGCTCGCAGCCGTTCAGCCTTCTCGGAGATCCGCAAGTTCAGAACGCACTCAAAAGGATCCACGAGTGGGTTCCCGTTGTTCGCGGAAGAAGTCTGTCTCTGTTTGCAGCATCTACTCCCCGGCTCTTCTTCTGATCCTTCTGATCCTCACCGTGTTCTCTCTCCTCTCCAACGTCTTCATCGTCACCGTTCTGGTGCAACCGGAGATGAAGCGGCTCGGAGTGAACAATATGATGACTGCGATGGCTATCTGCAACTTTCTGTGCACTGTTTCTGTGTCGGCAACTGTCCTTTCAGGGGACACCTCAATGTACGAGTGCTTTATCTCCGATCCTTCATTTCGTATTCCAGGGGAGTTTCTCTCGTTCGGGCTCTCATTCCGACTTTCTGCTTCTATCTCGCCGTCGCTTTCCATGCTCTTTCGATTCACATCGCCGTCGGAATGGCGTTCTGTCGGATTATGACATTGAAAACCGAGGGGAGAACCAGGTAATATGAACAGAAATCTGCTTTGAAGCAAATGGTCGAGTTTCAGTGAGAAGTGGCAGGGCACCTCGTACGCATTCCGGCTCACAGTGCTCCTTTTCTTGTTCACATTCTCTGTTTCGATTCCTTACGGTCTTCTTATCAAAATCGACAAGTAAGCGAGCCTCACTGTGCAATGAGTGGCGATGTTTCCAGAAAGACCGACGGTCTCTACTCGGTTGGCATTGTCCTCGAAAACGGATGCTCTTTTCTCAAATCCGTCTTCATGATAAATGCGGTCGTGCTCAAAGTGCTCACTAACTTCTGTAAGGAAATGAGAGCAAAACTCGAATTTGCAGATGATTCCGTGTCTTTTGATCGCCAGTTTCTCAATCACAATCCTCAAGAACATCAACGAAAGCCGGAGAAGAAAAAAGAAAACACTAGGGAGCAGAGTCAACAGGTGCTCGCGGAGCTCTCGAGCATCTACGAACTTCCGCTTTCTTGCAGCAAACTGATGGATCGCTCGTCGGATCTGATTCTCGCGATCCTCGTGATCTTTCTGATCACAGAAGTGCCGCAAGTGTGTTTCAGTCTGTTTGGGGCAGTGTTCACAGAAGACTACTACTTGTCAGTCTGCTGAATCGACAGTTCCCGATCCTCTCAGTTCAGATACGCCGGTCCGAACGTCGGAAGTCTCTTCGACACCCTCACCCTCCTGAACAGCGCCTCGAGTATCGTCATCTACTGTCTTCTCTCCTCCAAGTTCCGCTCTCTTTTCTGCAAAATCTTCTTGCGCAAGATAAAGAGAAGAACGACTACACAGGTGGCGAACCACTCGTGTTCACTAATCAAAAAGGTCGCTTTCAGTCCACAACCGACATCTCCATGTTCTGATGATTCAACAAGTTCCAGTTTGTGTGCTCAATGCTCCCGAACTTCTGAATAAATCCATTAATTCCGACGATTTCTCTGTTTTCCTTCCAATTAATAAAGCATTCCGAATACGCCCGCACTTGCTAGTATCGGTGCCAGACAGACTGAGCTCGAAAACAACATCTGCGTTCGGTCGGAGCTCATTCCCCGTTTCGAGCATGTCCTCGTCGGTGGCAACCATCCTCAACTGCCAGAACGGATCTTTTTTTGGCGAGTTCTTCGACCGCGACTCGCCTCTTCTCTTCCTCGTTCTCGACGTTTCCAGGTGTGTCGTTCTTGCCGAATTGCAGTCACTCCGTGTACTTTCAGATTCTATTCGAGTATCCACGTCTTCGTCCTTTCGCTACTCACCCTCATCGACTTCTTCTCCAACATTCTCATCGTCATCGTCCTGTCGCAGCGAGATCTCAGATGCTCCGGAATCAACATCACGATGATAATGATTTCAATCTGCAACGTCTCGAGCGCCTTTCTGTTCCTAGCTAAAGCAGTTCTCCGTTTTCTGAACGGACGCGAGGAGTCGTTCGCAGAGGCGTTCTACAGGAAGATCGAAGTCTATCTGAACGTCTTCTTGCCCACCATGTCCAGTTTCTTGACGGTAGAACTGGCGTTCTGCCGAGTCATGGCTCTGTATTCCAAAAAAAGGCGAGTCGAACAGGCGAAAGTCACAAACAAATGTGAGGGTTTTCAGTGAGAAGTGGAGGGGAAGGAAATATTCTCTGTGGATAGCCGCAGTTCTGTGGATTTCGATCGGATTCACGAGTGCAACTGTCCTTCCGATGATCAGCGTGAAACTGTGAGATTCCACCAGATTACCTGACACTCAGTTTGCTCTTCCAGCCAGGGAACGGACACCTACTCGACGACCCTTTCGGACGCATCCTTGGAAGATCAGTGCTTTCTTTTCAGCTGCTACCTTTTCCTCGTCGGATTCGGATTCGGAGCAAGTTTTATTGGCCATCTAACACGAAAAGGCTTTCTTTTCAGTTACTCCCGTGCATTCTGATTCTCGTCTTTTTTGTCCTGATTCTCCTGAAACTCCGTGCGTCGCAACGGCAGCGGAAGAGGCGAATTGGATGGCAACCAATGTGACAAACGAGATGTTCTGCAGCTGATTCCAACTTCTCGTTTCAGAAAAGGCATCGACCGATCTTCACGTCTCCTGCAAGCCATTCTGGTGATGTTCCTTCTCGTCGAGTTCCCAGACGCCCTCTTCAACATCTTCTCTGCTTTCTACATCGTCGATCATTTTCTGTTCGTCTACCCGTTTCATCTGTCCCAGTGATGACCCACTTTCAGATTTCTCGCTCCTCTCTTCGCCGACTTCGTGAACATGCTGAGCGTGTTGAATGCGTCAGCCCTGTTCATGATCAATTGTGTGATGTCTTCCAACTTTCGAGCCGTCTTCGTTCAACTGTTCATTCCTGAAGTCGTGAGACAGAAGTTCAGAAAAGTGGGTCGTTTGTAAGCAGAACGTGAGAAAAACAAAGTGTTTTCAGTCAACGAGCATTGCCGTCACCTCTCAACGAGTGATGTAATCTGCAACACTGGAAAGAGGAAACGTTTCCCAAGATGTTTGGAATCTGAAGAGGAGTGAGAACGAGGCACGTGCCCAAAACAGAGAGCAGATGCATTGGGAAGCAGTGAAGGTGGTCTTCCCCCCGGAGGGAGCAGGTTGTTCTCTCTGCGTCACCCCTTCCCGGTATCGGAAGGTTATATTCTGATCATTCCGCAGAGGCACGTCGCCAACCCTCAATTAGAAGTTTGTTTTGTTGTTCGATGCCTTCTCTCACTTCTGCATCTTCCCACCGGTCCCTTCCGACCACAAACATCCCCCTTTCTCGAAAAGTCGTTCTCTTCCGAATAAACGAGCTCCCACTGAACCGAGTAATGTGTTTATTCGTTAGTTTCGTTTGGAAACTCGCGTGTCGACTAATCCAATAACGGAGAGCCAGCAGGAAATCAAAGGAGCACGGCGGCTCGATGACGGACGAGCTCAACTGCACACAGTTCTTCGAACCGTTTCCGGAGCCCGACACGGAAGAAGCAGGCAACAGCACCATTCCGTGGCTCATCACTAGCGTCGTTGCGTGAGTTCCAGCCGAGAATCCAGCGGGAGATGGGACTGAATGCCTTTCAGAGCGTACCGCCCATATCACTATTACGTATTGACCACCCTCATCGTGTTCAGTTTCTTTGCAAACTTTCTGATAGTCATCGTGCTAGCGAAGAAGGAAATGAGGAGTGCTGGCGTCAACGTGATGATGATTCTGATTGCCTCCTGTGATTTCGGATGCTCCGTCGCCGCCTTACTCCAGTTATACCTCAGAAACTATTCAGAGTAAAAGCAGAATAACTCAATTCTCTTCAAACAAACTCTCTTTTCAGCAACTATTCCTCGTATTTGACTGCCTATTCTCAAATTTCGTTCGATTACCTTGCAGTTTGTTTTCACGCCTCATCGTTGTATTGTGCAGTTGGAATGGCATTTTGTAGAGTCAAATCCTTGAATTTCTCTGATAAAAACAGGTACGATCAATGCTTCCGATCAGGTTTCCAGCCGATTTCTGGTCTGCAGAGATCGATGGCAGACCCCGAACTACGCGTTGCGAGTGGCGTTCGCCCTCTGTGCTCCGGTCTTCGCCGCCGCTTCGTTCGTCGTTTTCATCAATGCTGCAAAGGAGTGAGTGACCCTTTTCTGCAACGAAGACGTCAAGCTTTCCAGGACGGAAGAGGACGGCATCTTCCTCGACGTCTCCGACTTGTCTCTGATGAACAATTGTCTCTTCATGAAGGTTGCTCTCCTGGCGGCCGGAACTCTCTTCAAAGCGGTCCCGTGCATCATGATGCTCTCGTTGTCCCTGTTCCTGCTACGTCGGATCGACGAGGGAAAAAAGAGTTCGAACAACGCCATGAACAATCAAAGCACAAAAAAGTGAGCCTAATCGGATAATGGAAGGAAGTTCTGAGACCGGTTTTTCAGTGCTCAAATAGATCGATCCTCCCGATTCATCCAATTCGTTCTGATCCTTTTTCTCATCACTGAGACGCCACAGGCGTTTTTCAGCATCATCGGAGGCATCTTCGTCATCGACTACATAAAGTCTGGTTCAAAGTTTCAGCTACTCAAATATGTCTGATTTCAGCTACTTCCAAAACTTGGCCATCTTCATGAATATACTCGCATTCTTAAACACGAGTACTAGTTTCGTCATCTACAGTGTGCTGTCTTCCAAATTCCGGAAGCTCTTCGCGCAGATATTCCTGCCTCGACGGGTTTCCGAGAAGATTTACGCAGTGAGTGTCCTCGCAGCTCTTCCGCCGGAGCCTTCTTTTCTCAGAAACGGACTACAGTAATCATCAACTCTCTGGTGCATTCATCCCGAACTCATTGAACTGGTCTCCTTCGAGCTCAAAGAGCAACAAACTGCCAACTCTCTTTATCTTGTTTTTTGTTGATAAACATGAATTATGACTTGACTTTCAATGTGTTTTCATACGTGACAAAATGGAGGGTGTGAATGGAAACGAGGAAATTGGAAAACGTTGTCGGCAACGTCGACGCCTTCGGCCACTCGGAGGGCTAAGAATAAGTGTCAAAAGAGCTCTGAGAATCAGAATGTAAAACGAAGAGAGAGAGCGTATTCTTGTTCTGTGGCAGAAGGCGTTGAAAACAGGAGCAGATGCATTTCGCGAAGGTGGTCCCCTCCCGGAAGAAACACGGCCTTTTCGAGCCCTCTTCGTGCGTCATCTAAATGTCTTTCCTGGTAACGGAACTTGCTCAGTTGATCGGCTCGAGAAGGGAAACTGCACGTTCCCAACCTCTAATTAAGCGGAGTTTGATCGCGACCAGAACTTTTCTTGTTTTGAGTCCGACTACCTTTCCGGTTACAGCACGCCCACTGGGAAAAGCAGGTTGTTTCCAAAAAGTGATTGTTTTGTTATTTTTATGGGAAACGACATGTCAATCCAATAAACTAGACCAAAAACCAAAAGAGAAAGCGAGCGAGCACAGCGGCCCCCCGATGGAAGACGACGAGTTCCACTGCACACAGTACTTTGATCCGTACCCCGATCCGAAAAGTGAGGAAGCCGGTCACTTCGTCGTTCTGCAACTCATCACTACCGTCGTTGCGTGAGTTCCGCTTCCAGATTTCTCCGAAGAATGGGGAATTGTGTTTTGTTTCAGAGCCTACCGACCTTTCCACTATTACTGTTTGACTGCTCTTCTCGTCTTCAGCTTCTTCGCTAATCTCTTGATAGTCGTCGTGCTGTCTCACAAAGAGATGAGGGGCTCCGGAGTGAACGTCACCATGATTCTGATCGCCGTTTGTGACTTCTTTTGCTCCGTCGCTGCTCTCCTTCAGTTGTTTCTCAGGAACTACTCTATGTGAGCTCGAAAAGTTTCTTCATAATCTGAAACCTTTTCCAGCAACTACTCCTCCTATTTGGCTGCCTATTCGCAGATCGCCGTCGATTACCTCGCTGTAGCGTTCCATGCTTCATCCCTGTACTGTGCAGTCGGGATGGCCTTGTGCAGGATCCGATCTCTGAACTTCTCCGATAAGAACAAGTGATCACAGTCGTTCAGTCTTTCTGATCCGTCCAGCTCTTCAGAGATCGGTGGCAAACTCCGAACTACGCGCTGCGGGTCGCTCTCTCCTTCTGTGCACCTGTTTTCGTGGCAGCTGTCCCAGTTCTGTTCATAAATGGAGTGAAATTGTGGGTCATTCTCAACGAAAACTGATTCGGATCGAATTGCAGCTCTGAGAAGGACGGTGTCTACATGACGAACACCGATTTGGCTCTGGCGAACAACTGTCTCTTCCAGAAGATAGCTCTGGCGGGGAACGGAACCCTCTTCAAAGGGCTTCCGTGTGCAATGATGCTCGTCTTCTCTGTCTGTCTTCTGAGCCAAATAAGGGACGGACGGAAGAAGATGAGTAGAGTTGCGAGCAATCAGAGTGGAACAAAGTGACGTCTCCTAACCGTTTCCAATGGACATCCACTCGTTTCAGTGCTCAGATAGACCGATCCTCGCGCTTCATTCAAGTCGTCCTCGTCCTCTTCCTCGTCACGGAGACACCACAGGCGTTCTTCAGCATCATCGGCGGCTTTTTCCTCGTGGACTATGTTAAGTGAGTTCGAGACATTTGGAGCAAGTCTCTCGGTTTCAGCCACTTCCAGAACCTCTCCATCTTCATGAACTTGTTCGCGTTCATCAACACGAGCACTAGTTTCGTCATCTACAGCTCGCTTTCTGCCAAGTTTCGGAAGCGTTTCGTCCAGATATTCCTGCCTCGTTCATTGGCAAACAGGCTTTACAGTGTGGGTTCAAGTTCTTCTCACGATTCGAACAATTCGATTTCAGAAGCCGAGTGCTGTAGTCGTGCAGTCCCTCTCCCACTCTTTCCGAACTGTCTGAAACGAGTTCACCCTTACGGCGCCACGAAATCTGTTTTCCTTGTTTTGATTTCTTGTTGAAAGTTGAGTACACACATGAATGAAGTTCAGTCTCATCCCATAAACACTCGAAGAACGACACTGAGTCACTTTGGTCTTTCCAACTGTCTCCCAACCGACAGACGTGGCTCTTCACAGCTGCGGGTCACCCGCGGCTCGATCACACTTCTGCTAGACGCTTCCGAATGTTGTCCAGTTCACCTCGCCCTTCTCCATTCATCCGACGTCTTCTTCATGCACAACATCATCTCCTCCACTTTTCTGAAAGATTCTCACGATTT
Source organism: Caenorhabditis afra (assembly GCA_963570955.1). NCBI lineage: Eukaryota > Metazoa > Nematoda > Chromadorea > Rhabditida > Rhabditidae > Caenorhabditis > Caenorhabditis afra. The sequence goes on along the minus strand of OY751536.1, from coordinate 7,408,301 downwards.
TCTCAAGGTCAGTGCATAGACGTTGCAAATCTTACGGAACCAAATGGATTCCAGAAATAGGTACCATGCCATCCAGGTCAACGGCCTCAGCAACTCATCCGAACGGAGTGACATCAGAAGGAAGTCATACGATTCCGTGAGTCTGAAGACGTCGGGAGGAAGTAGAACAATGGAAGTGCACGTCTTCCGAAAAACGATTCCGAGTGACCTGATGAATCTTGCGCGCGCGCCTCGATCCGAACTCGTAAACATCCGCGTTTTTGTTGTTTTTTCGTCGACGATTTCACGCGCTGCAAAACTCGCTTTACTATTCCAGAACTCGCATTATTCTCCGACCTTCAACACAAAAAGAGAGAGAGAGAGAGAGTTTTTGTTGTGAGCGAACCTAGTGGAACTTGAGATAGATCAGCTGTTCGGTGGGAAGAGGAGACTGGTTAGTCGTCCCGTCCGGCTACCAAATTGCCAAACATATTCGACCAGCTACGCGCATTCCCTCTCTCTCTCCCCGTTTCTTTCTCTCTTTCTCACTTCTCCGTTCCGCACACTCTCTCCCTTCATTCAACATTAAAAGAGAACGAGGGAGAGAGCACGCGGCGAGCGGAGACGCAGACATTCGCAGAGTGCACACACCAACCCGCCAATGACTAACAATACCAGTGCGGAATACTTTCCGGATAACTTTTCTCTTCTTTCTTCCCCCCGCCGCCTTGTGAAAATCGAATTCGGTCGGAATGGCGGCGGTTCCCACCGACCTTTCGCCCGTTTTCGCCGACGAAACCCTTCCCGTTTTTCTGCATTTTCCCACTGACGTTTGTGTCAGACTGTTTGTGTTGATAATAGCTGGTATCAGTTGTGAATCACTCGAATGAATCACTTTTTTTTTGAATAAGTCACGGCTCGACCGACGACGTTTTGTTTTCAATCACTTTACGAAACAGAGAGAGAGCAACGTTTTTTTCCTTTCTTTTTTGAAAACGGAGATGTATGTTTTTCTCTGCTCACGGTTTTATTTTCCCCCTATACTCTCATTCGTTTTCCCCCGTTTTTTCGATCGAAAAACGTTCCGTTTGTTTGAAAACGGAAATGCATCTAGTGCCACGTCACCGAGTCATTTCCACGAGTACTTAAAACGAGAATAAGAATAATAAAGAAGAGGAGAAGAAGTTGTAAAAACCGAGAAACAGCGGCAGAAGCAGCGGGAGCGATTCCAGTTCTCGTGGGAAATTGCACCCAGCCGCCACGTCATTCTCACGATTCTCGGCGCTCTCGAAGCACCTTTCTCTTCCTTCCGACATGTTCCCTTCTCGAAGAATCGACGCCGTTTGATCGACTCGTTTTCTGCCACAAGCCATCTTCGCTTCTGTCCGTAGCAAGTGTAGTTTGTGGAAGCCAAATATCAGAAAGTGTAGCAGTCTTATGCAAATAGCCGCAACTCTCTTTCGGAAATTAGCAGTTGTTCGCGAGAACGAAATCGAATCGCGTGCAAAACACTTTTTGTTTGTCCAGTCACACACTACCAGATGTCTTCGTTCGAGCCCTGCTCCTTTCCCTCCCGCCACCGCCGTCGTTTTGTGTTCGATTAAACACGCTTCGCTTGCCTTTTTCGGAATTCCCTCCCATATTACAAATGGAACGTTGCCTCTCGTTTTTGTTAGAAAAGGAATCAAAAGAAAGAAGGCGCCGACTTTATTATTAAACGCGTAAAAAACGACAACGACGACTGTACTACTAAGAAGCGGGAGGCGCAGTGAGGAAGAAATGTGGGCGCGAGATTGTCCGGTTGGCCACGTAACTGAGGAAAAGAGAAAGAGAGAGAGAGAGAGACAGAGAGACTAAAAACTAGGAGATGTGGATGTGATATAGGAGGAGAGAATGACATTTTGAATGTTCTATCTGCTAACATGGTTTCGTTTTGATTGGGCCGTGCCAAATGGAAGAGAAAGCTTGAATGCCTACTGAGTGTCGTTGTCCACAGTCGATGCCTTTTGATTGTTCCCGCGACGTTCACTGTTGTGGATCCTCCTGATCCTCGTCGTCCTCCTTCGCCTTGAAGACAAGAGTGTGTCCGAAGGGCTTGGCACGAGCCTTCGCCACCGTCTCCACCTCTTCCTTCGGAGCCTCCTCCTTCCCTCTGAACTTTCTCCCTTTCTTGATTTCTGACGGTCCCCTTCCCTGCACTCACTTGAATTTAAAATGGAAGCTCTTCGGATCGATGAAGACAGTGAGAGCTCCCTTGTCGAGCGGCATCAGATTCACGAGCTCACGTGCCGTCGTGACGGTCTTCCCGTTCTCCAGAACCTGCGGTCCCACGCGGTAGCGAAACTTGCGACGCGGCTTTTTGGCCCTGAACCATCACATAAGTCATCGTGAAACTTGTCACTTCAAAACGACTCACGGACGAGCCCCCTCGGCCGCCGCCTGTTGTTTCTTAGCAGCCGCCTCCTCGGCCTTGTTTCGTGCGTCGCTGCAGGAAAAGAGGAACTGGTTGGAGATGGGACTCTGTGCAACTCACATCATCACTACTACGTGCTCGTTGAACACACCCATTTTGACGAGCTGCTCGTAGCGGAACGGCAGCACCGGTCTCCGCTGCGGCTCTCCGCTCTCCCTGCAATAGACGCTTATCAGGCGGTCTGGAGCCTCCCCGGACTCACGTATTATTCCCTGGGACTTGTGCGTCCATCACTCCGAACTACGAACAGATGAGCCCTAACAATAGGTGTCTATGTCTGAAAAGAGAGAGAGGGAATCAGAAGAGTAATCCGTGAAAAGGAAGGAAGAGGCGGCAAGTGGAGGGGCGGAGATGTCCTCTCTCGCCTCCTCGCTTCTTCTAAGGACAACAACAACACTCGCGGTGCTCTCTTTCTCTTCTCATCATTATTTTAGCAGAGACACCGGGGAGGTCGGAGCGGGCGGCGAGAAAACGAGCGACGTCTTCTTCGGCGCCGTCTGCGTCTACCGGCGGCCAGCAGGCGTCCCTCCGAACCAGCCGTATCTCGATCTGAGTCTTCGCGTCCTTTCAATACACCCCTATAACGAGATGCTAAATGTGAGCCACCAGGCTCCTTCGACCCGCCAAAAAAGGTTCTGAGACGAGGCGACCGGAGAAGCGAGTGAGAGTGTGCGTCTCTGTGTTTCTCTGTGTCATTAGAAGGATTGCTCATCGATTGCATTAGAGCGAGAAGAAAGGGAAAGCGAAGAAGCTTGTTCCCAGTCTGGCTAGATGTGGAAGATGAATGGAGTGACGGGTGGTGCCTGCTCTTTTGCTCCCGTGTTCTAAAGGAGCGGCTCTTCTTGCTGGGTGGCCTAGAAAATGCGAGTGGGGGACTAAAAAAACGAAAAGTGAAATGTGATTTTGATTTTTTGAATTTCGTAAATTGTCTTTTCTCGAACAAATTCCGGAACTATTCCCCGCTAAAATTTTCGAAAATCCGTCAAAGCTTTCGATTCTTCAGGGGTAATGAGTGCGGATGTGATCAAACGGTCCAATCCCGCCGACGACTATGAACTCCTACAACGGGTCGGTTCCGGAACGTACGGAGAGGTGTACAAAGCCAGAGACATAAGGTTTTCAATGAATTTCCGACAGAGAGAAAGGAAACAGTAGTATTTTTTAGAAGCGACACACTGGCAGCGGTAAAAGTAGTGAAGTTGGAGGCTGGTGACAACTTTGCAGTCATTCAGCAGGAAATTATGGTGATCAGAGAATGCTCACACCCGAACATAATAGCCTACTTCGGAAGTTATATCAGAAGGTGAGAAAAACAGGAAGTATACGAGAGAAAAACGGTGGCTTGCAGAGATCGCTTGTGGATTGTAATGGAGTATTGTGGCGGGGGAAGTCTTCAGGACATCTATCACTGTGGGTCTCGTCGAAACGAAAAAGCTATCTGATCCAAACGGTTTTCAGTGACTGGTGGGCTTTCCGAGCTGCAAATCGCCTTCGTTTGTCGGGAGACTCTACGAGGCCTCAACTATCTGCACAACATGGGAAAGATTCACCGCGACATCAAGGGAGCCAACATTCTTCTCTCTTCAAACGGAGACGTCAAGCTGGCTGATTTCGGTGTGGCTGCACAAATAACTGCCACAATCGGAAAGAGAAAATCGTTCATTGGAACCCCTTACTGGTGATTTGCCCTTCAAAACTTCTAACCGAACTCATATTGACGTTCAGGATGGCCCCAGAAGTAGCTTGTGTCGAAAAACGCGGCGGATACGGAATGCAGTGCGACGTGTGGGCTACTGGAATCACCGCTATCGAGCTCGGAGAATGCCAGCCGCCTCTTTTCGACCTTCATCCTATGCAAGTGCTCTACTTGATGACTAAAAGCGGCTACAAACCACCGCATCTGAAGGACAAGCACAAGTGGTCTCCGTTGTTCCACGATTTCGTTCGACAGTGTTTGACAAAGAATCCGAAAAAGAGACCATCGCCCGAGAAGCTTCTCACGACGCATCCCTTCGTTTTGGGTTCTCTATCCGCCAGGATGACGAGAGACTTGCTGGATAAAGTGAACGGAGCGCCGACGAATGTGTATGATCGGATGTCACGGACAGCTGACGATTTGACCGAAGAAGAGTCCGACATGGACGACGCGCCACCTCTTCTGACTCCAGACGCGGCTCCTCTCCGAATCGGACTTCCAAACCATATGAACGCGCTTCGTCTCGATTCGAAATGCCTCGAACAGTTGTCAGCCAACACTTCTTCTTCGGAAACCGATCGGAAAACTCCGACGTCGACGCCTCGTGCTCTGAATCGGGGCTATCACTCGGAACGAACACTCCCTGCGAAAGAGATGCCATCGCTTCCTGACGTCGTCGGAGGCGACGCTCTCCTCTATGGCGGGAACGGTGTAATTCTCGATGAAGACGAGACAATCAGAGCTCCGCGTGCTCCGCCACGGACATTGCGGGCGGCTCAAAAAGCTGCCGCGTCTTCTAATCCTGAAAACCGCTTCAGTTCAACGTCAATCGCTTCGACGCCAAGTGAAGATGTCCCCACAACGTTCTTCGGAATGCCAATCATCCCGAAGGTTCCGATGGGGGCGTGTTTTTCAAAAATCATGGATAGCACCGACCTGAAAGTGAACTGTGCCGCGTCTTGGGTCCATCCGCTCACAGGAGCTCATTTGCTGCTTTTCGGAACGGAGCAAGGAATCTATTCGTTCGATACGAACTGCATGCCGGACGGAAATCTCACACGGATCCATCATCGACGCTGTTCTTGGATGTTCGTATATTCTGACCGCCTGACGGCCATCCAAGGCAATACTCCGTACCTCTACAGGCACGATCTTATCGCACTGACTCAGAAGAATCTAACTCTAAAAATGAGCAAAAATCTGAACAAAATTCCCGAGCGATATGTTCCGAAAAGACTTGCGATCACTGTTCGTATGCCGGAGACCCGTGGAGCCATCCAGTGCACCGTCAAAAAGGGACAGGGGGCGCAGTCGAACTCTCTGTTTCTGTGCTGCGCCGTTCCGAACACCGTGCACCTGTTCCAGTGGTACAAGCCGATGCAGCAGTTTGTTCTGATGCGAAGTGAACCCCTTCCTGAAGACATCCGCTTTCCGATTCGTCCGTTTTCCCTCGTCAACTCGCGAACTTCCGACTTCCCGCAGCTCTGCATCGGAGTAGGCAAGATGGCGGGCTGTGCCGAGTTTCAGTTCAACTTCGTCAACTTCTGCTCCTCAACCAAGAACTCCGAACTGAGCGGCGATCCGAACTCTTCGTTCGGTAGTCTGGCCGAAGACGAGATGCTTGACGTCGGAAACATGCATCAGATCGACAGGGACACGCTGTGTTTCTCGTTCCGAAACAAGGTCGTTCTAACCGATCTAGACGGCTTCGAGCGTCCGAAACCGTCGATTTTCACCTTCAACTTCCACATCGAGTATTTGCACGTCGTCGATGGAACCATACTGGCATTCTCAGCTAACGGAGTCCAGGGAAGAGACCTGAAATCGAATCTGAACACGCAAGATCTGTGCGACGTCTCCCGTTTGTACAGGGTCATCGGAGACGACAGGTATGTTTATCCAGACGAAAGAGTGTCTCACTTTGTCCGATTTCCAGAGTAATTGTGCTACGCTCTCAACAGATGACGTCGCGAAACGCCGGAGAGACGTGCGATATCAGCCTCCTGATGGGACACGCCGACACGCCGCAACTCTGATTTCTCCAACTAACACCTCGCCCCTCGGGTTTTCTTGTACTCGTTTCATTCTGCCTCTAGTTCCCTATCCGCATAATTCAAGTCACACTGATTCCTGTACGATGCATCGATCCCCGATCTCGCTCTTCCGTTCCACCATCATCCTATTTCCTTTTTTCTATGTTCCCTGATAATTGCCTTCGAATCCAAAAGTGCCCCTCACTAGGAACTTCTTGTTTCTTCTTCACTTTCCCAGCGAGCTTCGCCTCTTTTTTTTCGAATTATTCTTCCTGCACGCCTTATTTCTATTTATTTGTGAATACAAAGCTTTTCTCCTTTATACAATCGGGTACAGAGCAAGAAAGAGAAAGGCTTGCGTTGTGGCGAGAAAAAAGAAGAAGAACATCAACTGCATCGGATGCACTCGTTTCGAGAGAAAACTGAAAACGGAACGTCATCTGGCACGTCTTCTGAACTCTCACGTCGACACTTTGCTTCCCTTCAATTCCTGCGAATTCTCCTCCGATTCCAGCGGCGACGTCGCCTTCTGCGACTCTCCGGTCTCGCCTTTCGCCTGGAATTTTCAGATTTCTCTCCGATTTTCAGCCGATACTTACCGAGATTTTCGTCATTTTTCTGCGAGAAAGACTGACGCCTTTTTTCGTTTACCAGCTTATTATTGTGTGACAAGAAGAGAAGGTTCACGGGAAAAGTACCGGTTTATTAATTCACAACTAGGAAAAAAGAAACAATAAATAAACTAGGACAGGTGAACGGGAACGGAAAATTCGAAAAATATGTTACAGAAAAGGTCTAATGTTATGATGAACAATTATGAACACTCGGCGAACAATCAATAATTACACGTTGAAATCACTTCCATTTGATAGAGGTGTTGTTCAGGGCAGCGATCGCTTTGAAAGACTCCACCGAGTTGGGCTTCAGCGATTTAGCATACGAAGCGAGTGAGATTCGGTCTCCCCGAAGAGTCATGCACTCGATAACCATCTCGGGAACGTCGAAGAGGAGAGCAAGACGGAGACGTTCCTGGGCGTCGTTCTCTCCTTTCAGAATACGATAGATGAACTTAAATGTGAGGATGACTGAGGGAACAGTAGAAAGTAAACGCACGTCTGTGGGAGGCGCCGGATGGGATCGATGGATGATGGTGAGCAGGTTGTGATTGTTGACGGCGACACTCCACTTGCTCGTTGTTTTCTTGCCTTTGAACACATCTGAAACAATTCCTTTGTTCTTTGAAATTACATTTGGAACTCTTACTTTTGGCAGCACTAAACGTCATTGCGATAGCTTTCGGCTGCAGAAGCTTGTCGATGTCAGGCCATCGGCACTGTCTCGTGAGCACCGAAACGATAGTTTGGACAGCGAGACGGTCGTTGAATCGGATGAGCGTCCGAACTGACGGAAGAGAAGCTGGAGACGTCTAGAAAGGAAACGTAGCGAAGAAATGGAGAAGACGGGAAACGAACGATGTTGTCATCAAAATGATACATTGCCGAGTAGTAGAGTGTCGAGAGGGCGGGCAATCCGATGAGCGAACTCGTTTTCGGGAACTTCCGGAAGTGCTCTCCTTTGCAGCCGGCGTCTAGTTTCTACAAGATCAGTTTCCGAAAATGTCACTTTCTTTCTGACCACCTCCACTTGTAATTGAATTTCGTAGTTTCTCATCAGAGTCTCCATTTGCTTCGCTTCGAAACGCATTTCCGGGATCGAGAAACTTCCGTGAAGCATTGTTCGGAGCAGCGGAACGCGTTTATCGGGATTCTTCTTGTACTTGCGAGTGGCTTCGAACTCGATGACGGCAGCGTGCTGATACTGACCGACGCCTCTGTAGAAGGACTCTGATTAGGAAAATAGGAACAACCTTACCGAAGGAACTTGTTCATTTTCTCCCACTGTCCGGTTATCTGAAGGTGTCGCGTGTACACACGACAAGCTTCTTTCCGACCGTCCATTAGTTTGAAGAAGATATTCTCTTTCAGAGTTCTCTCGAGAAATACCACGATCTTAATTTCGAATGACGTCAAGTGATTCTGATATATCCCACACTTTAAAGATTGTATTAATGTCGTGGGTGGCCACTGCAAGCCGCAAAAGCTCAGATTTGTCCCGGAGAGACCTGTAGAAGTCGAGAGTCACTTCGAATCCTTTGATCATTCTGTCGACTGTTTCTTCGAGCGGAAGGGGCTTGTATCGGTCAGCCCGCACAATCTACAACTAACTTTTCACCAAAATACTATTTTCCCTTTCCTCACATCGTACTGAACGTGCAGCTTCTTGTGTTCCGCCTTCAATCGCACCTGATCCACATGCATCATGGGCGCTTCGCTCGGAAAGCTGCTGGCGCTCGCCTCCGAGACCACGGAGGGTGCTGACTGAAGAATGGGGGCAGGCTGAGCGTTTGCGAACTTCATATTCAGAATGTCGTCGACGATCTTTCCAGAGGCTCGAGGAGAAGTACTGGAAGACTCAGGTTTATCTGCAAGAAACATCGTGAAACTCACTTCGTCAGCCTGATATTGGCTGTGTCAGATGCCGCGACGGCCCGGGTTTCATTCTGACTTGCAACTGCGGTAGCCGGCGTCGGCGTCGGATTCTGCGGCCGCACGTAGGGCTTCGGAGTCTCTTCACCTCCAAAAAGATTGTCAACGGCTGCGCGGGCTTGGAGCTTCAATTTATGGGATATACACATCACAGACAGCAATGTTTGAAGTTTTGACGCGGAAGACATACTTTTTTAAGAAGTAGCATGTACGGTCACGTGAAAAGTCGATATAGAATATAATTAACCTGTTTTGACTGCAAATCATCGAAAAGCCCTGACGAATTGGAGTCTGATTCGTTCCAGTAGCTGTCCTCAGGCAGATCGAATGTGAATTTTCGTCGGAGAGTCATTTTCACCGCATTTTGAACAAGTTCCACCTAGAGAATTATTCTCCTGAAAAATTGTGCAACTTTTCACACTGGGAAGTTAAAAAATCATTGAAAAACCAAGCCGTAAACTGAACAAGAAAGAAGATAAAATGAACAAAAAGAAAACAGACAACGCGTGCGGCAAATTTGCGAAATCGCATGCCGAAGTTGCATGGGCGTGGTCATGGGAGCGGCGCGAGTTTGAAATCACTTCGAAATTTTTAGGCCAACAGGCGCGAACTTATCCATTCTTTGGCATTCACATATTTTGAAAAACAGATAATTTCGTGATTTTTGGAGGAAATTCCCTACATTTCTTGTTGAAATTCATAAAAATTTTGATCTGCGCAGTCTGATTGACCCGCGAATTTTTGTTTTTGCGCGCGAAAAGCCACTGTCCGTCGAGATTCGTTTAGCTTCCCTCATTTCGCTTTCTTTCTTTTTACTTCTCATGTTTCTTATTGCCGCGTTCCTACTTCTGATTATCATATTTCAGTATGCAAAACACACAGATGCCTCCCACTCACAATGCTCCAAGAGCTCACGATTTGTAGGCAGTTCATGCGAAGATTAAAAATTTAGTTGTTCGTTTTCAGAACCCAAACGGTAAAAGAACCGTTTTTCACGATGCCCATCTCGGTCAAACCGAAAACTCGCGAACCGGCATCATTTACAGATAACAGGTAGATCCACTGTATTTTTCCAGCTCAGGCGTTATTTTCAGAATATATGTGAGCAACATTCCATTCTCCTTCCGAGAGCAGGACTTGGCATTAATGTTCTACAAGTATTTTAATCCTCTCACCCAAAAGCAAAGAAACAAACGCTTCATTCAGATACGGGCGCGTTCTCAGTGTGGAGATTGTGACGAATGACCGTGGATCAAAAGGATTCGGATTTGTGACACTAGATTCGATCGAGTCATGCGAGAAGGCACGGGCGGCCCTTCACGAGTCCCACGTGCAGGGTCGAATCATCGAAGTGCGCAGAGCGACGCCGACCCGCAGGAAACTCCCGAACAACCCGCAGATGGAGATGGTTCCCCCGCCGAAGTTGTGCGTCGATCTCCGTGCACCACACAATCAGTGGAGAACAGAGAAGCAAAACGATAACGAGAATTTGGTCCGTTTCCCTGCAGCCGGCTTCATGATGGCACCCTTCAACGAGACGAGTCTGTTCGCTCCGACGGCTTCGAGAGTACCTTTCGGGGAACTTAGCGGGTTCAGCGTTCCTCTCCGATGCATGAAGCACAGCGAGCTGAAACTTTCCGCCAATGGCGACTACTTCTGCAAGAACGGTGAGCCGACGACGGAGACGAGTCTGCTGATGTGCATGAATGGACAGAACACCACGTGTAACCAAACATGTTACACCGATGCTCAGTCCCAGTACAAAAACGATTCGTCGGAATTGGATCACAACGTCGTCTTCCCGACCCACTTGCATCAACAGATAACCGCTCTTCTCGATACTTCGAACCACTTCAGTTCGAACTCAAGTGGCAGCCAGAGGAGAGCCGTATCGGTAGTATCGTCCGGATCAGGAGCCAGAACCTCGGAAAGCGAAGGTGCTTCGGACGAGGAGCTTCAGTGGACTCCGAACAGCAGCCCGGATCTCCTCGCTTCTCTCTACGAAGGATCCACCTCTTTCCACGGCGAAGCGTCTCCGAAGGCCGGATTGTCTCACTAACCGAACCCCCGTGTTCATGCATCTCAACTTTTCATTTACCAAAGATTTAACCCAAATACTTTACGGAATCTTCTTGTACATGACACATGTTGTCTGTCAAATGATTCTTGATTCATTTTCTGTACCCAACCCGGTGACTATTTTCTGAATGCCCTACGCATTTACTTATTTTTGCCCCCGCTCACAACACTCGACCTTAGCGACCCTACCCCACATTAACCGCTTGCAACCTCCCTCTATTAGACGTGTCATCTTATCCCTCAGGACTGAGCTTCTCTTCAGTTGCCAGCTCTCATATCTTCATTGCTTCAACCCGTCTTTGTTTTGTATTTGATAGACCTTGTTCAGCATTTATTTTTGCATTCCTGTTACTGAATGAAAATTGTGTCCGACAGATGGAGAAACCCGGATGAATAGCATCACAGCTGCGAGAAGTCATTGTCCCGATGTGTCATCGTAAGATCGAAGGTAATCTTCCGGCATCGTTTCGCCTGCTTCCAGTTGTGATCCGAAGACTCGCTCTCCTCGATAATGACATCGTGTGTGACGGCAGGAAGGGAGAAAGAAGAGGGTTGCCGGCACTTCGGAGGCGCTGAAAAAGTAGAAATTGGGAGGATGCGGGCGGAGGGAAGGGACTGACGAATTTGGAGAGTGGGCGGCGAGGACGGGTACAGACTGCTCCTTTCTTCGTCGTTTCCGGCGCCTCGTCGACGCCTTCTTTTCGAGAGAAGCGCAAACGGGGAGAGCAGTCGGGAGCTCTTCCTCTTCCGACAGCCGCCGCTCACCCAGCAGAAGAGGCACGATATGGGGATGAAGATGCCTGGAACAGGTGCTCTTTACAGTCCGATCGTTGGTTTCCCGGATGTTCCGCCGGATTCCCGCGGAGCCTCCCACGGATTATCCTCTTATCCAGAGTGTTCGTTTTTTGCTTATTCATCGTTTCGTCCGACGCTCTCTGACGAACTAAACAAACAAACTCGGGCGGTCCGTCTGCAATTACTTCCCTCCCAAAAAGAAAACAGAATAACGAACGGGGACGACTTCTGAGTCTTCTCCGTCTTCTTCCTCCTCTACTCCTTCTACTTCTTGTTTTTCGTTCTAATTGCCGTCGAGACGGATACGGTAGTCTACGTACCCGGAATGTTCTTCTCCGGAAGAATTAGAAGAAGAAGAAGAAGAAGCCGTCGCTATTCTATTCCGGGACGCCTCATCTCTGGCCAGTGCCCTTCTTCTTTTTCTCTAATCAATTCGATTATGAGACGGCAGTCGGGCGGTCCCTAGCACTTCTCTTTCCGGAAGGATGGCGCCGTTTTCGAATTGCATTTTTGATGAGTTAGGAGTGAAGGCGTTGAAGAAGGAAACGGACGAACCGGTGAAAATGGCGAGGAAGATGACGGCGAGGAAGGTGACGAAGTTGAGTTGGCACACGAGGTTCGGAAGGTGTCCAGTGCAGTAGGAGACGAGCGAGCCGCATTCGGCAGTGCACTCTTCCTGAAAAACGTCATCAGACACTCATCTCTCCCTCCTTTCATCGTGGATTCCGGGAAACGAAGCGAGTCCCCCACGCCTACTGGTCTCTGACAGGTGCAAAACGTTTCCTCCGATTATACCAACTCACCAATGATGAATAGATCGGATACACGGCGGTGTCCATGGTCTTTCAGGAAGAAACCTCACTCCATCCTCTTCTCGGTTCACACTCTGGAAAAGAGGCGAGGGGAGTGGCTGACGTGATGTGGAGGGGAAGCCAGATAAAGAGTCACAAATTACAATTCGACGAAAACAGAATGGTTCGTTTGAAGGGGGCGAATGGAAAGATGTTTGGGGGGGAAAAGTTGTGGCGAGGCGGGGGATGGAGGCGTGTCTGAAAAGAGATGCAAATAGAAAAGAGCGAGGGAGAGAGCGAGTCTGCCCGCCGGTCCGCGAATAATAACGGATCGAACGGAGAGAAGACGAGAAGCGCACTTCAGAAGATGACGACGACGAAGAAGAAGACGTCGGTGATAACTGATCCACGTCTTCTTCTTCTTCTTCTATTTCGGGACGACGAAGCGGTTCGAAATAGGCTTCACCGATGCGGACTTCCGCTCAAAAATCACATTCTAATTTCAACTCCCTCTCTCTTCAGAATTCGCACGGAATTCCGAGAGGAGACCGAAACAAGGCAACCAAAGATGTCAGATGAGTTGTGAAGCTGTCCACTTCTCGATTCTGGCGAGAGAAGACGGCTATTTCGGAGGCTGACAGATGAATTCGAAACGGCTTACGTGAGAAGAGATCTCAGGTGAAACGGAGCGAATTATTCACGAGCAGGGGGCGAGTCTGCGGCACCGAGGGCGTCCTTTTGTGGACGAAGAAAGCGAGCCGCGAGGTTTCCTGCAGAAGAGTGAAAAACAGGAAGGGCATTGAATATTATAGGTTGCACTACTTGGCACTGGCAGATACGTGCCGCCTCTCGAAAAGTGATTCTCTCGAGACGTCTTTTTGGCCGTTTATTACGAGGGAGGGACGGCGCGTTTTGATTCGATTTGCGCGAGGGAGACGAGCAAAAGAAGGGGAATCCTCTTGAACCGAAAAGAGAAAAAGAGAGAGAGTTTGACGACCTGCTGAGCCAGTTTTGGGGGCTCCGCGAGCCGAATAATAGGAATGGAAGTGGCTCCAAAGTTCCCACCTTACTCACCGTTCTCATCCACAAAAAAAAAACGAAGATTGCTTGTTTTTCGTTTCGTTTCGTTTTCTTCTTGGAATAAGGAACTGCACTGAAATACGGAGTGAGGGACTAGGAAACTCCGATGGCCGAAATGGAAACAGTTGTGCCACCCACGTCTTCTAGCCATTTATAGTCAGATCAGACGTCGTGGGACAACAAAACGGTAACTGGCACTTGAGCTCCGCGAACAAACTAGATTACACAACGGGCTCCAAAAACCAGTTGGTTCTTCGGAAATATGTAATCATTCCTAGAGTGTCACTCTCCGTTTCGCAATGGAAATCAGCTCCATCTACACGTTCCAAAATCAAGAGTCCGTGATCGAAAGATATCTGTTGTGGACGAGGATCCTCCCGTTTTTGACTCTGCCTGTCTATATCGAAGGAGCCTATTGTCTCTACGCATGCAAACTGCAACAGCACTACGTGGCAGTGCTCACCTTCCACGTGGCTCTGTGAGCACCTCTTCCCGGCCTCCCGCTACGTCTTCCTTTCAGCTCTTTCGTCGGCGAATTCTACGGATTCCTTCTGATGCGACCCGTTGTGATCCTGCCCATCGTGGGTCTCTACACAGACGGAATCCTCTCCCGATTCCACGTGCACACCTTCATTCAGGTCATTATTCTGTTTCTTCTCTACCAAATCAACGCTTGCACTATGATCCACTTGCTGCTTTTTCGCCTCAAAAACGTCATTCCGTTGACCTATCGCTATTATAATCAAGCGGCGAAACTTGGTTATTTCTTCGTGGTCGGCACTTATTCCGCCTCCATCATCTCGCTCACCGACTTTCTGCTGCTTTACGAAAACCAGGAGTATGCGAAGACGTTCTGGACAGACATTCTGCACGGAGTCGTCCCTGACAACTTCTGGACGGACGGCTACATAGTGACATCTGGAGAGAAGGTCCGCTTCGACATGTTTCTGAAGGTGTGCGGACTCAGTCTCTGCTCCTACACGTTCGCTTGCATTCTGATTCCCACCATCGCCTTCAAGATGCTCAGCAAAGTGAAAAGCAGGATGTCCGCGAGAGTGGTCGAGGCTCACAAGCAGTACCTGAAGAGCCTTCTGGTCCAAGTGAGCCCCGTATTGAGGGCTCTTCTGATCAGAGCTCATTTTCAGGTATTCATTATAATCAGCTTCTTATTGTTACCTTTCGCATTCTTCATAATTGGTTTGAAAGCGAGAATACATAGTCCAAGTGAGATTGACTGAAGTGCTCCGGAACAAACTTCCTTTCAGTTCTGGTCTCGGTTTCGATGATTCTCGCAATGTCGCACGGAGCGGTCGCCACTCTCGCCATGATTTTCGCGAATCAACCGTTCCGAAGCATCCTGATTTCTCATTTGAAAAGCGGTGAGAATGGTGGCAGTGTTGATGATTGGCGTCGTTTTCAGTGTACTCGAACCTTCCGTGCAGCCTCAAAGATCGGAAGTTGAAGCGTGCCTCCATCGTGATTCCGAGCGTGATAGTCTGAAAACCGCGCCCTCACTACAAACTAAACTGGAATGAGCACACTTTGAAATGTTCTGAATCACTCTCGAGACCCGAATAATAAGATTGGAAGGCACGCGAGCCGGTGCCTGGCCATGAATTGAAAACTGATTACGAATCTGTGATTGACGGCTCCCGGCTACTTATAGAAAGAAGCGGAAGGCGGGCACTCGCGAAATGGAGACCGCCGACGTTGACGTCGAGGGCCAAGAGCGCATCTATTCCGTTTACTTTGCCATCACAAAGTTCGTTCCGATTGTGACGGTGCCGATGTACGCGGAAGCAATCTACTGCATCATCAAGAGAAGCCACGCGTTCCAGTTGCACTACACCGTCATCCTTACCGCCCACATTCTCGGGTAACTCGCTCGTCACCTCCTTCCAGAAGCTCATTGTTTCAGATGTCTTTTCGAAGAGTTCTACGGCTTCCAGCTGTTCCGTCCGATGGTCTACCTTCCCGTCGTCGGTATCTACGCGGACGGCATCCTCTCAATGTGCGGGGTGCATCCGTTCCATCAGCTCTACGGAATGTTCCTCGCCGTCGAAATCAACTCCGCCATCCTCTCCCACATCACGTTCTATCGCTTGAAAATAATCATTCCAATGTCATTCCGCTACTATTATCGTGTTATCCAGCTCGGCGTATTTGCAATTGTCTTCGTCTACGTAACAGCGATTGGCTCCGTGACGGCTCTTTTCCTGCTAGTCGAAGACCAGTTGGAAGCCAAAACATACCTACAGATGGTGAGGAAGAGAAATTGATCGAGTTATCCGGGAGTTTGCAGACTTTGCGGCCACTTCCCAGCGTCATTTGGTCGGAGAAATATATGGTTTCGACGTCGAGGAACCCGAACGTCTTCTTGTTTCTTGTGACGGGTGGCATTTCGATCGGCTTCTACGTGCTTCTCTGCATCACCCTTCCGACCCTCTGCTTCGTCATTTTGCACCGAACGAAGGACTCGCTCTCCGAGAAGGTAGTGAAGGCTCAGAGGGCGTATCTTCGGACAATCCTCCTCCAGGTACACGGCTCTCCGTGGTCTTTATTCCACAAACAACTTCTAGGTGGTCATGGTGGTGCTTTGCATCATCATGCCCTTCTGTGTCTTTTTCGCCGGGCTATCCAACTTGATCACTGATCCGAGTGAGTCTCACCTCTCCGGGATCCACTCAACAATCCCCGTTTCAGTCATCATCCCGGCGTCTCTCATTTTTGCAATGTGTCACGGAGCCGCTTCCACCCTCATCCACCTGCTCTCCAATAAGCCGTTTCGTGATACTATGAAATCGCAGCTGACATGGGGCTAGTGATGACATGAATCCACTCCGTCAGGCTATTCCGATTCTTTCAGTGACTTGTCTCGTGACATGCTCCAGACCAAAACGGAACAACATGATCCACACGATGTCGTCGATCGTCGGATGACGTCGTCCATCTGTTCCACGTCTTCATCACCGCCATCATTCATTTCTGCTCTTCCAAACGTTCACTTCACTTTTTGCTCCCGATTTACGATTCGTTATTACAATTGTCGTTTTGCGGCTGACAACGAAATTGAATGCACATGTTTTAGTCCGGGGTGTACAACCGGCAGCTCTCTTCCTCGGAAAAAAAACGGAGAAAGAGAGACAGAGAGGCTTAAGTGACGAGGGAAAAAAGAAGAGATCGGGGCGATCGGCAAAGCGGGAGGGAAGAGACGAATATCGAGGGGACGGAATGGCAATTGGCGATAACTGCGACGGCATCTGGAAATGAATGGAATGCACATTCTTTGCTCGCTGGCAATCTGAAAACAGGGACCTTTAAAAAACAATGTGTCCAGGTTCACTGCATTGTTTTGTTGCACTCTCTAGCCGTGCTAGCTGATCTGAAACCCCCCTTCCGAGATGATCGCTCTTCTATTTTCTCTCCTCCTCTCCCCTCCGTTTGTTTTGCTCCTCTCACTGCTGCCACGTCTAGAAGAAGCTGCCCCCGAACCACATTCATCCGCTGGCGGCGGCGGCGGCAGCTCCGAAACATTACACTTGCTTCGGAGACGAAGAGTCGGCGGCATCCGACGAAACACGCCGTAGAGTCAAGAGATTCCAAGAATATTACATTCGACGGGCGGCGAGGCGGCTGCTTGTGGGCGACGACTCTCTCTCGCTCCCTCCCGCCGGGAGGATGTGGCAGACTCCGCCCACTTTGAGCGATCGAGGCAGCCCAAGTTGGCCGTCATTCTGGGACGTGTTTAGGTCTCGTATCACTGCTACATCGCACCCAAATCAACCATGTCGGACGTCGAGGACGAGTACGAAGACGAGGAGGAGATCGAGGAGGACGAGCCCGTCGCCGACGAGAACCAGGAGCCAGAGGTACGTCCCTTGTTGAGCCGTTTTTGACAGTGCTCCCTCTATGGTAGAGTTCCGAAACAGATTCCCCAATCATTCCGATCGTAGTACTCGTCTCACTTTTACTATCTCCCTTCCACCAACGTCCTCTTCTCCTTCTTCTTATTCTTCTTCCCAACGTCTTCTTCTTCCTTTTCTCCCTTTCATTCGATTACTTTTATTATGTGAGAACTTGTCTCTTTCGACTTCAAGTTCTCTTCCGTTTCACAAACAATTCCTTCCCCTTCCTCTGCCATTTCGTGCCCCGTCGGAAGATGGCATCGTTGTAAAGTGAGAGGGAGCTCCCGAACTGCTCCTGCGTCTCGTCGTTTCGCACGCTCTCTCCCGCATTACACAACCCATCTCCACCGCCGGGCGGCATCACAATTCTCTCGTTTGACAATAGATGATAATAGTAGTAAGAGTAGAGACATGTGAGCTTGAACTCTTCCCGAAGTCGTTTCCCAACGTGGACTTGCAGGCTGCTGATGAGCCCGAGGAGGCTCCGGCTCCGGCTGCGGCCGTTGCCTCTCCGAAGGCCGCTGCTCCGCCAGCGTCGATCAAGAGCCCGACGCCAGGCAGACAGGTCAACTTCACGCCGAGCATTCCGCAGAGTGTTCTGAGAAAGTGAGGGAGAAAAGGCAGGATAAGGGAAACGGATGACGTTGCAGGCAACAGAACTACTCGGGCGGAAAGCCGTCGACGATCCACACCAAGGAGAAGCTGATGAAGTCCGAGGGAATCATCCCGATCCAGGCCGGATCCAACAAGTACGCTTCGCAGAAGGGAATGACTGGATTCGGAGTGCCGCGTGACGTCATCGACAAGATCAAGTCCGAGAACCTGGCCGAGATCACCGACGAGAAGAAGATCGCCAACCTGAAGGGCTCCACCTGGCTCCAGTCTGGAACCAACAAGTTCGCCTCGCAGAAGGGCCAGACCGGCTTCGGAGCGGTTCGTGACGTCAACTACAAGACGAAGGGAACTGGAGGAGCCAGCGAGGTGCCGGAGGAGAAGGCGCGCGCTTCCGACGGAATCGTGCCCCTCCAGTCCGGAACGAACAAGCTCGCCTCGCAAGCTGGAATGACCGGAATCGGAATGCCACGTATTGTCGACGTGCGACGAACTGCCGACCAGGACATGGCCTCGCAAGGATTCATTCACCTCCAGATGGGAACCAACAAATTCGCCAACCAAGCTGGAATGACCGGATTCGGAATGCCACGTCACAACATCACTAAGTAAGTGGCACCTGATAAGATGTCAGTGAACTGAATGAGAATCGGGCATTCAGGTACAAGGACGAGGTGCGTGGAGACATGCCGCATGACGAGGGAACCCTCTCGAGACAGACTTCCGGATGGAAGGAGGGAGCTTCGCAGGCTGGAATGACCGGCTTCGGAGCGTTCCGTAACAACACCGTCGCCTTCATGCAGGCCCAGGACCAACGATCACAGGGAATGATCCCGTACCAGATGGGAGTGAACTTCCTCGAATCGCAGGCCGGAAAGACCGGATTCGGACAGCCGAGACAGGTGTACACCCCGTTCACCGACGACTCGCACGAGGATCTGCCCGCCGACATCGCCCGCCGACCGGACGTTCCATTCTGGACTGGACAGAAGGAGGCCGAACACGCTAATCAGGTGAGCACCCTTCTGCCGATCCCTTCTGATCTCTCTCTCTCTTCAGACCGGTATGACTGCCTTCGGAACGCCACGTGACGTTCGTGGAGAGTACGTCCGCCGCATGTGGTAACTCGTCGTCGTTCCCCCTTTTCATCCATCATCTCCCCTCCGCGCCTTTTCAATCTGTCTTTTATCCCCTCCTTTCGTTTGATGACTTTCTTGCAATTTTTCGAGATTGTACTATAATAAATTTATGAGCACCTTTCTGAAAACGTTACCCTCCCCAGCAACCAAAATGTGTTTCAATGTCTAGTTTTTTCCGTATTTTCGTTAAGAACATCTGTTAGAATGAATCTGCTTGCGTTGCATTGTTTCATTGAACGGGGCTCTTTCTGCGGCCGCACCGCGCGTGCTCCGATCTCCATGGCAACCGTCGGGCTCTCTGGCTCGCCGTGCGCACGCGCTCTTTCCTTTCGTTCCATACTGAGAAATGGCCGACGACCCAGTTATCGAGTTCACCGGCTTCATCAAAGCCTACCGTCTGTTCCGAAACAACTGTCTTTCCGAATCGGAAGCCGTCTGTACGAGTCTCCTTCGCAAGAATCCGTTGGATCAGGTGAGTCTATCGAAACTTTTCCGTGCACTTCTCGCTGCTTCTCGGCGGAAGAGAGCAAAAAAGTAGGAAAGAAGAGAGGCGGATCGGAGTCGAGAGAGATGTATACATGAGAGCTCGCGAGAGGAATCGATGTGTAATATTGTGTAGGCGAATCGCGGATTCTCCCTTTCTTCATCTATCTTTCAAGCTGCCGAGAAGGGAGCAGAGAAACGAGAAACGAGACGAGCGATTCGAATCAATTTCAGGCGACGTGGGCTCTGAAACTGCAATGTTTGTCCGATTCGACGTACGTCGACGAGTTGGAGAATGAAGACGTCGGGCTTGCGGAGACGTTCCTCGACCAGAACGTGATTGCTCCAAACGCGCGGCCCGGAACCAGTTTCCAGCGACCAAAGACCACTGCGAAGGGGGTGAATCCGATTCTGAGACCGACGACGAATGCTGGACGTCCTCTTTCTGGAGTGGTTCGGCCGCAGAGCTCTTTCAAATCGGGCTCCATGGATCAGGCGGTGCGTACTGCGAGGACGGCAAGGACGGCTCGAGCCGTGAGCAGCACTTCCGCCAGAAACATGCGACTCGGGACCGCTTCGATGGCAGCCGGCGCCGACGGGGAATTCGTGAATCTGGCCAGACTGAACATCGACAAGTACGCAGCTGATCCGCAAGTGAACCGACAGCTCTTCGAGTACGTCTTCTATTATGTCAACGACATCCGCGTCGCCCATCAAATCGCGGGCACTGCGACGAAGGCAGCTGGATTCGAGGATTACTACTGGAAGAATCAGCTGGCGAAGTGCTACTTGAGGTGCCTTCAGAAAGTCCTCCGCCTGTTGAAAAGAGCACATTCTTGTTCAGGTTGAGCATGATTCCTGACGCGACGAAACAACTTCAATCCTCTCTGGAAGCGAGGAAACTGATCGAAACGTTCGCATTACTGGCGAAGGTGGATCAGAGATTCGCTCTCCGGAATCGAAACATTCTTGCAGGCCTTCAACAGAGTGGATCAGCCGATGGCCGCTTTGAAGACGTATTCGTTAGGCTTGGAGTCGTTCCCTGAAGATGTGACGATGCTGACGGGAATGGCACGAGTCCAGGAAGCGCTCGGCGAATTCGAGCAGTCCATCGAATTGTACAAGAGAGTCTTGGACGCTCAATCGAATAACATCGAGGTATCCGGAGGGGAAAGAGTGTAATGAAACTAATCAAAGTTCGCAGGCCATCGCGTGCGTCGCCACCACTCATTACTACGGAGGGAAGCCCGAGATCGCACTTCGCTTCTATCGACGAATCCTGCAGATGGGCGTCTCTTCGGCGGAGCTCTTCATGAACATCGGGTTGTGTTGTCTGGCGGCTCAGCAGTTCGACTTTGCCCTCTCTTCCATCATGAGGTGCTTGGGGAGAAACATGCACACGCCGAGATGATACGAATCGTTCAGAGCTCAAGCCACTATGACGGAAGACGTGGCAGCCGATATCTGGTACAATACGGGACAGGTGATGTTGGAAGTGGGCGATCTGCCCGCCGCATCGAGGGCTTATCGGATCGCCCTGTCTCACGACCCGGATCACAGTGAAGCGCTCGTGAATCTGGGGATCTTGCGACACAGAGAAGGTTTGAATCACAACAGGAATGAAAGAACCATTGCATGCCATTTCATTCCACGTCAGAAATGAATATGTCATTTCATTCCACGTCAGCAATAGAAATGCCATTTCATTCCACGTCAGCAATAGAAATGCCATTTTATTACACGTCAGCAATGGAAATGACATTTCATTCCACGTCAGAAATGAAGATGCCATTTAATTTCACGTCAGAAATAAAAACGCCATTTTGTTTCACGTCAGAAATGGAAGTGCCATTCCATGCCATTCCACTCCACGTCGGAAATGAGAACACTCTAATTTCAGGCAAAATCGAAGAGGCGCGTTCGCTCTACAACTCGGCGATTTCGAAGAATCCGATGATGTTCGAGGGCAACTACAATTTGGGTCTCGTCTGCTTCACCCAAGGAAAGTACCACGAGTGCCGCAAGCTCATCGAAAGAGCTCTCGAGGTGTTTCCGGAACACGAACACTGCAAGAAGCTTCTGAATGGCATCACGCCGCTTTACGAGTCCATCTGACAATTATTGATTACCTCTCCTCTTTCCGCTTCTGTCATCCGATACTTTTACGCCATCGGAGGGAAAGACGTTCTTCTGAAATTCTATATGCCGTGTTTGTCCGGGTGCGGGTGACACATTCATTCCCTCTCCCGGCTCCCCATGTGGCCCCTTCTCCTCTTCTCTGCTTTACTGTCCATTTCTGAAACTCGCGCTGAAAATGTGACTAGTCGTTCCGATATTCTTCTGATTCTAGAGCATCAGAAACTAATGCAAATTGTGACTTTCCCCGAATGTTTTGTGTTTCGAACAAATAAACGATTCAGGACGAACAGAAGTCGTTGGTTGAGATTTCGTTCGAAATCTGTTTCGAGTGGGAAACGAAGCGAGGAAGACATCCGAAAAGCCGAGAATTGACGGCCTGGAGCGAACTGGATTCGTTCGGAATCATCACCGAGAACCTGTAATCGAGGAGAATAGTGGCACGTCTTCGAAAGTTTCAGTCTTCCAGAATCACTGTGCAGTCTTCGAAGAGCATCGTGACTCGCGAGGAGAACGTCGAAAACGTCCGTTCGAGTCGTTCGGTGACGTTGCAATCCGAGAAGCCGCTCGACTTTTCCGCCTTCCCCAACGACGCCCATCTCTTTCAGCTCCGTTTCACTTCGGTTTCCAGAAACTCCTCCCAGTTGACTCTGAATCCCCATTTCGTTTCTTCGGCCGTTGAAGAGGTGACCGACGGGGTAAGAAGACGTTCTCCATTTCAGCAGTTTCAGAGTTCCTCTCATTGGCAACTCGAGGTCACGAAAGCTTTCGTCCAGTGGGTTGTGCACAAGAATGAATCCTTCGAACAGGCACGAAACACACCGATTCACGAATTCTTTTCACCTTCTCTTTCAGGCAGTTTTCGAATTCAAGATCACGCGCCGCCCATCTCCATCCATTCGAATTTCGCTGTTTCTCATGTTTCTCGTGAATGTAACGATGATATTCCGATGTTTCCCGGTCACAGGAATGTTCCAGAAGAGCCACTCTTCGGTAGAATCTGGAAGCTGAACCTTTAGATGAAGAACGTCTTCAGGGTTTCTTCCTCTCGTGCGGTTTCTTGATTGCTATCGTGTCTGCCACACAGGGTCCGAAGGCAGGGACTCTCACGAGTTTCGGTAAGATTTCTTTCAATCCAAACGACACGAACATCGTTGCAGACTATCAGATCCTCTCTCTTCTTTTGCTCGCCGTCCTCGTCGAAATCTTTCAGCAGATGCTGCCGTTCTTCATTTTCCACCTGAGATGCTGTCCGATCGAAGCAGAGCCATCTCCTCCGATGTTTCCGTCGCCAAGTGATCAGTTCAGTCTCGACACCGAAAGATCAAAGTAAGAGAGAAAGATCTCGGGAATAGTCTCGAACTATTTTCAGGTGCAACGCAGCGTTGGATTCAGCGAGAGCCGAATCGGTGAGAAGTCCGCGAGTGGCGAACTTCGACATGTGTCTGGCAGAAGTGAAGTTCACGATGTCAGTTCTCAATGAAGTGCTCAACCTGCACGCGTCGGCCGAATGGAGAAGGTTCGTGGCTGAAACCGGTTGGAACGTCTCCTTCTCTTCTTCCAGAAAACTGTGGCACAATGCGTATCGTCGATTCGAGATCCTGGCATTTATGGTGCTTCAAACCATCAATTTCATTTTGTTTTCATCGTTTTGTCAATAAACTTCAGAAATATTTATCTTGGAAACTGGGGATCAGTGCATACAGACACAGAAATGGAAACGGGAAGAGAGATCGGTGGACAGGTGAACGGTTTGAACATTGGATTCTAATCGAGTGAAAATGGGATGAGGAAGGGGGAGGCGTGACTGTCTCGGAAGAGAGGGAGAAACAACGGGACGCATCACAGAGGGACAAACATCGGGGGGCGAGCAGAGTGTCGGTGGGGGAGGAGGAGGAGAGGACAGGGACCCGTGGAGGACATTGCACCGAAAGGACAAGGCGGCAGAAGAGAGCAGACATCACCGGCACCCGCATGATTCGACCCGCATATCGGCGTACTCTTTTATCACTATTCTGAAATGAAGACGTTCAGCCAACTGCCCCCACTATACGACTCCTTACACTTTATCTACATCCATGTAGAGTATCGAAAGAGGGCTCGTTTCCGTCGGCACACAACAAGGCGGCGGAACCTGTGAAAAGAAGGCGTGCTTCTGAAGACTCTCAATCACTCACTTCATCTGGTTTTAAGGAGTGTAGCAGTGACTGAATGATT
Source organism: Caenorhabditis afra (assembly GCA_963570955.1). Classification (NCBI taxonomy): domain Eukaryota; kingdom Metazoa; phylum Nematoda; class Chromadorea; order Rhabditida; family Rhabditidae; genus Caenorhabditis; species Caenorhabditis afra. Next base: position 7,384,337 of record OY751536.1, on the reverse strand, counting down.
GCGTGGTTTGACGCGTTCAACTGAGCAGGCATTGGATTCGGACACGCCCCTTGGCACTGAAATGCATCGTAGCCTTCTGAAACGACGTCTACCCTCGTTTTTGTCTTCTGGCTCTTCGACTCACTCGGCGCCATTATCCAATCTTGCCACCCCAGCTCGTCAAAATCCACGTAGAGATCTGTTTTCCTGCAGAGATTGCTCTCCGCTTCGTAGTTATGATGTTTTCTACCCTGCAACCATCGCGTTTTCCTCTCCTCTCCGGCCCTCCACACCCACCTTTTTTCGATTCTTTCGTTCGCTGTTGCCTGTTTGTGCACTCCTTTTCCGCCGCACACTCGATGGCTCGGACAGATCGCTGAAAACGATGAGCGGAGCACTCTGAGCCCGTGCGTAGGGCATCGAGCTCAGCGAGCTGCTCTGCGTTTCTTCGATCTCCACGTCTTCCGGCAACTCGACGAAGAAACTGATACGGTCGGACCTCTCTGAGAAGGCGGCCGAAACGTCGAAGTCGATCCAGTCGGAGAAGTTGTCGACGGATCGAGATTCGATTAGAAACCGATCCTCGTTCTGAAAATGAGCGTTTGGAGGCTGTAGGCGTGCACAGACAAACTGTTTCTTCGTCGAGCGAATAGATGGAAAAGTTGCCGGAGCTCCTCGTTTTGTTGTTGCAATGTACCCGAAGCTTCAGAATCGCCCTGATGACGACTTCATTGTGGGCGTTTCGAGCTGCCACCGAAAGATTGTAGGACAGTATGAATCCCGTGTTGTTTTCGATGATCTCCTGGAAAGAGACACTTTCAGACGGGAAGAAAAGGGCTCAGTTACCTTCGGGTAGTAATGTCTGACCCAGTCGACATCGTTTTCATCGTCGTAGATATCCCACACGTGTTGCGGAATGTCGAGGCTCGGACCCGTCTGGACAGGCACATTCTCGAGCCCGAACCGACGGAGCAATCCGCGTCGGAGGACGTCGGCACGATTCACTTGGGCCGAAGGCATGGCGACGGGGAAGAGGAGGAGGAGGAGGTGGAGAATGGCGGACAGTTGGAAGCGGAGAACAAGTGCTTTTGTGCTTGAAATCGTTGTCGTTGTCCGCACAGAGTCGTTCATAGTTGAGTTGGGCGCATCAGGCAGCCACTGGACATATCGTAGGTAGGCAAGGTGTTGGGGGAAATGAAACAGGGACAGGGGGCTGCGACCGACGACGACTCTCCTCGCGCTTAGCGCATAATCAGGCTGAAACGAGGCGAGGATCATTGGAACAAGCGACCAGAAAGGGCATCTAAAAAAAGAAAGACGTTTGCAAGAATGTGCAACGTCGTGCCTTGTCAGAAAAAGGAGCTGTCCGGCAAAAGGACACGGACGAGTGACGGGACGAGAGGCAAGGAGAACACCCACCCAAATCGAGTGGGTGTGAAAAACAATCGCCCACTTCGGGAGAATGGAGGAGGAGGAGGGAAGAGTCGAATTTCGAGAAAAGGCACAGAAATCAACTGGAACAGAAATTGGCAGCGATTTGGGAATGGAAACTTCTCGGTGGAAGAGACAAGACTCTATTTCGGGAACATTCGCAACATTTTTGGGGGAGGAGAAAGAAGAGAAAGAAAAGAAGCAACAAAGCCTTTTTTGTGGCGGTTATGATAAGTTTTGTGCTCTCACCCGAGTAAAAAAAAGTTCCAGAGCACTAATGATGAATGGCTCCCGGGGGAGCGGGCGCACCGACGTTTCCCTCGGCTTGGGAAAGCGCCGGAGAGTTGCAGCTGGTTGGTAAACATTTGCAAGTCTCGTCCGAAGATGGGCCGGGAACCGCTCGTCGGAGTTCGCGGGAAGTCGGAGCAGCGGCAGTAGGAGCACTATCACATGAGTGTCGACCGGTGGGGTCCCTTCGCTTCAGGAATGTTTTCTCGCGACCCCGATATGATATTCGATACGGAGACTCGTGCGGCGACTTCAAAGCGACTCGAAGAAGAGATGCGGTCCGTGATAGTTTTCAGATGTTTGCGAATATAAGAGCATCCAGTGCCTGGTTCCGAACTCTCGAATCTTTCCATTTTGTGACCGTACCGGACAGAGATCAAAGAGAGAGAGTGAGAAGGAGTGAGTTCACAGAGGTTCTAGAAGGATCGAAAGGATATTTGGGATTCAAGTGTCCCTGACTGAAAAAGAAGAGTTCTCGAATTGTAAACAAATAGCCGCGGAATCTCGACAATGATTCCTCTCTCTCTCTCTGTTTTTTTTTTCGACAACTTCTCTCAAATTACCGCTTGTCTCAGCTGGCCGAAAATCGACGACACAAAACGTCATTGAAGGCCTCAAAATGGGAAGGACGAGTGGTACGGTATATGGGATTCGTGTTTCCGGAGACGACAATCTGGCGCCCGGTTACTGTAGAATAGTGGAAAGGTCACATCGACAGACGGATGTAATTAGACGAAGGAGAAAGAGGAGAAGAATTGCGAGAAGAGACATTATTAGGGGACCCCCTTATGAACGGGATCTATTTGAATACAGATAATTGAGTTGCAATCAGGTCAATTGTGTTTTTTTTTCTTTGCGGAAAGAGAGAGAGGGAGGGAACGAGGGACGCAGAGAAACGGAAGAGCTCATCAGAGAACAAAATAATGAAACGACGAAAATTGAAATTAATGGGAGAGTGAAGAACGAAAGAGTGGGCTCAGACTTTCATTTTCTAGTCGCCGGACTACGGTGGAAGATGATCGGAGGACATGAGGAAGGAGGGCGGTTTTATAGGTAGCCCCTCCGCAACTGGTACCGCCTCCTTCCGTGCCTTTCCCACAAAAGTGCGCGGAGCTATACGAAATTGAGGCAGGGAGGGGGGCGACTCTTTTTCGCTCCCACCCACAGATGGGGCTCCGAGTTTTGCAATTGTTTGAAGGCAAATTGAAATTGAATCAAGTGCATCTTCCGTCGCCCCCAAAAAAGTGACGTGTGGCTCCGCGAGCACTTTTCATCGAGGGACAAGAGGGGAGGAGACAGATGTCTTCTTGTTTTGCGCTTTCATTTTATATGCGATGGAGACAGATTGACGTAGAACTCTCCTCTCTTGTAACACGATACCGACGATAAACGGGCGGATGAAGAGGTCATGGGAGACGGATAATAAGGGGCGAGAAGTGGTGTGATTCGGAAGTGACGGAACACGGTGACGTCTAATTCTGGAGCATCCGACGTCTATTTTCGGATGCTCCAGATCGGTGGGAATCGATGAGAAGACCGCCTGGCGAAGAAACAAAGAGAGTCGTGGCGAACAGATTTGTGTGTGTTCTGCACAAAAACAAACTCTCGCAGGACACTACATGGACTCTGATCTACGGTTTCAGACGAGCCAGAAGAAGACTGGAACCTTCGGAATCCTTCTCCGATCCACGGGACCATCTGTTTGCAATGCGCCGACTCGACTCCGATCCGTCTTCATCAGACACATTTGGTCGAGATTTCCGGAGATCGGAGGCGCCAAAAAAGAAGAGAGCCCCCAACACATGCTTGTGATTATAAATCGATCGGATGGGGCGTTCGATGGATCGGAGTCTCTCATGATAAATGCTCTCTCGCGACAGACAGAAGAACATGGATGCAGCACGCACAAACAAAAACGACGTGGCGGGTGGCTCGAGGGCTCACGAAGCATTGTCACATGGGTAAGAAGGGACGAGAGGCATTGTTCGGAGAGGTAAGGTCGAATGAGTCACGGCCTACAGTCAGAAGAGACACAAACGACCGCTTCTAGGGAAAAGGTCACTCGGTCCCGGCGCCGCGTGATTAGTGTTCGTTGAACTGGAAATCAATCAAACGGAGCCCCGAGCCGGGAGATAAATAACAATGACCTCTTGAGAAACACGTGTTCATGATGGTGTGATGCTCGCGGAGCACATGGATCCCTCCTCGCAGGAGAAGTTCGCAACACTCCGGAAACGTTCCGGACGGAGCACTCCGAAGATCTTTTGTCACACACGTGTGTGACAATTTGAACTCCGCCCTGCGCCGGCTAAATGAGATTTGATATCAATCGGCCGCGATAAAAATCGGCGGGTGCCCTGCGGGGTGAGAAAAAGAGATGAGGGAAGACACGGCTGGCCGGCGGGCGGCGACGCGGCTTGAACGATAGGAATATCACGGAAAACGGGAGGGGATGAGGAGCCCGCCAGATTCGCCGTTTGATTAATGTCGCTGAATGTGGCCCCAACAGTCGCGCCCCACTTTCTTTTTCATCTTTTTCTTTTTCTCTCGACGACAAGCGGGCCCGGGAGCCGAGAGAGAGAGAGAGAGAGAGCGTGCGAGACGGAGAGACGCCGGTGAACCTGTGTACTTGGAGGAGCAGAAACGGGAGGAGAGCGAGCAGCAACAGGTTGGAAGAAGGGGAAGAGGCACGACTGCAAACTCGCCAATGTTTCTCCGATCGACGAAGATCCGAATAATATTTCACTCTTTGCAACACCCTCCGACACGTGTCGTCAGGAGTAGTGCCCTCTTCAGTGGAGCCGCGGTGCCGGCATATGCGTCCACTCGACGAGGGTCATCGTGCCACTCCGACACTTGGCAACGAGCCAATGTCACATGACACCTCTCTGTCTCTTCTGGAGTCTTCTAGACTCACTGAAGAGCCACGTGGTGGGAGCGAGAAGAAAAAGAAAACAGACAGTGACGGGAAACGTTTCGTGAAAATGCTCCGAATTGTAGGAATTCGTCGGTTGCAAAAGACGATCTCTCGAATTCTCGAAAACTTTGCAATCGGCCGGAAAGTGGCTCCCATCGCGAGATAGCGTTTGCAGAGCGAAACAAAAGGGGGTGGGGACATATTTTCAAAAAATAAACCGTACGGACAGTGCCCCCAAAACTTCATATTGTTGACGTCGTCTTCGAACACCAGTTATTACAACTGGCACACACACACACACATATGACTATGACACAAAGAAGTGGCAGTTCAGCCGACAACAGCGGCCAAAAGGGCGATCAGGCACGGAAAGGAGATAGTAAATTAGTGGGCCCCCCGTTTCGATCGGAACGCGCTTCATTGAGTACAAAGAGGAGGCGGCGTGGCAATTAAACGGAAAGGAAACATGAAGTGTCGAGCCCATAAAAAGGCGGCTCGCTTCTTTTGACACACACACCTAATTGGAAAGTTATGATGTGCGCGGAACGACGAAACGAAAAAGAAACTGGCTTCGTCCACCCAAAAAGGCGCCAAATGGGCGCCGACGAAACGGCGAAACGGACGGGGATGCGGAAGAAAAACGAGGAGACGAGGGGGGCCCGATGAAATGAAAATGGCGACGAACCGAGACACGATGGAAAGTTTCTAAAAACAGATGTGTGGCAAGATTGATGATGGGTACGGGGTGTTGTCGGGAAGAGAAGAAGATATGAAGGAGAACACGAGACGCCCGAAATAGAAGACGACCTTGAGGGGAGGGACCATGCTGTTCACGCACTTGTGCTCCCGTTGTGCGCGCGCGAGCCAAACGGGTTCATTCGAGTTTGCTCTTCGGATGAGCTGATTAGCTGATAGGTGCACGGGCACGCTGACAAGCGAAAAAAGACCGAGTGAAGCGGGGAGAAGAGAACCGGGCTGTGAAAACGAACTGACTGTTGTAACATACAAGTAGGCATTGTTTTCGGCGCGCGTGGGAGGAGAACGATTTGTGTTTTAGTTGGGGCGGAAGGAGAAGAAGCGCGAGCAGCAACGGGAGCTCCTCCCCCGCGGAGCATGCGAAGAGTGTCTGGCGAGCCAGACAAATGGCCGTGCTAATGCGATCCACGACACCTTTCTTTCTTCAATTCGTCGCCAATTTGTCACCGCCTCGCCGACATCTATCTCTTTTTCTTGTCCGAGAGTCGTCCACCTGCGTTTGGCTGCACCGTTTTCAAGACGAACGAACGAAAAAACGGATGGAAATGTAACTCAAGTAATTTTGAAACGGGGAAAGCGATGATCTGGCGGCGCGGCTCATCATCAGATTGTAAATTTGCGCGCGTCGTCGCCGTTTCTGTCGAACAATGTTTGGCCGACAGCTTATCTGGGCCTCGAGTCTTGCCCCGAAAACCGATTTACAGGCGCCACTCGGCTCTTCTTCGTTTTTTGTTCTTTCATTTCGTCGGATTGTTGTGTGATGCTTACAGTTTTATTCGCTAATTACAGACAAAACAAGCTAGACGGGTGGGCGAAGGAAGCTATCATCGAGAGACGGAAAGAGAGAAGGGACGACCCGGACAAGAAGGTGATGAGCCAAGAGCGAGAGAGAAGGGGGAGTTGGAAGAGGGGGGAAGGTCTTGGGTCATTGGAAAGTAACCGAGATGACAGTGAGAGCTGGGCTGATCGTTATTAACAAGGGAATACTGAGCAAGGGGTGGCGCCTTGGGGCACGAGTCCTGAGGCAATACAAGGTGGCCTAGAATGTACAGAAACTAGAGACTTCGTCGTGTTGACACATTTCGCGAGATTGTGGGTTCGGATTCGAACGGAGGCGGCGGGTCGGAGCTCGAAGGACCGTCTCGAGATTCGGATGGAGAGGCCGTCGTGGCGGACAAGGGAGAAGAGTCGCCGGTTGTAGACGTCGCCTGCATTTCGATCACTGTTGCAGCCGGTCTGGAAATGAGAAGACGTTGATGGTTATGAGCGAACGAATGTACCCGATGATGGTGTCCTTTGTCGCGTCTTCATAGGACGGGAGTGGCGGAAGCGTCTCTCTCCTCGCGGCTCTCGAAACGGCGTACGGCGGTGGCGGCTGGATGCCGGCGGCGACGAACGGCAGGATGCGCATGTCGTCCCGGCCGATTGTCGTCGGGCCGCCCGTTCCGCGGTCTGAATCACCAAGCCGACTTGTTACAAAAAGACACGTTCCTCGATTACCAAGTCCGTATATGGCGGCCGCTCGATTCATCTCCTCCCGTCGTGACGCTGTGTATTGTGATTGCACCTACAAAGAATCGATTCTCAGTGTGTGTGCGTGGTGTGTCAAATATTGACAAAATGATACCTGCATTCGATGCTTCATCAGTAAATACATCGAAACGACGAGGACGATGATCATGACGAGACTGAACACTGTGCCCGAAATGTCCCGACTGAACAGTTCGCCGTTCTGAAACGACAGACCTTCGTGGGAATTCAGAAGAGAGAGCTCACTTCTGAATTAGATTGCGGACCGTATTTGGTGTATCTGGAGTTTGATTTCGTCTTGTTCGTGTCGATTTCGCAGTGGTAGCCGACGAAGTTGTGCGGACAACTGCATCTTCCCCTGAACTCGTGCCCTCCGTTCAAACAGACCAGATCGGAGCACGTCTCTCCCTGGTAGAAGGGAAGACAACTGCAGTAGTTGTGACCGTCGATTCCTGGAAGCCAGAAGACGTGCTTCAGAAGACACAACAGTCTGTCTTCTCACCTACTAACACCTGTCCTTGGTCGCACAGCTTCTCGCAGTACTCCCCGAAGTAAGGTTGCGGACATGAGCACCTCCTGCCCATCGACTGACTCCGGTAGCCGCCATTCTGGCAGGCGGGAAGCTGTCGACAGTGCTGGTCCAACTGCTGATCCTTGCCGTCCGGACACTTGCACTGAACTCCGTAGCTGACGAAGGTCGAGTTGTAGAGCGCCGCCGCGGACAGCAGGAACGTGCCCTGAAGACGTTCAGGATCAGTTGCTGATTCTCGGTTTAAAGTAACCACTTGATCGGTCAAACAAAAGAGACTCGTGATTCTCGAAGTGTAACAAGAGACCCCAAACCGCAAAGACCAAACACACCTGAAACACCCTGCAATGGTCATCCTGCGCGGTGCCGACGAGCTTCTCGTCCACCGCGTAGTCCGAAGCGTTCTCGGTCCAGTTGCTCACAAGCTGCGGGTTCTCGGCGACTGGAGTGCCTCTGCGACAACAAGTGATCTTGTAGGTCCTCGACAGCCACAGGGGGCCCAGGAAGTCCACTCCATGGCGCGGCTTCGACGGCGGCGTCGGACGAGTCGGCAGGAGGAATTCAGCTGGAAGGAAGGCCGTTTCCCATTTGCCGCTTCTTTATCATGTGAGTGTGTGTATAATATTGTCCGTTTCGAATTATGGGTATTGAATAAAGCGCGCGAAATTCAAAAACTGGTCCTATTGTGTCGTGAATCGCCCTCGGCTTGCCCTCATTTGATTGCGTCGGGGGCGCATATCCCTCCGGTTGCGCAATGATGGACAAAAAATGGGAAGAGGCAGACTCACCACTAGTCGCATTTTCGGAAGAATCGGCAGCTAAAAGGGTCAGCGGGAGCAGAGAGTAGACGAGAAGCGAGTTGATCATCGGGTCTCACATATGCGCTCGTTCCTTGCTTCTTGAATACCTATCTGAAATCAGACGTCGCTTTCAGAGACACAGGGAGAGAGAGGGGACGAACAAGAAGCGAAAAGGGGCCGGCGGGGCAAACAGTGCTAATAAGCGAAAGTGAACTAGATGATACAAGCTGTAATGGGAGCGGAGAGTGTGGGAATCGGAGAGACGCAGTCACGGAAGAATGGGCGCGGGAGGGAAAGAAGTGGTGTTGGGTTTCGAGAATGTACTTGTTTTCGAGTCAGCAGCAGTTTGCATTAGGTACACTGGAATGTACAGTCGCGGGGAAACACGCGTGGCGTCTGGAAGAGGGGCGAAAGTCGCATTGTATGCGAAGCAAGTACAAGGGAGGCAGGGCGAAAGTAATCTGGAGAGAGGTGTAATAAGTGAGCGCGATAATATGACAAATGTGATAATCGTGTATAGAAATGACCATATATCTGTTTGAAAAACAGTGTTTGAGAAAGGCGCGAGACGGAGGCGACTGAGGGAAGAGAGACAACGAGTTCTGAGGAAGCAGCACGAAAAGGCGATTTCGAGGGAGAAGAAGGCGATGAAGAAGCTTCGGGCGGGGGTTTAGCAGGGGGCATCGCACCGATGGTTTTCGGTTTATTATCGGATTTGGCCACGTACCGTACCGTCCCGACCGGGGGCGTCTTTCGGTCACTTTTTTGAGACGGCACGGAACGTCGGAACGAGAGGAGGCCGGGAGGAAGGGCGAAGGAGACGTACTTGAAGGTATGTATTAGGCAGTGTACCCGAAGGGGGGTATATTGAAAACAAACAGTATTGGGTTACAAGGGTGGGGGAGGAGACAGGCGAGAGACAAGAGCGGGGTTTTGTTCTCCCTCAATTGGATACTTTGCATGGAGACGAGCAACACGAGACAAGGAGACGATTTACGAGTGCGGCAAACCAGAGGACAAACGGGCGGCGCGGCGCGGGAGGTTGTAATTCTGCCTCGTCAAAAACCAGACGAATTGCACATGCAATCCGACGATCGAAACATACTCCCTTTTTTGTTTCGAAGAGGTCACCTCGCAGTGCTGTTTGCTCGCCGTTTTCCCTCCGACTAGAGTTATGGAAATGAGTGCGGAAGCTGCTGTCACTCATTGCGGCTCACCGATGAACTCGCGAAGAGTTATACGAAACGGGAGACGGAACGAGCGAGCGAGCGGGCCCAAACACGGATGAATGATCCGGATGGAGATGGTCGGGTGGGGGGCGAACAGGAACACGGGCCGCTGCCAAATCTGCCCATTGAGCCGCTGGGATATATGGGTTGTGGCACAAATCGAGAAATGAATAGCTCTTGGGGCGCACACTCGCTGTTTGCACCTATTGCGCGCATCTTGACGGGCTCCGCGCGCGGCGGCGGCAGGGCGGATCAGTGCGAGCGAGAGTTGGCATGTTCATGTTTCGGAAGAAGTGATAAGTGGTAGTGGCCACTCGACGCCCCATCTTTTGCTCTCTTTCTCGTCTTGGACAGGTGAGAAGCGGGCAAGGGGGGCGAGGAAAACAGTGTACAGGAAAGGAAGGGAGGAGTGGTGTAATTAGACACAAATGTTCAGGAAGAGGGAGGGCGAAATGTGTTTTCGCGACACCGAGGAGATAAATAAACATAATTGCAGTACGAACAATGTGACGGATGGCATAGGGAAGGGGTGTGACGTGGCATCCGTGATTCATTTGATACTTGGCAACTTTTTGTCGCGTTCCAGTAGGTGCGAGGGGAGGGAGATCCGGTTACATTTTGACACCTCTGTGTGCCATCTTCCCTGCTGATACCCACGATTAGTACGGTGCACGGGCGGCACGCGGTGACGCAAAGCCTCACGGTAAACGAGATTCCGCCGCCGCCGCCGCCACCGGCGCTCGCGAGAGGAAGAAGAAGACAGCACTTTTTTGTGTTTTGTTAGGTTGGCGGACGGAAGGTTCTTGCTGTGTTGCTGCAGCAGCATTCACTGTCAATGTCAATTGTTCTGTGATGGGGAGGAAGAAGAAGGGAGGCAAAGGTTGGGGTTGATGAGGTGGAAGGCGCCGTGTGGGAGCGGCACGGGGCTTCGGGTCAATGAACTTGGCAGAACAAAGAACCTCTCTTTTCAAGCCGCCACGGGACTGGGAAGTACGACAGTCAGACCGTCTCGTTTTGTATGTCTCATGGCATGTATTACCGGAATATTCATGGAATGGGATGAACTTGTAAGCGCTTGCACTCGCAGAAAACACACATTTCAGAGACCAGTGCACAAAAACAAGAAGGGGGAGAAAGGAGGACGCCGACACGAATAGGGCCAAGAAGTTCGTCAGCCGAACAGCAAAAAGGTGATTAGACCTCATCGAAAACGACTTCTCCCTCCTGTCGTCGATCCATTAGCGGCCTCCTTTGTGCGAACACTGCAGCGAGGGAATGGATGCGATAGTCTCCTCTTGAACCCTGGGAACTCAAACACAACTGTGATTTGCATAACGGGGGAAAAGAGAGACGGGGTGAGAGCGACGGAGGGAGAAGGATCGGATTGAAAAACCATCGTGTTTTGAATTGTACTGCGGTATTCGGCAACGCAAACAGTGAAAGATCACACTGACTGTGTACACATGACTTGAAAGCGAGGCGCATTTATGAAAATTCTGTTGGGCGCGACGTTGATCTGCGATACGAACAGAAGGAGGAGGAAAGGCAATTTCAGCGAAGTCTGTAAAGGAGGGAAATGAGTGGAATCGAAAGCGAGAGAGAGGGATCTCGCAGTAAACCTGTCGCGCACTTTCACTCGCCATTGCGAAACAGAAAACAATCATCTGGCGGTGTGTTTCTTATCATCTCTCCATCTCTCACGACGTCTTCTCTCCGTTTTTTGCTGATCTGATCAGTCGAGGTAATGCAGGTTAGGTGTTGGTTTTGAAAATGAAAGGGGGCGACGACGACGACGACGAATTAGGAGAAGACGTCGGATTAGAAGAATGAGGAAGGTCGAATGGCAGAAGACGTCAGAAGACGTGAGAAGAAGCAGAAAGGGAGAAGCCAGGTGACCTTCTTCGAGATTTCAGCAGAGATAAGCAGGTCCTCCGCCTACTTGTTATTTGAAACAATGGGCCACGACGACGACGACGGTGTCGAAAAACTGGTTGTTTCATCCTGTCGTCGTCTCCGTTCTAGTTGGATGCAATTGTGTGACAGTTATGTAACCGTCGACCGAATTGCGAAATGAATCAACGGGGGCTTTTTGGTGAGAGAACTGAGACACCTTCTAGACGGACCCTTCCTCTTGAAGTGTACGAAAAGCAGCATAAATCAAAAGTGCACAAGGAGGGGGAGGGGAGAAGAAGAAGAAGTGCGGGAGAAGAAGTTCAGTACTCTCGAATTAGTTGTGCGTATGAAGAAGGAGGAGAACGTCCCCAGAGGAAGAAGTGCGAGGGTACCCGCCCCCCGCGTTGCATAAATTTTCTCCAAGATTATGCCATTTCGAGTAGTTGACGAGGGGGGAAGAAGCGATGAACACGCGAGATAGGGGGCGACATTAATTCGAGAAGCAGGCAGATAGTATCTGGGACGACTCCCGCGATGGCATTAGTCACACTTATTACATAATGGATCGGTTCTCGATGGTTCGAGAGAACACGAAATGACTTCCGGAATCGGAGAAATGCAGGGACTAGAAACAGCGAACAACGAATGGAACTGGAATGTTGTGGAGGGACTACCCGACCAAATCAAAATGTTTTCTTTTACTGTAACAATTCGTCGAGCAAGAGACCGATGTTTCCATATCAAAAGCGGCTTCCCACGGTCGCCAGTCAGACTCTCTCCGCTGCAAACCTGACTATCGCTCCGTTTTCCTTCTTTTTTCCTCGCTGCTCGCTTATGATTACTCCCTTGCAAATTTTCTGCACAACAAAAAAACATCGCCGAAATCCGTTGGATTTCACCGAAAATCCGTGTCCGTTTTCGTCTTCACCTGCTCAGCGGAGCCCGTCGAAATTGTCGCCCCAGGCCGTTTTCTTCCGAATTGAGAAGAGCGTTTCCCTCTTCGAAAAAGGTGACGAGGAGACAAAAAAGCAGAAGAGAACCTGAAATATTCATTCTTTTCTCCGTCTTCATTCACCAGAAAACTCCAATATCCTCGTCATTTGTCGGTGTTTTTGTGGCCATTTTCGAGTGCAATCCCTCAAATCCCCCACCATCTTTTTCTTTATTCTCGTGTTTTGAGTGAGCCAAAAAGGCCATCAGAATAAATAATTATGGTAATTGCCAACAGCTTCTTCTTCTGCTTCTGCTTCTTCTATTCACTCATTGAAATCCAATCTCTTCGCCTCTTTTTCGAACCTTTCTTTCTGTTTGTTTTCACACCAATTCGCGCCTTTTTGCATTCCAATTCCACTGTAAAAATCATCGTTAATGCTTCTGGTTCTGGCGAATTTTGTTGTAAATTTGCAATTATCAAATTACTTTCCTTGTTGTTTTTCTGTTCGAAACCGTTTTGTCAGAACGATATAAAAAGAGTGGGGAAAAGTGAATTTCAGCATTTTCAGATGTGGATCCTTCTGATTCTTGGGCTTCCTTCCGCCCTCTTCGCGGCCATTATCCCGTTGCCGAGTCCGCCACTTCCGATTCCCGAACCTCCGACGGTAGAGATCTTGTTTTCCCGTTTTTGCAGACTGATCCCTGTTTTCAGGTGGCCGCCTTCGCCCCACTCACTTCGGAAAAACAGCCGCCCACGGCTCTGGAGATCACGTCATCGGCACATCACCTGCCACGTCCTGATCAAGAAGAAGAAGAAGAAGAGGAAAGGGGCGAAGAACGAAAGCATTCGAGACGGCGAGTCAGACTGCATTCTCGCACTTCGAAAGTGTCGAGGACTCGCGAGGTGGAGGTGTTGGACGAGAAGTGCAACGACGAGGATCTCCAGATGATTATGGAAGAGGTGGGGAAAGAGAATCGACGCATATTCTGAAGACAGTCTTCAGGCAATGACGCCCAGTCTCAGCACTTCTAAGATGATCATTTCGGAGAGAGCCACTCGCGACTTTGGTGCTCCGTTCGACGTCATCTGCGCGAGAGGCCACTTTTCCTACTACGTGGAGGCGTCCACGTACTGCGAAGTCACTCGCCACGACGTCACTTGCTTCGCCTATAAATCGAATTCGAACGCCGAGTCGGACCATTCGGCTGAAATAAAAGAGCGGATTCTCAAAAAGAAGAAAGAGAAGGAGGCATCGATAAAACGATAAATCCTCGCCGCCAACTGGTCATTTGTGTCCCGAATCAAGTGAATAAACAAATTAGCAACATTGTCACTCCAAAGTAACAAGCCACAAACCGGATAAAGAGTACGGTCGCCGCTTGTGTGATAGCGATAAAAACGAGTCGTTTCGTAACCAGTTGTTGTCCGATCCGAGAGGGGGGTATATCAAGTGGCACTCTCAGTAATCATCGAGATATCAGCATGACGAGGAGTTGGCTTCTCCTCGCCCTCTTTGCGGCCTCCGTGCTTGCGTCGCCGCCGATGTGTCACTGTCCGAACGGACAAGTCGGAAGTTTGTTCGTCTAGCGCCCGCGTCTTCCGAACACGCTCTTTGCAGTGCAATGTCCCACCCCGATCACGTTCAACTGTCCGCCACAGGCGCCGTGCCCGAGCTCTCCTCCCTGCAACATGTTCGGAAGCATCCCGACGCTTCCGACGCTCTCGCCGCAGTCCTTCCAGGTAGGTTCCACCCCTCTCCACATTCTAATTGTTCCCTCAGACTCTGGCTCCGTTCACACTGGCTCCACTGCCGGGATCTCCTCAGGGCGGATTCACTCCTCCCCCTCAGTTGCCCCCCGCAGTCTCCCCACCAACCAACGGCCAAGAGACGCTCATCGGTATCAACCAGCCACCTCCGCCACCTCCAGTTCAGCAGTACCAAGGTATTCTACTTCCCACCACTGGTTGCCTTCACTTGATCCATTCTAGGCCCTCAATACGTGGAAGCTCCACCCCCACCACCTCCACCACCGCCGCCGCCACCGCCGCCACAGCCACAGCAGCAAGCCCCTCAAGTCCAGATACCCGTTCAAGATGCAACGACGATCCGTCCGGCCACCCTTGCCAGTGAAACGTAATCGAAAGTAAGAATCTCCCGTTATGTGTAAATGTTGCAGCTATGTGGAACTCGAGAACCCAGAAGCGACGAACACAGAACCACCTCCGCCAATTCTTCAGAACAACGTTGAGAAGGTGTTCGAATCGGAGCCGAACAGTAAGATGACATTGAAGACGTCACCATTAGTCTTCTTCTTCCAGACGGATATCGTCAGCCAGTCCGTCGTCAAGCTCCGCCCCTCAGCGACAAGTGCAACGACGATCGTCTCCGTCGCATCATCGAGCAAAACGTCGACGACAATCCGTCGACGTCTAAGAGGAAGATCCAGAAGGCGGCGGCGGACGAGATCGGCGGCCTGTTCGACGTCATCTGCTCCGCCCACGACTTCTCGTACCTCGCGAACACCCAACTGTTCTGCGAGTCGGGCAACGATGACGTCACCTGCTTCGCCTTCCTCCACTCTCTCATCCAATAACCCCGCCTTTCTGTGGTTCTCTCATCGTGCAATAAACCGGATACATTTTCTAATAAGTTCCTTTTTCGATCGCTTTATTATGTCAAATAAATGTCAGAGATCGCTAAAAAAACCATCACATTCGTCTTCGTCATCGCATTGAGCAGTCGCTTTCGGGTTCCTAAGGGAGCGTCAGTCGGCCGTCGTGCAGCTTCTGACGAGCTCCTTCGCCGTCAACTTGGTCACGTTCTTGCGACACAGACTGTGCCGTTCATTGAGCGCGTTCCGGTCGATCGTGATGTCCGTCGTGCGCATTATGTCGCCGCAGTCGGCGAGGAGACGCGAGCGGTTCGCGTTCCAGAGGAACACCTGCAGCACGTTGTCGTCCAGATGGTCGCTGTCTTTCATTTCTGCACTCTCCGCACTCTTCCACGACACGCGCATCTGGCTTTCTCTGCAAAACAAAAAGTTGTGACTTCTGTTGAAAGTGACGTGGCACTTGGTACAAACTCCAAACAAAAGAATGACGTGGCAGTACCTCCTCAGAATGTTTGTTTGATGTATGAGAACGCCTTCTGCGGACGGAAAGTTGATGACGCAATGATAGTTGTTGTCGACGCGTTCAGTGTCTTCTGGCTGTGGTCCGAGCTGCGAGAGAATCGCGAGCACTTCCCACGGACTGCTCTGCGGCAGAGCGTACAGATGACGCGCTGTTTCGCTGTCTGGCTCCAGTCCGAAGCCAAGGAAGAAGATCTCATTGTGATCTTTGTAATAGCCTCGGATGAAGATGAGACCGAGGTAGGCACCCGCGAAGACGCTCTTGATCACCTAGAATACATTCTCGATCCGCTCGCTTCCTGATTTCTAGTCGTTACTCACCTGCATACAAAACGACTCCAGTCCGGGAAAGATGTCTCTCGTCTGGCTCGCGGACAGATACTCGAGGGCGTAGGGCTGTTGATTCTGAATGCATTCGAGCACGGACCGATGCGTTTCGATTGCCGAAATGCAGCCGAGCAGGCCGTCCGCAGAGGAGCAGACTGCACTGAACTCGTGTCCGTCGTCCACATATTCCTGAACCACGTAGTGTTCGTTGCGGTGCACACTGGAGTTTCGCTGAAACTAAATGGCACAATGTGCATCTCAGTTTCAGATGTAACACTGACTCTGAACCAGTTCTTGAACTCGTTCTCGTTCCGAATGAAGCCCACCGAATGAGCACAATGGTGTCGGAGAGGGCGCACGACGGCCGGAAATCCGCCGATCTGAAAAGGAAGCGTGAGATGGGAGTTTCAAACGGAAATTGCCTGATTTCGGACTGCTTCCGCCCACGAATCCGGCTGCGGCGTGCCTGAGAGAGAGCACTGTCGCAGAGAGATCGCCGCCAGTCCGTTGCGCATCGTGATCGCCTCTTCCGCGTGCACGAAATGAAGAAGCTGGTCCGGTTTGAAGCCCTCCACCTCCATATCTCGTCGGATTTGCGCGATGGGCCGTTGGAGGGATCTCTCGAAAACAACGAGCTTCGGCTGTTTGGCAGAGAATATCGAGCAGAGCTCCCTGACTTTGTGCATCAGAAGACAGTGGTCGTGGTCTCGAATCGGCGGCTCCACTTGATAATAAACATCGACGCTGAAAACAGACGGGTTCAGAAACCAACTGCCTCTCGTTTTCGTCTTTAGGTTGCTCTTTTCCCATTTCTTCATCTCTACGCGTTCACTGCCGGGACCCCCTAATTCAGCGAGTCATCCAGAAGAAGACTCACTTTGTCTCGTCAACGAGCATTCTCGGCGGAGCCACGACGATTATCTTCACGTCATCGCGTCGCTTCCATCGGTACAAACTGAGCCGATACTTCCAGAGCACGATGATGACGACGTGCTGCTCCGGAGAGGCAAACGCACTTTTCATGTCCTGAAGACGGAGAGAGGGGCTCTCGAAGCGAAAACGAGAGAGGCGAGCGAGGCGCTTTAATTAACGAGATAAAGAGCAATCGGAGGGGCGACGGAGCTCGATTATTTTGTGCATTGCAAAGCGTACGTTTCCGATGAATTATACATCGAAAGAACGAAACGAGAAGAGAGGAAAGAAGATGTTTTCGTCGCCCAAATAAATAAGCAAGCAGGTGTCGGGAGAGAAAACGAGAGACTCTGACTCGCCTCGAGAAACCACAATTCGGGCGGATTTTCGAGTCGAAAAGGCAGCGAAACGGGCCGGAGACGTTGGTTAATTGAGTATTAACAAGGAAAAGAAAAACGGAAACGGGCGGTCTCTTGCAGCGGAAACAACAAAACAAAACAAGCGGGGAGGCAGTAAAACGAGAAAGACCTTATCAAAAAAAAAAGGAGTTGGGCGCGGCATGTTTACGGAAATGCGGGGGAAAAGTGATATGTTCGTTGCGGAAGACGCCTCCAGAATGCTCGAAATCGCAAAGATGTTATAAATATGAGATGGGAAGGATTAGGGAAAGGATGATGTTATATCAGTGGAGAGAGGAAAACGACGTCTTCGTATAGATATCGAGAAGGTGTCGAGAGAAGCGAAAACGGATGGATGCGGAGGAGGAACGAAGACGACGACAAATAATGAAGTGGTCTCCCGAGGCTTCTGGAACGCCCGTTTCGGAATAGAACAACAATATTTCATTAGAGAGCACTGTCTCCGCGAACGAGATTATCTCGCGCCAGCCAAATCTGGGCGAGAGCGAGAAGAGGCAGAAAACGAAGAAGAAGAAGAATAAGAAGACGTCGAGGAAGAGGACGGGGCGGCTGGGGAGTCGTTACAAATAATGGGATCAAGAGATGTAGTCTGCGGATGTCTGATTGACATGGATTAGAAGTGGCTCCGCGCGGAAAACAAGAATAGGTTGGGCGCGCGCACTTTCGTGCATTTTTCAAGCGGAACGGACAGCACATTTGTCAAAATATTGGGAGGCTCTTCTTTCTAGAAGGCGTGCAGCATCGTCTCTTCTTCCTCCTCCTCGTTTTGCTCGCGGACGACTCCAGAGAGAAGAGGAAGACAATTGAAATTCTGTGCGCCACGCAGCGTGTCACTTTTTGTGCTCGCTCCCGCCACTCACTCGGCTGCCCGTTTTCGAGCCAAACGAGCGCCCATAAACTCGAAAAGATACGCGAGGGCCGCGGGATGAGCCCGGAGCGGAAAAGTGCAATAAACAAGAAACCGAGTGAAATATGGGCAGACGAGGAGGAGGAGGAGCAGCAGCGAGGAGCAGGGAGGAGCAGGGAGGCGGGGAGCAGGGAAAACGGTGGGGGCTATCGAGTATTTATAGGGATGTGAAGACGTCCAGAAGAGAAAGTGACGTGATGGGATCACATCATCTGAAGGAGAAGAGCAGCAGGTGCAATCGAGACTCTTCCACGTTTCAAAGTGCTGCTCGGAGGGGAATCAAGTCTCGTAATTAGGTCAATCAGGAGATCATCGAGGCAGGGAAAGACTGAGTTCGGAGTGGTTCCGGAAGGATGACACTGTCGGAATCACGGAGATCAGGATGTGGACAGGTGGTTCTGGATTAGAGTTTCAGGTGCTTCCGGCACCCAATTACCTCCGATACTTCCGACTTTCCCGTCCCGCTTCTCAACATGATTTCATTCTTGTTCATTTCTTTCGACTGAAATCCCAATTACTCTGCACAATCGGTTCTTTGCTTTTCAGATCGAATTTGATTACAGACTCACGTTCCAGATGCCAGATTATTTGGAAAAAGAAAGCAGGAAGAAGACGGAGACTCGACAGCGCCGTCCCATTCCACTTCCAAAAGTTTCTCATTGAAAAGAGCCCTGATTAACCCCGGACGCTCTTTTTCTCGGAATCCGAAAGCACTTGCTCCGGCTCTTCCGGGAGCTCGAGACGGGCTCTGCTCGCTTCTTCCGTGTCAAGGAATGGGAAGTGTTTCGAGAGACTTTGTGTGTATTTTTCATCAATCATGAGTCAGTCTGGCACGCACGTGTTGAACCGATTACTGGCACTCACGAAGTTATACCGCCCAGACACGGACTCTCCGTGACACTCGGAAACGCCTCCTCCTCGCCAGTTTCTAATTGCAGTCCGATATCGGAACGTTCTCTCGTCTTCCTCGTGTTTGATCTCTCTTCCGCTCGCTCGCTACGTTGATTTGATTGTGTTCGCACTCTCGGGAGTTCCCTCACTCAACGTCTTCTGACACTCCGTCGCTTGACGTGATTCTCTTCGGAGGAACCGTCGACATTGTCGGCGCTTTTTTGTTTTCTGCGTCACACAGTCTGACCTCTTTCTGCATTCAATAGTCTGTCTGTCAACATGTTATCCTGGTCTTTCCCGGAATTCCGGATCAATTTTCAGTCTGATAAGTTTTCGAAATTGTGTTCTGGAACTGGGGAATTGAAGACTGAACTGGAGGCGAAGAGATCAACGGATGACATTTAGTTCTGATTGACCTCATCCAAATGAGTCTGAAACTGCGCAATTCTGAATGCAAAGTCACCGTCTGCTCACTCTGTTCTTCTGTTTTCTCCGTCTCTTTCAATCCAATTCCTCCTTTTTATGTGTTCTTTTTCCGATAGCCACCCACAAACTTCCCAGAACGAAGTCGCAAAACAGCAATTAAAGTGGAGACGTCTTCTTGTTCCTTTCAGAATATAACCTTGCTCTATCACGCCTTTTCCCACCAGAGCACACGGATTATTCGAGCTCATTGGAGCGGCACGCGGACACCTACACCCCGTTGTATATTTGCAGATGACAGACTCCGCCCCTCGGTTGTTCTTGCTCTCCGACCGGGCGTCCGTCTGCTTTCTCAACACTTCGAAGACGATGAACGACGTCATCGACCGGATCACGATCGGATCCTCGATCCTCGTCTTTTCGCTCGCCTCCATCTTCCTCAACTCGGTTGTAGTCGTCGCCATCTTCCACAGTTGGAAGTCGTTCCGGGGGCAGGTGAGTCGCTGCCTCCAGAAAGTTCCGAAGTGGCCTCAGTTTCAGCCGTTCACCCAGTTCGTGCTCAGTATGATCCTCGCAGGCACCATCTACACCGGAGTCAACTTCTTCGTTTCCATTCCTTGCTCTCTAGCCTATTGCCCGTACTTGGAGTGAGTTTTTCCATCAGAGACACCTGAAATCGCGTGCTCTCGTTTCCAATTAGTCTGAAACGGCACATAATACTCGTTCTGTTTCACGAGTCACATTTTGGTTTCTGCGAATCGGGGTTTTCCGCTCGGAAGAGCAATTTGAAAACGGAAGAAGAGCGAAGATCTTGTTCCAGCGACGACGTCCTTCTCATCGTGATGTCTCTTCCGAACACGCTCAGCTTCGTCGCCTACCTTCTCGCCAACTTCGGATTCGCCATCTACAGATCCTGCATCGTTTTCGACTTTCTGAGAAACTACCGGAAGATCGTGCACATGGTGGGTCCAGCTGTTTGACTCTGATAATGAATTTTTCGAGCGTTCAGGTGACTCTCTGGCTCCCGTGGCTCCTCGCAATCTACGCAGTCGTTGACACGACACTCCGCGGTTGCATCAAAAGGTTCAACAGGTGGTCCATCGGGTACACTTACAACTGCTCGAACTGCAACGTGTGGTGTAAGCACGCCTTCCTCTCTCTGAAGAAGTCCACGTCTTCCTTCGTTTCAGTCGGCGTCTCTTTCATCAACGTCAACTTCTACGCGGGGCAGGTCCTTCCAGTGCTGATGTGTCTCATGTACGGAGTCATGATAGCCGACATATACTGGAAAAAGTCGCAGAACAACGGCATTCAGAACCAACAACAGAATAAAACATCGGCGTTTGACGTCAAATTGGTGAGCGTTTCCAGCTGCTCATCTGTTTATAACCTCGAAACACGCAGGCCTTCCAATATCTTCTCGTGTGCCTCGTCCAGTACCTCGCTTCTTTTCTCTTCTACATCATCCCCAAGTACTGGAACGGCAGCACGTTCGCAGTCACGGCTCTGAACGTCATCGGTCAGTCGCTCTCGTTCCGTCCTCCCCACCCTTCTGCTCTCAGGTGTCATCGACATGGGCCTCAATCCGTTGATCCTGCTCGTGTTCAACTCGAAAGTCCGTTTCGCCACCCTCTCCCTGTTCAGTTGTCTCCCGTGCGTCCGCGTTTCCAAACCCAAAACCGCCACTGTCACTATTTTTCTTCGCAAGAGCACTTTCTAGACCATGATTCTTGTTGCCTTTTTTGTTTTGAAAAAATACGAGTAATGAACGAGTCTTCGAGCACTTTTTTTCTTTGCAATATTCAAAGCCTCAGCCACAAACAAACAAGCTTAAAGGTATTTAGAGAGAGAAGACGTTCGACGTCGCCCTCAATGGAATCGAGAAGGTGTGAGCTCTCTCTCTCTCTCATTCATCCAGCCGCACTTCCCGAGAAGCCATTCTGTCAGTCAGGATGCGTGACGTCTTCTGCGTTTCACTCCAAATCCCTTCCCATCTCGCTTGAACTCCTCTTGTAAATATCTTTTGTTTTTCAAAAATGGTCCCAATTAGAGCCTCTTGCTTTGTGACCACCAACACTAATATCTCATTTTCTCTCCGAATATAATTCATTCTTCTTCTCGAAGAAAGTGAGAAAACGAATGTGTCAACAAGGAAAACGGAAGGAAAAACAACACGAATCCATATCCCGCGTGCTTTTTTCCCACCGCCTCCTCCGCCATTCTTCTCACTTCCAGCACTCTTCATGGCCAGGTGCCACGCGGGTTTCAGCTGGAAACTCGAGGGATTCAAGTACTTCATTCAGCTCACCTACCTACTTTTCGCCCTTTTCTTCCACTTCCGAATCCTCCGAACTCTGTTCTCCAACTGGACCAAATACTTCAAGTTTCCGTTCTACAAACTGTTCCTCGTCGATTCCCTTCTGGTGAGTGCTCCCTTCCCCCTCTCCCTTCTTCATTCCCTCCCTGTTCCAGAGCATTCTCCTAGTTCTTCTCAACCTCGTCGTCATCAGAGTCGCCGCCTTCTTCCCGGCACTCTGTCCCACTGCGCTCTCCCGATTCTCCGATCCTTCCCAGATCACCTCGCTCCTCTTCATCGATCAGTACCTCAAGTTCGCCAAGTGTCTCAACTTCTCGTTCATGATGCTTAACCGATGCAGCTGTGTCATCTGCCCTTCTTCCTACCCCACAGTCAGTCCCGCTTCCTCTCGTCCCACCCTTCTGCTCCTCTTTCAGATCCACAAGTTCTTCACCACCCACACAGTCCTCTTCTCTCTTCTGTGCCCTTTCCTCGGAGTCTGGCCTGTTTTCCTCTCCGAGAGCCGACTTGTTCCATTCCAAGGCGGCTTCACTCACGAAAGCAAGATGAGCTTCCGATGGGTCAGTCTCCCCATTCCACGTCTTCCAATTTCATCCGCTTCAGGTGTCTCTCCCTCAGTTCTCGGTCATCATCTCCACGATCACGCTCACCGCCATCCTCGTTTCCTCGCTCCTATGTCTTCTGTGCATGTCGCGCACCCGTTCCGAAAACAAGCACACGGAGCAATCGCTGACGGCGTCGGCCCTCTGCATGAGCATCTTCTACGTCTTCGTTCTCGCTCTCCAAATCTGGTTTCATCAGTCGCACGCTTCTTCCCTCGAAATGGCCGAGTTCTGGAAGGCGATCACGATGTTCGCCTTCGACATCCTCCTCATTTGGTGAGTCGTCGTCGTCTTCATTCCCATTCCAATCTTTTCTTTCCAGCCCGCCCGTCATCATGCTCTGCTTGAATATTCGTCTTCGCATCGACGTCTTCCACTCGACCACTGATAAATCTTCCAATTCTCCGAAATAAACGTCTTCCCAGGTGCCGTGTCTAGTCGTTTTCCAGAGAACATCCGCCAAAACAGCCGTGAATAGCTCAAAAACTCTATTTTTGACATATTGCGTGTTCTTCGATTCCTTCCAACGGCTGCAGTTCTAAGAGCAGCAATTCCGGGAGCAAAGAGAGCGATAGAGATTTGAGATTTGCTCCGCGAGCCCTGCTCATTCTGCTCAGCGCGACGTCTGCATGGACGACCTTCCCAGTTGCGATCCTTCGTTCAACGCCTCCTCCGAAGTCAGAAAGTACATCCTGCAAGTCAGTCCTCTAATCATCTCGCTCTTCCTGCATGTTCGCTTCATTTGCGAGATCCGGCGCATGTATCGGAAGCACTTCCGACTCAATTCCTTCTACTCGCTGTACCTCGTCGAGTGCATTCTGGTCAGTTCCTTCCGCTTCCTTCGTTCTCTGATCCGAACTCCGATTCTTCCAGAATTCATTCTCGATCCTCGCTCTCATCTTGCTCGAGAAGCCGACTACCTACCTGACGCCCCTTTGTCCATGGTTCCTCAAGACCTTCCCCAAGCCCACGTACCTGCTCAACGTCTTCTGGCTCTGCGACTACTTCCAGCTCGCCAAGTTTCTCTCTCACGCCTTCATCTCGCTGAATCGGATGACATGTGTCGTTTTCCCTCTTCAGTTCGCATTCTGGTGGAATCGGTGGCTCTTCTCCTCCGTTCTTTTCACCTTTCTCGCCCCCTTCATAGTCCTCTGGACCGTTTTCGCTGCGAAAACGAAGATGGTGTCGCATTTGGGAGGCATTAAATTCAACTACGAGCACGTCTTTCCTTGGGTGAGCACATCTTCTCAAAAACAGAAGTGACTTTCCGTCTGCAGGCCCGTCTTTCGCTCTTCAAGGCAGCTTCCTTTGTCCTCATCCTTGTCATCGTCGTCTTCTGCTCCGCGGTGATGATATTCTATCTCCTGAAAGATTGCAAGCGAGTCAAGGGCTCCGACCGGAATCTGTGTCTGACTACCGCCGTCTCGACGCTCGAAGTCGTCGGATTCCTGCTCGTCCAGCTCTTCTTCGTCCTCTCGCCATTCCGAGACACGATAGACGTCGAGTACGACAACTGGATCCAACTGCAGTCATTCGTGTACGACATGGTCCTTTTTCTGTGAGTTCAGGAGCAATTACTGAAATAACTTCTGAATTCTTTTTATTTCAGAGATCCCATCGTCATGCTTCAGATGAATGGGACGATGAGAAGTCTCGTTTTTGGAAACAGTAAGCAGATAAGAAGCGAGCGAGATTTTATATTTTTCATCGAAGTTTTCAAACGCAAATTATCCGACGCTGATCAGTTCTTCTAATAAACCGTTCTGTGCTCACTTCGGCTTATGAGCTCTTATAAGATTTTTTCAATTGAATTGCTTGTTTTACTCGTATAAATAAGTTCGAAATTTTATAAATAATTCCATGGAATTTGGAATTCCAGAATTGGAATTCAAAAATATTTTAAATAAAATAAAAACAACGCAGTACGACACTCCGTTCATTCCGCGCGCGCTCAATTCGATTTCTTCGCCTTCGAGCTGCGAGATTAGCGGCTGTTCTCTGCAACGCGAAAAATAAGAAATCAATAGGTTTTTTGTTGCCTTTTCTCTTTTTAAAAGTTCAGAACATGGCCGACAAAAAGGTAGGTTCGACGTGACTCACGATCGATGAAATCAAACGGCTTTCTTTCCTTCCGTCCCGAACTCTTTTCAATTGCTTTTTTAAGGACTATGCATCGATCGCGAAACTCGAAAAAGAAATCTCTGAAAATGCAGCGAATTTTCAACAATGGAAAGCGGCTAACGAGTGAGTGCTGAAGAAGTAGTTTGTATAACAACTCAATTTCCAGGGCGGCACGAGGAACTGCAGAATACAACGAAGGGATGAGCAGATTCCAAGATTGGGAACGAGATCTCCGGTCGAAATTGGCGGCTCTTCATGGAATCAACGTCAAGGGAAATGTCGAATCCGGACCAAAGCACATCGATGCCATTCTGGGTATGTTACTTGCAACAATGTTAAATACATACAGGAGGAATACATATTTCCAGATGAACTTTTGGACAATGTGGACAAGGCGGGATTCGCATGGGCTCTGAAAACGTGTCAAGAAGCAGATCCGACGTTCTGGCCCGCTCTCACAGACATCATCAATAATCAGCGGAACCAACCGAAACCAGAACCGTTCCGAGCACAGGCCGCGATACCACGGCCACAATTTTACCCGGGATACGGTGAGTTCAACTTTTCCATATTCGCTTCGAATTTCAATTTTTGCAGCCTCTAGTCCGTACAGCTACGCGGCTCCTCTCGTCACAACGACCGTGCCAGTTTATAGACCTCAGATTCCCAAACAGAAACCAGTCTCGCCTGTTCGCGACTATCAGAAGAAAACGGGCGCTCCGTTCCGCGATTTCAGCGTTTAACTTCATCTCACTTCGTTTCGTCACCTACTGTTATCAAACTGAAATATGTCGGCGTTTTACTTATTTCTTTTAATGAATACTTCAATCGACATTTCTCTTATAAAGTCAAAAAAAAAATGTTTTCTTTTGCATTAAATATCTGTCGAAAACCGGTGTACTTGCTTATCTTCATTTGCCGATGCGAATGACAGTCACGTGGTCGGAAAAATAAAAATTTTCGTGTTGCAACCGAAAATCAAGCCGCGATGGAGAGTGTGCGGCAGTTCTGCGAAAACGCGCGCCCTCCTTGCAAACTAGCGCCCGTCCGACCACGCCCATTTTTTCCAGTATTGCAACTCCGGCTCCCAGAGGCTTTTCTCGTATTTCTCAGATTTTTAAGTTACTTTTCTTTGTGAAACGAACGGCAATAACATACTAATGATGTTTATCAAAAAGTTGTGTCGTTTCCGGCAAAGTTAAATGTTACAGGGTACTCCAATATGCTCGGACGACGTGCAGTTTCTGTCCAGCGGTTTTTATCGCGCGCTGCCAGACAAGTAAGCCTTACAGAAAGTCTTTCAAGTACCGTATTTACTCTAATATAACGGCACCTCTAATAGAACGGCACCTCTAATATAACGGCACCCTGGCGGGACCTTTGATGAATAGTGCGGCAGTCTCTAATAGAACGGCACCTCTAATATAACGGCATGCATCACTCTGTAGCGGGATTTTTGCATTGGAGGTCACGCTGGATATATATTTTTGGCTTAGAGCCTTTAAATGGTCAAAAACTAGGCTTCTTCGCCGATATTGAACTTCACAAAGTACCTTCTCCCTCAATTTAGTGTCAATGTGCTCATTTTTAGTTGTACATTGCACTATATTCAATTATTCTTAAGATTTGGCTGCGATTGACTTCGAAGAAAATGCTTACTTTTGCAAGAATTCAGAAAAATCAGTGTATTAGTATTAAAGCTTTCAAGCCTTTCAGGGCCTTCTCTCTCAAAAACTTGAATTTTCACATCTCTTTTTTACAACTGGTAGCTCAGTTTAGGACTTAAAACTGTATTTCTACAAAGAAAATACAAAAAAAACTGATTTTTTGACAGTAAAAATCATTTCGAGTCAATTTCGTTGCGAAATTCCCGCCGCTGGGTGCCGTGCGACACCTAAAACTCGAAATCGGAAGGGTGCCTCCGGTGGATTTTTCAAAAGGAGTTTCCAAAATCAGAGAGTTGATGAATAGTGCGACAGTCTCTAATAGAACGGCACCTCTAATAGAACGGCAGTCGGAAGGGACCTTTGATAAACTTAACGGCATGCCGTTAAATTAGAGTAAATACGGTAAATGTTTTTTTTTTCAGAGCATCAGTGCTGCTTCTGCTCAGCCAAGTCTTCAGGGTATGCGTGAATCTGCGCTCGATGATTTCAGATTTGAATTTCTTTCAGCTAAAGCTCAACTTCTGGAGCCGCTTGTCCAGAATGTTTGTCTCACTTCTACCGCCAAGTTCCACATGAGCGCCGTCCGAAGTGAGTCGTTGTCTCGAATTTTTGATAAAAATAACAAGTTCTACAGTGAGCGACGTAATCACCGTCGAGGGACCGGCTTTTGCCGAATCCATCTCGGAAGGAGACATCAGATGGCTCAAGCAGAAGGGAGATCACGTGAACGAAGACGAACTTGTTGCTGAAATCGAAACTGACAAGACTTCGGTGGAAGTTCCCGCCCCGCAAGCCGGAACAATCGTCGAACTTCTTGTTGAAGATGGCTCGAAGGTTACTGCCAAGCAGAAGCTTTACAAACTTCAACCAGGAGCTGGAGGTGGCGCCGCTGTGAGTATCTTTCTTCCTGTATCGACAAAGATCGTTACCCATTTCAGCCAGCCAAGGAGGAAGCCAAGCCGGCCGCCGCTGCTGCCCCAGCTGCGCCTGCCCCACCAAAGGCTGCTCCAGCCGCCCCGGCTCCGCCTAAGGCAGCTGCTGGAGAGATCCCAAAGGCTGCTCCACCAGTCGCCCGTCCGCCATCCGCTCCTTCCTCTTCCACCCCAGTTGGAGCCGTTCCCGTCACCCGTGTCGTCGTTCCGCAAGGTGTTGATCCGTCGCACGCCATCACTGGAGCTCGTGATGAGGTCCGTGTCAAGGCGAATAGAATGCGCATGCGCATTGCTCAAAGACTGAAGGACGCCCAGAACACTTACGCCATGCTCACTACCTTCAACGAGATCGACATGAGGTTTCCATCTAGTTCCATTTCATCTTTTTAAAGCTTTTTCCGTTTCCAGCAGCGTCATCGAAATGAGAAAAACGTACCAAAAGGAGTTCGTGGCGAAGCACGGAGTCAAGCTCGGAATGATGTCTCCTTTCGTCCGTGCGGCCGCCTACGCTCTTCAAGAATCTCCAGTTGTCAACGCTGTTCTCGATGAGAACGAGGTCGTCTACCGTCACTACGTCGACATCTCTGTCGCTGTCGCGACCCCGAAAGGACTTGTCGTGCCGGTTCTGAGAAACGTCGAGAGCATGAACTACGCCCAGATTGAACTGGAACTTGCGAACCTCGGAGTGAAGGCTCGTGATGGAAAGCTTGCGGTTGAGGACATGGAAGGAGGTACCTTCACTATTTCGAACGGAGGAGTCTTCGGATCGATGTTCGGAACTCCGATCATCAACCCACCACAGAGCGCCATTCTCGGAATGCATGGAGTGTTTGACCGTGTCGTGCCAGTCAACGGAAAGCCAGAAATCCGTCCGATTATGCAGATCGCTCTCACTTACGACCACAGACTCATCGACGGAAGAGAGGCGGTTACTTTCCTCAAGAAGATCAAGACGGCCGTCGAGGACCCGAGAATCATGTTCATGAACCTCTAGAGCGATAGAATACAATTCTAATCATTTTTTCGGTTTCTTTCTGTCACCCTCATACTCTTTTCTTCTGAATCCAGTAGTAATACCCACTCCCACCCGTAAAATAGGTACGATCGTATCGTTTAGCCTGTTCATTCTCCGCTTTTTTCAACTCTCCTCATTATTGTATTCGCACGAAGGTCTTCTAAATGTCTTTTAAATTTAGCATCGATAATACGAACAAAACACAAAATTTAATATGATCGTTTTTCCTTTTTAATCTCGAAATCGATATGACGTATACCGATAAGAAGGGCGGGAAGGAACTGAAGTGTGAACTTTTATAGAACTCATCTGCTCGAATCGTCAAGAAGAGATATGGCAGCGGTACATTCTGAAGTCACTTTGGTTGTTAGATTTAAGGCTTTCAGAAAAGGCTGGGGGATCCGATACTTACTACTCCCTCGAAGCTCGTCAATTGGGTGCCGATGGAGAGAACGCCCGAGAAGAGAAGACCGCTTCCGATTTCGGTGACAAACGCGTCTCCAACGAAACAGCTTCAGAAGAAGACGTGAGAACGGGGAGAGATGTTGGCGAATCGGAAAGAATCGTTGCAGGTTGACTGGAAAAGAGCCCGTTCAGACGTACGTCTTCTTTGATCTCGAGTGCACGGGACTGATCAACGATCCGCAGAGTTACAAAGAAAAATGTTGTTTGTCGGCCGAAGAACTGTCGGATCACTTGAACCAATCGTGCATAAGAAGTGAGCACGTCTTCTGAACTTGCACAGTCCTCTCTCCTTTCAGCCCGTCTCGATCAGATTCCCTACATCACCGAAATGAGCTTCTGTGCCGTGGCGAGAGAGACGTTCGACGAGTTCAAGGAGGAGATGAAGAAGAAAGAGAACTGGAACAAAACGAAGCCCGACTGCAAACAAGACTTGGTGCAGTTCGTTCCGTTGAACACGCACACGAGACAAGTGAATCCGATGATGAAGGAAGAGGAATGGTTCGACTACGAGAGGAAAAGGAGCACGAGAAACGGTAGTTGCTCCCCAATGGACACGAGAAAAAAACGATCACTTCAGCAAACGTGCTCATACATCCGAAGAAACGTCTTCTCCGGTGCAACTCGTTCAAGGAAGAGTGGCCGGGAGTCGTGCAGTTCCTTGAATCGCTCCAGAAACCCGCTGTACTCAGTGAGAATCGCTCGCTTCCGTTCCAGTCTCACGTCTTCATTTTCAGTCGGACACAACGCGCTCGAGTACGATTTGCGCGTGATTCACGGAGAGCTATCGCGCAACGGACTGCTCAAAGAATACGGAATTCCTCAGGACGTGTACTTCGTCGACTCGCTTCTCATGGCGAGGAAAGTGGAGAAGGAAGCGACGATGAAACTGGCTGACTTCTGCCAGAACTTCGAATACAATCCAAGTAGGCGTCACGAGTCTCCTCTCTTTTCCCATAAGTTTACATTCCAGTCCGCCCTCACAACCCGATCGAGAACGCGGAAGCGCAATCCGCCGATCTGTTCGTCGAGCCGATCCGGGAACCGACTTCGGTGAACGGAGTGCTCGCCCCTGACCATCCACTGCATTCGTTCAAAATGAGCCGTTACCCGGTCGCCGTTCAGAAACGAATCCGGCGGGACGGATTCGTGAGAACAGCAGGCGACGGCTGGGATTACAAGCCCGCGGACAACCGGTTCAAGCTCGAGATAATGTACGAAGACCTGCTCGGCGTCTCCTATCCCGCCCACTACGCCCAGCCAGACGCGATTGCCATGATGAACGTGTGCATGAGCTACGGCGACGAGTTCTCCAAGTACGCGGACTCGTTCGCCGCCGGCGTGCCCTTCTGAACCCACCGAAATATCCCCATCAACTCACAGTTTTATCAGTACCGAATCTCGCACGAACACTTAATAATTCCAAACTCGAAATAATTCCATAATTCTCACTTTTTAACACTCACTTCTCTACATTTATCAATAAAATACATTTTTTCAATACGACTCGAAGTTCAATTCTCTTATTAATTGCCGCCTTTTCTTGCCTACAAATTACTATTTCAGTATTTTGAAGAGACACATTAGAAGACGGCAGAAAATTCTTTCAAATGGGCTTCTCGCTTCATCCAAAAATGGCATTTCCTTTCGTCGTCGTCGTCTCTCTCCCTCTCTCTTCGCCCTCTGCTCGCGACGTCTGCGTCTCTCTGTTCTCCGCACCGCCTCGCCTCGCGGAGACTCCGCCCACCCCACACGCAAAGCATAGTGGACGGCGGAACCCGCGTATTGTCCGTACACACTGCAACATGACCCCCTCCGGCCGCCGACTCATAAACTTACCTGGCTGGGGGTATCTCGCGATCATCAAGGCGGGATCCCCATGGTGAGGCCTGTCCATAGCACTTTCGGACGGGCTGACCCGTGTGGCAGTCTCGAGTTGAGGCTCGCCAACAGTTTAATTTTTGCGTATCGGGGCTGCGTGCGCGCGGCCCTGAAAAGAACTGAACTTGGATATAGATTTCCGATTTATTCGTAATACTTTGGCACCAGTGAATGTTACAATTGAGAGAAAATGAGTGGGAGTTTATTCGGAAGGCTTCTGTTCGAGACTCTGCTGGATGGGAATGGATCTTCCCTGGACGGCTTCTTTCTTCTTCGCCTCGATCGAGAGCGTTCCTTCATGAGTGAGATTCGAGGAAACGGCGGCGACGTCGACGTCTTCGGGCAGGAGGATGATTCTCGAGAACGACTTCTTCGAGTAGCCGTGCTCGTTCTTCACTTCCTGCTCTCCTTGGATCGTCAGCTTCCTTCCCTCCAAATTGATCTTCAGCTCGTCCGGTTTGAATTGCGAAACATTCAGATTCACAGCGAACTTTTGGTCGTCGTTGATAATCTGAGAAAAGAAAAACAGTTAGGAGACTCTAGAATAGAAAATGACTTACTTCAGAAGAAGACGTCGACGAATTCTGGATGAGCGGCACGAATTGTCGTTCCATTCTGGCCATGTCCCGCATCATTTCCCCAACGAGAGAAAACTGTTTCGGGCGGAAAAACGGGTAGAGAGACATTGCGAAGATACTCGATTTCTGAGGATGTCAATTGCTCTTCCGTCCCTGCTTTTATACCATTTCACTCGGTTTTCTGGAACCTTCCAGCCCCTTCTGTCCGTTCGAACGGCCGCCGGCGACGAGAGAGCGTGGGCCGCGAGGAGACGCAGAGTGTCTGTGTGTCTGCGTCTCTTCTCGCAAGGAGCGCTCTCGTCGCGTCAGGAACATTCTCGAAGCTTCCTGAAAACGTCTCCGAGGATGTATATAAAGAGAGGCGATTCTGATGAAACCACCGCACTTTCCTCAAGTGAATTCGACTGTTCTCTCTGAAAATGCTCTACATCCGTGCTCCACACTCCGATTCTCGCTCTCTCGAGCACTTTTTCGACGATCTTCATCGAGGATCCCTCCAGATTCCTTACTGGCACGACGCCGATCGCAATTCCTTCAATTTCTCCGACACAATTGGAGAGGTGAGTCGATATTTCCGTCACTTCATTCTCTTATTCTCCCATTTCCAGGTTGTCAACGACGATTCCAAGTTCGCTCTCCAACTCGACGTCTCCCATTTCAAACCAGAGAATCTGAAGATCGAACTGAATGGAAGAGAGCTGAAAATCGAAGGAGAGCAGGAAGTGAAGTCGGAGCACGGCTACTCGAAGCGATCTTTCTCTCGAATGGTCCTTCTTCCCGAAAACACCGACCTCACTTCCCTCAAATCAGCCATTTCGAACGACGGAAAACTGCAAATCGAGGCTCCCAAAACGGAAACTTCCCGCAACATTCCGATCAATTTTGTCGCTCAACATTGATAAATTTATGAAACGAGTTGTAATTGTAAATTATTGTTCAGAAAATAAACAGACATATCTCAAAATCCTTGTTTTAATTTTCTCAATTTCGAAGTTTTTAACGGTGGCTGCTCGCAAGCGCCACCGTACGCAAAAATTTAACTGTTGGCCCGCCTCAACTCGAGACTGCCACACGGGTCAGCCCGTCCGAAAGTGCCATGGACAGGCCTCGCCATGGGGATCCCGCCTTCTTGATCGCGAGATAGCCCCCAGCCAGGTAAGTTTATGAGGCGCCGCGCCTCCGGACCTCCTTTCTCGGATGGACCGACATCTCGCGGGTTCCGCCGCCCACTATACTTTGCGTGCAAATGGCCACGTGTTTCCGCGTCTCTTTAGGAACCTGTATGAACTTAATCGTATCTGTTACAATCAATCGGTTTACAGCTTTTCGAGGTATCGGGGAGTACGGGTGACCCTGAAAAGAACCGAATCCGTCGTCGGTCTCGATTCAGAAGACAACGACGTCTTCTCACTGCTTCGCGTAGACAATGTACAGGCAATCGGAGCGTTCGGATAATGTTTCACTGATGCGTATGTCGTAATACCGTCGTCGTCGTCGTCTTCTTCTTTCTGTTTCTCGCGAAAATCGTTTACGCAGCCCTCCCCCGCAATCGTCTGTCATTTTTGTATCTGCCCACCACAGCTTCTTCTTCTCTCACATCTTCTTCGTCTTGTGTTTGTTGCAAGCCGAATGGCAGCGTGGAACCGGATCGAGGAGTAGGAGGTATTTGCGAGTGTCTGTGTGTGTGACCTGCAAAGGGCAGCGGACGTCTCCAGCAATTGCTTCTTTTATTGTTTTGCGAGAGGACAAAGATACACTTCGAGAGACCACTCATTGTTCGAAACCAGTCGGTCATTCGAGGAGGAGGCGGAGGGCCCCCGTGATGATAGTGTGTTCGCTCAATTCCACGCATTCTAATCCTCCTTCTCCTCTTCGTCGAAGCCCCTCTCCAATCGAATCAGACGCTTCTTCTCCCAGCTCATTCGTCAGTCTTTTTGCGGTCGACGCACTTTCACTCGGCCGCCACCTCGCCAATATTTTCTTGTTTTCTCCTCGCTTTTCGCAGGTGCTGCCTGCCTGTTACTTCGTCATTTGGCAGCCGCAATCCGTCGCACAGGTTCTTTTTCTGCCTCTTTGCGCGTAGTTTGTAGCACACATTCTCAAAGAAACAACCAACTCTGTTCTGCTCCTTTCTGCTTTTTGTGACCTGGATGAGCACAAACACAGAGATGCCAATTTCCGATTTCCATGGCTTCCGAGAGCACGAAAAACGAGTGGCTCACCACAAATCTCCCTTCCCTCCTCGCTGACGTCTTCTTCCCATTCTAGAATGTCTACCGTTTCTCGTTTCGCTCCCCCGTAAAGTCGGCGTTGAGAGTGCAAAAGATGGCCTCCGTTTCGAAGAAGAGAAACGAAGCCCCGTCGAGCCGCTCATTAATTTTTGATAAACGCGACTCTCGAATTGGGGCTCTCCAGACTAGATTCCCATTCTTTTCAGTCCGAGTAACCATTTTCTGTGTGTTTACATGTGACTTCCGCTGCTCTACAAACAACGAGTTCAGTGTTTCGAGAGAGTGTCAACACACGCTCCGTCGCCACCGTAGTCGAGGTGTGCCCCCCGCTCAGCAGGAGGAAGCGCCCCCGGAAATTACTTTTCTCCATAGAAACGGCGCTGCCTCTCTGACGCTTTCTTTCCGCCCTTTCCCACTCGATCAAACCTCCAGCGGTCGGTCATTTCTGACAAGTGCAGACTCGTAAAACCTCGTCCGGTACCAGTCGGATCAGGTTCTTCTCGCATTCCTTCGTTTCCTTTGTTTCCCCTCACTTTTCAGGCATGGAAGACTCGGGAATCGGCCGGTGGTTCGAGTACGAGTCGGGACACGCGTGGTGCGAGAGCGCCTACAAGTACCAGACGCTGCCCTACGTCGCCGAGTTCGCCAACACCGTGAGTCCGTTGCGAACGTCTTCTGAATCCGACGACGTCTTCAGGTGACGAACCTTCCGATCATCGTGCTGCCGCTTCTGAACATCATGCTGCTCCGACAGTACCTCCAGAATGTGAACGGCGGACTCGTGTTCCCACAGCTCCTTCTCACTTTCAACGGCCTCGCTTCCACCTACTACCACGCAACTCTCAACCTGTTCGGTACGTTGTGGTGTCACATGTCACATGTCATGTGTCACGTGTCTCACTCGCCCTATTTCAGGACAACTGGTCGATGAACTCTCGCTCGTTTGGATCATCACCGTGTTCCTTGTAGTCTACATTCCCATCATGAAATGGTTCCCCAAACAGTTCTCCGAACGACTGTAAGTGTGTTTGCAATGGGGCTCTGACGTCTCTCCGTCGTTCAGAACTCTTGTCCGTTGGGTGGTCCTCGTCGTGACAGCTCTCATCTCGGCTCTCTGCTTCCTGGAGCCCAATCTGAACGCCGTCGCTCTGATGCTCTTCTCGATTCCGGCCGCCGTCGTCATCAACTACGAAGGAAGACAGTGAGCAGAAGACGTCCCCTCCTTCCTCACGTCTTCTTTTCAGCTCCGGCATCCCGGACATCGAGTCTTTCCCCACACGCATCCTGACTCTCTGGGGCACCGCCTTCTCGTTCTGGTTCGCCGACCGTCTGCTCTGCGATTTCTGGCTCTACCTGGGTAGCCCTCCCAGTAGGCTCTGGCCTCCGAACCTTGCCGTTTCTTGCAGGAACCCCGTACCTCCACGCCCTGTTCCATCTGCTCGCTGGACTCGCTGGCTACACGATCTTCATCATGTTCTCGATGATCGACATCGAGAGCCGCTCCCAATCCCACCGATTCACCGCCGCCGTCCGTTATTTCCCGGGCAAGAGCGGCTCGATCTTCTCGTTCCCGTACATTTCGCTCAAAGAAAGATCTCAGTGAGTTCGTGCGAATCGTGTTCGTGTCCGTGTCCATAAATGTATTTTGTTGTCCGTCTTCTATGTGTTCGTGTCCGGAAACCGCCGAATGCGGCCCTTTTTTTCAGCAAAGTCGCCGTTCCGGTTTTCGATGCGAACGGAAATACGAAGACCCTTTCAGAAGAAGAAGAAGAAGACGTCGTCTCGACGTGAGAATGCTCTTGAGATTAGCCGAGTAACTCTGAAAACACTTCCATTTCTACGAAGCTCTCTGCTTTAAACCGCGTCCTTTCGTCCCCGTTTGTCTGTACTTTGACCTTATTTTTCCTTTTCCCCTTCCTTGCCATAAATATTTTGAGAGTAGAAATGGGCTCCCTCGTAACAAAATTCAGCGCCGGAAACCGGCGGGAAACAAAAGACCCGTCCATTTGCACGCAAAGTATAGTGGGCGGCGGAACCCGCGAGATGTCGGTCCATCCGAGAAAGGAGGTCCGGAGGCGCGGCGCCTCATAAACTTACCTGGCTGGGGGCTATCTCGCGATCAAGAAGGCGGGATCCCCATGGCGAGGCCTGTCCATGGCACTTTCGGACGGGCTGACCCGTGTGGCAGTCTCGAGTTGAGGCGGGCCAACAGTTAAATTTTTGCGTACGGTGGCGCTTGCGAGCAGCCACTGTTAAAAACTCGAAATAGCCAAGAAAGACTCTTAACTTCAGAGATCCCTCCAGAATCTGAAGGGATAGAAATCAAAGAACGAGGAATGGTGAATAAAGAAGAGGAGACTGTACAGATCGTGTTTTGGGGGAAACAGGTCCTTTTCTCCGCCTCGATCCTCCCCTTGATTCACTCCCATTTCTCATTGTTCGTCCGAATCGCCATGCCGTGCCCGTGTGGTTTGTCTCTTTCTTCCTCCTCTCATTTTCCAAATTCTGCTCGGTTTTAGCCTGCAAAAACTGCTCCTGCGGTGCCAATTGCCAGTGCACTCAGGACAAATGTTGCTGTGAAGAAGAAAAGAAGTCGTGCTGCGGAGGATCGAAGACGTCCGACCAGAAGAAGTGAACATTCAGAAGCCGTTCTTCCCCCGAACCTACTAATTTCAAAGCCTTGCCTACATTCTATTTATCTCATGAACCACACTTCATTTCGATAACGAACACGTGTTGAACGTTGGTCACAACGTGATCGGCTGCAGATGGAAAGTTGATAAGAATCACAAACTAGAGCTGTGACGACGACTGAAAATGCATCTGAAAAGGGCTCAGAAGACGGCGTGAAAGTGAGCAGACTCCCTCTCGCGGGCTCTTTCTTCGCTTCGGAGCTCAATGAGCGGGCGCGCAAACAAGGATGTTTTGAACGGAGAGAGGGGCCTCGTGATCTCGCTTGTACATTGTGATTCCGCATTCATCACTGGTTATTGAGATGGTAAACAACTGAAAACGAGTATTTAAGAAGGGTGGAACGACTGGAAATCAGTCGATTCTGCTGCTGAAACGAGATGGTTTGCAAGTGTGGTCAGTCCATTTTCAGCCCCTTCCCCTCCCATTCCAGCCGTTTCAGACTGCAAGAACAAGCAATGCAAGTGCGGCGACAAGTGCGAGTGCTCCGGAAGCCAGTGCTGTGAGAAGTTCTGCTGCGAGGAGGCGAGCGAGAAGAAGTGCTGTCCAGCTGGGTGCAAGGGCGACTGTAAGTGTCCCAGCTGCCACTGCGCCGAGATGAAGCAGTGCTCCGACAAGGGACATCATCACCAGGGAACTGCGGCCGCTCATTGATTCCCCGCTCGAGTTCATCCACAACGTCTACTAATTTGCACTTACCTCAGATTTCTCCTAATGAATGCACTTTAACCTATATTTGTGCCTTACTTCTTCTTGTTAATTCACTATTTGAGGCTTCGTTTATCCAAAAATGGCATTTCCTTTCGTCGTCGTCGTCTCTCTCCCTCTCTCTTCGCCCTCTGCTCGCGACGTCTGCGTCTCTCTGTTCTCCGCACCGCCTCGCCTCGCGGAGACTCCGCCCACCCCACACGCAAAGCATAGTGGACGGCGGAACCCGCGTATTGTCCGTACACGCTGCAGCATGACCCCCTCCGGCCGCCGACTCATAAACTTACCTGGCTGGGGGTATCTCGCGATCATCAAGGCGGGATCCCCATGGTGAGGCCTGTCCATAGCACTTTCGGACGGGCTGACCCGTGTGGCAGTCTCGAGTTGAGGCTCGCCAACAGTTTAATTTTTGCGTATCGGGGCTGCGTGCGCGCGGCCCTGAAAAGAACTGAACTTGGATATAGAATACAGATTTATTCATTATACTTTGGTACCAGTGAATGTTACAATTGAGAGAGAGACAATAGTGGGAATTTATTCGGAAGGCTTCTGTTCGAGACTCTGCTGGATGGGAATGGATCTTCCCTGGACGGCTTCTTTCTTCTTCGCCTCGATCGAGAGCGTTCCTTCATGAGTGAGATTCGAGGAAACGGCGGCGACGTCGACGTCTTCGGGCAGGAGGATGATTCTCGAGAACGACTTCTTCGAGTAGCCGTGCTCATTCTTCACTTCCTGCTCTCCTTGGATCGTCAGCTTCCTTCCCTCCAAATTGATCTTCAGCTCGTCCGGTTTGAATTGCGAAACATTCAGATTCACAGCGAACTTTTGGTCGTCGTTGATAATCTGAGAAAAGAAAAACAGTTAGGAGACTCTAGAATGTTCTGGAAAACCACTTACTTCAGAAGAAGACGTCGACGAATTCTGGATGAGCGGCACGAATTGTCGTTCCATTCTGGCCATGTCCCGCATCATTTCCCCAACGAGAGAAAACTGTTTCGGGCGGAAAAACGGGTAGAGAGACATTGCGAAGATACTCGATTTCTGAGGATGTCAATTGCTCTTCCGTCCCTGCTTTTATACCATTTCACTCGGTTTTCTGGAACCTTCCAGCCCCTTCTGTCCGTTCGAACGGCCGCCGGCGACGAGAGAGCGTGGGCCGCGAGGAGACGCAGAGTGTCTGTGTGTCTGCGTCTCTTCGCGCGAGGGGCGCCCTCGTCGCGTCAGGAACATTCTCGAAGCTTCCTGAAGACGTCTCCGAGGATGTATATAAAGAGAGGCGATTCTGATGAAACCACCGCACTTTCCTCAAGTGAATTCAACTGTTCTCTCTGAAAATGCTC
The DNA here is from genome assembly GCA_963570955.1 of Caenorhabditis afra. NCBI lineage: Eukaryota > Metazoa > Nematoda > Chromadorea > Rhabditida > Rhabditidae > Caenorhabditis > Caenorhabditis afra. Next base: position 7,346,496 of record OY751536.1, on the reverse strand, counting down.
TACATCCGTGCTCCACACTCCGATTCTCGCTCTCTCGAGCACTTTTTCGACGATCTTCATCGAGGATCCCTCCAGATTCCTTACCGGCACGACGCCGATCGCAATTCCTTCAATTTCTCCGACACAATTGGAGAGGTGAGTCGATATTTCCGTCATTTCGATCTCTTATTCTCCCATTTCCAGGTTTTCAACGACGATTCCAAGTTCGCTCTCCAACTCGACGTCTCCCATTTCAAACCAGAGAATCTGAAGATCGAATTGAATGGAAGAGAGCTGAAAATCGAAGGAGAGCAGGAAGTGAAGTCGGAGCACGGCTACTCGAAGCGATCTTTCTCTCGAATGGTCCTTCTTCCCGAAAACACCGACCTCACTTCTCTCAAATCTGCCATTTCAAACGACGGAAAACTGCAGATCGAGGCTCCCAAAACGGAAACTTCCCGCAACATTCCGATCAATTTCGTCGCTCAACATTGATAAATTTATGAAACGAGTTGTAATTGTAAATTATTGTTCAGAAAATAAACGGACATCTCTCAAAATCCTTGTTTTAATTTTCTCAATTTCGAAGTTTTTAACGGTGGCTGCTCGCAAGCGCCACCGTACGCAAAAATTTAACTGTTGGCCCGCCTCAACTCGAGACTGCCACACGGGTCAGCCCGTCCGAAAGTGCCATGGACAGGCCTCGCCATGGGGATCCCGCCTTCTTGATCGCGAGATACCCCCAGCCAGGTAAGTTTATGAGGCGCCGCGCCTCCGGACCTCCTTTCCCGGATGGACCGACATCTCGCGGGTTCCGCCGCCCACTATACTTTGCGTGTAAATCAGTGGTCTTCCAAAGTTTCCTGAAATGCTGCGTGCCGTCTCTCCAATTGTAAATGCCCTCAAAATCCTCTCGACAAACCCCACAATTTCTGCGCAAACTTTCCGCTCTCTGCAACTTTTCCGCAAACTTTATCGCACTCTCGCCCCACAAAGAGCGCGCGCCTGCGCAAATTTGGCACAACAGCCACAACTTTTGCACAAACTTTACTTATTGATTCCCATTTCTCGCTTGTTCTCTACGAAATTTACACTTGTCTTTCAAAACTCTTTGTTTTATAGTTTTTCTATTATAGCGAATGATCATTTCAAGCGTTTACAGGACTGTACAGACTCCATCAAAGAATACAAGAAATCCCTGAAAAAAGCCAACAACGGAAAGGATGCTCAGTATGCGAACTTCTCAATTTTTCGAGTTTTTTTTTCTAATTTCCAGGAGAAAGCTTGGACGCAATTGTTGCCGGAAAGTCTGCATTAAATACAGTTGGCGGTTCCTCGGCGCAACCGAACGACGCCGTCACAGTAGCCGTTTCGAAGCGTCTTTCGTCAAGAACCGAAAGGAAATCGCGAAAGAGATTGGTGTCGGATGAGGGAGAACACATCGGAAAAGAACTGAAGAAAGCCATCGAAGAAGGCGACTTCCTTCAGATCGGAAAGTGCATTCGAGAAGCGGCCGCCTCAAAAAGCATCTCGGAGGCTCAGTTTGAAGTCAGAAACCATCTATTTTGCTCTTTATCATTCGTTTTCCAGGAAATCGCTCGAATTTCGACAAGGCCGAAAGTTTCGATTTTCAAACTTTGCTCAGAGCTCGACGAATGCGATTTCGACAAATTGAAGTCTTATTTGCTAGCCCAACAGTTTATGGTAGTTCGCCCGAAAGAAACAATCGCTGATTCTTTTCCTCTTCTAGAGCTCGATTCCGATTATCGAAGCACCGCACCTCAGACATCCGGAGGTCACTTCGATCACAAAAAAGATTCAGAAGGAGAGTCAGAATGCGATTCCTCTGAAGCGAAGACTCGATTCTTTCCACGCACTTCCAGCGTGCCATCCGTTCAAAGCTGAAAACCTGAACGAGTTCTATATCCGCTGCAATCTGATCGGAGACACTTCTCCTCTGCAGTTGTCGAGCATTCTTGCGAAGCTACTGAAGACAGTGAGTTCCTATCGAAAGATTCCATAGAAGCCCTCGGATTCAGGTCGTGAATCCGACGTTCCACATCTGGCTCTATTCATTTCGTCCGTCTTGTGTTCGCAGTGCGGACTGCCATTTCAGAAGTCTCCCGAACGAAGTGCTCCGTCCTCTTCAAGGTTGCTCGTGCTTCTCCTAATTCCCCGGTGACGCCTTCATTACAGACTTCTCGATGGACGTACTCGGAGGATACCTTCCAGACCATCTCGCTCAAGGAAATATCGATCTATCTGACCCGTAGGATCAACAGAAAGCCTAATGGGAACGTGAATAGCCTTCAGATTCGTGATGAATCTTCAATCCGAGGATCCTTCCGAAGAAATCGCGAATCGACGCCTACATCGATCTCAGTACTGGAAGATCGCGAACGACTGCATATCGCAAACACTGTATTTGACAATCCAACCTTCGTTTTCTTTTTGAATTCAATTTTCAGACGCCAGATTCGCACTTACCACCTGAACATGGACACTTTTGAGTTGGAACCGTGCCAAGTAATCAGACTGCTTAAAACCTTCAAACGGGTTCCTTTCCAGCTGAGAAACCGGTGTCTCGTCCACCTCACGTGGCGCCAAATGCGACAGTACCGCCAGAAGTGCACTGAGAGTCTGACAGTGGAAGACATCTCCGATCCACGCGCCATCTACCTACAGTCTTTCGGCTCCGCCGAGCATATCGGACATCCTGACGAACACGACGACTCTTGAGCATCCACTAACTGCTTCTCTGCTTAAATCTCCACTAGAACCTCCTTCCCGCACGTTGGCATTCTGTCCCGTTTCTCAGAAATGTAGTTGTTGATCTTTGCGTCGACTTGAGAAACTGTCCTTCCAATAATCCGATTGTTACAGGAACATTCCTTCCCAAACAGAAGGATTGTCGAAGTGCAGCGAGTCTGCCGAATCAGACATTTCAGTCGTTGATGTTTCGCCTCCATCCAATTACAGAAAAATGTGCGTTTGCGGCCGGATAATCGGGCGAAACGACGAACATCGGATGACGACACAGGTCGGAAACCAAACAATCAAATAACTTTCGAAAATCATCGGAATTCGTTGTTCTTTTGTGCAAGAAAATCATTGTTCGCGAGCGTCTGTCCGCAAGAAAACGGACGAGAAAACACGGGCGGAAACAAACAGATTAGGAAGGGACTCTTTCGTGGAAGACCCGATCAACAATCGATTTTTGTTCTGTTCGCCGAACATTGTGATCTCCGACGTCGTGACTTTTCTCTCATATCTTTCTGACGGCTACAAGTCTCGTTCTTTACAAATTGTTTGATGTCATCATTCATTGGGGGGCGGGGACGAGAATAGGAAGAGAAAGAGAGCGATGATGGACGATTGCGGGTCGGGTTTTGAAAAGAAAGCGATCTTTTCGAAGCAGACACCTAATCAATTCTTTATTTTTCAGTCTCCATCGCGTCTGCGGCGACGCAAAAAAACATTATAATCTTCTGTTTTCCCCCTGTATTTTGTTGCTTTCCTCGTCATTTGGGGGCCTAGTTTCCGAACGAGGGATCCTCGTCCATCAGTTCGAAGAGTCAGCATCAAACTTCCGAAACGCGGGGTCTGATTGGACTGTCCCGTTTCACACTCTCCTGTTTAGTCTCCGACTGTTCTCTCACGCAACCGCCCTCCGTTCTGAGTCACCGCGTCGCCCCGCCCCCTTTTGAATATGATTTTGATTCCCAATAAAACGCGGTGCGGACATTGAATCCTGCGTCATTCAGACATGGGTATCCTCGCGAACAAGTACCGTGTGCTCGTCGTTTTCGTCGGCTTCCTCTGCCTCGTCTCCGTCTGTTCCAACTACGTCGTCATGAATTTCACTTTCATTTGCATGAAAAACGACCTGAGTTTCACACGAGAAGACAGAAGCAACGAGGTATGAACGTCTTCTGGGCCGTCTCCCGAGTTCTGAAGTTTCAGACGACGTCAGTCAGTCTGTTTGACTACACTCCCAACGAGAAAAAGTACATCATGTGGGCAGTGGCGGCCGGGACGATACTCGGCACTTTCCCGGTCAATTACTTGTTCGTCCGGTTCGGAGGCAGGTTGGGAATCGCTCTTCTGAATTCCGGAAGGCACGTCTTCTGAATTCCAGATGGACGTTCTTCGGCGCCGGAATCATCTCGGTCATCGCGACGACGCTGATCCCGATGGCCGCGCAGACCTCGTTCCACGCACTCCTCTTCGCGCGCTTCTGTCAGGTGCGGATTCGTTTGATTGATAGTCCTCTTCCGAAACGACGGCCTTCTAGGGAATCGCCTTCGCGGCGGACTTCGCCGCCATCGGACTGATGACCGTCCGGTGGGCTCCGCTTTCAGAGACCGCCATCTTTCTCGGCGCCCTCACTTCGTTCACCAACTTCTCTTCCGTCCTTACGAACGCCGTTTCGGGAGCTGTAAGTGTGACTGAGGTGGAATAGGAAACCTGGTCGATTCAGATCTGCGAAGGGTTCGGATGGCGGTCCGCTTTCTATGCGCACGCCGGTCTCGGTCTCATCGTCTTCGTTCTGTGGGCGCTCATCTACTCCGACCACCCTCACTTGACGAGTCGCGTCTCGGAAAGAGAGCTCAAGAAGATCCAGAAGAACAAATCGGAGCAGCACCTCGACACGAAGAACGTCAGCGTCCCTTACAAAGTGAGCATCCACGTGCCTCTCCTCACCTTCTTCGTCTTCCTTCAGAAGCTGCTCACTTCTCCGGTGGTGTTGTGTGTCTGGTTCAACGCCTTCGCCGAGATGTCGATCGTCGTCTTCTTGCACACGTACGCCCCGATCTTCTTCAACCGAGTCCTTCGATTCAATGTCGCCGAGACCGGCTTCTTGCTCGCTCTCTCCATCTTCTTCCCGTTGCCTCTGAAGCTGGTCGGCGGAGTCATCAGTGACAAAGCCAAGTGCTTCTCGGAGAAGGCGAAGATGCTCTTCTTCAACACCGTCTCTGTGGGACTTGTCGGCGTTCTGATCAGTGCCCTCAGGTACCGCCACGTCATCCGATCCTTCCCACTCCCCTTCTACCTTCCAGTTTCATTCCTCAATCCCATCATTACCTCTCCGTCGTCCTCTTCTCCGTCATCTTCTCTTGCCTCGCTCTCAACTGTGCTGGGTTCTACAAGTGTGCCACTCTCCACACACGGTTCTTTCGTCTCTTCTGAACGTCATCTGAATCTCCCTCTTTCCCTTCCAGACAATACGCGCACGTCGTCATTTCCACGATTCAATGGATGAAGTCAGTCGCCCTCATCACTGGCCCAGCCCTGGTCGCCGCCATTGTCAAGAACGAAGAGAGCGTCGTCCAGTGGAGAATTGTCCTCTGCATTCTAGGAGGTCTCCTCGTCGTGGTGAGTCTCCCACACTCCCGAACCTCATCGTCAGACGTCATCTGAATTCAGGCAAACCTCTTCGCCTGCTGCGTGTTCACCGACAAGCCGGCCGAGTACACGATGGGCGACGCGAAGAGCGTCAAGTACGACGTGAAAGCCGAGAAGACCGAAACCGCGTGAATCTCTCGAGACTGTCTGTCCGCAAGACAGTCGGCTCCCTTCAATACGTGTACACACTGCCTTCCTACTCCCGTTCCTCCTCGAATAAACACGTTATTTGTGGTGGTTCGTCTCTTTTGAGGCATAAACGTCCATCTGCCCGAAGCGGCCATCCACTAAAACATCTGCTTTTCGGGGCCCATACCATGGCATTTGCATGTCGCTTCCCTCGCCCATTTATCCACTCCACCAAACTGTCACTTTCGTTTAAAATGCGCCAGTGAAGCGGCACGGCCGGGAAACTCATAAAACCGGACTGCCCTTCGTCTCTCAAGAGTCCCGTGGGCCCCCCACCTGTCCCTCTTGTATCAGACCGTCTGACCCATAACATGACCACTTATCCCCATCCACTTAATTACCTCACCATAATACCAATGCACACGGGCACCACCCAATGGAGTGTAATTACACCCCCACGGCCATTCAGTTTCGCGCACTGTCCTCTTCGCAGAGCAGGTGGCGTCTTCGAATGACCCGGTCACACTCACGCCCCTCTTTCCAGCTGTTTTCCTGATCCCTCGTGCCCCGGAATTAGCCGTTCCAAGACGGGGCAGCTGTCCACGGAGCGCCCGTGAATGCGCGAGAAGCCAGCGCCCCCTCTAATCCACTAATTGGACGACTGTTGACTCTTTCAGCCGGTTGCTAACTCAATTCCAAATTATGAAATTTGCCGATTTGTGAGAAGAGTGTCGGAGGACAATGCGTGTCCCGCGAACTCTTCACAGACCGTAATCCGATTATGTCATCCGAATCGAAATCCACCAGAAGACGTCAGGTGGACGAGGCGTCCCTCGTCGAGAAATGACAAATTCGAGTCTCGCAAATTCTGGTAGCATAAGGTGTGTGTGACAATATTATAAGCTAGAAGAACATGTCACCCATATATCGCCCCCGGTTGTCCCATTTCGCCATCTATTATTCATTGTTTGTCTCTGTCCGGGTACGTGTGGCAGAAGGCCCCCGAGAGCAAGCTCTTCAATGCACAAACACACCTCCTATTCCGGAGGATTTTTGATTGACACTTCATTTCGGTGCCCTCTGTGCTTCCGAATGCATTTGAAATCGTTGCAGATTGTTGTTTACGTCTTCCTTCCGTGCCACTCCGAAAGCCACCTTATCTGATGCCTGCGACCGTAATTGGATGGATGGCCGAGGATTGACCCGGCCAGGCAGAAGCATCTGCCCCCCGTGCGGATAACCCACACTTTCCGATGCCTAATTGCTATGTACTCGTGTCTCGAACAGGTGTCGATTTCTTCGGTCCGGCGTGCCATTCCGAAGGTCGATTTGTTATTCTTGAGTCGCGACAGATGCAACTACAGTGCCCCGCGTATGCAAATCCGAATGATACGGCTGTTTGCGAATGTACAGATGGCTTGCTGCTGCTGCTGCTGCCACGGACTGATTGATTATCTCTTAGGTATTCATCAACATGCGACTAATTGGGCAGCCAGCTGACACACGGTACCTTCCAGTCCCCCGTTCGTAGAAGGAGAAGGAGGCGAAGAAGAAGTCGTCCGGCAGAGAGGTCGTCCCGTCATCGAACCTGTTCGTCAAGGGAGCATCCCTCCGACGTCTCCATGACTACTCCTCGGAACGCCTGGCACCGAGTCACCGGTCGGTGTCTTGCCGCGGCGCCGTGGCCTCCTTTCCGATGCACTTCTAATTTATGCTCTTCTTCCTTTCCGCACGGGCGGCTCGTCCCCCAGAGACTCGCGCGGACACCTGCCCTGCCACCCAATACAGACGGAAAAGATTGACTCGGCGAGCAACAAGTGGTAAACAATTTCGCCCCTCAATTGAGAGGATGGGGCACGTCTTCTAATTGACGCCTTCATGTTATGCGGAGAGTTATATAAGTGTTCCGCAAGACGTATTGTTCGCCAATTAGCACGATTCTCGTCTCCACCTGGTCCACAAACGAGGTGCCAATAAACGGAGGAAACAGTTCTGAAGGGAGAATTCTGAATCGGGAGAAGACGTGGGAGAGTACAGTAAGACTGTTAATTGGATTATGGATTCATAAAGTCAACGACGGGAATCGTGAATAGACGGAGAACAACCAACACATGATGAAGTCACTGCAGATACACAACCGGATTTTGAGCATAATTGAACTGAAAACAAGATTATTTACGAGGATTTTTGCTCATCTTCGACCGATTCGATCCATTGTAAATTTCCAGTTTTCCTGACCGATTTGTTTCATTTTTCCGAATCGCTGTCTAATTTCCATGTTAATTGCGGGTTCCTCGGGGGTCTCCTCCCCCACTCCGAGGGGGCGGGACTTGCCGCCCCGATCGGAGGACCGGGAGCTGCTGCAGCTGCCAGCCTGCGTATAAAAGAAGCCTCCGTGTGTACGTGCCACGGTCAATTGAGGCCACCAGACGGTCACGAGGCAGCCGGCACTTCCGTCCTACCGTACCCCATTCACTCCCCCTTTCCGGGTGCCATGGTGCCCATGAACGACTTCTGGGTCAAAGCGATACTGTCGTCGACGAACCCGAGTCCCGTTCCCTCTACCACTTCCACTCTTTCGAACGATGAGAATCTTGACAAGGGATTCGATGTGGACTGCTCCCCGCGCTCCTCGTTCCCTTCCCTTCCGATGTTCTGGAACACTACGAGCCTCATCCAGCAGATGCTCGCTCTCTACCAGTTCCAGCAGCAGCAGCAGCAACATCAACAGCAACAGTTCCAGTTCAGTCCCAAGCTGCAACCTCAAACGGTTAGTTCCCTGCAACGCATACATCTTGAAGACGTTCCCACTTCCAGGTGTTTCCGGAGCCTCTGAAAGACGCGCAGCCGCAGATTTCTTCCCGCAAACGACCTCTGGTCGCAGAGCCGAAGAAGCTGTCGAAGGTTCGGAAGCTGAACGAGGACACCGTCACCAGCTCTCCAGTCAGCGGAATGTTCATTAAGGTTCGTTTCCCGGACGGTTTCGGTTCCTTTTGAGCCCGCACCTCACTAGAAAAACCGGCACCGATTGTCTTAATTAGACGTGATTAGCATATGAGAGGCTTTTGAATAGCGGAAAACGGAAGACAGAAGGGGGAGACGGAATTGGGGCGGCGCGGAAAAAAGAGCAAAAGCTTCGGAGCAGTGCGGGTTAATTACCACCCGCTGACTGGCGGCCGTCTGCCACTTTTGTCCCCTCGCGGCGTTCTGTGCGTGACAATCCACTTGATTTACGGCTAATGACACCGAATGAGGATATCTGTTCAGGAAGAGACCGACGTGAAGCCAGTCGAAGAGCTGCAGAAGGAGGCCGATCTTCTGGACGAGACGGCCGCCTACGTGGAGGTAACTGAGACGACGTCACACGGCAAAACGCGACAGATTGCAGGTCACCGAGGAGTCGAGACAAAAGATCGACGAGATCCCGAACGTCATCGGAGACTGTGTCTGCCGGCTGTGCAAGGTGAAATACGAGGACGTGTTCAAGCTGGCACAACACAAATGTCCCCGAATTGCGCACGAGGAGTACAAGTGTCCCGACTGCGAGAAGGTTTGTTGCCACCTGCCCCTCTCCATATCACTGTGTAGTACCACAAGCACACATCGAAGAAGACCCCCCTAATGCCACTTGACAAACCGATCCGAACGGTAATCGGGCGCTCTTCGCGAGTCGGCGTCTCTCGTCCCTTCTGTTTATCCACACCCCCGCTGAGACGGCTTCTTTCACTCCGAACAGCTGTCCGAGGCTTCTTCCTGCCTCTTGTCTTGCAAACAATCACATTTGCAGGTGTTCTCGTGTCCGGCCAATTTGGCATCGCATCGTCGCTGGCACAAGCCGCGCGCCGAGCTCGTCAGCGGAGAGACCGTCTCGCCGGCCGCCTTCTCGTGCTCCACCTGCTTCAACTCGTTCCCCACGAAGAAGATGCTCAAGATGCACTCGTCCACGTGTCAGCGGTCGCCGCTGCAGGACCTGCTCTCGAGAGTCATCCCTACCATGTAGTGCCCCTCCTTCCCGCCCCTTACTCCCCCGGTCATCCCTCAATAATCGTACGTATCCACTCCGAGTTGACCTCGTTCCCCCTTAACCAACAGGCTTTCATCCCGATCTCTGCTCGTCCCCCTCGATCTTGTCACAGATCATCGTCTTTTTCCTTAATCTTTTGCTGAGTGAATTCTAGTCATGCCATAAGAGCTCCGCGTCATTTTCACAGTATTCACAGTCCGTGCCGCAGTACAGATGCATTTACTTTCGTACTTCGAGAACATTCCAGAGTAACGACTCGCACCCCCCCCCCCCCCCCCCAAATGCTGAATTCGATTCTAGTCACTTCGAACCGTCCCTCTCCCCTCTGCCCCCCCCCCCCCCCCATTCCCCTTTTCCTTCCCTCTCCTCCCGTCCCATCTGTCCCCCCATACCTCTCGTTTTCCCTCCCTTGATCCTTTAAAGCTGTACTATGTGATCTCTAGTCATGGTGGTTTCTTCGTAAACTGTACCGTCCCAAAACACGTTACACTCTTTCCTGCACAGATAATTCTTCGAGAACTAAATAAAAGTCATTTATCTCAAATCTTGCTGCCGTACACGTTCTGCTGGAAGCACTTGTTCTTCTTGCGTATCTCCTCCAGGAACTTCCATCTGCCTCCACAGTAGTCGTCCCTCATTTCGCCGTCCGGGTAGCTGATCCGGAAGTGCCTGCCCGGATGCTTCGGGTCGTACTTCTGCCAATCCGATCGTCCTGTCTCGTTGGGGTTGCCGTATTTTGCAAAGTTGGCGAACATGGTTCCGAACTTGTCGAGCATCTTCAATTCTTCTTCTGTTGGCTCGAACTTGTTCATGATTCCGTCTCCGAACAGATAGCGAAGTTCGATTCCGTGCGTCGGCGCTGGAATGCATTTGTCTGTGAGGATTGAGTCGCCGACTCGAGCGGCTTACCAACGTATGGAAGGTGGTCTTTGAGCACTCCGAACCCATCCGGGTTACAGTAATCGAAGACGTACAGCCACACGTCGTCTCCGTGTCTCGCCGCGCTCTCGGCGGTCGCCAGAACGCCCGTGTGGAAGATGGAGTCGCCCACGAACTCGGCGGCTCTTCTCATCATTGTCTCGTCGTCTTGAGGGATGCCCTTCGTGTAATAATCGAAGATCTCTTTCCGAACACCTTCCACGTCGTCGACCACGTCTTCTTTGTAGTCGATGGCAATCTTCTTCTTCAGCAAATCGGTGTAGCCGTCGTAGTCTTTTTCATTGAATGCTGCAATTAATACATCGTCTCGATGTCTCGAAGGCTGATGCTCACCGAACAAAATGCCCTCGTTTCCTACAATTCCAGTCATCAGAACCTTCTTCGACGCTTCTTTCCTCAGTTGATCCAGTGGTTTAGGGAAGAAGTCCCCGTCGAAGTTGGGACACATGCTCATGAATCCAGACTGTTGATACTCGAAGCCAGTCTTGCCCGTCACCTTCTCGACGGGCAGGTTTCTCATGAATTCCAGCCTTTCTTTGGATCCCGATCCGGTGAATCCGAGTCTCTTGACCAAGTCGTCGTACACTGCCGCCTGGTTCTTTGCCGTTCTCATCGCGAACTCACAAAGCGCAGAACCGGACATGGGGATCACTTTTTTGAACAGATCCCTCGAGTAGGGACTCAGAGCGAGCAGATCGACACAACCACCTCCGGCACTCTGCCCGAACAGAGTCACGTTCTCCGGATCCCCTCCGAAAGAAGCAATGTGCTTCTGGACCCATTGGAGAGCGAGTGTTTGATCCCAAAGACCGAAGTTACCACGACAGACGTCGTCTCCAGTAGTGAAGAATCCCAGAATACCGAGACGATAGTTGAGAGTGACGAGGATGACGTCTTTCAGAGGAAGAGTGCTTGACATTGAATAGTCACAGAACTCGCGGGACGACGAGATCTCGAATCCTCCGCCGTGGACATAAACCATCACTGGACGAGCGTTCTTCTGTAACCGCAAAGAACTCCTTGAGTTTGAACATGGGGAAGCTCACGTATTCGGTGGATTCCCATCCGGGGACGAAGACGTTGACGGTCAGTCCATTCGCTTCGTCCGGGACGTCCGGATTCACGAACAAGCCCCTCTCGTAGCCTTGTCCGGAAGGAGGACACCTCGGTCCGTAGCTGGTACAGTCACGCGTCTCCGTCCACGTGTCAGCTGGCAGCGGCTTCTCAAAGCGAAGTTCGCCGACGGGAGGTTTTGCGTACGGGATGCCAAGGTAGCCGTTCACAGTCTTTTCGCCCTGAAGAAAAGACTGATGACTGGAGTGTCGAGACTTCCAGAGACTCACGTGACGATACAAGTTACCACGAACAGGGCCGCATGACGCATTCAGAACAGACCGAAGGGGCTCTGGTTTCAGATGAGACAAGTAGCCGCCCATTCCGAAAGAACGAAGACTGCGATGAGGTCGAAATCGGGCGGCGACCGTTAAATAGAAGACACGCCGTTGCCAAATGTTGTGTAATAGCCCGCCTCTTTGTGGTTTGTGTCACTGAATCGGCACACAATTTGAGAGTCAACAATGCAGAGATCAAATAATTTCTTCTGTTTGCTTGTTTTTCGGTACTAAAATGAGTTAGTCTACGCTTTATTTAGCACGAAACAAACAGAAGAACGAAGAAACAACATGCTACAGAGGCGACTATCTTCCGTAGATGACGGCTTCCAAATTCTTGTTTCCCGCCCTAATTTCCTCGAGGAACGCCATCTTTTCCGGCTGGTACTCGTTCCGCATCTCTCCGCGCGGATAAGTGATGCGGTAGTGCCGGAGCGGTTGCTCGAGCGAATACTTCTCCCATTCCGAAGAACCCACTTCGTTCGGATTTCTGAAATTGCGATGTCGTTCTTGTTCGGAATCGGGTGACTGACCCGTATTTGGCAAAGTTCGTGTACATGGTCGTCATCTTCTCGATCATGGCCCACTCCTCTTCTGTCGGTCGGAACTCACTGTACAGTCCTTCTCCGAGGACATAACGAAGATCAGTACAGTGGGTGGAAGCGACGAACGGCATGACGTCTTCGTACCCTTTGAATCCGGTGTCTGGACTGCAGTAGTCGAACACGTAGAACCAGACGTCGTTGCCATACTTCAGGTAGGACTTGGCCGTCGCGAACGTGCCCGCAGTGAATAGAGCGTCGCCAGTGAACTGAAACAGTGCATCTTTTCTTATGTCTGGAACACTCCGACTCACTTCAATGGTGAGTTCCTTCACTCTCTTCTCGTCCGACAAATCGACGCCTCTCGTGTAGAACTCGAGAATCTTCTCGCGGACTTGTTCGTAGTTTCTGCCAGTGTCTTCCTTGTAATACATCTCGATGCCCGCCTTCAAAGCGTCGATCGGTTTGACCAAATTCCGGATGAGGAAGTCGAAAAAGAGCCCTTCGTGCTCCGCGAATCCGATCATCACCGTCTTCTTTGGAGCTTCTCTTCTCAGTTGATCCAGTGGTTTCGGGAAGAAGTCCCCGTCGAAATTGGGAACATAAGCAACGATTCCAGATACCGGGACCACAAAATCTCTCATTTTTTCCATCTCCTTCATCGGTTTTTGCCTGATCCATTCGAAGAGGCTCTTCGAATCGTCAGGACCAGAGTAGCCGATGTGACGAGCGAATTCCCTGCACAATCTCGCTTGATTCTGAGGCAATCGGACAGCGAATTCACAATAAGCACTTCCAGACATCGGAATGACGCGGTGAAAGAGGTCTGAAAACACCGAACTTTCCAGAGAACTTGCATTCACGACTACCTCTGGAGTGAGGACTTAAAGCCAGAATGTCGACACTACCTCCTCCGGCACTCTGTCCGAAAATGGTCACGTTACGGGGATCTCCTCCGAAAGAAGCGATGTGTTTCTGAATCCATTTCAGTCCGAGAGTCTGATCCCAGAGTCCGAAGTTGCCACGACAGACGTCGTCTCCGGTGGAAAAGAATCCGAGGATCCCGACTCGGTAATTCAGCGTCACCATAACGACGTCTTTCAGAGGAAGTGTTCTGGAAAAGGACACATTCAATGAAGACGTGTATATTCAGATTACCCGGAGACGGAATAATCACAGTAGTCTCTAGAAGCAGACAACTCGAACCCTCCTCCGTGAATGTAAACCATCACCGGCCGACTCTTTTTCTGAAGCGCACGCCTTCGAATCAACACTTTAATTGAAGACTCACGAATTCCTCAGATTCCCATCTCGGTGCGAAGACGTTCAAAGTGAGACAGTTGGCTTCATCTGCCACGTCGTCCTTCTGGAAGTTGATCATTTCGCAGAACGGTCCCGACTGCGGACACCTCGGTCCGTATTTGGTGCAGTCTCTCGTCTCCGTCCACTTTTCGGCTGGAACTGGCTTCTGGAAACGAAGCTCGCCAACGGGAGGCTTTGCGAAGGGGATCCCGAGGTAGCCATCGACGATCTTCTCTTCCTGAAACCCTTCCTTCCCAGTGGATCTTTCTCCGAAACGCACGTGTCTGTAGACGTTCCCCCGGATCGGACCGCAAGTCGCATCGAGAGCTTCCGAGTGCTCTTCCCGTTCCAAATGTGATAAATGGCCTCCCATACTGCAAAATGATGTTTGGAAATGGCTGTGAAATTGACAGTTTCTCGCGAGAAAAAAGACAAACAGACAGTCCGTGTTCGAATGAAACCATCTTCGAATCAACGGTTTTATATGAAGAAAAGGTCGCTAAGCTGCTCAAATAGGATTATCGTTTTCTCTGGTCGCGAAGGAAATTGGGAGTTTTCGAAGCGAATATAAACTACGCGGCTACAGAATGCATATTTTCGAATGAGAAAGTGAAGAAAACAAGGATTAGGGATGTTTGAGAGGATTAGAAGTTCTTACCGAACATCGGTTCTTGATACGGTTCGATTGCGTTTTTGATCGACTCGCGAGGCGCCAAACGAAGAAGATCTTCCGAAAGAAAAATCATGTCTAGTCGAAGTTTATTGAGAAAAAATCAAAGTTCAATTGGAATCCGATGCACTTCTTCCAGAATACCAAGTCTTCCGTCTCGGAAACCGTTTCTCATTTCACTTTTCGGATAGCTGATTCGGAAGAACCGCTGAGGGTGGTCCAGAGTGAACTGTTCCCAAGTGCCAGTTGGCTTCTTTCCGTTCGGATCACTGGAAAAGACAATGGAACTTCGAGGATGCTGCTGCTGACTGACCCATATTTCGCAAAGTTCGAGTACACATTGCACATGAACGTCATCATTTCGAGCTCTTGCTCCGTCGGTGCGAACTTCTCGAAGCCTCCGTCACCCATCACGTATCGGAAATCTGTGCCGTGAGTGGCCGCCTTGAAGTCGAGAAAGCCTCCAAGAGGACCGAACCCGTCGGGATTGCAGTAGTCAAACGAGTACAAAAACACTCTGTTTCCGTTTTTACAAGCTGATTTCGCGGTTTTTAGGATTCCAATGTTGAAAACGGCGTCTCCGAGAAACTGGAACTTTCCTTTCTCTTCAACAGAAACGATATGTGTCCGTACCTCAATGAATCGCTTTCTCACTGCTGTCTCGTCCGATTCATCGACGCCTTCCATGTACTTCTCTCGCACTCGCTCCACCACGTCATCACTGTTTTCGACAACATCTGATCCGAACAGCTTCTTCGCGGACGCTTCGATGTTGTTCCCGATTCGAGAGTAAACTGGATCCGGTACTGCTGAAATCGGCATTGATCAGAGATCGAAAATGGAAAGGGACGACGAATGGAGAACAATGTCTCACCCATAACGAGCCCTTCGAACTCCGTTCCGCCCACAATGATCGTCTTCTTTGGAGCAGACGCCCTCAGCTTCTCCAGAGAGTCAGTGAAAAAGTCTCCGTCGAGGTTCGGAGCACACGACATGAAACCAGACGCCGAGAACGGGAACGAGCTGATTTTGTTGAGAACTTCCACAGGCTGCTCCTCATACCATTCGAGTAGCTGTATGGAGCCTGAAAATTGTATTTTCAGATGAACAACCACATTTCTTTTTGGTCACTTGTGCCGGTATAGCCGTTCGAAGCGGCGAACTGTTTGAATATGCTCGCCTGAACCTTCCCGGACCTGCATGCCATCTCGCAATCGGCAGTTCCGGACATTGCGATGCACTTTTGGAAGAGATCTGAGAAACGAAAGTTTTTTGTTTACAATGGATTGGAATAGGATTTAGTACTTGTTGAATGAGTGCTCAGCGTGAGCAGATCTGCAGAAACGCCGCCCGCACTGCATCCGAACACTGTCACATTCCGTGGATCCCCGCCGAAAGAAGCAATGTGCTTCTGGACCCATTGCAGGGCGAGAGTCTGATCCCAGAGTCCGAAGTTGCCACGACAGACGTCGTCTCCCGTGGTGAAGAATCCGAGGACGCCCACTCGATAGTTAACAGTGACGACTGCAATTTCTCTGAGAGGCAGCGTGCCACTGATGGAATACGCGTCATAAGCAGACGACGTTCCCATCTCGAAACCTCCGCCGAAGATGTTCACCATTACGGGGAACCCTTCAGGCTGAAAAACGAGTCTTTGCTTTGAAATGGAAATTCCTCTTACAAACTCATCGGACTTCCATCTGGGCGAAAAAACGTTCAAGGAAAGACACTCTGCTTCCTCGAACCGGAGTCCCAGTTGATCTTTCATCTGAAACCGAAAGAGATTTGGACAGAAGCGGAAGGAGACCTCACATTTTCGAAAAATCCGCTCTGCGGACATCCTGCTCCGTATTCAGTGCAATCTTTCGTTTCTTTCCAGCCTCTGGCAGCAGTCGGTTTCTGGAACCGACGAGGAACTTCTGAAAACGGGATCCCCAGATATCCATCGACGACCCTTCCTTCCTGAACGTCTTCCGTCTCATTCATTTCACTCGACTGACTCACGTGTCTGTAAACGTTGCCACGTATCGGACCACAGCTGGCTTCGAAGACGTCGCAGTTGACTTCAGGCTTCAGATGCGACAGAAATCCGCCCATTGCAGAATGAATGCCATTAGCACTGTTTCCTCTTTATAAACCCCCAAAAACACAAACAAGACACTCGCACAAAACACGGCGCAGTTCGCGAATTTTGTGATTTGTGCTTCGGTACAACAATCTTTATTCAGTTCCCCAGTACGATTTCTCGATATTTCTTCTCTTTCGTCACGATTTCCTCGAGAACTGGAAGCCGTCCATTTTGAAAGCCGTCCGTCATTTCACTTTTCGGATGGTCCACTTTGAAGTAACGCTCTGGATACCGCAAATCGAATTTCTGCCAGAGTTCGGTTCTGTTCCCACTTGGATTACTGAAAACACGTTTCTCAGATGGCATCCACGATGAAATCCTGTCACCCTGATTTGGCGAAATCAGAATACATGGTAGTCACGAAATCCATGAACTTTAAGTCGTTGCGATCCGGTCTGAAAGGCATAAATGCTCCGTCGCCGAGCACAAACTGCAGATCGGTGCCATGAGTGGCTGCGAGGAAGGGAAGGGACTCCGATACTTTGGCCGGAACATCCTTCGGGTTGAAGTAGACGAACGAGGCGAGGTACACGTTGCTTCCGTGTTCCGATGCGGATTTCGCTGTCAGAAGGGCCGGCAGATTGAACCAAGAGTCTCCGAGGAACTGAAACAGGGCTGCTGAGGAAGGGAAGGGAACAGTGCTCACTTCAACTAGTTTCAGCGTCAATGCTTCCGTGTCATTCTCAGCGACTCCATTGGTGTAGTGATTGAGGAGAAGTCGACGAGCCTCTTCTGGATTCCGTACGACGTCTTCTCCGAATGCGTGGTCTATCGCCTTTCCGATGTCCGGCGTCTTGTTCACCCACCCGGGGTTCGCTCCGACTGCAACGAGAATCACTGTCTCGAACCGTCTCACGTGCCTTCTTCTCACTCATTCCGAGCCCTTCGAACTCTCCAACTGTCAGTATTATGTCCTTCTTGCCTCCTTCTTTCCGCAAAACATCGAATGGTTTCGGGAAAAAGTCGCCGTCAAGAGTGGGAAGGAAGTACAAGAAGCCGGAAGCAGGTTGTGAAAAGTCAGAAACCTCGGCGAATTTCTCCAACGGTTGACCATCGTACCATTGAAAAAGTGCTTCCGGATCTTAATCGAATCGACGTTTTTCCCGAAACGAAATCCATTTCTCACCGCTTCCGTCGTATCCGTGATGTCTTGCGAACTCTTCGAAAACTCTCAATTGCGTTTCATTTGTCCGAATAACGAGATCAGAGATTCCAGTAGCTGACATTGCGATGTACCGATGGAAGAGGTCTGTGAAGGAGGAACTGTGGGAGTGAGAAACAAAAAGATACCACGGGAGTGAGGGCTCAATGCGAGCAGATCGGCACTTGCTCCGCCGGCACTCGTTCCGAAAACAGTCACATTCAGGGGATCCCCTCCGAACGAAGAAATGTGCTTCTGAACCCATTTCAGAGCAAGGGTCTGGTCCCAAAGTCCAAAGTTGCCTCGACAGGAAGTGCTTCCAGTAGTCAGAAATCCGAGAGGCCCTAATCGATAATTGATAGTAACCAGCACAACGTCTTTCAATGGAAGGCTCCTGAAGCAAGAGGTGGGATGTTTCCGAACACGATCCTACCCAGAAATAGAAAAATCATTGAAAGACGCTGAAGATCCAGTTTCGAAACCGCCTCCGTGAATGTAAACCATGACGGGCATCTTCAATTTCTGGCTGAACGCAGGGTTCGAAGAGAACACGTTGAGTGTCAGACAATTGTTTTCAGCGAACTCCATCCGGCCAGACAGCATCTGCGACGTCACTTTCAGTCACGCTCCTCTCGTCGGTTTCTCACGTTCGCGTACTTTCCGGACTGCGGACATCCCGGACCATACTGGTAGCATTGTCTTGGCTCCTTCCAGACAACGGCTTCTTCGGGCTTCTGGAATCGGAGACGTCCCACTGGAGGCTGGGCGTACGGTATTCCCAAGTAGCCGTGTACTGTCTTCTCATTCTGAATTTGTGATTGGAACATTCGAATGAAATGAATAACCTCACGTGACGGTAGATGTTCCCTTTGACAGGTCCGCAAGACGCATTCAGAACTTGATCGCTTCGAATGGGCTTCAGATGGGAGAGGAATCCGCTCATTCCGTGAATCAAAGGGAGTTGTGAAAAGAGAAAGAAGACGAACATGAGACTAGAAGTGAACATCTCACTTGTTTATATACGCGACAGCAGTCAGAAACCACATGCACAAAACACATAGAAAAAGTTTTCTACCGAATGAAACACATCTATATTTGAGGCCTTTCTCGATTATTTCTCTCAGAAACCGACATCTCCCGTCTTGCCAGACGTCTCTCATTTCACTCTTGGGGATCGCGATTCGAAAGTGTTTCTCTGGAGTTGCAGCCGAGAATCGTTCCCATCCGATGTGCTCCTCCCCGTTCGGATCTCCGAACTTTGAAAAGTTCGAGTAGATGCTCGTCATCACGTCCATCATCTTCAGGTCTTCTTCGTCCGGCTTAAACTCCGAATAGAGCCCCTCTCCCAGAACGTATCGAATGTCCGTGAAATGGGTTGCAGCTGTAATCGAATGTCATTTTTCCTCCTCAACCCGCATCGCACCTTACCCTTGAATGGGAGCAAATTCTCGAAAACGCCAAAGTTTTTCGGATTGCAGTACTCGAAAGAGTACAGAAATACGGGATTTCCAGTTTTTGCAGCTGCTTCTGCTGTCATTTGGACGCCCACATTGAACAAATAGTCGCCGATGAACAGCATTTTCCTCTTTCGCAGCTCCTCCTCGTCTGCGGCTCGAGAAGTGTAATAGCTGAGAATCTTGTTTTGTGTTATTTCTGGATCCGAATCCACATCCTCTCGGAACAAATTCGACAGTAATTTTCGGAGAACGTCCTTGCTTTCAGACGAATCGTTGCCTTTCACACCTTCAAACATGCCTTCAACTTCTTGTTTTCCGGTGTTTTTTGAAACCTAGAATGAGTCCTTCGAACTCGCAAACGCCGAGCATCACTGGCTTGACTGGAGCTTCTTTTCTCAGCTCTGCCAGGGGCTTCGGAAGGAAGTCGCCGTCCAGATTCACGATGAAGTTGAGCCACCCGGAGTTGGATCTGTCGAACTTCTCGACGTCGACGAGCACTTCCGCCGGTTGCTTCTGGTACCAATCCAAAAGAGATTTCGAATCTGGGAGGACTTTTTCGCCAAGCATCTCTTCAGAATCTCTTACTATTTCCCTCATATCCGTGATGAACAGCAAACTCTCGGAAGACGTCGGCCTGATCTTCAGAAGTCCTCATCGCAAACTCACAGTGAGATGTTCCAGACATCAGAATCATTTTGTGGAAGAGATCTGGAGCCAAATGATGTTACAGTTCGAGTGCTAGCTGTTATGTACCTCTGGAATGAGGGCTCAGGGATAAAAAGTCAGTAGAGGCGCCACCGGCACTCTGTCCGAAGACTGTCACGTTTCGTGGGTTGCCTCCGAAACAGGAAATGTGCTTCTGAACCCATTTGAGTGCCAGCGTCTGGTCCCAAAGTCCAAAGTTGCCACGACAGACGTCGTCTCCAGTGGTGAAGAATCCGAGAACTCCGAGTCGGTAGTTCACGGTCACAACCACGATGTCCTTCAAGGGAAGTGTTCTGCAGCACTGCGCTTGCTTGCGTTGTTCAATTGAACTCTGACTGACCCGGAAATCGAATACGGGTCGTAGTCGATGGAAGACGAGAACTCGTAGCCTCCTCCGTGCAGGAACACCATAACAGGAAACCCGTCCGGCTGCAGAATAGGAGGTGCTGCTGTTGGAATCGGAAAGAACCTACATATCCGTTCGATCTGTTCCTAGGACCGAAGACACTCAGATGAAGGCAGTCCTCACTCCACTCGGGCTCTCTTCTCTCCGCGAACTGAAACAGAATCGTTGTTGTCGTGCACTCACTTCTTCCTAACTTGTCCCAGTCCTCCAGTCTGCGGACTTATGGGACCCGGCAAATGACAATACTTCGCCTCCGTCCACACTTCCCTCGGTTCCGGTTTCTTGAATCGGAGGTCGCCGATCGGCGCCTTTGCGTACGGAATGTTCACGAAACCGACGACTTCTCTGTCTCCCTGAAACTGGAGAATACTGGAGCTCCGATTGCTCCGAATGCACAAACGTGTCTATAAATGTTTCCTTCCATCGGACCACAGGAAGCATTGAACGTGTCGTGCATCGGTTCGTGTCGCAGATGAGAAAGATGACCACCCATTTTGAAATATGTCTGAAAAAGAGCTGGAAACGAAATGGAAAGAGTGCGAAAAGTGTGCAAAACGGATGAAAAACTGTTGACGAGTCTTATTTCGCAACCGATAAGAAACGAGAGAGAAAGTTTTTATTTGGGAAACTAAGTGAAAAACAAGTGATCACATTTTGGAAGCCGACCTGAAAAGGAATAGATAATTACTTCCTGATGCCGATTTCTCACTTCTTTCCGTAAATCAATTCTTGGTACTTGAGACTAGGGACGTCCAATTTTTCGTTGAATTCACATCTTCCCTCCATGTAGACGTCCCGCATCTCCGAATCGGGCATCGAGATGCGGAAGTGTCTCTCCGGAAACTCCAGACTGTACTTCTCCCACTCTCCCGTTCCATTGTCCTTGCCATTCGGATTTCTGAACTCAGAAAGAAGTTAGAATTCTCCTTTTTCACTCGATTCTGTCACCCGTATTTGGCGAAGTTCGAGAACCAAGTCGTCGTCTTTTCGAGCAGCTGCAAGTCGGTTTCGTCCGCATCGAACTTGCTGTAGACGCCCTCTCCGAGCAGGTAGCGGAGCTCCGTGCAGTGCGTCGCCGCCTTGAACGGAATCAACGACTCGAACATTCCGAAGCCGTCCGGGTTAGCGTACTCGAACGAGTACAGATAGACTTCGTTCCCGTGCTTCAGGGCGTTTCTCGCAGAGAGCAACACTCCGACGTTGAAGAACTCGTCTCCGACGGCCTCGACGAGCTTCTTCTTCATAGCCTCCTCGTCCGATTTGTTCGCTCCTTTCACGTAAAAGTCGAAGAACGCCTTCTGAGTCTCTTCCGGATTGCTGACGACGTCACTCCCGTAGATGCCTTTTGCGGAGACGTTCAGTCCGGTCTCTGCTGGATGGAATGTCGGGTTCATCATGGCTGAAAATGAAATCTGTTCTCCCAAGTTCGACGTCTTCTCACCCAACATGAGCCCTTCGTACTCGTCGACTCCAGTCATCATCTGCTTTTTCGGCGCTTCCCTTCGCAGCTCATCCAGTGGTTTAGGGAAGAAGTCTCCGTCCATGTTGGGTATGAATGTCAGGAATCCGGAAACGGACTTTTTGAATCCCTTCACGTTCGTCAGCACTTCGGAAGACTGATTTTTGTACCACTCTAGAAGATCCGACGAGCTTCCTCCCGTGAATCCGTGGAACAATGCGAACTCCCGGAAGATCTTCGCCTCGTTTTCGGCAGTTCTGATGGCGAAATCGCAATGAGCAGATCCGGAAATCGGGATGAATCTCTTGAAAAGGTCTGAAAATCGAGAAGATGAGAGAAAGTTGATTCAGGAGACTCGCCTCTGGAATGAGGGCTCAATGAGAGGAGATCCGTGGAAGAACCACCGGCACTCTGTCCGAAAAGAGTCACAGTTTTCGGGTCTCCGCCGAACGAAGCGATGTGCTTCTGGACCCATTGCAGGGCGAGAGTCTGATCCCAGAGTCCGAAGTTTCCACGACAGACGTCGTCTCCAGTTGTCAAGAAGCCGGCGACTCCCAGACGATAGTTGACGGTGACCACGACGACGTCCTTCAGAGGAAGAGTGCCCGTCAACGAGTAGTCGTGGAAGTCGGAAGAGCCAGACATCTCGTAGCCTCCTCCGTGGATGAACACCATCACTGGTCGCCCGTTCGGCTGAAACTCACTAAACTGCAATTGAGGGAAAAGCGGCTAGAATCTCACGAATTCAGAAGAAGGCGTCCTCGGCGAGAAGACATTCAAAGTGAGACATCCAGCCTCTTCGGGAGCTGGAGTTCTTTCCATTCCGAGCTGAAATGTACCATGAGTGGGTGAAAACAAACGGATCGGAACAACCTCGAGGTCGCCAGTTTGAGTGCAAACTGGTCCGTACTTGTAGCAGTCCAGCGGCTCCGTCCACGTGTCAGCGGGAACTGGTTTCTGGAAGCGTAGCTCTCCGACTGGGGGCTTTGCAAACGGTATTCCGAGGTACCCATCAACAGTCTCGTTCGGCTGAAAATCGATAAGTGGGGGAGAGACGTTCCAGCCGGGAAAACCAACGTGTTTGTAGATGTTTCCACGAATGGGTCCGCACGACGCTTGGAACACTTCCGGGTTGGGCTCCGCCGTCAGGTTCGACAAGAAGCCTCCCATTTCTGAACAGTGGAATTGAAAACGATTCGGTGATAAATCAAGTGTCCAAAATTAACGACAGAGAGAAGAGAACTGAAAAAAGATATTGTGTAACAGACACACTCGCCTCTTTGTGGTTTGTTATCTCACAGACGGGCGCCATGCAAACAACCGAAAAGATAGACTAGAACGAGGAAACTGAGATGTCTGAGAGAAGAAGAAGAAGAAGGAGGGGGAGATGGTTCCTGTTTATACAGTCTTACCGGCAGCATATGCAAGAAACGGGGAGAGCGAAGAGAGGAAGAGAAGGGCATTCCGTAGGGCACTGTGTGCGGAGAGCGGCATTGTGTGACCCGGGAGGCTACACTCTCCTTCTTCTCGGTCGCTTTATATCATCGAGAATACAAACTACATCGTGCCGATTAGGCGTGTTTTCGGTCTGCCGATTCTACTCGTTTGATCTGTCGAGAGCCTATTATTTGCCAGACTGTTTCGTGAAATAACACGCCTGTGTTTTCATCGCTTGTTTTCAACACTTCAAACCGTGAAAGTTTCAATCCATTTCGCACCCTTCTGTGACATGGCACTACCATGTCACAAATGATAAGTCACTTCCGTGTTTTAGTTAGTTTCACTCCAGACCCGGAGTGACGTCGTTCTTCGAAAGTAATCTGCAAAAACAAACATAACTTATTCAACGTTTTTTTCTTGTTTTCCGTTCTCCGAAGACGTCGGACCTCTGTCACCGTGATACTTCTGAATGGGTCGAGTTGTGGCGAAACCGGAGGGAAAAAAGGTTCTGTTGTGAGGAACATAATGAGGGAAACGATTCATTGGAAAACTCTATGGCACGAACGAAAATAGAACGAGAAGGCTGTGAGGGTCCGTGACAGCCCGTGACAATTTGAAACAATGCGACCAGAATTGGTGTGATAAAGGGCAAAAGAAATAAGAAGATGAAGACGTTAGAAGGTGGCTAAACGTTGGAGGGTCTCGAAACGAGCCGCGTTTCTACCATCGAACGGTCCGTCTCGATGCGCGACATTCGGCCACAACGCATTCCGGCCTGCGAGAAGTAGGCTTTTCGCTTCACTTGATCCGTCTGCATAACCGCCTGAAACGAGAGGGAATCGGTGACTGGAAGACTGAAAAGTGGGGTTTCACCTTGATGTACATGACAGTCATGTGACGGAACTGCTGATTGCAGAACAGGAACACGAAGAACGGAATGGTCGCGTTGACGAGTGACGCCAGATTGTTTCCGTGGTTGAGGACGCACATCAGGTAACTGTAGTCTTCTCCCTGCAATGAATGAAAAGATAATCGTCGTCTCGTAAATCATCGGAGTCGTAAAACTCTGTTTGAGTGGCAGACGGCTCACCTGAATAGCACTGGCGGAGTGCGTCAGAGTGGCGGGTCCTTCGAAGAAGAGGTGAGTGAGTGTCGTGGCGACGGTCATGCGGATCACGCACTTGCGACGTTGCGAGAAGTTCTCGCCGAGGTTCTTGAGTGTGAACTTCTTGATGATGAGCAGCGTGCACACGAGCATCGCGATCGTCGGAATCACGATCGAGACGGCCATCGTTATCGTCGCGTAGAAACGGCGATAGATCTCGAAGCGCGGATTGTTGCGGGTGCGGAACATTGATTGCAGGAACCAGCACGAAGCGTTCTCTTTCTTAAAGTTCTGAAATGTTCTGAGATTACAGTCCAGTCTGTGCGAACGTCGGGACTCACATGGATGTACTGTCTGACTTGCACGATCTCTACGACGTCGGTCACAATCAAGATGGTCACGTGGAGGAGGGTGGCTGCGATGAAAGACATGATCAGAACGATCCAGGTCATTCTGAAAGTGCGAGATGGGGGATGGAGAAGCGTCGCAAAAAGGACGCCTACTTCTTGGTGCAGTATTTGCGGAAGAGGAACGGAGTCATGATGCACATCACGGTCTCCATCGTGACCATCAGAGTGAGCCACGTGGACAGCGTTCCGCTGATGTTCGAAACCATGTTCATGTACGGACGCGACTTCCAGAAGAGCGGCTCGAGCCACGAGACGGGCTGCACACTTGACGCGTGCAATACCTGCAAAAGAGCACACTGAGGGGGCTTGCCAAGTAATTAGCATGCTCTCTCGGTTGCACTTTCGTGCTCACAAACAAAAGGAGAAACAACGGGCGGCTAATTGAATTTCTCGTTTCGTTTGCCGTTTCCTCGGAGCACGTACCTCGAGGATTCTGGAGAACATGAACACCATATTGGCGATGGCCTTGGCGCGGAGGAAGTGAACAGAGCTGGAGCCCTCGAAGTAGGGGAGGCCGTAGATGAGCACGTTGAGCATGTTGCCGAGGAAGCAGAGCATCATGAGCGGCGGCACCGCGTACTGCAGATAAGCTGAAACACGGATCGAGTGAGGATCGGAAGCTGAAGGTTCCCGGAGACGTACTCAGCTCGAAGAACTCGCAGCCGGAGGTGAAGTTCATGATGTGTCGGTACTCGGGAAGGACGGACGACATGGAACACTTGGCGACTCCTCTCTCCGTCAACTGGTGGATGTCTGTTATTGCCCTGCAACAAAAAAGGGATTCGCTTCTAAATTTAGATTCCAGTTTTCGGGACTCCGTGAGAAGTTGAAGGTTTCATTTTGAATTCGTTGACTTGGAAAAACGGAGCAAGTTTCTTGAAAACTAAATGAGGGAAGCGAAAGAGGACACCTGGTCTCTGACCGCGAGAATATGGGAGGAGATCAAAAGAAGAAGAAGTGCTTACTGAATGCAATTCATCGGGGAGAGCACTTTGTCGAAACGTTGCACGCATTCCTGGATCACGACGTCTTCGCTTTCCGGGTAGCTCATCTGAAAGTGAGAACGTCTTGAAGAAGACGAAGGAAAGAAGAAGGGACGGGTCTGGAAGAGGAGAGCTTTCTGTTTTCGGGTGTGGGCGGAGTCTCCGTAAAAGATGAAAAGACGAAGAAGACGTCGAAGAGAGAGAGTTCAGAAAGTGTAAAGGAGACGTTGATTATTCATTTACGCATCCCAGAAGACGTCATGAAGACGTTAAAATAGGTGAGCACCGGAAGAAGAGCAGCTGAAAGATAAAAGTCGGTGGGTGGGCAGGAGATCAAGAATGCAGTCGCGTGCTAAATTGGAGTTTGGCAAAGGAAGATCTCTCGTCTTTCATCTGGAGACTCAGATGACGTGAATCGGAACGTTGATTCTAGTAAAGGCCATTCGGAAGACAAGGAAAAAGGGGAGGACAGATCGAATTTGAGACGATTGGTGGGGCGGAACGGCGAAAACAAGAAGGATGAGGAGGAGAGTGAGTAGTCGGGCAGGGCTCAACCACCAAAGAAAAAAATAGTTGAGAAAACTAATTATATGGGTTAATCTATTTGCGGCATCGTCCTTCTTCTTCTTCTCCTTCTTCTTTTTCTTTTTCATACCGCCGCACGTCTTTTTTCTCCTCGTCTTCAGGGGGGAAGCCGGAGAGGGGGAAGAGGAGGGGCGACCAGCGACGAAATGAGTTTCCGAAATCAGCACCAAAACATTAAGGCAAGGGAAGAGGGTTTAATTTAGATTCAGATCAAATGACGAGTTGAAACGCGCCGGAAAAGAAGACGTCGAGTGTGTGTGGGGGGGGGGGGCAGGTGGAAAGAAGACGTTCGGAATGCGACGTCGCTCGTTGAACGGGAAAACAAAAGGACACTGACTGGAAAGTGGAAGAAGAAGATGTGCAGACGCAACAACAGGTGAGATCTTCAGAATGGAGGCGTTGACAAGCCCCGCCCCTTTTAGTACAACTTGTCCCACATCCACCTCCACCGGAATTTCCTGATTAGAATACATCTGCGAAGAGGCGGCGTCGTCGTGCAAAATGCGACGTTTCAGAAGGAGAGAGAGCGGCGAGGGGGGAATATTGGTGATTTCATTCCAGACAAGATGCGTATATCTAGGGGTTCATCGTCAAATATTTGCGCCGAGCTGAGAAAAAGGAAGAAGAATTTCGAGAATTTGCAAGGTTTTCGGGAGCATTCAAATCGCCGGACGACGTCATTGATCGCTTAGCTCGGTTATTTTTGAGATGTCATGTTTCTACATTAGGATATTTCCAAATGTGTGTCACTGCCTAATCTGGGTCTAATCTCCAGCAGTGCACACGTTTCTGGCCTCCGTCGGAGTTCAAGAAAAAGAAAAAAGAAGGGGAAGAAGCCGGACGGATGGTGTTGTGCTTGTTTTGTCGAGGGATCGGTTCCCTCGACGGTCAGGAGGATGGCTTGTGACACCGGTTCGTTCCCACATTCATAGTGCCAGCGGCGAGAGTGGGGTGCGTGGTCCGTCAGTGGAAGGACCCACAAAACGGAGGGGGCCAGGAAATGATGGGCACGAATCGAATTTGGAGGAGAGCATTGGTCGACGGGGAACACGAGCGAGCAATGATCGGAACGGACCGGGAGGCAGAAAGAAGACGTCGACGGCTTCATGCATGCTAAGTGGCGACTCACATGGCACACAATCCGCACAAAGGACAATCTCGAGGGTCCCCCGGAATGAGGTGCCGGGTGACGTCAGCAGAGCAAACAGGGTGCGAACCCACAAGCAGTGTTCTAGTCTTGAAATGTTTCTCCAAATGGAACGAAAAGTTCGACGCCTGTGCGCAAAAACAGAGTGGATATGAAAACAGACCTCGAAATGCTCGCAAAAGCTGTTTTAAAGTTCTGAAATGTGATTTCTTTTTCAGAGAGAGCGACATCTTTCGACTAGACATGGAAGATTTCGCGAATCGTGAATCTGTACCTTGTCACAGATCGGGATCACTCGGGAAACGAGACGACGTGACCTCGTCGAAACTTGCACGTCGTCAGAAAAGTAAGGATTCTCGATCGAATGATCAGATTCTTGCCGTCGAGACCACTCGTATCACAAGCCCGCCTACCCGCGTTTTCATTGAAATTTTCACAAATCTCGCCAGATTTTCGATGATCACAAAGTGACAAAAGGCGGTGACGAAGTCTAATCCGAGTGAATATCATTGCGAAAAGAGAAAAGTGCACCGGGAGAGAGCCGAATGCGGAATGTTTCGGGCACCTTTCCAACGCAGACCTGTGATTATCGTGCGGAGGAGTGTCTCCGTTTAATCTATGGTTGTCTGGGGGAAAAAGAAGAAGAAGGGAAAAGTCATCGACGGGAGGAGATGCGTGTGTACTTGGACTATGAATAAGGAAAACGGGACGTCTCCTCCCTCCAGAATGCAATCTTTCCCCCCTTGCACAATGAGTTTCGGTCCCAGTTGCAAGAGAAGCGCGTTTATTAATTCGAGAGAGAGAGAGAGAGAGAGAGATGAGAATGACGTGGCACGCAAATGCACAAAACAGAAAAAGGGCTTCTGAAATACGAAACTGTGTGGGAGTCGGCAAGGATCTGTAAAAGGGTACTGAAAAAGAGCCGAGCGGAAAAATGGAAACTGGAACACATTTCCCATTCATTCCTCCTCCCAAAATATTTACACGGACGCTTGGAAGAAGAAAAAAGTGTTCGAGAAGCGGAAAAATGAGATTCGGGATGAGAAGAATGCACTCGAAATACGATAGAACGGAACAATGACTGGGAGCCAGACGTGTGCTCCGCGAGCCCGCCAGAGCCACGGGGAACGAACGCTCCGGATGACCGCATTACTCATTTTCCGGGAACTCTCGGAACTCTTAATAATTAAGCGTTCATTGTGTGAGCTTTCACGAAAACAAGCCCGCCTCGTTCGGCGCTTTTTTTGTTTCCGTGTTATTGGCGTGTTCGCATGGGTAATTATATCAAATTGAAGAGGGAGAAAACGAGTGAGAGAAGGCTTTTTGCACAATTGGCTGCAAACACAGCGAGCATGTGCGAATGAGCCCAATAATAGAGAGGAGGCGGCAGAATGGTGACGGTCGTGCGGAGCCAGGTACCGGCGCCAATTAGCGGTACCGTTGGGAATCGGGGCGCGGATTCGAGATATATTCTCGAAAACACAGACTCTAATTACATTTTCGAGCGAATGCCGGAACCGGCGTGGATTCCAAGGAGATGCGAGCGAAAGGATGTACGGAGGGGCGGCGAGGGTGGGGGTGGGAGGGCTCTAATCCCGCTGTCCGATTGTTTACACCATCAGTCTGTTGTCCGGATGATAAACGGATTAATCACGAGGAGGAAGAATCATAAGAGAATGGTCACCGGCACAATCGTGCAATTGCAACTGAATTCCAGACGAAACGCGCCGAATTTCAGAGGAAGGAAACGGAAAACAAGAGACAAAGTGCGGAGACTCGCAAATATTTGGAGCCAGACGGAGACAAAGAGCCTCCGGAAAATGAGCAGACTCGCAGTTTCAGAGAATTACTTTTGGGCTTCCAGACTGAAACCCCTGACTGCAGTGGACTTCTAAAACACCAGAATTGCCTGGAGCGATCAGTTTACGACCGATTCGGATGGGTACAATCGACAAGTGTTTCAATTTTCAAGAACGTCTTGAAATTGTCTTAAAATGTCTTGAAAACAATCTGAAAATGCCAGAATACCTGTCACTTGCTTGCGGACAGGAGCACTTTAAAACCAAGAATCCGGGCGCTGAAAGGATGTTTGTTTTTTCGTTCATTTTCAGAAAAGCAATTTCAGAAGAGGGTTAAACGGAACAAACTACAAAATAGACACAGGAAAACGGCCACCCGGCGGGCTCTTTTTATTCGGGAACGACTACGGTAGGAATCGGAAATCAGGCAAGTTCATAAAGTGTCTTCTGTGGAATTCAATGTTCTGCGAACGCGCATTTACAAGCTATTTTGCCGGCGAATTTACTCGTTTTTCAGCATTCATTCACCGAAATCGGAATGCATTGTTCGTCGGAGAAGGACGAAAAGAGATGATGATCGGAGCGAAAACGACGGGAACCCCCAAATTAAGGGACAGAGAATTTCCATCTGAATTGCAAATTCCGATGGCTATTTTCTCTCTTCGATAATTTCGACATTTCGACCGATAGCCGCCTATTTCGGGATGCCTTCGAATCTCATTCTTTCCCTCTTTTCCTTCGCCTTCTGATTCATCAATTCTCTCTTTTCGGCAAACAAAACTGCGGTCAAGGAGGAGAAGGAGGAGGAGTACAAAACAAATGAAATGAGATTTCGGACCCTGCGACGAAGGAGGAGATGAGTTGAAATTGAATCGAAAACGGGTCGATGAGCAGCCACTAAAGTTCTAAAACAACGAATCCACGTCACAAGGCGATCCCAAGGGGGGACTAGGAAACTCTGGGTTGATTTCTAGTCCCTCCGGACGCCTCCAGACACTTTTTATAATGGAGTAATGCAAACGAGGGCAGTAGGGCGAGGGGAAGACGTATTCCTGTGAATAATGTAGCACACTGACTTCAGAATCAGAAGACGTGACGGAATACCACGACTTCCACAGTAAGCTCCAAATTGAATCACAACAATGGCATAGGCCTTTTATAGAATGAGAATCGAATCACAGTGTTCTCCGAAAAAACGAGGCGGGCGGGGGCTCTTGTTTTGAATGGTTGCTTCTCTTGAAACACACGTAACACTTGGGAAAAAGGCAAATATTGTGGATGGAGGTCAAACAAGACAGACTGGAAATTGACTGTGGGACGAAGAAAAACGAGATGGACTGAAAGACGGAGAAGAAGGAAATCCGCATTCAGAGAGACCCCGAAACTTGGTCTCAACTTGAGTCTGAATCCCGGAATCAAGGGGGGAAAGAAAGAAAGAAGAAGCGAGAAGAAAAGAGCGCCTAGAGTGTCTCTGAAATGATGTGTACCCACCGCAATTATGTTTTCTGTTTCACAGTTGATTACCACCCTCGCCGTCGTGAACTTCGATTCCAGCTGCACAAAACAGGACGGTGCCGTTTGCAAAACGGACGACAGCACGAAATTAGTGTGAATCAGCAGCTACTTGTCGTCCTTCGCGCGCGGATTCCGCATGATTTATTCAGGAGGATCCTCTTTGCTAACTCGCGGATTCTCATAAATCTTGAATCCGCAGCGAAGGAGACGGAGAGGAAGAAGGAGAACATGGAAACGGCGGATCTCTTGTGTCTCCACGGACTGTGGAATGACTGACTAACTGAGAAGTCGGCCGGAAGAGTCAACACGAAAAGTGTCGAGTTACCGGCGGCTCGAAAACAAAAACACGGCGAGTGGAAGAAAATGGAGTGAGACGGCGAGGAGGTGACGTGGCGGCCGGATACGTTGCACCGCGCATCGGAACCGTGAGTAATCAGGGTTAATTGGACTCGTGACCCGTGTGCACAAGAGCCGCGCGGAGCAATTAAAGAGAAGAAAAGAGATGCGAAGTATGACGAAAATTGGCATGAGCGAGAGGAAGACGCGCGAGTGCAAGGCGCGAGAGTCCGAGCCGCCGCCCGGCTGCAAAACACAAGAACACTTCGGGGACATGATTCATTGGTACAGACACGAGAACTCGGAGAGCCGCTCACGAACGGGCCACTGATTTTCCATGACGGGCCACGTGGAGCAACGATTTTCCGTGGCTGACGGCGTGAAGTTTGGCCTGCGCAGATCTCGAAACGAGCAGCTTGGCGGGTCCGTGGTTCGATTTGCGGGCGAGAGCGTTCTTGACGAGGACCACCTCGGCGACCTTGTGCTGGGCGAGACGGTAGCCGCCGTCGGGAGCGTCGGTGATCGGGTAGAACCTCGGCGCGTAGGTCTCTCCGTCCTCCTGGTGGACTGGCTTCGCGAGCGAAACGGCGAGGAAGGCGAAGAAGAGGGCGAGTAGGAGCGTCTTCATTTCGATTGAAACGATGCCGGGACTGTCTTCGGATGGCTCTTTTATACAGGGCTCTCGCGAGTAGAGATCATTGTGGCAGACATTGTTTTGATCGAAAACGGCTTGTTTTTTTTGCGGTTTGACAGTGTGATAAGAGGAAGAAAGAGCACAGTTCAGGATGGGCGTGATCAACTCAAACAAAAAAGGCGGCGGTGTGTTTTGGAGTGAAGAGTGGAAAGGAAGGTGCGACGGACTCCCCGGGGACTATATCCGCGGTGATAAAGGGAGCACAAAGAGCACAAAGTACGCGAGAGAAAAAGAGAGAAGCGCTTGCAGGGCCGGGTGCAATTCGATTTGGAGCCGACGACTTCCAGCAGTAATAAATCACGTTTCGGTTCGAGTTCGTCACTATTAACGGACTTTTGACGTTTTCTCGGAAACACTTAAATTTGCAAGCAACGTCGAAGAAATATTACTTTTCTTTAGCTGTCACGTTCATTTTCTTTTTTTTTTTTGGAAATTATTGGTATGACGTGGAATGAAATGGTATGAAGTGGCACAACCATTTTTTGCGTGAAAATGCGTGATTTGTTCATTTCACAACTACGTGAACTTGTCAGAACAGTGTATTAAAAACACTTTGAAGCAGATTCATTCCAGAAAAGTTTTCAGAAAGACGAAGAGAAATGCTGGCCAGAAGTTTCGCGAGACGGCTGTCTGGAATTCGTTCGTATTCCGGAATCGCGTTGTGTCGAGGGGATGAGTCGAGAAATAGAAGTAACTACAGTACTGCCCTGAGCTCGAAGAGCTCCGCGGAGCCGGACTTTCCGATCGGCAAGATGGTCTCCTCGATCTACGAACACGTGGCAAAGTGTCGAAAGGACGCCTTCAGTGAGGAGGACAAGAAGAACAAAGTGCTCGCGCCTCGGACGATGTCCCACAGCTACCGCAGAGTGATTCGATTTCAAGTGTCCCTCCAGCAAACGCATTCTTCGTTTAGTTCGTCATTCCGTTGAGCACTGACATCGAGAAACAGAAGGAGTACTTGAGTGCGATGGGCAATGTTCGGATCGGGAAGATCCTCGAGGACCTTGATCACATGGCAGTGCACGTCGGATACGCGCACAATTCGGAGAACGGGCTCGGAGAGGAGATGACGTTGCCGCGAACCATCGTCACTGCTTCCGTCAAGAGAATCGACTTCCACAAGTGAGTAGACCTCTTCTGGAAACAAGGAGTGAGTGTCGGAGTTACAGAGAGGACATCAACAACTCGCGAGACATTATCATAGACGGACGAGTCACTTACGCTGGGGCCAGCAGCATGCAGATCTCGATCCGTCTCTTCCAGAACGACGACGGAGGCAATCTGATTCACTTGCTGAACGCTGACTTTATCATGGTTTCTCGTGATCCGTGGGACAGCAGGAAGAAGATTCGAGTGCACGGGCTGGTTGCGAAGACTCCCGACGAGGCGGAGACGATCAACCAGGCGAAGGAGCACTTCAAACAGATGCGAAACTCGGAGGACAAACAGCCGACAAACGAGGAGTTCCGGCTCATTCACGAAATGTACAACAAGATGATCGGCAGAAGTTTCGTCAACGACATTCCCGTTCTGAATGTGAGTTGCCGTCGTCGTGAACCAATTGAAATGCCTCGAATGGTTGCAGCCGTCGGAGATGTGGATGCACAAGACCAAACTTTCGGTGACTGAGATCTGCTTTCCGGAATACCAAAACATGTACGGCAAGATCTTCGGAGGCTTTCTGATGCGGAAGGCGCTCGAACTGGCGTCCACGAATGCGAAGCTGTACTGCAAGGGTCGAGTCGCCATCAGATCGATGGATCAGATCGAGTTCGTGAAGCCGGTCGAGATCGGACACATCCTGCACTTTGACTCGTTCGTCACACACACCGATGGGAAGTACGTACAAGTGAAAGTGGTCGCTTCTGTTTCCGACCAGCACAAACTGCCCGAAATGGCGAAACTGAACTACCCGACTCTCGGGCAAGAAGTGAGAGAATCTCATTTCTTCCGATATTCCCACTCCGTTTCCAGGCGAGAGTCAACACGAATGTCTTCAATTTCACGATGGAAAGTGTCGAGAACCCGGAGGTTCTGAAAGTGGTTCCGAAGCACTACGTGCATGCGACGACGTATCTCGAAGGACGACGTCTTCTGAAGAACACTCTGAAGAGAATCGTTAACTGAACTGTCGAGAAATGGGTTTATAATATGAAGATGACTCAACAAGTTTAAAAGTTCATGAGAATAAGAAAACAAAAGAGAAGAGCGCTAAAAAAGCACATACATGAAAGAATGAGAAAATAAAGAAATCTCCTAGCCGGGTCCTATTACTGTCTGGTCAACGCGATATATACAGCAGCGAAGAGAGCGAGGAGCGAGATGGTGATTGAGGATCCGGAGCCTCCTGGCGGCGTCGGCTGCACGTTCGGACCGACGCAGTTGTCGGTGTTACAACAGCATCCGGAGAGGCCTCCATCGAGGGAAGCGCACGAGTCGGAGAGTCCTGGAAACGCGTTATTGCAGGCGGATCGGGGACATGGGGGCACTAACCGAGAGCGTCACAGACAGCGGTCGGGTCGCAAGCGTAGAGGGTCAGCGTCTGGTTGTTTCCGGCGTAAGAGCTGGCGTATGAGACGGTGGCGCACTGTCCGTAGCAAGCGGAGAATCCGTCGGCAGTGACTGGGGCTCCGTTGAGGTAGATGGCGGAGCGACAGGCGATCGGGTTCGGAGTTCCGGTCGGCTGAAATGCGAGGGTTACTAACCAGTCGGACAGAAGACATTCACGTACCGGGGCTACAGTGTTGTTAGTCAGGACTCCTGGCTCGGTGACGTGGCAGTTGGATCCAGTGGTGCAGCAGTATCCAGTGACAGCCTGGTCGGTGGCGATGGTTCTCTTCTGGTTGTTGAGTCCGAGCGATTTGCAGATGGCCTTCGGCACGCAGTGGTACGACTTGTAGAGCGTGCTTCCGACGGTGGTCTCCAGAGATCCGCAGTATCCGTCGCACGGGACGGTGGCTCCGGCGTTCACCTTGGTGTCGTTCGTGTAGATTCCGACGTAGCAGTTGAGTGGCCCTGGAACGGTTCCGGTGTACGGGTTGATGCATCCATCGGTGTCGCAGCAGCATCCAGAGACTCCCGGCTCGATGTCGTGGCACGCGTTGGACATGTTCAGCTGCTGGCACACAGTGGTCGGATCGCAAGTGTAGAGCGTGGCATTGTGGGTCTGTCCATTCAGGAGCGAGGTGGTGATGGTGATCGAAGCGCAGTCTCCGTAGCATCCTCCAAGAGTCACGGGAGTGTACGGGTTTCCGTTGACGAAAAGTCCCGAATAGCAGGCGGTCGGGAAGTCCGGAAGCTGTGGTGGTCCAGGTGTGACGTTCGGGTCCTTCAGGTTGCAGTTGTCGGCGTTATTGCAGCAGCAAGCGGTGAGCTCTCTGTCGTCGTACAGACGGCGACACGAGTCCTTGATCTCGAGGGTCTTGCAGATGTTGTCAGCCACGCAATGGTAAGTGGTCACGTTGTTTCCGGCCACAATACCGGACAGCGAAGCGCACTGTCCATTACAGTAGGTTTCGGCTCCGAGGCTCAACGAGTGGAAGGAAGATTGCAGACCGACGTAGCACTTGAGTGGGTTGGATGGCGTGCGTGGCGGGTTGACGGTCGGGTCGAGGCAAGCGTCGGAGGAGCAGCAGCATCCGGAGAGTCCTGGCTCGACAGTCGTGCAGTTGTTGTTCATACCGAGCTGCCAGCAAGCGCTGACTGGATCGCAAGTGTAGATGGTGGCGCTGGTCGGACCTCCGTTGTAGTTGGTGGTGATGGTGGCGGAGGCGCACTCTCCCTGGCAAGCTTGCCATCCAGCGACAGAGATCGGCGTGTTGTTGACGAAGAGTCCGGAGAAGCAAGTGATCGGGTAGTCGCGGAAGTTGTTGATCGGCATCGAGGTGTTGATCTTTCCTGTAAGTCCAGCCAAATCCACGTTGCAATCGTTGTAGTTGTCGCAACAGCATCCGGTGATGTCGCGGTCAAACTGGATAGTGTTGCACTCGTCGTAGAGCTCAAGAGTACGGCAGAACTGGTCCGGTACGCATCCGAAGATGTTGACGGGGTCTCCGTTAACGTTGGCTCCGATCGAAGCGCACTTTCCTGGGCACACGACCTCGGATCCGGTGGCCTTTCCTAGAGCGTAGATTCCGGCGAAGCACTTGCGGAAGCCAGACGGGACGGTCTTGTTTTTGGTGGGGTCGAGGCAGACATCAGAGTCGCAGCAGCATCCGGTGAGTCCTGGTTCTGGGGAGGCGCACCAGTTTCTCATTCCGAGGACCGAGCAGACAGAGGTCGGGTCGCATCCGTAAAGAGTGGCAAGGGTCTGGGCTCCGTTGTATGTGGTGTTGAGGGTGATGGAAGAGCACTGTCCTTGGCAGGCTCCGAGAGTGACCGGGGTGATGGCGGTTCCGTTGACGTAGATTCCGGAGTAGCAAGCGATGGCGTAGTCGACGTTGGTCGATGGAGTCGGCGGCACGATGGTCGTGTTGGCGATGTTGCAGTTGTTGACGTTGTTGCAGCAGCAAGCGTGGACTTGACGATCCTCGTGGATTCTCTTGCAGTCGTTGTACAGCTCGAGCGAGGTGCAGATGGAGTTCGGCACACAGTGGTAGGTGTCGACCTTGTATCCGTTGACGATTCCGGTGAGGGAAGAGCACTGTCCGTCACACTGAATCTGGGCTCCGACCGAGAGTGGAGCACCATTGACGGTCCAGTTGGACTGGACTCCGGCGTAACACATCAGTGGGTTTCCTGGAGTGCGTGGTGGGTAGACGGTCGGGTCGAGACATCCGTTGGTGTTGCAGCAGCATCCGGTGACTCCGCTCTCGAGAGTGGTGCACTTGTTCTGCATGTTCAGGTTGCGGCACACACGGGACGGGTCGCAAGTGTAGAGGGTGGCCGTGCCGGCTTGTCCTCGGAAAGAAGAGGTCAGCGAGACGGAGACACACTCTCCCTGGCACGTCTGCCATCCAGCAGAGCTGTAGGCGGATCCGTTGATGAAGAGTCCGGAGTAGCAAGAGATCGGGAAGTCGTTGAGAGGCGAGAGCGGAAGGCTGGTGTCGATGGTACCGTTGAGGTGAGTGAGGGCCACGTTGCAGTTATCCTGGTTGTCGCAGCAGCACGCGTTGAACTCCTCGTATCCCGGAAGGCGGACGCAGGTGTCGTAGATCTCGAGCGAGCGGCACAGAGTGTGTGGGACACAGGCGAAAAGAGTCACGTTGTCTCCGGAAAGACGGGCGTTGATCGAAGCGCACTTTCCGTCGCAAAGCTGCTCAGCACCTGTCCGAAGGGCCGGGTTGGCAGTGGAGTAAGTTCCGACGTAGCACTTGAGGGGCGGGGTCGGCACAGTCTTTCCGCGCGTTGGGTCGAGACACGCGTCGGTGTTACAGCAGCAGGCGGAGACTCCTGGTTCCGGAGAAGAGCAGTTGTTCTGAACCTTGAGCTCATAGCAGACAGACGAAGGGTCGCAAGTGTAGAAGGAGGAGGTGTGGACAACTCCGTTGATGGTGGCGTTCACGTTGATCGACGCGCAGTCACCGTTGCAGACGGTGAACTCGATCGGAGTGTAGTTGTATCCGTCGACAACGAGTCCAGCCGGGCAAGTGATTGGGTACTCGCGACGTGGTCCTCTTCTTCTATCCGGCGCTGGTGGCCGAGGAGTGACCATGTTCAAGTTGCAGTTCGGTCCGTTGGTGCAGCAGCATCCGGTGATCGTTCTGTCGTACCAGATGGACTGGCAGCTGTCGTAGACGCTCAAACTGTTGCAGATGTACGTCGGCACGCAGGCGTAGACGGTGAGGTTGGCGTTTCCGAGACTGGACGAGATGGCGGCGCAGTTTCCTTGGCAGTACTGCTCTCCTCCCGCGTTGAAGATGGTGTTTCCGGACATATCGAACGAGTAGGCTCCAACGTAGCACAAGTTTCCGTCTCCGTACGGCTTACGGGGCGGGTTAGAGGTAGGATCGAGGCAAGCGTCGCTGTCGCAGCAGCACGACTCGAGTCCATCTTCCAGGTTGACGCATCTGTTCGTCGAGTTGAGAGCCTTGCACACGTACGATGGGTCGCAAGTGTAAAGGGAAGCAGTGGTGACGACTCCGTTATAGGTGGTGTTCAGGTTGACGGCAACGCAGTCTCCCTTGCAGGCAGTCCATCCTCCATCGGAAATCTGGTTGGATCCGACAAAGATTCCTGAATAGCAGGCACGCGGGGCCTCGTTCGGGGCCACTGGTGGGATGTCGGTGATGTTGACTCCAGACTGCGCGATGTTGCAGTTGTCGAAGGTATCGCAGCAGGCGACGTTCACGAAGCGGTCAAGGAAGATGGTGTTGTTCGAGTTGTCGAGTCCGAGGGAACGGCACATGGAGCGCGGGGCGCAGTGGAAGGCGGTGACGTAATCAGATCCGACGACAGCTCCGACAGAAGCACAGTAGCCGTTGCAGAGAACCTCTGCTCCGGTGCTGGTGTTGGCGTATCTGGTGTGGACACCGACGTAGCACTTGAGGTTCCTTCCGGGCACACGGTTGTATGTAGGGTCGATGCACTCGTTAGAGTCGCAGCAGCAAGCGGTGAGGGTGTTGTCGATGGTGGAGCAGTTGTTGCGAAGACCCATGGCGGCGCAGGAGCTGGACGGGTCGCAGGTGTAGAGGGTGGCGTAGTGAGAGTTGTTGTTGACGGTTCCTCCGAGAGACACGGACACGCACTCTCCGTCGCACATGCGGTAGTACGGGATGCTGATGTTGTTCCCGTTGAGGTGGATTCCTTCGTAGCAGACGATTCTCGGGTCCTTGCGGGCTGGGATGGCGTTCACATCGACTCCAGCTGGGGCGAGGCAGTTGTCAGAGTCGGAGCAGCAGCATCCGGTGACTGGTGGATCGGCTCCTGGGATCTGGTTGCAGTTTCCGTACTGTCCTCCAAATCCGAGTCCGAAGTAACGGCACATGCCGACTGGCGCGCAGTAGTACACAGTGGCGTTCTTTCCGTTGACGACGGAGCTGAGAGATCCGCACCATCCGTCGCAGAACTGATCTCCTCCGGTGTTGTAGTTGTCTTGAGGAATGGAGACTCCGGCGTAGCAGCGAAGGGCCGGTGGCGGCGCTCCTCTGTTCGGGTCGAGGCAGACGTCGTTGTCGCAGCAGCACGCGTTGATTCCTCCGAGGACGGTTCCGCATCCGTTGGAGATTCCGGCCTGCATGCACATGGTGACTGGATCGCAGGTGTAGATGGTGGCGTTGTGGGTCTGGTTGGCGAAGACGGTGGTGAAGCTGGCGGAGGCGCACTCTCCCTGACAGAGACCGTAGGCAGAGTTGGTGATCGGGACTCCGTTCACCCAGATTCCTCCGTAGCAGAGGACCGGGTACTTGGCTGTGGAGACCGCGGTGTTGTTGACCCTTCCGAGGATGTCTGCGTTGTTGACGTTGCAGTTGTTGTACGCGGAGCAGCAGTAGACTTCGAGGTCCTCGTCCTGTGGCGGGTTGTAGGTTTGTCCTTCGGTGGACTCGAGTCCGAATCCAGCGCAGACGTCGTAGGGCATGCAGGTGAAGTAGGAGACCGGCTGTCCGTTGACGTTGAATCTGACACGTCCGCAACGGCCCTGGCAGTTCATCTCGGCTCCGAGCCAAGTTCCGTTATAGAGTCCGACGGCGCATCTGAGCTGTCTGACTGGATAGACTGGCGGCACGACGGTCGGATCGATGCACTTGTCTCCGCTGTTGCAGGCGCAACCGGTGATGAGGGCAGTCGGGACTCCATCGATGTTGGTGGTGTCGATGTTCTTGCACTCGTTGTCGAGGTTCAGTCCGGTGAAGACGTTGATCGGGTCGCAGACGAAGACCTCAGCCCAGACGTTTTGCGAGTTGTAGGTGGTACGGATGCGGGCGGATCCGCACTCTCCATGGCACTGCGAGAAGCTTCCTCCGGTGATGGTGACTCCGTTGATCGCGATTCCCTGGTAGCAAGTCTGGTTGTTCTTGTCGTCCCATGGAGTCGGCGCTGGCGGGTTGGGCATCGGGGCAAGACTGCGGCAGTCCTGATCGTAGCAGCAGCATCCCTGGACGTTGGTTCCCGCGATGTTGGTGCATCGGGTTCCGGATTGGAAGGTCGGGTCGTTGATGACGTAGTCACAGAGAGACTGCGGCATGCAGGCGTAGACAGCGGCCTCGTATCCTTGGTAGACTCCGAACACGCTGGTGCACACATTTCCGGCGGAGCATTTGACGGTGTCTCCGGTTCCGAACGTGCTCTGTCCTGGCGTGGTGTTGTTGGCGTAGAATCCGACGTAGCAGACGATGTCGCTGAAATCAGATCTGGTTCTCAACCACTTCCATTTTTATTTGAGTCTCGATTCCTATTGAGTCACCCTTCGAAATGCACTATCAACACTCTTATCATCGACGTCTCAAGAGCGCCACGTCTGCCTCGTTTCAACGCCGAGCTACTTTCCAACCACGTTTTATGGCTGCTTGCGTTAAAGACACACACAGATAAGGAGCGTTTCAATGCCAAACCAATTATTCTATTACTCTTATCAGTTTGAAGTTGGTTTGCCGAATTGAAACACGTAAGAGATCACGAATCGAAATGGGGCAAAGTCTAAAAAGGGCGACGACGAAAGAGATACAGTATGAGCGGACAGGACACAGATTGTAGCAAGCGAACCGGAGCACAAAGGCTCGAGATCTTCGCGAGTTCAAATTACCAGGGTTCCTAGTGCGGAGAAGCGGTAACACAGGCGGAATGCTTTCCATTTCTCTGTGAATACCGACAGGATCGAAGGATCTATATGCTCTTGTTTATCGCAAATCATCGAAACTAGAGTGGTAGCCAGCTTGAAAAAGGACTCACTTCGGGACGGAGAACTGGGACGGCTGCTTCAGGTTCTCCTGGAGGTCGACCTTGTTGCACTCGTCTCCCTCGCAGAAACACGACTCCTCGAGCTCGCTGCTGGAGCAGGCCTGTCCTTGGTTCAGGAACGTCTTCATCTTGTTCTCCTCGCACGTCAGAAGGACGAGTCCTCCGTTCGTTGGGCTCGTGACGGTCTGCTTTCTGCACAGTCCATCGCACGCTTTCTGAAAGGCCTTCTGGTTGGAGGGGACGTCTTCTGGCTGACTCACGAGTTCCACAGATTTGGATACGATCACATTTTCCGATACGACTAGGTTTCCGACTAAGCAGTTGTTGGTTGCACTAGCGAAACTACAACAGCCGGCAAGAGCCAGCAGGAAAATGCCCAAGCGCATCTGAAATAGAAAGACTGAATATGGGGGACCGGGAGTGGGAAATGGGACGGAGGGTCGCGAGAGACGACTCGAGAGCCGACTGCCAAGATGTAAATTAGGCAGAATGAGGCTCTTATATCGAAGTGAGAGTTGGTTCTTGGTTCTCCGTTATACGGTAGTTGCCCTCTCCCGATAAGAGCACGCAGGGGCGGAGTCTCGCAAAGCGGGAGGAGGGGCGGCAAACCACGCTTGCCTCGATGCAGCACGAAGTTAGTGATTTGTGCTGCAACGAGAATCCACGTGGAGCCGCATCTGGAATGCATCGAAACGAGCCTCGAACGCAAATAATTAGTCACCGAGGAATGGGCTCTTTTTCAGCAATCAAACCGAAACGACTCGTCAATTCGTCATTTCAAAACCGCTGTTTCCCCAAATCAAAGTGTGTTCTGATGGCGTTTCTCGTCGTCTGACAATATCTGAGAACGTTTACGAGCGAATGAGTCAGAAGTTCGCAAAATCATCGTGGCACGCAATTTCATTCGTATTGTTCATTGGCGTTTCTTGCTCCTGAGCCGGTGTCCGTGTGGTCTTCAGTCTCCACTCCTGTCTGGTTCTGCACAAAGTGCACGTCTCCTCCCGATGTCCTCGGCTCATGCGGAGTATCTGTACTGTACAAGGTCCAATCTCATCTGCTCTTTTCTCGTCACCGTTTCTTCGCCGGCGACCCCAAACTACACTACTCTCCAGTTTCGCTAACGAAACTTTTTGCGGTCTGGCATCGTTATCGACGTTCGGTAAACGACAGGCAGAATCAAAAAATCAATCCGGACCTCTTCCAAGTCTCTTTTCATTCCGAAGTGCACTTGGTTTCAGACACTGCACTTTGCCTACCGATGTTCTGATACCAGCAGAGCAATGCACAAAAACCATTGATCCAATCATCGATCAGTTCCCCTCACTTTCAGCAACACCAGTATGGTTCATGGAATCTTCACT
Source organism: Caenorhabditis afra (assembly GCA_963570955.1). NCBI lineage: Eukaryota > Metazoa > Nematoda > Chromadorea > Rhabditida > Rhabditidae > Caenorhabditis > Caenorhabditis afra. The sequence continues at coordinate 7,304,608 of OY751536.1, read as the reverse complement.
TCTACAGGAATCCTGTTTCAGGCCAAAGTACAGATGGCTGAAAGCAAAAAATCATTTTCAAAGTCTGCAATTTTATAGGACCACCAATTTATCGTTTCGTGCCTCGATTTCGTGTTTCGTAGTTTCTAGTTTCACGTGATTTTCAGTCAATTTCAGGTTTCCACGAACCCATAAAACCGAGTTAGTTGTGCTCTGCCGATAACTTTTTGCACGTGTAACACCGATAATTAATGGGTGTGAGTAGGATACAGTGTATCATTCGAGTTATCAGGAGCACCGAATTCCGGGAGTGCTCCGATGGCGCGGACAGATTGTTGCAGCAGCGACGGATCCTTCTGGAGGCGACGACGCAGAGCCCGTGTTTGCCGACTCGCGGCCACGTATCACACGCTCAAGTGCAGCCCTATTTCAGGAGCACGCTCAATTTACGAGCCTCGCCCCCCGCCAACTACACTATTCCACTGATCAACGCATCGAGAGGTTCTCGTTTCGGTTTGAGAAGGAAAGAGTGCTGTAATATATTGCTGCCAGAATTATCAGTGGGTGCGTCGTGTTATCAGTGCATCAGTAGTCCATCTCATTTACGTGTGGATTCGCCTTCGCGGCGTGGCAAGCCGCCACGGAATTCCTTCGCTTCCAAGCGTCGCGGCTCCTTATCATTATGCAAACGACGATGCCGGAACACACAAATCGAATCGGGAAGAGAGAATCGAAGAGAGAGAGAGTAATGCGATTAGTTTCGAGAGAAGAACCATTCAGTCGGGGAAGAAGCGAGTGGTTTTGATCTGATTAACGGAGCTTTTTGAACTGGAAATAGATAGGCGACACGCTGGAATGGCAACGAGCACCGTCACAGGATGCTAGAAAGATGGCACGAGCCGAAAGAAGGGGCCCTCTTCAGACTGGCAACGTCTTCTAGACTTTGATGCTAAGACAGCGTGCCGTTCCCATCTGGTCCTCTCGAAGTACGACTCCAGCCCGACCGTCCTCAATCCCGAATCGCCGGACGTGTCAGAGAACGATCCGCCGTCATTTCGTCACCTCACATCCAACTTTACATTGCCCCTCCCTATCACAAACACGATTGCTCTCCTGTTTCTTTCGGGCCATAAAAGTGCCACGCCGTCCTTTCCGCTCTGATCACAGATACGTTTCGTTTCGTGTGCGTCGTCCAGTGGAATTCCGTAGTCGGCGAGCAGGACAAGATGTACGTATCGCGGCGGCTTCTTTCCCGCGACGCACCTCAAACTTTTTATGGCCACTGTTGTGTTTGCAAATGATAGAGAGCACGTCAACTGATAATTTGCCATCCCAATTCTCGCTCGCCTTCCTCCAATTGTGCAACATACATCAGAACGAGAGAGCTCGGGGCACGGGAGACGCAGACAGGGATTTATGCCAATTTAGAGCTGCGGGGGTGCTCTTCGAAAACAGCACCGAAAATGGGTGAGCAAACAAGACTGGCTGCTCGATTTCTCCTTCCGCGGCCGCGCATTCCGCAATAAGCCGTGTTTTGTCGGCGATCCGGTCCTCGCTCCAACCATCCACGACTCTATTTGTACTTTTGTGTCCGCAGTTTCGACCCGATGAGGCTGATTTTCCTGCTGCTTTTCACACCTTTCGCTTGTTTTGGTGAGACTGAAACCGGCGATTCGAGAGAAATCTGAGTTCAGGAGAGAGTCCCGACTTTTGTCCACCACATCCCGTCTACGGAAAGACTCCCGAAGAGGATTGTGCCCAGCCGTCCGACCCGAACGAGTTGCCGAAGTCTCCGCTGGAGAAATGGTTCACGAAGAAGATGTTCGAGGATCTGTTCCCCAAGTCCAACATCGGAGTGGGCCCGCATCCGTGTCTGCCCTACTCGTTCGAGTCGCTCATCATCGCCGCCCGCTACTTCCCCGAGTTCGGAGCCTCGCATCCCAATAAACAGTTCAAAACGGACGAGCACCACAAGAGGGATGTGTCCGCTTTCTTCGCGCACGCCCTGCAGGAGACGGGCGAGAACGACGTGAGCATGTACAAGTGAGCCCCCCTTCTTCTCTCCGTCCCTTCCAGAACTGTCTTCCAGCAACACCGATCTGACTCTCGAGCAGGCACACGAGTGCTTCTACCGAGGCGGCTTCTACAATTGGTTCGAGAGAGGTCCGAACTCCTCGTTCCTGCTGCCCGCCTTCCCCGGATTCTCGCCGGTCGACGGAAAACGGTGCACGGAAGAGGGGCGGTACTGCAAGAGCGATGCGATCCTCGACTTCTGGTACCCCTGCAACGCGGACACGGAGACGCACTTCAATCAGACCTTCCACAAGGGCTGCTACTTCGGCAGAGGAGCCCTGCAGCTCTCCTGGAACTACAACTACGGCCTCTTCCAACAGTTCCTGCTCACCAAGGGGATCAAAGTGGATCTGATCGAAAACCCGAACCTCGTGATGACAAAGATGGACCCGCCGCTCGCCATGATGGCCTCTCTGTGGTTTTATATGACACCGCAGCCCCCGAAGCCGTCGATGCACCAGATCGTCGTCGGCGACTGGAAGCCTTCTTCCAAGAACCGGAGAGCCGGATACCAAGGCGCCATCTTCGGACCCACTTCTCTGATCATCAACAACGAGTGTGGGGGAGAGGACGCCGATGAGCCGGGCGGTCCGGGCGAGTCGAGGCGGATCAAGGCGTTCAAGTGGTTCTGCAAGTATTTCAAGGTGCCCGTCGGCTCCGAGAGGACACTGTCGTGCAAAGGTGACTCCTGAAGACCTCGTTCATACGAACTTCGTCCTCTTTCCAGGCATGCTCGACGGTTTCGATGCCGTGCAGCACATGTATTCGTGGCATCCCGACTGGGGCAACATGTGGAGGTCCCAGTCGTGCGACTGTGCTCCGGCCCCCTACGGAGGGCCTCTTCCCTACTACGATCCAAAGATCTACCCACACGAGTTCACGAAGCAGAACGATCGGAACCGGCTGAGATGCGTATACAGTCTGTACGAGAGCCCGGAGACGTTCCGACTAGACGACGGAAACTCACCGTGTCTGAAGCACAAGCCTAAGATTCGACTGACCAAGTCGGGCATCCGGGGATGAAATTGAGTGGTTTCTGTGAAACATCTAACTTATCTAACGTAAAAATCAAATTCAACCAAGAAACAATAAAATCAACAATATATGAAAACAACAAAAACATTCTATTCGGTGTTGAACTTCTTCTTCCGTTTCCACTTCTTTCCGATCGCCTTCTCGATCCTCTCTATCGATTTCACCGCTTTCTCCTGCTCTCCAGCAAACTGTTTGTCTTGTGAGATTTTTTCCAGAACTGATACAATCTGAATAACAGACATCTCGATTTTACGCACGTCTCCGTAGACGCCTCCACCTTTTTACTGCAGATTCGGGCTGCTGCAGTGGCAGTTTTGCATGCCTGCTCCTTTCCTTTCTCGCTCCTCTGGTATTTTCGTTCGTTTTCCAGAAGACTTCCGAATATCTGTGCCAAATAGTTCTTTTCCCATCGATTGAATCGCCCGCTCTGTAACACCGAGTATTGTAGTCGTAGAAAACTTCCAAGAAAGACTCACGTGAATAACAGAAGAGATCCAAATGTGGAGTCCTTCCCGATTGAACAGATCGTGAGCTACTGAGGGCATGTGCACGGCATTCTGTAGTGTTCGGAGGATGAGGGCACGACATTTTCGGTCGAGCCAGATGCTGGAGAACGAACTAAGGAGCAGCTTGACACCAGCTCGATTCTGAAGCACTTGGTAGTCTATCGGCTCGAGCATCGCCTCTGAAATAAGTGTTAAAATCCATTCTCGCTCTTCAGTGTGATGCTCCGGAGAAGAGGAGAAGAGAAGTTTGTAGAACTCGGGAACCTGAATAGAATTGAAATGGGCGCGTTTTGTCACGTGACATACATTCTGAATGTCGAAAATTGGTTTCATGCAGAGGAAAGCCATGATCTGTGGATAGACGTCGCACGATGGGTTCAGAATCAACTTTGACACTCTCGCGAAGAAATGTGTGATGACTGAAAAGGAAAGGCGGGAAATCGATGGAATAAATTGACAACTGACTGCTGGAAATACGTGGAACAGAGGCATCGAAGCCGTGTTTGAAGAGGCGAATTAGGTAGAGGACGAGGGCTTTTTCTGCGAACACCTCCGTGTTCAGCTCTTGCAGATGGTTGACAAACATCTGCAGACAAGCGAAGGCGAGAGTTCTGACCGACGGATCAGTGGACGAGGTGCACGAGAAAAGGAGGGCGAGGCAGTTGTGCTCGACGAACAGCTTCGACGAGAGCGGCGACGCCGGATAAAGGATCGAGTGAAAGAAACGAAGCACGAATCGGACGTCGTAGATCTTTTCTGAGTTCTCTTCCGTCAGCTCACGAACATGATACTTCATTGTGTTCCAAATCGTCGGCGCATCGAAGAACGTCTTCAGCGCCTGAAATCGAAATCGAATGTATCCAGAAAGCAGAAGGGATGGGAACTCACATCGTCTGGAGTGATTCTGACGTGTAAATCAAGGCCCATCTTCCTCAGATTCTCGTAGTTCTTTCTGGCGTCTTCTCCGAAGACCAGTGGCTGAACATCGCTGAAATCGGTGCCGAACTTTTCGAGCGACTGCAGCACAGCGAAAATTTTCAGGTCGATGTCACAACAGGTCGCGCGATACGCCGTTAGTAGACTCGAAAGAACTTTCAAATCGACTTCTTTGATCTGCTTCTGTGTTTCCACCTGGAACGAAGCGTTGTGATCCCAATTTCAGAACTACGGAAAACTAACGTCGTCTTTGGCGTCGTCGAGCAGGGAAACGAGCTCTGCGAGCTCTTCTTCATTCGGAATCCATTCGTTCTCTGTGATTTTTGTGAACACAGAAACCACTTTAGAACTCTCGTCGACACTTTCTATCTTCCGTTTCCCCATCTGAATTCTTTTTTTCTTTTCATTTTTCAACTTTAACGATAATTCGAAGCATCTTGAACTTCTTCGTCAAACTCAATAGATCAAGTGCGCGACACAGACGTCATTTAATTCAATGAAAAAGGATATATCGTGAAAGAAGACCTGAAGAGGGTGAATGTAAGAAAAGAATAAGTTATTGCGGAAGTGCAAAATGAGGGAAGAACAATTAGGATTAATAAGATGGTCTTGGAGATTAGGACAGGAATTCAAATGCGACATGAGACGCGAAAAGTGTTCACGAACGGAAATACAGTAGGATAATAGGGTCAATATAAAAATAGGGGTACGTATAGATAAATTTCCGATGATGAAGCTCTTCAGAAATCATTCGACCGTTAGAATTCCACGTTGCTCCAGAAGTCCTCCTCCTCTTTTCGAGACTTCGCAGCGTTATTTGGCTCCACCTCGATCGACTTTCTCCGGTTCGTCTTCTGAGAGTTTGAGCATGGCAAAACGCCCTGAAAGGCTCTCTCTATCTCGTCGTGCTGCTCTTTCTGCGACAGTTCGGACTGCGTGTTGTACGAGTGCGGTTTTGAGGAGGGAGGGCTCCCGATTCGAAGGACGCTTGACAATCGGAGGGTGCTGAGTGCAACGACTGGCACGAGGGATGCTGGAGGAGCCGGGTATTTCATGCGCTGCCCTTGCTCGGCGAAGACGTCGTAGGGCAGGTTTTCTTCCGAATCGTCTGTAACTATCTATTTTCGGTATAAAGAAAGCAGAGAATCGCTACTACCGGAGAGCTTGCGTTGGTTCCCTTGTGTTTCGAAGTAGTTGCACAAGTGTATCAGCTCCTCGTGGTTATCGCCCAATTTCGAATCGTCACACAAATCGCTGTAAAGAACGGTTGCAGCCGAGAAACGAAGTCTGACGACTCACAAGCAATTCGCAACGTAATCCCACGGATGATTCTCTTCCGATACGAAATCACAAGTCGAGGGGGTATTCTTGTGCTGGGGAGGCTGTTCGAAATGGACGCTCTGAAATGTTGTGATCAGAGAATACCTGTCCGGATACTTATTTTGAAACAAATGAAATCCACCTTATTCTCGATTTTTCTTTAGTTTTCGAAACATTTCAGCGACTTACTTTGAACGGTAGCGTATACCAGAGGGAAACGGTTCTGTAGAACGCTATTGGCCGATGCATTTTCTCGACAGTGAGAGTGAGTATCTCTGCTTATCGCGCAACAGAGCAGCGGGGTCAAAGTGACGTCATTCGACCTCCATTCAACCCGCCTATTTTGCCCGCCCACCGCCAAGATTGTTTATCAAAAAACAACGCCTACCTTTCGCTTTCTAAGTTCTCTCCGTGGAACTGCTTCGGAAACATCTTGAGTAGGGGATTTGCTTGTGAAAACCGCGGACGAATGCTTCCTGACGACCTCCACCATCTAGAGGAATACGTATGACCGGAAAACTGAGTAGTTCAAACCTTTTTATTAGATAGAATATGACTAGAATTTGGAATGCATTCCGGAACAAAACAACAAAAACCTGCAAAAGGAAAGGATAGAAAAAGTAGTGGGTCACCGCGTAATGGGGTTGTGACGTAGGCAGGCCAGACTGCACACGCCCTCCCCGGACAGGCTATTGTTCCCGCGCGCGCCCGTCGCAATTCAAATTTTGAATCGACCGCCTGTTTTGGCGGGCTCGCGTGATTTGAACGGTCTGATAACTCGAGTGTTTATCGGGAGGGAAAAGTAACTTCCGGTGTGAAGAATACATCAAACCTCTCTGTTTGAGAAGCAAGCAAATGTAGTCGAACAGAAAATATTCATTCGGTTCACAATCTATAAAAGAAGATCTATTACAAAAAGGAACGATACACCACTTAAAAAACATCGGAAAATCGACTTATTGCTTGAGGGCAGCGTTACGGGCAGCTTGCTCGGCCTTCTTGGCATCACGGGAAGCAATGTACTCCGAGTGCTCCTTCTTCACTCCCTCCAGAAGATCGGCAAGGCTCTTTCCCTCGAGGGCGGACGCGACAGCAGAATCAACCTGGAAACGTAGCGTCGGTTAATAATATTCAAATCAGAATATTATCACCTTGGCAGACTCAAAGTTGGTGGGGAGCTTGGACACAACATCGGCGTTGGCGAGTTGGAACTTGGTTGCCAGTCTGTTGAGCTCGTCCTGGAGAGCCTTCTTGACGGCCGGATCGGAGTTGGCCAGGTTACCGGCGTTCTTGGCAAATTCGCGGATCTTGGTGACGAAGGTCTGCTGGATCAAATCCTGACGGCAAGCCGCAGTCGACGAGAAAGAACGGACTGACTGCACTGCGCGGAACATACCTACAACTGGATTTTGAAGTGAATTAAGCTGAACAAAAGTGGTTCATCGAAATATTCAGTACGGAAACGGAAACCAAAGAATAAACATCGAGAAAGTCAGCAGTTTTTAGTCTTTATTTACAGTTGCAGTTGACGATCGGGAAAACGATACAATAAATGAAATGTTGAATAATGGAAAAGAAATAGCTATTGCTTATTCGATTTGACTAATGAAGATTGCGGACATATTTCTGTAAAAGGGTGGGATTTCTTATTGGAAGGCATTCTGAAAGTTTCAGTTCAAGTGGGGTTTTCCATTTAATACGTTAGGCGAAATGAAACTTCATGCTTTCCGGTTGAGGACTAGACCTTGAAGGTTCGTTAGAAGTTCGGAAACTAATAGTGACTAGGAAAATGACAATAAAGTGGAAAAATTAGGCAGGAAACGAGAGAATAGGGAGTAGTGCAAAAATACGTGAGTGTGAACATTGACCGCTCAACTAGTCCGCAAACACTGCGTCCTACCGTACCCTGTCGTGCCACCTCCACCACCACTGCACTCCCACACTTCTACGCCGAGAAGCGGAAAATGAACTGAAATTATTGTATTACCCGTGTGATTCTGGACACAGATGTGGAAATAGCGCACAGCTAATGGAAAAAGAAGACGGGACAAAAACATAGCAGTGCAATAAGGCTTCCCTTTGGGATATTGGTAAAGACCATTTATTAGCTCAGGGAGTTCGATATCGATCTGCAGCAGGAGAAAAACATATCTGCGCAGGAACCTACAAGCTTGAAACGGGCCAAGGCAGATGTGTATTTTTCCTGCTGCAGATATGTATTTCACCGAATCAGACATGTAACTTGTATCAGACATGTAAACTAGCGAATCAGACATGTAAATCTCCTGCACAGATTTGTAAATCTCGTGATCAGAAATGTAGTTTTTTACATGTCTGATCAGGAGTGCTGCAGATCTGTAATTTCCGTGCAGGCTTGTAAAACTCCTGAATACACTTGTTTTTTGCCTGTATTCTGTGCAGATATGTTTTTCTCCTGCTGCAGATTGATATCGAATTCCCTGAGTAGGGTTGGTTAGTTGGCTGAAAAAGACATCACAAGCGACACTGAAGAGACATGAATTCACGTATTTTTGCACTAATCATCCTGTTGCTTTTTAGTACACTTCTGAAATGAACGGATTCTAAGAAGCCAGTGCTCAGGGGGTTACAGCTGATGAATTGTGCAGAAGCGGTGCATTTCAAGCGACTCACCTGGAAGATCATTCCGAATACGAAGGAAACCATGACGACTGGGAGCGTGGCCACGTTCATCAGATTCAGAGAAATACGTTTTCCAGTGAGACGACGTAGTTGCTCGAGTTTCTGCTGGCTCATCGGCGGGTAGCGGGCACTGGAAAACGAGGAAGATTCGGGAGCACCGGTGAATGGAATACTCACGCTTGGAGACCTTCTCCGAAAAATCCTCTGTGCAGGACGGATTTCTCGTGAGTGAACGTATCGAACCCGAACTTTCCGCGGTAACGACCCATTCCGGAGACTCCGACGCCTCCGAACGGCAGGGTGTCGACCGTCATGTGCATGAGCACATCGTTTACAGTCACTCCTCCGCTGCTCGTTTCCTTGACGAGTCTTTTCACTTTCGCCTCGTTTCTCGTGAAGATGTAGGCGGCTAGTGGCTTCTCTCCTTCGGATACGTAGTCGAGAGCCTCAGTGAGCGATTTGACGGTGATGATAGGAAGCACTGGACCGAATATCTCGTCGTGCATGAACAGATCCGATTTCTGAACGTCGAGCACAGTCGGCGGAATGAAGAGGTCCTCGCGATCCCGATCCCCTCCAATCAGAGTGATCCCCTCGGTCTTGTCGAGGAGCGACGAGATGCGGCTGAAAACAGAACGGCTCTGAAATGGTTTTCCCAACGGGAACCGACTCGAAGTGTCTCTGATTGACGATTCTCGAGTAGTCCTTGCTCGCCTTCACATCTTCCCCGTAGAACTCCCCGATATACTTGCGGAGCGAATCGATGAGCTGGAAAACAGAGAGTCTCGTTTCGTAGTCTTATCATTCGGTTCGTTCTTCGACAAACACGCATATGTCATCATTAGAGAGACCTTCGACTTGATGCTGCTGTTGACCAGAATGTAGTCCGGCGCGAGACAAGTCTGTCCGCAGTTCAGCCACTTTCCCCATGCGATTCTCTTCGCCGAGATATCAATGTCCGCGTCGTCTTCCACGATGACAGGGCTACAAACGGACTGATTAACAGGGCAGGAAACCGAAAGATGACACTGACCACTTGCCGCCCAGTTCGAGAGTGACCGGTGTCAGATGCTTCGCAGCTGCTGCCATGATGATCTTCGCAACTGGCGGGCATCCAGTGTACAGAATGTGGTCAAAGCGTTCCTTGAGCAGCTCGGTCGTCTCCGGAATGCCTCCATTGACGACTGCCACGTATTTCGGATCGAAGTACTTCGGAAGAAGCTTCTCGAAAGTGGATGCCACGTTCTCGGTCAGCTCGGACGGTTTGATAACGACGGTGTTTCCAGCGGCGAGAGCAGGGACCAACGGGAGAAGGATCATAGAAACGGGGTAGTTCCAGGGCGAGATGATCAGCACGACCCCTTTCGGATCCTTCTCGATGACCGGCTTGTCCAGCGCAGTGGCAAACGTTTTCTCCACGTGCACAGCCTTCGTCCACTCGTCGATGTTGGCCAGAAAGTAGTCGATCTCCCCGAGAGTCATTCCAATTTCCAGCAGTTCCGTCGACTCGTGGCGCTGCAAGTGTCTACTAAGAGCCTCTTTCTTTTCCAGTCGAACCTACTCTTCTCAGATCTTTCCAGACGGCCTCGGCGAGCGCCTCTCGGTTCTCCTCGATGAACTTCTTGAGACGAAGCAGTTGTTGCTTCCGGAACTGCACAGGCTTCGTGTCTCCGGTGCGGAAGAACTTGCGTTGATTCTCGACGAGTTCCGTGAAGGCCATCTCTGTAAATTGTGAGGAATGCGAGTGACCTTCGCTTATATACTGATCGAGGTTATCAATGGAATCGAAAAAAGTGGCTGGAAGTGAGAGAGAGGGGGAGATGGCGTCACACAAAGAAGGAGAACACGAAACAGAATTCGGAGAAGTGACCACATGATTACAGAAGACGTCAGACGCAAACAAGTAGCCGTCAGTCCGTTGACCAAGGTAACATTCATAATCGCTTCCCGCGCGCAGGCAGCCAGCAATTTGATTCGCCGAAAAAACCAACCAAACGAAAATTTCGAAGTTTCAGGTGAATGAAAGCGAAAAGGGAAAGTTTTCAACAGAGAATCTTGTTGGAAAACGTGGAGAAGCGAGAGAAATGGGGGAAGTGATAAAGGGCGAAAAGTGGGGGATAATCGGGAAGAGAGAGAGGAAGAGGCGAAGAGTGTTCAAGGACGGTCGACTGTTTTGTTATGGAAATGGGAGAGAAGAAGGAAGACTGGAACGGAGGAATGTTTACTGTTTGCGGACACTCTTTCCCAATGGACCGGCCCAGAAGGCCTCTTTCTTCGTATTTCGCAACTTTCCGCAGAACTGAGAGCCAGATTATGATGGCATTTCGTTTAACTATATGCGAAACAACCCAGTCTTATAATCTGTGGGAGAAAAGACGATTCGAGACTCGACGTGGTCATTTTAAGAATGACACTGATAACGAAAAGAGCCTTGGAGAGCCTGCCTTTCTGATTGTTTTGTCCGTTTTGCAGCTGTCGTCGTCGTGTGTTTTTAAACCGAAAAACGAGACAGAAACTACACAAGTAGTCGACGGAAGGTCTCTCGATGTTCGAAGAACCGAAGCGGGGAGGAGAGTGGCGTGCGGCGGGAGGGGCGAGAGACGCAGTGTTGGGAGCACGTAGCTAGAGTCTACCCGAGGTATTTGGACAACGAATCGAGCGTCGCGACAGAACATTTCGTCTTGTGACACCATATTATTTATTTCAATGAGGGTGGAAAAACAGAAAATAATAAAAGTGTGGTGAATACAGGCGCATCGAAAACAAAAATAATCGAATCATCACTTGGTTCTGGGCATCTTGAAGACCGGCTGTAGCTCTTCGTCGTCTTCGTCTTCCGGTTCGACCGTCGTCTCTTGGAATATTTTCTTCGGCTGCGTTTTTCGGTACGCTTTGTCGATGTACAACGGGTTCTCCTCGGCGTCCTTAGCGTGCTTGAGAATGCTCGCACGGACGTCCGTGTCTCTGAGGAACTCGGCGTTTCGAGCTGTTCCGATCTGCTTGGCCAGGTATGAATGGAGACTTCCACCACTGGCGGCCACCCTTCCATTCGCACTCTTTCCGTTTATCGGCATGTCCGCAGGTTTTCGGAACTCAGGGCGGAGCTTATTATCCTGCATTCGGAGGTACTTCTTGATTCGCCAACCGGTTACTTCCTTTTCCTCTCCTTCTTCGCCACGTGGCTGGAACATTTCCAGGGAAAGCGCTGAAAGGTTATGCAATTGAAGAGGCAACGGATAGAAAGAAACTTACGAGACAGGACCATATCCTCTCTGACCACCTCGGAGGCTCTGTTTCTTTTGAGCGGTTTCGTGACACACGACATGACTCCACGTTGCGAAATCGTCTGATCGTAGAAGACGTGGATCTTTCCGTCAGACAGTCCGACGATGATCTGGTTAAGTCGCGGATGCCATTGAATGCGATGGCACGACACTCCCGGGAATTCGATTTTGTAGACGAGGTCAAAAGTCATTGGGTCGAAGAAGAGTAGCGAGCCGGGAGTCTCTTTGTTTGGAGACGAAGTACCAGTGAAGACGAGTTCGGCGCGCGGAGAGAAGCCACAATCGGTACTGGAAAGAAACGATTTTGATGCGAACTGGTTGAAACTGTAACAGAAACAAACTTTTTGAACGCATTTTCCAGGCCAGTTTTGACAAGTAGCGGCTCTTTCGGATTGTCGAGACTCCAGAGTTTGAGGGTGTCGTCGAACCCTCGGGATAGCAGCCTTCGTGAATCCGGAGAAAAGGCGATCGAAGTGATGGATCCGTTGTGGGCTTTCCGAACGAGATAGTTGACATTGACGTACTGGGATCCGTACTTCCAGGCTTGTATGGATCCGTCGTCGCATCCAGCTGCGATCCATTTTCCATCGGGAGAGAACGTGCAGACTTGTGGACTGACTCTCTTCCCGTTGGCTCCTTTCGTTTTGATAACCTTCCGGTGTTTGTTGATGCACTTCGTAATCACTTTGTGATCTTCTATGCTCCAGATTCGTAGACTTCCGTCGTCGGAGCACGAAAGAAACTCACTCTTGCTCAGTGGATTGAACTCGACACAGTTCACGGTTGCTGTGTGTCCCTTCGTAATGTTCAGATCGACAATGTACTGATCTCCTCGAACAGTTTCCGACCATTGTTTTCCTTGTCGATCGAGTAATCGTATAATCGCTTCTCCACTTGCCACCACGAGAGTCTCTCCGTTTGGAGAGAACGCAAGCGAGTTGATGACATGGCTTTCGGCCGGAAGAAGTTCCTTGTCGTGTCGTAGAGACATGTCCATCTTTTGGAAGTCGAACAGCTTTACATAGTAATCGAGGCCACCGCTCGCGAATCGGACACCTGGCGGCTCAACTCGCAGAGCACTGATTCCTTGGGTTCCGTGCACAATCTTAGCTTCGCAGGCGGCCGGGATCAATTTAATGATGGAAATGGCCTCAGTCTCATCGAAATCGCTGTCTTCACTCGCATCGTCATCAATTCTATCGGATGTCGATGGGTCAATTTTATCTTGCTGCTTTTTGAATCCGGGAGGCAACGCTGGCATAAAGTCTGAAAAACTATTATTTAACTCGATAGTTTTTTTTGTTGAAATATTACCGTCATCGTCATCGGACACTACCGACGAAGAAAGGCCGGATTCAGAAGCAGGTTTTGAATTCGTTTCGATGTTACTTGACGTTCCTTCCAAATGGTCTGATTTCGGTGCGTTGCTCAAGGCCTGAGCCATCATCGATTGCAAATCAAAGACTCGCGCTTTTTTTTCCGAATTTTTTTTAGAAGCCGTGGAATTGTCCATATCTAAAAGTTAAAATTCTTAACTTGCAATTAGTAGAAAAATAGAGAATTCTGTTTTTATTTTCGAAATCAATTCTTCAAAATTATTTCGGGGTCGTGGTCGACACTTCGAATTCCTAGGCCATGATGCAATCGTGGACCGGCGCACTGGCCAATCGTGACGAGACCCAGAGGTAAACCGTAATCTTGTAGCCTTGGCGCCATTTAAATTTGTTTTCACCTATTTTTTCAATTTTTTGATCAGTTTTTCAGTTTATCGATTTTTCGTCATAAGAGTAAGAATCTTCATTTTTCCAATTTTATATTCTTCGATGATCATATTATGAAAGCTTGCACAAGTTGACCGGTCACTCATAAATCGCAGAGTTGTGAAATGGTTCGAAACGTGGCGCGAAGTGTATATATTCGATCTGGCTTTTTGGCGCTCTCTGTCTTTTTTAATCGTTTTTCGAGTTAAATAATCTTTCACCTTTTTTCTTTCGGCTCACCTTCGCGTTTTTAACCGATCATCTTACAGGTAACCAGTGCCTCGTAGCACTTCAAGAAAGGATAATGAGCGCTCCCGCATCAGGTGGTGCCTCTGCAGGTGATGATGCTGCTGATAGAAATGTCGAGATGTGGAAGATTAAGCGGCTCATCAAGAGTTTGGAGCTCGCCAGAGGGTGAGTGTTTGTGCACGTAGAAAACCTATTGGTGTCGTTTCAGAAATGGAACCTCCATGATCTCTCTCATCATTCCACCTAGAGATCAGGTTGCCAGAGTCCAAAGAATGCTGGCGGATGAGTATGGAACCGCCTCGAATATTAAGTCTCGCGTCAACAGGCTCTCTGTTTTGGGAGCTATCACTTCTGTCCAAGGCCGTCTGAAGTTGTACAACAAAGTGCCGCCAAATGGACTCGTGGTATATTGTGGAACGATCATGACCGATGAAGGAAAAGAGAAAAAAGTGAACATTGATTTTGAACCATTCAAGCCAATTAACACGTCACTGTATCTCTGCGATAATAAATTCCATACTGAAGCGCTGCAAGGTAAGATCGCATTGCTTCCTGTAGGTTTTGAAAATTTTCGAGATATTCAGGTCTTCTGGCCGACGATAACAAGTTTGGTTTCATCATCATGGACGGAAATGGTTGCCTGTTCGGAACACTACAAGGAAACACCAGAGAAGTCCTTCACAAATTCACCGTCGACTTACCGAAGAAACACGGCAGAGGAGGTCAGTCCGCCGTCCGATTCGCCCGTCTCCGTAATGAGAAGCGTCACAACTACGTCCGCAAAGTGGCCGAGAACGCAGTAGAAATGTTCATTAAGAACGACAAAGTTACTGTCGCAGGACTCATTCTTGCTGGAAGTGCCGACTTCAAGACTGAGCTCGGCCAGTCTGATATGTTCGATCAGAGACTTCAAGCCAAGATGATCAAGACCGTTGATATCGCCTATGGAGGAGAAAACGGTTTCAATCAAGCTATCGAACTTGCTGCCGACACACTCGCTAGTGTCAAGTTCATCCAGGAGAAGAAGTTGATTGGAGGATATTTCGATGAGATCAGCCAGGACACTGGTAAATACGTCTTCGGAGTAAAAGACACTCTTTCTGCTCTTGAAATGGGAGCCATCGAAACTCTTATCTGCTGGGAGAACCTCGATATCGTTCGCTACAAGCTGAAAAACTCGAATGGAGAAGATATTTTGTTGAACTTGCGGCCCGACGAGGAAAAGGACAAGTCTCATTTTACCGACAAGGAAACCGGACAAGATTTGGAGATCATCGAAACGCTTCCACTTCTGGAATGGTTTGCCAACAACTACAAGGTTTTCACAGAATCTGCCAGTTTCGACGTTATTTAGAAATATTCCAGAATTTTGGTGCCGCTCTGGAAATTGTGACGGATAGATCGCAAGAAGGAGCGCAGTTCGTTCGCGGATTCGGAGGAATCGGAGGACTTCTCCGTTATCGCGTTGATCTGACGCACCAAGATTTGGAAGACGAGCTTGACAACATCGACCTTGATGATTATTGATCACGGGCGGCAGTAGTGAGCCACTGGGCGCTTTTTCCCTCATTTCTCTTATTATTAAAGCTTGTATTACCCTTCATCCAACATCTGCTATTCCCCCGTAAGTTTCCGTTTTCATGTAACCCACCCCATATCATCCCCGCTTTCTTTTGTTTCACCGATTTAGCGCCCCGTGTCCCTCTCTACTGTCGTTCCGTTTGGTCTGTTGATGCTCGCTCTGCCAGGAAGACCGCTTCGGTCGGCCGGCAAACCGCAAAGGAAACGTTCGCTCCTGGAGCAAACATGCAATGGAACCCATCTGTGACCGGGGGTAAGTCTTTTTTGAAGTCACATGAACAGTCTGTGACCTTCCTTCTCAAACAGGTTGTACAATAATTATTTGTTGTAGGTAGAGGCACGGGCGCCAAACACTCGATGACTTCAGCCCTTTCGCTTCATTCGGTGGATGTTTCTAATCGCAATCCCAATGATGTCTAATGATTATTCGATTGTCTCTATTTCAAAAATGTGGTTGATTTAACTTATATTATTGGTGTTATCGGTCTTTTTGGCCTGGTAAAGTGTTGACCATGCTATAAAGCATTTGTTAATAACAGTACACTTTATATTTCTGATTCTAATTGGTGGTACACTTCCCTCCAGTCATTACGTCAGTGCAAAATGGAATGACACAATCATTCACCGACTGATAACGACGCGAGAGAAAACTGCGAAACCGCCCGTCTTTCCTTCGCTTTCCGTTCTCAGTCGATCGATTCGTTTGCAGAGAATGGTCGAGAACAACGCGCTCGCCATCACGGGCGGCGTCGTCCTCGTCTCGAGCATCGCCATCTACTTCTACCTGAAGGCCACGAAGACATGCCCGTTCTCTCTTTGCAAGAAGACCGTCAAAAGAACGCTCGTCGACGATTCCGTCAAGTATCCGTTGCCTCTCATCGAGAAGTTCGAGATCAGTCATGACACGAGAAAGTTCCGCTTCGGACTCCCTTCTAAGGATCACATTCTCGGTCTCCCCATCGGGCAACACATTTATTTGAGTGCCACCGTAAGAATTATTTTAAAGCGCTTCAGGAGTGAATTCGTTTGCAGATTGACGGAAAACTGATTGTTCGCCCCTACACACCGGTTTCGAGTGATGAAGACAAGGGTTTCGTGGATCTGATGGTCAAGGTCTACTTCAAGAATACCAACGAGAAATTCCCGGATGGCGGAAAAATGAGTCAACATCTGGAGAGTCTGAAGATCGGAGACACGATCAGCTTCCGTGGACCGCAAGGAAACATCACCTACAAAGGACACGGACTGTTCTCCGTTCGCGCCGACAAGAAGGCCGAGCCGAAGGAGCGCATTTTCAGACAGCTCTCGATGATCGCGGGAGGAACCGGCATCACTCCGATGCTCCAGGTCATTGCTGCCATCCTTCGCGATCCCACGGATAGCACCAAGATCAGACTTCTTTTCGCCAATCAGACTGAAGACGATATTCTGTGCAGAAAAGAACTCGACGAGCTTGCCGAGCAGCATCCGGACCGCTTCCGCGTGTGGTACACTGTCGATAGACCGCCAGCGAACTGGAACTTCTCGTCTGGATTCATCAACGACGGAATGATCAAGGCAAGTGAAAGCTACACGTGCAATATAACCCTCTGTCCGATTCCAGGAGAATCTCTTCGCCCCATCTTCGGACTCTGCGGTTCTTCTCTGCGGTCCGCCCCCGATGATCAACTTTGCGTGCACTCCGAACCTCGACAAGCTCGAGTACGATCCGGCCAACCGTCTCCTCTTCTAGTCTCACTCTCTCGCATTTCACTTGTTTTTGTATTTGAAAATCTAGTTTCTCCATTCCGTAATCTGTCGAAAATAAATTTAGCTGCCCGAATTCAGTTCCTCTTTTCATGCTCGACGAGCACGATCCCTTCCGGAAATGAGCTCAGCGAGTCGGAACGCGCGGCGGCTTGCCACAGCTCATTCGGGCTCAGAAATGCCGAATTTACTGGCGACAGCGTCGCAAGTGGCGAATTCGCTTTCTAATTTGAAGGCGAAGTACATAAAATACCTGGAAACGTTGTGCTCCGCGAATGGAATCGACATCTCAAGTCTGAAAGTGAGTCGTCGTGGCTTCTTTATTCAGAAGACGTGCCGGTTTCAGACGGAAGGAGATGCTCACAAACTTCTCGAGATGTACTTCGGCGGCCTGCCCGTGCTCGTCGGCCTCAAGTACTTCTCGCATCTCTCGGTGCTCCGGCTCTTCGGACAGCAGATTTCGTGCCTGAAACCGCTCGCCGAAGTGGCGCCGACTCTCGAGGAGTTGTGGGTCTGCGAGGGATCCGTGAAGGATCTTTCGGGCGTCGAGCACTGCGTCCGGCTCAAGAAGCTGTTCCTCTACGAGAATTCCATCGAGGACGCCTCGTGTCTTTCCGCCCTCACTTCCCTGCAACACCTCAATCTGGCCTCCAACAAACTCAAAAATCTATCAGTGAGGAGGGACTAGAAACCTCTCGGAACAAACGAGTTCTTTTTTCAGTTTCTCCGTTTTCTCAGAGACTTGACGAATTTGTCGTTGGCTGACAATAAAATGAAGGATTCTGGTGGGAAGAACGTCGTTTTTACCCGGTTTAAAGTGCTCTCTTCAGTGATTTTGACGGCGTTCTGGCCTGAAAACGTGCAGCATCTCGACGTCTCCGCGAACAAATTCAGTTCGAATCGCGTGCTGTTCCCGGTGACGCTGCTCTCCTCGCTCCGATCGTTTCACCTCGATGCGGTAGTCACCTCGCAGTCGTCGATCGCCCCGAACCTCTTCTTCGTCTGGCTCGCCCACTCGTTCCGATTCATCGAATCCGTCGACGAGGACCCCATCGCCGACTCGTTCGTCGCCACTTTTCGTCCGATGATCGACTCGGTCTTCGCTGAGAAACTGGCGAGACTCGCAAAGTTCGATGAAAAGTTCAATAAGGACCAGCGGATGGTCGAGAAGCACTCGGGCAAGATCGAGAACCGACTCGCGTGTCTCGCGGAGGCACTCGCCGTTCTCCGAGACTCGATGCAGACGAAGGACGCGAAGAAAGAGATCGTGAAACGCGTTCACGAGATCTGTGTCGTCAACTCGAAAGCGGTCAAGAACATAAAAAGTGGGCAGAGCCAGTCGGTTTCTGGAATCTTCCAACGTTTCAGAGAACTACATGCTGCTGTCCGAGTACGTGAGAAGTCTCTCGCGGTACCGCATCTCTTGCGACATGGAGTCTTGTCAGACGTTCCAATTGAGGGACGGCACTCCCGAAGAGGTCGCCTTCCTCGCGCAGACGCTCAACTACAGCTGCTCGATGAAGAACTGCTACGAAGTGAGACGGCGGTTTCTAGTCCCTCCCAGTGTCCGGTTCGTTCAGATCATCGTCAAGTCTTGCTCGATTCTTGGAGAAGTGAGCAAGAGCGACACGGACAAGCTGTTCATTCTGGAGAGAGACTGCACGGAGAAGCTGTTCGATCTGAGGACCATCTTCCATTTGCTCGACCGATTTCAGAGGAACGACTACACGAAGCACGCGGTGAAACTAGTGCGCGACTTTGAGGTTTTGAAGAAGCAGGCCAAAGAGAAGACGATCATTTTCTTCGTTCCTCTGGTTCTCTCGAGACACGCGACGGCTCGCGGAGCAGCAAAGTTCGTGGACGAGGAGCGGATGGGCTCGAACGACAGCCTCGGATGGTCGGACGTCCGCCTCGTGGCCGTGCTGGCGGTAGAAGTGCAGCCGGTGGGACAACTGACGACGGACCAGCTGAGACACATGGATCAGTTCGAGGAGTCGTACAATGAGCAGCTGAGGAAGCTGAACGAGATGAACATCAAGCTGGATGTGAAGGAGGAGCGCCATCGGAAGGGCGACGAGACCACAGAGGCCTCGCTCGACCAGATCAGCAACCAGACGTCGAAAGTGCGGAAGGTGTCGGATGTGCTGGCGAACCCGAGCAATCTGATCGGAAGGGCGTGCGATGAGAAGCTTCCTTTCGACTGGTTCACCGTCAGAAGTCCACTCGAAGTGGCCCTCGCTTACTTCGACTTCAAACCGATCAAGGACGTCAATGAGATGGCGGTAGGCATCCGCGCACTCTTTTCAGTTGCCCCTTCCGATTTCAGATGAAACTTACGGCTCTCGAGCTCTCCGAGCAGAAACTGACAAAGCTTGCCGGCATCCAGGATCTCGTGAGTCTGCAGTTTCTTTCTCTCCGCAAGAACAAGCTGACTTCTCTGAAAGTGAGTCTTCCGAAAGATCTGAACCTAGTCCTTTCCAATCAAATTTCAGAAGCTGAATCGGTTGCCTTCTCTGCAACTTCTTGACGCCTCTTCCAATCATATCGCGAAGATCGAACAGCTTCCGAGCTCTCTTCTCCACGTGGATCTCAGCCAGAATCGATTACAACACCTAACATTCTGCCAGAGTCTCGGAGTATGTCCCCATCCAAAAGGAGTCGGTTTCGACGGCAATTTCAGAATACACGACAGCTTCGAGTCCATCGAAACCAGATAAAGTCGCTGAAAGGAATCGAGCTGTGTGCTCAACTGGAGACTCTTTTCGTGAATGACAACTTGCTGAAAGACAGGAACGAGCTGGATCTTCTGAAAGTGACTTCGACGGCGTTTTGAGAAGATCCGCACAGTTTCTGATTCAGACGATGCTCAAACTGACTCACTTGGACATGTCGGGAAACGGAATCAGCTCGACGGAAGGCTACCGACAGAAAGTGATGCAGGCGGCTCAGTTTCTCATTTCTCTCGACAGACAGCTTGTGAGACGGGACGGGCGGCTTCTGGAAAGATCAGAGGGAATTTCAGATTCCTTTGGAGGAGCGACACGTGAACACGATGAAGCAGACGACGAGGGGACTCAGTTTGGAGCTGATCGATCGGATGTGAGTGAGCCGATCTGGAAGAGAAGTGTTCCCTTTTTCAGATGTCCGGAGTGGAAAAACAAGAAGGAATTGATGGTTTGCGATCAGAAAGTCGAGCAGATCATACTGGAAAAGTCGCAAGTCGAAGAGTCAGTGTACCGGATTAAACGATCTGAAATGAAGACTCTCTTCAGACTCTCGCACCTCCGGCTGATCGATCTGTCGAAGAACAAGCTGTCGAGCGTCCGCGAGATCAGTTCTCTTAACATCACACACCTCATCCTCAACAACAACTGTCTCAAGACGATCGCCGTCAATGAGGCAGCCACGTTTCAGCCATTCCAGTGCCTCGAGAATCTCGACGTCTCATTCAATTCTCTGAGCAACACGAGCATCCTCCGACTCGGAATACCACTTCTTCTCAAGTTGAAGTGCATCAACCTCTCGTACAACACCCTCTCGAGGTATCTATAAATACGATCTGACCAGTACTCCAGTGCCCCTCCAGATTCGACTGCGCTCTCTTCGACATCTCGAGTCTCGAGTCCATCGACCTGAGCAACAACTCGATCAAGACGATCGTCCGTCGACCACTGAGGTCTCTTCTGTCTCTGAAGCTGCAGAACAACAGACTCACCACACTCGCACCGCTCTCCTGCCCCAACGTGCTCACTCTCGACATCTCCAACAACAAGTTCGTATCTCTCTTTTTCGTGGTCACACTTTCTTTCAGACTCGCTTCGTGCGCTTCTCTGAAGCCTCTCTGCGAGTGCAAGTTTCTCGAGACTCTCGATTGCCGCAACAATTCGGTGACAGAGAGAAGGGTGTACGTGGACTTCATCAAGGCCCAAGTGCCGTCCGTCAGAAGACTCGACGACGAACCGATGAGCACTGAGATCGACGTGACGAAGAGGAGACTCTCGAGAGCCAACGACATCGTTTCGATGAACAGAAGGGGCAGGTAACCGGAAGCCGTGCTCTTCGGAAGCCGATTGTTTCCTTTGACAGCATGGTAACGTCTTCTATGTTGTCGTGGTTCGAAAAAGAAGAAGGCGAGTCGCTGAACGAAACAAAGAGAGCCTCGAGCTTCCTGGAGCCGTCTGCAGCAGGGGCGCCGAGGAGACCGCGGAGACTGGAGCCATTGGCTGGAAGACGGAAAACGGACGACAGTAATGGATTGATGTTGCTTGGGACCAAGTGAGGGAAACCCGATAAAGTTGTATCAAACTCTGATTTCAGGGCGATCCAACACAGGAAGGACTAGAAACAACTCAAAGACACTGTACTTATAAGAAATAAATGAATGTAGAGGCTATTTGAGGAATAGGTTTATTCGAGTCCTAGAACTCGGGACGGAGAGTTTATATACGATACAGCGGAATGCAATCAGGGTCCGGAATGTTGTTGAAGCGGGGCGTGATGGAACCTTGCAGATGGCGAGTTCAACGGCGGCGACACGGGGGAAGGTATTATGACTGTACCGCGGAGCCGTGGAGCTCCATGGAGCGAGAGCGTGCGACCAAGACTCCCAGTCGAAAATTTTAATAAACCTTCTTCTCTTTTGTCCATTCAACAGTAATAAAAGAGAATCCATTCGATCTTAACGAATGGAGCAGCCTTGCTCTTCTCCGTGGAAATTGGCTCGCGCGGGCTCTTCTCGTCGCGCCCCCATCTCATTTCAATTCCGCCGAGGAGAGAGTATTGTCAGCGCGGAGACGCAGAGTGCGAGAGACGGCCGCAGTCTCGTTGCCGAACACGCGAATCTACAGCAGTTTATTGACTTTCTACTGCTTTTCGTGAACAATGGAGCCCTCAAGAGGTGCTCTGCCAAACTAAAAATAAGGAAAACTGTTGCCAACACACCCAGCTTCTTTACAATACGTTTTGTTTTGGTTCGTTACCGCCAGCACCTTCAATTTTCCATCAAAAGCAAACAAAAGCGTCCTGACTCTCATGGAAATTGTTTTCTTTTTCGGCACTCCTCACAACAAATCGATTATTTTCAGAATGACGATATGAAAGTTGTGAAAGGCGTCGCTTTCATCGTTCTCGTGTTCTTCTCGTCGCTTCTCGGCACCGTTTTCCTGCTGTTCCCGCTCGTGCCCCTCGCATGGCTCGCTCCAAAACAGTGGAGGACGGCGGCCGACCGACTCGTCGGATTTTGGCTGACATTTCCTTGTGTGAGCAGTGAAACAGTTATTACTCTTTTATCGAAAAACTATTACAGTCGCTGATCGAATGGGTGTTTGGCGTGAGATTCCGAGTGACTGGCGACCTCATCGACCGGAAGGAGCCGGCGATTCTGCTGATGAACCATCGGACGAGACTCGACTGGCTCTTCTCATGGAACGCCTTGTACAAGATGGATCCGTGGCTCCTCACTTCAGAAAAGATCTCTCTTAAAGTTTGTCTTTCTCCACTTTTTCCTCCAAATATTGCTTCTTCAGGCCCCTCTCAAAAAGATTCCGGGAGCCGGATGGGCAATGAGCAGCGGTTCCTACATATTTTTAGACCGAAATTTCGAAAAAGACAAGCCGATTCTCGAACGGATTGTGAAATATTTCGCGGAAAGCGGCAACTCGTACCAGATACTTCTGTTCGCGGAGGGGACGGACAAAGGGGAGCGGGCGACCCGTCTCAGTCATGAGTTCGCCGACAAAAAGGGGCTCCCGAGGTACGAGCAGGTGCTGCATCCGAGAACGACCGGGTTTAAGTATCTGCTAGATTTGATGAAAAAAGGTGGGGATTTGCGGTGTGTCGAAACTGTCCAAATAACGGATATTGCAGAGAATTACGTCAAAAACGTTTATGATCTCACAATTGCATACAGCGGGACGATTGTCGATACGGAGATGAAGTTGTTGCAGGGAAACTTTCCTGATGTGAGTTTTCACTCAAAATTTCCCTGTTTCCACTCTTTCCATACAGAAAGTTCACTTGGATGTGAAAAAGTATAGGATAAACGAGATTCCTGACGGAGACGGGTGCGAAAAATGGTTGACCAATCTGTGGGCGGAGAAAGAAACTAAGCTGAAGAAGTTCTACGAAGGGGACGAGAGATTGGAAGCGAGCGGAGACAGATTCGAGTGGCCGGTGAGTCGGGTGCGGTCTCTTGATTCGGAGGAACACGTCTCTTGCAGGAGAATACTGCCGGCCTCGGCTATTCGGTCGCCTTCGCGTTCTGGTTGGTCGCCTCGCTGCTTTGGATCGGTGCTATATATGCGCTGCTGTGGGTCAAGGTGAGCGAGAAGTGACTTCTCGTTCGTTATTTTATTTACTTGTTCTCGCTCAGATCTATGTCTTCGTGGCGATTCTCTTCTATCTGGTGGCTCTCCGATCCCACAACGGAGCGGAATTCGTGTTTCTCCGTTGGTTCGAAGCCCGTAATCAGAAGAAGAAGACCGATTAGTGGCGCCTTTGTCCGTTGTAATCGGGCAGATTGATGACGTCTCTTCTGTACTTCGTTCTCTGCCTACTTCTAGTCGTCGTTTCTGTTTCTTTCTCTCTGCAAATTACGCCCTCATTCTGTTTTCGTTTTAGATAAAGTTTATTGCTTGTTCCATCTCGCAATCTGTTTTTCTCGTCGGTTACTTCATTCCGATATATTTTTATATATTTTATGACCTTTAACTTCTCATCTTTCTTAAATTTGAATCAAGTTTTTTTTCAGAATGAGCTCCGAAAACGAGCCGCCCGTTCTTGGAGCTGGACAACCGATCGGAGTTCGTGCCAGAGGATGGCTCTTCGCCGCCGCAATGCTCCTTTCAGCCTTTTTCGGTTAGTCCACTTATTCCGGACTTGCTCCGAACGCCATTTGCAGGCGTCCTCTACATCATCACTCCAGTCGTCGTGCTCCTTTTCTTTCGACCTCGACTTTGGCGGAAAATGCTCGACCGTCTTGTTGGGATCTGGGTCATCATGCCGGGGGCTCTATGCAATTACATTTTCGGAGCGAACATCCGCATCAAAGGAGACTTCATCAACCATGAGGAAGCGTCTCTGATCATCATGAACCATCGAACTCGTCTCGACTGGCTGTTCTTCTGGAACGCCCTCTACAAAATGGATCCGTGGCTGTGCACAACTGAAAAAATCTCTCTGAAAGGAATGCTGAAGTACGTGCCGGGGGCTGGATGGGCCATGCAGGCTGCTTCGTACATCTTCCTCGACCGATCCTTCGACACGGACAAGACGAAACTGGACAAGATTCTCAACTACTACGCGGCCACGGAGTACAAATATCAGGTAATGGAGAGCTTCTCAATCCATTCCTTGATTTATCCCATTCGTTTTTCAGTTGCTTTTGTTCCCAGAAGGAACGGACAAGTGTCCGAAGGCGACTGAGAGAAGTCGTCTGTTCGCCGAGAAGAAGGGACTCGTCCACTATCAGTACGTCCTTCATCCTAGAGTCACTGGATTTGTCCATATTGTGCAAGCAATGCGAAGAGCCAACAACATCCAGCACATCTACGACGTCACCATCGGATTCGGAGACGCCATCGTTCAGTCCGAAGTCGATATCGCGGCTCACGGCGTCTGCCCGAAAGAGATCTTCTATCAAGTCGTCAAATACCCAATCGAGTCGATTCCTCGTTCGGACGAAGCCCTCGGACAGTGGCTGATCGATCTGTGGAGAAGAAAAGAGGAGAAGCTCAAAAGGTTTATCCACCTCCTCACTTCCCTGAATCCAATCGGTTCCAGATTTTACGCGATGCCCCGGAACGTGAGACAGTTCGATGATACTCCAGACGGAAGCGAGTACGAATTGGACAACAACACAGACACCGCTCAAAAGTGGCTCATAGGGTTCTGGTTCTTTACGACCATCTTCTGGATCTTCATGTTCTTTGAGGTTATCTATCTCGCGACCAGCTCTTCTGCTAATCTGTGTTTCAGAGTCCGATCATGTTCTGGTGGGCTATTCTCTCGTGCATTTTCTACGCAGCCGTCCACAAATTTTACGGCGGTCTCGAGTTTCTCGCTATTGATCGCTTCAATCATTCTCGACAGTACGGAGTCGTCGGACAGGATCCGGAAGCGCTCAGTACTTGAACAATTTCAACACATTTACATGCATACTTGATGACAAAAATATATCGTGTATGATAACCCCTCCCTTCTCCGCGTACTTGCCATGTTTTTTCTAACGTAATATTGAAATTCAAATCGAATGACATGTCTTCTGGTGACAGAAAATGATGTACGGATGCATGGTGCTTCTTCAATAAACGATTCATGTGCGGGAACATCAAAGGGATGTCCGAGTAGACTTGTTGTGCACAATGGACTAGAGCCAGGAAGTCAGGTGTCGACTCGGCCAGGTGAATACACTTGGACCAATGCCAAGATTCTCTGACGGATATTTGATATTCATATTATGGGCACTACAAACTTCTGAAATGATCTTTCCCTGTCCGATTAGACACAGTATCGTTTCTTAAAGGCACATGACGAAACTGTTTAGTGTGGGTCTCGAAGCGAAACTTACAGATACGTCATTTCACAACACAAAAGAATTTTTTCCACCGATTTTTGCGTCTTTCCTGTTGTTTTTTCTTGCGCATGGCCTCTTTTCATCGCAAAATAATAATAAGTCGGTGCGCATAAATGATCCCTCGATTCAAATATTTGCCCAACATTGTCTCTCATTTTTCTTGCTCATTTCGGGTCTCGCCTTGTTTTCTCCCCTTTCCCCTATCACTGAAGTGGAGAATTCTTGTTTTGACCGCCGTTCGTAAACGGGGCCTTAAACGCGATGTCGTTCCGACGGTTTGCAACACAATTTGCATTTGAATGCCCCGTACCTGGCCACTTTAGCCGCCGGTCACTTCCTCTTCGCTCGCGTTATACTACGAGCCAGAGGCACTCTATTTATTTTTATTTCAGTGTGTTCGTCCTCTTCTTGTTCACATCTTTTTTGTTCGTGTAGGATGAACGATGGTCAGTAAAATGGGGAAATGGGTGGGAGGAGGCGGATGAGGGCGGAGGAATGGGGTCGGGCGATAGCACTACGAGTGAAGAGAATACGAGGTGACAGCCGTTCAGACTACTCTTTTCCCCCTCATTTATTTATCACTGAGTGACACAGACAACTCCGGCCCAATAGAATACGTTTTCCAGCTGAATCGACCTTCAAAATGTAAACTCTTTGTCAATTAATTTCGAAAAGTTCAAAGCAATCCAAAAGCAAGAAATATACTATCATCTATATCTCTCCTTTTTTCAGATAATTTGTTCAATAGTAAATCCATGAAACACGAATCTTTTGAATCGTTCTAAAACGACGTTTAACATGATGTGAAATGGTTCTACATTTCTGAAGATTCTCCTGCTGTTTCTCGCTTCGTGCCTGTTGAAAACAATAGTAATTGACTGAATATCCCTCTCTCCACTGAATCTTCATTTATTAGTCTGGGAACTAGGCCTCTCGTCTGATCCTTCAACCTCCTCAGCCTTAGCCAAACCAAATACGGCTTGAGGAAGCCGAATTCGTCATGCCTTCACCGAAAGCACCTTTCCTTTTCTCCCCTCCTCACTTGCATCTTGTTGTTTGCGCCATGGCGCCAGATTCAAATCTTGCCCATGGCGGCGCTTCTAACCGTCGGCCGTCTCCCCTCTCGCACGCTCTCTCCTCTCCGTTGCTGCCCGCAAACTTCAGTGCCTGTAACGTTTTTTCTCGTTCGTCGCTCGGAAAACTGCGCGACGCACACAATTACGGCACAGTCTGTTTCACACGTCGCTTTTCTCATGGCCACCTTCCCGTTTCCGAGTCGATGATTGATAGACCGATATCAGTTTCCTTTGGCGGTCCGTGTCAAGCTAATTGATCGGGCCGCATCAACGAATTAGCAGAAAAGAATCAGAAAAGTGAAGTTTCAAGGTAGTCGGGCTGATGCCGATTTGATTGTCTCTTCTCTTTTGTGATTCACTTGCCCCGGATTCCCCGGTTCGAATTTCAAATCCGACATTGACACGGGACAGATGACATTGTCTCGTACCTCCGCGAATTAAGTTATTCCTCGCGTATTCTTTTCAGACAGGTGACTCGTACCTGTTGCCCTCTGGTGTTGCATAACCCTGAGGATCATCCCAGGATGAATCTTTCTTTTGGTACCAATCAATCTTGATTCCCTTCTTTCTTCTCGTAATTTGTCGTCTTCCTCGTGCCACAATGTGTCACATTTTTGCATAGAGCCACCACGTTCTCCTGATTGTTCTTACACTCCGGCGGCACGCATGAGAGCCGAGAAACGCTTGTGATCCCGTCTCTATACAATCGCAAATTGGCCGTCTTCCGTGCTTTGCACTTTTTATTTGTTTGCAATTTCAAAAAAAAGGTGTCGTTGGTGCTGCTTACTTTGCAAAGTGAACACTTCTCCATTTCCTTGTCCCGGAGTAACTAGGTATAAACTAGCCAGGCTATAAAGTTTAGCTAGCGCTCATTTCAAACGCTTGATACTCAAAATACTCAAAACTTTTAACAATAGAGTTTTCGAATCAACGTCCCTCCATTCTCTTCCTAGTACTAAAATGTTCTTTCCCCCATTAACTGGTTCACATGACTATCCTTTACACGATACACCCGGCGGCGCACCAAAGTCGTTGGAAAAACACGAGCTTCTTCTACTCTCTTTTGTACACTTTCCATGCGTGTGTATTGGCTCCGCGAGCTACCAACGGCGGGAGCTTCTGCTCCCGTTTGCGTAAGGTTTAACACGCAGATTGCGCACTTCTCGCGCATGTGAGCGTGAGTCTATCATGGCCGAACATTCGACCGCCACCCGGAATCCTTTCATTGCGACTCGTACTGTCTCGAAAATCCCGGCTTTTCTGGCAGTGTGCCCAACGCTGTGTATCCCCAACGCGCACTTTTCACTTGACTTTTAGTTTTCTGAATTCCTTTCGTTCTGTTCCAGAGTAATGTATGTTTTGTTTCCCCATCAGCTAATTGAACAATCTGGCAATTACTGCCGGGCCAGAATTTTTCTCGTTCTAATGGCTTTCCGAGGCGATAAAAATAGGAACGACCGAAGCACCGCCCATTCCATCTCGTTCTCTTCTCTTTTCATCATGCTTCTTCCCCTGATTAGTCTCCCCAATTATCGATTTGCTACTTATAAAAAACCCAATGGAATCAGGGGTAAATTGATTTGTCTATAGCATTCTAACAACGCCGTTTACAGCTTTTTTAATGTTTGCGTACGAAACAATCTTGTAAAAGTGTAGAAGTCACGAGGTTTTCTGAATCAGTTTGTTCCCAATTCGAAAGGACTTACTCCCAAGTATCTTTCCCCTTTCCACCAGATTCTCTATTTTTTGAACCTCCAAAAAGTTTGTAACCTGATTAGCGACCAAATAGACAAAATCAACTCTCAGCACATCATAAAAAGTCTCCGAAACGGCCCATAAACGGGTCCAGTTTACGATCTTCTCTGCGGGTGATTGCAGCAGTCATCAGCCGCCCGGCCCGGAGGTATTTTGAATCTCGGGACATGCGGAGAGCCATAAATCCATTCTCTAATCGAGTCCGATTCAAGAGATCCGCCCTGCGATTCGATTATGATGGTAATTTCGTATCGATGTCGGAAGCGCGGTCGGCGTACAGAAACCAAAAAAAATAAGAGGAAAGGGGGGAAAGTGTTGAAAGCATTCTTCTGTACTACTGCATGCATAGGCCTGCTTTATCGGCTAGAAATGAAGCGTCGCTTGATGTTGCTTTTCTGAATCGGTTAGGTTTCCGACGGCTTCCTGACTCGCCATCCATCTTGTTCATTCCAATTCGAACCATCTGTTCTTATTCTTCTCTTCACATGACGGCGATTCGAAATTTGGCACGCGTCCAACACATTGTCGCATTGCAGTCGCCTCACTACCCGTTTTGTTTCCTTTCTCTCTGCCGCTTCTCTCACTATCATTCGCGTTTCCACTGAAAAACAGCTCGATAATCGAATGGTGCGAAACATTCCCACCGCCTCTTCCCTCGCCCAGCAAACTGTTTGACTTCTCCCCTCTCTCCGTCTCTTTTCAAATTATCACCCTCGTCCGCCCGCCGGCCAGCGTCTTTTCACTGACCGCCGCCCCTCCTCCGTTTCTCAAGTGAGGCCTGGGCTGCTTGTCGGACGCCTTTCTTTCTCTTCACCTACTGGTATTATCGTTTCTGTCTCAGGTGTTTTCACTGTATATTTTGACTTTTCGATGCTCCCTAGAAGTACTTCTCCGCGTGAGTCAGATACTGTTTGATGCTCAAAAGAGCCAACGCGCGTCAGTTTGTCACCAACATTATCACAAAATGTACGCACGGTTGTCTTCTTTTCGCTTTTTATTACAATCAGCTCCGTGTTGTCAGTATCCCGCGGGTAATTGCAACCCTTCTCTCTTCTCGCACTTTGCTGATAAATGAGTTTACAAGGGTCCGTTCTCTTCTTCGAGAGTCTATTACCCGGCCCATCGTTCCGTTTTATGTTCTTCTTCTTGCAACAAAAGTCATAAAGATTCCGGACACGTTAAGTGTGTTGGAGGAGGGACTAGGAAACTCCCGGCTCTTACTTCCACTATTTCTTGGTTTAGGCGTTTTCACACTTTCATGCATCATCTTTCTTCTCATATTTTTCAAAACCTCTTATTATTTTATCAGGTGTCGGCGGAAAGAAAACTGTGAATGACACGGTGATCCATCATCCCCGCGGCTCTTTTTCTCCTCTTCCCGCCCTGGTCCGCACCCTCTTCTCGTTTGTATTATTGTTTATTGAGGCGGGATTTCGGGAGGCAGTGTTTATCTTCGGACGAACATTTTCTCAAATCGTTTCTCTCTCCCAGAAATATTCGAATGTTTTGAGCTCTCTTCTTCTGCATCTAATCCCTTTTTATCCTTGCCAGCGTTTTTTTTTTTAATATTTACTTGTTTCAGATCCGCTTCTCTCTCGATCAAATCGCGCAAAAAATCGCCCTTCGAGTTGGCGAGAGCGATGCGTAATTGATCACTTTCTCTACAGTATCCCTGCGCCTGGATACAAACTTCTCTGAAACATTTCTCCAAAGTAACCCGAAATTAGGTTACGAATGGACGTCTCATTCTCGGAAGTCGAGGACCTTTCCGGCGGCAACTCGTACCCGATCAAAGATGACTTGCTCAAGGTGAGAACTCTTTTCCAATTTGTCTTCACGAACGACTGCGCATGCTCGCGGAGCGCAATTGAAAAATGCTCTGGTGGCTCATTGCCCCAGCAGTTTTGTCTTCACCCCTCACCATCAATTGTTTGCAAAAAGCTGTCAAAAAGCGGGAGATTTGGATCGCGTGCGGCTGGAGAACGCGCAAGCCTGTTGGCATTCTTCCAAAACTTTTTTGTTTTTACGCCTTCAATTGTCTCCTGACCTTGTGCGCCGTTGACTTCTTAGATTTATAACTGGGTACGGGGCGAAGTGGAAGAAGGGTGTCGCATTCAAATACCGCTCTTATCGGCTATTGAGATCTCTGCCAAGCATCTCAAAGACTGTGGTTTTAAAATTGTGAAATAAAGTGTGAAGAGGAGAACAATAGGGGGATCGGAAGCGAAAAATATTATCTAACGAGAAAGTTCCGGAGCATTAGAGGAGTATCCAAACAGGCAGGCAGAGTCCGGGAAATTGGCGGATTTGTAGAGTGCAAACGTTTCCTGGATACCCGATGTTTGTTGACTCGGGACCAATTACTGCAAAGTCACCTCGCCTATTCATTCCCGTTCATTCGTTTGCCGTTTTTGCACCGTACTACCCACGTTTCCTTGTTTGGCAAAAGCTGTGAGTAGGTGACTGGCCGCGCTCTAAGTGTTTCCCGAGGTGCGCATCTCGGCAGTGAAGAGCAACTCGTTCGAGTGCGAGAAGAACACGCCGGTGTGCTCTCGGAGCCAATCGGAACTCTACTCGCGACCCCTGGCGCCTTTCGGCGAATGATGCCTTTCCTTCTTCTAATTGACCGAAGGAGTCTGAATCGATAAATGTCTTTTCCTGAAGACGTATTAGTTTTATGGCCCGCCCAGAAGGTCGAGAAATCGTAAATTGACTCCAAATAGCGCCCGTATTTCGTTTTTACAGTCGCACTGAAAACGAGTCGTTTTCCCGTCCTCTTCCCGGTCCCATCGTGTTTCATTTCGTTTTCCAAATTTGGACTCCAGAAAAATAGTTTTTATAATCTCTCCTTCAGTTGTCTCCTTTTTTTAACAAAACTATGTCGAAATTATCTAATTTTCAAAACGACAACATAGCCTCCAGTGCAGCTGCCTGGTGGCCTTGTCCATTCGTTATTCGTTCCATTTCATTTTTTCCTTGCAGGTTATTGAATCGTCTGGCGAGGAAGTGGACAGATTCCTCGAGAACTGCTCCTCCCTCTACAACCTGATCCTCGACTCGCTCCACAATCTCACCTCGAAAGTAAGTCTTTCGGTTGCCATGGCGGGCTCGATGACAATTAGGTACCCCTCGGGTCGTGGCTGTTTTCGTTTCGGTTTCCCATTTCTTTCAACTCACTTTTGATTAATTCTCCTCTCGCTTCTACTCTCCGAGAGCTCTTTGACTCGTTGCACAGAAAAGAGCAGTTGTCGGTCCTCACTTGACGTGCGAGAGATAGTAAGGGGTCATCTATTATATCAAAAAGAAGAAACGTCGGATCGAACGAGCTGCTGCTAGATTGGTACGAAAATATTACGACGGATCGGTGACGGATAACAGAAAACATTGACAAGCTCCTCGGAGCGCCATGAGAAGTTGCTGTCGGACAGAAGTTTTGCATTTTTCGGAATTCAACTTTTGTGGCTCAAAAATGACATATTCGCGATAATTAACACAGCTTTTCTTTCTTTTTTTCTCAAAATGATGGCTGACCAACGACAAATTTCTCAGCGTCTCTCCATTTCGCACACTCTTTCCTCTCACTTTTCGGTGGCAATTTCCTTGACACATTAGTTGGAAAGCCCCACTTTCGAGGCCGACCTCCCCATAAATCAAATCGAATCGGATTGTGCAACTACTACCCGGGTCACTCTCTTCTCTCTTCTAACATCTCCAAATGATGACCATCTTTTTCGCCTTGCGATAACTTTTGCACATTTCATAAATTAGTTTCTGGTATGATATCGAATATCCCAGAGTCGGTTTCGATTGTGCGCGAGCCGCCCGTTCGAATTGAAATTAGAGACGGCTGGGAAGGGGGTGGGTGTTGTATCAGTTATTGTTGCGAACACTTTGGAAACTCGGAGGGACCGGAAAGAGAGGTTCTGTCGGCACTCTCGTCCCCACGGACCCGCTTCTCTTTCCAGCAGCTGCGTGATTGACCAGTGTTTGTTGAGCTAGCGCATTGAGAACGTGCCATTCTCCGGACGCGCTTCCTTATTCGAAACGAGTGTAACATAATCCCGACCACACAGATTGAGACCATTTGTCTCCCGGTTTAGTGGCCTCTACTCGCAGTTTGTCTCAGTTTCGCGATCATCTTGGGCTAAGCCTGCTGCTGCCGCTGCTCTGTTCCGAACAGAATGAGCGCTATGTGACCTCGTACGTATTGCACAATAACATCGGATACGCTCGTTTCGAGCGTGAAGAAGAGACAGTTGGAGGTTGTTCTGTTTGCGGACTGTTAGTTATACGGTCTCTTGTTGCGAGCATGCTGCTCAGCCCACACAGAAACGGGATCACCAAGAAGTACACTCCACGCTCTTGCGATACTTCTCTGGCCTCTCGAAACGCTGTACTTCTCTGGTAATCTCTTAAGAGAAGTGCCGAAAAACATGTTGTTTTCTTTCTGAAAACGCTGGAAGTTTGCGCATCTGGACTCCTCGTCGCCTTCTTTTTATTACTTACTTTCGTTCTGTTTGCGTGGCGGCGGAACATCGACGATTTTAGTGCTCTGCCACATGTCTCATTCCCTGATTGCAATTTAACCGGCCACCTCTACTCTTCTTGCTCTTCTCCAACTAACCAATCTTTCGAGATTCTGATATTCATTTCTGTCAGTAGTCGAGCACATCCTCCCTAATCTAAATTAATGAGATTCGGCGGGAGAGGAAGGAGGTGTGTAATAAAAATAATGAGCTCTTTATCGATATGCCGGTTGGCTCCAATGTCGCTTCCTCTCTCTCCTCCTCTCGGATTCTGCGCTTTGCGATTTCTCCTCTTCCACCTCACGATCGGAAACATGTCACATTAGGTATTCATTAGGAACGACGATACGCAGTCCGTTTGACAGAGCTGACAAGACGCATCGTAATATCACTTGTGAAGCGGAAAGGAAGCATTGTTTCGCGCTCCCTGACTCACTCCCACAGCTGGTAGTACTGTTCTGTTCAGTACCCTCCCAGTTGTTACTGGCTCATTATGTTCCTTACGTTATCAATGATTGCAAACATCGGCCCGTGCCGTTCTATTCGTTCATGCCATCGTCTTCTCATTCCTTCCTTCCTTCGCGCAGTTTAGCAGTCGGATGGATTAGTTTTTAGAGCGGAACGATGAGATTGTGCACATCTGGAGAACCAAACCACCCGCTGCGCGGACATTTGCACCGGTCTCCTCTCCACGGGGTTAATAGCCCCCTTTGACAACACATGTGCTCTGCTCTTGGAGGAATTCCGGACAGGGTGACCTCTCTCATTGTTTCCTTTTCCACGCATTTTGATGCGTAGTCTCCCGGAAATTTTCCGCTCTCTTTCTTTCGATGCGTCCTATCTGACATATAAGTACAGTTTAAGTAAATAAACATCTGGCAAATCCGACAGCCGTGGGCATCGTTCCCTTCGAAAGCCATGCGCATAATGTGATTAGAGGCGAGAGGAGGCCGACAAACTGGACGAAGCATCACTTTCCTTCTTTCTTTTCCTTTCTCAAACAGTTTGTGATCTGAAACGAGAAAGATCTGAGTGGTTCGATTCGATTATTGCCATTTCTTGAATTCATTTTCTGGAGTGCAACAGGCCCTCATTATACCATATTGGCTACAATTGGGGTCCGCAGACGTACCTAATCTGTCGAAGAGCCGCCGCATCGGATGTCTTGTCGGTCCACATTGTTCGACTGAAATGGTTTCTTTCTTGCTGCAAACAGTCGAAATCCAGTAAAGTTGCTATGAAAAAGATCAACTATCCACCTTTTTTGCAACTTGTCACTCACTTCACACTTCCTTTTTTTTCACTAATCGAATTAGCGAGATTGGGGTTGATATACATGAGCGAGAAGAAAAAGAGAGCCATTTCCACTGATAGCAATCATCCTCTTCATTACGGGTCTCTCCCGGAGAGAACGTCTTCATTGGTCTCATCAATCGTCAAGATTATATTCCTTCCCGTCCGAAGATGGGCGAAGACGATAAAACGAGAAGACGAGGAGCGAAAGCTCATTAGGTATTATTATGCATTATTGTTTGTGGGAACCGCGATGAGCCCTCCGTTCCTCCTTCATTCCGCTTTCGGATTAATTAAGAAGCACAAAAGAAGTGCGCGTGAAGAGGAAAGAGCCCTCTTGAGCATTTTGGAGTCCGTTTGAAGTTGTCGTCTTCCTTCTTCCGCAGCTCGTCCTCCCTCATCCTTTCCATTGCTTTCGACGCTTCCGACCGATTCTCCACACTCGACTGACCAGATATTTGAATTCTCACCTTCAGTCCGATTCGATTTCTTTTGAATCCATAATCCCCCATCTCGATTTGGCAACCATCCCCTTCGTTTCCCTTTCCTTTATTCCGGCTTAAAAACATTCTCTCATATTTTCAGACAATATCATGTGAATGCCTTGACGAAATGACATCATCACTTGAAAAATCGGCTAGAAAGATTCTTGTCGAACGGCCCGAGGCCGAGAATTCGGTATGCGAGATCCTTGAATTGTTTTGTACCTCCCTATCGCTTTGCAGGTTCTTCTGAGACTGAACACGATATGCTGTGCCATGGAACAACTGCGAGTGCAGCACAACGCGAAACTGATGAGCGGCGCCGAGTCGGACACCTCCAGTCAGTTCTTTTTTTTCACAGGGCGCACCTTTGTTAAGCAGGTGTCCTCGGAAAGGTCCACTTTTTTTGCGTTCCTCGCTCCGATCGTGCCGGCGATCGCTAGTTTTTTTTCTGCATACTCCGTCCCCTCGTCTTACTTCCGGTCCGTTTTCAGGTTCTGCCCGAAGTTCCACGTCATCCTCGACTGGCGAGATGCGCTCGTGGCTGCACGAAGTGGAGCGACGGCTCGAAATCAACGAGAAACGGATACGAGTAGAGCCAAACTTGAACAAGTTGTTATCTGATCAACAGGTGAGACTTATGAAGAATGGAAGTTGGAGTACACGCATTAATATTATCGGATTTTTTTGAATGCAATACGCAGACAAATTTTGTTTTAAAACAGTTTCACTTCCCGCTGTTGGTCTCGCCACGAAGGAAGCGAGAGAGTGAGAGACGACAGACGACGAGACAAAAACATTTTTTCGCGCGTTTTTTGTAAATTTTCGAAAAAACGACGCGTTTTCAAAATAAAAATTGAAGAAATATTAATTACAATTCACAATTTACCGAAAAAGTAAAGAAACGGGTCGTTTTTTTCGAAAATTTACAAAAAACGCGCGAAAAAATGTTTTTGTCTCGTCGTCTGTCGTCTCTCACTCTCTCGCTTCCTTCGTGGCGAGACCAACAGCGGGAAGTGAAACTGTTTTAAAACAAAATTTGTCTGCGTATTGCATTCAAAAAAATCCGATAATAACTGAAATAAGGGAAAAGTTGTCTGATGGTTTTTTGTTTGAAACACTTCTTATTCATTGAACATCTATATTTGCACAATCGCCCCAAGAGGAAACATTTATACATCCTCCTGTAGTGAATTTCTCCAAAAACAAGGCTTCTTCTTCTTGTTTTCCTATTGTTTCCCGTCTCTTTTACTAGCAGTTGTTGAATAATTTTGCGAGAATTCTCTCATTGTCAATTCTCTTTCTCCGCCGTCCATCAATTCCGAGTGACCAGTAGTTGCTCTTTCTCTTTTCCGCCGCCCGCCTGCCGTCCATTTTCAGATGACGGATTGCTGGCCCGAGACGGGCGGTGCCCATTTGACATCCGTGAGAACCTCCCTCTGGCTCCCCCATATTGCTCCCCTCTCCCCTCCAGTCTTCAAGCATTCAGGAAGCGGCGGGACGCGGCGACTGCAGAAGCAGGTGCGGAAAGCGAAAAGAGGTGCCCGTCCGTCGCGTGTCGCTCAGCCATTCCACGCACTTTTGTTGTCTCGAGACCTTCTTCTTTTTAGTTACACATGGCCCCACCGTACAATTAGCACGTCTTTTTCATTCCGCGCGAATTGCCGCCGTCCGGTTCCTCTCCTCACTCCCGTCCGTGCATATCACATTTCCTTGTTCCTCCCCACGAAAGACGGCGATAGTCGTTCTTCTCTTCCTCGGGCATATCTTGTAAATATCTTCTCAATACAATAATGTTTATATATCAATCAAATAATCTCGGAGCGAGTCTGCGCTTCCGCGGATCCCGTGCTCCCGTCTCGTCTTGTTTGTATACAGTAGGAGTGCGTGAGATACTACTATTGGCAGCAGCAGAGGTTGTACGTACTGCGTACGCGCGCTCTTTCTTCGATTAATTACTCTGTGACTACGCTGATTAATTTTGAAATACTTCCGTACTAGTTAGAAGAGTAAAAGGGTTACCTAACGTTTTTTTAGAATTTCAAATTGTGTTAAGAATTTCCCGGCTTCCTATTCTATCAGACACCCGAACCATTCTCTGTCCTATCGCTGCTGCCCAATCTTTAGGCGGAATCGCATTTTTCGTCTCTCCCCGATGGCTCTGTTTCGTTCCGCCGCAAGCTTTGCTCTTTTCATCCGATTGTCGCTTCTGGCGGGCAGGTGAAAACGATCCTCATTGTTTCCCATCTTCCTCTTGCCGGATTGTGTAATTCATCTGACAACGGCAGCGGCGGAGGATCGTATTATTTCTTCTCCTTCTTCCGTATTACATGTAGGAAAGGGACAAGAACACTGGAGAGATGGATGCGCACTGTTTATTTTTGGAATTATATAATCTACTATTGCCTCCTTCAATTTTAAACTGTGCTTGTTTTCGCTCAGTTCAAAAGCTTCGCCAGACTCGAATAGAAGTTTTCTGTTCAGCCTTGGGCTTCCTGACTTCCCAATTTCTCAGCATCGCACACATTTTCCGCGTCCACGGTTTTCTATTTGTATTCCTGTCACTGACCGCAGCAGTTCGCAGTTTCGCACTTTTAGTGCCGCCGTCCGCTCGCCATCACCTCGTTTTCTTTTGTGAGCGAAGAACCTCTTTGCGAACGGATGCCCGTCTCGGAGGAGGCCATCATCACTACTTTTTTATTACCCCGTCCCCGTCGCCTCTTCAATACTTCGTCCCTCTAATCTGTCTTGTAGTACAGTTTCATCCTCCCAAACCGGCGGAAATCAACTGGAATGGCACGAAGTGCACACTCGAGAGAGTGTTCGGATGGCACACTCAAGAGAGTTATTTCCCGTTTCTCCTCTCCCGATTTCTTCTTTCCCAGACCGTTTGATTCGCTCTCTTTTCCTTTTTACTACTACAATTTGCCGCTCTCTATCCGGTTCATCTCCTCATTTCGCGGCGTTACAATTCGAATCGCCTCGGTACCAGCACGAGAACCGACCATTCTCTCTTTCTCTTTTCTCTCATTCAGTGCTCTTTTCGATTGTGCATTCCCTTTCGATTCCCTCTTACAACGCTTTGTCATTCGCTGATAACGTTTCAGTTTCACTCTTGTTTGTAAGAGGTGTCATAATGAGAAAGAACATTTCGAGTTTGTTACCGTGTTTTGGAAAACATGTCGCCAGTGAAAGTGAAAGAATTGTGTTGAACAACTACAAAACAACTATCAGGCGAACGGCGGAATTACCTATTTGACCTGTTTTCAGTAATGTTTGACACACCTTGCCGCTTCATAATAGCCCCCCAGTGCCTTTTTGGCCTCTCTCGTTTTCGACCTCGAACCCCCTTCTTCCCGCACCTCATTCACCGATCCCACATTTCAAACCATTTCATGTTCACCTCGACAACTTTTACCTTGAAATTTGCGCGAAATGCGTTTGGAGAGCGGCCAATTATGAGGAAAGGCAGAGAAAATTCGGCCTGCCATTACTCGGGAATTCTATCGATCGACGATCTTGTCGTTGTTTTTAATCCAATTACATGTCTCTTCCTCTCTGCAGGCTCTCCAACTTGAAATTCAACACGAAGGTCAACTGCTGGTCAACCGCCTTAACAAACAACTCAGGTGAGTCGCGCAGCGAGAAATCATCCTTTGACCTATCTTTCATTCAGAGAGGAAAACGATACGGACCCGACGGACGAGGAGCGTCGGAAGACGTGCGTCGATGCGATTCGGAAGCGGTGGCACACGATTTACCTGAACAGTCTTTCGCTCGTTTGCCGCATCGAAGAGCTCATCAACCATCAGGTCAGACTGATTTTTTCTACTATCCGTTCAAGTAGTTGCCTCCACTCCATCATTTCATTCCAACTACTCGGAACCGAACGAGTTGGGCGGGTCGTCGACCCCATGTGATTCGCTGGGCGTTTCCTACCGCTTCCCACTCGGTTTTCCGAATGGGTTGCCCCCAGCCCATTATGATTCGCCCGTCAGGTGTAGCTGATTGAGTCTCTCGTTCCCCAGTTTTTTGTTCATTTCCTCCTTCCACCTTCCCGTATGTTATTGTTTGTACACAACCCGATGAGAGGCATCAACAGAAGCTGCTGCAGAATTCTCGCGATCGAGTCGCTCTTCTCGATTCGTACTGCCAAAGTCCTTCTTTTCTCCCATTGTGTCGTTCCTAGATCCACAAAAAGCGGCGTCTTTTTTTTTGAATGGGTTTGGAAAGTGAAACACTTTTCCCGAAGTGAAAACGGACAGTCCTCTGTTGACTCAAATGCATGTACACTTTCCAAATTATGCAAATCCACTACGCGTTTTTGCCGTCAGATAGTAGACTTGATAGTAGTGATGTGACTGAATTCTTCTTCCAATTGTGCCACGTATCTTTGAAATTGATACATCGTGTGGAGCGGTGTAAGACAGACGAAGAAGATTCTGCTATCATATTTAACATATGAATTCGGTGCCAACGGGAGCAGCTGCGGGGCTCCTCATCATTTCATCTTCCCTCCTCCGGCTCACTTCTGCCATCCATCTCGTTATTATTCGCACTTTTTGTCACTCATTATTATACTTCGACTTTTCTCGTCCGTCGTAATCTCTCTCTCTCTACACCCAGGTGGCCCTTCGCTCTCTTCTCCACCCGTTCCTTCTTCCAGAATGCACCTGTAGTCTTAATTGTGGGTTCCTGCTTCCTCAGTCCCAATTGGTCCATGAATTAATCGCGCCCAAATGAACTCGCCCAAGGATACCGCCTTGTTGTTTCTTCGCTTGTTTACCGATCCGCATCCCACGGCAGATCGAAGAGCCGCATTTCAATGTTCCTTCTTTCTTCTTCCTCTTCTTTTCTTCCGCCGGTTCGTTCGTGCGCGCGCGACCAAATAATAATTATAATGATCCGCCGTTTCCC
This sequence comes from Caenorhabditis afra, assembly GCA_963570955.1. Taxonomy (NCBI): domain Eukaryota; kingdom Metazoa; phylum Nematoda; class Chromadorea; order Rhabditida; family Rhabditidae; genus Caenorhabditis; species Caenorhabditis afra. The sequence continues at coordinate 7,264,857 of OY751536.1, read as the reverse complement.
CCCGAAACTATTATATGGAACCAGGCGGCCTTAGGCGGCTGACTCCGCCTTGTAAGAAATGAAAGCGGACAAAAAAAACCGTTACAAAACGGAAACGTGACCCTTCCCCCTTTCGAAATTCAGAAATGAAAGAGCGGAAGAGCCTGAAAAGGCACATTTGCTCCCTGTTGACCTACTTCCACTGGACCAATCCACTCCAAAAAAGTTGCGCGTCATGCGGTCCTAACTACCGACCTACTGGCGAAGAGTGGGGAATTTTGGTCCAGTGGGAGCCGAGATACGGCCGCGGACATAGTGACAGACAGACAGACGGAAGTTGGCGATTAATAATAGTAAAGATTGCTAATTTCTGGCAGGTCGTAATGGTTTCTATGGCAGAGAAAGAATAGTTTATTAGACCCTCTCGCAGGCGGGTTGGTGACCAATCAAATTTCAATAAATCTTCCCGGAACAAGAGCCGCCGAATCATTTTATCATTCCGTGTAATTAGGCGCCATGATGGCCCCGCGAGTAGTTGTGTAATCGGGTGTAAAAGCCGGCGGCTTGTGGTCTCCGGGCCTTTCGTACTCGTGTTTGCATGCACACTTTCTCGTGTTCTTCTTTCTTCGCACGTTCGTTTCCAAATGGTTTTCGGTTTCAAACAGAAAGACCTTCATTAGGTCTATGAACTCTTTTCATTTCAGAAAGTGTTTCTGTCTCGAGTTCCACATGTATTCCGAGAGTTCCGCCTCTTTTTATTCTTTTTTGCGTTCACACCGTTGTCCGCTCCGCAAAACAGTCCGCACAAACACAAATCAGCACCACCTCTGACAAAAGGACGGTCAGCTCGAGGCGGCATACTGTTTGATGCTGATTCATCCGTGCGCCATCCGAGAGGGGTTCCGTCTTCTTTTTCCATTATGTTTCCCTCTGATTTCGGTTGTTGCCTTTCTTAAAGGTCCAATTCATTTTAGGGAGGACTCTAAAAACAGAGAAACGCATACCTAACTTCAGAGTTTCACTGCAATTAAAAACAATCTTGGACTTATTCAATTCGTTTTCTCATTTTCTAGACTTATTGTTTGTTTCTGTTGCAACCATTTTTCTGTTTCTAGCCACCATTCACCACATCATTTCTCTTTTCTTGTGCCTGTTTGCGCCTGGCATTAACCGTCTTTTTTGCATACGCTTCGGCTTACTACAACAAGAAAAGACGAGGGAGTATCGAGTACAGGGTGTATGAGTAGAAGAAACAAGAGGAGACTGTGATTTCCAGTTCTCTTCACTTACTCTTCCCTATAATTTACTCGCAAGTCCCCTTTCGGACGAAAACGGGCATTTCCGAAAGTACATTAGCACGGCAGACAGTTTGCACAGTTGCATGAATCTATGACACGCAAATAGTATCGTGACACACATTTGCGCATATGGGGGGGGGGGGGGGGGGGGGCTTCTCTCGTCCGTTTCCGTGCGCCGTGTGTTTATTCGCGAGTGCATAGAGGTACAATTACCTATGCATGCGCCTATCCTCCTTTCTCGAAGCGCATCTTCTCACGCTTCTTCCCATACTTCGAAATCGACTAGTTTTCAGCAATCATCGGACGAATCGGAAACTGATCCGGACCTCGTCGGACCACCGATCAAACGGGCGCGCACTCGAACAGGTGATCTCACCGCGTCGGACACGGACGATTCGGACGTCGACGAGCGACACAGCCAAACGGAGACGATAGTCACTGACGAAGAAAACGTGCTACCGTTCGCTGAGAGCGAGTACGAGAGCATAATGGATGGCAGGTACCGCTTCTTTTCCTTCTTGGTCCCGGTAATAGCTTCTCGTTGTCAGGTGCCGGTTAGATGAGGATTATCCGGTCCTCCCCATCCCGCGCACCACAAAATGAATGTGTTTCTTTCTTCCCCCCACTCTTTATTCATTCCCTCATAAATTATCTGCCCTCTCGTTTCGCATTCATTCACTTCTTTCTCAATCCCATTTTCCAGAATCACTGTCGACTCGTGCACCTCCTCTTCGGAAGACCAAATGAGAGTTGTCGAGAACAAGAAGTGGGGCAGTGTGCAGCAGGACATTGGCTACTCGAGCGGAGAGAATTCGATTCACGAGGCACTGAACACGTGCGCCGATCACTTGTAAGTAAACTTTCCATCGTCTCCGGGACGTCTCGGGGTCAGACACAGAAAAGCAGGTGCCAGCAAAGATAGAGAGTAGTGGCCGTGTCTCTGCGCGCGAAAAGAAGCAGAAGCCGCTGTCGGCATGTGTTTGAGAGGGACCGTCTCGCAACATGTGGCAGTCCTTTTTACGATCACTGAGAGTTGAAGGCGGAGCCACGGGTCTGTCGCCTTCGGTCTGCTTATTTTATCGAGACGCAAATCGCTCTTCAGTCATAAGATGCTGAGCAAGTATCAAAAGTAAGTTGCCGCAGAGCTTTTCACATGGACCAGGGTGTGTAGAATCGCTTGTTTCCCTTCTGTTGTGACCTAGATGGAGAATCGGTTTCCCTCGTCGCCAACACCTTGCAAGACAAATGACTAGCCATATTTGGCGCGCAGTTGCTTATCCGGACTAAACGGCATAAATCAGTCGGACAAGCGGGCGGGGGACGGCCTTGAAAGTGATGAGTGGCTCTGTGAGTGATACGTGATACTCCCCTCTCCGCGTACTCATCCCCGCCACCAAACAAACGATGCCCCTTCTCTTTCTTATGTCCGCTGCTCCCGCCAACTTTTGAATTTATTAGTTTCTGGCTTACGCATGTTCGCTGGGCGCATCGGGGACCGCTTCGTTTTGCCTTCTTTTCTGCCCCTATCATTCTTTGCGGGAAGCGGTGTTTATTCGAGACACTTGATACCCTTCGCTCCATTTTTCGCACTCGTCCAACTGTTTGTTTTTTTAGACGGCCCGAGACGAGTGATATGCGTCGAAAACGTATCGAATGCTCTCCTGTGAAGGCCTTCTATCGGACTGTTCAACTCGAAGACATGTCTGATTTGGAAGTCACCAAGGCCATTAACCATGATGTCGACGAGGAGCCGAACCTCTCCGATTCGATGTATGTCAATCACGAATCGACTTTTGCCACCATGCAAAACCTGCCTGAATACGGTATGATGTCCTCGTCCAGTGTTTTTCATGAATAGAACTGTTTCAGACGAAGTGATGGCTCTGATGGACAACGACGATCTTCCGATGGACATTTCTATGACGGAGTCATTCAACACGAAATGGCGTGAGATCCACGGACAGAAGAAGCCTTTGCGACGTGCCTCCCGACCGAGTCGCGAACAAATGGATATTATTGCCAAGGTTATCTCATCACCTGCAATTTGTTTTGAGAGCGACGGAATGACTGATTGCCGTTTCCGTGATTGATCACCTCCTGCAGGGGTGTGCGAGTGCGGGAGAGATACTGATACTCATTCTATTCCGAAACATGCCTTCTTGTATTCCGGAGCAACAGGTGCTGAGATCCGCTTGCGCGCGAGGGTAGTTGTAAATGTGACGAATCATAAATCCATTAGCAGCGCGCTCCCTCGTACAGCCACCACGACGAATGATTTACGATTACAGAGCTCGTGCGATGCGTCATCGGAGGACTCGTCAGAAGGAGAGTGCCCGTCTCATCTGGAGGATGACGCCGAACTGATGAGCGTGTATGTAGAAAACAAGATCAGAGGGAAAAACAGTCTTTCGCATTCCTTCCCAATTTCAGATCGTTCAATTCAGCTTCCTTCGACACTTCATCTCCTTTGAAGCGGCAAAGATCCGGACGTGGCCTCAAGAACGCCAGTTTTCTGTACGACAGCCTCGAGATGGACGGATCGTTCTGCTCGACTCGCTCTGAAATGCCACCTTGCAAGAGTCGCTCACTGGCGAGACGCAAACTGCGAGTCCGCAGAATGCCACGTAGCATGAGCGATGGAGAGCAGCTAGGAGTTGTGAGCAGCAAGCCGGAAGGCTTGCTCACTCCGATAATCCGTGTCTCTCCGCCAACCACTCCGGTGACCCGTCTTCTTCGGAAGCTCGACAATCAGATCCGCAACAGCCGAGACAGCGACACAGCTCCAGAGCACAGCGACGCCGCGCAGGCTTACGAGTGGGACGAGTACAATGTAAGTGCACGAAGATTAAAACAACAAGGGAATCGGTTTCTCTTTCCTTTTTTGGTTTTCGCACACATTTGCGGTGATAAACAACACTGATTGACATTCGATGCGACACGCCGATTGTCGCCAATTGGTTCGGACTGATTTCAGTCGGCAAACCAATCCCATTTCTTTCTTTCTCATTCCCGTTTCCTTACGCTGGCTTCTTTGGGCAATGAGATGGAAACGTTTTGCCGTATTTTTTATATCTCCGTTGGCAACAGTCGAGAGTTTCTATTGACAATTTCGTTTGTGTGTATCTAAAAGATGAGTTTGTTTTGTGCTCCATCCTGCCGTTAAAACACAAACAGGAGAATAGTTTAGTGGCGTTTTTCAAAGTCTTCCTCGTTTTTTCCCAGAGAAAACTAGATTGACGCGAGGAAGGCAGAGCAAAGTGAAAAGTGACCGCGCATTCGTCCTCTCTTCCCTCCTTTCTTCCCTTTTGGCTGCTCCGCGTCTCTATTATCCGCGAATCCCAATCCTTGTGCAATAATCTGTTTTTGTCTAGTGACCACTGACCCGAATTCATTGGGCTCTCGCTAATTGAAGTCCATCCAGGCAGCCAGGTGGCAGGAGAGACATACGTTACCGCCTCTTGCGCGCACTACCCACCCCTATTCAGGAACACATGCATAATAATAATAAGCGTGCGCAGCACCACCTCCTCACCTCGTAAACATTATTGGTTATACGTATGCTTGCGCGAATGAAACGTAGTACTGTCAAGCTGCTGGCTGTCGCACTGCCTATCGTTAGAAAGACTGCCTCTTCTTCCAGCAGGGTATCCTCTTTCATCTTCTATTCTCTCATTTGTTTCTATTACAGCCCCCACAAAAAGACGACTCTGTTGCGGATCGTCACACCCCCACGATGACAGACATCTCGAATCAACTGATGAACATTGACGACGACTTTGCCGAGCACTTCGGAGGGTCAAATGCAATTCGACTCATCGAAGAGTCCAAGTCTCATCTGAGAGTAGTTCAGAAGGCGCTTGAAGAGAGCAATGCCAACATGCCTCAATTATCTAACTTCGAGCTTATTGCCCGATCGAACCTCCGCCAAGTCGACGAGGCTCTCAAGATGCAGTCCGGATACCACCCTTCGTGCCTCGAGACGTCAACTCTTCAAGATCTTCGTGCCGAGTGGGCTGAACTGTACGGGTCGATTCGGAGTCCGTTCGTTCGCATCATGCACCAAGTGAAGAAGTTCGCCGCCACTTTGCAAGAGGTCTCTTCGATGGCTTCTCTGGGCGACGTCGTCGAGATCGGATCGAAAGAAGACGTGACGAAAGCCCTGGAAGCAGTTACTGCTATAGAAAGACGACTGAGTTGCGAAAGACAAGAATTGCGGTGAGTCATTTTCGAAATGGAATGTATTTTTGGGTGTTTTTCAATATTTCTATTGTCTATGTCTTCTAAACATTGCATTTCTAGAGAACTCGTGTCTTCTCCTACTTTTCGCGAAGTGGCCAACGATCTTTCGCGAGAATTCGAAACTGTTTCCGAAGGATACGACGACGCCGTAGACCGAATCGGCAAAATGGCTCACTCGTTGTCGAATGTTAAAGGAGAGTGGGATGCATGGAGCAACAGACAAAACGACATCAGGTACCGGGTCTCGCAGTCGACTTCTCCATCTTTAATTCATGTTCAGAAGCGCCATGGTCCGCATTGAATCGCATTTGAAGGAGGGACAGCTGGACAACAAGCAGATCTCCGAGGAGATGGAGTTGTGTCAGGAGAGGATGAACAGCCTAGAAACTATGTGTAATTACTTGACGGCGTCACTTGGATCCCTCCAAAGTGATGCTAATTGCTCGAAGACCCTTCCCGACTTCAAGGCCGAACTTTCGATCTACAGTAACGCACTGGCGCGACTCAGGGATCGGTTCAATGACATGATCCGGGTTCCGACTCCTCCTCTCATGCAGGTCCATCCGCCAGAGCCGCGTCCATCGATCAACAGAAGCATGACGACCCAGACGACCGAAATCGAGTGCCAATCGGACGACGAACCTCTGACAGTCACCGAGGCCATTTCTTCCTCCCGTCTCATCAAACTCACCTTCGCTCTGTCGCTCCTTTCTGCTCTCGCTGCCATCTTCTACTACCACGTCTTCGGAAAGCCCTTCGGTCCCCACGTCACCTATGTCAACGGACCGCCGCCAGTCTAATAAGCCAGTATTCATTATCTCTTGTTTCTCTCTGACCCGGGTAGGCACCAATTAAACCAGTAGATTTTTTGTTCCCACCCTCAAAACTTAGAACACGAAAAATCAACTTTCACTTACCCCAACTTTTTCTTTCGAATATTCAGAAAATCTTCCAAAACTTTCCCCCGAAAAAAATCTCCGTGTTCAGGTATTTTGCCATTCATTTCCCTCTCTTTTTGCTTCCATATTGATCCATTATACCTTACAAATCGGTGACGTTGCTGTATATAAGATTTTGTCAAAGCAGAAAAATTAATAATTGTGCATTCTCGGTTCAACAGAGAAAATCCACCCCCTTATTGTTTCCTCCCTTTCATCATGTTGGTTCTCTATCTCTTATGTCAGTTATTTATAATTTCCGACTCAAATTGTTTTAAGTACGTCTAATATCACAATATGAAATGTTGAAATGCCAGTTAAGAACTTTTATTGGATCCCCGAATTGGAAAAAAAGAAATGTGAAAACACTAGAAAACAAAGACTGGCAGAAATGGATGTGTGCTTATCTGTACGGATTGTAGTTCTGTTGGTGGAAAGCCGGAGCCACGTAGGTCTCGGTTCCGTAGGCGTGGTAGCCTCCGTGGCCCATCTCGATGTGTCCGTCCCAACGACGCTGGAAGTGGAATCCCTCGAAGTGGACCTTGTCGACGTGCACGTCTCCCTTCAGTCCGACGGCTTGGACGGCGTTGTACGGGAAGCGGTGCGGGTAGTCGCACAGATGGTGTCCGTTGACGGCGATCTGAAAAAGAAGACGTGACGAAGCAAGAAAGGCGGGCACTGACGTGGTAGTGCGTGGCATGCACGCGGATGGTGAGGTGGAAGTGCTCCGAGTGATGGAGCGGGTTCTTGTGGCGGAGCTCCGGTCCCCAGGAGCCGTTGAACTGCGAGTTCATGACCACGACGTGCTCGTGGTGGAAGCGGAAGTTGACGTGGAGCACGATGTTGGGGCCGCTGAGCAGCTCGACGGCGAAATTCTTGTGGTGTCCGTGGCGGACGTGTCCGTGAACGGAGACGGTGCAACCATCCTGGAGGGGCTCGAAGATCGAGAGAGCAGTCGGGACGCTCTGAAGAAGGGCAATGAGAAGGCGTTGCGGCGGGAAGCAGGACTCACCGGGTTGTGGTAGGAATGCATTCTCGGGTGGCAGGTGCTGAAGCTGGAAACGACGGCGAGTCGGCAGTGGAGCGGCGACTTTTATTCGAGACCTTATCGAAACGAGGTGACATCAGAAGAGCGTTTTATTTGCATTAAGACTAAGAATCGGAGGGAGGTATCAGACATTTCCACATGGGGCGAAAGAGAGACAAACATGGAGAGACGAGGGTATCCGTACTCTGATTCACTCCGAATCGCCAGGAAAAAGAAGGAGTTGGCGAAAGATCGAGAACGAAGAAGGGCGGATGATTCGAGAGAACGGAAGGAGTGACTCTTCCGTTTCTGCCATTCTGCAACTTGTTTGTTCTCACTCTCATGATGCTATCACAAAGTACCATTTCGGCGCAAATTGTCATTTCGATTCGTTGTTTGACTTGCCGATTCCATGAGTCACTTGAGATGCTTGAATCGAATCGTGACTCAGCGGCGAGAAAGGAAATGGCTTCATTCGACAGTGAAATATACAAGAAAGTGGACAGAATTCAATCGAACAGATTGGAAATCTCGTGGAACGATTCGGCGAGCAGCTTCGCGAATCGAGTGGAGCTCGTGTTGGGAGCCGAGTGGTAGCTGGTGATGTTGGCGAAGATGCCGTGGTTGCCTCCGAAGCGGTAGCACACTCCTGAACGCCTTCACTAGTTCAGCTGATCATGCGCCAGAATCTTACCGTATCCGTCCGCAGCGACTGCTCCGAAGCAGGCTCCGAGCCACGTGTTCTCCACGTCAGTGTCCTCGTCACACTGATTGGTCACATTCGGAACCTGAAACAACAGTTTGGAAAGCGGTTGTGCCGGAAGGGATTACATGTGACGTGGAAAGTCTCCATTTCTGGGAGAGGTAGTTTTCGAGGAACGGGCTCGAGGTGCCCACCGCCTGCGAGAGCACGTAGAGCACAAAGAGATGCCTGTCGACGCCCTGGCCAACCATGCACTTCTTGTTGCGGAGCACGTGCGTCTCGCACGCCTTCTTCAGAAGCTTGATCTTCGCGTCTCTCTGAAACACTCCATTTCCAGATGTATTTCCAGTTTTTCTACCGATTCGTTCTCATTGAGCATCGCGTAAACGAAGGCACAAGAGTGGTCATTGACTGTCCGCAGGGTTTCCGTTCTCGAGTTCGCGAAGAATCGGACCGAGGCCGGCTCGTAAGTGAGCACGAACCGGCCCTGATCGCGGTAGTTGGCCAGCTGGATGGCCATCTGAATGAAGGCGTCCGGTGAGACTCCGCACTTCTTGATTCTTCCTTTGCCAAAGTCGCGGAATGCGAGGGCGAACAGGTCGAGGTCGTTCTTCGACTTCTGATGAGCATCGTGGCAGCGGGTGATTTCGGAGAGCATCTGAATACATCCAGAATATCAGAAGACGTCGGACAGAATTCTGAGTTACCTCTTCGTCTGGGACGTCAAAGAGAAGTGGCTCGGCGAGTTTCAGAGACTTTCTCTCGTTGTCGGCAATCAGAGCCATCTTCTCTTGCTCCTCGACCGACTTGTACCTGTAACTCGCAACCCATTCTCTCCGATCTTTCACTCTCGCCGACTCACTTGAGCACCTCCACATCCACGAACGCAAAGTTCTCCATTATGTGATCGAACTCCGCTCCGTCGGCAATCGAGTGCTCCGTCGTCCCTCCACATCTCGCGTTCTTCGAACAAATGTAGTTGAGCGATTTGTCGACCCATCGGTTCGTTCCGTCTCCGGCGAGCATGTTGGCGAGAAAGTTGTTGAGCACTTCCGGCCGTTCCGCCTCGTACCCGTAGTCGTCGTTCTCGTCCAGAGACAAGAAGAAGACGGCGCTCTCGATCTCCGCGAGAGTCTTCGCGTTCTTCTCGTTTCCGAGAAAGTACTTCTGTCTGTTTTTGCACCACCCATCTCTCGTGTCGTGCGTCAGAGCAGCCACTTTTCCGATGACGCCTTCTTCCGATTCGTCACGACTGATCAGTTCATGGAAGATCCTGAAAACATTCGTTCGTTCCGCTGAAGACGTTCGGAAAGGCACGTACTTGGTCAGCTGCTCGATGTCGAAGATGTTGTTACGATCGTCGCAGATGTTTACTTTGTAGTACTTGCCCCTGAGCACGACTACAATGTGCTTCTGGATGCCGTGCAGCCGCAGCTGGTCGATCTTCTCGCCGGGAATCCTCGTCACGGCGTACATGTTTCTGTAGTGTCTCGTGCACACCAAGCCGTCGCCCAACTGAAAGAATCTTCTCTCCTACACTTTGCACTTCCTCATTTCGCGAAGGTTGACTAGATTCTGCCACATTCACATCAAAATATTATGTTTCTCCTGCTGCAATCCATACTTATTTTGATGCGAAACACACTTTTTTATCACGCCGCGAATCGAAATTTGAAGAACGAGAACGATAAGGAGCGAGAGGGCAGAGTACACGAGAAATCACACACCGCCCGCCGACTCACCGGTTTGTACTGCTGCCTGTCGACTGCCAGGTGCGAGATGATCTCGATCCACGTGACACGGGCGGCTCTGTGGGCTCGCGTGGCGTCTCTGTCACGGAGCAGATCGCAGTGAGCAACGCTGCTGTTGATGAGAAGAGGGTATCTGCCTTGCAAGTAGGCGTACTTCTGCCAGAACGAGGTGACGTAGTTGTCGGTGAAGAGCGAGTAGAGCCACGTGTATCTCTGCAGAGTGCGGCCTTCGTTCTCGAGGAACGACTCCGCCTGCTGGATGATCGTCGCGTACTCGTCCTCCGTCAGAATGTGTCTCATCGAGTCGAGGTACTCATCAATCGTATCCTTGAGCTTCGGAACGGGAAGGTTCGGGAGTAGACGATCGCACGACTCAAGGATCGGAGGGGAGATCGAGAGGAGGTGCCGGACTACCTGAAAGTTCGGAAGGATCCGTCGATGGGAACGTTCTGATCCACTTACACCCCAGATCTTGGTTCGGATCGAAGGCTTCTTGGGGTTGTCGAACAGAAATCCCTTGTAAGAGAAGTAACAGTATTTGAGAAGTTTGCGAAGTGTGAAAACAGCAGAATAGGATCCGACGAGAGCGACGAGAGAGACCTTTGCAATCTGAAAGAACGAGATGTCCGCGAGAAGGCGTGACGATCCGAACCTCTGCGGCTCCGGAAGAGAAGCGAGGCAGCAGTTCGAGGACAGAGTTCTCCGGGTACTTGTAGTGCAATGTGGCAGCCAGGGCGACGGTGGTGGCGACGAAGGGGAGCGGTTTCACGGGCCACAGCGAGTTCTCGATCCAGTTCTGAAACGGAGTGGAAAGTCCCCGCACTGTTTCGAGAGAGCCCCGTCGCTTCCACAAATCAGACAAGTGTTTTCTTCCGCAAACTCTCGATTTGAGGTCAATTTCGTTCACTCGAGAACTAGTTTTCTGGCGGATGACATCAAGACTCAGGAAGGTCGCGACAGTGCCGAGTGAGCTAATTACTCGGGATTCGGACTCACGTAAGTCTTGTAGGAGGCGCGTTCGAGAGGCGTCGGAAACTTTGTGGCAAGTGGATACGGAGGCCGGACGGACGGCTTCTTTCTCTCGGAAGACATCTTCTGAAAAGGCAACGGGCGTCAACAGAGGAGAAAGAACACAGTGGAGAGGCCTGTTTTGGAGCGAAGTCACAACAAAAAACGAGGCATCTACTTAGTGTTATCAGTGAGGCCACTGACGAAAATGGGGACGAGAGGAGCGAGGCAGGCCCACGTTTTGCACTTGGTTTCGATAAATGCAGTCGAAGATGGATGATGAGAGGAGAAATTGGGAGAAAGGAAACAAACCACAAAATACGGGTGGCTGGATGAGGGGAATGAAGAGAAAAACAACCGCTTGTCTGCCCGCGGAGCACACAAGTTGAGCAAAGAATACACGAGAAGAAGGTCAGAGACTATTGAATGCACCTGCCACGTCACACTCGAATCGATTGACTTTCTTATGAAGGAGGGGGACCCTTATGAGGGGAGGGCCCACGTGGTACGCAAACACAATGGCTCGCTTCCGCGGACCGAAGACAGAGAGGGTTCATGCGAGGAGGTCAGAAGACGTTACAGAAGTGGAGCTGTTCTGTAGGCTAGAACGAATAGAAGAGTCGCAAATGACCTACGCATTGGAGAGTGACCAAGAAGTGACCATTCGCAAGAAAGTGCACCGATGCGAGCCGCTAACTGATAAGTTTCGACGAAAGCGGAGGCCTACAGGGAAGAGAGAAGACGCCGAAAAGGAGGCCGATGGGGAGTGAGAGAAAGTGTGGTTTGACCTACTATTCGGGCGAAGGATCTCTCCGCTTCTCTCCGTTCTCTCCGGGATATCACACTTTGAACTCAGGGAGGCAAAGAAACGAGGAGAAGGCTACAATGTAGCGCCGTTGGCGGTTCCCATAACTTTTGCGTGTCAGTTTGATGGAAAATAGAAGGTCGGAGCCTACAAACGATTCAGAGTTCAGAGTTCTCGAGCGGATCGATGTCTTGAGCCGGAAATCTGGAAAAAGAAATGAAAGCACTCGAGTGTCCACGTTCCTTGATGTTTCTGTAGAAGTTCATCCCTTTCGGCAGCATGTTTCCCTGGAGCGCCTCTCCTTTTTCGCTTCTTCAGAATCTTCAGAATTTCACATTTGGCATCACATGAGAAGTACGATGAGACGACAAGAGTACTCGTGAGTCACGACAAAACACTTAACCACCTACTCCTTCTCTCAACGCAGATATTTTTTGAAGACGTTCCTTCAACAACTATTTCAATTTTGAGAAAGTTCTCAGCTTGTCCCATTCGGGTGTGCTGCGCTGAAAAACCCGAGACGTCGCCCTGAATAGTCCATTCTCACAGTCGGAGAAACCCTCAATCCCTTCTGCTTCGGTATCCGCAAGTGCGCAAGCACTTGACTGACACGCCCGCCGCGCGCCTTGGCGCACGGCGCGCACCTCGGTTTTCGAAATCCAGTTTAGTTTTAGACTTTGTTTTTCTGACTGCTGCACGGTTTTGGAGCTGCATCTCCCGCCGTTTTCAGCATTTTGTATCCCTTTTGTGTTGTAATTACGCAGGTTGCTCAATAAAGTGATTGTTGAGTGAACCAGAGTGTATTTGTGTGTATTGTGTGAGAAAAAGACAGTTCTCGCCGCTCAGCTGGCCCTTGGCACTGCCTCGCGTCAGTTAGGGTGCGCGTGACTTGGGGGCCGAACAAAATTAAACGGACTTTTCCCTCGACTTGTCGAGCGAATAGTGCCGCAGAAAAAGTGAGAATCGTCGAAAAAAGGCTGAGGGAAACCGAAGCAAAAATATCGATTATTGCCTCTAGACAATCGGTGAATTTTCGAAGAAAAAGAGAAAAAAGTGGTGAAAGAGCCACTCAGTGAGGAAAAGCGCGTGCTCGTAAAAGGAAAAAGTCATAATCCGTCGGAAAAAAGAAAAGAAAAGAGACAAAGTGACAAATTTCCAGAAATGGCGCTCGAACACGAACACGAACGCGAGCACGAGCACGAACAGGAGAGAATCGCCGAGGAAGAGCGAAAAGAAAGGAGAAAAGAAGCGGAAAGACCGGAAGAAGAGGAAGGAGACGTCGGGAAGGACGCTGCGATGGAAATGTCGACAAGCTCGACAGAAGAAATCAATAAAGCGCGGAAAGAGCAAGAAAAGGAAAGGATGCGGAAGGAAGAGAAGAAGAAGGCGCAGGTGAGAGCCGAAAAAAGAGTGCTAGAAGTAATAGAGCACACAAAAAGGCTGGCGAACGTGTCCGATGCGCAGGCGAGATTTATGCTAGAGCCGCTGACAAGAACATTGGAAGAAAGTAGGAAGAGGGAAGAGGAAATGGAGAGCGAGATGAAATGGAAGGAAGAGGAGATGGAGGAAATGGCCGGACTAGTACGGTCCATGCAGAGGAGTAGAGAGGAGAAGGAAAAAAGGGAGAGAGAGATGTCAGCAACTGCGTATGCACACAATTGCGACACGGCGGAAGAGTTAGAGCAGAGGCTACAACTCGTGTACGAGCTGGCAGAAGAGAAAGAAAAGATGAAAATGGAATTGCAGGCGGAACGACTGAGTCAGGAGGAAAAGAAGAGAATGAAGATGGAAATCCTGCACCTGCGCAAAGAGATTGAGAAGGAAAGGGCGAAGGCGGCCAAGGAAGAGATGGAGAAAGAGAAGCTCCAGAACGAGCTGCGGCACGTCCGAGGATTGTTGACGGACAACAAGATAATGAGGCCAGGTGAGGAAAAGGAGAAGAGAGAAGAAAAAAGAGGAACGAGAATGGTCTTCCAGACACTGGAAGAACGATATCGTGGAGCGAAGCGAGTCGGCAAGCCGGGGACACTCGGAGACGACACGAACTCGGTGCAAGGTGAGCAAAGAGAGAGGGCACGAGCGTGGCACGAGGAGACAGAAGAAATGACGGCTGGAGAATCAGAGGGAGAAACGGAGTTGATGGAAGAGGAGAGAGACAGAAGTAGAAGAGGTTGGGGAGAGATGGAAAGAAGGAGGGAGTGCACGCCGTGGCAGCAAATGATGATGGCAACTGTCGCGCCAGAGCCAACACCGTTTTCGGGGGAAGAAGGAAAAGAAGAGCTGTCCACCTTCGCGAAACTTTTCTCGATCAAATTCAGCTGCTTCACCACGGAACAGAAGCTCACATTGCTCGAATCGAAATACCTGAGGGGTAAAGCGTTGCGGGTATACAGGGGCATTCCGGAGTATAAGAAGGAGACGTGGGAGGAGATGGTGAAGACGCTCGCCGCGAGGCTAAGAGTGTCGAGAGAAGATGAATCGCGAAAAGCGAAGACACAGTGGGAGATACTCCGGAAAGCAGAAAACCAAACTTTCGCAGAGTATTGTATGCAAATCGATGAGATAGCGAGGCGCGCGTTCAGAAGAACACCGCCAGACGAGCTATCGTCCGCAAAGACAGCGAAATTAATGCTCGCGCTTCGAGGAGACAAACACCTCATGTACATTGTGGAAAGTAGTCTGTTGGGAGTTCCGGAAGAAAAGCACTATGAGCAAGTGAAGTTGTTGATGAGTCGGTTAGAGGTGGGAGAGAATGACGAGAAAAAGAGGAAAAGAGACAAGGAGAAGGAAAGTGAACGTGGGAAGGACAGAGCCGAGGAGAAAAGAAAAGAAGAAGGTGCGTGGAAAGAGAAGGAAGTGAGACAGTATGGGCAGGCACAGGGAAGAGGGGCAAGCAGGTGGAATGCCAATCCGCAGACGAATGAGCCGAGAGAGAGAGCAGAAGAGCAAAGCCGACAGTATCTGAGTGACGACGTGAGAAGAAGGCAGACAAATTGTGAATTCCCGTGCACAGAGTGCCGTGGGCGAGAGTATCATCTGGCGAACTGCTCGAAGATTCGGTGCTATAACTGCAACGAGAACGGACACATCGCGCCAAGGTGCCCGCAACCAAGGAGAATGTGGAGAACAGAAGAGCCAGTACAGCAAGAAAGAGACGCAGTGCTAGTTATCGAGCTGAAAGAGGGAGAGGAATCGGGTATGAAAGAAAAAGGACAGTTTGGTAGAGCTAATGTAGAATTCTTGATTGACTCAGGATCATTCATTTCGGTGATCGGAGAGAGCGCATGGAAGCGAATTCTAGAAGAGAACTCAGCAGAATGGCGCAGGAAAGTGACAGTGAAAAAGCCGGAAAGAAAGACATTCGAAACGGCAAATGGACAGGCGGTAGAAATAGTCAATGTGGTGAAGCTGAAGACGGCACTGGGAACGCGCACGAGAGAAGTGGTGTTCCACATTGCGAAAATCTCCAGAAAATCCATCATACTTGGTAGAAACGGCTTCGCAGCTCTGGGAATCGTTATGAAATTCGAAGAGGAGCCGAGAGAAGTCACTTTGTTGCGAGACATCTACCTGACGCCAAAGGCGAGTGTCATGATCGAGGCGCAGGTGGAAGGGTTGATAGAAGAGAAGGAGGAGGCAGTATTGATAAGTCCTAAAGTAGAGGAGGTGATATCAGCTATCTGTCGGATGGACGAAGAAGGAAAAGTGGTAATGAAGGTGACAAACCACAAAAAAGAGACGGTGTGCCTGAAGAAAGGAACGGTAGTAGCCACCGCTGAGTGGGATGACGTCGTCATTAGAGAATTGAAGGTGAAGGAAAGTAAAGTGAAAGAAGAGAGGACGGAGACTGAACTGAGAGAAAGAAGTGACGAGAAACCGCTCCAGAAAAGAGATGCTCAGGAAGTGGAGGCAGCATGGAAAGAAAGAGAAAAAGAGGAAAAAGTGAAAGATTGGGGGAGTCAGTTGAGAAGAGAAGATGTTGCCGAAGATGAACGAAGGAAAAAGGTGAATGAGCAGCAGGAAGAGGAGATGCCCGGTGGGGAGCTCGAGGTGAGACAGACCGGCGAAGCAGAATGCGAAAGAAAAAGCAAACTTGCAGAAGCTGAAAATCTCGGAGAGAAGAAGCGACAGGTGAGCCCGAGCTTCGTGAAAGAAAGAGTTCCGAGAATGAGAATGCCGGACACGACAGTGCAAGTGAAGAAAGGAAGAAAACCAGAAGGCCCACTACAAAAGGAGGGGGATGGGCATAGCAGAAGTTTCGGCTATGCTGTGGCAAATGAAGAAGAGGAGATGAAAGAGCCGGTGGCCGACGAGCAGACGCCGGAAGAATCGATCGGAATGGAACGACGACGTGATGCGGTGGTGGACGAAGAAAGGAAGCTGATAGAAAAGTCGGGATGCGACGAGCAGAAGCAGGGAGAATGGAATAGGACGAGAAGAAGAAGAGATGCAAGAAGACGGAACTCGATCAACGGCCGTTTTGTCACACTGCCGGAGACCACCACTCGAGCCCGAGGAGGAGGAGGAGGAAGAAGCGTGCCGCGAACTGTACATCTGGCACAGGTGGAAAAATTCGACCCGAGCACCAGGGGTGTGGCAGAGTTGCAAAGGAAGGAGGAAGACACCGAGCAAGCAGAGGAGCAGTCGATTGGAAACGAGATCGTGGGAACTGGTGTGCTGAAGAGGAGACGCCCACGGATGGAGGAAGCGCTGGACTCGAACGCGTTAGTTTAAGTAATTCATCGAGCTGTTTGCATTTTTATTGTTATTGTTCCACTCACCCCAAGTGCCATAGTTATTATAAGTACTTGAGACTCCCAATCGCTAGTGTAAGATCCGTGTAGAATTTTGTTTAAGACGTAGTAAGAATACCCGTTTAGAGTAGATGTTTCTAATTATGTTCTGTTGTGATTATTAACTGAGAATTCCGAGTGTGCTAAGGTTCAGTTGGAGGATGGTCAGAATGTGGGAGGGCGGACTGGAAGAGGACGGGGATGTCCCATTCGGGTGTGCTGCGCTGAAAAACCCGAGACGTCGCCCTGAATAGTCCATTCTCACAGTCGGAGAAACCCTCAATCCCTTCTGCTTCGGTATCCGCAAGTGCGCAAGCACTTGACTGACACGCCCGCCGCGCGCCTTGGCGCACGGCGCGCACCTCGGTTTTCGAAATCCAGTTTAGTTTTAGACTTTGTTTTTCTGACTGCTGCACGGTTTTGGAGCTGCATCTCCCGCCGTTTTCAGCATTTTGTATCCCTTTTGTGTTGTAATTACGCAGGTTGCTCAATAAAGTGATTGTTGAGTGAACCAGAGTGTATTTGTGTGTATTGTGTGAGAAAAAGACAGTTCTCGCCGCTCAGCTGGCCCTTGGCACTGCCTCGCGTCAGTTAGGGTGCGCGTGACTAGCTAGCTGTTTTAATGTGTTTTGATTTTTTCTCCATTTTTTTGGAACCTCAGTCTTTATGATTTGAGGCTGAAACTAGCCAAGGGAAAGTCACAAACGTTGCTGGTTTCCAATCTGGAATTCACATGTCCCTTTAAATACGGTAGTTTTCGTGCCGAAACCAATATATATTTTGAAGCCATGCGTCTTTCACGGCGTCTCACCAAGTGAGCAAATTCACAATTTCGAACTTTTCGAACATTCTGCAGTTTTCAAGCGATTTCCAATTCCAAATTCAATCCTTTTTTGCAGGAATGAGACTACGGCTGAACTCGATATCAGGAAAAACGAAGCTTCCCGACAAAAAGGTCATTTCGACGCTTTTCTGGCCGGTGAGCGTTCCGTGGAAGCGACGATTCGAGACCCTCGCCGTCATGGGTTTCATTTTCATGTGGGTAATATTGCCGATTATGGATCTTTGGGTTAGTTGAAAAACGGAAGAACAACAAAAAACGTTCATATTTGAATCTCAGGTTCCGTTTCACATTCTGTTCAACACTCGCTGGTGGTTCCTTGTTCCGCTCTATGCGATCTGGTTTTATTATGATTTTGAAACGCCCCGAAAAGCGTCCCGAAGATGGGTAAGTAAGAGAAATTCGAAGCGTTTTAGAGTGATGTTTGAAGGAATGGGCACGCAGACACGTTTTCTGGAAGTATTTCGCCAATTACTTTCCACTTCGACTCATCAAAACTGCAGAATTGCCACCTGATCGTAACTACATCATCGGGTTCGAATGTAAAATATCCATTGTCATTTCAATGTGTTCTTTCAGTTCGCATCCACACGGAATGTTCTCGATCGGCGGGTTCATCGCTATGAGCACGAATGCAACTGGCTTCGAAGACAAGTTTCCCGGAATCAAGTCACATATCATGACTCTCAACGGGCAGTTTTATTTCCCGTTGCGAAGAGAGTTTGGAATAATGCTCGGAGGCATTGAGGTTTCGAAGGAATCTCTCGAATTCGCACTAACAAAGGCAGGGAAAGGACGTGCGTGTGCAATCGTCGTCGGCGGTGCAACGGAGGCGTTGGATGCTCATCCGAATAGGCACACGCTCACTCTGAAAGCCAGGCGTGGATTCTGCAAATATGCTCTGAAATATGGGTAAGTTCGACCGAAGTCTGCATGTTTTCACAAAAACCAACTTTTTAGAGCAGATCTCGTTCCGATGTACAACTTCGGAGAGAACGATCTTTACGAACAGTACGACAACCCGAAAGGATCCAGATTGAGGGCCGTTCAGGAGAAGATCAAGGATATATTCGGACTTTGTCCACCTCTTCTCCGTGGTCGCTCCATCTTCAACCAGTACATAATCGGGCTTCTCCCCTTCCGAAAGCCGGTCACCACTGTTATCGGACGACCAATTAGAGTCACCCAGACCGACGATCCGACTGCAGAGCAAATCGACGAGCTCCACGCAAAGTACTGCGAGTCTCTGTACGATCTGTTCGAAGAGTACAAGCATCTGCATTCAATTCCTCCCGACACCCATCTCATTTTCCAGTGATTCTTGTTTTTATTGTTTACACTTTTTTCAGATCGTTTTATTGCTAACCTTCTCGCCTTCATGTGAATAAATTTACGAAGTTATTGTCGAGTGGCAACTCGAAACAGATAATCGATTACGTGAAACTGCGGAAAAGGTCGAGAGAAGGTGGATCCGAGGGAAAATTCATTGAAAAGAAGCGAAAGAAAGAGGCGTGGCAACGAAATGAGTGAGATCACCACGAAATCGACGAAACAAGCGGAGAACCTAGTGTGCGGGGAGTTCAAGGCGCTGGGCCCGGCTCCGCATTTCATGGGGGACGAGATCACCGTGATGCGGAGTGGCGAGCTCATTTCGGAAGTGTTCTCCGATTGGACGAAGAGATCGCGGCTCGACGAGAACTCGTACAATGCGTTCGACTTGGTAATACTTTCATACTCGAGTCCTCCGATTCAAATATTCCAGAACTGTCCGATCGAACTTCCGCGCCGAACTTCGATGCTCAAGTCGTACACCCTCGATCCTCCGATGTCCGAGGTCGGGAAGATCGCATCAAAGATGCTCGCGAGAGAGCTCTGCGACCGTCGGGCCGTCCCTTCTGTCATCCTGTGCTCACCGGACTTTGCTTCCGTCGAAACCGCGCACGTCATCCAGTCGTACATCGGAGACAAGTGCGGGAAGATCCGCGTCGAGCCGGAACTCTCCACTCTGCACAAGGCGAGCCACGTCTTCTTCGGAGCGGACGCTTTCAGATCTCTCGGATACAACATCGACGAAAAGACGCCATTGCCGGCGGTGACGGATGGAGCGACTCTGCCTGATCTGATCCGGCGCGTCAAAAGGGCCTTCTACGAGCTCACTTCCAAGCTAGACAACGGTAGGAAGTTTCTCCGATTCTAGTCTATATCTGCTGATCCAGCTCTTCTCATTGTCGATCCGCTCTCGATGATGATCCTCTCCTCGATGTTTTTCCCGATCAAACTGCGTCCCGAGTCTTCTGTCGAACTCGAGCGGCTTCGCAGTATCTCTTCGTTCCCGTCGCTCTCCAATTTCACATGCTTCCGTCCCGGAGGGTCCGCCGGAGTGGTAACGATTTCTTTATCGGAACGCTTCGAAATACTTCCGAATTTCAGAAGATGTACGACTTGACGAGCACCTACCTCCGTCCTCTCACTTTTACCGGCTTCTCAAACAACATCGATCTGGACTGATCGCAACCGCTTCCGAACAACACGAACTCTCAATAAACTATGGTCATTCAGTAAAGGCTACTGTAGTTATTCTCAAAAAATTCCGCAAACACAGGCGCACAAAATGAATCCTTTTCTTTTTTCCCCTCTCCGAAATCTCATTTGTCGACTCCACCCTCATCTTCGAATCGTTGTCTGTGTCTTCGAAATCACACCGTGGTTTGTGTTTTCTCCACTTGTTTACTCCCGCGGGCACGCGAAAAAGTTGCCAGGACACACTTTTCTCGGCGCCACTCTGTTCCCTCGGTCCCCTCGCTTTTGTTTACAATGACTCGCACGCTGCCATCGTTCCTCTTTTGAAAACGAGCAGATTCTTCACAAAAAGTGTTCCTTTATTGTTGTTGTTTCTCGCAAAAAAACAGAGAACATTGACTAAAATTGCGTGTTTTCCTTTTCGAAAAGCGCAATCTTTCTGTGTCCGCATTAGAGTAACATGCCGGCATAAGTGTTGCCGGTAATGGCATGGAAATCACCAGAAATGTCGGTCGGTAGTTGCCGGCAACAGGAAAAATTTACCGGCATGCCGGTAAAAAAATTGCCGCCATGCCGGTGTTGCCGGCATGCCATGCCGCCGGTAAAAAAAATGCCGGCAACCGCCGGCATGCCATGCCGCCGGTAAAAAAAATGCCGGCAACCGCCGCCATGCCGTGCCGCCGGCATGGCGTCGGTTGCCGGCATGCCATGCCGGCGGCATTGAGTTTAAAGGCGCATTGAAAAAATTGTTGGCGGGTCTCGCCACGAAGCGCCATTTTCGAATATTTTGAAGTTTTCTCTCTGGTTCGAAGTTTTCTCCCCGGAATTCCGCTGAAAATTGTGCTTCGTGACGAGACCCGCCAACAAATTTTTAAATGCGCCTTTAAACTACCGTATCCACGCCATGCCGGCGGTTGCCGGCAGCATGGCGTGTCGGCAACCTCCATGCCGGCGGCATGGTGTGCCAGCGACAGCGGCATGCCGCCATGCCGGCGGCACGGCATGGCGGCGGTTGCCGGCATTTTTTTTACCGGCGGCATGGCATGCCGGCGGTTGCCGGCAGCTTTCATGCCGGCAACACGGCATGAAAGGCGGTTGCTGTTGCCGGTAAGAAAAATGCCGGCGGCATTTAGAGTTTCCGGCATGAAAGTTGCCGGCAACTCTACCGGCATTTTACTCTAGTCCGCATCTCTCAGTTGCCAAGTGTAGTCCAGTGTGCAGAATGTAGTTACCGTGATCAAACCGAATCTCATCAACTACACTAGTGTTTTGCGTCTTGCCTTATCGCTCGTTGCCGTATAAAAGAGGGCACAAACAACCTCCAATTGCCAGTAATCTTTGAGACTTTCCAGGTCGTCATGGGCCTTTTCAAACTCATCGTTTATCCCGTCGCCATCGGGGTTCTCATAGCCACCGTCTGGAATCTGATTCCTGAAACAGAGGTACTCACGACAACATCGATATTCTGAGTCTCGTGGCGTTTCTTCAGATCGTCGTCGAGGAGAACAACTTCTATGGCAGCGGAAAGACGAGACCAGACAACACGGAAATCAAACCATTCAAAGTGAACGTCGAGCAGAGTGTCATCGATGTGAGCCTATTCTTCAGAACTTTCTCAGTGTCTCTTGGTTTCAGGACTTGAAGCATCGCCTTCAAAACGCCCGTATCTCGCACTCGGTCCTCGAAGACTCTGACAACTTCTACTACGGATTCAACTCAAAACACCTTCTGAAACTCCGCGACTACTGGCTGAATAAGTTCGACTGGAGAAAGCAAGAGGCTCTTTTGAACCAGTTCCCGCAGTTCACCACCGAAATCGAGGGTCTTCAACTGCATTTTCTGCGCGTGCAGCCCCCGAAGTCCTACAAGATTGTAAAGCCGTTGCTGATAGCCCACGGATGGCCCGGAAACGTCTTCGAGTTCTACAAGATCATTCCGATCCTGACGGACCCGAAGAAACACGGAATTGATTCGGAGTTCGCGTTCGAAGTGATCGCCCCGTCGATTCCAGGCTACGGATGGTCCGAACAGCCGAAAAAGACCGGATTCTCGCAACTGGCGTGTGCGAGAGTCTTCCGAAAGCTTATGCTTCGTCTCGGATTCCAAAAGTTCTACCTGCAAGGAGGCGACTGGGGAGCCATAGTCACCTCCCTTCTCACCAAGGTTTATCCTCAAAAGTAAGTCCATCCCATCGCATGCCTCCTATATTTTGTCCCTTCCAGCGTTGTTGCTCTTCATCTGAACATGCTTCCAGTGATGCCAGGAAGCAGCTTCCTCAGTACTTTCTACGATCTCCTCGGATTCGTGCTCCCTTCGGTACAATCGTAACTGAATGACTGGGACCTTATTCGTTTTCAGACTCTTTCTTCGGAAGCCCTCCGCAAGACTCACAATCCGTTCTCCAAGTTTGGCCTTCTGATTGTCGAAACTGGCTACATGCATCTCCAAGCGACGAAGCCAGACACGGCTGGAACCTCCCTCAATGATTCTCCCATCGGCCTCGCCGCCTATATCATCGAGAAGTTCTCGACGTGGACGAATCCCGAATACCGTGCACTTCCCGACGGTGGTCTCAACAAAAAGTTCACGAACGACGAGCTCCTCACGATGATCATGATCTACTGGACGAACGGAAACATCGTCTCCTCCCAAAGATTTTATCGAGAATGCTTCATCGACAGAAGAATCGACGCCCTCGGAAAGCGCTACGTGTCGATTCCGACGGCTCACGCAAGTGGGCTCAACGAGCTCTACGACCGTACCCCTGTCGAAGTGTCCCGTCAACTGTACAACATCACCCACTACACGGAGATCGAAATGGGCCACTTCGCCGCCTTCGAGGCCCCAAAGCCACTCGCCAGCTCTGTTTTCAAGTTTGTCAAAGACTTGCATTAGATTTTGGTTCTTGTTTTTGTAATATTTTGAATTTTAATGAACGAGGTATTCACTTCATGCTCGCGTGCTGCTTTCCGTCGTCGGTGTCCTTGAGCAGATTGATCGCGTGGTTCAGAACGGGCTCGATGATGGCCCAACACTCCTGGAGTGACGTCTTCCAGTCGGAATTTCGAATGAAGTCAGAGCTCACCTTGACTGCTTTCACACTTCCGGGCATGTTGACGATGAGTGTGGATCCACGGATCCCGACGATGGCGCGGGAGAGAGCGGCCATCGGGGTCGCCTGGAGAGCTCCCGTGTGCAGGGCGACCTCCATTCCAGAACAGCGACGTTCGATGACCTTCAACGTCGCCTGAAATAGAAGAACATTCCGATGACGTGGGCTCGTGGTTGTGTACTTCTGGAGTGACGTCTCGCTGCGCGAATCCGGTTCCTCCGGTCGTCAGAATGAGATCTGAAACAACTCCGATTGAACAATCCGGGTCCTCCAGAAGCTACCGGCAGTGTCCGAGTGCTTCAGAAGTGCGTCTCGGATGACGTCGACGTCGTCGGGCACCACTTCGGGGCAGCCCTCGACGACCGTCGCGTTGACCCTGCAACCGTGATTTATCGGGCCTCGTCGAGAAAAAATGTCAAGTTTCGACTGATAGACAATCAATCAGGCGGCACGAAAAATGAGAGATTCGTGTGGCATCTCACTTTCTTATTTTCTCTGGTGTCATCGACATTTCGATGTTTTTGTGTGCGAATAACAGCACTCGTGACACCGCAAAAGGATCTATGAATCACGGATAAAACTGGAAAACCGGGATAGAGAGGAAGGAACACGGATGAAGTGATGAGTCAGAATATGGAAAACACTCACTTAGAGGATGAGTTGACGAGCTCCGCGAGCTTCGGTCCGCTTTCGTCGACGCGCGTGCCTGCCGAGCACGAGTCGCTCACTGAAACGGGGAAGTGCGCTCTACGGCGAACTGCCGAACCTTTGACCTACCGGTGATGACTGCCACTCGCATCTTCTGCTTCCTTGTTTGTCTGTAAATAAACAAATAAAACGCTGAAATTTATGGTTCGGCGGGGGCAGGCCGACTGAAGAATCGGCAAGAGCAGAGAACAAGCTACACAAAACACACACACGAATTCCCGTTTTCAGTGGCATTTTCAGAAAAAATAAAACAGTGATAAAATGGAAAAAAACACTGAAATTCATTGAAAAATAGATTTCTTTACAAAAGGCACCGTCAAAAGAGTTTGAAACAAAACGCAAAAATACAAGGAAATCAATGAACGGCATTTTTTTTAAAATTTGAGCAACGTTTGTGAACATTTTGTGCAAAAGTCGTGCAGAAGACAGCGTGTCTTCAGTCGGAATCGTTCGAAAATCAATAAACCAATAGTTGAACGATCAGAACGTTCTTCTCTTTATCTCATATTGTTATCACAGTGTTTACGGTTTCAATCTTTTATTTTTAGAGAAAAAAGGGAAGAAGAAAAGAGAGATCGGCAGGGATTCCTGAGGAAGATGTGCTGTGCCGACGACGCGGTCTCAGTTCGACACTTGCACGATGCGGATCGGAACCGCTTCGACCGGAGTGATCGGAATGAAGAGTCGCTCGGAGCGCGTCGAGTCGCGTCGTCTCGGGAAGCCTTCGTCGTGATCCTTCTCCTCGTCGGACTCGATTATCGCCTGAAACGAACACGGTACGACCTTCGATGTTTCTCGATTCTTCTCACCCCGGTCTTCGTGTAGCTGATCTTCCTGCGGATTCTCTCGATCAGACTGGTCGGCCTGTCCTTCCGTTTCGGATCCTTCGACCTCATGACCACATCCACGGCGGCCTCACCGCCTGGATTTGCGGAGACTCTCATCTGAACGGACACGTCTTCTGGCTGCCTTTCCGAAAGCACTCTCACCACTGTCATCTCGCCAGTGATGCCCTTTTTCAGCTCGCTGACTGAAACCGGGTGCGACGAGACGACTCGGATGTCGCCTTCCGACAAGTATCTCTGACGTGGCTTCCTCTTCTCCGGCTCCTGCTCCTGAACCGAAAGACGATGCCATCTGACTCCAGAACACCTGTGACTCACCTTGAAAGTGCGTTTCTCGTCCTTGACCGCCTCGTTGAGCTCTTGATTGGAGAGTGAAGAGAGACGCATTCCGGGCGATCGGTGGAAGCCGACGAACTCGCCGAGCATGCTAGTGAGAGAGTTTCGACGCATTCTGAAACAATCTCGGGAATCGGAGGAAGAAGACGGAAGGAAGTGAGAAGGGAGAAGACATCTGGCCAGAAATAAAAACAATATCAATCAGGCGGGTAGGTTTGTGAAAAAAGAGGCGGTCGCAATCTGAAAACGAAGAAGGCGTGGATCGTCACGTGGACAGCGAGGAGGAAAAGATCAATGACTAACTGTCTTCCTCACTCACGACCTCCCTTTTATCCCCCCTCTCCTCGGTATCACATTTCCCAATTAGGCGGCCGTCTGGCGCCAGAAAAGGTTGAAACTTGGACTTGAGATAACGGGAAGAAGAAGAAAAAGATATCAGGTTGATTCGAATCGGAAGAGGCGAAAGAGCGAACAAAGCGGAGGTCGAAATGACCGAATCGGGTCGCTTTAATTTGCCTAATAACATGTTCAGTCCTCGTTGTGTGTGCTGTAATAATAGTATAGCAGACGCAGTTTAATGATCGACAGAGGTCAACTTGAATCATCTTATATGTCAAAATAGCAATACAATATCAAAACATGTGGAGGGCATAATAGAGAATAACGCGTAAGTGTGGGAAGTGGAAGAAAGAACAAGAAGAGGTTGTCACTTGCCAATCAGCGCCATGGCAGAGAAGCTCAAGTTCTGCACGTTGTCCATGAGCTCCTGGATGGCGACGGAAGCGTCCTTGATAAGAGAAGAATCGGAGGTGGCGCCGAGCGGCCGCGGGAACGGAGCACACGAGTCTAGAACATCAGGAATGAGATGTGGGAGGGACGTCAGAGAATATACCGATTTCATAGAGTTGTCCGTTCTTGTTGACGTAGGTAATAAAGTGAAATTCTACGTTCTCCTGCTGCTCCGTCTCTCCGTCCTCGGCGGTTTCGTCGTGGGCCTCTGCCAAGTCAGTGTCTTCGGAAAGAAGATCCGAACGTTCCTCCTCCTTCACCAGCTTTGCCTTTTCGAACCATTTGTAGAATTTGCCTTTTCCGAGGTTGACACGGCCCTCTAGGTTGGCCAGAGAATGGAAAAGAGCAAATGTTCCGCACGCGTTTCCGATGTCGTCGTTTTGGTTCATGAAGAACACTCCCTCGGGTTTCTTTCCGTTCTTCTCCACCTCCGCGTACTGCTTCTCCAGGAATTCGCGAGCTTCGGAGCTTGGGAAGCACAGAATGAGGGCAAGTTGTGGCTGTGGAATGAACTGCAGCATGTCTTCATCGAACGAGTACACATCGACGCATTCTACGCCGGTCACACCAATTTTTTTCAGGAACTGCAGAGGAAACCGTTAATTAGGCGTTTCGTTTCTCTTGGATATCACTAACCGGGTTGATTGTTTCCGGGTTTGACTCAAGGGCCTGCCATCCAGTCTTTCCGCCCATTTTTTGTCTGAATATTATGTTTGTCTAGCTGTAGAATCGAGAACTCAGAAAATGAAAGCAATAAACGTCGGAAGATCAACGAGGAGTATGAAATTTAACACAAGGGTTAGCAATGCGTTTGATCGTTTATCGTAAAAAGCAAGCAATAAGTTAGGAAATCACAGGCTCAACGCGAGTGATCGAAGCGTCAAGCAATCAGATGCGAACAGCGGTTAGTTGTTGACGAGAGCGACGGCCGAGAAGCTGACGTTGTCGAGCTTCTCGATGAGATGCTGACAAGCGGCGCCGGCGTCCTTTACGAGAGTCTCCTCCGACGTCGGGCCGACAGCGCGAGCGAACGGACGACGAGAATCTGAAAGATTCAGATGAAGTTTGAAGGAGCGAACTGGAAGATCGTCTAACCTATCTCGTAGAGTGTCCCGTTGATTCCGACGAAGCAGATGAAGTGATGCTCGACGGCTTTAATTGGGACTGTTTGCCCATCAGTGGCCGCAGCCGCGTGGATTCCTGCCAACTCCGGGTCTGAAATGCGAACTTGAAGAAATATGAAAGTTGAAAGCTACTCACTGTTGGCGAGAAGATCCGATCTCTCCTCGACCCCGACCTTCTTCGCTTCGGCGAGCCATTTTGCGAACGAACCGTCTCCTGGAAATGGATGAACGCATTATTCATTGAAAATTTCGTTACTGCAAGCAAATTTAAATAGAAGATGGAAGAAAGCGTGCGCGCGCGCGGATTTTTTGTCACACGGCGCCCTGCGGCTGCAATCCGCAACGCGAAAACGGGACCACGGTGCGGGGGAGCGCGTTTGCATCGCTCGGTTCATTTACCGTTGGAGAGGCGATTTTTTAGCGGAAAACTCGCGCGCGTCGGAATATTTCAGATTTTTGTCGAAAATGTTCAGCTAACTTTTGTAGAGGAGGGTATTGCGAACATTTTGACACCAAATATTCTCCGGTTCGTCGCGGAACCAGGAAGTTATAAGAGTTTTAGTGTCGACGTTTCGACACTTTTTCCAGAATATCGAGTTTGGCAAAGTTGTATGAAATGGAGAAGGATATACAGGTAAGTCCTAGCTGTAAAACAACTTTGTGCACCTTTTTGGTCATTTTGGGTTGATAAGAGGCGGGCAGCGTTGATGGAAACCGCTGGACAGCGCCGAAATAGCACTGTGACATCTGACGCTTGCACTTTGGCAACCGTAAGAGATATCGAAAAATGATCAACTACAACCTGGTAGAGCATGAAAAGACAAACAGAATGAGCTTAGGCGCGCCGCTCAGTTTTGAGTTTTAGCTTTTTTATGACCCCTCAAAGTATGGTTATTTTGGCATATCCTATCTTTACTCCTAGGCAAGATATTGACACGCTCTTTTGACCAAATTGTAGATTTAAATGTCCTTAACAACTTTCTAGTTGATCACTTTCTTCTACCTTGCTTGCCCGAGGCGCGGGAAGCATTTCAAGCAAAGCAATTTTTCGGGGGAACGAAAAAAGTGCGCAGGAGAAAACTAGCTCCCGCGCCTCGGGCAAGCAAGGTAAAAGAAAGTGATCAACTAGAAAGTTGTTAAGGACATTTAAATCTACAATTTGGTCAAAAGAGCGTGTCAATATCTTGCCTAGGAGTAAAGATAGGATATGCCAAAATAACCATACTTTGAGGGGTCATAAAAAAGCTAAAACTCAAAACTGAGCGGCGCGCCTAAGCTCATTCTGTTTGTCTTTTCATGCTCTACCAGGTTGTAGTTGATCATTTTTCGATATCTCTTACGGTTGCCAAAGTGCAAGCGTCAGATGTCACAGTGCTATTTCGGCGCTGTCCAGCGGTTTCCATCAACGCTGCCCGCCTCTTATCAACCCAAAATGACCAAAAAGGTGCACAAAGTTGTTTTACAGCTAGGACTTACCTGTATATCCTTCTCCATTTCATACAACTTTGCCAAACTCGATATTCTGGAAAAAGTGTCGAAACGTCGACACTAAAACTCTTATAACTTCCTGGTTCCGCGACGAACCGGAGAATATTTGGTGTCAAAATGTTCGCAATACCCTCCTCTACAAAAGTTAGCTGAACATTTTCGACAAAAATCTGAAATATTCCGACGCGCGCGAGTTTTCTGCTAAAAAATCGCCTCTCCAACGGTAAATGAACCGAGCGATGCAAACGCGCTCCCCCGCACCGTGGTCCCGTTTTCGCGTTGCGGATTGCAGCCGCAGGGCGCCGTGTGTCATCAAAACATCGCAGTCTCAGCAGAGCGCGTCTGCATCGCGAGGTCGACTGCAGCCGCGGACGCGCAGATTGAACTTCGAAGCACTCACCCAGATTAATGCGGCCCTCCAGGTTGGCCAGCGAATGGAACAAAGCAAATGTTCCGCACGCGTTCGAGATCTTCTGAAAACACAGAGAATTGCTCGTTTTCTTCCCATTCAGGCTTTACTTGTTTCATGAAGAAGACCGAATCGTCGGCCGCCTTCGCCTGCTCGTAGATCGGCTTCATAATCTCGTCGACCTGAATTCCTGTCTGATTTCAATCTTTCCTCGTCTTCTTCACACCTTCTTGTACTCGGGGAAACACAGAAGAACTGCGTATTGCGGCTTTCCGATGGATTCGTCTTCGAAGAACAACACGTCGACCGTCTTGACGCCACTCACTCCCATCTTCTCGATCATCTAAAAAAGAGCGGATTTATTAATTGCGGGAGAGGAAAGTGTGACGAAACCGGATTGATGACACTCGGATTCGATTCGAGCGGAGTCCACGCAGCGGCCATTTCCACGTTCTGAAGAAAGAAACAACGGATTCTGCGCGTCTTTTGACGGTCGGAATTGGAGGAAGATGGGAAAATATAGCTTGTTTTGGCACGTCTTGTTTACTGGGTGACTAGAATGAGCTAATCAATTGTTAGAAGGCGTCCCGTCGTCATAACATATTTTACGGAGTCTCCGTGATAAAAATCCTTCAGCTCAATGTTCAAATTCACAATTTATTAGAGCAATATACGAATAGAAAAGACTCAACAAGAAAGGCGAAAAAAGGGAGAGACGGAGGAGGGGCAAAACAAATGGATCAATTCAGAGTGGTGGTGTGAGCGGGCGGGGGCCACACGACGAGACGCGGAGAACGCGGCCGGCAGTGCCTGGCTCCCCGGCCTGCTGGGACGAGAAGGCGTTGTAATTACGTCGTCGTGCTGCAGAGTCCGAAATGAAATGCGCGAGAATGGAAAACAAAAAGAACCCATAGGAAAAAGTGACTTATATTGGGGCGGATAAAAAGGGGAAGCGGGGAAAACAATGGGAAAGTCATCAAAAAGTGAAGATTCTGGCTAGGATATGAGAAGCGAAAAGAGGCACGTGGAAGGAGGGAACAAGAAGGAGAGACGAGTCTACTTGGACTTCTTCGACTCTTTCGCATTGTTGTTGTTTCCGTTCTTCTTTGTGGGCGATTCCGTTCCGGAGTCCTTCTTGGTGTCCTTCTTCT
This sequence comes from Caenorhabditis afra, assembly GCA_963570955.1. Lineage (NCBI taxonomy): Eukaryota > Metazoa > Nematoda > Chromadorea > Rhabditida > Rhabditidae > Caenorhabditis > Caenorhabditis afra. The sequence continues at coordinate 7,234,993 of OY751536.1, read as the reverse complement.
CGGCCTTCTTCGGCTGCTGGTTCTTTCTTGGTCCCGTCGGGAACACTTGATCAATGATGATGACAATGAACTGGAACAATAAGATGGGAAATGCAGGAGGAAGGAGGGAGACTCACGAATCCGAGGACGCATCCGAGAGCGAGAGTCACTCCGGCGAAGAGTCCGTAGCTGGCCCACGATGGGATTCCCTTGTCCTCGACGAGGTGGTTGTGGAGGTCACGGACAGCCATCGAGAGCTTGAAGAAGACGGCGACGACGGCCATTCTGAAATCAAAGAGGAATATTCTAGTACTGATTGCACGCGCACTCACTGCTTCGAGTTCGGGTGCTTGTAATCAGGAACGGGGTCGATCACGCGGTACTTCTTATCCTCGACGAACGAGATGAAGTCGTTCTTGTCGCGGGCTCCAGAATACTGACGGAAGACTCCATCCTTAACGCTGAAAAATTACAGAATTACGAAGGGTGACAGCGTAAAGGGACTAACTGGTAGATAGTTGGCAGGGCGGTGACGAGGAATCTTCCGGAGAGTCCCGGGTTGACGGTGACATCGACCTCTCCCACCTTTATTCCGAGATCATCGGACCAGTCGGAGAAGGCGTTCCAGGCCTTCTGGAGATCCTTGCAAGCTGGACACCACGGAGCGTGGCTGCAAAACGAACGTGCTGTTTTGTCTTGCTTTGATTACTCACAATTCGATCATCCACTCTCCCTTCATGATATCAGTCCAGTTCTCTTCGTTCAGGAAGACAAGCTTGGAGGATCTAGTCGGTCCGGCGGACACAGTGGCGACAGCAAGGCCAAGCACGGCGAGCAATCGGAGCAGCATTCTGAAAGAATGTGTGGGTTGAAGACAATTAGGAAGACGTGAGAACAGAAAGAAGAAGGCGAGAAGACTGCGACGGGAAAGGATATCTCGAGGCCCGCGTACGGTCGTCTCGGCCACGCACACATTATCGCCGCCGCAGTTCGTTTTGCAGTTCGGACTACCGGTTTCTTAAGCCACGTATTACTAGCCTCGCACCGATTGGGAAAAGAGAGAAGGAGGAAACGAAGGAGAAGAAGTGAAAAAGAGAGAACATCGGAATGTATTTGCCAATTCCGACACAAGCGGGTGCGGATTCGGAAACTGCCATGTTTACTCGCTTTTCCTGGATGGTTTGTGAATGGGGGGAACGAACAGAGTTAGGCCGTGCAACGAAGACGGGAAGGAGGATGGAAAGTAATTGCGACATTGTCCGAGGAGGAAGGAGAGCCAGTGGGAGGGAAGTCGTCTCGCGCCGGGTCAAGGATATCCTCCCGCCCGTCGGTACGTCGTCCTCACACGCACACTAAAAACAACTTATCTCCTTCTTCTGCCTCTATTTCGTCGCGTCGGGAAGACAACGTGTCTTCCGATTATCGATCGAGCTGCGAACGAAGTGGGTAACTAGGTCTCCGAGAAGGCGACGACGTTATTAATGATTGTCTGTGATAGCGAAAAAAGAGAAGGAGGTGGGATGCGCCGTATTAATTGGGGTCAAACATTGACCGATCTGGTGATAAGTTTGCAGAAAGCCATCAGAAGCGAAACGGGATTTCGGAAAAAGTCCACTCAGAGAGCGTTTCGAGAAGAAAGTGGGCCAGCCCGAAACAACCTGGCTTTCGGCTTGCCCAGTGGCCTGGAAATCCGAATGAAGAGAAGTTGAGGATGTGTGGGAAAGAGTACTTTTCGGATAGAACGAGGAAGTGAGTGGCCACTCAACCGAAGAAATCTTGTTTAGTCCAGTTCCCATTCCGGACATGACACTTCATTTCTAAATGAATGCAGTTTGATCCCCTCAATCCACGTCACAAGAGAGACGGAACGTAGGAGCGGTAAGTTTCGGTGATCACCTCGAGGATGAATTTCGGGACGAAAACGAGAAAGCGCGAACAAGGAAGAAGTGACTGGAATGGATCCGATGGTCAACATCTCTCCCGCCCGCTTCTTCTTCTTTTTCTCGCCAGAACCTGCTTTGTATGCAGATTCCGCTTCTTCTTTTTCTTCATCCATCTCCGTGTCGTCTCCGTCGCAGTGGAAACAGAAACAATGATTGTTTCCTCAGATATGCGAGATCAGGAAGGAACGAGTGATATCCAAACAGAACAAACGAACAATCGGATGCAATAACTTTATCGTCGTTCCCAAAACGGATACTAAATACATTAAAAGAAAAGAAACGGCCTACTTTTTAAGGAGAGAGTAATGTGGAAAGGGAACGGATTTTTTAGATGGGCAGGAACATTTAGATGTTGGCGTCATCGCAAGCCTTGAGAGCGTCATCTCTCTCCTCCTCGAGTTCCTTAGTCGTAGCAGCGATCTTGCCCTTGGCGAAGTCGTCGAAGTTGAGTCCCTGAACGATCTTCCACTCGCGAGTGGCACCATCGATGGTGACCGGGAATGAGAAGATGAGTCCTTGCGGGATTCCGTAGGAACCGTCCGATGGCACAGCCATCGAGACGTATTCTCCGGCCTTGGTTCCGAAGTGCCAATCGTGGATGTGATCGCAGGCGGCCTTAGCGGCCGACATGGCGGAAGAGAGCTTTCTCTTCTCAATAATAACTCCTCCGCGCTTCTGAACGGTCGAGATGAAAGCTCCTTGAAGGAAGGCATCGTCTCCGACGGCGGCGTAAGCGGCAGTCTCGCTTCCGTTCTTCTTGACTGTGGCGTGGGTGACATCCGGGAACTGGGTCGATGAATGATTTCCCCAGATAATCACGTTCTTCACGTCTCCGATGGTTGTTCCGGTCTTCAGAGCGAGCTGAGCAAGAGCGCGATTGTGGTCAAGACGAGTCATGGCAGAAAAGTTCTTGGCCGGAATCTTGCCAGCCGCATACTTGGCGGCAATGAAGGCGTTCGTGTTGGCGGGGTTTCCAACGACGATGACCTGAAAGTGTTCATCGATCAGAAGAAACCTTGACCCGTTTTTATCTCCGTTTGTTTCGCGAGTGACGCTTGCCACAAAGATTAAAGTTCTCTTCAGCGTACCTTGGTGGTTGGCTTGGCGTAGTCGGCCAAAGCTTTTCCTTGCGACTTGAAGATACGAACGTTGGCGGCGAGAAGATCCTTGCGTTCCATTCCCTCGCGTCTTGGCATGGCTCCGACGAGGAAGGCGTAGTCGATTCCGGTGAAGGCCGACTTCTCATCGGTTACAGCCTCGACTCCGTGAAGGGTCGGCAAGGCGCAGTCCTGAAGTTCGAAGACGACTCCCTCGAGGATGTTGGAGCATTGGGGAATGTCGAGAAGAACAAGCTGCACGGGCTGGTCCTTTCCGAAGACGGTTCCGTCGGCGATGCGGATGACGATGGAGTAGCCGATTTGTCCGGCGGCTCCGGTGACAAGGACACGAAGAGGGGCGGTCATTCTGGAAAGGCAATCCATCAAGCGAGGTTCTAAATAAGAACAAGAGAGGGAGAAATGTGCGGATCGATCGGGGAAAGAGGAGAAACACTTGCAAGTAAACAGAAAGACGGCAAAGTGTTGCCTTATCGATGACCAAAAACAAAATTGATGATAAACGTTGCTGGTTGGGTTGCACACACACGCATCACACGAGAAGAGAACCGAGTAAAGGGAAGGAAAAAACAACAAAATAATGCGGAGAGAAAGAAGAAGAGGAGGCGCGAGAGACGATGTGCGAGGGGAGGGGAAGGCCGTCTCTTCGCGCCGCCCGACTCTTTTTTCTGCTGCGCGCGCACAACTTGTCAACAAAACCACCGAACGTTTCGAATCGATGGCAATTTCGAGAGGAAAGCCATTGGCCTCGGTTTGACGAGGCATCACGCGGGAAGATAAGAATTCAGAGAGAAAGTAAACCTGCAAGACAAAAAAAACGGTCAGATTTAATGCAAAAATGCAAGTCAGCAAACGCGCTCTATTGAGAACTCTCCAAAAAATGAATGGCGGCAGATTGAATTCAGAGTTTTATTTGCAATCGCAGATGACAGAAGAGCAGACGATGCAACAATTGACGGCTATCTCGACAAGAGATTTGAGTTGCCAATGGCCGACGGACGAGGAGGGCCACGAGAAGTGTTGTAAACTGGTTGGGTCAGAGGAGAAGAAGGAGAGAGAGAGAGCGCGAGGAGGGGAAGAAGTTGTTGTTCGGCACGTAAACTCTCTGCATGCAGAGAGACGGGAGAAAAGAGCAATCAGAACTAGAAAGAGGATAGAAGAGAGTGGCTATATATGAGAAAACGGAGGCGGGCGACGCTTCGGACAGTTCAAAGAACGAATCAGCTGATTAGTACGAGGCGCCCGTGACGTGTTTCGTTGTGCTTTCGAACGAAAGGTATAATGGAACACCACAGTTCTTGGGTGAAATTCTCGGTCAGGTATTTTGAAGAAGGAGGAAACGACTCGAGAAGGCTCTGTTTGCGAGAGCAGAAGATCAGATGCAATGATCTTTGGTCGGGCGGCATTCCCATGGAGATACGAGCGATATCAGGATGACCCCCCGGGCCGTAAATCATAATCTCGGGTGGACAGGCTGCGAACGCGATTGGCGGGCACCCACTCGGTCATTGTGTCGTCTTGCGCGCGCACCAAAAGGTGGGCCTGTTCTCTCTCTCTCTCTCATCGAGCAGTACCGTTGTTCCCTCTCTCTTTCTGCATTTGCTTCATTTCAGATGGCTCGCTTTCTCTTCATCGTCACGTTTCTCGCGCTCTTTCTGAGTCACGCAATTGCTGTTACAAGTGAGTTGTTCTTCTGATTCCTGCGATAAACTGTGTCGATTCACTCGTTTTCAGGCTGGTCATCAGTTTCGACTAACGGTCTTAGTACTGTCGGATCGTACGGAACCGTCGCCGGAGGGCCCGGAGCTCTCGGTGGGCCCGGAGTGCCGGGTGGAGCTGGCTTCGGAGGACCCGGAGGACCCGGAGGACCAGGCTTTGGAGGGCCGCGCGGGCCGGGTGGATTCGGAGGAGGGCCCGGAGGCTACGGAGGTTACGGCCCATACGGCAGGTACGGCGGAGGCTACGGATACGGAGGGTACGGGCGGTACGGCCGTTACGGGGGACACTTCGGACGGTACGGACCCCCGCCACCACCGCCGCCGCCGCCATTCTACGGACGTCCCTTCTGAAAGGATCACGCGTGACGTCGAAATGCGCCCTCGCGGCGATCATAACAATTACTTCTCTCTTTCATTCGTCTAATCGTTATTTTGTCAAACAAACACGATGAATTCAAATAAAAGTGTACTCTTCTCGCTACTTTTGATGATTGCGATGACGAAATGCGCGCCGGTGAGACAAGCAGTGAGCGTGTTTTCTGAAGGGGGACGTCTTCCGAACTCCTTCGTTCTCGCAGGTCGACCTGGGATTTCCGAACCGAGCCGGATCGGTGGCCAATGCTCTCTACTCGGCGCTCGAAGTGTCCCTGTCCACTTTTCCGCACGAGGAGATCCGGAACGAAGTGGAGACGATGAAGAACGTGCGGCCAGAGACGACAGACGTCCGTTTTCAGACAAATCTCGTTCCAGAGTATCCTGAACCAGTCCCGCCAGCAGATCAAGGAAGCCAACCCGAAAGCAGAGTTCGGATACATTCTCCCCCAACAACGGAAATAAACCTTTCATTAGTCAAAATCCACAATTAGAAATCCCAGTTTCAAAATTTTTCGATCTAGAAAGTGCAACGGAGCGGATTTGCGTCGGAACTTTCCGGCAGTACGTCCTCCTGCGGATCGTTTTGTTCTTTGCTCTCTCCATATTTCGCGACTTTCTTTCCTTCTTCGTCCGTCCGCGTACTTTGTTTTTGCCGCCGTCGGAGTGCATCCGACCGGCCGATTGGCCCCATCGAAGGCCTTATTTAAGCGGCTCGAGCCGACGTGGGGAACGTGTGTTTGTTGGCCTTTCGTCTCTCTATCAGTAGTCGTCACTTCCCACTTCGCAGAATCACCTCATGTTTCTTATCGACGAGCACTGCCGCATTCCGTATCGAGCCACTTCCTGACTCGCGACCAACACTCGGAAAACGATGATTTGTGGTTCCCATGATGGGGCGAGAAAAAGAGGAGTGATGTAAGATGTTAGTGATCTTTTCGACGGTCACGAATGGCCGCACGCGAGACGGAGACGTCGGGAGGACAAACGGATGCGGCGAAACACAATCAGCCGAGATCCTCCTTCGCTTTGCGAGTCTGCGTCTCCGCACACTTCGGACAGTCGAGCTGAAATCTTTTCCGGCAGATTCCCCCCGCGTTCTGCCAAGTAGCTCCCAGGGATCAGACACCTTCCTGGTCCGCTCTCCTGAATGCGATTCGCGTTTTCATACTGTTCGGCTACACAAAGGAGCGGGAGAATGCCATTTTTCTTGGGAAAACACACATTGCAGCAACGTCAGCATCGCACTAGTCGTTCTGATTTCTGATGCAAGGACGGACGTCTGCGTGTCAGAGGGAGCCTGTCCGTCATGTGATTCCGGTTCCGCGAACCGTCCTGTTGTGAACCGTCCCTTCCCGAAACCCCATTTACTTTCCAATTTCGAAACCTCCGTCATCGTCTCCCGATTGACGTTTGCGAGTTCATTCGAATCACGCGGAGCCGGTAATCGTCTCCGCAGAGGAGGCTACAACTACCGTCTCTCGCCGCGGCGTCGTCTTCTCCGAACACCCCCCCCCCTTTCCATACTTGTTTTGACATCCACTGTTTTGTGGTTGTTCATGTTCTTTTCATGTGCATCTTCTTCTTCGTTCCCTTCGCTCCGCCCCCTTTGAGCCCACAATTTGGTGTGCGTGTCAACGAAAAAAGTGGGGAAGTGGGTGTTATCTAACGCGGAAAAAATAAACGCCCCATACTCGCTGCAAGTGATAAGCGCACTAGATAAGGGCTCGCAGAGCCATACTTTGTTCAGTTGAAGCTCCGCTTCGCAATCACACCACCTCCGCTGCCAACCATCGGAATGTCTTCTGCGACCGCTGTGGACCTTCGCGTGCTAACCCAGGTGAGTCCGTGGATATTGTCTAGTGAGCGGGCGAATCTCGACGTCCGTAACCCGACACCTGCCGGCACCCCCATTTGTCTGTGTCCACTCACTTGTTAACTGAAAAGTCCAGGAAAAGAAAGGCGGAGGGGCGAGTGTCGATCGAATCGAGCGGCGTGCCGAGAGGCAATGAATGCGCCGATGAATATCTCCGTTCGAGATCGGCGCCCCATCCATCCATCCATCCGTCCACCTCATCGCAGTTCTTGTCGCCTCCTCTGGCCTCATTCCGCCCATTAAACTTTTATGGTCCTCGCCTCTCCTGGCCAGACCACAGAGATTGGCCGTGGCTGCCAAATGAGTCGCTTCTCGTGGGAGCTCCCGACAGGCGAGAGAGCCGGAATAATCGAATTCTGTCGCACTTCAGTTTGTCGCGTAAAAACCTTCTCGCCCCACTCATCCCCCTTGCCTGTTTGTGTGCCAAGCCCCGCCCACTCGTGCCACGTCTTCTTCCACTTCCACTTCCGTTCCATGTTTGTTTCAACATCAATTTGTTTCCCGCAAAGTCCACCCATTGTCGCCAAAACATCTCCCTTTCTGCCGCTCTCTCTCTATTTCCTTCCATCTCGTTCTCTTCCCACAATCCAATTTCTGCGCCAGTCGCATCGACCGCATTGCTGAAATTCAGAGGCTCTTTCGCTCCCTCCCTCCCATCCACTTCTATCCGCCCACGGGAAGGTCGTTCTCGAGAGAGAGAGGGAAGGAATCAGAAGGGCTCCTCGCCGACTGTCCAGTGGTCCCTTCCGCGATCCTCCTCGCCCCTCCGCACACTTCCTCCGATATGGAAAAGGAGGGAAAGAGAGCGAGAGATGCCTCGAGGAGATTCAAATTCGGCGCGCAGGAGGGAAACCCGTTTCGAACGCGTGGCGAGATAGAAGACGAAGAAAGTCAGTGAGACGGCGTTGATAGGGGATGGGAGACGGAGACAAACACACACACACGACGCCGAAGGATCGTGTCCGCCGATCCCACCGCCGTTTTTGTCCTCCGTTCCACATGTTCTCTGGGCCTCAGTGTCCCGCAAGCTCATTCCAATTGCTCTTCCCCTCGTGTGTCGTCCCTCGTCTGACAAATGAGACTCTTCTCTTTCCCACTTCCAAAAATGTCCAATTTCAGTTCGACGCTGCCAGTTTGGAAGAGGACAGCAGAAAGAAGAAGAAGATGTTGTACGGTGAGTGTGCATGTTTTTCACGGGATTAGCTTATCGAAAAGTGGCGTGTTTCTGCACATTCCGTCATGTTTCAAATAATCAGAGAGCGTGCAAAGCTAAGTGCAAAACGGAAGGAGGCGAGAGAAAAAGAAAACGGATCGTGCGCCGAATCGGCCGTCTTCTTCTTCTTCTCGCCGCCTTCCTCTCTTCGTTTCTCGTCGCGCCCCTCAATAATCACAATTTATCATCCTCTTCCTCCACAGTACATTCTAGCCGTCTCTCTTTCTTTTATCCGGACTGTTCTGTCCCCGACGTCGTTCTCATTTCGAATCGGTTGTTTGCTGAAAAGTGTGTGGGAACGATGGCGGTTATTTTGACCCCGCAGTGCCCCGTCCACTGGCTGGAACTGGTTTCGGAGCCTTTTTTGTGATCATCTTCACCTCTTCTTCCATTCGTGACGTCATCAAATTAGTCTCCAAAGTTCTTGTCTTTGCTTGTTTCCACGCCACTCCAAACACGCAAACACGGCGAAATCGAGTTATCGTTGTCGTCTTCGTTGCCAAAAAAGTGGAGGAGCGAGGGAAAACAAGCGAGGGCTCTTCGGAGCCCTCCCAATTGAGGGCTCACTTCGCACCGCCACCCACCACTCCACGACCACATCATGCACTTTCTCGGTCATCTCGCCGACTCGTTCCCTGCTTTCGTTCGCTCAAAACGCGCTTTTATTCGCGACCCATTCCGGTCTTACTCGGTGCCGCGAGCATTTCTTCGCAGAAAAGAAGAGGAAGGTATACTGTAGACACGCGCGCGAAGCGAGACGGATTCAATTACTCTCGCTCACGCCTTCTGTTTTCAGAAGAGCCGATCTCTCTGGAAGAAGCCGCCCTGACCGCCAACGACGTGATGGTGGCCCCGAGTCGGAAGTCGTACGTGCACGGCTGCTCGAAAGAACAGCTGCTCTTCGAGACCGTCGGCGAGAGACTCCGTTCGGCCGTCGACCAGTGTCCGGACAAGGAGTTCCTCATCTTCAAGCGAGAAGGCATCCGCAAAACTTATATGGAAGTCGCCGAAGATGTTCGTTCCTAGAAGACTTTCAGGCAGAGACCCGTCTTGTTTCAGGCCGAAAAACTTGCTTGCGGACTCTTGCACTTGGGAATGAACAAGGGAGATCGCATCGGAATCTGGGGACCCAACACCTACGAATGGACGACCACTCAGTTCGCCGCCGCACTCAGCGGCTTGATCCTTGTAAGTAGTCACCGAAGCGAGTTCGAAGGGAACTGAACCTTGCTGCAGGTCAACATCAACCCCTCTTACCAATCAGAGGAACTTCGTTACGCCATCGAGAAAGTGGGAATCAGAACTCTCGTCACTCCTCCCGGCTTCAAGAAATCCAACTATTACCAGAGCATCAAGGTATTTCGCAACTCTCCACATTCCTCCGTTTACACATTCTTGCAGGACATCCTTCCGGAAGTCACTTTGCGAGAGCCGGGAAAGAGCGACATCAGTTCGCGAAACTTCTCCTGCTTCCAGCATTTGATCATGTTCGACGAGGAAGACAATGCCTATCCGTGAGTCAACCGAGCTCTGAAAACGTTGGAAATCATCGAGTTCAGGGGTGCCTGGAGATACACCGATGTGATGAAGATGGGAACCGAGGAGGACAGACTTCGTCTCTCGAAGATCGAGCGGGAGAACCAGCCAGACGACGCCCTCAACATCCAGTACACGAGCGGAACCACCGGACAGCCGAAGGGAGCCACGCTCACCCACCACAACGTCCTCAACAACGCCTACTTCGTGGGCGTCCGTGCCGGATACAGTGAAAAGAAGACGATCATCTGCATCCCCAACCCCCTCTATCATTGTTTCGGATGCGTCATGGGAGTGCTGGCCGCTCTCGCCCACCTTCAGACCTGCGTCTTCCCGGCTCCGTCTTTCGATGCGCACGCCGCTCTGAAGGCGATCCACGAGGAGAAGTGCACTGCGCTCTATGGCACTCCGACAATGTTCATCGACATGATCAACCATCCTGAGTACTCGAACTACAACTACGACTCCATCCGATCCGGATTCATCGCCGGAGCTCCGTGCCCAATCACACTGTGCCGCAGACTTGTGCAGGACATGCACATGAAGGACATGCAGGTGTGCTACGGAACGACCGAAACCTCGCCTGTCTCGTTCATGTCCACTCGCGACGATCCGCCAGAGCAGCGCATCAAGTCGGTCGGACACATTATGGATCACCTCGAGGCAGGCATCGTCGACAAGCGTGGCATCATGGTGCCTCGCGGAGTTAAGGGAGAAGTGATCGTTCGTGGATACTCGGTCATGAGATGCTACTGGAACAGCGAGGAGCAGACGAAGAAGGAGATCACTCAGGACCGATGGTATCACACGGGAGACATTGCCGTCATGCACGACAACGGAACCATCTCGATCGTCGGCCGCTCGAAGGACATGATCGTGCGTGGAGGAGAGAACATCTATCCGACCGAAGTGGAGCAATTCCTGTTCAAGCACCAGTCCGTGGAGGATGTGCACGTAAGAAGGAAGGGCTCAGAGAGCACAAATGACGTGCGTTTCAGATTGTGGGAGTGCCGGACGAGAGATTCGGGGAAGTGGTTTGTGCGTGGGTGAGACTGCACGAGAGTGCCGAGGGCAAGACGACCGAGGAAGACATCAAGGCGTGGTGCAAGGGAAAGGTAGGGCGCGCACTTGTGTCTCTCTGGCAGCAACCTCCGGTTTCAGATCGCTCACTTCAAGATCCCTCGCTACATTCTGTTCAAGAAGGAGCACGAGTTCCCGCTGACGGTCACCGGAAAAGTGAAAAAGTTCGAGATCCGCGAGATGTCGAAGATCGAGCTCGGCCTGCAGCAGGTCGTGTCCCACTTCTCCGAGCTCTGAGCACCTCGCTCGCCCTCCCGCTCGCTGCTTCCCTCGCCTGACACATTCCAATTGCGTGTATATTTCGTTTTATCGTCGCATGTTCTTAATTCCCGGCGCCGATCCGTCGTTTCCAGCAGAGTGCAGACTAACGAGTCCCCCCCGTTTCTTCATTTCCCCGCAGACACCTGGCTCCGTGTCGTTCGTTAGCATAGTGCCTTAGACCCTTTCCCCCCACTCTTACTTTCTTCCCATCCCTCTCTTTTTCTGAAAATTGTGACGCTTTATTCTTCGCTTCTCGCTTTCGCGGATAAATAAAATCTTTCATTGAACTAGATACGGACAACAATTGTTCGTCGGCGAGCAATACGTGTTGTTCGGACACTGGCCGTTGACGCACGGGCCTGCAAGAGTGAGGAATGAGCGACGGAACGGGCGGGAGACACTCACCGATCGAGGTTCCGTACGCGCATCTGCAGCAGACGTTGTTGTCTGTGCACATGTAGCCCGATCCGCAGACGTTTCCAGACCGGCAGTAGCCGCCCGAGGTTTCACGGCCACCACACACTGGGTTCGGATTCACAGGGGACTGCGTGGTCGGAGGGAGCGTCGGCTCGTAGTTGGGTACCTGAAGAGGGAGGTGACCGAGGTCCGAGAGACGGGGCACTCACTCTGCAGCAGCCGTTGATGCATCTCCAGTTGCTGCGGATCTGCTGGCAGTAGCTGGAGGTGCTGCAGGTCGCCTGACACTGGTTGCATGTGTTGCAGCCGTTGTTGCACGCTGGAATACAGATAACACATCACATGATGCTCTCAATCTCTCTATTCTTCTTCTAGAACTCACGTGTCAGACTCAAATACTGATTTGGGAAGTTGCCGCAAAGATAGTAAACCTGTCGTTTGTGTCGGAATGGAGCCACTGCGGTGCTCTCGTCGCTCGCAGAGTTGCTCGCCGGAAGAGCCGAGACGAGCGGAAGCACGAACAGAACGAATGCTCCCTTCATCTTTGACGTCCTCCACCGACTTTTCGCGCCTTTTATACAACATTCTTGTACCAGTGGCAACTTGTTGTCATTGTTTGCGCTGCGAGTTCAAGACGCGACTGTGTTTGAGCATTCGGGTGGTGCCTGCTGCCTCGAAATACGCGCCTCTTATTTTTGTCCAGGTCGTTGTAATTGTGCAAACACGCGTCAAGTACTACAAAAGTCCAAGAGTTTATCACTTAGAAACGGGCTTCTCGGGATGGGTCCTCACGAGACACTCGATACTTTCAGTCGCTTGCTCGAACGGAGTGAGAAGGTGGAGAAGGAATCGGAGATTTGATTGTGATTCGGTGGCCGTGCTCCCGTCTGTAGAAACCCCGGCCATCTGTGAAATCTGGTTCTTTACGAATCAATCACGTGGACACACTTTTCGTATTTTGTTCCAAAACGTTCCGTTTCTTTTTGAGCAAACATCTCGTCTTACAAGTACAAGTTCAAGAGTTTATTATAGAGAAAAGGGGGAGAAAAGAAAAGCTATGGAGAGGAGATGTGGTCGAGACAAACATTGAAAGAACGGTTGCTAGAGGAGGAAAGATAACGTTTCTGAGACACAAGAGAAGCGGGATCAACTATATCACAGAACCACTTTCAGGAAGATGCCGTCGAGGAAGCAGAAGAAGAAGAAGAAGAAGCAAAAGAAGAAGAAGAAGAAGAAAGAGATCGGGGATCGATACGAAAGACTGCGAAATGGATAGTGTGAAGTGTGGTAGGGGGGCTTTATTAGTGATTAGATTTCGGTGCCCGTCTCGGTCGAGATCGGAGTCGCTGAGTCGTAGACGGTGTCGTTGTCGCGTGGCACGTTCTGCAGATGACAGTGTCGTTCCAGCGTCCCGGCACCGCAATCACAGAAGAATCTGCAAATGGAAGATGAGGCACGTCTTCAGAGTCTCCAGAATACCTGTCGTATCGAACGAGTTCCACGTTGTGCCCGCGATGGCACGTCTTGATGCAATTGTAGCAGATGGCGTTGCGTTCAGTTGTGTTGCACGTGGTGCATCTGAAAAGACGGGCTCGATGGGAAACGGATTCAGATGACACGAGGGAAGAGGCTTACGGGAGGACATGAGACACTTCTAACACTAACCTAAAAAAGTTGTGCATTGGAAAACTGTTGTTGCTGCTCACTTTGAAGAGGCATTGGCCTGATTTGATGGCTCGCCCGATGGTGTCGTGGTTGTCGAAGATGTGGTTGTTGCGGGTGATTGGGTTGACTCCGGTGGCGACGCACAGTCCTGCAATCACGAGGATCACAAAAACATTAGTGACATCATCCTTCTCCTCCTCCGTCGTCTTCTTTTTCTTCTTCTTTTTCTACGATTGGCTAATTCGATAAGCCTATGACGTTATCTGGTCGATCTTCTCCTCAACACACCTCCATATTTATTCCGGAACAACTGGTTCTCCTCCAGAGTCGCCGTCGCGCCGTTCGTGATCTCGATGCCTGCGGACTTGCCGTCGTAGACTCGGTTCCTTCGAAGAGTCGGATTCGACTCCGTGGAGATGAGCACTCCTGCCTGAGCATTTCGGAAGATGTCGTTGTCCTCCAGAAGACCCTTGCCTCGGTTGAAGATGCACACGCCGCCGTCGCGTCCGTCGTAGATCTTGTTCCTTCGGAGAGTCGGCTCGCTGTCCGTCTTGATCCAGACTCCGGCCATCGCATTGTCAAAGATTTCGTTGTCTGAAAGTCAGAAATGAATTTGGAGAATGTTCCAAAGGACCGATACCTTCAAGACATCCCTTGCCTCCGTTGTACACGAGGACTCCTCCATTCTGGCCTCCCCAAATCTTGTTTCTCGTGATCTTCGGATTCGATCCGGTACGAATCTGGACTCCCGAATACTGATGGTTGAAGATGTCGTTCTCCTCGAGAAGGCCGTGTCCCTGGTCGTAGAAATATACGCCCACCTGCGAAGCGATACTTATGGAACTGAGGAAGGCGGAAGAAAACACTTACTTGTTTTCCAGAATGGATTCTGTTTTTCCGAAGGATGGGGGAGGATCCAGTGGTGACCCAGATGCCGGCCAGAGTGTTCGAGTACACTTCGTTCTCCTCGATGAGCCCCTTCCCTTTCTCGTGCACATAGATGCCTCCGTGAAGTCCGTCGTGGATCTTGTTCAATCGGACGATCGGATCCGATTGCGAGCGGATCTGGATTCCCGCCAGAGCGTTTCCGTAGATGTTGTTCTGCTCGATGAGTCCGCGACCCTCGCCGAAAATGTAGACGCCTCCCTGCTGTCCGGTGAAGATCTCGTTCTTTCGAATGGTCGGGTCCGAGTGCGAAGTGATCCAGATGCCGGCGTACGCATTCGCGTAGATGCGGTTCTCCATGAACTGGCCGCGTCCTCTCTCGTGCACGTAGATGCCTCCCGTGTAACCGTGATGCACTTCGCACCGAATGACGACCGGATTCGCCGAGTTCTTCACCTCGATTCCCGATATCCGGTTCGAGTGAATGTTGCACTTCTCGAAGTAACCTTGACCGTGCCTGAAACGATCGACCCCATCAGAATGTGTGTCACATTACCCGCCGACACCCCCCGCTGCATGCTGCTGACCCCGCAAACTCACTCGAATGTGAAAACGCCGACGTCCTTTCCGGAGTGGATCGTGCACTTTCGGAAGTACGGGTTCGCGTGGTTCTTTACCCAAACCCCCGCCAACGTGTTCCTTGCGATCTCGCAGTGCTCGTAGTGTCCGGTGGCATGATCTGTGATGTAGATGCCGACGTTCTCGCAGTCCAGAACTGTGCAGTACTTGAACTTGGGGTTCGCGTGCTTCTTCACACAGACGGCGGCTCCGTTTGCCACTTTGGAGGTGATATCGCATCTTTCGATGAACGGATGAGCCGTATCATCCGAGACAAGAATGGCGTAGTAATGAGTCGGCTGTTGTTGGGAAATGGGCGCTGGTCGCTGGTTTGGATCTGCCCGAAACCGGACTGTGATGAATCCGAAGTAGGCGTTCGAGCTTCCTTCACTGAACGAGAGAGCCGTGTTGCGGGTGCCCTCGAGAACGACAGACGAAGTGATGTCCCGCGAGTCGCTGGCTCCGATGATCTGCACGTCGGAAGCGATCTGGATCGTCTCGATGGGCTCGTAGACTCCCGTGTGCAGAAAGATCAGTTTCTCTCGGAACTGGTCCTCTTCGAGATACCCGAGAGCCTTCTCGATCTGGTCGAAACAGCGGTAATACGTGGATCGGAAGTTGGATTTCGGCTCCTTCATCACGTGCACGCCCTGGTGCAGCTGCCGATGCGACTCTTTCCACGGATTGCTTTCTCTCCAACGGCTCTGTTCCCGGAACTCGAACTTGGCGTGTGTCGGATGGAAGAGCGGGATCCGATAGTCGTACAAGCTGACGTAGAGCTCCTTCCAGATTTCGTGACTGTTTGAGATCTGGTTGAAGCGATACGAGACGGACATGCACGAGAGGAGCGACTTGTCCGGCAGGTAGGAGAACACTTTCAGCAGCAACTCATCCGGAAGTCTGTTGATGTGGTCTTGTTTTGCCTTGCCAGCTCTGTTTTCGACTCTAGCTTCCGGCTTCGCTTCTGTTTCGTCTTCCATCGAAAAGCTGCAAATGAAATGAGTTTTCGTCGGGTTCCCTCCGCCCTTCCACCAACTCTTTTCTCGCTTCTCCAGGTGAAAGACACTCGAGTTTGAACTTCTTCAGTGTCGGCTGCGGCGTCTGCAATAAGCGTTCTCTGGGATGATCATCGAACAATCGGGGCTCTCACCTCGTCAGCTGTGGCTGCCGCGATCGGAAAACACAAATCGTCGTCTTTCGATAAGCATGGCCTCCGTTTTCGGAGCGAGTATCTGCAAGATACGTCACGGATAAGAAGAGGGGGGAAACGAGGATTGACTCACGGATAAGAGGCTTGTGTGGAGTAGAGACCGAGCGTCGGATTGTCCGAATCGGGACGGCCCGGCGGCGTGTACCGGATGGTGGCCGAAGAGGTGTAGCTCGACGACGGCTGGCTGTCTTCGGAAGAGCTCGACTGCTGGACCAACGGGGGGAAGAAGGCGGGCGACGAGGAGGACGACGACATCTCGAGGCCTGACGACGACGGCGACGGCGTCGTGCCTTCGGGAGCCGCACAGGTCGCGCTTCTGGTCAAACGACGTGTTACGCGCTGGTTCGAAGATGTCGAGTTGCGAATCGCTGGAAGAAGGAACGAAATGAGAGTTGTTGCACTGGCAGAGAGAGAGAGAGAGAGGGGGAGATGATGAAATCACACACTCGGGACAAGAGATCTTGTGAATAGAAAGTGCGAACGACACATATCAATGCGTCGTCGGTAGACAATCGGTTATAATTGGGGTCACATACAGAGAGAGAGATGAAGCAGCGGACGGACGGGAGACCGAGTGGGAGTCATAGGGAGCGGGAGGGACACGAGAAACGCATGTATGTATAGTGTGTGTGTGGCCTGAGAAATTCGTGTGTCTCTCCCCGAGAGCAAAAGAGAATGGGAAACGGCGGAGGCGCCGGCCGGGAAGAAGCAGAGGAAAGAGTGAGAGGAGGAGAGGAATAGAAACGTGGAAGAAGGCATTGGGAATGCCGGTTTGGGTAGCCGAAGACGTCGAGTGACGATGATAGTGACGGATGAGCGGAGAAACCTGTATCTCTCTGGAAGAGACGGTGACCTCGGAACAAGAGAGAAGGAGCAAAGAGCAGTATGCACTCTCAGGACACGCTGCTCTCGGCGCGTCACGCACTATCACAGATTACTCGCTCGTGCCATACGAGTGAGAAAGCGACGGAATGAAGGCATTCATTCGATTCCAGCCCACTTATATAGACGGATTTGTTTCCATTTCGATTCGGATTTGATTGGCGACGTCGACGACAGAATCCGATTCTCGTGTGGCGTTCTGTTGACGTCTCCTCATCTTCTTCAAATAATCGGTTCCCATATCCAAAAACGACACAAAACGATGCGTTTCGCTGCCGCTGCTACTCGTGTTTTTCTTCGCCGCGGCACCGAACTCGGAGGATTATGCTCATGAAAACATCGGGAGCGGGCACGCACACAAAATAACAGAGCGACAAGGAGAAGAAGAAAACGAAAAAGGAGGCGAAGAAAGTGGTGAAGTGGCAAATGGAGGGGAAGAATAAAAGCGAAGAAGAAGGAGGAGAAGGAGAAGGGGAAGGAGAAGGGGAAAGGCGAAGAAAGGAGTGATGTCCTTTGAGGACTATGTTCCGGAAAGGGATTAGACGTCAGGTGCGAGCACGAAAGCAGGAAGAAGAAGAAGCAAAGAGACTCGAGGAAGTTGCTCGTTCGCGGAATTCGGATAAACGAGAGAGAGAGAGGGAGAGAGAGCCGCGCATGCACTCCCCTGAATTAGTTTTCTTCTTTCAAAAGAGTCTGCCTCCCTTTTTTCATTATCGGATATCAGATTTCATATAACTCTCCCCCCCCTTCCCTTCCAATTTCTCTCGAGCTCTTTCCCATTTAATTCACAAATCGCTGCCTTCGACGGGGCTAATTTGGGATTAGAGAGAAAAGAGTTGGTAGATTCTCGAAGGAGAAGACGTGCGGGAGAAGAAGACGAAGGTCCTCTGACTTATGAATATCGAATTTGGAGACGAGAGGTCAGAGTGCGCAGAGAAACAGACGGACGGCCTCCCGCCCTCCTTCAATAGTGGTCTTTCCGTTCGCAAATCGAGAGCCTTGTCGTCGCGGCTCATTGCTCAAAGAAAGACCAGCTGGTGGACAAAGTGTCTCGTTTGAAACGATACGAATCCGAATTTCAGACCGGGGAGAGGGATGGAAACAGAAATCGTAAACTATACAAACGGAATGTGTGTGCGAAGTGTGTCATCATCGGAAAAAAGATGGGAAGAACACTCGGCAGGTGGAAACTGGGCTGGAAAACGAATTGGGAGAACGAAGAGAAGAAACATTCTCGGATCGATAGAGGACGGGCGGAGGGAACTGGTTGGGAAACGATTCCAGACAAACAAATGAATGGCATGACACCGACTTCAGAAACGAGGAAGATTGATGTTCAGCACGACTGGAACATGTTTCAAAGGCCCTTCGGGGGCGAGGGAAACGAGGATCGATCGAGGGAGCGAGTGACCGACCGGAATCAGCTGATCGAGTGTAATCATTGCGAGGAAATGACCGGCCCGGCTGTCTGGGTCCCGTGGCCTCTCTTGTCGCGTATCACGAAGCACGAAGACTTATGACCTACATTTCGTTCAGATCAATCAACAAAGCAACATTTGTGTTTATGAGGGTTGGACACAATGATGATGCAAGCCGGTTGGGAGTAGTCACTGAAAAACTGGTGGCAGGAGGGAAGCAGGAGGGAGATGTGAGGCGACGCCGCCCCACGAGTGCACTCTCTTCGGAAGCCGCCCCGCCGCCATGTAGTCGTGCCAGCGACCGCCGCGACGACGACGTCTGTTGTGAACGTAGAAGTACAACGAGTTGGTACGAGGGCGGCAGCAGAACGTCGGCGTCTCTCGATCCGCAGTACTCTCTCGCCGCCTCGGACGCAACCAGGTACCTGTATCGCGTGTGGAGGTGGTGGTGGCCTCGGGAAAAGACAGTGAGAGAGGACGCGGGGCGGGTGGCTGGTGCGAGAATGTCGTCCGGAGGAGGAGGAGGCATTCGGTTCGAAAACTTTGATGTAGAAGAGACAAGACGCGGGCGAGAGGCGCGCATACCGTGTCGTCCTTCTCTTCTTGCCCGTCCAGTCTCTTATTTGGGTCATTGTTTGGATGCGCGTCTGCGCTCTCCTCGATTCATTTCGCACCCTCCGTCTTTCATGTCCCAATTCGATATCGCGCAATGAATAACCAAGGGGCAGAAGGAGTTGAGGAGGAAAGGGGGAATTACGAGAGGAATGAACACGAAGGAGGAATAACAGCAGGCTTCTTCCTATTCCCCCAGAAAACAGAAGAAGAGTCGTCGGAAGCGAGAGAGAGAGAGAGAGAGAGAGAGAGAGAGAGAGAGAGAGAGAGAGAGAGAGAGAGAGAGAGAGAGAGAGAGAGAGAGAGAGAGAGAGAGAGAGAGAGAGAGAGAGAGAGAGAGAGAGAGAGAGAGAGAGAGAGAGAGAAAGGAGTGTCTCTGCGTCTCGGAAACAGTGACCCAAGGTCCACTAATGCGATAAGGCGAAACACGGAATGAGAAGAGCGATGGCAGGAGTGTGACGTGGCAGAATCTGGTTGTGTGAATAGGCAATCGAGGTCGTAAAAGTTTACGAGAAGACTGGAAGAGAACACAGAGATCGGATCGATGAGGAAGGATCGGAGGGAGGGGCGGAAGATCCGAACAGTCCAAAAATAGAGGGGAGCGCGGGGGTTGGGCGTAAATACACATGGACACAAAAGCAGCGGCAACATCGACGATCGATGTGTGTACAGGAGAAGCGTCGGAGAGGCTAGAAGTGTTCACACGACGTCCAAAAATGCCTTCGGCCAGTTTTTGAATGGCCGCCGCTTCAGCAACCTCGTCGACTGTACGAAGCGGAGAGAGGACGAGAGAAAGAGAGGATGGATGGGCGGCATGGAAGCAGAAGGAGGGAAATGAGGGCAAGAAGCAGCACGAATTGAAACTGGATTCGTCTGTATGAATGGGGCGTGGATGCGATTGGACCGACGAAGGAAGCGGCCGAAAAAGAATGGAGGAAGAGAAGGAGCGGGGGGATGGACTGTGAAGAGGGCGGCGGGAAGAGCATCTGTTTGCTCAGCAATTGCTTCCTCGTTTCGATTCGAGGAAGAGTCCGAGACGAACTGACAGCAGGTCCATTTAGTTTCCTTGTCGTCTCCGAATCGATGAACTGCGTCGTTTTATAGGGGGAGATGACCTCCTCCCGCGACGACCATTAGTGCTTTTGCGTCGAGCCTCATTTCAATGTCCCGACTCTTTCTATGATTGAGTTGACGGATTTTGCAAAAGAGGTTCCAGAAACGGAGAGTGAAAGGAGACGAAGAAGACGAAGAAGGGGGAGGAGAAGAAGATGGAAAAAGCGGAAGTAGTCGTTGGGAGTTTTATCTGAGTGGCAGTGTTATGCTTTGATTCGCCCCACTCTCGCTCTCGGATGTCTCGAATTACTCGCGAGCGAAACAAAAAAACGGAGTAGGTGAGCACAGGTGAGCCAACACGAATCGGAAGAAGAAGAAGAAGGATGCATTGTGTGTGTGTGACAGGCGGGCGGTCTTTCGGAATGATGATCTATTATTGTTATTCGGGCTGGCATTTCGGGGGAGGAGGTGCGCAGACGACACGTGGGAGAGACGGAAGACGCGCGCGGCAACACATCACGGGTGCCGGGGTGCGACCGTGCACTACTCGGGGCCACTCGACTCGACCTCCTTCGGATATATGCACGACACGATAACAAGCGGTCGATGGCGGCTAATTTATGGGTTCCGCCGAGTCTCGCAGCTCCGGGCGAAGCGCGTCAGCCCGAGGGAGACGTCTGGGAGAAGAGGGTCTAGTTTGATCCTTGCAAGTGTGAAGATCAACAAAAACAGATCGGAGGAGGAAGTGTCCGATATCAGATGAAGGGAAAGAAGAAGAAGAAGAAGAAGGAGAGATAGGTACGCATTCCCGGGCGGGTCAGCAGAGGTCACGATAAGCTTATGACGATGATCGAACACCGGCCTCCCCCCTCGTATCATCGTCATCTCGACCTAGATTTGAGCGTGTCTCTTACCGAATCTCCTGGCCGACGAGGATCCTCTTCTCTGCAATTTCGGAGAAAGGTGCGCGGCTCTCGTGGAGACGAGAGAAGGCCGCGAGCCCAAGTTGAGTGTCTTCTCCTCGCCCGTCTCCGACATCTGAAAAAGCAATCCGTCATAAGAAACGCTGCAGCGAGGGAAAAGTGACACTCTGAAAGGCGGTCACGAGAGGAGAAGTTGCGTGGAAAGAAGGGCTTATCAGTTCGGTGATAAGTTTTCCCTCCGAGCGGGTCGTCGCATGAAATGTGACTTGCGAGCAAGAAAGACGAGCAAAATGCACATTTTGTGAGTGTGTGTGCAATACTCGGAAGAGCCATTTGGAATACGTCACAAGGGAGGGGGAGATGAGCCCAAAGAAAGCGGAATAAAATATTTAAATCGGCGGCCAGCCCACAGCCGATGTGACGGATTATTATTCGTTTTTGGCGCGGAAAAACGGATGCCTGCTGGCTGAAAAGGAGCCGAAAACAAGGGGGAAACGGGGAAGAAGGAAAGGAGGACCGGTATGCAAACTGTACTTTTCGAGGCGTTTAATCGGAAGACACTGAACACGTCTGACACGAAACCGGACGGATTTGGAGGCGGTTTGTTTCAAATTCACACCGCCGCTCCTCACTGCATTCGTGTTCCGTCCGCGAGATTCACATCTTCCCTCGAAGACGTGGCCATCGGGTCACAGTTGCATTCGCAAAAACGACGCCGAGATAAGCATCGAAAGGGTGCGGTCGGTAGCGCGCGCGCGCGCGGAGCAGTCCGCGGAAAGGAACAGTACGTGGCCGTTCGTTCGTCCGCCTCCTTCACTGCAGCAGCGGTTTCGATGTTTGCATTTCGGACACGCACGCTTCGGACGGACAGTTGACCGCCCAGTTTGTACGATCTACTATTTTGGGAGGCTCGGAGAGCACGCAGAAGCCGGAGGAGCCGGACGCCGAGACGGAGAACTTTGAAACTCGGCTCGCTTGGAGGATGGTGACGTCACGAGGCATGCGAGAGAGCAAGAAGAATCAGATGCAGTCAAACATGCAGGAAGACCCCCCAGTGCCACCTCAAACCATGTCTCTTTATAGAAAACGACCACGTGAAATCGAAATGAAATGGCTACTTTTTTGAATCCACGTCACAAAACTCGAGGACCCTTCGCTTTCTCATTTCTAATGTTCCTAATTTCGTTTTGAAGTGGCGGTGCCACGTCACTCTCCTGAAGTGGCAGTTCCTCAGGAATTTCGAAGCACAAGCACGCATGTCTCCATATCAAAAGAGGTTGCAAAAGCTGATGTAACCGTGCGGAAAGTGTGTGTGTGTCTTTCTCTCCTTCTCTCCAAGCGATCCGTTCGTCCGTCCGTCGTCTGCTCCTCTTCGATCCGCGCACTTCCTGCCGCCTTCCACACATTTTCCTCGCCGAAACCCTCAAACGATTTGCACTTCACACACACACAAATCTTTCTTTTGTGCGGGCTTGCTGCGCGACAATTCGACCTACAAACCGTCGGAATCCGAGGCAGACAGAGATGAAAACCCGTCGATTCGACAGGTTCATAATGAGGAAACGACGCAAGAGTTGTTGTTTTCTCTGCGGTCCAAAGTCCGAACGGGTGGAAACAAAAAACAAACCGAAAAATGATAGCGGGCAGCCATTACTGAGTCCGTCCGAACAACACGATGACTAAAATAGGCGATTTGATAAGTGCGATGCTGCCTTTCCTGCTGGTTCTCCTGCTCTCCCAGTACACCAAAAGTGTGGATCTCGAGTTTTATATGGATACGGTAGTTGCGGCAGCTCTCCGCGAAACGCAGACGGTTCGTTTTCAGAAAGAGGTCGTCCAGTCGTGGGGCTACCCGCTGGAAGTGCACAATGTGACCACTGCGGACGGCTTCATTCTGGAACTTCATCGAATTCCGCACGGTGCTCAGATGGACACGGGGCCCACCGAATCGCGTCCCGTCGTGTTTCTGCAGCACGGATTTCTCTGCTCCAGTTTCGATTGGGTCGCCAACTTGCCGCATCAGAGTGCCGGATTCGTGTTCGCGGATGCCGGTTTCGATGTTTGGATGGGCAATTTCCGCGGCAATGCCTACAGTCGGAAACATGTCTCGTTGAACGCGAACGTCGATCAAAAGTACTGGGACTGGAGGTGAGGGACTAGAAAACGCGCGTGGCCGAACTGTGAGACTTGCAGCTGGGACGAGATCGCCGAGTTCGATCTGCCGGCCATGATCGGGAAGGCGCTCGAAGTGAGCGGGAAGGAGTCGCTCTACTACGTCGGACACTCGCTCGGCACTCTGACCATGTTCTCGAAACTCTCCGCTGATCCTCTGTTCTCCCGATTCGTGAGCCTTCTCCACATGTTTCATTTAATGTTCACTGCAGATCCGAAGGTATTTCGCGCTCGCACCGATCGGCTCCATCCAGCACGTTCGCGGAGTGTTCTCATTCTTCGCGAGGCACTTTGGAAAGGATTACCAGGAGTACGTGACCAAGTACGGGGCGGATGAGTTCTTCGGCAACTCGTGGCTCTTCCGCAACATCGTCAAGTACACGTGCGGCCTGTTCGAGACGCTCGAGGAGCTCTGCTCCGACATCACGTTGCTCTTCGTGGGAACGTCTTCGGAGAACTGGAACCAGACGAGGCTCCCCGTTTACTTTGCTCACACGCCGGCGGGCTCCTCGAGCAACGTCGTGGTTCACTTCAATCAGATGTTTTCGTACGGAGGCGTCCCTGCATTCGATATGGGAGAGGAGAAAAACCTGAAAAAGTACGGGCAGAAACTGCCGCCGCAGTACAATCTGACGCGAATAACGGGCATTCCCATCTACCTTTTTTGGAGCGAAGACGATTGGATGTCGACGAAACAAGACCTGAAAGACACTTTGTTCGCGCAATTGGATTCGCACGTCGTCCAGGTTGGTCACAAATCGTTTTGTTTCCCCCTTCCGGTTGCCGATTCGTTCATTCTTCAGGGAAGCTACAGAATACCAAACTACAATCACCTACATTTCATTTGGGGAACCAACGCTGCCATTGAAGTCTATGGACGGATTAATGACATCATCACTCGACATGACTTATTATGAGACTGGAAAATAAAGTTCGGAAAGTCTCAAAAGAGATTCGATCAGGATGAGATTCGAACTCACGCGGGGAAACCCCAATGGATTAGCAGTCCATCGCCTTAACCACTCGGCCACCTGATCACAGTTGTCCGAGCGCCAGAACTGCGTAGACAAACAGCGTAACTCTCTTCGCCTCTCGCTCTTCTCGCTGCAGTGAAACGAGAGAAAACACATGCATTCTCGCATCGGCATAACTCACAACTGCCGCAGATTGAACCCATCAAAACAAACGTTCATTTCATGCCAAGTCAGCATAGGGTACTTGTTTATGTATGTCAAAACACTACGCGCCTATAAAAAACAATGAAACACACGGAAGATCATCGACGAAACGTGCGTCTGGAGCCCGGCCGAAAACGGTCCGAAAGTCTTCATGCATTCGTGACGAGCCGGGAGGAGCACACCAAAAAGCACTGCCGGTTCGACTAAACCATAAAAGTCTTTGTCTTTTTCGGGCTCTTTCGACGGGCTCCACGTGCACCCCACTCTCCGAAATCAGTCCGAAATGGCTCGTAAAACTGGTGGATTAGCCGCCATCATGGCCGGGCAGCCGGTTGTAGTCGTCAAAAAGAGAAGCGTCTTCTGGAGACTGCGTCACGTAAGACGAGCCGCTTCCGATGCCGAACCGGACTGCCCGTTTTCAGTTGACGAGACAGGGCGGCCTCCACGTCGGACTCATCATCGTCTGTATTCTGTACGTCTACGCGGGAGCACTCTTTTTCATGTATTATGAGAGTCCAGAAGAGGTGAGGAGACGTGTGAGGGCAATGTTTGATTCGAGAATATATGCAATTTCAGGAGAGAGTCCACAAGAGAGTGGCGCGCAAGTTCGACAGCTTGAAGGAGGACTTTGTGAAGAATGTGGAGAGAGTGAGGCTGGAAGACGTCGCGGACCGTCGCAAAGTGAACGAATCCGTGTCACGTCTTCTCGACGACTACTCGAAACACATGATGAAACTGTTCTCGAACCCGGTGGCAGCCAACATGTTCGATTGTCTGTTCTACTTCAAATCCAACTACACTCCTCTGTGGACAACTGATTCGTCGCTTCTTTTCACCGCCACAACCATCGTCCCCGTCGGCACGTCTTTATTATTCGTTCCGTAACGTCTTCTGGTTCTCTTTCAGGCTACGGATACGTCGCCCCGCTCACTTCCACGGGCCGTCTCGTTTTGTGCGTCTACGCGGGATTCGGAATACCTCTGGCACTTGTGATGATGTCCGATGTCGGAAAGTTCTTCGCCGACGTCTTCGTGAAGTTCTTCAACGAGGTATTCCGAGTGCTTCTCGAATCGAGAATCCGTCGAACGTCTTCAGAACATCACCGCCTTCATGGTCGTTCTCGTCTTTCTACTAGTCGCCTACTCGATTCTCGGAGGGATCGCCATCTCAAAAGCAGTCGAAATGCCGATGATCGAGGGAATCTACTTCAGCACCATCACGATATTCACGATCGGATACGGAGACGTCAGGTGAGTCCCGGCCCTTTCTATCCCTTCTGCACGTCTTCTGATCCAGTCCAAATCTTCCCGTCTACGTCGTCATCGTCTTCATCGTATTTGGAGTAGCCCTCGTGACTGTCGCAAGTGAGTCCCTCTCTTCCCTTTTCAGAACCCCTGCTTCTTTTTCAGTCGACGTCGTCGCCGCCAACATCATCCATCACATTCATTACATGGGACGACAAGTGGGAAAAGCAAGGATCATAGCGGACAAGATGCTAAGCGTGAGTGTTTCAAGTGCACACTTTCAGCGCCTTGCACGTCACGGTGCCGTTGAACTGTCGCTCGACGGCTTCTATCAGCTGCACTGCGATGTCAATCAGATCGTCCTTGACGTGCGAGCACAGCGTCTCGAACACTTCCAGCTTCGGCGCCTTCGCACATGCCTTCTGAAACACATATCAACTTTTCACGTCTTCTGTGTTAGAACTGACGTCTGCGAATTCGCTCAAGTCGTTCTTCGTGACCGATTCGATCTTCTTCAACTGATTCTCGACGATGCTCAACGCGAACTGACATCCGTTGCACAGAACGTTCGGCTCTTCCTTAAAACCGGATTTTTGATCTGAAACTGCATTCGCTTACCTTCGCGACGGCGACGGAAATCAAGAGGGCGAGCAGGAAAAACGGTCGGAGCATGGCGGGAAACGGTCGGAATTCGTTCGATCCGCACTGTTTTTATGCGTCACGGCTTACCGCATTTTGCTTGTTTTGGGGTTTTCTGATCGACGTTATCAGTGGGAAAAGTCAGTCAAAACAGTCCGGTGCGTGCACTCGGAGAGCTGGAAGAGCCCGTGACGTCACGGGAGGAGTCACTCCTCGAAGGACACTCTCCGTCTCTTTGTGTGACGTCATCTGTCGCTTCAGACGTTTGTTGTCTCAATTCATTTCCGCCACACTGTCCGGAATGCATCTTATCTGCTTGTTTTCAAGTTGGAAACCTCGCGGATTATAGTCGTTTTTTGTCCATCGAACAACAGAAAACCTTCATTCACGTGCACACTTTGTGACAAACAAGAGACGGGCTCAATTGCTTCTGGAGTCCCTTGAAGATGACGTCGACGCCGTCGACGAAGTTCTTCTGGAAGACGACGCAGATGCTGTCGGTCAGATCCGACTTGGGGATCTTCTGACAGATGGACTGAAACGGCTGGAAGAATTGTTGGGAAGGCGGGGAGAGACGCGTACTTCGGAGAGACTGGAGAGGACGGTGCCGACGATCTTGTCGACGTGGCCGATGCTCGCGGAGACCAGCGAGAAGATCTGTTGGCACTTCTGACACACGAAACTCGGCCGGGAGTCATGCTGGACGGGCGAGCAGCGGAGGGGTCCGGAGAGCAGCACGAGGAGCAGAAACACGCGGAGCCACATCTCGAGTGGAGCATTTCTGGTCTCTTCTCTCTGTTTTATAGCCTCGGACGGTGCACTTGAAACCGAGTCTGAAAGTTTCGGTAAACACATTCCTTTCTCGTTTTCCGTTTGGATTTCGACTTTCTCTTCGGGAATTTGTGCCCTTTTTCGCGTTCTTCCGATAGCCATTCATGAGAAAGTTTCCATGAATTTCGAATGGAAACTGCGATCTTCGAACTAGAAAACAGTGGGAAGAAAGCCATGTTTTATTGAATCTAGCATATGTACAACTGATGACACGTCGTCGCCGGGTCCGTGTTTCTCTTCACGAATTCGAGAAACTTGTTGACGGCGTCGATGACGTCGTCTTTCGCCACATCGCAAACCAGATTGACGAGGTCGACTTTGGGAGCCAGACTGCACAAATGCTGCAAAAGGAGACGTCGAAAAAGAAGGCTTCTGTGACAGAACGCCTACATTTATGACTCCGAGCAACTCGTCGTGAGTCACTGCTTCGAGCAGTTTTATGTTCTTCTGGACGAGAGTGAGCCCTTGCTGGCACAAATTACAGAAGATGCCGCAGTTGCTCACGGGCTCCGCCGAGCACGAAACGGCGAGCAGGGGGAGGAGTAGGAAACAATGAAACTTCATTTCTGATCGTGCTCCTCTTCTTCCCCTTTTATATTGTTTTTTGGTTTGTGGCGTTTGTGATCGAGTCTAGTTCATCACTTTATTGTCACTCAATATTTGCAGTCGGGAATGATAGTGCAGATGTGTTTCGGATCGATTTGAGCCCGGAGCCCCTGAACGAGCTTCGTGAGGGCGGCCACGAGATCCTCGCGGAGCACGACACAAAGCGAGTCGACGATGGGCAAGGTGCGAGGAGCATGAGCACACAGGAGCTGGAAGAGAGGTCATTGGGGACGGAGGGCTCACGGACTCACGTCTACAAGGCTTCCGAGGTCTTCGTCCGTCAGCTTCTCGAGCACGTTCAGTTGCTCGTCGAGCAGAGAGAGCCCTTCTTCGCACAAAGTGCAGAAGACTTCGAACGGTTTCTTGTCGGTCGAGTTGTTCCCGGAAGCCGAAGAAGAAACGGAGGACAAGAGGAGGAGGAGGACAGAGAACGTCTTCATTCTTTCGAGTCGACTATTTGAAACATGATACACACTTCATTTTATACACATCGCGACGGAAAACAACTAGACTATGCCCACAATCAGTGATGCGGGTCAGAATCGGAAATCCGAATCGCAAACTTTGAGGTAACCGCAAAGAAGACGTGGTTCCGTCTGCTCTTTGATTCCTTGGACGAGGGTGACGAGAGCGTCGACGAGGTTCTCCTTGAGCACCACGCACAACGCCTTCACGATGGGAACGTCGGTCGGAGCGGACTGACACACTTTCTGGAAAGAGGAGGGGAGGTCATTCGAATGGAGAAGCATCCCACGTCAACAACGGAGCCCAGATTGTTTTTGGTGACTGATTCGAGCACGACGAGCTGATTCTGGACGAGCGAAAGTCCAGAGTTGCAGATATCGCAGAAGAGGTTCGGAGCATCCGGAGACGTTCCTGAAGGCGTCAGCTGGCCGGTGGCGGAGCAGAAAAGCACTAGGAGGATGAAGCGGGAACGGAGCATTTCAGAGTTACTTTGGGAGCTGTGGGCGCTGGTTTTATAGTAGGTCAAGTCCACTTCCAGACAGCTATGCAAGCATGTTTTCGTGTTGTTGAAAATGTATTCTTTGCTCTTTCTATTCCTGCAAGTATAGAGTCCGTTGAGAATCTGAATTTTCAGATGGCTCAGAAGATCAACATCAACCGCGGACTCGGTCTCGGAATGGCGCAACTCGGCGCGTTTGCAAGAATGGGAATGATGATTAATGTAAGTGTCTGCGTCTCCTCTTTCCGCGCACTCTCTCCGCAATGACCAGTCGTGCTGCGTTCTTTCGTTCACAAACAACACACGAGCGACCGCTGTCCTCCGCAGCGATTTTTATCTTCTCCTCTCCTTCTGCATTTTTCGTGTGGGGGTATAGCTCAGTGGCAGAGCATTCGACTGCAGATCGAGAGGTCCCCGGTTCAACTCCGGGTGCCCCCTAGTTTCTTTTTCCACTTTTATGTTACAGGTGAGTGCGATGGGAACGACAGGAGAGGGACAGCCGAATGGAACAGTGACTGAAGGTCCGGAAGGAATTGAATTGAGTCGAAAGTCAACCTGGAGAAGTCGGGAGGAAGGAGAGGCCACCCGGAAGAGCACGGCTTTCGAACCGAACCTCGACTTTGACATGATCGACTATAGGCAACCGACGGGTGAGTGCCGCACAATAACGAATCGATATGAAAGGGCTATTCAGGTTCTTCACAATATTTGTACGGTTTCGGTTTCGACAACGACGCATTCCGTCCTGCTGACACACATAGCGACGACGACGACTCGGTGTTTATGTGACACGTTTCATCGGAAAGTGACGGAGAGAAAGACTAGAAAGAGAGCGAAGAAACTGGAAGAGGCTTCAGAAGACGTGTTGGGGTCGTCCTCGAAGTTTCCGTTGCAAAAGTCCTGCAATTGGAACGTGGAAGATGATAAACTGTTGAATTTCGATTACTCTGGAGCAAGTGCACTTGATTTCCTCCGGAATCGCGTCGTCACTCGTGATGTTCGAGAAGTCGATGCTGGAACAGGGCGTCTGAAAATGAGGGATTGGTCTGAAAATGGAGAGAAAAGGACGACTGACGGCGTTCTCGTAGGCGTCATCCATGGCTTTTTCGACGCATCCCTTCAACATCGTCACTTTCTGATCCGTCCGATTCGCGTTCTCGACCAGCAGGCGGATGTAGCAAGAAGTGAGCGAGGGGCAGATGTAATCGACGTACTCATCTGAATGCACGACGTCTTCTGACCGTCGCCACGTCTTCTTACCTCTAGCCATTCTGAACTCAGCACTGCCGCCGAAACATTTTATAGGTTGAACGGGGCTGAAAAAGAAGAGGAGAGCGAGAAGAAGAATCGAGTAGATAAAGGGCATAACGGATGGCGGCGAAACTGATCGGAAACCGTCTTTCCAACGCGCGTCGGGTCGTCGGAACCGGCCGGATTAGCCCGGAAAAGAGAGAGAGATTTGAAACGGGTGACAAAACTGCACTACTTCTGTTTCAGACGCTTTCTTTCAGCTCGCCTGTAGTTGAGACAATCTCGGAAAGTCTAGTTCGAGTTATCGCACTCTCGTATCCGGATCTGCATTGTGTTCTGCAGATCCTGATCTTCCGTCGGGTCAACGTAGTTTGGAATTGAGAATCCTCTCATTCGTGGCGACAAAGAGATCCGAAGAGCGATAGATGCATCTATCTCCGTTTCACTTGACTTCGGAGAAAAAAACACGAACTTTCCGAACGCTCGTTTCAGACTACAAAACGACGTTGATCCTACAGTCTCTTTGATTTTTCGAACATTTCGAATAAACTGAAAGTCAACTTGATGATGTTTATTCAGATGGGAATATGCAGTGTGAACAATAAATAAAGAACCTGCTAATGGTACACACAAACCAATGAACGATTATAGAGTAAAAACGAGTGGGGGAAGATCCACAGTTGCCACGAAGACGTCGTTGGATTCGAGATATCTGAAAGGTTGTCTTCCTTTTTGAATATTCCATCCATCCATCATGTCACCGGAGCTTTTCCGAATATTTGATGGAGATTGTCAAGACGACGCGCATTCAATGAGCTTCTGACCTCAAAACGCGCGGCATCGTGAGTGTATCTCTTGGTCTCATTCAACTCTTATATTTCCTTTCTCCAGTTCACTTTTCGTGTGTTTTTACTTCAGTTACTAAAAAAGATCTAGACAGGTATTGTTAAATCTTCCGGGCAAAACACACTTTCCGACGTCTTCGGCCCGCCCCCCTCGTCGCTCGATTCGACGCTCCTCCTCCTCCGCCCTCCGGGAAGTCTTCGGTTGTTCAAACAGTTGGCCGATGCGATGGTCGCCTACACGCTTCTCAACAACGGCAACAACACCATGGTGCAGCGATCTTTCGCGCGTTTCTTCCCGCTTCTCTTCATCTTCGTGCTCTTCTGCATCGCCATCTTCCTGTGAGTTCGACGTCTTCTTCTTCTTCTCACCTTCTGGCTACTTCAGGATAAGAAGCAACGATGACGCGGTGGTTGAAGCGAGAACCATGAAGTCGGACAAGTTCAGTCTCAACGATATGTACAATGTGAAGACGTTCAAAGGACTCGTGCCAATGTCCGAGTTGAACGAGAAGGTTTGTGCGAGCACAAAACACGATGAAGCTCGGCTCTGTTAGTTCAGGTTTTCAAAAACTACGGCTACGAGATCGAGAGACCGACCATCCCTGTGCCGACGCTTCGGATGATCAACGAACCGACTTGTGATATGGTACTCGACGTCTTTTTCTCAATCCCTGACTTTTTCGCACAGGTTTTCTCCGAATGGCTCAGGATTTCGAAGGAGCCGCAGCCGGACAAACCGCCAGGCAGGATCCCTGCGGGAAGGAAGGACGAGTTCCTGTTGTACGGATACGCTGCTCTGCAGGATGTAAGAAAGAAAAAGTTGAGAACTGATAATCGGTAGTTTCAGTGGTACATCAATGACAAAAACTCGCCGACTGGCGAGAAACCACGTGGATGGGACACTATCTCGGACATCATGACGTGGCCGAAGCAGAAGCTCGGAGGGATGCAGTACGGGCGGGACGGAGAGTCCATGTACAATGCGATCAAGGCTCACCGTCTCGACGGGCTCAGAGGGTTCGTGGTCGGCAGCATGGCTCCGTGGGTCGAAGTGACCGCTCTCTTGCACGGAGCAAAACACGTGCTCACTGTCGAGTACAACAATCTGACGATCCAGGAGGAGTACCGTGACAGGATGTCCTCGATCCTACCCGTCGACTTTGTCAGAGAATGGGAGACGTGAGTTCCACTTTTTGTCCTCTCGAGACTTTCTTCTGTCCTCCAGGTACGCGGGAACTTTCGATTTCGCCGCCTCCTTCTCGTCGATCGAACACTCGGGACTGGGTCGTTACGGAGATCCGATCGACCCGATCGGAGATCTGAGAGAGATGCTCAAGATCAAGTGCATGCTCAAGAAAGGGGGCCTTCTGTTCCTCGGGTTTCCGTTCGGAACAGATGCTCTCGCCTACAACGCTCACCGCATCTACGGCTCCATCCGTCTCGCTCTCATGTTCTACGGCTTCGAGTGGATCGACACGTTCACCGGAGAAAGCGAGGAACCGTTCGATCTGAACGCCGCCCGTCTCGACTCTCTCGGCCTCTTCCAGCACAACCAGCGCACCGTCGTCCTCCGAAAACTCTGATTGCCTCGCGTCCGCACGCGCTCATAACTTCTCAGTTTCACCGTTTTCGGGTTATCACCTCTATTGTAGTACCGTCCGTTTCTTTCGTTCGCTTGTCGGAACAATAAACCGTCCGCTCGCCTCTCCTCCTCGCCCTCTTTTTCTTTCTTTTCGCCGCACAATGCCCCGTGGCTTCGCCTTACTCTTGTTTTGTACTGCCATTATCGTGTGCTACATCAACAAAATGTGAGTCAACAGTGCCCGAATCCGGCAGGAAATAGGCGGTCCTTCCAGATATATCCATGAAAGTCTGATCTCAAAAACTGGAAGCCTGTGGTACGGGAAGCGGGACGTGCGGGAGATCCATCGGTCTCCCTCCATCTACCTCCGACAAGTCGTCAGAACGCACATCGGAGACATCAGCTTCCTCGAGTTCCGAGAAGAGGTTGGGCTTCTTTCTGAATCTTCTTGACTATCAGAGAGTTCAGATATTCAAAAAGTTCGGATACAATCTGACGAGCCCCACGTATCCGTTTGTGACACTCGAGTACCAGTATCCAGTGAACTGCTCTTTGGTAAGAAACGATGCTCTTCCACAGTTTCAAAAGGAGCATTACAGGAGTTCGGAGATTGGTTGGAAATCCAGAGCGAACGGAGAAATCGTCGGCCGAAAGCCTACATTCCGGACGACGAAACGAAAGACTTCCTGCTCAACAAGTACAGCGGCGTCTCCTATGTGGGTCGAAAACAGGAATACAGAATAAGCGTTCCGTTTTTTCAGAAGTACACGGACGACAGATACAAACTGAATATGACCTACGCGAGTTGGGAGAACATAGCTGACATCGTGACGTGGCATCCGAGAGATGTACTCAGACTCAACGACGACTTCTCGGCCAGTTGGTTTCCTTGCCATCTGGCAGTGAACACATTACATTCGTTCAGTTTCGATGCACTATGCGATGCGCAGCTATTTGTTGGAGGGCAAAAGAGGTCTCATCCTGGCCGGCGACCATCCGATAACTGAAGTTCAAGCAATCCAGAACGGTACCGTTCCAGCGCTATCCACTTCCAGAATCTGGCACTTCAGGTGCTGCCCACATACTGTCAATCGGGGATATCGCTCATGAAACAGAGGACATCTCTTCCGTTTCGCTCGTCGAATTCGCGGAGAACCACCGGAGGTTTGTTGACTCACAAAACTGGTCGTTGATCCGTTTCAATTTTTATAGATACAGCCGATCTTTCGATTTCGTGGCGAGCTACGGAACAATCGAGTCGATCGGACTCGGAAGGTTCGGCGATGTGCTCGACTCGATCGGGGACATTCGGATGATGCTGATGCTGGGATGCTCCGTCAAGAAGGGCGGCCTGCTGTTCCTCGGGGTGCCGATCGGGAGAGATGCCCTCATTTTCAATCAGAAACGCATCTACGGCCATGCCAGATTGCCGATGGTCATTGCAGGTGAGAGAGTGAGGCGGCGACGGAGACGCAGAGACAGTTGCGTTCAGGCTTCGAGTGGATCGCCACCTTCTCGGCGGACAGCCAGTATCCGGAAGAGATCAGTGCCCGGGACATCAACCGTCTCCACAAGTTCAACCATCTGAATCGCACTCTCGTTCTTCGTAAACTGTGACCTCTCCATTGAATGTAGTTTCAACCAGGGTCCCAATAAACTGAGAATAAGCACGGAACAAGAAGCCGATTCGACGGAGAGATATGGGCGTTTCTGGACGACTTCTGGTTCGGTGGCAGATTGCATAACGCGATAAACGGACGTTTCCCTGACACAGATTCCTGCCAATTCGGCAGCCGAATCCCTTCCCGGCGATCTCTTTCCACAGGTGGCCTGCTCAAATAACACGCATCTTCCTTTGTTCCCCTATTGACTTATTGATTGTACTAACCCTGAAAAGTACGCAAAGTTGGGCGAGTATTGGCTTCGATGCATGTGTTCAACGTTGTTATCACTCCTTCCTGAACACTCATGTCCAAGGGGCGGTTATTTTATGACGTAGCTGAGTGAAAACAGACAAAAAAGCGTCTTCTAACGGAGGCGTTCCGAAACGAGAGTCTACTCCGAACTTTGAAGCGTTGGATCAGAATTCGTTGGAAGACGTCGTTGCCCGGATTGGTCCGGTTCTTTCAGCCCGTCTCGACGCCTTCTCATTGCGCAACCGAGTCTCATAAACCAACTCCTCCTCTCCCCTCTCACTCGAAACTGGATATCTCGCCTTCATTTCTCTTCCTATTTCGTTCGTCGTCTTTTGAATCTGAGAATGCAACGTTTCCGGACTCACTCCAGAATGTGCCTCAACTTGTTCAGGATGCAAAACCTGGTCAAACTGTTTGTACTCACGTCACTATTCTGCTTCATGTTTCTCGTCAACTATCAGGTAAACTAGTTGTTTTCACTCGTACATGAACAGAGCAGCTGAATTTCAGTTGAGAGCAAGGCAAAGAGAAGAAGAGCTGAAAGTGCTACGGACCCAATATCTGCAGGAGGATCCGGAGGTGGGCGCCAATCCTCCCCAATTTCCCCCGTTCATTAGTTCTTCAGGAAGGACGTACAGTTGGCTATGAAATCATCGGGGACACGATCAAGTACAACTACGTCGAGAAGCCGCGCATTGCGATTGTCAGTGTGCTGCGATCGATCGAACAGGCTCATCTCTACGACATCGCCATCAGTGAGCCTTCCCAGCTCCCCGGCCACAACACTTTTCCTTTTGCAGGCACTGTGAAATGCTACGCCAAGATCCAGGGCTACCATTACATATTGGCAGTGGAAAAAGACTTTGATTGCAATCAGAAAGACGTTCGTTCCCTCGCCTTTTCTTTATCCGATCCATCTGCTTCCTCTCCAGCAGTTCTTCCGTCGCCACTGCATCGTCGCACGGATCCTGCCCGATTTCGACGCCGTCCTCTTTCTCGACGCTGACATCGGAGTCGTGTATCCGAAGCGGAGGATCGAAGAGTACATGTACCAGAACTTTGACATCATCTTCTACGACCGCTTCTACAACTGGGAGATCATGGCGGGCTCCTATCTGGCCATGAACACGCCGTACGCCATCAAGTTCCTGAACGAGTTCGCCGACTACGAATCGACGCTCCCCGACAGCTTCCACGGAACAGACAACGGAGCCCTTCACGTCAGTGAGCTCTCCGTTTTCTTTCCCACAGTCGTTTTCAGTTCTTTGTGGCCGAGAGGTTCTTCCCAGATGAGATGTTCACCATCGACTTGTGTCGTCAATCCTACAACAGCTCGCGGGATTTCGATGACGTCTTCACCTACGAAGCGTGTCTTCGAACGATCTTCGGAGCGAGAACCGACTTCGACAAGGTGAAGGTGCTGAAGAAAGGGACGGGGTGGGCGCGCGACTGCTGGATCACGAACAGTGTGTGGAACAAGGAAGTGGGCGACTTCATGTTCCACGCGTGGAAGAGCAGCCAGATCCAGACGATCCCGAACCGACAGGTGGCGGTGAAAAAGGGATCCATGTTCGAATGGTTCAATCCGCTGATCGGTCCGATCCACCTGCACAAGTGCCACCCGAAGAACATGTCGTGGAGCTACGACGAACGGCTCGTCGGCGATTCCGAAGAGATAATGGCCAGTCTGACGACGTTGCGCAACAGAATCACACGGCAGCAGTTCCAGTTCTTCTACAGAATGAGGGCTTACGTGTAGGGCTCTCTTGAGTGTGCTCTTTCTTGTTTTTAACGGGTTCGCATCGAATACATGTCTCTCTTTCTTCTTTCTCCGCATTTCAAATGAAACAAGTGGTCGTCATTGGAAACGGCTGCGAATTGTCTTTTCTCCTCGTTTCTCTCCAAAATAGTACGCGTTCTGTGATCGTAATGAGCGGACCGGTCGATTAGTTGATTCAGCTTTTCTCTTCTCCGATAAGAGTCATTCAATGTGGCGAATAGACAAATAAAACGACGGAATGTCCACTTGGAGACTGTGAGTTACTTCCTTTCCTGCCGCCATCTTGCTCATTTCCCTTCAGAAGATACTCTCTGGTTCCGGGCTCCGATCGCAAGAACTTCAGATGGTCATCTCTTTTTCTCACCATCGCCTTCCTTTGTTTCGTTTACTTTGTGGTCATTTGCAATTTCGACACTGTAAGTCTTTCAATTCTTCTCATTTTGTTTCTAGATGAAAACGATTTCAGACAAACAATACTTGGAATACGGATAGCTTACGAGATAAGTTTTCACTCAACAGCAGTGTGCGTTCTTTCATTTTGTGCTCTGAAAATATGGTTTTATTCCAGTTCTATGATTTGATTTCTTTTCAATTGTTCAAAAACGAGAAGCTCCAGAGCTCGGGAGCATCGAAACAACTCTCCGTTGTGCTCATTGTGACCAACGACACGAGGCCAGAAAACTACGAAATCGCGATACGTGAGAACGGTCTTAGAAGGCGTCAGTTGAGAAGGAAACACTTCAGAAACAGTTCGTTGTTACTGTCGAATTCATGGGTACGAGTTCATTCTGGCGGTGGACAGTGAATTCAATTGCAAGCACAAAGACGTAATTGTCCCGTCCTTTCAGACTTTTCCCATTTTTCTTCCTTCCAGAAGTTCTTCCGGAGACACTGTGCGGCGGCCAAGATCCTTCCGCTCTTCGAAACAATCCTCTTCTTGGATGCAGACATCGGGATCGTGAATCCGAAGCGAAAGATCGAAGAGTTCATGGCTGAAGGCGTCGACGTCGTCTTCTACGACAGATTCTACAATTGGGAAGTCATGGCTGGCTCCTACATCGCCAGAAACACTCAGTACGCAGTTGCTCTTCTCAACGGCAAGCTCTCCATCGCTCTTTCTCAATTCTCCTGTTTCGCCTTCAGATTTCGCTGACTACGAATTCAAGCTGCCGAAAAGTTTCCATGGCACTGACAACGGAGCTCTTCATGTATTCTAATTGACTGAATTGCATTGTCATTGCTTTTATTCCAGATATTTTTGGCCGAAAAGTTGTTCCCGCAAGCGATAATTGAGATCGGAATATGTCAGAAAGTGTACAACAAATCGAACGGATTCGACGATCTTTTCACCTACGAAGCGTGCATTCGAGCCATTTTCGGGGCTGGAACGGACTTTGGAAAAGTCAAAATAATGAAGAAGGTGCGAAGGGCGAGATGCTGAGAAGCTACGACGAGATTTCAGGGCACGGGATGGGCAAGAGACGGCTGGCTGACCAGCATGATGTGGCATCCGGACCTTGATTTCATGTTCCACGGATGGAAAACCGACCAGTTGAGGGAGACTCCGAAAGTAGCGTTGAGGTGAGATTCTAGACGGTTCTGGAGACGTTACGCCGGTTTCAGACCGAACCAAATGGGACGAAGTCACTGGTACAACCCCCTGATTGGACCCATCAAACTCTCAAAGTGCACTCCACAGAACATGACGTGGTCGTACGACCCGAGACTTTTCGGGAACAAGACCGAGATTCTGGGAAGTCTACGCAAGTTCGAGGAGGAAGTGGCCGTGCAAAAAGTGAACTCTTACTCTCGAATGAGCTCCTTGTTGCTCCGATGACTCAGTTTTCCCGTTCTCGTATATCCAAGTCTGTACAAATGAAGCATCAGTGATAGTAATATCAACGATTGAATTATGTTTCAAGAAACACGGAAGAAGGAAGAAGGAAGAAGAGTGTTTTGAGAAGAGACCATAAACGTCTCGCTGCTTTTGAATGATGGTGTTTGTTTTGCTTCGTTTCGCGGAAAGAATCTCCTTTTTTCTAGTCAAAGGGCGAGTGTGCGTACAGAGAAACCCGATGCATTACCATACTGATTATCAATGTGCCACACCCGCCATCTCTCTCTTATCGCGTGGAATTCGATCGATTGAGTTCAAAGAGAGAGGAGTTGCACTTCCTTTTCTTTTTCGAATACTGCGTAACCAGGGAGGACCGTTGCCATGTCGTTTTTGGCACGTGTCTGTCTCCCCCAGTTCCCTTCGTCCACACTCCCTTTGTTTTCTTTTTCATTCAATATTCGTCTTTTTTGACAGCATGTACACAAAGCTGAATGACTCGAAAACGGTTCCTCTGAAAGTGTTCGCAGTGCTCTTCTCACTCCTCTTCCTCTTCTACGTGCTCTCTGATCGACAATGTGGCGGCTACGTGGAGCCCCGGAGTGAGCAGCTCAAGAGCTTCGAGTCGGCTCCAGGACTGCCGATTGCTCCGAAGAGCACCTTCGATTTGTCGAAAGGAATCGCCATTCTCGTGGTCATCACTGACGGAACCGATCCGAATTACTACGAGATCGCATTGAGTGAGCGCCTTTTCCGTGCTCCATCCAATTCGTTCCTGCTGCAGAAAGTGTCGAATGTTACGCCAAGGCACAAGGATATCACTTTATTCTTGCCAAAGACTCCGAGTACGGATGTGACAGGCACAAGGACGTGGGTGGGACATCTCCGTCTTCACACTTCGCCCTCGTTTCAGAAGTTTTTCCGTCGTCATTGCGTGACAGCGAAGATTCTTCCGAAGTACAGCGCGCTTCTGTTCATTGACGGCGACATTGGAGTCGTGAATCCGAAGAGGTGAGCGTTTCTCTCTGGATATCCAACATAAAACAGAGTTACAGAAGGATAGAAGAGTACCTCGATGACCGGATCGAGGTCACTTTCTACGACCGTCACTTCAATTTCGAAGTGATGGCAGGCTCTTATTTGGCGAAAAACACTCCGTTCGCAGTTGATCTGATTCGCGGTACCAATCCACCGAATCCTTCGAAAGCCCGAAACTCAACTTTCAGCCTTCGGAGACTACGAGTTCAAGCTTCCGAACAGTTTTCACGGGACTGACAACGGAGCCATCCATGTCAGTTTCCAGACAAGTTTTGATTAAACTGCTGAAATTTCAGATATTCTTGGCCGAGAGACTGTTTCCGAATAACCGAATAGAAATCGAGTTGTGCCGGAAAGCATACGGTCATTCGAAGAACTTTGACGACGTCGGAACATACACAGCTTGCATAAAATCGATTTTCGGAGCCCAAACAGACTTCGGCAGAGTGAGGATAATGAAGAAGGTGAGCAGCGGTGGGGTGTCTGAATGAGCGAGAAAGGGTGCTCCAGGGAACGGGATGGGCTCGCGATGACTGGCTGACGAGCGGAGTCTGGAGTCCGGAAAGGGACTTCATGCTGCACGGCTGGAAGACGAACCAGTTGAGGAGCCCTCCCGCGGGAGCCATCGCAGCGACCGCTATGGATTGGTCCACTTGGTACAGTCCGTTCGCCGGACCGTTCGATCTGCAAAAGTGCACTCGCGGGTGAGCAGTGGGTTGATTCGTCTGGGAGGGAAAGCTCTTGATTCAGAAACACGACGTGGTCCTACAATCCGCAGTTGATGGCTGATCGGAAGAAGGTGGAAGACGGTCTGCGGGAGTACGAGGAGAAGGTCGCATTCAACAAAATCAAGCAAATGGGTAAAATCTACGGCCTGATGGAAGGACAAAACGGGTGAGAGTGAGCAAACGACTCTGATGGCAGCGAACAAATTGCTTCCGATTGAGAGCGTCTCTTGCAGAGCCTCTCTGAAAACACGATGATCATTCTTCTTTTGTTCGCCGTTGTATCTACAGTGTGGTGCAAAACTATAGGTCCACCCTCATTTCATGGTGTAACGCGTCACGTGACCGAAATCATGATCCGACGTTGTTGGCATCGGATTCAGGACTCAAAGTTACATACCCCCTCCAATTTTGGTGACGATATCTTTGAAACTGGTCGAACTGTTCCAGAAAAACTGAAAATTGGACTTTTGCAAGCGGTGCAAAACATAAGTCCACTTTGAGGAATGTGGGATATCCGAAATCTTTTCGAGACTTCCAAGCACAGAAAGTGTTCTGTGCCTTTAGGGTACGGTTTATGACTAATTGTCATCATTTTCGTCGTGTCTTTTTTCCGTTTCCCGATGTCTCGTGGGTCTAAACTGACCGATTCTGAAAAAACCGCGATCCTGGCCTTCAAAACGGCTGGATGGACCAACCGAGCGATCGCACGTCATCTGAACCGTTCTCACAACTGTATCAACGTTTTTGTGGCCAACCCTGATCGAAATGCGACTCCGAAGAAGACGGGACGACCTCCAAAGCTGAACGCACGAACCAAGAGAGCTGTTGGACGTGCCGCTTCTAACACAATGAAGTCGTGCAATGACATCAAGAAGGAGCTCAACATCGACACCAGCAGGTGGACCGTCTGGAGAGCCATCAAGGAAGATCCGAACATCGTTCGGGAGGTGATGCGACCGGCTCCGAGGCTCACAGACAGACACAAAGAGCGGCGTCTTCAGTTCGCTAGGGACAACATGTCGACGGATTGGACGACGGTACTTTTTATCAGTTTCAAGCATAGGAAAAACTCATGAATTCCGTCAGATCATCTTTTCTGATGAAAAGAAGTTCAATCTCGACGGACCTGACGGATACAAGTCGTATTGGCACGACCTGCGCAAAGAGAGAAGGGTGTTCTCAAAGCGGAACTTCGGTGGTGGCAGCCTCATGGTCTCGGGAGCCTTCTCGTCGGCCGGTCTGCTCGATCTGGCGTTCGTGTCCTGTCGGATGAATTCCGGTGACTATCAGGGCGTCCTCCAAAGCCACCTACTGCCATTCCGCCGTCGTTTCAGTCGCCGCAAGTTTGTCTTTCAACAAGACAACGCGGCGATTCATGTCAGTCGATCGACTCTTCAATGGTTCCAGTCCAAGAAGATCGATGTTCTGCAATGGCCAGCTTGCTCACCGGACCTAAATCCGATGGAAAACATCTGGGGCGAACTCGTCCGCCGTGTCTACCGACAGGGACGTCAATACGGGACGATTGGAGCGCTGAAGACCGCCATCACCGACGAATGGGCGCTTCTGGAGGACGAGTTCAAGAAGAAGACGACCAATTATGTTCCGAACCTCGTCAACTCAATGCCAAACCGCATTTATAATGTTATAACATCGAAAGGTGCAGCTACCAAGTATTAAATTGTTGTTTCTTTGACTATTCCTCAAAGTGGACTTATGTTTTGCACCGCTTGCAAAAGTCCAATTTTCAGTTTTTCTGGAACAGTTCGACCAGTTTCAAAGATATCGTCACCAAAATTGGAGGGGGTATGTAACTTTGAGTCCTGAATCCGATGCCAACAACGTCGGATCATGATTTCGGTCACGTGACGCGTTACACCATGAAATGAGGGTGGACCTATAGTTTTGCACCACACTGTATTATCCGCGTAAAGATGACCGAATGAACCATTTACCCAAAGGCTGTCTGGCTGGAAACAGACGGCGGAAGACTACGTCAACTGTATTGTTTTCTCTCTTTTTGAATAAAAAGCTATCCGCCAGTCTCAACGGTTTTCAGAAAATGCTCTCGAAATGTTCCCATAGCAATACATCGTTTCCCGTCTTTTTTGCATTCGTTTTCATCTCTTTTCTGTATGCATTCAACAAACGGGAAACTGCTCTGGGGCCTCGGATCCCTCCGAAATCGCACCCCCTCGCCAACGATTCTTCCAAAGGAGTCGCTATTCTCGTGATGGTGGCCGATGGATTCGACTTCGCTGCTCAGGACGTCGCCTTGAGTGAGCCCTCTCTTCAGATCTTCTGAATTCGTTTCTCACTTCAGAGAGTCTGGAATGTTACGCGGGAGCACAGGGATATCACTTTTCGCTGGTCCGAGACTCCGATTACGAATGTGCCAAGAACAAAAAAGTGCGCGTCCCCATTCAATTCGAATCTATTCCGATCGTTTCAGAACCAGTTTCGTCGTTACTGCGTCGCCGCGGAGATCCTTTCTCGGCACGATGCTCTTCTGTTCATTGACGGCAACATTGGAGTCGTGAATCCGAGGAAGTTGGTGTCTAGCGGCAGAAAAAGATGGGAAGATCTGGTTACAGAAGGATAGAGACGTTCCTCGATGACGACATCGACGTCACCTTCTCTTGTCACTTCGATGCAGTTTGTCGCTCGTTCCTGGCAAAGAACACGCAGTACGCGATGGACATGATTCGAGGTATTCACCGATAAACGACTGAAAACAGTTTGGTTTCAGCCATCGGAGACTACGAGTTCAAACGTCCGAAGAGCGGATTCAGTGGAGCAGACGACGGAGCGATTCATGTGAGCCACTTTTCATAATTACATACCGAAAGGTGCTTCCAGCTGTTTCTGGCTGAAAATCTTTTTGAAAACTACAAAATCGAAATCGAATTGTGTCGGAAAGCGTACGATAATGTGAAAAGCAATCGGGACTTGCTCACGTATGGCGCTTGCATTCGAACGATATTCGGAGCACTGACGGACTTTGGGAAAGTGAGAATCTTGAAGAAAGTGAGTAGTTGGCCATTGTGCAAGTGGAGACAAACAGTTTCAGACGTCGGGATGGGAACGCGATGTCTGGCTGACGAGTGGATTGTGGAGTCCCGAGAGAGATTTCATGCTCCACGGCTGGAAGACGGAGCAGACGAGGAGTCGAGTGACTGCATCCGTCAACCAGACCGCCATTGAGGAATCCATGTGGGAAAGTCCGTTCGCGGGACCGTTCGATCTGCAAAAGTGCACTCGCGGGTGATTAGAGCGCTGTTTTGTCTGGTAGAAAAGCTCTTGATTCAGCAACACGACGTGGTCCTACAACAGGCAGTTGATGACCAAACGAAAGACGGTGGAAGACGGTTTTCGGGGGAACGAAGAGAAGGTCGCCTTCGACAGAATCGAGCAAATCGGCAGAATCTACAATCTGATGGAAGGCAGAAATGAGTGAAAAAAGGTGCAGATAACTTGGTTTTACTCGTCTTAGTTTGTTAAAATAACTCCTTTTTCAATTATGAGTGGATCGAACTTTTACACAAGAAACTTTTTTTGGTTCAATTAAAAAGTACTAGATTCTCTGTTTGCCCCAGTTGTGTGTTTTTTGCCCGCTTGGAGATCCATTGAACCATTTATGAAGAGGTTGAAACGTGGCTGGAAGTACAATTGGATGTCGTCTTTCCACTCCCACTGGATGGTCAGTGCTGCTTCACATCTTCATCTTTGCACAATGCTTCGGAGAAAGATCTCACTTCTTGTTTTACTCTTCCTGCTCTGCTTCTTTTACGGAATCCTCAAACATGAACTTGAATCCAAAATCAGTCCGTCTGATGCGAGTCCGCCCCAAGGAATCGCGATTGTGGTGGTTGTGGCAGAAGGCTCCGACATGACGACATACAACGTTTCACTGCGTAAGAGTCTCTTCTGCTCCGCATCTTCTTCTTTTCTCTCGCAGAGAGCATCGAATGTTACGCGAGAGCTCAGGGATACCACTTCGTTCTGGCGATGGATTCCGACTACGACTGCTTCAAAAACAGAGACGTGAGCGGCCGTTCCCTCCTTCCACACCTTCTTTTCAGTTGTTCTTCCGTCGACACTGCGTCGCTTCCCGGATTCTTTCCAACTACAGTGCCATTCTGTTCATCGACGCCGACATGGGAATCGTCAATCCAAAAAAGTGAGAATTCCTTTGGAAAGCGATTGAGAGTACGGAATGACAGAAGGATAGAAGAATACATGGACGACAAGATCGACGTCACTTTTTACGACCGATTCTGGAATTATGAAGTGGCGGCTGGATCGTACTTGGCCAAGAATACGCCATTCGCAATGGATTTGATCCGAGGTGGGTACGATAAGAAAACG
The DNA here is from genome assembly GCA_963570955.1 of Caenorhabditis afra. Lineage (NCBI taxonomy): Eukaryota > Metazoa > Nematoda > Chromadorea > Rhabditida > Rhabditidae > Caenorhabditis > Caenorhabditis afra. Next base: position 7,191,241 of record OY751536.1, on the reverse strand, counting down.
ACAATCGACACACGGTTCTAGAGTTCGGAGAGTACGAATTCAAGCTTCCGGACCGCTTCACAGGCACTGACAATGGGGCGATTCACGTGAGAGATTGACTGAAAAACTAACATCAAGAAGGGAAGTTGCAGTTGTTCTTGGCTGAAAAACTCTTCCCAGCGGACGATTTCGACGTAAAAATGTGTAAGAAGGCGTACAAAAACTCGGAGAACTGGGACGACATCTTCTCGTATGAAGCTTGCATTCGGACGATTTTCGGAGCAAGCACGGACTTTGGGAAAGTGAGAATCATGAAGAAGGTGGGGAGAAGTAGGCGTTCTCGTCGCAAGAATGCCCGTTTCCAGGGAACCGGATGGGTGCGGGACGGAATGCTGACGAGTGGAGTGTTCAATCCGGAGAGGGACTTCATGCTGCACGGCTGGAAGATGCCTTTCTTGGTCACTGGTCCGCCCGACACGATTCTCCCGAAACCCGGCCCGATAACCTGGTTCAATCCTTTCGCGGGACCGTTCGATCTAGAGAAATGCACTCTTGCGTGAGCATTTATCACTCAGAAGTGAAAATAGAATAGAATTTTTAGAAACACCACTTGGTCTTTCATTCCACAGCTAATCGGAGACCGGCAGGCGATCGACGAAGGTCTGCATAGCTACGAAGCAGATGTAGCTCGCTCGAAGATCTCTCAGATGGTTAAAGTATTTCCATTGCTGACTAGGAGAGATAACAAAACAATTGATTGAATAGGTAGTTTTCATGTATTTTTTTTAACATTTAATAAATATCACAAAATTCAATTAGAACTTCTCTTGGAAGTCGATTTTTTGTCTCTTCGGATGCTCGACCACCCACTTGATGACTAGATCTTTCGAAGTGTTGGGGGGAAGTTTGACAGTCCACTCCAGATTGTTCTCCTTGTTCAGCAGCACGCCTTCTTTCGGCTCCACAGCTTCATTCGCATCTTTCTTTTCCTTTTCCGTATCGTACGGGGTGGCAACCGGAGTGATCAGTTTCACTCGGATCTTCTCGTCGGTGCTACGGGGCACGTGGTGTTTGAGGGTGAGCAGGACCGGCTGCTCGCTCCTCGTGTTCTTCAGATGGATCGTCTGTTCGGTGACGTCGGCAGAGTGCTTCGTGATGTATCCGCCCTCCTCGTGGTACTTCTTGGCAGCCTTGTACTCCACTCGAATTGCAGTGTCCACCCCCAGTGAGCAAGAGAACCTCTCGCCCGGAGAGACGTTTTTCAAGTGACTCTTGGCGACGAACGCGTTGTCGAGGAAGACGGAGCTCTCTCCATCAAGGAAAGGGAACACGGACGAGTTGACAGCGGAGGCAGTGAGAAAGGCGGCAGCGTTCTTCGAAGGGACGCTCTCGTGGACGAGTAACGGCGTCAGAACAGGAATCCCGATCGTAACTTTGTGGTCAGTGGTTCCGTTAAGAATGGTCGTTTTCCTTACTATTTTGAACTCCGTGCTCAGCGTATTCTGATTCACTTCCATATCGGGTACTTCCATTTCCATAGGTTCAGCTGATTCTTCTTCGAACTGTGAATTTACTTCACTCCTTCTCATCGACTTCATTCCCAGTGCTCGGAAAGACTTCTTCTTGTATACAACCGGTCTACTTAGCTGCGCATCGAGAGTTCCCAGACTAGGAATGTTGCCTCCAAGACACGGCTGAGCAGTCGAGAGCACCACTGAAAAGTCGTTCCAGTCCTCGCCAGAGTTGTTGTGGATCTTTCCGAAGTAGGAGATGGTCATCGACGGTTGCTGAGTGTCTACTCGAATGTCGTACGAAGGCTCCCAGCCCGCCCGAAACACTTGATACGTCACATCTAGCTCCACTGCTCCGTCTTTCCCAGCTTCCAGAGCAATGAGGACATGACTGAAACTCTGGAGACTCCTTTTGAGCGAGAAGTATCACTTACTGCGAAGACTCGGAATGGTGGGCATTGATGTTTGCATTCAGTTCATCAGCGATCTTACTGCCCACCTCGATCTCCTTTACAATCTCCTGCTCTTTCTCGCGAATCTTTAGCTTCAGAGTTTCTGCTTCAGAATCGTGAAAATCAAAAAGTTTCTGGAGTCCTTCCAGAAGTTTTTCGTCTATGATGACAGTTGCCGAATCTTTTCCTGGGTTCACGACTCCTTTTCCGATCTCCCCGACGGTCCTGTCAAGCCCTTCAATCTTCTTCTTGAGAACATCTCGTTGATCTTCCAATTTCAGACGAGCCGCATCGTGTTTGTCAAGTTTCGCACGCAATTCGGCAACTTTCGGTGAGTCAGTTTCAGCGTGCAAAGCGGGTACGTGCTTTTCTGCCACGTCACAAATGGTCGCTTCTCCCCGTCCTTCGACGCGAACCGAATCAGTTTGCAAACATTTGGAGAAGTTCTGAGAAAGAAAACAGTGTTCGTGTATTAAAAAAACTCACTTTTAGCTGGACTTCGTTCAATCCCTCCTTCACTAGAATCTTGACGAGTCGTTTCACCTCCGCACGATCGTTGAGAATAGTGACGTGGTCGATGGATTGCTCGCGAATATCGAACTCGTGGATGGTTGCCATCTGAACAGTACGTCAGGAAGGGAAACAAACCTAAGGAAGAACAGAAATAGTAGCCGTACAGAAACGGATAGTGGAAGAAAACAACAAAAAAAAGGGATTGCGCGTAGAAGAATTTATACATGGTTATTCAGAATCGTTCCTGGAATTGCACCTTCTCCTCCTTCGGATGCTCGACGACGTACTTGATAACAAAGTCATGCGAAGAGCCCGGAGCCAACTTTACAGTCCATTCGAGGTTGTTGCTCGAGTTGAACCTGGCTCCTTCTCCGGGCTCCGCATTGCCAAATTCTTCATTTGCCTTTTCCGGATCGTACGGAGTGGCAACCGGAGTGATCAGTTTCACTCGGATCTTCTCGTCGGTGCTACGGGGCACGTGGTGTTTGAGGGTGAGCAGGACCGGCTGCTCGCTTCTCGTGTTCTTCAGATGGATCGTCTGTTCGGTGACGTCGGCAGAGTGCTTCGTGATGTATCCGCCCTCCTCGTGGTACTTCTTGGCAGCCTTGTACTCTACTCGAATTGCAGTGTCCACCCCCAGTGAGCAAGAGAACCTCTCGCCCGGAGAGACGTTTTTCAAGTGACTCTTGGCGACGAATGCATTGTTGAGGTAGACGGAGGAGTCACCGGCTAGGAACGCCAGTTCCGAGGTGTTCACGGCGGCGGCGGTCAGGAAGGCGGCCGCGTTCTTTGATGGAACCGCCTCATGCACCAGTTTCGGGGACAGCGTCACCACTCCGATGGTAACCTTGTGATCGGCGGTTCCGTGAGGAATGGACGCCTCTCGTAGGATCTTGAATTCGGTGCTCAGTGTGTTTTGTTTGACTTCTGATGCAACCGCAACTTGCATTGGAGGTGCCGGTGGTCCGAACAGGCCTGATTGAGGGCTGCATGTACTTGTTGCTCCGAATAGGCTTCCTGTTGCCCCTCTCGCCATCTCTCTATAGTGTTGAGGCGGTTGATAGAAGACAGCGTCGAGGGTACCCAACTCAGGAATCCTCCCTCCGAGGCACGGCTGTGCAGTGGAGAGCACGAGAGGAGCGGAGTTCCAGTCCTCTCCGGTGAACTGTCGGACCTTTCCAAAGTAGGTGATGTTCATGGAAGGCTTCTGAGTGTCGACTCGGATGTCGTACGAAGGGATCCAACTCGCATTTCTCACTTGATAGGTCAGTTCCAGTTCACACTCCGACTCTTCTTTGCACTCCAATGTTATGATTGCGGCGCTGAAAACATAGCTATTTCGAATGAAAAAGAAAACGAGAAAACAGACTGAGACACGTTTTTCCGACCCCTCCGATTTTCCAGAGAATCGAGTTCCTGGCTCGCCTTTCGGACTTTTTCCATCTGATTCCTTTGTTCTTTTTCATGGGTTCGCATCTCTGCAAGTGTTTTCTTTTCAGAATAAAGTTATTTTTTGACTCACTCGCTCTGTACTTCTCCGAATTGTTTCCGTAAAACTCGAAGAACTTGGAAAGACTGTCCAGGGTGCCGTCATTCAAGCAAGTCCCGCCGCCTTCTTCCGGAGGATTCACGAGTCCCTTGCCTACGTTCGCGAACACCTGGTCCAGGTTCTGGACGCTGTTTTGGACCACAGTGAGCTTGTCTTCGATTGCTCGAAGGAGGGTCTGCTCTTCTTCGAGTTGGGCTCGCAGAGCTGCAATCTGAAAACAAGAAAGTCAGCTGCAACGGTTTTCCAAGCACTCCCACCTTCGGAGCATCGGTTTCTTGCGCGATAACCGCCCGATCCTTAACTGCCACGTCATGAATTGTGGCACTGCCTCTTCCCTCGACCCTGAGAGAGCCAGCTACGAGATTTTCGCACATATTCTGAAACAACACGGATTGGCGAAAATCTTGGCGGGCCAACGTCTTCTTACATTGAGAACGACTTCATTTACTCCAGTCTTCAATCCGATTTTCACGGAACGTCTCACTTCGGCGCGATCCGTGAAGACGTTCACCTTCGTGATCTTCTGATCGCGTGCTTCCAGCTCATGCACGTGGGTTTCGCTCATTTTCTTCTGAAAATGTTTTCGATTCGGTGCGAAAAATGGAGAAATCGGCTTGTTGACTCGCGTTTCTTTTTGTAAATAGTGACTCACAAATGATAAAAATGGCGGAAACTCGCGAGAGGAAACGGCTTTTATACACGAAAAACTGCCGAAAAGTTTCGAAATGTGTGAATGACTAACCAATTCGAAAAAGCGAGAGGCTGCAGAGAAACGAGAAAGGAAAGAAACCAAGTGTTTGTTTGAAGTTCCGAAAAGGGATACATGCTATTCGATGTTTATTAATCTGCGAAAATGAAAAGTAGAATTATAACAATCACAGTATGAAACGACTAACAATTAGAGCTCAGCATGAAAGGATACTGATCTTCTAGCGCATTTTGAAATGAGAAGAAGGATGAATGATAGTTGGGACGCACATAAAACAATAACAAGAGGATCGGCCATGAGATTACTTTTCAGCTGGAGGACCGGTTCGGGCGCCGCTTCGAACGTAGTAAACTTTCCGTGCCTGAGGAGTGGGAATGGGTTTCGAAGCGGGATGGAAGACGGACCTTAAAGACAGATTTGATATTATTATTCGCGGTTAAAAAGAAACTCACGGCTTATTCGATTGGTTGTTGAGAACTGGGCCCCCGTTGAATCCCTGATTCGGATGAGCTCGACGAATGATATTAGTAGAATTGACGGTCTTCACAGCGTAGTATTTCTTTTGCGAGGTCGGTAGCGTTACGACAGTTTTGAAGGGAGCGGCTGCTCCGAACGGTATCGCTTTTACCGGTTGTGGTACTTTCGGTCGCGCCAGAAGGAACTTTGGATTGTGCTCTACTCGTTTCGGCATCACAGACATGAGACCGTAATCTTCCTGTTTTATCATTTGCGTTTGCAATGAATTGAGATTCGGAGCATTCGGAAACACGTCATCGGATGGTTCAGTTTTCGGTTCGACCTTCGGCTCTAGTAGAGCTGGAGTGGGAAACGTGAATCGAGCTTGACTTGGGGCCGGGAGGTGTGGGTTTGTCCGCACAAATGTAGCCTGAGGGACCCGATTTTGAAGCGGTCTATTCATGTAGGGTTTCTTGATCTGCGGCCTGGAGCCCCTTAGGTCCGTGTAATCGATTCGCGAACTTTCCATCATTTCGTTCGGTCTTTTAGGCCTAGACTGTCCCTGCGCACCCCTGAATTGAAGAATAATGAGTCCAAACTGATTTTCAACGGGAAAGCTTACAATTGCGAATACATTCCTGCTCGCTGATATGTGGCCATCACAGATTGCTTCTTAAATTGTCCGAGAGGAACCATGACGGGTTCTACACCTGACGCCATGTCTGGAGCACGCAGAGATCTCACGTCGATCGGAGTGTACCAGGAGTCTTCGGGACAGCGCAAGTCTCTCTTCCGTTTCACACAAATCTGTTTTGCCATGATGTCGCCTTTCGAACGATACTCAACCATTTCACCCGACGCGCGGAGCATCAGGCTCCTTTTCGCTGGTTCGACTTCTTGCAACGAGTAGGTGAGAAGCCCGTACTCTCTAAAAATGGATTTAGGAAATCGAAATTCGAAGCACGATACAAACCCGAGGTAGTAAGGAGCGTTGACGGCAAAAGCAGGTATCTGAAGTAGCTCTCGAGCGTACTTGTAGAGACGAGGAAACCGCGTCGATATGCGCTCCCACCAATCCTGCGGATTAAGACCGTCGTTGCGAACTCGAGAGGCGAACGTACGGAACTCCTGCGCTTCTTTCTGAAATTCTGTTCCTTTCTGAGCTCCCAAAAAATAGTCACTTCGGCGGCCCGTAGAGATGGACCTGCAGCGGATCCCAGTCCAGTCGTGTCGTAGGCGGCTTCTCGCAACGCTGCAACGTTAATCAGCTTTCGTATTTTTCGCATACTTGCAGCGGGCCGGGCCGGGCCGGCCCGGACGATTTTCAAAAAGTCGGCCCGGCGGCCCGGCCCGGCCCGGATAGAAAACAGAAATTTGTTTCCAAACAGATTTTGGCCTAACAATGTCTGCTTACCGCCATTTTTCCCCTATTTTTTCATTATAACTTCAATTCTACTTAATTGGAACTAGTGATCACTTAAAATTTCGAACATTGCCCTCAAAACGGCAAATATTCTCCCAAAATGGCTGAAATGTAACCATTTTGGCGGTTTTTTACATGAATTATGCGCCCAAATTGACTGCACTTGCTAGTAAATCATCGAGAAGACAATAATTTTCACTTCGGCCGAAATGGCATGAAAGTGACCGAAAATACCGTTTTTGATTAAATAGACCCAAAAAAGGTTCAAAAACGAAGAATTGAAACTTTCCATATTCGGTTACGGAAAAAATTAAAAAATTGCCTGGGGCGGGCCGGGCCGAGTTTCCAGATCTCCGGCCCGGCCCGGCCCGGCCCGGTAACAACCCGGCTCGGCCCGGCCCGGCCCGTCATCTTGCAAGTATGATTTTTCGTACGAGAGGCTACAACTTACCGATCTGTCGCGCAATGCTTAATTTGATTGCGTTCCACTCAGATCCGGGAAGTAAGCTTCCTCCGTGGTAATTAGGGTGAAGGAAGAGGGCAAAGCGGTGAAGATCTGACTGTTCTACAAACGGAAGAAGCAATCTGTTGAACAGGTCCGTCACTTCTGCTATCACCTCCGGACGGCTCGTAGTGCTGCAAAGAATGTTCAACTTTGGGCGCTCTTGCAATCGTCCACTCACATTCCTAGTGACGCACTGATCTCCTCTACAGATGGTATGACTTGTACAATCGTCGCCTTCTGATCTACCATCTGAAAGAATAGAGTCAGCAATCCCATTTCCAAAACCTATTTTCTCACATCCTTCAGCGTTGCTTTGCAAAGGTTTAGAAGACTGTGCAAGTAGACCATGTTCACGTTGTCTTCAACCCCGATGTACTTGAGATGCCTGCTGTGCTCTGCGGCAAACTCACTGAACAGACGGTGCTGGAAGCGAAACAGTTAGCGATAGAGGGATAAAAGTGTGTTTACCATGTGAAGGCATTTTGTGAGAAAGTCAAGGGTAGTGAACCAGTGGCCTTCGTCGAGTTCCGGGTACTCTCCGTACGTCCGCTTCTTCACTATGAACCCTTTGAACTTCGACCACAGATCTCGGTGCGTCGGAAACTTTTTGATAAACTCTCGTAGCGTCTTGAGGGAAGTCGCGAAAACGGGACTGCTGATGAGCGCATCCGCGAATTTATTGATGTTTTGGGAGAAACAAACCATTCTGAAACAGGAACTGATACCTACATCTTGTTCGTTTTCGCTTACACTTGTTTGAAACATCCTAAATCCTCAAGAGCGTCCTCGTAGTCTGCTTTTCCAGAAACGATGTTCGTTATGTTTATTGGTACGTTTGGCGAGCCTGCTTCTTTTCTGATTATCGAGACAATAGTGGGAACAATCGGTCTGAAAACTAATTTTGAAAAAAAGTACGAGGTGCGAAAACATACTGAATCGGTTCAAGTTCTCGTAGGAAAAGGGCTGTTTTCATCGCATTACTTGTGCTTCGGTAGTGGACAGAGAATGCGAGGTAGTGCCTATTGTTGAAGGAAGTCGTGTCGAACGTAACTGTTAGCGGTCCGTCGAGTTTTTCAATCTTCGAGTTCTGAATTCAGTTTTACAATCGACAAGGGTCTTTATTCACTTCCAACCATTCTGGAATCGGCGATTTGTTTCGTGTATTCGTAGAGGGTTTCTATCGTCGGCATCGTGTAATCCGAATTGAAGTTGAACGCCAACGACTCCAAATTTCGATCATTTACAGTATTCATAGGCAGTCCGCTTGCTAAAAAAAACTGGCACAGTGCTTGATCCGCCGCTTGTCGTGACATTTGCGATAAAGGCTGGAAGGATTTTGGAACTCTGCTACTGGAAAACTCGAATTGACGTTTTACTTGCTTTCCAACGAAGGAACTTACTCATAACCTTTTTGGAGAACATTCCGCATTGTTAAGGGGTGTTTCATGTAAAGATGGCGCCGAATCTGCCGAGTTTCCATGCTTGCAAAGTCCTGAGGACAAAGTCCGCATTCGAAGGAAGTGTAGCCGCTGATGTTGTTGCTCGTTTTGACACAGAACGCGTAGATCTCTCCATCCGCTAGTTCAGGGTAGTAGTAAGGGGTCTCGTCGGAGGTGATAGAAGACGTTCCGGCAGTGGAAGTCGTCGGCTGACATCCATCGTCTTCTTCCCTTACTACATTATAATTTGTATCATCTGTGTATGTTTCGTAACTTGTCTGCTCAGCTTCGAACGGAAACAACGCAGCGTAATCAATCTCCTCCTCCTGATCCTGTGGCTCTTCTTTTGCTTCTCTCCACGCGAGACCTGGTTGATCAATGGGATCTTCCAGTTCCTCCTTCACTTCCATCGGTTGAAACACAAACTCTGATTCACTCTAAAACATGAATTATGTGCTTCCCTGGGTTCATTCAACTACACTAACGGTGTCTTCCTCCTTCTTGAACGTATGGCTTTTGCAAATATAATGGTCTATGACATCCGCTTCGATCGTCAGCGCCAATTGGTACAGATTGGACCACTCTTGTTGCGTATCCGGGTCTCTCGGCAACTGAACCAAATCATGTAACTGAGCAACATTACCACACGAGCAACACGCGTACATCTGAAAAAAACAACTATAAGCTAGAAAATTGGAGATATAAACAAGGAACAAAGAGAAACAATTAATTACGAATCGAAGAAAACTGTGTTTTCAAAAACAATCACGAGGCGGACTGTCCGCAAACACGACGCGGTGTACACTGCAGACACAATTACCGTAGTTACGACAAATTCCGTTAAAAAACTGGTTTTGAGAAACTGAAAACGGGGAGCTATTTCTTTAAAAGCTCTATTTAGGGATCTTCAAAAGTTTCAGGAGAAAAATACAATTCAAAAAAGATTTCTCAAAACATTGGAAGCTATAGAAAATTTTTTTCAAAAATAGTTTAAAACCAATAGCGCGTCAGTTTGAGTGTTTTCTAATGCACTGCGAGTGCCAACACTGCGACGAACATTTGCACATTTCATGGCTCGCCAATAAAAGCGGATCACTGAGCAAAAATGCATTACTATTTGGAGAACTCATCAAAGTGTTCATACAGAAGGGTTTTAATTGCATTTTATTGTGATAATAGAATGAAGAAAAGCATCCGTAGGCTTAAAATGAAAATCTTCCGGCTTCCTTTCTCGATTCGCGGACCGGAGCATTTATTCATGAACTCATTGTCAATCGGTCGGAAAATCCCGTAGCCCTGTTATGAATCGATAGTTCCTTGCAAATGAAGTTGAGACTGCACACAAATTCCTCGTCTTTTCCAGAAATTACAAGCTCCCTAGTCTGCTCAAATCTGAAGGTAGTCTTTCGAACCGCCCGTGTTCTGCTCTTTCGATCTTTCGTATTTAATGGAGTCACATGAGAAGTCGAATTCGAAATCAACAGTTAAGCTTTTCTCGTCATCGAAATGGTTTCTAGAAGAGTGAAGTAAACATTTCGAAGGCAAACATGGAGAAATTAGGAAGAGACGGGGGTGATGAAAGGAGGAAGAATGCGTCCAGTGATAAGAGATTCCGATGAGGATACGTGGCATCTGGGAAATGAGCTGGAAGGGGAGCTGCAGGGAATGATTGAAAACAGCTTCAACACATTCGACACAGAACTGGTCTCTTTTCAAAGAAGTCTGTTATATTTAGATGAAATGATCTTCATGCCTATTGCCCTTCCATTATGCAGTTTACACACTTCCCGTTTTCTTTTCCGAGTTCAAACTTCCAATCAGTCGGCTCACGTGATCAGCATCAAGAAATCGTGTCGCCTAATCGGTTTCATCCTTTCCAATTCCGACGCACTTTGCCCAACTCTTATCGGTGTTGCACGAGATCATTGTGCCCAATTTCAGGCGCCGCGTCACATGACTCTCCTCTCATTAGGCGCTATCACCGCTGCTCCACCAGGTACCGCACGTCTCTCACTCGCCATTCCCGGATTTACTGCGGCGATAACGAGTTTGTGCGTACTTGCACTGATAAGCGCGATCATGTATAAAAACGGTCGGGAGGGCGTACCGATCAGCACCTGCTCCCCCGTCTTCGAATCATGGTGAGTTGCAGAATTCTCGATCGGAGCTCCCTCTACTCGTTTCTTTGCAGAAGTACGTCATTTTGGCCACTTTGGTCGCCCTCACCGCCGGACTCGTCCTCCCGATCGTGCCACGCACCCTCACTGGAGAGGCCCTCACCCAGTACGTCAACTCGAAGCAGTCCCTGTGGAAGGCGTCGATCCCGAAGCACATCTCGCTCGAGCAGGTCAAGAGACGACTCATGAAGACCCAGTTCGTCGCGCCGCACGCCGAGGAGGACCTCCTCGTCCAGCCGGAAGTCGACGCCGCCACCATCCCAGCCACCTTCGACGCCCGTCAGCAATGGCCCAACTGCGTCTCGATCGACAACATCCGTGACCAGTCGGATTGCGGATCCTGCTGGGCCTTCGCCGCCGCCGAAGCCGCCTCCGACCGCTTCTGCATCCAGTCGAACGGAACCGTCAACACCCTTCTCTCGGCCGAAGACGTCCTCTCGTGCTGCTCGTCGTGCGGATACGGATGCGACGGAGGATACCCAATCGAGGCGTGGAGATGGCTTGTCAAGCAAGGATTCTGCACCGGAGGATCCTACGAGGCGCAGTTCGGATGCAAGCCGTACTCGCTCGCCCCATGCGGAGAGACCGTCGGAAACGTGACGTGGCCGGACTGCCCGGATGACGAGTACGACACCCCGAAGTGCGAGAACAAGTGCACCAACGCCAAGTACAACGTCGCCTACAAGGCCGACAAGCACTTTGGATCGACCGCCTACGCCGTCGGAAAGAAGGTCGCCCAGATCCAGGCGGAGATCCTCGCCCACGGACCAGTTGAGGCCGCCTTCACCGTCTACGAGGACTTCTACCAGTACACCAGCGGAGTCTACGTGCACACTTCTGGAGAGGAGCTCGGAGGACACGCCATCAGAATCCTCGGATGGGGAACTGACAACGGAACGCCGTACTGGCTCGTCGCCAACTCGTGGAACGTCAACTGGGGAGAGAACGGATACTTCCGCATCATCCGCGGAACCAACGAGTGCGGAATTGAGCACGCCGTCGTCGGAGGAATCCCGAAGGTCTAAGAAGACCGTCTAGCTGCCGATGGAACTTGTACGTGTATATAGACACCGATTAATAAACGATTTTGCATTCCAAACTGATTCCTGATCATCTGAAAGAGCACAATGGATTCCAAAAACGTCACAATTCGCAGATTTTCGTGTTTTGTGACTTCAAAACCTTCCTGCATGCATTTTTCGCTCTGACTCCATCGAAACGCCGTTATCAGTGGCGCCGAGGGTTTCAATTTCAGTTTTAGCGCACCGAAGGACGAGAACAATCAGGTCGGCGTCACAACTGATAGCGAGTACGGAGTGGCGGCTGGAAATAGAATGAATGTTTGCAGACGGAGCCCAAGTGAGGCGAAGGACCCTCACGTGCGACTGTGCTCACTCCGCAGACTACAATGTGCCTTGCTCCGACACGGTTTCCAGGAAGATACACATTTTGTGCGAGAAGTGACCGCCGGGCGAGAACAAACATGAAAAAGTTGGGTCGAATCCGCTCATTTTCGTCGTCTTGTCGCAGTTGTCGCCTGCAGTTGCCATCTCCTCCTTTTATCCCGCTCCCCTCCCTGACTTCTTATTTCCGATCGTGATGAATCATCGAGAACAAAGGTTCGCGACGATCTTCGTTTGTTCTCAGTCAATCAGAAATGAGAGATACCGATCCGATTGTGTCTCATCGGAAATAAGTTCGAATCACGACTTCCTCCGATTCATGATTTGATCATTGTGTCCTTCGCCTCCCAAATAGGAAAGTCAGTGAAAGCGTCGAGAAATTGAAAACCCGTCGGACGTAGACGAGAAGGCACAATTAGACCGACATCGGATCGAAAATCGCTGCACCTGATGTATGCATAGTTCTGCGCCTCCTCTGCTCCTTTTCGGAGCTCTCCGAACCGCCGAAAGATCAGAATCTTGCAGCAGCAGCTGTGGCTACGCACAAGACTGTTCAATTGATCTCCGCGTACTTTCTTCCCTCGCTCTTTTTTCTGTGCTCCCGCTGAGCTAATAATAGCGTCCGTGATTAGTGTTCCGCGTGGCACACCTGGTACTCAAAAGTCACAAATCAGAGTGCGCGAGAGCCGCGCGGACATGGTTTTCGTGTAGTTTGTCGCCACAAAACGAAACATCGAGCGGCCGAAAAGTGGGAGAATGGGACGCTCTTTGTACTCGGTGCTGCTGTTTGATTCGCAGCGGCCTTGTTGGTTTATGTTCGGATAAACATCAAAACTCATTCGAACAACCGTATGGAGCGGGAGCTCCGACGCCGCGCGGATCGGAAGATCAAAGACCTTTCTGGAGCGGCGGAAGAACATCGCTGTCGTTCTCTTCGTTGAAAGTGATCTGCGCCCGCCGTTTTTATGAGTCAACCATCTCGTTGATGAGATCGGGCCCAAACGAATTGACAGATGGGGGCGGAGTCTGTCAGAATTTGCAGGCGGCGGCGGCGGAAGGTGAGGAGGGTGGCAGAGATGCAAACTTGCAAGAAGGAAGCGGTGACAGTCGGGCCGAGACGCAGACGCCATCAGATGACATTAGCCCCGTTGACACTTGCAATTCGGCGAACTGGGTCGCGTGGGAAGCAGCTCGATGGGCGAGTAGCAATTGACAGCGAGAGAGTGACAATGGCGGAGAGACGCAGACAGCGGAAGGGACAACCGAAGGACAGACATGTTTCCGATTAGGACTGTCGACGATGCCTCTCTCTATATAAGGTAGCTCACCGAATTTGATCCGAATTTCGTGCCGGTCACTTTTATTTTTGAATTGTCACTCGATTGTCACCACTTCCGAGCCACTACATTCTTTTGTGGTGTCTCTCACGCGTCAGAAGAAGATCCTCGAGCTTTCCGTTCCAGCCTTCCTTCATTCTCCCCCGTCGCTGTTTGTTCGTTTCTTTGACGTCTTCTTCTCCCTCCACTGTTGTTTCACATCATCTTTCGGTTCGGCGTCTTGATCTTCTAGTCACAAAACTTCCCCTTTGTGGTTTCTGCGCTGACGACGTTCAGACGTGTCCTTTCCGACCAACTTGAGAGAACCGATCAGTTCAATGACTGTTAGTGATGTGTGATAATTGAGGCAGCAAGGAGGGACTAGAAAATGCGGGGGGTCTGGTTCTCCAGTCGTCGCCGAATTACTACGTCATCCCATGGAATCTCGTCGAAGCCGAACACACTAGAGATCACTGTTCAAATTCAGAATGGTGCCCGATAAATCGTGTCTCGTGTGCAGAAAAGGTTCGAATGGAATGCACTTCGGGGCGCTCACTTGCAGAGCCTGCGCGGCGTTCTTCCGAAGAGCGACGGTGCTGAAACTGCAGTACAAGTGCAAGCAAGGCGACGCCAAATGCAACATCGACGGGCGTGGGAGGTGAGCGAGAGAGGGCGCAGAGGAAGAGGAAACGGGCAGATCACTGCAGGTACGTGTGTCGTCTGTGTCGTCTGAACAAGTGCAAGGCGATCGGAATGACCGGAGACAGTGAGTTTGCTCGTCCGAGAGGATCCGTATTGAGAATAGTTGCAGAGGTGCAACTGGACTACGATCCGACGTATTCTCTCCGCGGACTGCTGGATGACAGCGGCAGTGTCAGAGCCCTTCCATCCTCTCTTTCTTCTGTCATATCCTCGTTTTTCAGGATGATTGTTCCACACCGAACGGCAGTCCCGCCCAATCGGAGTACAGCGTCGGCAGTGTGAGTCGCAAGAATTCGAGCGACTCCCCCGCATCCGACCCGAACTTTCTGTTTACTTTCTCTCCGAAACCGGTGGATAAGAAGAATGTGAAGATCGATTTCAGCGAGCTGGTCTCCAAGATCGAAGTAGCTTTCTCGGTGAGCATTGACATTTTCGACTCTTGCATTTCACATTTTTGTAGATCAAAACGGAAGACGGCGCAACTGAGCTGGAGTCTTTCACTGCGGCTCTGAAGTCTTTCCGACGCGATCAGAAACCACAATCGCACATTTCAGTGAGTTGAATCGGTCTGGAAATGTGCGGAGAGAGAATGTTCCAGTTTGTGGAGAAGGTGGAAATGACGACTGCGGTCGAGTGGCTCAATGAGAGGATCTACAAGTACGCGTGCTGGTTCGCCTCTTCGAAGACGTTAATGGGCCTTCCGATGGACGAGAAGATGCAGCTGTTCCGCTCATCGTGGAGTGCCGTGCGCACTTTCGAGAGGCTCGAAATGTCCGTGAAGATATTCGAAGACGCCGTCATCAAGAAGGGAGTATGTTTCTGGAACGCCCCTCCTTTTAGCGCATGAGATGTGTTTCAGTACGTCGTAATGAACGAGGAGATCGGAGTGAGTTTCGAGAAGGCGCAATTCGACATCGCAGCGATCACCGAGCTCTCGAACCAATATTTCCACAAGTGAGAAAAGACCTCGAACTTTGATTGAATCATCGAATTCAGACTGTTCGAACCGTTCGTCCAACGTTATTTCGATGAAGTGGCGAGACCTCTTCTCGATCTGAAGCCGACGAACGAAGAAGTCGCGTTCTGTATGGTCCATCTGATCGGGCTCGAAGGTAGCATCGGAATGCGACGACGACGTCTACTTAATACCTATGTTCCAGCAAGCGATCTCTCGGAAGAAACCCGCGAGGCTTGCGAACAGATGAAGTCTGATGTAGCTGACGAAATGCACGTCTACTACACAAACCACACCGACGTCAAGATGTATTCACATCGTCTTTTGGTCCTGATGAAGCTGGTGAAAGCGATGAAGGTACCCTTTCGAGTCACTACGACTCACTGCTCAATCCGACTAATCTTGCAGAGAATCACGCGAGAGAAAGCGAAGATCAAGGAGCTCATTTGGCTGTTCGACATCTACCATGCCGACATTTCGGAGCCCCACTTCTTTGAAATGTTCTGAATGGTCGAAAAAGAGACGCACGACGACGGATACGAGTGAGCAGAGTACGAGTTTTTTTCATTGAATGTTCAAAGCATGATGATTCACATAAAGTATTTCTTGATGATCTCGTTGACGAGAACCTCTCTCGGAATCTGCAGATGGTCCCCGTCCACTGCCAGGAAGTGCACCCGTCCGCTCTCGTGCAACTTGCGCAGTCCGATCCGGTCCTCTTTGTACAAATCAGTCTCGTTCATCGCAAGAATCGTGTCGATGTCTCCGTCCTTGTAGAATCCGAACCACTGAAACTCTCTCGCTTTCTCTTCTCTTCGCCCATTCGGCTTACCGAAGACTCTTTGGGAACGACCATGTGGTCTTGATTGAATTTGACGAGCACTAGGTTTTTGAGACTCATCAAGTTCCGTTTGTACGTCGGATTGTTATTCTGAGTGGCGATTTGTGGTTGGCAAACGAATCACACACTCACGTTTTCGTTGTTGATGTCGGCGAGGAAGATGGACCGTTCCCTGTACTCGTCCGCCTTGTTCGGGTCGTGCCAGTACTGTGCCTGCACCACTCTGCAAACAAGACGATAAAAGGAGACGTGCGGACCGGGGGTCACCTCTTCTGGACGAACGGAAGATAGGCGCCCAGATCGATGAGCCTTCGCATGCTGTTGCACATAACGTTGTCTCCGATGCAGTACGGCGCTCCGAAGACCCCCTGGTGTTGTCCGCCCACTGAGACAAGGTTCTTCATCGGCGGATTCGGACACCTCTGGGCCACGGCTCTTCTGAAATCACAGGGACATGCTTTGCTGATCACTCTGGAAGTCTCGTTTACAGGAACTGTGCTCCTTGGGAGAATCCGATGGCGTTGTAGCCGTTCTTCAGTTCGGGATCGTTCTTTATCTTGATGCAGGCCATGTAGACGAGCTCGTTCGAGTTGGCGAAGAAGCCGTGCTCGATGTCCTTGGCGATGCTGGCTCCCAACTGCAGGCTGTGCACGTAGACTCCTGGCACTTCTTCCTGGATCAGCTTCTTCACGGATCCCATTGAGAGCGGATTGCAGCAGCAGTCGCCTGGGGATAAGAAGATTACTTAGAGTGAGGGATTGGAAGGAGCTCACCCATTCCATGCCACATAACAATCGGGACTTGTTTGGTTCCATTACGGAAAGCGGCGGATGAAGAGGCGAGTAGGAGTAACGAGAGGAGAAACGAAGGGACGAGTGTAGTTGGTGACATCTCACAAGAGAATGAGTTGGCGGGAAGATGGGACCACTTATCGGTGATAGAGAGAGAGAGAGAGAGAGAGAGAGAGAGAGAGAGAGAGAGAGAGAGAGAGACAGGGGTCACCTGCTCGGCTCTCCGATAAACTGATAAGAACTACTGGGCCGATCGATCAGAAAACCGCTCGAAAGAAGGATCAGGAACTGAAAAATAATAATCTTTACCTTCAGAAATTGTTTCGTTCATCTCGTGGAAGCGCTCAAATCCCTTGGAATTCCGGGAAGGATTTCCATCAGCTGCCTTCTTCTTCAACCCTAAATCTTTCTTCTAATCCGTCCAAAACTCGAGTTGATCGCATTTTTCTCCCATTTACAGATGTTGTTTCCTGGAAAAACACCCATGTTCAGTGAGAGTAACGAAGCCTAGTTTCCAGGTGTTTTTTTCTGCAATTCACCACGTCTTCTTTATCGAATTATACGTAGTGATTCCCGGAAAACACGACGCCGTCAAGTTGTAATCGAATCAACTTTTCCATCTTTTTCAGTCGCTCGCTCTCTTGCATTGGACCTGAATTTCAATTCTTCTGCCTCTTCTCCTCCTCTCATTTGACGTCATTTTCTGCGCATTTCTGTCGAGAGTTGTGGAAAGAAAACATCTGAAGCTAACGAAATCAGGCGATAATCAGCGATTAGACACTGCTTGAGAGCACACTGGTTTCCCGGGCAACGTAGTGCGGCCCGAAACGGAGAGGCCCTTCGTTCTGACGACGTCGAGGACTGCGCACGTACTCTCGGGACGAAGATCGCTGCGGATGACTCTCCAAGAAGACTGCGTCCCGGTGAAGACGTTCAAGATAAGGAACGTCTTCTACCGAAGACTGCTTCTCTTTCAATTATGCATGTCGTGACTCCCTCAAGTATTCATTCATATCCGTCCCATTGTTATTGCGCGTGCACTTTGTGGCTCGGTGGCTCCCTGAGCACCCCCGCCCCTTCGTCTTCTCCATTTTCAGCCAACTCGCCGTCGTCTCGCCCGCCGCTTTCTCCTTGTTTACCCCCCCTGCCTGTGCCCATACGCCTCCGAAATCCTCGTTCTCTCTTCCGCGCTTTCCCGTCCCCGCCGTTTTCAGCCTATATCTCTCGTCTTTACGCTTCTGAATCCTTGTCGTCACTCTTCTCTCTCTCTCTCTCTCTTTCACGTCTCCTGAAGTCGGAGCACTTTTGATTACGGCGAGAGAATCGTTTTCTCTCCGTCTGATGTCTGGTTTTTGTGCCATTCCCGACGACTACATTCGCTTCTTCGTTTCGCGTTTCCTCGCGAAGAACTAATCATTTTTTCAGCCGTCTAGAATGTATTTGCTCACGTATCTGATTATGAATTCCGCGCTTTTCCGGTTGCTTTCTCCTCAATAGGCGCCCGCTTCTTCTCTTCAATCCACGTCACTTTCAGTGTCTTCTCCGTCGAATACATATCATTTTCTGTCCGTCCATCTTCGATATCAGCTTGTTTTTTCTCGAGTTTTGGTCTCTGAAATCGTGTGTTCCAGAAGCCTTTCGAATCTATTTTCGCTGTTCGTTCCTGCCATTTTCATCTTGTTTCTTTCTCTCTCTCTCTCTAATTGGCTTCACGTGAGCCCGAAGAAAGAGCAGGAGAGCTCTAATCGCGCGAGCTGATGGATTCTCTCGTGATTCTCGCACAAAACACGAAGAGGATTTGGATTCAAGAGCCAGCGGCCAAGGTGTCGCATGACCGGCTGAAGGTGTCCAGTCAGAAGACGTGCCCAGCCGTTCGTCTCCTCCGACTGTGTTCCTCGCGAGTATCGTTTCTGTCATATCCCATGTTTTGGTCCCCTTCATTCCGCATAATGTGGTACGAAAACAAGTACACTTCGGCGACTAATTTCCCTGTTTTCGAGTAGTTCGACGACGAATAAAAAGAATCTGCCTGTCTTCTTTTCGCCTTCTTCGGCTCGTTAGCAGCAGGAGCCAAAGTGCTCGAGTGCGTGAGCTCTCTTTCTTTCCTCTCTCTTTCTCTCTCTCTCGCAGAGACTCTGAAATGAGCAGCAGTCCGTGTGTTTCGTGTGCTCGGCAGAGCCTCCAACTCGCGTCTATTTTAATCCGGCTTTCTCTCAAGTATTATAGAAAGAGCTCCAAATGAAGAAGGGGCGGGTCGGTTGCAGAGGAAGAATGTGCAAATTCGGGCAGACGAGGGGGTTCAAAAATCGGCGGAGCGAGAAGAAAAAGAAGAAGAAGACGAAGGAGAAGGAGAAGACGAGGAAGGGAGTCGCGTCCTCTCTTTCTCGACGAATTAATTAGAGATGGGAGCAGGAGCGGGCGGAGGCGTAGAGAAAGAGGAGGCTCGTTTGAGGAGCAGTGCGCGACGAATCTTCGCAACTTTCCCCCTTGTTTCCCCGAACCTTCTCCACTTGTTTTTCCGGCTTCCGACCCCCATTCAAATGTCACGTCTCCTGCTTTTCCTCCCCTCCACCACAAACAAACCCAAATAGGGAACGGGGCGCCAGGTGCTCGCTCTCTTTCTTCGCCTCCAACCACTTCCTGTAATCCTTTCTTCTCGCTAATCTTCTTTCCGCGCTCGCATCCCCTCATCTCATCTCCTTTTCATTCCAGATGCTCCCCCGATCGTCGAACTGAAAGATGCGAGAGGATGACGTGGTGCTGAAGGTGTTCGTGCTCCTCCGCATCGGCTTCGTCGGCGCTATCCTGCCTTCTGAAGTGTTCGATGTGAAGAGGTACTACTCGGAACGGTTGCTCATCCAGAAGGAGGTCAACAGCACTTCCTTTTTCGTAGCTGCACAATCGGTGAGCCTCCACGAGACGATTCAGAAACGGAACTTGATTTTCAGAAGGAAAGGGCTTTTGCTCAGTTGGCGCCACTCGTTCTCAACTGCTCCTTCCCGGAAGAGGTTACCGAACGCACCTGTGATTCGATAGACGATGACTTCTGTGGCCACGATGAGCACGATGCCATGTGGAAACGTTACGGAATCAAGCGTGACTTCTGTGACTGCTACCTGGATTCGTGCGGGGACTCCGACCTTTTGAACGTCACGGAAACCATCCTCTATCCGGGATGCACTTGCAGCAAAGACTATACCTGTGAGATGTCCCTCTCGCAGTGAAGTTCCTCAATTCACACTGCTTTCAGCCGAACCGTGCGATTGGGAGAATGTGCCGCACACTTGTCCGCAGTGGAGGGATGTTGCTGATGGAGACCTCGTTTTCAACATCATAGAGCCCGAGCCTCAACAGCACAGATACAGTAGGTTCTGTCATGGCCACCCTCGCCGACTGATTTCCGTTTCAGAGAACTTCGTGCAAGCTGGAAGTAACAAGACTTTCGAGCGTAAAACTGTTTCGATGGTCAGCTCGGTGTTCCGGCAGAGCGGAATCAATGTGAGAAACGAGTGTTTTCCGTCCGACTGCAAGTTCCGTTTCAGTGCGCTCTCCTCTTTCACCACCATTTCACACCTCAGTCGGCTTCTTCGAACCTGGCCGTTAGAGCGCATCTACTGAACGGGGAGACCCATACACTGTTCGAGTACGGTTCCGCTTCTTCCATCATGAATCCGTGAGTGACTGGAGAGTGCCTTGTTCTGACCTCTACTTCCAGGTGGCTTCCTGCAAGGGTCCTCATCGGATCGTACTCCCAGCCGTTCTGGATCTCCATAGACTGCGAGACGGGAATGCGGCCGCGGAAGAAGAACCGTAAACAAAAAGATTTCACATGCGGTCTGGCGGCCATCCAGTTCGAAAGCTGTGTGGGTGAGTGACCAGGCGACCAGACACTTGTACACAAGCAAAAAGAAACCTCATCGAGGGGGTATAGCTCAGTGGCAGAGCATTCGACTGCAGATCGAGAGGTCCCCGGTTCAACTCCGGGTGCCCCCTAGTTGATTTTTCATTTTTCTCGTTTAGATATCCGAAATCCTTTGGAAAACTGTCCACGTGGCGATCAGTTCTTGTGTTCAACTCCATCTCACACAAAGTGTTTACATGACGTCCAATGCGATTTGAAAGTTGATTGCGAAGACGAGTCCGATGAAATGGACTGCGGTACTTTCTCATGTTGTAATTGTCCTTCGAACTGATTTCTTGCAGGCCCCATGGTCCCTGGTAGCGTATGCGACTTCAACACGGCCGATTTTTGCGAAGGATGGGTTCGAAAAACAAGGATTTCGGGAGTCCAGGAGAGCCGATTCGAGCCGACGACAGTGGCTCCGGTGAACAAACAGAACGAGACTTACATCTACCTGCTGAAGATCCGGACCCCGAATGCGAGGTTGGGTGTCAAGAGGCCCGCTAGACAAGGATCCGGACCGATGCTTTACTACCAGTCGGACACAAGTCTCTCGAAAAGGACGTCGGTCCTCGAGTCTCCAGTGTTTCCGCGAACTAATCCGGAGGCTTACGACCCCAAGAACAGGCTCTTCCAGACTTGCAAAGTGATTTGGCAGCAGCGAATTCGAACAGTCCGTATTCTCTTTCAGGTCCGTTTTTACGCTTGTGCAGCTACTTACTACACCACGTGGCACATCTCGATCATCTCGAGAACTGGAGACCCATTCGACAGCGGACGGACGGCTTTGTACGAGTCGAAGGCGTTCGACATACACCAAGAGCCAAGATCGTACGCCTTCAGGACGAATTCCGGTTTAATGGAAGAGATTTTGATTTCAGAACCTGTGTTTGGCAAAGACATCTCGTGAACGTGCCACGGCAGAACGGAGGGTTCCGTCTCGGCATATTCGTCGAGCACAACTTCGACCGCGACGACTTCCTGGCCATGGACGATCTTTCGTTCAGTCCTTCTTGCTTCGAGAGAGGTACAACTCTTGTTCTCTGAAAGTTGCCCACTCATGCTTGTAGACGTCAACCAATCCTCGTGGGAAACTCCGAATGTTTTAATCTCGTCTTGTGGCACTTCTGGCTCCGAGAAACCGCAAAACTGTCGCAAGTACCGAGAATTGGATGGCCAAACGGGACACTTTCTGAAAGAGGACGGCACTCAAGAATGGACGGTGCCGCTGAACGGATTCTATCGGATTGAGGCTTGCGGAGCAGCTGGCGGCTCGAATCAGCTGGCTAGTGGGGAGCGGGCGGAGTGCGTGACACTGCAGGTGCACCTCATGGAGAACGTCGCTCTTCGGATGCTCATCGGACAGATGGGTGAGAGCCCGTGCCTCACGGAGCAGGAAGACGAGTTCCGGTCCGGTTCATGTGCCTCCTCTATTGGGATGAGACGGGAGGAGCGAGAGGGTGGAGCCGGAGGGGGCGGAGCCACTCTGATAAAAGTGGAGGAGAGCACGTGGAACGTGGTTGTGGGAGGAGGAGCAGGAGCCTCCTGGAGCACGAAAGAGGACTCCAAGTCCGGATACGGAGCTTCTGTCGTGGAAGTGGACATCGACGGACACTGCACTCAAGTATGCCGGACCATCTCTCACGAGAACTTTTTCGTCGAGAAGACAGAGAACAAGTGTCCCGATCACCAGAAAGACAACCAGACGACAGTGTTCGGAGGCTTCGGAGGCGGCGGCAACTCTTGCGGAATGCTCGGAGGCGGTGGAGCAGGCTACAGGGCGGGCAACCCGTTCGCGGTGGGCAGGAACCGCAGTGGGTCGAGCAATGTGACGATGAACTTCTCGAAACAAGTCGTCTACTTCCAGTCAGCCACGAACGGCGACGGATTCATCCGAATAAGTGAGCTCACGGGCGGCCGTTCGGGTGACAGAAGAACGGGTTTTCAGGTTTCTGTCGGAAAGAGTGTCCGCCCCCTTCCGTCTGCCGCTTCAATAAAGAGAAGGCTTTCGAGGAGGAGTACTGTGGCTGTCCTGACGGATCCGATTACAAGAACAGTTCCGAGTCGTGTGGTACGTCTTCTGATCCCTTTCTCTGACCTCATTCCCGTTCCAGCATGTCCTCTCGACTGCCCGGCTGCTTCCACGTGTCAGTACCGGAACTTCACTTTCGAGCCGTTCTGCATGTGCAACAACGGGAAGCTGATCGACGATTTCTCTGAAGAAGCCTGCGGTATTCGAAGGCGTCCCCCAATTACAGACAATATCCTACTTTCAGAAGAATTCCGAGGCTGGCTCTGGTACAACTATCTCCTTTTCGTGTTCATTCTCGGCATGTTGTCTGTCGCTGGAGGAGGTCAGTTTCTTTCCCCATAAACTTATAGAAATATGTTTCAGTCGTCTTCTATTACCGAAGAGAAAGTAAACAGATGACGGAACGGTTCGCCATGGAAATGGCAGAGAAGGAGGTATAGAGAACACATGGAGGGCTCTGACCAAGAAACGAATCTAGTTCCAGAACACCTACTACTACAACGAGATTTATTTCGGAAGTATGAAAAGAAACGATGCTCTCGCGCATCTTCCGAAGATCAACAGGTCCCTTCTGATGCGCGGCAGGGTGCTCGGCAAGGGAAACTTCGGGGAGGTCTACTACGGAACGTACCAAGACGAGCAGATCGCGGTGAAGAGCATCTCGCAGCCGTTCGCCGCCAGCACTTCCGCTCAGATGGACTTTTGCAACGAAGCCCTCTGTATGGGGTGAGTTGAATAAGACAGCTGGAAAGAAAAGCCAGCACGGGTTCAGAACGTTCGTGCACGAGAACGTCGTCAAATTGATCGGAGTGGACTTCGACGTTCTGCCCTACATCATAGCTCTCGAGTTCATGGAAGGGGGCGACCTCCTCTCGTTCGTCAAGGATGGACGACCAAACGTATCATACCATCTGTTTCTTCTTCTTCCCAGCCGGTGCTTTCAGAAAATTTCGCTGAATCCGTTCAATCTGACGATGTCGGACCTCATCGGATTAGTTCGTGACGTGGCAGCGGGTTGCAGACGCTTGGAGCTCGACAAGTACGTGCACAGAGACATTGCTGCCAGAAACATCCTGTTGACGACGAGGGGAGTCAACCGTGTCGCCAAGATCGCCGACTTCGGAATGGCGAAAGAACTCAATTTGAAGTGAGTCTCCTAGTTCAGAAGCCGAGAACCTGCTCCATTCCAGCAAAGAGTACTACCGAGTGCACGGAAGAGCCATGCTTCCCATCAAATGGACTCCTCCCGAGGCGTTCATCGACGGCAAGTTCACCACCAAGTCGGACGTCTGGAGTTTCGGGATCTTGTGTTGGGAAGTGTTCTCGCTCGGCGTCGTCCCGTATCCGAACCGAAGGAACGAAGAAGTGATGCTGATGTTGACGGAGGGAGGCCGACTCGAGTACCCGTACGGCATCCCGACGAGGGTCTACCAGCTGATGCGCGAGTGTTGGCGCACCGATGCGGAGCTCCGTCTGACGTTCTTCGACGTCGTCGACATCCTCGAAGACATCCTGCAAGATCCAGCCGCCATCGGAATGCCGTTTCCCATCCATCCGACGGTCAGAGCCAGCTACGCGCACACCCAGTCGACGCCGGTTTCCGTCGAGACTCCGATGACCGCGATGACGGATGTCTCTGTCGGCAGCGCTTTCTCAGATGCGACGACAGTCAAAGTTTCGAGTCAACAAGAAGTCCAAGATAGAATTAACTGTGAGTTGAGGCGCAAAGAAATGAATGTGAGAGCAGTTTCAGTGCACGAAATGATGCTGACTCGGGAACCGGCGTACTCGTCCGAGATGGCCACGTGCATCGTCGACAACCTGCGGAAGGATCTCGCGAGAGCACAGTTTGAGACTGGCACGACGACAGTGCCGCAGCCGCAGTACCTCTCTCCGGAGAGCATCGACGAGTCGATGCAGCTGATTCCGAACGGAAGCGCCATCACTGACGAGACTCCGCCCACCTCGCAAGTTGACCTGAATCGACTGGCGGTCCAGGACACGGGTCCGACGTTGCACCGACCGGACTGCTTGAACATCAACGACTACTACAGTTCGGTGCCGCTGCTCGAGTGTCAGACCCGTTAATCTCGTTCCCCTCCCCCTCATCTTCATTCTCAATGTTATTCGAATCCTGCGGGTGGTCCAAATCAAGCGATCTCTTCCGATTCTTTCGTTCCGTCCCATATCCCTCGCTTCTCTCCAGGAACAAACCCCATTTCTAGGCACCCGATCTCCCCATAGAGCCCCTCTTGTTTGTTGTTTTCTGCACTCTCGACCAACTGATAAACGAGTTTGAAAGTGTAACAGTCTGTCTCAGAGATCGAGATATCTCGCGTTTCTCCGTCTCTTTTTTCCCATTTAATCGGCCACCTGAAACCGCTTCCGGATGCCATTTCACTTCAGAATTGTGGCTTCCCACTGAGGGAAAAGAATGCAAAGAAAACGTGCAATGTGGCAAACGACACGGGTTTATAACTTTCAGAGCGTGCAGTGGAATGACTGAAACTAGATTATTTTGAGACGTGACCCTTCGGAAACGTGAGATTTCCTTCTTATGATGTGGCATTAATTTTCCACGTGATGTGATTATGTTCTACTTCGTGACGTGGCACGCCATGGTGAAGCGATGAAGCAGCCGAGTTTTGTTCCGTAAAGTTCAAAGAAAACGCAATTCGGCTCTCTCTCCACCTGGATTTCGAAATGTCAACGTTGATTTCTGGAATTGCCAGACTATTTTCAGGTGTCCAACTTGGGTTCTGAAGACATGTGCACAAAGTAAGTTCATCGCTTTCACTTGAAGTAATATTCCATCTGCTGGTATTTCTTTTGAATTTTCGAACTTTTAGATTCCGAAAAGACTTCATTTAAGCGCGTTTCAGTCGATTTCAATGGCGGCAATCAGTCGCTTTTTTGTCCGTTTCAGAGATCTTTTCAGGTGGCTCCCGTGACGTTTCGCCACGTTTCTAGTTGCAGAATTCGTCTGCAAACCTCAGATTTCCGGTTACTCACCATTTTAATTGGGCGATAATAATTGCGAGCGGGGGGAAGGCGGGGAAGAGTGGTTCAGTGGTCGGAGATCTTCTGATTCCGTACTTCCCGCCGTCTATTTCGGTCGCGGACGGGCCGGGCCTATCGATCATCGCACATCTGTCCCAGATTACTTATAAAAGAGCGGTCGGATCTCTGCGATTCGTCTGCAAACTCCGATCTTTCGTTGTTTCAGCAGGTGCAATCGGTTTGCAATCCGACCGTTTCTCCATTGTTTTCGCTTCCGAAAGAGTTGTTATTCCCCGTTTGATCTGTGTGTTTTCGGCAGACTTTGCAATGGAATCTTCTTCCTTTACGAGGGTTCCTTCGCTCCGCCGCAAAAAAGAGGCAACAAAAGAAAGAAGAAGAAGAGAGAAAGAGAGACGACTTGCAAGTTTTCATATCAATGCTCTCTCCGTGTCAGCTGTCATCTCGCAGATTTATGAGAAAAAAGGCCTCCCCCTTCCGGCTAGAAGAAGTCTTCCCCACTATATCGTTATTGTCTGGAAGTCAGTTCCGGAAGCGAACGTCTTCTGGATGAGAAGAAGACGTTGAATCATATAGAGATCATCCTTTCCATTATCCGTTTTTCGCAGCGAGAGAAGCCCCGCTTCCGCGCTATCAAACACCACTTCGCCGCTCTCCAGGTGTCCATTTTATTCGACTTCACGCCTTCATTCTGCTCGGCTGCTGCTCGCTGGAGCCTGACAGTGCGCTGTCATAGTGCACATTAGGCGATCGGAAACCGAAGATTCCGTGCTGCTTTCTGTTTTCGCTCACTAAGGCCCATTTGTCTGAATTTCGGAAACCGAAATGATAGATGTTGTGAAAGAAGGAGTCCGGGATGTTTCCGCATAACTCCTTCCATGAATTCCTGATTTCGAGTGCTCGTTTTCCCGTTCGAGTGTTGTTTCCTCCCGTTTAATCAAGAGCCGCTCTCCTTCTTCTTCTTCGGAATCTTCGTTCCGCACAATGTCCTCTTTGCGTCGTCGGTTATGGTAATTCCTTCCGCGTTAATCGCTCGCCCTCTCTCCCAGTACTAACTTGTCTGCTTTCTGTTTTTGTCTGCTGCATTGCAATCGAACCTATTTCCATATTCTGTACCCATTTTTCGAGAAGACAAAACACGAGAAAATACCGAATGAATGATGCGTTCCTAGAGAACGCAGAAAGTCAATCGAAGCGTTATGGATCAATGAATTGTGTTCCGGAGAAGTCCGTCACACTGTCCCGTGACTCACTGGACTCGTTTCCGTGTGATGAACCATCGAGAACTTCTCCTTTTCTGGCTAAACACAGCCAATCACTGGCTCATTACTCCTCGTTTTCTCACTTCCTCCCTTCCCAGTCTGTTCATTTCTTCTTCTCTTTCTTTTCGAAGTAACCACCAGTTCCGAACCACCTCGTTTTTCATAAATCCCGCCGAAGAGCACACAATTCGAGCCGAGAGAAAGTGAGTAAATGAAGGATTCGAGAAAACGGGCGGATATTTCGTAGATCCGGGAGTCCTCCTGGCGAGTGGAACTGCCCTCCAAACATCCTGTCCCTTTTCTTTTTCGCTTGTGTTGATTCTCGAGGAAATTGGCCGGAACACTTTGACAAAAACACGCGAACCCCGTCCAATTTCCGTGTCTACAGTCAATTCGCTTTGTCTCTTTCGATGAAGTTCTGCGATCCTTGATTGTTTCGTGCTTGTTGTTGGACACCGGGCCAGACGGGGGGTCGAAATGAACACAAAGAAGAAGAAGAAGAAGAAGAATAAGTTAGGTGTGTCTGTTGTCGGGGTCGGTCTCCGGAGACCAGAACGCGTTCTCAGAAGACGTGCGTTCTTGAAGTCGTTCTGGTGCTCACTGTGGTTACAGTCCATTGTTTTGCCTTCATCTCTGAGTTTGGAACACCCACATATAGCAGAACGCGGCAATCCTCTGAGAATGCGCAGTTGGGGGAAGTCTCTGAGCGGGGCGGCTCCTCCTCCTCCTCCCCTTCTCGTATTTCGTGTCATGTTTACTAATTAGACTCCTCCCACTCTCTTTAAAATGGAATCCGGCTTAGAGCTCCGAATGGTCCCGGAGTAATAATATGCTTTGCTTCTTCATCTTCTTCTCCTGTGTTTTCATTCTCTTGCCGAGACATCACACCTCACCGAAAGGGCGTTCCGTTCCAGACGAAGAGCCCGTATTCTGAAGAACGAACGGAGTTCGGACGACAACTTTAATCCGTCAGCGGCTCGAAATGTTGACAACTCTGCTCGAACTCACGCCTTCCCGGACCACTTCTCGCTTCCTTTCTCTCTCTTTCCCTTTTCCCTCAATTTGTCGTTTCCCTCCAAAACACTCGCTCCGGATTCAGAATCCCGTCTTTTCACCAGAGCACGCTCAAAACCTTTTCGCAGAAAGGTGTTGATCACTCAGGAAACATCTGCGTGATTCGTTAATTGGCACGTTCAAAATGAGCCACGGATTGTTGAGCTCAATCCCCACATCTTCTTTTCCGAGTTGTACTTGCGAACTTGTGAATAATTAGTAGTCTGCCGTTTCGCATTCTGCACGGATCGAGCCGTCTGCGGCAAAGTCCATCGAGCGGTTACGCTCATTACTCGCTCAGGAGAGAAAGAAGAGATTAGGGGGGCCCGATGTAGTATGTGTGTGATAATCCCTTCTCTTGCTCCCCTCCCACCAGATCTTGATTCTCCCGAAGAAACAACAAAAGTTCGCCTTTTTCTTCTTCTTCCTTCAATTTTCCTTTCTTTCGGCTCGTTGGTAAACAACTCGAATATGGGCACAAAACGTGGAAAACGAGAAAAGTGCCGTCTGGCGAGGGAAATGATGAGAGCGAACTACTGGAAGTTAGATAACGAGAAGCTCCTTTCATTGTCGTCTCTCTCCCATTCGCAAATCATAATTAGAGCCCTTTTTGCACTCGTCACTTCTTGACGCAACTCGATATTTCGGAAAGGGTTGCGCTTTTCTATTCCGAATCTTTTCACGACCTTTTCCGGCACGTCGAGGAAACGGGGAATTTGTTTGGCGAGACTCTTCTGTTTACCGCGTGCCAGAAGCTGTGTGGCCGCCGATGACGGCAACTTGCTGAAAGTCGACCATCGTCTAATGGGTCTGCAGCACGATTCGTTGCCCGTTGCACCCTTTTCCCGCGTAACGCACTCGATTGGGACGAGCTCTGAGACGGTCGGCGTGCCAAGAATCGGGATCAGTGCCATATAAAAGACTACGTTGGAAGCTTCCGTGGATGAGCCGCCTTCCTAAACCCACTTATGACATGCACTTCCTCCAATTCGAAACCGGCGGCAATTCCATGGGGAACCTGCTTCTCGTGTTTATCGAACACGCTCATCTTCCTCTTCCGTGTGCATGGACTTTTTGCAACGTCATCAGCCACGTCTTCGTACTCATTCGGGTTCATTTCGTATACTTTCTTGCTTTCGTGCACTTCTTCTCGGCCCACCACGACAAGCGATTAATTGAAATTCGCGTCGTGTGTCCTTCCCCCTGTTTTTTTTCTCGAGAAGAAGGCAACATCCGACTCATTAACCGTCCGCTAGACTTCCCTCTTCTCAATGTTGCCTTCTGAATCTTCCGCGTCGGAATCA
The DNA here is from genome assembly GCA_963570955.1 of Caenorhabditis afra. Taxonomy (NCBI): domain Eukaryota; kingdom Metazoa; phylum Nematoda; class Chromadorea; order Rhabditida; family Rhabditidae; genus Caenorhabditis; species Caenorhabditis afra. Next base: position 7,161,950 of record OY751536.1, on the reverse strand, counting down.
GAACCTTCTGTTTGTGTTCTGTTCCGCCAATCCCTCTTGACACCTTCGTCTCGTCTTGCTTGTCCGTCTTCTATGTTTTCCGTCTACTCCTCATTATCCGACTGCTTCTGAATGTGTTATCGTCTTCCCGAAAGTCCACTCCGTCACCGCCTCTTTTCAGTCATGGTGCTCGACACTTCTTGGAATCTGACGACCATCGAATTCGGTCACAGAGGCGTCACGCCTGTCCACGTGGCGGCTCTTCTCATGGGAGCCGTCAACTGTCTTCTCAACGGACTCATCTGGAGCGCCTTCCGACGGTCCCCGCAGCTGCTCACCAAGCACCACCTCTACCTCTTCTACGCCTTCGCCATCACAAACTTCTTCACAGGTGAGTACAGACAAACCGGTTTCTGATCCAATGATCACCACGTGATGATGTGGCTAAATAGATCATTAACGACGACAAACTGATGACGTGGAAGCTGAAACAAACCGAGTCGAAGCGAACTATGCCCGCAAGGAGAGGGGGGATTGTAGTCAGATCCCCGCCGCCCACATCGCTATAATCCCTGCTTTCTCAGGCTTCTTCACCATCCCGACCTACCTGAATCTGTTTGTCCGCAACAATCTGAACTGCCCCCGATGGTCGATTCTCATCGGATCGAGCTTCGAGATCGGCCTCGACAAGGTCCGTCACATCATCACGCTCTCGATCGCTGGCGAGAGAATCTACGCTCTCTTCCGGCCCGGAGACTACTTTTTCCTGGATCATAAGATGGTAGAAAACTCTTCTGATCCCTCCACGTCTACGCATTTCCGTTTGCAGATCTCTCTTAAAGTGTGCGCCTTCGCAGTCGTCTGGGGCGTGGCCGACATGTTGTTTTTGATACTCGAAGACGATATTTTCATGGTGAGTGGAGGGGTCTGCAGGCGAAGCTCTCCTCGGGGGATCGAATCACCAGCACGGCGTCATGGGTGTTTGCAAAACAAGTAAACAGGTGAAAACGTCCGAGAATAGGCGATCAGATGAATGAAACGGGTACAAACGAGAGGATTGGTGCTCAAGGAGGACTTGCAGATTCGTATCCACTGCGTGACGACGTCTTCTTCGGGACCGGCGTTCCACCTCTACTTCCTGCTCTCGACCATCTTCTTCGGCATCCTCCTCTCGTTCGCCTACTTCCTCTTCATCTGCAAACTGTTCGTGCTGCGCGGCAACCAGGGCATCAACGTGAAGAGTCGGTGTCGCGAGAACTTCCAGCAGGTCAACTCGCTCACCGTCATGGTCATTCTGATGGTGGTCATCTTCAACGTCCTGCCGGGTCTCCTGTACCTCTACGACATGATCATCGGAGAGGTCCACTTCATGCGCTGGGGTCCCATCGTGACCATCGGCTACCACTGCTACGGAGTCCTTTCGTTCTTCTTCTACAACTGCCGGCACCATGAGATCCGTGCGGCTCTCAAGTGAGAAAAACGGGAAGAGTCTCGCAGTTTCAGTCGTTCCGTTTCAGCAAGATCGAGTTCATTCGCGACTTTGTCAACTGCGACAAGTCGCCGTCGAAGAGTTCGAAGAGCAACGACGCCAGCGGACAGTTCAGCAAAGGAGTTCCGATCATGGTGTGGCCGGTCTGAAAAGACACTTTCCCAAACGAATCTTCTTCAGATCGTCTCCAAGTTCGGCACTTCGAAGCCGTCGCTCGTGATCGTCTCGGACAGCAACGAGATGGAAAACGAGATATTCCTCTGAAATCACTTTTCTCTTCTTCAAAAATCACTTTGTTTTTCGTGTGATCTCTTGCCATTTTGTGATGTTTCTTCGCCCATATTGACACGATTCACGGGTGCCCTTCTCCCTTTTTCATATCATGTTCTAGTCGAGAATAAAAACACATTCAGAAAAGGTGTGTGTAGTGTAAAGTGAAGAAGGGAGGTCAGCAGACGCACGTCTTCAACTTGTTATCGATTCGAGAAGTCGTCATGAGAAGTCACGTCTTCTTCTTTTGTCCTCTCCTTTTCATCCTCGGATCGTTCGTTTCGTGCCAGAAGAATGCGTGGAATCGCGAAACGGCGGACCAACGTCTCGATGACGTCATCACAAATGAGTTCAAGGTACGTTTCCAACGATTGCTCGCACGTCTTCTCAATTCAGGCTCGTGATGCGAACCAAGATGGAATTCTGACGTCGAAGGAAATCCGTGACTTCTACGAATCGCATCCCGAAAAGATGAGCAAAGAGGGTCTTGATTTCCTCGACAGAAACTTCAATGGCGGCGTCGCCGTCGATCTTAACGGTCGGTTTCCTCTTCTTATCCCGTCTTACCTTGTTTTTTTTTGGAGACTATCGAAAAATCATCAAGAAATGGCTGGCTCAGAACGGAAGCGTCGAGAAGATTCTGGTTGGTGTGTTCGGGAACAACACCAGACATCTGCAGTCGCATCACGTCTGGCGCCCCAAGACTACCACTGTCGCACCATGAAACCGTTTATGAGACATAAAAAACCCAAGAATTACAATTACAAACCAATAAACTCCATTTGAGGTTCGAGGCTAAAACTATCACAGTTTCCAATCAATTACGGGTTGTACCAGTCGAGGAAGAGAAGCGAGAATGAGAGAACGACTATGCAGAAGAGCAGGATGACTCTGCGGAACGCCGAGTTCGAGATCGCTTTGCGGATCCACTCGTTGCCGTCGATGAGGTTTTCCGTAGTGTGGAGTGCGAGGTCGTTGATCAGATCTATGTCCCTTTCCTGATCCATTATCTGAAACAGCTGGCTGTTTACACCCCAGTCCTTCATTCTCCCACCTTCTCCGAGAACACGGAAGACAACGACTGGATCTCCGATATCTGCTGCTCCAGTTTTTCGATCTCGTCGTCTCTGTCAGCTTTCACGAACTCTTCCTTCAACTTCGCTGTCTGCTGCTGGAAGATCTCTACGAACTGAGCCCCCTGTTCGTCCTTCCATCGTTCGTAACTCTCGCGGTTCTGATCTTTCTCCAATCCGGCCGCCTGCCGTCTGTTCCGCAAACTTTCCGCGAACAGAATTGGCGAGAGACGGCTCTCATGGACTGGCGCTTTGCGTATTTCCGGTTTTTCCTCGAAGAACTCGAGTCCGTCGACGCCTTCCCACCCGCCGTCGTCTTCCGGCTTGAACGGCTTCACATCCTCCATCAGATCATAATCACGTTCCTCCGATTCATAACTCTCCGGGACGTACTGAATGCATGCGTGTTTCGCTTTCAATTCGTTCAGTCTTTCGATCAGCTTATCTGTGAAACGAACTTGAGTACAGAGCAGAATCCAACCGGTTTGGAGGTTCTAGAGCAATAACGTCTTCTTTTTATATCTATACCATTGAAATCGAGATCCGATTTCGCGAGCAGTCCGTCTAGTCCATAGTGGTACTTGAAGACGTGTCCTTCTGTTTTCGCCGCTCTCACTTGATCCGAAAAGGAGCGATTCTTGGCCTGTAGTCGTTTGAGATGCTCTTTCCTGCAAGACACCTTTCCCTCTTTCTCGACGCGTTTTCCCGAATACTTGAGAATTGAAACAAAGTCGACGGTCTCCTTCAAATAGGCGCGCAGTCCCTCGTGCACCCGCATCAGATGACTCCTCTCCGTCCCATTTCTCAATCCGTCACTGCTGTTCACTCGATGTCCCAGCTGATTGATGAATGATTCGAATTGAGCCAATTTCTGGAATCGAGAGAAGACGTCGTGTTTCGTTTCAATCAAAAAACCTCGCGGACGTCGGCGTCGAAAGCCTCTCTGTCTTCCGTGCTCATCTTCGAGTATGAAGGCGTCGCGAATATGTAGTCCTGCGAGTTTTCGTCGAGCATCTTCCGGAAGACGTGCATTTCAGAAGCAAGCGGGTAGACGACGTTCGAGATGTTAGTGTAGGCGGCCGACGGGCGGTTCTCGTCGCGCCGCGAGACTCCGGGAGCCTGGTTGTGCCTTCTGATGTGCTTCTGCTCGATCGAGGTGGCCACTGATCGGAACTGCTCCGACCGATCCACGAATATTGGATGTTCAGGCAGTTCCACCATGCTGAGCTTTTTCTCTCTCTTTCGGGTGTTCTTCCGAGTTCAATTAAAAGTAATTCTGGTCTGAATGTCTACATCTTGTTTTAAAGAAACTTCGACGAATTTTTAACACCATTTTATTTGCAACTAACTTGAAATTTCCGGGAGAAAGCATGTTAATCAGAAAGAAGATTCGAGAAAAACATACAAGCTCATAAGCGGATAAGCGGGACGAAGGATTTCAAATCGGGATGGACTGTGGGAGAGATGAGTCGCATCGTCACCATTATCGCCTCAATAAATTAATATCAGAAATAACTTTTCAGCTCAGCCGAGGGGAGTTATATAGAATGAGGGAGTTTTCGACAGAATGTTAAAATATATAAGGAACACAATCCATCTATGGTACAAGGAAACGAGTGGAAGGGGTAGTAAATTGGTACGGGATAGAGAATACTCAGCTTCTATGTTTGGAAGGGTTGGGAAGTAAGAGTGAATTAAGAAACGGGAGTGACTTCGGTGGTGGGGAAATTACAGATGGGTGAGTTATAACAGCGGGAGACGCGGCGGGTGTCCGTTGGTTTCATCTGTCCGTCCAAGTTACTTTCCGGCCCACAAGACGATGATGATGATGAGAATGACGACGATGGCGCACATGATGATCATCATCTTGATGTTCTTCCACCAGTACTTGCGCTTCAGAGTAGCAGCCGACTTCTCGAACTGCGAGGCCCCCTCTTGGAGAGCGTCCGCCCGGTCATCGAGTTGCGACAGCTTCTGGTCACGCTCCAGCACCTTCTCGACGTTGACCTATAAACTTTCGATTACTCTCTGCCCGAATACTCCCCCTCTGCTCTGGTCTTACCTTCATAATGCCGACGACCTCATCGACTTGAGCTTGCGTCTGTTGAAGACGTTTGTTGGCCTGTCGAGGTCCCTGGCTTCCGCCTTGCGCTCCGTCAGCTCCTCCTTGAGGGTCCATTTGTAGCTTGTTCTTGTTTAGGCACTGCCCTGTAATGCAGAAAGAAGAGTGTTTGGGAGCGGAATTCGATTCGACTTGAGAGACGAAGAAAAGAGGGAGGAGAAAGCGAGAAAAAAGACGACGGCGCGCATTTATGCATGAAAAATTGTGGAGTCGCGGGCGAGCGGCTCGGCGACGCACTAAAAAGTGCTCACGAAATGGCGCGAAACGAAAATAAAATATATCCATTTTTGCATGCATAATGGGATTATGATTACGCCTGCGAGCTGTTCTGGATTATTGTGAGCGACCGGCAAAAAACGGGGAAAAGGCAAGAGAAAGCGGGTCAGATGACGAAGCTGCGAGTAAGCCGAGTGTTATGAAATCTCCGCAAACACAAGAGAACCAAAGTGCGGACAGGGCGTTTTGAATGACGAGCAATTCGCGACAGGCAATGCGAATTGTTCGCATCGATCGCGAAAATGTCAGGTTGACGAAAAACGACTGACACGAAAACTGGTTCTATTGTGCGTCAGGGGCGCCCAGCGAAAATAATATGACGGATGGCAACTTCCATCGAAGACATTCTCGGGCCAGCACGACGCATTCCAGACAAATAACGAAGCCACTTTTATTGCTTCCCCGAAGTGGGCGAAACTAATAATGGGAGTGTCTGTGGCACGCGCGGGCTCAGGCAAATGTCTTTTTTTTCTTCGCGGCTGACTAAGCACTTCGCTCGATTTCGCAAAACCGAAGCAGAAAAGGAGAACGAGGAAGTTCTGAAGACTACGTGCGGACTACCAAATGGAGCCGAAATGAGCGCCCGAGGCGGATCTGAGAAGTTATGAGAAGCGGCGAATGTGAGAGCGGATACGATCAATTAAGCTCCTATTTTCTGAAAGAAACTCGAGGCAAAGATGCTCGAAGCACAAGCGTTCAGCTTCAATCATTAGTTTTTGTCTGCCTGCTGTGGAGGATTTGCGCAAAAGAGAAGGCAGGCTGCCGGATTTGAGGCGAGTTGCTCGGAGAAACAACGCGTTTCTAAGGGACACACGCCTGGTTTCAAGCTAACCGACGTGGCCTTGTGCACGAAGAATCTATAAATTCGTCAAATGGAATGAGAGCTGACGGGGCTCTCTCTTTTTCGTACTCTATCTCGATCCATCACGAGATGGCGCCCACAAATTGCCATGGGGACTGCGAGCGAGAATGCGAAGAGCGAAGAAGAAGAAGAAAAAGGAGAAATGGCGAAATCGATGATGACTCAACAGACTCTCACAGAGGAAATTATGGGAACGCTCTGAATGTTATCACGAGACGGCATGGAGGAAGGAAAGGAGAATTGTGTCTTTCGACATGTGATTGTTTTTGTGACTGGCGGTGGAAACGAATTGGACGGCGCATGGAGCGGAAGAGAGATAGTTCGAGTGAGACGGTGGGTAAGTGAGTAAACACTCCTGTTTTCGAACTTGTATAGAAAAGCATTCCGAGCAGATTGGTAAAAAAAGTTTCGTGTGTTTCTCGTGACGGGGTCTTACTTCCGCTCTCCCTTGGGGACACTTCTAATTATTCGACGGAACAGAGCAGCGCATATTTTGCATGCACACCGGGACCCGAATAAAAAGTACTAGTTTGGTGCTCTGAGAGCGGCGGAGCTCTCTCGCGCGCGGAGCCCGCAAAAGATCGATGAGAATTCGCGCGAGCGCGCGGGGCCGAGAGCAGTGCCATTGCCGTCGAGGAGCAAAGCAACGACGACGACGAGAAGGCGAAGGCTTTCTCTCTTGCGCGCGAAAAACTGGGCACAAGAAGAAGAAGAGAAAAGAGAAGTGGAGCTCACGGAGCCGGCCGCAGAAGCAGTAGCAGCACAAGGATTATATGGGCAAAGAAGGGGAGGAGTGTGGAGGCACGACGTCTTCTTCTTCTCCTTTCTTCCCGGTTGCTTTGCTTCGCGTGCGCGCGCAAAAAAAGAGAAAGCCACTAACTACGGGTGGACGGAACCAGGAGATAACGGGAAGGCGAGGAAACCCCATGTGAGCTCAAATTTCATTTTTTTTTTCTTTTTGTGTCTCTTCCAACAACAAATCCTATTTCTGAAAAAGAAAGACTTAGCGGAAGAATGAGAGAAAAGTTCGAGACAAAAAAAGGAACACAGACAGCTGGAATAATATAATTACTATTATTGAACCTGAAAATCACCAGGAAAACAACAAATTGTTTTTACTTTTTCGCAAAAAAGGAGAAGGCGTACGCACAAAAACCTTCCCCTTCCCACACATGCATACATAGATAACCGCAACAGAATAGGCAATTGGAATGGCTCGGCGGCGACGAAAAACAAAACAAAAGGAAAAGAGTGTGGAAAAGTTGGAGAAATCGGGAAAAGAAGGGGAAATAGGACGCATGTTTCAACTTGGAAAAACTACCAAATTCACCCCAAAAAAGAAGCATTTTTAAGCTATCGATTACGGTAGTCGCTGCGAGACCCTCATGAATGTTTCTTACCGCGCACCTTTAACTTCTTTGATGTAATTGAGAAAAACAGCGAGAGAAAACGAGGAAAGGTCAGAATTGTGTGTCGGACAATCGTCATTCGTAGCACGAAAATAGAAAATAATCACCAGACAGATTAGCGCGAAAACAGGGACGACTAGCCGGAAGAAAACGGCTTCGATGCGAGGATATCATCGGCTATGCTAGCTTTTCAGTCAACTTTCAGCTCCCATCTTTCTATTAACGGCAATGCATGAATAAATTTTCATACATAATAAATATTTGAGAAGTGAGAGAGAGCAAAGAATTGGGCGAGAAGTAAGAAAAATGAACGAATCAAGAACTGAGCTCGGAAAACAAAAACAAAAGTAAACGAATGAAGTTCCAGGAAATGGGTTTCTCTTGCAACACATTGAGAATTGGATTAGAAGTGTCACATGGAACAGGGTATTTTCTGAATAACAAGATCAGATGCACGCAATTTCAGCTGTCCTTTGTGCGCTTCCGAAGCCGTACTGAGAAGAAAAAGCGGAAAAATGGGGCCGGCGGGGAGGCGATGTCATTCAAAACGGGCACATATTGTGGTTGGGGGGGGGGGGGGGGGGGGGCCGCGCAAAAAAGGGGGGCGAGAGCTCGTCGAAAGGGGGCGGGGGAAGAAATCCGAAACGAAAGGGAAAGTTTATGCGGGCCTTCATTCATAAACAATTTCACCTGCGAGAGCTTGTATATACGAGGCCGAATGGAGAGCTTTTTTCTCGCGCCGAAGACTGCGGCCAATTTCCGGGGACGGGAAATTGAAGCGTGTGAGGATGTAATTGGAAAGAAGGAGATTCGCGAAGCCTGGAAGTGCACGTCTTCTGACTCTCGCCACGCCCCCATCCAACATTCATATCGTTAGAATATTCGATTAGCAGAATGTAGGCGAATTGAGGAGAGGGGGCGCAAAAAAAGGAGAGAAACGCTGTATATCGTTGAAATATGAGAAATGTGTGTGTGCGCGCGCGCCCCGAGAGCTCTCCAACGCGCGCGCGCGCATATTTCAAACGGAGCAGAGTCGCCTCGGACCCCATATTTAGTCACTCTTCTTTTTTTTTTTGAACAGAAAAATCAACAAAAGGGAAACATGAAAAGAAGAAGAAACCGATTAAAACTTCTGAGTGTGGATTTCGTGGAAGAGGAACGAGGAAGAAGACGGAATGCGCAACTCGAAGTCGTGATGCGTGCGCAGCGATTTCCGGTGCCCGACGGTGACGTAGGTGATCGAACGCTGAAACTTGAAACCGTTTGGAAGCACGCTCAAGGGCACTCTCTTGTTTCTAGTGCCTTCTTCTTCTCGGCAAGAAAAAAAAATCCATTTCGCCGGATTGGGTGCTCAAAAGAGAAGAGAGGAGAAACCAATTTCCGGTGCAAGAAGCCATTATTGAAAATTGGAGGCTTTTCTCGCTCACTCTCTTCAGACGCCAATCTTGGCTTTTCCGAAGAAACCGAGGAGGGACCGACCTTTCTGAGCATTTCGTACATGGCATTCTCGATGCCCTCGTCCACATTGCACGTCGACTCGTCGAGGAAAACGACGGTGGGCTGCGCGAGGAGCATCCGGACGAAGCAGAGACGCTGCTGCTCGCCCGGAGACAGCGTTTCTTGCCTGCGGATGAGGGGGTTTTGAGAGTAAAAGGCAAGGAGACCGACCACTCGAAATCCACGCTATCGTAGAGACTTCCGACGATCGGAAGGAGGTGTGCGAGCTTCAATTCGTGCAGGAGACGGACGACTTCATCTGAATCGCCGTTTTTGTTTCCTTCCTGAATCCCTCACCCCTCACCATCGTTTACAGATTTCTCTCCGTTTTCCTTCTCCGGGAACATGAGCTGCTGCTTCAGAGACAGTCTTCCCACCGGGAAGTAGGGCCTTTGGGGGAGGAAGTAGGCGTCGGACTTCTCGAAATGCTTCTTCAGAATCCCCTGGTGTGGCCACATCTCGGCGAGCACTCTCATCAGAGACGTCTTCCCGATGCCGCTGTCCCCCGTGATCAGAAGCGTCTTGTGACGAGGCAGCGTGAACGACAAATCTGGAGTCGTCAGATGGCTCTAATCCTGTTTTCAGAGGCTTACTCTCGATAATCCGGATATTGGAGTTGGTCGGCGGACCGAACGAAACATGCTCCGCCTCGATGAGGTTCTCGTCTCCAGAAGTCTTTTCGGCCACGTTAGAATTGCTTCTGAAGGCGTCATTGTCGATTCCAGACTGGTACAGGTTTCCGTTGTCGACGAACTCGCTGACTCTGAAAGAAGAGCACGTCTCCGGGGTTAGAATGAACGGCACCTCATGATGTATCCTCCGAGCTCCGCAAGGTTCATCGCCAAGTCGGTGAGTCTCGTGAAACAGTTGATCAAGTAGATGAAGAAGAATGCGTTCTGAAAGTCTCCTCTCTCGTCTCTCGTCTCCTCTCGCTGCTCTCACATTGCTAATCTGGCCGGAAAGATGGGCCGGATCCAGTTTGTCGTACATGTGGAACACGAAAAGAGGGAACAGCTGCAGGATGTAAGACATGCAGCCGCCGTAGTAATCGAAGAAAGACTGGAAGACTGAAAAAATGGGAGATGGGAGAATGAGAAGACGTTGGGAAACGAGTACACTGTGAGGGGAATCTCCAGCACATGAAGGCGAACAGTCTTCTGAAGAGCACGTCGAACGAGAGCTCCGAGAAGAGGTGCTCTAACTCCGCGGACTTGTAGAAGGCCGACTCCTCGGCGTTCGTCCGCACGGAGACGTGCTTGTACCTGCACAAAGAGCACTGTTTCATACGCCTTCCTGTCTCTGAAACCTGAAGTCTCCCTCTGCTTTCTCGACTCTCGCCGCCCACGGAGTGATGGGACCGATGAGGATCCGGTTGATGATGACTCCGATGAGGAAATAGCCGAAGATCAGTCCGAATCCGATGCCGCCGGATCTGGAAATAGAGTCTCTTGTGCCGACCTTCTCGCGATTCCTCACGTCTCCCAAACGCGCACTCCGTAGTAAGAGATGATGAAGGGAGAGAGCAGGACGGTGGGGATGATGCTCGTGCCGAGCAGCTTCGTCAGTTTGTCCGCATCTTGCGTGATCCTCTGATCTCTGAAGACGCCAGGACACGTCAGATGACACAGTTTTTCTGAATCTCACGGATTATCGATTCCCTGATCATCCACGCCGTTCAGCTGGTAGTAGAAGTTGTTTCTGTAGTAGATTTTGTGCAGACAAGCGACCAAGTTCTTCCTTTGTTGGATGTAGAGGCACCAAGAGAAGAAGTTCATCAAGGCGATCAGCTGCAAGAATCTGACGTCTTCTGAAGGCGTTCCGCGCCGTTCCATACCAAACACAGCCCCAGATAACAGAGAGAGGCGACCCAGAAGATGTGCCAGAATCGGGGTTCGTCCTTCTCGATGAGTGCCACGTAAAACTTTCCGGGGATCACGCCCGTTTTGTAGTTCACTATCTCATCTAAAGTTACCTTTTCGAGCAGCCGTGAATCGTTGAAGCTGTCAAAACACCGGAAACGTATTACATCAATCTGAGTTCAGTGTAAATTCGTTCGCGGAGTCTTGACGGCTTCTTCGATTCGGAATAGAAAGAGGAATAGGACTGACTTCCCACCGAAGCGGCGATGGTGACGGCGGTGAGGGCGAGGGTGAGCCACACATTCGAATAGATGAGGGGCAGCAGCCGGAACAGGTTGTAGAAGACGCGCAGTCCAAACTCGAACTTCTTCTCTATCACTCGCAGCTTACCCATTTTATCTGGAAGCTGGACGGTGTAAAGTGGGCGGAGTCTGACCGACTGATCACACAATGAACTCTGATGCGGGCAGAGAGAGAGAGTGTGGCGAGAGAGGAGAGTGCAGAGAAAGACGGACACGCAGCGAAGGACAAGAAGTGAACGATCGAGAAGTGCTTTCGAGGGAATCTGATTCCTTTCGTCAGCCTTTGAAGATCATCGGAACTACTTCCGTTCCGTCGATTTCTGATCCCCGATCTTTCTCGAATCCACATCTGAATAGGGATTGGTTACCAGACACCACAAAGCCGAGTGTCTAGACACCACAAAGGTCAAATTCTGAAAACAGATTTCAGACGGGGAAGACCAAAAGTTGTTTCCTCCGATAATGCGTTATCCGACGAGCGGGACCAGGAAAAAGAGAACTCTCATGATTTCGAATTGAGATATCTCATCTTCTTGTTCCGTTTCCATGAATCGGTAGTTCGTGCCTTTCTGGTTGTTTATTTCTAAACGTCTTCGAAGACACTTTTCTCTCGTTTGATTGATGGCAATCTCGTCGTAAGATCAGAACTTCATTCGAAAACCCATCAAACAAGGCATTCAATCAAGTCGCATGTCCGTTTTAATTGGGACAAAAAACTCACATAATTCTTCGTTTTCTGATTGTGGAGCGACGAAATAAGGCATGATCGGGACGACGGGAAAGTGGTCATGATGGGAAGGAAACGGGGGAGATTTACGAGAGAGAGAGAGAGAGATGGGTGGGCGAGGGAATGAACGAGAAGAAGGAATTTCAGAAGAGAAGGCTGATCGATCGGAGAGAAATGTCGACGCTGCTCCTATTTACGACTCGTCCCGAGGGGCAGATTGCTATATCTACGGATCGGTTATCAGTCGCACACTCTTGATTTATCGGTTGCGATGCTTATCGGAATTCTTCCCAGCGTCGAAAAATCGGCAGTGAGCTGACAGAGCACTTTGTGATGTTTCACGTTGAATCGAGCAAACTAAGCTCGTCCCGAGACTGTGTCCGAGTGGGAAAACGGAAGAAAGGGGAAGAGAAAAACCGTTTCGTGAACAATGTCTCTTTGCTGAAAGAAGTTTTCAATTTTCAGCGATGAAAAACTGAACAATGGTTTCTGTTTTCCATCCCTGAGCGGCGTCCACAAAGGAATCAAAACAATCAATAAATTGTTTCCAATGCATTTACAGATTCCAATGATTCGTTGAGACAAAAACAGTTTTTTATAAAGTGTTTCGAAGAATGGACCCTTCTCCAGTGAGTTCTTCCGGTGATCCGATTCCACGTGGCAAGGCTGTTTGCACCCAGAACCTCCCGTTATCTCTGGACGCGCTTGCATCATCACAACTTTGTTTGATAAGAATCGACTCACTGATCTGCAAATTTTACATCAGAAATGGCAACTCAACATCTCGCGAATATTCGTTACATTCGAAAATTAATCAAGGATTCATAACCTTTACGACGTCTGATTTTCTCATTTCAGACGAAGAGTTCCAGAATAGCTTGACTTCTACTCGTTCACTTCTGAATTCTGAATCGGTACGACGAACGAGAAGAATCTGCAACTCGAACGACACACTTTGCGACGTCTTCTTTCCTTATTCAGTATCTGAAGACTTCAATCCTTTTCAACGTTCTCTTGATATTAACTATTCGGCGTTTCGGTCCCTCCATTTTCCCTCTTTTATTTCTTTTTTTAGTTTTCTCTCTCCTCTGTTATCTTTGAACCCATTCCTTGAATCGAAAAAGTGAAAGTCAGCGAAAGAGTCTTAAAATTTGCTGAAATTGTTCTGTAAGCGGTTTCGTCACTATCAGTTTCACCCTTGACTGACATGTGATTGCGACCACTAAACACGCAAAAGAACAAGATGACGTCATCGGATCCGATCGAATGTTCAGTGCGCATCTTCGAAGATCACGAAACACGACGGATCATGTGACTCGTCGGAAACACAAACTTTCAGGAATGTTCTCGAACTGGAGACCAAAGAATTCCGAAGGCCGACTGGGATCAAAGGTAACTGTCGGGTACTTATATTAACTGACAGTTGACGTCTCCGCACTTTCCCCCTCAGACATGTTTTCGCCTGTTTCCCTTTACCGCATTTTCGAAATTTGCTCTCTAGTCGCCTCGAAACGGGAAGAGAGTCCGAAAGTGCAGCTGTTTTGGAGAGTGACAGCATCCCACGACTATCAGTGTTTACTGCGGCTCTTCCGTGACGGAGACACTGATAACCGAGTCTGCGTCTCGCGGGACCATGCGCTCTCTCGTTGTAGTCCAGCTAATCAAACAAGCCCGACTTCTTCGATTCGCCGATAACCTTGAAAGTCTCCGGGACGCCAACGCTTTCTCGCCGCCCATTATCATCAGATTCGGGCCGGTCTCGTGACACTGCGCTGGCCCGCAGCCCGCATAAAAGGCCGACCCGATGGGCGTCTTATCATTATCGCCTCCTATTTCTGACCTTCCTTTCCTATTCGGCTGAGACCCGAGAGACTCCTCCGTCTGCCACGTGGCCGTCGATCATGGCAAATCGGCGGCCAAGTCGCCGGCCCAGGAATCTCCGCCCGTCCCGCCTTAGACCTCTGTGTACAGTGTCCGTTGTCCTAATCCCGCCCATTTCCTTAGGTCTCTCCGTCGTAAACAAGAAGACAGATGCTCCCAAATGGTCTATGCCAGGACCATTTGTGCCGATGCTCGCTTCGATCAGCTGGTAGTTCAGGATCGCCGACTGAACTGATCCCAGCGGCCACTGACCTTCCTCTCTTTCAGAATCCCGACTCCCCAACGAACGACTAGCGAGAGGATGGTTGTGACTGCAGAATTGAACATGCGGAAGGGCATAAAGGTGGTGCTGAACCCATCGCAGGAGTACTTCGACCAGCTCCAGGAATGGATTTCGGAGACCGAGAGATGGAACTACCGCCGTGCCGAGTACAAGCTGTGGCTCGCTTCGTTCGAGAAGTTCTGGCTGTATTTGGCGATCGACGAGGAGCACGACGAGGTCGTGAGCGCGGTGTCGCTGGCTCTCGTGAGCGACGAGCCTGGCAAGCGGCTCTTCTCGATCGGCAACTACTACTGTGTGCCGGAATGGAGGGGAAAGGGAATCAGCAACAAACTGTTCGTACAGGTCATGAAACATGTGGGCAAGGACAACTGTACTCTGTTCGGAGGTTCGTTACGAAACGACGTCTTCCGAAGGGAACCTCCCGTTTTCAGCCGTCGAAATGTCCCCCCTCTACGCATCCCGCTTTAACTTTTCCCTCATGAACGAGTTCTGGCACTACTTCGCCGACATGGACACCGCCGACATCGTGATTCCGGCGATGCCAAACGGGTACACTTGCAAGAAGATCGAGGAGAACGACTGGGAGAAGCTGCACGAGTACGACGAGACCATCTGCGATATGAACCGCAGAAAGTACATGAAGATGAACCTGTCGTTGACGGGAACCGTCTCCCGCATGGTGCTCAACGAGTCCGGAAAGATCGTCGGGTTCGGAGCCATCAAGATGGCCACCGGAAACGAGCTCGTCCTGGCGCCCCTCTACGCCGACTCGCTCGACGCGGCCACCGCCCTGATGTCGTCGATCATGAAGGGACTTCCGACGCTCTACTCGTACTCGAGTCTGATATCAATCTACCCGGACGCCAACAACGACGTGCCACGGTATGCGACTGCCGCACAATGCACGACCCAATGTCATCACTTTCAGTTTGTTATCGTTAATAACCAACGACAACTTCGAGACGCATCAGGCGTACCGTCATCAGTTCACGAAGGAGATGTACCAGTTCCCGCAACAGAAGATCTTCGGAACCGACGAAATCTCGCACTGCCTCTGCTAATTCCCTTTCTATCCGTTCCAATAAACATAGTTGTGTACCGAAACCTCGTTGATCACTATCCGGTAACCTTGAAACCTTGTTTGTCATCTTTCCGAGACCAGGCACAAACTCCTATTTCAAACATCGTTTGGTAGTATTCGAAGAGTACTGTAACTAACATCTGAAAGACTAGGTTCTGATAAAAATAAGAGGAGGGTTTCAAACCTTCACATTGAGAAGATGGGAACCAGAGACCGGGTAGATTTGATGCACTGCGTCCGTTTTTGCGAAGATGACGGCAGGGATATTTACACCTGTTGAAACGCTAGTCAGTATCTAACTCAGTATAAGAACTTTGAAAACAACAGAAGCAGAGGTCGCTGCGAGAAATGGCGATGAAGTCACTGGATCTGAAGAGATGTGGATCACTGCGACTGATTCAGAGAACTGTTTCTGCTCACTCTGCTCACACTGACTCCCTTCGCGACTACCGTACTCTCGGTGACGTCACCCCTCCCACTCTCTCCCGGCGCTCTTTAATGACGATTCCGCCATCTCTCGATGCCACCCTTGTTTGCAGCAATCAGCTTCTCGCCTACGCACTTCGTGTGGTAATCAGTGTTCAATACACAGTTCATAACACATGACCATGTGCTCTGACCGTATAAAACGGAAAACCGCGACGTGCTCCAGTCAGTTCAGATCGTCATGCTCTTCTCTCTTCTGCTCCTGCTCGCCTTCTTTGGCACTGCTTCCTCCAGTATCGCTGGCCCTTTGACTCCCGACTTTCAGTCTTGGCTTAGCAGGTTTCGAGATCTTCTTGATTAGTTGCCTTGAACTTTTTTTTCTCAGAAATGGTTACGATTCTTACGACTTTGTCCGAAAGGACTACGGCACGAAGGGCAGCTACGGAGGCTTCTCGAACACTTCGCTGAAGGCCTCGAAGACTCCGGTGATCTTCCTGCACGGCAATTCGGACAGTGCCCTCGACACGAGCGTCTTCTCCACCGGATGGGACAACTCGATCGTTTATTTCGAGAAGCAAGGATACACTTCGGCCGAATTGTATGCCACCTCGTGGCAAGACAACAGTCCCACAAAGGCCGGCACTCGCACCCACGACTGCAAGGACCTCGTCCGTCTCCGAAAGTTCTTCGAGGCAGTTCTGGCGTACACGGGAGCCGCCAAGGTGTCCGTGATCAGCCACAGTATGGGAGTGACTCTGGGAAGGAAGGTGATCCAGGGAGGACCCGTTAACGCGAGTGACGGATCGTGCGACCTCGGAGTCTCCATCATCCACAAGATCGATGTTCACGTGGCAATCGCCGGAGCCAACTACGGTCTGTGCAACTGCGCCGGCAGCTTCGGTCTCTTCTCGGCCACTTGCAACAAGAAGAACGGATTCTGGCCCGGAGACGCGTGCGGAGCATACACGGCGACATACTGCGGACTGTCCGCAACTCCGTGCAACGGCATCTCGACCTATTCCAGTCTGCTTTCGGGAATGAACAATTTGAAGAAGAAGGAGGCCTCGTACGTCTTCAGTCTCTGGAGCAAATGTGAGATATCCGTTTGAGACACTTTAGGAATTGTTCTGTTTTCAGCTGATGACCTGATCGGAAACGGCGACGTCGTCTGGGGAAGACCCACTTCTCTGGTTCCTCTGAGCGACGGAAAGATCGTTTACGAGACACTGAGCCACATGCAAAGCAAGGAAAACACCGCGGCCGACCAGTACAAACTCGTGACGAAGAAAGCGGTCTGAAAAGGAAACCGCTTTCCGCCGTGTCTGTAAATTGTCTGTCATCAGAGACTCTCTCGTTTTGTGTTGTGGTTCTGGATTAAAAAGAAAAGAAGCTTTTAGTGTCGGTAATGTGATAAGAAGTGTTGTGCACTTGAACTCTTTATTCGGAAACATGTTATCAGTAGGCTTCGTCGTGGTATCCCGTCCTTGCTCGCGGTTGGATGAACTGAACATAATGAACTTCTTGTGTCTCGTTTGTTCCGACTCACCTTGGGCACTTGATGGCCGTACCGATTACGCAAGAAAGTGTGATATTTCGAGATGAATATAATGAAGAAGATGCAGCAGAGGCAGGCAAACAGGCACAGTCCCATCACGTAAATCACCATCACTTCCTCGTATTCGTCGGTCCGGTATGATTTTGAAACGGTGAGAATGCGCGCGAGGAGCACTCCGAACGCCAGAAGATTCATGAAGATGCCAGCTACGAGGGCGGTGAAGTTGGGGATGACAAAGACGGGACGGTAGTACTTGAACGAGAGCACCAGGATCAGAATCGAGAAGAGCCAGTAGGAGCCGAAGCCGACGTACCACGCCATTCCGAGCTCGACCCACGTCTCGCTCCAGATGGTCGCATTGAATTTAAGTGTTCCGTTCTGGAAATGGCGATATAGCGCTCTTTAAGTGGTAGAAAAAGGCTCTTACAGCGGCCGCTTGAGCCGTTGCATTGTACGGAGTTCGCGGGTAAACCGTCTGCCAGAGACGATATCGATCGAGAATGAGGCCAGTACTCGAGAGAGTCAAGACAAGGACGATGAGCTGAAGGAAGACAATGCTCCAAATAGTACGTCAGAAGGCAAAGGAAGTACCTGGAGACTGGTGACGACTCCGGCAGAAGTCACGACGTTGCAGCCACAGACCTTGTCAGTCATCTTCTGGAACGAGAAGAAACAAAACGAAACTGAAAGAAGAATGGCGATAGTAGGCGGCTCGTATGGAGTCGTCGAAGAATGCACAATGAGCCCGTCCATTGTCTCGGAGCCAGCTCCATAGAAACGTTGAAAGGCGCGTGCTTGAACGTGACATCCCTCTCGTCTTTCCAACAAACAGACAAGGACCCACGTAAGCCATGGATCAGTCTGCCGTTGGGAATGGGGTTCTTCGATGACAAAAAGAGGGAAGAAATCAGAAGGAGACAGAAGATCGGATTCCTCGCTGACTACCTCCTCCGAAGGTGAGCAATACGAAAGGAATACGGTAGTGGAGATCGAGATGTTGAAGTGAAGTCAAGGACTACTTCCGTCTTCGGATTCTAGTCAACGCCCTACTCGGCCTTCTCATTTCTTCGTGTCTTTACCACGCGGGATGGAAGAACCTGAACTTTGGAGACTTCGATCCCACGTACCGGTTGATCGTGAAGTGGACCATCGTCTCCTTCTCCACTTATGCATTCACGATCAGTCCGGTGAGTCGAATGAAGACGTCAGACGACGACGTCTTCTTTCAGACATTTCGATGTGCCCTCTTCTGCGTTCTGATCGGAGCCTTCGGAAAACAGGGGCAATGTGAGTCCGGATTGTCAGTGAGCAAATGATTCAGAAGCTCTCTCAGATCCGTTCACAATGCTCGTGATGAGTAATCTGCAAGAAGGTCCCGTCACGAATATGATGACGAATTACGAGACGACTTCTGAAATTGTCGTGTGTCACATCGACTTGCAGGCGAAGATAGTGGCGAACCGAGTGGCCCTGCTGACGGGACCGTTGGAAGAGCTCGTCGAGAAGCTGACGGCCAAGGGAATCAGGGCGATGAGGGCGGTCTCGAGGGAGACGAGGGCCCTGGTGACGCCGTTCGTGGAGTTGCTGAAGCAGGAGAAGACGAAGACGGACAAGAAAACGGACATCGAGAGGGGCCAGTTGGAAGACATCGAGCGACGGAAACAGAAGATCCTGAAGATGTGGGAGAAGTCGATGAACAGGAAATTGACGGAGGAAGATCAGATCGCTGAAGAGCTGCTGCCTTCTGAAGACGTCATGAACAACGTGACGATTGACGAGAAGCCCATCTGGAAGAAGTTCAAAATGCCCGTAAGTAGCAAGAGTTTCAGATGTTCGGACGAGAAATAAGTGTTCAGCTAATCCAAAAAATGACTGAGAAACTGTCGAAAAACTGCGAAGAAATGTTCAATAAAGGAATCGATAAATGCAGAAATTTGGCTGCTCAGCTGGTGGTATTGTATCGGACTTCTCGCCTCTCGACAAGTTCGAACTGATTCCAGACGTCGTGCAAAGATGCGATCATCTGGCCGATCGATGTGTTCATCTGCCCGAAACTGAGTGTGGAAGGAATATGCGATGTGACATCCTAACCGGCCTCCACAAGAAATGCAAACTGCGATTGCAGGCTGTGGAAAGGAGAGTTCAATCACTGAATGTGTGCCGGAACCAGCTGGAAGACAGCCACGTCGATGCATCTGTGGAGAACGACGTGGTGGACGTGATGAAGATGACGGAGCAGCTGGAGGAGAACAGTCGCATGGAACTGCACTCGGTTCGTGTCGAGACCCCTCGCGTCGCCATCGAGTACCGCCTTTCCGATCTGAAGATCAAGATCCGAGCGGCTGGCATCTACTTCAAGGTGAGCACACTTCCCTAATCCCTCCAATGTCTCTCTTCTCAGAGCATCGTCGGAGTGTCGAAACAGATATTCGCGGCGTTCTTCATCTACTTCGTGTACACCATCTTCCGTGACTCTGTCGGAATGATCCAGAAGTATCTCGATGACGTGGCGTTCTCCAACTCGTTTGTCACAAAGTATTCTGCATTCACTTGATCGCCCACAGTTTCAAAAACATGTTTGCAGAGAGTTTTGGATGATAGACACTTTCCGAAAATCGAGGAATCTGCCGCACCTGTCCCATTTTTCGAAGCAAGAGAAACGAGACTGGAACATAATGGAAGTGTTCGGATATCCGACGAAGGCGGAAAGATCGAAGGCGATCCGTCCGTTCTTCAAATGGTTCACTCTCGCGATGACCGTCCTCGTCATCGTCATCCTCGACTACTACCTCTACGCATTCTTGGACTCTGTCAGCAATCCTCTCTTTGAACCCCCGCTTTTGAATTCTATTTCAGGTCGTCGAATCCGCCAGACAGCAAGTGCAGCAGAAGGCCGAAAGTACATCGGCGGGCCTCAACGTGACTGGCGACGGAGTGCTCGCCGACTTTCTCAAGACGATGACGTCCGCCAACGAGACTCTGGAGATTGACCAGGTTGGTGCGAAGCAGATGAGAGTGAGCAAAGAGCACTTTCAGACTCTTTCCAACGAGCACTGTCTTCTGAAGCCGTTGGCGCCGAACACGGACGTCCTTGTCTTCTGGCTGGCGCTGCCTCTCCTCCTCTCCTTCCTCTTCCAGGTCGTTTTCTCGTTCGCCATCCGTCGGATCGTCATCAATTACTTCCTTCCGTACATGTTCCCGCGCAGGTCGAGAGTTCGTCTCATTCAGTTTTACAACAAGGCAAGTACCGAGAAACAACAACAACGCAGTCGTTCACGAGCTTTAGTGCCTGACAAACCGTGAGAAACACCGAAAGGCGGCGAGAGCCCGGATCAGATTCATGGTGGACCGAAAGAAGATCGAGACGCTTCGAAAAGGGTGAGAGGACTTGTAGAGAGGATCTCCTCGCGAGGAGAGAAACCTTCGCAATTCCAATTCAGAGAGTTCTCGGCGGGAGGGACCTTCTTCAAACTGATGTTTGAGAGGATCTTCAAGACGGCCAAGTGTCTTGTTTGTCAGCAGAAAGCCCATGCGAACGCGCTCTTCTACTGTTCCGATCCAAAGTGTCAGTCGAGTTTCTGCGCGGATTGCATTGAAGACAACTTTGGAAAGTGCTACGCGTGCATGGTTATAAAAAAGGAGGTCACTGATCAGAAATCGAAGCTTCTGGTGGGAACAAGAGAACGATTTATCTTTCTTCTAAACATTTCCTTCCAGGCTCCCGGCGAAGTTGAGAAGAAAGACGAGTTTCTCAATTATAGCGACTTTCTGGATCAAACGGAGAAGTAGGGAACGAGAGTGCGCGAGTGAAGTAAGAAAAAAGAAAACACGTTCAATATTCATTAATCCGATAAAGCGACTCGATTTAAATATACCCGACACTGTCGAACGACTCGTTGCCTTGCGAGCCCTTCCTGCTCAATCGGACGTCCGAGACGCGAGTTCTCTTCGCGCGACGAGCCGAAATGGAGCAGAAGAAAAACTTGAGAAACCGTTTATACGGTCTGATGAAGGCGAAACTGTAACTGGTCGGTTGAGATTAACACAATGGGGAGTGGGGACCTCAGCAGGACGCTTAGTGTCGGATGAGTGACCACTGTGAAGGTGACCAAGTGCTTGACGGTCTCCACGAAAGTGCTCGATTCGTTGCGCGTCAGGATGGAGTAGCAAACTAAGAGAACTGGGATGGAGAGAGAAGCAGCTGGGACCAGATTCTGAAGAGATCAGACAAATGAACGGAAAAGAGCAAAGTTGGTACTTGGAAGAGCACCAGGAGAGTGAGCTGTCGGTGATTCTGGTAGCTTTTCGTCGACATGTTCTTCCTCCGAGTCGCGATTTTGCGGAGGACGAGTCTGGAGACAACGAGGTTAGCCGAGTGCACTCCGGCCAGAACGACGACGATGAACAGGACGAGGGAGTAGACTTGAGGTCTCGAGAAGTCCACGTAGAAGTACACTGTATCGGGTCGGAATGCGTAGGCGCCCAGGGCGTGAGTCATGTTGTTCCCCGTCACAAAGGCAAGAAACTCCTGAATAGAGAACGAGTTTCAGCATCAAGTTTTCAGCTGTGATTTCAAATATGCATAGTTGACCAACAAAAGACGTCATCAAACTTTTTTCTTCTTTCTCACGATACCTTATTTGTGTTGGCTGCCAGATAGAGTGTGAGCACGAGCAGGGAAACGGCGGCTCCGTTGACCACGGCTAGGAATAGAGCACCTCTGGAAGAAGACGTGAGCAATGGGAGAAGAGATAGGAACAGACCTCCATGAGAAGATCTTCTGCAAGAAGACGTTCCACTGGTAGAAGATGCACGCTCTGACGAAGCAGCAGTCGCTGATGGAGAAGAACACTGTGATGCCGAATGCGATAGTGATGGCTACCTGAAATCGGAAGGAGTCGGAGTGGTCGAGTGTCGAAGTGGGAGCATTACTGTAATGAAGGCGTGCGTCTCGCTGATTCCACCAACGGGACTTCTGACGACAAGAGCCGGCAACGGACACAGAAGATCCGGACTGACTAGAAGCGAAATGGACACATTGAAAAGGAGGTCGCAGATCTGGAAAACACGACACTTCCTTCGGTTTGCTGGACTAACGAACCGCCAATTTGAGCATTGCGAACTTGTACAATTTCATGTCAGCCGTTGATTTGGTGAGTACGGTGTAGATGAAGAAGAGGGAGAAGACGTCACTGACGACTACAAGGCCCGTGTAGAAAGCGGCGAAGGTCGGCTCGTCGAGCATCTCGTCTGAGCCCTTTCCCACCACTGCTCTCGACATTCTTATTTCTGGAGCGAGGTGCGCAGGTGAGGGGGACGAAACACGCGAGCACTGCGTAAACGAATCACTTCCTTTCTCGGCTGCAGTTCAGGGAAAAGAGTTGCTAATGGGATTGGCAAACGGAGCGAAGAGGGCGGGATTTCAGAAGCGATAAAGGTAGTCGAATGATTTTCAAAGGGATCAAGCATCAGTGAAAGGGGGATTAGAAGGGAGAACAATGCATCCATTTACTCATTTCAATCCACTCGCTTTGCTCCGTTTTCTGCGATTCCGAAGTTCGGAACTGGTCTCTGGTCCAGTGGAATTTCAGGAAAAAAACAGCTGGAAACGGATAGAAGGCTTTCAAAATAAGGAAGCGAAACTTGCAAAACTTTTATCTGGAATCGCATGTATTCTGGTTCGGAACCGGCAGAAAACATCAGTTCGATCTCTCTTTTCCACAGAAAACAAACTATTTCCGACTGGAATTCTGAGAAATGGAAGAGTTCTTTGCCAGAAGTATTCGAGAATATACCCATGGAAAACAGTCCCGTTTCCATTTTTCTCTGATCTTCCACGTCTTCCACAGCAGAGTGTCGATTCGATACCAAATCTCGATACTACCGAATACTTCAGCCGTGAGGACTTGCAACAGTACTGACGTGAATGAAAAAAAGATTAAAAAATATTCAAGTGAAAATTGACTGCATTGGGAAAGAATACGTTTGTACTCGTACTAATTTTTCCGTGAACTTTTTACTCGGTACTCGTACCCGAATACTCGAGTACTCGGGTACGAGTACTCTGGATTCGAACCCGAGTAAAAAGTACTCGGATACGAATACTCTGGATTCGTACCCAAGTAAAAAGTACTCGGGTACGAGTACGGGGCAATCCTAGTTGGGGGGGGGCCACCATTTTTTTTCAATTTCCAATTGCGCCGTGTGACCTTTCCTTGAATTTGAGTGTTCGAAATCCCCGCGTGAGATTCGAACTCGCGCGATAAATGTATGATTTACATTCATGTTAACCATTACGCCACTCACGGCACAAAATTATGGAACCTTTTTGAAAACAAGAACCTTCCGTTCACGTCACTTCAATTTTTCGAATTTTTTTCGTCTAACGTGAAATTCTCGCTGTTTTCTTCCGCAGTTTCACCGCTTTTTGTGGATGAGCCGGGGGTTTCCTCCGCCGCATGTTGCCCGCATTTTTTAGCGGCAACGGCAGCCGCCGGGCGCCCGGGTTGCCGATCGATCGGGAACACCGGAATGCCGGTAACATAGTCCCCGTCAGCTTTTTTGCCGCTATGCCGGTAAATGTCCCGTGTGGCCGGCAACTAACGACCGACTTCTGCGGTTAGTGCGGACCATTGCTGTGCGGCAAAGAAAAATTTCGGCAATTTTGCCGCATACCACTAGTGCGGACCACAAAAGTGGGTATTCAACGGGGAATCACCGTGACGATTCTGTGGATCCGTGTTCGGACGCTCACATTCCGAGAGCGGCAATTTTCAATAAACAAAACAGGCGGCGAGGGGAGTTCAAATGGCCCTGTATTTCACGGTGCCGGTCTAGTTCAGGTTTTACGGCATCATCTCTTCTAGCCTAATTTTTCAAAAAGCTGCGGAAAACGTGAATATCTGTATATAAACGTGAGCACAATTACGAATCAACAAGCGAGCGGGAGGTCGGAACGCAGGTTCCGCGTGATTGAAAAATTGAAAAAAAATGGTGGCCCCCCCCCCCCCCCCCCCCAACTAGTATAGCACCCACTTCTGCTCGGAAACTTCGAGACGAACGTCTTCAAAGAGAAGGAGATGTTTCTGGTTCGATCAGCTGAAAACTCACGTTCTCCTCATTACCAGACTTCTTATCTTTCTGAGCAGTGCTCCGTTGATTCCCAAAATAGAAACGGCAGCGGAGAAGTTGACAAGCACATTGAACGGATCATAATATATCTGAAACAAGAATTGGCTGAAACTGAACACCCGGAAGCTGGACTACATCGTGCCACGCTCCGATGTAAGTGAAGTAGACGGCTCCGAAGGAATACGGAGCACATATCTGGCGGCAGTAGACGGTGGCAGGCAGGAAGAAAAGAGTGAACAGCAGCGGGAGAAGGCAGCTCAGCGGGATGTAGCACGCGAATATCACACTCAGCTTCTCAAATTCCGATTTCAGATGGGGCTCCCTTTCGAATAGGTTACTTTTCTTTGACTTTCTGGGAAATAGACGACGACAAGACGGACGAGACAGAAGAGGAACGAGAAGAAAGTGGACAAATAATTGGAGATGAGCAGGAAGTAGTAGGCCGATTTCAGAAGCAATGCGGGTGATGTGGCAGCGAGCCACGAAGTGAGAACGCCAGAAGGAGGGATTCTGAAGACGATGTTGTCGAGAATGTAGAAGAGAAGATTCTGGAAGAAGTGAGATTCTGGAGACACCGCAACGAAGAAGCAGAAGTGCGTACCGCGGATTGCATCGAAAGGAACGTGTAGAAGACGCTCCGATGGACTTGTAGCGAAGAGTTGAGGGCTCCGGGCTGCCGGAAGAGAACCACCATTCTCAGAGTGACGAGGATTGTGAGGGATACATAAAAGTAGGAGAAGAGAAGAAAGAAGGAGAGCAGATTGAACTGGAACCGGAAATGAATGTACTCCGGATCGCCGTGGATGGAGCGAGGCAGGGAAGACAACTCCATCTGGAACAATGAAATGAGCAGCGAGTGGGGCTCGAAACGCCATTTTTAGATGCGAAACGTTCTCTGGTGTGACCGAGTGCGACAGAGGATACGGTTCGATGAACAGCATCTGAGGAAATAAATGAGCTCAATGAACGATTTGTAGTTGACTCATTCCGAAGATGTAACCGGTTCCTGCATGCAGATTTAACTTCCGAACGCCTTTCTGAGGGTTCACGTGACCTCGTGGGTTCACGTGACCTCGTGGGTTCACGTGACCTCGTGGGTTCACGAGACCTCGTGGGTTCACGAGACCTCGTGGGTTCACGTGACCTCGTGGGTCCACGTGACCTCGTGGGTTCACGTGACCTCGTGGGTCAACGTGACCTCGTGGCTCAACGTGACCTCGTAGGTGGGGTCACGTGACCTCGTGGGTGGGGTCATGTGACCTCGTAGGTGGGGTCACGTGACCTCGTAGGTGGGGTCACGTGACCTCGTAGGTGGGGTCATGTGACCTCGTGGGTCCACGTGACCTCGTGGGTCCACATGACCTCGTGGGTCAACGTGACCTCGTGGCTCAACGTGACCTCGTAGGTGGGGTCACGTGACCTCGTAGGTGGGGTCACGTGACCTCGTAGGTGGGGTCGTGTGACCTCGTGGGTCCACGTGACCTCGTGGGTCCACGTGACCTCGGGGGTCGGGGGTCCACCCACGAGGTCACATGAACCCACGAGGTCACGTGAACCCACGAGGTCACGTGAACCCACGAGGTCACGTGGACCCACGAGGTCACGTGGACCCACGAGGTCACGTGGACCCACGAGGTCACATGACCCACCCACGAGGTCACGTGAACCCACGAGGTCACGTGGACTCACGAGGTCATGTGGACCCACGAGGTCACGTGGACCCACGAGGTCACATGACCCCACCCACGAGGTCACGTGAACCCACGAGGTCACGTGAACCCACGAGGTCACGTGAACCCACGAGGTCACGTGAACCCACGAGGTCACGTGGACCCACGAGGTCACGTGGACCCACGAGGTCACATGACCCCACCCACGAGGTCACGTGAACCCACGAGGTCACGTGAACCCACGAGGTCACGTGAACCCACGAGGTCACGTGAACCCACGAGGTCACGTGAACCCACGAGGTCACGTGAACCCACGAGGTCACGTGAACCCACGAGGTCACGTGAACCCACGAGGTCACGTGGACCCACGAGGTCACGTGGATCCACGAGGTCACGTGACCGCACCCACGAGGTCACCACCAAGTCAAGGGTCACCACCACAGGAGATAACTGTCCAAGAGGCGTCCGACTGACAGAACTCGCAGGTTTATATAACCTTCTCATTGCTGAGGCGACCTGGCCACGCCCCTTTTCGGCACCCCATCTGCCCTCCGGCCACGCCCCTCTCGTAAGCTCCGCCCACTTTTGCACACCAATCGACGAGATGAAGAAAAAAAACGCCGTTTTCAACGGTAAAAGCGGCCTCGCACTAGTGCAGTTTTTTTCTCCCGCGATTGCACACGCAGGATGCTGTGCTTCATCTTCACGGGTAGTATTGCTGTGCGCGGAACATTTTCTTGAGTTTCATGATCTTCAAAAAGCATTCATGAACTTCCAATTCGAACGAATGATTGCAAAACTTCGATACGGAGAGCAGCTGCTATGAAATGCGAAATATTCTCGGCTCAATGAAGCACGTTCTCTTAGGCGCAATCATCTGTCGTTTTCAAAGTCTTTCGTGTGTCCCACCCGGGTTTTTCGGTCCGTCAGTTTAGCAGATCAAATTTCGTCACCGTATACATAAAAGGGGCCAGTGAGAATCACAAGACTTGAAATGTCAGTGAAAATGACTTCCATTGAACATTTTGTCAGTGATAATTGCCAGTGAGAATGAGTTTGAAATAGGCACAGGACACTTCAACAAAAAAAAGTTGTGAAATAGTCAGAGGATACCTTGGGAAAGAGTCCTTAGAAAACTACTTTGACCAACCGTTCACTTCAAAATAGTACCCTCGAAAATTGTCAGTGAATTTGAAACAGTAAGTGAAAATGACATTGCAAAATGTCAGTGAAAATGATTTTTCAGTTAAAATGCGACTACCCAATGCTTAGAGGGGCAGTAACTTGCGAGATAGAAGTGTTATCGAAGAGTTGTCAACTATCGAAATAAAGCTCTTTGTGTAAGGTACAAGTTGTCAGTTGACAAGATTTTTGCATCTCGTCTCGTTTCCAAGATACAAGCTTCTGAAACCAGCAGCATTACTTCGCACCAAAGGCAAGGCTCAAGACTCGGAAACTTCAGCCCTGACTTTGAAGACCGGATACCTCGTGGAAAGACAATTTTTGTTTTAAAATGTGCTCATTCCTAGGGACGGGGTGGCCTAAAGTTGGTAGCTTAGAGACAATAGGACACATACGCTAGAATAGGAAATCACTAATTATGTTGTTTGTTATCCGCTAATTATGTGTGCTGGGAACCTATCACATCAGGGACATCTCCGCATGTATCTGTCGATCTCTACTGGCTATCGCGGCATCAAAAAAACACCGAACATGGCAGTTAATCCTAGGAGAACAACACGTGTTAACAGAGGTGTCCAATTTGTGACAGATGGTCTGGGGTCGATTAGGGGCGTGTCCATGTGTGTGTGGGTGTCCACACCGTTCCGTTTCTCTCCGCGTCATTCGTTTGTTCTTCTTCAGTCCGGGCTCGCCGGTTCCGCAAGGAGCTGCCGTTCGGAGAAGCTAGGCTAAAGAAGAACTGCAGATCTACTACCAGAAGAAGCTGAGCAAGTGGAGGTTTGTTTTACCGGAGGTATGTTGTTTTTTTCATTAGCCTCACTTCAAGGACATTGGGCACGTTTGCTCGTGTCCTTGTTCACCTTATACTTTTCAGTTTAGGCTCATCTTTCATTTTCCAAAGCTGCAAGAATCGATTCGGAGAGTGAAGTTCACTCACAGCGGACTTGCGATTCTGTGGATCCCAACACCCAGGGTGGGCGGTTGGGTGGTGTTGGGTGAAGCCGACGAGGATGGACGGACAATGGAACAGCGACAAGGAGTAGCAGAGCTTTGGACTTCAGTGTTTGCATGGTGTCGGTTTGGATGCTGTTATCTTGGATGGTGTCGGTCTGGGTGTCGGTCTGGGTGTCGGTCTGGGTGTCGCTCTGGGTGTCGGTCTGGGTGTCGGTCTGGGTGTCGGTCTGGGTGTCGGTCTGGGTGTCGGTGTGGGTGTTCCGTTGGTTTCTCCTTTGCACAAGAAGACAAGACAAGAAGCCGGGAGCGACCAGCACCTTTCGGCAGAGACAAACGGATCGTAGGTGAGTTTAGAAACATTTTTTGTAGACTATGGGACAGCGACACGGAGGACTTGGGACAGCGACGCGGATGGATTTGGGACAGCGACACAGATGGATTTGGGACAGCGACCAGGATGGATCGACGGCTACAATGGATCGTAGGTGAGTTTAGAAACATTTTTTGTAGACTCTAGGACAGCGACACGGAGGACTTGGGACAGCGACCAGGAGCTGCAGGGACACCGACCAGGAGTTGCAGGGACACCGACCAGGAGCTGCAGGGACACCGACCAGGAGCTGCAAGGACACCGACCAGGAGCTGCAAGGACACCGACCAGGAGCTGCAAGGACACCGACCAGGAGTTGCAGGGACACCGACCAGGAGCTGCAGGGACACCGACCAGGAGCTGCAAGGACACCGACCAGGAGCTGCAAGGACACCGACCAGGAGTTGCAGGGACACCGACCAGGAGCTGCAGGGACACCGACCAGGAGCTGCAGGGACACCGACCAGGAGCTGCAGGGACACCGACCAGGAGCTGCAAGGACACCGACCAGGAGCTGCAAGGACACCGACCAGGAGCTGCAAGGACACCGACCAGGAGCTGCAAGGACACCGACCAGGAGCTGCAAGGACACCGACCAGGAGCTGCAAGGACACCGACCAGGAGCTGCAGGGACACCGACCAGGAGCTGCAAGGACACCGACCAGGAGCTGCAAGGACACCGACCAGGAGCTGCAGGGACACCGACCAGGAGCTGCAGGGACACCGACCAGGAGCTGCAGGGACACCGACCAGGAGCTGCAAGGACACCGACCAGGAGCTGCAGGGACACCGACCAGGAGTTGCAGGGACACCGACCAGGAGTTGCAGGGACACCGACCAGGAGTTGCAGGGACACCGACCAGGAGCTGCAGGGACACCGACCAGGAGCTGCAGGGACACCGACCAGGAGCTGCAGGGACACCGACCAGGAGCTGCAAGGACACCGACCAGGAGCTGCAAGGACACCGACCAGGAGCTGCAAGGACACCGACCAGGAGTTGCAGGGACACCGACCAGGAGCTGCAGGGACACCGACCAGGAGCTGCAGGGACACCGACCAGGAGCTGCAAGGACACCGACCAGGAGCTGCAAGGACACCGACCAGGAGTTGCAGGGACACCGACCAGGAGCTGCAGGGACACCGACCAGGAGCTGCAGGGACACCGACCAGGAGCTGCAGGGACACCGACCAGGAGCTGCAAGGACACCGACCAGGAGCTGCAAGGACACCGACCAGGAGCTGCAAGGACACCGACCAGGAGCTGCAAGGACACCGACCAGGAGCTGCAGGGACACCGACCAGGAGCTGCAAGGACACCGACCAGGAGCTGCAAGGACACCGACCAGGAGCTGCAGGGACACCGACCAGGAGCTGCAGGGACACCGACCAGGAGCTGCAGGGACACCGACCAGGAGCTGCAAGGACACCGACCAGGAGCTGCAGGGACACCGACCAGGAGTTGCAGGGACACCGACCAGGAGTTGCAGGGACACCGACCAGGAGCTGCAGGGACACCGACCAGGAGCTGCAGGGACACCGACCAGGAGTTGCAGGGACACCGACCAGGAGTTGCAGGGACACCGACCAGGAGCTGCAGGGACACCGACCAGGAGTTGCAGGGACACCGACCAGGAGCTGCAGGGACACCGACCAGGAGCTGCAAGGACACCGACCAGGAGCTGCAAGGACACCGACCAGGAGCTGCAAGGACACCGACCAGGAGTTGCAGGGACACCGACCAGGAGCTGCAGGGACACCGACCAGGAGCTGCAAGGACACCGACCAGGAGCTGCAAGGACACCGACCAGGAGTTGCAGGGACACCGACCAGGAGCTGCAGGGACACCGACCAGGAGCTGCAGGGACACCGACCAGGAGCTGCAGGGACACCGACCAGGAGCTGCAAGGACACCGACCAGGAGCTGCAAGGACACCGACCAGGAGCTGCAAGGACACCGACCAGGAGCTGCAAGGACACCGACCAGGAGCTGCAAGGACACCGACCAGGAGCTGCAAGGACACCGACCAGGAGCTGCAGGGACACCGACCAGGAGCTGCAAAGACACCGACCAGGAGCTGCAAGGACACCGACCAGGAGCTGCAGGGACACCGACCAGGAGCTGCAGGGACACCGACCAGGAGCTGCAGGGACACCGACCAGGAGCTGCAAGGACACCGACCAGGAGCTGCAGGGACACCGACCAGGAGTTGCAGGGACACCGACCAGGAGTTGCAGGGACACCGACCAGGAGCTGCAGGGACACCGACCAGGAGCTGCAGGGACACCGACCAGGAGCTGCAAGGACACCGACCAGGAGCTGCAAGGACACCGACCAGGAGCTGCAAGGACACCGACCAGGAGCTGCAAGGACACCGACCAGGAGCTGCAAGGACACCGACCAGGAGTTGCAGGGACACCGACCAGGAGCTGCAAGGACACCGACCAGGAGCTGCAAGGACACCGACCAGGAGCTGCAAGGACACCGACCAGGAGCTGCAGGGACACCGACCAGGAGCTGCAGGGACACCGACCAGGAGCTGCAGGGACACCGACCAGGAGCTGCAAGGACACCGACCAGGAGCTGCAAGGACACCGACCAGGAGCTGCAAGGACACCGACCAGAAGCTGCAAGGACACCGACCAGGAGCTGCAAGGACACCGACCAGGAGTTGCAGGGACACCGACCAGGAGCTGCAAGGACACCGACCAGGAGCTGCAAGGACACCGACCAGGAGCTGCAAGGACACCGACCAGGAGCTGCAGGGACACCGACCAGGAGCTGCAAAGACGCCGACCAGGAGTTGCAGGGACACCGACCAGGAGCTGCAGGGACACCGACCAGGAGCTGCAAGGACGCCGACCAGGAGCTGCAAGGACACCGACCAGGAGCTGCAGGGACACCGACCAGGAGCTGCAGGGACACCGACCAGGAGCTGCAGGGACACCGACCAGGAGCTGCAGGGACACCGACCAGGAGTTGCAGGGACACCGACCAGGAGTTGCAGGGACACCGACCAGGAGCTGCAGGGACACCGACCAGGAGTTGCAGGGACACCGACCAGGAGTTGCAGGGACACCGACCAGGAGTTGCAGGGACACCGACCAGGAGCTGCAGGGACACCGACCAGGAGCTGCAGGGACACCGACCAGGAGCTGCAGGGACACCGACCAGGAGTTGCAGGGACACCGACCAGGAGCTGCAGGGACACCGACCAGGAGCTGCAGGGACACCGACCAGGAGTTGCAGGGACACCGACCAGGAGCTGCAGGGACACCGACCAGGAGCTGCAGGGTGTCGGTTTGGGTGTCGGTTTGGGTGTCGGTTTGGGTGTCGGTTTGGGTGTCGGTCTGGGTGTCGGTCTGGGTGTCGGTCTGGGTGTCGGTCTGGGTGTCGGTTTGGGTGTCGGTGTGGGTGTCGGTTTGGGTGTCGGTGTGGGTGTCGGTCTGGGTGTCGGTCTGGGTGTCGGTCTGGGTGTCGGTCTGGGTGTCGGTCTGGGTGTCGGTCTGGGTGTCGGTCTGGGTGTCGGTGTGGGTGTTCCGTTGGTTTCTCCTTTGCACAAGAAGACAAGACAAGAAGCCGGGAGCGACCAGCACCTTTCGGCAGAGACAAACGGATCGTAGGTGAGTTTAGAAACATTTTTTGTAGACTATGGGACAGCGACACGGAGGACTTGGGACAGCGACACGGATGGATTTGAGACAGCCACCAGGATGGATCGACGGCTACAATGGATCGTAGGTGAGTTTAGAAACATTTTTTGTAGACTCTAGGACAGCGACACGGAGGACTTGGGACAGCGACACGGATGGATTTGGGACAGCGACCAGGATGGATTTGGGACAGCGACCAGGATGGATCGACGGCTACAATGGATCGTAGGTGAGTTTAGAAACATTTTTTGTAGACTCTGGGACAGCGACACGGAGGACTTGGGACAGCGACACGGATGGATTTGGGACAGCGACACGGATGGATTTGAGACAGCGACCAGGATGGATCGACGGCTACAATGGATCGAAGGTGAGTTTAGAAACATTTTTTGTAGACTATGGGACAGCGACACGGAGGACTTGGGACAGCGACACGGATGGATTTGAGACAGCCACCAGGATGGATCGACGGCTACAATGGATCGTAGGTGAGTTTAGAAACATTTTTTGTAGACTCTAGGACAGCGACACGGAGGACTTGGGACAGCGACACGGATGGATTTGGGACAGCGACCAGGATGGATTTGGGACAGCGACCAGGATGGATCGACGGCTACAATGGATCGTAGGTGAGTTTAGAAACATTTTTTGTAGACTCTAGGACAGCGACACGGATGGATTTGGGACAGCGACACGGAGGACTTGGGACAGCGACACGGATGGATTTGGGACAGCGACACGGATGGATTTGGGACAGCGACCAGGATGGATTTGGGACAGCGACCAGGATGGATCGACGGCTACAATGGATCGTAGGTGAGTTTAGAAACATTTTTTGTAGACTCTAGGACAGCGACACGGATGGATTTGGGACAGCGACACGGAGGACTTGGGACAGCGACACGGATGGATTTGGGACAGCGACACGGATGGATTTGGGACAGCGACCAGGATGGATCGACGGCTACAATGGATCGTAGGTGAGTTTAGAAACATTTTTTGTAGACTCTAGGACAGCGACACGGATGGATTTGGGACAGCGACACGGAGGACTTGGGACAGCGACACGGATGGATTTGGGACAGCGACCAGGATGGATCGACGGCTACAATGGATCGTAGGTGAGTTTAGAAACATTTTTTGTAGACTCTAGGACAGCGACACGGAGGACTTGGGACAGCGACACGGAGGACTTGGGACAGCGACACGGATGGATTTGGGACAGCGACCAGGATGGATTTGGGACAGCGACCAGGATGGATCGACGGCTACAATGGATCGTAGGTGAGTTTAGAAACATTTTTTGTAGACTCTAGGACAGCGACACGGATGGATTTGGGACAGCGACACGGAGGACTTGGGACAGCGACACGGATGGATTTGGGACAGCGACACGGATGGATTTGGGACAGCGACCAGGATGGATCGACGGCTACAATGGATCGTAGGTGAGTTTAGAAACATTTTTTGTAGACTCTAGGACAGCGACACGGAGGACTTGGGACAGCGACACGGAGGACTTGGGACAGCGACACGGATGGATTTGGGACAGCGACCAGGATGGATTTGGGACAGCGACCAGGATGGATCGACGGCTACAATGGATCGTAGGTGAGTTTAGAAACATTTTTTGTAGACTCTAGGACAGCGACACGGAGGACTTGGGACAGCGACACGGAGGACTTGGGACAGCGACACGGATGGATTTGGGACAGCGACACGGATGGATTTGGGACAGCGACCAGGATGGATCGACGGCTTCAATGGATCGTAGGTGAGTTTAGAAACATTTTTTGTAGACTCTAGGACAGCGACACGGAGGACTTGGGACAGCGACACGGATGGATTTGGGACAGCGACACGGATGGATTTGAGACAGCGACCAGGATGGATCGACGGCTACAATGGATCGTAGGTGAGTTTAGAAACATTTTTTGTAGACTATGGGACAGCGACACGGATGGATTTGGGACAGCGACACGGATGGATTTGGGACAGCGACACGGATGGATTTGAGACAGCGACCAGGATGGATCGACGGCTACAATGGATCGTAGGTGAGTTTAGAAACATTTTTTGTAGACTCTAGGACAGCGACACGGAGGACTTGGGACAGCGACCAGGATGGATCGACGGCTACAATGGATCGTAGGTGAGTTTAGAAACATTTTTTGTAGACTCTGGGACAGCGACGCGGAGGACTTGGGACAGCGACCAGGAGTTGCAGGGACACCGACCAGGAGTTGCAGGGACACCGACCAGGAGTTGCAGGGACACCGACCAGGAGTTGCAGGGACACCGACCAGGAGTTGCAGGGACACCGACCAGGAGCTGCAAGGACACCGACCAGGAGCTGCAGGGACACCGACCAGGAGCTGCAAGGACACCGACCAGGAGCTGCAAGGACACCGACCAGGAGCTGCAAGGACACCGACCAGGAGCTGCAGGGACACCGACCAGGAGCTGCAGGGACACCGACCAGGAGCTGCAAGGACACCGACCAGGAGCTGCAGGGACACCGACCAGGAGCTGCAAGGACACCGACCAGGAGCTGCAAGGACACCGACCAGGAGCTGCAAGGACACCGACCAGGAGCTGCAAGGACACCGACCAGGAGCTGCAAGGACACCGACCAGGAGCTGCAAGGACACCGACCAGGAGCTGCAGGGACACCGACCAGGAGCTGCAAGGACACCGACCAGGAGCTGCAAGGACACCGACCAGGAGCTGCAGGGACACCGACCAGGAGCTGCAAGGACACCGACCAGGAGCTGCAAGGACACCGACCAGGAGCTGCAGGGACACCGACCAGGAGCTGCAAAGACACCGACCAGGAGTTGCAGGGACACCGACCAGGAGCTGCAAGGACACCGACCAGGAGCTGCAGGGACACCGACCAGGAGCTGCAGGGACACCGACCAGGAGCTGCAAGGACACCGACCAGGAGCTGCAAGGACACCGACCAGGAGCTGCAAGGACACCGACCAGGAGCTGCAAGGACACCGACCAGGAGCTGCAAGGACACCGACCAGGAGCTGCAAGGACACCGACCAGGAGCTGCAAGGACACCGACCAGGAGCTGCAAGGACACCGACCAGGAGCTGCAAGGACACCGACCAGGAGCTGCAAGGACACCGACCAGGAGCTGCAAGGACACCGACCAGGAGCTGCAAGGACACCGACCAGGAGCTGCAAGGACACCGACCAGGAGCTGCAAGGACACCGACCAGGAGCTGCAAGGACACCGACCAGGAGCTGCAAGGACACCGACCAGGAGCTGCAAGGACACCGACCAGGAGCTGCAAGGACACCGACCAGGAGCTGCAAGGACACCGACCAGGAGCTGCAAGGACACCGACCAGGAGCTGCAAGGACACCGACCAGGAGCTGCAAGGACACCGACCAGGAGCTGCAAGGACACCGACCAGGAGCTGCAAGGACACCGACCAGGAGCTGCAAGGACACCGACCAGGAGCTGCAAGGACACCGACCAGGAGCTGCAAGGACACCGACCAGGAGCTGCAAGGACACCGACCAGGAGCTGCAGGGACACCGACCAGGAGCTGCAAGGACACCGACCAGGAGCTGCAAGGACACCGACCAGGAGCTGCAAGGACACCGACCAGGAGCTGCAAGGACACCGACCAGGAGCTGCAGGGACACCGACCAGGAGCTGCAAGGACACCGACCAGGAGCTGCAGGGACACCGACCAGGAGCTGCAAGGACACCGACCAGGAGCTGCAAGGACACCGACCAGGAGCTGCAAGGACACCGACCAGGAGCTGCAAGGACACCGACCAGGAGCTGCAAGGACACCGACCAGGAGCTGCAAGGACACCGACCAGGAGCTGCAAGGACACCGACCAGGAGCTGCAAGGACACCGACCAGGAGCTGCAAGGACACCGACCAGGAGCTGCAGGGACACCGACCAGGAGCTGCAAGGACACCGACCAGGAGCTGCAGGGACACCGACCAGGAGCTGCAAGGACACCGACCAGGAGCTGCAAGGACACCGACCAGGAGCTGCAAGGACACCGACCAGGAGCTGCAAGGACACCGACCAGGAGCTGCAAGGACACCGACCAGGAGCTGCAAGGACACCGACCAGGAGCTGCAAGGACACCGACCAGGAGCTGCAGGGACACCGACATGGAGCTGCAAGGACACCGACCAGGAGCTGCAAGGACACCGACCAGGAGCTGCAAGGACACCGACCAGTAGCTGCAAGGACACCGACCAGGAGCTGCAGGGACACCGACCAGGAGCTGCAAGGACACCGACCAGGAGCTGCAGGGACACCGACCAGGAGCTGCAAGGACACCGACCAGGAGCTGCAAGGACACCGACCAGGAGCTGCAGGGACACCGACCAGGAGCTGCAAGGACACCGACCAGGAGCTGCAGGGACACCGACCAGGAGCTGCAAGGACACCGACCAGGAGCTGCAAGGACACCGACCAGGAGCTGCAAGGACACCGACCAGGAGCTGCAAGGACACCGACCAGGAGCTGCAAGGACACCGACCAGGAGCTGCAAGGACACCGACCAGGAGCTGCAAGGACACCGACCAGGAGCTGCAAGGACACCGACCAGGAGCTGCAAGGACACCGACCAGGAGCTGCAAGGACACCGACCAGGAGCTGCAAGGACACCGACCAGGAGCTGCAGGGACACCGACCAGGAGCTGCAAGGACACCGACCAGGAGCTGCAAGGACACCGACCAGGAGCTGCAAGGACACCGACCAGGAGCTGCAAGGACACCGACCAGGAGTTGCAAGCAAGGACACCGACCAGGAGCTGCAGGGACACCGACCAGGAGCTGCAAGGACACCGACCAGGAGCTGCAAGGACACCGACCAGGAGCTGCAAGGACACCGACCAGGAGCTGCAAGGACACCGACCAGGAGTTGCAAGCAAGGACACCGACCAGGAGCTGCAGGGACACCGACCAGGAGCTGCAAGGACACCGACCAGGAGCTGCAGGGACACCGACCAGGAGCTGCAAGGACACCGACCAGGAGCTGCAAGGACACCGACCAGGAGCTGCAAGGACACCGACCAGGAGCTGCAAGGACACCGACCAGGAGCTGCAAGGACACCGACCAGGAGCTGCAAGGACACCGACCAGGAGCTGCAAGGACACCGACCAGGAGCTGCAAGGACACCGACCAGGAGCTGCAAGGACACCGACCAGGAGTTGCAAGCAAGGACACCGACCAGGAGCTGCAGGGACACCGACCAGGAGCTGCAAGGACACCGACCAGGAGCTGCAAGGACACCGACCAGGAGCTGCAAGGACACCGACCAGGAGCTGCAAGGACACCGACCAGGAGCTGCAAGGACACCGACCAGGAGCTGCAAGGACACCGACCAGGAGCTGCAAGGACACCGACCAGGAGCTGCAAGGACACCGACCAGGAGCTGCAAGGACACCGACCAGGAGCTGCAGGGACACCGACCAGGAGCTGCAGGGACACCGACCAGGAGCTGCAAGGACACCGACCAGGAGCTGCAAGGACACCGACCAGGAGCTGCAAGGACACCGACCAGGAGCTGCAAGGACACCGACCAGGAGCTGCAAGGACACCGACCAGGAGCTGCAAGGACACCGACCAGGAGCTGCAAGGACACCGACCAGGAGCTGCAGGGACACCGACCAGGAGCTGCAGGGACACCGACCAGGAGTTGCAGGGACACCGACCAGGAGCTGCAGGGACACCGACCAGGAGCTGCAGGGACACCGACCAGGAGCTGCAGGGTGTCGGTTTGAGTGTCGGTTTGGGTGTCGGTTTGGGTGTCGGTCTGGGTGTCGGTCTGGGTGTCGGTTTGGGTGTCGGTGTGGGTGTCGGTTTGGGTGTCGGTGTGGGTGTCGGTCTGGGTGTCGGTCTGGGTGTCGGTCTGGGTGTCGGTCTGGGTGTCGGTCTGGGTGTCGGTCTGGGTGTCGGTCTGGGTGTCGGTCTGGGTGTCGGTGTGGGTGTTCCGTTGGTTTCTCCTTTGCACAAGAAGACAAGACAAGAAGCCGGGAGCGACCAGCACCTTTCGGCAGAGACAAACGGATCGTAGGTGAGTTTAGAAACATTTTTTGTAGACTCTAGGACAGCGACACGGAGGACTTGGGACAGCGACACGGATGGATTTGGGACAGCGACCAGGATGGATTTGGGACAGCGACCAGGATGGATCGACGGCTACAATGGATCGTAGGTGAGTTTAGAAACATTTTTTGTAGACTCTGGGACAGCGACACGGAGGACTTGGGACAGCGACACGGATGGATTTGGGACAGCGACACGGATGGATTTGGGACAGCGACACGGATGGATTTGGGACAGCGACCAGGATGGATCGACGGCTAC
Organism: Caenorhabditis afra; assembly: GCA_963570955.1. Taxonomy (NCBI): domain Eukaryota; kingdom Metazoa; phylum Nematoda; class Chromadorea; order Rhabditida; family Rhabditidae; genus Caenorhabditis; species Caenorhabditis afra. The sequence goes on along the minus strand of OY751536.1, from coordinate 7,123,542 downwards.
AATGGATCGTAGGTGAGTTTAGAAACATTTTTTGTAGACTCTAGGACAGCGACACGGAGGACTTGGGACAGCGACACGGAGGACTTGGGACAGCGACACGGATGGATTTGGGACAGCGACCAGGATGGATCGACGGCTACAATGGATCGTAGGTGAGTTTAGAAACATTTTTTGTAGACTCTGGGACAGCGACACGGAGGACTTGGGACAGCGACACGGATGGATTTGGGACAGCGACACGGATGGATTTGGGACAGCGACACGGATGGATTTGGGACAGCGACCAGGATGGATCGACGGCTACAATGGATCGTAGGTGAGTTTAGAAACATTTTTTGTAGACTCTAGGACAGCGACACGGAGGACTTGGGACAGCGACACGGATGGATTTGGGACAGCGACCAGGATGGATTTGGGACAGCGACCAGGATGGATCGACGGCTACAATGGATCGTAGGTGAGTTTAGAAACATTTTTTGTAGACTCTGGGACAGCGACACGGAGGACTTGGGACAGCGACACGGAGGACTTGGGACAGCGACACGGATGGATTTGGGACAGCGACACGGATGGATTTGGGACAGCGACCAGGATGGATCGACGGCTACAATGGATCGTAGGTGAGTTTAGAAACATTTTTTGTAGACTATGGGACAGCGACACGGAGGACTTGGGACAGCGACCAGGATGGATCGACGGCTACAATGGATCGTAGGTGAGTTTAGAAACATTTTTTGTAGACTATGGGACAGCGACACGGATGGATTTGGGACAGCGACCAGGATGGATCGACGGCTACAATGGATCGTAGGTGAGTTTAGAAACATTTTTTTAGACTCTAGGACAGCGACACGGAGGACTTGGGACAGCGACCAGGATGGATCGACGGCTACAATGGATCGTAGGTGAGTTTAGAAACATTTTTTGTAGACTATGGGACAGCGACACGGATGGATTTGGGACAGCGACACGGATGGATTTGAGACAGCGACCAGGATGGATCGACGGCTACAATGGATCGTAGGTGAGTTTAGAAACATTTTTTGTAGACTCTAGGACAGCGACACGGAGGACTTGGGACAGCGACCAGGATGGATCGACGGCTACAATGGATCGTAGGTGAGTTTAGAAACATTTTTTGTAGACTCTGGGACAGCGACGCGGAGGACTTGGGACAGCGACCAGGAGCTGCAAGGACACCGACCAGGAGCTGCAAGGACACCGACCAGGAGCTGCAAGGACACCGACCAGGAGCTGCAAGGACACCGACCAGGAGCTGCAAGGACACCGACCAGGAGCTGCAGGGACACCGACCAGGAGCTGCAAGGACACCGACCAGGAGCTGCAGGGACACCGACCAGGAGCTGCAAGGACACCGACCAGGAGCTGCAAGGACACCGACCAGGAGCTGCAAGGACACCGACCAGGAGCTGCAAGGACACCGACCAGGAGCTGCAAGGACACCGACCAGGAGCTGCAAGGACACCGACCAGGAGCTGCAAGGACACCGACCAGGAGCTGCAAGGACACCGACCAGGAGCTGCAAGGACACCGACCAGGAGCTGCAGGGACACCGACCAGGAGCTGCAAGGACACCGACCAGGAGCTGCAAGGACACCGACCAGGAGCTGCAAGGACACCGACCAGGAGCTGCAAGGACACCGACCAGGAGCTGCAGGGACACCGACCAGGAGCTGCAAGGACACCGACCAGGAGCTGCAGGGACACCGACCAGGAGCTGCAAGGACACCGACCAGGAGCTGCAAGGACACCGACCAGGAGCTGCAAGGACACCGACCAGGAGCTGCAAGGACACCGACCAGGAGCTGCAAGGACACCGACCAGGAGCTGCAAGGACACCGACCAGGAGCTGCAAGGACACCGACCAGGAGCTGCAAGGACACCGACCAGGAGCTGCAGGGACACCGACCAGGAGCTGCAAGGACACCGACCAGGAGCTGCAAGGACACCGACCAGGAGCTGCAAGGACACCGACCAGGAGCTGCAAGGACACCGACCAGGAGCTGCAAGGACACCGACCAGGAGCTGCAAGGACACCGACCAGGAGCTGCAAGGACACCGACCAGGAGCTGCAGGGACACCGACCAGGAGCTGCAAGGACACCGACCAGGAGCTGCAAGGACACCGACCAGGAGCTGCAGGGACACCGACCAGGAGCTGCAAGGACACCGACCAGGAGCTGCAGGGACACCGACCAGGAGCTGCAAGGACACCGACCAGGAGCTGCAAGGACACCGACCAGGAGCTGCAAGGACACCGACCAGGAGCTGCAAGGACACCGACCAGGAGCTGCAGGGACACCGACCAGGAGCTGCAAGGACACCGACCAGGAGTTGCAAGCAAGGACACCGACCAGGAGCTGCAAGGACACCGACCAGGAGCTGCAAGGACACCGACCAGGAGCTGCAGGGACACCGACCAGGAGCTGCAAGGACACCGACCAGGAGCTGCAAGGACACCGACCAGGAGCTGCAGGGACACCGACCAGGAGCAGCAAGGACACCGACCAGGAGCTGCAAGGACACCGACCAGGAGCTGCAAGGACACCGACCAGGAGCTGCAAGGACACCGACCAGGAGCTGCAGGGACACCGACCAGGAGCTGCAAGGACACCGACCAGGAGCTGCAGGGACACCGACCAGGAGTTGCAAGGACACCGACCAGGAGCTGCAAGGACACCGACCAGGAGCTGCAAGGACACCGACCAGGAGCTGCAGGGACACCGACCAGGAGCTGCAAGGACACCGACCAGGAGCTGCAAGGACACCGACCAGGAGCTGCAGGGACACCGACCAGGAGCTGCAAGGACACCGAGGAGCTGCAGGGACACCGACCAGGAGCTGCAAGGACACCGACCAGGAGCTGCAGGGACACCGACCAGGAGCTGCAAGGACGCCGACCAGGAGTTGCAGGGACACCGACCAGGAGCTGCAGGGACACCGACCAGGAGCTGCAAGGACGCCGACCAGGAGCTGCAAGGACACCGACCAGGAGCTGCAAGGACACCGACCAGGAGCTGCAAGGACGCCGACCAGGAGCTGCAAGGACACCGACCAGGAGCTGCAGGGACACCGACCAGGAGCTGCAAGGACACCGACCAGGAGCTGCAAGGACACCGACCAGGAGCTGCAAGGACACCGACCAGGAGTTGCAGGGACACCGACCAGGAGCTGCAAGGACACCGACCAGGAGTTGCAGGGACACCGACCAGGAGCTGCAAGGACACCGACCAGGAGCTGCAAGGACACCGACCAGGAGCTGCAAGGACACCGACCAGGAGCTGCAAGGACACCGACCAGGAGCTGCAAGGACACCGACCAGGAGTTGCAGGGACACCGACCAGGAGCTGCAGGGACACCGACCAGGAGCTGCAAGGACACCGACCAGGAGCTGCAAGGACACCGACCAGGAGCTGCAAGGACACCGACCAGGAGCTGCAAGGACACCGACCAGGAGTTGCAGGGACACCGACCAGGAGTTGCAGGGACACCGACCAGGAGCTGCAAGGACACCGACCAGGAGCTGCAAGGACACCGACCAGGAGCTGCAAGGACACCGACCAGGAGCTGCAAGGACACCGACCAGGAGTTGCAGGGACACCGACCAGGAGTTGCAGGGACACCGACCAGGAGCTGCAAGGACACCGACCAGGAGCTGCAAGGACACCGACCAGGAGCTGCAAGGACACCGACCAGGAGCTGCAGGGACACCGACCAGGAGCTGCAGGGACACCGACCAGGAGCTGCAAGGACACCGACCAGGAGCTGCAAGGACACCGACCAGGAGCTGCAAGGACACCGACCAGGAGCTGCAAGGACACCGACCAGGAGCTGCAAGGACACCGACCAGGAGCTGCAAGGACACCGACCAGGAGCTGCAGGGACACCGACCAGGAGCTGCAGGGACACCGACCAGGAGCTGCAGGGACACCGACCAGGAGCTGCAGGGACACCGACCAGGAGTTGCAGGGACACCGACCAGGAGTTGCAGGGACACCGACCAGGAGCTGCAGGGACACCGACCAGGAGTTGCAGGGACACCGACCAGGAGTTGCAGGGACACCGACCAGGAGTTGCAGGGACACCGACCAGGAGCTGCAGGGACACCGACCAGGAGCTGCAGGGACACCGACCAGGAGCTGCAGGGACACCGACCAGGAGTTGCAGGGACACCGACCAGGAGCTGCAGGGACACCGACCAGGAGCTGCAGGGACACCGACCAGGAGTTGCAGGGACACCGACCAGGAGCTGCAGGGACACCGACCAGGAGCTGCAGGGTGTCGGTTTGGGTGTCGGTTTGGGTGTCGGTTTGGGTGTCGGTCTGGGTGTCGGTCTGGGTGTCGGTCTGGGTGTCGGTCTGGGTGTCGGTTTGGGTGTCGGTGTGGGTGTCGGTTTGGGTGTCGGTGTGGGTGTCGGTCTGGGTGTCGGTCTGGGTGTCGGTCTGGGTGTCGGTCTGGGTGTCGGTCTGGGTGTCGGTCTGGGTGTCGGTCTGGGTGTCGGTCTGGGTGTCGGTGTGGGTGTTCCGTTGGTTTCTCCTTTGCACAAGAAGACAAGACAAGAAGCCGGGAGCGACCAGCACCTTTCGGCAGAGACAAACGGATCGTAGGTGAGTTTAGAAACATTTTTTGTAGACTATGGGACAGCGACACGGAGGACTTGGGACAGCGACACGGATGGATTTGAGACAGCCACCAGGATGGATCGACGGCTACAATGGATCGTAGGTGAGTTTAGAAACATTTTTTGTAGACTCTAGGACAGCGACACGGAGGACTTGGGACAGCGACACGGATGGATTTGGGACAGCGACACGGATGGATTTGAGACAGCGACCAGGATGGATCGACGGCTACAATGGATCGAAGGTGAGTTTAGAAACATTTTTTGTAGACTATGGGACAGCGACACGGATGGATTTGGGACAGCGACACGGATGGATTTGGGACAGCGACACGGATGGATTTGAGACAGCGACCAGGATGGATCGACGGCTACAATGGATCGTAGGTGAGTTTAGAAACATTTTTTGTAGACTCTAGGACAGCGACACGGAGGACTTGGGACAGCGACCAGGATGGATCGACGGCTACAATGGATCGTAGGTGAGTTTAGAAACATTTTTTGTAGACTCTGGGACAGCGACGCGGAGGACTTGGGACAGCGACCAGGAGTTGCAGGGACACCGACCAGGAGTTGCAGGGACACCGACCAGGAGTTGCAGGGACACCGACCAGGAGTTGCAGGGACACCGACCAGGAGTTGCAGGGACACCGACCAGGAGCTGCAAGGACACCGACCAGGAGCTGCAGGGACACCGACCAGGAGCTGCAAGGACACCGACCAGGAGCTGCAAGGACACCGACCAGGAGCTGCAAGGACACCGACCAGGAGCTGCAGGGACACCGACCAGGAGCTGCAGGGACACCGACCAGGAGCTGCAAGGACACCGACCAGGAGCTGCAGGGACACCGACCAGGAGCTGCAAGGACACCGACCAGGAGCTGCAAGGACACCGACCAGGAGCTGCAAGGACACCGACCAGGAGCTGCAAGGACACCGACCAGGAGCTGCAAGGACACCGACCAGGAGCTGCAAGGACACCGACCAGGAGCTGCAGGGACACCGACCAGGAGCTGCAAGGACACCGACCAGGAGCTGCAAGGACACCGACCAGGAGCTGCAGGGACACCGACCAGGAGCTGCAAGGACACCGACCAGGAGCTGCAAGGACACCGACCAGGAGCTGCAGGGACACCGACCAGGAGCTGCAAGGACACCGACCAGGAGTTGCAGGGACACCGACCAGGAGCTGCAAGGACACCGACCAGGAGCTGCAGGGACACCGACCAGGAGCTGCAGGGACACCGACCAGGAGCTGCAAGGACACCGACCAGGAGCTGCAAGGACACCGACCAGGAGCTGCAAGGACACCGACCAGGAGCTGCAAGGACACCGACCAGGAGCTGCAAGGACACCGACCAGGAGCTGCAGGGACACCGACCAGGAGCTGCAGGGACACCGACCAGGAGCTGCAAGGACACCGACCAGGAGCTGCAGGGACACCGACCAGGAGCTGCAGGGACACCGACCAGGAGCTGCAAGGACACCGACCAGGAGCTGCAAGGACACCGACCAGGAGCTGCAAGGACACCGACCAGGAGCTGCAGGGACACCGACCAGGAGCTGCAAGGACACCGACCAGGAGCTGCAAGGACACCGACCAGGAGCTGCAAGGACACCGACCAGGAGCTGCAGGGACACCGACCAGGAGCTGCAAGGACACCGACCAGGAGCTGCAGGGACACCGACCAGGAGCTGCAAGGACACCGACCAGGAGCTGCAAGGACACCGACCAGGGGCTGCAAGGACACCGACCAGGAGCTGCAAGGACACCGACCAGGAGCTGCAAGGACACCGACCAGGAGCTGCAGGGACACCGACCAGGAGCTGCAAGGACACCGACCAGGAGCTGCAAGGACACCGACCAGGAGCTGCAAGGACACCGACCAGGAGCTGCAAGGACACCGACCAGGGGCTGCAAGGACACCGACCAGGAGCTGCAAGGACACCGACCAGGAGCTGCAAGGACACCGACCAGGAGCTGCAAGGACACCGACCAGGAGCTGCAGGGACACCGACCAGGAGCTGCAAGGACACCGACCAGGAGCTGCAAGGACACCGACCAGGAGCTGCAGGGACACCGACCAGGAGCTGCAAGGACACCGACCAGGAGTTGCAAGCAAGGACACCGACCAGGAGCTGCAAGGACACCGACCAGGAGCTGCAAGGACACCGACCAGGAGCTGCAAGGACACCGACCAGGAGCTGCAAGGACACCGACCAGGAGCTGCAAGGACACCGACCAGGAGCTGCAAGGACACCGACCAGGAGCTGCAGGGACACCGACCAGGAGCTGCAAGGACACCGACCAGGAGCTGCAGGGACACCGACCAGGAGCTGCAAGGACACCGACCAGGAGCTGCAAGGACACCGACCAGGAGCTGCAAGGACACCGACCAGGAGCTGCAGGGACACCGACCAGGAGCTGCAAGGACACCGACCAGGAGCTGCAGGGACACCGACCAGGAGCTGCAAGGACACCGACCAGGAGCTGCAAGGACACCGACCAGGAGCTGCAAGGACACCGACCAGGAGCTGCAAGGACACCGACCAGGGGCTGCAAGGACACCGACCAGGAGCTGCAAGGACACCGACCAGGAGCTGCAAGGACACCGACCAGGAGCTGCAAGGACACCGACCAGGAGCTGCAAGGACACCGACCAGGAGCTGCAAGGACACCGACCAGGAGCTGCAGGGACACCGACCAGGAGCTGCAAGGACACCGACCAGGAGCTGCAAGGACACCGACCAGGAGCTGCAGGGACACCGACCAGGAGCTGCAAGGACACCGACCAGGAGCTGCAAGGACACCGACCAGGAGCTGCAGGGACACCGACCAGGAGCTGCAAGGACACCGACCAGGAGCTGCAAGGACACCGACCAGGAGCTGCAAGGACACCGACCAGGAGCTGCAAGGACACCGACCAGGAGCTGCAGGGACACCGACCAGGAGCTGCAAGGACACCGACCAGGAGCTGCAAGGACACCGACCAGGAGCTGCAAGGACACCGACCAGGAGCTGCAAGGACACCGACCAGGAGCTGCAAGGACACCGACCAGGAGCTGCAGGGACACCGACCAGGAGCTGCAAGGACACCGACCAGGAGCTGCAAGGACACCGACCAGGAGCTGCAGGGACACCGACCAGGAGCTGCAGGGACACCGACCAGGAGCTGCAAGGACACCGACCAGGAGCTGCAAGGACACCGACCAGGAGCTGCAAGGACACCGACCAGGAGCTGCAAGGACACCGACCAGGGGCTGCAAGGACACCGACCAGGAGCTGCAAGGACACCGACCAGGAGCTGCAAGGACACCGACCAGGAGCTGCAAGGACACCGACCAGGAGCTGCAAGGACACCGACCAGGAGCTGCAGGGACACCGACCAGGAGCTGCAAGGACACCGACCAGGAGCTGCAAGGACACCGACCAGGAGCTGCAAGGACACCGACCAGGAGCTGCAGGGACACCGACCAGGAGCTGCAAGGACACCGACCAGGAGTTGCAAGGACACCGACCAGGAGTTGCAAGCAAGGACACCGACCAGGAGCTGCAAGGACACCGACCAGGAGCTGCAAGGACACCGACCAGGAGCTGCAAGGACACCGACCAGGAGCTGCAAGGACACCGACCAGGAGTTGCAAGCAAGGACACCGACCAGGAGCTGCAAGGACACCGACCAGGAGCTGCAAGGACACCGACCAGGAGCTGCAAGGACACCGACCAGGAGCTGCAGGGACACCGACCAGGAGCTGCAAGGACACCGACCAGGAGCTGCAGGGACACCGACCAGGAGCTGCAAGGACACCGACCAGGAGCTGCAAGGACACCGACCAGGAGCTGCAAGGACACCGACCAGGAGCTGCAAGGACACCGACCAGGGGCTGCAAGGACACCGACCAGGAGCTGCAAGGACACCGACCAGGAGCTGCAAGGACACCGACCAGGAGCTGCAAGGACACCGACCAGGAGCTGCAAGGACACCGACCAGGAGCTGCAAGGACACCGACCAGGAGCTGCAAGGACACCGACCAGGAGCTGCAAGGACACCGACCAGGAGCTGCAAGGACACCGACCAGGAGCTGCAGGGACACCGACCAGGAGCTGCAAGGACACCGACCAGGAGCTGCAAGGACACCGACCAGGAGCTGCAGGGACACCGACCAGGAGCTGCAAGGACACCGACCAGGAGTTGCAAGCAAGGACACCGACCAGGAGCTGCAAGGACACCGACCAGGAGTTGCAAGCAAGGACACCGACCAGGAGCTGCAAGGACACCGACCAGGAGTTGCAAGCAAGGACACCGACCAGGAGCTGCAAGGACACCGACCAGGAGTTGCAAGCAAGGACACCGACCAGGAGCTGCAAGGACACCGACCAGGAGCTGCAAGGACACCGACCAGGAGCTGCAAGGACACCGACCAGGAGCTGCAAGGACACCGACCAGGAGCTGCAAGGACACCGACCAGGAGCTGCAAGGACACCGACCAGGAGCTGCAAGGACACCGACCAGGAGCTGCAGGGACACCGACCAGGAGCTGCAAGGACACCGACCAGGAGCTGCAGGGACACCGACCAGGAGCTGCAAGGACACCGACCAGGAGCTGCAAGGACACCGACCAGGAGCTGCAGGGACACCGACCAGGAGCTGCAAGGACACCGACCAGGAGCTGCAGGGACACCGACCAGGAGCTGCAAGGACACCGACCAGGAGCTGCAAGGACACCGACCAGGAGCTGCAAGGACACCGACCAGGAGCTGCAAGGACACCGACCAGGAGCTGCAAGGACACCGACCAGGAGCTGCAAGGACACCGACCAGGAGCTGCAAGGACACCGACCAGGAGCTGCAAGGACACCGACCAGGAGCTGCAGGGACACCGACCAGGAGCTGCAAGGACACCGACCAGGAGCTGCAGGGACACCGACCAGGAGCTGCAAGGACACCGACCAGGAGCTGCAAGGACACCGACCAGGAGCTGCAAGGACACCGACCAGGAGCTGCAAGGACACCGACCAGGAGCTGCAAGGACACCGACCAGGAGCTGCAAGGACACCGACCAGGAGCTGCAAGGACACCGACCAGGAGCTGCAGGGACACCGACCAGGAGCTGCAAGGACACCGACCAGGAGCTGCAAGGACACCGACCAGGAGCTGCAGGGACACCGACCAGGAGCTGCAAGGACACCGACCAGGAGCTGCAGGGACACCGACCAGGAGCTGCAGGGACACCGACCAGGAGCTGCAAGCAAGGACACCGACCAGGAGCTGCAAGGACACCGACCAGGAGTTGCAAGCAAGGACACCGACCAGGAGCTGCAAGGACACCGACCAGGAGCTGCAAGGACACCGACCAGGAGCTGCAAGGACACCGACCAGGAGCTGCAAGGACACCGACCAGGAGCTGCAAGGACACCGACCAGGAGCTGCAAGGACACCGACCAGGAGCTGCAGGGACACCGACCAGGAGCTGCAAGGACACCGACCAGGAGCTGCAGGGACACCGACCAGGAGCTGCAAGGACACCGACCAGGAGCTGCAAGGACACCGACCAGGAGCTGCAGGGACACCGACCAGGAGCTGCAAGGACACCGACCAGGAGCTGCAGGGACACCGACCAGGAGCTGCAAGGACACCGACCAGGAGCTGCAAGGACACCGTCCAGGAGCTGCAAGGACACCGACCAGGAGCTGCAAGGACACCGACCAGGAGCTGCAAGGACACCGACCAGGAGCTGCAAGGACACCGACCAGGAGCTGCAAGGACACCGACCAGGAGCTGCAAGGACACCGACCAGGAGCTGCAAGGACACCGACCAGGAGCTGCAGGGACACCGACCAGGAGCTGCAGGGACACCGACCAGGAGCTGCAAGGACACCGACCAGGAGCTGCAGGGACACCGACCAGGAGCTGCAAGGACACCGACCAGGAGTTGCAGGGACACCGACCAGGAGCTGCAAGGACACCGACCAGGAGCTGCAGGGACACCGACCAGGAGCTGCAGGGACACCGACCAGGAGCTGCAGGGACACCGACCAGGAGCTGCAAGGACACCGACCAGGAGCTGCAGGGACACCGACCAGGAGCTGCAGGGACACCGACCAGGAGTTGCAGGGACACCGACCAGGAGCTGCAGGGACACCGACCAGGAGCTGCAAGGACACCGACCAGGAGCTGCAAGGACACCGACCAGGAGCTGCAAGGACACCGACCAGGAGCTGCAGGGACACCGACCAGGAGCTGCAGGGACACCGACCAGGAGCTGCAGGGACACCGACCAGGAGCTGCAGGGACACCGACCAGGAGCTGCAGGGACACCGACCAGGAGCTGCAAGGACACCGACCAGGAGCTGCAGGGACACCGACCAGGAGCTGCAAGGACACCGACCAGGAGTTGCAGGGACACCGACCAGGAGCTGCAAGGACACCGACCAGGAGCTGCAGGGACACCGACCAGGAGCTGCAGGGACACCGACCAGGAGCTGCAGGGACACCGACCAGGAGCTGCAGGGACACCGACCAGGAGCTGCAAGGACACCGACCAGGAGCTGCAAGTACACCGACCAGGAGCTGCAGGGACACCGACCAGGAGCTGCAGGGACACCGACCAGGAGCTGCAAGGACACCGACCAGGAGCTGCAAGTACACCGACCAGGAGCTGCAAGGACACCGACCAGGAGCTGCAAGGACACCGACCAGGAGCTGCAAGGACACCGACCAGGAGTTGCAGGGACACCGACCAGGAGCTTCAGGGACACCGACCAGGAGCTGCAAGGACACCGACCAGGAGCTGCAAGGTCACCGACCAGGAGCTGCAGGGACACCGACCAGGAGCTGCAAGGACACCGACCAGGAGCTGCAAGGACACCGACCAGGAGCTGCAAGGACACCGACCAGGAGCTGCAAGGACACCGACCAGGAGTTGCAGGGACACCGACCAGGAGCTGCAAGGACACCGACCAGGAGCTGCAAGGACACCGACCAGGAGCTGCAAGGACACCGACCAGGAGCTGCAAGGACACCGACCAGGAGCTGCAAGGACACCGACCAGGAGCTGCAAGGACACCGACCAGGAGCTGCAAGGACACCGACCAGGAGCTGCAAGGACACCGACCAGGAGCTGCAAGGACACCGACCAGGAGCTGCAAGGACACCGACCAGGAGCTGCAGGGACACCGACCAGGAGCTGCAAGGACACCGACCAGGAGCTGCAAGGACACCGACCAGGAGCTGCAAGGACACCGACCAGGAGTTGCAGGGACACCGACCAGGAGCTGCAGGGACACCGACCAGGAGCTGCAAGGACACCGACCAGGAGCTGCAAGGACACCGACCAGGAGCTGCAAGGACACCGACCAGGAGCTGCAAGGAAACCGACCAGGAGCTGCAAGGACACCGACCAGGAGCTGCAAGGACACCGACCAGGAGCTGCAGGGACACCGACCAGGAGCTGCAAGGACACCGACCAGGAGCTGCAGGGACACCGACCAGGAGCTGCAGGGACACCGACCAGGAGCTGCAGGGACACCGACCAGGAGTTGCAGGGACACCGACGAGGAGTTGCAGGGACACCGACCAGGAGCTGCAGGGACACCGACCAGGAGTTGCAGGGACACCGACCAGGAGCTGCAGGGACACCGACCAGGAGCTGCAAGGACACCGACCAGGAGCTGCAAGGACACCGACCAGGAGCTGCAAGGACACCGACCAGGAGCTGCAAGGACACCGACCAGGAGCTGCAAGGACACCGACCAGGAGCTGCAAGGACACCGACCAGGAGCTGCAAGGACACCGACCAGGAGCTGCAAGGACACCGACCAGGAGCTGCAAGGACACCGACCAGGAGCTGCAAGGACACCGACCAGGAGCTGCAAGGACACCGACCAGGAGCTGCAAGGACACCGACCAGGAGCTGCAAGGACACCGACCAGGAGCTGCAAGGACACCGACCAGGAGCTGCAAGGACACCGACCAGGAACTGCAAGGACACCGACCAGGAGTTGCAGGGACACCGACCAGGAGCTGCAGGGACACCGACCAGGAGTTGCAGGGACACCGACCAGGAGTTGCAGGGACACCGACCAGGAGTTGCAGGGACACCGACCAGGAGTTGCAGGGACACCGACCAGGAGCTGCAGGGACACCGACCAGGAGCTGCAAGGACACCGACCAGGAGCTGCAAGGACACCGATCAGGAGCTGCAGGGACACCGACCAGGAGCTGCAGGGACACCGACCAGGAGCTGCAAGGACACCGACCAGGAGCTGCAGGGACACCGACCAGGAGCTGCAGGGACACCGACCAGGAGCTGCAAGGACACCGACCAGGAGCTGCAAGGACACCGACCAGGAGCTGCAAGGACACCGACCAGGAGCTGCAAGGACACCGACCAGGAGCTGCAAGGACACCGACGAGGAGCTGCAAGGACACCGACCAGGAGCTGCAAGGACACCGACCAGGAGCTGCAAGGACACCGACGAGGAGCTGCAAGGACACCGACCAGGAGCTGCAAGGACACCGACCAGGAGCTGCAGGGACACCGACCAGGAGCTGCAAGGACACCGACCAGGAGCTGCAAGGACACCGACCAGGAGCTGCAAGGACACCGACCAGGAGCTGCAGGGACACCGACCAGGAGCTGCAAGGACACCGACCAGGAGCTGCAAGGACACCGACCAGGAGCTGCAGGGACACCGACCAGGAGTTGCAGGGACACCGACCAGGAGCTGCAGGGACACCGACCAGGAGCTGCAAGGACACCGACCAGGAGCTGCAAGGACACCGACCAGGAGCTGCAAGGACACCGACCAGGAGCTGCAAGGACACCGACCAGGAGCTGCAAGGACACCGACCAGGAGCTGCAGGGACACCGACCAGGAGCTGCAGGGACACCGACCAGGAGCTGCAAGGACACCGACCAGGAGCTGCATGGACATCGACCAGGAGCTGCAGGGACACCGACCAGGAGCTGCAGGGACACCGACCAGGAGCTGCAGGGACACCGACCAGGAGCTGCAGGGACACCGACCAGGAGCTGCAGGGACACCGACCAGGAGCTGCAGGGACACCGACCAGGAGCTGCAGGGACACCGACCAGGAGTTGCAGGGACACCGACCAGGAGCTGCAGGGACACCGACCAGGAGCTGCAAGGACACCGACCAGGAGCTGCAGGGACACCGACCAGGAGCTGCAGGGACACCGACCAGGAGCTGCAAGGACACCGACCAGGAGCTGCATGGACATCGACCAGGAGCTGCAGGGACACCGACCAGGAGCTGCAGGGACACCGACCAGGAGCTGCAGGGACACCGACCAGGAGCTGCAGGGACACCGACCAGGAGCTGCAGGGACACCGACCAGGAGCTGCAGGGACACCGACCAGGAGCTGCAGGGACACCGACCAGGAGCTGCAAGGACACCGACCAGGAGCTGCAGGGACACCGACCAGGAGCTGCAGGGACACCGACCAGGAGCTGCAGGGACACCGACCAGGAGCTGCAGGGACACCGACCAGGAGCTGCAGGGACACCGACCAGGAGCTGCAGGGACACCGACCAGGAGCTGCAGGGACACCGACCAGGAGCTGCAGGGACACCGACCAGGAGCTGCAGGGACACCGACCAGGAGTTGCAGGGACACCGACCAGAAGCTGCAGGGACACCGACCAGGAGCTGCAAGGACACCGACCAGGAGCTGCAGGGACACCGACCAGGAGCTGCAGGGACACCGACCAGGAGCTGCAGGGACACCGACCAGGAGCTGCAGGGACACCGACCAGGAGTTGCAGGGACACCGACCAGGAGCTGCAGGGACACCGACCAGAAGCTGCAGGGACACCGACCAGGAGCTGCAAGGACACCGACCAGGAGCTGCAGGGACACCGACCAGGAGCTGCAGGGACACCGACCAGGAGCTGCAAGGACACCGACCAGAAGCTGCAGGGACACCGACCAGGAGCTGCAAGGACACCGACCAGGAGCTGCAGGGTGTCGGTTTGGGTGTCGGTTTGGGTGTCGGTTTGGGTGTCGGTTTGGGTGTCGGTCTGGGTGTCGGTCTGGGTGTCGGTCTGGGTGTCGGTTTGGGTGTCGGTTTGGGTGTCGGTTTGGGTGTCGGTCTGGGTGTCGGTTTGGGTGTCGGTTTGGGTGTCGGTCTGGGTGTCGGTCTGGGTGTCGGTCTGGGTGTCGGTCTGGGTGTCGGTTTGGGTGTCGGTTTGGGTGTCGGTTTGGGTGTCGGTCTGGGTGTCGGTCTGGGTGTCGGTTTGGGTGTCGGTCTGGGTGTCGGTCTGGGTGTCGGTCTGGGTGTCGGTCTGGGTGTCGGTCTGGGTGTCGGTCTGGGTGTCGGTCTGGGTGTCGGTCTGGGTGTCGGTCTGGGTGTCGGTCTGGGTGTCGGTCTGGGTGTTCCGTTGGTTTCTCCTTTGCACAAGAAGACATGAAGACAAGAAGCCGGGAGCGACCAGCATCTTTTGGCAGCGACAAAAGGATTGTTCGGATTCTATCGGTTTGCATGATGTCGGTTCGGATGGTGTCGGTTCGGGTTTTTAGATGGTGTCCCTCTAGTCCCCCCCCCCCCCCCCCCTGGGGAACATGTGCTTAGCCTCTACGTGGCGTTCCCTAGATAAAGATGAGTCCTTCAACGAACCCTCGGAGCTCGACACCTTGGGAGGACTCATCTGAACCAATAAGCACAAAGTCTCACGCAAGTCATGGGTAGCGTCGAATACTCATTGACCGGGCGGCTCTGTGTATTTCGGCTTGGCAGGCCCGACAAGAGTATCTAGAGACACTCTCTTTTCTCGCCACTAACCGATTCCATGCAAAGAAAGCACAGGCTCGGTGGTAATAGCCGTTAGAATTTGAAGGTTGTATCTTTGAAACTGTAGAAGATGCGAATGAGTTATGAACTAGCAACTTGTTGCTTACTGATGTTGTCGGCCGCGTTTCCTCTCTAACGAATCACATCGGTCCACCAGTTAACATCGATTTTCGCTCACCTCTTTCTGCGGCGTCTGAAAAAGACGGCCATGGCGGCCAGGTTCCTCAAGAACGAGGCGTCGACAGCGATGCAGACGGTCATTTCGACTGTTGAGTCGAAGAACGATGAGCAGATCCATCCAGAGAGTTGAGTGTGACAATCCCCTTCTCTCTTCCCATTCTTTTCTCATTTCTCTTCGGGCTCGTACTGGTCGCCTTTTTGCGACGAGAAAAACGCTTGTTCGTCCTCGCTGACATAGTTGCCCGTCAGAAAGTCGACGGCGTCGTCCAGTGCGGATTCCCAGCAACGTGCCGCGTCGCGCTTCTGAATCTCGTCCGGCGATTCTGATAGGAACAGGAAAAGCGCCTCGATTCTGGAAAAGAAGACACTGGTTTCGATCGGCACCTGAAACCCACAATCGTAAGGGTCCCGCAGCCGTGGTTTGATCGGCATGACACTCTAATCTCTTTCGAAATTTTTTTTATCTCTTCCGAAATCTCGATTTCCCACTTCCGCGATTTTTCCGTTTCCGTCAAAAAATCAACTTCGTCTTCCGTCAGAGAACAATTATTCCCACTTCATCAAGAAGACAATAAATTCCGTCTCCGACAAATTCCGACTTCCGACTTCCGTCTTTCAAATCTTAACTCGACTAGGCCTGGCCGTCACCCTGGCCCTGTCCCTGGCCTTCAAGCCTGAAGTATTCGGTAGTCACGGGATTTGGTATCGAGTCGACACTCTGCTGTATACTATACACTCACCCGTCCACAACAGTTTTCGGCTGATTCCGATGTGTGTCCTGAAATTAACGTTGACGCAGAACCGCCAGGAGTCAGAAGTTCCGCAGAGCGCAGCTATCACTGGCTGTCACGACGCTAGAAATTATCGTCCCCTTCGTGGCGAGCGGAAGCAAAACGATGCGTTCTCTTCCCTTCTGTAGTCTGATCGTGACCCTTCCAGGCACTTGGAATGATCAATCCGAAACTCTCCACCTACGCTCTTCTCGCTCGGAACCCTCTCGTCGACTTCGGAATGGTATTGGTCCAGTGGCTGTTCTACCTCTCGCATCCGATGTTCCACGAGAAAACGTCAACTACTGCATCGGCCACGTGACTCACGTCTGTAAGAGAAGGCGTGCCAAACGGCAGAATGGTTTCTTGAACTGGCACGTAGAGCCGCCTCAACATCCGTATCAAACGAAAACAAAGCTCTCCTGAGGATTGGACTCCTCGGTTACTCCTCCTGCTCCCCGCCTTTTCTATGCATCACTCCCCTCGTTCCCATTGATTCGGATGCAGTCAGAAACGAAAAAGAAGCTGCACATGTCGATCCACGACGTCTCCGAGTACGTCAACTTCCACTACAAATTCAATTTCGTCTCAACCATCGTCTTCTCTTCGTATGCACTCATTGTCGCCACTATTTTCGTCGTTCTCAGAATGAGTCACGTCTATTACCGCAAAAAGAAGACGCCGAGCTCAACGTATATCCACAAAAGTCTGTTCAAAAGCTTCGTTTGGATGGAGATCGCGGTGAGCAGACCTCAAACATGCCCTAATGAGTCCTTCTTCGAGATTCTTGAACTTTGAACTGGTCCCAGGTAGAAATTGCGCGTATTTGAAAGCGTCATTACTCGCAGCAGCAAACATGAGAGTTAGATGACATCTTGTTTGAATCGTCTTGTTTGAATGTAGTTTAATCTGAGTGGCTCTTCTGATTTCAGAACTTCTTCTTCCTTCTCTTCGATAATCTCGTGTTCGGTCTTCCGTCCACTGGTATTCTCACCTCCTTCTGTGCTTCCATCGAGCCGAACCACTTGCTGAAAGTGTTCTACATGCTCCAGCTGCTCTCCAACTACTGCTCCATGTTCTACTCGCTCCTCTTCTGTGTCACGAGACTTCTCATCGTCAGTTACCCGGACAAGCACGAGAGAGTGAGTCCTCGGGTGTTTCGGAAGTGTTCGAAATGAAAGCATCTTCCAGTACTGCCTAGTGCTCTACAAAGTGTTCGTGCCGTGCTCGCTCCTTCTTCCGATCTGCTTCGACTTCTTCATGCTCCCTTCGCTCGGCTACTGCCGGCAGCTGATCGCTCCCTTCCCGACCGGATCCGTGTTCATCTCGTTCTCCGACACGTGGTTCGGCCTCCGTACGGACCCCTTTCACCTGCCCGTCTCGCTTCTTATTCCCGCCATCATCACACTCATCAACGTCTTGCTCGTCTTCAGAATAAGAAAGACAATCGTCGCGTCCAGGTGGGGTTCGAAAAAGAAGATTGCGGGTTTCGATTCCTGTGTCTGGTTGCCAATTTGTGTGAGCATAGACGGAAAAGAAGTTTTTCTGAAGAAGTAAAAAATCTACGACTAGGCAAACCTGTGATTTTCAAAGAATTGGCTTCAGGCGAACCGTTTTCAGGACGCTTCACAGCCCCTACTCGTACAAGTCGGAGATCTCGCTCACTTCCACCACCATTGCCATCATCGCTCCTTTTCTGGCGAACGCGACGATGACGGTGAGTGAGGAACCCTTTGTGGAACCACGGATCGATGCGCAGACAGATGGATGATGAAAAGAGTCGTCACGTCTCCTACGTCTTATCCGTTTCAGTTCGTTTCCGACCACTTCCGCGACTTTTCCTCGTACGTCCTGCTTGTCCGGTGCCCGATCGTCGCCAGCGGAATGGCGCTCGTTCCGTGGATCTTCTTCCTTTCGCACCCTCTCTTCTCCCGAAAGTCTCAAGTGATGCCTGCCACGTCTTCCTGATCTTTATCTTGTCATTTATTGATCCAAACGAAACAAAAAGGAATCTGACCGGTTTCACATTAAAATAAATATATGTTCTAGTAGAGTGTCGATTCGATACCAAATCTCGATACTACCGAATACTTCAGCCGTGAGGACTTGCAACAGTACTGACGTGAATGAAAAAAAGATTAAAAAATATTCAAGTGAAAATTGACTGCATTGGGAAAGAATACGTTTGTACTCGTACTAATTTTTCCGTGAACTTTTTACTCGGTACTCGTACCCGAATACTCGAGTACTCGGGTACGAGTACTCTGGATTCGAACCCGAGTAAAAAGTACTCGGATACGAATACTCTGGATTCGTACCCAAGTAAAAAGTACTCGGGTACGAGTACTTTTGAAAAGTACTCGGTTCCATACCCGACCGGGTGTACCGAGTACTCGGATTCGGTTCGTATTCACTCGGCTCGAGTACAGAACTTCTTATCAGAGTTGCAAGAGAGGGCCGGCCATCTTGCTTATCGAGCGTCCAGGGCCTCAGTCAGGCCCGGCCCTGGCCCTATTTTTCGAGCCCCGGCGAGGCTGGAAAAATGATGGGGCCGGGCCACTCCGGGCCAGGGCCGGACTGAGGCCCGGGACGCCCGGCGGGCTAGAGGGCCGGCCCTCTCTTGCAACTCAGATAAGAAGTACTCGGTACGGCCCGGCCCCGGGCATCAATCTGGCCCGATCATTTTTCCAGCCTCGCCGGGGCTTGAAAAATAAGGCGGGGCCAGGGCCAGGGCCAGGGCCAGGGCCAGGGCCAGGGCCAGGGCCAGGGCCAGGGCCAGGGCCAGGGCCAGGGCCAGGGCCAGGGCCGGGGCCGGGGCCGGGGCCGGGGCCAGGGCCAGGGCCAGGGCCAGGGCCAGGGCCAGGGCCAGGGCCAGGGCCAGGGCCAGGGCCAGGGCCAGGGCCAGGGCCAGGGCCAGGGCCAGGGCCAGGGCCAGGGCCGGGGCCGGGGCCGGGGCCGGGGCCGGGCCTGACTGAGGCCCTGGACGCTCGATAAGCAAGATGGCCGGCCCTCTCTTGCAACTCTGATAAGAAGTTCGGTACTCGAGCCGAGTGAATACGAACCGAATCCGAGTACTCGGTACACCCGGTCGGGTATGGAACCGAGTACTTTTCAAAAGTACTCGTACCCGAGTACTTTTTACTTGGGTACGAATCCAGAGTATTCGTATCCGAGTACTTTTTACTTGGGTTCGAATCCAGAGTACTCGTACCCGAGTACTCGAGTACTTGGGTACGAGTACCGAATAAAAAGTTCACGGAAAAATAGTACTCGAGTACAAATATATTCTTTCCCAATCCAGTCAGTTTTCACTTGAATATTTTCAATTTCACGTCAATTTTTGTCGCGTTCGAACTGGTTGTATTCAATGAACCGAGTGAAAATATTCATTTTTCTCCTATTTGGGAGTTCGATTCCGACACTCTGTTCCACAGTGTAAAAAGACGTCTGTAGGATAGCAATAGAGCGAATTCGCATTCAAACTTTTCTACAGTAAGAACGCGTTAAACGATGTTATTTTTGTGGACTGAAGACCAAAACTCATTCTGAAGAGGAACGTGGAAGACTTTTGAATATGAAAACAAAGATGTTTGTTTTGATGAGCGGATGTGATGAACCTAAAAACATCGGAGCAAACAGGATGTTCCTTATCAGAGGGCTCCTTTAAAAAGGCTCGAGAGCCCAAGTTCCAGTCACACCATGGATCCCAAACTCTTCGTGCTCTTCGTGCTCTTCGTGCTCTTCGCGTCCGCTGCTTCGCAAGCTTGTGTGAATATCTGCAGCAGTTTTTGCAGGAACAAAGTAAGACTGTGTGAGGGATATCGAGGAAACGAGACCCCTTTCAGGGCTGCGACTGGGTGATGTGCGGAGACGGACTGTGCATGTGTCGGTGCCCGAATCAACTCGGAAAGCCCTACCTTGATTTCAATGTCGTCGAGGAAGGAGTAGGAAACAAAACGACGACGCCACTGAAGGAATTCGACTGCGAAAACAGCTGCCCGTGCAGACAGAAGGTGAAACAAAGGGAAGCCTGATTCAAGTTAGAATCTCTCCTTTTCAGAATTGTGGCACGACCATTTGCGCCGGACAGCAGTGTATCTGCATGAACTGTCCGTCCTGACTGAGGACCTTCGAATAAACTGTTAATACTAACGTTCCGCATCAAGAAGAGGCAGCTTTGTCTCACAAAACTGATAACATTGGGATGTCAAATGATTCGAATGAGACGGTCTGAACGACTTCAGAATGTTCACTTTTCAGAAGATCGATCTGAATAAGCAGATAGATGAACATTGATCGTCTCGCAAACCCACGCAAACATCATGAACAATCGAGTGGGCGAGGTTCCCACGAAATCGAACAGATATGCAAAAGAGTCCCGTTTAAAAAGGAGGCCGATCTTCGGAAAGCGTACAGTCAGTTCTCCGATCTTTTCGAACCGCCGCCTCTTTCCCAGACAAAGAACTCGTTAATGCGGAAAAGCTCAATGAGGCGTCTTCGCAGACGGCGCGTTGTCCGCTCGTTATCTCTGCTCTCCCCTACACCTCCTCCTCCGCCCGCCCGACCGTACCGTCCTTCAGAACCATGAACCCTTCTCGTCTCTTCCTCCTCGTCCTACTTTTTGCTCTTCTCGGCGTGACGTCTTCTGTTCCAGCTTGTTACGGATGCGAGAGTTGGTGCATTAAGGTAATGTGAAATCAGTCAGATGAGTGTCGACCAAATGGTTTTCAGCTGGGCTGTTTGGCACCGTTCCAGATAAACGGTGTCTGCAAATGCTCGTGCGTCGCTGAACCGAACAAAGTGATTTCCGAGGTGGATTTCGGAGTGTGCCCACGAGCGTCCTTTTCATAACATCACCGAGTTCTCTGAAGTTCCAGCACAGAAAACACTAATCTGTTTTGTCTCCTTTTCATTTACTGCTGATAAGAGAACGCACTTTTCGATGAGACAATGTTTCTTTTCTCGAGTTTCACGAATACAATTTGAAGATGTTGTTGTTTCTTGTTGTGAACACGAAGAAGGCATCCTTTTTTGGGAACAAGCCACTTGTTATCCGATTCAATTTCTCGCCGACCACTCGAGCGACCTCTCGTAAAATACACTTTATTACGTACAGTCCCGCATCGAAAAGTAATCAAATTCAGAAGAAGTGTTGGCATGTCAGTCGTAAAACGAACATTAGAAAAGATGCCAGAGGGCGGCTGCGATAACGGTGGCGGCCACGAAGAGAACGTGGCTTCTGGAGGCCGGGTTGCACGTCTCCGAGTTGCAGCAGCACACTGTGTAGATCTCGTCGCCGTCGGATCGCTCCGTGCAGCCACTACCCTGAAAAACGTCTTCTTTGAATTGAAGAGTATCGGGACTCACTTTGCACTCCAATCCGGAGAAATGGGGCGGCACTGTGACAGTGTCACATCCTTTGATAGTGATTCTCGTCACTTCTCCGCCCGCCGCGACTGAAATTCCACCCGATTCGAGAAGATTCGGTGAGTGAACTCACTGAAGTGTCCGGTGACCTTCTGACAGTACTTGACGTCGGGACCGCACCATTCGTGATGCTGTGACTTGTGGTACTCCTGTCCGTACAACTCGCCTGCACACAACAAAAAGAGCCGTTCGCTACGAACCGTTCATTCGATGCTTACCTTCGATTTGAGAATAGCAGACGAGCGGATTGTACAGTCTGTTCCGAGGAACAGTGCCGTTTTGGAGCGAAAAACAAGCAGAAACAAAGGAGAGGAGGAGGAGAAGACGGAGCATTTGGCGGGAGAAAAGGAGAAAGAGGCGCGAGGAGAAAGGAGATTGTAAATTGATTTTATGATAATGATGTGGCACGGAGAGAAGAAGAAGCAAGCGATAAGCGTTTCCGAAACATTCTGGTCGGAAGCAAGAATCAGACGAAAGCAGACCATCGATCGACGTTCCTCCAGAGCCAGAGAGCATCCGTTTCTGGATAAGACACATCGGAAATGGCGGCTGTCTCTTTTCAGTTGTTTTCGTTATCTGCCGAACAACGTTTTGAAGTGCAAGTTTCAATTTAGAGTCTATAAATCATGTGTTCTCTCCGTTTTCTATGCGAGATAACTTGTTAACTGACATTTTTGCTCTTTCCGCTTGCAACATGGCGTACGAAAGTGGAGAAGAAACTTTCTGGGCTGACGAAAATTGAGTTGACGAAACGAATCGGAATGCGATGAGCATCTTGAATGCTCCATTGAGAAGAACTGTGTGCAACTGGAAATGACCGAACAATCGAAATCGGGGGCTCAATGGGTCCTGGACTTGCAGACATTTTCCCTACTTCCACTTAGAACCTTCTGAGCTCGTGACCAAGTGCTCAAGGAACATCTCGAGGGAACATTGAAGAATATCTCTCAAATAGGTCGTTGTATCGAGCTACCGAGGGATTTTCTGTACTTTCCCTCTTTCACCGCATTCAACCTGTCTCGTGTACATGTCTCTGAATTCACCCGATTAGGGCCCTCTCCCATGGGTATTCTCTCTTTTTTCCACGGGTAAACACGTTGGTTGCGAGGCACGAAGAGAGCACAAACACCTGGGCGGAAACGGCCGAGCGCGCACGCCTTCTCCTCTTTCTCTTCTTCTTCTTCTTCTTCTTCTGGCTATCGACGTGCATTTCGTAGCAACGCGAGGACATTCGCCCCCAACGAATCGAATTACCCCTGAATCCGGGTGAGTTATTTGAATTTGGACGAACTGAATCTCATTGACCTCGTTTGCGAAAAGAAGGAAACGAAACGGCTTCTCTCACTTATCAGAAGCGGAAACCAGTCAGTGACCTCGAACCGCAGATTGATTTCTGATTTCGAATCGAATTCCAAACTCATCTGAAATCGTTTCTCTCTCTCGAATCATCAATCATTTTTTTCTTCCTCTTCTCGCCCCCCTGAAACCGGTTCGATCCGTTTCGAATTCTCTCTTTTTTGACGCGAAAAACGATCGAAACGAATGAGATCCCTCGGAAAAGGGCGGGTTCCGAGAAAAGAAAGAGATGAAAGAACAATTCCAGCAAAACATACTAATCGGCTGTTTTCTTCTCTGATAATTCATTTCACTGTCTTCTTTTTTTGGGCGATGGCAAATGGCAAAAACACGTCGTCGATGGAGGCGAAAAGTCGACGAAAAAGGGGAAGAAGAAGAAGAAGTAAAAGAAGTTATGATTAGCCGCCCAGAGCGGACTGGTTCCGTCCGCCTGCCGCCCGTGTTCGCGCGTCTTCCGCCGTTCTCTCCTGCCCTTCTTCTTCTCCTTCTGCATCGTCTTCTCATTTTCCCTCTTCACTCTCTCTCTATCATCTCGTCTTCTAATCTGCAAACTTTGAAATCGTAGCCTACGATTTACTCTTCGATTTACTAGCGGTCAGAGCGGCAAGGTTGATCGTCTGATCATCTGTCTCGGGAAACGAGAAGTGACGTGTGTGGCGTCGAGATTCCATCTGACTTGGTTTCACCGAACCAGAAGATTCGATCGAAGGTGAAACCAAGTGAACATATCCATTTCAGACGTCTTCAGCTTCCTCCTCTCGGCCTTCTCTTCGCCTCGTTTCCAGTTTCAATTTTTTGATTCGCCAACAGTCGCTAATGTCTTTTTCGGCTTCTGCCCGCTGCCACTCTTCGATCTTCTGCCGCAATCAGTCGTTTTCGTCGTCCGCCATTGTACACTTCTTCTTCTTCTTTTCCCTCCTCCCGCTAAGCCTCTTCGTCACAATAACCCTCCTCTTTCCGATGCGTGAAAGCGATTCCTTCCAGTCAAAGGTTACCTCTTCTTCTCCTTTTACGGCTCTCGTGACTTCTGATTGTTCTCCCTTTTCCATATTTGTGTTCGTCATCTGATACCAAAACACATCACTTTCCCGTGTCAGCTGGTTCTTCTTCGTTCTCGACTCTTCCATCCGGGTCAAAACAAAACAACCGTTTCGCTACTTTGCAAGACGGTTCGAAGTACACGTCGTCTTGTACACTGTGCCAGAATGGACGCGAGAGGAATTCCCATAACTCTGAATGTGTTTGCTGCTGCTGCTGCACTGAATGTGCTTCGGAAGCGCGTCATCCATTCTCTGAAGGTCTTTCCGAGGTGCGAACCGATGACGCAACCGTCCGTCGTCGGAGATATCAGAGTCACAAATCAGATGCCATCATCCGTGTGTCCTCCATGATGAGAATGTTACTCCGATCACAAACTACAGGCACCCCAACTGTAGTATATATTTGAGAACCTGTTTACCAAAGTTTCTAGCCCAGCCGCCTGAAATGGCAGTTGATCAGAACGCGTGTAGTCTAAATTCCCGCGATCCGCTTGTTTTGGGAGGCAAAACAACAACACAGCGCCGGAATGAGGCTTCGAAGACCGAAGGAGGTGCACTTGGCTGCAACAACAACTGAAAGGAGTCGTGGTGGTACAGAGACATGTGATACCGTCGAACACAGAAAAACAATGCATCCTCACAACAGTCATTCGGATGACAAAAATTGATGGTGACGAGAGCCTCCGAAGCATCGGAAGCGAACAACACGTCGTGTGTTCCATCCGACCAGAGATCTGGAAGTTTCTAGTTGGAGCTCGAAAGAGGAGCTCCTTCGCTTTCACTTGACATGCTTCTTCAAAAGTCTCATGTCAGCTCAGTTCAAGTACCCACAGCTGCACGAAAACATCAGTACTTGTGGACCCGAACCGATCCAACTCTTGATCGCCGAATGTAGTCTTCTGTATTAATCGTCACTTCTTCTTGCACAGACTACAGAAAAGTGCTAGTCTAGTCCCTTCTCGCCTCCCCCTATTTTCTCCGTCTTCGTCCATCTGACCCGCAAAAAAGTCGTTCTGCGTCTCTTGTTATTTGCCGTCGGACATTTCAGAAATCGCCGGAGACGTCGTCCCTTCTCTGCGTCTCCGCTTGCTTTCTCTCTCTCTCCCGTGTTCCCGCCCACCGCCTGAAATGTATTTCTCACCGTCCTACTCGCCGTCAGGCTGGTGCTATTTAAAAGGACCGCGGATCGGGGAGAGCCCTCATCCGTTCGGTCGTTTCCGTCCAGTCGCTACTGAGAAAAAGACTCGCAAAAAGTACTGCAAGTTCAAAATGCCGCAGCTTTTGTTCGCCCAAAAGCGATCAGGTGAGTCTGGGAATCCGTTCTTCTAAGAGAGTCCGCTTTCTGAATCCGAGTCTTTTTGCAGCTCGTGTTCGCACTTCGAGCAATCCCAGTCTGATGGGATCCTGCTTCTCGAACTTCAAGTCTGGCAGAGAAGAGAACAAGGTGGTTCGGGTGCACGAGGGCCTTCTCGAGGGATACAAGGTGAAGAATCCGAATGGAGATCCCTGCGACGTCTTCCTCGGAATCCCTTATGCTCAGCCGCCTGTTGGCGATCTTCGCTTCAAGGTAAACTCTTTTTCGACGAAAACGTTTGACGTCAGTTGACGCCTTCTGATACGAAATTTGCCGAATTCTTCGAATCTTCTAGACGCTCTAGTGGTCATCGAGAGTGACCTTCAAATCGTTCGAGTGCAGGGGAGACCCGCAGTGTTCGGCAATCAGCCACATATGCCCAGAGAATGACCATAGACGGCAATGTTTCAGAAACCACAACCAAAAGTCCCATGGAGCGGCGTCCGAAAGTGCACAAAGTATCCGAACCGATCGATCCACAAGGAGATGCCGTGGGACAAGGCGCTTCCGAGGGCCAACCAGAGCGAAGACTGCCTCTATCTGAATGTTTTCGCGCCCCGAATCAAAGAAGACAAAGTGAGAATAGAGGGAACGAAAGTGTTTTGAAGAAAGACAATGTTCCAGAAGTACCCCGTTCTGTTCTACATCCACGGAGGCGGATACGTGATGGATTCCGCCGAGCGATACACCGCCAAGAACATCTGCAGACTGCTCGTCTCCCGTGATATCATCGTCGTCACGTGCCACTACCGTCTCGGATTCCTCGGCTTCCTCTCGACGGGAGATGACGTGTGTCCCGGCAACTTTGGTTTATACGACATGCTGGAAGCGTTGCGATGGACCCATTCCAACATCGCATCGTTCGGCGGCGACTCGGACAACATCACGATCTCCGGACAGTCGGCCGGAGCCGCGGCCGCCGATCTTCTGTCGTTCTCCCCACTCGCGAAGGGCCTCTTCAAGAGGAAGATCGTGATGGGAGGCAATTCGTACTGCCATTGGGCGGCGACGAAGAAGCAAGAGATCAGAGACTACTGCAAGAAGTGGGCGAAGCGTCTCGGCTGGAAACCGCAGGTCGACTACTCCTCGAAGAGAGAGGAGAGTCTCGACATCTTCAACTTCTTCAAGAACCTGCCCACTTCAAAGTAAGTTTCCGGAAACTGTTTGGTCTGTCGCTCGAACCGCACTTGTTTCAGACTCGGCATGACGATGTTCTTCTCGAAGACCATCTTCAACGAGTGCCAACTGCCTCTCGCGCCGGTCGTCGACGGCGAAATACTGCCCGACAACCTGAAAGTTCTCCGGGAGACGCAGGAACACGTGCCGTCTCTCGTGGGCGGCGGCGAGTACGAGGCGCTCCTTTTTTGTAAGTTCAACGACAAAACCACGTCTTCCGAAGAGTAATTGGGGGACGTTTTCCAGATGCGATCGGGATGATGAGGGGAACCGAGAAGGAAATAAACAGTGCCATCGACGTATTATCGAAGAAAAGCGGATTAGCAAGGTCAAAGATCGAGGCGATGACCCAGAAGGTGTACGGAGACTCGCCCGAACTAAGAGCCAACTCCAAGTCGAGAAAGAAGTTCTACGTGGAGGTAACGCCTTCTGACCCGACGCGACTGGTTGAGAATACGTGTTACAGCTCGTCTCCGACGTCTTCGCCAACTACGGCAACTACCGCTTCATGCGGGATGCACAACGTCGTGGGGTCGAGTGCTACGGCTACTCCTTCGACCATCAGAGCAAACAAATGTGGGGCTGGCTGCAGCACGTGGTGCCGTTCACCGGCGGCACCCACACTTCCGACGTCACCTATCTCTTCGACTGCAATTACATGTCGGCGCCTCTCGGAATGAACAAGATCGACAAGGCAGTCAGCCAAATGACCGCCGACTACTTCACTAACTTTGTCAAGTTTGGGTGAGTCAGTCGAAAGAATTGAAACAAAGTGAATGGTTTGACTTCAGAACTCCAAACGCTCCAAACTCCCAACTTCCGATTTGGGAGCCAATTTCGAAGGACGACGCCGCGATGAGACTGTTCAGCATCAAACCGGAGCCGGAGATGAAGTCGACTCTGTACGGAGACCGCATGCACGTCTACGAAGAGCACGTCGGCGCCATGTACGAGGAGAAGAGCACGGCTCCCGTGTCGCCGCGGCCAGACATCGTTCCCGCCGTCATCACGTCTTCTGGCAGCGGCAACAGTCTGCACATCCTCGTCAACTGATTCATTTCTCGTTTTTTCCCTTCTTTCCAGCCGGTTGTGCATAGTTTTACCAGCAAATCGATCTCACAACTGCTTTTAAAATGACCCGATTTCACTCTTTTTGTATCTTGAAAATGATGATAAAAGTTTTCGTATAGACTGAATTCAAACTGGCGGGAGGGAGGTCAAAAAAACATTAGGACTGCAAAACCCGACGGAGCAGATTATTCAGATGGGGGCTCGCACTCTCCATAAATATGCACGGGCGGCCGATTGCGAGACGTTGTCCTCGATCATTCGCCCCCCCCCCCGTTTTTCGCCGTTTGAACTCGCAGTGCATACGATTTTTCGCTCTTTTTCAGCTAGTTACAGTATGACGGCGACACTTGGGTCCCCGATGGAGAAGCAGAAAACGACAGAGTAAGGAGACGTGGTTGAGTGAGAAGAGACCGAATCGGTTTCAGAATGTCGGTGGGAAGGATTCTGAACGAGAAGCAGACGGACTGGAAGTCCATGTGGATCTGCATCTTCTTGCAGTTCGTCGTCGGAATTCAGATATCCGTCTACTACATGTCGATGTGGCCGTACTTGAGTGGCGTGAGTAGAAGACGTCGAGAAGCCCCGCAATCGACGTGTTTCAGCTCGATCGGTCTGCCGACGTCGACTTTCTCGGATGGGTGGTCGCCGCCTGCAGTATCGGGTGCACCATCGTGAGTTTCTTCTCCCCATTCAGCCCATTCCTCCGTTCTTCCAGTCCAACCCCATCTATGGATACTGGAATCAGAAGACGATGTCAGTCAAGTGGCCGGTCATCACCGGATTCCTGATAGCAGCTGTCGGACAGGCGTGGTACGGACTGCTCAGTGTCGCTTCGAACGTCAAGTGGCTCATGCTCGTGGCCCGGCTGCTCACGGGCCTCGGAGTAGGCAACATCGCGGCTCTGCGAGTATACGCCGCCACCGCTTCCACTCCGAAGGACCGAATGAGGGCGATTTCATTCGGAACGGGAGGATTCGTGCTCGGAATCTCCTTTGGTCCAGTCATTTCAGTAAACTTCGGTCTCTCCTACACCATCTAATTTCTCTCCTTGCAGGCGATTTTCACTCCTCTTGGAGCGGACGGATTCCGATTGGGCCCACTCGTTTTCAACATGTACACAGTGGTCGCCTACTTGATGTCTCTGATCTGCGTCCTCGCGTGCATCGTCATCTACTGCCTCTTCGAAGAGAGTTACGTAGGCATTGTAACGAAGGAAGAGAAGGAGAACGATGACCTCGTCGTGCCGATGTTCGACGTTCCGGCCGCCCTCATCTGCATCTACCTGTTCATGATCGTCAATATAATTGCCACCAACATTGAAGTGTCAGTGCGTCGCCGATCAATCATCACACCTTCTTTGTTTCAGAATGTCCACTCCCCTGACTACAGTTCTCTATGACTGGAAGGACAGCGATTCGATTCTCTACAACGGAATCATTCTGGCGCTCAGTTGCGTCATTTCAGTCGCCCTGAACATCGCGTTGGGAACCACGCGGATCGGAAAAATGTGATTAGAAGGATACGGGGACCCAAACCTCAAAAAGTCATTTCAGTGATAACCGGAATCAGATGCTCATCGGAATATTTGTATTCCTTCTGTATCAAGCATTCATGTATCCGTGGGGATTCTACTCGGGCCCTCTGAACTTCCTGCCTGAAGGCGTCGAGACGACTGACGCGGGAGGCTGCTACGTAGAGTATCTGTGGTGTCACACGACAACTCGCGTCCCGCTTTTCCTCTACGTCTTCTGCTTCATCGTCTTCTTCGGAATCGCCTTTCCGTTCGTGGAAACGCCTTCTCCGGTCCTGTTCTCCGAGATTCTCGGCCCCCGAAAACAGGGAACGATGCAAGGATTCTTCTCTCTCGGAGGCAGCATCGCCCCAGTCATCGCCTCCATTTCTTCCACGTGAGTCGTCTTCTGAATCCCGGACTGAAACTTGCCATTGCAGCGCGATATTCAAATACACGGGTTACCGGTACGTCATAGTCCTGCAGACGGTCATCTTGCTCGTCGGAGCAGCCCTCATCTTGATCTTCTACAAGCGGCTCGTTCCGTTGAAAGTGATCAAGAAGTCTGCGGACGAGCGCAAACAGTGAAAAAACGAGTAGCAACTATTTCTTATCCTTTCATTCCGTTATCAATAAAACGTTTTCCAACAGTCAACGAACCAGAATTGATCAAAAACAAAGAACACATTTGGCGGTTCAAAGTCACGAGATCAAGAAATCAACTTTCTGTCGAACAAACCTCGCTATTCGGGTTCTCATTGAGACGAAGAAGACGAAGAAGACGTAATCAGCGATAGACGGTCATCTTGCCCCCCAAACTGAGCCCCGTAGAAGAGGTTTTGACTCTTCTGGAATGAAAGCAGATGACGTTGGGATTCTTGACTCTCCAATCCAGACGTTGTTCTCTTCGTCGTTCCAGTTATTGCATTTATCCTATTAGAAACGAATCGAAAACCCAAAATGATAAGGGAATATATATTTTCTGAAACTTTTCTCTAGAAGTAAAGAGTTAAGAATAGAAAGTCATGATGTTCTGAAAGAAAAAAAAACATGGTTTTTATGTCAATAAATTGGTTTTCTAGATTAATTGGAACAACAGAAACACGAAATAGAATTGAAACTGACAAAGTGATAGACTGAAAAAAGCGTATTTTGTGGTGACTTTTTGAGCGAGTTCGGTCGAAAAACACCACAAAATACTGATTGTCAGAGATTATTCAGATGACTTTCGCGCATATAAATACACTGGCGACTCTCTGTTCCAGATCGGTTCTTTTTTTGTTTGCTTTCTACTCCCAAGTACATTTTCAGATCCAGCCAATCGATCGACATGACGGCGACGTCGACTCTCGGAGACACGAAGCAGAGCGCTTCTGGAGCGCTAGAGAGGAAGTCTGAAAGTGAGAAACAGACCGATTGGAAGTCCATGTGGATTTCCGTTTTCCTGCAAGCCATTGTGGGAATTCAGATATCCGTTTATTACATGTCCATGTGGCCGTACTTGAGTGGCGTGAGTTCGGAGTTTCAGATTCTATCTCTCAAATACTCATTTCAGCTGGACAAGTCGGCGGACTTTGACTTTCTCGGATGGGTGGTCGCTGCCTGCAGTATCGGGTGCACGATCGTGAGTGTCTTCTACCCATTCAGCCCATTCCTCCGTTCTTCCAGTCCAATCCCATCTATGGATACTGGAATCAGAAGACGATGTCAGTCAAGTGGCCGGTCATCACTGGATTCCTGATAGCAGCTGTCGGACAGGCGTGGTACGGACTGCTCGGGAGCTTCTCGAACGTCAAGTGGTTGATGCTCGGGGCACGCTTCCTGACTGGGCTCGGAGTCGGCAACGTCGCCGCTCTCCGCGTCTATGCAGCCATGGCATCCACTCCAAAGGACCGAATGAGGGCGATTTCATTCGGAACGGGAGGCTTCGTCATCGGATTCTCGTTTGGACCTGTCATTTCAGTGAGTTATTGCCTGCCAACAGTGTGATGTTTGGTTTCCCAGGCCATCTTCACTCCTTTCGGAGAGGAAGGATTCAGAATCGGAGTGTTCGTTCTGAATATGTACACGATCGTGGCTTTTCTGATGACGGTCATCTGCCTTCTCTCGTGCATTCTCATTTATTTCTTCTTCGAAGAAAGCTACGTCGGAGTGATGACGAAAGAAGAGAAGGCGAACGACGACGTCGAGATTCCGATGTTCGACGTTCCGGCCGCCATCATCTGCATCTACCTGTTCATGATCGTCAACATGACCGCCACGAACATCGAAGTGTACGTTCCTCTCCATCGTCGTCGTTCCCACTCACTTCTGTTTTCAGAATGTCCTCTCCGTTGACGACTGTAATGTACGACTGGAAGGACAGCGACTCGATCTTCTACAACGGAATCGCTCTAGCGGTAAGCAGTGCAATCTCGGTTTCTTTCAACATTGCTCAAGGAACGACTCGTATTGGAAAGATGTGAGACAGATGACAGACTACTTCTGAAGAGACTCATTTCATTCCAGAGACAAGAGGAAACAGATGCTGTTCGGTCTCACTTTCTTCCTTCTCTACCAGGTGTTCATGTTCCCGTGGGGATTCTACTCGGGCCCTCTGAACTTCTTGCCTGAAGGCGTCGAGACGACGGAAGCGGGAGGCTGCTATGCGGAATATCTGTGGTGCTCCGAGACGACTCGAGTGCCCCTCCCGATCTACTTCTTCTGCTTCATCGTCTTCTTCGGAGTCGCCTTTCCGTTCGTGGAAACGCCCGCTCCCGTCCTGTTCTCCGAGATTCTCGGCCCCCGAAAACAGGGAATGATGCAAGGATTGTTCTCTCTCGGGGGAAGTCTAGCCCCCGTTATCGCCTCCATTTCTTCCACGTGAGTCGCCTTCTGAATTCCGGACTGAAACTTACCATTGCAGAGCGATATTCAAATACACGGGTTTCCGGTACGTCGTGGTCCTGCAGGGAGCCACTCTCATCGTCGGAGCACTGCTCATCCTGCTCTTCTACAGGCGGCTCGTTCCGTTGAAAGTGATCAAGAAGTCTGCGAGCTCAGTGCGAGCCGAACAATGACCGATTTCAAAATTTGTACTAAAAACACATTTCTTCTTTTAATCTTCTTCATCTTTCTATAAATTAAATTCTCGGACAATGCACTCGGAATAAAAGAATCTGAGTAGAAATGTAGTAACTGGTTCTGAAGGAAGACCCCGAATTCGTATTTACAGACAAAGCGGAAGCACTTGTTGTTAGGCGATGATCCACTTTTCATTGAACTTCATCACGCACGTGTTGTATCCGCAGTTGGTCGCACAGCATCTGAAGGTAAACAGAAGACGTGCGGCGCATTCTGAAGACGACTCACTTTCTCGTGTAGAGCCCGCTTCTGCAGTCGTTGTCCGTGTAGCACCAGTTGGCTCCCTTCGTCGCGACGCACTTGATGTCGAGCTGGAACGGATCCGGACACTGGTCCGGACCAGAGACTGGCGAGAGAGAGTTGAAGACTGGAAACGGACTGATTTGAACGAACGCGTTCGAGACGTTACCGATGCTCCTTCTGGGGTGGTAGACCTGCGCTCCCACGTGCACACACATGTTGTAGTTGCAGCCGGTCGGACAGCACATCGAGGCGGTCGTCGATCCTCCGCGGCAGTCCATGTCGCTGTTACACCTGCGAGAACACTCTCATTTCACTGACTGTCTGACCTCTTTTCGCTCTCTCTCCCTTTCCTTCCCCACCAAATCTTTTCCGCCATCATCGCTTGTTCATTCAAGCGGGGGTATAGCTCAGTGGCAGAGCATTCGACTGCAGATCGAGAGGTCCCCGGTTCAACTCCGGGTGCCCCCTAGTTCTTTTTTCGTTTTCATGCTTACCAGTTGACACTCCTCGTTTTGCGGCAGTTGATGTTCATGGATGTAACCGATGGACAACTGGAACGATGTGGATTCGTGCAGCACGAGCCTTGCTCCAATCCATTTGTGCAAATGGTTCCAGACTCGCATGCCGTCGAACTCATACACGAATGAAAGTAGTTTCGGCACAGCGGGAGAGTCCCAACCACGTCTGGAATTGAAATTAACAAGTGGGCGACAGAGAAGGAAAACGTACTGTTTGCATAGGAATTGAAGACATTGAATTGCGGATTGATGTTGTTGCTGTTCGGATTGTAACTGCTGAATCTGAAACAGGGGAGCTCACACTCCGATCTCCGATCTTGCTCACCGGAAAGTGTTCGGCGCCTCGTAAGTGGAGGGATTGAAGAATCCAAAGTCTTGCTGCGGTTTTATTATGTGTCCGCACTCTGATTTCGCCACTCCTGCAACCTCTCCCCAATCGTTCAGTTCTCCTCTTTCCAGTGGCTCACCTAGCTTCTCGTAGTAGTCACAGAGCGTCATGTGCTGAGAACCGACGACGGTAATACCAACAAGCAAGAATTGTATCATCTGGAAAAGAAAAGGGGGCTGCAAATGTGGGTGAAATGCGTCGAGATCGCGAAGTGGTAAATGCGTGAAAACACACGCGGGAGCACTTCGCATGCTCCCGCCCCGTTTCCTTTCGCTTTTGTGCTCGCGGAGCCGCGGCTGTCTGCGTCTCTCGGCCGCCGCGCACTCTCTCGCTGCGTTATTGGTCATTACGTGGATCGTCGCCCAGTTGTAACTGAGTCGCCGCAGACCGGGCCGACTGGAAACAACATGAAAGACGATCCGGAATGGCACCCGACGTGGGTCCACGTGTTTACCGGGGCGACCGAATTATTGTTTGTACTGTACTGGAAAGCAAGGTGCGGCAAGCCAGACAACTGGAACTACGAGCAAGAGGAGCAACGGGAAAATAGAGATTATCAGAGGGAGATTCGTATGGAAGCGGGGAATGGAGCAGCGAAAAGAGAGCTGCGTTCGCATATTCATGAGTTGCTTGACCAGATGCTGTTTCGAAGGGAAGAGACAAACACGAATCGAGATCGGTTCATGGATGGGAAACAGGAGGGAGAAGGAGAGAGAAGGAATGAAGAGAATGGAAAGTGCGTGAGCTCTTCGGGGCGGAGCAAGTGATGCTCAGCACCCAAGGCGGCAGCAAAACGACGTCAGAAAAGAAAATTAATCGTCTTTAATACAGCCATTCGGATCATAATACGAAGGTGGCAATAATTGGCCGAAACGCAAACAGCGCCCACTGTGTGCCAATCGGTTTGTTTCCGGTGATATAGGCGTCAACTGGTCTTGGCGCTTGATTCGCCGGCCGCCACTGCCGCCGCAAGGAGCGCGCGCGCGCACCGTATCAAATGAGAGCCCCCTCACACGCCGGCAGAACGGTTTCGAGGAGCTGCAGGAATGCCCTATCGAGTGTTTTTGGAGATCGCATCAAACTAAAAAGACACTCGAAACAAAGATGGAGGGACTAGGAAACTCTTCGAGTTGAACACTTTCGTTTCAAAGATTCAGGACTTGTACTGAAGTCGTCGCCCTAGTCCTCTGAGCTTTGTCAGCATCTAGTCGGGTGGAGTTTCGTTAAGAACGTTTTGTCAGCCATTCCGAGGAACTCTCGACGAGAAGTCCTGATCTTTGGATCTCTAGAAGATCGGAGCATCGGCGCAGCGGCGACGGCTCAGTAATTGATATACAGGAAGCGGTCAGTAGTGGCGGCGCGGCGCGTGTCTTTCCGGGCCGAGGTGTGAAACGGCGGGAGATCGTATGCTCAGCGGATCAGAGCAGCAGCCGGGCGGGCCCGATTGCAACAAACACGAAATACAACACATTTTCGAGTTGCCGACCGACGGGAATATGATTGTTGGCGACAAGGAGTACAAATAAAACACGGAGACAATTGGAGTAGGAATGGAGGCGAAAAGAAGAAGAAGAAGAAGACATCGCACTTCTGATGAGAAGCACCGGGGGCGCCCGGGAGTGAGCCCAAGAGTGGCGGACGACGGCGTTTTATGGCATCGAATCCGCCACCGCCGTAAATGGTTTGTCGCATTGTTGACACTCGCCGCTCCACGGCAACCCATTCACGCCTTTTGTGTTCGCGCCCCGCTTTATGTGTTCATGATACATTGCAGCCAAGACGGACGTGCCGACGAGGACGGACTGGACTCTGAACCTGAAGTATTCATCATCAGCACGTGGATGCGGAGTGACGATCAGAGAGCACGTTCGGATCGAAAGAACGGCTCGAAACACGGATCGAGAGATCAGTCTTCGCAGTTTCCGTTGTACTTGATGTCTCATTCTCGCCTTTTCGTTGTCTCGTGAAAGCGCAGCTCATTGCAGATGCATGTTCCGTGCTAATCAGTGCGCACTCTTTTTGCTCCTCATCTTTTCTTTTTCGTATAGTGGACACGAGTGTAGTCTGATTAGAGCAAAGTGAGCAGTAGGGAAGGTACAAGAGACGAGGAGCACATCGAGTGAGCCCCACGGAAGACTTTTCAGGCTCGCACCCGTCGCTCGAAGACGTTCACTTCCGGGGGCTCTCTTTTTTATCCGCCCCTCCTTCCATCCACAATCAGCTGACTGCTTCTTCTTTCTCTCTCGAGTAGCCAGCTGGTCCTCTGCATCTTCTTCTTCTTCCACTTCTTCTTCTTCTTTTTCTTCTTTTGCCGAATCTCGTCCAATGTCGCCGTGCCTTGAAAAGTGGTCGAGTTGAGAGGCCAATGGCCGAAACTGGAAGAAGTGCGAGACTCAGACGATCCGAGACGCCGATGGCAGCCGCTAGTTGTGTCGAGACGGAGAGAGCGAAGCGGCGGAAAAAAACGAGAGAATAAACGAAAATGCACACCGCACATAACATGACAGCAGTTTCGGAGTCTTCAGCGCGTGTTGACGGGGCCTCGGGAGGGGCCCTGCCGGACAGCGGGTGCCCTGCCCACTCGCCACCTTTCGCTCCCAGGTCAACACCTTCTGGAGCCGTCTCGTTCCACATTCCTCCACTCGTGTTTTTCTCGCTTCGCCTCCCTGCCTTCCTCTTGGTACCATCACCTACCGTAACCCGGACGGGGACTCTTTTCACTCCGGACACCTCTCCTGTCACCTTCAATTTGCATGTGGAACCATATCTAATTTGAATGACAGCACGGCCTAATTAAAATTCCTGATTTCTCGCTTCCGTAGTATTCATTCCCTCCCAATCAGTTCATTCTTCCAATCGTCCAGTCCTCAGGCTCCCTAGACTCTTCAGTTGCGGCTCCCCTCATCTGAAATTCTCGGAGTAAGTCGTCACCCCTCCGTTCTTCTTCTTCTTCTTCTTGTGATTCACCTCGCGTTCCCCCTCGCCACCTAATCCTCCGATCGTTAATCCGAGACCGCCCAAGACATGCTCCCGCTTCGCATGTGTTCTCCGAAGCACTTCTGGAAAACTTCGCGAATGTGCGTGGAAGTGTGCGGACAAAAAACGCGGTCAAACGACCGGGGGGAGCCGGTCCCGGGAGTGAGGGCGGGAAGCGACGAGACGCAGACGCAAACAGCTGCTCGGCGATGTGCGTATTATGTGTAACTGATCGAAAACACATGCACAAAATAACGGAAGAGCCGCCGCGTCGACGGGAGCGATGCGGCTGAGATCAGTGCGTCGGAAAGAAGAAGAAGAAGAAGAAGAAGAAGAAGACATCTGGAGAATGGGTTATGATGACGATTGTGTGTCCGAGCTGAAAGAAAAACAAAGCAATGAGGAGGGGAAGGAGGCGCCCATGAGCTCTTTGTGCATTTTTGATTGCTCCCTTTTCTCGGCCACTGCTCCTTTTTGTTGTTCGCTCTTTTCTTTCCGGGGTCACTTCTCCTCGGATCAACGTCAACGTAGACGGGAGACCCCCCATTAAAGGGGGGCTCACATCCACGAACACCATAAAAGTCTTCTCTGCATTTATTTCGCATCGTTTCGTTTTCCGCTTTTTCAGTCGCTCCCTCCCGTCTCTCCCGTTCGTTTTTTATATACTAGTCGGTTGCAAAAAACAACACAAAACAACAACAAGCAGAGAAGGAGAAGGAGCGATGGCAGAAGGAACCGATCCTGACGGGCGGGCGAGACACACGCAAAAAACAACATATGACCATAGTGAAAAATGAGCGGCAAGAGCACATCGGAACCAGCAAAAACAATAGCGAAAGAGCAAAAATTACAATGCTGCCAGACGGGGGGAGGCGAAAACAGTGCCGTCTTCGAGGGAACGAGTCGGAAACTTTGCGCACTTTCTGCAGATACGCTATGCATTTGTGAGGGTGCCGTCGGCTGTACGGAATCCTCTCCCTAGTGGGCACGGCTACTCTCTCCCTTCCGGCCCCCGATCCAGTCACTCGATTTCACTTCGATCAGCTGTTCATCGCCTCTCGTTTTTTGCGACTCGACATCTGTTTTCGAGACCCGCGCCGTGGTCGATCGGTCACATGCCCCCCGCTTCACCCCGGCTGGCTCCTCCGAATCAACAAGTACTGACCGGGGCCCACCCCTCGCCGCCCTGAGCTCTTGGTTTCGCATTTCCGCTTCGGCGGACCATGGACGTCCCGCAGAAAGGGAGGGGCGCAAGGCGCGAAGAGAGCGGGAGCAGGAGCAGCTCCGAGAGAGAAGAAGAAGAAGAAGACCGCAGAGCCCTTCGAGCTATTGGTTATAAAGAAACGCGAACTATACGAAAAGGAGGGTGCGAGAGAGCGCGGAGCCGGAAGAGACCGAGGAGCCGGACAGCCGGGGGCGCCCCGAGCCCACCCCGTGTTTTTTTTCGTCGTTCTTTTTTTCGTGTGGTCTCTGCGGCCCGCGCCCCACGTTTGCTCCTGCATCTTCTCCTTCTTCTTCTTCTCCGTCGTCGTCGTCGTTGCGCCTTCCTCGCTTCTAGCTGAAGGACGACGACGACTATGTTGTGTTGTGTATGCGTGTTCGCCGCGCCAACCCCGATGCACACGCACTATTAAATCTGTTTGTGGAGCTTCTCCTTCTTCGCCGTTTTTTTGCGGATGTGCTCCGGGTTACGGTAGCTGAAGGGGAGGAGTCTCGGCCGAAAATAGAAATGTTCTGAAAGTCAGCGTTCTCTGTTTATTCCTGCTCCTTGTTCCCACGCTTTCTGACATTCCTTCTGAATGACTGACTCGTTCGCTTCTGATTCGAGTGCACTCGGGACCGCCGTGGTCATTCTGATCCTCGCTTCCTCCGAACTTTCCGATACCTCCTATCATCTTAAAACCCTTCAAAAAGCTGTCATGACGTCCTTCGTCAGCCGCCCTTCTCCTCACGTTTCAAGCATCATGCAGCAAATTCCAATTGTGCTCCCGGCTCCTCAGCCACTATACAAACGGCTGCCAGCGGACCACTCGTTTTTCGTGTTGTTTCGTGTGTGCTAGTGTCTGGGCGGAGGTCCGGAAAGTGCAAAAAATACGCGGAGGCAGGCCCCCCCCAGCTGCCAACACCTGATGCCGTAGTGGATCAGGCGGCCAGTTGTTGTATAGCATGTTTCTTCATCCACTCAATCGGCCCTCTGATGGTCCATCTCTCTTTTCTTTGTTTTCTCTTTCTCTCTGGAAATTCGATCCGCCTAGTCGTTTTTGCGTTTCGTGCCTCCACGCCTCCAGAAGAAAGGCGGCCTGCGGGCAGCAGCAGGCAGCAAATTTTTAGTTTACGATAGTATCGCCGAAACATGATATCGGGTCGGTGGGCACACGGAAAAACGAGAAAAGAAAAAGAGAGCGAAAAGATCGAGAGCGCGAGGGAGGCAGCTCTCCCGCAACACCTCCAGGTGCCACGTGGCTGCTACCGTATCCCCGCTGTGCGTCCATCACCTCGCGACCCTCTGGTGACCAGTGCTATCAGCATAAACTGCCCCATGTGCTTTTTGTTATATGTTTGTGGTGTCTCTTTTTCTCCGCCTCTCCAAGTGTTTCAAGACGTCGTCATCACTGATAAGAGCGGTCAGTTTCAACACAGTTTTTTACCTCACTCCAAACTTTCCCTCTCTCTCTCTTTCTCTCCTTCTTCTGCCCATTCCCTTCCTGTTTCGCTTTCCAAACACCTGTATCGTTCCAGTTATTTTCCAGTCGCGGACTAATGTATTCACAACACTACACGCCAAAAAAGGAGAGAGTGAAAGTGGGCGAGCATTATGAAAATCTGACCGGTCTCCCGTGCCCGCCACATCCACTCTTTTCGCCTTCCTCCTCGATCATCTGACCGAGCCTTTTCTCGGCTTCTCCTCCCACAAATAGGCGGCCCTTCTCATCTCCATTTTCGTCGCTCACCCCTCCTTTTTCGTGCAAGTGACCACTGTGGGCGTGTCTTCAGAAACACACACGCACAAAAAGAAAGAGCTTGTTCACCCCATCAAAAGTATATAGCGGAAAGCAACAAACGCATGCTCAGTCAGGAGAGCCGAGAGATAGAAAACCCAGCGTCTGGGCGAGAGGGAGGGGGACCCTCCGATGGCCAGAAGTTTGTTTTCGCGAGAGAGAGTGCGCGAGACGGAGAGCCGCAGCGCCTGCACTTTCGGACTCGCTGCAGAGACGACGTATATCGCAGGATCCTTGTGGGAGGTCCCGATCCGCCACGTCGCAAGTCTTCTTTGTTGTTCCGTACTGCCGGAGAACAAAGAGGTTTCATCTGGGTAATGTGGTTCACGACTGAATATGTATGTCGCGAGTCGCCGACGAGACAGTGTGCAAGACGAAGAGACGGAGACTTCTGGGGTGGCGTGAAATTGAAAAATGGGTGCGACAAGGGAGGACAACTGACTGACCGCCCCCCGATGAGTGCGCAGTGGGTGGGCCCTCTTGCACTTTGCACATCTTCCTCGGAGATGCTGAAAAGAGAGCCTCTGAAAGCAAGTTTCCTGCTCCGGCGGTCAGTAGAAGACGTCGGGAGGGAGGGGGACGTCTTCTGCGCCGCCCTTCGAAAGGAAACCGAGTTATCTCTCAAGTGCGACATCTTTGCATTTTTTACGATTGCCCCCTCGGCGAAGAACGCGTTTGCCACTGTCAGAAACTGCGACGACTACTACTTTTCGAGCCGCGAAACTTGAAGATGCTCCTTTTCTTTTCGAACTCCTCACATTCTTTTTGCTGTCGGGAGGGACTAGAAAACTCTCGTGGCCGATCTAATCCTTGTTTTTTCTCTCATATCCGGAGTCGTTTCCCGTAGTTTTTTTTTCCGTAGCTGGAGGGAAATGGTGATTGTTTCGTCAAGCATGGAGGGCTGGAATTGGGTATATCCGGGAGCCGCTTCTAGTGGCTCTCCGTTCGCCAGTTCGGCCACCGACGCCTTCTAGCCCCTCCGAACGTCTCCGATGCTTGATGCGTGATCCTTATTCGATTTGATTGCACGGCGGTCGGCCAAAGTGACCACTACCACTCGAATTCACTTTTACCGTCCTTGAACCGTCGACCGTCCACTCTTACTTACCGCATCTTTTACACGCATCGCCGACCTCGATCGTTTTTTGGCATCCCGCCAGCAGATTCGGCGTTTCAGACTCGGAATCTGTATAGTGGTCGGCGAAAAAACACGCGAGAAACAGCACATGCTCCCGGCTTTCCGGGCTATCCAATTGCTGCTTTACTATTTTATTTTTCTTTCTTTTTTCCGCTTTCTCTCTCGCTCGCTCGCTCTTCTCCTCCTCCAGAACAGCAAGCACAACAATCTGAAAAGCTCAGTCGAGCACACACACACACGCGAGAAGGAGGAAAAAACGACTGGGAAGGCTGTGTGTGGCTCAGGCGGTCTTCTTCTTCTTCTTCTTCTTCTCCTTTCGCTCTTGCTCCTGCGCCTCTCGACTCGCCTGCTCGCTGCTCGTTTTCGTATAGTTTTGTTAGTGTCCGTCGGCCAGCGGCGGCGGCGGCGTCGTTGAACACGCCGCTGTTGTGTTGTGATGGATGGCGAAGTGGAAAGAAAAACGAAAAAAAGAAGAGAGAAGAAAAAAAAAGAAAGAAGAAAAAGAAGAAGAAGACGAAGAACGGACGGACGGATGGACGGGATGGGAACCGAATGGAACACCCATCGGGGTGGGAGAGCGGGCGGAGCCGCCGATGATGCGTCGAAAACATCAACAACATCAAGATAGCACAAAAAGGTCCCTTTGCGCCCCGCTTCTAGCGCCTATTCCTGGCTCTTTTCGAGTCGAAAGAGGACGAACTCGTCGTCCGGATGGCCATCACAAAAGTACATTGAAATTGAAGCTTTTGTGAGTGTGTGTGTGTCACCTGACCATTTCATTCTGGTGCAAACTCCCGTGTAGAGGATCATTCCAGAGATCCAGCGTGTTTCGTCTACTCCAGCTTCTTCAGACCCCTTTCATTAACTTTCTCCCCTCATTTGCCCGTTCCGGTCCCTCTGCGGACTTTCTCTCAGCGCACTTTCTCCCTGCACTTTCGTCCACTCTCTCCTGCTTCTTTCACTTTCCGAAGCTGCCTATCGCTTCACTTTCCCCTTCCTGATCCCCCCCCCCCTCACTTTCGCTGTTGCGTAGCGTCGCGCGCGCGCAAAAAAGTTGCAACACGTCGTCGTCGGGCGGACGGCGGCGGCGGCGCCAAATTCGAAATGGCCACCAGCGGAGAAACCAGTTGTTGCGCAAGCAGGCAGCAGACAGTATGCAATGAAGGAAACTGAAAGTGCAAGTGGACACCGTCGGGCGGGGATTTGTAATAGAGGAACGAAAGTGAGGGGCCCCCGGCCGACGAAGCTTGGCGAAATCGGTCGAGGCGGAGGAACCAGTCCCCGGGAACCGCCGGGGGGCTCCCGATCCCACGTTCTTCTTTTTGTGACGTTTTTCTGCCGCCTCTCTCCGCGTCTCCCCTCGATTTTTTCCGCATTTGCAAACACAAAAAGCGAGCAATGCACAGTCAGTCGGGGCGTGGGGCTCCTCACAAAAGGACATTTGTCTCAGCTTCCGTAGTGTTTGACCACCACGTCTAAAATGGATCCACGCGCAACGAACGGCCGGACGACCTCATCTGTGTCGGTGTGCACGCGAGAGACCAACCGGTTGGCGTGGATTGATGTGATGGCCGGCGCGGCAATTTGGCATGATTTTTTTGAGACTGCCACCCAACCGGCCATGCCCCCCGAGTTTCCCGCAAAACATTTTTGCCTCCTCCTCGCCACTTTCACTACCAGATCACTGCCATTTGTTATTGTTTTTGCTGTTGTGTGTGTATACTGCAATCCGATTTCGATGCGGTTCGGTTTCTGTGGCAGACGGTCTTTCAGCACGAGGAACTGTTCCCAAAGATAAACTTTCGGAAACTCGACTTTCCCTTTCTCCTCCTTTTCCTTATCGCGAACACGGCTGACACCGGTGATAATGCAAACATCAGACTGATCATTGAGAATGGCGAAGAAGCTCCTTTTCGCGACGGGCGGCCCCTGCCTTTCGGAGGCATTCCAGGCGACGAGTCATAATTCTTGATGGCATCCAGTAATGCCTAATTCCGAACCCGCGCGTTCGCTTTTTGTCGTCGTCGGCCATTCTCCGAATCACGTAAAGACTTTCACTTTGATATCCATCCGACTTTCACTACGCTGCTTTTCGCTTGCGTAATCGTAGTGGCCGGTGGGAAAGAAAGCGGAGAGATGCCATAAGTCTCAAGGCTGCACGAGGACCATCTCTTGTTGGTCTCTGAAGGCTGTTAGAAAGGAGGGAGCGAACATCTGGGAGAGTGCCTTCTTCCAATTACCCGATAACTGTTCCAAGAAGGACAAACTTCCTAAGGATTCTGTCACTTTGGAAAGAAACACAGTTGCTTCTGAAACGATCCTCTTCCCCGTTCTTTGTCTTCACTTTGCTCCCCCGGTCCCTCCGATGCTCTCCCTTTCGCAGCTTTCCCCCCTCACTTTCTCATCTTTCAGACTTCCTCGCAACCAGCCGCAGCTTTTACTCTCCACTCTCACTGCTGAAATCGAAAGGAGACGTCAGCTTTCGCCCTCATCCTGCCGGCCACACACCTCTTCCTCTTCCCCCCGATCGCGTAATGCGAATGCGAGGGCTACCAGTCCTCCTGCTGCTTCGGCTGCCTCCTCATCATCTAGTTCTAGATTTCCCCCCTCCTCCTGTGGCCATCCACTTTCGCCTCACCGCCGTCGTCGTCGCTTGCGTAATCCTTCGTGTGTTACTGTCGCGATATGTATCGTCGTCCCACCCATCATCCTTTCGCTTTTTTCGCCTCGTCCCCATTCACTTTCCGCCAATCCTCACTTCACTTTCTCTGCCCATAGGATGCTGCCGAGGCTTTCCTGGTGACGTGACGCCTTCTTCCTGGTCGGCATTCGTCAAAGCAGTCGCTCCCTCGCGCGCCCGCTTCTTCGGTGAGCTTCTTCCCGACGTCGTCCAGAACCTTCCACCTCTTCTGCCTCTTGCTCTTATCGGCTCTCTACGCATTATTCTATCACTCTATTCACC
Organism: Caenorhabditis afra; assembly: GCA_963570955.1. Lineage (NCBI taxonomy): Eukaryota > Metazoa > Nematoda > Chromadorea > Rhabditida > Rhabditidae > Caenorhabditis > Caenorhabditis afra. The sequence continues at coordinate 7,079,856 of OY751536.1, read as the reverse complement.
ATATTTGAATCCAAACGTCTTCTAACTTTCTGAAGATGTGTCTTTCTGATGACGTGCTCCTCCTGCCTCGACTGGCTTCTTCCAGTCTCATTCTTATTCTGGCGTCACCTTCCCACCCATTCCTTTACAACTGTTTTTCGATGACACAGCCACCACAAACATCTGCCTTTGATGGGGGTATACTGTAATCCGCCCCGGTTCGACAATAGTACATGGGAGAGAGACCGCCCGACGCGCCACTTCTGGCAGCCACCGCCGGACCTGATCTGGCAGACGGTGGCGAGAGAGCGCGCGGATCGGCGAGACGCAGCGCCACTCCGAAATCTAGAAGCTTTCGCTCGTTGCGCAAGACGCTTTCACTGCTTTCGCTTACGTCTTCGTTGCCTCATCCCGTCCTCACTTTCGCTTCTTCCTTTCGCCCGATCTCTTAACCCACGCCAAAAGCCAATGACCAGTCGACGTGAAGACTCTCTGCCGCGCACCGCGAAGCGTCGATTGCGCAACTTGTGCACACAGACAGCGAGCCCTTCCGCGCGGAAGGCGGCGCGGAAAGTGGGGGCGAGATCAGCGGCGGTGGCTCCAACTGTCTGGCCATTTTCTGGTTTTTTGATTCCCACGTTCTGATGAACTCGGGTGCTTTCAGTCCTTCTTCCGTTCCCGTTCCGTGACCACCGAAAAGAATAACACGGACTGTAAAATACCAGTTTGAGTGAATGGATCGAGTACGGTCAAGATGACCAAAAATGACCGTATTGTGATGGGACTGCGTCTCCGTTCCCTCCGGGACGACCTGAATTTCGAATCTTCTTCTTCTCAGGTGTGTGCGCCCCCCAAAACTTCCACATTTTCCCCTTTCCGTCAACTTGTTTTCTGTCTGTTCGCGTGGAGGCGCCATGTGACGTGGCAGTACCACTTCCAATATGTATGTATATGTATACATTGTGCTTTCTTCTTCTCCTCCTTTTTCTGCCATGTACACATATTGCGTGTGTTTTTCCCGGCACTTCTCGCAGTCCTCTTCTTCTTCTTCTTCCAGCAAAACCGATCGCTGCGACCATCAGTTCTCTCTCTCTTTCTCTGCGTTCTTCTCGGTTTCCAAACCCACACCGCTTTTCGAATATAAAAGCGAAATAATAAAAAACGAAAGAAGTGACTCTCTCCGCGTCTTCTGGAAGCGCAGACGCTTCCAGAGGGCGCGGAAAGAACTGTTTGCGCAGCTTTTCGCGTCACTTTCTGTGTGTATGTGAGTGTGTGTGCCCGCCCGCCCGACAGAATGAAACCCACGGCACGGCATCACGCATTTTTTGCAATGTATGCTCATGACGCGACGTCACACGGAAATGGGCGGAGCTTTCCGCGCGGATCGTCTGCCGCCGGGCGCCGCGCGGAGGCAGCAGCATGTTTCAACGAGACATGAGTACTTGCACTTTTTGCAGGACACCACGGCTTACGATCGCACCCGCCTCACACTCACCGTCCGGCGTCCGTCCGGCATTGCAAAAAAGGACGCGGTGGGTGGCCGCCCGCTTCCTAATTGCCGCCTTCCGCCGCTCTTACTGTCGATCCGATGCTTCACTTTCTGTCTCTTCCATTCCTTACGCTTCTCCTTCTTCTTCTTCTTCTCTTCGTTTTTCCGTTTTTTGAATCCCTTATCACTTCTACTCGCCCATTGTCTTTTCGCAGTCCATCAACACCCAAAAAAAGCAACATCTGATACCGCTTTTAGCATCAGCGTTTCTATTTTTAGATGCGTGCTCCAAAAATTCGAAACGTTTCCATTGTCTCGAGCCGCCGGACGGGCGCTCTTATCAGTTCTTGACCATTTTTTACTACTCCGTGTTTCTTTCCGATGATTTTTTGATGCCTGGAGGAAAGTGGATCGATACCCTTTGATAACGACTCTCGCTCTCGCGTTTCGCTTGCGTAATGTTTCTTTTCTTCCGTCGTTCCGTTCCCTTTCTTCCCGTTTCACTTCTCGTTTCGTCCCCCTTCCTTCCTGCCCCGCTTCAGTTTGTCTTCTTACAGTACTCCAGCACCATCTTCGTTCCGCGGCAGCACATCCTTCTGCGAGCGGACCCGTTTCTCCATTTGACCACCAAATTGATGTTTTATGTGTCTTGACAACACTGTGAGCCCTCCGACGTTGCCCGATGACTCTCCCACCTTCTTTGCAGGACCATAATACCTCAGTTATTGGATACCGCAACATATTTAGAGGGCAGCGCTTCTACTCCACATTTCCCGGTTAACAACAGACGAAGAGCAACTTCACATGAGCAGTTCAGGACGTTCGAAATCACAAGTGAGCCCTCGTCTTCCAAGATCTTCTTGTCTTTATCAGTCTGAAACTCGCGTGACCAACTCGCTCCGCATATCATCCTGCAACTTTCCTTTGTTCCCAGCAAACCCGGGGGGCGGGGCCAGTCTCTGTTATCAGCGAGAGGGTCTGGAAGGACAATGGCAGAAAGAAGGCCGTCCGTCGTCCGGTTCTCTCGCCACTTTCTACACCAGGTGGACCCCGTGCGATGACCAGAACCTCTTCTTCCCTTCCCGTTTCCGGTCCCCCAGCTCCCTCGTTCCGAATGCCGACACGGGTTTCAAAATGCGACTCGTCGAACGAAAAAAGCCGTGTCTTTATGTCTCTTTCTGCGATCCGTGGCGAGAGTATTTGCTCTAGTTATATTGTGCCTCTGCTGATGCCCCGAGTACTGTACACATACACAGTAACCTCACCTCTCGCGCCCCGCTACGCCCCTCTGCAAAGTCATATGCTGGCGCCCGCGGTCGCCGAGCTCATTTCCACAAACTCTATTGCGACTTTCTCGCCCTCTCCCAGCCAAAAAGTGACCCCTATCGTGTATTCCCTCGAGTCCCCCACGATGTTCCAGCTACCGGTCAGCCGCTCTGAGCCCCGAGTCCCTCTTCCCAATCTCCGATCTTTGCAGACACTAGAAACGTCTTCGTCGGGGCGTCGGCGAAAGAAGGCGAACAGCGAAGTTGACAGCGGAGCAGAAGAGCCGTCAGCCACGAGTAGCCACGACGACAAGAGTGGTAAGACCCGTCTCCCGCTCTCGTTCGGTCTTTGATGATCCTTCTCTTACAGATTATCTCGATCTAAAACTCAAGGACCGACTCGATATCAAGAAGCGGCTCGCCACGTTCCTGTCAAGTGAGTTCCACCGCCGCACCCTCCTATCATATCGATGACTGGCCTCCGTGTGTCCGCAAGATCACACGTGTGACGTCACACGCGCACCGCGCCGCTTCGAAATGTGTCTTCCGCGCGGAAATCGCCCGCAAACATTTGATCAGATCGACGACAAAGCAAACAGCCGCTTGCCGCACAAAAAACGAAGTGCGCCGTAGGCAACACTGAACATTTACACACAAAAAACACATATTAAAACAGCCTGAGGTGCCCAAGAATGGGGGAGTTGAGAAGAGAAATGTAGACAGTGCGGGGGGCGGCCTCCGAGTAGAAAGTTACTTTTCGGTTCGCGAAACAGGAAATCTAGTTGCCGTGGACGCAATGTTTGACGTTTCAAGAGCCCTCTTCCAGGCGAGCAACCGATGGCTTCTTCCGATTCTGGCGTCGAGTCGACCGCCGATGCCGACCTCAGCGAGCTGAAGGCGTCCGACTCGCCGATGTCGCACGATGGAGCCGACTCGCCGAGGCGGGACCTCGACCGGACCGATATCGTCGTTTGTGGCGAGTGCCACACGAGCTTCTCGCTCGGCTGCTTTTCCACGTTCATCGAGCACAAGGTAAGAACCTCTTGACGCCATCTCCATCTCTCCCGTCTCCGCTAGGTCTCCAACTGCGGCGGCAAACTGACCCCATCGGATGACTGCGAAGTGACACCGCGCAGTTTCGACCGATCGCGACGACGAACCTTCAACCCGGCGGCGCTGGTAGGTGGATGCTGATGATTTGACCAATATTTGTCGAGAGAGCCCCATGGCGCCCCCATGACCAAGAGAAGCGGGTCGGGAAGGGTTAGTCCCTTCTCGCCCCCCTTCACGTCGACTCGCTGTTTGTTCTGGACATTGAAAAACTGTCGGACTGTGCGAGAGCTCTGAAATTCCCCGGGGCGCCAGAGGAGATAGTACCTGTGCAAACAAAGCGACCCGCTGACTGCAGCAGAAGAGCCATCCCTCCCCAACAACAGTCCTCGGCCAGCCAGGGAACTTCACTGAATTTCAGAACCGATGCGGACGCTCCACGTCGGCCAACCCGCTTCTGCTCAACTACAACATGGACGTGACGACGGACACGAACGATCTGGGTGGGTGTGGTCTCTTGGCACTCTTCAGTGCATGTTTGAATGTCCTCCGCGTGCGGGCTCTGTGCACTTTCAGCCGCCGTCTTCTGCTCTTCCTGAACGAGACCGTTGCGCAATATTTATGTAGATCTATGCGCAATTTGTGTTTGTCCAGCGGGTTACGGTGCTTGAAATTTTTCCACTTTTTGCCATCCATCTCGTTGTTTACCGGAGGGCGACTTCTTCTTCTTTCTTTCTTTCGGCGAGTTGTTGTAGGCAAGAGACGAGAGAGCGTGGCGCGTGAAGAGGAGCAGAGCCGCCACGTGGCGAGCGAGTACGGGGATCAGAGAGACGCAGACTGACTGTGTACTGAAGAGTGGACCAGTTTTGACCGGCAATTTGAGGAGCGGAGGTTGAGACGCGCGCGCGCACATTCTGCGACAGACTCTTGAAACTCGGCGCCTCGATTCTTGCGTACGTGGGACGTGGTGATGAATGGATCGTCGGGGTCGAACAAGAGACCGGTCGTTGGCTGTCAGGGTCAGGTTACTGTTGATCCTTCGGCGTTTGCTCCGCCACGTCACTTGTAGACCGTGTGACCGAGTCGCTGTATCTGTTGCCGAGAATTAAGTTGTGTGTACATACTGGGGGTGCGCGACACAAAAAGAAGTTTGGCAGCGAGGGAGCGAGACCACGCACTGACCGAAGTCCGAAAATAGCCGAGAGTAACCGATAATGGCTGATCAAACAAGCGGACCGAGTGATTCATCGGTGCCAACTTTGCAGCCAACTCGTCGAAATCGCTCACTTGCTGCTCGTGCAAAGATCGCTTCTCCGACGTGTGGACGCTTCTGAAGCACAACTACAATGTGCACGGACTGCGAGTTTGCCAGGAGACGCTGCCGGAATCGGACGTCTCCGTCACTTCCACCTCTTCGCCCACGTCGAACGATTCGATGTCGATGCCGTCCAGTTACAGACACAACAACGCTCCCAGTAAGAGTCGCATCCTTCTTCAGATGAAAATCTCTTGTTTTTTAGCAAAAGTTCTTCATCCGACTTCGATCAAGTCAGAATCCGCCATGATGAACAGCTACTGTGCGGACAGGCTGAAAGAGCTGGCGACGCGAGCCGGCGAGCAGGATCAGAAGCCGTTGATGGCCCTTCGGAGGCTGATGCCGAACGAAGAGACCGAAGAGGAGCAAGTCTCTGCGTTCACTTCCACCTCGCTACTCAACTCAAGAGCCTCCCAGCCGCAACTGCCGACCGCTCCGAGCCAGCCGGGATTCCAGTCCGGATCCGTCCCGAACGTCTGGATGCAGCCGTCGATGCTTGCAGCCATGCAGGACTACTACGCCTCGATCCAGCAGATGCCGTACCAGATGACGAACAGCACTGCCGTCGCACTTCTGAATCTCTCCAACAATCTGCAACAGCAACAGCAACAACAGCAACAACAACAGCAGCAGCAGCAGTCTCAGCAGCTCTCCGGACAGCCCATAGCTACTCCGCAGCCACAAGTGCCAACTCCCCTGTTTCAAAGTCTCAACCGCCTGTAAGAGATGAATAAGGAAGTGTCTTTAAATGAGCTTTTCTTGCAGAAGCACGTCCGACGAGCCTTCAGCCTTCACTCCGCGACCTGCTTCCGCGGCCATCAGAAGACGTGCGTCGCCAGAAGAGGGCATGACGCCTCCGCGGAAAAGCATGAAGATCGAGGAGGAGGACCCACTGATCATCGTCGACGACGGAGATCTCGCCGAGCCGGCAGCTAGAAGACACGCCAACGTGAAGAAAGAGAGATGCGAGTACTGCAACAAGGTGAGCGTCCTCCGTTCCCACGCATCCATGTGATCCTCCGTCTTCAGGTTTTCACGAACCGCTCCAACCTTATCGTGCATCTCCGATCGCATACTGGCGAGAAGCCGTACAAGTGTCAGCTGTGTCCGTACGCGTGTGCCCAGAGCAGCAAGTTGACGAGACACATGCGGACCCACGGACAGCAGGGCAAGGAGACTTACCACTGCTACATCTGCCGGATGCCGTTCTCGGTTCACTCGACCCTCGAGAAGCACATGCGCAAGTGCGTGGTCAACAACTCATCGCAAGGGCGCGGCGGCTCTCCGCCGGACCGTGTCCGTCCGACGCCCGCTTCGCTCGCCGAGGCCACCTCCCTGCTGGCGCTGTCCGGCTCTGGCCCGGCTCTCCCAGCTCCACCGCCGCCTTCGAGCGCCGTCTCGCAGAGCAATCAGATCGTGCTCAACTGGCTCCAAGCGCTCAATGCGAGCAACACGACGTCAGTGGCCACTTCGAAAGAAGACATGATCGAGGCGGACGAGGACATGGAGGAGACGGAAGCGAGCGAGTTGCACGAAAAGCACATCCAACAAGTGGGACACCTCCCAAGTGACGTCTTCTAGAACCTCTTTTCAGACCGAGCAGGCACAAGCGAGCCAAGTGGCGGCCGTCAACTGAATCTCCTCCCCGTCTACCTTCTTCTTCTTCTTCTTCTCCGTCGTCTTCCTTCCTCGCTTTCTAGTCGTTCTAGCATTTCGTTTCTTCTTCATTTCTTTCCAGTGTTGTGCTCGTGTTCGTCCCGTGTGAGTAAGTGTGTTTGTGTATTTTGACCCTCCCGGATCCGTTTTCTTTTCACCCAGTGACCACCTAGCTGACTCGTCCGGTGCCCGACCGTCCCCCGCTGCCCCCCTTCCATGTTATCCCTCGTTGATCTAATCGTCTCCAAGTCGTCCCTCCATCTAGAGTAATATTCGGTTTCCAAAGCCCTTCTTATTACCCCATAGGACTTTCAACACCCGCAAAATAGCCTTTACCGCTCGCTCCTAGCCGCCCAACTACACACACTTTCAGCCGCCCCCTAGATTGTGATCCCTGCGTCCCCCTTCTTCTTCTTCTTCGTCTTACAGACAGCTTTAACCGCCCGCAGTGAGCCCCTTGCTAATAATCTCCAACTGACCGTCTTTCGCCCCGCACTGCTCTCCCTCTACCCTCCCTTCTGCTGATACCCCCCGGTGACTCCGTTGTACAGACCCTGTTCCCCCCGTCCCGCCCCGTCCCCCGCTCCTAGTGCCCCCCTTCGAAGTAGCCCTTTTAGTCCCGCCCATCGAATAGAACCCCCCTTGTACTTATATACATACGCCCCGCCAATCGATACTTCCCATGTACTCTATTATTTTATTTCCTCTAAATATTTTAGTTATCTCTCCGTTTTAGCTGCCTTGCTTTTTGTATTCCGATTAGACTCCGGTGCCACGTCGATACCGCAGTTCCGATCTTTCGGATCCACGTGGCACCGAACACACAATTTTTTCTGGTTAGCTGGTGTACTTTAAAACTTGTGAAGCTACTTTCTTCTACCCATTTATTCTTTCCTCTCTCCCTCTTCTAAAAATGAATAAAACCAAATACCAAACCAGTCAACCAAACAGTTTCTTGATACAAACTTCCCTTTCCGAGCTGATTAGTCCAGATGAAACACAATTCGCGGCGGCATTTGTTCCTCGACTTGATTAGATTTGGTATCTTTATTGGACATAGTGTGTTCTGAATACAGAGAAAGACGGGTCTAGACAGTTGAGGCTCGGTAGAGAACGAATGAGCTTCCAATTCAAATCTCCACACGGATTTGATCACCCCGTTGGTCACAGTGGGTGATTTCAATTTAGTACATTCTAAAAGAAAGAATGGAAATCTTCAACTCGGACAATAAAAAAACAAAATAGCGGGCTGAAAAGAAGAAACTTGAAAAGAAAACCCAGAAATAAAAATTTTTAGAGTAAAAAAAGGGAATAAGAATTGTTAGAAAAGAAAAGCTATGGTTATAGAGGATCATTAAACGAATCCAAACGTCTTCGCCTTGATGGCCATCACAAGCTTCGAACGAAGAATTCTTTTTGTCGAGTAGACCGGAACGTAGATTCGAGAGATGCAAGTGTTGGCGGTTGGGAGAAATCCATCTTCTTGTGGGCGGAGCATCACACTTGCCGAGCTTTGCCACTGACCAGAAGCAGGAAGCGATGGCGATCCAGTCCAGAAGAACACGAGTTCCTGAACGCAAAAATTCTGACGAGTGTGTGAAGCGGGAGGTAGAACCTGTTTCTCCTGTGGATTCAGCGATTCGATAACCTCCCAGAACCACTTCTTGAAACGACCGAGATGCTCTTGAGAAGCTTTGCTTTCGTCCAAGAATGTCGTATTTTGTTGCAGGACATTGATTGAGACCTGAAAAACCTATATGTGTACATCGTTATTAACACCGTTGGTACCGATTCGATTCCGCAAATTATAAGGCGGAAATCTTCAGGAGTTAGGCCGTTGAGAATCGTCTCTGGAATCACATCTAGAATTCCTTCTCGAATCGCCTCGAATGCAGCAAGACGTCGGCCAACAAGAGTTCTCTCCGCGTACTTATAGATGTACTCCAGCACATTTTCTTTGTTCACCAGAATCGAATCGCCGCGTATTCTCAACTCCACAGTGCGCGGTTGCTGCAGAGAGTGAATCAAACTTTTGGAAAGTATTTCATTGAACTCACTCCATCTTCACCTTCTTCTACCATCGTAAAGTCAGTGTCCAGCTCGTGAGGTTCTGTGAAGTCCGAAGTCATCAAGAAACGCAGATTGTTGAACAGAGTCGGATCGTAAAATCCGAGATCAAGCCAACAAATTGGCTGTTTCAAGATATATGAGAAGATGTGTCTGGCGAATCTTAGGGGAAAAATGTCACCTTGAGTCAGACAGACCCCCATAATCCTGTAAAGTTAAATACAACCTCTGACTGGATACGGGGCGCTCACCTTCCAACTGTTCGGAACGCAGCGATTCTGATTGGACTACCGTTTCCGATATTCGGAACGTAGTACTCTCCGTATGGCGTTTTCACAAACAGCGGAGCCGATGAATTCTCTGCTCCACAGATGATGTTCCATTGTTGTTCGTCGCTTCGTGGCGCTTCCGCAGATTGCGTCTGACGGGGAGTCCTCACCGTCTCGTCAAACTCGCCTTCAGCTCGCAGTTCCCCAAGAATCTGCTGAATGTGGATTCGCATAGTATCGTCATTTCCAACAGCATTCGTGAAGACTTCCATCGGTAACTGGCACATGATTCCCATCACTCGGCCGATAATCTTATCGTCACTAATAAACTGGTATGTCCTAAATAAACTTTAAGGTTTAGAAAAAAAAACAATGCAACCCACATATCATGAATCTTGCGAAGAGTTTCCCTGTGCTGTCCCCAATCCATCGGAGCCGATGGCTGAGATTCAGCCGAGCTGTCTTGCAAGACGGTCCTGGTCCAGTTGCCTTCACCCGTGAAGTCTTTAATGTCAAAGCGAGGAGCTGATAGATTTAAGGGGAACGTTTTCAGCTTTTGGAGTTGTGCACGCAAACGAATAGCTTGTTCGCGTCGAGCTTTTCGGATCGTTTTGACCACTTCGGCATCTGTAGTTAAATAAACGCTATTTACATTTCTGCGTTGCTCTTACCATGTTCATACTCATTTCTTGTATGGAGCACTGATTGAATAAGCGAGGTCTTTTCGGAAGGAGTGGCGGTTATGAATGGCGCCGTGCCAAGAATGCAAGACTCGGCAAATGCAGTGAAAAAGCTTCGGAGAACTCCCGTTCCCTCTCCCGGCTCATCGACAAAACTGACTCGTAGACGAGTTCCAGCCAACGGCGGGTGTCCGCTGTCAGTCGTTCGAACTGACATCATTTTTTTGATGTACATCGTATGCAGTTGAGTCATAGTATCACGGAAAAGACAGTCGCTCTCGCGGCGTACGTGGAGAACCATATCCTTCACATTGGAATGCTGCGTTCGGTACTTCTCTGTAGCTTTGTTGAACAGCTTGTGTTTTTGTGGGAAACTGGCTAATTTGCGAAGCAAAATCGAGTGGTCGTACGAAACTTCAGCCCCGAGAGCATCGGACAATTTCTCGAAGAAATGAGTTCCGATCATGTTGAATGTCTTAAACCACTTCGAGAAGAAAATATTCTCTCGTGCACAAGAAAACTTTAGCAACTGTTCCTTGAATATCATGATTGTATCATCATATTTTCCGATGTAACCCAGAAATCCTTTGGGCTCAGTCTCCGCTGGTTGCCCGAACTCCTCGAGATTCCTAGTGCCATGTGGATTGTAAAAGTCTCTTGTCCGACTAATAAAGTCTCGTACCAGCTTCCCGCGGTGAGGTACCATTGCCATACTCACTCCCGGTCTCCTAAATTCGAAAGGGCGATCCTTGATATGATAAGTGAACTGTTCCACGGGATCAACTTTGTAGAACTCCGTTTCGCGTCTCAAATCATCAATCAATGGCTCCCGGAAAAGTTCGGTTGGTTTTGATTGCATTGTCAAAATTTTCGGACCACCAATCATTGGGCAATCCTCCTCGATCTTGAGCGTCTTTTCCAGATGATACCTTCCGGAGATAGTATCCCAAGCGCCATCGTGTAGATATCCCGGCCAAGTGAGTGACTCCGGACGCAAGAAGAAACCGATCATAAGCTCTACATCGGTATGCTTACAAGCCTCACGTAACCGTCTTCGCTGAGGATCCTCGTAGTAATCAACGGTCATTTTGAGCTCGATGCTTTTCTCAGCGTTGCAATTCAAAAAGTAGAAGTACGCGTCAGCGACCAGAGCCACTGGGTACAGCATCTCTACATCAACGTTCGCCAGACCGTCCTTCGCATCGCCTGTAGCCAGTTGGAGCAGGGAATTAACATATCCGAGAGCCTCTCTACGTCCTCGCTTGTCATCAGAATGCGACGGAGTTGCGTTAATTAGCGAATTCTCGTAAGACTCGTTGAAATTGATACGAGATTCAGTCGATTCGAAAACACGTCCCATCCAATGGAACGACTCATCGAGGATTTCTCCGAATATTCGTTGAGCCCTCAGCTGCGATAACTTGACATTTGCATCCACATTTGTGTAGACAGACATCACCGGCCTTGGCATTCTTGAAAGAATGTCGCAACCCGCACGAACAAGAACACTGAAAGTCAGCGCAAGCTGCTCTCTAGCTGTTTCTATCGATGGAGCTTCTACATCTGACTTTTTAGATGAAGGACTTGATCCAGCAGTCGTATCCTTGGTGGCTGTAGTGGATGCGGGTGGGTTGGAAGATGTCGAAGGTTGAGCCGCAGTCGAATTTGATCTGCTTCCACTAGACGGTGGCATGGTCGACGCCGCGCTAGGGCGAGCTGAAGATGCCAATGACAATAATGTACCAGCAGCTGCTGATGATGAAGATCCCTGGCCAGGGTCCTCTCGTCTGCTACTGCTAAAGTGCGGTGGGAAATTTCTTCGGTAGGGTGAATAATACTGAGTAACTCTCTGAAACATGAAACATGAACATTAAACATTCTTTTTAAAAACTAACCCCGATGTTAGGCGGAACACGCGAGGAGTTGCTTCTTCTCTCAGATTCGTATTCAGCAAAAGCCCGATCGCGAGCAGCTTGGAGGGCTTGAAGGGAAGGTGCTTCTGAAAACGCTGGTGTACGATCAGTTACAAAAGTCAGCTATTACGCTCAGTTGGTTGTCTCGCTTCACGAATAGCCGCCTCGAAGTGATCTTGGAGCGATTGATCAGCAACAACATCCAAAGCATTGGCCACCAAAAACTCAGGTTCTCGGGCAGCAGCTCCTTCTTGTGAATCAGACGATCCGTCATCAAAATCGTGACGCTGCGGCGATGGACTTCCGGGCTCGTACGGTTGCCAATCCAGTTCCTCTTCTTCTCGCGCTGGCTCTGGTCTTGCTTCTTCTGCATCAACAGCCGCTCTCGCAGGTTCTTCCTGATCATCCTGATCTTCCTGTTCATCTGCATCTTGTTCTGCTTGATCTTCATCCTCTTGTGGACGCTCTTCGGCTGGACGCTCGCTATCGTCATCATCGTCATCGTCATCATCATCGTCGTCTTCGTCATCGTCATCTTCGTCATCATCCTCGTTGTCATCGTTGTCGCTACTCGATTCCACATCAAACTCTCGAACTCGTTCTCCAGTTCTTTCCTCATTGTCTTCGTTGGTGTCGTTGGTAGTATTTCCCGAAAGAAGACGACGTCGTCGAACAGAGGGGACAGAAGAGGCGGCAACAGATTCAGTACGAGCACGAGAAGTTTCCTGGGATTCCGACGCACGGTCACCAGCTGATCTCTCGTCCTCCATGCTTTCTCGGTTATCGGAATTATCTCGATCAGTGTCTCTTCGACTGCTCTTTAAAAAGTATCGGTCACATTTTGGAAACTCAACCTTTCTTCACTTACTCTTCTAACCCTTTTTGTGTCCGTGTTTGTGTGAGCCTTCACTTTCTCTTCTTTTCTCGACTTCTTCACAACATCGATGAACGACAAGTTTGACGCAAAATATTTCTCCAGGATTTCCATAGGATCATTGCTGCTTCCAGCGTTCGCCGGGTTCACCATTGGTTTGATAGTGCCGTTCCGAACGGGTTCAAACACAGCATCAGCTGCTACAGCTAGTTGGACAACAGCGAACGTTGGAAACTGGTGAAGGAAATGCATGATTCTTCCGACCATCGAAACAAAAGACGACAGCTTTTCCGATAACTTCGAACTTTCCTTCTTACTAGCAATAAGAGAGTTGAAAACTTGATAAGATGATTGATGAATTCCGTATCTGGGTCTTTCCTCTCTTGGATCGCGTGGCATATCGAATGGTTCATCACCAGACAAAATTGTGCTCGGAGCGAGTGGAGACACATTTATGGCCAAACTGAGAACACGAACCAGACTGCGCACAAAGCAACTGACCCAAATTTCAACTTCTTGATTGAAATCTGCTGAAAGAAGCTGACGAAGAGTCGCGACGAACATTGTCGAATATTCTTTGAGTAGCTTGTTCGACAGCGCGAACGCCAGTTTGTCTATATGAGCAGCCGAATTTTGCATCAGAAATGGCATCTGAGCCAGAGTAGCAAACTCGGGGCTGTAACTTCAAAGATTGCGATCTGAATGCAGCTAGTACACTTACTGTTTGAAAGCCCCGTACTTCAGGGCGTTGAGCACGACATTCGGCTTCTTGCAACAGTGCTCCAAAGCATTTTTCGCAAACTTAGGTGGATGCAAATTGTGTTCTGGTGTTGTAGACGACTGTGCAGACTGGAGAGCGTTTCCTGAAATAAGACTCATACTCGCTGAAGCAAGTATTCAACTAACTATATCTGGATCTTCTCTTCTGCGAAAACGTTTGCTCCCGAGTCTGGCGAATAACAGTTCGAGCCAAGAAAAGAATAATGTGTTCGTTCCGGGCATTCGGACACTCATATAGCGTCGTGTGATTCAGTAATTCAATGAGTAAATGCTCGCGTAGCAACTCATTACCAGCAATCAAAGCCTTACAACTGCTCTTTTCCCAACAATCACAGTAGGCCGTGGGAGAAGTCCGCTTCAAACGGCAATCGTGGTTCCTATGGCATGTCAAAGCGCACTCTGAGCAGCAACAAAGCGAGCCCGTGAGTCCGCATGTCCGACACTCGTAGATGTCTTGGTTGATGTGGTCCTCTCCAGTCCATGTGAACGAACAAACATCGTTATAGCAGAGAATGAATAGCGGAGAATCATCCGCGTTCGGGTTCTCATCATTGTGGAATCCCGGGTAGATGAAGCTCATTTTTTCAGCATTGCTCATGGATTTAAATTGGAGTTGGAGTAATGCTCTCCAGATGCTGTTGGCGGCTCCGTAGGCTCTCTGGTTTATGGCTGCTTGGAATGGAGTCATGCCGCTAAGATCGCGAGACTGAAGAAGAGCTTTGATGGAGGAAAGGCGGTTCTGTTCTTCTAAGTATCCAGTCTCTTCAGTAGCGTGCAAGTCGTAGAACATGGCGGGGTGCTTTAGTAGAGTGTCAACAATTGCCAATGACGATTTTTGACGTACTTCTGGAGGCCTTGGAGATCCAAATGGCATTCCGGACTCGTCAGAACGGACAGAAATGAACGAAGACTCTCCAGCGCCTTCTTCTACTTCTTCCGATCCCGTTGCGGCTATTTTTTCCATTCGTTTCGTTTTCCTGAAAGCCAGCGAAGATTCTTTCTTCGGGCGGCTCCGTAGAACGCGTGTCCATCGGTTTGGTTCTTCTTGGCCGTCTTGAGACGCTAAAGCTTGACTGACCGGTCCCGGCCCAGCTTCCACTCCTGGTGAAGTAGACGGCGGAACAGGATAGCTCTCCTCCATTGAGACATCTTGCACAGGCGGTGGGAGGACATTAAATGTTGGAAACGGTGTTGGATTACAACTGTCAGGAATCGCTTTGTCAATATCATCAACGTTCTTCGATGAAATCGTCTGACGAATTGCTGCGTGGAGAACATTTGAACAGAGGTCCGAGTTAACCATGAATAGTTGCTCGTTCATTATCTGACGGAAATCATGATGGCTGATTGTATTATTCACTGTAAAAAAAAACTTGATGAAAAAAGACACGGGTAGTCACTTACTTCGCATCTCGTGCAGACGATCCAAGAAGAGACTGACTCCATCCGAATCGCAGTACAAAACTAACTGCATCAAACTTGATCCATCTTTAATGAACGTGTTATGCCACTGGCGCTTGACTCCTGGTAAAATAAAAATCGATCCTTGCCACTGAGGTTTCTTCTGAAACATGATTCAATTAGCCGCTGATAAAACACAGTGTCCGTGTTCCACCTCAGAGGACCCTAGAATGATGTTCTCGGATGGTCTGCAGGACGTTGCAATGTGCATGATTGGCTGTGAATGCATGGCTGGTGGTTCACGGAATCCGCTGAGAGCGTCTCGCTGAAGTGGAATAAGTTGTCCTGCAGAGTCCCGAAGAAACAGTGTTCTCGGCTGTAAATCAATATTTGTTGTACTGTGAGCTTCTCCTTTCTCACATCTCCAAAACTGATCAACTTGGGAAGTAGAGCTCCTGGAATCGGTCTCTCTACTGCCGGAAGATAAACTGGAAGTCTTCGTCTCGAAATAGTCTTTCCGGCGGTGTTGACTCTGTACAGGTGCATTCCTCGTTCTTGGTGCTTGCTTCTGGCCAGAACACGTAGCTCATTCATGTCCGCTACCATGGAGACAACGATACGATTCGGGTCAACGTCAAACTTCTGAAGATCCTTTTGAAGAATAATCGGAGCTCGTGGTGGTCCTTTGTCGATAATTTGTAAATCATCTTTTCGCATCAAGCGCAGTTTGTCAGATTCAGGTTGTACCTCAGTAGGAACAATTTTTGGCTGAAATATATTATTTGATTTTACGCATTTTTATAAAAACTCACAATTCCACTCATCTCTAGAAATTCGCTGAAAATGCTCTGATACAGAGGTTTCTTGTTCGATGGAACAGGTTTGACAGCTACAAGATTGTTGTCAACAATCATAACAGAGAGTACGTCTCTTTTCCGGTGTTCGTGAATCCAAATGAGGTCCTCGGCAAGCCACACTTCTCCACGACGACTTCCAAAATCTGGTGGTGGATCAGCGGGGTAGCCCAGAGTGTAGGGAGTCTCATCAGCCGACCTCTTGCGAGACAGTCGAATACCCTCTGAAGGCGTAGGCACTGAAGACGAAGAAGAAGACGAAGGAGCAACCGTGCACGTTCCGTTCGTGGTCCTCAGAAAGCCTTCGATTTCGAGTTCATAGTCGTACTCATCGGGTGTCAGAGTGCGGAAGCGACAGTGTTCTTGCAAACTCCAGCAATCTTCCAGAAGAACACCAATCATGGGCTGAGCAGAATCAATTTGTGCAGCTACACTTCCAGCCGGATAAAGCGGTGCCTTCTTCATTTGAACCAGTTGGCCGACGGCGAACTCCGGTGAGGTGGAAGCTGATTCTGTAGTCGTTTCTCCGAAAGATACGTGCTTCTTCCTTTCACGTTCCGCCTTTTCTTTCTCGTTTGCCCGATTCGTCTCTGTCAAAGGAACGATTCCGCACCAGTGGACGACACTATCTATGCGGAAAGCAGCGAGATGATCACTTGTCACAATATCTTGAACCTTGACAGCCGATTCAGTGGGTACTTTGACAATAGTCTCTGTGGCGTGCGACATTCGAAGACCAACTCCTCCATGATCTAGCCAAGTTACGAAGTGACCTTGTTGACTGAAAACTGAGATACGGAGGTTGCTCGAAGAGATCTCCACAATTGGATCCTCGCGACTTCCGATTCCCGAGAATTCCACCATTTCTCTATTTTTCACAATTTTTGAAGGCTCATTGTTGCCTTGTTGATCTCTCCAGGCCCACGAATACACTTTTCCGTTTTTGTGAAGCGCATACATTTGGTAGCTCGTTGCAGTGATACTGACGACCGGACTCCTGAAATTGGTTCGTTAACAAGTTGACACTTGAAATTGTTTTACTTCTTGTCTTTTTCCCATTCTACTGCAGCATCATTGAGCGCGTGCTCCGGGATTCCTTTTCCAGGAACTCCGCCCCACCATTCGATTAGATTAGCTAACTGCATGGAGTTCTTCCAACTGGTTTCGGTGTCCTTCTTCTTCTTGTCCTTTTCTGCAGACTTTGGCTTCTTGCTGGACGTGGATCCGAATGCATAGCGCATTTCTGCACGAGACGCAAGGGTGTCTAGTAATCGCTCTTCAACAGCTAAAATTAGTAAGTTGGAATAGTCTACCGAAAAACTTTATTACCTCTCTCAATGAAGCTTTCAGCCATAGAACTTCCACTGACTCCTGAGGGCGGAACTCCTCCTTCAAGTATCTGCAGCAGCTCTTCTGGGATGAGGTGCTCACTAGCAATGTCAAGCGCATCTGAGTGTTCAAATATTTAGAGTCAACAGTTTCAGCCAAACCGTCTCCGTCGTCTCTCGACAGTAGATTGTTGACCGCCTCGTTGACATTGAGCCCAGTCCTTTGAAGTTCTCGGATAATAATTTCTCTTGATTTTCCTTGCAGAACTTGTTGCACGTTATTAATAAGATCTTCAGGAACATTAGCGGCGGGAACGGCACTTCGAGGTGGTCCGCCGCCGAGGATGTAACTTCGAGCTTCACCTAAGTTGCCACGTAGACGGTAGTACGCTCTGGAAACAGTACTACAGTGGGTAACAATGCAAAGGTTAGATTTTTATGATTCTTACCTGTTTGAAAGCATTACTCGTCGATACTTTGACTGATTAGTGGCCGCCCGAATAGAACTCAATCCACCGCTCAATGGAATGACTTCTACGTCAGCATTGGTCCGCGGATAATCATCCGGTCGACCACGACTTGCTTCGCCGGTACGAACGCTTTCTGCTTCCTTTACTTCTCCATTTTGTATCTGCATGACATGATATGGAATCCGACAAACGCGGTCATCGTCAAGAAGAATGCCGACATGATGCGGGCCAAGCACGACCTGACGAATCAGATTCGGACCGAGTTCTGCGATGGGATCATTTGGTGGAATGCTTCCTATATTCTCTTCTTTGAACTGATCGATAACCAAGTCGATCAAAGCCGAGTCCTTCTTCTCATCACCAACGTCGTCTTGCGCGAACAGCACATGAGACAACGTCTCGTTGCGAGCACTCTTAATTTCTCCCTCCTCCATTGATTGCTGACTCATGGCCTGACCTTTATATAATATTCTCTCCTTCTGCTTTTCATTTTCTACTGATTTACCTGGTGTTTTTTGTCGGCCTTTCGTCTTGCGACCTCTTCCGTTCTTCGACCTTTTCACCAATGCGGAAGATTGGTTATTAGCCTGTAAGAACTGAGGGGATTGTGCAAATCGATAATTTTCGAAGAATGAGATAAATGGAAAACCAGAAAAAGAGTTTCGTCTACTTTTAGACAGCAGAATCTCCATAGTCAGCGTTTTATGAATGTTTGGAAACAAGAATGGGTACACTTATGTCTAAAATGTGATAAGTTGGCGTTTATTAGTTTTCTTCTGAGCAATTGCAACAATTTTCCGTTTTTACCCGCCTGGCTTTTCGTTACGTTGATGTTACGAGCAGCTTACGTGTATTGCAAAAATCGATACTTTCTTGATGGAAAACTTTAGCGAACTTGTGAAATTGATAACGTAGAGAAATATGATTCATTGGGAGGCGCCATTGCTTTTCAGGGGGCGTTAAAAACGAGAAGAGTCGGAATTACATCAAGAACACGAACTAGCGACTGAATGGAGTAAGAGAACACGCGAATGAATTGCAGAGAGAGTGCCCACTCTGCTCGCCCTCTGCGTCCCTTACCCTGCTTCTCTACTTCTCTGCCGGTCTCGCAGCGATGAAAAAATGCGGTCTTTACGGTAGAAGATTTTAAGTAATCGTCGAGTTGGAGCTCTGAGCTGAGCATATATACATATATTGTCAACTTTTCAGCTTAGACAAGTAGATGATATTGAAAAAGTAGTGCCGATAATGCGTCGATCCTCGTTATACAATGTAGTAAAGACTATAACGATAACTTCGCCTCGCTTTGTAGATTGTAGAGAACATTATCCGCAAACACTGTATACGCTTTTCTATACAAAAAGGAAAAAAGTCATATACAAGCTCCATTTCTGCTGAAAATTTAGTCGAAAATCATGAGAAAACAAAGAAACAATCTTTCACGCCACGACATTTTCCAAGTTGCGCGGGAGCGGCGGAGCGCGTTTGCAACTTCGTGGCGAGACCCACATGACGGAGCACATGTTCCTTTTTTATTACCAAAATTTTTGTCAGTCAATAATTCATACTGTCGGACTGAATCTACATGTCACGGACATACTTTTTAAGATAAGTAGAGTTCTCGAATAAAATATAAATCTTTATTCAGTACTATTGAAACATAATTAGGAGTAGAACGACAGGAAAGGCGCCTATCGTGAGCGATCCGCAATTATTCTTCTGTTGATAGGCCGCCTTCATTTCCTTTACGAACTCCGAAATCTCTTCATATGCTCGTTTTCTAGCGCTTAACGTCTTCTGGCTTGTCTCATTGAATAAAAGAGAACCTGAAAGTTGGGAAGACAGTAATTAATCGCACGCGAAATTTAACGTCACGTTTGGCGTTTGCAAAGAATTCAACTTGTGGGACGTCAAAAGAAGGTGGGTATGCGCCGATTTGTCCATGCTTGCCGCCAAAACTGGAAGAACAAGAACAGATTCAAAATCAAATTCATAAGTTTCACGTGGCTGCAGTTCCTCTCCAGAAGTCTGTCAGCTCAGCGTAATAACCGTATTTCATGCCGGGAAACGAAAAATTCGCATCAAAATCTGCAATTGTTTTCCTATTTTGTCCAGAAACCGCTTTCTAACCAATGAGAAGAAACTCTTTCTTGCTCAAACTGAACGGATGCCATTCGATCGATACCGACGGAGTTCCGTCGTTCACGAATGCGGCCAGCATTCCTGGAATCTGATTTTGTTTGTTTCTTCAAATCCCGCTTACCTGTGAAAAAATGCTGAATTCTGAAATCTATCGGACGAAATTGCGCCGTGGTCTTTCTGAAGACGTAAATCTGATCGTCCCCGTGTCTCGGATTCTGCTCGTAATCGAAACGATGACCGATTTCGGACTGATAAGCGAAGCTTGAAGTGGAAATACCGATTCGGATGAGTTGTATCGAGACGCGGTACCTGTACACGAATACGTCCTGCCCAGCCGCTGCAAGTGCCTCTGCGATACCGCAACTCGGAAGGAAGAAGTTCAGGTCGTCGACTACGTGGGAAGGGCCTCGCGGACCGGCCGAGTAGTACTCTACGCACTTGTCGACCAGCTTCAGAGGCCGCTCATAACCGTATTCGAACGCGATCACTGTGCACAACTCGCGGATCCTGAACTAAAAAGCGACGTCATTGTGCAGGAAGCATCGACGCACTCTTCGATCTTCGGATGTCCGTCCCGGTGTTGACTATATCTGAAACCTTCAGTTTCAGACGAATCCAACGAGGGGGTAACCCTTACAAAGAGAGGCCGATTTCATTAGCAGTGGTGCCTATAATCGTGCTTCTTTTCTCGTATTCCGGGCTCTCAAGGAGTTGCTCCAGCTCTCCATTTATGACTTTTCCGTCGATCCACGCGTATCCGAACTCGACGGGCTCATTCTGGGACACTTTTAGATACACTTCGAACAGCTCCTCCCCGGATTTGTTGCGAAGACACTCGAAGACGTCCCGCACTTGCCGTTCGCTGAAATGGAACCCGTCCGTCTCGGAAAGGCATCCGATTCTGATGGCGACCAGACGAGTTCCCTTCGAGGAGGCATCTGAATTCTCATCGTTAGGGGCTTTCTCTCTTCCTTCTCACTTCTTGTCAGCAACAACGATCCGGCACTCATTATCAACTGTTTCTGGTACAGTCCTGTGCTGAGCGGAGACAACGACATCTGAAAATGAGCGGGCTTTCTTGAAATGGGTGTGGTAGAGCAACTATTGTGAGGATCTCGGCTCCCGAACTGTGACCGTGCACGGCGATCTTCCGGCGGTCCCCTCCGAAATGTTCGATTTCTCTGTTCACAAACCGCATCGCTTCAAGAACGTCGGTTATTCCGATGTTCGAGTCGGCCGACGTCCCGTGTTCCCCGTTCAAATGGGCGAATCCGTACAGTCCGAGACGGTAGGCCACAGAAACGACGATCACGTTGCGCCGGTTGCCGACGAACGAATCAATGATGGCGGAGGAGTCGAACGAGGCGGGCGAGTGACTGACCATCATGCCGCCGTGGATTGAAACCAGCACCGAGCAGTTTCTCTGTAAACATTTGTCTCTCTTCGCCTTCCGTCGTCGGTTACACGAAGGAGACAGAAGTCATTGGTGAAGACGTTCAGGTACAGACAGTCTTCCGACATTTTCCCTCCCGCCTTCTCCGGGTCTCCGTAGCACGACGACTGAAACTTCTTTGTCTTTCTAATTCCCGTCCATCTGTCTCTAATTGGGACTGCATCTCGAAATCTGAATCACAGAACTGCAAGAATGTTCGCAGATTTCGTTTCACCTCAGCTCTCCAACAGGCGGTTTTCCATACGGAATTCCGAGAAATACAATGCCAGTCTGGTTTCCAAAAAGCGTCGGGGCGGTCCTGAAGAGCCTCCCCTCGATTCTGCCCAAACTGATTTCGACGATTCTCGGAGCAGCGATCGGGACGAGGAACGTTAAAATCAGAAGGAACGACATGATGAGAGGGGGCGGTAGACTGTCGGCGACAGAGGCGACAGTTGATTTGTGGAATGCAAATGGAATGGAAAACAGTTTATTCAGAGGAAATGGGAATTCATTCGAACGGGTTTTTCACTTCGTTGATCGAGAGGGCTGAGCAGACGGAGATAGTGGAGGAGGCGTCGAAACTGCCGAACATGGACGGATCGCCGGGAGCCACGGAGCCGTCCTTCGAGATGCTCCACTCTTTGGGGTCAAGTCCGACAGCACGGAGGATGGTTTCCCTGTAGGGACGGATGAGAGCCGCCGCCAGGAGGGGGTTGAGGATCGGAACGAGGAGGGCCGGTATGAGTGTGAAGCTCTCGAGGATCGGCGACTCGACCAATTTCAGCTGCGAGAAAAGAAAGCAGGTTCCGGAGATCACGAAGACTATCGGAATGATCGCCTGGACGGAGAGCGCCTAGAAATGGAAGGTCGGCCGGGATTGGGAGGAGGAGAGACTCACGAAAGTCAGCTGGCGGTGCTTCTCTCTCACTTCCGGACGCAAAATCGCATTCCGCAGCTTGAAATGTATCTTCCGGCGGAGGATGTGGACGAGAATCATTGAAGGAATCACGGGAATCAGCATGAGAAGATAGGCAAAAACAGAGGGAAAGTGTCGGAGATCAGTGTGTCCGTTCACGACGAGTCCCTTCATTTCGTACTCCGGATGGTGGATTTTGATGAGAAGACGCACGTCTTCCGGACTGTTGTTGTCCATGAGAACGAAGACGGTCTGGAAGAAGGAGGGGAAGTGGACGAGACAGATCACGAACAGCAGCTGCTTTCTCCGCGGGTCCCTTTCCAGGAGCACGTAGTAACGGTAGGCGAAGCAGATGACGAGCAGGTGCAGCGAGAAGGTGTGGAAGTGCAGTTGGAGACTGTAGCCGAGGAAGCACGACCACGCACTCAGGTACTTACAGACGCCGGTGGAGGCGATTCCGAGAGTCAGGCCACTTGGAATCGGCCTTAAGCCGTTTTGTTTTTCCTCCAAGAGCCACTTGAAATCTCACCTGGACTGACTGAAAATGTCGAAAAGACACGCGCAAGCATCAGCTGCCGCCCTCGCAATGACGAGAATCGAGTAGGTTCCGATGGACTTCGGAGACTTGAAAAGGGCCAATCCGAGAAGGAAGCCGTTGAAAACGAGGCCGAGGAGGGCGAGAACCGAGTGGAGCACAGAGACGGCGAGCAGAAGCATGTGTTCGGAAATGATTCCGATTCGCGCAACGTCTTCTTCTTTTATACTAGCTCCCGGAGAGAGCTTCCGATTCGTGTTATGCAGGAATTGGAGAAGCATTCCTACTCGCACTTTCTTCTCATTTATTCTGTTTTTCAGTCGGTTTTTCCATCGAATTTCCGCTTGTTTTCGGCCGAATTTGTCGTTCGGTGCGGTAAGTTTTGAGGATTACGTCTCGAAAAGGACGGATGTAGACGAAGGAAATGAGGGGCGAAAAGGAGGGGACGAGGAGGACGATGAAGAAGGAGAGGTATTCGAGAAGAGGGTCGTTCAGGACGCGGAGTTGTCCGAGCACAAAGCATAGGATGGCGAGCGAGATGATACCCGGCAGCACCGCCTGGATCGAGAGCGCCTTCAGCAGCTGACTGTGCATCTCTCTCGTCTCCGGACCCATGTGCCTCTTCTTCCTCTCCAAACTGACCACGATGCGTCTTCTCAACACGAGAATGACGATGTAAATGGGAAGCGTCGGACAGATTGCGTGGAGTGTGGCGAAGAGGGGCGCCAACTGAGTCATGTCCTCGTATCCGTTGATGACCGATTCAGTCAGATCGTAGTTTGGGAACCTCGTCTGGACGAGTTTTCGAATCAGTTCGGAATCGGTTCGGGGTTCTGTGAGTAAGATGATCTGAAGAGAGGAAAGTAGGTGAAGAGGAGGGAGGGAGGAACTGACCGTTTGGAAGAGAGAAGGGACGTAGAAGAGGAAGATGATGGAGAGAAGTGTCTTGATTTTGGGAGCGGGGCGATGGAGGACGAAGAGGCGATACGAGAAGGAGAGGAGGATCAGATAGAGCGAGTGGGTAAGGAAATGGAGTTGTAGAGAGTGGGCAATGAAGCAGACGGACGGTCCGAAGCGAACACAGAAGCCATTCGAAACGAGGGCAATCGTTCGCCCACACGGGATCAGTCTGGAAGAAGACGGCGTTTCCTAGTCCCTCCGAAGAACGTACCTCGGCTGGTTGAGAAGATCGGAGAAGCAGGTCCCGAAGTCAGTGAGTGCGTGGCTCAGAATGAGAACGGAGTAGACTCGGATCGCGCGAGGAGACTTGAAAAGCGAAAGGTAGACGAGAAGTGAGTTCGAGAAGATTCCGAAGAGTGCCAGAAGAGAATGGAGCACCGAGAGAGCAGTGTCCATCAGAAATGAAATGAGCTGTTGACGGGGGAAAAGGCACCTGTTTGGGGATCAATAAACGGGCACGACTCCGCTTTTCCAACTCTCAATAGCCACTGATTTCATCTTCGAAATAAGGAAACTTCGCTCTTTTTTCCAAAATAAGCTTTCTTCCTCATTACCTCATTCGTGTTGTTGTCTCGTCGCTTCGCTTGATCTCATTTTTCGGGTTCAATATTCGCTGTTTCATTGGTTCATATTGAAGTAAACAACAAGTTGGATTTCATAAATTGTTTTTAAAAAAGTTGTATCTCACCTACCGAACGAAGAAATCATGCCCTAAAGAAAAAAGATGCCAATAAAATGTTAGGTTTGCAAAATAAGAAGATGTGTGTGGGTGAGATCAATGGATGATGCCTTGGTCGATACGCCAGACAGAGTCGTCCTCGGCTAGGTCCATTCCGCGGAACTCCATTTTCAGGTGAGCCAGTTTCTCTTCCTTTGTCGCTGATTGGTCCATCGCTCTCGTCGATTTATCGATGTAGAGGACTTGGCGGCAGGAGGGGGACTCGCACTCGCACTGAACAAAATCGATTCCCTCTTCGTACAGATAAAACACTTTTCCGTCTGAAAACCAATATTTCAAGTTGTTCGGTGACGTTTTCTTCTTGCCAGGATATCTCTTGCCAGAAAAGTACTCTCTGACATCGTCGGAGAACGCTTGAAACCAGTCCAAAGTGATGGCGTAGTGGTTCTTCTCGTTCAAAGCCACTTTCGTGTACACCACAAAGTCCGGAATGTCGTTTCCAGACTCAATGAGACGAACGGAGCATGTTGGAGTGCACTGAAAGAAGTGTTTAGACTTAGTCGAAGAGAGACGACAAACACTGTGTGGGATATACTTGGAGAAGTCGTGGTACTGTCTTCTGTCGAGACATCTTCCAGTAAACGGAATTTCGATGAACGAACTGAATGCGACTCGTTCTCCTTCTCTTTGTAGAGACTCCATGGCTACTTGAGCTGGACGAATCTGGATGTTTCCTATTTCTTTCAGTTGTTTTTGTTCTCCTTACCACTCCAGTCATCATCAGCAACGGAGTTTCGGGCTCCAGGTCGTACGGGGCAGTGAGTACCCATCCAGTGCTCCCCTCCTGTCTCAAATCGAGATTGTGCATGAATCTCGGATCGTCTCTGAAGTTTAGTCTCTCCATGAATTGAAATTTTTTTCGGTCGGAAGTCGAAGGAGTGTATCTAGGATGCTTCTGGCGGAGGTCCTTTCCCTTTTCGAAGTATGAAGAATGAATTAATACGCGGCTCTGAAAATGAAGAATTGCTGATCAAGATTCCGCTTCAGAATGAATTTCACTTCGTTAAAAGCGGGCATTCGAGAGTTTGGCACGAACAGATGCTCTTGTTCTCTCAACATCATCGATTCAGTGGCCGGCTCGAAAAGGAGATTGGCAAGAGGCGGCGGCGAAAAAAACGTTTTGCTCAGCTTTGCGGGCAGGTTGATGCGAACAAGTGGGTATTCCTCGAACAAATCCATCCGATACCTCAGCTGCTTCAAGTATTGGGTCATGCTCGATTCGAGTTTCTCCTCTTTCGGAATCAAGAAGGAATTGCACAAATACTGGTGGTTGTACTGTTGCAGGTACTGAAAATATCAAGTGTCGGTGGGTTCGAAGAACGAACTGACTCGCAGAAGCATCTTCTTGCTTCCGACGCAGTCCCCGTCCACGAACTTGACGGTTCCGCAGAAGAGTGATAACTCGGCAGCGACGCACATCGGATTAACGAGTTTGGCTGAAAGCAGAGACTACATACATGAGCGTCTTGACTGTAAACTTTCACATGGTCCACTTTGACAAATTTCAGCCCCAAAGTCACTGAAAACAGTGAAAAAAAGGAGTGAGTGGGTGTTCGGTGCAAGATGGAAACTGACCGAAAGTTTCGTCATCCCATTCTTGATACACGTCATTCAAAACGAGTGCGACGTCTTTCCCGTACGTCTTCTCGTTCACAATCGAGCTCAGGTACTTTGTCAGTTCATGGTAGCACGCGAGCCGATATTGGGGCTCATACGTATTCTCTTCTGGCGCGTATCCCTTCCATTTCACCAAATAGGTTACAGATCTTCCGACGACTTTCTGAAACTTTTTGCGGTTTACGGCGCATACGCCAAACTTACACTTCCGACGACGGATTCAACTTCGTAAAAGTTCGTATCGGCGAGTCCTTCGTCTTTGATTTTAGTTTTCTTTGCTTTCGTTCCCGCCGTCGAAGTTCTCGCTTTCTGGAGATTAGAATAAGGCACTGAAGTGTTGCTCTTAGGCTACCTTTTTTGAAGTCATTATTATTAACAATACTTTGAATTTGGTGTGGAAAACAAAATTTAGAAATTGCAACTTTAGAAATCAAACAGAAAAATACAGAAAAACATATTAAAGGAGCGGGTACTGTAGTTGCAGCTTGGGTCTCAACTGGAAACTAAAGTTTTGACCATTAAATTTTAAAAGTTTCAATAATTTTTCTCTCGCTTTTTTATACTGCTACACGACATTTTCTTTTTATCTGAGAACCTTGTTTTACCAAATATAATTTGTTTTATTGCTATCGAATACATCCGCAAAGAAGCCGAACCTTGCATGCAAAATTAAATTTTTGCCAGTAACGACGCTCCGAAATTACGGCATGCGCTCAGTATAGCCAGTCCTTGTTTTTTACTAAAAAATTCGAAAAGCTTTAAAAAGTTTCATTTTTTATGATTTAATTAAATCAGTAGAGTTTTTGACAGTTCTAAATTTTTATCCGGCCTTCTAAAAATGTTTCCACACAGCCAACGTTTCAATATCACAGCTCACTTGCAAAATTTCAACTCTCAAAGAGTTACTTACAGAACGTCAAGTTGTCTAGTGATGTAAAAATGTTTGAAGAAAATACATGTATCGATCAATTGAAGTTTCGGGAGATGGTGATCGTTCGGTGGGCTTCAGAAAGCTCGGATGCTGCTAACGTCGCTCCCTCTTCCCCTTCAGTTCTCAACTTCCTCAAGTCCGTAGGATACAACATAGGCGAAACAGTAAGCACTCATCTCTGTTTTTTCTCCAAAATTCGTTTTTCAGGTTAGTCTGAGGTGCGCTCCGTGCCCGGATGAGCCGGATCAGTACCTCGTTCTTCCGATGCAATCGGAAGAAGAAGCCATGAGAATATCGTACGACTCGTTTTTCAGAGGGTTTGCGTTGGACGGCGTATAGAGTGAAAAATGTTCAACGAATTTGAAATTCTTCTTTTCCAGGTGCGAATCCATGTGCATCGATTGTTGGGACCGAACGGTGCCAGACTTCGCGATGTGGCGGACTGTTTGCAGTTGTGGCACGAGCAGTTCAACAATGACGAGCTGATGAACATCATCTTAGAGCTGATCAAAATGGAAACTCGTGAGAAGCAAGATTTCAAGAGAGACGCCCACAGAATGATCGATGAGGGCTTACGGGAACTCGTGGAGGACGCACACTGTGCCGTCTTTGGCTCCGCCTCTTCGTCTGTTCGCATGAACGCGTACTCCGATTACGTGTGTTCTGGAGAGACTATATGGAGCTAAGTTATTTGTTCAGGACATCAACGTTGAATCGATCAGTACTTCATCGTCAGCGAAAAAGATACGTAACCTCCGGCAGATCCTCGACAATCCACTGATTCTCACGAAGCAGCCGTTGACGAAAGCAGAACTTGTATCTTATCCGCAAGAAGACATCGTCAAAGTTCTGTTCAAGTGTTTCAACGACAACCAACTCTTCAAAGATCGGTTCGAGATGCGTTTCGTGCCAGCAAGAACACCTATAATGATATTCAAAACACGCGAGAAGGACGGAATGATCGCCTTGTTCGACGTGTCTGTGAACAATCAGATCGGCGCCGACAAAGCGTGTCTTCTGGATCAGTTCATCATCAAGGACAAGTCCACGAGCGGAAAAACGAAACTGGCGATGACGTATTTAGTGCACTGGGCCAAGTCCAATGCCCTTATGAACGGCGTCTATACGGTTATTTCTGCTTTGCAATAAGCCGGAAAATGGATTTTTAGGAAGAAAAGATGGAAACAAAACTGGGTTTCAATTCCTACATCTTCAACCAAATGTTCATTCACTTCGTGCAAGTATTCTACAATAAGCAACTTGTTTTTCCAGGAAATGTATTCTGAAGCAGACACATTATTTGTTTACAGTCATTATTTCAGCAGTTCCCGGAACGAGTTATTGATTACAATTTTGACGACATCTTCCAAGATTACACACATTTCCTTCGAGAGTTCTTCAAGTATTACGCCAGTTTTGATTTTAACACCTTCGCGATCTACGGCACAAAACAGCTGAAAAAGTGGGCAACTACAGAAATGATATCGTAATAAAGAGGATATCTTCAGGAAGACAGTGGCAGGTGCTCATGAAGTGCCCGAATCAGCTTTAATGATTATGGATCCTATGGATGTGACACACAACATCTCAGCGAGAGTAACCGAAGAAGGGATGAGGCTGCTCAGAGGACTCATTCGCAACGCTCTTCTCATAGTTAGTCCCCTCTTCTTGGATCTGAAAAGACGCCTTGTTTTTTGCAGCTGAAACAGAAAAATTTCCGCGTGAGTCTTTTGCTGCGCACGAATCACAACGCAATGATGTTGATGAAGAACAAGGAAACGCACACATGGGGGATCACCAAACAACTGCCCGATGCGTTGTCGGAGTTTGCTTCAGTATGCCGCGGACACGAAGACTACCTCACTTTTGAACTGCCTGAAATCATTCAAACGCCAGCTGAGTTGTTCGTACTCCTGACGAGGATGCTCCGGTTCGTCGCCAATCCGAGCCATGAGAGGCCTGGTATCGACAACCTCTACAACTCCATAGTAAGCCAGATGAGTTGTGTTTTTTTTATAAATTTGCAATCTCCCAGGGAATCATCTTCGCCGTCTACACAAAGTCCTGGATGAGTCGCCGAATGAAAAAACGTGCCTTGAAAAATTTATATGAGATCAAATCGAACCTGCATCTGGAAGTAATGTGCAGCGATGCGTATCACAACGAAGAAGAGCCGGTAGCCGAGGTGCGGATGGTGATGACTGACTCGAGCGATACCTCGCAAAAGATCGTGTACGTCGAGATACTGAAGGGAGGAGTTCACGACATCCGAGAAGCTATGCGCTTTCTGCTTGACCAGTTCGTACTCAACAATTTGACGGAGCTGATGCAGGACGGCATCATGAACATCGCCAACATCCCAGTCCAGTCATTCGACTCATAAATTACTATACATTCTAATCTTGTAACCTGGTGTCTCCTTCCCCTGTTCTATCATGTTTTTTTCTTTAAAAATGTTGTCAAATGTATTATTTTCATTGTGGCCCTATTGCACTTCTCCTCGTTGACTCCTTTTTCCAGTTCCTTTTTTATCTCATCTTCTCAGTTTGCTTTAGATTCCGTATACCAAAAAATCGTTTAATAGCTTTCAAAACTATCGTTTATCAATATATTGGTCGCTTTACCAATTCTACTCTTAAAATTTAACGATGAGATCTTTGTTGATGGAAATACTGTGACCAGATGGAAGAAAAAGTCTCGCAAAGAGCACTGCTGACGCAGACGGTCAACGAAATCGTCAAACTGCTCATCGACGCTCACAATCAGAAAAAGGACGTCAATCTGAATCGGTTGAAATGCATCGTAAGTGGCTCATAACTGGATCCCGAGAATTTGCTTTCTCGTTTCACAACACGTTGTTTTCAGGTCGCTCAGAAAAACGGCCTCAGTTTCCAGCCGAAGCTCGTCGATATCATCGCGGGAGTGCCGGCCGACTACAAAGAGACGCTCCTTCCAAAACTGAAGGCGAAGCCCGTCCGCACTGCTTCCGGTATCGCCGTCGTCGCAGTGATGAGCAAGCCCCATAGATGTCCGCACATCAATTTCACCGGAAACATTTGTGTCTACTGCCCTGGCGGTCCCGATTCCGATTTCGAGTACTCGACACAAAGTTACACGGGATACGAGCCGACGAGCATGCGAGCCATCCGCGCCCGCTACAATCCGTACCTGCAGACGCGGGGGCGATTAAATCAGCTGACTCAACTGGGACATTCGGTGGACAAAGTCGAGTTCATCGTGATGGGCGGCACATTCATGTCTCTGCCCGATGACTACCGAGACTTTTTCATTCGAAATCTGCACGACGCTCTCAGTGGACACACATCTGCTTCCGTCGAAGAAGCCGTCGCATATTCGGAAAGAAGTAAGATGAAGTGCATCGGAATCACGATCGAGACTCGACCCGACTACTGCCTACCACGTCATCTGAACGATATGCTCCTCTATGGATGCACTCGGCTCGAGATCGGAGTGCAATCCACGTATGAGGACGTAGCGCGAGACACAAATCGAGGTCACACTGTCAAATCGGTTTGTGAGACGTTCCACATGGCAAAGGACACCGGATACAAGGTTGTTATTCACATGATGCCGGATCTTCCGAACGTCGGACTCGAAAGAGACAAGGAGCAGTTCCTCGAGCTTTTCGAAAGTCCCCAGTTCCGACCCGACGGCCTGAAACTCTACCCGACTCTCGTGATTCGCGGAACTGGACTCTATGAACTGTGGAAGACTGGAAGGTACCAAAGCTATCCTCCATCAGTCCTCGTCGATCTGATCGCCACGATCCTTTCTCTGGTTCCTCCATGGACTCGTGTGTATCGAGTTCAGAGAGACATCCCGATGCCTCTCGTATCTTCCGGTTAGCAATCCTATCTTTTATTCAGTTCACCCTCATATTTCAGGCGTTGAACATGGAAATCTTCGAGAGCATGCAATGGCAAAGATGAAAGAATTGGGTCTAAAATGCAGAGACGTGCGAACGAGAGAGGTCGGAATTCAGGAGATTCACAATAAAGTTCGGCCAGAAGACGTCGAACTTATCAGAAGAGACTACACTGCTAATGGCGGCTGGGAGACATTCATCTCGTACGAGGATCCGAAACAAGACATCTTGATCGGATTGCTCCGACTAAGGAAGATCTCCGACAAGGCTCATCGACCGGAACTCAAGGGGAATGTGTCCGTTGTCCGAGAGTTGCACGTCTACGGTTCGGTGGTATCTGTGGCGGATCGCGATCCGAAGAAGTTCCAACATCAGGGATATGGTTCTCTTCTGATGGAAGAAGCCGAGAGGATCGCGAGAGAAGAGCACGGATCGGAAAAGATCGCCGTCATTTCGGGAGTCGGCACGAGGGACTACTACAGGAAGCTAGGCTACGAACTCGACGGACCCTACATGAGCAAGCGTCTCGATTCTTCCGAGGATGAAGAATAACAGTTGTGATTGGTTTCTGTTTTTTTTCTGTTCTTGTTGACTCATAGTTCTATTCGTTTCTGTCCCAATAAAGTACATATAGAAAAGAGAAAAGAAGAGACTGCCAGTAATCCCTTCAACGGGCTGCCAGTTCCAATCGATTCGTAATGTGGCTGTATGTGGTATTTCTCGTTCCTTTCGTGAAAGGACAACTCGACTTGGGGTCAATCAGTGAGTTTCGGAAGGGATGCATTGGACGTCTTTTGAATTCAGAACGACAGCAGACGTATCCATCCGGTTCCACCGTCACGTCTCCTTCCACGACTACCGTGGGACCGTGCAACGGCGGATGTCAGGAGGGATGGGTTCCCTACGGAGGGAACTGCTTCAAAGTGTGCCTTTTTCTGCAAAACCACTGTTTTCAGTCTTTCTATGAGAGAGAAGAAGTCTGAGAAGATCTGTTCTCTTTGCTTTCAGAAGATGTCGGACGTGCTGACTCAAGCGTCGGCGGAGCAGGAATGCGTGCAGCTGGGAGCACACTTGGCCTCTTTCGAGACTATCGTTGAGGCGTCCGCGGTTAAAAGTGAGCGAAAAAGAGGAAAAGGAAGCGAAAAAAGGATTGCAGGCCTTGTTCTGGAGGCTCCTTTGTTTGCCGACGACTTGCTTTCTTTCATCACAAGCAGTCAGGAGACGTGGATTGGGCTGACGAAGAAGGTGTGAGTTGAGGGCATCGCAGAAGACGTTCGGGATTCCAGACGGACGGAGCGTGGTCGTGGACCGACTCCTCTTCCGTCGACTTCACGAATCTACCGGACGGAACGTCGGTCTCCGGCGCTTCGTGTGTCTCCGTGAGTCTCTTCCGTCCTTCTTCGTCACAAAATGTGTGCTCTCCAGATGAACGTGAATGGCACGTGGCAACCATCTTCTTGCACCGCCACCGCTTCTTCTTTTCTCTGCAAACGGACGTCTTCTTCTTGAAAACAATGAAGGCGTGGTGACGCTGAAAATAAATTAATTAGAATGTCCTCGCGTCCTCTCGCTTCGGGATTAACCGCCGTCGAGAGGAATACACTAGTTTCTCCATCTGACGACGTCTTCTTCTTCTTCTTCCATGCTTTCTTTCTTTTTTACTTCTTTTCACTTCGCGAACAACGTCAAACCGTTGGGGGCGCGGTTTACAATTCAATAAGTGCTCCATTAAAAGATGAATATCCGCGCAGAGAGCAGTCCTCGCGAATTCGATTTTGTCCTCCTCGTCGCGTTTTTATTGCATTTCGTCGCGGCAAGAACCAGTGCTCTCTCGATGACTTCATCAATTTTTATTATTGCGCGACGGTGTCTGAATATTGCATTCAATGCGACATCCTCACGCACGCCGACACGTCATCTCCCGTGGCAACTCGTTTCTGGAGAAGACGTTCGTCGGTTTGTTCAAGGTCTACTGCTTCTTCCTGCAATTATAATGGCCCTCTCTTGTGTCTCCTCCGGAACCAATAAAACGTCCGGAACGCCGTCGTTTCTCTGTTGCTTCACACGAAGACCTCTCCAGAAACGTGCTCAAAAGAGCTCTTTTTCGCTCAAGAAATACATGTACTGGTGTATCTAGAGGAGAAGAAAACGAATGACTTGTCTCTCGGAAAAAGAGGAAAATGGATTCATCTCTCGAGACTTTTGAACACGAGTACTCCGTTTTTTCGAACTCGTTTCTCCGAGAATTTTGGCCTTTTCAAGCTGGGAATTCAGAGTAATTCAGTTCCAATTTGGCTGGAATTTTCAGCCAATTTCCATTTTGTCATGCTGAGCTCTTCGGGAAATGAAATGTCCACATGTTTCTGTCGTCATGCTCATTTTCGAGCAAAACGAGCCAATTATCTAACTCGTCTCGATCATTCTCCTCTTCCGTTTCGTCCCATTTCCAATTCTAGTTCCGGCTCAGCGATCTCGAGCAAAATCGGGAGAAGACAGCTGAAATCGACTGAAATCTCATCAGAGTTTGCCAAGTGTTTGACGTGCGTTTCGTTTTGTTTCGTGGCTGATTTCCGGATCTCGTGTGTGTTTTCTGCTTTGATTCGGAACCGGATACTTCCAGACAGACTTCCAGACTGTCCTACGAACAACGGAAGTGCGTCACACCGAACTTTGCAAACTCCCCGCAGACTCTCTCTCTTTCTCTCTGCCGACTTTCGAGCCCGCGGGCTTCCCCTGCTCCGTCATCATTCGATTGGCGCACTTCTCGAGAAACCTGCAGATCTGATAATGGTCTGATAACGAGATTCTGCGAGAAAACCCGCCCACCGAGGTTGACTGCGGGGTGCTTTCGCCTACAAAGACTGTCGCCGTCGCCTGGATAACCAAGCCAATTTGGTCCCTTCCCCCCGATTAGTCGAGTGAGCTTCCTTGTTTTCTGCCTCAGAATCCTGCGCACCTTCCTCGTCTTGCTCGTTTCTTTCCGTCACGAAAGAGAGAGAGAGAAACTGCGGAGAGATAGAAACTGCGGGACGATTGACAAGTATTGAGGAGGCTCATCGCGTATTCCGACCCAAATGCATGCTTGCCTATTAATTGCCGTGAGACTCTCGGAAACTTCCGACAATGTCCGACACGGTTCTCTGGGCTCGCGAGCTGCCGTCGCAAATCCAGTGTGACTCATCTTCGTTTCCCTTCATTTCAATGAAAACCACACGGAACGAAGACGGTGAATATGAAATTAAGCATTGTTCGCATCTTTCCATCTCTTTCTCCTCCCCCTCCTCCTCCTCGTTTTCAACCGCGTGGTTCGGCTTTATCAATCCTCCTCTGTGGCTCTTCTCGCCGCCCTCACTCGATATGCGAGTACGAGTCGAGTTTGATGTTCCGCCTCATTAAGAGAAGAGAAAAGAAGAGGGGAAGGGAGCCCCAGCATGACGCCACTTGTTTCCAAAAGGAAATAAAGCGAGCAAGTCCCCTCTCCGCCCCGTGCCAGGTTGTTTTCCGAACTTTGCAGCAGCTGAAATAGTCCCCCGGATTCCTCATTTCGTCACCCTCGAGTTTGTGTGTTTTCCAAAATGTTACTTTGCCACCCTTTGTGTTTTAGTTTTCTCCAGTGAAATCTGAACGAATCCTCTCTTTCTCCAACTGTTTTGTGTGGAATTTGGAGCAGCTTATCCTCAAGTGAAGGTACAAAATCGGCTTTGGAGGCTGCTCCTTCCCTCTCTTTCCTCATCACTTCTGATCGAAGCGCCCTCATTCAGTTTTGCCGGGTATCCAAATTGCTTCTGAGTCGAGAAGACGTGCAGCTGAACACGTTCTGTTTTGTACTTTCTGAATAACATATCTCGGCGTTTTTCTCTTTTCTTGTCGCCCCTTTCTCGCTTATTTTGCCGCTTTCTCGTACTGGAAGGCACCATAATGCAAGCTGCCTTCGATGATTTCTCGATGAAAAGAGAGAGTGAACTTCCTCGGTGGAGCATCGGATTTCAGATTTCTCAAAGATCTGCGAGTGCCAATTTGTAGCGCGAAAAGAGCAATTAGAGCATCCTTCGTGTTCTCATATTCTCGCGGATCAAATCTCATCTCCAAAAATACGTTTTCAGTTTCATTCCAGCCAGAAATGAACTCGACGGAGCACGACATGCTCTTGTACGAGTGGACCTTCTCCTCGCGACTCCTCTTTTTCTCCATCGTCGTGGTCACTTCGATCACTCTGCCAGTGCTCCTCATCATTCTGGCTCTCATGAAACCGCACCGCAACTCGCAGTACTTTCCCTACATGTGCGGCATCATCATGGGCAACTTCGTCCTGCTCTCCACCGTTTTCATCATGGTCGTCTCCGAAAACATCGCGCATCGTGAGTCGTCGAAATCCCCTCCGCATGCTCATTTTTGTTTTTGTAGACGTGCTGCCCGGATTCGTCATCTGTAAACTGTCGACGTTCCTCGTCAACTCGGCTTCGTGCTTCATCCACTGGACGTGGGTCGCCATGTACTCTCAACGTTTTCTGCACGTCTTCTTCCCGCTCCGGTCCAGAAGGAGGCTTCCGAGGAGCACATGGAACACTCTTCTCATGTCAGCCACGTCTTCCGAACCCACGTCTTCTACTTTCCGTACTTCAGAATCTTCGTTCTCTCGTGTGCGTGTCAAGTGTGGGCTCCCATCACGATGACAGAACTCAGTTTCCCCGAGGTGCACGAGACCAAAAGTCAGGGCACCTTCTGTGGAGAGGACCCCTATTTCAGCAGGTGCGTTCTCTGGTGCACACTTTCACGAAGATCCAAAGTTGCAGCTCGTCAAAGATCATCGTCGTCGTCGAGAGCACCATCACCTTCTTTCTCCCGTTCCTGCTCACCGTTTTCGCCGACATCTCCGTGCTCATCTCGAAAGTTCCGTGGCAAACGCCGTTCAAACTGATTTCCGCCGACGATTTGAGGAGCAACAACAGAAGTGACAACATGAAAATTGTGTCCAAACTGAATCTGGAAGTGAGAAAACCGAGGGAAGAAGGCCGAAAATCGGAGATCAACTGTTTTCAGAGTGCCGAGAAACGACGCATAACAGCCATCAAGCGGTGTTTGATCTCTGCGACGCTCACTCTCGTTCTCAACCTCCCCAACTACGTGCTCCAGGTGCGAGAGAGTGATCCCCCACTCAACCAGAGTGTGTTTCAGGTCGTCGACGAGTTCTACTCGCTGCGGAACCACCGCGAAGTGTGGATCCGACGCATCTTCCTGCAGGCGGACGCCGCCGTCTACATCCTCTACCTGCTGCAGTTCCCGCTCGTGCCCGTCAACATGTATTTCCTCCGTCAGAACATCACTCGCAGCTCTCGGTCCGAAATTAACCCGAGTCCCCCCGCTCTGACAAGTTGTTATTGCAGGAAGTTGCGCGAGAAGACGACGCTGCAGCAGGAGCACAGCCGCTCGTTCCAAGTGCTCGAGATGAGCAACGACCACAGCCGCGTGCCGCTGAGCACGACCTCCTGATTCTGCCAACGTCTTCCGAGCTCCATCCACGTATTCGTTACCCGAACGGGTGATTCCTATGCAAGTCTCTCTATTTGTTAGCTCATCGGAACATGTCTCTTTTCTTACCTCATCTCGTTTCGTCACTCATATTTTGCCAATGAACTTATTTTTCGAGTCTTCGTGTTGTTCGGTTTCGAATTATTGGAACAGGTTACGAACTGCGAGGAGGATTCCGATAACATTACGAAATAACAAGTTCTCTGCTATCATATCAGCTGTTTTGTGGTTTTCCAACGAACCAGTCCGTCACACTCTGGAACGACGACCTTGTATAAAAGGAAGACGCTGATGCAGAATCTTCACATCGTCTTCACATCTTCTTTTCCAATTCGATCATTCTTCCAGATATGGGTCACGTCCAAGTTCTTCTATTCGTCGTGACGAGCGCTTCTGCGCTCGCGGCCCTCACCGCCATCTTCTCGGCCATCCACGTCATGACCGACATCAGCAGCTTCCAAGACGAGGTGCTCACCGATCTGAGCAACTTCAAGCAGTACGCTGACGACGCGTGGGGAGTGATGGTTCGCACCGGAAACTCGCCCGGATTCCGATTCGACCAGATCACCGGAAGAGTCCGCAGACAGTACGCCACTGCTGGAGGAGGTGGAGGAGGGTGCCAGTGTGCCGCCGCCGCTTCCGGATGTCCGGCTGGACCTCCAGGAGCCCCGGGACAAGACGGAGCCCCAGGAGAGCCGGGAACCCCGGGACAGGATGGACAGGCCGGTGGAGCAGGAGTTGCTGAGCAGCACTCGGCCTCCTCGCAGTGCATCACCTGCCCAGCCGGACCAGCTGGACCACCAGGACCAGACGGACCAGCCGGAGCTCCAGGACCAGCCGGAAACCCGGGACAAGACGGACAGGGAGGAAGCGCTGGAGCCCCAGGACCAGCCGGACCACCAGGAGGACCAGGACCAGACGGAAACCCAGGAGCCCCAGGAAACGACGGAGCTCCAGGAGCGCCGGGAACTCGTTCTAGCAGCTCTCCAGGACCAGCCGGACCAGCCGGACCACCAGGACCACCAGGACCGGACGGAGCTCCAGGAGGAGGCAGCGGACCAGGACCAGCTGGACCAGCGGGACCACCAGGACCTGCCGGAAACCCAGGAGGCGCCGGAACCGACGGACAGCCAGGAGGACCAGGACAAGACGGTGCGCCGGGAAGCGACGCCGCCTACTGCCCGTGCCCACCACGCAGCGGAGGTGGAGCGGTTGGAGGAGGCGGGGGCGGGTGAGTGGAAGAAAGTGTCCGGTCACAGAGAGAAAGTCCCTTTTCAGATACCGCAAGCACCGATTCTCAAACTAA
This sequence comes from Caenorhabditis afra, assembly GCA_963570955.1. Lineage (NCBI taxonomy): Eukaryota > Metazoa > Nematoda > Chromadorea > Rhabditida > Rhabditidae > Caenorhabditis > Caenorhabditis afra. Next base: position 7,042,470 of record OY751536.1, on the reverse strand, counting down.
TCGATGGGAAAACCAGCGATCGACGACGAGCACGTCTAGATTAGCACCATTCAGTTGGTGGCAAATAAAGCATTTCATGCAACATGTTCGTTTATTTTCGGTCGCACCACTGGATCATGCTTTGTTATGCTTTGTTTTTATGGGCTTTTCGACGGAATTCTCGCGCCGAGAAAGTGCGCTCCAATCGAGATGAAAAAAAAAGAAAGTACGTGAGGATCCATTCATTTTCGATAAAAATAAGAGCAGAGATAATTTTCCAGCGGATGAAATGTGTTGTGTGGGGGTGAGAGAAGGGTCGGGACGATGATCTTGGGCTGAAAATCGAGAGTATAATTGAGGTTTCATTGGATTGAAGAGACCGAGTCGGTGGAAGAGGCCGGTCCAGCATAGTAGAAGTAGTCGATGTAGAGGAGTGGTAGTAGAAGGTGACAGGCTGAAACAGTGCGCTTTCCGAAGGTCCGTCGAGACATCTCACTTACGTGTCGAAGAGACGGTGACGTCTTCTCCACGTCCGACCCTGCCCCTGTGTTGTTATCCCCCACCCGTCTGTGATGCATGAAGAGTCTCGATTTCTCCGACACCAGACCATTGTAGCCTGGGAGCCGGCATCCAGAGAGGGGACAGACAGTCAGAAGCAACACGGACAGCGACCTCCCGAACAACCCATTGGAGTGCCGTAGGGGCTCTCCGGATGCGCAAGCCCGACTCTCCACCGTTCCCAGTCGGAAACCCCCTCCGCCTTTCTCAGTGGTCGAAGTAGGACGAGACGACACGGCGCGTCGGCCAACACAGGAGCTGCCACGGGCAGACAACCGGCGCTCCGTGTCGTCTCGTCTTTCTTCGAGGCGTGAGGAAGGCTTTGGGCCACCTCGTTCCGGGAACGGCTTCCTGAAGGGAAAGCACACCAAGAGAGTGGGTCCCACTAACGAGCAGCCGTTGGAAGTTGATCAGTAGGCGATGCGTCCTGGTGTGTCGCTACCCGTACTGCTCTCTCCGGGTGCAAGCAGCAAACTACGATCTGGTGCCGGATCCATCGAGACGCCGCATGCTCACATCGAGGCAGGGGCTGCCCGTGTAGGGAGGAGTGGATGTCCGAGTGTCACATTCGTCGCCCTTATATAGGCTCCTTATCGCCCCTTATCGCCCCTTATCGCCCCTTATCAGTCACTCAAGCTGCCAAGTGGCAACGCTCGTGGTCACGTGCACGTTCACGTTTTGCGGCCACGCAAAACTTCTAAATAAATACAACGAGATGACGGATGTCTCCAAGAGAACGGCACCTGCGCGGTGGGGAACGATACGGTATGTAACATTGAGTCCATTTTTATTGAGAAACGAGCGAGTGTGTGTGAATGGAAGAGGACAAGAGAGAGAGAGAGAGAGAGAGAGAGAGAGAGAGAGAGAGAGAGAGAGAGAGAGAGAGAGAGAGAGAGAGAGAGAGAGAGAGAGAGAGAGAGAGAGAGAGAGAGAGAGAGAGATAAAGGGGGGCTAAATTTGGAGTCACTTGCGGAGGTGGAGTGGTCGGAGGAGGCGGGGGCGGGTGAGTGGAAGAAAGTGTCCGGTCACAGAGAGAAACTCCCTTTTCAGATACCGCAAGCACCGATTCTCAAACTAATCGATGGGAAAACCAGCGATCGACGACGAGCACGTCTAGATTAGCACCATTCAGTTGGTGGCAAATAAAGCATTTCATGCAACAATATTTTCGGTCGCACCACTGGTTCTGATCATGTGAGAGGAGTGTCGAGGGACTCGAGCAGACATGATGATAAGTAATCAGGGGGAGTGGGGGGGGGGGGGGGGGGGGGGGGATGATGTCTGGCGCTCCCATTAGTACGGAAAAGAGTCACGTTCTGGCGTTCGAACTCCCTTCCACAGTCGCTTCCGGATTCGTCTTGTTGTCGGCGTGGCACGGGTAGACAATTCGGAAGAACGAACGTCTGTAGTCCGGCAGCAAAAGAATGATGGCGATGGGATCGATGAAAGGGAACGCGGCGACTGCGATGACTGCGGTGACGTTGTTGAGGCTGCCGGTGTCCACGTGGACGACCGGAGCGGACCAGGCGAAGACACACGGGATGTAGCTGATGGCGAACGGGATGAACGTTTGAATGCCTAACGCCTTCAGGAGGTTACGGTGCATTCTCTTCGTGTTCGGGCTCATTTCGGTGACACTCAGTTTCGCATTTATCTGAAATCCATTTTGTTTCCTCTTTCTCTCCGTTCTTCTCCAATCCAACCGTGTATCCGATCCAAATGCAGAAGAAGATTGTCCAGCAGGAAATGAGTGTGATCACGACGATTCCGGTGGAAGTTCGGACGATGAGCTCAGTGGAGGCTCCCCAGTACGTGCTCCCGATGAGCTGCACGTGCTGGATGTCGACGTCGTAGTCTCTACGGAACGGAACTGCTAGGTAGGATCTCATTTCGTCGTCCGGGTAGAGAAAGACGTAGTCTGCAATGAACCAGACTATGCCCTGGCCGAGGATCGCCATTATGATGGCGAAGATCCAAATGGGCTTCGAGAAGTACGGAATCCAGTGGGGACGGAGGAGAGCCGCATAACGGTAGATGAAGTGCACTTCGAGGACTCCGTAGCTCAACGAGAAGAACATGCCGCGGACGCAGAGGGCGGCGACTCCGAACTTTGTGTCCTGAAGGAACAGAAGACGTGGAGTTGAGAAATGCGGGTACCTCGGAGAAGGGTCCGTGGGACACGAAGATGCAGAAAGTGTTGCCTTCGCTGTGCGAGCCGAGAGCCACGACCATGTCGACCGTCGAGTAGAGGATGTCGAAGAGGCCGAAGCACATGAGCATGTACTTGTAGGCGCCGAACGAAGCACGGCTCTTCTTGAGCACGATGTAGATGAAGAGCGCGTTCGAGCAGTACGAGAGGAAGCCGAACACGATCGGCACCCAGAAGTGAAAGAAACCCACGTAGATCATTCTGGAATTCTCTGTTCAGAACGAAATAATAAAGGAACGAAAGGCAAAACTTCTAAATCACAGATTTTTGGACAGTTCAGAGATGATCTTCTCGCAGTGGGTGGCTATTTTATAGTGTCTGAGTAGCCGAATCGAATATATATATATAGCTCCAATTAGAGAAGAGGTCAGACGAAAAGATGAGAATTTCAGAGGATGACGTTCGTCTAGAAGACCCCGTGATGACAACGGAAAGAGCATCAAGTGAACGTTCAGAGGTCTGAAATGGGATCGGAAAACTAACGAACAGATAGAATTCTCGAATGTTTTCACGGCAAGAAAACCACAATCGAGATAAATTACATGTTTGCAGGCGTTCACAAAGTCCGAAGTCAGGAGACAAAGGAAACGAATGTGACTAGGAAGCACGGAAAGGGACACAGAGATCTTCTTTTCAGTCACTGGAGAATAAGGAGAACAGCTAGACGGATTGTACGAATGATGATGACAAAGTGGGAGAGATGTCTAGAAGGCGAACACTTCGAACGCTGAAGAGATCGGAGACCACGTGGAAGGCGCTATTAGTGGGTCACAAGGCTCGATCTTTCGAAACGACAAAGTCCGAGAAGGAGAAAGGAGAAGTGTCAGTATTCCACGGATACCTCATTTTTATTGCTTCGATACCGAGAACCAATCGGAATTACAAGTTGCAACAGCGCGTTTCTACGACGTCAAGCACGCACATGTCGAGAGTCTCCCGACCGAGAATGAGGTGTTATTGACCAGGGAAGGGGGGCTACAGTAGCCGGGAAGACGGGAGAACTCCAAATGGAAAAGCTCATTGAGGAGAGCACTTCTTCCCCTTTTGTACCATTGGATTGATTCTCGTGATGCCTCTCATCGGCGTGCTTGATTTTATCACTTGTTCCGTGAACTCTATTTCGAGCCGTATTGCCGCTCCCAAATGGAGTTATTTTTTCTTCCACTCAAGTTTTCCTGATGCACTCATCTAGAATACTCTTCATAAGAGTACTCACTTCGGCAGGTATTTAAACTTTTCTGAATCTCGATAAGTCACTGAAAAAACATTGCAATGCAAACGCGCTCTGTTGAACTCGGCTCGCTCAAACGAGGAGACAGTGTGAACACAAGAGGCGCGCAGATGCGAAAAAAAAAAACAGTTTTATGCGGAATCAACGGGAGTACAATAGAGCGCGCTTACATTAAAACATTATGACAGTACACTACCAGTTTTCTTTAACGTTTCCATGACCGAAGGCGCTCTTTCATTCTTCTCGGAAATACTTCAAAACAAGCAAAGTTTTGTGTGCCTCAACTCATCATTCTCCTCCTCCAGTTTCATGTTTTCTTCAGCTCTTTTCTCGCATCCGTTTTCCCTTCCTTCCTGCCATATGTTCTTTGGTTTCGCGATCCAAAGTCGACTTTATCACCTCCCAACCTGCCCCATTCTTCTCTTTGTTTCTGAAAATAAAGTCCGAAACAATGTGTGTTCTGCTCGCAATTCATCAAAATAACCGAGTCTTCTGACAATCGAAAATCGAAGAAAAACACCTGAAGAGATGATGATATTGAAACTGATTTCTCGAAAACAAGCGACAACAAAGAAGGTTTCTCTCATCAATTCGTCTAGTCTCCTCCCGTTTTCTACGCAGTTTTCATCTTCTTTCCCACTATAAAAGTGGCCGTATGCGACGAGGAAAAGCTTGGAAAAAAGGGAAAAAGAAGGAATTGAGGCGTCTGCGTCTCTCAAACTCTCGTCTTTCCAATTCTTTTTTCGGCGAGCCAACTACTCTTTGCTCTTCGTTTTCCCTTTTCCAATTGCTTTCTTTTTCGTCACTCCAATGACCTCGCTTTTTTGATGATTGTGTCTCGTTAGATGATAAGATTGCAGACGAAAGAAAGGGATTCCCCGAGCGTCTTTTGAAAGACGGGTCACCTGTTTCTCATCGATTGCCTTTTCTCTTCGTGATCTTCCCTTCTTTCGACTTTGATCCTTTCAGCACAGCCGAAACGTGCCCTTGTCTGGAAGATGTCGGCTGACGGAACGTCCCCTCCCATCAATATTCGCCGATGTTCTTGTACGAGTGCAAGTGAAGGATGTGAGTTTCGAAGGGAAACAGTAACATATAACATGGGAACTGATCCAGAAAGAACATGTCACACAACCGCCGTTTGTGTTCTCACCTACACCAGGTCGAATTGGCCTGATGTTCATGTGACGCCCAGACCGTCTCCACATTCTGTATGATTACACCGACCCGAACTTTCAGTCTCTCCGAAGAAGTCGATAACGTCTCCGATCTCGGAGCGTCGCCCCTCGCGGATCCTCGACGAAGCGCATCTTCCGAAGCAACTGCTGGTCCAACATCATCATGAGGACGGCGCCTTCCTCCGAAACATTTCAGCCACGGTCAGTCGTTTCCCTTTCCGTCATTTCTTCGTCGAATGCATACCGTACCTCGCGAGAAGACGTCGTAAAACTGCCCTCCCTCCGCAGCAACACGTGTGCCTCCAATGACTTTTATGGTTTTCGAACGACGTCTGAATCTGCCTGGTCGTGTGGGTGCATTCGTGGTACGGGATGGTCTTTCGCCGAAACGATTCGTCCTGAGACCATGCTGGGTGTAGGAAGATCTTTGTGGGAAGTGACTGGTTTATGATAGACCAAGACACTAAAGGAAGGAGACGAACGACCGAAAGTCACAGCATTATATGTTGTACGGACGACGCTTTGCGAAACTGCTTTCAGCCCTCGCTCCAGGAACCTTAGTCTTCCGTTTCTTTTTTTCTTTCTCTCTCAGAAGCAATTTCTTCGGAATCCTCGAAAAACTTCCGTATCGCATCTCTCAAAGGGGCTCGTAAAACCCGACGAAGCGCGTGCAACTGAGAACACTTTGCACCGAGGACGCTGACTTGCCGTCCATTCAACGAAATGATTATTTGATCTCTGTGCAACCTTGAGACGAAAGCTTTCGTTTCGCCGGGGACATAAACTTTCGTCGCTTCTTCCTCTTCCTCCCCGCCTCTTTCTCGCCTCGGCCACGTTGTTGGGCGAGAGAGTGTGCGAGACGAGGAGTGCGCAGGGAAGCAGAGGGTTCTCTTGCACCGCGACCACCCGTCCCACTCACTTTCGCGCAAACCGTCTTCCTTTCTCCATCGTCCCGCTGCCGCCGCCCTCCGGCTCCGCCCCCTCTTCCTGTGCCGATCTCCCCATCATTCTATTCAAACCTCGATCGAGTCTGTCGCTGCTCTCTTCCGATTCCGATTCGTGCGATTTGAGCAGCAAGATGGCCACCGTCGGTGTTCTGTACCCAGCCTACACGAGTTCTCCTCTTTTCGTCGAGGATCCCATCGTGATTCTCAAAGGCTCTATCGAGGTAAATACGAAAGGTTATCACAGAAAGCGTCAATAGTTACTTTCGCGTCGAGTAAATCAGAATTTTTTAGGAACTCGTGCTCGAAGTCGATGAAACTGCTGCCGCGCAGAAGATCGGCGCGCCATCGGCCCTTCCCGAATCACGCGTTCTCGTCCTTTACACGGGTGGAACCATCGGAATGAAGACGACAGACGGAGGTTTGCATTTTCAAAAATCACACTGCCGCCCGCACTTGATAAGAAACGTCGCATCGCACTTTGTAATAGACACACTCGCGTGTTTTGGCGGCATGCGTCCTGCACATGAAGACGCACACTGGCCGGCTGTTTGCTTGCAGACTGGCTTACAACACGGCGTCCGTTCCATTCTTTGCTCCGACTGTTTGTCGTCGTTCTTTCGTTTTGAGCATAAAACTCTTTTGAGAGAAGGACAATTTGTGATCTTCTAAATATAGTGGAGGGGGCGAACGTGTTTGCTGCTCCTGTCGTTGATTGCAAAAGTCAGCTGGGGGCGAGAGAGAAGCGCACGTGGTTGACGCAACTGATCTGCGAGCGGATTAGACGCGAAGAGAGCTATCTGTTTGAGTAGCACCCGGTGCAAACTTTGCCGCTTTTCAGTCTACTGCCCTGTCCCGGGTTACCTTCCTGAAGTGCTTCGGGACATTCCGCCGCTCAATGATCGCCGATACATCGAAGAGACTTATTCGAACATGGCGGTCCGTCCGTACTCGTTGCCGCCGGTCCGGCACATGAAGAAGCGGGTCGTCTACTGGATCGTCGAGTACGAGCCGCTGCTAGATTCGTGTGACATGACCTTCGACGACTGGATCCGCATAGCCACGGACATCAAGAAGGCTTATCACAAGTATGATGGGTTCGTTGTCCTTCATGGAACGGATACGCTCGCCTACACCGCTAGCGCTCTTTCATTCATGATGGAGAACCTCGGCAAGCCGGTCATCATCACTGGAAGTCAGATTCCGGTCGCCGAAGTGCGCTCCGACGGAATGGAGAACCTCATCGGTGCTCTCATCGTCGCCGGAAATTTCGACATCCCGGAAGTGTGTGTCTACTTCAACAACAAGCTGATGCGGGGAAATAGAACCATCAAGCTGGACAACTCGGCGCTCGAAGCGTTCGACAGTCCGAACATGCATCCCATCGCCCAGATGGCCATCAACATCAAGGTCAACTATGACTCGATCTTCCGAAGCAACATGGTCACCGCGTTCACGGTGCACGAGAACCTCTGCAGAGACGTCGGAATGCTGCGGATCTTCCCGTCGATGACGATTGAATCGGTGCGCGCTTTCTTGCAACCGCCTACGAAAGGAGTCATCCTGCAAACCTTCGGGTCAGGAAACATGCCGACACGCCGGAAGGACATCATCGAGGCTTTCAAGGAGGCCATAGGTCGAGGAGTGATGATCGTCAACTGCTCACAGTGTCTGAAGGGACAGGTCGACGTGAACTACGCCACCGGAAAGATTCTCTATGACATCGGAGTGATCCCTGGATCCGACATGACTTCAGAAGCCGCCATGGCCAAACTTTGTTACGTACTCGGAAAAGACGAGTGGAACTACGCGATGAAGAGGACTGTGAGTTCAGTAGAAGATCTTTGAAAAACAGCCTTGGCCTTGTCACCCGCAAGTCATCTGTTGTTTTCCGACAGTGGGCGTGGCCAGAACTGTTTTCGGCCGAAAGAATCTTCTCAACAACAGCGAGACTTACAGATGCTGCAAGCGAACCTCCGCGGAGAGATGACCGTCGCTACTGGAGGAACAATGCGAGAAAACGAAATCAGTCAGTGACTCCCTTTTTCTTTCTTGAAACTTATTCGGTTACTTCCAGTTCCCCACATTGCCAAGTGCCTCCGTGTTTCGTCGTCCGACGAGGTCCAGGTCATCCGAGATGTTGTTCTCCCTCCGATGTTCTGTAATGCGGCCAAGAATAACGACGTGGAGATTCTCAAGTCTCTGAAGGCGTCCGGCGTCAATTTCTCGGCCACCGACTACAACCTGCGTACGGCACTCCACGTCGCTGCGTCGAACGGAAACATCGAATCTGTCAGATACCTTCTGAAAATAGGAACCAACGTGCACACGAAGTGAGACTATTCATCTCCCCACTCGCGAATCAACCGGCCATTCTTCCAGAGACATGTTCGGCTACAACGCCCTCGTGTGCGCAGTGAAAGCGAAAGCGATGGAATGCATTGTGGCAATCAGGGAGGCCGGTGGATTCATCGATGCGTCAGCGCAGAAAATCGGTACGAGTCTGATTCCGTCATTTCCGATCTTCGCACCATCGTCATAAAAACAACGACTACTTTCAGGCGTCGAACTGTGCATGGCCGCGTATAACAATGACATTGAACTTCTGAAGTGCAACGAAGCAGCCGGAATTAACATGAACGAGAAGGATTACGACAACCGAACCGCACTTCATGTGGTAGGCAACATCATCACTCGCTCGTCATTGTCACGGTCTTTCGACGGTTCCATTTACAGGCGGTCTCGTACAACAGATCGGAGATTGTCGAGTATCTGCTCGGATGCGGCGTCGATCCGAACGAGAAGGACGAGCACGGCATCACGCCACTCGACGAGGCGAAGCGTCGCAACCTGAAGGTTTACATCCTCAAACGCCGACCCCTTGTCACACATTGTTTCATTTTCAGAGTCTGGAAAAGATGTTGTTGGCGCACATGGTGCCAGATATGCACAACGGAGAAGTGTTTCACATGGAGTGAGCCTCGATTTCCGGCTGTAGGACGACAAAAACTGTTTAGAAACGAGTACCTGTGTAACTTATAAGTGCCTCCTGTTTCATCTATACCACGCATAATTGGACTAATCCCATTTTTCTTTGTGAGCTTTTTGAAAGAATAAATTGAGCAACTACTTTGGTCGCAGCCTGAACTCTGATTTCTCACTCTCCGTATCGGAAAACACAGGTGGGAAACGACGAAAACAAGGTATTGGCGAGCTATAAATTGGCAGAAATTTGAGGAAGTCAGCTATTTCCCGGAATGAAATTGCTTCTCTTTATCGTATTTGTCGTCGTCGTTTACTCGCAGGTAACATGAATTTCTCTGAACCGAATGGAGGAAACGACGTGTTTCAGACGTGCTCTTGGACTGCGTGGAGCTCATGGACGGACTGTTCGGACGAGTGCGGCAGCTGCGGCAACCAGACACGGAGCCGCAATTGCACGGGTCTCTCCGCCACGTGCACATGCTCCGGGAACTCGACGGCTCTCGAACTGTGCAACGACGACGTCTGTGTGTTCCCTCGCAGAAGCTGCTGTTCCGGGGAGCCAGCTTCCGTTGATGGCCTTTTCAAGTGTGCCTGATTCTCTCGTTTATCTTCATTTGTACGACATAAATAAGGCACGTTTCATGAAAGCAGTGTATAAATTACTACGATTCACACTATGAGAGAGTTTCGAGCTACGCGCACTCGAACATTCCGTTCACCGAAGCGGGAGAACCAGTGCAACACGAACTGCGCGGGAATCTGCAGATGGCGGGAGCACACGTCTGCTGCTCGCTAGCGTCTCTGAAATAGTGTTACATGAGTTTGAACTTCTGGAAACAAGAAAGATGTACCCGGAGCAAGAGCAAGTAGTCGTTGACGTGGAAGAGCACGTGCGAGTTCTGGCTTGAGTTCCGCAGTTTCCGCAAGTGTCACTGCAAGTGGACCACTCGCCCCACGGTCCCCAGGTGCACGTCTGAAAAGGTTCCAGGTGAGCTTGTTCTTCTCCTCCTACGGAAGGGGGTACCTGTGCTTGTGTCGTCGCAATGATGCAGAAAGTGACAGCAAGAGTGAGAAAGAACGAGTTCATTGTTGATGATGTGACGACGGAAATGAGAGTGTCGATGGCTGCCCGGGGGGCCTTTTTATAAACTTTCGACGCCTCCTCCAACTATTTTTGCAAACGGATTAACGTGGATCATAATATTTGGAATGCGTCATGTGAAGAACAGTGACGGGACACAGAATACAAAATGAATTCGTCGAGAGAGGTGGAGAGCACTGATCAATTGAGGAACGAACTTTCCGTAAGGGAACATACACTATTCATATGAGGTTCTCTCCGAAAACAAGATTATCAAGTGCACTGATCACTGCTTCTTCGGACGAAGGATCGAAAGTTCACAGATTGACATGGTGTTGCCACAGAATGAATGAGTCACCAAGAACCAAAATACGGTTCCGACTGTGTAGGATTTCCGAAAAACAGTGCCACTCCGAGTCGACAGCAGTCTCCGAGTGTCCTTTCCCACCGGCGTTCCCTCCTTCTTCAGTCCCTCTTTTGTTCGCTTCTCTCATCCGGCAGCTGCTCTCTCGGAGCCGGAGCAACGCGTCGTCATGGCAACTCAGCACGCACCGCGTCTTTGTTGTCTTCCGAGAGCACAAATCTTGCACTCCACCTCCTGCTGCTATTCCAATGAAACCGTCGCTAATCGAATGGGCTCCTCACTGCGGATGGATTTGCGTTGTGACAGAGGAGAACGGCGAGGCGAACGTCGCCTTCACGGATCATTCGGTAGGGAAAAAGAGGATGAAAAGGGAACAGGGAGTGTTTGCAGGGAAGTGTCAGGGAGGCCGGTCCGACTAAGAGCGGATCAGTGACCAGTGTGAGTTGGCACCCGAAAAAGCAGTTCGTCGCTGTCGGCTGGAAGGACGGCGCCGTCTTTTTCGTGCCCAAAGGAGGCACCACTTGTAAGCGGATCATTCGGAAGCTCTTCTTCCTAATCCTTTCAAGTTGCAGCGCATCACGTCATCGAGACGTATCCATATCCGAACAAGGCAGTCGATTGGAGCCACGACGGAACTATTCTCATGACTCTTCACAAAGTGAGCATCCAGAAGGCAAATCAGACGTTCACATTCTTAATTCCAGCCGTCATCCGTCCACATTTACACGTATCTCTCCATCGGAGATGAGATTTCCACTTCGAATCTGATGCAAGTGGAACTGAACGAGGAGATCTTCTTGTGGACGAAACGACTGAGTTTCGAGAAGTGAGGAGCGAATGATCTTACAAGTACGACGATACAAAGTTTCAGGTACCGTCCGAGAATTTCGACCGACGACGACTCCGGAGTGGACGAGTCGCCGTTCGGTTCGAAAGAAGAGCTGAGCGAGAAAAGAGTCACTGGGGGAGACAGCACTGTGGCAACCGGCACCGAGTTCATTTTCACCGGCAAGTCGGGGGCCATTTACGGAGTGGACAAGGAGAAGCAAAGATTCATTCATAAGGTGAACAAGGGCTCACGGAGCACTCGGAAAACGAGCACATTTCAGTTGGACTCGGAAGTCATGTTTCTGGACTACTGCGAGATGATTTCGATGATAATCGCCTTCACGAAAGACTGTTTCATCTTCCATTTGGCGAAGGGAACCTCCGACGGGCGGTGCGCGGAGAAAGTGAAAGTGAAACTGGGAGGGAAGGCGGAGACGTACCGGATGCAGCTGGACGAAGGCGTTCTCGTGATGTGCTACGAGGAGAAGGAAGTGAGGGTGTGGGATCTGGTGAGGGAGGAGAACATCACGATCGGATTGGAGACGAGCAAGGGCTTCCAGTCCGACGAAACGGTTAATGTGGTCACAGTGAGCGGGAAACGAGGTAAGAAAACAGGAAATCGAAAAAAGAGAGCTGCGAGATGTAGGTGTGATAACTGCGGCAACGAGTCTCAACAACGTCGCCGAGTGGAAGAGAAAACGGACGGACACTAACACCGAGACGGCTTGGAAATTGAGTCCGAGCACGCACATCGAGAGCCCGGTGAGTGAGCTCTTTCAACACACGCTAATCCTCTCCGCCCCCCCCCCCCCCCCCCATCTTCTTCGCATTTCTTATTCTCCGTTTAGATTTCATTGATTCGCTGGAGTCCCGTCGTGGGCACATCGGCTGTGATAACAGAAGAGACCCTCTTGCTTATCGGGGAAAACAGTCTGACGGTCAAGATGCGAGGCAAAGTGGCCGCTGTCCAGACCAGTTCGAACAGCTTCACGCTTTTGAATGCGTCGAGTGGAGTGTCGCAAGACTTGAAGCTGACACTTCCGGCAGCCAAAGGCATCAGTCTCGGCGAGAAACAACTGGTTGTGTGGAGTGAAGACACGGTTCGTTTGTCCGATGTGCGAGAGAACGAGGGACTTGCTGCAGGTGGTCACTTACGACGTGCAGAGCTCGCTGGCCACGTTCCTGTCCACCTCCTTCTCTTGCGTCACCACTTCCATCGGAATCGCGAACCAGAACCTGTACTGCATCGAGAAGGACAAGATAATGGCCAGAACTCTTCAGGTTCCTCTTCTCCTCTTCTCTAATCTAATCTTGTTATTCAGGGAACTCTGCGGCAAGAAATCTCGCTTCCGGAAATAGAAGGCGACCCGGAAACGCTGGAAGTGAATCGGAACTGGATGGCAGTGGCCACCACGAACGGATTCATTCGTGTCTACAACCTCAGCTCCAAGTGAGGATCTTAGTAAGAACAGAAGCATGCAGTGGTTTTGTTCAGGGATGCACAGCAAGAGCACAACTCCAAGTACATCATCGAGAATATCAGCAACTTCTACAAGTTCCACACCGTCAGAATCAACAATGCGGGCAACAAAGTAGCTGTCACTTACCTTGAAGACGTGTCGGTTGTGGCCGAACGTCTTCTTGTTTACGACGCCGAAACTGATTCCGTCTCCTATTTTTCTTTCGATCGCGGAATGACTGACACGCAAGAGTACGAGTCGCAGGCGGAATTGGCTCACACGAGCAGCGGGCGGCCAGTGACTGCGGCAGCAAAGAAGATGGCGAGGGAGCAGTCGCGATTCCAGATGATGAGCCACAGACCGGGAGCCGTCGAGTGGGACGAGAACGATCCGCGGTATCTGGTGATTGACTGTGTCCATTCGGAACCGGAATCTGTGAGTTCCACAAGGATCGCCATTCCTATTCATCCGTGATTTATAGACCGACCAGCGAGTTCTCACTGCATTCGTCACTTCCGAGCACGGAATCCAACTGCAGGGAATCCAGCAAAAGAGCTCTCACTGTGGAAAGCTCGTTTCGGTTTCCGTTCCGAACTTCTACTTCGTTCGGCAAGCCGGATGGGACGAAGAGGACAGTCGCGGCGAGAAGACGATCGGAAAGACTCTGGTGGCGAAGTGTCTTCGCGAGTTCCTGGGCAACGACAACTGCGACGAGACGACTCGCAGGGCGATGATGGACTTCTCCTTCTATCTGACGATCGGAAGCATGGACGCCGCCTTCAAAGCGATCCAGTTCATCAAGAGCGAGAGTGTCTGGGAGCACATGGCGTCGATGAGTGTGAAGACGAGACGGCTCGACGTGGCAATGGTGTGTCTGGGGCACATGAAGAACGTGCGAGGGGCGAGGGCGGTGCGAAAGAGTCAGACGAACGGCGAGAACGACTCGATGAAGTGTGCCGCGTTGGCAGTGGAACTGGGGATGCTCGAGGAAGCACAGATCATCTACGCTCAGAACGAGCGCTACGATCTCGTGAACAAGCTGTACCAGGCGCAGAACATGTGGGCAGCGGCATTCCAAATAGCTGAGACGAAGGACAGAATACACCTTCGGAACACGCATTTCAACTACGCGAAACACAACGAAGCGAAGAAAGACGCGAAGAGCATTGAGTTGGCAATCGACAAGTAAGTGCTGAGAGGGTTTCCGTTCGATTCGCATGACTTGCAGCTACGAGAAGGCGGGAGTGCACGCTTCAGAAGTGTTCCGAATGCTGAAAGACTACCCGAAACAGATCGAACTATACGTTCGTCGGAAGCGAGAAGAGTAAGTCGCGGCTCAGATGGAGCGAGTCCATGTTTCATTTCAGCCCGTTGTACAGCATGTGGGGCTCGTATCTGGAGAGCATCGGAGAGTTCGAGGGGGCGGCCAGCTTCTACTCTTCTGCCAAGGATTACTACTGTTTGGTGCGCGTGAAGTGCATCCAGGGCAAAACAGAGGAGGCGTCTCGGCTGGCCGAAGAATCGAAGGACAAGGCTGCGTGCTACTTGATCGGCCGCATGTATGAGAATGCCGGAGACGTCGTGAAGGCAGTGAAGTTCTTCACGAAGGCGAGAGCGCTCTCTTCCGCGATCCGACTGGCCAAGGAACACGACATGAAGGACAAGCTGGCGAATCTCTGTCTTATGGCCGGCGGACCGGAGCTCGTCAGTGCTGCCAGGTACTACGAGGACTTGCCCGGTTACGCGCACAAGGCAGTAATGCTCTACCACAAGGCGGGAATGATCGGCAGGGCTCTCGATCTGGCATTCCGCACCGAGCAGTTCAGCGCTCTCGACCTGATCACCAAGGATCTTGACGCAGGAACCGACCCGAAGATCCTGAAGAGAGCAGCCGAGTTCTTCGAAAGCAACCAGAACTACGAGAAGGCAGTCAACTTCCTCTGTCTCGCCAAGGAGTTCTCTGGAGCTGTGCAGCTGTGTCGAGCTCGGAACGTAAGGGTCACCGATCAGTTTGCCGAATTGATGACTCCGACGAAAGGTAAACCTCTTCCGAAGGTGAAAAGATCACAGACTTTGAGTTGCAGACGACATGCCGAGTGCTCAAGAAAGGAAGCGAGTGCTCGAGAGTGTTGCAGAACTCTGTCTTCAACAAGGCGCCTATTCTGCAGCAGCCAAGAAATTCACCCAATCCGGGGACAAACTCTCCGTGAGCTCCTCTCTTTACGAAACCTCGCAACTACTCATTATTTGCAGGCAATGCGTGCTCTCCTGAAATCAGGAGACGTCCAGAAGATTCGCTTCTTTGCAAACACCGCACGCAGCAAAGAGATCTACATCCTGGCCGCGAACTTTTTGCAGACGACGGACTGGCAAGGCAACGAGCAGACGATCAAAGACATCGAGACTTTCTACACAAAGTCCCAGTCTTTCGAGCATCTCGGCAACTTTTACAAGTCGGTGGCCATCGTGGAGGCGGAGAACCTTCGTCTTCTGGACAAGGCGATGACGGCGTTGGAAGCGTCTGCACACTGTATTCAGACGGCTGAAGAGAGAGGACTTGCGACCGTCGGTCTGGATGCTCTGAAGGAGGACATCAAAAGATATGTCATCCAGTTGAGGAAGCTACAGAACATACTCGAGTGAGACAAACAAAAAAGACTCATTGAAAGGAACGTTTTCAGAGTGATGAAGAAGGACGCCGCAGACGGAGTCCGTCAGCTGACGACGTTGGCGGAGGAATCTCTCGAAGACGACATCGTTCCGTGCACCCGACTCTTCTCCCTTCTAATCGAAGACCACGCCACGAAGAAGAACTGGAAACAGTCGTACAGAACGATAACCGCTCTTCAGAAGAAGGTTCCGAACGTCGACCTGGAGGCGCTCGTGGATACGGCGACGCTGGACAAAGTGTGCGACGAAATGAGAATGGAGCGAGTGACGAAGAAAAAGAAGAACGAGGAAGTGGAGTCGGATGGAGAAGAGGTCGACTTCTCGCACTCGTTCCGTAGACAGAACATGTCGTGATTCATTTATTTTGAATAAATCTACAGTATATCTTAATGGCACGCAATCTACCAGAGAGAAGTCGTGATATTCCTGCGAAGATTGACGTTTTCTTGCGGACTTAGAGCGCCAATTTGGAACTGGAAGCCTGAAATTCGTTCAACGTCTTCTATTGTAGCCGTGTAGTCAAGAAGCAGGTCGTCCGACATCTGAATCAACGTCATCTGAATCTGAGAAGAGACGTCTTCTAACCATGCAGTCCATGGCAGATTGTTTCGAAAGGATCGGGAAAACGAAAGCGAGCGCTCGCATTTCACTGGTTCTTCTGCAGAGCGGCGGATTCGAAGACAGCCAGTGACCAGTGCAAGTGACCAGAATCCGGTAGAAGTGGGTGGGGAGTCTGTGAAGATACAGCATTCAGAAGCAAGTGACCGAAAACAGTCACCCTTCCTCGTCGGCAATCCCATTCATATCCTCGTCGGTTGCAGTTCCCGAAATCACAAACAACTTGCCGAACGTCTTCAAATACTCATCTGTCTTGGCCTGAAGTGGAGCCAGAACATCTGGAATAAAACAGCTGAAACTGGAAATCGTGCAGACTTTACTTTTCAAGAAGAGATCTGGGAACTCGAATCGAGCGTCGACCATCTTGCTCATTTCTGAATTCGTTCATTTCGCGCTCCCAACCAAGAAACCATCGCTTACGGTCACTTCCAGCAGAGAAAAACTGCATGGTTCTGTTCTCCTCAGGACACTCGTTCGAGTATTTCGCATTGACGAAGCTCGTTTCGTGTCCACCGGAAAAAGAAGAAGCCGTCGTCAGAAGTTCGACGACGGTTCTGCGAACATCTGAATTACGGGCGTGCCTTCGGGACATCTTCACTGTTCTCAGCTACCTTTGCTGTTTTTGTTGAGGATAACTGAGTTCTCACAATAACTCTGGAAGCAATGTTCTCTTGAATAGATAGGAAGATTACTGATTGAAGAGCACGATTTCAGTTTGGACGACAGTTTTTGCTGAAAAGAAAACGAAATGAGATCTCGTGATGGGTTTCATACCAATGCGAAAGCTGATCCTTTAGTACATCCGACCGCTTCGGTAGCTCCGAACTGCACGCATTCTCTGGAATACTTCTCATTCCCCTCTCTCTCTCCCCCCCTCTCTCTCTCTCTCTCTCTCTCTCTCTCTCTCTCTCTCTCTCTCTCTCTCTCTCTCTCTCTCTCTCTCTCTTTTCCTCACTGGATCGCGTCCCAATTGTTCTCTCGAGTTGGAGCTCTTTCGAGAATGCTGTCGAAGAACCCGACTGTTCCATTGTTCGCTACAGCTCCTTCCAAGTCGAGAAGACTGAGCCACAGATTCATGTACTGCACGTTTTGGTAGGGAGGTACGGTCACATTCTGGCGGAACGAGGGGCCTCTCGCGAACATCACCGTGTGCATGTTCTCGTTCAAATAGTCGTATCCGTGATCTCCGCGATTCGTGTCTTTTCGGAGGAAGGTCGTTCCGGGCTTTCCCTCGATCACAATGTCTCCCACTCGGTGCGTGCTCGAGTAGTGTTTCCGTACGGGAAGATCTCTGATCGTGTTCACTTTGATCCCTTCCACTTTGCACCTCATCTCTTCTGCCACTTCATCCACCGTCCGATCTACAATTCAAGAAGTGTTCTCTTCAGTATGGTCCCAACTGACCGGTTCCATTCAAATGAATCCTGGCGACGACGCCCTTCGACAAGATGAGCCCTTCCATGCTCACGAAGTCATCCACCTCGACAGTGTTGTTCAGAGGCTGCATCCCGTGATCCGAGACTATCACGAGGTTGATGCACTCGAGCAGCTGCTCTTTGTGAAGGGTGCTCATCAACGCATCGATGTACTTGTCGACGTCTTCCAGTGCCCCGTCCACATCCTTCTGTGCGTGTCCAGCCGCATCCGGCTGGTGAAGGTACGCCGTGATCAGCCCCGGACGAGTCTCTTCCGGCAGTTTCAGCCAACTTATCAACTCGAATTCGAATTTGTTAAATGTTTAAAAGAAACAAACTGGTGACATACTGTATCAATTCTCTCTTGCAGCGGCAGTTCCTGATTGTAGTCGGGAGACACGTCGGGCATGAATCCAGTGTTGTTGAAGTAGCAGCCGACCCAGAAGAGACAGTGAGCCGGTCTTCCGGTCAGTCTCTTGTACGCCGACCAAATCTGCAAACTCTTCTTCTTTCGAAGAGTGGCGGCTCAGAATTGAACGTACTGGTTCGCCGCCGTAGAACTTCTCAGCCTCCGGTGCTCGCATTGAAAGTAATTCCGGGGACAGCTCCGGATCATAAACACTGTTGTCAGCTGAGAAAGAAGAACGTTTGAAAAGGAAGCTCTTCAGAGAAACTCACTTATCCCATGGGATTCCGGGTACAGCCCCGTCATCATCGTGTAGTGATTCGGAAACGTTTTCGAAGGGAACGAAGGGAAAACCTTCTCCGCTCTTGCGCCACACTCAGCAATCAGATCGAGCGACTTCACGATCTTCCGCTGGAGGTACTCACTCGCGAAGCCATCGAAGCTCAGAATCATCAACGGAGGCTTCGAGAAGCCGTCGAGCCCACACTTTCCGAGGTTCTCGCAGCCGGCCCACTTGTATTCTGGAGCAGAACTTTCGTTTCGTTCGATTCCCCTCGCTGCCGTTCCGAGCGCGGAGAGCAAACAGAAGACGACGCGAGAGACGTCCATCTGGAATCGGAGAAACAAAAAAATGGAGAGGGCTGCCGTTCCGAGTGCGAGAAGCAGACAGAAGACGACGGGAGCCCCGTTCATCTGGAATCGACGGAACGAGAAAACAATGAAGGGCGTGTTCAGACTCGAAAGGAATCTTCGGAAACGTTTGAAAGTGGGTTTTGTTGTACTGCGTGAACTACAAAGAAAGTGGGGGGAAAACTGACATCGATGTGATTCACATGGGGGTTTTCTTTCAGCGATGAGAACGGAGAACGCGAGGAAACCCACTCTTTTCAGCTTCTTTTTGTTGTATTTGTTCAGTGAGGAGGGCGACTTAGCGAGGGATTACGAGAGAAAGAAAGTGTTGGAGGCGGGGAGAAATGGACTTGTAATGCCCGAAACGGATCGGAAAACCAGTTGGAATCAACGAATTTTATTCATCATTGGGTTGAAACGGATCGACCAGAAGAGTGTTTGTACCCGTATCCGTGCGTTCGTATGCTTCTTCACCAGATCGAAGTGCTGATCCGTCTCCGGAGGACGACGTTCTGCGACTGACTGAGGGCACCCAGACTGAACTGGAAGCCCGCGATTCGTTCGACGTCAAATATGGTGGCAGTGTAGTCGAGGAGGATCGCATCGGAATCCTGAAATGAAGGGGGGTACTCAGAGGAGGGAAGAAGGCCTCGCGGACCATGCAGTCAATCGTTGACTTCTCTGTGATCGGGAAGATGAAAGAGAGCGTCTGCATGGCATCGGAATCCGTGCACAGTGGCGGGTTCATCGAGAGCCAGTTCGAGGAGCAAGTCAGGAATATCCTGTAGACGTGGGTCGGCTGGCTTCTGAATCTTCATTAACGTCTCCGTTAAACAATTTCTCTAATACCCTCCGGAATCGGCGACCCCGTCGTGATTCGCATCAGTGGCAGTTCCCGAGATGACGTACATCTTTCCGAACTTGTTGAGATACTCCATGGACTTCGCCTGAAGCGGATCCAGAACTTCTGAAAATTGATTTAGAAGACGTCATGAGAGTGAAGGAAGGACGTACTGAGTATGAAATTGTTCGGGAACGAGAAATAAGCGTCGGCCATGCTGCTCAGCTCTGAAAAACGGGAAGTTGAATGGGAAGTGTTCGAAGCGACCTACGAGAATTCTTCCGAATCGCAATGCTTTCGGAGGAGTTTGAAGTGGGACAAGACGATTGGTATTTCGCATTGACGAATGTGTAATTGGCAGGAGTGACAGCCTCGTCGCGTGACAGAACTTCGATAATTGCTCGACGAGCATCGTTTCCATTGCGACTCACAATGACAGAGTTCTCGCAGTAGTTTTGGAAGCAGTGGCTGTCGGAGTAGAAGGGCAGGTTGGTCGGCGAGAAGGCGCAAGTGGACAGTTTCGAAGAGAGCTGGTTGAGCATGTCCGCAGAAGGATCGCCGGAGCACCTGATGGCCGTCGGGAAGGCCGTCATCGGACACTCTCCGATCACATTCGTCGGATTGTCTCTCCTCGGCGGACTCGTGAGCACCTGATCGAAGAAGCCGACGGTTCCGTTCGTCTCGACGGCGCCCTCGATGCCCAGAAGATTCATCCAAAGGTTCATGTACTGCACGTTTTGATACGGAGACACTGTCACATTCTGCTTGAAAGCGGGCCCTCTTGCGAAGAAAATCGTGTGCATTTTCGGATTGAAGTAGTCGTATCCGTGGTCTCCGGACAGTTGGTAGTCGTCGGCTTTGCTTCTGGACACAGAGTGTTTTCTGGCGGAACTCTTGATTCTCCGACTCACTTGTAGAACGTCGTTCCGGCTCTTCCCTCCAGAATCACCTCTCCGACCCGTGCACTTCTAGAATAATGCTTCCGAGTCGGAATATCCGCTCGCGTGTTCGCCTTCACAGTGTCTATTTTGCATCGGAGCTTGTCTGCCACGTCTTCCACGGAGATGTCTGAAAAAGAAGAAATCTGAAGAAATCCGTTGAATCCACTCACCGGAATCGTTGACGTAGAGTCTTCCGACGACTCCTTTCGCGGTAACCAGTCCCTTCAAACTGAGATAGTCTTGGAGGTAGTAGGTTCTGTCGATCAGTTGCATTCCTGAAACCCTCGTTCCGGCCACATTGGCATGTTTCACCTCACCGTGATCCGAAAGAATGGCAAAGTTGATGCAGTCGAGAAGCTTCTCCTCGCTGAGTCTGCTCATCAGGTAGTCGAGGTTCTCGTCGATCTCCGCCAACTTCTCGTCCACATCTTCCTCGTCGACCTGGTAGTGACCCGCATTGTCCGGCTCGTGCAGGTAGGCGGTTATGAGTCCAGGTCGCTCGTCTGTCGGCAGTTTCAGCCACTCGATCACCGTGTCGATCCTGTTGCGGAACGGAAGTTCCTGGTTGTAGGCGGGCGCCACGTCGGGAGCGTATCCACTGTTGTTGTAGGCACACCCGACCCAGAAGAGACAATTCGCCTTGTTTCCAGTCTTCCTTTTGTAGACCGACCAGATCTGAAAAAGAAGAAAACAATGAGAAACCAACATTTCGAACCGAAACTCACTGGTTCTCCCGCAAAGAAGGCATCGTATTTAGTGCTTTTCATGGACTCCAAAACTGGAGAAATGGTCGGATCGAAGACGCTGTTGTCAGTGATACCGTGCGATTCCGGGTACAAGCCAGTGACGATCGAGTAGTGGTTCGGGAACGTCTTCGAAGGGTACGAAGGGTAGACTCTCTCCGCTTTCACTCCGCACTCCGCGATGTGGTTCAGTGTCTGCACGATGTTCCTGTCGACGTATTCTCTCGCGAAGCCGTCGAGACTGAGGATGACGAGGGGCGCCTTCGAGTAGCCGGACAGCTGGCATTTTCCCGTGTTCGAGCACCCTTTCCACTCGTATCTCGCCTTCGGGGATCTTCTCGGCGGCTCCGGCGTCGTGTTAGGGCCAGTGATTATCGGGTTTATAGGCGGAACACCGGGCTGCGGGGGCTGCGTAGGAAGGGCTATTCCGGGAGGGAATCCGGGAAGTTGGGACAGTTTATCGAGAGTGGGACCGAGCTGTTCGAGCGGTTCTTTCAGCTTCTGAGGGGATACTGCTTTGTTTCTAATGAGGAATGGGGACTCACCTTGGAGAGCTCTTCGATCTGCGACTGCGAAGCCACCATCGCGTCCTGCGCGTTCGCATTGGCCTCCTTCAACTGCGTCAGAAGCAGCACGACGATCAGAATGACGACCATGGCGAGGAGCACGGCGAGGAGTCCGATAGCCGAGAGGAAGCAGAAACGCCGATTGAACCACCGTTTCGTCTCGTCGACTTCTGCAACCCTCTGTTTGTCAGTGGTCTCCGACACGGCTCTGAGCTGAGCAAGGAAACGATCCCGACTGGTAGGAAAGAGCAAAAAGAGCAAGAGGCCCCCACTAATAATAGAAAAGTGATCAGAAAATCAGAGAGCGAGAGAGTGCAGCGATATGAGAGAGCACAGCCATTCGATGATATTTGAGCAATTCGAGGTGAGAACGGCTCGCAAACAATGGCGGAAAGTTTCGATTCGAAGGCGCGTCAAACAGAAGAAACAAAGGAGAGACCAAGGTCTATCTTATCTCTGCGTGATAAGGCCGCCCGAGACGACGTCGTCGTCGTCACTTCCTCCTTCCCGTCCCCACTCACCGTCATACTGGATGGTCCCGCTGTCGGTGGTGCCCGTCGTGAGCACCCGCACCTGGTTGGCCATCATGGGGCTCTGCAAAACAAGAATGAACTGGAGCGACGAGAGGCAGGTTTTAAAGATCGGAAGTATGCAAATCGACACTTCGTCGTGGATAATGCGTTGCAGTGGGGGGAAAACAAAGAGAAACCAGCCTGTTCCAGACAATGCACTCAAGTTTTTCACAGTGAAAAGTCCGCAGGATTCACTTGTTTTCTGGAGTGCCGCCTGCTAACCTCCGCATTACACTCCATTTCACTCTCTGGGGGAATCGATTTCAAAAAGAGGAACTATGATGCAACTGGCGGCCTGCACTCGCTGTCCGCATTATGAATTCGCACGAGAGAACTGACCTGTGTCGGATTGTTCTTCATGATGTTACTCAGTTTGCACGGGAAACGGTGGGAAAGATCAGATGAGACCATAAAGGGGGCGGGGCTGTTTTGCCCCCGTGGAAAGCTAATCACATCTGGCTACACAGCACGTAATCACTTGGTCTCGAGATTGGACTCGGCTCCAGAAATGCACGGATTAAGTGTGAGTTTGCGAGTGGAAGAGTTTCCCGGAAAACAGCTGGCTTCGCCGGAGAAGAAGAAGCAAGTTCCTCGTGTTTGTTTCATTTCCCGTTATCAGGGCGACCGAAAGAACAGAAAAGTGTGAAGGACAAGGGGAAATTGTATACAAAAAGGAGAGGGGACGCGGTCAGTTGGCGTCTTCTCGCGGAGCGGCAGGCCCTTGGCAACGAGCCAAATGTATACAAACGGAGCGGTTGGAGACGGAAGAGTGGCGAGCCTTGAGGAAGGAAGAAAAGGACTCACTTGCTCCGTCAGGTCGAGAGGACGCATCGCAGAACGACGAGATGAGAAGAAGAAGGAGGAGGAGAGGAAGAACAAAAAGAGAGAGAGACGAATCGTTATCACTCGTCACCTGATTCCAACCTTTCGCCCTCTGTTTGCCCTTTCCTTGTTCAGCCGTTTTTCCAATGCGATCATTCTCTTCCCACTCATTGATGATTTCAGAATTTCAGCCTCCGATACCCGGAATAATAAGATGACACGGAAAGTGTCGAAGTTTTCCGGCGAAAACCGATGAATAAGTCAGAGTATCGTGTTCGTGAATTCGCAATGGCGCCGGCCATCGGAGCCGCCTCAGTCTTCTCTCATTCCTCGCCTCGCCATGTTCCTCCGTCTGATCCCGAGGGCCGTCCGAACGATGCGACGTCGGATGTTGGTGCAGAAGGAGAGTTCGCAGGTTCGTGTCTCGAGAGTCCCTCGAGAAGAAAAGCGCACTTGAAACTGGAAACAAGCGAGAGGGACTAGGAAGGGACACGAGAGGTTCCTAGTTCCTCCTGTATCCACACCGGAACTTCCATTTCTCGCAAGTTTCAGTTGGCAGACAATACTCGCAATTGTTTATTGAATGTGACGGACGTCCAGAAGTCATTGTACTTCTTCTTCTTCTTCTTCGTCTTTCTCGTTTCTTCGGAACTTCCGACACACTCTTCTTTTTTGCGTTTCCCTCATCGCGCCTCCTAAAATGATTTAATGTGCCACTTTGCATCGAAAGTGTTCAAGAGAAAGAAGAAAACGAAGAAGAAGACGAAGACGCGAGTCATTTCTCTTCACATAAATTATGACACGGGGACCACCAGAAATCATAAAAAGAGGAGCTTCTTCTCCGTTTATTGGCACCTCTTGGCCCTCACTTTCGTTCCCTCTCCGCCGCCGCTTCTTCAATATTTTGACAACGAGGAACACGAAACAAATTGTTTGGCCCTCCTGCACGGCCCGACGACGCAATATTTCGATTCAAGATAGGTCGTTCCACGCCTTCCCTTTCGTTCGTTCTCCCCCTCCCTCGCACCTAGATTCAAATTTATTCGCTTCTCTAAAAAATGGAGAAGGACGGTGTCGACGAGCCGGTGAGTCACTTTGTTTTCGATCCTTCAAATCCGAATTTTGTGCATTTTTACGATCGATGCGGGTTTTTTCTTGTTGCTCAAAAGGATCAGCAGACCTGAAAACTTTTTTGCCATTCGTGCAATCTGAGGAGGTGTGAATATCTAGTGTTGGAGCTCACGAGACTTTATTTAAAGTGTGTTTAACGTTCACAATTTCTTCAAAATTTAATTTGCTCGAATGAATTAGCACATCGTGGTGAAACCTGCTGACTCTTCCATCCACTGCGCCTTTAAACTATACCGTATCCGTCGAGGAAGTTCTTTCTTTTTCTGAGCCGTTCTCATCCGCCGTTTTAGTTTTCTTTCCCACCGTAAACGGTTCTGCAAAAACCGACGTTCATGTTTTATTGTCATATCGAACAAACATTCCTTTCCGAAGCGCGCAATCTGTAAAAGTAAAGTGATCGGCGAAAGTTCTGAAAGCGGCACTGGCGGAAGAAGGAAATTGATTCTGGGGCGTATTGTCCGATGTCTTTTCACACATTTTTGTTTCCACTGACAAGAAACTAATCAAAAAAGATGAGAGAAGAGGCGGCTGTGTCGGTAAGAAGAAACAGAAAGAGATCGGGACGCCCTGATTCCGACACTCAAATCGTCGCTTCTTGCAGCTGCTGATGGGGTCGGCGAACAAGAAAGAAGGCGAGGAGGCAAAGGGAACCGCCGACAGCAGCGTCACCTACGAAGTGAGTCTTCTGCTTCTGAAGTCGGAAGCATGACGACGACTTTTCAGGTCTACCCGGCTCGTTGGCTTGTTCTCGCCGTCTGCTGCTTCCTTGCTCTCTCCAATGCAATGGTTTGAATTGATTCTGAACAAATTCTAACCTAGAACTCTTTTTCAGCAATGGATAAGCTTCAGTTCGTTGTCAGACGAGGTTCAAATGTACTACAGGGGCAAGCCGGCGAATGGAAGCATGGATGTTTCTCTTGTGACGAATCAGATTTTCCAGGTGATCCTTTATTTCCTCCGCCACTTTTTTTCACTCTAATTTTTCAGTTCGTCGCAGTTTTCACAGGGTTCGGTGGAATGTACATTACAGATAACAAAGGGATCAAAACTGCCGTAACTGTGATTACATGAAACTTGATTTTCAAACTTGAACTCCAGGGTCTTCTTGGGACGAGTTTGAATGTGATCGGAGCTACCCTCCGGATGACTGCATCCATTCCGTACATCGAATCGCACCTCATCCGCGAGATTCTTTTGCATGCCGGCTCTTTCATTGCCGCCTCCGCACAGGCTTTCTTCCTGGTGCTCCCCTCAAAAATAGCCGAGTGCTGGTTCCCGGCCGATCAGAGAGCCATTGCTAACGTGCTTTCTTTCGTCGGTACTCTCTTTCAGAGGTGTTCAATCTAGTTGCTGATTTCCAGCCAATCCCGCCGGCGTCGCTCTTGGAACCATTGTTCCGTCGGTTCTGTTCAAAGGGAAAAGCGCGACTCTTCATTCTGGCGACTGGATTTTCTTCTTCTTTGTCAGTTATTTTGAATTATCTTTCACTTTCCCACTTTTCAGACTCTCGGAATGGAATGTCTCGCTCTTTTTCCGTTTGTCCTCGCTCTCTTCGTACGCACGAAACTGCCGCCGACGCCTCCATCCGCTTCTTCGGCTGCTCATCAGAACAACATCGGGTTCCTCAAGTCAATAATTCACTGCATCACGTAAGCTTCTCGTCTCGTGTTTTCAACACTGTTCCTTCGCTTGCAGTAACTGGCAGTTCTTCATCCAGATGACTCTGTTTGCATTCGCCTTCTCTCTCCTCTGGAGTCTCATGATCTTCCTCGACGGGCCGCTCAAAGACCAGGGCTACGATCTGGCAGGGTGCGGGGAAAGGGCGTCGGCGGCATTAATGATTCATTTCTTCCAGATACCCCACTGCTGTTTGCGCCGTCGTCGGCACGCTGACTTCGTTGCTCGCCGGTCACATTGCCGACAAAACACGCAAGTTCAAAGTCAGTGTTACCTGATGGGATCGGGAGAAAGAGATGTGAATTCAGGAAATCATTCGAGTATGCTCCATAGGATTCGCCTGCTCCGTCATCACGCTGAGAGTGTTCTTGAACGGACAGAACAAAGGGACATTAGACACTGCGGTCGTCTATTTCTTATGCGGATGCCTCGGTGCCTTCTCTATCCCTCAATTCCCAATTGGAGTTGAACTCGGAGTTGAAACGACGTTTCCAGTGATGGAGGCCACGTCTTCAGGGGTTCTTGTCATATTCGGGTATCAATATAAAACCGTTTTACAGTTGAAACACGGTTTTCTTTCAGCTCGCTGTTCATGTTCATCATTCCATTCGTGCAGAATTTTACTGAAAGTATGAAACTTTTCTACGATCAGTCCTGGAAATGTAATTTAGTTTGCTTCTTTTCCGATTAGACCCTTTCTATTATTTCAGTTGCACTCGATGTCACTTGCGGACTTTCTCTTGTTTCCGTCATTCTGTCGCTCTTCTTCCTCAGACCAAGGTACGAAGCTTCTTTCATTTCATCACTATTCGCTCCGCTTCCAGATACCGTCGCCTCGAACTCGAAATCGCCAACACGCCTCCAAAACTGGCACCGACGGCGCAAGATGTACAAGGGGCCGAATTGGAAATGCGCTGATTTTATCATCCGTCTGATAGCATTTTGTACCATTGATATGTATCTTCTATGTACCATAGGCTCACACGTCTTCTGCGTAGTTTCATGTGTATACTGTGTATTCGTATAGTCTCGCACTCCCCGATAGTCCCCGTTTCCCCCCGAAGTTTCATATCGCAACCTACTGTTCCTCATGACACACTCAACCCATTTTTAATATTTTGATATTCATTTATTTTCGCATCAGATAAATTTTTATGATAAATACAGAGAAACTTTGTGTGCAGTTTGGGCGCACGGAGGACTGACGTGTTCCCTTGATAGCGGCGAAAACGGAAACAATAAGCACGTGGTTGGGGAGCGATAAGAGCGACTTCTGGCCGCTTTCTAATGGGAAATGTGCCACCACCCGGACTGTTCTCTCCATTTCAAAAACGATTTCTCACTCTTTCTGTGGAAGCTTAAACCTCGAAACGATCGTTTTTTTTCGCCCAATACCCATCGAATCCAATTTTAAAACTGCAAAATCCCTACATCACATCACATTTTCACAGTTGTTTGCAAATAAAAAATCTTTTAAATCCCACATTTTATTACGTTCCCGCTGATTTTTCCTTTTTCGAACCGCATAAAACAGTGAAACAACTTGTTCGATACGCATCGAAAACAAGATTTCGACAGGGAAAACAGACGGAAAAAACGACTGACGGTCGCTTTTTTACCGTTGGTTCCGCCTCGAATTCTTGTTTTTCTGTTTACTTGTTCGATGTCAGAAGAAACAGAGAAGCACGAATACAGAGTAGGTTCAGAAGTAAAATGAAGACGTTCAGAAGAGTTGCAGGTCTACAATGAGAGATGGTTCATTCTCGTCGCCACTGCCACTCTCATTTGGTCCAACATCACGGTTTCAAACTGCGCTCCTTCTCAGAATTCAATGTTTCTCTTCCAGCAATGGGTCGGATTTTCGGCTCAAATCGATCAGACGAACATGTTCTTCTGCGGACCGGAAGGCTTCTCGAACTGCACGGCAGCCTTTCTTTCCAATCAAATCTATCAGGTCACGTGGATCACAGATCCGTCCTGAACGTTCTCCAATTTCAGATAGTAGCAGTGATAGTTAGCGTCATCGGAATGTACTTTGCCACTGTATTCGGGATCCTTCCGACTGTGAGTTCCCCGAAGAATCCCGGATCTCATTTCGTCTTCTAGCTTCGTCTGGCCGCCGTTTTCAACGTTCTCGGTGCTTCGATCCGACTGATCTCCTCGATTCCGAGCATCGAAAACTTCTTCGTCAGGCAGTCTCTGATGATCGTGGGGACGAGCATCTCGGCGGCTGCTCAGATGTTCTTCGTCGTTTTCTCGAAGATCGCCGAGAGCTGGTTCTTCCCGAAACACAGGGCTTCCGCCAATGTGGCTTGCTCGAATAGTGAGTTACTCGCAGATGGCAGAGGATTGTTTCTTCTGTAAGAACTCAGAAGTTGGTGACTACTTTGGACTTGCAGGTCTCCAGTTAGGAATAGTTGTTGGCACGTTCCTCCCCTCCGTCATCATCCCTTCAACATTCACCACGAGCATCGTCTCTTCATGGAACTTCTTCTATCTGGTAATCGTCTTCTGATCTCCTCCTTCCACTTGTCCCTTCAGAACTCCATCATGGCCGTTTTTTGTCTCGTGCCGCTCTTCCTCCTCTTCTTCCTCTGCCACAGATCGGTGCCGGAGACTCCTCCGTCGCCTTCTTCCCAGCACGAATCCTCGATTCCAGTCACGATGGGAATCTGGAAGTGTCTCAAGTCCGCATTCATCCCATTCACATCTCCTTTCATTCAATTCAGAGATCGCCAGTTTCTTGTCCAAATCGTAGTCTATTCTGTCAACTTTTCGATTGCAAACGGAATAATTTATACGTCGAACGCCATTAATTATCAAGGATACAACTTGAAAGGGTCATTAAGAGACTGGCGGATTCAGTATCGACCTCAAGATTATTCCAGATATCCCATCGCAATTTCCACTTTTGTTTGCATTTTTGCTGCCTATTTTGTTGGGATCATCGCAGACAAAACGAGGAAATTCAAGGTAGTACGGAGAAAAGTTGCTTCTTGAAATGGAATTCCAGACAATCGCGTTGACCAACGTCCTAGTTATCGCTGTTTCGGTCCTCTGTCTTCGTTTGGTGAGATTCAGAATAGTTCACAAGGCGTACGAGCTTGTTTTTCAGTACCTCATCAAACAGTATTCTGGATGGTACGACTCAGTGATCGTGTGCGCTCTGCTCAGTGTCATCAGTGAGAAACTGGCGTCTCTTCTCAAAAAGCGACCCGTTTCCAGTGTCTTGCTGTGCAATCCACACGCCGATCGGGAATGAGATGGGCGTGGAGACGACGTACCCGGTGCAAGAGTCCATCTCGACGGGGGTCCTGAACACCTTCGGACAGACGTGGCTCTTTTCTTTTTATTTCATTCTGTACGCACTCCAAGACTCTCACTGGATCTACAAAAACCGAGGAGGAAAGGGAGGCAGTTGGGAGTGTGAGAGACTTCTGATCCTTCCCACGACGTCTTCTTCTTCTTCTCCTTTCAGTGTCGCTCGACTTCTGGGTGGCCGTCTCAGTTCTGAATGCCCTCCTTGCGCTCCTCTTCCTCAGACCGCGTTACAACAGAGTTCGGATGGAAGAGGAGGCTCACCACACAAAGCAGTCCATCCGAGAGCCAGACAGCAGTGTCTGCAAATACTGAATCTCGTTTTCTGATATTTTGTTTCAACTATGGAAACTGCATAAACTAATGAGGTGACATGCTGCGTGAAAGGCTCGTTACGGCGTCGTTCGGGTGTTATTCGGGTGTAGGAGGTGCGAATCGTGCTCACAACTCCCAGGCACGTCTTCTCAACTCATTCCCTTTCGAGTTTGTTTGAACTTTGTATCAGTGGGTTCTGGAATCTCCGCACCCTGTTTGCATTCATTGTACTTTTCACAATAAAAAACTTCTTCTATTCTCATGTTTTATCGCACTCTTTTTGATTGTTCCGTTTTTGAACCGCATAAAAACAGTGAAACAACCCCGCTCAATTCGATTCGCAAACAGGATTTTGACGGTGAAAACCGCCGGAAAACCCCCCGAGTGTCACTATTTTCGACCGCATCACAAACTCGAACTCTCGTTTTTGTTTACTTTCCAATGCCAGAAGAGAAAGAGAAACACGAATACAAAGTAGGTTCATGGAATAGAAGACGTCGTGATTCAGAAGAGTTGCAGGTCTACAAAGAGCGATGGTTCATTCTCGTCGCCACTGCAACCCTCATTGGCTCGAACATAACGGTTTGAAAGCCAGTCAAAGTATTTGAAATCGAGTCAATTTTCCAGCAATGGGTCGGATTTTCGGCTCAAATCGATCAGACGAACATGTTCTTCTGCGGACCGGAAGGCTTCTCGAACTGCACGGCTGCCTTTCTTTCTAATCAAATCTATCAGGTCGCATGGATCACAGATCCGTCCTAAACGTTCTCCAATTTCAGATAGTAGCAGTGATAGTTAGTGTCATCGGAATGTACTTTGCCACTGTATTCGGGATCCTTCCGACTGTGAGTTCCCCGAAGAATCCCGGATCTCATTTCGTCTTCTAGCTTCGTCTGGCCGCCGTTTTCAACGTTCTCGGTGCTTCGATCCGACTGATCTCCTCGATTCCGAGCATCGAAAACTTCTTCGTCAGGCAGTCTCTGATGCTCGTGGGGACGAGCATCTCGGCGGCTGCTCAGATGTTCTTCGTCGTTTTCTCGAAGATCGCCGAGAGCTGGTTCTTCCCGAAACACAGGGCTTCCGCCAATGTGGCTTGCTCGAATAGTGAGTTACTCGCAGAAGACAGAAAGGTGCGCACTCCGGGAATCCAGGTCTGGGGATCGGAATTGTAATCGGCACGTTCCTGCCCTCCGTCATCATCCCTTCCACTTTGTCACCTGACTTCACCTCTTCATGGAGCTTCTTCTATCTGGTAATCGTCTTCTGATCTCCTCTTTCCACTTGTCCCTTCAGAACTCCATCATGGCCGTTTTTTGTCTCGTGCCACTCTTCCTCCTCTTCTTCCTCTGCCACAGATCGGTGCCGGAGACTCCTCCGTCGCCTTCTTCCCAGCACGAATCCTCGATTCCAGTCACGATGGGAATCTGGAAGTGTCTCAAGTCCGCATTCATCCCATTCACATGTCCACTCATTCAATTCAGAGATCGCCAGTTTCTCGTCCAAATAATTGTTTTCTCCATCAATTTCGCGACCGCAAACGGGATAATATTTTCGTCATACGCGCTCAATTATCGTGGATACGACCTGAAAGGGTTCGAAATAACGCGATGAACAATGGAACATCGTGTTTGTTTCATTCAGATATCCGATCTCGATTGCGACGTTCGTTTGCATGTTCGCCTCCTACCTCGTCGGCGTCATCGCAGATAAAACGAGGAAATTCAAGGTGAATAGAGCTCAGTGATTGAGAGAAGTTCCATTTCCAGACCATCGTTCTTATCAACGTTGTTGTGAGTGCCGTTTCGATTGTTATCCTTCGTTTGGTGAGACTCAGAATACTTCAGAAGACATTCGAGCTTGTTTTCAGCAACTGATCAAAGTGTATTCCGGATGGTACGACTCTGTATTTGTGTGTCTTTTAATGAGTGTGATCAGTGAGTGTCTTCCGCTTTCAATTCATAATTTCCTCGATTTTCAGTGTCGTGCAACGCAGTCTACACTCCTATTGCCAACGAAATGGGCGTTGAGACGACGTACCCGGTGCCGGAATCCATCTCGACGGGGGTCCTGAACACCTTCGGACAGTCGTGGCTCTTTGCGTTCTACTTCATTCTCAACGCACTTCAGGATTCCCATTGGATCTACGAGAAGAAGGGAGAAGAAAGCAGTTGGGAGTGTGAGTGGCTCCCGAATCTTCTCACAACATCTTCTGATTTCAGTGTCACTCGACTTCTGGGCGGCTCTTGCCGTTCTGAATGCCCTCCTTGCGCTCCTCTTCCTCAGGCCGCGTTACAACAGAGTTCGGATGGAAGAGGAGGCTCAATCGAGTCAAGAATCTGTGATCACCATCTGTAAACACTGACTCCATATTCGATCTCTGTCAACCGTTGCTTGTATATTCGTTTGAAGGAAAAGGACAATTCACTAATTGGACTCTGACTTATTTTCCACTGACATGAACTATTTCTGTTTTGCCGGCTGCAAAGCGAGTGAGGGGAGCATCTGATCCCTTCCCAGCCGCCCATCAATCAATCATTTCAACTGGTGACTTCTCGAAAGAAAGAGGAAATCCGAGAACACAACGAGACCCCGTCTTTTCTCTTCGCAGCGATTTTCTTCGTCTCTCCAATGTTCCCCTCTTATTTTTTCATCCACTTTTTATTGTTCCGCATCGTTGTCGCCCAATTTCCGACGAACAACGAGACTGTCGTTCATCGTGAGTTGTCCCAGTCTCGCGAAGAGTCAGACGACGTCCAATTCAGATGACGGGCGGCTGTGGGACGTCGTCATCGAGACGTGCGACAAGGACGGAGCAGGCACTGATGCAGCCGCTTATCTGAAGATCTTCTACGAGTCCGGGCACGATTCGGAGACGTTCCACCTCGACAATCCGGGCAGAAACGACTTCGAGCAGGGCTCGCGGGACCATTTCAAGATCTTCTTCAAGCAGTCCGACATCGTGAACATGGGCCTCTTCTGGTGGCCCGGATTCAGTCTCAGCCAGTCGTGGTGTGTGAATTGGGCAAGTTATTTCAAAGTAGAGACGAGCGACGTCTTCTGAACTCAGGTGCTTCTTCTGAATTCTGACACTGAAGCTTGTTTCGAGGGAATCTTCGACAAATGGATTCTGCACTACAGGTCAGTATCACTCGCTGCGATCCAACTGTGACTGAAATTGCAGAGACCCTCCGACCTATGCCACGAAGTTTCATCGTCTCCGCTACGCAGACTGCGTGCGTCCGGGACCCGCCTCGGCGGAAAGAAGAAGCTATCTGCGGTACGACGACATCGTCCGGAACAGCGGAGGCACCGTGGACGTCAAGAAAGTAGAAGACGACGATTAATTGCACACATTCATAAAAAAGTGTTATCAGAAATCCGTAGCACAGAGAACGATCAAGGGGAAAGTGTTTTCATGTAGATGTACAAAAACACGATGCCCAAGATGTTCGCAAAGTGACCTTTCCTGTACTTGATAGCGAGCAGAAAGAGAGAAAACCAGACGGCGAGTACGGAAAGAAAGGGTTGAGAAGGGAAGAGGTGGAATGAGAGACCTGGATGCAGCAGGAGGACGATCGAGAACCAATCTGCCAAGGGATTATGGTGGATGAGAGGGGAGAGAGCGTACCTATTCCGACGACTGAGAGGACCCTGCTCGCCAGATCCATCGAACAGTGCAGAGACATCAGGCACACGGCGAGACTCATTCCCATCTCGATGGCCAGTTGACGGGGATCGTCCGGCCAGACGACCAGGTTGAAGAACTGTTTTCCAAAGTTCCAGTACGTGATCGGACTGAGTCCGAGGAGTAAAAAATAGAGGACTATGTGCAAGGATCCGAGCACGGCGAGTCCGATTAGATGCTTTTCTGCAATGACATCGATTTGATACTCGAGTACCGAAGAACGCACTTTGAACGATTAAGGAGAACACCGAGCAAGTACCGAAGACGAAGGTCCAGTGAGAAGGTTGAGAATGAAACAGAGGAATGGAAACACATCTGATGACGTCACAGACTGATATGACTTCTGAATCCCCCTAGTCTTCGTTCCTCTTTCCCTCCAAACTCACTGTCTTCCCATCGATCAGTCGACGTCTTCCGGATGACGACATAAAGACTCCAGAAGAAAGCAAGAATCGAGAAGCAGTTCTCGTTCTTTCGGAGGATGCCTCCGAGTGCTTTCCATGCCACGTCGGCAGCCAGCATCCGCTTCGAATGTACAAAAACGAGGAAAAGTGTGGCGTTTGGGGCGCAAATTTATGCGATCGAACGATGAGGAAGAGAGTGAAATACACAATAAGAGACCAGACCCGCAAACAAATGTGAGAAAAAAAGAGAGCTGGAAATGGCACGAATCGACTACAAGTGCTGCACCTGCGAGGCGTCCTCGTCCTCCGCCTTTGCCGGCTCCGACTGGAAAGAGCCTGTCGAAGAGTTTCCGAGGGTCTTCTCGCGAGCACCTGAAACCGGACGGAATTGAACAATGGAGGTGGAGTCTGGACTCACCCATGATTTCGTTGAATCTCGCCTTGTCCTTGACTATCGTCAGTGCCGAGATTCCGAACAGAATCACCGAGAGGACGAGCGTGCCGACGCAGATCCAAAACGAGGTGACGAGCGACGTGTAGTGTGCCTGCGGCGACTTGTCGTCGCCTCGAATCGCATCGGACGCCAATCCCAGGATGTACGGACCGGAGGCGTCTCCGAACATGTGTGAGATGAGGATCTGCCACGAGGAAGCCGAACTTCTCCTCTGCGGAACAACCACGCTCTGAACCCGAGAATTCTGTCCCTACACCATTGACATTTCATTGCACTCACGAGCAAAAGATCGACGTTTGTGGCCCAATTAAAGCTGCTGGCAACGACACAAATGAATAGCATCACCCACGCGAAGCCCATGTTGTTCTCGATGTTCTGGATTGCGAGGATCAGTGTCGGAATGCAAATGAGCGCTCCGATGGCGCAGATGAGACAATCGGCACGGACGGTCTGGATGCGTTTGAACGGACCGACTCCGCGGGACCACATCTGAGGACACAGAAACCGTTTTCAGGGCTCGATGACGCAGGATTTACATTGGAAACGAGGGTTCCGATGGCCACTCCGAGCACTCCGCCAACACAAGTGATCGCTCCGAAGATGAGGTTGATGCGGGCTTTCTCTCCTTTCGAGATGTCCGGCTTGTTCTGCCGAGACGCCTCTGCCCACTGGATTGTGATCGGAGCCCACCAGGCGAGAGTGCCGACCATGAAGACAGTGGCGGTGTACCCGAGACTGCTGGTCACGTAGGTGGCACTGCAAGAGAAGTGCGGTCAGAAGACGTTCTGGAGAAGAGACTCACTTGCTGAGCAGGTCCTTGATGTCGTCCCAGTAGCTCGTAGCCTCGACGTCCGCCATGATCTCTCCCTTCTCTCGCTCGGCACGTCCTCTTTCGGGCTCTCGGATGAAGAAGATGATGAGGAAGAGGCATACGATTCCGAACACTCCTGTCACGCGGACTCCCCACTGCCAGTGTCCTGTCCAGTCGTTGACGGCCGAGCCGATGACGAATCCGAGACCGCAGCCGAACGGTATCGCAAAGTAGAACACCATGAGCATCCGAGATCGGAGCACTCCGGTGAACATGTCGGCGATGACAGTGGGCGAGATGATCGCGTACGAGGCTTCTCCGATTCCCACGATTCCACGGAACAACAGGAAGAGCCAGAACATCTGGAAATTCAGAGGATCAGAGAAACGAAGTGAACAGAACACGTACGTTTCCGGGAATGAATGTGGAGGCGAACACAGCGGACACCCAGATGGCGATTCCGACGACGAAGATCCATTTTCGGTTGTAGCGGTCGCCGAGGAATCCGCAAATCGGCGAGAAAATGATGAAGAAGACCATGAAGGTGGTTTGGATGAGACCTCCCCACGCATCGTTGATATTGTAGTACTTCTGCACGTCATCAAGGACTCCTGAAATCGAATGGAATGGGGGAACGGTGGAGCACGTGGCGCCAGCCAACAGAACACGCTTATCAGAGTGTCCAAAAGATGGTCTCTGATCGAAAACCGGGCGGCTTCTTTTCTTCTTTCTCTCTAGTTTCGGAGCCTTTTTGTGACACGCCACGAGTGCGAATTCGTAGTTTTGCGCCGAAACGATGACATTGAAATGTGGAGGACTGACCTGCAACGGTGTACCGATCCATGTAGTTGAGAAGGTTGATCACGAAGAGGATCGAAACAACGACGACAGTCCAGCAGCCCTGGAACTCTGGCTGCGACGCATTCGTGCTCTGCGAGCCGGAGGAATCCCTTGGCGAAGGAGACGGCGTCTTCGTGGCGGCCGAAGAAGCGGACTGTGGTGGCGGAGACGCATCGAACTTCTGGATCTTGGCGCCGTCTTCCACGGGCGACACCTTGGCCATCGTTATCTTCAAGACAAGACTGTTTGTCTCGGATGCAGTTGTTTTGGAGCGGAGAGACGTGGAAAGCTGTGGAAACGTCAAGGAGAGAGAGGGAGCAGAGGACACGCAGAAAGGGCAGCAGAACAGGAACCGACGGACGGATTATAGTCGGTAATCAGTCTACATGTCGAGAATCGCCTGATTCTCCGACGAATCTCGTGAGAATTGGCTGAAGGTCTTCGGAATTCCGAAGACTGTTTCTCCAAGAGTTGATGAATTGAATCATAAGATGTAAAATTCTAGGAGCTAACAAGACCAGAAAGAAAGCGAGAGTGATCTGGAAAGGTCACTGGAAACTATGCGGCGGCATGCAGAAACCATTTTACAATCGTCTTTCCTTATCGGGAGAGCGCGTGTCGAGCACGCAACGGACAGGAAGGCGTGCGGGAAATTGGAAAGTATTGTACCAAAGAATGCGGCGAGGAGTCAGAAGAAGGAGAAGAAAGGGGACGACGGAATTCGTGTTGAAAAGAAGGAGGAATCGATCGGGGGAGAAAGTGTGTCCGTCGGACGAGAGAGGGGCGGCGATTCGCATGCACTTTCACTCTGTGATTCCACCACATATACGCAAGCGTACATATAGTCAATTCCTCCTTCTTCATGTTTGTCTTCGGTCTCTCCCTTTTGCACCTGATAAACATTTATGACATGTCGCGAGAGGGAGCAGGGCTACCAAAAAAGGGAGGGAGCGACAGTTCCGATCGGATCTGCCGATTCAAGTTCCGTCTACACGACTTGTCGTAATCTGGTTCAGAAGTGTAATCTGAAAGAGAGAGAGAGAGAGAGAGAGAGAGAGAGAGAGAGAGAGAGAGAGAGAGAGACGCGGGAACAGGAAGTGTGCGATTCCAGGCCGCCTATTTCGTATGCAGGTGTCTTCTCTCCGATGATTAATAATCAGTTCTCTAGCATAACTATCCTATCGCAAAGACTCGTGGAATTGTGCGCGAATGGGGTGTAGCACGGGAAAACGGGCATTCCGAAACACATCATAATCTCGCTGAAAGGTGTCAAGGAATAGTACAACGGGATTAAATAGAAATCGATAAGAAATCGAATAGTTTTAGAGATATTTATTGATGCGACAATCCAAAAAGCAAACAGGAAAAGGTGAGAAATGGCACGGAGGGCATATGGACACGGACGAGACGAAGACGTGGAGACCGGGATCTGTTTTCCGAACTGTTCCCGAGATGATGTCACGAGATGACGTCATTGTTTGCGCCGGATCTGCAGAAGTCGATTTGTTTCCAATCGATCGTCGTTCGTCAGACTCTCTGTGAAGCACACTCAACTCTCATATTATTATCGGATTTTTTTGAATGCAATACGCAGACAAATTTTGTTTTAAAACAGTTTCACTTCCCGCTGTTGGTCTCGCCACGAAGGAAGCGAGAGAGTGAGAGACGACAGACGACGAGACAAAAACATTTTTTCGCGCGTTTTTTGTAAATTTTCGAAAAAACGACGCGTTTTCAAAATAAAAATTGAAGAAATATTAATTACAATTCACAATTTACCGAAAAAGTAAAGAAACGGGTCGTTTTTTTCGAAAATTTACAAAAAACGCGCGAAAAAATGTTTTTGTCTCGTCGTCTGTCGTCTCTCACTCTCTCGCTTCCTTCGTGGCGAGACCAACAGCGGGAAGTGAAACTGTTTTAAAACAAAATTTGTCTGCGTATTGCATTCAAAAAAATCCGATAATATTTGATTGAACCTCACACTTTTTTGTTGACAGCGCTTCTTTGTTTTCCTACCACGTCTATTTATCATTTGTCGAACATTCTCCCGAAAGGAACGGCTCGTCGACGGCGTCTTGGTGGTAAACGCACGCGCTCCACAATACATGGCCCCTCTCTCAATCTTCAGCTTTTAAAATTTTGAATCGGGAATATCAAGCAAATTGAAGTTCTAACGAGTCTCGACGAATCTTCCTTTCGTCAAAACATCTTAATAAAAATGTAATCTTTTGTAGTTCTCTATCAATCTTGAAACAAGCTATTATATACAGTTTGTCGGTTTTCTATAGATCATTAATCATTTCCTAACGACGCGCTTAGTTGCTCTTTCTCTCGTGTGAGATATCTTTTCGGAAGTGCTCTAATTTGATCTGACCAAGAATTCCATTATTAAAGTAAAAGTGTAGAATTTCTTTATTTTCACCGCAATTTATCGTCCGAGTGTTTGCGTAAATTGTGTCGTTGCCCACAAAAAAACGCGCGTGACTGCACATTTCGAACTTTTTCTTGTTTCTTCTGCTGCCCACCCGTTTCTGTCTTTGTGATGAATGTGTTTTCTTCTTTCTGTCTTTCTCGTCCTCATTTCTTCACTCCTTTTCACCTACATATGGACCTTTTCTCATCGCCCGGCGGTCCTTCCGTCCTCTGCTGTTACCACCTGCTGCGGATTATAGCTTGACGTCTCGGCCGGCAGCGTTATTATAATTGATCAGCAGCGACATTGTATGTGATGGACGTGTGCGACTCGTCATCCACCTAGAGAAGAGTGAAAGAAAGGGTCCGTCGAAGGCAGGAGGATAGCATGTGCGCGCGAAAGAGCGAAGGAGAGAGCATGACGAGAAAGGAGCGCGAGGAGGAAGAGCGAGCGAGGCGGCGAGGGCGAGCAGTGCGTGGAACATCTAAACGGACCCTTTCTGGCCATATTGCGCGTCGTCTTCCTCTTTTCCAGCGGAATTGGCTTCTTCTTTTCCTCCCCACCACCTCAAGTTTTCGTTTTTGCAGAGGGAATGGCCAATGGGAGGGCTGTCAATGGATTCCTGCTCGATATCACCGGCGTGCTGTACAACAGCATCTACAAATCCGATGGGGTCGCTATTCCGATGTCCGCCGAGGCAGTCAACTTGTAAGTTGTTATTGCTTTTCTGTTTTTCCCAAAACGAATTTCCTTTTCTCTTTCTTTTTCCGGCAAACACTTGTCTTTTTTTGCAGTCTGTACCAACATTCGAAAGTGAAGTTTTTGAGCAACGCGAAAGGAAACTCAAACCGAAACGTGGCTCGTAGACTTCAGAGACTTGGAATCAAGTGAGAATTTTTCGTTTCTCTCCAGCTTCCTCATTTACTGTTCAGTGTTCGAGAAGAAGACGTGATCACTCCTGCTCCGGTGGTCGCCCAGTACTGCAGAGAGAACGAGCTGCGACCGCATCTATTCGTCAGAGACGGTACTCTCCCCGGTTTCTTCCTCCCGCCTCTCATCCTTTTTTCTCTCAAGACGTGCTTCCCTACTTCGACGGCATCGACACGACTTCTCCGAACTGTGTCGTGATGGGCGAAGTGGAAGAGGGATTCTCTTTCGAGCGTATTAATCGAGCGTTTCGTATTCTCATCGACATGCCCAAACCGCTGCTCATAACAATGGGCAACGGGTAATAATTGCTTCCTTTCTGTCGCCTCTCACGTGTCTCCTCGTTTCCAGCAAGTTCTTCCAACGAATCGACGGCCCGTGCATCGATGTCGGCGCTTTTGCCGCCGCGCTCAAGTTTTCCACAAATTGCGAGGTTCTCAATATCGGAAAACCAAGTCGCTTCTATTTTGAACAGGGAATCAATGCACTTGGGATGAAGCCGGAAGAAGTAAAAACCTCATCTAGACATTGAACTGTAGAGTAAATACGACTTTTTTCAGATCGTTATGGTGGGAGACGATCTGATGTCAGATGTGGGCGGAGCCCAAGCGTGCGGCATGCGCGGTATCCAAGTCCGAACCGGAAAGTGGCGTCCGGACTTTGAGAAGCTGCCCGTCAAGCCGGATTTGACGGTTGACTGTCTCTACGATGCAGTCAAACTGATTGCGGATAACGGATTCCGGTTGTAATTAACACTTGTGCACATCGTTTTCGTCCCTCCCCACCCATTCTTTTATGCACAGAAACAGAGCTTTATCATGTCAAAATTCTCTTCGCGCCTTCTTTTTTTAGATTCGAATTCCATTCAGTACCACCTAAACAGAAGAGATCCAATAATTTATTGCAAATAACCCGATAGTGCCAAACAATAATCACCACAAATACATGTACATTCCCAACTTTGGTGAACGAATAAACTTCTTTGGCATGCATTTTGATTTATTTTTTTAACTGCACAAAGCAGAAGAGTTTCACGAAATAAAGCAAGAAAGAGAATGAGTTGTTGGCTTGCAAGGAGAATCCGTAGGAGGAAACATGAAGCCTACGATTCGATAATCTCTTCGAAAAGAACACTGATCCTTTTGAATCCAGCTCCGCAGTGTCTTGTGACCACGGCCTTCGCCAGATGATGGAAGTCTTTCGCCGTTTTCTGCTGGTTCTCGAGGACCGAAGTGATAGCGAGAAGAGCCGAGAAACGGGCGGGACCGTGCACGGAGCCGTTGTTCAGAAGACAGTACCTCAGCAGACACCGCACGTATTCTTCCCGTTCCCTGCCGATTATGTGCTGGACGATAGGAGGAAGACCAGAAACGGCTGAAATCGAGGAATTCAGAAGACGTTCCGGACCGGAAGAGGCAGACCTGGATTGCAGAGAACGATGGCTTTGAGGAGCAGGTACTCGACGCGAGTCAGTTGATTCCGGAGCACGGTGAGCAACGCCTTCTGCTGCGACATCTGGATCTTCATGCCGACCTCTCCGTACCTTTCCCTCGGCGGTCCCGAGACGTGTCCGTTCGGGTGCACGAGCTTGTCGGACTTCAGTTGGAACGAGTTGAACGCCGTCATCATGTCCGCGCACATGATCGTCGCGTGCTTCAGAAGCAGAAGTTTGCTCTCGAGGTCTATTCTATGGATGAAGTCGAACATCTTCGAGTACTCGAGCGTCGCCAGAATGGACGTGTGAACGAAGCAGCCGAACGTGATTTTCAGTCTGAAACCGCTCTGAATGAGTGGATTATTTGCATGAAAAACTCACTCTCCTGTGATTTCATTGACTTGAACAGGGAGGTACGAAGGATTCGGAATGTCGTCGACTCGGAGGATCAGAGGAGACTTGACGATGTCTTCCAGCTTTCGATTGTCCTGACAGCTCTACCGTTCAGAAGACGTTAGTCCACATGAACTCACTTTGAATCCGGGAGGCAGGCCGCCAGTGTACAGCGGCTCTATCTTCATCTCGATTGCGGTAAGTCTGTCGATTATCTTGTTGACTTGCGTGTCGTAATTCGCAAATATCTAAAAAACGATTTGCACCTATTCTGTGTATTTCGGTGGGCGAACTTGTTCGGAGCGGATGGCGCCGGAGGCGTTCCTCTTCAACATGATCTCCTTCTTCAGCTCTTCTCCG
Organism: Caenorhabditis afra; assembly: GCA_963570955.1. Taxonomy (NCBI): domain Eukaryota; kingdom Metazoa; phylum Nematoda; class Chromadorea; order Rhabditida; family Rhabditidae; genus Caenorhabditis; species Caenorhabditis afra. The sequence continues at coordinate 7,001,266 of OY751536.1, read as the reverse complement.
TCCGACGTCTTCACCTCTGCCTGAATGGCCGCCGGATTCATGCCCGATGTGATGCACCTCTCGAAACGACATGCCCTGCACATCCTCCGTGTTAGATCTAAACTTTCCCTCTCGGAGACAGCGTTGATCGTTTTGTTCCCTACCTACAGGCTCGTTTCCACTCATGCACTTCTTCATTTTGAGACAAGTGTACTTCCTTCCGTCGAGAATGGACCTTCGGAAGAACGTCTTGCATCCGTTGCACGAAGGGACGTCGTAGTGGTACCCGGTGGCCGGATGTCTACACACTTGACAGCTCGAGGGACACTGGCCTCTCGTCATCTTCTGACTCTTCTCCGGACGCTGAAAACGGACTCGAGGGGCATCGACTCTCGGAACTCACTCTGAATTCATTCGAATCGCACGGGCCTTCCACATCGGGCAGAAGCACTTCAGAAGGGAAACATCTGCAGGAAACTTGATATCACGAAGGCGTGTTATCGATTTTCTGTGCAAACAAACGGGTTGTTTCGCTGATTCGAACTCACTTGGCACTCGTCGACGGCATCAAAGTAAAGTCGAGCATCGTCGAACCTTGAACAAATCGGAATGAAACACGACGATAATTACAAGACCATCGGACTACTGCCCGATTCGGCTGCTGCCTCTCCGATCAACGCATCTTTGTTTCTTTGGAGTCCTCTTTTCCCGTCTGCGCCTCTCGTTTCTGACGTTGCTGGCGAGGAAGCTGTAGCGAGAGGCAACAGGTCGGCAGAGTTTTGGCAGTGATCTCTCCGCGTGCACTCGGTGCATGCGCGGGCGTTACATCCGTTGCATAAACAGCTGCATCATGAATCGGTTTATTCGACGGACTTGTAAAATTCACTATGACATGGTGATACAAATATACAGTTCTAGTAGTCAATTAAAATTGATGGTTCAGTCGTCCATAACCTGATCGTACACGACACTAATGCACTTCTTGCTCAGCTCGGCGGGATCCTTGTGCTTCTGATTGTGGATGGCCTTGATGTAGAAGTAGTGGTCTTTCTGCTCCTTCTGCTGCTTCTCGATAACGTGGCAGATCGAGAGCAACGCCGAGAAGCGGCCGGGACCGTTGAGGACTCCGTGCTGCAGCAGACAGTACCGGAACAAGCACTGTGCATAGACCTCTCGTTCCCTTTGAAGCGCCTTTCCGTCGTCTGTAGGAAGGCCGCTCACTGCTGAAAACTGTCATTGAGAGGACCGTCCAGGGTATTAGAGGGACCTGGATTGCAGAGAACAACGGCCTTGAGAAGGATGTATTCTGTGCGGTCCACATCGTGTTCCATGAATGTGATCAGTGTGTTCTGTAGGAACGCCCTCTGTTTCTCGATCAACGGGCCTTGCTTTCGTTTTGGCGGTCCGTAGATACTGCCGTCCGGGTAGAGCAGCTTATCCGATTTCAGTTTCTTGAATGTCGTGAATGCGTTCATCAGATTTGCGCACATCAAAGTCGTGTGTTTCATGAGAAGAACCTACAAACGGTCCAATTCCTCGACGTCGTGCAATCTTTGGTTTCCTATGAAAAAGTTATCTCCGTGACGGATCGGTTTTCCGTGTCGGGTGCATCTAGAAAGCACGGAGAACGACACGGAAACTCGATGTGTGACGCGTTCTTCAAGGCCGATTATTCACTCACCTTGCTGTCCAGATCGATGGCACTGGCAAAGTCGAAGGTCTTAGAGTACTCGATGGAGGCCAGACAACTCGAGTGCACAAAGTTACGGCTCCTTCTCTTCGGTCTGAAATTCGCATCTAAGACTCCGAACCCTCCGATTCCCCCTCACAGTCCAGTGTGTTTCGAGAGTTTGACGGGCGAGTAACTCATCGAGGGGATCTCTGTGTTGTTGAAGATGACCTTCGATGCGATCACCGTACTCAGGTCCCTCGTATCTTTGAATCCCATCGGCATCCCATTGCAGTGCACTGCCTCCATTTTGGACTCCACCATAGTCAGCTTCCCGATGACTTGGTTCATTTTATCCTCAAAGTTGAAGAACACGGAGCCGCTATCGAATTTCTCGCCGTTTGCGTGCTTTTTGACGATTTGCTTGCGGAGCTCCTCGCCCTCGTCGGACTTGACTTCTGCCTGGATGGCCATCGGATTCATGCCCGCCTGCACGCACTTTTCGAAACGACATGAACGGCAGACTCGCTTCGATGTGTCTGAAGGAATTAATAAAAGAGGAGAACAAACAGGGGACTCACCAATCACTTCGTCTCCGTCGAGACAGTTGCTGACTTTGAAGCACTTGAACTTTCTGCCAGTGATTATGGTTCGTCGGAAGAACGTCTTGCATCCGTTGCACGAGGGCACCTGCCAGAGAAACGATGAAAACGGGAGCAAACAGACAAAGAACCTCGTAGTGGTATCCGATTGCGGGGTTGCGGCAGATCCGACAGACCGAAGGGCACTGGTTCTGCGGTAGAGTCTTGTAGACTTTCGAGCGTCTGTTCCTGCGCGGCTTCGACTTCGGCTTCATGTCCATCACCGGCTCTTCGGGCTCTTCGACGCACAGCTCGAATTTGTCCTGCGGGTCGGAATCAGAAGACGTTCTGAGCGTGGCGATCGATAAGAGACACTTCACGAGGCTTATTACCTGCCACTAGATGACGCCGCTTTGGAAAAGATATCCATCCACTCGAAAAAAGAAGAAGAGGTTCAGAATTTGCGTCGTCGGAGACAGAAAAGTGTAGTCGACGGAGGGAGAGAGCGGGCGGCGAGGCGGTCTCTCGCGCGGCGGTCTTGCCATCTCTCGCCCCTCCCCATCCATCGTTATATTTGTTCTCTTCCCCTGTATTCGCCCGTGCTGTTTCTATGCAGTTTGCAGTCTCTCCTTGTGTGGGAGCGAGACTCGTAAACGCCCGAATTAAGCTCCCCTGCTGCCCTGCCCGTACGTGAGGAAGAGACTCGCGACGTGGCACGGGGTGGATGATGATCTCCAGTTGGTCAGACTGTACAAACACACTCACTCCAACTTTCTTTGTTTTTGGGTTTTCGGAAATCAAGATCACTCAACTGGCTGTTTCTGAAGAAAACAAGAGATCGGATTGCAGTGTAAGATCAAGTTTTCATTATTGCATTGTTTTTTTTGGAGGTAGTCCCATGAAACAGATTATTTTTATGTTGTGCGGGTGGTTTAGGATTCCATGATCTGATCAAACATTCCGCTGACACACTTGCGTCCCGGGTGACAGATCTGCCGATGCTTGTGGTAGTGCTTGGCCTTGATGAAGACGTGGAAGTCCTTCTGAGCCTTCGACTGCCCCTCGATGGTCGGCGCGAGGGCCAGGATCGCGGCGAATCGGGCCGGTCCTTGGAGGGTTCCGTGCTGCAGGAGACAGTAGTTGAGCAGTGCTTTCATGTACTGGTTGCGCTCTTTCTCGATAACGGTCTGGTCGAAAATAGACAAGTCGGGCACAGCTGGAAATCAATTGTTTCCGGGAGGAAATCGAATTCACACGGGTCACCTGGGTTGCACAACATGATCGCCTTGAACAACATATACTCTATTTTGTCCACTTTGTTGCTCAGGAAAGCAATCAACGTCTTCTGAAGGAGATGCAGGTGATCCGACCAGATGTTGTTCTCCCTGTCGCGCTTCCTCATCGGACCCGCAATGCTGCCGTCGGGATGCAGAAGGACGTCGGAGTTCATTTGGTGGATCGAAAAGAAGGCGTTCATCATGTTCGTGCACACTACCGCCGCGTGCTTCATCAGAGTAATTCTGCTCTCCAGGTCGAGTTGAGACGAGAAATCGAACATCTTCGACGACTCCAGACAAGCCAGAAAACTGCTGTGAACGTAGTTGGTTCTCAGGTGACGTGGTCTGAAACGGCATTTCTTATCGACTTCAAACCGGTCGTCAATCAACTAACCGTCCTCCTTGGTGACAAGGCGAGGCGACGAACGTCAGATTCGGAATTTCATTGATCACGAGAAACGGTTTCGAGTCGAGTATCTCTTCGAGTTTTCTGTTGTCCTGAAACGGCGAACGTTCCAAAAGAAGTGAAAATCGGAACTGACCCTGTATCCAGGAGGCACTCCCGTCCGGTGCAACGGCTCAACTTTGCTCTCCACGAGAGTCAGCTTCTCGATCATTCGACTGAGCAAGTCCTCTTCCGTGACCATTAACTGGAAAAGTGGATAGAATAATGAAGGAATAGTCCGACTCACCGAGCTGACTACTCCGGCCGACTGCCTCTGACTCATGACTTCGTCCCTCAGAAGACGTCCTTCGGTTGTCTTCACTTCTGCCTGGATCGCCAGCGGATTCATTCCCGACTCGACACATTTGGCGAAACGACACGCGCGACACAGTCTCTTTGACATGTCTGAAAAGTGGCTTTAAAGAATCGATTTCCGTTTTTTCATGTCCGAACCAATCGGTTCCGTTCCTTCGAGACACTGTTTTCTCTTCGAGCAGACGAACTTTCGGCCAGTGATGATGGTTCTTCGGAAGAACGTCTTGCATCCGTTGCACGAAGGCACCTGAACATTCCTCGTTTATCTCCCGGAACGTCCCTCGTACTCACATCGTAATGGTATCCGATTGCGGGGTTTCTGCACACGAGACATTTCGAGGGGCACTTGTTTCGGGGAAGACTCTTGTACACCTTCAATTCCGAGAACGGCGACTGAAAGTGCATTCCTTCGGCGGGCTTCTCGTTATCTTCTGGCGCATGTCGGGCTAATCCCGTTGTTTGCTTGCTCTCGGGTCCAACGAAACACTTCTTCGAGCACACGGTCGCTCGAGAGAGCACGACTCGTGTATTATTCAATTTAAAACTACTCACCGACATTTCCGGAGGGCTCGACGAGAGCCCATCTTGGTGCTGCTGGAAATCAGGCTCCGGATTAGAGAAATCGAAATCGGGGATGAATCTGGAAACTGGAATAAGTCAGGAGGAGAAACATGTGTAGAAAAGAATACCCGTCAATGTGGCTGCTCGTCGACGGAAACTGGACGTCCTGAACCGGACTCATTGATTCCAAAAAGTACGATCCTCCGGACGGACCGACAGATTGCGAAATGAAGAGAGCGCAGTGGCGAGTGTCTGCCAGTCTCCGTCTCGCCGCTCTGTTTGTCTGGCGATCTCTGGTGTTGCCGTTTTCACGTTTCCCTCGATTCAAAGTGTGCGATCGAGGGAACTTTCCCAGTAGCCAATGATGTCATCCGTTCATCTTAGCAGGAGAATCGATGAGAACAAACTCGGAAGAAGCGAGAAATAACATTTATGGAACATTCGACCACAAAAACAAAGTGAAGATCATTAGAAATGCGAAAGAGAAGAAAAAAGATCATCAGGAATCCATAACTTCGTCGAACATATTTCTCGGAGGCGACGAGCAGCTTCTATCGGTTGCCATCGCTTTCATGAGCACGTAAAAGTCCTTCTGAATTCTCGACTGCATCTCAATCACCGGGTTGATCGAAAGAAGAGCTCCGAACCGGGCGGGACCATTCAGAACGCCGTGCTGCAGGATACAGTAGTCCAGAAGAGCACGTCCGTACTGATTTCGCTCCGTCTCGAGCACTCGCTGATCTTCCAGAGACAGTCCGGGAATCGCTGGAACGCAAGAATGTTGCCTGTCTCACATCGACAGTATCTACCTGGATTGGACATTAATATCGCCTTGAGAAGCATGTATTCGATGCGATCCACTTTGTTGCTCAAAAACACCTGCAACGTCTTCTGCAGCTGCTGTCGGTAATTGGTCCATCGGTCTCCAGTCATGCAGTCGAGCACGTATCCGGCCACACTCCCGTCCGGATACAGAAGCTCGTCCGACTTGCGACGATGCACTGAGAACGAGGCAGTCATCATTATCGAACCGACGAGTGCCACATGCTTCATTAATGTCATCTTAGACGCGAGTTCGAGTTTCGAGGAGAAATCGAACATCTTCGACAGTTCCAGCGTTGCCAGGAGACCACTGTGCATGTAACTCTTGCAGTTGTGTTTCAGATGTCTGGTAACAGTGAGAGCTCCGTTTCAGATGAACTGTTTTTGTTCTCACTTTCTTGCAGCGGGAGTCAGATTTCGAATACGGTTCGCGTCGAAAACGGGAGAACCGGACAGCACTTCCGACAAGCTGCGCAAGTCCTGAAAGTCTCTTTTCAACTGTATTCAATGGGTTCACTGACTTCGTAGTGCAGCGGTATCGCTGTGCAGTGCAACTCTTGGCTCTGATCGTCCAAAATCGTCATCCGGCCGATCAGCTTGGCCAGAAAGTCTTCGTTCGATTCCATCTGAAAGTTGAAACTGAAGCTTCTTCGAAACATTTGAGTCTGACTTTCGGTTCGATTCCTCGCGTCTTCTGCTTCTTCACTACTTCGTTCAGTAGGAACGTTCCTTCCGCAGTCTTGATGGCTGTCCGAATCGCCGCCGGATTCATTCCCGTCTCGACGCACCTCGAGAATCGGCACGCCCGGCACATCCTCCGGCTGTCATCTGAACGTCTCCCTCTTCTGATGACGTTCTGATGACGTGGCACATACCGACGGGGTCGATTCCATCCAAACAGTTGCCTTCCCGCGTACAAATGAACCTTTTTCCGTCGACAATCGTCCTTCGGAAAAACGTTTTGCAGCCACTGCAGGATGGAACTTCGTAGTGATAACCGATCGAAGGATTCCGGCAAACTGCACATTTCTCGGGAAACTGGTTCTGCGGAAGCAGTTGGTACGGCTTTTGAGGGGACTCTTGGGAGCTCGAAGTGGTTTCTGACGCTGAAATGGAAGTGGGCGGCTCAGGATCATCGCTGAAAAAACAAGAAAATAGTTGGAGCGTTTGATTTCTTAAACTCTCACTTCAAATGATAGAGGGGAAGCAGAGCGAAGCTCATTTTTCCTTTTGTCATGCAGCGAAACTAATCGATGAATTGGCGACGGACGGCAGGCACACCTGCGTCTCTCGCACTCTGTGTTTGCCGAGAGATGGACCGAGTCTCGGTCTTTCTGAACCCTTTCCAGCCAAAATGAAGAGTTTATTCAGTTGGAAACGGAGAAGCTACGAATCGAGAATCTCATTGAAAAGAGGCGAAACGGCCAAGTGATCTCGTAGCTTCATTTCAGAAGTAATCGCTTTAATGTAGACGTGGAAGTCCTTCTGTCTTCTGACTTCCAACTCCAGACTCGGAACCATCGAGAGGAGACCAGCGTACCGAGCAGGTCCATTCAGAGCGCTGTGCTGGAGACGACAGTATCGCAGCAGACAGAATGCGTAGTTCTGCCTCTCCGACTCGAGAAGTCGTTGTGTGCGATCGGAAAGTCCCGCCACGGCTGCAAAAAGAACGTTTGGGATGGAAACAATGGTTCTCGCACCTGGATTGCACATAACGATCGCTTTCAGAAGCATGTACTCGACCCTGTCGATTCTGTTTCTCAAGAGCATCCTCAGTGTTTTTTGTACTCCGTCTCTGTCCAAATGCAAGATCTGTTCCAGTTCCTTCATGTTCGCGCCAGCTTCCGTTCCGTCCGGGAGCATCAATCGATCTGACCGAAAGTGGCTGATCGTGAAGAACGCATTCAAGAGGTTCGAGCAAGCCGCCGTGACGTGTCTCACGAGAATCATCTTCTCTTCCAAGTCCAACTGTCTTGAGAATTCGAACGTCTTCGAGTACTCGAGAGACGCCAGAAAACTGCAGTGCGCGTATTGCAACGTGTTCGAGCGGGTGCTGAAGATTGAAGAGAAAATCAGGAGATTAGCTGAAACCTCACTAGTTCTCCACTTTTATCAAATTGGGAATTTCTGTGTTGCTGAACATCGGTTTCGATCTGAGAACGTCTTCTAGTTTCCGACGGTCGTCGAATCCTTTCGGAATGCCCTCAGTGTGCACTTTGTCTATTTTGCATTCAACGAGACTCAGTTTATTGACTATTTTATTGATCCTCTCCTCGTGGGTCACGATTCCCTGAACGCATTCTCGTTTCGTTTTCAGTTATATGTCACACTGCTCACTGCGTTGGCCACGAAGCCCCGAAGCGTCCTCCTTCTCATCACTTCTTCCATCAGACTCCGGGCTTCTTCGGTACGAAGCTCAAAGTTTATCGCCTTCGGGTTCATGCCCATCTCGATGCACTTCTCGAAACGACAGAAACGGCAGACTCGACGAGACATGTCTGGAATCAGTCGGGACCATCGAAGTGGACGCATCTATTTACCTATTGGAGTGGTGCCATCGAAACAATCCGACCGTCTCGTGCATTTCAGAGTATCTCCTTTCAGAATGGTTCTTCTGAAGAATGTTTTACAACCATTGCAGGAAGGGGTCTGGAAAGAGCGCTAGAGATTCTGTCGGATTCCAACTTGTAGATACATCATAATGGTATCCGACGGCTGGATTACGGCAAACGAGACATGTAGACGGGCATTTGTTCCTCGGAAGAGACTTGTACGCCTTCTGAATCTATACATGGAGGAGCCCGGAATGACAAATGAGCTCACGGAGGGTGTCGAGTCATTTGAGTTCTGCCAACTCGCAGAGGGCAACTCCACGTCATCCATCTCGAGAAAAGAAGAGACGAACGAGAGAATAACGAGGGAGTGCAGAGACGGAAAGTTGCCTTGACCGCCAGTTCCTTTCTCGGTCTGCCGTCTCTTTTGCACTGTACAATGTCTCCCGACAATCGTTTATTTGCTTTATTTTCACTGTGTTTGAAGCAGGTGAAAACGAAATTACATTATTTCCGATACAAAACGTCAGCAGAGCACAACACTTTTATAGGCAAATAATATTTCAACGAGGTCATGTGGCATCACTTTCAGAAGTTGGTCAGTCCGTTTCCATACAGTCCGAAGAACAGAAAGTTGTGTTCTTGTGTTTAGTACGGGGAAACAAAAGAGTCTCTGACTCATTCGACACACATTGCTAGGTGGCCATAATCTCATTGTACAACGGACTGACAAGGACTGCCACGTCACGGTAGACGGAGCGGAGAAGGACGTTAAAGCTCTTCTGCTCCCGCTGCTGCAGCTCCATGACGGAAACCATCGAGACGAGCGCTCCGAAGCGGTCCGGACCGCGGAGTTGTCCGTGCTGGCGGAGGCAGTAGGTCAGAAGACTCCGCGCGTACTTCATTCTTTCGTGCTCGATGACCCGTTGGTCCATGACCGGAAGGTCCTCCACTGCCGGATTGCACAGGACGATCGCTTTGAGGAGCATGTACTCGACGCTATCGAGCTCGTTCCTCATGAAGACGTGCAGTGTCTTCTGGATGATCTTCCGATGCTCCACCCAGACTCCGTTGTAGTTCCGCAACGGCTTCCCGGCAACAGTTCCATCCGGACGGCGAATGATGTCAGAATTGAACTTCTGGAGCGAATAGAAGGACATCACCATATTCCGGATCATCACAGTTCCGTGAATCAGCAGTTTCTTGACGGAATCCAATCGAATCTCGTTGAAGAAATCGAAAAGTTTGGAGAATTCGACGATCGAGAGAAAACTGTTGTGAGCAAATCCGGCATGAGCGGGGAAGGTTCTGGAAGGCAACGAGACTTGTTTTCATATGGAAACTCAAAAAACTAACTGGCTGCGCAGATACGAAAGATTGGGGATTTTGAGCACATCGAAGTTGGCGTGGCTTGCGAGAATGTCGGAGAGCGTTCTGCAGTCGCCGTAGTTTTCGGGAAGGTTGGAACTGTGCAGTCTGTCCAGCTGCGACTCGGCCAGCGTCAGTTTGTTCATCACTGCGCTCAGCTCGTCTGCAGCACTTAATCTCTGAAATGAACATTGTCGAGAGAAGCAGTTAGGTGTGAATTCTTACAGAAACAGCAGAGCTGTCGGGATTCCGTCTCCGAAGTATCTCCTCTCTCATCAGTTTTCCCTCGTCTGAAGTTATTTCAGCTCGTATCGACATCGGATTCATGCCCATCTCTTCGCATTTCGAGAATCGACATCCTCCGCAAACTCTTTTCTTTGTGTCTGAAACTGGGGGTTCTTGAATCACTAGTCATTCTTCGCCAAACCGAGAGGCTCGCTTCCTTCGAGACACTTCTTCCCGCTACGGCACTCGTACCGTCTCCCAGTGATTATAGTTCGACGGAAAAACGCTTTGCACCCATTGCAAGAGGCCACCTGGATTCAACAAATGAAAAAAACGGGGGAATGAAAGGAAGCACGTACATCGTAATGGTATCCAACTGCGGGGTTTCTGCAGATGAGGCACTTCTCCGGAAGAACATTCTTGTCCGTGGCCTCCTTCTTTCTCGTCCTTTCGGCGCCCGACGGTTCTGTTTTCTGTTCTTCAGTCTGAAGATTCAAACCAGTTTTACCTACGCGAATTACGCCCTTGAACTCACGAGAATATCAGGTAGATCGGCCAAGAAAGGAATCGATTCGCTAGTCGAAGGAACGTCGGACATTGCTCTCTCTCTCTCTCTGTCTGTCTGTTGCTCTCTTTGTCCGTGTCTGACCGACTGGCAACCCTCCGAATGGCGATCAGAATAACAAGGTGTGGCCTGCGTCTCTTATCGTCGGCAGAGATCGAAAAGTAGTTCTGTTAGTTCAAAGTAACGGAGGATGACAAATGAGAATCAACCACTGCCGTGTGTGTGTGTTTTGACTCATACCTGGACACAATCTTTTGTGTCTGCTTTGTGTCAGCTTCGAGGCAGATCATGCAAATTCATTCATTTCACTTATTTACGCCTTTCGCGTGTTTATCCCGAGTTGAGTAAACGACGTAAATCAGATTCGGAAGTGGCTCATTTTTAACAGAGAAACTCTATTATAAGGAAAGAACGGGAAAGGGCAAGCAAGTGCGTTTATTAGATAGTTACAACTAAAGTACCAGTATTTATACTCGTCATTGGTAGCATCCGATTTGTTTTGACCAGTAGGGTTTGATTGCGTAGTGGAACGTGATGGGATACATCTCTGGGCCGGAGACGTACTCGGCGTCAGAATGGACGCACTTGATGTCATCTCGTTGTGGCAGCTGCAAAACGGGAATTCAGAAGACAGAAGTTGTAGGAAGTGACTCACGAAGCAGGAATCCGCATTTGGACAGAGGACGTCGAAGCTCTTGTGCTCGACGAAATACGGCTGATAGAAGGATTCGTTGTAGCACTGGAAGACGATGGGTCCGTAGAAGTCGTTGTCCACCATCCGAACGGCCGTTTCTCGGAACGTGGCGTCTGACATCGCACTGAAAACGGGACAGTGTTGGGAAGAGCGGATGTGGTCTTACTCTTGGAAGTCCTTGTCAAGAGACTTCAAGTCGGCCTCTCGGAGGATCGGATCCGTCAGAGTATCGAACATCTTGGGCAACAAGAACGGCGCCTTCATGTTCAGTTCCTCGTTGAGCACTTCTTTAACATGAACTATTTCCGTGTTCACCACTTTGTACATTTTGTTGACTGGCAGCTGTTGGGAGTGATGAATCCACGTCGAATTGTACTTCATCGGATCAACGATCGACTTCCCGTACCCGGTTTCATTGCGCACCTCCATCGTGGAGAAGAGGCGTTTGAACGAGAAATCGGTGACGTTGTTCACCTTCTGAATCGCGACGTCTCTCTTGTTGTAGAAGATCGAGTGGTAAGACGGATAGGCGCCGAAGTGGCTCGAGAACTCCTGGTGGTAGTTGTGCGAGAGACGGGGAATCAGGATGTCGTCGATGTCGAAAAAGGCGACGAAGTCGGCCACTTCCTTGTACTGCAGAAGACAGTCCGTCTGCGCTCCCGCCTGGTTCCTCCATTCCACACTCGACATCGGATCCGTGTAGGGAGTCATTGTCTCTTGGAACTTCATCCGAACCCAGTAGTCCAGTGTCAAACTTCCCTGAAGCCTCCACTTATTCAGTCACTTTCCCTTCGATAGAGTCCCACCCAGCTTTCATAGACTTTCAGCGTTTCGAACAACTCCTCGACCATGCTCGTGATGTAGACGTGCATGTGTCCTCCGTACCTTCTGATGACGTGGATGTTCATCAGGAAGACCTGCCATTTCTCGGCGACGAACTGTGGCGCAATGCAGACGATAACGGGGGAGTGAGACCAGTTTCGTGGTTCTCGGAAGGGGATCTAAAGAAATGTCTCCACTTCAGTCTCGATCTCCTTCCTTCTCACCGCTACTCTCGACCCCGTCGACTCGATTTCCAGCTTTTCCGGATTCGTGATAGTCGTCGCTTGCACCAGAACCATTATATACTCGCAGAACGTCTCGGGAGTCGTTTCTCTGCAACCGTCCGTTTTTAAGTCGTCATCTTCACCAGATACTTTTTGATCGTTGCTTCCGAGCGACGAGTCGTGTTCCCTCTGGTGCCGACGATCGTCAGCTCATACTGCTCCAGATCGACGAACGTCCTCTGGCTCATGACGACAACCATCGCGAGGGCGTCCTTTCCGAGCCTGAAATCACGAACGTTTTACGTCTTCAAGAGGAAGAGCTCACGATTTAGAGTTCCGATAGTAGTAGGCAGAAGTGACGTAGGCGTGCGTGTGATTAAATCGAACGGGATCCGACGGAGACTCGATCACGTACTCTTGCGGTTCGCCGCTTTCCAGTATCCCGGGATCAGAAGCGCTGGCACTCATGTAATCTGTGCAGAGGAGCAGAGAAACACAGAATACTGCGAGAATCAGAAGAACGGCTCTGTTGCGGAAGGACTGAAAGTTCGAGAGTCAGAAGAGTCGAGAAGACAAGGGAAACTCACCCAAAGACGGCTGTGCAGCGAAGAGTAGGACATGCTGATTGTGTCATAGTAGAACGGCAGTCCAGAGGCCATGAAGCTCTGTCCAACTAGAGAAGCATGAATGAAATTCAAGACTATCTGGAACTACAATCTCCGATTTTTGGCAGTCCTTTTGGATGATCCGTGCAGGTTGCCACACGGAAATCTCGCTTTCTTGAAGCGGAGATCCGGACGATTAAATATCTTGTCTGCCGCTAGACAAAACCCCTGTTCAAGCTTGAAAATATCCGATTTTCGCGAGTAGATGAACATTACCGATAAGTAGAACACTTCAGATTTCTAAAGAAAAGCCAGCAGAAAGACAAAGACGTATGTTCAAATTATACAAAACAAGGATGAGATGGGAGGGAAGATCAGAAGGGAACTCGGTTCGTGTTCAGGAAGTCGTAGTTGTTCAGTCTGTTCATGGCGGCCTTCTCGAACTCGTAGACGACGTCGGAATTGTCGAAGCGGAAGGTTCCCTTGCGTTCGGGACGCTGCAGAGACGCGACGGTGGCACGGTAGAACACACTTCCGGCTGGCTGGATGTCGACGACGATGCTGTCTCCGGGACGGAGGAGTCCCTTGTCCTCCATGTTCCAGATGTCGTGCACGTAGTAGCCGGCTGGGTCGGTCAGTCCGAGAGCTGCCAGACTAATTTCGACCTTTTTCTGAAAGGAGAAGAGGTCCGATGGCCGTCAGTGATCCGCCAACTCACGTATTTCTTGTTCTCGTTTCTGTTGAGGAGGGCGAAGGCGAACGACTTCTTGCTGCCGGTTGAAGGCGTGACTTGCTTCACGTACGTTCCGATGTCTGTTTCCTGAAATGTCTTTCTCTCTTTTATCTCGATGTCAGATGACGTTCATACATTCTTGATGAGTCTTCCCATGATTCCGAGGGGATCCTGGTTGACCCTGATGGCTTCGTAATTCTGAAGAACAGCCTTCGACAAATCGTCAATGATCCGCAAGTCATTCGACATGATCAGAGGCGCCGACCAGATGCACCAGATGGTCATTTGGGAAATGGACATGTCCAGAGTGATTCCTTTGTTTCCGATGACCAGCATGTCCGGATCGTGCCACTTGCCGGGGCCGTGTGTCGGAATGTGCTTGTCTTGGTTCTTGTCGTAGTAGGCAATGATGGAGACGATCGACTTCCACGAAGAATTGATGTCGTCGAAGTTGCGCCACGTGTTGCACGACCTCCCGATGACATTGTAGTCGACGAGCTCCGGTTTGTTGATGAGGTAAGCAGGCCAGCTGCACGAGTACATGATCGGACGGCCTGTGGCGTTGAGCTCCCGTTCCATCAGAGGGTAGCCGACGGGCATCAGAGACTCGTCGATGTTGCAGCCGTCCAGTTTCAGATAGTCGACGTCCCAGGAGGCAAAGGTCTGCGCGTCGACTCTCTCGTGCTGGTAGCTTCCGGGGTATCCGGCGCACGTCTTCGTTCCGTAGTCTTCATAGATTCCGAACTTCAGTCCCAAGTCGTGAACCTGGAAACAAATGAAACTTTCGAGGTCACTTCAGTCAATCAAATACGTATTTGGCGAGCTTCTTCATCCCGTTCGGGAAGCGAGTCTTGTTGGCGACAAGGATCCCGTTGGCATCTCTCTCCATTTCCGACCAGCAGTCATCAATGTGAATCGACTTGTATCCGGCCAGGTCGAATCCATCGTACACTAGAAGGACGGGAGTGTCTTCTCGAAATGAAGATAGCGGACTAACCTAGTTGGTCTGCCATGTCCATGTAAAGTTGTTCATTGATGCATGCGTCGGGGAACTTGACGCAGTCGACTTCGCAGTAGAAGGCCGTCCACGACATCCACCCCATCGGCGGCGTCCTCGCGAGTCCATTATCGAGGCAGACGGCGCCGGAGACGAGCAGAAGCAGGAGGGGGAGCAGCAAACGCATCTGCAATGTAGCTATCACTGGCAGGTGTATTTTCGGTGTTGATACGGAGCGAAAGCCGCGGAACAAACAACTTGTACACAGGCACGTCGAACACGTTTAGGACGCTTCTGGAGGAGCCAACTTTTGATACCACGTGTTGTTTGAAAAACTGATTTGTCGCGAATCAAACTTCGCTAGATTCGGAGAAGACGCGGAAAAGTAATAAGAAGCGGGAAAAAAGGAGGCAAGACGGGGATTGAGACGGCAGTTGGCGGTCATCAAATGACCTGCCAAGTGTAAAGAAGTGGTGGTTTGAACGGCGAAAGCCTTCAAAAAGAAGAGAGAAAGAGAGTAACGATGAGAGTTGTCGCCAGAATTGAGTGATTGCCGCCGGATTTATTGGGTCACTGGCATTGAAGAAGAAACGACGAATGAAGAGAAACAGGGACCACACGTACATAGACAGAGATAACGGCGCGAAGGAGATAAGATAGTCTCCGATCTGCCGAGTGTGTAGGCTCGCTTCGGAGCAAACAAGCAACTTTCTGAGCCCGTGGGAAACTATTTTATGATCGATCAAACAGAGCGTATGTATTCTCGTAGACAACGAAGATCACGGCATTCACAACGAATCCGCGCAGCGAGATCGCCCAGCCTCCCCTGTAGAACGCACGGATTCCCGCCTCGTTGTAGATCTTGAGAGTCATTTGTTTTGGAGAGCTGTAAGCAGAAGGGATTCAGATGAGGTTCAACAGAAGCTCACAGGGTCCGATGGCTCTTGTCCGCTTGCATCCGGTTCTTGACCACTTCCAGAGGACACACCGAAATCCAGCCGCTGACTCCAGCGCAGCCTCCCGCGAACAGCTGCAATCTCCGTTTTTTTTTACTGACAGACGACGTCGATGATACCTGAGTCCACGTGTTCTCGAGGTCGTGCTTCCTGAAGTTTCTGATGAGTCCTTCGTACACGGGAATGTAGAAGAGGTAGCCGATGTTGTCGCGAAAGAAGATCACGCTGCCTCCCTTGAACAGACCCCGAATCCCTTCGGTCCGAATCGTTTCTCTGGCACACTCCATCGGACCTGCGTACAGATTCTGCGAGTGCTTCGTGAAGTGTCCGACGTTCTCCCGTTGCACCTGAAACAAAAAAGCACGACTGGATAGCCTTCCCTCATCTCGAATACCTGCAGTTTTGTTTTCAGAAGTTCGACTGGTATGACTGGTCCAACCTGCACTAGGGTCCCGCAAATTGAAGCGATCAGTATCTGGAAAACGAAAGTGGATGGGAAGTTCAGGTACAAATGAGTACGTCGGTCATGGGAAGATCCTTGCGAGCCATCACATTCGAGTCTCCCGGATGCAGGAACTTCAGACCTGCTCCGTAGCCGGCGAAGAGCAAGGAGTGGAGAGCTCCGGTCGAGATGAACGGCACCAGCATGCCCTTGTAGAGACCGTACACCTGCAGTCGGAAGTAATTCGAGGAGACCTGATTGGTGCACTCACAGACTCCTGCTTCATTGTTTTGACCATGCAATCAACGATCCCCTTGTAGATGTTCATCGTCTGCAGTCTCGCTTTGACCGTATCCAACGGGTGTCCCACGAGGAGACCAGCTCCGCCTGAACGACCCTCTTTTCTCGGGAAAACACGAAGAAACCGGTTACCTGCAGCCCATCCGGCAATGAAATCGGCATACATAGTGCGACGAAGAGAGACGGTTCAATGCGAAAAGTGGGCTAGTGATAAGAAGGAGACGAGCAGCGACGACTGCACAAGTGGACAAAGATTACGGGAATCGATGGAAGTGACCTATTATCACTTGGAAGAAAGATGCGGTTCGTGTGGCAGAGAACAGAAAACGAATGCGAGAACAGGGAGAGAGAGAGAGAGGGAAGAGACGCAGAGAAAGGAGAAGGGACAGACTGTCTGGGAGGAAGATTCAGAGGTCAGATCGAGCAAGTGAGAACCGTTCGGATGATCTCGGGGCGGGCGATAAAAGGAAACCATAAAAGAGGCAATGTTTGTTTGTCGATGCTTTTCTCCAAACTCCAATCGAAACTTGCCGGTGTGCAGAACGTTCTCTTCCATTTCTGATGGTTAGTGCCACGTCGTTCCATGCCGATGACGAGGCTCATTTCACATTTGCCACTGATGAAAAGCCTAAATCTCAAAACCTTATTTCATTTCTTCTCTGCCACGTGAGACATCGCGCTTAGCTTCTCCTTGCCCGGATAACATCTGAGTGAGATTCGGATCTCCCTGAGGATTCGTTCCGCGATCCTTTCTCTCTGTGCCTGCTTCACTCCCCACACAAACGAATCCGACTGTTTGTTTCTCTTTGTCCGCTTTATCATGCACCATTACAACGAGCGCACTCCCATCTTCCCCAGATACGCAATGAATCCGAATTTGCAAATCTTCGTGAGTCAACTGTATAGTTCTTGAAGAAAAGATAAACCGGTTTCAGCTGAACAGGAAGGTTCCGTATCACAGAGTTCCGACGAATATGGACAGGATTTACGAAGAGGTGAGGAGGAAGAAGGAGCTACAAGGGAACATGGAAAGCGTTCAGGAGTACAACCAGTCGAGGGAATACTTCACTCCAGCCGATCTGCCCTCCGTCTCGTGGCTCTTTCGGCCCAAGAATCGATCTCTTCTTCTCCTCATCTCCGTCATTTTTCTCGTTTTCCTGCTTCTCTTGATACTGTTTCGTGGCAACGAGAGTGAGTGAAACAGACGAAAAACCGGCGCGAGAGGCAGTGTGTCTCTCGCGGAGACGCAGACAGATCGACTCTTTTTTCTCGCACGTCTATCCATTTGTTGCAAACGAGAACGATGTTTTCTGATTTGCAGACGTTGAAAGTTACACCAAAATGGAGGAGCTCGGGACGTCGCCTTCCATTAAACTCGGTGCGTTCTCATTTCTCGAGTATGTTCCGAAACTTCTTCCTTTTCTGCAGAAGCTCAAACTATGGGCGTTCCGAAAGAGAACGTGAAGGCGGATCTCGCCAAGTATCTCGAGTCAATCGATATGCACGAGCCATATCCAGATGACGTGAACTTTGTGAAACCGCACCACATCAGAGTCATCGGGGCGATGGGAGACTCCTTAACGGTAGACTTGAGGGATCAAGTTTCCTTCGAATAATCGCATTTTTCAGATTGGCTCTAGAGCTCAGAACTTCTTCGAAGAGTTCACTCAACGCTATCCTGGAAACGCATTTTTCACCGGTATCGACTCGGAAGTCGACGGGCATCTGACTGTCTACAGTGAGAGTCACGTTACCGTTACCTACCTCATTGGTTTCTCTCAGACATATTCCGTGTGATTGCAAACGAGACCGGATCGAAGTTGTTCGGAGGGAGCACTGGAATCGATTACGGGGAGCACACTGGATTCAACGTGGCAGTGAGTGGAATGAAAAGCGACGACATTCCGAGACAAGCGAAGGATCTCGTGGAGAGAATCAAGGCCACTTCGGAGGTAACGACTTCTGGAAATGAGCGGAGTAGGAAAGAGATTTCCAGATCGATTCGGACAAGGATTGGAAGCTAGTGTCTCTGTGGATCGGAACGAACGACGTCGGCACACTGGGATACCGTCTCGAGCCGCCGATCCCTGTGGAAGTGTACAAGGCGAAGATCGAGGAGGGGCTCTCTTATCTGAAGGAAAACCTTCCGAGAACCATCGTCTCCATCATCGGAATGTTCCCCGCACAGCTTCTTCAAGAGGCCCAATCGATTCTGACGACCGGGTGAGATAGGAAACGAACAAGGACCCGAAGTGACCATGTACGTTCAGCAAACGCGCGAGAGACGTCGAGAATCAGAAGAAGCTGGACGCCCTTTCGGACGCCTACCGGAGAGTGTCATTCGAGATTCAAAACGAAGGCAAGTTCAACAGCAAGGAATTCACTGTAGTCGTGCAGCCGTTCGCCACCGAATACGAGACTGCCTACATTGACGTGAGAGAAAGAGAACAGTGCGGCTTCTGAAACGAAGACGTTTCCAGAAAATGGGAAACTACAACTCGTCCTTCTACGCAGTCGACCTGTTCCATCTGAGCAAACTGGGGCACTCGGTTCTCGCAAAGCACTACTGGCAGAATCTGTTCGAGCCGGTCGGAGAGAAGACGACGAAGGCCGACTTGGGAGACACTTCCCCGCACATCTTCGAGTTGAATAAGGTCAGGAGAGCTGATGGAAAGGCACTAACACATGTCGATATTTCAGGAGAACTCGTTCATAAAGACAGTCGGCAACAGCAAGCATTGAACAAATTTCGGGTTCGAAAACGGTGTCGCTCCATCCGAATTTCACTTGTTTCTCTGATGTTCTGCACATGAAGTCTTTGAAAAGTCCGACTACTTTGATAATCGTTGCCACCGCGCACAGATCGAATGTCGACGTCATCGGAAGATCGACGAGAGAATCGTTGTCATAATCCGGCTAGAACCGTCTGGTTTCCGCTTCCACAGTCGCCAATGAACACACTTCGATACGAAATTCGCTCTGTTTGAGCAGCTTCGCTCCATTGTTTTGTTCCGCTTTCAACTCTCCAGTGGCTCACTTCTACTTGGACTCTTCTTCCTCTGATTGGCACCTACTATGCATTTCGAATTAGCGTCCTGCAACAGAAAAAAACCGATTTCCTCCACATTTTTACTTTTTTCACTGAATTCACGAATGAATGGGAACTCATTTACAGTAATTCTTGTTCTTTTAGAACCATCATACAACCATCCCGTTTCGGGAAAACTGTTCACAATGGTTCTCTGCTTGACTTGAGTATGCCGAAGAAAGGCAAATATTTTGATATCCCACGACGCTTCTAGCCGCTGGCATATTCAGCTCTAAACATCCAAGTAACAAAACGAAATTTTGTGGCCACGGTCTGGAAACTTTATAAATTCACTGAGCCCATCCATTCATTCAAATCCCACGTCGTTTCCATGACCACATTGCATCTTCCGAAAAACCCGCACGGTTCACTGAAACAAGCCCCGAATTATTGATGATGATGATGATCTTCGTGTGTCTCTATGGTTTCGCGCTCCGAATGAATGGCTTCGATGATTCAGAAACTATCCGGCAGTCGGGCGCTCATTGCCCGCTCTCTCTCGCCTTTTTCCGTGTCAAAGAACCGCAACACTTGTCGCTGCCTCGCAAGAACGGTCTTGATCACACATTGAAACAAGCGACGAGAGGTTTCCTGAACGAGTTACGGCTCTCTCACTCTCTCTTGCTAACGCGCAGGGGAGCTCATTGTCGCTCCGTCGCCTAGCTACTAACTAGACTCTCTGCTCGCATGCTGTCTCCTGTTATCGAAGAAGGAAGTGAGATCGCACGGAAATATCAACAAATGCGGGCTTCGTGGGGCCTCGTAAAAGCGCGCTTATTGCATGTTCTGCAGGTTTTCGGTATCATATGTTCCTTCTCAGAATAGAAAACTTGTATACTGTTCTGGAACATGGCCTGAATTCAAGCCATACGGGCTTTCCGAAGTTCATAAGGAAAAGAGATTAAGGAGTGTCACACCCATCGAATTGCTCGCTGATAACGTTCTTTCCATTGAAACTCTTCCCCCGGAGTGTACTATGACGCATTTTATCGGCATCGACAAACACATTCACCCTCTTTTGCCGTTTCGTAACACTTCTGTAAAAGCAAATTTGTTGCAGACATGGCAGGACCCAAATACAAAAGACTCGCCGATCTGGACGAGGAAGCCGATATTTACAGAGTGAGTGCAGTTCATCGGAACACTTTGTCAACTTGCTTTCAGGTTTCTGGAGATGGAAACTCGTTGTGGTCTGCACTCTCGGGCTTCCTTCTTCTCTTCGCTTTCGTTGCGTGCATGATATTCCTGACGAGTGTGCAATCTCACCCGGTGAGAAAGAGAGAGTCTGATTGAAACCGGAAGAAAGGACTTTCTCTTTCCAGGGATCAACACGAGCAGTCGGGAAGAGCAGCCCTCCGAAGACGACGAAGAGGAACATCTCCTCGTTTCAAGACTACTACTTCACACAGTGAGCTCGTTTCGACGACAGTTCCATTACCGTACTTTCAGAGAGGAAAGCCGCTTCTTGAATTGCTCCGACCTTATAAAAGGAGACAACGACGCGATCGCCTTGTACGTGAACAACGGAAGAATGAAACTGTACAGGGAGAGGGTGTTCGAACTTCCGATGGACTGCGAGTCGATCAGACAGCGCATCTACGGGGACATGCCTCCGTTCCGGCCTCTGAAGAGACCCATCGCTTTCGTGAGAACCATCTACAAGTTGTACGAACTGCAGGAGGCCCTTCTCTCCATTTCGTACCATCCGGACAACGTCTTCTGCTATGTGATGGACTCGAAGAGCACGGAAAAGCTGAAGAATGCGATGCGGACAGTCGGACAGTGCTTCGAGAACGTGATGGTGCTCGAGAAGGAGTACAGTCTGAACAGCGGCGGACACGGCCAGGACCCCGCCCACTTCGACTGTCTCCAGAGGATCCTCAACAAGAAGTGGTACCACGCGGTCATCCTTCAGGTATTCAGAAGAACAACCAGCAAATCTTTACAACGTCTTCAGAACTATGACCTCGTTATCAAGAGCCCTCAACAACTGTCGGACCTCAGTGAGTCACTGAACTACACGAGCATCATGGGATTCGATTTCGGCTTCTCGCCCAGATACGACACGAAAGCAGACTGGACTCCCCACGGAATGGGCCTCTTCAAAAATGGTAACTATCCCAAAAATGTGTATTTTCCACTTATCACTTCCCCTTAGAAACTGGAGTGTCGCCCGAAATTCTGCACAGGAAGATGGTGGTGAGGAAGAGTTTGAACGAAGTGATCATATCGAAAGTGTTCGTGAAAGCAATGATCGAAAAGCTGAACATGGACGTTATATTGAAACTCTTCGACGACAACAATGTGAGTGCTAATGGGCACCGAAAGGTTTCTAGTTGTTCCGAGTTCAGTACTACGGAGTGGACGAGATGCTCGTGCAAACGCTGTACGAGAACTATTTGGGTCTGGAAGGCCAGATGGAGTCGAACTGCACGCGGAACCACGGCGACAACCTCACACGAATGACCCACTGGGACTTCTCGGGACCGAACGGGTTCGATAAAGAGTGTCATTCGAAGTGGAAACGACACGGTATCTGCATTCTGGGCGTCGAGTATCTGAGAGAACTGGCTGGCAGTCAGAAAGTCATCGGTTCGTGTTCCGAATGAAGAGATGAGAGCTTCGAGTTGCTCAATTTCAGCCAACAAAGTCATGTCGGACTTTGACTTTGGCACAATTCTGTGCACTCGCGAGATGATGAAGAGGAACGTGACGGGGAGCAATCCGGACGCCCACTGGCTCTCCTCGTTCCCTCAGGTTAGCGAGTGCTCTCCATTTGTACGACGTCTTCCGATTCTTTCAGTTCCGAGAAATGCAGATGAAAGCGAATGGCACCTACGACAGAAACAAGTTCGACTGTTAGTCGCTAATCAGCTTCGCCTGGGTACTTACTTACGGGAAAAACGCATATTCCAAATTTATTTGACTTCCGATCGTGACAACTTGAGAATTGTTTGTATTTATGTGAAAGAACGTGTTGGATTGGTCGGTGTTTATGAATGGTTCCATTTGTTTTCAGCAACATAACAAATCAATGACACTTCACTTTTTGTTCAGTTTCAACCGCATTTTCGTCGTCTGCTTCCTCCATTTCTCCGCCCGAAACCGCAATTACTTGCAAGGTTGATTCCTGCGACGGCGACGAAAAGGGGGCTATCATCAGAAATCAGAGGCCAGCCCGTATCTGTCGGCTGATCTCATTCGGCCTTCCAAAACTGTCCTCCTCCGACGCACGCAGTCAGTCTTTCGTCGCCCTCTTCTTCCTTGCAACCACGTGGGGGGAGTCGACAACCGTCTCCTCTCGTCATTCCTTCGCCCCATCAACAGATTCCCTCGTGATCCTCTTGTTACAGATGCCGTCAGTGGTTATCGCTGGAGCCGGCCTCGTCGGAGCCCTCAACGCGTGTTTCTTCGCTCAGAAAGGCTGGGATGTGACCGTCTACGAGTACCGGAAGGATATCCGAACCATGCAGCACGTGCATGGCAGGAGCATCAATCTGGCGCTCAGCAACAGAGGAAAGGCCGCTCTTGAAGCGGTCGGACTGGAAAAGTACATCGTGAATCAGGGAGTTCCCCTGTACGCACGACTCGTTCACAACAAGGACGGGAAGACTTTCAGCCGTCAGCCTTACGGCCTTCCAGGCGAAGTGCAGACTGAACGCGGAAGTCCCGAACGAACAATGTCTCTCTTTCAGCACATTGTCTCAATAAACCGACGTCATCTGAACGAAGTGATGATCACCCAGGCGGAGAAATGTCCGAACGTCAAGTTCTACTTCGAGCACAAAGTGAAAAGCGTCGACTACGAAAAGAAACAGTTGGTCGTCCAGTGCACGACTCCTCGTTCCCGCATTCCGTCCTTCGGAAGCAAAGCACCCCCTCTGTGAGTTGGACTCAACCGGGATCGTTGGCTGGAACGCAGTTTCAGACAGGAACATCCAGAAATCCACGTTGAAGCCGACCTGATAATTGCTTGTGATGGAGCCTACTCGGCAGTTCGCAAAAGCTTGATGTCGAATCCGAGATTCGACTTTTCACAAG
Organism: Caenorhabditis afra; assembly: GCA_963570955.1. Classification (NCBI taxonomy): domain Eukaryota; kingdom Metazoa; phylum Nematoda; class Chromadorea; order Rhabditida; family Rhabditidae; genus Caenorhabditis; species Caenorhabditis afra. Next base: position 6,978,005 of record OY751536.1, on the reverse strand, counting down.
AATACATTGAGCACGGCTACGTGGAGCTCAACATCTTGACAAACAACAACGACTTCGCCTTCGAAGAGAACGTCTTCCATCTGTGGCCGAGGGGTCATTTCACTCTCATCGCCCTTGCGAACAAAGATAAGACTTTCACCGGTACGAGACCGAACTTCGCAAGGGGGAACGGTAAAGAATGTCTGCTTCAGTCACCATCTTCGCTCCATTCTCCGAATTCGAGAAGCACATGTCGAACACGGAAGACGTGCTTTCGTTCTTCAACGAGAACTTTCCCGACGCCTTCAAGCTGCTGGGAAAGTAAGCGTGAACGGCTTCTTCTTTCAATCCCCGAAGTATTTTCCAGAGAACACATCGCGGAGACGTTCAACAGAGTCAAACCGCAGCCTCTCGTGTCGATCAAGTGCTCTCCTCACTCGTTTTTCGACAACCTCGTGCTCATGGGGGATTCTGCGCATGCGATGGTCCCGTTCTATGGGCAGGGAATGAACTGTGTGCGTATTCTAGACACTCGAATCCTCTCGATTGAAACAGTTTTCAGGGCTTCGAAGACTGCCTTGTCTTTAGTCAGATCCTCGATAAGCACGGAGAAGACATCGGTTTGTGGCCGGAGGGCTCCAACTGCGATTGAGTGTTGTTTCAGGAGCAGCAGTGCACGAATACTCGGAGACTCGGGTCAAGGATGCGCACAGCATCAACGATTTGGCCATGTACAACTACGAAGAACTGAAGGACCTTGTCAACCGAAACTCCTACAAACTGCGCAAGAAGTTCGATATGTTCATGCACAGAATCTTCGCGAATAGCTGGATCCCGCTCTACTCGATGGTCACATTCTCGCAGATACCGTACTCGGAAGTGATGGAGCGTCGGAAGCGGCAGGATCGGATAGTCTCGCGACTCGTCACGCTCGCTTCCACGGTCGCACTGATCGGAACGGCCGTCGGAGTTTACGCGAGTCGTGGAAGAATCGGACTTTAGTCTAGTTAGATATGTGGTAAAGCGTCAGATGATCGGTGTTCTGCAAATAAACAAGTGACCTTGATGGGCGTTGTCAGTTCTCACGTTTCTCTCTTTGATATCCCGTCCGTTATTCTTCAAAGAAGATGCCGTCCGTTGTTATTGCGGGCGGAGGCCTCGTCGGATCAGTCAACGCGTGTCTCTTCGGCCGGAACGGATGGCACGTGCGAGTGTTCGAGTCGCGTCCCGATCCACGTGGCATGCACATCGAAACCGGAAAAAGCATCAATTTGGCACTGGGTCATCGAGCGATGGCCACTTTGGACACGATCGGATTGAAAGAGAAAGTGATCGGACTGGGAGTGGCGGTGACGAAAAGGCGCGCTTTTCGAGGAGAGAGCGAGAGCGGAGGAAATCTGCAGAAACTTCCGATTTTAAACGAGGGAGACGTGAGTTGAAGACTTCGGAACGACGCCTTCTGACCTGTCTTTCAGTTCGTGCTCACTATCAATCGCCACGTTTTGAGTGAACTTCTCGTCGAAGAAGCCGACAAGTTCGAGAACGTGAAGTCAGATTCTCTCTACGATCCGATCGCCAATTTTCATGCGTTTCAGATTTGAATTCGGATGCAAGGTGCAAAGATTCGATTCGGAGCGTCAGAATGTGGTTTTGGACACTCGGGAAGGACCGCTTTCCGTCGGCGGTGACCTAATTCTGGCTTGCGACGGAGCACACTCTTCCATTCGAAGAAGCCTTCTGAAGGAGCCCCGCTTCAACTTCGAGCAGCAGTTCATAGAGTTTGGATACATGGATCTGAGTGCGAAATCGATGGGGGAGAACGAGCTGGAACGGGGCGTTCACAACTCGTGGATCAGAGAGAACGTCGTTCTCATCGCCTTCGTCAACAGGGACGACTCATTGACCGGTTAGCACGGAGAATCAACAATAATCCAGAGAGTTCCATTTCCAGTCTCGGTCTTCGCAAAGTTCGTTGAGTTCGAGCAGAAGATGTCGGATTCGAGTGAATGCGTGAGATTCTTTCAGAAGACGTTCCCCGAAGTATTCGATATTCTTGGAGAGTTAGTTTCTTTTTCATGCTCTTCTCCTTATTGACGTCTTCTTCAGAAAGCACATTACGGAGACATTTTCTCGTCACAAACCGCAGGCAATCATAAGCGTCAGATGCTCGCAGCACGCCTTCTTCGATAAGTTGATCCTCATGGGAGACGCGGCTCACGCGATGGTTCCGTTCAGCGGACAAGGGGTCAACTGTGGGTTCGAAGACTGTCTTGTGCTGCAGGAGGTTCTGCAAGAGAACGACGGAGATCTGGTGAAGACGGTTCGAGACTACTCGAGTTCCCGCACCAAGGACACCAACGCCATGAACCGGATGGCCTGGAGATCCTATCTCGATGTCTGCGTGTTCTCCATTAACCTCCGACCGTTACCTTTTTGCAGCTAGAACGTTTCGTATACAATCGGCCGATCAGTTGGATCGCACAGTTGACTCCTCTTCTTCTCACTCCCCTACACTTTTTCATTCCTTCGCCTCAGTTACTCGTGACTTTCTCTCGCCACTCCTATGCCGAAATTGAGAAGAAAGTCATCTTTATGGAGCAGTTCGCCAAGATTATCATGTGCATGATTCCTTTCTTTCTCCTAAGCTTCTTTTGGGTTCTCATGAACATGTAATAAGTACAATAAATGAATATCATAAATATTCGTGTTTAAAAAGTGTATAAATATGGCCTAGAAAAATTGGGCAGCTACGGTAAGAAGCACGAAGTCCGCAATTGAGTACGCGTACGCGGTTTTTCGACAACCGTAGGATTTCCCAATGCAGACGGCGAACCGATAATATTATCGGATTTTTTTGAATGCAATACGCAGACAAATTTTGTTTTGAAACAGTTTCACTTCCCGCTGTTGGTCTCGCCACGAAGAAAGCGAGAGAGTGAGAGACGACAGACGACGAGACAAAAACATTTTTTCGCGCGTTTTTTGTGAATTTTCGAAAAAACGACCCGTTTTCAAAATAAAAATGGAAGAAATATTAATTTCAATTCACAATTTACCGAAAAAGTACTGAAATGGGTTTCAATTAATTTTTGCGAAAAATATAATGAAAGCAGACCGCACTCTTGCAAAAGTCCGGTTTTGTCACTTTTTTCTCCGATTCCGTCTGTTCCGGTTTCGTCTGCTCCGGCTTTTGGATTTTCTCCGGTTTTGTCACAGACTCTAAAGTGTTCGCTCGAAGTGGGATTTTCTAGGTTGCTGCTTTCCCATTTGACCGGATCCGGTTTCGTCCGTTCGGTTTTGTCACAGACTCACACTTTATATGTATCGCCCCTCTTTACGAATTACAATCATTTGTTAGAGCATTTTAAGACGATTGCCACAATCTTATTGAATTTAACCTCATGGCTCCGTTGGATGTGCTCCGCGGCCTGGGGTTACTTTTCGCTATTTATTTAAACTCTTGAAGAGTCAGCTGCGCATCAGTGTTCAAATAAATTCCCGTCTTTCTAAATGACAAACAGAACAACGTTTTCATCTTGTGTATGTAATAACAGGTTTCCGCTCATTCTAGAACCCTGGAGGAGGGCAGTGTCTGCAACGTGACTCATCTGTTTTTTTTTTGGTTATCGATCGGCGGCCGCAACGCGACCGCTCGCCACCCCCTCGTACGTTTGCCACATGACTCGCCGTCTCACTTGCCTTCCGCTCACTTTCTCTCTTCATTACACTGCTCTCGCGAGTTTACGAACGCCATCTTGCAGTTTCTTTCGAACAATCGACGAACAATGGCTGACAAAATCAATATGTCGCTGGATGATATCATCAAGCTGAAGAAAAACTCATCAAAGAAGCCGACCGGAAAAGAACAAAAGCCGGGACCTAGCAAAAAAAACGCTGGAAATAAGGTAATCTTTTAGATTTTTGCAGCTTACATTCAAACAAAAATAATTTTCAGGGAGGTAATACCGGAGCCAAGGGAGGCGCCCGTCTTGGTGGTGCTCGCAAGGGTCCGCCGGCCAAAAACGTTCGTGTTGCTCTGGCGAACAAGGTGCTCAAAAAGTCGAAGGCGATTGCTCGCAAAGCACAAGCCGGTGGAACACAGAAGCGTGTGATTGGAGCAGCTCGTGGCGGAAGAGCCGCTGCTGCTGCAGCCGGACTGAGCGCTGTGGCCACCAAGAGACTTGTTAACAAGCTCGTCAAGGTTTGTTTCATAGTTTCAGAGGTTCTGTAAACAGTTTTCGTTTTCAGAATGCACTCAGAAAGAGAACGAACATCACGGCGCCTCAAGTCGTTCGCAAGCGAGGAGTATGTTTTAACATTCGATTAGTCGGCTGAATTGGGTGCACGAGCTGAAACAGACCTCTCCGAACTCCAGAGTTGGGAACAGAAGAGACGTATAGGACTGTGAAAACTGGTTATAAATTGGGTCGAGAGAGCCATTGATCTTCGAAAGAAGGCCTCTCGTGTCGCGCGAGCACCGTCGAGGAAACGGATCAGCTCTACTTTGAAGCCTCGGAATGAGATTTGCTGAAAAGTCGCGACGAATAGTCGGAATGACGTTCCACTATTGAAAACCCGATAGGAAACCATCCAGTAACGTTGTTGACTCGGATACATCTGCTCCTGCCATCGTGTTCATTCTTTCGCCTCCACCGAGTTCTCAATCCTTGCCTGGAGGTAAGCTAATTGATTTCAGGGTGTTGCTGCCTCGACACTCGCCGCGAGAAGGAACGCCACGATCAGAAGAAACGTTGTTGCGCAGCCTGTTCGCACAGTGATCCAAAGACCGACAAGCGTCAGATCAGCTCCGATCCGTACAGTTGTGCAGCACGTGCAACCTGTTCCTGTCCGTGTCGTCCGTGAGATCATCACTGCTCCACCAGCCGAAATCCGTAGAGGGCCGCCGCCACAGCAGGCACGCCGCACCCGACCACAGCAGCAGAGAACTGTGGTTGTGCAGCAAGTACAGCAGCAGGGAGGGAGACACTTTCGGCAGCAGAGCAATCGTAACGAACGCCCGACTTTCATCCGCCGCCAGGTCGTCCAGCAAGCTCCGCCGAGACGCATCGTGGTCGCCAGACCGCAGGTATTGGCCTAATTAGTACAATCCCTACAAAATGGGTGGTTTCCAGTACGAGGAAGTCAGAGTTGTTCGCCGCCCCCAGAGACAGCAGCAGCAGCAACAGCAGCACTTCCAGAATCAGAGACCGAGACAACAGCAGCGTCAGCAGGTCCAGAGAGGAGCTCCGGCCGGAAGAAATGCCCGCTTCGCTGAGGCGGGACGTCGACCGGCTCAAGGAAGAACCGTTGTTCATCAGGTTTGATAACCGCTCTCCTAATGAAGTTTTAAAAGTTAAATTTCAGGTTCAGCGCTACCAGCCGGTCCAGTACGTGACTGAGCACGTCGTTCCCCAGCGTGGACGTGGATTCCGCGCCTATTAACTTCAGCATTCATGTCCACAACGATACTCAAAAGTTTCTTCGCAACGCATTCGCTCATTTTTCTTTTTTTTTCCCCACTACTCTGAGCATCTGCTTCTTCTGGACCCACATCGTTTTAATAAACATAATTTTTGTACATCCCGAAGTTCCCAATAAATATGTCTCGTAGTTATCGGAATGTCTTACTTCTCTCTATCTGTTTAGTTACATGAAAGGAAAGAAGTAGCCGCTCCAGATGACATCACGGGGTTTGGGTCGTGTCCAGACGATCTCAAACAGCATCGATCCAAACGAGGATCCGGTGACGGGGCTGGAAAGAGTAATGTCGAACCCGAACCTAGAGCAGTCGGCTCGAAGAAGGAGGCGACAGGTATGCAGACTTCCCTGAACACGCCGGTCTTGTCCGGAGAGAAAACTGAAATGTATTCCAGGAGGACGAACTACTGTTCTCGCGGCATTTCGATGATTCTTCGCGCACTGACAGTCACGAGGCCCTTTCGGCCCGCTACGAAAGCCTGAATTACGAGATTTCAGAGAACCGCTTGTATCGAGACGCCGAGTACAAGGCCTCGCACCAGGCGAGTTGGGCCGAGAAGCCGGAATACGAAACGTTTTCAGATGACTCTGTGGCGCATCTCGAGAAACCGGTGGCTCGTCTGCTTCCTCATCGGCGTTTTTACGGCTCTCGTCGCCGCGTTCATCGACATAATGGTGCATTACAGCAAAGATATAAAGTTCAACTGGATCCTCAAATACCGTAATCATTCTTTGGCATCCTCGGAGAACTGCGATTTGCAGTGATCTCGAAGTGTGGAGAAGAGCAACGAGGCACTACGGCCGGCTGCATGTGGACTGTGATGATTGCGTGGATCGGCTACAACTGCATGCTCGTCACAATCGCCGCCATTCTCGTGATCTACGTGGCACCGATCGCCGGCGGATCGGGCATTCCGCAAATCAAGTGCTACCTCAACGGGATCGCCATTCCGGAGGTCGTCCGACTCAAAACGCTCGTCTCGAAAGCGATCGGGGTTGCTTGTTCGGTGGCGGGAGGCTTATGCGCTGGCAAGGAAGGGCCCATGATCCACTCAGGCGCCGCTGTTGGTGCTGGAATCTCGCAGGGAAAAAGCAACTCACTTGGAATTGATTTCGGCGTGTTCCGGGAATTCCGCAACGATCGGGAGAGGAGAGACTTCGTGTCTGCGGGAGCTGCGGCGGGAGTCGCCGCTGCATTCGGGGCGCCCATCGGAGGCGTCCTTTTCTCGCTGGAGGAGGGAGCGAGCTTCTGGAACCAAAACCTGACTTGGCGAATGTTCTTCTCGGCGATGATCTCCTCCTTTACGCTCAACTGGATCCTGAGCTGGTTCAACGGACGCAGCGGATGGCTCTCGTGGACTGGACTTGCCAACTTCGGAGTGTTCGAGAACAAGGACTACAACGTGTGGGAGATCCCGCTCTTCTTGCTCATCGGAGTCATCGGCGGCTGTCTCGGAGCTCTCTTCAACTATCTCAACACGCGGCTCACCGAGTTCCGCAAAAAGTATGTGAGCAGCAAGTTCGGTCGTCTGTTTGAGTGCCTTCTCGTCGCCGCAGTATCCGGATTCCTCTCGTTCCTCACCATCTTTGCCATCGATGACTGTCAGCCGATCGGCGCGAACCCGACGGCCACGGCGACCCAGATCAATCAGATGTGGTGCAAGAAGGGAGAATACTCTGCAGTCGCCAGTCTGTTCTTCCAAAACCCAGAAGAAAGTGTCAAGAGTCTCTTCCACAGCCCCATCAGTGAGTTCAGTTTGGATATCCAGATTTCCTGACGTCGCGCTCTCAGATTCTTTCGGAGTCACCACGCTCATCATCTTCGGCATCGAGTACTTCCTTCTGACTCTCTGGACGTTCGGAATCTCAGTTCCGTCAGGAGTCTTCATTCCGGCGATTCTGACCGGTGCCGCGTGGGGAAGGCTCTTCGGGATCTTTGTCGAGAGACTCTTCCCATCCGTCACCGGAATCGATCCGGGAAAGTATGCCCTCGCGGGAGCAGCTGCTCAGCTTGGAGGAGTCGTTCGGATGACGATCTCCCTGACGGCCATCATCATGGAAGCCACGAAAGATATAACTTTCGGACTGCCGATCATGCTAGTTCTGATGGTCACGAAGTGGATCGGTGACATGTTCAACGAGGGTCTCTACGACTCCCACATAGATCTGGCGGAGGTACCGATTCTCGGATGGAACCCACCGAAGATGAGCAGAAACATCCTGGCAGAGTAAAGGAGACCTCTTTCGAACTTCTTTACCCGTTTCATTGCAGCCGAGTGATGCGAAAAGATGTGGTCGCTCTGGAACGGAGAGAGCGAGTCTCACGGATCGTCGAAATCCTCCGATCAACTATGCATCACGGATTCCCAGTAGTGGATAGGATCGAAGAATCTCCCGTTCAGACGCTTCCCGACTACGGTAGACTGAAAGGCTACATCCTCAGATCGCAGCTCTTCAAACTGCTCGAGAAAAGAATCTTTGAAGAAGAAGGGGCTTCTTCGGCACTCCCAGCCGATTTCTACGAGTGTCAAGACGATGATGAGTGTGTTGAGATTTCCTATAAAAACAAAAACGTCTACGTTTCAGTCAGATGAAGCTGCTTCCCGAACTCGGGTTGACACCTTATGACGAAGCTTGCTGGCTGAACATCGAACCTTACATGCATCCTCACCCCCATCGGTACTGCCCTTCCTCTCCGTTCCCTCCACTGAGTCTCGTTTTCAGAGTTCCGCTCAACACTTCTCTTCCCTTCATTTTCCGCCTTTTCCGAGGACTTGGTCTCCGTTATCTCTTCGTCGTCAATGACGACAATCACGTGAGAAAGTCTTCTATCCTCTCTTGTGACTTTCAATTTTCAGCTCCGTGGCGTCATTACCCGTAAGGACGTTGCCCGTTTCCGGGAAAGAAGACGTAACCACGAGTATCATGTCGACGAGCTTTACATATCCGAATCATGATTTACCCTACTTATTCTCTTATTTACTTATTCGATTTTCTTCTGTAATTTGCTATATTTTGCCAACTACAAATTCCGTTTGATAAGCATATCTGTAATTAGTGACGTAGTCGATTTGAGGGAAGAAAAGCCATTCAATGAGTACGTGTTTCATTCGTTATGCAAATTAAAAAAATAATTCTGCATGGTCCTATTTATTCACGACAACTATTTCGGCCCTTTCGCACAATGTCTCCTCTAAGCGACAGTAATTTTTGCCCATCGGGGGGAGACCGACCGCTACTTTAGCGCGTGCTCATTTAAAAGTTTACAGCAGTTTGTAAGGGCATGCGCCAAAATGGCAGGCGGCTGGTCGCCTGAATGCAAACTCATCATGATGGCTGCAGCCGCCAGTTTTCAAACATTTCAGGCGACTAGCCGCCTGTTTTCAAAGTTTTCAGGCGACCAGTCGCCTGCCATTTCAGGCGCAGGCCGCCTGAACCTGTTTTTTTCAGGCGCCTGTTTTTTTTTCAGGCGTCAAGTCGCCAGCCTAGTGGTCTCGCCGCGATAGCGGTTCTGTTATATATTGAAAACTTCTGCGCACAAAGAAAAACCCAGCATCACCACTGAAAAATAGAATACTATGCCAGTATGTCAATCCTTAGCGCTAGAGTTTTGGGGGTCACAATCACTTCTAATCACCGACTCCTTCTTTCCACTTACATTATTCCAGATTTTATGGGTGTGAAAAAAAGGGAGTTCTCGCCTACTTTTCCCGGTGTTTCAAAATACATACAGAGCCAGTTGTTTGACAGGACTCACTTTGCAATTTCTTCCCCATTGCGAAGCGACGAGCGATGGCCGACTTCCATCATGAATTCAGTATTCTGAAAAAAAATTATTAATCATTGGACTGACTAGTGAGCAGACAGTGCGATTACCTGCTACCGACGCAAAGTCATAGTTGAAAACTTTTGAAGGTCTTCCGCCACCAGCACGAGGAGCATGTCGTTCGGAGAGAACGACGTGCCAGTGGCAGGAAAAGGTCGACTAGGGCGGTTGAATTGATTCCCGCCACTGGCACGAGGAGAACGACTAGCCAGTGGCGGGATAAGGTCGACTAGGGCGGTTGAATTGATTCCCGCCACTGGCACGAGGAGAACGACTAGCCAGTGGCGGGATAAGGTCGACTAGGGCGGTTGAATTGATTCCCGCCACTGGCACGAGGAGAACGACTAGCCAGTGGCGGGATAAGGTCGACTGGGGCGGTTGAATTGATTCCCGCCATTGGCACGAGGAGAACGACTAGCCAGTGGCGGGAAAAGGTCGACTAGGGCGGTTGAATTGATTCCCGCCACTGGCACGAGGAGAACGACTAGCCAGTGGCGGGATAAGGTCGACTAGGGCGGTTGAATTGATTCCCGCCACTGGCACGAGGAGAACGACTAGCCAGTGGCGGGAGAAGGTCGACTAGGGCGGTTGAATTGATTCCCGCCACTGGTACGAGGAGAACGACTAGCCAGTGGCGGGATAAGGTCGACTGGGGCGGTTGAATTGATTCCCGCCACTGGCACGAGGAGAACGACTAGCCAGTGGCGGGATAAGGTCGACTGGGGCGGTTGAATTGATTCCCGCCACTGGCACGAGGAGAACGACTAGCCAGTGGCGGGATAAGGTCGACTAGGGCGGTTGAATTGATTCCCGCCACTGGCACGAGGAGAACGACTAGCCAGTGGCGGGATAAGGTCGACTGGGGCGGTTGAATTGATTCCCGCCACTGGCACGAGGAGAACGACTAGCCAGTGGCGGGATAAGGTCGACTAGGGCGGTTGAATTGATTCCCGCCACTGGTACGAGGAGAACGACTAGCCAGTGGCGGGATAAGGTCGACTGGGGCGGTTGAATTGATTCCCGCCACTGGCACGAGGAGAACGACTAGCCAGTGGCGGGATAAGGTCGACTAGGGCGGTTGAATTGATTCCCGCCACTGGTACGAGGAGAACGACTAGCCAGTGGCGGGATAAGGTCGACTGGGGCGGTTGAATTGATTCCCGCCACTGGCACGAGGAGAACGACTAGCCAGTGGCGGGATAAGGTCGACTGGGGCGGTTGAATTGATTCCCGCCACTGGCACGAGGAGAACGACTAGCCAGTGGCGGGATAAGGTCGACTAGGGCGGTTGAATTGATTCCCGCCACTGGCACGAGGAGCATGTCGTTCGGAGAGAACGACGTGCCAGTGGCAGGAAAAGGTCGACTAGGGCGGTTGAATTGATTCCCGCCACTGGCACGAGGAGAACGACTAGCCAGTGGCGGGATAAGGTCGACTAGGGCGGTTGAATTGATTCCCGCCACTGGCACGAGGAGAACGACTAGCCAGTGGCGGGAGAAGGTCGACTAGGGCGGTTGAATTGATTCCCGCCACTGGTACGAGGAGAACGACTAGCCAGTGGCGGGATAAGGTCGACTGGGGCGGTTGAATTGATTCCCGCCACTGGCACGAGGAGAACGACTAGCCAGTGGCGGGATAAGGTCGACTGGGGCGGTTGAATTGATTCCCGCCACTGGCACGAGGAGAACGACTAGCCAGTGGCGGGATAAGGTCGACTAGGGCGGTTGAATTGATTCCCGCCACTGGCACGAGGAGCATGTCGTTCGGAGAGAACGACGTGCCAGTGGCAGGAAAAGGTCGACTAGGGCGGTTGAATTGATTCCCGCCACTGGCACGAGGAGAACGACTAGCCAGTGGCGGGATAAGGTCGACTAGGGCGGTTGAATTGATTCCCGCCACTGGCACGAGGAGAACGACTAGCCAGTGGCGGGATAAGGTCGACTAGGGCGGTTGAATTGATTCCCGCCACTGGCACGAGGAGAACGACTAGCCAGTGGCGGGATAAGGTCGACTAGGGCGGTTGAATTGATTCCCGCCACTGGCACGAGGAGAATGACTAGCCAGTGGCGGGAGAAGGTCGACTAGGGCGGTTGAATTGATTCCCGCCACTGGCACGAGGAGAACGACTAGCCAGTGGCGGGATAAGGTCGACTAGGGCGGTTGAATTGATTCCCGCCACTGGCACGAGGAGCATGTCGTTCGGAGAGAACGACGTGCCAGTGGCGGGATAAGGTCGACTAGGGCGGTTGAATTGATTCCCGCCACTGGCACGAGGAGAACGACTAGCCAGTGGCGGGAGAAGGTCGACTAGGGCGGTTGAATTGATTCCCGCCACTGGCACGAGGAGAACGACTAGCCAGTGGCGGGATAAGGTCGACTAGGCGGTTGAATTGATTCCCGCCACTGGCACGAGGAGAACGACTAGCCAGTGGCGGGATAAGGTCGACTAGGGCGGTTGAATTGATTCCCGCCACTGGCACGAGGAGAACGACTAGCCAGTGGCGGGATAAGGTCGACTAGGGCGGTTGAATTGATTCCCGCCACTGGCACGAGGAGCATGTCGTTCGGAGAGAACGACGTGCAAGTGGCAGGAAAAGGTCGACTAGGGCAGTTGAATTGATTCCCGCCACTGGCACGAGGAGAACGACTAGCCAGTGGCGGGATAAGGTCGACTAGGGCGGTTGAATTGATTCCCGCCACTGGCACGAGGAGAACGACTAGCCAGTGGCGGGATAAGGTCGACTAGGGCGGTTGAATTGATTCCCGCCACTGGCACGAGGAGCATGTCATTCGGAGAGAACGACGTGCCAGTGGCAGGAAAAGGTCGACTAGGGCGGTTGAATTGATTCCCGCCACTGGCACGAGGAGCATGTCGTTCGGAGAGAACGACGTGCCAGTGGCAGGAAAAGGTCGACTAGGGCGGTTGAATTGATTCCCGCCACTGGCACGAGAAGAACGACTAGCCAGTGGCGGGATAAGGTCGACTAGGCGGTTGAATTGATTCCCGCCACTGGCACGAGGAGAACGACTAGCCAGTGGCGGGATAAGGTCGACTAGGGCGGTTGAATTGATTCCCGCCACTGGCACGAGGAGCATGTCATTCGGAGAGAACGACGTGCCAGTGGCAGGAAAAGGTCGACTAGGGCGGTTGAATTGATTCCCGCCACTGGCACGAGGAGAACGACTAGCCAGTGGCGGGAGAAGGTCGACTAGGGCGGTTGAATTGATTCCCGCCACTGGCACGAGGAGAACGACTAGCCAGTGGCGGGATAAGGTCGACTAGGGCGGTTGAATTGATTCCCGCCACTGGCACGAGGAGAACGACTAGCCAGTGGCGGGATAAGGTCGACTAGGGCGGTTGAATTGATTCCCGCCACTGGCACGAGGAGCATGTCATTCGGAGAGAACGACGTGCCAGTGGCAGGAAAAGGTCGACTAGGGCGGTTGAATTGATTCCCGCCACTGGCACGAGGAGAACGACTAGCCAGTGGCGGGATAAGGTCGACTAGGGCGGTTGAATTGATTCCCGCCACTGGCACGAGGAGAACGACTAGCCAGTGGCGGGATAAGGTCGACTAGGGCGGTTGAATTGATTCCCGCCACTGGCACGAGGAGAACGACTAGCCAGTGGCGGGATAAGGTCGACTAGGGCGGTTGAATTGATTCCCGCCACTGGCACGAGGAGCATGTCATTCGGAGAGAACGACGTGCCAGTGGCAGGAAAAGGTCGACTAGGGCGGTTGAATTGATTCCCGCCACTGGCACGAGGAGCATGTCGTTTGGAGAGAACGACGTGCCAGTGGCAGGAAAAGGTCGACTAGGGCGGTTGAATTGATTCCCGCCACTGGCACGAGGAGAACGACTAGCCAGTGGCGGGATAAGGTCGACTAGGGCGGTTGAATTGATTCCCGCCACTGGCACGAGGAGAACGACTAGCCAGTGGCGGGATAAGGTCGACTAGGGCGGTTGAATTGATTCCCGCCACTGGCACGAGGAGCATGTCGTTCGGAGAGAACGACGTGCCAGTGGCAGGAAAAGGTCGACTAGGGCGGTTGAATTGATTCCCGCCACTGGCACGAGGAGAACGACTAGCCAGTGGCGGGATAAGGTCGACTAGGGCGGTTGAATTGATTCCCGCCACTGGCACGAGGAGAACGACTAGCCAGTGGCGGGAGAAGGTCGACTAGGGCGGTTGAATTGATTCCCGCCCCTGGCACGAGGAGCATGTCGTTCGGATAGAACGACGTGCCAGTGGCAGGAAAAGGTCGACTAGGGCGGTTGAATTGATTCCCGCCACTGGCACGAGGAGAACGACTAGCCAGTGGCGGGATAAGGTCGACTAGGGCGGTTGAATTGATTCCCGCCACTGGCACGAGGAGCATGTCGTTCGGATAGAACGACGTGCCAGTGGCGGGAGAAGGTCGACTAGGGCGGTTGAATTGATTCCCGCCACTGGCACGAGGAGAACGACTAGCCAGTGGCGGGATAAGGTCGACTAGGGCGGTTGAATTGATTCCCGCCACTGGCACGAGGAGAACGACTAGCCAGTGGCGGGAGAAGGTCGACTAGGGCGGTTGAATTGATTCCCGCCCCTGGCACGAGGAGAACGACTAGCCAGTGGCGGGAGAAGGTCGACTAGGGCGGTTGAATTGATTCCCGCCACTGGCACGAGGAGAACGACTAGCCAGTGGCGGGAGAAGGTCGACTAGGGCGGTTGAATTGATTCCCGCCCCTGGCACGAGGAGAACGACTAGCCAGTGGCGGGAGAAGGTCGACTAGGGCGGTTGAATTGATTCCCGCCACTGGCACGAGGAGAACGACTAGCCAGTGGCGGGAGAAGGTCGACTAGGGCGGTTGAATTGATTCCCGCCCCTGGCACGAGGAGAACGACTAGCCAGTGGCGGGAGAAGGTCGACTAGGGCGGTTGAATTGATTCCCGCCACTGGCACGAGGAGAACGACTAGCCAGTGGCGGGAGAAGGTCGACTAGGGCGGTTGAATTGATTCCCGCCCCTGGCACGAGGAGAACGACTAGCCAGTGGCGGGAGAAGGTCGACTAGGGCGGTTGAATTGATTCCCGCCACTGGCACGAGGAGAACGACTAGCCAGTGGCGGGAGAAGGTCGACTAGGGCGGTTGAATTGATTCCCGCCCCTGGCACGAGGAGAACGACTAGCCAGTGGCGGGAGAAGGTCGACTAGGGCGGTTGAATTGATTCCCGCCACTGGCACGAGGAGAACGACTAGCCAGTGGCGGGAGAAGGTCGACTAGGGCGGTTGAATTGATTCCCGTCCCTGGCACGAGGAGAACGACTAGCCAGTGGCGGGAGAAGGTCGACTGGGGCGTTGAATTGATTCCCACCCCTGGCACGAGGAGAACGACTAGCCAGTGGCGGGAGAAGGTCGACTAGGGCGGTTGAATTGATTCCCGCCACTGGCACGAGGAGAACGACTAGCCACTGGCGGGATAAGGTCGACTAGGGCGGTTGAATTGATTCCCGCCACTGGCACGAGGAGAACGACTAGCCAGTGGCGGGAGAAGGTCGACTAGGGCGGTTGAATTGATTCCCGCCACTGGCACGAGGAGCATGTCGTTCGGAGAGAACGACGTGCCAGTGGCGGGAGAAGGTCGACTAGGGCGGTTGAATTGATTCCCGCCACTGGCACGAGGAGAACGACTAGCCACTGGCGGGATAAGGTCGACTAGGGCGGTTGAATTGATTCCCGCCACTGGCACGAGGAGAACGACTAGCCAGTGGCGGGATAAGGTCGACTAGGGCGGTTGAATTGATTCCCGCCCCTGGCACGAGGAGAACGACTAGCCAGTGGCGGGAGAAGGTCGACTAGGGCGGTTGAATTGATTCCCGCCACTGGCACGAGGAGAACGACTAGCCAGTGGCGGGAGAAGGTCGACTAGGGCGGTTGAATTGATTCCCGCCACTGGCACGAGGAGAACGACTAGCCAGTGGCGGGATAAGGTCGACTAGGGCGGTTGAATTGATTCCCGCCACTGGCACGAGGAGAACGACTAGCCAGTGGCGGGATAAGGTCGACTAGGGCGGTTGAATTGATTCCCGCCACTGGCACGAGGAGAACGACTAGCCAGTGGCGGGAGAAGGTTGACTAGGGCGGTTGAATTGATTCCCGCCACTGGCACGAGGAGAACGACTAGCCAGTGGCGGGAAAAGGTCGACTAGGGCGGTTGAATTGATTCCCGCCACTGGCACGAGGAGCATGTCGTTCGGAGAGAACGACGTGCCAGTGGCAGGAAAAGGTCGACTAGGGCGGTTGAATTGATTCCCGCCACTGGCACGAAGAGAACGACTAGCCAGTGGCGGGAGAAGGTCGACTAGGGCGGTTGAATTGATTCCCGCCACTGGCACGAGGAGAACGACTAGCCAGTGGCGGGAGAAGGTCGACTAGGGCGGTTGAATTGATTCCCGCCACTGGCACGAGGAGAACGACGTGCCAGTGGCAGGAAAAGGTCGACTAGGGCGGTTGAATTGATTCCCGCCACTGTCACGAGGAGAACGACTAGCCAGTGGCAGGAAAAGGTCGACTAGGGGGTTGAATTGATTCCCGCCACTGGCACGAGGAGAACGACTAGCCAGTGGCGGGAGAAGGTCGACTAGGGGGTTGAATTGATTCCCGCCACTGGCACGAGGAGAACGACTAGCCAGTGGCGGGAGAAGGTTGACTAGGGCGGTTGAATTGATTCCCGCCACTGGCACGAGGAGCATGTCGTTCAGAGAGAACGGCATGCCAGTGGCGGGATAAGGTCGACTAGGGCGGTTGAATTGATTCCCGCCACTGGCACGAGGAGCATGTCGTTCGGAGAGAACGACGTGCCAGTGGCAGGAAAAGGTCGACTAGGGCGGTAAGATTGATTCCCGCCACTGGCACTAGGAGAACGACGTGCCAGTGGCAGGAAAAGGTCGACTAGGGCGGTTGAATTGATTCCCGCCACTGGCACGAAGAGAATGACTAGCCAGTGGCGGGAAAAGGTCGACTAGGGCGGTTGAATTGATTCCCGCCATTGGCACGAGGAGAACGACTAGCCAGTGGCGGGAAAAGGTCGACTAGGGCGGTTGAATTGATTCCCGCCACTGGCACGAGGAGAACGACTAGCCAGTGGCGGAAGGAGGTCGACTAGGGCGGTAAGATTGATTCCCGCCACTGGCACGATGAGAACGACTAGCCAGTGGCGGGAAAAGGTCGACTAGGGCGGTTGAATTGATTCCCGCCACTGGCACGAGGAGAACGACTAGCCAGTGGCGGAAGGAGGTCGACTAGGGCGGTTGAATTGATTCCCGCCACTGGCACGAGGAGCATGTCGTTCGGAGAGAACGAAGTGTCAGTGGCGGGAGAAGGTCGACTAGGGCGGTTGAATTGATTCCCGCCACTGGCACTAGGAGAACGACGTGCCAGTGGCAGGAAAAGGTCGACTAGGGCGGTTGAATTGATTCCCGCCACTGTCACGAGGAGAACGACTAGCCAGTGGCAGGAAAAGGTCGACTATGGCGGTAAGATTGATTCCCGCCACTGGCACGAGGAGCATGTCGTTCGGAGAAAACGACGTGCCAGTGGCAGGATAAGGTCGACTAGGGCGGTTGAATTGATTCCCGCCACTGGCACGAGGAGAACGACTAGCCAGTGGCGGGATAAGGTCGACTAGGGCGGTTGAATTGATTCCCGCCACTGGCACGAGGAGAACGACTAGCCAGTGGCATGATAAGGTCGACTAGGGCGGTTGAATTGATTCCCGCCACTGGCACTAGGAGAACGACGTGCCAGTGGCAGGAAAAGGTCGACTAGGGCGGTTGAATTGATTCCCGCCACTGTCACGAGGAGAACGACTAGCCAGTGGCAGGAAAAGGTCGACTATGGCGGTAAGATTGATTCCCGCCACTGGCACGAGGAGCATGTCGTTCGGAGAAAACGACGTGCCAGTGGCAGGATAAGGTCGACTAGGGCGGTTGAATTGATTCCCGCCACTGGCACGAGGAGAACGACTAGCCAGTGGCGGGATAAGGTCGACTAGGGCGGTTGAATTGATTCCCGCCACTGGCACGAGGAGAACGACTAGCCAGTGGCATGATAAGGTCGACTAGGGCGGTTGAATTGATTCCCGCCACTGGCACGAGGAGAACGACTAGCCAGTGGCGGGAGAAGGTCGACTAGGGCGGTTGAATTGATTCCCGCCACTGGCACGAGGAGCATGTCGTTCAGAGAGAACGGCATGCCAGTGGCGGGATAAGGTCGACTAGGGCGGTTGAATTGATTCCCGCCACTGGCACGAGGAGAACGACGTGCCAGTGGCAGGATAAGGTCGACTAGGGCGGTTGAATTGATTCCCGCCACTGGCACGAGGAGCATGTCGTTCGGAGAGAACGACGTGCCAGTGGCAGGATAAGGTCGACTAGGGCGGTTGAATTGATTCCCGCCACTGGCACGAGGAGAACGACTAGCCAGTGGCATGATAAGGTCGACTAGGGCGGTTGAATTGATTCCCGCCACTGGCACGAGGAGAACGACTAGCCAGTGGCGGGAGAAGGTCGACTAGGGCGGTTGAATTGATTCCCGCCACTGGCACGAGGAGCATGTCGTTCAGAGAGAACGGCATGCCAGTGGCGGGATAAGGTCGACTAGGGCGGTTGAATTGATTCCCGCCACTGGCACGAGGAGAACGACGTGCCAGTGGCAGGAAAAGGTCGACTAGGGCGGTTGAATTGATTCCCGCCACTGTCACGAGGAGAACGACTAGCCAGTGGCAGGAAAAGGTCGACTAGGGGGTTGAATTGATTCCCGCCACTGGCACGAGGAGAACGACTAGCCAGTGGCGGGAGAAGGTTGACTAGGGCGGTTGAATTGATTCCCGCCACTGGCACGAGGAGCATGTCGTTCAGAGAGAACGGCATGCCAGTGGCGGGATAAGGTCGACTAGGGCGGTTGAATTGATTCCCGCCACTGGCACGAGGAGCATGTCGTTCGGAGAGAACGACGTGCCAGTGGCAGGAAAAGGTCGACTAGGGCGGTAAGATTGATTCCCGCCACTGGCACTAGGAGAACGACGTGCCAGTGGCAGGAAAAGGTCGACTAGGGCGGTTGAATTGATTCCCGCCACTGGCACGAAGAGAATGACTAGCCAGTGGCGGGAAAAGGTCGACTAGGGCGGCTGAATTGATTCCCGCCATTGGCACGAGGAGAACGACTAGCCAGTGGCGGGAAAAGGTCGACTAGGGCGGTTGAATTGATTCCCGCCACTGGCACGAGGAGAACGACTAGCCAGTGGCGGAAGGAGGTCGACTAGGGCGGTAAGATTGATTCCCGCCACTGGCACGATGAGAACGACTAGCCAGTGGCGGGAAAAGGTCGACTAGGGCGGTTGAATTGATTCCCGCCACTGGCACGAGGAGAACGACTAGCCAGTGGCGGAAGGAGGTCGACTAGGGCGGTTGAATTGATTCCCGCCACTGTCACGAGGAGAACGACTAGCCAGTGGCAGGAAAAGGTCGACTAGGGCGGTTGAATTGATTCCCGCCACTGTCACGAGGAGAACGACTAGCCAGTGGCAGGAAAAGGTCGACTATGGCGGTAAGATTGATTCCCGCCACTGGCACGAGGAGCATGTCGTTCGGAGAAAACGACGTGCCAGTGGCAGGATAAGGTCGACTAGGGCGGTTGAATTGATTCCCGCCACTGGCACGAGGAGAACGACTAGCCAGTGGCGGGATAAGGTCGACTAGGGCGGTTGAATTGATTCCCGCCACTGGCACGAGGAGCATGTCGTTCGGAGAGAACGAAGTGTCAGTGGCGGGAGAAGGTCGACTAGGGCGGTTGAATTGATTCCCGCCACTGGCACTAGGAGAACGACGTGCCAGTGGCAGGAAAAGGTCGACTAGGGCGGTTGAATTGATTCCCGCCACTGTCACGAGGAGAACGACTAGCCAGTGGCAGGAAAAGGTCGACTATGGCGGTAAGATTGGTTCCCGCCACTGGCACGAGGAGCATGTCGTTCGGAGAAAACGACGTGCCAGTGGCAGGATAAGGTCGACTAGGGCGGTTGAATTGATTCCCGCCACTGGCACGAGGAGAACGACTAGCCAGTGGCGGGATAAGGTCGACTAGGGCGGTTGAATTGATTCCCGCCACTGGCACGAGGAGAACGACTAGCCAGTGGCATGATAAGGTCGACTAGGGCGGTTGAATTGATTCCCGCCACTGGCACGAGGAGAACGACTAGCCAGTGGCGGGAGAAGGTCGACTAGGGCGGTTGAATTGATTCCCGCCACTGGCACGAGGAGCATGTCGTTCGGAGAGAACGACGTGCCAGTGGCAGGAAAAGGTCGACTAGGGCGGTTGAATTGATTCCCGCCACTGGCACGAGGAGAACGACTAGCCAGTGGCATGATAAGGTCGACTAGGGCGGTTGAATTGATTCCCGCCACTGGCACGAAGAGAATGACTAGCCAGTGGCGGGAGAAGGTCGACTAGGGCGGTTGAATTGATTCCCGCCACTGGCACGAGGAGAACGACTAGCCAGTGGCGGGAGAAGGTCGACTAGGGCGGTTGAATTGATTCCCGCCATTGGCACGAGGAGAACGACTAGCCAGTGGCGGGAGAAGGTCGACTAGGGCGGTTGAATTGATTCCCGCCACTGGCACGAGGAGAACGACTAGCCAGTGGCGGGAGAAGGTCGACTAGGGCGGTTGAATTGATTCCCGCCACTGGCACGAAGAGAATGACTAGCCAGTGGCGGGAAAAGGTCGACTAGGGCGGTTGAATTGATTCCCGCCATTGGCACGAGGAGAACGACTAGCCAGTGGCGGGAAAAGGTCGACTAGGGCGGTTGAATTGATTCCCGCCACTGGCACGAGGAGAACGACTAGCCAGTGGCGGAAGGAGGTCGACTAGGGCGGTAAGATTGATTCCCGCCACTGGCACGAGGAGCATGTCGTTCAGAGAGAACGGCATGCCAGTGGCGGGATAAGGTCGACTAGGGGGTTGAATTGATTCCCGCCACTGGCACGAGGAGCATGTCGTTCGGAGAGAACGACGTGCCAGTGGCAGGATAAGGTCGACTAGGGCGGTTGAATTGATTCCCGCCACTGGCACGAGGAGAACGACTAGCCAGTGGCGGGATAAGGTCGACTAGGGCGGTTGAATTGATTCCCGCCACTGGCACGAGGAGCATGTCGTTCGGAGAGAACGACGTGCCAGTGGCAGGATAAGGTCGACTAGGGCGGTTGAATTGATTCCCGCCACTGGCACGAGGAGAACGACTAGCCAGTGGCGGGATAAGGTCGACTAGGGCGGTTGAATTGATTCCCGCCACTGGCACTAGGAGAACGACGTGCCAGTGGCAGGAAAAGGTCGACTATGGCGGTTGAATTGATTCCCGCCACTGGCACGAGGAGAACGACTAGCCAGTGGCGGGATAAGGTCGACTAGGGCGGTTGAATTGATTCCCGCCACTGGCACGAGGAGCATGTCGTTCGGAGAGAACGACGTGCCAGTGGCAGGAAAAGGTCGACTATGGCGGTTGAATTGATTCCCGCCACTGGCACGAGGAGAACGACTAGCCAGTGGCGGGAGAAGGTTGACTAGGGCGGTTGAATTGATTCCCGCCACTGGCACGAGGAGAACGACTAGCCAGTGGCGGGAAAAGGTCGACTAGGGCGGTTGAATTGATTCCCGCCACTGGCACGAGGAGAACGACTAGCCAGTGGCGGAAGGAGGTCGACTAGGGCGGTTGAATTGATTCCCGCCACTGGCACGAGGAGCATGTCGTTCGGAGAGAACGAAGTGTCAGTGGCGGGAGAAGGTCGACTAGGGCGGTTGAATTGATTCCCGCCACTGGCACTAGGAGAACGACGTGCCAGTGGCAGGAAAAGGTCGACTAGGGCGGTTGAATTGATTCCCGCCACTGTCACGAGGAGAACGACTAGCCAGTGGCAGGAAAAGGTCGACTATGGCGGTAAGATTGATTCCCGCCACTGGCACGA
This sequence comes from Caenorhabditis afra, assembly GCA_963570955.1. Classification (NCBI taxonomy): domain Eukaryota; kingdom Metazoa; phylum Nematoda; class Chromadorea; order Rhabditida; family Rhabditidae; genus Caenorhabditis; species Caenorhabditis afra. Next base: position 6,956,720 of record OY751536.1, on the reverse strand, counting down.
GGAGCATGTCGTTCGGAGAAAACGACGTGCCAGTGGCAGGATAAGGTCGACTAGGGCGGTTGAATTGATTCCCGCCACTGGCACGAGGAGAACGACTAGCCAGTGGCGGGATAAGGTCGACTAGGGCGGTTGAATTGATTCCCGCCACTGGCACGAGGAGCATGTCGTTCGGAGAGAACGACGTGCCAGTGGCAGGAAAAGGTCGACTAGGGCGGTAAGATTGATTCCCGCCACTGGCACTAGGAGAACGACGTGCCAGTGGCAGGAAAAGGTCGACTAGGGCGGTTGAATTGATTCCCGCCACTGTCACGAGGAGAACGACTAGCCAGTGGCAGGAAAAGGTCGACTATGGCGGTTGAATTGATTCCCGCCACTGGCACGAGGAGAACGACTAGCCAGTGGCGGGAGAAGGTGGACTAGGGCGGTTGAATTGATTCCCGCCACTGGCACGAGGAGAACGACTAGCCAGTGGCGGGAGAAGGTCGACTAGGGCGGTTGAATTGATTCCCGCCACTGGCACGAGGAGAACGACTAGCCAGTGGCGGAAGGAGGTCGACTAGGGCGGTTGAATTGATTCCCGCCACTGGCACGAGGAGCATGTCGTTCGGAGAGAACGACGTGCCAGTGGCAGGAAAAGGTCGACTAGGGCGGTAAGATTGATTCCCGCCACTGGCACGAGGAGAACGACTAGCCAGTGGCGGGAGAAGGTTGACTAGGGCGGTTGAATTGATTCCCGCCACTGGCACGAGGAGAACGACTAGCCAGTGGCGGGAGAAGGTCGACTAGGGCGGTTGAATTGATTCCCGCCACTGGCACGAGGAGAACGACTAGCCAGTGGCGGGAAAAGGTCGACTAGGGCGGTTGAATTGATTCCCGCCACTGGCACGAGGAGAACGACTAGCCAGTGGCGGAAGGAGGTCGACTAGGGCGGTAAGATTGATTCCCGCCACTGGCACGAGGAGCATGTCGTTCGGAGAGAACGAAGTGTCAGTGGCGGGAGAAGGTCGACTAGGGGCGAATCTTAGAGGGAATCCCGGCAAAGAACTGTTGGACGACGGGAGAAGGGTGACTAGGGAAAAAATATTTTAAAAAGAGAAAAAAACGTACCGAGACAAGAAGACGTCGTTGATATCCATACGGTGAGATGATGGAGGAAGCGGGAGGAATATGACGACGAGCGTTTGCACTGCCTCGTATTTATAGGCAATGTCGCGGTAATTGCACTAATGAAACAGATGGCGAACAATAGAGCGCGATTGCATCGCCCCATTGTTCGGGCGGCTTGGTAGGTCAAAAAGGTGCCACTTTCCATGAGAACGCGAGGCAGCTGCACGTATTGTCCGCTTAATAATTTTGTCACCGGAGATCAAAAATGTACGAAGAGACAATACGGCCAATTATTTATTTAATTAAAAAAAACAAGTGTTTGAAATGAGAAGTTCGTGGCGAAACCAATAAGACGTTACATTGTATGCACCTTTAAATATGCTACAGTAACTGATTTCGAAATTATTTTGCACATGTTTCATCCTAAATTTGAGCGGCTTTCGTCGTTGAATAATTTACATTGCTTATCATTTTTTGAATTAAAATCTTCGTGTTCAGCGCATAATGAGTAGTCCCAACAAAAATGTTGAAAAAACTGGAAGCGAGAGACGAAGTATTGGCGGGATTTTCTCAAAAACTAATTCGCAAATCAGCGCGATTCTCAATGGGAGAGGTTGATGAGTTGAATTGATAATCTTCGATGTAATTCCGAATTTTCAGGTGAACAAGAAGAAGTCGAGCAGAATACACGGGAATTACCGCTCGAGAGCAGCGATTCGGAAGCATCGATGATGATCGACGAGAGTCCAGAGCCTCCGAGAAGAACCGTGAATAAGGTCGCTGCGACGACCGATTCGACCATGTCTGCGGCGGAAGCACAAAAGATACTTACCGAAGCTTTTCGGAAGCTTTTGATAATGGGAGATCGCTCATTTTTGACTGCTCTTTCGTCGACGGAAGCAAGCAACTCTACGACGAGTTCCAGCGCAATAAAATCAAAGGTTTCCAATTTGATTTCAGTCAGTTAAAATAATGGACTCATTCAGAAGTATTGGACAGACATTTGTAATCGAGCGACAGAAATACAAGTGGACTCAATTCGCACAAGTCCTGTCACGGACCAAACAACAATCGCTGAAAAAGACGTTATGAAAGCCGGAGAGAAGCCAGTCACTAGAGTTTCAAAGCAAACTACAACTGTGCCCGTCGTGACATCCGAGAAGTCCGTGCAGAACAGTACTACTAGCGTTGAAAAATTCGTCCAAGCCGTTTCTCTCCCAGAAATTAAGGAAAAAGAAGTTCAATGTGTTGCTGTCACAAATGAGCAACAATCTCAGTGCGAAATTCCGGAATTAGTAGATCGGGATGTGCAATGGGAAGACATGAGCGCTACCGAACCCGTGGAAAAACAAAGCAATCAGCTTGAAAAAAACTTGACGACTGAAGTTGACATACTGGATCCGAAAGTTGTGTCTGCTATTATGCTTGGCATCAAATTAAGAAGTATTGTCCCGGAAGTAAGTCTCTCTTTTTTCAAACTTAGCTCTTCTTAATCTCCAGTCGCTCTTCTCAATCAATCATATTCCACGTCCGATGATGCTGCTGCCGGAAGTCGCCAATTCAATTCCTTCGGCTACACACGTACCCTTTCCTTCAACTACGACGATGCTCTCAATCACACCCTCTGCTGCCGATTCACCCGTTGTACAGAACACGAATATTTCTTCTCAGCATCAAATGGGAGCGATCCCTAGAACAGTCTCACAAGTTTTGGCTTCTCTAGCTGCCACTACAGACGGTCATCCTCCAGTTCCTCATACTGTGTCAAATCAAACGACGATACCTGAAGAGAATGCACAGAACGTCTCTACTCCTTCCACGGATTCTTCCCCGGTCCCGGGGCCATCAGATACAGGTTCTTCTACGAATCCGAACCGAAACATCTTGTCAGGACACAATCACACTCCGGTGCAATTCCCGAACGCCGCCCAGAGTCAGACACTCGTTTCGCCTTTATTCGCTAATGGCTTCAACGGACTCCTCACTCCCGCCAACTTTCCAATTTCTCCAAACTATGGCTACCCACAATACCCATCCGCGGCGCCCAACAATCCATTAGGAGTGATTCCGTTCGGATCAATGGACGCACAATTGCACCATTTGCGTATGTTGTCGCAATTCCACCCGTACTTCAACATGAATCAGTTTCCCAATCCAATGATGAATATGTTCCCTCCATTTGTCAACTCTAGCATGTCAAGCGCTCCAATCGTCAGTGAACCGTCCGACGCCAGACCTACGTTTGGAGTTCCGCTTTCTCAGAACCAGCAAGGATCTTCGTCCAGTAAGAATCCTGTGATTGTGGATCAACAGATCGAAGAGGAAATACTAGGTAATTCGTATTTTCCCACGGTAGCTAAAGCATACACGTTTCAGATGTCGGCGATACAGTTCGTCCAGCAAGCAATGTGGATCGAACGTCTTCTTCAACTCTGACTTCAGTTCCATCTATGGTTCCAACCCCAGTTCTCGCTGCAAAGGCAGATCCAATTGCTGCTCAAGTTGACGCTACTACTAGAGTGAAGTCGACCGCGTCCACGAAGCGTAAATATTCCACGGATCCATCTACTCGGAAACAGAAGAAACGAATCACTTCTTCTCAGGACAGCGACGAAAGTTCTGGAGACGAGTCGGTCTTTGTGATGGGAAAAAACATTCCTCAATCATCTGGGAGGAAGGGTCGACCACCGAAAAACTCTGTTCACCGGGATGATGCGAAAAATTCAGAACACGACCCAGACTTTGTCATTGGGCGAAAACCATCAACCTCGACGCCCCGAAGTGTTTCGACGGCTTCGGGCAGTCGTCAGCGAAAGCGACGACCTTCTCCTGTCGATGAGGAGGTTTTTGGCGACGAAGTGGATGTTAACAACAACAACAACTGTCAGCCAAAGAAGAAAACTCGTAAGTCAGCGGACAGGACATCTTCGAGTGAGTAAAGGAGCCCGGGAATTGAATCTGAGTAATTTTTCACAGGATCATCAGGTCAACGCGAATCACCTCAACCGACTACCTCGCACCCGTCGCCAACGCGCGAAACTTCGCGTCGCTCTCGTAAGCCTGGTGCACTACAACAACAACTGCAATCCAATCTGCTCAACACTGCACCGGCTAATGCCATTCGCAAGAAGCGGAATTACTTAGCCAGATATGGTTCATAGAAATCCATATTGAAGTTGTTCATTCGTTAGTTCCTCCCTTATTTTTTAAACATTCAATTTCCTACAGTTTTCTGCACCTCTGCATCCTATAGCCTCAGGGTATTCCTGTGTTCCGCGATCAGCCCACAATTGGAGTCGCAATCATGTTTCTTTACAGTAAGCTGTAGTTTTCTAAATCTTGATTTGAACTTCTTGTTCTCGTTTTACGTTCAAAAATGTCTCAACTTCCTTAGCTATTCAAAAATGAAGAGAAAGACAAACAGTTTGCTTTATGTACATAACCGTAATTGATATGATTTGGCAATGTTAAAGGATTGATCAGCATTCAGTCTGTTGCTTCTTTTTCTCTTCTTCGAGAGTCTTTCGAGTGATGAAAGTGAACGACTGCGGCTGATCGGTGGCCATCGGGAAGAAGAGAATGTTCGCGACGAACATTAGAGACCCGTTGAGCATGTAGACGTGGCCCCACTGCGTGTGCGAAGATTCGTCCGAGACGAAGATGGCCACGGTGAGTGGAGCCACGAACAGGGCGATGCACTTCATGAACTGAATCATGGCGAGCACGAAGTGCGCGTATTGTCTGGAAAAAGCTAGTCGAACTGTTCTGGAAGTGGGTTACTGACCGAGCAGCGAACGTGCCGCACTTGTAGAAGCCGCCGCAGTTGGTCCCCATGAGCGTGTAAACGATGCTGAACATGACGACGCTCGTGTACTTCCACGTCACCGGGATGTAGGCGAGCGTGACGCACATGAAACCGGCGAGACCGACAGAGGACGTGTTGAAGAACCACATCCGAACGCGTTCGGAGAGGAACTGGCGGTCCGAAAGCCAGCCGGAAAGCAGTTTGGCTGGCATGTGTGCGACCGCGGAGAGCGAGATGAGCATGCCGGTCTCGATGACAGAGAAGTCGAGCACTTTGCGGAAGTAGAGCGGCGAGTAGGTGAGCAGGAGGATCAGGGTGGTCATCTCGAAGAACGAGTTGATCCAGACGGTCAGGATGACGCGGTTCTTGCAGATCTGCCAGTAGGGCACGAACGAGTCGCGCTCGATGTGCGCCTGCGTCTTGTTCTTCTGAATCGTCGTCAGCTCTTTCGCCGACACTTTCTTGCTGAACTGCGGGTCGTCGTTGTAGAAGTAGAGCCACGCGGCGAAGATGAGAAAGCCCATGGCGGCGTGCGCATAGAACGCCGACTGCCAACCATACTCCGACTTACACAACTGCAAATCCGGTCCCCTTTAATCTCCGTTTCTGTTTCGATGAGCTTACCCAACCCGACGCCGCATTCGTCATGACCGTGGCGGCCGGACTGAAACTGGTGAGAATCGAGATGAAGAGGCCCGTTTGCGCGAGAGGCGCCCAGCGGACACACACGATTCCGATGGCGGCGAAGTCGGCCGAGTAGGCGAGTCCCTGAAGAGGATCGTCGGGGGACGAACATCGGAAGAGGTCTCACCTGCGCGAATCGGAGCACGAGGAGGTAGGGAAGTCCCATGTAGGCGCCGATCGGAGTGAGCAGAGTGGCCACTGCGGACACCATTCCAGCGATGAAAAACGGGATGCGAGCTCCGAAGCGCACGTACGAGTAGTTGATCGGACCCGTTCCGAGGATCGTGCCCACTGCCACCGCCCACACGATTGCGCTCTTCTCGGCCACCGAGTAGTCGTATCTGTTGTACGACGTCTGAAGCATCTCCACGTCATCTGACACCTCATTCTCCAAACTCTCACTCCATTTTCAGTTGTCTCGATGCCTGTCGGATCGTCTTTCATACAGATGAACGTGAAATTGATGATGATGTAGTTGGAAAGGATCGAGGTGAGACAGGCGAGACCGAGGAAGACGACGAGGTAGCGGAACCGATTCTTCACGGGATTCATGGCTGAAATCGAGGATAATGTGAGAATTCGTCTCTCTGACGAGGGGGTTTTAACGGGCGGCGTCGGGGCGGAGGGGAAGTAAACAAAGAGAGTGCAGTGGCCACGGAACTGTGGTGCTTCTGAAGCCACGTCTTCTGTAGTCGTCAGCAGCAGCGTCGTTAAATATGGCACCTCCCGCCGCGGACCCTCCCTTCTTGCAGTTTGTGTTGCCTCTCCCAAACCGTATGCCACCTAGGCTCCGCCCCCATTTCTCACTCGTGAAAGGATCGTGCGTGGTCTCAATAATCTCCGCCGCCTCGGTCAAACTTTTACCCCAGATGCCTGTGATGGCCACCGACTGGTCAACATTACACTCGATGAAGAGAGACTGATGTTGTATGTTTGTTACTGTAGTTTGATTGGTACGATGATATGTATTCGAAAGAAAGAGAGGACACAACACTGTACTGACGACGTTGACGGCCTCTGATTCGGAGAAGTGCACTGAAAGTTCTGTCTGGCCAGGAGAGAACGACCAGAGGAAGACTGGTTGGCCTAGAAAACGCACTCTTTTCACTTCCTGCTGACTTTCCAACAACAACGTTCATAAACTTGTCATATGCATTCTCTAATCCAAGACTGCAACTTCATCAGGTTTCTTTTGTGAACGAGTGTGTTCCGCACGTGTCAAACCTTTTTGGAGAGTGCATGTTTTCGGCGAATCGCCGCCTTCTCACATGAAGTCGCACAACGCCTTCTGAAACATTTTGGTCAGTGAACGGTCGACGAGGAAGCCCGAAGCACGATGACGTCGCAGGTCAGGATAGTCTCTGGTCGAAGTCGTCCCGTGCGATAAGCATGTAGCTGTCTCTTCTTGTAGCCATCCCTGGATCACATTATATTCCTTCACAGTGTTCCTAGCCGACAGATTAACAACAGTTTATTGAAATTCCAGCCTAGCTAAAACAACTTTCGAACAACATTCAATCCGAGGTTCCTCGGAAAGTGATTCCGTATCGCTTCATCTGCTTTTCGGAGAGCGTCGCCGGCGCGTCACTCATCAGATCGTTCCCGTTCTTCGTCTTCGGGAACGCAATCACGTCCCGAACCGGTGTCAATGGGTTGCCTTCTGAAGTGAGCAACGCCACGAAGCGATCTAGTCCGAGCGCGAATCCGCCGTGCGGCGGGGCTCCGTGAGCAAGTGCATTCAGTAGATGATTCATCTCCTCCATCGGCTCCCCAAGCAATTCTAACACGTGTCTTTGCATCTCCGACTTCTCGATTCGGATCGATCCTCCGCCCATTTCGACGCCATTTATCACCAGATCGTAGTGCTGGCCAGTAATTTTCAACAGCTTTTCTAAATCTGTTTCGTACAAACGTGGGACGTCTTCTTCTGTGGGTGCCGTAAAAGGATGGTGAGTGGACATAAGCCTGCCTTCTTCCAATGAGAAAAGCGGAAAGTCGACGATCCACTGAGCAGTGACGTCACGATTCGAACGAAGATCGCATTCTTCGGCCACATAGTTACGCAATTGACCTAGAAAAGAAGTTGGAAAGTAGCCAAGGGAAGGAGCCTAACCGAGCGTCCAATAGACTCCTTCCGATTCTCCCCACGACACGACTAGAGTGTCTTCATCCGTCAATGCGAAGTGATCGATGATCTTCTGATTCTCGACTGACTTGAACCATCTGCTCTTCGTAGACGGCTGACATACTGCGAAATTCCGTCCGTTCTCGTTCATCTGAATCAATCGTTTCCATTCGTTTCTCGTTGAGTTCGACGTCTTCTTGTTAGCTCCTCGACAAACGAGAACACGCGCCGCCCATTTCTTTTCTCCGACTTTCTCCAGAAATTCGAAAATGCCCCCCTGCACGTCTTCAATTTTCCACGGAATTCGCATGTCCGGTTTGTCACTGCCGTACAGTTTCATCGCTTCGGAATACTTCAATCTGGGGAACGGAAGTGTCGGTTTGATGTGTTCAAGAGACTTCGGCCACGCAGCGACGATCATTTCCTCGATGAGTCTCATGACTCCCTCTTGGTTCGTAAACGACATTTCTACGTCGACCTGCGTGAATTCTGGCTGTCGATCGCCTTTCGACCCTTCATCTCGATAGCATCGGGCTATCTGGAAGTACCGATCGATGCCTCCGACCATCAGAAGCTGCTTGAACTGCTGGGGGCTTTGTGGCAGTGAGTAGGCGAGCCCAAGATTCGGAGGCGGGGCAGGAACGACGAACTCAGCGGCTCCTCCGGGAGTGCGACGGAAAAGAGTCGGTGTCTCGACGTCCACGAACCCGCTTTGTTCGACCAAGAACTTTCGAATATTATGAACGAATTCGGAACGAAGACGGAGAGCCCTGAAGTAGAATTCTCAGAGAGGAAACGAAAGGGTCAACCTGCCTCTGGAGTTTCTCAGACCGCAAGTCGATGTATCTGTACTTCAGACGTGTCTTTTCGTTAGCTTTAGCATCTGGAAGCATCGGAATATCTGATACTGCTCGATTCAGAACGGTTAGTTTTTCGACTTCGATCTGGAATCAACGATGTTTCACAAGTGAGTTTGTGTAGAGCACTCTCACTTCGATGTCTCCCGTCTTCATCTTCTCGTTTCTGTTCTCTCCCCTGTTCACCACGATTCCGTCGACTCGCAGCACCGACTCGTACGGAGTCTCCTTCAGAAGACCCTTCAGCTCTGAGTTCTCGCGGATTTTCGCCTGAACGGATCCATAGGCGTCGCGAAGAACGAAGAATCGGTCCATTCGTTTGTGAGACAACCATCCCATCACACTCACTTTCTCGTCTGAGAGAGAATTGTCGATCCTTCGAGACCGGGGTCTTTCTAACCTTCATTTGAGGCGTTCAGTTCGGCGCAAGTGTGTGTTCTGACAGTGTACGAAGATACGGAGAGCAGTCTCCGGCATCCGGAAGACACACTTCTCGACGTTATCATTCTGGAATCATCTCGTCTTTTGTGATTCTCCCACCGTTTCATGTACTTTATCGGATATCAGTTTCTGACAACCAGATAGACACAAAAATACGTTTTTAAAAGAAACATTTTTATTTTATGACGAAACAACCTGAAAACAAAACAATATCACAACATTATTAACCCGAATGTACATTCATAATAAGGCAACCAATTTTAAAAATGTGAAAGGGACTAGTGCGATATGGCAAGAGAAGCGAGAAGTCCGAATCAGTCGGACTTCTTGTAGTACCATGCGTTCTTCCTCCTCATTGCGACGTTGTGACCTCCGGTGAAAGAGTCCAAGAACCGGAAGCCGGGAGTCAGCAGATGCTTGAACCCGAACTTCCGAACCGCCTCTCTGTCGTCGCCGATAAAATCGCTGAGTACGACGAGCTCGTCGTCAAAGTGTGGACTGCGCCACTTCACGACGGGGGGCTCGTTCTTGTAGTCGTCCTCGATACGAGGAGTCTCCTCTTTCCAGCAGACGGGTCCGTAAAGGAACGTCGTTTTTCTTCTCGGATAGACGTTAAACTCGTATATGTCGGCCATTAGCACTCTGAGAGTCACCGAATCAACCAATTCGTCTAATGGATAACAGCACTGATCGCAAAAGGCGGCAGGAATCGGAATTTCACGGACGATCTCTCGAACTTCCTCAAGACGCTGTATTTCTCCCATCTGCTTCATCGCCTCGTAATTGACGATCATCAGTTCGTCCGTGTGATTTGGATACATCTTCAGCAACTGGTTCATAAGCTGCTTCGCCGAGTCGGCAGTCTCTCCGTTCCGTTGCTTCCGATCGTCTTTCTGATGCGCCTTGAGAAGAACATCCCTCACTTTGTCCATCGCTTTCTTCGCTTCCTCCCTCTTCCTCTGCAACTCCGCCTTTCTTTTCATCTCTTCGTCAACCTCGAATCCAATCAGTTCCTCTTTCTTTCCGTACTGATTCTCGTAGTACTTCTCCCCACCGGTTACTGTCAAATTCCGTTTTTCGTGATGGTCTCCTGTGTTCATCTGCAATTTTCAGTTCGATTTCTTTCTCGTTCCTGTTTCACTACCTCTCTGTTTCCGGTCTCTTGTTCTTTTTTTGCTTGAATACTGCAGCAGTCTAGCATTCCTGGATCTACGGGATGAGCTTCCGTGTTGAAAATGTAGCCGCCGCCGTAGAGAACGCATGTCAGATTCTTTGAACTTTTCAATAGCCGCGCTTCGTCTCCTCTCGAATGTATGAAGTTCTGTGGATCGAAGAGCAGGTAGAGATACTTTGTGGTCTCGGCGAGAAAGAATGACTCCATGCGATCCTCGATGCTATGCTCTCGCACATTGTTGATCGTCGCATAGCCGCATTTCGTCTTCGCAGAGGCTTCGATCGCCTGCAATCTTCTGATACGTGAAATAAGAAGAAGAAGAAGAATCCGCCTACATCAATCATCTCCGCACCCAGTTCGAGCCACACTTCATCATTCGTCGCTCTGTGCAAGTACATGAGAGACTCGACTATCTCGGGTCGAAGCGGAAACGCGGCTCTTTTATCGACGGGGTCCTCGTTGTGAATATTGTAGAATTCGGGCGGGAACCCGTATTTACGAACTACTTCCGAATACTGAAGCATGATCCGTGACGCATCCTGAACATCGCCAACCATCGTCAGAGTTCCCGGCCAGAATGCTTCGAGGGACTGGAAGATGGGCAGGGAGACAGCTCCTTTGGCCATCGAGACCCACATGAACCAGTCTTCTTTCCGCACATGTTTGTTGATCGCTGTGACGTGCTCGTGGAACTGCTTCATGAGACTCGGTCTTTTGAAAAGGAACGCCCCCTTGGCCAAGTACTCGAAGTAGCTGTCGACTCCCGCTCCGATGCCGGAGTCAGTCGCCGTCCACTGGCCCGTTTGTACATTGATGTGATTTCCGACTAGCCCGATCGGAGATCGAGTCGCCCAAAGAGCATCGAGAGCCTTCAGAGCCACCTTTTCGTACTTGTCGTCTCCGGTCAATCGAGAAAGCGTTCCAAATTCTGAAGTATCGATGGGATGAAAATAGGAAGGTGTCCTCGTAAGAAGTCCACTCACCGATGATGAAAGTGCCAACTCCAGCGGTGCACGTGACAGGCGTCTCATCCTTGTGTACTCCGTACTTCAGGTTGACAGTCCCATACGGCATTCCAGTTTCCGTGTTGAAAGCTGGCATCAGACGATCGGCCATTTTGACCGCCAATCTCAATAGAGGACCGTCACAGGGATAATCGTTCCAGTCGACCACAAGATCTAAAATTCCATTCTACCAATGCTGACCAGTGAACATACCTCTATGTCTTCCTGCGAGCATATGTGCCGAGATGAGGCCCCCGACGACTCGGATATTCGTTTCAAACACAGACACATTCACGTTCGCGTCGTCACGCACTTTCTCGAGCACCAGTTCGACGGCTCTCCGGAACTCTGTCGTGTTTCCCATCACCAGGAGAGTGGAGAGCGCATCGACAAGCGAAAGAGAGAAGGATCCCCAAGTGTCCTGTCCGACGCAAGTGATTGGTTTCAGCTCGTCCAGCGGGAACGCGTAGTCCAAATACCCGTTGTAGGCGTGGTAGAACATGCGACGGACCTTCTCTCGGTACGAGTCGATGACCTTCGGCGAGAAGTGCTTCCCGTGCGCATGTCGCTTTTTTGTGCCCGTGAAATCATCTGACTCAAGAGATAATGCAGCAAGCAGTAAAAAGAAGACTGCTTTCCTGATTATCATCTGGAAACTGTAAAACATCGCAAATAGATAGATGAACAAGTTGGAAAAGTATTTCGAGCGAAATTCGCTTTTGAATATATTCTCCAAACAAAAACAGAGCAACGGAGTTTATTTAGGGAGACCAGTAAAGTGAGATTGATAGTAAAAGGATAATATTTCACAGAAAACAGACAATCATTCGAGTTAGCATTAAAATAGTTCGGACGGTGGGGTGAAACTGGGATCCCCGAATCTCTCGATAACGGCGCTCGCATCGGAGAGCTCGTTCCGCACCTTCTCACGCATGTAGTAAATGGGGCAGTCGCGCGCCGAGCAGTTCACTTTGTCCTGCATCGTCTTCGCGCAGTTCTGACACTCGGTCCACAGACGACAGAAGTGATTTTCTAACTCATGCACAGTGCTAACCCTAGCTGCGAAGATCTCCGGAAGTTTCGGCTCGCAGTGCTTGCACACCGCATTCTCTGATTCCATCTTGGGGAGTACACTCTTGCAGCCGAGACACGTGGCCGACTTCTTAGTGAATGCGGCCAGTCCTCCGACTTTACTCTGCACAACAGTCCGAACTCTCGTGTGTTCTCCCTCGACAAGGATCTTCTCGGCACGATCTCCCAGGATCGGCTCGAAAATTCTAGCGAGGGGCTTCGCAAGTTGATTTGTCAGATAGTGCTTCGTGTCCAGAGGGATATTGTTCTGCAGTACGAATGTCGGATCTTCTGCTCTATCGTATGCAGGGACGTTCTTGGCTGCGGCCACAAAAACATACGGGACACGGTCTCCGAGTCTCGGAGCACTTCCTGCGTCTCGTTTTTTCATTCGAGCCGCCAGTTCCACATGTGCTTGCTTTGCCTGGTACTTCTGAAAGTTTCGCAGTAACTTCGGAACAGTGTAACTTCGCAACTCACGTCTCCAGACTTCGTTAGTTCCTTACTGATAATCAGCAGAGAGATGTCGATCTTGTTAGTCAAAAGATCGCCGATTGTCCTTTTAGCGAAGTCGAGGGCGGACTGCTGATCTCTCTCGATGAGCAGCTTTTCGAGACACACACCAAGCACCTTGGCCACTAGCGGACAGTTATCTCTTCGTACAGTCTCAAGTCCTTTGCAGTCCATCTTGTCGTGCACGTCCGGCTTCGTAAAGTAAAGGCCTGCGTACCGTTTCTTGTTGATTAGCAGGTAAGGAGAGTAGACTTTTTCGAATTCCAGTTTGATCGGCGGAGTGAAGATCTTGCTGACTTCTTGTGCCGCATTCAATCCAATCTCCATAGCCTGCGCGACTGTCTCGACGCCAAACTTGACCATCACAGAGTCGGTGTCTCCGTAAATGACTTTTGCGTCGGCTGGGCATTTACCCTCGAGAGCTCCTTTCTTGTAGATTCTTTCCACCTCCGACTTGGTCATATCGATCATTTTTCTTCCGAACGCAGTGACAGACTGCGAGATTTCGAGGCACGGAAGTTTTCCGACAGTGGCTCCCGTGAATCCGTACACTGAGTTGGCGGAGATCTTCAAAGCGAGCTGTCGTCCGTTGTACACCATCCGCTTGAACTCGTCTTTCTCCTTCTTCATGTCGTTCTTCGCCCGCTTTCTGGCAGCCAGAAGATCCTCCAGAATCTCCGGAAGAAGGCCTCTTCGCTGCGATTTGGTGGCAAAGTACTGCCCGGATGGCGTTCGGATGTAGTCTTCGTTTTCGGTCCCTTGGGGAGCCTTGAGAAGGGTCGTGTAGCACAGATTATGTGCGATCATGATGGACGGATACAGAGAGGCAAAGTCGAGAGTGGCGATCGGTTCGTTATAGAACCCGCGGATCGGATCGATGACTGTCGCTCCTTCGTAACTCTCGCCGTCACCCCCAGAAGCCTCGATGACGGGAAGGAAAAACTTGTTCTGTTTGCATCTGCGGAGCATCATGGAAAGAATTTTGATTTGCTGTCCTTTAGTCAACAGGAAGTTCATAGGAACGCCCGTCACTCTCGCCATCTCGATGTAGTTGATGATTGACATCAGCTTGTCGAGAAGACGAAGCGGTAGGTAGGCGTCTTTGAGACAGTACTGAGCTAGACGTCGTCTCGTTTGCTCGTCTCCTCTCTGCAGGTCCGGGATGATATTATGCTCGACGTCTTCTTTTTGCTCCGATAGGAACTGGTACGAAACGCTGTTCAATGTATAACTACGGAGTTTGTAGTCGCGAAGCACCACTTGGAGCACATCGAAAATGATTCTTCCATGAATGTCGATGCTCTTGTTGACCCGGCTCCCCATCTGCTTCGACGAGATGGCCGCGTCGCGAACGACGGATCCCTTGTCTTGCTGGCGCCCCAGATGGGATACTTTTGGCAGTGAAAGCACTTTCGCTCGATCGAGAATGTAGGGGAGATCGAAGTTGAGGATGTTGTATCCGGTAATGATGTCCGGATCAACTTCCCGAATGAACTCAGCCCAGTTCTCGAGCAAAACCTTTTCGTTCACACATTGAATGATGTTCGAGCCGACGACCGGAGCACAAGTGCCGAGAACGAAGCAATTTCGAACGAATGGTTCTGCATCTCCTTCGATTTTGACGAGGTTCGCAATTTGGATGATAGGATCCTTCGTGGCTTCGGGGAACACTCCACGTCGTCCAATGCACTCAATATCCAATGAAAGAGTCCTGATCGGGGCTATTCCGGCGTATTCTCCTTCGCTCTCGTGTACAATCACGTCCTTCACAGAAACAGTAACTTCGATTTGGCAGCGAGAAGACTTTTGACCGGGTGGAAGAATTTCGCACTTTCCCGCGGGAATCTCGATCCATCCGCAACCGACGATTCCCGATTTCGCGAGAAACATGACGACCGCGTTAATGTTAGATTCATAAAGATTTCCCACATTCACTGGGCCCTTTCCCATCAGATTGACTCCGCTTTTCAACTCCATTCGTGCCTTCGAAAGAGCTTCAGTCGATCCGGTCACTTTCACGAACGGAACCTTTGTGTCCGAACCTCGGAAGTAGTACAGATTCTCTCCGCGTACAATCTCCACGTGCACCAAATTGTCGACCACTTTCCCTGGCAACTGAGCCTGCCCACTGCCTCCTCGACGTTTCGCCGCGGCCACAAGATTGCAGATCGCCGATTGAGCGATTCCGATGTGCTCCACTCCGAAACCAGCTGGAGCCTGATGTGATTCATTGTTTCCATCAAGGCGTAGCTTCATTATCTTACTTGGAAATAGAAGTGCGGGAAGTAGTCGGTGACGATCACACAAATCGAGTTTCCTGCCTTCGTCACGCCGTACAGCTTCACATTCGTTCTGTCGTACGAAGTTGCAGATCCCTCTTCGTGGTACGTTTCAACTTCGAGAACCTCCAAACAAGCTAATAACCGACTCGTTTTTTGTGAAACCCTAACCTGACAGGCAATGTTCTTCGACACACCGAGTTGCTCGTCGACTGCCGGCCGTGCCCATCCAGATGTGTCCATCTTCGGCTTCGCGGGAAGCTCATTCTCGAATTTGGGCTACAAATTAAAAAATAAGCATGAGCAACATATAAATAGACTTACGATGTAAATTTCCTCGAATTCGTCGCTTTCTCGCTTCCGCTTCACTTCTGGCTGGAAAGAGGTTCCACCTGGTCGTTTCGTGGTCATTTCTGACAAAAAACGACATATTTCCGGGTTTGACAAGAAGTACAGCGAATCCTTATTACGAATTACGCGATTGTGAATAATCAAACGAAGCAAACATGCTCCACGGAGAAGGAGCGAATAACGATATTTTTGAGTTTATATTTAAATCGAATTTGGCTACTTTTAGCAGATTCCGCTATTAAAAGTTACATTGTTTTAAAAAACGATAATTTAGGTAGAAAACAAATGTTTCTGAAAAATATAATGTCTTAAAACTGAATGGAAAACATCTAAATTACTTCGTCTTCCCGCGCAAAAAGACGATGTTTGTTGACGATGATGCAAGCACGCTCTATGGAACTTATTTGTTCCGCGGGCTGTTCGAAATCAATTTTTCAGCACTATCGATTTTTCTCTCGAAACTACAATTTCTTGAAAAATGTTCCAAAGAGATTTTTTGGACAGTTTTTTTTTTTCTCACGACAACATTCTATTGTTTCTGAAAACCACAACTTCTTCAAATTTCGCAATTTTCAGTCTCTTTAGATTTACTTTCTCATCTAACAGCATTACTGTTCTTTCAACGGTTTTAAGTCATGGAGTTAATTCAAAGCTCCAGATAATATTTTCTGTTTTTGCGTCTGACAAGGCATTGTCTTTAAATACGAATTTTTTCATGGTTTCTCACAGTAGTACCCATTTTCGCTTTAATTTTAACACGTTCTTTCGTACTAAAACCATATTATTTGGAGAATTCGAAAATGGATGACGAACTACTCGACTACGAATCTTCCGGCTCGCCAGAAGAAGAGAGAGAAGATCTCGAGGAGGATCTCGACGATGAGAGTTCCAGAACCCCAAAGGTACATTTCTTAGAGATGGCAAAAACAATTTTGAGATATACGGGCCAGCGCTCAAAACAGGGGAAGAAGGTAATCCGATCAGAGTGACTTCCGGTTGTTTCCTTTTTCAAATATGCAATTCATAGAGAAATTCTGTCCTGAAAATATTCTAAAGTCTTAATCAGTTATGATTCTTGCCGGAACTTGGAGCACATATTCAAAGAACTTCATCTGGACAATCAACAGAAAAACGGACTATAGAAACACAGAGTTTATGAAAATTGTCGAGATATTAGCTTCCACCTAGTCGCTGTCTCTTCCATCCCGATGTTTCAAAGAACAGACTCATCCTCTTCGGACAATGTTTGAACCATCGCGCCTAGTCTCTTACTGGCCGCTAATTATGTTACAAATTGAGTCGACTTGTTGACACGCCGGTCTTTTCGCGCGCATTATCCGGAATATGTGGGTTCTGGTGGCTGGTGCCGTGCGTAATTAGATGGTGTTCTCCCGTCTTTCCTTCCATTCTCTCCTCATCTTCATCTCGCACGCGCAGGTAATTGAACACGAAGCGACGACGTCCGGAAGAAAAAGAAAGAAAGGGTCGGGTCGGCGGAGAGCCCTTTTGTGCGGCCATTCATCGCGTGTGTCCTTGTTGCTCCCCAATTCAATACCGTCTGCGTTGGTAGAGGTAGTGGTCTCCCGAACCGCGCCGCGGAAATATTTGTCTAACAACTCGATGACACAAAAAGTTTTACGACAATGCCGGCCTTTCGGATGGCCTTTGTGGGGTGCCCCCGCTGGCAGTGACGTGGCATCTGATGTCCATGGTGAATCATGTTTCCTACGTAATGCGGAAGAAGAAGGAAACGACTGCTTCCGTAAGCTTTTTCGTGTCCAATTGCAACGAACTGCGACAAAAAGACGGCTCGTTCCCATTCGTACAGCCCATTCGTCGGCTCCTACAAATAGGCCTTTTCGGTCTGCGCCTCTAGTCACCGTGTACTGTCTTCTCTTTCCGTGGCAAAGAAGCCAACTGGGGGCCGGCTGAAACGAGACGAGAGAGGGGGAGGAGTGAGTCCGCCCCTTTTGGCTGTGCGCGCCCTCCTCTCGCTCGTCCTCGTCCTCCCCTCCTCATTCTTCGTCGCGCTCCTCGTCCTCCTATTCCACCCTCAATATGAGCGGTCGTCGAATGTGTCTCTCCTCCGCCTCCTCCTCAGTCAGTGTGTGTGTGCGTGTGCGACGCGGGCCGACGGCGCGCGCCCAGCGGCGTCAGTCGTGTTCTCGTGCCCAGCACAGCACTCCCCTCTATTCTACATCTATCGGCGCCCACTATTCCAGCCTGCTCTCGGTTGTGAGCCTTCCGGCCGCCTGATACTTTCGTCTCAACCTCGCTTCAGATGACGTAGGTGAGCAAAGTTTCAGGTGTGCCGGAACACACCTTACTTTGCGGATCTTGCTTCTGCATTGGATGTAAAGCAATGTCATAAAACAAGTCATTGTTTGTGTTGAAAAGAAGACAGGGGAGCGTTTATAAATGTGTGCGCTCCGAATGTGAAATGAACACGACCTCATGAAGAGAATATGAAGCCGTGACAACGGGTGGGGGAACCGAAAAGGACGACGAAGCGAGGCTTTGTTCTGCTCTCATTCGCGTCTCGCTCTCTTTCGCTCTCGGTGTTTGTGCCTGCAGAATATGTTATTTAGAAGAGCTGCTGGAAAGATGTTGAAAAGTGGAGGAGAAAAGGGAAGGAGGCGCAGACGATGTGTTGTACATTTGTGACGGCCGACGACGGCCCCGGGGCGGTTATTTCGCGCTCATTCACAATGCTGCTGGCACGCACGCCAATTATATATTGATGATGATGATGATGATGATGTTGTGTTTGGTAATATTTGTACAAGGTTTCGACACGTTTATGAGAATTGGATGTTGCGAAACGAGATCTGTCGGCCGACTCGATCCGCTTGACGACTCCAATTTGGTTGCCCCGACGAAACGAGACTACATTTCCGTGCCGCTTGGTAATTTCCATCGAGAGTCAGAAACCCGGTGATTATCTTTCTGTAATCATATACATGCGGACAAACGAGAGCTCTCTGGCTCGGTCTCTGCTCTGTCTCTCCGGAGCAAGAATAGCAAAGCGAGAGTCGTCAGTCTCCTTTTTTTGAGCAGCACTCCGAAACGCATCTGGCTCTCGTTGATCGAAGAGGACTCGAGGCTCCAGGCGACTCTGGTGACATGGCATTCTGAGGGATTAACACGAATCAGAGATTATCGTGAGAAAAACGAAAACGAAGAAGGATCCTCGTTTTTCTCTTCATTCTCAATTGGAAGAGCTCTCTCTCTGGCGCTCTTTTTTGATATCCACGCATGAAATTTAACGAGGGGCGAATGGCTGGGAAAGGAAGAAGAAGAAGAGTGCCCTGCTGGGAAACGAGAGCGCCGAGGGAGCGGCCGATGAAAATCGGCGAATTTATGAGACCGCTCGACGAGTTACGACCCTACTCGAATATTGAGAGACACTCGAATACTGTACACGGAGGACTTTTTCGGGAGAATGAGTAGAAACTCAGAGATGAAATAGTGGGAAGGGCATCCGGGAAGTGAATGAAAACGAGTAAGCAGGGATTGAGCAAAGTTCTGAAAGTGCCCGAAGAATCAGTAGCTTGAAGTAAATCCTGTAGGGTAGTGTTGACTCTTTTTTAAACTTCCAACCGACGAATTCCGATTCATTTTTATTTCAGGACGAACTCGACGCGATAATCGACGAATCCGAGAAAATCGCCACCGAGGAGGCGTTCGGAATCACTGACTCGACGGACAAGCATCTCTACGTGAGTCCGTGAAGATTCCGAGGCGCTTGCTGACGTCTTCCTCCATGTTCTCTCTTCCTCTTCCTTTTTTGTCCGAGACGTCGTCTCGTTTCCACTTTTCAATTTAGTGCTCAATTATCGAGACCCGAGAGGCAAGATAGCAAGTGAGTTATGCGATCGAAGAGGAGCCTCCTCCAATGGTCTCCGACAGCGGAGACGCGCGCGCAAAAAAGAAACACGTCGTATCATGCATAAAATGAAGTGTTTGCCGCTTGGACGGCTCTGGAGACGTCGTCCTTCTCGTGCCACTCTCTTGAATTCCTATGGCTCTGCAGGGGCGCGAGGGGTCTATAATTGAATAGAAGAGAATCGTCTGCAAGTTGTGACGTTTCGACGAGGTCATCCTTAATTCATTAGTCGGTAAGGTGTACTCTTTTGTTGTCTACGAGGCAATTCGTGAAGAGAGGATTTCGGATATCTTGTAATATGTAATTAGCAACCTCGTTTCGTACTGCTTTGTTCACTCGCCTCTTTTGCCCAGTACGCACGCATTATGCTCTCTTTCTCCTTCTCTTTCTCTCGGGTGCCCGCTCGGCTGTTGCGTTTTCTGAATTGAAAGCCAATATTGGGAAGAGAGAGAGATACGCGAGGAAAAGAAGAAACGCCGTTTTTTGGTGGGAGATTTCGAGTGAAATTGGAGTTTCAAAAGGAGAGAGCGCTGCAGTAGCGGCACACACACACAAAGAATGAATAATAGATCTGAAAGGAACCGAAAAGAATTGAAGAATACGACGTTTACAGGTGAGTGTCGAGGAAAGCAATGCTCTGCGGAAGGAGCTCGGCGCCGGAAGCCACTCCAAGCTGAATGCTGTTCTGGTCAACGGAGTGGCCAAAATGGACGAATTTGAGATTCGAAAGTATATCGACACCATTGAGATCTGTCTATTTTTAGTCCCTTTTCAGAATGTTTGGAAATTTTCGTCCGGATGAAGTCTGGAAAGAAGAAAACCAAGCGATCGTGATGTTCCAGTACAAGCAGGAGGCGGCGGCGGTGAGTGATGCGTCTGCACATTCCGTAGTAAAGATGGCTACAGATGATGTTGAACATGTCGAAGATGATGCGTCGTGTTCGCGGACGGAAGATAGCCGACGAAGAGGGCGAAGTGATGTCGGATGACGACGACGTCGAAGAAGGGCAGATCATGCAGGAGAAGGGCGACGACGTGGAGCTGATTGAGGGTCTACAACCAAACGGTATGCACAGCTGCTTCTCCCCTTTTCCAGGAACGGATGATGTTTGAACAGATCGGAGGTTCGACACACTGATTGGTTTGAAAATAAGCGACTACTGCCAGGGAGGGTGTAATTTGGAGTGTGCTACGAAACGACTTCTCCGATAAACAATCGAATGTTTATAGTTTGCGGGTAGAAGATACACTGCTCTTGCCTTGCCCATTTTCACTAACCAGCGAAGAAATATCATATTGAGGATCATCTTTTGCTTGGAAAGAATACTCACCCACCCAAACATGATTTGAAAAGAATAATAGTACTCGAGTGTATTTGTGTTAGTTTAGTGTTTCTATCGCTCTCCGCTCAGTCGGTAATACACCGTCGGCATTGTCATTATTGGTTTCCGTTCTGTCGAGTACATGGTAGTTCACACCGGACGGATAACCACCGTCGGTAGACGGCGCTCATTTTGTTTGCGTGTTCCTTTGTCATCGAACCCCGCACTTCCTTCCTCCTCTGTTTAGGGACCGATCTGTGTTGTTTTGGGGGAGGGGGGAATCGAGAGAACGAGGACGATATGTTTGGAGTCGCCGATCGAGCAGCACAATGAAGTAACAGGATACTCGGTCAACTCCGGCGTCACAGGCTCGTCGATGTTTAGCATTGACTGCTTTGACATCGAGATTGCGGGGGATTATCGGGATGGAGTTCAGCGGATAGCTCTGGAAACGGACCGACAGAGTCTGTAAAAGAGGCGTCGGGGATGAGTACGTGGGCAAACAAAGAAGGGAGCATGGTGTGGATGAACGGATGTAATCGAGTTTGCTTATGCGATTATTCTGCTTTTGACATTTCATCCTATGTATATGAGGAGCACACAAATAAGGATTGTGTGCAGAAAAGAAAGAAACCAGGCCGTTTGGGGACTCTAATTGCCCGGAATTGCAGAGAAAGGCATTATCGAGGAGAAGAAAAGCGCGTTTGTGACTGTCGACGTCAGTGTGAGAAAAGTTCCGGACGGGAAGTGGAGAGTGGTGACGAAACACGTGCCGGCTGACATGTTCGTCATTGTGCGGTTCGCGACAATGGAAGAGTTTCAGGTCAGAACTGTGATTGCGAACAAGGGGAAAATGTTTATTTCAGGAGTTGGAAAGAATTAGAGAAGACGAAGGACGGGCTCCTTTGAAAAGGGAACGCGAAATTGAGAAGTTCTGGTCTCACGAGTCATCCAATCGCGGTGGGTTGAACGTGTTTGATAAGGATGGAAAAGAGCTCGAGTGGGATTACGAACACGACACACGATTCTACGACGATGATAAGAAGGAGGAGAAAGTGGAGAAGGTTAAACTTCCGACGGGCATCAAAGTTCGCGTTAGTTAAAAAGTCTTCACGAGATGGTCTCATTGAATGCTTCTAGGGACGAGGTGCTGTCAGGTGCGGATTTCTTTTCGGAGAGGGAAGCAACTCGTTGGCTTCGGACGACACCAGCCCGACAAAAAAGAAGAAGACTTCGGACGATGGGAAGGGCTATGAAAAGGACGACGTCGTCGCTCGGATGGGCACCGCTGCTTACGCGATCCGTCCGGGAAGGGTGGAGCGTCCGATCAGAGAAAGAATCAGATTCCCTGGAGCAAATGATCTGTAGCTTTTTCAACTATCTGGATACTCAATGTACTGATATTTAATTTTGTTTTCATGATTTAAATTGATCTTATTCCACTACTCTCACCATAAACTGTTTCATTGTTGCGTGCTTTCTCTGTCTTGACCATGCTGTCGATCGCTTGAATCAGATACTTCGATCCTCGGGATCTTCTCGAATGTTTCCTTTTACAGTCTGTACGGGTCAATAGGATGAAAAAGGAGAATGGTCGGAAAAAGAATGATTGCCAAATAATCGACGAGAATTTTCAGAAATTC
Source organism: Caenorhabditis afra (assembly GCA_963570955.1). NCBI lineage: Eukaryota > Metazoa > Nematoda > Chromadorea > Rhabditida > Rhabditidae > Caenorhabditis > Caenorhabditis afra. Next base: position 6,934,458 of record OY751536.1, on the reverse strand, counting down.
TTCACCAGTAAAGCGATCTCGAACAGTTTCTGGAGGCCATCAAAACAAAAGAATAAGTATGTGTTCGGAGGAACTCTTTCTCCGAAGGTAGACTCAGTAGTGCTGCGAAGGAAGCGAAAGATCGCCGCGAGACGGATTTCGAGGTGAGTGACTACTCAGTGCTGCGCCACCAGCCCGCTTGAAATAGTTCATTGCGTAGTTCTCCTTTGGAAAACCCTCGTTTTCTTCATCCGGATGAGAACAGAATCCGCATTTGTTTCCGTCTTCTGCTTCTTCTCATAACGGAGAGTTTTGTGCATAAAAAAGTAGTTGTTGAAAGGCACAATTCGAAAAAAAGGAGAATGGAAAGAAACGAGCTGTGCTCCATCGAAAATGTATTTATATGTATCGTAAAACAGTGGCTGCTGCCGCTCCGGATGATCCGTCGCCCCTCTCTTCGTGCCAACCTGGCCTTCTATTCCTTCCCTCTGTCAACGTCTTCTTCCTTCTTACTCTCCTGGTGTTTTCTTGACGTCGTCGTCTAGATGAAAAGAATGTATACGTCGTTGTGGTCGAGGGGAAGGGGCAGTGTTGTGAGCGCGCGCCCGCAACCAGTCAGGAGCGCTAGCCTATTTTGGCTCAAGGCGCGCCGCCGAGAGACGCTGAGAAACGGGGCCGGTGGGAAGAAAATGCAGATTTCTTCCTCATTTACAGCTCGTGAGACCCTTCTTCTCTTGGCTCTCAAGCGGGCATACTCGGCCGTGAAATACTCCGCTCTAGTTGGTTGCGGGAAGATGCAATGCTTTTCGCCAACGGAAACGTACACCTCTGATGAAAAGAAGAATCGAATTGGCACACGAATTAGAGCGTCGCTCCGAAGGAGAAAGAGCACGGCAAATGCAGAGAGACACTCTCCCGATTAGTGCTCTCCGACTGAAACTTGGGAAACGGACATTGAATAGATAGTTACTTGTCATGCTCTCGGTCTCTCAGAACAGTTTTCTCGTATTTTTCGGCCTTTTCTCGCTCTCGTCGTACAGAAAGCTCTCAATCTACAACTGACCACAAAGGATCCTCACGGAAAAAAAAAACAAAGTTTGTTTGGTGTGTCTTGTTTCGCTTTCAATCTCTATTTGTTCGGCTGCCGGGTGTTCGTCGTCTCTGTCGTCTCCTCGCCTCCGATCTGCATTCCGAAGTTGCCAGAAACACATCGACCGGTCCGCATTATTCAAATCACTCCTCCAGTACAATTTATTCGAATTTCGAATCGGTCCCCTCCGATTTCTCGATTCAAAAATGTTAGTTTCGAGGCGACGAGCGGCAATGACTTGTTTAGATGTTTTTTTTTGCCAACGAGGACTGCTTCTGCCCACCTAATTTCCCCACATTCATCCGAAAACGACTCTTTTATGCTCTTGACAATAAAACCGCTCTCCTTCCCCTCTCGCATAATTTTGCTCTGCTCTCCCTCCTTCTTTTCGATGGCTTCTCGATTCGCCGCCGCGTCCCTTCTTTGCTAGGAAACAGTATCCTAGGAGGGAGTGAGGCACTCTCCGCGCATTTCGAGCCACTTCACTTTTCATCTTGTTTTGTCATCTTTCGACGAATTCTCTATTCTCAACATGAGCCCGTTTGGAAGGAAGTCACGGAGTTTGTCTGCGGCAAGAACGAATCGCAGTCCGAGAATCAAGTAGGTTCGGAGGAGCTCCCGTAGCTTCAGGATCTTTGCAGGCCTCAGGATCTGCGTCGTGTCGTGTTCCTCGGTTTCTCACCCTTTCCTTCGATAGGCAGTTCCTGCCGGTCCCTCTTTCTGTCTCTCACTGCCGGCGTCTCCCTTTTTCAAACTGCGCGAAAACACGGACAGCTCTCAAATATAGACCCTCACACACACACACACACACACACTCGATTTTCCACGTCATTGGGTTTAGCTGAAAGATGGGCACAAGAGCTTCTCTCCTCTCTCTCTCTCTAAAGGAAGCAGCTACTTCACCTCCTTCTCTTTTCTTTCTTTCCTTTCGGTAGTTCCGTGACTCTTCGCGTCGGATCGCATTCATTGACCCATTCGCGTAGCACTCTCCTCACTTTACTACCACTATATATATACACTTTTTTGTGTTTCTGCTGCAGTGCGGGATGCGCGCTCATGCCAGTTCCGGGTAGATCAGCCTCGGATTAGGGGCGACGACGTCCTTTCGAATGGTCGTCATACGACTTTAGGAGAGCGTATTATGTGCATTTATTCAGTGTGAGGTTGTGGCGAGGATGACTTGCTCTTCGAGTTTATAGCGTTTAGCCACCGGAAGCAAAGCTTTTAGTATTCAGGATGTATCGATGTTATTAATGAACATGATATCTCATTCTTTGGACTGCCTCTCTTCTGCCCTTCTCGCAATAATCGCGTTGGGAAGAGATCAAGGAATGCTCTGAAAACGGTCTCAAAAGAGGAGCGACGTCTTCCTCTTCTTCCTCTTTCAGTCGGTCGGATTATGCGTGTGAGCGCTCGGCAGCCGCGCGCGCACATGTGCACACTGCTCGGCGTACACCAGCAGCACATTTGGGAGCATCAAATCGAAATGAGATATTTTTGCCTTAAGCGAATTTCATGCCAAGTGAACTAGTCGTCCCGGCGGCAGAAGAAACCGGCTGTCGTTGTCGTCGCTGACAACGAAACGGGCGCTCTGTGTCTCTCGACAGAGCCTCTGACTCTTGTGCCATCTCTCATTCACACTGACACTCTGCTGAAAGAGACTCTCTTCCTCCTTCCACCGCTACACGTTGGGTCACTTTTCCTATCTTTACCCAAAGAGCTCCCATTGTCAGGTGGAACGTAGACTTCTTACACTCTCGCACACTCACACTCCATCCGTCTTCTTCTTCGTCTTGTTCACACTCTGATTCAGAAGGCTCGAGCCGAGTTGCGAACATTCTAACACATGCTGCTCGCATTTCATCACATTCAAACATACAACAAGCTGCTCTCTTCTCCTCCCTTTCACCGCGCTTCCTCTGTGCCCTCGTCCTTCTTCTCCATCTTCTTCTTCTTCTTCTCCTTGCTCCACTCTTCTTGCGCTTCCTCTCCTTTTCTCTATCTCTTTCTCTCTCGCTCTGGGGGCTCGACTACTGCTTCCGCCGCCATGCTTCTTTATAATGTGCATAGGCATGTGTATGTATGCGCGAGCTGCTTCGGCGAGAGAGCGCTCCCTCCTTTCTGCATGTGAGAGCCGAGATTTAAGTCAGTCGTCGTCGTCGTCCAGCTATTTTTCCTTTTTTTTCACCAATCTCTTCGCTATTGCCACTAAAAATGGAAAAGAAGTCATTCAGTAAGAGAACGTTTTCTCTCTTTTGCTTGCTCTCTTCCTCCCGCGAAGGCAGGAAGCCCGCTGGTGGCTCCGAAACTTGACACTTTGTTATGTAATTCGAATCCGCCTAATTTGAAACAGTTAAGTTCACTAGTAGAATCAATCATGAGTCCGCATACGTGTACGATTCCCGGAGCTCCTCACTGCGCATGGTCTCGCAGTATCCGACCTTCACCGCGAGTCATCAGCCCGATCGTATCCACAACCGCCCGTTTTCACTGGTCACAGTTGAAAGTCGCCACCTGTTTCTTATCGAATGATGCGATGATTTGCTTCTCTGCTCCTCCACCCGTCTATTTTCATCACTTTATGCTGAGACGAGAGCAGCGCAAAAAAAAAAAACCCTTCGTCGGTCGTCGTCGACTCGACGACGACGGAAGAAAGCTCTCAATGAAATTGAATTTGGACGGCGCGGCCCCGCATCGTGTGCTCTCTTAGAATGGCCGAACTGGCATTCAAAAAAGCGGTCTTCCCTCCTCAAGAATTCGTTGATTAATGAGCTTTTCGGTATAAAAGAAACGCCTTTCCTCCCGGATTATTGTCGTTTTCTCATTAAGACAGGAGAGCGTCCGGAAGAAAGAAGGAGTCTCGGCTGTGCGTGTGGGATGTAATTGAATTCGAAATATTTGAAAAGGTTGCCAGAATATTCGAGTAGAAAAGGGGCTCGGACAGGGTCCCCGGCGCATTTTTGATGCAATTATCCCCTCTCTTTTGCTCCCTCTTCGGGCCGTCGTCTTTTGACATTTGTACGAATACGTGAAGACGAAGAGAAAAAGAAGAAAGAAAGCGGCCCCAGTGGCAGAGGAACACAGCATTTTGATGAATTGGCTCCCTAATTGTTTTTTTTCGCCGTCTTCGAGAAGGCCTTCCTCTCAGAATAATACATCGAGATGACTGTCAATGCGTGTGAAGGAAGAAACAGGAAGCACGCAAGACGCTCTGAAATCCTCGCATTATCCACGCGAAAGAGCTTCTGATCACGTCTCCTCGCGTTCTCTGTCGTCTGCAACCCAATTGTTTCTGCAACCTTCCAAACTGCACCCAACCGGTCAAATGACTCGCCTTTCCACGTATCCGTTTAACCTTCTCAGTGGCTTCATTTGGTGGCGGCTCTCTCCTCTTCAGCGCGGCGGCAGCGGCAAGTTGCGTGACGCATCTCGCCATCTCTCTCTGCGGCTCTCTTCTCGATAAGTCCACAATTAGGATCGTTTGATGGCGGCGGGGGCTGTCACACACCCGTTTCCAGGCGTCCCGCCCACTTCCCCTCTCTCTCCCTCTCTCACTCACTCTTTCCCTCTCTTTATTTCTCTTTCTCTACTGCTCGCGCTGCCATCGACGGCTTCTCGCCTCGAGGCGCGCACGCTCGCACTCGCAGCCTCCTCCGCCTCTTCCTAGTCGCCGCCGCTGCCGTTGCGAATTCGATTTGCATCACAACGTCGTCTCGTTTTTTCAGGCCATCGAATGAGAGAGTGGTGATGCTGTTCACAGGCACAGTGCGCGTTCGCGTACTCGAGGCTCGTCAGCTCCGTCCGACAGAATGGTCGCGCCGTTTCAGTCAGAACGAAGCGGCAACGGTGAGTCATCGAGAAAACGAGGGTAGCAAAATAACGAAACACTTGTAGGCTGCAATCGACTCGTATGTCAACGTGGATTGGGATGAGTATCCGATCGGAAAGACACAAGTGCGACCAAAAACCAACGAGCCGAAATGGAACGAGGAGTTCACAGCGGTAAGTGGAAGATGAACTGGGAGACGTCAGAGAGATCGCTTTTAGTCGGGAGTTCATCAAGGAAAAGCGATCGGATTCTCAGTCTTCCACAGCTGCGTGATGCCGCCTGATGACTTCGTCGCCAATACTCGCATCGCATTCGATGAGCTCAAAATTGGAAGTGCCAACGACATTTGGGTGGATCTTGAACCACATGGACAGCTACACGTCGTCGTCGAAATGCACGGAACAAATGTAGAAGGTCAGTAAGCATTTATGAGGGAAGGGCTTCTAGGAACGTGGAACAAAAGCACAGTTTCCGCAGAAACTGATCTTCGACGCATAGAGACTGATTCCCATACTTGTTGATTCGATTGATGTCTCCGATTAACGTGGATTTAGAAGACCACGGATCGAAAGCTAGAAGAGCTTCAAAAAGAGCCGATGAAGGAGACACCTGTAAAACTAACAGTGAAAAGAAAATATACTTCCTCCTCACTTCGATTGTGACTCGAAACTTGTTATCCTCGGCTTCTCCGACTCGGCTAGCAGAGATCACTCTTGTTAAAGTCAGCTGAGAGCACTGGGTGTGTTTCTCAAGACGCCTGTTAATTTCATTCAAAAACGCCTCAGCCAACATTCCGATTCTACGGTCCGCAGTAATATCCACTGAAACTTCCGTTTCGCACACGCAAAACTCTTCCGGTATGTGTGCTTCCTCGCAAGATCTCTCCTAAAAACGGGACAGTGGATGATCCGGAAAGAAGCTGAGAGAAATAACTTGCAGAGGGGAGAGGAGACTCCTTCCTCGCAGAGTCGGCGGAGGGCGTGGGAACGAGAGAATATGTCGAAACGTCGTGTAAACGTCGAAGAACGATGTCAGCTTCTGAACTCTTCTCGCGTCTTCCGAATTATTGATGAATGAGATACCTTTGTATTATTTCGAATAGTCTCAACTAGTATCCTGTCGGCTCTGAGTTTCCTGGGGATTGAAAAAGAAAAGAAAGGAAGCCGCTCCTCCTGCCTTCCCACACTTGTTTTTCGAATACTATCGAAGCGATGGCCGTGGTCAGACATAACGAAAACGAACGAATCTTCGAGATCTACTGCGTGTTTCCGCAGCAATTCGGCAATGTCCTCGTCCCCATAGCGCACCTGATTGAGCCAATCGTGACCTAGTTCTGTGAGCCAAGAAAGGGCGAACTTTGGTTCGTCTGTATACATATACGGTTGGAAGGATGTGTTATCGACTATGATCCACCTTTGTATTTTCTGATGAATTGCGACAAGTAGTTCAGCTGCAGGTTGTGCATTCGATGGTTACCGTAGCACAGGTTCTTGCTCCTCCGATGCACATAAGACCAGTAGACGTTGAGCCAAAACGGCCGAAAGTAATGGTCCACTGGCTTCTTTCGAAATCCTTTCGAAAGATAATTGAAAAGATTGAATCCGGGATAGTCTTCCGCGTACATCGTCCGATATCCCTCGCTCGCGAACCTTTTCCATAGCAAGTCGTGCTCGTCGTAGAAGCCGTGCGAGTCACCGAACTCTCTATCCCACCATTTTCCGGCGAGGAAACCAACCGCATTAGAGTACGAATTATCGCCGATCTTGGTCATTCCGTCGAATATAAATGAGCTGTAATGCGTGTTTAGCACTTGCAGCGTCTTATTCATTGTTCTCCGGAAATTAGAGTGCGAGACCGAGTCGAGAACAAAAACGATGACTGATGGCTTTCCGTGGAAGGCGGATGTTTTGGATGGACGAGATCGGGAGATGATCTGATTATGGTTGTTTGAGTAGACGCGTGTTCTGGGGAACCAGGCTCTCTGACACGAGACTTCCACAAACTCCTCCGTGATTTTCACAGAGTCCTGGAAAGAGATACGTTTCTGTCGAACTTGCAATTCAATCTGACGTTGAAGGACGTCCACTCGGAATAGGTCAGTGTCTCGTCGTCTCCATCTGTTTTATCGTAGCATCTGTACTGACATTCCACTTGCAAAGAACTCTCCGTCAGTGCACTCGAGTTGATGTGTAACACTCCCTAAACTCTCCTACTTCCTCCTTCCGTCTGTCCCGAATTTCTCACATTTTCATCCAAATAAGTGAGCTCCGGCTGCACGTTGGCTTCCGCGCAAGTGAGCTGCGCGGGTCGCGAGTCGTCGTCGAGAACATACTCGAGAATCGATTGGTCCCACGGGTCCGGCCGACGAACAACGCATTTTGATGAATTTCGTTTTCGGAGAGCTACACTTCGACGAGTTTTCTGTGCCAACGTTTTCTCTCTTTTTTGTCTTCTTCCCATTCCGAAAATGAACTTACCATAGAGAAAGAAAGCGTGGAGGAAGTGGGAAGAAGATCGGGGAACAGGAAGAGAGCAGCACAAAAGAAAAGGAATAGAAAAGTACCAATGCGACGGAGCATGCCGTCAGAATGCAGACTGACAACAAACAGACCCGTTTTATGATCGGAAGGGGAGGACGAACTGAAGAAGTGGAAAAAAAATGGGCTGTGAGTCACCGGCGTAGCATAAAATCACAAAATACGCAACTCTCCTACTTCCGAGACGTTTGCGAGAGACAGTACTCCAGGGAGACAGTACTCCAGACAAAGAAGCACTCGTCGGTTGTTTCGATTGTCTTTTGATTCAGTTTGACGTCACAGTGGGCAGACTTTGACCTGTTCCCGACTCATTTCATATTCGGCACACAGTGTCTGCAGTCTCTTCGAGTAGTGAGAAGGTCTCTAGAGAGAAAAGAATCATGGATTGATAGTCTCTCGAGGCGGCGGCCTGCAGGGAATGATAAGACGGTTAAGCGACGATCGACACTTCTCTTTTTCCCCAACTGTACTCGCTGTTTGACTTACTTCTTTCCCTGAATGAGTTTCGACTGTTTGGTTTATGATGAATACGCGACGCCGTCCTCTCGTGGAGGAAGTAGTAATAGCTCGAAAGCGAAAGTGAAAAAGAAGAATAGTTGGGGCTTCTGGGGCAAGCAGGATAGTACGTCTAGCGGTAGTCAGGGTAAGGTGGCCTCCTGATCTCACTCTAAACCCTCTCTCATTCTTCTGGATTTTCAGACATTCACTCGCACAACAAGGCGCGTGTCTTCAAAGAGCGCACCAATGCATTCAACGACCGGCAGAGACGAGGAGCGATGCGAAGGAAGATCCACGAGGTTACTGGCCACAAGTTCATGGCTTTGTTCCTTCGTCAGCCGACGTTCTGCGCTCACTGCAAGGAGTTTATCTGGGGGATCGGAAAGCAGGGTTATCAATGTCAAGTGTGCACCGTCGTAGTCCACAAGAGATGTCACGAAGAAGTCGTCTGGAAGTGTCCGGGAAACAAGGCTGACGCTGTCGAAGAGATCGGCAAAGAGATCACCGACACGGGAGCCGGCCGGTTCAACATCAACATGCCGCATCGGTTTTCTGTGCACTCGTACAAACGACCCACATTTTGTGATCACTGCGGATCGATGCTCTACGGTCTTATCAATCAGGGACTTCAGTGCTCCGTTTGCAAGCTCAACGTGCACAAACGGTAACTAATATTGTTAGTGCGGTTCTAGAAACGAGCTTCAGATGCCAACGAAATGTGGCCAACAATTGTGGAATCAATGCGAAGCAAATGGCTGCTGAGCTGGCTCAACTGGGTCTGACGGGCGACAAAATGAGCATTCGATCAAAGAAAAAGGTACGGGGAGCAAAAAGTTTATTAGAGCAACGGGCACGAGTTTTGTTTTGTGTACCTGTGAAGTGAGAGGCTCAAACAGTGATGCTGCGCCAGGAATATCTGCGCAATCAGCGGAGGGTACTTGTCAGTTCGGCGCGCGCTCCCTGCTTGCAACTAGTAGTGTTCGCTCTCACATCGTATCTCTTTGCAGCCGTCGATCATGACCGAAACGAGCACCGACGTCTCCGGATCCACCTCCGACAATTCGGGTAGGATCTCCAATCTTAAACGTTTCTTATCAATCATCCTGAACTCAGGCTACTTACAACAAATCAGTGAAGATGATTCGACGAGCACAACGACGACATCGACACGTGGATCCAAAGTGCCGGGGGGAACGCTGTCCATTCACGACTTCACTTTCATGAAAGTGCTCGGAAAGGGTTCCTTTGGTAAAGTAATGCTAGCAGAGAGAAAAGGAACCGACGAGGTTTACGCTATCAAAATCCTCAAGAAGGACGTGATAGTGCAGGATGACGACGTGGAGTGTACGATGTGCGAGAAAAGGATCCTATCTCTGGCTGCTAAGCATCCATTCCTCACTGCCCTGCACAGCTCATTCCAGACACCTGTCAGTTGTTAGTTTGAAGAAAAATCTTCAATCCGATGTGTTTCAGGATCGTCTCTTCTTCGTGATGGAGTATGTCAACGGTGGAGATCTGATGTTCCAGATTCAGCGAGCTCGCAAGTTCGATGAGAGTCGTGCCAGGTTTTATGCAGCCGAAGTGACCTGTGCTTTGCAGTTCTTGCACCGAAATGATGTTATATACAGGTACGGGTGACATTTCAGATCTGATCCATTCTTGTGCTTTCAGAGATCTGAAACTCGACAACATTCTCTTGGATGCGGAGGGCCACTGCCGTCTCGCCGATTTCGGAATGTGCAAAGAGGGAATCAACAAAGACAATCTGACGAGCACTTTCTGTGGAACTCCAGACTACATCGCTCCAGAGATTCTGCAAGAGATGGAGTACGGTGTCTCTGTCGACTGGTGGGCCCTCGGAGTGCTCATGTACGAGATGATGGCCGGTCAGCCGCCTTTCGAAGCCGACAACGAGGACGATCTCTTCGAGGCGATTCTCAATGACGACGTGCTGTATCCGGTGTGGCTCTCAAAAGAAGCTGTCAACATTTTGAAGGCGTTCATGACAAAGAACGCTTCCAAAAGACTTGGATGCGTCATCTCTCAAGGAGGCGAGGACGCGATTCGTGCTCATCCATTCTTCCGCGAGATCGACTGGGACGCGTTGGAGGCACGGAATGTGAAGCCGCCATTCAAACCGAAAATCGTTAGTCTCTTCTTTGTCTGAACGCATTCGAAACGTTCTTTACAGAAGTCGAAGCGGGACGCAAACAACTTCGACAGTGACTTCACGAAGGAAGAGCCAGTTCTGACTCCAAGCGACCAGGCCGTCGTACGAGCGATCAACCAGGAAGAGTTCCGCGGATTCTCGTTCATCAACCCGCATTTCACCTACTAACTCTGTGTTTCTCCGTTTCAATAGGCTTCCACTCCTCCCCCGTTTTCTACTGTCGCTCCTAATTATCGAATCGATCCAACGCTCTCATAATCAGCACCGATCCCCGTCTCCTTTCGCTCTTCTCTACTATCCGCACACCCACACACACATTCCCAGTATTTATAATCGCACAGACCTGCCCAACGTCTCTTATTCCCCGTTCAAATTGTAGTAATTTGAAGTAAAAGCTCCTTCTCGCCCTAGATCACTCGCTCCCTTTCCTCTCTGTCTCTGTCTAGTCTTCCTTTCCTCTCTTGCCACCTCTCTTCCTCTTCCTTCCTTTCCCATCTGGAGAAAATTCGAAATCAAACAAAATCTCGATGAAATGGATAGTGGGTGACTCAATCTCTCCACTATCTCGTGTTCACTTGTGATAGTTTTCCCCGTCTCCACGCAAACTTCCCTGTCGCCTATTCTTTTCGTTTCTCACCCACTCACTACTACTAACTAATCACTATCAGAATCCGTTCGTTTCTTTGTCCTCTTGAAAATCTCCTTCTCGTAACTCTACACAACAATCCCTCGTCTCTCTCTCTCTCTGAATTCCCTACCATTATTTGCTGCTTCTTGAGTAGATTATTGTCCTGTTTGAACCTTTTTTCCTAGCTTTCCAGAAAGCAGTATAAACTATTATTTCTCATTCGTCGGAACTCTTTCCAATAGGGAGGCGGGACATCAGAAAAAAGATCAAAAAACTTACGAATCGGGGAGCACGAGACTCGTACAGTCTCCCAAAAATACTGTTTTCGTTGTTTTTTCACCACTAATACAGTCATCAAAGATCGTAAATATTTGCGAGACGTTGACGTCGTATCTTTAATTTTCAGATGTAAACAGGCGGAATTCTGATGGGAAAAACGTCGTACTTACAGGGGAACGTCTTCTGATCTTTGTGGATTCTCACGTATTCAGAACCAGAGTGTATGAGGTCTTGAAGAAACGAAGAGGGATCTCTGCTGCTGTGATACAAATCGATACGGTCTTCTTTGTTCAGTGGCCACGTGCTATCTTATCATATCGCTATCCCCGTCTGCTTCTCCGCTCTCTCGACATCCCGCCCCCTCTCTCTTTCTCCATTGTGGGCAGTTAGTTCAGTTAGTCGTCCATCAACCATGTTTCCTGTCGGAGTGCTCTCGGGGGCTTCCGTTCCCCACCCCGCTCTTCCTCAACTGGTGATTCCAATTGCCGACTTGAAGAGAGACGGACAGATTTCCGACGAAGAGATCACTCAACGCAACAAATTGGCGGCGCTCTATCGATTGGTGGATCTGTTTCATTGGAGTCAAGGCATCTACAATCACATCACAGTATCCGCTCGTGCCTTAACGTCCAAAATAGTTTTGTTTTGAGGTTCGAGTGACTTCCGATTCGGACGAGATCCTTCTCAACGCATTCGGACAGCTCTACCACGAGATCACCGCTTCTTCTCTTGTGAAGGTGGACCTAGAAGGCCACGTTCTCGACAAAGGATCCACTGGTTTCGGTGTGAACCATGCCGGATTCGTGCTCCATTCTGCGATCCACGCAGGTCGTCCCGATGTCAAGTGCGTCGTTCATCTCCACGTGCCGCCTGTCGTCGCCGTCTCTGCTCAGAAATGCGGCTTCCTGATGATCAGTCAGGAGGCAATGATCATCGGAAAAGTCGCTTACCACGACTACCAAGTGAGCGTCGCCAATAATTGTATCGCATACATTAGTAGTTTGCAGGGTATTCTAGTGAACGACAAAGAGCGTTCGCAGCTGGTCGCAGACCTCGGCGATCGGAACGTGATGATCCTGCGGAACCACGGCTTCGTCGTGTGCGGCGAGTCGGTGGAACACGCTCTCAGTCTCACCTACCACCTGATCATCGCCTGCGAGACACAAGTGAAATGTGTTCCCGGCGGCGACGCGTCCAACGTGCCGATTCCGTCGGAGGACGTCATCCAGCAAGTGTACGAAGTCGCCAATAAGGGAGGTACGCTTCGATGCCTCTTCTTTTTGCTTTCCGCGCCTTCACACCTATACTTTTGTTCTTGGTTCCAGGCGGCGGTGTGAATCGAAAGAACGAGACGGTGGATTCGAACGAGTGGAAAAGAGGCGAGCTGGAGTGGGAGGCGTACATGCGACAGCTGGAGAGACACGGATACGTGACGGGACACGTCTTCAAGAAGTGAAACAAGAGAACGCGCCTTTCCCCGCTTTCCTTCCTTTCGTGTCACAATAATAAACATTAGAATCTTGTCAACGTGTTGGTTACACAACAAACACAGAGAGTACTTGACGGCGGAGAAGAAGCCGGGCGGGGCACTTGAGGACGATGAGGTGTCCGATCGAAGAGGAACTTCGCACATCTGTCTCTGAAAACGGGACGGCTTCTGTCTGCCGCCTCGCGACGACTGCCACACGGGCCACGTGACCCAGAAACTACTCTTCCCAAGCTGCTACAAGTTCGGCGCGGAAGAGGCGTTGTATGCAGACAGTCAAGAAGCGCCGCCCCTTCCTTCCGCTCAATAGGCGTGCTTTGGCCTTTCTCGTCAACACCGCGCGAAGAGTTGTGTGTGTATTTGTATGAATGCGGTCGCTTTTGGGAATCCTCCTCGCCTATCCGCGACTGACCTTCTCACACCTTTTTGCCATTCTTGACGTCTTCACGGCCACTTCAGACGTCTTCAGAACGACTTCTGCTTCTTCTTCTTCTTCTTACCGAAATCACTGGGAACTTTGTACTTTCCAGGCCGAAAGAAAGCGAACGAAAAAGAAAGTTTTACGAATCGTTCGTTCCAAAAGTCACGCTTGTTACAAATCCACTAATCGTCGTGTCTTTTTCCGTTCTCTCCCAGCCCTCCCCCTTCTCGATCCGCCGTCGCTCACTTCGTTCCGACCGGCTACATGATTCGGGCGAAAGCTTCTTTCTCTTTTTCCTCCTCTCCTGCTTCTCCTTCTCCTTCGTTTTCTTTTGCTGCTTCTCAGCGGCGAGTTACATAATTAGGCTATTTAGTCTCTTGTTCTGCAGACGAAAAAGTTCCTCTTTCGAATGTTCTCTCAAGTGACTCTTCCTTCCAAAGTGCCGTTTTTCGATGAAAAGGGTATTTCGGAAACAAGTACTTTCATCTTTGAAACCGTAGTGTCCTGGATCCAGAAGACCGCGACGTCATCTGAGTCAGGAAGAGCCACTTGTCCGTTGTAGAATGATAATCTCGTCTCGACGTTTACGTAACTTCCCGAACGCCACTCTGGTGACTTCATTTCACTTCCGACCTCGTTTCCGTGACAGTTGAGTCATAAACGCTTTATTGCGTGTCCCGATTCCATTCGCCCCTCCACCTCTTCTGACTCACGTCTTCTTCTTCCAGACGCCGTCTTGTCTTGATGCAGTCAGTAGATGGAAGAGGAACTCTATAATGGCTTCTATCCGAACCGGCAGATCTACTACTCGACCGCCTACCCGTACAGGTACGTCAACTCATCAATCTTCCGCCTTCTCACTCCGCCCTCCTCCTGCCTAATCTCGCCTCCTTCAATATTCAAGGTCGCTCCTTTCTGCATAAGTTTACTACCTTACCCCTGAATTTACCGCAAACAGAAAGAAAACAGGCCACTCGCGAATTCGGAATTATCCGCGAGGACATCTCTTTTCAGAAGTCCGTTCGCGTTGAACCGTCCGTATTTGGAGGATGACTACACTGACTACTACCGCGATTACCTGACGAAGACGAACAGCAACTTCGCCATCAGGGACTACGAGCGCAAGATCCGCGTCTTCGACTCTTCCGTCTACTACATTCGCGTCCTTTCCTATGCTCAAGTCAGTCGTCGCTCCTGTCTCGCTGAAGAAACCGTCACTGTCTTCCAGATCTTTCTCGCCGGTATCCTTCTGGTGACGGACGTCTCGAAGAATGTGCTCCTCTGGAACTACATTCAGATGAACGGCGTCAAAATCGAGATGCTCGCCCACGTCATCTTCCCCATCTTCGCCCTCATCGTCGGCTTCATTAGTCTGACGGCGATTCTGAATCCGTCGAAGGCGCTCTCCAAGTGCGTTGCCATTCTGTTGCTCGTCATCATTGTGCCAAACTTCATATTCCCCAAGAGCTCGGTGTTCATGTCAAGTGAGCGTTCCCTCCTCCACCACTTCTTTGACGTCTTCTTTCAGCGGCGATCGAGTCGGTCGAGATCAGTCAGGTGCTCGACCGGAGTCTGTTCGGCAACGAAGTCGACATGATCAAGTCGGAGACGCACAACCGGATGTCGAAGATTCTGATGCTGTCGACGAACCGATGGCCGTTGGGCGTGCAGGACCTGACGAGTCTGCCGACGGACTTTGTGCTCATGATGCAGTACCTGCTGATCGCCTACTCCGTCTTCTCGCTCTCCCTCTTCATCTTCTACGTCATCACGCTCTTCTGTTTCGTGCGATTGCTTTCGGTTCAATGAACTTTGTTTGAGTCTCAAACGGCCTGTGACGGGGCAAACACGCGATCCGAAAGTGTTTGAAAACCGAGTCTCCGGGAAAACGAGCCTTATCAGGCGGTCGCATGCCACGCTTCGCTCGGGTAATGAAGGATTATTTTGTGTGACTGCCACTTCACAATCAGACTACACTCTCGTGTTTCTGTACAGGAATGGAGCGAGTAAAGCTTTATTACCGACGATTTACAGTGTTTACAGGAGTTTCTCACATAATTTACAGTTTCGGGATTCCTCCGACGACTCCGGACTCGATTCCGCACTCGTTGACTCCGCGGATGATGCGGAAGTATCCGTTCTCTCCCCAGTCCTCGTTCCACGAGTTGGCGCACAGCCAGTACGGCGTTCCGTTGTCGACGCCCCATCCGAGCATCTTGACGGCGTGACCTCCGAGGTTCGAGCCGGCGGTGTGCACGTAGACTCCGCTCGAGTAGTGCTCAAAGTCCTCATAGACGGTGAAGGCGACCTCGACCGGTCCGTGCGCCATGATCTCCTTCTGGATCTCGGTGGCCTTCTTCGAGACGGCGTACGCCGACTGTCCGAAGTGCAGGTCCTGCGTGTAGGAGAGCGCGTAGCCGGCCTGGCACGAGTGCTCGCACTTGTCGGTCGGGTACATGTCGGACGGGCACGGCTTGTAGTGAGAGCCGTTGACGTGGTGCTCGCACGGCGGGTACGGGTACGGCTTGCAGCCGGTCTTCTCGGTGTACGATCCTCCGGTGACGTAGCCCTTCTTGACCCAATGACGCCACGCCTCGATCGGGTAGCCTCCGTTGCATCCGTTTCCGCAGACCATTCCGCAGCACGCGTTGATGTCGTCGGCAGAGATCGAGAGCTGGGTGGCTCCGTTGGAGGCGATGCAGATTCTGTCGGAGATGGTCTCGGCGGCGGAGACGGCCCAGCAGGATCCGCACGACGACTGGTCACGGATCTTCGAGATGGAGGTGCAGGCGGGCCACTGGGTGCGCGAGTCGAACGAGTCAGGGATGGCGGCGTCGAGGATCTCCGGGTGGGACATCTCGAACACGCGGTACTCCTCCGGGATCTCGACCATCTTAGCGCCCATCAGCTGCTTCTTGATCGTGTCCGGGTAGGAGCTGAAGTAAGATCCGAGCTCCGCCTTGAACGACGACTGCTTTTTGTTGACGTAGTCGACGAGCTCCTGTCCACGGAGCATCTGGGCCTCCACTGGGATCGCATCGGCATGGTTCACTTGAACAGTGTAGGCGTTGACGGCCACAAGGCCCACGAGCAGGGCGGCAACTGCGCTCTTCTGAAATCAGATAGTGGGTTGGGCTGGAAACGAGCACAATTCTCACCATTTTCGGTTGGCTGGAGAATTCGGCAGTCGACCGACTTCTCAACTGCTCGCCCCTCGTTTTATAGTCAGTATGCTTCGTAGTCACAGATAACGGTCAGGAATGTGGCATTTTCTCGAAGCGTGCACTGATAAAGACAAGGCCAGGCCGCTACCAGCTCCGGTTTCGTATCAGTTTCAAATTGAAAGGGCCTGAAACGACTCGTGAGAGCAAGATGTACGGGACTGCCACGTCACACCACTTCATTCCAGTGTTGCCACGTCGTTTTCAAAAGAACACAGCCGCCGTGGGCCTCGAGGCCGTCAACGCCTACACTTCATTCCACTTCATGAATTTACTTACCATGGATCTATTCACATTTATCGTTTCATTCCACGTCGAAAAAGTTCGAAAAATGTAATTCCTCTTCAGTTTCTGTCACGTCACAAATGAAACGCCGATAGTGTCACTCGAAATCCTTTCCTCCAATCGAATGTTGTTGATCTGTAGCAGAGCACGAAACGTGGTCAAAAGCACAAAACGTCACATGACTTTGTGATTCCATTACGTCAATGATTGACTGTCAGTGCTCCTTATCAGTGGTCATTCGGAGAAGATCGGTGCTGCGTTTTCTCAATCCGCAAACTGAGTCTCGACTACAAACCACTATTGAACTGATAGCACGAGATTCAGGAATGCAGAAAACGTGGGACGAAAATAATCAAAAAGAAATCTGCCCCATGCCAGGCTCGAACTGGCGACCTTGGCATAACCTATAGACTATAAGTACCACGCGCTAACCGACTGCGCCAATGGGGCACGGTGGGAAGACAAGCGTCAATGCGATGACCAGTATGCTGCTCCCTTCCCTTTCCTAACACACTCTCGTCGTCTGCCGCAGTGTCCATTCCGCCCAACAAACAACTAGGACGCACAGCGAAGGGACGTTGAGGCCGCTGCCTTACATAGGAAAGAAGCGAGAGAGAGGGGAAGTGAAAGAGACGCAGACACTCGTCGCACATGAGAGAAGGCACCTCGAAAAGCGGCGGCGGAAGGGAAGATACGAATCGAAGATTGGATTATTGCATTGGGAACCGGAAAATGGCACGGAAACGGGGCTCTTTAGCACACCTCCTTATAATTTCGCATTCAACATTTACATTTCCACATATATTCTTCAACGTCTTCGCCGATTTCTGACAATGTACGGACTGGTCATCGAAGGCGTCCGTTTCATGATTCTCGAGAACTGGGGCCCTCAAGTGCTCGCGCAGGTCTGGAAACGAAGTCTCCGAAGTTCCAGGCTCGTTTACAGGTGCAAAAACTGACTTTGCTCTCGGAAAAGTCGATTTCGACACACGATCAGTACTCGGAGCATGTGGTTCCGCAGATGTTCAAGGCGATCAACGAGATCACCGGAACGCCTTTCGAGCAGATCGGAGTGCTCGCCGGCCGCTTCTTCGTGCAGTTTCTGATCCGCAACGGCTACGGAGACCTGATGAACGTGATGGGAAGACGGTTTTCGGACTTCATAAAGGGTCTCGACAACATCCACGAGTACTTCCGGTTCAGCTACCCCAAACTGAGAGCGCCCTCGTTCTACTGCAAATCGGAGAGCGAGGACGGACTCGTGCTGCACTACCGGAGCAGAAGGACCGGATATCTGTCGTACGTGATCGGTCAACTCGTCGAGTTGGCGAGAGTCTTCTACCATCTCGACATCGGAATTCAAGTGCTGAAGAAGAAGGAGAAGGGAAGGTTCCTGTTCGTGGTCATGAAGATCTCATTCGATAACGTCGGTCTGGGCCACGATCTGAAGTGAGTTTCGAGACGTTTGGAGACGAGAAGACGTCGTTGCAGACTGAAGGAGAGGGTGAAGAACTTGAACGAGTACCTGCCCGTCGACACGAAGTCGTTCCTTCAAATGTTCCCGTTCCACATCGCATTCAACAAGAAGCTCGAGATTCTGATGGCTGGTCAGGGTCTTTTGAACCTGATGCCGAACATTCAGGGCCTTCTGATGACCGACGTCTTCGACCTACAGAGGCCGTGCATCAAGTTCACGGCGGAAGGCATCCTCGTGCACCAGAACTGCGTCTTCCAGATTGAATCTCTGCACCCGGTGCTGAAACAGAGCGAAGAAAACATCACAGTTCAGATAAACGACGTCACGGAAGACAAGGTTTCTCTTGAGAAGAAGACCGTCATGGACACGGAATACGGTAGGTGACTGCCGGAAACGGGCTCGCCCGAAGCAACGGTCGTTCAGCAGAGAGCCTTCCGTACGTCACTCTGCGCGGCCCGATCACCGTAATCAAGTCGTCGGACACGTTCCTCTTCCTGGCCACTTGCGTCGTCGACACACTCGACACGATGTTCAAAATGGGTCTGTATCTCAACGATTTCGGCGAGTCCGACTGCAACAAAGAGATCATAATGGCGACGATCCAGAAGAGTGACACTCTGAAGACGATGCTGGAGAACGAGAAGAGGAGGAGCGAGGTGCTGACCGAAATGACGAAAGAGATATCGGAGGCGAAGAAGACGGCGAGGACGCTGTTGACCCAGATGATGCCCTACGAAGTGGCCAAGACCATGATGCGCAGCGGCAGCGTCGAGCACTGCGAGGCGTTCGACTGCGTCTCCATCGGATTCGTGCGCGTCTGCGACTTCTCCAAGATCAGTCTTTTCATAGAGGCATTCGAAGTTGTGAACCTTCTGAACACGTGAGACCCAGTTCCAGGCTGAACGTCTTCCTCCCCTTTCTTCAGAATCTACTCCCATCTGGACGCCATCGTCGACACGCACGGAGTGTACAAAGTGGAGACGATCGGAGAGAGCTACATGATATCGGCCGGGTGTCCGTATCGCGACGAGTACGACGCCGAGATGGTGGCCGACTGCTGTCTCGAGATGGTCTCTCACATCAAATCGTTCGAGTATCCGTCCAACGACGCCGTCAAGAAGGTGCTCATCAAGTGCGGCATCTTCACTGGACCCGTCGTGGGCGGCGTCGTCGGAGTTCGAACTCCCCGGTATTGTCTGTTCGGAGACACGGTCAACTCGGCGAGCCGCATGGAATCCTCGAACAAATCTGTATTCTGATCTCGCTGTAACTGTAACTGATCGTCATTTTCAGCCAATGACGATCCAGGTGGGCCAACGAACCAAGGATCGCGTCGACAAACAGTCCAGCGGGGCGTTCCGGATCAAGCCGAAAGGGACGACGTTCGTGAAGGGGAAGGGGGACATGAAGGTCTACGAGATAGAGAAGAAGAAGGGACGCGCCAGGTACAAGAAGAACGAGCCGTTGCGGAAGAAGATGCAGGCGGAGAAGAAGGAGGCCGAGGAGCTGTTCGACGAGGACAACGAGGGCCACCGCTCGAGCGCTCTCTCGCGCATGAGTCTCGGGTACGTCTCTTCTATTCCGGGAAAGTGATTCATGCGAAGACGTAGGGTTTGGTCACCGGAAGGAAACTCGTAACGGATGACACTCGCAAACATGACTGATATAAATGGGTGGCAGCACGCATATCTAATGCACGTTGCGTGCCGTTTCCCCCATGTTTATCTCCTCACATCGCCATGTTTTTCATGTTCAGAGAATCCATCGACAGCTCCACTTCGCGACGTGGCAGCCTCTCCGGATCGCAGCTGGAACTGAACAAAACGATTGCGCACACCATTGAGGTCACTTCGAAAGCAGCGAAAGCACTGGACCTGTGAGTTCGAATGTCTGAAACGCGTCTGAATGTCTCGTCATCAGAAACATGCACGACGAGAACAACCGGCCGCCGACGTGGTCGGCGTCGCATTCGAACGAGCAACTGCGGCGTCAGAATCGGAAGACGGAGAGCAAGATCACGCTGAGCAGCCGTCTGAGCTCGTCTGACCTGGCCGCGAGTCGGCAGACCGACACGAGCAAAGACGAAGACGGAGAGACGCCGCGTCCCACTTCGAGTGAGCTGAAAGAGGTGAAGCGGATCCGTGCGGAGGCACGTGCTCGCGAGGAAGAGGAGGAGAAGAAGGCGAAAGAGACGAAAGAAGAGAAGGAGGCGGATGAGGTGCTCGTCCCCGACGACGTCTCCGTCGCCAGTCACAACAACCTCAGTTTCTCCGAAATGCCGTCCGATAGTGTACGTCTTCAGGGTCCCTTCTTCCGAATCGCGTTTCTTTTCCAGATTCCGCCGGAAGATCGCGCTTCTTTGCCTTCTGCGGAACCTTCTGAAGCCGGAGACGACGTGTCGAAAATGAAAATCGAAAAGAAACTCTCGGACTCTTCGATGAGCAGTCTGGATGAAAAAACCACTGTGGTAAGGAAAACAATTGTTTAATCGTTGTCATCAGAATCAAATCTCAAATCGTAATAGTGCTCCAGATAGTGAGCTCCTCGATTCCCGAGAAACTGTCCGATTAGAAGGGCTCCGGTGATAGTCGCAACGATCTGAAAGTTGTAGTCTGCCTTTTTACTGATTTCCAAAGCTGATAACTTTAACTGCTCCGAATTTGACAGCTTTCTGGAGACGAGGACGAGTAGCGCGGTAATTTGAATTTGCATTTTTCGGAGTGAAATCCATTCTAAAAGAAGAAATGAATGCGTTTCTTGCAGTCTGCGAAGCCCGCGTCGACCCGGCGATCTAGCGAGAGAGACTCGGAAAAGGGGAAGAAACAGACGAGCAAGGCGGGCTCATCGGTGGTAAGGAGAGGAAGAGTCTCGAATTTCAGTGCTCATTTCAGACATCTTCTTCTGTTCAGTCCAGTTCCATCAAAGGGCGTAGAGATAAAACAAGATGCAAGTGCGAGGATATCCGAGCAGACAACAAACTGAAGACCAAAGTTTGCAGCATTATGTGAACACATTTGATCAACTGATAAATAATCGCATAAAGTTTTTATTCGTAATTCTCTAACCGGAAAAGTATCAAGTGCACAAGGATAACTGCAAGATACTGAGCTCTGATCGGCACCAAAGTCAGATGTTTTTGGATGGTACCAAAAGAACTAGCTTTAAAGGGACATTAAAAGTTTTGTCGGTGGGTCTCACTACGACTCTGCAGCTTACTGTATGATAGCGCGGCAAACACGAAATATCCCTTGCTTCTTTTGTCGTTCTTTTTCTCTTTTCTTCCCTTATTCTTCGTAAAAATATCAGATTTCTTCGTTTCCTGTTTCCAACTTTTTGTTTTCAGTATGAGTTCGGGTTTGCGTGCCACACTTCGAGAATTACTAACGACTCGCTATGTGCCGAGAACCGACGAGAAATGCGAGCAAAGCGAACTGGAGACCGTCCGCGCCGGAAGTTCGGTTCTTCAGCCGCATCGTCCGAGCGCACCGCTAGATGACGTGATCGAAAGGGCGGGAGAAGACGTGGTTCTCGTGGAGGACGACAACTATCGATCTATTCATCGAATTGACGAAACTCCGAAGCTGGTGGCGAAAAAGCCTACAAGTGTAATCAGAGTTCAGGACGAGGCTGTTAAAGTGCTCCGTAACCTGCAAATGACTCCGGCAGAATCTCTTCGCTCGGAAAGGTACGACTACTACTCGCAGCGGTGGTTCCACACGACGCGCGACTCCGAATTGGAGCTTGTCGAATACGTGCTTCTGCACCCGAATCACCGTCCACATTTCTTCACTATGCAGTGCCGTCACCTCGAAATTGAAGACATAACTCGTCTAGTTCTGACTTCCTTGCTCTCCGAGCCAAGAGAACGCGGGCAGTGTCTTGCGCGGTTTGCGATCAAAACGAAGACTGATATGCCTTTCGGACTACTCTATGCTCTTCTGGAGGCGATGACGATGGAGAACGACGGATTCCAGCTGACGGATGGTATCGTCACAGCCACACTCACCGATACATGCGGGAAAAAGGTCAGTGGAAGGCCATTAAAAATATTGTTTTTAGTATAAAAACTGTTCAGACAAACACGCACCGATTCAAAACGGTGAAATGCAAAGAGTACGGAGAATACGAGCCGGAGCTCGACGACCAAGGACAGTTGATGGCTTCGAGAGCTTCGATTTGCTGCTCAGTGGCCGGGAAGCGACACGTGCAGACTCAGATCACGTATATAAATAACGCAAGCGGGAGAGTCGACAGTACCAACAGAAACAGAGTGAACCGAAAGTTTCTCTTCGTTTTCAACTATTTCGTTTCAGTACATTGAACTGGAACAGACTGTAAAGTGCATGAACCGCAGAGTTTTGATCGCCGAAGAGCACAATACACAGATCGAATACGAGATCCAAGATGAAATGACGCCCTTGACGATGGGAGTGCCGCCCGTCATCGATCTGATCGAATTCCTCCGGTCCGGCGACATAGATGACGAATGAACAAAACTATTAATCTGTATCACTTTATTTGTATATAAAATAACACGAAACTTCTTTGTTGAATATGTTCCCTGCCCCAATTAACTTGGTCCTTCTATTCATCCCTTCCTTGTTATCACCGCCTCAGCCGACTATTTTGTTTATGTTTCAACATGTATAACGCATTCTTTCTGTCGAAAATAAACGGAACTCGACTGAGCATTCGTTTCTTACCTTTCTTAATTTGCAAATCTCTGGCGACACTGGTTTCAAGTTCCGTGCATATTTGCGTCATGGTGTAGTGAAGTCTGCAATGACTGGACCGCGGCGCGCCGACCGCAACGCACATCTGTTGATTTTCGAAATTCGCTTCTTTTTTGACAAGAAAAATTCGTTCGATAGCTTTATTTCCAGCTTGGTCTTAGGTCGGCAACAGCTTTTTGTCGGATGTCGACTCTAATCGAGAAGAAAAAGCTGGCAGAGGCCAAGGCCCTGACCATGATACGACCAATTACTCGGGTAAGCATTTCATTTTTCCTCTCGAATATGAAAATGATTTTTTCCAGCCTAAGGAGCAAAATGGAATCACAGAGACGAAGAAAGAGGAAGAGGAACAATTCGTATCGACGTACAAGCAGAAAGAGAATCCTGACATTAAGCCAAGCTCCTTCGGAAAGAGACCTCTTTATTCAAAGTAAGATTTGTTTTGTAACCTGTCATCGTCGAAACGTTCGCCGTTTTCAGAGTAGATATTAATTGCGACAAGTGGCTGATGACGTTGGACGAAGAATCGCGTCTGAAGTTAGACAATCCGCCCTCACTTGCAGATGGTTTGACCAAGGAGCTAGAAACGGTTGGCTATTTCCATCTAAGCTTCATAGTTCTCAAAACTATTTTTCAGGAGACTAGGTATCTCGGCTGTGAGCTCATTCAGCAGGGGGCCATCTTGCTGAAACTCCCCCAAACTGCGGCCGCGACGGGACAGATTCTGTTTCAGCGGTATTTCTACCAGAAAAGCTTTATCAGGTATCAGTTTGAGGTAAGAGTTACAACACTTTGAATAGTTTTCGAAAATTCATGTTTCAGTACGTTGTGCAAGCTTGCCTCTTACTAGCTTCTAAAATCGAAGAGGAACCTCGGAGGCCCCGCGAAGTATACAACGTGTTCCATCGTCTCGAACGTCTCCATCGTCTTCAGCAAAACGGTCATGAGATCACAAAGTGAGTTTCGCGTCTCGACTCCCCGCTAGAATCATAGCAAGTCATCAATTTTGTGCCGTCTATTGAAAGCGAACTCGTGTTACAACCGAAATACAAACAGATCGCCTTGGGCCCTTGAAAAGCCAGAATCACCCCCCGATTCTATCCCCTTTCCCTTTTCGATCAATCCATAATCCGTTCTTATCGCAGGCGGCTCGAAGCCAAACATGGATCATCTAATCTTCGTTGCTTTGGCTGAAAGTGAGAGAGAAGTTTTGAACCTTGCCGTCATCGACTCGCAGGACCCAGGTGAGCCACAAAGCGTGTGAGCCGTTCGTTTCCAGTTTCTTTTCTCCGTTTCAGCGCGGTTTTCATGTTTTTTGCACGCACGGGTCATACCCGAACATCCAAGTTCTCTCACGGCTCACACGTTTTAGCTCATCCTGTGGCTCTCCTTGCGTTAGAATGCATCTCTGCTTTCTTTTCTGAAACTCTAAATTTTGGTTGTACCATGGGTTCGCTCACCCGCCTAGGTAGGACTCATTTTTCATTTTTCCAGGGAATCAACGCGTTCAATGAAACCGCCGGCAATAGATATGACCTATATCAACACCAAACAACACGTGAGCCTGAGAAATCGGAATAATGTTGAGCAGCCAATCATTCAGATGATCAATGCGGAACGGAGGATTCTTGCGACGCTTGGCTTCGTCGTTCACGTCAAGCACCCGCATCGTCTGATCGTAGCCTACTGCCATAGTCTTGGAATCACTGCCTCTCGTCGGGACATACTGCAACGGTCGTGGAATTACATGAACGACGGACTACGAACGGACATCTTCATGCGATACAAACCAGAGACGATCGCGTGTGCTTGCATTTTTTTGGCTGCTCGAACTGTTGAGGATCCGATCGCTTTACCATCAACTCCGTTTCACTGGTTCGAAGCTTTTGACACTTCAGATCGGGATGTCGAGGCGATTGCTTTGCAACTGGTCAAGTTGTACGCTAGAAGACGGATTCCGAATTGGCCACGAATCAAAGCTGAGTTGGATAAGTTGAGAGATGCGAAGAATGCGGAGAAAGCTGCAGTTAAGGCGAAGGAAATAGCTGAGAAGCTGGAGAAAATGGCTCCAGAAGAGAAACCCGATGCTACGAATGAAAACGGAAGTCGGAAGGACTCCTCGTTGAAAAAGGATCGGAGAGACAGAGATAAGAAGGACAAGGAGAGGAGAAAGAGAAGGTCGGTTGAGCGAGACGTCAGGGGAGATCGGAGAGATCGAGACAGAGATCATAGGGGAGACCGGCGGAAGGACGAGAAGCGACGCAAGAGAAGCAGGTCGCGCAGCAGGGATCGGAAGGTAGATCGAGAAGAATACCGTTCCCTCACTCGTTCGCAGTTTCAGGACAAGAGTCGTTCGAGAGATGTCGGGAAGAGATATCGCCGCGAGAGCAACTCACCATCCAAGTTCCGCCGATAAACAAGTTATCTGTCCATGCTTTTGTTTATTTATCTTCCAACCCCTTCTCTGATTTCATATATCTCGGCCTCATTCTCATATTCACATATTCTTAAACAGTATCCGAGTTCATCCGTCGGGCACGTTTGTTTCGTTTCCAATGAAGTTGTTCCTTGGAAGGGTGTTCGCAATGATACCGTCCGTACCGCGCGCGCGTGCTGCTCGCGGACGTTTATTTGGACACGGATTTGTGTCATTTGGTGTTTCCTTTCCCTTCGCCGTTTGTTGTGACTCACATAACTTCTTCTCTGTCGGTGACGTGGTGAGGGTAAGAAGAAGAAGAAGAGCTCTCTCTTTATATATTCATTGTCGCAGAGCAAAACGTCTTCTTCCGGGCCAGTTTCCGTTCGGGACGACGTCGGAATTTGATTTCTTTTCGGCGACGACATCAAAAGAATCTCCCTATTCTGCCCCCCAAAAAGAGTCAAGTGTTCCTTTCAAACACTGTTTCTCTTTGTTTTTCGAGTGTTTCCTCTCCTCTTCTCACCGAATATTGTCCTTTCTTTTGATCTAATTGCCGATAAAAACTCGAAAGAAATCGCATTTGTTCTTCTGATATATCCAAAAATTCTGCCCAGAATACATGAACACACTGCTTTTTCGACCGCTCTCCCGCCGTTTCCACGCGACTTTCTCTGTGTCTCTTTTCCGTTTTTCGTTGGTTTTTCGAGTGTTTTGGAGGTGACGAAAAGATGAAAAAACGAGATAAAACGGGCGCAAAATAGCAGTTTCTCATTGAGCCGAAAGGTCAGAAACC
Source organism: Caenorhabditis afra (assembly GCA_963570955.1). Lineage (NCBI taxonomy): Eukaryota > Metazoa > Nematoda > Chromadorea > Rhabditida > Rhabditidae > Caenorhabditis > Caenorhabditis afra. The sequence continues at coordinate 6,908,613 of OY751536.1, read as the reverse complement.
TCCCTTCCCCAACCTTCTCGTATAAGTAAATATGCAAATTTTTGCGGCGGCTCGGCTCGTTAAACGACGTCTTCAGCTTCTTCTTTCTTCCCTTCTTTTCGCATGTTTCGCTCATTAGCTCAATCGGATCCGGCGGCCGGCGGCTCTGACTCCGCCCCTCTCTGATGCTCTTTCCCTCCCATTTTTGGCTTTACTCGCTGGCTTCGTCGTCCTTCTTTTGTTTACTTTTCCTCCCCTTTGTGCCATTTCGCTTTTTGAGACACGTGGCAACTGGGCCCATTGTGGCTCTCGCACCTTGTTCAGACGAACAGAATTGGTTTGTTTGCACGCGAGAGAATAACAGGACGCTGAATTCCCCTGAGAAACTTGATTAGCCGCCGAGTCATTACGGAAAGAGGTCTCTCTTTCACAAAACACGCACACTCTGTCTGTTTCCCAAAATCTGCTCAAAGCTGGCTTAAAATTTGCGAGACTCCAGAGAGTTTAGTACAAATCCGTATCATTGGAAGCCCGTCAAACGGAGAAAGTGCTGCTCTTCTCTCGTTTTCGTTTTTGCATTAGTGCTCCCATAGAAACACGAGAAAGCATCTGCTTGGCCCTCTTTCCGCGCCGATATTTCACTTTTATTAGTCCTCTTTCCGTCCATTTCCCCAGAATTTCCATAAAACTCTTCGACCGTAAATGGGCAATGAAGAATGGAAAAACGACGGAAAACGCAAACACCACGCCCTTTTCATTCTCGTTGGAAACTGCCGATTCGACTATCGATTCGAGTCCTAAAATGTGCGTGTTTGTCGAAAGAGAGACGGTGCGACACACTGATGAATCGGTGTGATAATGGGGGGACGTGTACGACGAGACAGACATTTTCAGGTGGGAAGCTGCAAAACAAGACAGATCTTATCTCGGTGGCTTTTGGTTTCTGCCTTCGGAAAACAGTCTTCTGAACAGAGCGTTTTCTGTTTGAAGTTTGGCGCCTCTTTCGGGACGGATAATCCCATTAAAGTTTGATTTGTGTGCAGAAATCTCGCATTTCTTCTCCTTCTTTCTCTCTCTCTCTTTCTCGCAATGTTCCTACAATTTCATATTATCTGTCGTTCTCGACAGTCCATTTTCCGGAGAACCGGATAATAATCTCCGTCTCTCCTCATAAACGGATCGGTTGACCACTTGCGCGAACATCATCCGAAACGTGTAATTATTGGAAGAAGAGAAGGCGGCACTTCCCGACCAGACAGCCTCCGCCACGTACATAAATACCTACTTGTTTTATTGTTTTTCGTTCCGGTTGACCAGAGGCTTTCGAAGCGCATCCAACTGTACTTCTCGCAACCCGAATCGCCCGCCAATCCGCTCGTTTCACGTCATTTCTCGTCCTCCAAATCCTGCTGATTCCTTTTTTCACGAGACTTTTGCATTCTTGAGAAGAGCGTGACGTGGCACTACATCATCCTCCATTTTCACGTTTACTTTTAAGCCACATTAAAAACGTGACCTTCTTTTTTCCTCCTCTGTTGGTCAATTCTAGGTCGATCTGCCACGATTTCCAAGAAGAAAAGCGGGCGAAAAAGGGTAAATTGAGTTGTAAAAAGCGGAAAGAAGGGCGCCGAAATTCGTTTAGGTCGCCCTCGATTCTCGGCGAAATCGACAGCCGCCCCGCCGATTTTCTCTCCAATTTTCTCTGATTGAAACACTTTTTGTCTCTTGTCTCCGTTCAATGAGTGGTTTCCGGCTTCTTTCCGCTCCGACGGACTCGCTGAATGCTCGAATCCCACGGCTTATCCCATTTTGCGAGCCCACGAGAACAGCAGAAGAAATTCGATCCTTGTACCTGGAGAGAGGGCATTCTCTCTCTCCGTTTCTCTCGCTCTCCGTCTCTCTTTCCCTTCCTTATCAAACACTTTCCACTCCTATTTATCATCCTTTCCCACTGCTGCCACGTCATCTGTTAGATAGTGGAAAGAGAGAGAAGATGAACTTTCGGGCGCCTCGATTCCTCCAGGGAATGGTAGAAACCAGTCATCATTTTCGTATGAATGCTTCTCGTTTTGCTCGTTTTCCTCCGCTCAACGTCTTCTTTTTCAGCCGCATGCAATGAAAACAGTGCGTTTCAACAAGCAGGCTCTCGCCGTTCTCGCCGCCTGTCTCATCTTCGCGCTCTGCGTCGTCTCCTACTTCTCCACGTCTTCTGAAGCACCGCAGACTGTGGCCGTGCGAGGAGTCCGACGCATTCGAGATCACCAAGGAATTCGAGATGTCGAGAACCGGAATCGGATGTCAGACACGAATGTGAGGGCGGTGCAGGTTGAGCAGGTCGGAGAGGTGCAACGGGTGGTGAGCCGGGAGAAAGAGGCGGAGAGACTGAAGCCCGCGAAGGTGGAACTGAGACCTCCGGCGAAGCAGGAAGAGAAGGACGTCGAAAGAGAGGTCGAAGTGGAGACGATGGTCGGCAAGGCGCCGACGCAGACCTCGGACGGACTGGAGAAGCTCATCGGGAAGATCCACTACGAGGACAAGGACGACGAGAACGGTAGGTGGGACGAGAGGAAAACGCATCCACTCTGTCTTCCAGATCTCCGACGTCAGAAAGTGAAGGAGATGATGATCCATGCGTGGGCCGGCTACAAGAACTACTCGTGGGGCGCCAACGAACTGCGGCCTCTCGCAAAGACTCCCAACTCGCAGAACATCTTCGGAGGCAGTCAGATGCCCGCCACGATCGTCGACGCGGCAGACACTTTGTTCATAATGGACCTGCAGGAGCAGTACAAGGAGGCCAGGGACTACATCGAGAAGAACTTCTCCATGAGCAAATCGACGTCGACTCTTTCCGTTTTCGAAACGACCATCCGATTCTTAGGAGGACTCTTATCTCTGTACGCACTCACTCAGGAGCCCTTCTACATCGACAAGGCCCGTGAGGTCGGGGAGGCCCTGCTGCCCGCCTTCAACACGCCGTCTGGCATCCCGAAGAGCAATCTGGACGTCGCTTCGAAGCACGCGAGCAACTACGGCTGGGCGAACGGAGGGCAGTCCATCCTCTCGGAAGTGGGCAGTCTCCACCTCGAGTTCCTGTACCTCTCGCGCATCTCGAAAGCTCCGATATTCGAGAAGAAGGTGAAGAAAGTGAGGGACGCGCTCCAGAAGGCCGAGAAGCCCAACGGCCTCTACTCGAACTACATCAGTCCGGACACGGGCCGGTTCACGGGCAGCCACATGTCCCTCGGAGCACTCGGCGACTCCTTCTACGAGTACCTCATCAAGAGCTACGTGCAGTCCAACTACACCGACAGACAGGCCAAGAGCATGTACTGGGACGTCAGCGACGCGATTCAGAAGCAGTGAGTCACCTGCATTTCCTAATCCTTGTCACGAACTTCCAAATTTCAGCATGATTAAAGTGTCAAAGCAATCCAAGTTGACGTACACTGTGGAGCTGAGCAACGGACAGGCGCAACACAAAATGGGACATCTCGCCTGCTTCGTGCCCGGAATGTTCGCCCTGCAGGCAGTGAACGAGGACACCGAGGAGGAGAAGTCGAAAATAATGAGTCTCGCTGAGGAGCTCGCGAAGACGTGCCACGAGAGTTACATCCGCACGGAGACGCACATCGGGCCGGAGATGTTCTATTTCAACGAGCACGACGAGGCGACGAGCAAGAACTCCGAGAACGGCTACATCCAGCGGCCGGAGGTCATCGAGGGCTGGTTCTACCTGTGGAGGCTCACGGGAAAGAAAATGTACCGCGATTGGGTGTGGGACGCCGTGCAGTCCATCGAAAAGTACTGCAGAGTCGAGCACGGGTTCACCGGGCTCCAAAACGTTTACAATCCAAAAGCGGTTAGTATACCAGATGACCAGTCTGGCGACGTCCATTCTTTTATTTCCAGGGGCGTGATGATGTGATGCAGTCTTTCTTCCTGGCCGAGTTCCTCAAGTACGCGTACCTCACGTTCGCCGACGATTCGCTGATTTCTCTCGACAAATGGGTATTCAACACGGAAGCGCACCCGGTGCCGATTCTCGCTCACTAGAAATATTCTCCATTCTTCTTTGTATTGTTCGAATATGTGATTCATTAATTTAAATGGTATTTTGAACACAAACGGTTTCTATTTGAAAATTCCTTGTCAGTCTTTTGTAGAATCTATGCCCATTTACGGGTTTCCGGTGTCTTGCTTTACAGTCATCTTCTTCGTTTTGGCTCACATTGAAGTCGTAAATAAATAATTTCAATTCAATTACGCTCACGGACTAAATATAAAACGAGCAGCCTGCTTCAAACAACAAACTTTTCGTTGCCGCCGGCGTACGCGTAACCGAGCGATTTACGATAAACAGCGCACTGAATGCGGCATTTCGGAGTGTTGTAAAATGCAAACGCGCTCCATCGCACATGCTGACCGCGACGCGGCGCCGAATTATCATCCTTTTCAAAAAGGCGCCGCGTTCATCTGCGCTTCTTCTTTCATTCTTTTTTCCGCTCCCATTCTACTCACCGTGTATTCAGGAAAATGCCGGACCATCTCGGAGATGATATGCGCAAAACCAAAAAAGGAGATGCCCCTGAGGAGGAGAAGAATTTTCAAGGTAGGACATTTCCGCTTCGAAGGCTTCTATTAGTTTTGTTTTTAGCTCTTGACGAGGGAGATATTGCTGTACTGAAAAGATACGGGCAAGGACCTTATGCTGAGCAACTGAAGCAGCTGGATACTGACATCGAGAACTGCTTGAAGAAGGTGTGTTCTTTGCATTTAAATCGTTTTTCAAATTATTGCTTCCAGGTCAATGAACTTTCTGGAGTCAAGGAGTCTGATACCGGACTTGCGCCTCCGGCCCTGTGGGATATTGCCGCCGATAAGCAGGCGATGCAGATGGAGCAGCCGCTTCAGGTCGCCAGATGCACGAAAATCATCAAGAGTGACAAGCACGATCCGAGATACTTGATCAACGTGAAGCAGTTCGCGAAATTTGTTGTCGATCTAGCTGATACCGTTGCGCCGACCGATATCGAGGTTTGGCGAGTCCGGGCATTCTGTTTTCAAATATCTATTTCAGGAGGGAATGCGAGTCGGAGTTGACCGAAACAAGTACCAAATTCATCTCCCACTCCCTGCGAAGATCGATCCAACTGTGACCATGATGCAAGTTGAGGAGAAGCCTGACGTGACTTACTCTGATGTCGGAGGATGCAAGGATCAGATTGAAAAACTGCGCGAAGTAGTGGAGACTCCGCTACTCCATCCGGAGCGCTATGTGAACCTCGGAATTGAGCCACCGAAGGGAGTGCTGCTCTACGGACCGCCTGGTACCGGAAAGACGCTCTGCGCTCGTGCTGTCGCCAACCGTACCGATGCATGCTTCATCCGTGTCATCGGATCGGAGCTCGTTCAGAAATACGTCGGAGAAGGAGCTAGAATGGTCCGTGAACTGTTCGAAATGGCTCGCACCAAAAAGGCGTGCCTTATCTTCTTCGATGAAATCGACGCCGTCGGAGGAGCAAGATTCGATGACGGTCAGGGAGGAGACAACGAAGTCCAGCGTACCATGCTCGAGCTTATCAACCAGCTCGACGGTTTCGACCCACGTGGAAACATCAAGGTACGCTGCTCGCCTGAATAGGTTTTCATTCACTCATGACGTTTTAGGTTCTGATGGCGACAAACAGACCAGACACCCTGGACCCAGCGCTGATGAGACCTGGACGTCTTGACCGCAAAGTCGAATTCGCTCTTCCGGACCTTGCCGGACGCGCTCACATTCTCAAGATTCACGCGAAGCAGATGAGCGTCGAGAGAGACATCCGCTACGATCTGCTGGCTCGTCTCTGCCCGAACAGCACTGGAGCCGAGATCCGATCAGTCTGCACCGAAGCGGGCATGTTCGCGATCCGCGCTAGAAGAAAGGTTGCTACTGAAAAAGACTTCCTGGAGGCTATCAATAAAGTGGTCAAGGGATACGCCAAGTTCAGCGCCACCCCAAGATACTTGACTCACAATTGAACTTCTTTTCATTCTCCCATCCGCTCCCGATTAACTTATTCGACCGCCCGATTGTATTTGTACAGATTCCCCCCATTTGCTCGAGTTTCCTTCTATTTCCCGAAGATACACCAGTACAGAATTTTTCTGTCAAATGTATTCGTTCGATTTTTAAATAAATGTGATTGGGTTTCTGTTCTCATGTTGTTTTATATTCATGTAGGGGTCTGACAGACATATTCCCAATTTGGTTATTGATTCAGTTGAACACATGTGTTTTTACATTATTCAGACTTTCGCTAGATTAAAAAGGTCTCAACTTCTCCATTGGTCATGACTCATGAGCCTGAATTTCATTTTACTTTCGGCTCATGTTTTCTTCATTTCTGCCTCCGAGAGGCGTTCAAAAATTGCGTATGGCACCCATATTTCAGGGGCCATCGCGGGCAATTGGGAAAAGTTTTCAACCAGCAATAAACGCACCTCGGCAAAGCCTCATTGGTCACGTTATCGCCCCAGCGCAAAGCTAAAGCCAACTGCCCGCTCCGGAGATCCAACCAAATGCGGCGGCCGACATTTCACTACTTTCGCCGGCCACTATGCTTTGACAGGGCTGTGTTCCTTCGGCTGCGTCGCGTGCGCGTTGCGGTCGCCTTTTTCGAATTTCTTTGCTCTTCATTTTTGGGATATTTTATCTGTCTCCTAGTTTTCCAGTTTTGTTAAAGCGGGCAACTGGCTACAAAAAATGTCTTAATTGATAAAACCGAACTTCAAAAAAAATGTCTCAAATAACACTTTCACCACTTAAATCTTGAATTTCCTTTGAAATCTTACATATTTTATACTTTCAGAACTTCAACGTTCAGCAATAACGAACAGAAATGGCTTCGTAAGTTTTCTAAATTGCTTTGAAGCAAAAGTCCGCTGTCTGAAAAACGGAAGTTCCTATTTTCAGCCAAGCAAAGCCGAGATCGGAGATGACTGCTGAAGAGCTCGCTCAAAAAGAGGAAGAGGAATTCTCCATGGGTCCACTCTCGATTCTCACAAACTCGGTCAAAAACAACGCTCAGGTAGGTGCCTTTTCGAATAACCAAAATAAAAACTTATTACAGGTGCTCATCAATTGCAGAAACAACAAGAAGCTTCTTGGAAGAGTCAAGGCTTTCGACAGGTTTGAAAAAAAAAACGAAAAACTCCCTATTGAGCTTTGTAATTACAGACACTGCAACATGGTTTTGGAGAACGTGAAGGAGATGTGGACTGAGATCCCGAAAACTGGAAAGGGAAAGAAGAAGGCCAAGTCGGTGGCCAAGGACCGTTTCATCTCGAAGATGTTCCTGCGCGGTGACTCCGTGATCCTTGTCGTCAAGAACCCGCTTGCCCAGTCGGAATAATCATCCTCCACAAGAATCTCCGTCTCTACGGTTCTCCTCCTCCCTACTGTTATTTTTTCACCTTCTCATTTTTCCCCTCTTGCATGAATTCATTCTCTTGTGTTGTTTCGTTTTAATGATCATCATTTTCTTAAAAATAATTTATTGAAAAACGAACATCCTTTTCAAAGTTCCCACGACTTTTTTGTTTTCGAAACAACCGTATCCTCGCGGAAAACTCAATTTTTTTCAACATTGATTCTCGAAGAACGATAACCGGTTCTTGTCGAGGGCATTCAATGTTTACACCGGCTGCTATCAGAATTTCGACATCAGTCGTCCTCCTATCGCAGGTTTCGCTCCGTTTGCAGATCTTGTCGAGTCAGAAACCACAACTTGAAAATGGTTTCAGAAGCGAAGCATGCCGATGGTACGAGTTGCCACGAACATTCCGAACGAAGGGGTGCCGGCCGACTTCGAGGTTTGCGCTGTGAGCATTGCGAAGATCTGGACTAGAATTGCAGATCCGTCTCACTGATCTTCTCGCGAGATCCATGGGAAAACCTAGAGAACGCATTGCCGTCGAGGTGGGCACAGTCTGATTGGCCTTGAGAAGGCCGGTCTGGAACACTTTCTAGTCTTGCAGATCGCTGCCGGAGCGCGTCTAGTGCACGGAGGTACGAAACTACCGGCCACTGTCATTTCGGTGAGTCCGTTCCCACCCCCATTTTCCAAACTTCGGTCCGCAGATTCAATCGATCGGAGCCGTTTCGGCGGAAGACAATATCCGTCACACAGCGGCGATCACCGACTTCTGCGGCAAAGAGCTCGGCCTTCCGAAAGATAAGGTAAGTTGATTGAAAAGAAACTTTTCGTTTTGCACGCGGTTCGAAACCCCAACAACTCTGTGCCCGATTCCTTTCTCGCGTTTTCAGGTCGTTATCACGTTCCATGATTTGGCGCCTGCGACTGTCGGGTTCAACGGCACCACCGTTGCTGATGCAAACAGCAAATCAGCAATCTGAGAGTCGCGAATAATCTTTCGATTCGCCTCTCAGTCAGTTCTAGATGCTTGCCTCGTCCAAAGTAAACAGAATAAAATGTGTATGACAGTTTTTTATGGGGCAATTGAGTAATTACAAGAGAGTGTAAAGTGTTAGACCTTGGCGAGTCCTCCGACGACTGCCGACTCGATTCCGCACTCGTCGGCTCCACGAAGGATCTTGAAGAAGCCGGACTCTCCCCAGCTGGTGCCCCACGAGTTGGCGACGAGCCAGTACGGCGATCCGCTCTCGGTTCCCCAGCCGACGATCTTGATGGCGTGTCCTCCGAGGTACTTGCCGGCGGTGTGCTTGTAGACTCCCGACTTGTACTTGTAGAAGTCCTCGTACACGGAGAAAGCGGCCTCGACCGGTCCGTGCTCGAGGATCTCAGACTGGATGGAGGCGGCCTTCTTGGCGACGGCGTAGGCGGTCGATCCGAAGTGCTTGTCCTTGGCGTAGGCGGTGGCGTATCCGGACTGGCAGCTCAGCGAGCACGACGGCGTCTTCGACTCTGGGCACGATCCCGAGGTGCATGGGGCGATCGGGTAGGGCTTGCATCCGGCTCCCTTGTAGTCTCCTCCGGTCACGACTCCCTTCGAGTCCCACCACTTGAGCGCCTGGATTGGGTATCCTCCCTCGCATCCGTTTCCGCACTGCGAGCCGCAGCACGAGAGAATGTCGTCGGCGGAGATGATCGGCTGCTGCGCTCCTTTGGTTTGGATGCAGATGCGGTCAGAGATGGTCTCAGCGGCTCCGAAGGCCCAGCAGGATCCGCAGGTGGCCTGGTTGCGGATGAGCTTGATCGACTTGCACTCTGGCCACTGGGTGCGCGCGTCGAAGGTGGCCGGGATGGTTTCGAGGACGGTGGCGCGCTCGGTGGCACGGATCTCGTCGGAGTGCGGCTCGGCGTACTTTCCGTGCATCACACGGGACATCATCACCTCGTCGCTGACTTCGGAGTGCTCGGTGACGAACATGGACTGCGCAGAGTTGACATAGTCGACGAGGGCCTTTCCGGTGAGCGTTTCGAGGGCGGACTTGTGGTCGATTGGCACGAAGGCGAGCGTCTGGGCGCAAAGAACGGCAAGGACGACAAACTTCTGAAAGAGAGAGGAGGGTCGAGAGGGAAGGGAAGGCCGCAGCGACTCACCATCATCGTTGCAAATTGAGCAGGAAGCTGTCTTCCCGTGCCCCGGCCGACCCTTTTATACCGACTCTTATCTCTCCGATTCCGCGGCTCAACTCTAGTTTCTTGACGTCGAGAAGCTTCGTGCCAGTGCTCAGTGCTCACGTGCTCCTCTTCCTCGTTATCAGTTGACGGTTCGGAACTGATTTAGGCGAGCGCATCTGAACCGGAATTCATCTCTGATACCAAATAATGCGGGGAATTCGTAGTTTCTGCCGATCGTCCGTCCTATTCGGTACGAAGAGCACGTCGTGCAGCCTCTCTCGCTTCCGGAATATTCGCACATTCTAGTCTCCTCCCATCCAACGTTTCGCTCCGATTTCCGATGGAGAACACACATTCCGGGATCTGAAAGTGACGTGTGCACTCGTTATTAATGTGCCTCCAGAAGAAGAAGAAGAAGTCGTTTGTGCACGTACTCCACTTCCTGAAGTCGTCCTGCAACTGATGTATCCCCAATTCAGAAGACGTCGTCGCTGTGTGGCTAATCCTGGAAACTTCGTCCTTCCGGTCGGGCGTCTCTTTGCAATTTGGCCTCGATTCTCCGAAGAAAGCTGTCCCACAATGGCCCCCCACGCGCTTTGTTCCGAATCGTTCGAGCAGCACAAGAGCCCTCTTTTCTGACTCGAAACCAAGTGACGAGGACCTTTTCGATCCGGAAAATGGCTCTCGCGCGCGCAGGCCAAATGGCAATTATTTCACAAAACAAAAATAAATGGATTGTGAGGGAGGGAGGCTGAGTAAATTGGTGAAAGAGCTCTCCGCTTTTTATTATCCCACCGAACTTTTACGGGGTAATTGTGGGGTGTGACGTGTGGTTTTTCGAGGTTTGAAAGATCTCTGATACCATTCTAGGCAACGATTCGAGGGCACGAGAAGACATGATTCGGGCGGAGGGGTCCGATAATTCATGGTTGAGGGAGACGGATGAGCTCTCCTCGGCTCGTCACGAGAACGCGCTTGTACTCTGATCGTCTGCCAAAACAGGAACATTCTCTAGTTTATTCAGTGGCGTTGATGAAAATTTCATGGCGGTCTTCTTCTTCATCGTCGTCTTCTTCTTCGCTTGGTGATCGTCGTCGCCTCTTTGGCTATCAGTGTTCTCTCGAGAAGCCTGCCGTTCTGTTGTGAGCGGAGGGCTTCTCTCTCTTTCTCCGGCTACGTATCGCTGACCTCTCGTCCGGACTCATCACGCATTCATTCCAGTTTTATGGGTCGCCTCCAAATTGCACGCAGCTATCATTGGGAGGCACGAGCAAAACGCCTCTTTTAATCACTTTACTTCTCGACGGCTAAAGTTTAATCGACAATCATTTCGAAGCGGAGAAAAAGAGCAGTGATGTCATGGCAAGTGGGCGGAGTCTCGAGCAAGAAGCAGGCGAAGGAGGGGGAGAAGACGTCGCCGCCTCTGCGCTCCGTGGCCACAATAGCCATTAGTAGTGGGAGGGAGCGAGCCGGCTCGCCGCTTCTTTTCCAGTTATGACTGTAGTGACTGATGTGATTCCTTGTTGATCGCTTCTTCTTTGTCTCGCGCTTCCTGGAATACTCCCAAGACACAAAGAGAGACATCCGAGCATGTGTGTTACGAATGAAGAGATGCGGTCGAAAGCGCGCTCTAATGCACAATACACACACACGTTTCACTTTCAATGAGATCTTTCTGAGCGACGTCTTCTGAAGACGTGGCAACCAATCGAAAACTCTGGTCTCAACTGTTTCATCGAACATTTCCCGCCTAGAATTGTGCTCTCGGATTGACGCAAGTGCACCCTTTCTCCTGAATAGCGCCTTACTTTTCGTGTCGCGCGATAATCCGTCGCCTTCTTTTTCTTCTGAATAGCCCCTCTAATCTGTTACAGTACCCCCATTGGCGACGAAATTAGGTCAAACATGACGTGAGCCGCGACGCGACCGTTGGTCAAACAAGAAACGTCTCGCGAGCCAATCATTTCAAGTCACTGAGTAGGCGTTCTGAAGGACGTCTTCTATCTTCTTGTGCTCCTTCAAAAGTCACTCACGCCATCCTCCTTCTTCTTCTTCTTCTTCATCTTCTTCTTATTTCATCACTGCCACGTCATTCCATCCCATCGCTCTCTCACTTACCTTTTCGTCTTTTCGATATGTGTCGCGGTGGTTGGTGCTCATTCCAGATTTATAGCCAAATGGAATCTCCCTCAGTTGCTCATAAAAAGGGTCGGCGGGCTCTGACCAAAAAGAGAGAAGAGGCGGTGTTTCATTTTGCAATGAATAAATTCGACGTCTCCGTCGCGAGAGGCGTCGATTCGAGAGGCCCGGGGGCTGATTGACGACAAGAAGTTGAAGTCTCCACGTGTCTCTCTTGCTCCGCGAGCACATTGCTCACCGCCTCTCTTTCACCTTCTCCCCCCACTGCTCGCCTCCCCGCACGTCATCTTGAGGGCTCCGCGAGCCGAACTGTGTTTTGAAACGAACGCAGAGGAAATGTGCCCCCTCCCATAAAACTTTTCAACTTGTTTCTGTTTTTGTTTTTCCCCTTCCGAGCCAATCACTTATTTGTGTGCACATTGAATACTACTTGGTTCGTTGTTCAAACGAGTCTCCAGGTGCTCTCCCGCTTCTTCTTCCTCTTCTTCCGCGAACTCATTCCCAAGTGCGCGACTTGTCGACGAGCCGTCTCCTCTCCGCTGTTTTTATTATCATGCTCCCGTTTTCATTCCTCTTCTCCCCCTTCTCTTTTTTCCGTTGTAAATACTCTCCGGATACCAGACATCAGAAGAGTCCGGAAACGCGATTAACAGCTGATTTTTCGAATGAACGCGGGCTTCTCCGGAATCCGTTCCGAATGCCACGTCATCTGAATCAGAGAGGGAGAGAGACGCAGAGAAGACAGAGAGAGCTCTCTGCCAGAATTGGGGCGCCGATTTTACGAGATGCGAGGACCATAAAAGTGTGTGCACACAACCTTTCACCTCTTGCTCTTGCTCCGCGAGCCCCCAAATCGATACTCATTTGATTAGAGAGTCGAGAAGATGGATATCCTTTTCTACGCCTTCTTCATCTTCTTCATCCTCATCTTCTTCATCCTCTTCTTCTTCTTCTTCTTCTTCTTCTTCTTCTTCTTCTTCTTCTTCTTCTTCTTCTCACCGCGGAGCAAGATATGCACATGTTCATGTTAATATCCGATGGATGCTGTGATGAGAAGAAAGAAGAAGAAGAGAAGGCGTCGGTGACGACGACGACGTTGATGAGGATGATGATGATGCGATGCATCAAACCGAGAGGGAAAGAAGATACGACCCTTTTCACTCGCTCCCATCGCACTTTCCTTCTTCCTCCGTGCTCGTTGATCCGAGCGTCGAACCCTGAAATGTCGACCCAAACCGGAACCATTCGTTCTGTTTTCCGGCGTGATTCACCTCGAACCGACGTCTTCTGCAGTTTTCCACCTGATCCTTCCATTTCAGATTGCTCCTAATCGCATTCCCACTGACATCGAGTTTCTCACGTCTTAACACTCGCTGAACTTGCTCCCTCGCTGCCCCAATCTGCGTCAGCAGGCAATAAATTCTGGAGCCCCCCAGCGCGTTTATTACCTTCCTCTCCTCCATGTTTTCATCGTAATTCATATCCGCCGACTCCATTTCGCCGGCGGTTATTGAATGAGCACGGGAGTCGTTCCCTTTGTGTACGTGGCTACAAAGAGTGAATCATCCGCTTCCAGTCCGGAGATCTCGTCTGAAACTGGGCTGAAACTGCCCCTTCCTGTCGCGCCGCGTAGTTCTCCGAATCCCACTGACTCGCTGCTATCTAATTTGTTTCCTGATTCGATAATAACAAGCAAGTGATATCACAAATCGGCTCCGGGTGGCTCCACCAGGTGCCTTGAAAACATAATCACATTCCGTTCCCGTTTCCACCTCGACGGGCACTTTCCACATTGTTTTGGTCAACAACGGTGCCGCCTCTTCCATTTCGAGTCCCGACTGGCGAGCTCTTCGCCGGTCAGGTGTCTCGAGGAAGAAGAAGCGAGAGAAGGGAGCTCCTCGCTCAATTTGCATTACAAATTAGTCACCACCTACTCGTAGCGTCTTCGAGATCCGCCGATTCGACGACTACTTTGCTTCTCATTTCGGCAGTGAAGCTGTCACTGAAAACATACCTCCGCCATTTGCATACATCTTCTCCCTCTCCCGCGAATTCGTCACTTTTGGTGTGTGTATCCGCCATTTATCAACTTCTTCCTCCTCCTCCTCGTTTCCCCTCAAGCACGTCTTCTTCTTCTCCGTCTTTCTTTTCATTCGCCCAATTTCCTCGTTTCTCTTCGTTTTCTCACTTTTCCCAATTGCAGGTAATCACGAGAAATGTTGAGACAAATAGTGTTAATGTGCGCCATCCACACCGTCTCGTCGTTTAGCATCCGCGACATCATCAACGGGAAGCGGGGAGCCGACGCTGCGAGTGAGTTCTGATTCAGAAGACGTGCTCTCTGAATACGTGCGGATAGCCGAGTATAGTGTGATCCGATACAATCTGAACTGATACAACTACTACTCGGGAAGTGTAGCTCACGGAAGAAGGGTACATTCCGGAGACTAGAGTATCTCGAGTTGCCTATCTGCAAGGGGCCCCTCACTGAGATTCCTTCAGCCCCGTGTCCCACATGGCACCCGTTCGCGTGCCCGTCCGGAGAGTGCGTGCCCATCAAGTACCTGTGCGACGGATCGCCCGACTGTTCAGACGAGTACGACGAGAACAAGAGCATGTGCACAGCAGGTGACTCCGCTTGTCACTTGACACCGTAACCCCCACCTCGTTCAGCCACACGACCGCCCGTCGAGGAGACTCAGGCGTTTTTGAAGGCTCTCATGTCCGCGCACGGAAAGGATTTTCTCGTCAAGGTGAGTGGAAAAGGAGGGGGAGGAACGGTGGATGGGGGGAGGCAAAGAGGACAGTCTTCTCAAGTGTTCGACCGGTTCTTAGGAGAAGAAGATTGACATGTTAGGAATGGGACGGAGGAGAGAGATCCGTTAGTTAGAATGAGTGATCGAGGTGAACGATCTGTCAGGAGGCTCCCAAAGAGGTCTGGGAACGTTCGAATCCGCCATTGTTTCAGGTGTTCGGTCCGAAGGCGAAGGCCGAGCTGTCCGGCATGGGCGGAGTCGACAAGGTCGCCGTGGCGCTCTCCCGTGAGTTCCAGATAACAGTCGGGAAGCCCTCTTCTATTTCCCTGTCACAACACGCCCATGAATATTTCATTCGATGTGCTTTCGGAGGGGGGCTTTCCGTGAAAAAGTTACACGCAAATTGCCTTCAGAAGTCGTGCATTGCATCTCTTCTTCCGTCGCTTCCGTGCTGTAATGACATCATTTCAGAAACGCCGACCGCCGACCTGTTTGCATCTGAAATGAAGTTGGACGACGCCGAGACGCAGCACATGCTGGAAGTGATGGAGGGAATTCTGAACGGATCCACCGACGAGCTCACCTCGAACGAGGCCGCCGACTTCCGCTTTTTCGTCCAGAAGCTGCAAGAGACCGGATTCTTCTGAAAACGCTCCGAACCGCGAAAAGAACCCGCCCGTGAAAGATCTCAAGAACATCTGAGCCGCCGACGAATACGAGTGTGACCACTTTTCTTGTTCTCTTCCTCTCTCTCTCTTTCCACCCTATCTTCTCCTCTCTCTCTCTCTCTCTTTTCCCCTCTCTCTCTCTCGCTCTAAAGTTAGTTCCAATTTCGCTCGTTGGTGTGCTTTTGAATAAATCGTCTCCACATGTTTGTTCAATCGTTTATGTACATTCGAAAAGCGACTAGAAACAGGAAAGACAAGGATCTTTGGTCCATCGGAAAAAGAGGAAACCCGTAACAATATAATAGGTAAAAGAAGAGTAAAGACACCAGTTTCAAATCTAGATGACGATTCGGAGAGTCGGTCTACACGTAGGTCATGGCTCGCGCGGCGGCCTCCGCCTCCAGTCGAGCACTGCCCGACGGGCTCTTCCACTGCAGACTCGGCGCCGTTCCGTAGCCGCTCTCGCGACCGTCCTCGTTCCATTGACGGTCTCGCGGCGACTCGGAGTTGCCCGTTATCCTCGTGATCTCGTAGCTCCCGTCGCTGTGCACCGGGCTCTGGGGCGGCTGTGGCGGTCGACAGGTAGGCGGCGGCTTCCGAAGCGACATCCGACTGTTCAAATTGTTCATCGGAGCCATGCTCGGTCGAGTTGTCATGTATCCCATATGACTCATCGTCCCTGCAAACAAACGAGATGCTCAGAAGCTCGGAAATGACTCGCAAACTAACCGATCGGTGCGATTTCCTCGTAGACTTCAGAGGGCGGAATTCCGTTCTGCCTGCTCACGGAGACAGTGTGGTATGCAGAACAGCCGTCGCCCGGATTCATCCGCAACGTCGTCGACTCGGAATGCCGGATCGGGACGTGCGGAGGTCCCATGATCGGAGTGCTCGTGCCTCCGACATAGGAGCGCAGCGTGGTGGGAGTGTGGTGGAAGAGACGACTGCCCGCATTCGACTGGTTCGAGTACATCAGCACGGCGGCCGGTCCCCCGCTCTGCGGCTGCTTCATCGAGTTGTACGTCCAGAGATGCTCCCCGGCGGCCAGGATCGAGTCGCTCGACATCTTCTTCGAGGCCTCCGCGTGGCAACGTCTTCTGAAGAAAGATGAAAAGTGTGAAAAGAGCACTTCCATAACTTCTTATTGTGTTTTCCATTGTGCGCGCCCAAATTCAATTTCTCAGAGGGGGCCCACGGCCACTTCATTCACTCATAATTGGCCCGTGCCGGGGCGACTTTACACCCTTCCTACTACCTAACGACGTCTGATTGTATATCTTTCGGATTGTAAATCATGACCTTCTGCGAGGCACGAAACGTGCCAGATGGGGTCAATGTTTGTGTAGGAAGGTACGCCGAGGGCCTGACAATGATGTAACCGCTGCTGTCTTATCCAGAAGCAAACCGAGTGGGTCAACACTCGAAAACTTAATAATTTGCCTCCTCGAGAGCATTTCGTCTAATTTGCTCGCTCACTGGGGGCGTTTAATTAAACCGCCATGCCAATGACATATCCAGAATCGAATCGACTCAAGTGGTATGTAGCAACCGTAAACAGATGCGAGGCGGGCACCAAGTTGCAAGAAGCTCGCAATAATGCGGGCCAGGAAACAGATAATCAATCACTTATTCCAGTGCCGGATGATGAATCCGCGCGCGCGCGGACTGTCATAAACAGTTGATTGATTGCAAAGGGACCAACCTCCGGACGCGGCCAATTACTGCGACGCAGACGACGACGAGGAGCAGGACTGAAAGCGCGGCGAAGGCGATCAAAATGTTGACCTTCAGGAGCTGCGCGTCGTCCGATTCGTAGGCGGTGCCGATGTCCGAGATGCTCACGAACTGGTTCGAAGAACATTGTTCTGCCTGCAAAAACCAGTTGTTGTCTCGTCGGGTGCTTCCCGTTTCACACGGAATCTAACATTCCTTTTCATTTTCCTTTTCTCTTTCACACCAATTTGAATTTGAATGAGGCGAGTGGGGCGCAACAAACGGGCGGAAAGTTGGCGATTTGCATAAACGGAGCGGCGGCGGACAAGATGGATGATCAAAAGGCGCCAGGGAAAGGAATTCATTGGCGGGAAAGCCCTGGGGAGGCCGCGAATATGCAACAATGTCCAGTCAATTCATATCCGACGATTGATGCGTTTCTCAAGAAACGGCTCTCTCTCTGGTTAGAAGAGCATGTGTTTGAGAAAAGTATCAGTGCTAATTGCAATTTGGACGTCCAGTTTCCCTTATCTTCCATATTTATCTCCGGGCCCCATCCTCAACGCATTCATCTTGCCTCCAATGAATGAGAATGGCAAAAACAATTGTTTTGGGCGCAGATGGTTTATGTGAGGGAAAAGAGGCGAGCGAGGAAGACGCTCGGCTAGACCCGAAAAGATATCTCTATGGTGGTTATAAATTAAATCAGAGCTGCTGCTGCTGCCTCGGCCCATCCATCCAGTGGCACCACCTTCTCTTCCCCCTTCTCGCCACAAACACAACAAGTGTTTCTTGCTCGAGAGCACCCTTGAGATTGTGCGAAGGGATTATTTTGGAGGGCGAGAAGAAGAAGGAGAAGACGTGTCACAGTATGGGCTAATACGCAACGAGTTCAAGAGGCTGACAACCGGCAATTGTTATGCAAATGGGACAGCCACCACCTACTTTTTATGCTCCTCGAATACATTTGGCAGCTGGCAAAACGCTTATCACGTCTTACTGGAGGCACGGCTGTCATCCCGACAGGTGACTTTTCTCTTCTTTTATTGCATTTGATCGATGGAAAAAGACTCACCGGCTCGAACTTTTCGTCGGATATCAGGTGCCAGATGAGCGAGGGATCCGGCGGCGGGGGCAGGTCGAAGAGCGGCGGCTCTGTGATACAATCGCACGCTCTCATTGTGTCGTTCGCATTGGCTGCCTGCAAACGAAGACGTTTTTAGGGAAGCTGCTCGCGAAGAAAAGGGAGAAAGAGCTTTTGTGTCCATGGCGAATCCAAAATATTTTACAATTTATAATAGAAGTAGGGAGGAAACGCGCGGGAAGGGGGAGAGGGGAAGTCTTTTGAAAAGAGGACAGACTTAAGGAGGTACATAATAATGGAAGGAGGGACAATTAGAAGGCGAGGGGGTCTCGACACGATAACGACCTTGGAATTCACTCGTGCCGACTGTATGGCTCATTTCGGAATCGCCGCACGTCTTTTTGGAATGGTGCCGGCCCATCGCCCATCAGAAATGGTATCGAATGTGCGGTAGGTCAGCGGTAAACATTGCAAGGAACGCGTGAAAATGAAGCATGTTATTGGGGAGGAATCGGTTTCCGAAAGGGGAAGCAGCCAGCAGCTAGTGGAGGGGCGGCGATTGATTCGATGTGACGGGAGGAATGCGATCGGAAGTTGGCTGCCACGTCACAGGAAACAGTGTTGCGTAAAGAAGAAGGGCGGTGCGGAAATGAGAGGGGTTCGGAGAGAGGCGGCACACGGGGACCTGTTGACAAGCAAGGACACTGGGGTCCCCCTAGATGAACATGTCAGAGGCCGACAAAGAAACGAGTGACGGGCGACGATTGGATTTGTTGCAACTCTTACTCAATCCCTCCTCGCTGATCCCCCCTCTCAAATCCCCCTCCAACTTTTATTGTCTTTCTCACATCGCTCTCAGGAAGAGTTTTCCTTCAAAGACAAATGGGATTAGTCGCCTGTTTTTTGTCTTGTTTGGACGGTGTACCGGTACGCGAATCGAAAAAGGATTAGGAGGATCGCGACATGGGAAACTGACAGTGTTTGTTGTCGGACCACTCGTCGCTCCGAATCGTGGGAGAATTGACTGTAATAAACGCGAGAAACTAATCCGAAATTGACGGTTTTCACTCGGAAAATGGGTCCCCTCCCCCCAGAAAGAGTCAATTACGAGTGGGTGTCGAAACGAAAACCGATTCCGGAATGGAGGGAGACGAACAGTGACGGAGTACGAGTGTACTAGTTGATGATGGGTGGGGAGAGAGAGAGATGACTTTCTCTCATTCAGCTGGTCGTTTCGTACAATCGGCGTGGCTTCCCACGAGAAAGAAAAACGGAAGGCAGAGAATGGAGATGGGCGTATTAAAAGAAGGAGGTATGTTATGGTTCGGGTTAATCACATTATTACCGAAAATGAGGAACGGCGGCGTGGAGACGAGTGCGGGGGGAGGGAAGAAGGACGTGCGGGACGGCCGAAGACAATGTGTATCTAGTGGCCAGAAGGAGGGGGGATGGACCGCCCCGGAGGTCTCACAGACTCCGCCCCCTTCGCACCAGAAACGAGAACAAAGTGAAACGGACAGCGAGCAGGTGCGAACGAACGCCTTCTTTGTTTTCAGACGGATGTGAGAACGGCTGGACGACGAAGAGAAAGGGGAAAGAAGAAGACGTCCGAGAGTTGGCACTGAAATCAATTCGGAGCGTGTCAAAACGAAGAGGGGCTCTCGAGGCGAGAGCAATTCTGGGGACGTCTCCGTCTCTGGTGGGGGGCTCTCGAAAAAAGTTGCGAATCAGTTGAGCGGGTCCGTTTCCGGCGGACAAGAGACGGGCGGTGTCAAGTACACACGCCTCAACGAATTCATTTCTTCTCCTCGCTCGCTGGTTTCGAATACGCCGAAAGAACTCTATCGAATATCAGAACAACTTTTGGGAGACATGCACGTCTTCTGCTGCCCGATAATTTGCAACCGGACAGGAAAGAAGAGGGGGAAGAAGCAATAACAATAAACCAGTTGGGAGGGTGATGAGCAGCGTCTGGTGGTGCATGGAGCACGCGCAGTTTTACGGTCGTTCCGTGATTTATGGTGAGCAGGCGCGACGAGTCCGCACTTGGCTCTTATGCAACCCGGTAACGATGACGGATGCGAGGCGCGAGTCGAACGGACTGCAATCAGAGAAGGAAGCTCCCTCGTCCGACGAATCTCATTGTGTTCCGAGGGGTGTCGAAATGCGACATGCAACAACTACAACTAAAACGATGAAAACCAGAGGGACACCACACTAAACGAGAGCGATTTCTTCTTCTTCTTTTGGGTGCTAAATGGTTCATTAGGCGTCCGGGCGAGCCGCGCGAAAAAGGGAAGCGCTTCGTGCCGCCCGTCCGTCTTATTAAATAATGGTTACTCTGGCCGGCTTCTTCTTCTCCCTCCTCTCGGCAAAGCTGGAAAGTTTTCGGATGCGACGAAGAAGAATGCACTAAATTCAATCTCGTCTTCTTCTTCTTCTTCTTCTCCGCCTTTTTCTCTCCTTTTTCTCCTTCTTTCGATTCTCGAAAACGGAGCGCGGGGGAACGAGAAGCGGCAAAAAATGACACTGCCGCCGAGAAACGCCTTCTTAATCCAACCCATTCGGGGCCCGAAAAATGGCCGAAAAACGGCGACGGAACAACGAAGTAAACGAACTTTTTGGGGCCACTCACACGCCCGTTTTACGTTTTATTATGAGCATAAAACGGAGCGGGATGGATTCACTTCTGCATCCGAACTAATCTCCCGAATCGTTTCTGGCGCAAAGTGTATAGTTCATAAATGGGGGGAGAGGAAGGTATTAAAGGGAGTATTAAGGAGATGAAGTGCCACGTCATTATGGGAGTTGCGTGGATGGGACTACTGTCACCCAGTTATCGCACCTGGGCTCTTGCGTCAAGTGAGCCAGTAAGTGGTCCGTTGCGACGACCTCCCCGCGACCTCCGACGATTCATGCCTATCCCAGCCGATCCATTGTTACCCGTGCCGCCAAAAGAGGTCCGTAATTATTGATAGAATTGTCGGGTGACGCAACCTCCGGAGAGGGAACATTCATGAAAGAACTCGTAAAGGACGGCACTAACGGGCAAGGAGAAGACGTCTGCGCACAGGTGGTGGCACTGTACAGCCAGCCGCCACCTGGCTTCGCCGTCCGAAAAGAATAAGGCAAAAAGTTGGAGAGAGCACCTGTCCAGAGGAAGAAGAATGGGAATTCGAAATGGAAGGGTACAGTGTGTGGCGCAATCTTTCGTTCGGGAATCAGGAAGATTCGAATTTCGAATGGGAACTTCACTGGCCGAGGTGTCTCTCAGCCTCGATTCGCAAAGGAGAGACCGTCGGAAACGGCGCTTTTTTGTTTGACACCTCTCCATAACTGTTTCTTTCTCATCACTCGACAAGTGTAAATGGAGACGCTGATGAAAGGTGCCGCTTGTTGACACAAGTATCGTTTCCACAATAAAACACCGGGGGGCTCTTCTCCTTTCGGATGCTCAAGCACATTAGCACTGGAAGAAAGGCGGGCAAACAGTGAGAAGGCGTGGGAAGCGGCGGGTTGCGTAACTGAAAGCGACTCGCCCATTTCGTTGCAACACGGGCATCCGCCGAGCAAAACGGAACGCCGCCACGAGCCGCTGTTAGTATGGCTCATTGAGCACCGGAGCAGCGAAGAATGCTGGAGCATGAATGAATGAATGCGAGTGGGGGGCACGGGACCCACAGAAAATAATAATCGGACGAAGAGATTGAGAGGGACACGGACCACGCCAAAATCAAAACAAACATTCTCATAGTGGGGGGCATCGGATTTCGTTTCCGATTATGATGAATGCAGGGAGGCGTGGGAGGTGTATACAAATTGGAAGAAGAGGTTCAAAGGGAGCGGCCCCGGAACGAGTTCGGGAAATAATACCTCTGTCCCAGCGAGTTCTCAGAGCCTGGTACCAATTTTAATGGCTCTCTCTCTCTCAATCCGAGCGGCACCTGACAAATTCCTGCTCTCTTCTTTCGCCGCGGGAAACGGGTCATGACTCAGAGGAGGACGGATGGCAGGTTGGAAGAAGAAGAGAAGAAACAAGCGGCAAGTTTTGCTCTTTGTGCTCTGCCGCCCCGTATCAATAGCCTCGTCGCGATGACACATTTGGACGTAAACACTCGTTCGTCCATTCACCCGTCCATGTTTTCGGCGCTTGGTACCCAAACGAGACGAAGCATTTATTGACAGATCGAGCAGATAGTTTATGCTCTCGACAGGTGAACGAGACGCAGACTGTTTACATTCGGATCAACACGTTTGAATATTAGGTTCGTATGGAACAGGTATTATGACACTATGAAGGGGGACGGAACTGATAAGGGGAACTCGGTTTGAATTTCTCTCTGGGGGTGCCTCCATTAGAGAGTTACACAACTGGTTACACAGTGGTTGACCTGTAAACGGTCACTTATTATTATGCGGAGAGGATGATCTCGGAGGCAAAACATTGAAAGGTAAACAAATGGATCCCCTGGTGAGGGGGAGCGGATTATCATCATGATCAGCAGGAAGACAACACAAACATTGAAGAAGACGGAGAGGTCGGGAAGAAAGCAGTAATTATATCGAGAGAGAGAGGGGAGAACCACACCTTCTCGCTACCAACAAGAAGAAGGAGAAGAAGACCGTCCGATGATGATTATCGTCTCGGGACGAAAGTGGAACAGAGTGGAAACGAGAAACGGATTTGGGCAGAACAATGGGACACCCGGAAGACGCCTGAATTATACGATTACGCAACAGCAAACATCGGGCGAGGCACGGCTGTAAACGGTTGTAAACGGTGCACAGCACTCCCCTTTCCGTCGCTCGAAAGTTCTTCCGATACAACTCGAATTGCAGTCTGTTTGCACTGGGGCCCCTTCGGAACGTGCGATCTGGCGTCGGGATCTGCCAGGAATGCGTCACGATCCGCTCCGGTCACCCACTGGCATGGCCTTTTCGCGGTTTTCGGCGATCCGTCTTGTTACGCGATGCTATCACAACAAATGGGTGTGTGCACTCGCAGATCGGCGGATCCTTGTCGGAAAAGATGCCTATCTGACACAACTTCGGCAAGGTACTAAACTGGCAAAGTACCGAGGAACTCATAAAGTTCGGCAGACAAAGGCAAGTAAAAATGGAGGAGTGAACACGAATCAGCGGAGTCGAGGGCGATATGATAAGTGAAGATCTTCTTCTTCTTCTTCTTCTTCCGCAGAGCCCCATCGATCATCCGCGAGGGATGCCGGTACGCAACACACGTTGCGCAACCCACACCGATTCATCATCTCTGGTGGCGAGAAGGAGACGACACGGGAGGCCCTTCTGGCCCATTTATTATACATATTTGCTGCGGTAGGTGATTCAGGAGTGATTTACAACTGGGACCGGCTTCGCGCCTCCTAATTACAAATCACACGGTAATTGTGTGGGGGCAGGAGCGCCGCGCGCACACCGAAACAATGGAAACGAAAACAGCGTCGATTTGGCGGGTTTTCTTGTCGATCCCCTGTTATTAGGAGGAGTGCCCCAGAAACAGAGACAAGCTGTTGTTTCGTTAGGCGGCTCTCGGAGACGAAGATGTGCATGGTGACGTGGCAGGTGTCTTCTGGACGGTGGTAGAACTAGATTCAGAATCCAGATACAGACCGGAAGACACCTGACACCGGTGACGAATACAATACGGAGGCGACTCATCCCCAATGTAATTACCGGAAAGTTGGAGAAGTCAAGGAGACAACGCATAATTGGCAATAATTTGCTCGCTGAGGCGGCGGCGGTTTCCTCTCACGTCGCAAAGTGTGCCGATGACAGTTTCGATATTCAATTATGCGGGGACACTTGACACTTTCGCTGAATGGGTGAAGACATACCACTTCAACTCCTTCTCCGGAACAACTTTCGGGAGAGAAATAAGGCACCCGGATACCGGGGGGTCACTGATTGGCATCCGATTGGGAAGTGGAGTGAGAACCTCCCGGTGCCACGTCACACCAATTACTGTCATTTGGGGGTCAGAAAGGCGAGTAAATGGAATCAGTTCGCAGGATCGTATTTCAGTTGTTACGTAGGTGAGATCCGAGCCAATTAGGTGACAAATAGAGAAAAATGAACCAGAGTAGAGACTGAAAGCGTCTGGCTGGAAGAAGTGCAATGAAAAGGTCGTTGGGAGGCTTGCCTCATTGCCCTTCTCCTCAGTGGATACAGCGTAATCACTCAAATTAACCTCATTCGAATTCCCATAGAAATCAAGGTCTCCTGGCACGTCTTCAGCCTCTTCTGCGCATCAATCCGAGGCGTCTGTCCGTCAGCGTGTCGCGAAGGTGTCAATCAGAGAGCATATGGTGTGCATGCCCGAAAACCAATTGACTGCCAGCTCCCCTATCATTAGTTTCATGTACAATGGACTGCTGCAGAGGGACGGAAAAAAGTGTCTAATCCTATGATTAAGTTCAGGTGTGAAACTAGTCAATGGACAGAATGGGGTGCGAACTCATAATAATACGGGTCGAAAGGCTGCACACCTGTTCACTGCGGACGAAGAATTTTTGAGAGAGAGAGGGAAAAGAGGAAAGTGTTAATGAGGAGAGGTAATTATACGGTTGCGAAGGAGAGGGGAGAAGCATGGAACAATGAAAGATTCATAATGTTTTGAGGAAAACTCGCGGGATTAGCAGCCAGAAGAGGTGATATGGAAACGAGAGAAGATACGCGAAAGTCACGAGTCGAATTAGGTGTGTGCGTGTTGGGGAGTCCCCGGGGGAGGGGAGGAATGGGAGGGAAGGGCTCCTGATTCAATTTGTGCTCGCGCCATCTGTCAAAATGTTCGCATCATTAACAAGTGGCAATTAGGTTGCGGACGAGCCGCGGCTGGAAGTTGGAAGGGGGCGAACCGCGCGAAGAGATCTCATGCACAACAAACAGCCGCATGACAAACATTCGAAGAGCCCCGAATGAACACCTGCAGCTTCTTCTTCTTCTTCTTGTATGTACTTGAAATCGTACACCCCGGCGGAGCTTGAGACTGGATCTAATTGTTTTGATGAAAATTTGATGAGGGGGAACAAAAAGGGGACTATGGATCGGATGACGTGCATTTGAATGGTGGTGGCCACGTGTCGCGACAGGTGCCTACAGTAACCGTGTAATCCGGAAGGAGTCAAAGAAGAACACGAGCGAGGGGCAGTGATGCGCGCTTCTCACCCGATGAGCACCTGTTGCGCGGCTCTCCCCAGACTATAAATCTAGGTCACTCGGGGCCGCTTCAAAAGCCGCACCGCCCATCATCCTATTCAAAACAATGTTCGTCGGGTCAGGTGACGATAATTAACATCTCCCGGCCGGCGCAAGGATGACACTGAGCCCATAAATTGTTTCTCCGAAACGAGTAAAGCGGGAGGGCAGCTGGCAGCAACAACACGAAAAGGACACCGCCCCTCCTTCCCGAACACTCGGCCATTGTCATTGCTCACCGCGACGTGGCGAGTCAATCAAAACATTTGTGTCGTGTGTTTATGGAGCCGTGAAGAAGGCGGAAAGTCTCGCGGAAGGAAGGAAAGGGGGACCTTGAACTCTCCGCCAGCTGCATCTGAGATCAAGAAACATCTCGAGATTTGGTCGACTGTGTCGGCCGACTTCAACAATCTTACTATTATCCTAATCGGATTACCCACAGTACATACACTGTCCGGCGACTGTCGGCACTCGCAAACACAAGACATGCGGGCTCGAGATTAGCGGATCGGCAAATATATTATGGAGGTACGAAGGCTTGTGGGGCGGCAGGAAATTGAGAACGGCGGGAATTGATAAGGAGGGGGGCCCTATCAATTTCCTGTCGACCAGAATAAGAAGAAGAAGCCGTGACACGGAGAAGAAGGAGAAGGAGATGACGAACTGAAGAAGGGGCTCATGAGTCAGGCCGTCATTAGTTGCATAATAGAGCAGTCTGTCACGACATGAAACATCCGTTGTTCTCCCCCATTCTACCACTCTGCCTCCAATTTTATGATTGGTCCAGAATTCGGAAGACGTCCGACGGAAGCCACTTTATTCAGATAGGAAACACGAGTTCACTTCTCCTCGTTTGTCGTCGCTTCCGACCTATTCGACTTCTTCGACGCGTCCGACTTTTCTTTTTTCGACTTCTTCAACGACTTCTTCGACTTTTTCGGCGTCTCCATCTTCTCCTTTCTCAGCGACTTTTGCGACTTTCTCGACTTCTCCCTCTTCGACTTCTTCTGCGACTTCTCCTCCTTCTGCTTCTTCTTCTTCGCCTCGAAGTCCTCCATCAGATCCTTCTCCCTCTTCTCGCGCTGCTTCTGAAAGTCCCTCGATGCGTCCTGCTTCTTCTTCGCATCCTTGAGCATCGCATCTGTCGCATCCTCCGGGACCAGATTCTGCGGTTCCATCTTCACCAAACACTTGACCTTCTCCGACACGTCGACGGTTCCAGTAGACGTGACTCCCGTGTCGGCGCCCGTCGTGTTTCCGGTGTTTCCGGTCTCAGTGGTGGTTTGTCTGCCCTCCGAAACGTCCTTCTCCAACTTCTGAAACTCCGCCTTCGTCATGGAGGTGGTGGGCCCCTGCGAAGGCGCTGCCGTCTTGTTTTCCGAATCCAATTTTCCGTGATTGAAACGTGTAAGGAAATATCTTTCGCTGATCAGATTGGAGTGCTCGTCGAGGAGAAGGTTCCTCTCAAATCTCTGCGCCTCGTTGAGGAAGTCAACGAATCGAATCCGCTCCCCACGGACGTTCATCTTCCTGTTGCTGAAAAGGAACTTCTGATGATTAGAGACGGAAAGAGCACGAACTCGAAACGACGCGCGGTCCAAATCCAGAAGAAGAGCAGTCCGAAAGTGATGACGGCGGCGAGGCCGGAAGCTACGATGGGCAGCGGCACGAGGTGCTCGCAGCGCTGGCCGGTGTGCCACAGGTCGCAGAGGCACTCGACCGTCTCGATGAGTTCGCCCGGCGACCAGAGCACGCACCTTCCGTGCTCGTTGCAAGTCGTCTCCGAACATCCGCTGCAACGAAGACGTCCGAGTTGAGAAGATGTTACTAACTCACTTCTTCGGCGATGTTAAATTTGCTGTTTGGTTCATCATGTATGTGATATTATTGTTTGTGAGAACGTAATTAAGGTAGAATAATAGGAAAAGAACTGGCGCCGACTAAACAAAGTCGGGAGTCGTGGAATAAACAACAACAACAACAAGACAAAAGTGGCGGTCACGCTTCTTTATTAGTCGGGAAGAAAAAGCGGATTGACAGTGGAAGGTTCTCCGATTCACGATTCGCGCACTTTCAGATGTTAACTGGGAAAAGCCGAACGGGAAAGACGAATTATTGTTTTTCATATCTGCAGAGAGGCGATTAGCATATTCGTACAATTCGAAATTTATTCGCAATTCTCGATGCACACCATCTGAGTCGAAACGTGCGAGTCGCAATTCCAGCAATTCGATGACGTCTTCTGGTCTCGAACAGATCATTTGCGCCCCGCGAAACGAGTGGAGGCGATAAGGAGTTGGAGGAGATGATAACTCGCTCTGAAAGCGGGGCGGGACGGGCGGCCACCGTTGCCCGTCTATTTTTAGACACGCGCCTTCTCTCTCTCTCTTCCGTACTATCGAGACGGAAAGGGAGGAGGGGTTTGTACAAGTACGGAAGAGAGACTCCCTTCTGATTGTTTTGTTTTCGGTTCCGCCTCATTTCTACGATACTCTCATTGTTTTGTTGACCCACTGTTCTCCATTCAACACCTTCTCACTATTGCTAGAAGAACGTTCTTCCCCTCGAATTCAAATGGAAAAGAAACATCCAGAGACCAACGAAAAACGAGATTCTTGAGGGGCTTCCCTCGCGAGAAAAAAAACCCGAAAAAACGGGAATCAAAGAAGCATTACTTGATGCATCACAATCGAAGAGCACTGCACGAGTCGTCGTGTTTTATAGTCATCACTTCGAAAAGTAGGTCAAATCGATCATTTCGCAGTCACCGTTTCGGGTCGAGCAGTCTTTGCCTCCGCCGGGACGGACATTCTCGTTCCTCT
Source organism: Caenorhabditis afra (assembly GCA_963570955.1). Classification (NCBI taxonomy): domain Eukaryota; kingdom Metazoa; phylum Nematoda; class Chromadorea; order Rhabditida; family Rhabditidae; genus Caenorhabditis; species Caenorhabditis afra. Next base: position 6,880,650 of record OY751536.1, on the reverse strand, counting down.
TCTTCTTCTTTTTCTTTAAATATCTGAAATTGTTGATAGCCGGTTTCGTAATCCCCTCAGAATCATTGAGAACGTTCGGCCACGAGAGTATTCTAGTCCCTACTCACAAAGAGAGAAGAAGAAGAAGAGTGACTCCTGCGAGCACTTCGGCACTTGATCTCTCGGTGGTACTCTCGCGAGTTGACGACACGTCACTAGTTCAACATCGCTTCTTCCGTCCGAACTATTACAGTCTGTGCAGTGCGGAGCCACTCGAGCCCCTCCTCTTCTGCTTCTTCTTCAGCGGCTGCCTCTCTCACGCCATCTCGCTTCTTCCGTCATCCATTTCGATGAGCACCATTTGAAACAGCTCTCGAGTGGTGGGCGGCTCCGTATCTTTCTTCTTCTCCTTCTTCTTATTCCTTCCCTTCTGTTTTCCTTTTCCGATTCTTCGGCCCATTCTGACGTAGTGGCAGACGTCGTACGCGTTTGTGTTTGCCCTTCTTTTTCCCATTCGCCCGCTTTTCTCATAAAGAATGAACGGATCATTTGACGCGTGCTGATATGGAATATGTCTGTTTTGGCTGAAATTCGAAACCGGTCTGAAATGGAAATGGTTTCGTATGGGTTGAAGTGTGTCTTCTTTTCGGGAAGAAGATTCCCGAAGAACCTAAATGCTTTTTGTCGTCTTCAGTAACCGGATATTTCTGGAGCCGTTGAACGTACTCAATCCTGACGTCTTCTGAATCGTTTCTATTCATTTCCGGAATACATCGTTCCACGTCTTCTATTTCAAAAGAATTCAGATTCGCAGACATCGTTGCTTTCACTTTCCCACGACAAGTACTCGTTTTCTCACCTGAAAATGCACCAAAAACGGGCGAGAGTAACGTCGTCTTGAGTCTCGTTTTCGCCGAAACTCGATAGCCATTACTTTGTCATCCACACCCTCCACGTCTTCTCCTCTCTCCCACGTCTTCTTCCTGAACACTTCTTTTTCTCCCTCTCCTACAGTCCTCTTTTGCTTTAATCTTGTCCGGTTTCCATAAGCCGTTTCACGGAACCACTCTCCTTATCAAATGACGTTAATAAGGGAGAGGGGGCAGCTTTGCTCGCTGATCGGTCAAGATCTTCCCTGATTTGCCCCGTTTTCAGCCGTTTCCTTCTCAAATGATGGGCTCAAAAGCGAGAGCACGAAGACGTGTCGACGCCCTCTTCAGTCTGCTTCTCGTCGTTTCACTGCTACAGTACGCCGCTGCCGGGGTCACCAAAAACAACAGTTGCAAGAAAGTCGGTGAGTGGATCTGACTAGTCGCAGTTCTTGTGAAGTCGTCCCTCGTCTTCAGGATCGGAGGAGCTCATAGACGAGGAGGGCTGCGATCTGATGATCATCCGGATCAATCGGTGCAGCGGTCACTGCTTTTCGTTCACATTCCCGAATCCGCTGACGAAGAAGTACTCGGTGCACGCGAAGTGTTGTCGGATGGTCGAGTGGGAAATGGTCAGTTTGGCGTCTATTGCTCTTTTTTCAACCAGCCTATTTTCAGCTGGAAACGGAGCTGAAATGCTCGGAAGGCAATCGGAAATTGCGGATACCGTCGGCGACGCAGTGCGAGTGCTTCGACTGTCTCGTCCAGTAGACTTCGATCGCGTTTCGATTCTCTTTCTCACAGCATAATAGCTCTAATTTATTCTCTTTCCAGTGCCAAAACCCTCCCTTTCCCTCTCATTACTTTAAATAATCTCGTCGAAACGGGCAAAACTCCGAGCGAAAGAAGGATCCGAAAACTGAAAACTCTCTCTTTTCCCCGATGAATCGATCGATCTCTGTGAACGTCTGCGACTCTCTCCTTTCCCCACTCTCTCTCTCTCCATCTGCATTGTTCTGCCAATCATATTTTCTGAAAATAAACAGATGATTGTGTTGATTGGAAACTGCTTGTAGCCGGCCAGAACCAGAAAGTGCAGAATTCGAAAATAGAATAGAAGTGAGTAATGAGAATGTGTTGACCATTCGAAGGCATTTTCCTTTTGAATTCCTGCCGTGCTTCAGATGCTATCTGAACCAGACGCGTGGGAGCCCTAACACATTCGTTCATTCTCATAACCTAGGGGGAACACTAGTTTCGTTAAGCATGTACGTCTTGTAGTTGTTTGCCCGGAACATGTCGTCCATCACCATGAACTTCCGACTCCCGATCTGGATGTTGCCGAACAAAAAGTGCAGGGCGACTCGTTTTCCGTCTGTCTGATCCTCAGCGAAGTAGAATCCCGTAGTTTCGTCTCGTCGGAACGGTTCCTGAAAAGGCATCTCGTACAATTGATTCTTCTGTTATATATCCGCACCTTGTACTGTGTCACGACGCCTCTCGACCGAATCGCCACGTACTCTTCGACATTCTTCTTGTTTTGATAAATTCGGATCAGGCGGATTTGCTGTACTCGAATAAGGAAAGCGACGACAAAGATCAGAGCTAGTGAGGGAATTCCGATGAGCAACCCGAGCTCTTCGGCGTCCGTGACCAACTTCTGAACGAAGTCAAATCGATTTCCAGGACTGTTCGAGTTCACGTCGACTGCGAAAACGGCGGAACCGACAATGAAGCAGGGCAGGAAAGCGGCTGTCATCCAGAATGTTCGGGAAGCTCCTGCAAACGTTCAGAAGGCGTCGACGGTTTTTGTGTTTTTTACCGATGTCTCTGTAGATAAGGGTCCATTCTTTTTCGTCAATCTGATCTCTTTTATGGGAGCTCAGAATGTTCTCGGCGTCAAAGTTTTCCCGGTCTTCCTGAATCACCGGTTTCAGATCTATATCTTGTATCCAGATGACTCACAGCAAGAAGGAAGCTTTTGATCTTCTGCACCACACTCCAAGACGGGCGAGAAGTGGCGAATCCACGATTCAGAGAGAAGAGGTAGTTCTGACTTAGAAGACATCGTGTTATCATCCTGAAGCGGTGACAGAAGTCGGGTGACGATTCAGAAGACGATGAAGAATTGAAAAGTACACTTAGCAGAACATAGACGGAATCTTTCAATGAGCAGAGATCAATGTCAAAATTCAATTTTTATCAAGTTAAAAAGTTTAGATGAGTTCGTCAAGAGTTCTGATCGTTCCGAAAGCGTCCTTGGCTTCCTGCGTCAGACTCGCGTTGCCTTCCCGGACCACAAGACGTGTCTGGAGTCCTGCTTTTTTGGCTGCTGATGCTTCCGCTTCCACGTCCGTCAGAAAAAGGATGTCTTTCGGCTCGATCCCGATCTGCTCGCTGATCTTTTTGTAAGATTCGGACTCTCCTTTCGATCCAACATTCGTATCGAAGTATCCTTCCAGGATCTGTAGGCCCATCTCGTCTTACTAACACGTCAACTAATCATTAGAATACCCTGGTCATATCGCCTTCTAAAGAGTGCGCGAAGAGCAACTTCTGTGCATGAACGGAGCCGGAAGAGTAGATGTAAATGGGGATCTTCTGATCAGAAAGCATTTGCAGGATCGGATAAACGTCTGGATAAACACTGAAATATTGGAATGCAATCGTGAAGAAACCGGCAAGGATACTGACTGGCCCTTCACTTCTCCTCGGTGGTAGGCCTCTTCCCAAATGAGTCCCTGGAGTGCCTTCATTGGCGTCAACTGCAAAGCAACAAACATGTTTTCTTCATTCAATTGATTCTTTCTTTTCCTCACTTTTTTGTCTCTTTTAATCCAGTGGCGCACATTTTTGGTTACGTCCTCGATGCATTCTCCTTTCGGTTCGCGGATTCGGCTGCAAAACGCCAGTACTGCTGTTCAAACAAAACGAGAATATCGATTGAACTCACACCACGGCCACATCGGTTTCAGCTTGTTGCTGAGCGACACGTCGCAAGTCTTCTAGAATAATCTGGGTCGCCGGCTCGTCGTAGTGCTCCTCCAGGTACTTTGAAACATTATCGAACGCATACGGGAAGAGCTCGTCCTGAAAACAACTCAACTTCATCGAAATTTCGTGAAAGTTGTAGGAAATTGACCTTGACGAAGGAAATACTGGTAACAGTCCCCTCAATATCTAGAAGAAGCGCGTTGAACTGAATCATTGGCTGAAATTTCGAAAAGAATTCATTCTATTTAAATGAAATTCTTTGGGGAAAACTTGTAGTGAAAGTGAGAAATAGTTTTGTTTTCGTCGTCTTTCAATCAACGATTCCGCCGGAATTTCAACAACCAATTCCGGATTTTCTGACTTTTTTTGCAATTTTGGGGTGAAATGAATAGAAAGGGTGCGGCGATGGAACTGTGATATCATTGAGTTGATACTATGTCTCGTTATTGATAAGGGCACAAACGAGAGAGACATTAATTTTTCGACTTTACCGACGAAACGACGAATGTGTCGCCTGAGAGGAGTGAATGGACGTAGATCCGCATTGGACTCTAGTGACACAGCTTCAAATCGGCTAAAGTTTACTGGGGAATAAAGCGACGCTCTATTTTTAATGCTTTTTTGAAGAGATCCCGGAGAAAACTTTAAAAAATATGAGCAAATTTGTCAAAACATCCGCACTTTTGGATGGAATTATGCAACTCTCGGGAAGGATATGCAAACGCGCTCCTTCGCACAACACGTTTATCCTCCTTATTACTGCAGTATTCTTCTCTTCTCTTTTCACATTTTGTTATGTATTCTTCAGAACTAACTAGTTTGATTTCAGGCTTGATGGCAGAATAAGTTATGGGTAAGCGCAACGTCTACGTCCTGCTGAGTCTAGGAGTGTTCCTGACCGTCTCGCTCTACTTGTACAATGGTATCGAAACAGGACAAGAAAATGTAGCCAAGAGACAGGTTTGTCCGACTATAAATTGAATTTAAAAACAATGTTTTCAGAGATATGTGGAGGACTTACGACGGAAAATCGGAAGCCTGGAGAAAGTTGCCGCCGAGAATGGGAAGACGATAGACCGACTAGAGGAGGAAGTGCGGCAAGCGAAGGCTGAGAAGTCAATTGATTTCGACGAGAAGGAAGAAAAGATAGAGGAGAAGGAAAAAGAAGTAGCCGTTAGGGGCAATCGGAATAGAATGTCACACGTTCATCAAGTGCAGAAGCACACGAGACCGACTCCCTCAATGACAAACGTGTGCGGAATCCGGGCAAACGTGAGTGTCGCCCACTCAGATCTTCAAATGCTCGATTTGTACGACACATGGAAGTTTGACAATCCAGACGGCGGAGTCTGGAAGCAGGGCTGGAAGATCGAGTATGACGCAGATGCCGTCAAGTCGGAGCCTCGTCTTGAAGTTGTTGTCATACCACACTCGCACTGCGATCCCGGATGGATAATGACGTTCGAGGACTACTACAGCAGACAGACCAAAAACATTCTGGACGGAATGGCGAAGCATCTCGGACTGAAGGACGAGATGAGGTTCATATACGCGGAAATGTCGTTCTTCGAGTTGTGGTGGAGAGATCAAACTGAGGAAACGCGAAGCAAAGTGAAGGAGTACCTCGAAGCCGGAAAACTGGAAATAGTGACTGGAGGCTGGGTGATGACTGACGAAGCTAACGCTCACTATCATTCCATGGTCACCGAGCTATTCGAGGGACACGAGTGGATTATGAACCACCTGGGAAAGAGTAGGCGATTTTAGAAACAAAAATATATAATTCGCATTCAGAAGCCATTCCGAAGGCTCACTGGTCGATTGATCCTTTCGGACTCTCTCCATCGCTTCCGCACCTCCTCACTTCTGCCAACATCACGAATGCCGTCTTGCAAAGGTAAACTACCTATCTACAACCACATACCTCAGTTTTTCCTTGTCTAGAGTTCATTATTCCGTGAAGAAAGAGCTCGCTCTGAAGAAAAATCTTGAATTCTACTGGCGTCAGTTGTTCGGATCCACCGGTCACGCAGATCTCCGGTCCCACATCATGCCGTTCTATTCGTACGATGTCCCTCACACTTGTGGTCCCGAACCTTCAGTCTGCTGTCAGTTCGACTTCCGACGCATGCCAGAAGGCGGTAAATCTTGCGACTGGGGCATTCCGCCGCAGAAGATCACGGACGGCAACGTCGCGGAACGGGCGAAGATGATCTACGATCAATATCGAAAGAAGAGCCAGTTGTTCAAAAACAACGTCATATTCCAGCCACTCGGAGATGATTTCAGGTAACGACGGCAATAATAAAATATTGAATCAGATAAGTTCAGATATGACGTGGAATTTGAGTGGAATTCGCAGTACGAGAACTACAAGAAGCTTTTCGAATACATGAATTCGAAGCCGGAATGGAATGTGCGCGCGCAGTTCGGAACCCTTTCCGACTACTTCCAGAAGCTGGATGCCGCCATAACAGAGTCCGGAAAGACGCTTCCCACTCTTTCCGGGGACTTTTTCACGTACGCAGACAGAGATGATCACTACTGGAGTGGTGCGTCGTCAGCTTTCGACCGTTTCGAATCTTAATTCTTATTCCAGGCTACTTCACTTCCCGGCCATTTTACAAACAGATGGATCGGGTCCTCCAACATTATCTCCGCTCGGCTGAAATTGCATTCAGTCTGGCCAACGTGGAAGAGGAGGGAATGATCGAAGCGAAAATTTTCGAGAAGCTCGTCTCGGCCCGGCGAGCTCTGTCTCTCTTCCAGCACCACGATGGAGTCACTGGAACAGCGAAGGATCACGTCGTTCTCGATTACGGTCAAAAAATGATGGATGCGTTGGCGGCTTGCGAAGAAGTGATTTCCGAATCGCTTATCGTGCTTTTGGGAATAGACTCCACCAAGAAGATGGAGATGGACGAGAAACGCGAGAATCAGAACTTGCTCCCGAAGAAGCGGGTCTACAGTGTCGGGCAGTGAGTCCCATCGTTCGAATCAAACCGAATCTCATGTTTCCAGGAATGCCGTTCTGTTCAACACCTTGTCTCGCAATCGCATGGAGCCCATCTGCATCTACGTGGATTCTGTCGACGTAGGAATCGAAGCAGATCCTCCGATTGTAAGTGATTTGAAGTAGTCTGCTGACTGAAGCCTTTATCGTTCCAGAAGGAACAACAAATATCTCCAGTATTCAAATACAACGAAGAGCAGAAGAAAATCGTCGTTGAAAAAGATGTCTTTGAGGTAAAATATAATTCATGCAGCAGTATTGAAACGTCTAATTTTCCAGCTCTGTTTTCCTATCATGCTTGGTCCGATGGAAGCCGTCAGTCTTAAAATCGTGAAGAGCACGATGCCTTCGAAGTCGAAAGTGAGAACTAACAATCCTGATCTCCAACCGGATTCAAAATTCGAATCATCGACGCCTTCTGGAGACTTCTCACTGCAAAACGACAAGTTGAAGGCGGAATTCGACGGAGCGAACGGAATGATCAAGATGGTTTCCAGTCTTGTCGACGGAAAAGCGATCGATTTGAACTCGCATTTCGTTCATTACGGTGCCAGAAAATCGAAGAGAAAATGTAAGTTATTAAACATTTTATTAGACAAATACATCGAGAAAACTTATTAAAAGAAACGGGCACGTTGAGTAGCTCGGAAAGGGAGACGGGACACTGTGGGACCCTGGTAGACGGTGGGAGAGGAACCGAAAGATCCCATTCCAAGAGGGATCATCATGGGGTAGCCGGATGATTCTGAAAAGATGAAAGATGGCTCGACGACGGTGAAAGGGCGGAACTGACTTGGATACATAGGGTATCCGTTGAGAACCATCGGCTGTCCCATCATCATGTCAGTGGCGGCAAAACGGGGTTTGTACAAGCTCGAGGAACCGTACGATCCCATCATACTTGAAGAGGATCCGAACGGCATTCCTGACATAGATTGAATCGACTGCATTCCTTGGAGTCCTTGGATTCCCTGGAGTCCTTGAAGTCCCTGAAGTCCTCCAGCTCCTCCTCCTCCGATCATCATCATTTGGTTGCCCATTCCCGAGTAGTACGGATTCCCTCCAACACTCGGTCTCCGAATGTACACTTCGTCGCGAGTATACGGATTGGATCCGAATGGAGAAGCTGATCCGGACGAAGAGTAAACATTGTAGATGAACGGGTCGCCTGTAAGCATGCACCTATTATTATTACTGGGAAAGGGGTTGATTAACCTGCAACTGCAGCAACAAGAAGAACAGCAGTCGCAGCGAACAACATCTTCCGTCTGATCATGCGAAAGCGAATTAATACAACGGGCAGTGGAGTGATAAACAAAAGCCGCGCGAAGCGAGAAATTAGGCGATTTGGGTCAGGACGCATCCGTTCTCTCATCTCTTTCTTCAGCCGTCACCGTCTTCAATTCAAGTTTTTTTTCAGTTGCCAATGGAAACGAGGACAACCCAGCTGGCGCTTATCTGTTCCTCCCGGACGGAGACGCCAGGGAACTCAAAAAACAGCCGGCTGACTGGGTCGTCATCGAAGGAGATCTCGTGCAGAGAGTGCTCGCTGCTCCGAACAACGATCTGAAGATTTTGCAAACATATTCTTTGTATCGAGGGCTTCCGTGGCTAGATCTGGATAACGAAGTGGACGTCAGGTCGAAAGAGAACTTCGAACTTGCCCTAAGATTCAGTACTTCCGTCCAAAGTGGAGACGAGTTCTTCACCGACTTGAACGGAATGCAGATGATTAAGAGAAGGAGACAGCCGAAACTGCCGACTCAAGCCAATTTCTATCCAATGTCAGCCGGAGTTTACATCGAAGACGAGGCAACACGAGTCTCAATTCATTCGGCACAAGCACTTGGAGTAAGCAGTCTCTCGTCCGGACAGATTGAGATCATGCTCGACCGAAGACTGAGTTCGGACGACAACAGAGGACTACAGCAGGGAGTGAGGGACAACAAACGGACAGTAGCACACTTCCGACTCGTCGTTGAACCGATGTCTCCGGGAGAATCCAATAAAGCATCAGAAAGAGTCGGATTCCATTCGGCAGTCGGGCACCTTGCCACGTGGAGTCTACATTATCCGGTCGTGAAAATGATGGGCGAGGCAACTCCGAAGTCGATTTCCTCAAAAAACCTGGAACAGGAGTTGAACTGTGACCATCACGTCGTCACTTTCAGGTAAAGATCAAAATACATCCTTTCTCAAAACAACGTTTTTTGTCAGAACTCTCGCTGCTCCGACATCCTACGAAGCTGAAGAGCGGTCGACTGCTGCAGAGAAGAAGGCGGCTCTCGTGTTGCACAGAGTGGTTCCTGACTGCAGATCCCGCCTCACTCTTCCGGATGTTTCCTGCACGACCGCAGGACTAGAAGTCGAACCTCTCAAATTGCTCTCGACTCTGAAATCGGCAAGGAGCACCTCATTGACGAACATGTACGAGGGACAGAAAGCTGAGGAGTTTCAGCTGCAACCCAATGACGTTTCCACCATTCTTGTTTCATTTTAATTTATTAATTTTCCTAATTTTTTTTTGCATTCGAGCCACTTTCATGGGTATTAATTTCTGAAGTCAAACACAATTCCATTATTTATTGCCTCTAGGACAAGTCCACTATGGACTGAAAACGTCTTTATTGTAAATACACAACAATTCATTTTTGTGGTTGTAACCTGTGTTCCGGTATCTCTTGAAGAATAAACGTACGACCTGCGTAGCCTCTCTCCCTCTCTTTCTATTGAGCTTCTCGGGGCCTCCTCGTGTGTTCCGAGGGTCTCCATGGCAACCCAGCCGCCGCACACGCCAATTACTCTCCTTCTTCGCCCATTTCTCTACTGACAACGTCTTCTATGCAATGTCTCCGTTCACTGATGAGAAATCGACTGTAAGTCCAATTAAAGTGCCTCTCTCTTTCATTCTTTCGCTGTTTGCAGAACAGAAGCAATGCGCGCAAAGTGCTCATCGACCAGTCAAAGCAACAGCAAATCAGTCTGATTAGTGGCTTTCGAGGGGTCGCGAGACACCTGAAAAGTCTTCTGAACGTGGAAATGTAAACGGATTATTTCTGCAAGTAGCTTTTTCGGTCTTTCAGAAACACAGAGCCAATCAGCTTGGTATCCCTCGATGACGTCAGAATGCTCATTATTCCTCAACCGAAATCGTCGTTCGGAACTGGAGAAGTAACTGGAAAAGAATAGAGAAAAGTAGGACTAGAAGTGGTGCTTCAGATAGAATCCATCTGGAAATTCGTGGAAGAAGGAGGTGCGCTGATGATCTTGTCGGGCGACGGCGGCGAGAGAATGTCTCTGAACGAGCTCATCGGCAAGTACGGAATCACAGTCAACAAAGGTTCTTCGGAGAAAATGGACAACTCGACCACTCGCTTCTTCTTCCAGATTCGGTGATACGGACAGTGTTCTTGAAGTACTTTGATCCGAAAGAAGCATTCGTCGCGAATGGAGTCGTGAATCGATCGATAGCAGTGATGGCCAAGAAGAATGTAAGCAGCGAGCAGAAACAGAACTCGCAGTGAGTCACGTCTTCCAAGTCCCGCTAGAACAGAATTCGTTCTCAGAGCCCTCTCCTTCGTCTACCCGTACGGCTGCACTCTTAATGTCAACAATCGGCTCTCGACGATCGTCCTTTCTTCGGGATCCACGAGTTTCCCGACGAGTCGTCCGGTCGCCGCTTTCCACGAAACGAAAACGAACGAGATGAAGACGAAGGGAAGAGTTTGTGTCGTCGGATCCGTCTCCATGTTCCATGACACGTACATCGATAAAGAGGAAAACGGAAAGATATTCGTGAGTAGATCTCGGTAGAGCGCCATTCCATCCCTCTCGGACTTTCAGGACGCTTTCGTCGAGTACCTCCTCAACGGCTTCGAATTGAATACGATTGATGCAGCGGAGCCGGAGATCAGCGACTACACCAACATCCCGGACCACATTCACATGTCTCAGCAGGTCAAGGTGGGTTTCGAAAGAAGGCGCTCTCGATGATAAGACTCTCGCAGGTCTGCATGTACGAAGGAGATCTCGACTCGGCGGTCAGCTCGGACTTCATGAAGATCCTCGACAACTCGCTGCACTCGTTCACTCTCAAACAGTGGCCGATGGCTCTCCGACTTTATGAGACTCTGAACCTGTCGCCGCCCCCTCTGACGCTCATCGAGCCGCAGTTCGACCTCCCGATGCCTCCGTTCCAACCGACCGTCTTCCCGCCCACCTTCCAGGAACTTCCGATGCCTCCTCTCGAACTTTTCGATCTCGACGAGCAGTTCTCCTCTCCAGAAATTCAGTTGTCGCAGTTGGCAAACAAAAGTGAGTTTCAGGCCTTGTAGATCAGAACTTTAAGGTTGTCGTTCAGGCGAAGAAGAAGATATTGGTTTCTTCATAGAAAAGGCGGGAGAGATCACTGGAATCGCGAGCGACTTGTTGAAGAGCGAGCGCAGTCCGCGAAAGATCCTCGAGTTGGTCGTCAAGAAGCTTATCATGTACAAACGGTCCAACATGGGCGGCGAGCTGGAGGTTGCCTCTGCGTACGACGTCAACGATGAGTCACATCATCAGATTTTCAATCACGCCGAGGAGCAAGACGGGCAACTATTCTCCGACATCGAAGACTTTGATGAATTGTAACACGAAAACGTTAACTTCATGAATTTTTTTCAGAGTTGGGCGGGGCATACGAAAACAAAAAAGAAGTGATGACCCGAAAGGGAGAAGAATTTGTTACAGAAATAGGTAAAGTTGCGAACAATTTAAAATATGGGAACGGAGTATTGGGGATACTTGAGTAGCTGTTATCGAATACCGGGGTAAAGAAGGTTGAAGGGGAAGAATGTGTGAAACGGGGATGAGCAAGTGCCTACGGGGGAGAATAGGAAACAACTAGAAACGCGCGAGAGACGGGTAAGAGTCTAGACTATCAGCTACTGCAGAGAAACGGTCCGATCGGCGGTTTACTTGAACTTCTTCACGTAGACGTAATATCCAAGTCCGGCGACTCCCGCTACAGCTGCTGCGGTAGCCACATTTCGAACAACGTCCGGATTGTTATGGATCCACGTGGCAAGATCACTCGACTCGCGATCCTCCGGCACTTGCTTAGACTCCTCTACGACTGTCGCCTTCGATGATGGAGCCACGTGGGGGGCAGGTACGAAAGCGGGCTCTTGCTCTGGTTCAGGAGCAGTCGCATTCTTGTGTTCTTCCTCTACTTGCGCCTAGAAATTCTAGTTGAAAGGATTAATGCGAAGAAAAAGCTCACGTTGATGATTGGGATAGCAGCAGCGAGACCAGCGACAGCCGGCGAAGGGTCCGCCAGTTTTGCGGCTTCCTCTTTGTCGACTTTCTCGAAGTCTCCCGGATCGGAATCAAGACTTTGACGGGTTGTCAGAGGAATAAGCTTCGGCTCTCCGTTTCCCTCGTCGGCCCCGTTGTTGGAATCCAGATCGGTAGCAGCCAGACTAACTGGCGGACTCGGCTCTTTCACATAGCGAGAAAGGTCTTCCGGAGGAGTGGGCGCCTGTGAGAAGAAGATCAGCCGGTTGGTCCAAGCAATCAACTCACTCTCTGCTCCTCCTCGTGATCGTCACTCTTCGGGATCTCGATGTCTTCCTGACCGTATTCTTTTTCAACTACCAAGTCTTTTGGGGACTTTTCTCGTTCCTCGGACATTGTGAGAGCAGTTGCAGCAGGAGTACTGTCACCCGTCTGAAACGTAAACAGAATGAGAGGAAAGAACACTACTTGGCATCGGTGCGTGCTGATTCAGAAACCTTCGGAGTGCGGGAAATCGACCGGATCGAGAAAGGTCGACGACGTGCAACGACGGGAGAAGAGGATTCGGAAGAATGGTCGGAATCCGACATAGTACAAGGGAAGAAGTAATACGAAGCGGAGGGGAAGAGTAAAAGGGGGCAGGTAGCGAGATTGATGTGTTGTTCGGATTGATTCGTCTCTTGCAGCTGTGAAAGACTGGAGCAAAGAGAAGAAGAAGATAATAGAAAAAAGAGCAACGACATGTGGCGGATGGAGGCTTCTGGCAGAAATATGAGAAGAACGCGTGACGGAAGATAAACTGAGAGCTCCGAAATGATAACGATACTCTTCGCCGACACGAGAATCGCTTTTTTATACAGGAAATTTCGTTTCGAAACTGACTGATTTCAGGGGTTGAGAACATGTGTATTTATGGCCGCTCTAAAAAGGCGCACACACACAGAGAATCGACTCGTTTTGGGAGATTCACTGGTAGATCAAATCGAACAATTTCTCTGGCACCACCATCTGACGGTGTGTTCTTCGTTTCTCCTTCGATCACCGATCGGTTCGATTCTTCGGAGTCACGCGCCACTCTCGCCGAGGGACATCGACTGCTTTTCCCGTAAACACTACGTGCGTCAGGAGACGACTGAAGAAATCGAAATGTGTGTTCGGTGTCATGAAAATGACGTGGCGATTAGGCGGTTTCGAAAGAGTGGTATAACAGAGCGTCGATAAAATGAAAGAGAGCGAGATGCCATCAAGTGACCTAGAGATTGGCATCGACCATAGAAATAGAGAATTAAAAGGAGAAAAGGGCGAGGAAGAAGAAGCCACCAATTATATTGCATGAGGGAGTCACACGTGAATTGCATGCGGCCAGAAAGCGGAGGAAACCAGTCGAACCGGCGGATTGGAGAGCGAAGTGCTCTCACTTCGGAGCAAGAAGAACGAATGAAGTGGCGCAGAGGAGACGAAGAGGCGGAAAAAACGGACACCTGACCCGAAATCCAGAAGGAAAACTGACAAACCAGAGAACACTTTGATTATAAAAAACATTTTCTGGCGGAAAGTGTTGGAATCTAGTATTAATTATGCAATGACAAGATATCTAAATGGCAGACATACAAACATGCGAGCGGGAGAGGCGCGTCAAAGTGATAAACAGAGAGAACACTGGGGCAGAGAAAAGGACGGGCGGCGCTCTCTTTCTCTGCGTTCTGCGCGGGACTACTTACTGCCGAATTTCAGTGGGATCGGCGCGCAAAAAGAAGCAAGAGCATGAAGAGGAAAGAAAAAGAAGAGTTCGTCTCAAATGCGAAGAGACGGGCGGCCCAGGAAGGAGTACAAAGTACGCTCACACGGCTAGAGAAGAAAGACTGCCGGACGGAGAACACGGAGGCGCGAGAGGGGTATAAAAATTGTTGACAGGCAAAAGCGACACGAGTGCGCACTCTTCTCCGGTTGCCGCTGCCAAACTGTTCGTGTCACTTTTCATGAGAATAAAAGAAAAATGGAATGAGACGGAGTGAAGACTAGATGTCGCGGGTAATAGGGAAGTTACTGATCAGTTTGATTTAGTCAAGACACTCACCACTGCAGGAGTCGTTTCTCTGTCGGCGTCTTTGAAGATCACATCTATCTTCTGGCAATCTTTGAACTTATGAATCTGTTCTGTAGACTCGACGAGATCGTTCTCCGGCAAAGTGAATATCATATCGACAGTTTTTCCTTTGCACGCCTTCTCAATGGTGCTTTTCAGTCTCTCAACGTCCGATCCTCCGGGGAGGGTCACTCTTTTGTACGTCTCTTTTCCTGATTCGACACTGCAAAGACAAATGTTGAACATGTCCTTGAGCAGAACGAAATTTGAATTCTTGCCTGGTTCGGACTAGTAGGAAGCGTGTCTTGTTGAAAGAGTCACGCCTTCCGTAAGAATACGTAGTAGGTGAGTTGAGGGGGCCGGGAGACATGGATCCATTGGACCCGCTCGAAGTCGGTGGAGTCGTGAAGCTGTCAAAGGAGTTCTTCTGTGCGTACGGGAACGGTGGATTTCGGATGTAGTTTGGAGTGAATCCAGGCGAGCTCTGCGAGTCGCTGGCATCTGAAGACCGTCTCGACGCGTTTGAATGCACCATGCTTTCGCTATACTCTCCAGGGGCGAGCAGCTCTTTTAGCTTTTCCTTGTCTTTCGGGCACAACTGCAGAAGAAAAATAGGTCAAAAGAGCAGGAGGAAAGAGCTCACGTCGTAAGGGATTTTCTGCTGCTCGTCTCTGGCGTCGATCGGAAACCCTGATTCGATGAGAAGAAGTACGACGTCGTAGTGGCCACGGTGGGCGGCCCAGTGGAGAGCGGTCCTGCAGAAGAGACGGAGAACTTCCAGAAGAGATATAAAAAAAGATTGACTTGTCAAAAGATGACCATCAGCCGATTGACGAAAAAGAAAGGAGAGGAAGGGAAATTGTGCTCTGTGGGGAAGCGCCTCTCTCTCTTGCTCCCGCCGCCGCAACAGTTGTCGCCCTTCGGCCACTACTCTCGCCCGCTCGGTTACACAAAGTCCACTCTCAACGTCGTGGATTTATCAGCGTTTCGTGTATTCTTCTCTGTTATCCTATCATACTGGATCGCAGAATCGACGAGAAGGAGGCTGTTCAGGACAACGGGCAGCTCGCCGAGAGCACGAGAAGCGCCAGGAATCCGAGAAATCCGAGGAAGAAGGAAACGATCCTTCATAATATTTATCAATTTGCGAGGGAAGAATATGACAACGGGTGTTGTATTTCGTACCAATGGTCAGCTGGCCACCTACATCCAACTCTTTCAGAACGAGCTTTCAGGTCTACTGCTGGAAGAACTCACCATCCGTTGGACTTATGCCTGTATCCGATATTGACGAGCCCGCTAAGCAGGGCGCTCCGGACTCTCGCCTCGTCTCCCAGACTGCAGATGTGCAGAAAGTCGAGCTGCCGATTTTCGTAGTCCATCTGCAGAGTTCGCGACATCTTGCTTCTTCTGAATCTTCGGATTTTAGGACGACAACGGGATTAGAGACACGGCGAAAAACTACGTAAAAACGGCGCCTCGTTGTGTAACTCTCGAGGCCGTCTGACCGTCTGCGATCTCTATAACAGAAATACGCTTTGCAGGGAGTGGCAAACAACATTTTGAGAGTAAACTGTGAAACAGCAGAACAATCCGTTCATAAAATACTCGTTTTATGCTCATTGCTAGGGACAATTAGCATCAAAATTGTCACGAATTCGGTGTGAAGACTACCGTATCGGAGAGAAGTCTGAGCTCGGGCTTCTCATTCTCCTCTCTTTTACGGGTCTGGAAACATTCGAAGGAATGGGAAAAGGGTCTGGATAAATAACATTAAATTTACGGGGTATTATACTTTGAAAAAAGGGGAGAAGGAAGCTTAGTAAAGGAAAATCATCTTCTATTAAAAAATAATACTATCGGGTACTTTGGGAGAAAAGATACAAAAACAAACAAATTGGAGATGAGGATTAACAAAAATTATGATCAATTAAAAAAGAAGCTGCTCCGATCGTCGATAGCCGAAGATCAGGATATGAGCTCACTTCGAAACCTTGGAACCGCGTTTGAACAAAGCACCGAATCCTTTCCGTTCTGAAACATAACAGCTAGAAAAATCTTCTTTCACCAAGAACTCACTCGAAGAAGATTTGATCGAATCGTTGTCATCGTACTGCGAAGGTGTCGAAACGACACTGGCAGAAGTGGATCGGCCGTCCGTAGCCTGATGTTGCTGGTTCGTCTCGACCCACGTGATGAACTCTCCATTCTGTTGACTACGTGGGGACATAGATCGTTCCATGGGCTGGTACGCCGAAGATGTGTGCTCCTTGTACATCAGGGTCTCCTAAAGAGTTAGAAAATGGATAAATGTACAAGAGGCAGTTAAAAGATTACCGTGTAACCGGAGTTGCCTGGAAGAGCATGGATTGTGTGCCGGACCTCAGCATGATCTCCTGTAAAATAACGGATTTTTGGTTGCGAAAAC
This sequence comes from Caenorhabditis afra, assembly GCA_963570955.1. Classification (NCBI taxonomy): domain Eukaryota; kingdom Metazoa; phylum Nematoda; class Chromadorea; order Rhabditida; family Rhabditidae; genus Caenorhabditis; species Caenorhabditis afra. Next base: position 6,864,004 of record OY751536.1, on the reverse strand, counting down.
CTGATGAGAGAAGTGGTAAAGTGGAATACGGCACAATGGTTAACGAAAAGAGATTAGAGAAAGGAGGCATGCAGCGAGCGATAGTTAGTCCGTTCGAGTGTCGAAAGTGTCGAGAAGTAATCGTGAGTTGCTGGTGATCGGGTGCCACCAACTAACCGTTCACAGCTGCACGGCTCGCTTCTGTAATCGCCTGCTCGACGTCTCCGTAGATGCTTTCCGCGTAAACCGACTGCCGACGACTCGCTATTCGCACGACACCCATCTTGCGCGTCACCACCGTTGGAACAGCGCTCGTCACGGACGACGAAGATGCGACCATGTTCAAAACAGACGGTGTGGCAAGGAGCGGTCCAGAAGGTGGGAAGAAAGATGGTTGATCTTGAGTCACCTTCTCAGAACCAAAGCCCCGGGGAAGAGTTGCACAGTCACGCATAGAGACAAGTCCACCATTTCTGCCACGTGGCAAAGAGGTACACCCTCCTAAAGAAAGCGAGTAACATAAGAATAAAGCGGGAACAAAGGGAAGCGGAAACCAAGGGCTGGCTGGAAAGTAGAGAAAAACAGAACCACCTACTCGAATAGTCAAGCTCATGCTGATCCAAGTCATCGTGAGTTCCGAAGGCGGAGCTCGCGTGAGAAAGACGGTTCTCAACGCTGTGTCCCGCCAAACTTCTTCTCGGAGTGACCATTGGAGGCTGTTCAGAAGAACCCGCCGAATGCAGAAGATCATCTGGAAACGAAAGGAATGCATGCCAAAAGAGAAGCAGCCCAATGAACGTAAACAAGGAGCAAATTTCAAAGCTTACCGTTGTACGAGAACGATTTCAGTTGGTTGCTTGGAGTCAAGTGTGCATGAAACTGAATCTTGGCGACCCATTCGAGCATCTGACGTTCATCGGGACACGAGAACATGAACTCGGAGCCGTCCTGCACCAGTAGTCGAAATGCGTTCTTTCGCTTCGCGTACTCTGGATATTGTTCGCATTGTGCTCCGTATATGTAGACTGGTGGAGCAGCTGCGATATTTTCTATGAACTGCTGTTCATCCTTGAAAAAGCAGAGAAGTTGTCCGCAAAGAATTCCGTAGTAGTTCTTCCACGAGCGGATAGTCGCTCTCTTTCCGCCGCTTTGTTGACACTGCTTTCGGTCGAAGAATCCCTTCATATCGATAGCACCCATGTCTTCCCAACGGCTTCCTTTGCGAACCGACTGAGTTCTGCGCGTGTTGAAGGACGGGGTCTTCGTCATTTCGACTCCTGTTTGAAGTGGAACGGAAGTGGTGTTCGAGGAGGCGAGAATGTCACCGATCTGAATGGCTCCTGGAGCCAAGTCGGCAGTGGTTTTAGCGCGTTCCTTGCGATCCTTTCGTGGCATCGTATGAGTCGAGAACTCTTCGCCGGAAGGCGACGGACGGAGGAGCGAAATCTCTTGAGTCTTTCTTCGTTCTCTTTCTTGTCTACGATTTGCCAGAATGTTTCCTTTCTCAACGACCTTGATGGTATCTCGTCTCTTCTGATCCTCCTCTGCGATTCTCGATCTATCGATCTCTTTGCTTCGGAGACGGCTGAAGTTTTGCTCAACGAGCGTCAGTCTCTTCACCATTTCGCATTTATCGGATTGAGCATCCAGAGTAACGAGGAAGTCGTCGAATTCGCGAAGATGACTCTCGGCCATCTCGACGGAATCTACCATTCTCCAGTCATCTCCCAGAAGTCCTGAACGTTCCTCGAGCCAGGAGTCAAGTTGTTCGGCATTCTGCTTCCATCTCTGACTGTCCATGTTTTCTTCGTACAGCTCGGCACGATCTTTCCAAATCTCGCATAACATTTCCCAGGACTTTTCAAGAACATCAACTTTTTCCTGAATTTCCTGAGAGAGGACGTGGCTCGACTGGATCATACGTCTCCCTTGACGAGCGAAGTCGTCGACAAACGGCTTGCGTCCCTGCATTTCAAGGTTGTACTCATCGTGACGACGAGCGAGTGACTCGCAGCCGGCGACGTCGCGTGGCAGTTGCTCGGAAGTCATGGTCGTCTGCATGTTTTTCATCCACTGCATCATCTCTCGGTACTCCTGGAAGTAGGACTGCAGACTCTGCATGTGTCGTAGTCGTTCCAGATGTTTTCTGGCCGCCTCAAGGATGTCCTTCAGCTGCTCTTCCATATCCAATCTGCGCACCTCCAGATGGTGTCTCGTGTCTGGGAACGAATTCCACAATCTCTCAGCTTCATGGGACAGTTCGGTCACTTGCTTCTCGACAGCCTTCATTCCATGCATGAACTCGTCGTGTCTTTGGAGTTGCGCCTTCACAGAAGCCAGATCTGCTCGTGAGAGATCTTCTTGCTCCATGGCCACACCAGTAGCTTCCTTGTCTTGGAGCCAATTCAAAGTCTGGTCCGCTTCTTGGTCGAATCGGTGAACTTGGCGAGCCCCGTTCAACGCTTGCTTTCTCTCATTGGCGACTTCGTTCACATGAGTCCACAATCTTTGAACATCGGTTCCTTTGGCATTGATAGAAGCACCGTACGGATGTCCACTTCGGTGAAGATCCTCTTGATTACGTTGAACAGCAGCGACACGCTCTCCAGCTGCGGCTAACTCGCGAACAGTCGACTCGAACTGCTCGATTATCTGCTGACATTCCTCGAGATCCTGTCCATAGTCTTCCGCCGCAGCAGTTCGCTCTTTCTCGCGCAGCCAGTCTGACAAGTCATCAGTTTGTCTGACAAACTTATGGTACTTCGAAGCGTCGACCAGTTGAGTTCTCCTTCTCGCGCATTCTCTGCACAGATCGGTAAACAAAGCCTCAAGTTTTCGTTGCTTGGCGGCAATCGACATGGCATCGTGATGCTCTCTGGCGAGAAGACCATCAGCTCGCTTTTTGAGCCTGTCGATCTCGGTCTTGAACAACTCGACCTCCTTGTCGAGAACAGTCAGTCTTCTTAGTTGACTTTCGGCTCCGGCCTGATCTCGCCCCATCTCCTGACTCATCGCAAGCGGCATTTGTTCACGGAGCCACTGCTCGGCTTCGGTCTCTTCAGTATAATACTGATGAGCATCAATTGCTTCTTGAAGAAGATCTCTGCGGAGTCCACAGCTTTCTTTCAGTGTCAGCAGGGCAGTAGAAAGACGATCGAGGATCTTCTGGATGTGAGCAGCAGCGTAGTGCCGTTGACGGATCATATCCTTTCCGCGCTTCTCGGTCTCATTCATGGCTGATTGACGCGTATCGAGTTCTTTCTCCAGGGCAGCGTGTTTCTTCTGAAGCGAGAGAGCACTCTGCAGGCTATCTCCAGATTCGTTGCTGCTAGCTAGCGGCATCTTATCAGAGAGCCATTCCAGATCCTCCTCGGCAGCCTTGACCCACTCGAAGAACGCCTGAGCATCGATGAGGTTTTCACGACGAATCTGAACGGGCTCATCAAGTCCAGAATAACGGGCCTCGACTTGTTCAGCTTGTTTCAGGCAGTCATCGGCGGCAGTTGACCCTTGCACTCTCAATTCTCGAGCCTTCTTCATCATTTCAACAACGGCATCAGAGCGGCCGGCTATCTCTGTTTGAAGAGTGTCGAGCTTCTTGATGAGTAGCTCAGTAGAGAGCATATCTCTTCCGTGGTCTTCCGATCCGAGCTCTCCTTCTACTTTGTCCAACCACTTCTCGATGTCGTCCACCTTTCGTTGAAGAGAATGAAGTTCGAAAGCTTCTCGAAGTCGCTGAGTCTTCAGAGCGGACTTTGTTCTCAACTCGTCCCATCCAGATCTGAGTTCCACGAGTTGAGCTTTCACTTGTTCGCTCATGAAGTGGTTCTCAGCAACTAGTTCTTCTCCTTGTCTCTCGACAGTCGACAGTCTTTTCTCGTTCTCAACAAGTTCCGAGTCGAAGGCCATATGCTTCTGAAGCTTCGATCGCAAGTTGGTGTGATCGAGGAAGCTCTCGTCGTAAGCCAGCTGCAGTTTCGCAGTGATCCAAATTATGAGCTCTCCGCACTGGCGAATAAACTCGTGGTATCTCTTCGAATCCTCGAGCATGTCCTTTCTCTTGGAGACGCTCTTCAAAAGAAGTGCGTGTCTGGAACCAACTTCCTCTCTGCGAGTCTCAATATCGGCGCGGTAATTGTTGCCCGAAGAGACGAGCGCATCCGCGTTACGCATCAGCACTTCGATCTTCTCGCTCTGTTTGCGTACTGTTTCCTCGAAAGCAGAATGACCTTTGATGAGCATTTCAACAGCGTCGGTAGTCTCTCCGAGTTCTCCACGAGCCACTAGGTTCTCCTTATCAGCCAACCACTGCTCGCATTGAACCGCCTCGTCGCACCACAGCATCCATTCGAGAAGTCTCTGTAGAGTTCCTTTCTCGCTCTCCCAAGTCTGCCTCAGCTGATGCTCCGAGTTTTGAACTCTCTTGTGAGCCCGCTGAACCTCGGCCTTATGCTCGGGCTGCTCTTGGTTCAGAGCCTGTCCTTCCTCGTGCAAAGTTTTCAACTCATCGGCTCTGCCGTCAATCTCGGCCTTCCGCTCGTGGTGCTGCTCGAGCAATTTGCGAGCGCCATTACTGTCCTTCGGAGACTGGTGAGACGTCATCTTGTTTCTGACTTGACTAGCCCATTGCTCAACCTTCTTCACGTCATCCAAGTACTTGTAAAGCTTGTAGGATCTGTTCAGCTTCTCGTTCCTCGCCTCTGCTGTTTCGGAGAGTTGTTTCCAGCTCTCTTCCAACTTCTTCAAAGAGTCGAGAACAGTCTCGCGAAGAGGTGGTCTTTTCTCGAGAATCTTCTGCGCATCCTTGTCGTGAGCCATCAATTTCTGGTGGATAGCGCTCATGTCTCTCTCCAAAGCAGATTGCTTACGGACAAGCAGTTCAACGCTAAAAATAAGTTGTTTTTTTTTTGAGTATTCAATTGATGGGTTACCTAGCGAAATCTTTTCCAAAGTCGTCGCTCTTCATCGCTGCAATCTTTTCGTGGATGCGCTCATCGGTGTCTTCGACATCGCGGTTGAAAGTGTGCACTTCCATAGCGGCCAGAAGTTCTGTACGGTAGTGTGCGAGTTGTCCCAATAGAAGACGCCACCTGCAAACCGATGTATGAAACACACACGTGTCAGATTACAGCCCGATTACGGCTGCCGATCTAGTCCAGCAGACAATAATCCGCAGTTTTCCGATACATCACTCACTTCTCGTTGAGATGCTGCTGCTCCTTCTGAACTTGATCGCGGCTCGTACGTCCCTGCTTCACCAGTTTCTCTCCGAGACGGTTGATCTCATCGAGAGTCTGCTCATCGACAGTGGAATCAGATCGGGTTCCATCGAGACGGTCGAGCAGAAGACGGCAATGTTCCATGTCTCTACCCATGTCGGCGGTCGACACGAGCACCTCCTTTTCGTTAATCCACGCAAGAACGTTCTCGACGAGCTGCTTGAAGCGGAGCAAGTCTCTCGCTTCCTCGAGGTCTCTCGACTGATCAGCGCAGGCTCCAGACAGTTGTCTCCATTTAGATCCGAGTTGTCCGCAACGATCCCCGATCTTCGGATTACGGTGAACAGAGTTCAGTTGCTGTCCGCGCAAAAGGATCTGATCGACGATGGTCTTGTTGGCGGCGACTTCGGCTTCGAGAGCCTGGTGAGTCTGAAGTCTCTTCATCTTCTCCTCAATCGAAATGCTCTCGCTGGACTGATCGCGGGCCTTGCGGATTCCGTTCGTCTTCTCATCAATCCAAGCCTCGATCTGGGCAACATCACTGTCAAAGGAAGCGAGAGCGAAGGCGTCTCCAAGCATCGAATGTCTTGCCTCGATGTCCTCTCGCAAAAGCTTGAGTTCCTCGTGCACTTTCGATTGCCACATGGCGATGTTCTTCGACTCCATGTGACGAGACTTCATTAGTTCGTTGGCAGTGTGATCCAGTGCGGCTGTTCTCTCGTCCAATGTGGAAAGAGCCTTTTCAAATGTGTCAAGTCTCTTTTTCTGGCTTTCCACGTCAGCCACAGATCCACCGACAGCCAGACTTCGAAGAGTAGTTCTCTTAGATCCGATCGAGGCGATAATCTGCTTAGCTTCTCTTTGGAAAGCGTGCCACTGGACAGCTTGCGACAAGAAGCCGTTACGAAGAGTCCATTCATTACGGAGTCTCTCAAGGGCGGTGTACAGTAATCTCGTCTTGTTTTTTATCTCTTCGGAAGCGTAGTGCTGAGCATTAATCATCTTGTCGCCGTCGCCGACGAGTCTGGTGAATTCTGGCTCTCGAGCATCCATCTCATGACTCAGACGAGAATGTTCCGTTTGAAGCCACTCCGCCTGCTGAAGATCGTTGATGTGGAGATCGGATTGGATGTCGCTGATCGTGAGATCGGTCCAAGCCAGTAAATCTCTGACTTTTCCATTGAAAGTGTGCAGATCGAACGCAGCTCTCAACATGTCCTTCCTATCATCGGTCGCATTCCTAAGCTCCTCCCACTCTTCAATGAGAGTCTGTTGCCGCTCCCCGATCTGCTCCGCATTTCCTCCGGGATACGCCTTTTTCAGTCGCTCAGCCTCCTCAATCAATTTCTTCAGTCTCGGCTCCGCATTGTGAGTCTCCTTGTCAAGAGCCTCGTGCTGCTGCCAAAGAGAATGAACATGTTTGACGTCTCTTCCAAGATCGCGCGGCATGTTCGCCATTTTGTCGGCCATCCATTGTTCGAACTCATCCACATCACGATGGAATCGGTGCAACTCCTCAGCAACAGCCAGTTTCGCAGTTCGCGTTTCGATGTATTCGCACAGAAGAGTCCAGGCACTTCTTAGTTTCTCCTGCTTTTTGACAACATCTCTGGCGAATGGTGGGTTGCGTCGGAGGATGGCATTTGCTGCAGTCTCGCAAGAAGTGAATCTCTCGCTTCCTGTCTTCACACTTTGCTTGAACTCGTCAAACTTCGACTGCAACTCTTTCAGGTGCTCGTAATCCTCAGCGAAGTCCTCGCAGGTAGCTGTTTGCAGTTGCTCTCCGATCCACTGCTCCAAATCAGCAGACTCTCGCATGTACTCGTAGAGGCAGACGGCGTCTTCCAGAGCGTTCCGACGATCTTCGGCGAGTTTGCTAAGAGCATCGAACTCCCTGACCAGCTCGTCTTGTCGTTTTTGGAATCGCTCCACATGAGGGCGATCGGATTGAACGAGTTCAGCACACTTGACCTCGAGTTTCTCGAGCCATTGACGGTAGGTAGTCATGTCTTCACAGAGAGCTCGGTGCTTCGTGAGCAACTTACGAGCAGCATCCTCGTCGCTTCCGTAGTCTTCCGAAGCAAGAGCATTCCTCTTCTCATTCATCCATGATTCCACCTCGGCAGCATCAAAGAGATACTGTTGCTCTTTGACTCCCCAGTCAACAACAGCTCGTCGCGCACGAAGAAGCTTTCTTAACTCACTCCACGCGGTCTTCAGTTCTCCACTCTTCGATTTGATCTGAGACGAAGCTGGATGACGTCTTTTGACGAGTTCCGAAGCTTGAGCCAAAACTTTATCGATCTGCCCTCCATGCTGGTTCACTTCCGCCTCTAATTGTTCTTGCTTCTTGACCATGTTAAGTGCTTCAGTCAGAGTACGGCCACAGTCTTGTGACGAAGCAATAGGCTTCTTCTCGGCAATCCACTGAAGCTCGCAATCCACGTCGAAAACAAGTTGATGCCAAAGCCGAGACTCCTCGAGATCGTCCTTTCTTCGCTTTGCCGGCACTTTCATAGCAGCGTACCGTTCCAGAAGCTCTCCGACAGTCAAATGAATTTTGTCAGCATCGTAGTGTCCATCAACAGCCATTTTCTTTCCGCGGTTCTCGATGTCGGAGAGCTTGTTACCGTACAATCCCATCTCCTGCTCAAGGACTGTGTGCTTCTGAAGCAAATCCTTGACAGATCGAAGATCGAGCCCTTGATCTTTTGAATTGAGAGCCGACTCCATCTCATCGAGCTTGGCGTGGGCATCTCCAAGAATTCTGTCGAGACCTTTCTGATCAGCAGCCTGTCGCAATCGCTGTCCTTTGTTCCAAACTTGCTTTTTAAGATCACCCCACTGGCCATTCACTTGTCTCACAACTTTCTCGACGTTAGGGGACTCGTAGTGTTTCTTGCCGATAAGAGCGTCTCCCTCTCGGTTGATCTGTTGGATTCTCGGTTCGTTAGCAATGATCTCCGCCTCGAAAGCTTCGTGCTTCAGAAGACGGTGTGGAATGGCGGATGGAGCCAAAGCGGCATCGTCGCCACTGGCCACCAGCTTCGCCTTTTCGTGCATCCATCCCATCACTTCTTCCGCCTCTCGTCGCATTTCCTGATACTCCAACGATGCCTCAAGTTGCTTTTTCCTCGCAGCGGCAGAACGTCGGACCGCTTCTCTTCTCGCAAGAACGTCTCTTCTTCGCTGCTCGATGTAAGCCGAATCAGCATGTTGTGCCTTGATCATATCATCGGCGGTGCGAGAGAACGCTTCAAGTCTTGCTTCTTGGGCATCAAGCTTCGCTTCCAAATCCCGATGTCTTTTCAGAAGATTTTCAACAGATTCCACCGAATCTCCCAGATTGTCGAATTCGAGGAAAGCCTCGTGTCCTTTCGTGGCAGCATCGATCCTTTCCGATTCGCGATTGAACAGTTGCAAGTCGAGTTGTTGTTTCAGGATGGTGTCGCGACGACGATACAAGTCACGAATTGCGGCCATTTCAGAGACAAGGTGTTGCAGTTGCTCCTCGACCTTCGGCATGCGCGGATTGCGTTCCAAAAGACGACGTCCGAGTTCTTGACAGTATTCAACTTCGTACTTCTTATCTTTTATCTGTTCTCCGAGCTCGTAGTGCTTCTTGAGCAACTCTTCGGCTTCAGCCACATCTACAGGATGCACATCTTCCAACATTCCCTTTCTCGTCTTGTCGATCCACCCAATCATGTCGCGGAGAGCCGACTCAAACATTTCTTTTCCTTGAGTCTGCTCAGCGAGCAGCATTTTCTCTTGGGCGCGTCGGAGCAAGTCGGCATGAAGAGCTCTCAGCTCTGCGATTTTTCTCTCTATCGCAGCGGCTTCTTCCGGATGATCCTTCTTCACAGCAGACGCCAGCTTCTCAAGAGCAGCGATCTTGTCTTCAAGTGGTTTCAGGTCACGCTCCAAGTTTTGCAGGCTTTTCACATCGTTCGGGTTACGGTCCAGTTGCTCAAACTTTCCTTGCATCCATTCACGAGCACTATCGCAAGAACTGTCGAAGTCAGCGACACGCTCAGTAGCCTCAAGACGGACAGCGCGTTGTTTTCGGAGTCTCTCCAGATTCTCCCACATTCCATTGATCTTTCTTTGCCTGGATTCGATCTGTCGTGACTGTCCGTGGCCTTCAGAGATCAAATCATTAGCAATGTCGTTAATGTGCTTCAGCTGAGTGCCTCCGTTCGTTCTCATGTCCGCCTCGAGCTTGTCGAACTTACGACGGAATGCGGCTACGTGTTCCGGCGAGGGTTCGTCAGCCAGAGACACTTCGATTTCTTTTGCCCATCGTTCGAACTCATCGCACTCGCGATAGAATCGAAGAAGCTTGATGTTGTCAGTGAGAAGACGTCGACGAACATCAGCGAGACGCTTCAGCTCGCGATAATCCTCAGAAATCATCTGCTGTCTCTCGGCAACCACGGAGCTCTTTCCTTCGTTTCCTTCCATAGTAGTCGTTGTCTTCTGAGTCGTCTGCGTTACAGTCACCGATTCTCCAGGAACAGTCTTGCAGTAGTTGGCTGGCACGTATCCTTCGGTCCCGTCTCTTTTCAGTGCTCTCCACCATTCCGGCGTTGATTTCTCGAGAAGAGCGAGGATTTCTCCTTTGGCGACACGCATTCCATTTCCGTCATATTTGTAGAGCATCTCTATCTGCGGAACGGTCACCTCTTCAGTTTCTTGAACAGATTGACTGGTGGTGGCAGTGTGGAAGGTGCTATTGGCGAGTTGACTGCGCATTTCTTCAAGACGAGTAATGTCGTTTTTGTAAGCGCGGATTTCCTCCTCGAGACGGGCGTGTCTCTGCAAAAGAGACTCAGCCGCTCCTTCGTCTCTTCCTAAATCATCCGATTTGACGAGTGGCATCTTCTCTCGAATCCAGGATTCGGCTTCGTTCGCATCTTGGAAGTACTGCTGAGCATGACGGGCCTCGGTAAGCCAGTTCCCAAGCGCATCTACAGCCACGCGCAGCCTTTCCCATCCGTTGTTCATCTGGGTCAGCCTTCGCTGAATGTCTTCTTTCGACTGTCCGTTCTGAACAAGTCGCTCTCCGCCAGCGATCATTCCCTTGCTTCGAGCCCAATGAGTCTGCATTTCCATTTCGACGTTCTTGTAAAGAAGAGTAGTCTGAGGAACAGCCGAGATGTCTCCGCAGTTCAACGCAGTCGTGCACAGTTTCTCTTTCTCGGCGAGCCAAGCCATTTCTTCTTCATGATCCTGTACAAACTGGAAAAGAGAGCGAGCCCGCTCGAGAGCGAGACGACGAGAACGACAGAGTTCCACGAGAGTGTTGTACTGAGCAGTCACTTCGTCCAGTTTCCTTTGTAGCACGTCGAACTGCTCCTCTTTGTGGCGTATGTAGTTGTTGGCGGCTTGGGACAGTTTTGTGAGCAGAGATCCATGAGCATTGATCTGCGCTTCGACGAGGTCGTGTTTTCCAAGCAAGTCTTCTACACCAATCAAGTGCTTTCCGACATCACGGTTTCTGACTGCCGGCTCCAGGGAGTACAGTTCGTTAGAAAGAGTGTCGATGTCTCGGAGCAACGACATCAGATCGTTGAGACTCATGAGAGCTCTCTTGCGCTGCTCGAGTAGAGCAAGCAACTGAGTCCAACGATCAATAATTTCGCGCTCCATTCCACGTATCTTGTCTGATTCGTGGTACTTCTCGGTGCACAGTTCGTTGCACATGCCAGTCAGCATCTTGAATCGATCCTCTCGCGCAAGAATGTCTGTCGAAATGGCCTGCTGCTTCTTCAACGTCTTCTCCACTTGCGTGGCACTTCTGCCGTGATCCATCTCTTCGAGAACAGCTTGAACCGAACGAAGCCAGCCATCTCTCAGCTTGGCTTTCTTGTGGAACCTCTGAGCGAGCTGCTCCAGTTTCTCTTGTCTTTGCAGCTCCGCAATAATCGCAACTTGTCTTTCGTTTTCCGCGTAGTCCAACTGGGCCCACGCCGACTCGATGTCGTTCATAAAGAGTCCTTGACGAGGCTGGTACTGCTTACGGCTCATTGCCTTTCTTTTTGTCTGGATGGTGAAGAAAAGAGCTTCGAGTTCTCCTTTCTCCTTGTACTTAGGAGGTTTCTCCGAAGTGCGGAACTTGTTGAACTTGGCGTGTTCGTCGCGCATTCCATTAAGAGAGTTTGGGAAACGACGAGACTCGAGATCTTTGATAGTAGCACGGATCCAGTTGAGCAGCTCGGAGGCGATATGTTCGTAATCGTCCTCCAACGTTTCCGAATCCATAAGCTTTCCAACAATCTGTAGGATTAAATAGATGAGCAATCGGAAAATAGAAACTCACGTTGGCGATACGTCTGGCTCCAGTCATCTCGGTCTTCTGCTTCGCGAAGTGATGATAGTAGAGTGAGACGTATGTGATGATAGATTTCTCATCCGGTCTCGTCACATCGACGTCTTCGGCATCCAAAAGACGTGCGATCTCCAGCTTCTTTTCAGCTACATCAAAGGCATGATTGAGATTGGTCACGTGGTCTGTCGGATTCAGACGATTGAAATCGACCAAATCCGGCCGATGCGAGTGTATGAGCGCATTGAACGCAAGTCCGTTTCGCCAACTCGTCGTGAAGTTCTCGATGCGGACGTTAGGATAACCAGCCGTCTTCCGCTGACACCACAAAAGCAGCGCGTCTTTCGCATGCTTCCTCTCGCCGCGCTCTTCTTCGTCTTCGATAACAATGGTATCAATCTGGAATCGGAGGATGATCGTCCAGATGAGTCCGAGAATGAGTCTCTCGTTCCGATCCAAAATGTCTTCAGCTCCAATATTCTCCAGTTGGATTTTTTTCTTCTTGAGAAAATCGAGCACTTTGTTCAGATTCTCGACTTTCTGCACACGCATTCTTCCCCGATTGGGTTTCCCAAGCTTGTCTCCCGAGATGATTTCGAGGAGCTTCATGAGCAGAATCCCGTCGCCGACGTCCACGAACAAGTCGACAATTTCCAACCTTGCCTGCAATCAATACTGGCTCCTTCTAATTCTTTCTTGACCCCATCTTTCCGCAAAAACAAGAACTGATCGCATCAGATAAGGAAATCCGCCGCGCACAAGGTCGCCCGCATTACTTCGCTGGGTTGCATTCTTCTCTCCGTAAACAATACTTTCCGACTAATTGACCCCTCTTTCGTTCTCTCTCTCTCTCGTTCGCTCTAACGATAACAATCGCGCCCGGCGTACCCGATTAAGGAAGGAGTTGCACCACTTCGTGAACGTCTTCTTCTGAATATGCACGCGCTCGTCCTGGAGCGTTCGGATGCGTGACCGCTCAAAGTACAGCGTCTCGTTGTTGAACTCATCGTTGTCGGTTGCACTAGCGTCGGCACGGATCGGAGGTGCTCCGGTTGTCGGCACACGGACCTGAAATCAGGAAGAGATACTTCTCCAGCCATAATTCCGTTACAAAAAGCAAATATTGACTTGGGACAACGAGCGACTTTCCCCGTTTTGACAGCGTTTTGCCTTATCGGGGAAGAGAAAGACGCCCGCCAATGATAATAAACAAATGGGGGGGGGGGGGGGGGGGGTGAGTGCTCTGTTTCCCGTCAGCTGACTCTTTCCATGAATCCCCGGGATGACTCAGACACCTCTGGTTGTTCTTCATTGACTGTCGCAAGTCTGGGGGGAGCAGTTGGTTTCTCGGAAGTAGATTTCATAGAAATCGAGTAGATCAACTTTTTGGGCATGACTTGCTTGGTGGCGATGGAATGGAATAACAGTACACGGGAACTTTGACAAGATATTTCAAAGGGTGGGGGGGGATTCCGATTCAAATCCGATCTACCCCCCAATTATAATAGGATTACTCACGTTCCATGTCCTACTTCTTACTCACCTGCATCTCGTACTTTCTCATCGTTTCGTTGTCCTGATACTCCTCGTAATGGTCGTGTTTCTGATGTTGGTGATAGTCGCGATACTGGTAAGGCTTCACGTCTTCACCAGTGCCACTGCTACTAGTCTGATAGTCGTTGTCAGTAGCTGGATCCCGAGGTCGTCGCAAGTGATCGAAGTCGACGTTCTCACGACTTGGCGCGATCTCCTTTCGGTACCCTTCAACCTTGTCTGAAAACAAACAAGAGCATACAACTGAAAAGTGGAAAAAAGAGCAATGAGTGGTTTCAAAACGAGAAAAACTTCAATTTCTTTCAGTTTGAATGGATGTGGTGGGCGAGTGGGCGTTCCCAGTGTTTATTACACCTGATAACAGCGCGTTTCTTATCACTGCGAAACGAAAAACGCTGTGAGTCATTCCAGAATGCTTGCTGAATTTATTAGTAGGTCACTAGTTGAGGGAATAAAGAAGAAGAGGATTACGCGGGAGGAAAAGAGGGCACCGGATTGTTTATTGGAAGAGAAGGTCCCTTTTGAGGACACGTGCTTCGTAACAGAGTTTCCCAAGCGAATGCGAAGGGAGAGGGTGATTCAGAGTCGCGGGCAGTCAAAAAGGGAGTGTTGACTCTCCAACACAACCTATCAGTGTGCCCTTTTCCTTCACGGTTCTGTGCTGCGCTCTGCTGGTATGCACTATGCAATGTTGCATATTTACCCCGCTTCTCTCTTTCTCTCTCTTTCAAATAGAGGACAAAACAGCAGACGCCACAGACACAAACACATAAACACACAAAAATATGAACAAAATGTACGTCTGTTTTTGGATTCCTATCAGTTTAGACCGTGGCTCTCTAGGTTCTAACTGTTCGGAATGTTGAGAATGTGGAACATTGTATGAATAGCGGTACAAGTAGTGGTGTTTCAAAACGAGATTCGGAAGATGAATACGCGGCCATTCAAAGAAATATGTAGAAATCATTTCCACAACGGGCACGGAAGAACGAAAGTGTTGATTTGGGTCGGCATGCAATTTGAATGAAGTGTGAAAGTAGAGAAAAATAGCAGTGCACTCGTTTTTTATCAAATGCAAAAAAACCACCTACCATTCAGATTGCGAACTGTTTTTCCTTCCCCGGGCGAGTAGCTCGCTGCGAACGAGACGTAAGACATGGTTCACAGCTCGCTGAGCCCCGTATCGACAAGGATGTGAGTAAGTAATTGGAAGCAGAGAGTGAATGCGGTGGTCTTCTCCGTTATGACCAGTCTTGACAATCCGTTCGATTCTCTTCAGATATGGCGCAAAAGGGTCAAGGAAACACCGCGACACAGTAGCGGTTTCCTTGCCTCCTCCTCTTCCTCCAGAACGGTACCCTCTTATATAATCTTTATCTCTTCTCGTCCGTTCGGCCGTTCTCAGTCTTCTCTTCTCCGTCTACAGTAGTAATAGTAGGGGACGTCGTCCCGATCGAATAAGACGGAGTAGCGAAGGTGCCGGAGACGATTCACATCGATCGGCGGTACGGATAAAAAGTATCAGAGGGCGAGCGGAGTGACGGAAGAACGGAAGGAATGTGTTCGGCAACAATTGAGTGCCCGAAATGGGCGAGAAATCGAGGCATCCGGTGGCGGCGCGGGAAAGGGACAAACACAAAAATAACTGGCCGCCGGAGGGGCACTCAAGTTCAAACATGTCCCTTTCGAGGGCTACTCTCATACCGCTTTTTGTCTGGATCCACGCATAGAACGCTTTCTACCCGACTAAACATTCGATAATAACATGTGTTCTTTTCGAGATGTCGCTAGTCTCGGCCGAAGTCCGAAAAGTGGATGTTTTTAGCGAGAAGGCTGTGTTTCGCAATGAGAAATCCCACTTCGCATTCTCGCTCAGCAACCTTGCAACCTTCTTTCAACCGATTCTCTTCGCCCCCATACAAACATATTCCGACAGTTTTTCTCGGAATTCTCCCGTCGTATACATTTCCATCCGCGCATTTATGATGAGTACGCGGGTGAGTTCGTCTGTCAACACGGATGCGTCAGCGAGTTAACACTGCGTTTTCCGATGGTGTACACTTGACCGTGCCGTGATACCGACGACATGATTTATCGAGGTAAGTGTGGCGGAAATCTTTTTTTTTGTTGAACCCTAGAGAGAACTGGTGGAACATGCGAGGCGAATGAGGTTTTTATGGTCAGTTCAGGGCTTCGAGACTCTTAGTAATACAAATCGGCACACTATTCTGGTGCGAAACCGAAGTGGAAACCGGTTATCTGCTGGAGCGGACGACGAAAAATTCAAAAGTCAACTCGACTCTCGGAAACTTTGCAGATGCGGAACAAAAGAACCGAACAATACGACTATAAAAAGAGAGAGCCAACACGCACACATAACGAGAAGACCTCGAAAAGTCGATAAAAAAAAGGTGGGAAACACGAGTTTCTGACAGTGAAACAGAAAAAAGGAAGGCGCCGTCGCCTCCTAATTCGGTGTATCTCGGCGGACAATCTTCCGAAATCTCGAGAAAACTGTCGCCCGCGCCGGCCAATTCGACATGTATTTCTTTTGAAAGTAGCAGAGAGAAATGCGATAAGTTCGATATTGGAAGAGGCGGGTTGTGAGGAGAAAAGTACGGATAACCTTGTGTCCGCCGGACACAGCGCCGAATAAAAAAGTGCTAAAGGGTCGGGGAGAAAGAGAGAATCGTCGCCAGATGTGCCTGCAGCGGAAACGAATGAATGGAGAAGACCGGAAGGGTGGAGAAATCGCATAAATTAAAGTCCTGTAGAGTTTGGGGCAAATCTGCTTGACGTTGCGAAGCGCCGATTTGCATATTTCGGAAGACTGTGTACAAAACTGATGAACACAAGTATTTTTGTTTTCAGGGTGCGAAAGTGCCGTTTCCAAGCGTCAAGGACGGCACGGCGTCGCGAATTTTGAATTTAGAGAGGTGGCGCGCGCACAGTAACAGCAATAACAGAAAGATGAGAAGACGGAGACAATGGGAAAGAAAGATCGATTCCCAACGTAATTAGGTGTGTTTTGAAGGCAACGAGGCTATTTTTCAACGTCCCGGATAACGTGGCTCTGATTGTGTTTACGTAAGAACACGGAAAAACTACACCTTGCTCATGCTATTTTTAGGCTGATTTTGGGAGATCTAAACAAATCTACATTCGCTCAGAAAAGCTCGACAAATAAAATTAATTAACCTCGCACATGTTTAAAAAACAGTTTCCATAAAATTTCGATAAAAACTTCGTCAACGATCGTTGAAATTAGCGGAAAACAGATGAAAAAACAAGAAAGTTGCAATTTGAAAAACGCGGCCTAATGAGCTGAGTGCGATTGTGCGTGACGGTGTTTGCGGAGACTACGGTGCCTGGGAAAGTGAAAACGCGTGGGAATTTGAAAAATAATTGAAAGTTTTTTCACTGTGAAAAGAACGCGATGAAGATATTTTTTAAAGCAATGTTTTTGTGAAACGGATCGAATGAAATAGAGAAGTATGGTTTCGATTGTGGATGTGAATGACCCGAAAAATATAAATCACATTTGCAAACAAGAGAGTCCACGAAATTTTCCGACGCGTCCGGGGCGACGAGGAGCACATAAAAATGGACTGGCGCCACTATGAATTAGCGGCTTTTATGAGTGGTTTGCAGCAGTGAGCGAGCCATCTGCCCTCGACGCACTTTGAACCGGCCGGACAGAATCTGAACGTGTGAATGAGTGGGGAGGATTAGAGGATTAGTCGCCTCACTTGTGGCCGCAACTTCGGCCCAGGAGCTCCTGTTCGCCGTACCAGACGGATTCGGTGACCACTTCGTGCTGCGGTTCCGAGCATTTCGGATGGTTCTCCTGTTTCCAAGCTTCTGGAACCCGCGTGATTTCAGTGTCCAGAGGCGGTTGGCTAACCTTGAACTTTCTCGTCGCAGCACAATCCGAGTCCGAACGCCATATTCACGCATCTGGAGCCCGACGGGCACGTCTTGTTCCTCTGCGAGCAACTCCCGAGGGCTTTCGATCCTCCGCCACAGATCCCTTTATCTGCTGAAAAAAGAATGAGGGAAGGGTCCGGGCGAAACGGAAAAACCTGCTCGGCATCTCAGATTGCACAGTTCCGAATCGTCGAATCGGTTCGAATTGCCGCCACATCCCTCGTAGAGGAACGGAAGGCACATCTCCAACTTCTTGTCAAAGTAGAACTGAAACTTGCCGTGTTCTGTTCGAATCGCTGCCGTTTTCCCTCACCTTTATCGACTTTTGCATCTTTCCGCACTTTGAATTCCCGCGGTTTGGCGGCTCGAAACAGCTCTGGCACTGTGCTAAATGGAAGAGGACAAACGGGAAAACGAGGAAGAATCGGTTCGAGAACATTGTTTGCGAGAACTGAAAATGCGCGGGATCGTAATGATCAACAGCAAATACGACTTCTCGAGTGAAAACGCGATTCGCTGCCGCTCGATGCGTCGCCCAGATAATAATTCGATAATTGGGGAGGTGGGGCGACTGCCAGATGACGTGCCCTTTCTCTGCTTCTTAATTGTTACACTTCTACTCTTGGAGGCATCGAAAATCGAGTGTTCCGTGTTACTGCGCGCGTTCCTCTTCGTGTTCCGGCTTGAGGAAGGAAGTGAATTCGGATCGAATCAAGACGTCACCGATTCTGAAGCGGTTACGAAGAGCGAGGAGATAACGAATGCAGCGAGAAGGTATCGAACTCTTGAGCAGCGGTGGCAAGAGCCCAACTGAAGCAGCCTCTTCTCAAGCCACTTCTGGAAGTGCAGCTCGTTTCGAGAGCTGTTTCAGATCGTGCGGACGCGAGGAACTGACTCGCGAAGACAGGAATAGTGCGTGAAGAACTATGCTGATACTGTCGTTGAAGACCATCATGACGAGGCTGAAATTCCAGATAGAAACCGGAAGACTGTCCAGTTATACCCGTCGAAGACGTGCACGGATTGCCAGACGAACGTCGCGCAAATGAAGGACCAGAAGCGGTGGCTGCTCAATCCGCTGAAAAATATTTGATGATTCGGAATTTCGACGTCGTCGCGAGACCTCATCTGGAACGTGAAGAAGTTGTCGATGAAGAAGAGCGCGTCCTGGAGCACAGTTTGGAAGAAGAGCTTCATGTTGTGCCGCACCCGTTTCCAGCTCTCCGCGTCATGGCGGTTCCCTATTTTCTGAAACTGATTCTGTGAACTTCGGGCGCGATTTCCGAGAAGATCTAGAGAACTATCAATTATCTAGAGGCGTGTTTTTTTGTTCTCTCAAACTCCTGCTCACCAGATAGAACATTGTTATTCTGAAGAAAGTGAGTATGTTGGCAGTCAGAGCGACCAGGAACATCGCCGCGAACTTCAGAACCATTCCCGGTGCCGATACTTCGAGTGCAGTGAACATGAGGTGCTCCGGAGAGAACGCGATGTACTTGTTCTCTTCTGAACACCCGCAGCGTTTCGGAATCAGCGGCAAGTGACCTACTGGTTCTCTCGTACGTCTCGAACGCCACGTTCTGGAGGCGATCGCCGAAAATAAGCAAGTGAATGAAGAGGGTCGCCCAGATGCCGCAGATTTTATTGTATTGGAGCGGGAAGTAGAGAGCGATGAAGCGATTTATGGAGATATAAATGCTCTGGAACTCATTGAAGAGGTAGAAGTTGAGACTCACGGCCACGAGAATCGACTCGATCCACGGGGGCCACAGTGAGAATCCTCTGGAACAAAAGGGATCTGGAAACGGGGAGCGAGGGAGGAGATATTACAATAGGGCGCCGGGAATGTAAACGAGCAGGAAGGCGAAAGTGAGCACTGCGATGTTGTTGAATGCTCGGATGAAGCACATGAGATTGAAGGAGGTCCTCTGTCGACGGTCGGTGAGAAAGATGTACACGACGGCTCCGCTGAGCAGGATGCCGAAGAAGCAGTTCTGGAATGGAAACGTGAACAGACTCGGCGAGGGGACCGGCTCACCAGGAGCATCATGAAGGCAGCCGTTGAGTTGGGCCATCTCCGATAGTCAAAGCCAGGAGGTTCAGAAGACGTCGTGGAGTTCATTTCAGAGCACGCAAGAAGAGAGCGAGATTTGTTTACTTGCATCACACAGCCGAGAGCATGTTTCAGAAACTCGATTATAGGTTACGTCTAACCAAGAAACGATCACTTTTCTCCGAAACGAGACAGCAAACGAAATGGTTCCCTTGTTTCGCTGGAACCATCGCCGATAAAGGGGCACATTCCGGGAATACTGTAGTTCGCCCTGATGACACCACAAACTACCGGTGAAGGGGGAACGTTGCCGGACACAAACTGTACCCGTAGTTTTATCAAGGGTAACCGACATAATAATCTGATAAGGGTCTCTTTTTTCGCCCGACAACGTGCGACCGCCCCAAACAACTACTATTATAAGAAGGACACGATCCCCCGTTTCCCTTCGCAAACATGTCTTCTTCTTCTTCTTCTTCCATTCCTACGACACAACGCTCGCTGATCTTCGAATCGTGGGGAGGGGCCCTTTCGATCAAGGAAACACCGGTTCCGGAGCCGGAGGACGACGAACTACTCGTTAAAGTCGAGTTCTCCGGCATTTGTCACTCTGATTTGCACGCTTGGCTCGGCGATTTCAAAGAAGTGTGCATTCTTCCTCTGATCGGAGGCCACGAAGGAGCCGGAAGTGTCGTCAGAGTGGGTCAGAAAGTCAAAGGATGGAGAGTCGGAGATCGAGCCGGGATCAAGGTGTGTGGTAACCCAATAGACTGCTAATCTCGTTTCTCTTCCGCTTTCAGCTTGTCAACTTCAACTGCCTGAGCTGTGAGTTTTGCAAGAAAGGAGATGAGCCGCTGTGTGGCCACATTCAGAACTACGGATTCGACTGCCACGGAACATTCCAGGAGTATGTCACGCTGCGAGCAGTCGACGCGATCCGAGTGAAGAGCGAAATGAGTTTGGCGGCTGCTGCTCCGGTTCTCTGCGGAGGCGTGACGGCGTACAAGGCTCTCAAAGAGACCAACGTGAAGCCCGGACAGATTGTCGTTTTGACGGGAGCAGGTGGAGGTCTCGGATCTCTGGCCATTCAGTATGCCAGTGCGATGGGAATGCGAGTTGTGGCAGTGGATCACGGGTGCAAGAAGGAGCACTGCATGCAGCTCGGCGCCGAGTGGTTCGTCGACGCCTTCGAAACTGAAGACATCGTCTCCCACATCACGAAGCTCACCGAAGGCGGTCCTCATGGAGTCGTGAACTTTGCGGTTGCGAGAAAGCCGATGGAAGAGGCGTTGGAGTACGTGAGAAAGCGCGGAACCGTCGTCTTCGTCGGACTTCCGAAGGACTCGAAGGTGAGTGATAGTCCCCTGGTAGAGGTGAGACACGACTAGTTCAGATCACCATCGACACAACTCCCTTCATTTTCAACGCCATCACCGTCAAGGGATCGATAGTCGGCTCGCGCTCCGACGTGGACGAGGCGATGGAGTTCGTGGCTCGCGGGATCGTGAATGTGCCGTTGGAGCTGGTGAAACTGGACGACGTTCCTCTCATCTTTCAGAAGATGAAGGAAGGCAAGATCAATTCGCGAGTCGTCGTCGATTTGTCGCTTCGATAAGTCTCTTCTCCTCAGTTGTCAGTCTTTTAATACATTTATTTGGCACATTTAATTTCATTTTAGTAGGTCAGAATACAATGAAACCGCGTATTCGAAAACTTAGTAGGTCATCTGGGCTATATGTACAATTGAGCAAGAGGCGTGTGGGAGCAGGACATAAAGCTATTCAATCGAGGCTAGCGGATTTACAACGAGAAGTCGACGACGGCGCGAGAGGTGATCTTTCCGTCGATCATCTTCTGGTAGACGGCCGGAACGTCCTCCAGACGAACCAGCTCGAGGGGCACCTTCACGATTCCGCGGGTCACGAACTCCATGGCTTCGTCGACGTCGAGACGAGATCCGACGATGGATCCCTTGATGGTGATGGCGTTGAAGATGAATGGGGTGGTGTCAAAGGTGATCTGAAAAACAGCAGAATGTCAAAGATGCTCATGGATTCCCGAATGATCCTCACCTTTGAGTCCTTCGGAAGTCCGACGAAGACGACGGTTCCGCGCTTTCTGACGTACTCGACGGCCTGCTCCATTGGCTTTCTGGCGACGGCGAAGTTGATGACTCCGTGCGGACCTCCCTCGGTGAGCTTCGTGATGTGGGAGACGATGTCCGGGGTGTCGAACGCGTCGACAAACCACTCGGCTCCGAGGTTCTTGCAGTGGGACTCCTTGCTCGAGTGGTCCATGGCCACCACTCGCATTCCCATGGCGTTGGCGTACTGAATGGCGAGGGATCCGAGACCTCCTCCGGCTCCGGTGAGCACAACGATCTGTCCTGGCTTGACGTTCGACTCCTTGAGCGCCTTGTAGACAGTTACTCCGGCGCAGAGGATCGGGGCAGCGGCGGCGAGGTTGGTGTCCTTGTTAATCTTGGCGGCGTCGACTCCGCGGATGGTGAGGTACTCCTGGAAGGTTCCCGAGCGGTCGAATCCGTAGTTCTGGATGTGGTGGCAGAGCGGCTCGTGTCCCTTCTTGCAGAATTCGCAGTTGAGGCAGTTGAAGTTCATGAGCTGAAACGAGTTTTGTAAGGAAGGAAGTGGCGTTCATCGGGATTTACCTTGACTCCGGCCTTGTCTCCGAGCTCCCATCCAGTGACATTCTTTCCGATTTGAACGACGCTTCCGGCTCCTTCGTGTCCTCCGACGAGCGGGCACACACTCATTCCTTTGAGATCTCCGAGCCACACGTGGAGATCCGAGTGGCAGATTCCGGAGTACTCGATCTTGACGAGGATCTCATCGTCGGCTGGCGAGGGCACTGGCACTTGTCTGACCTCGAGCGGTCCGTTCCAGGTGTCGAAGACGAGGGCGCGTTGGGTGGCTGGGATCTCGACGGTCATGTTGAGAGAGCTGCTTCGGAAGCTGAGAAGGTTCAGAAGCGGGGTGGAATCCACTGATCAAGGGCTTCCCTTTTATACGACACGTGTTGCCGGTGCTGGTGGGCGGAGCTCCCGACTGCGTGCACTATTTGAACACGTGCTTACTGTGTAAAGGCGCGGAGAACGATCAGCGACGGGTCTCCTCGGAAGACGCACTCTCTCCCGCTTATCAACTGTGTGTCAGCAGAAAGCACGTGTGGATCGACGATGGACACGGTCAAGCGAGGAGGCGATTCGGAGGTTGATCCGATTGAACCCAAGGTGGAAAACACGCTGGGGGCGGTGCTGGAGGTGAGGCGAAGAGACGGCGAAACTAGAGAGATTCCAGGTGTCGCGCTTTCCATAATTCCACTGGAAGCGATGTTTGGTTCCGAACCTTCGGTTGAACGAACCACTCCGATCAGTTTTGTTTCTCGTGTCAACACTTTTTGATCCCATTTCAATCCTATATTCAGAGTCACACATAAAATATAACAAACTTCACAGCGAATCAATCTTTCAAAACAACAGGAACGTTCTAACCATGCATGGTGGCGCCATGAAGCTTCTGATCAAACTCGAAATCTCCATGTTCTCATCAGTTGATCCGTTTGGGAAACGAGGAAAGTCCGACAACGCTCCAAGGAACTCCATCGTTCCGGTCCGCATGCAATCAATCGAGATCTTTTTCAATCATGGCTGATCATTTCTCGTATTGCAGTGGTTTGTTCAGGTCCTTGTGCTGCCGGATCGCACCTGAACGAGGAACTGCTTCTGTGAAACGGGACGATCTTTCCAACCACCATCTGTCGCATATCCAGAAGCCGTTTCTTCGAGCAAGAAGCTTCAAACTGTTCAATGATCTCGTTTTCGCCTTCACTTCGCATCGCATCATCTCAGTTCGTACACGGGCGGTCGAGAAGATCCCGTTGTAATCGGTGAGACCACGTGTTTGGCCGCCCTTCGGGTCCTATCTCTCCCCTCTCTCTTTCCTATCTTTCGAAGGAGGACACACGTGTTTCAATGGCCGAACTGTGTGCTTGTGTGCCCAGGATTGATAAGAGAAGCGGGGAGAAGCGGCAAAGAAATAGGATCGAGACACACGGAACCGCTGGTCAGCCAACCGAGAGAAACGGGAAAAGGTCGGACAGTCACATGGTGTTTTCTGTTTTCACCAATCGGATGAAAAATGATCTGTCTGAAGATGGAAGACACTTTTCGATTGCCGCATTCTTTTCAGATGGAACGAAAAAAGTTGAAACTTAATACTTTGGGAGAGAATGTGATAGGTGTTTGAATCTGTTTTCAAACAAGAAGCAAAGTACTGTTCCCACTAAAACTCTAATCGGAATGACAGCAATTCCCATAGCTCTCCGTGGGTATCCTTCGTTTACAGTATGCCAATCTCTCTTCTGATCTTTCTCTCCAAGCGTCTTCTGCTTCTTCTCATTCCTTTCATCTCGACATGTCACAAAACCAAAAGCCAGGCCGCTTGTTCTCTGAGCGCACCAACTGTTTGTGCCCATCCCCCTATCTTTCCGAACCCAATGTGCTCGCCACCTGGAAACCACGCGACCACGCGATGCGGGGCAAACAACGTACAAACTGCGGAAATGTCAGGTAGTCCAGGAGAAGAAGAGATACGAAACGTGTGCTCACTCGTGTTTGCACCGCGGAGCAGAAGAAGAAGGAGAAGCGCTGATATCAGAGGTCGAGCATTGAACACTTTCTGTCACAAACTATAAGTGGATTCCATGATCCGTCTGCAATCCGCAAAACACCACTGTCTCTACCTGTGCTGGATCCAATTCAAAGACTGACCAGAGCCAGAATTCCTTCAAGGATCTCGTTCCTTTCAGCATCCACCCGTGTCCCAAAATACCTTCGGATCTGTCGAAAATTGCACCGGATTCCATTGTTGATCACATTTTCACTCGATCTATCTCTGCTTCCAATCTATTTTTCACGCCGGCACACACGTACACACTTGTTTGCAAACACCATTCGGCAATTCGAACCAAACGATAACGAAGGAGAAGAGAAGAGACCAAAAGTTAGCCGTCGTCGTTTTTATTTCACGCTCACATGCGTTCTTTGATGCGTTTTCAATGATTCGGCAGGTTGTTCGTCACACTCGAGAGCTCGTCGAATTCCGGAATCTTCGAAGTGTCGAGGAAGCCGAATCTGGAAGAATGTGTCTGGAGACTAGATGAGGAAGCGAGCGACGGACTCGTTCTGTCGCAGTCGGGCGATCCCAGTGGCATCTCTGAGTGTCGGATAGAAGTTTTCTTTGGAGACGAACTCGTAGAAGTCGCACTTCTCGAACATTTCCCGGACTGGCACTGCAAAGGACTACGGTGACTCGGTGCGTTCCTCAGAGATAAGGTACCTTTGGTGCTCGCAAAGTACACCTGGACACTTTTCTTTCTCAAGTCGGAGAAAATTTCTTTCAGAGCACTGACGCCCATTAAATCGATGAACGAGATTCCGGAACAGTCGATGACAAAGTGTCGGGAAAGGATCGGATCTCTGTGGATTCCCGGGTGCAACGGCTGCAAGTCTCTCTCTGTTTCCACGGCGACTTTCCGAGGCTTACCTGCTCTGCCAACGGCGCAATCCGGTTGATGCCGACGAATGAGGGGAATCCTTCGTCCTTCTTCTCTTTCGTTTCTTCCTTCGTCGCATCGAACTCCGGCGACTTTTTCCACTCTTCGAATGCCTTTTCAACACACTTCTTGAAACACTCAACGTTATGGAACAAGAGTGGAGCCTCGAATCGGAAAATACAAATTCCTTTGTAGAATATGGTTTCCTGGTACTGTTGCGTGTCTCGGAACTCGTCCGTATCCTTCACGTTCGCAAGAAGATGCCATTTTGGACTGAAATTCCTATTGGAAGTGGATCGAGAACCAATTGGAACTGACTATTGTTCCCTGAGAATCGTGGTGAAAAGAGCGAAAAGAATGGCGATGATGAGCCCTTCGGAGACGTCGACGAGCACTGTCCCGACGAAGGCGACCATCCAAATCCACTCAAAACTCTCTGTTGTTCCCAAGAAACGAATCCACTCCTTTTCTTACACAGTCGATCTTCGACAGTCTCCACAATTCCTTCAGATCTCCCAACTTCCAGAGCATGCTCTTCAGAGCAATCACAATGATTGCAGACAGCACACACATGGGAAGCGTCTCGAGGAACCTTCCGAAGTACAACGTGATCGAGAGGACGAAGAGACACGAGAAGAAGGTGGCCACCTGCGACTTCACTCCCGACTCCACGCCGACCATCGTTCTTCCAAGTCCGATGGACGTCGGGAACGTGGGGAAGAAGCTGCCGCCGATGGCCACAAACGAGAGAGCGAAGAGCTCTTGACCCGCATCGAGATCGTATTGATACTTCTTTGCGAGCATCTTCGAGAGCGACAGATGGACCGCGACGACTACTACAGCAATGCTGATGGCGTCCGGAAGTATGCTCGGAATCAGTTCGGGACGAGGAAAACTGAGTTCAGGCAAACTGAATAGCCGGATTCAATTGAAAGAAAGGGTAGAAATTGCTCACCCGGTCGGGATCGTACTCACAATCTTCACATTGTACTCTTCGTTTCCGTTGACGAGGGCGACGAAGATTGTAGAGATAATTACCTAAAAGTCATCTGATTTCCCGTTTTCGATCTTCTTTTTCAGTCACCACAACCAGTTCCCAAGGAATAGGAACATTCGATTTCAGTTTCCGTTTCACGATCGGATTGATGTACTCTTTGCCGCAGTGCAGAATGACCATTGTGGCTAGAGATATTGCACAGCACATCACGTTCGCATTCGGCATGTTCAGAATGATGTCGGTGACGTTCTGGAGACGAGAGGGATCGTTCGAGGGAAGGTTCGTCGAACTCACTCTGATCAGGTACCCGGGTCCGCTGTGCTTCACCAATCCGCGCATTCCGAACAGCTCTTTGAACTGCGAAACAAGCACATGGACGGCGGCGCCAGTTGTGAATCCGGCGACGAGCTGATCGGAGAGGTAGGTGGTCAGGAACTGCAGACGGAAGATGCCCATCAAGAACTGAAATGTTGCTCCCTTTCAGAGGATCTTCGTAGCGTCTAGCACCTGGACCAGTCCAACAGCCAGAACGAGTGCACATGAGACCTCGATTGCGGAGGGCAGTGTCTCATCTCCGGGCAGCATCGTCGAGTTGAAATTGTCGGCAGGAATGAAGGCTTCTCGTTCCACTGCGAGACCCGTCATGAGGGCGACGACCGCAAAAGTACCGAGACTGGCATGTCTTGAGGTGCCGAAGAACATGTAGATCAAGACGGGAAAGATGGAAGTGTACAGTCCGACGATCGGTTCCTGACGGGAGAGAATCGCATAGGCAATTCCTGAGAGATAGTTCCATCTCGGGAGATGAAGTTCAGTAACCCACCTTGTGGCACTTGCAGTACTCCAACTGTGATTCCTCCAATGACGTCAGAAGTCAGTTCGTTCTTCCATTCGTACTTCGGAAGCCACGTGACGATGGGGAATAGGTTGAGAAGGAAATTGCGGAATTTGGCGGCGGAAGTGAACGGCTCGTAGTACCTGTTCACCTCGTTTCTCAGCAATCGTTTCATTGCGAACAACTAACCGACTCGCCGCCTTCGTCGACTGCTTCTTGAACTTTCCGCCTTCTTTCAGTCTCTTCTGGTAGCCGTACCTCTCGTCGAATTCAACCTGACACAGTCAAGATAACCATCTTCTGTTTGTCTTCTCCCTTTATATTCACCTGATTCATCGGCGCCCGTCTTTTCCGCTCATAGAAACTTCGCAGAAGATCGTACTCCTCCTCTTCCACTCGGATCATCGTCGGAGTCGACGGAGTCGTCATCTCGAAGAGCAGAATACCTCCACCCTCACTCGCGACGCCCTTTTATGCCGTCCCCCCCTACCCGGATTATGCAAATTTCGAGAGAAAGACACGAAGATCGACGTAGAGAAACACGAGAGGCACAGCACCACAGTTCGCGAAGATCATGCATTTTCTAGCACGAAAAAAATGAATTCATGACATGTGCCGCCTCGCAGGAAAAAGAAAGATCGCGGCCACCATGAACTACTTCTTTGCGAGAATACAAACAGACTCAAGTGCAAGTGATTTATTGGAATGCGAGAATTGACCACGAATTACAGATTTGTTTTGATTCAAACTCGTCACTCGGTCTGCCACGTCTTCTACACGTCTACATCGGATGAGAACTGAGCACTTCCGTCAGTCGGTCGTGCTCTGGCACATAGTAGTTGTCCTTGAATCCCAGCTCCAACTGTCGCTGTCTGGCAATGCTCATCGCGTCTCGCATCGACGGGTAGAAGTTCTCTTTGGGAACGAACGTGAAGAAGTTGCACTTGTCGAACATCTCCCGAACTACCGCCTTGGCGCCCGCAAAGTACACCAGAATTCCTCGTTTTCTCATGTCTGAGAAAATCTGAAAATAAAGGCGGCTACAGTGGAAATGGGAAGATTCGAGACCTCTTTCAGGGCGCTGACACCCATAAGATCGATGAATGTGAACCCGGAACAGTCGATGACAAAGTGTCGCGAGAGGATGTCGGGCGAGTGGGAGTGCAGGGTCGAGTGGGCAGTTGCGAACTGAAACGTGCTCTCTTTGCTCCTCCTTGCCCCCTTCCCTTCACTACCGCTTCATTCGACCACTCGGGATCGTCCAGTTTCGGCTTCAGAATGGTGTCTCTCTCCTCGCGCAGCACATAGAACTCGTGCGATTTCTGCCATTCCAAGTACGCCTTGTCCACCGACTTTTTAAGACTGAAACTGACACAGTGTTTGGAGAAATTCTTTTGGCATACCATTCGACGTTGTGGAAGAGCAACGGAGCGTCGAATCGGAAGATGCAGATTCCTTTGAAGTAGACCGTTTCTCCGTACCTTTGGGCGTCTCGGAAGTCCGTAGTTCCGTTCACTGATGCGAGAAAATGCCATTTCGGACTGAAAAATGGAAGCGTCGGTAATGAAGAGAATACTTTCCCCACTATTGTTCTCGAAGAATCGTGGTGAACAAAGCGAAACCGACAGAGATGATGAGCCCAGTGGAGACATCGAGAAGGATGGTTGAGAAGCACGAGACGAGCCAGATGGTCTGAAAGCAGAGTTGATTCGTTCGGAATGGGACACTAATTGTACTGACAAAGTCGATTTTGGATACTTTCCAGAGCTCCCCCAAGTCAGCAAACTTCTTGAACATCCCTTGAAGAGCCACACAGATGATGGCTGCAAGAGCGGCCATCGGAAGCGTTTCGAGCAGAGATCCGAGGAAGAAGACGACGACGAAGACGAGGGCGGAGGAGAAAAGAATGGAGAGTTGAGTGGCACATCCTGCTCCGACGGCCACAAGAGTTCGACTCAGAGAGCACGAAATCGGAAGACACGGGATGAAGCTCGAGGCGATGCTGGCAAACGAAAGAGCGAACAGTTCCTGGAAATGAAATGACGACGTCTTCTCGATTCGTGAAGATGTTTACCTGGCCAGAGTCCAAGTCGTAGCTCATCTTCTTCGCGAGCATCTTACTGATGGACAACCAAACGGAGATGCTCACGATAGTGATACTGATTGCGTCGGGAAGCACTTTCGGGATCAAGTCGAATCGAGGAACCGCCACGTCGGGAACGCCGACGGGTATCTCGTTGACCACTTGAACCTTTGAAGTGACGTTCACTCCGGTGAGGAATACGAACAAAGTGGAAAGAATGACAACGACGAGCTCCCACGGAATCGGAATGTTCGACTTTGTCTTCTTCTTGAGAAACGGGTTCACGAACTCTTTTCCGAGATACAGCACGACGATCGAGACGACCGAGATGCCGACGCAGACGAAATTCGTGCGGCGGATTGCAGTGGCGATGTCGTAAAGATGACGGAACAAGTAGAACGGACCACTGTGACGTGGCAACCCGCGGATTCCGAGAAGCGTTTTGAGCTGCGAAATGAGCACGTGCACGGAAGAGCCAACCGTGAATCCCGCGATGACTTGGTCCGAAAGGTAGGTGGTCAGGAACTGCAGACGGAGCAGACCCATCAGGAACTGAAACGATCGTGTTTCCCTCCAGAGGAACATCTCGAACTAGAGTCGAGCCCTTCTCGGAATTCCCCTCCCACTCACAACTATCAGGCCCATCGTGACCGTGATTGTACACGAGATTTCCGTTGCCGTCGGAAGAGCGGCCCTCTCAATTTCCGTCATATTGGCAGTTTCGTAATCCAACGGGGCGGCCAATCTTTCGACGGAAAGCCCGGTCATGAGGGAGATTACGGCGAATGTTCCTGCATTACTTGCTTGCCTCTCGAACTAATTTCCTCTCGGAACTAACCCAAACTAGAGTGCCTCGAAGTGCCGAAGAACATGTAGATCAGCGGTGGCACGAGAGAAGTGTACAGTCCGTTGATGGCCGGCTGTCTGGCGAGCAGAGCGTACGCGATTCCTGCATTCCGACTGTATCAACGAGAAAGGAAGAAGGGCTCTCGAACCTTGCGGCACCTGCATCACTCCTACCGTAATCCCTCCGATCAAATCCGCAGTGAAGTCGGTTTTCCAATTGTAATCGGGAAGCCATTTGAGAATGGGAATGAGATCGAGGACGAAGAGTTTGAAGGCGAAACAGGAAGTGAACGGATCGTAGAACCTCTTCACAAACTTCTTCGACTGCTTCTTGAGTTCGTTCTCGATGTGTGGTTTGTGGTAGTCGAACTGCTCCTCGAATTGCGCCTGAACATCCTCTCCTCAGATCTGGAAGTTCTGGAACCGCACCTGGTTCATGGCGCCCCTCTGCACGAAACTGATGCGTCTCTTGTTCCTCTCCTTCTCGTTGTAAAAGTTGTCCATATACCTCTCGGACTCCTCCTCCGCCTCCGACAAGTGCCTCGTCTTCCTGCCTATTTTCCCCGGTGGATCCATTCTGAACCCGTCAATTAAATGTTGAAAGAGGAAGGAGAAGAAGGAAAAGAGGGAAAGAGTTGGTCGACTTTCGATTCGAAAGTGATCGATTTCTTCGTCCGGGAACTCGCGAGAACCGAAAAACAGGACGAGTTATGCAAACGAGTCGAGACTGTGGGAGCGGAGAGATCGGCGGGATCGAGGAGACGCAGACAGACGTCTTTCGGTGCTCAAACGTCACCTGCCGTCACTCGTTTTTCCTCGCTCTTCTCACGTATCATCAACACACGTTTCCCGGCGGGAACAGAAAATCAGTAGATTCAGTGCAAAATGACGGAGAAGAGGAGGAATTCTCTCCTGGGAGGCAGAAAAAAAAACGGTTTTTAGGGAAGAGAGAGTGGTTTCTGGTATGAAAAAGGATACAAAGAAGGCTTCTTTTATGCAATCATCGAAAGGTTCGAAAGAATTGAAAACGGGATGAATAGGAAGCTGAAGGCGATGACGTGGCAGTTGGGAAGTGTTATGGTCGATAGACCACATGATCGATCACTTTTCGATTCAATGAAACAACACAGATCACAGGGCCCTTCTCACAGTCAACAACTTCATTCCCGGGATCCCGCGGGTTCCGTTTCTCAAGGGACACTTCAGATTCTCAGAAGTCATCACATTCGTGGCCTTCATTTCCTTGTCAGAACGCAGCTTTTGGTCACTGATGAGGTGACATCAGAATCTGAGAATGCGACCTGGTGACTTTCTTCTATTCTTGAGAATTATCATCGCCCCCACTGACATCAAGAATCAGACGTCTCGGCGCGGATTCAGACCTCTTCTTCTGGATCAGATTCGCCAAAAACAATACGTGCTTCTGCTAAATGTGACACCTCGTCAACACGCATTCTGACGTCTCGTACCACTGGTGCCAGCTTCCCGACGTCTTCTGCTTCTCGAATTCCTGCTCCAAATAGGGCGGCCCTTCTTTTTCATTTCGGGCATAGCAGCAGGGAGCCAGGAAGCGGCGCACGTTTCTATTTGTGCGTGATTCACATGCTCCAATTCCGGAGCGGTCATCAGATGTCACAACGGGCCAGAGGGCCACGTAGTATCGTGTTTCGAAAGTGTCGCTGCTCCACGAGCAAACATTGATTGGAGTAGCCGTGCCTTCTGAAAGGGGCGGAGTCTGCCGCCACTCAAACCGAATCCGCGTCCCCTTCGCCCTCAAAAATGAGAAATTGACGTCTTCCGGTGCCCGGAGACGTCCAACATCAGCTCCATTCTTGTTGCACACAAAGTCTAGTGTTACGTATAAAGGTGCATGTGTCATGTTTCTCGCTTCATTAGGTTATCTAGCTCATTCTCTCGTGCGACTCACATGATCATTGCGCTTGAAATGCTTATGAGCATGTGTCTGCAAGCCCGTGACTCCACCCACACCGCCTTATTTGACCAATTACCATTCCTATTTATCTTCGGCTCTTCAGTCGTTTGAACTCGTCGCCTTCATTTGAATGCGAATACCCTAGCGAGTGTGCAAATTTCGCGAAATTCGGAGGAGCGTCTTTCGGAAAAAGAAAGCGG
Organism: Caenorhabditis afra; assembly: GCA_963570955.1. Classification (NCBI taxonomy): domain Eukaryota; kingdom Metazoa; phylum Nematoda; class Chromadorea; order Rhabditida; family Rhabditidae; genus Caenorhabditis; species Caenorhabditis afra. The sequence continues at coordinate 6,832,476 of OY751536.1, read as the reverse complement.
GCGGGGCTTAAATGTGCCATCCAAACGGGTCCACTCTCATTTTTCAACCCAAAGGGGAAATGGGAAAACGAAGAGTTGCGGGTCACTTCTCGCTTCCTTTTCTCGTCGAATCTCCTTTTCTTCTCGCTCACAGTTATCCGCGGATCTGTCAAAAGGTGTTGACACTGCACTTCCGTTTGCTTTTCTCCCTGTGCCACACCTTCAATGGCTCACTGACCACCAAGTTTCCTTTCTCGCCCCCTTCTGTTATTATTTATTCAACAACATCCTCTTGTATCCCATTTTAGAATGATTCTCGGAATCCGGAGACAATGCGCGCGACCTCATCTCGCCAAACAAACCACAACCAGTTGCTTCGTTTCGAAGCGAACAACTCTCTAATAACCCTAATGTACACTCCCTTCTTCCAGCGTCTCCTTCTCATTTCTGATGAATAGAAGTCCCCCGCACATTCTCATCATCATCTTCTTTTTCTTCTTTGCTCATACATACAGCTTCTCCTCCCAGTTGTTTCTTCTGTTTACTTTTGCGATTTCATTTTTGGTTTCGAAACGCGCGCCCTTCTCCTTCCCCCCTCTCCCCGTTTCGTAGTTCCCTTTGTACTATCACCAGCTCGTTTCAGAACGATGGATGCGTCCGACGCCGCCGCAGGCATCTTCCTCCTTCTCTTCGGCATCGTCGGATGCGCTCTCTACGGAATGATCGTGTGCTCCATGTGGCGGATGGTGAACGAAATCGTCGGCTTCCGATTTCTCATCTCACAAGCACTCACTGACATCCTCCTCATGATCCAGTTCGGAATCTGGCCGGGCATCGTCATCCTCACCCAGGACGAGATCATCCACGAGTCGTGGCGCTGGAACATCCACATCTACCTCGACTTCACCTGGTGGGCCATGGTCTACCACTACACAATCATCGCGTGGTCTCGTCTCGCCGCCGTCCAATGGCCCAACTGGTTCCGCACTCTTCCGCACGGCACCAGCATCATGATCTGTGCCATTCCGTGGTTCATCGGTCTTTTGCAAAGTCTCGTAGAACACCAGGTAGGCGACTCACGTAGCTCTTCGGAATGTAGCTTCGCTTTCAGTTCGAGGGATTCACCCATTTGTACTACTCGCCGACTCGCTACGGAATGCACTCCAACTGGGAAATGTACGAGCTCTCCGGCACCAACACCTACTACATGGTTTGCAACGTAATTCTCATGGTGCTGCCGTTCCCCCTATACGTGCTGGCTCTCGCAGTTCTCTTCCAGAGACAGACCTCCCGCAACCTCCGTAAGAGCATGTCTATCTGAAAACTGAACGAATCTGAAATTGCAGAGCTGCGCTCCAAATACTCGCATGCTCCGATCTCCACTTCTTCGTACGCAGCTCAGCAGAGACAACTGAGCATCGAGACGCGGCTCCTCGTTCCGTGCATCATCAACACGATCCTTTTCGTCGTCGGCCAAGTGTTCATCACTCAATGCTCGAAGCACGGAAAGTGGATGAACTGGGCGGTGATGGTCGTGTTCGCGACGAACTCGTTCGTCAACCCGCTCCTCTACCTCTTCTTCAGGTTCGCACAGACACCCTCCCGATGCTTCCATCCATTCTGTTTCAGCAGTGTCATCCGGAAGGGAGTTCTCAGCAACTGCCGCAAAAACTTCTCGCTGTCTGCCATTTACAACGACTACGAAATGAGGTCTTCCCCGCGGACGTCGAGCATCGTGATGCGGCTCAACCACCGCGACTCCACCATCACCTCGCATCTCAACTGCCGAGTCAACTCCACCTCCTAATCCTTGTCTCTTTCCCTCTTCCTTCCCTACTCCGGGTCTCTTTTTGATCTCTCTATTTGTAAATAAATGGAAACTTGTCTTCCGAATGACGACATCGCCCTTCGGACACTTCCGCCCTTTCTGTCCAACTGGTTCACGACCGTTTTGTGTTGCGCACATCGTGGATCGAGTTTCTTTCGCAATCCAGCGAAGAAATTCGACCCGTCGTCGCTCCAAATTTTTTGGGAGAAGCGGTGGCTCGGCCGTCTCGAACTTGCTCTCTGCATCTCTTCGGCGAAAACGCGTTAATGGAAAATCTGGTCATGTGAGGATGGGAGAGAGAGCCACGCGAAAACAATTTGAGGGCCCGAAAAGGAATAAGATCGAAATGAGCCCGGGGAAGTTGAACTTTCGGAGCAAGCAGAGCTCAGTTTTGCAGCCGATTCATTACTTCCGAGAGACGGAAACTAGGGTTTAGTTCAGAAAAGGGAGGGAAAAACATATCAGAAATGGAATAACAATAACACGGAACAAAGGGACAGACACCCGCAGGACAAGGAAGCTCCCCGGAACAAAGTCGTCGTTTCAGAGTCCAGGAACTTGTTTCTCTCGTCTTTCGGACGAGTTCCATCTCGTTTCCCTATTCCTGACTCCTTTTTCAAAATGGAAAGTCTTCGCAATCGACGGACCATCGAAACAGCAACAACAGAGTGCAGTTCGAGTCAACAATATGTATTCCCAAGTGGCCTTGGCTCGGGTAAGATCCTTCGAATCCAGTGTAGTACCTCTTCTAATGAGTCCGGGATTTGCTCGTTTCCGAACTTTGATTCTGTTTTCGTCACTCCCGCTCGAGAGTATTTTCAAAGGATAACACACGTACTTTCTCTGTCTTACCACACACTTCTCACTTCGTCCCCATTCAAACATGAACACGTCGGCGGTCTGTGATCTGATGCAGTCGCTTTCGGACTCCCTGTTGCTCCGATCCTCCCTCGTTTTCACCCTTGGCAGCTGTGCTCTTCTCATCCCGATGGCACTCGTCGCGAGTCGCAGTCTCTGGTTCTCGAAGCACGCGAGTCTCTTCCATCCCAACCTCCGCATCATTCTTCAGTTCCACCTCGTCGGTTTCCTTGTTCACTGCATTGGAAGGTGATTTCCTTTGTTTGAAAGTAGTTCCAGCTACGAGTTTCAGATTCATCCTCCACGCCATTGACTTGTACAACTATTTTCTCGATAATCCTTGCGACATGATTCCGAATATCTGGAGGTGACGAAGAAGGAATGATATCGGACGTCTTCTACTTCCAGATGCTTCTGGCTCCGATTCATTTATGCTGTCGGTCTGTGGATGACGTCGACCACCGTCGTACCGCTGGTTATGGAGAGATGGATTGCCACCAGGAACAGCAGTCGCTACGAATCTACCGGAGTGACCACCGGTCTCGTTCTCGTCTTGATTCAGGTAGCTTTTCCAGAAAGCCAACGAAAAGTTGCGAAGTTTCAGTGTCTGGTGTGCTCCATCCATCTCGCCGTCCTGTATTCGGGATCTCGGATCGACGGAGTCGTCATGTCGTATTGCATGGTGGCCCGCGACTCTTCCGTGAACGTGGGCGAAATCAACGGATACGCGACGATAGTGGTTCAAGTGCTCGGAAGAAGCGCGTTCCAGTACCTGTACAAAGTGAACGAGAAGTTCCGAAAGGAGCAGCTGCAGTCGTCACTGTCGAACAGATTCCAACTGGAGCAGAATCTGATGTGACTCGTCCCTCCTCGTTTCTCACTCACCTCCCTATTTCAGAGTAATGAACATTCTGAAAGTGTTCACGAACATCTCCTCCGTCTACCTCTTCCTCCACGCATTCACCTTCATCGGTGTGCTGAAATTGAGAGACGTCGTCACGCCTCCCGTCTATTATGCTCTCGTTGAAAGTAACATCGTTATTTTTTCTTTAGAACCAAAACTGTTCCAGTAAACTCCTCCTACCCGATCTACGGAATCATCTCGATCTTTCTGATGAGTCACATGCTTCAGAAGAACCGGAAGCGCGTTCAAGACAACTTCCAGATGCACGTGATGAGCGTGTGGACCGGCGACAGCGACAATTTCGACAGTCAGCACAAACGCGTCTTCTGACTCACCCGCAGGTCATCACATTCCGATCGTTTCGTGTCCGCCGACATCATAAGCTTCTTCCGACCCAATCTCTCGCTTTCCGACCCGCTCTCTTGTTTGTGCTGACTCGTTTCTAATCTGCGAGTAAGAAGAGACTACACACATTTTATCATCTTTTATTTCGTAGCTGAATCACACGACAACTCTGAATACGAATACGAATAATAATAATAATATCGAAAAGAAAATGTATTATAACCCGACTTATTATTCTTTCTTGTTTTTTTTTTGCTGAGTGTCAACACGACGGCGAGAACAGAGCGAGCATTTGTTTTCAAACGAACTGTACACAGAAGCGGTGAGCCAGTTTCTGCGAGTTGGCCCATTTCAGGAACGGCGCCAATTTGAGCGATTGGGCTACTTGACGGCCTTTTCGGCCCGAAGTCGTATTGGTGGAGACGACGAGCCGAAGCATATGCAAGTTGTTGATGTCGATGAAACTGCGGTGGAGGGGACTACGGTAGACGGGGAAGCGGCGGAGACGGCGGAGTTGCGGCACGGAGGCCCGGATGGTGACTTCCGTCGCATTCGGGAAGAGCGGTCCGATCGGAATGAGCTGGGTGCGAGGAGCCCACTGGGCGTAGGCCGCCAGTTGGTCCTGCTCGTAGGACTGCACACTTCGGACACGGTACTCGTCCGGAATCCAGCTGGGAGCCTTCGAAGACTGACAGACGGGGTCCGACGTTCCGCTGGTGGCCTGGAACTGGAACCAGAAGGATAGATCGTTTGTGCACTGAGCAGCGACGCAGAGCTCGGCGAGAGAGGCGTCCAACTGAAATGGAAGACCCGATTAGAACGGATTTTACAAACTTTCTGAGATTACCGTGACGGTGTGCGCATAGGCACCGAAGTATCTGATGGCAGCCATCATTTTGACGACGTCATTGACGACCCAGTGAGTGTCCACAATGATGAGGACACTGCGCGCCTCCTCGTGAACGACGATGCGGGGACTCTTGGGCACGCGGAAGAACTCTCCGTCCCCGCAACTCTCGGCCGGCAGGATGGAGTCGACGTCGGTGCGGAGGAAGTCCGCGTAAAGGACCCTCTTCCTGCGCCCGTCCACCACATTCTTCAGTTTGTGACTCACTCTCCGCATCTTGATTTGCTCGAACGGCGACAGGTTGTCGAGGATGTTCTCCCTGCAAACAGATGGATTCTCTTCCGAACAACTCGACCACTGCACTTACCACACATTCTCTGGCAAGTTGCCAAACTTGGGAGAGCTCTTTCTCTTGCCGAACTTCAGCCTTCTCACGACACTGTTGCTGTCAGTGGCACTCGAGCCCGACGGCGGATGAATGTGCATCAGCGAAAGCAGGCGAACAATTTGCTCATTGAGCATTCTGCCAATCTGGAAAACGGGCGATATTGTGTTGGAGCGCGCGAGAGCACGAGCCGATAGAAATGGGCGGAGCTCGGCGAGCAAGGCGAGAAACGAGGGGGGAAAGTGCTGTGAATGGGAGATGAATGAATGACTGGAAACGAGGCACGAGGGAGCGAATCTCCTCGAGAAAAGGGAATCGGCCACTTCCGAGAATCGTAAATTAGCTCTTTACACTCGCTAATTGTTCGAGAGATACGAACAACAAGTGGAAGCACCTGGGAGCGGGAAAGAGAAGTTTATGGGGGCAGGTGGGATGAGATGTGATCACTGGTGACTTCCTCCAAAGGTACCGGTGATAATCAGCATGCTCGTCGCGACAAAAACACCAAGTTCGTCGTCTAGAAATGCGTTTTCTGGGTAAACAGAGAACGGAGAAAAGAACCGACGGCGGCCGAGTGCGTGCAAACGGGCAAGTAATTCGGAGAAAAAGTGAGTCGAAATTCCGGATGACTCTCTTGTGACCCGGTGATAAGCGATGCAGAAAGTGGACGGAGATGTTTGACAACCGTTATCAGAAGGAAGGAAAGACGGGGGGAAAGGTTGTTTGATTCGGGTTGCAAGCTTTGCGAAGAGGAGAGAACACTGCGCGCTTTGTGTGGGTGAATATGATCAATCGGCGTTGTCTTCGCTGCGACTATAGCCGACTAAAAATAGAAGAGAAACGGCGCATTCGGCGGAAACGGATGACACCGTCGCGTTTCGACAAAGAAGACAAAGCTGCAGAAGATCACGTGATCCCCTTCCCATCGCAGGGATTTACAGACTGTGTGTCCGAGTGGGGAGGGATTACTGTGGGAGAAGTGTGCGTCAGTGACCTGTGATCCTTCGGAGACGGAAGAGGATTCCACGTGTTTTCGTCATGGGCGACGTCGTCAACGACGAGGACGTTTTGATTGCGTCACGCATTCCGAACAAAAAGACTACCGAATTTCTCTGTCTGACGCGGCAGAAGACGTCGTGGGTTTTCGAGATGAGACAAGATTAACTTTTGCCTTTTGAGATCGTTTTTGGAATGTTCGGAATGGCTGGAACCGGGCGACAAAGGGAAAACATGGGAAGTCACAGGATATCACAAAAGTAAGCGACAGAAATAGAATCGAGAATACAGAAATAGGAGCGGTGAGAGGAGAAAGAACTCGGAATCGAAGAGAAAGGAGATGAAGAACTGGCCCCATTCTCAGCGAGAATCGATCAGAAGTTACACAAAGTGGGTGGCGGAAGAAGGCGGTTTGTTTGAATTTGCGGCCCCTCGACCAGAGTACAGAACTGTCTAGTTTCCTTGTTTTGTAGATTGCCCTCGTCGAAGTCAGATTCGAAAACCAAACACGAGGAGGTGTCCTGGAGGGAGCGGGGCGAAGAAGAATGGAGAAGGGGGGCGAAAGCGTTGTGTGTCTCTCTGTCTATGTGTGTTTTCAAATAAAATGACGTGCCCGAAAGGCTCTCCCAGGACACCGATTTATTTGGAAAAGGAGGAGGGTGCCAAGAAAACAAGAGCATCGGAGGAAACGCGCTCCATCGCACGACTACAGTAAGCCGTTCGGAGAGAGAAGCGAGTAACAAGTCGCACCCGGGAGCACTGAAGAATACGAAACGAAAAGAAAGTGCGGAGAGTTCAGCGGGACCTCGTTTATTTTTTATTGCCGACTGAAAAGCACACGATGCGAAACAGCTGTTCGAGACTCGGGAAACTATCACGTTTCAGTGGCAGTTGATGGGATGAACCCGACCCGTCGGAGAATGGGCTCACCTGCGGGCTCACGAAAATATCACTGGACGAGGGACCGAGGGAACGGAGGTGTAACTCCGGGGTGGGCTGAAAATCCAGCGAGCTCCGGAGTCGTTTTTCTCAAGAACGGAGATCCTGTTTTGGGAAGGATTAGAAGGATCTTCTCGAAGACTTGACGATCACAATTCGCGGAAAGGAATGAGTTCTTACGGATCGCTCACTCATTAGTGAGGGAGGGATCCTTTCGTCGCACTCGCCGATCGATGGGGAACGCTGTCGTCTCCGCCGCGGCGCGTTTCCTTCTAATCCCTTCATCACTCTCCTTCCGATTTTCGAAGAGCATTCTCTTGTTTCCGCTCTAGTGGGTTGAGAAGCGACGAACAGAATAGATGACGTGCGGTTTTGGAGCCAGATTCGATTTGAGAATGCAGAATGCGCTTTGCAGGTTGTCAAGGAAGTAAGCAGCAGGTGGAAGGGGCAAAAAGGCAGTAAGCAAGGCAGAAATCAGGTCGACTAAATCGAGAAGATAATTGAATCTGCGAGGGGAGAAGCTAGCTCGCGGAGCCGCTGATTGAGCTCCCGGCTAATGCACATTGCCTTTTAGTTGCATTCTGGGGATTGGGGGAGGAGGAGAAGAAGGAAGTACGGTGGGTGAGTCAGAAGATGTCACGCCTACATATTCAGACAGAAGAGACTCCAATTCTTCTTTTGAATTCAATATTTCGTATTGTTGACGTCACCGTCGAAGTAGAATCTCAAGAATACGGCCGACAACGGTGTTGTCAGTTGCTCGCATGACGTGGCAGCGGAGGAGATAATGAGCCCAATAAGACGAGGAGTCTCGAGAGGGCGTACTAAATAGTACTCATTAGAATTCCGCTGCCACACGACATGTTTTTCGATTTCCATTTCCAAAAGAAGGGATTCTCGAGCGGGCGGGCGCAAGAAATTCGAGAATGTCTGGTCTCTGAATTGTGTACGATACACACTTTCAACACGCGACTCCGCGAGAACCAGAGACCCGAAGAAGGGGCTTCCCGAATAAAAAAGAGGAAATGAGGGATACAGTAGGTCAGCGGAAATTCGCTCGGAAATTGGGAGAGATCGGCAAGGAAATTGGGAAAACAGGGGCAGAGAAATCGGATGAACGGAGTGGCGGGGGCCGAAATGTGCGAGCTGTGGGAGGGATATGCGTGTGTGGCCCCGCAAAACAATTATGTCTCCGCCCGAAACGACGGAAGAAAGCAAAAACGAAAAACGTAATACAAGAGAGGAAGGGGGAAACGTGTGTTGCACCCTCCGAGAGGGTACCAGCTGCCGGCCCACCCGCTGCCACCCTCGCACAACAATGAAGAGAGGGAGGCGTGGATCCGACAGGAGACATTGTGTGCAGACGACAGCTGAAATGGTTTATAGCGAGAAAGAGTGCAATAGAAATCAAGAAATCAAATACGTATTATAGAGAACAAGGCCACAAAGGTGAGAAAGTTTCGTTGTAAATGCGGGGAAAATGCGAGCGGGACCTGATTGTTGGACAGTTCAGAGTGAAGGAAGAGTGTGTATAGGGGGCGGGCAGCAAAGTAAATGAGAAGAAATAAATAAACAGGAAAGAAAGTGAGCGAGAGGAAGAGAGGGAGGAAGGCGGGGAAATACAAGGGCACGGTTGATAATATAGAGCAACAGCTCGCCGTAAACATGGACAGAGTGTGATTTAGGAGCGGACGTTCCGCCGTCTTCTGTGCTCCGTGTGCTCCTGCTCTTCGTCCGTGCTACTATTGCCGCCCTCGATCTCACTACGCGTAAATTCGGCCATCAATCTAGCCGGTTGAATGGGTCGTCTTTCGGAGGCCCGTCTGAAACTTGGAAGAGGTGAGAGACTTCTCGGAAAGGGGGGCCTCTGGGGGAATGCAATTAGTGGCCGGAAACCGGAAACGAGGAGCCCGCGATGCGATTCGCGGAAAGGGTGAGATCTGGTGTTTGAGCGCCGTCTCGGCCATCAGTCGACTATTCATCACTTTTCATGAACGTCTTCGGCTTCTCCGAAGCGAAGTCAATTCGCATTTCGCCGGCACACTCCAGGGACTACCAAGTCACATATATACATTTCTTCCTTTTCCGCGGGACTTGACAATGGAGTTGACGTGCCATTCATGGCACTTTCTTTCTCAGCGGCATCCGGTCCCCGCGCCGTTTCTTCATGAATTATTCCCTCCAGCAGCTACTCTCTTTTCTTCTCCAGTCGGCTTTTCGAGAAGCTTCCTTAAGGGGTCACCGTTTCGATTACCTTATAATTGCATTGTTCTTTTGAGGACGCACGAGCGGTTGCTTTTTGGGAGGAGCCATTCGCCACTCGACACGCACGCTGTTCGCGTTAGGACGGCGGAACTGAAAGAAGATACATTGAGACTGGCGGACGTGGCTGGAATTTCAGACAACTGCAAACAACATCGAGACAACAACAACAGCCACAAGTATCATTCGCATCATCATCCTCACTGACTTGGTTTTACGTTTCCAGCACAAGTATCTACTCGAATATGTATGAGAATTGGCTAGGGGAGGCTCGGCGAGCACGAGGGCCATACATCAAGATGAGGGCAAAGAGAGACAAAAAACATTAGCGGATCAAGAAGAATGCGTTTTCTGAGAAATGCAAAGTTTGAAAGGGTAGTAAGAATTGCTAACTGGAAAACGAGTTACTGGTCAATGAGTCTTCCGTAGAAACTCAACAATTACAATATTCCCGGGATTTTAAGCTGAAATTACAAAAGAGCATGCTTTCTGGATAGTCAATCTTTTGCGAAAACAATATTGAAACTGCACACCACGATACGATAGTTCTTGTTTCTCACCGTCTGCCTCCACCGGACTCTCATAGTCAATGGCGTCGTGCGTGACGCCGAGGGCCACTGCCGTCTCGACGCGCGCACGCTCCCGCAGTGCACACTACAGTAGGTAACGAATTTCATAAGGTTGCTCTTTGTCGGTCAGAGGACAAAGGACAAATGATCTTTATAGAAGTCACGTGTCGTTTCTCGTGTGGGCGAGAATCGCGCTTACGTAAGCATCGCTTATCTTGTCTATCGGGGAAACGTGGTGATAAGCACGAGATGAGAAGAAATGCGGTCTTTCAGAGACCAAAAAGAGATCAAGGGACTTACTTTGGTGCTCGCAATGTATGCCGCTTTCACTGTGACGACAACTGCAGTCAGCAGGTTCCGGGCGCATTGAATCAGAGAGGTCGCCGAGTCGAGGGCCGAAACGACGAGCTCGTTGTCAACCAGAGTCACGTCTGCTTTCACCTGCATAAATATAGTTTCGGAATGAAAACGACTGGATTCAGGTGGCTCTCACCTTACTACAGATGTTCAGTTGCTGACAGTAGAGAGTGATCTGGTCCAAGTACGAGAACAAGTCTTTCTTCGTCTGCGAATCGGCGCTCTCGTCTCCGATCTGTCGTGCCAGTGCGTTTAGTTTCGATCCGTTCAGAGATATTTCCTGTGCTGCACGAATGACTTCTATCGTCGTCTTCAGAGGACCGCAGCCTCTTGTGAAGTCGGTCATGTTCATCATAATCTTGCACATGTTGTTCGCGAGCTGGATTATGTCGTTGCCTGTCTCGTCCCACTTGGCAACTTCTCGCTCGAAGTTCGTCTGCGTCAACTTGAAAATTGCGATCTCGTTTTGAATCTTCTTCTTCTCCTCTTCTGGGATCTTCTTCATCAGAATCTGCTGGTTTTCTTGTTCCGGTATCGTTCTGTTCGCCTCCGCATGTGCATTTGCGACGCCTTCCTCTTCGTACTCCACATCAGAATCCACGTCATTCATACTTCGGTTCATAAGGAGAGCATGTCGAATGTCTTTGACGGCTTCGTGAACAAGAGTGCAAGCACTGATGAACTCTTCCATTTCCTTCTCTTTCCGAGCCGAATCCCATTCCAGTCCGGACGTTTCTTGCCGATCCGCGAGTTTGCTTGCTCGTTCGGCGAACTCGTCCACCCTCTGATTCCGGAGGATCCGAACGGCCTGCTTCACAGTCTCCGTGTATTCCGTGTTCTGAATGAAGTCCATCTCGCCATCAACGACGTCGCAGACACGAAGGGCTCGTCCGCGGATCGACCCGGCTGCAAAATCAACGCTGGCACAGTTGGCCGCGTTTTCTTCCGGATTCGACGCGTGCTCCAAAATGCCCTTGATACCCTTCTCGCAGTCCTCCACGATGTGAGCTTCGCTGACTGCCAAGAAGTCGTCCAGAGTCGTGATGTTGTCGAGAGCTGTCGTCAGGAGGTTTACCTTGTCGAACCACAGATTTTTGTACGTCTCCATGTTCTCTTGCGTTGTCTTGGAAGACGGTTGGGCACAGAGAAGGAAGGCCGCTTCGGCCACTTGTGGCGCGAGTCGCTCGAGTTGGGCGGCAGTGTGCTGGATTACACTGACTCCCTCGACGTCCGAAGAGAGTCGGCAAGAAAGTCGAGCAACAGAGACTATCTCGTTCGCGTGCTGCTGGAACATCTGGGCACGGAGCCTTGTTCCCTCTTCATCTCCCGCTTTCGCAGATTCTATCAAAAGGATGAGAGGAGTTCTCGTGTCAAGGAAGGCGTCGCTGATGTGATCTACGATGGCACGTCGAAGATGTCTTTTAAGATCCTTCGTCTTCTTGTGAACCTCTGTGATTCCAAGGGGGATATCATATCCGTCGTCATTGCGTCCACGCTGAAATAAGGAACAGCTCCATTATGCATCAAATCTTCAGTTGTTGAGAGAAGAAACCCCCGTGAAACGCAACCAAAGGCTCTTCGGAGTTACTCAAAAAGAGGGGTTAAGTCCCTTTCTCAAACAAAAACAGTTGTTCTTCTTTCCCTCTCGGATTCTTCTCGCCGAGGGCGCCACACTCGAAAGAACACACGATTGTTTGCTGTTTGTTCACACCAGCGTCGCCGCGCTTCGTCCTTTTTGAGGAGCGAAAGTAAGCCAAAAAACTATCGAAAAGGAAGAAGACTCACGCTTTTCTCGTATTCGGTGAGCAGCTCCTGAAGTGCCTGACGCAGGTTGTTGCACTCGGCGAAGATTTTCTGCTTGCGCGAGTCTCTCGTGCTTCCGCCATCGGAAATGGCAGCGGATCCTTCAACGATTAACTCGACACGTTCCTCGAGATCGGGACGATGCACACTTTGATTGTAAGACTGTGGATTGATTTCTATGCGATCCTGAAACACGATCGTAGAAAAGAGAACGAAGCAGTGTAGTACTCACTTGGAAAGTATCGATTTCGTTTATGAGATCTCCGATCCTGCCGTAATCGGAAAAAATAATTTGTGTCTGTTGTCCGTTGAGAACCGATTCGAGTGCATTCAGCGCCGAGTGCATCTCTTCTGCGGTGTAGTCTCTATTCCGACGAGCTTCCGCGTGCTCCGGATGCCTCACGAACGTCTTCGTCGACGAGTAAAGCAGCGGAGCGGTCTGCCTGAGAGCTCCCCGAGCTGCCAAGAGGTCGTCCCTCTGATTCGGTTTCACTAAATCGACTGCTCGGCGACGGATAGTAACATCGAGCTCTTCGATTTGAGTTACAAGAATCTTATAGAGCTCGTCCACTTCGATTTTAGATCCCGCTTCGAGCATCCGATGGACCGTCTCGCGCATTTCGTCGACCTGATCAACGATGACACGCACGTCGATCGAGTCTGCCAAAATCAAAAACTTCGCTACTGCCTGAAAGTTGAATTTAGTTTAATGGCATCAAAGACAAAAAAAACTCACAATTAAAAGATTCCGTCCGGCGTTTGTCGCATGCGCCCTTTTGTTTGTAGACGTTGAGTCTCTGACGAAGTCTCGGCCGGTTTGGGACATTATTTGGCCTGCAATAGAGATTTTAAATGATGTCGGACAATTCAAAGTGGATCACCGGTATCTTGGACAGTTCGCAACGCTTGAACCAACTGTTCAATTGCTTTTGGGTTGCGTGCCGCAAGTGGACATTTCATAACGGCGAGGTTGCCCATTTCGATAAAATTGTTGATGTTCGCGTCGACGGCGGCGATGAGCCCTTCTGTCGTCTGTCCCTTAGCAAGAGGGAACGTCTCTGTTATGTTCGTCACCTGAAAGCGAGAAATTATCCATAATCCATGAAAAGAAACGCTCACTTCATTGATCAACTGCGTTATGTGTTTCAGAACGTTTTTCGAGCGAACTTCATCGATGTTGAAATAAGGTTGAGAGTTGCCGTTCATTCTGAGAATCGAAATTCAAAAAAGTGAAGGAAAATGTGAAAACGACGGAAAGTATTTACGAGAGAGGGAGGAATGGTGAAAACGATGAAGATGATGACACATCATCAATTGAAACGATGGAGTGTGACCGGTGAGGAGGGAGCAGATGCGCAAAGAAACCGATGATTCGGTCCGCCGGTCGGGTTGGGTCGGTCAGTCAGCGGGTGACGAGTGAGTGGAAGGGAAGGAAGAACGGACGGGCAAGGACACTGGCGAGACGCGCGGAGACGCAGACGCGCGACGGCGGCGGCGGAAGGCCGCGCGGACGGTCCTTCTTCTCGGGATGAGCAGAGGACAGATGGGAAGAGGAGAAGGGGGGGACGAATTGAGTTTGTTTGCCCCGACTCTCCCATGGATTATAAAATTGGGTACGTATGTGTCGCGTGTGGGAGAGAAGAAGCGGGCGAGTGCCCCCCGGAAATGAAGGACTTTTCTCCGTTTATGACGAGACGAGAGGGGAAGGGAAGGGAAAAGTCTTTTGTTTCGAGATCTCCCCCTCGTTTCCCGCTTGACGGAGATTTGTCGGGATAATTCTGCAGAATATGAAGAGGCACTGACTTAGGCATCTGATCGGTTTGTTGACACCATTTTGAGAGGAGGGATGAAGAGAGAGAGGGCATTCAAAGTTTACATCTCTTTGTTGTATTCCGACGGACGACAAACAGAATCTTCAGAAAGAGCGAATGAGTCAGGTGTGCAGCAGTGAGTCATGGAGAAACAGAGACACCTGCGGCAAATGTCAGCGACACCTGGGAACTCGGACGAGCCGCCTGCAACCGATCCTGAAAGCCTGAACACGAAGCCCTTGACGGACGTTCCCTAATTGCCCCTCGCGTAATCCGCGTCTTCCGGGAGAAGCAGCTGTCGCTCCCGGGTCTCCATGACAACCGCCGCCCGCTCTCCTCCGGACACTGCTCTATTTCTCTCGCAATTCACCCATTCGCAGTACTCGCCTTCTACTTTTCTCATCTAAAACTACGACAAAATATTGAAATTCGTGGTAAAAAAGCGACAGAAGATGTCGGTCAACGACTGGTATTCGTCGTTGGTTTCCAACCGACCCGTCGAAATGAAGCGAAGTGTGGCGAGAGGCAAGAAGACGTCGTGTTACTCGATTTTCGTCTCGAAGTTGACGTCTCCGGAGGTAAACCGCCGAAAGCCAGTGGATCAGAAGAGAATTGAGTGTTCAGGTACACGAAAACATCCGATACCAGCTTAGCGCGTTTCTCTACGACCCGAAGACGTCGCAAATGTTTGGGAGACAGTGTAGAACCGCGTGGAGACGGGCCCAGAATGGAGTGTGTGTCTTCAACGAGGTGAGCGAAAACAAGACGAGGAGAGAGTAATGAACGGAACTGCAGGCGATGTACTTCTACTCGCTCATCAGCGACAAGGACCTCCTTCTGATCATCGAGTTCGTTGAGCAAGCCGCCGGAGACATCAGAGAGACTACGAGTGTCGGCTGGTTTCACAGGACCGTCGAGAAGAAGCAAGTGGCCGAGATATCGGATTCGAGAGAGTGAGTAGCAGGAAAAAGGGATGCATGTGTACTGTAACAACTTCCAGAACTGATGTGTTCGGAGGCACTCCGAAGCTGCTGATCTTCGACAAGGAAATGACATTGAGGCCCGTTGGAAGTGTCGAATACACCTACAAATACCACGAAATGCCTCCGATCTTCAGTCAGTGCCTTCCTGAGTTCTGCATAGTCTCAAATGCGGACGTGATTCCGGGAATCCAAAAAGACAGCGATGATCGTGAGAAATCTTAATTCTTTTTCATTACTTACAGCCGTTTTTCTGCAGAATGGTGGCTGAGCACTCCGAAGGAGATGCTCACGATTCCGGCTGCGATCGATTCGATAGCGATTCAGTTCAAGAACAATGTGCCCGAACTGGAAAGGCAGATACTGTCGGACATCGAGAGAGAATGGGCTCTGAAGGAAGGCGGGAGCAGTCGGAAACCGAAGGCCGTCATTATGGACAGGAAGCTCAGAGTGAGATCAGCGGCCACTGATCGTCCGAATGTCTTCTCACTTTCAGATCGGAGTGCACAACGGATTCACCTACGTGACGGAGCCATTCACTGTCGATTTGGAGATCGTCGACGAGACTGCGGGAGGCACTTTGCGGTCGAGAAAGAAGCCGATCGACTTGGGAACCACGTCGCAAGAGTGAGAGTTGAGGGTTCCACAAGAGTTCCATAACTTCTCCTTCAGACGTTTGATCTTCCAAGCAGCCGGAAACCCGCGTCTCGCCCTTCGGAACCTCTTCGCTGATCCTCGGATGGCCATCATCTTCCTTCTCGAGTACACCTTCCACAGAGATGACAACCGCAGTCTCAACCAGACGACCCTCATCGGATGGGCTGCCTGGACTCCGTTCTCGGACGGAATCTTCTCGGGGAAAGCGGTCGAGACTCGCGTTTCGTTCGTCGGAGGTCCTCGTCCCAACCCGGAGAGCGTTCTTTGCTACAAGAATGTGCTCAGCCAACCGGATTCAGTGATGCCTTTGAACGAAAAACTTGAAATCTTCGTGGATTTCAAGTTCTACGAGAACGGAAGGAGTGTGCATAACACTCCGACTCCCCGGAGAGCAGCCTCTTCGAACCAAACGGAATCGGCGAGACATCCGGCACGAACGGAAGAGTCGAAGACGTCGGCAAGAAGGCCGGTGGAAGTACGGAACGAACCCGCCACTCGCGAAGATGATGAACCGCCGGGCTCGAGCCGATTCCCGCCGTTGGACAGTGCAAGATCGATCTCTTCTGTGGAAGATTTGAAGGCTGGAAATGCGGATCTCGACAGATTTTTGGAGGAGTTGCCTGTAGAAGTGACAGAAGTTGCGGAGAAGCCGGTAGAACATTCTCACCCCGTGAACTCCGTCTACAAGATTCCCTTCGAAGAAATGAAGACGTCGGAGTTTCCCCGGAAAGTGCACACGATGTTCGCAAGACAAAACTTCGTGCAGATAAAAGACAGGCACGGAGAGTCGCCGGCACACGAAGACGTCATGCAGAAGAGCATCGTGGATCTGAACAGAGAGAAACTGGACCGTCTCGACACTTCGCACGTCTTCTTCCAGTTCGTCGCCCTCAAACAGTCCGTTCGCTTGATGGCCGCACTAGGCAAACCATTCGTTTTTCAGGCTCGCTTCTCCGGACTCTGTTCAACTCCACAAGGTGTTCTTCACGGTAAACCTCTTCCGGTTTCCGGAATTGAACACCGAGTCCCTGTTACTGAGGCCGATGGAAAAAGGAGAACCGCATCTTCTGATGAGACTTGACAGAAACGGAGGAGCCGGGGATTCTCCGGGATTCGTGGTGAGCCAAGATCCAACAATGTATTCAGAAGACGTCTTTTCAGGCAAAGTACATAATCGAGGGGGAAGAGGAGAAGAACGATTTCCTCGAGTTCCTGCTGGCCGGGCACGCCTGCATCGACGTCTGGGACTCGGAGTCTCTGATCCACTTTGGGTCCACGATAGTCCCGCTGCGGAAGCTGTTCAGAAGAGGAAGAGAAGCCGTGCAGCTGTACTTGCAGTGCCCGATTGTCGAAACGTCGATCGGAAAAGGGACGAAAGCGACTGCCTTCCTCTACTTGCGAGTCGCCAATGTCGGATTCCCTTCGGTGAACGGATACGGTGAGTGTATTGGTTTGTCAAATTTATTAGAAAATAAATAACGGGGACAATAAATAGAAAAGTGGTTAGTGAGCCCAAGTCTCGGTGACGAGCTCGTACACTGGCTCCGGCCATTCGGTGGCGGTCTCGACCTCTTCGGGCTTCTTCTCCTCGACGACGGTCTCTGGGACGACTTCTGGCACCTGCTCCTCGATCTCTCTAGCTTCTCTCTGAACCTTCTCGGCGAGCTTGATCTTGAGAGTCTGGAGGGAACGACGCTTGCGTCCTCCTCCTCCGCATCCGCAGCATCCGCATCCACATCCGCATCCGCATCCGCAGCAGCACGGACGGCAGCAAGTGCAGCAGCGAGTGCAGCAGCAAGTTCTGCAGCACGTACAACATCTACGGCAGCAGCAACAGCAGCGAGGACGGCAACAGCAGCATCCGCACCCGCACCCACAACATCCGCATCCTCCGCCCTGTCGCTTCACTCTTCCGTTCGACTCTCCGAGCGTGTCAACGGCAGTGGAAGTCTCCGGAAGAGCGAGATCCGTGGATTCAGAAGACTTGGAGACATCTCGTAGAGGGTGGGCGTGAGCTAGATAAGCGAATCCGAGGACGGCGAGAAGACCGAAAGAGAGGCGGATGGATTGCATGATTGGATAAGTTGATGGAAACTGCGCCGCTGAACGGCCTATTTATACAAGCGTCGGGTGCCGGAAGGCTTCCGGCAGATACGCAAGCGTGTCTTGTTTGCACTCACTGATCTGTCAAAAGCTTGCAGACCCTTCCTCGGCTGCCATGGCGTCTACCACGGGAGCCAGTGCATCTTCTTCGCAGCATGGTACAGTCGTCCGTCGACTGACGTCATCGATCCGGTTGAACGAGGAAGGCCCGCACTCGTACCGAATCCACGCGAAGCCGCTGTCGGGTAACGGAGGACTGGATCGGTTCGTGACGGCTCAGAGACTGGACGTGCAGCAGAGGCACGAGGAGCTGTTCAACGAGAACAGTCTGGAGAAGATTAGGCAGTGGAACGAGCTGAAAGGCGAGTTCAAGTTCAACGACAACAGGGAAGTCGCGCAGAAGTTCATTTTCGAGGAGGAGCTCGCCGCCTACAAGAAACTGCGGTACGAAAGCAAACCGGCGAAACTCTTGGAAGCGGTTTTCAAAGGGATAACCACGTGTCACACAATACGACCTGCATTCGGAGAGAAGGTTTTCTTCGAGTTCCCTCTCGAGAACTCTCGCTCCGAACCGATCTACTGCTCCATTGAGTACGACGACGAAGCGTTGCGGCCGGTGTTCGATGAGGAAGAATGGAAGGTGTTCAAGACGGTCAACAAACTGAACACGCCGCTGGAAAGGGACATGCTGAGACAGACTGCTGACCGAGTGGAACTGTGTCTGCAACCGGGAGAGACTCTCTTCGTGCCGTTCGTCTACGACGCCTTCTTCTTCCCCAACGACCACTTCAACATGTACTCGTCGAAGGTCGTGTTTCGAAGATGGGACACCAAGGAACCACTCGCCATCCTCGATCTTCACGTCCACCACCGAAGCTTCCTCCTCCAGCATTCGGTCATCTTCCTGGCAGAGTCCTCCTCCAACTGGCAGAAGCAGTTGATCCTGCCGCCGATGGCCAGAGATAGGCGAGTCTCGACGTGTCGGTGTTCGGATCCGTCAGTCAAAGCGAGGACTCGCAACGAGAGTCTCCGCCAGATCATCGAGCTCACCACGTATTCTGGAGAGACGAAGGACCGGAAGACGTTCCTATTGCTCATGTACAGTGATCATTACCAGACGAGGTGAGCCGTTCGGAGGAGTTAAATGGAAAAAGAGCCGCTACTTACAGACTGCTCGCCACGTGGAAAGTCACGATGCTCTCGTTGCAGAACGTCTATTTCCGCGGAATTGTAGGCCAGACGATGCGCATCCTTCTGCAGATCGAGAGAAAAAGGTGCGAAAAAGAATCTTTATTTGGCAGAAACGTCGGAAGAGGGATAACTGAGGGGTTCGATCGCAGAATCTAGACACTATTTCACGCACACTCAGGCCCACTGGGCAAAGTACTGGCGGGTCTTGCGATCGTAGGTGGAGGGCAGGTACAAGTCTTTGGTGGGGCAGTAAAGCTCGCGCCAGTCCTTGAATCGACGATCCCAGTACTTGGGAGTCAGCCAGTAGGCGTCGAGTGTCGTGTGGTTGATGAGGCCTGCAAGATCGGAGGACGCTTCGGAGGGTCCGACGGTTCGAGCTCACATTAATATCTAGTGTAGAGATAGAGCGGCGAGAAGGGGTTAGTAGTACCGTAAACTGCCAAATTGTTCTAAACAGAAATGGTTGTTGGGAGGAAGTTCTATGGGGCACTGCCCTGTCTCTACACTACCTTCAAC
This sequence comes from Caenorhabditis afra, assembly GCA_963570955.1. NCBI lineage: Eukaryota > Metazoa > Nematoda > Chromadorea > Rhabditida > Rhabditidae > Caenorhabditis > Caenorhabditis afra. The sequence goes on along the minus strand of OY751536.1, from coordinate 6,813,146 downwards.
AGGGATCAATACCGGTACAAACCTGCCTTGTACATGGAGAGTCCGCGGTTGAGCGAGGTGCTCAGGGAGTCCATCAGGTACGATCTGGAAGGCTGATTCCGATCTCCGAGGGCTTGTGGGTCTGTACCTGTACGGGGAGTAGGTGTAGGTCAGGTAGCGGTTGAACGCCGGGCTGGTGTAGCGACGGTAGTAGGACGGGTAGTCGTAGTCGTACCAGTAGCCCTTGTAGCGAGTCCAGTAGGATCCGTAGTTGTTCCAGTAGTAGGGGTTCGGCAGGTAGTCGCTGTAGTAATATCTTCTGCTCGGCGAGTAGGTGCTGCGGTAAAGCGGCGAGAAGTAGTAGTATTTGTCGTACCAGTAGTCGTCGTACTGCAAAGAGACCTTGCCAAAAGAGCTCTCGCCTCCCGTCGTTTTACCAGATCCCAGTCACGACGCCAGCGGTACGGGGTGGATTGCCAGACGGTGTGCCATTGCGGGCGGTACTTGTCCGAGTGGCGGAAGTGGGCAGTCAGATCCGGCACCGAAGAAGTACGGGTGACCTGAAGACTCTGTTTTTTTTTTTTGGCTTCACGTCGTGTGACTCAGGCGTCGCGCTTGGAGAGAGAAAGCGTTTAGAGGACCAATAATGTGCAAGTGTAATATTATTTTGAGAGGAGTAGAGAGATTTTCGATCAGTTGGCAATCGCTTGTTAGTTGATGGCAGCTCATGATACTTACGTAGAGACGGGAAGTCGGTTCGACGGATCTCGAACGGACCAAGGCGCTGCGAGAGCGCACGAGGGCGTAGTCGGTCATACTGAAAACATTGAATGAGCACTTTCGATTCAAGAGGCACGGCACTCTGAACGGAAACGAAACGGTTTCGAGTGAGTGGTTAAAATTGGAAAAGAAGGTGAATGGGAGAGAAGAAAGGGAAACTGAACCTGGAAACCATTTGCCAGCGGAGTCAAGCAGCGGCAGTCCGAGATGGCAGATGTGTCGTGTGCTCTTCTGCTTCTCTCCTCCTCACTCTCCTCCCACATTTTTTCGCGAAGGCGGAGGAGGATGCGCCAGTTGTTTGGTCCCGCGGGAAGAGAAAACAAAAATAAAAAAGTGAAAGAAGCGGGATTCCAACACCTGGTCGCCTTTCTTTCAAGGAAAACAACAAAATGGCTGCCCGATGATCGAGTCAATCTTGTTTTCTATTTTCAGCGATCACGACGGCGTTCCCGACGATTTGCTGAATGTGTACACGAGCACGGGGAGCATGAGAGTGATTAGCACGGCGCTCACGGAACGGAACCCCGTCGCCAAACTCGATTTCACACCGAACTTTGTTGGTAAGTGTTTATTGGGAAGAAGAGGACAACAAGGAGAACAACAAGAAGGAGACTAGGCACAGAATCGGGAGACTTCGTACCGAAGAGGAAGTGCATTCTTTGAGCGGAGTGCCACACAGCTGGAAATGGGTAGATGAAGAAGGAATGGGGACGGCGGCTCACCATCATCATTTCCGACAGATCCGCGACTGTCATGTTCGCGTAGCCGACCGCCAGCTGCGAAACTTCGCAGGGCTCCTGACACCGAGGAAGCAGCACCCTATACGGGTCAGCAGTCGTTTCGTTCCGGTAGTAGAGCTCTGCGTAGAACTTCCCGTTGTCCGAGTAGACTTGCATTATGAGAGCGGACGCGTAGGGGACCATCATCTCGTTCGAGGCTCGGAACGCATTCAGAAGCGCCAGCAGAACTCCGTCATGAGAAGAATAGAGGAGCATCCGCTGGTCGTTCCTTCTTTCCGTCACTGCGAGCGCATTCTGAATCCAATTGTAGAGAACGGAGCCTCCCTGAAGTTTCCCTTTCTCCTCCGAATTGAACAGATTCATCATCCGGACTGTCCTCATCTCCGTGATGATGTCCATGGAGGCCCGATTGTCGTACTGACTCCAGTGCTGGTTCACCCAGTCGGGTTGCTTGGCCGTCATGTTGTGAATGAGTTCTCTCTGCACGTCGAACAGTCCGTTTATGTCCATGTAGGAGCAGTTCTTGAAGCCCGTCGTCTTCGAGAGTTCCGTGAAGAAGTCCGCGTATTTGACGTCGTAGATCTCCTTCGACTCCTGATCCCCTTGCGAGACGAGAGCATCGTGGCGGGCGCACTTGATGGCGGTCGGTTTGCACACCTGGAACAATGCTCTTCTGCTCCGGAAATACCCCCTTATCGCTGGACTTCTTATCGGTTTCATCTACCTACGCATTGTTTTCTAGCTTCGTACTCTCTGACGCAAATGTATCAAAAGTTCGTGGGTGTGCTTCGCTTACCAGATCAGGCTGTCCCGGAGTGGAAGCGTGGACGGGAAGAGGCTGCCAGTCAGTATCCGCGCTCCATTGATACCCTTCCGCGGCAGGGTACATGCCGTACAGAAACGCCTGGGCCGAGACGAGAGCCCGATCGGAATCCGAAGACCGGAGGTACACCTGCAAACATCTTTCACTCCCGAGTCCTCCTGATCCTCCGACCTCTTTCACTGAGAAGTTAGACGGGATGAAGGCGGAGTCGACGTACTGATGGCGGAAGAACTCGCCGAGTTCGTGGAGCTGCTGCATTCCGACCTGAAGCTCCCGCACGTTTCCTCTGACGTCTTCTGAATCCCCACTCACCGACGTCAATTGTCCCCATCCTCTGGACCACGACTTCTCCGTATACTGGTCGTTCGGATACGGTAAGTGCAGTGGGGCGCGGTCGCCGTGCCGGAACAACGCCTGCACAAACTCCAATTTCCTGGCCTCGTTGCATTGGAAGAGTGCGAGGGAAATGGCAAGAAGACGAGGGACGGAGAGCATATTCTGAAGGCCACAAAGTGAATCTGGGGGACGGAGTGTGACGAAAAGAGTGGAGTGACACCCGAAAAAGGGACGAGTTCTCAGGAGAATCTATCGGGTTTCATACAAGAATCGCACGCTATCTGATGACGGAAACTCGGATTGTTGACGTCGGTTTTTTTCTCGTTTTGGCGGAGTGCGAGTCTGTTCCGAAATAGAGCCCCCAGTCATAGAAGGCGAGGGGCGGAGCCAACACTTATCAGTTTGGGAGCGAGGAGACTAGAAACGGAGGGACGAAAAGATTGGGAAGTTGGTAACGAAACGGAAACGAATATCAGGTTTTCAATTCGGAAAAAAATAACTTCATTGAACTTTGAAGGAAACCAGAAAAAGGAGTGGCTTTCTGTTTGTTCTCCTACTTTTTCATGAACTATCGGGCCCTGATTGCCTCGACCGCACTCATTCAATTGCTCGAAAACTCTCTTCGTTCTTGACTATTTCCGACTTTTCAGGAACCTTATTCGTTATTCGTCCTCTGTTTAATGGAGAGAAAAGCGCCTGAAAGGGGGGAATAAACAGCAATCCTAATCTTCTTATTTTTTACTTGTGGTCGAAAGACACTAAACAAAGATACGAAGAATATTAAAGAGATTGCATTGAAAAGTACGCGTTTGCACGTGCAAATTCAGCTCATTCAGGTGTAAAATGATGACTTTTGAATTGCGAATTCGCGGTGTTTTCCACCCATTTGGGAGCCCTCCCACGTGACATTTTCCAGGCGAGAAGCAGTTTGTTGTTTCTGTCGTGAACAGCAACACTCGACAGTTGGAACACGGATTCCTCGTCTCCGGAGTGTCCGAGGAGCCCCGGATCACCCAGAAGTACGTGCTCCAGATCCCCGCGTCGGATGAAGCGGTGCGAAGAGTAAGCCTCTGGTTCCCGAAGACGTCCCGAACGAACGTTCGTTTCAGAAGTTCCCGATTCGGAACCCGTACAACATGACGAAGAACTTCCTGTTAACTGCGGCTCCCGCTCAGACCGTCCAGATCAGCACGTCCACAATGTCGATTCCTGCGCAAGGCAAGGCGACGTTCGAGGTGTACTTTGTGCGAAACACTCATCTTCAGAAGAACATAGAGGTTGGTTGGAACTGCTCTTCATCACCAGGAAACTTTTCTTCTTGCAGGCGCTCATATTCATTTCGGACGCCGAGACGAACGCCCAGGAAGAAGTTTACTCGTTGTCGATTGCTTTCGAGGCGCTTCCATAATCAGTTACTGGTCTCATTTTGAATGTTTTTTGAGAAAAAGATTGCATAGAATAAAGAGGCGTTCAAGATTCCTTTCAGCTAAATAAGCTTAACTTCCTTCGTAACGATCGTATTAAAGAACGTTTTACACGTGAACTACCAAGAAGATTTCTTATGACGTGGAAAAGACGGATTACTGTAGCTGATTGTATGCTGTTTCTGAGCCCAATTGTGTTTTGAAAAAAGACTAGATTTGCGAATATGAAATGGTTCATTTTTGTGTTTGGCTCGAAAAAATGACGACTCAACCGCTCGAAGGCTCGACTCAAACCCGCTGCTGCTCGATTTTTGAATGATGCTCGAAGAAAGATAATGTGAAAAACGAAATGAAGATGGTAGAAAGAAGTGCGAGACGTGCCTCGCTTTTACTTCTTTCCGTAACTGTTTTGGGCGTGTCCGGTGCCGCCCGAGTATCCTCCGGTTCCGGCGGAGTAGCTGGCTCCCGGAGCATTCGATGGGTTGTGCGATGGAGCCGACGCATAGGCGTTCTCCTGAAGATTATAGGGACTAGAAAAGAGGCAATGCCAGAGCTCAGTGTACCTTTGGCGCGTTTCTGTCTGGGCACGGGCAGTAGGCGGCGTCGTCTCCGACGTGTCCGGCCTCTCCTGGCTTTCCTTCTTCTCCTGGTGGTCCACCGGGTCCTTGGAATCCGTTGATACCGTCTGGTCCTGGGGCTCCGGCGACTCCGACTGGGCCGTCCTTTCCTGCATCTCCTTCTGGTCCTGGCGGTCCGGAGTCTCCTGGTGGTCCTCGTGGTCCCTTTCTCGGCGTCGGCTGCTCGACGTCGTTTCCTTTTTCTCCGTTGGCTCCTGGCTTTCCGTCCTCTCCTGGTGGTCCTGGCGGTCCCATCTCTCCTGGGCGTCCTGGGTATCCGTCGGATCCTGGCGATCCTGGGGTTCCGCGTGGTCCGCGCATTCCACGGAGACCTGGCTTTCCGCGCTCTCCGGGAGCTCCTGGCTTGCCAGGAGCGCAAGTAATGCATCCGACGAACGGCGCGTTTTGCGAGTCCTCAGCATTCTCTCCCGGGAAGCCGTCCTGACCGTCGATTCCGGAGATTCCGTCTGGTCCTGGGGCTCCAGCTGGTCCTGGTGGTCCAGCCGGGCAGCCTCCGGTTCCGAGGGCATCGTCTCCGTTTCCGTTTCCGGAGTTGCAAGAGCAAGTGGGTCCCGGGTTGACTCCCTGGGCCTCGTATCCTCCGTACTGTTCCTTACCCTGACGCCGTTGGCGGTTGGAGACGGTGGCGGCTCCGAGACCGAGCATTTGGGTCCACAGATCGTCAGTGGTCACCTGGAAAAAGGAGGGATTGGAAGAAGATTCGAAGGAAAGGAATACCTTGAACTGATCCATCTCCTGATCGAGCTGCGACCAAATAGACTGGACATCGGAGTAAATGGAGAAGATTGCGTAGAGCGAGAGGATGAGAGTGGCCGAGGAGAGGCACAAAGCCCCGGCGGTCGCTTTAGTGACGCTCATTCGAGACGACTCTGTCCTTCTTTCCGCCCGCCGTTCCTTTTATACTGCCGCTTCCCAACTGGTTTCGGCCGCTACAAGTAGGTTACCAGCAACTGGTCAGTGATAACGAAGGAATGAGATCCCCTAATTCATCTTATCATTATCACTTTCATCCGTTCGTTCCGATGCGCGCGCGCATTCACAACCATTAAGTCGAGTGAGTCGTTTTATTGCGGAAACGAGTAGGACCCGGGAGGAGAGGAGCATAAAGGCACACCGAATGCAATAGACTTAAACTAAATCACAGACTACGATCGAGAAGTGGATACACTAGGACGAGGTTAATGATTATTGAGCATTGATAATCCTAAGGTAATATTGATAGAGAGAAAGTTTGAGAAGGGACCAGTACATTCGGAATCCGATGCGGAACTTTTCGAATCGACTGTCCGAACGACGAATAGCGAGTTCGTGAGAGCTCCGAATGACACATCGGGACATCTGTAACAAGATTGTGTGACCTTCTTCCGAAGTATTTCCTACCTCAATGTGTCCATCGCTGGATCCGAAAACGCCCAGTTTGTGCTCAATGTTCTTCATCAGATCGTTCGTTTTTAGAATAAGAAGCATTTCGCGGGGCATTCTGGCGAGAACCTCGCTGATCTGTGGAATCAGAGAAGATGCGTACATCCTCAGTTCGTCTTTCTCGCTCTCGTTCATTTTCGACTTTCCGATTCCGCTAGTCACGGATTTCCAGGATCTACGAGTCACCATGCACGCGAATAGACCATAGAGTTCTCCAACTCCCATCTGGTTAGCCACTCTCTGAAAATTACAGCATACTTTTATGAACCATTTAGTCGGTTGACTCACTCGAATTTCTTGTAAATCGGGTTTCAATATGGCCAGCCAGAGATCAGAGTAAAGTTTTCGGATGTGGTCGCTGATGTTGAGATACAATCCGTGGTCAAGAAGCACGATCTCGTACTTTCCGCCACCTTGACTGTTTATCAGAACGTTTCCCGGATGCGGGTCCGAATGCAAGTATCCTTGCAAGAAGATCATTTCTGAGATAGTCTTCCCTATCTTCATGCACACGTCGTGCGGATCGATCTTATGCTTCTTCAAATACTCTACGTCATCTACGTGGGCGCCCTCGCAGAATTCCATCGTTAGCACTCGCTTCGTCGTCAAGTCATACTTGATCTTCGGGATTTTTAGGAAGGTGAGATGCTTGAAGCGAGTGGCTGCTTCGTCCGCATTCTTAGCTTCGTGCAGAAAATCCAGTTCGTTTGGCAGGTTCTTTTTTATTTCCTCGACGAGCCACATCAGTCGAAACTCGGGAAATACGGCATCTGCCACCTTCACTAGAAATTCCATTGTGTTCACATCCGTTCTGCTGTTTTTATACACTCTTTTGTGTTGTACTTTGACAGCCACCGTCTCCCCGGTTTCTCTCAATTTCGCCTTGTGAACCTGAGCAAGACTGGCGGCACCGACCGGCTTATCCGAGAACTCGGAGAACAATTCGTCGACTTTTGCGTTCAATTCGGATTCCACGACAAACACGACGTCTTCTTTAGAAGCTTGAGGCGCCTGTGAAGTGAGCACACTGAGCGTTTGCGTGTACTCCGAAGGTATCAGGTACTCCAGTCCGGATATGTGCTGCCCGACCTGCAAAACAAAGTTATTTCTGAATTACAACGTTTTGTTCGAAGTACTTTAATGAAGACGCCTCCATTGGTGCAGGCGAGGTCCAAAAGATGTTCGGCGCTTCTCAGATGACACGCTTTAATTGCGTCATCGTATTCTGCCGAAGGCTCCGGAAGTCCCCGCAGCGAACTTTTGTAGTCGACTACAATCCTCCCGACCTGCAAGATTTGGTTTTATTGTGCTCTTGAAAAATCCTTACAGTAGTGGCTGCTCTTCCAAATCTGAATATTCCCAACTGTCGCAAGTCTTCGGCTGAGTCCACGGAGTACGCAGTGAAGGCCGCTCCCGTGCCGCTGCCCACTAATAATATCTACATGAAGCGATGAGAATATGAAGTAATCCATGACACTAACCTTCGAGAAAGGCTTTAAAGCCTGCAATTTTTTGAGAATCATGTCACCGGGCTATAAAAATGACTGGAAATGAGAAGTCATCACGAAATTCGTGAAGAATGATGCAAACGCGCTCCATTGGAGCGGCTAGACACCGCACTTTCTGAAGAGGGCGCCGAGAAGTTTTCTCCCAAAACGCTTTTCTGTTTTTCAGCTGCTCGGAAATCTTCTTGTTTTCATGCTTCCTCTATTTTTTTCAAACGGGTTTTTTCAAGATGAGTCTCAAAAAGATAATCGATGTCGGATCGGTAAACAGTTTGCTCAAAAAGGGAATTATCAACAAGGAAGGTGTTCGAATCATCGACTGCTCATTCGCCGTCTCTGCAAAACCTGATTGGAAGACGTTTGAAAAGGAAGAGTACGGAAAGTTTCCGCAACTCTTAACTAAATCGAGTCCGTGAGTCGTTGATGGTTTTTCGGAAGCAAAACAATTGTCTTCAGTTCGCGAAAGCTCTACGAAACCGGACACATCCCCAAAGCCGTGCACATCGATCTCGATGTTGCCACTTATCCATCCAGATATCAGAGGTTCCAGCAGTATCCGGCGGACCTTTTCCAGGAATATGCGCAACTTGTCGGGTTGGACAACAAGGAACACTTCATCTTTTACGGAAAAGGCGCCTTTGGAGGCATGCTGTTCGCTTCAAAAGTCGCATGGCTTTTCAAAAGTTACGGACACGAAAATGTTTCTCTAGTAGACGGTGGATTCGATGAATGGAAGAGAAACAAATTCGACGTATCTATGGAAGAGGTGAAGCTTCCAAGAGGAAGCTGGAAAGCTGAGGACCAATTGAGTAAGCACGTGATTACTTTCGAAGAGTTGGAAGCCAAGGACGGTGAAGAGAAGCAGTTCATTGAGAAGACATCTGATGTGAACTTCCTGGACAGCAGAGTTCGGGCACAGTTCGATGGCACTCAGGAGACGGGCTTAGATCCGCATCTTGTGAACGGAACCAGAATCCCCGGATTCAAGAATACGCCGAGCTCCGAACTTCTGCAGAAAAATGGAACTTTGAAAACGGAAAACGAGATTCGTTCTTGTGAATATTTCTGCTGAGTCCTTCAAGAAAATCTACTTCTTCAGGGCTAATCGAGAATGGTTACATTGCCAATCAACCGACGGTCACATCCTGTAACGCTGGAATCCAGGCGGCTCTCCTCGCTTATGTCATAGACGCCGTCGAGCCGAAATCAGCTCCACTAGTTTACAACGGCTCTCTTAAAGAAATGGAGCTGAGGGACCCGAAAAAAATCTCCGGGGGCCCACAGCATTTGCCTCATTAGTTTCTAGTCTACTTATAGTTATAGTTTCTTTGTTCTTGTTGCTTTTTCTTTTCTTATAAAAGTACCACCAAATTCTGTTTGTTCTGTCCAACGGCTTGTCTGATCGCCGCAATCGCTCTCTTCCAGAAGTTTGATGTACATTATTAGATTTGACTGTTTGCAGTCCATTTTCAAAATGAAGACCTTCAACATCATCGAAGTGACACCGGAACATGCCGAATCGCTGATCTCGATGATCCACGTAAGAAAGTTCCGAAAAACTGCAAGTAGGTGAATGTTGCAGGAGCTTGCCGAGTTTGAGAAGATGAAAAGTAGCGTCGTGAATACCGCCGAAAAGCTGCGGAAGGACATCGAGAACAAGGCAGTTCATGGTGGGTCTCCATTAATACAAGTTTGAACAGTTCCTTTTCAGGATTCATCGCCTTCGATGGAGATGATGTCGCCGGAATGAATCTCTTCTACTACGCCTACTCGACTTGGGTCGGACAGGTACCTTTTCCCGTTGACCTCCTTTTTCTGATCTTCCCATTCTCCTAGTACATCCACATGGAAGATCTGTACATACGTCCGCAGTATCGTAGAATGGGTCTCGCGCGATCTCTTTGGAAGCGACTCGCCGAGCTGGCCCGTGACAAGGGAGTTGTTCGGCTGGAGTGGGCCGTACTGGACTGGAACAAGAACGCCATTGCGCTTTATGACACCGTCGACTACGTCAATCTGACGAAGGCGGAGGGATGGTTCACGTTCCGGATGGACGGAACAGCCATCAATAAATTTGCCAACGAGTGATTTTCGATATTTTGAGATGTTGTTATAAACTTATATTTACCAACAGCGTTTTTTGTTTATTTTGCATAATTAGCAGCTACCGGAAGCCGTCAACCCGTGAAAACTTATCTATTTATTTATTGCTTTCGAACCACTTTATTATGTACCTAGTTCGACATCCTTTTCTAGTGAACTCCTCAAAAACTGTTCCAGTGACCATTCTTGGAATGGAAGTTCTTCCCATTGATCCCTCTTTCCCACTTTAGGCTCTATCGGTGTCGGCGATTGATAATGTTGCATTACAATCGCTGGTGCCTGCTCTTCCTCGCAAGCCTCTCTTGTCCATTCTCGAGTAATCCACAAGATCAAAAGAACAGAGACGGAAGCAATCGCTGCCGAGACAGAAACTTTTACTGCAATAGATATTTCAACGGGAGAAAGGGTAAGGAGGTCACCGGAGATGTCTGTAGCTTGATGGCTGAGCTGGATGCGAGTGAATGTCGAGTAGATCAGAAAGGTAGAAATAGAAACGATGAGAATGAGTAGAGACGCTGGTTGAATCGGAATTCTCCGAACCCAGCAGTCGGCTCGTGGTCTGATCTGAAACATTTCTCTTTTGGATCATACTTCTCTCTTTTTAACCATTTTGAACTTCAATTCGTATTTGCAATATGGGCAAATCCTCATAATGGGAAGAGACTGAACGAGACACTGGTTGTGAGCAGTGACGCGGCAGATGCAGGCTCTCACAAGAGTCGCATCGCGTCTTTCGAATTCATCCTCACGTGGCTTCCTTTGGTCGAGACAAATATGACAGTGGTGCTCAAAGTGCTCCGGGAGGCGTCTTCTGTACAATGGTTTTCCGTACTTTTCCGCCGATTCCTTGTTCAGCTGATGCAGATCGTACTCTTCCCTCCGAGAGGGACTTGGAGAACGAGATCGGCAGATGACTCTGTCTTCTTTCATCTTCCCACAGTCGTCACACTCCTGTTGTGTCAGTTCGAACATGTGTAGAAGAGCGCACTCCGAGTGCACGAACTTATCCCTACAATCGCACGGAGACATGAAAAACTCTTCCCGTAAACTGTTCGAAATCAAAAGTCGGCACAAAGAGCAAATGACGACCGCATTTCCTGGAAATTGCCGCTGAAATTCCGAACAGTTTTGAAATAGGAGACGTGCGATTCACCTCCTCCATAACTTCTGAGAGAGTAGCGAACTCTTCCGGTCTTTCGGAAACGATTCTTCTTTTTCCCAGCCGCACTCTACCTCTCAATATCCGTTGTTCTAAGCATTTTTGCACTGCGAGAGCACGCTTGGAGTGTTCACCTTTCCATGTTTCTGTTATTTCGCGAAGTTCGCTTGTGAATGCGTCTTTGTTTTTCGAACATCCCCATTTCTGCCAGCTCACGCTCTGGTAACTTCGGCAGATGGATACAGACTCCTCTGTCAAACATTCAGTTTCAGCAGTGTCCACTCTCGAGTGCCTTCTCCGTTCAGACCAATCGACTGTCTGATCAGTACTGCGATATTCGCTATCCTCTTCTGACTCATAGAAAGTTGTTTCTATTTTTTCGATCGACTTTCCAAAGGTGTGAAGAACATGACCATACTCGGAATCCACTTTGAAACGAGGAGCTTCTTCGATCTCCTCTGAGCTGGTACTTTCTTGTCGTCCTCGAATAAGTCTCTCGACATCTCCTGCAGTTGAGTAACCGGAACTTTCCCCGGAACTTCTCACTCGACTGATCTTCTTAAGAAGAATGCATTCGCTTCCTTCATCGTCCCCGTTGTTCAGTTTCTGTTCTTCCAAATATTGTTGAATCTCGACGAGTATATCGTTTCTCTCTCGATTGATCTTTTGCAACTTCCGAAGCAATCTTTCCTAAAATGGAGTTGATTAATTAAAATAGAGAACTTGCTCGATACCTCTGTTGTGGTTGGCTTGGCAACTGATTTCTGTGCAGATCGGGCACTTTCAATTCTTCGAATTGAACCGTCTTTTGTGCGGTTCCGAAGGCGTAGGTAGATGCACTTCATGACAGATATGTAGCAGCTCAACAAACCAAACGCACAGTGCTACAATGAAACGCTTTCAATCTCAAAATAAGTGGAAGTTATCCCCTTCGAGGTCAAAGTTCGGAGAGCGACAGTTAGTTGAAAGAAAACAGCAAGTTGTGAGACAGCGTTCGAATAATCATTGGTCCGTTCAGACGCCGTACCAACCTGTTATCGTATCTGCCCAGCCGGGTCATGGTCAACAGTCGTGAACACATGTTCTTCTCCTTCCCGCGTTCCCAATGTGTCCTTTCCTTCCTCTCCGGAGCAACTCAAAACAAACGTGAGAGTTGCAAAACAACTGTCCGATCAAGGTGCAGTATCTCTGGCTTCTTCTCACTCTCTTCATTTCTCTATCTCTTCGTTTACGAGTCTCTCGGCCAGCCACCTCGTGATCGGGTCACAGTGATTGTCGAAGAAAGTGCAAAGAACGAACAAAAGAGACGCTAAAGACGGATATTTTCCTCTCAGTGAAAGATATACAGTTTACGAGCCTCCAGAATTGATCAGCCTTTCATCCGTCTCGTCTCGAATCGTTCTCTGATCCACCTTCATTACACTTGTTTTGTTAGTGTCTGGGGATCCGATAAAAGATGATTTATGCACGCATCTACCCCCTCAGCGTCTATGTACAAAATGACATCTTGGGTTTCGTCTAGATTCAGCGCAATTATAGATTCTGAATCGGTTCGAATTCACCGTTATTTCCGTATTAAATGCGATAAGAAGTTGACAGTCGATCGGTCGATGAGGCGGCAAAACAAAAAGTGTTTGGTTTTCTGCAATTGATATCACCTTCCCTGCGTCTTCCCGCCTCTCTCGGCAGTGTCCACCGGTTGACTGATAAGAAGAAGAAGAAGGCGCAAACAGCATCAGTTTGTTGTTAGTGGGCCCTGCGACCGCCGATCCACTCTCGCATTTCTTTTCGATGCAGAAGAGAAGGAGTTCCTCCCTCTAGTTTGACCCCTCTTTTTCTGTTCTCTTATTGACAAGAGCCCTTGTCCCACAGAGGTTTGACCTCGCGGGAACCACGTGATTTCCGAGTGTTGAAAACAAACACTTCCACACAAACGACTTCTTCTTATCGTCACTTCTAGGTTCTCCCATCCCTTCCCGTAATCAGTTGGTTCTCCGATATCTTCTCTCGGTTCTGTGGGCAGTGGTCAGTGGTCACGCACTCTGAGTAGTGCCTCCAGTGGCGTGACCCCCCGTCCGTGCTCCCTCCCTCCTCTCGCCTCCACGTATCCACCTACCGCCCTCGTCCTCATTCCCTCCGAAGTTCCCCACACTTCGAAGTCTCATCGGCTCCTGCTCACCAAGCAGACAAGTTACCGTAAAAAGTAATCTTTGTATGTGTCCTCGCACCGCCGACTCTCTTCTTGGTTGTATTCGCCGATATAGTTCACCGTCTCAAAACTAATCACATTTCCAGAGAGACCACGATGCGGTTCTCCCGCATCTCCCCACTCTTCACCAACGTCGTCCGACACGCGCAGTTCCGTAGCTATGGCAGTGTTGTCAAGCCGCGCGAGTTCAACAAGGTATAAGCTTTGCAACATCTCTAGGAACTCCCTGTCTGCAGGTTATGGTGGCCAATCGCGGAGAAATTGCGATTCGAGTCTTCCGTGCTCTCACCGAGCTGAACAAGACTTCCGTTGCAATCTACGCGGAACAGGACAAGAACTCGATGCATCGCCTGAAGGCTGACGAAGCATATCTCGTCGGAAAGGGCCTCCCACCTGTTGCCGCGTATCTCACTATTGATCAGATCATAGAGACAGCTCTCAAGGTTTGATTGGATTCTTTTCCACGTAAAAATCATTTGTTTTCCAGCACAACATCGATGCTATCCACCCTGGATACGGATTTCTCTCCGAGCGTTCAGACTTCGCAGCCGCGTGCCAAAATGCCGGTATCGTCTTCATTGGACCCAGTCCCGACGTGATGGCCAGAATGGGAGACAAAGTGGCTGCTCGCCAGGCAGCTATCGAAGCAGGTGTCCAAGTTGTGCCTGGAACGCCAGGACCCATCACGACTGCTCAAGAAGCCGTCGAGTTTGCGAAGCAGTATGGAACTCCGATTATTCTGAAGGCTGCGTACGGAGGAGGTGGACGTGGAATCCGTCGTGTAGATAAGTTGGAAGAGGTCGAGGAAGCGTTCCGCAGATCGTTCTCGGAAGCACAAGCAGCCTTCGGAGACGGAAGTCTTTTCGTCGAGAAGTTCGTGGAGAGGCCGAGACACATCGAAGTACAACTACTCGGAGACCATCACGGAAACATCGTGCACTTGTACGAGAGAGATTGTTCCGTGCAGCGCCGTCATCAGAAGGTCGTCGAGATCGCCCCCGCGCCGGCTCTCCCGGAAGGGGTCAGAGAAAAGATTCTTGCCGACGCTCTGCGTCTGGCAAAACATGTCGGATACCAGAACGCTGGAACCGTCGAGTTCCTCGTCGACCAGAAGGGCAACTACTATTTCATTGAGGTCAATGCGCGTCTTCAAGTAGAGCATACCGTCACTGAGGAGATCACTGGAGTCGATCTTGTACAGGCACAAATCCGCATTGCCGAGGGAAAATCGCTGGATGATCTGAAACTCTCGCAAGAAACCATCCAACCTCATGGCTCCGCCATTCAATGCAGAGTCACTACAGAGGATCCAGCCAAAGGGTTCCAGCCCGACTCGGGAAGAATAGAAGTGTTCCGATCTGGAGAGGGTATGGGAATCCGCCTCGACTCTGCCTCCGCTTTCGCAGGATCCGTCATTTCGCCGCACTACGACTCTCTCATGGTGAAAGTGATTGCTTCAGCGAGAAACCACCCGAATGCCGCCGCCAAAATGATTCGTGCGCTGAAAGAATTCCGAATCAGAGGCGTCAAGGTAAGCATCTCGAAGTATCAAAGTACAAAACGGTTCTCTCGATTGTGCGTCGCTGTTTACTCTGTTTCTCTATAGATAAGAAGCGACGCGCGGGGACTATGTTCAGCGAATCGGACTAATGATCAACGAATGAACTCTTTCTTTTTTCAGACAAACATCCCGTTCCTGCTTAACGTGCTTCGACAACCCAGCTTCCTCGACGCCTCTGTCGACACCTATTTCATCGACGAGCATCCGGAGCTGTTCCAGTTCAAGCCTAGTCAGAATCGTGCCCAAAAGCTACTCAGTTACTTGGGAGAAGTGAAAGTGAATGGACCGACGACCCCGCTGGCCACTGATCTCAAGCCTGCTCACGTCTCGCCGCCTATTCCGTACATTCCGGCGGGAGCCAAACCACCATCGGGTCTTCGTGACGTGCTCGTGAAGAGGGGACCTGCTGAGTTTGCGAAGGAGGTCCGCAAGACTCCAGGATGCATGATCACTGACACCACCTTCAGGTAGCTATCTATTTCATTCCATCTCTAAACGTTGTCCGTTTTCAGAGATGCCCACCAGTCTCTGCTGGCCACTCGCGTCCGTACCTACGATATGGCCGCCATCTCTCCGTTCGTCGCGCAGTCATTCAACGGACTCTTCTCTTTGGAGAACTGGGGAGGCGCCACTTTCGACGTTTCGATGCGATTCCTGCACGAATGTCCGTGGGAGCGTCTCCGTACTCTTCGCGAACTCATCCCCAATATTCCGTTCCAATGTCTCCTGAGAGGAGCCAACGCCATGGGATACTCGAATTATCCAGACAACGTTATCTACAAGTTCTGTGACCTTGCCGTAAAGAACGGAATGGACGTGTTCCGCGTATTCGACTCACTCAACTATCTGCCGAACCTCATCGTCGGAATGGAGGCCGTCGGCAAGGCCGGTGGAGTAGTCGAGGCCGCCATTGCCTACACTGGAGACGTCTCGGATAAATCTCGCGAAAAGTACAATCTGAAGTACTACCTGGATTTGGCTGATCAGCTTGTTAAGGCCCAAGCTCATATTCTCTCGATCAAGGATATGGCTGGTGTCCTGAAGCCGGAAGGAGCGAAACTTCTGATCGGTGCTCTCCGCGACAAGTTCCCTGATATCCCGATTCACGTTCACACTCACGACACATCCGGGGCTGGAGTCGCTGCTATGCTCGAGTGTGCGAAGGCCGGAGCCGATGTCGTTGATGCAGCAGTCGACAGCATGAGTGGAATGACTTCGCAGCCATCGATGGGAGCTATTGTGGCCAGTCTTCAAGGAACTAAGCACGACACAGGCCTCTCGCTCGACGACATCTCCAAGTACTCCGCATACTGGGAGTCGGCCCGTCAGCTGTACGCTCCGTTCGAGTGCGCGACGACGATGAAGAGCGGAAACGCAGATGTCTACAAACACGAAATTCCAGGAGGACAGTACACGAATCTTCAGTTCCAAGCCTTCTCGCTCGGACTTGGCCCGCAGTTTGACGAAGTGAAACGAATGTACCGCGAGGCAAATCTTGTTCTCGGAGACATCATCAAGGTGACGCCATCGTCAAAGATCGTCGGAGACTTGGCGCAGTTTATGGTCCAGAACAAGCTGACCCGCGAAACTGTCGTTGACAGAGCCGACGACCTCTCGTTCCCGAAGAGTGTCGTCGATTTCATGCAAGGAAATGTCGGACAGCCACCGTACGGATTCCCAGAGCCATTGAGAACCAAGGTTCTGCGCGGAAAGCCGAAGGTCGATGGAAGACCAGGAGAAAATGCGAAGCCCATCGACTTGGATGCTGTGAAGACGGAGCTGGAGGAGAAGCACGGCCGTAAGCTGACGGAGGAGGACGTGATGTCTTACTCGATGTTCCCGTCCGTCTTCGACGAGTTCGAGACTTTCCGCCAGCAGTACGGTCCCGTCGACAAGCTGCCGACGAGACTGTTCTTGACAGGACTGGACATTGCCGAAGAGGTCGACGTTGAGATCGAGAAAGGAAAGACTCTGGCCATTCAGCTGCTCGCAGAAGGAAAGCTGAACAGCCGCGGAGAACGCGAGGTGTTCTTCGATTTGAACGGACAGATGAGAAGCATCTTCGTCACTGACAAGGAGGCTTCAAAGGAGATCGTCACTCGTCCTAGAGCCCTTCCTGGAGTCCGTGGACACATCGGCGCCCCGATGCCAGGAGACGTGCTCGAACTGAAAATCAAGGAGGGTGACAAGGTGAGTGAGCGCTGGCCGTAAATCAATCGTATCCAGAAGGGAAAACGACGGAAATTGTAGGAAGAGAAGGAAGGCGAATTTATAGTCGTTTCCCAGCTATTTTGCTGCCTCCCCCGTTCCCATTTCAAAAGATGCAAATGAGAGGCTGAATTGCAGATCACGAAGAAGCAGCCGCTGTTCGTTCTCTCCGCGATGAAGATGGAGATGGTCATCGACTCTCCGATCGCCGGAACCGTCAAGAAGATCCACGCGGCACAGGGAACCAAGTGCACTGCCGGAGACTTGGTCGTCGAAATCGAACCATAAACTGCTCGAATAAATGCATTCCGTTTCCAATTAGTCTCTCTCCTCCTTCTTCTGCCCGCCCACTCTCCCCAGTTTTCTCTTTTTCTCTATTACAAATTCCATCATCAAAATTCTATTTGGCGCGTGTTATAGATTGATTAGTTTTCTCTGAACCTGCTTAAAATGTGTATATTCTGTAATGCTCCCTCTCCGTTTTCTTCTTCTTCACGTGTCTCCCGTTTCGCCTTCTTTCTTTCTCCATTGCATTTAAATAGTTTTCCTAAATAGTAGAAAGGTATTTATTGCATCGGGTGTTTTGTGTGTAGAAAAAAAATATATATAAAGTAAAATTGTTCACTCCTCTTTCCCCCTGTCCCAGATTTGTCGCTTCTTTTTGTAGTTTCGTGCTCGCAAAAAGAGCCCGCCTCCGGAAGCCTCAAAACAAAGCTTTGTTCTCAATTCTGACACCAACGGCTTCCTTTGCTCTATTTTCAGTAGTTTGAATACACTCGCAGTTTCAGCGCAATGTGGTCGTGTTTGAGTCTACAGCAACTCGTTTCCTTCCTATTCAGGTGAGCGGCAGGAGGGTCTGGGAGCTCTGCAGTCCCCTCCCAAAGTCAAAAAGAGCTTCGTGCATTCCATGGGATTGTCTCTTTGTCAGTGGATAAATGCGAGTTGCTCAATTATCGCACTTTCATTTCCTCATCGGGACCCCTTTCTTGCCGCTTTCTGCCTCCGTTTTTCGTGCTTCTTCTCGTCCGTTCTCGAGCAATTAGCGTGTTTCTTTCTTCTTTTTCTGACTCAACTCGCCTTCTTCCCTCAGCGGATTTGACCGTTTCCTTCCTGTGCTGCTGCGCCACAAGAGCGAGCCCGACGAGGCCACGCCCCCTTTTCTAGCACTGCTTTTCCCTCGCGCTTTGCTCCGCTCATTTGAGAGAGGGCACTCTTGACCGACTGCCACTGACACCAATCCGCCTGCATTTCCTGCTCTCGAAATGTCGACGATGGATGTGAGGTAACCATAGAACGTCTTCTGAATGCTCCCGATCTCTGTCGCGAGCACTTTGTGTGTCAAGAGTCTACGAACTTTGAACCGACGTCTTCGCATTGACGGCCCACTGGGAGGCCGGAAGTCCGCAGTCTCCCAGTCGTTTACCTCCGTTTCCGGCGGTCTTCGGTCGTCCGGCTTATCTGTTTATCGCCATATCCGGGCGAGTCAGGAGATGAAAAGGAGAAAAAGTTCAGACTAAGCCCCTAATCCTTGTCACTTGCAGAAGGAAGCTGAGCGACTCGCGCAGCTCTTCCGAGTCCTCCTCGGACGCCAATCAGAAGATGTCGCTGGAAATCCACTCGCTCGGAGGTGCAACGTCGCCGTCGCTTCTTCCAGTTTCGGTGAGCAAAACGAGTTAATCCCTGTGCCTGATTGGATTCTAATTGCACTTCACGTCTTCTCAAAAGGCTTCAAAGCTCACTTCTCTTTGTTTTCGAGACAAGAAAAAAAGGGGGGAAACGAAATCAGAATCGGTGAAATCGAAGCGAGAACCGAATTTCCCTCGAAAAACGGAAGCGAACGAGACGAAAGCAGCCACAGTTCCGTCCGTTTTTCGATGCAAACAAGACACTTTGCATGTCAGTTCGGCACTAAAAACGTCCACTTTCGAAATGGGAGCCATGATGTCATTGTGCCACGTCAAACTGATTTATAACGGCAGCTGTCATCGTATTGGGAATATGAAATGTGTCATCCTCATCAGACATCAGAAACTCGACACATTCTTTCAGAGAAAGAAGGCTCTCTTTTCCATTTGGGAGAGTGGCTGAGAACAAGTCAACACCTGATTCTCTGTATATCCTCAGATCCAGTGCGTTCCATTCCAAATCCCTTCGAGACTCTTCTCTGATTTGCACGTCATAATCCAAAGAAGATTCGGAAGAAGTGGGGAGGAAAGTGCATAAGTATCTATCCGTTTCGCCGGCGGCAAACTAGCCACTTTGAGCAATTTGACATGGGAGGAGCAGCAGGCGGGGGTGGCCATCTCGACGTGTTAGGTTCCAATTATAGAGAAGAGGGGGGTAGATGACGTCACTCGGACGGAGGGCCGACTCACTGATGGCAATCACTCACTCGGAGCGCGCGTTTCAAAAGAACGGAAGCAAACTGCTTTCCGGCTCGAAATGCTGACTCGAGGACGCATCTGGCTCCTTAAAAATACGACATTCCCAGAATATATTCGAAAAGGGGATTGGCAAAAGGCTTTATGACTTCCGCGAAAGTGGCATTCAACTTGAAAACACTGCGATTTGAGATCTTCTGACCAGCTGAAAATCCGTTCCACGTCGAGGGCATTCCGTTCAGAGTTTGGTCTCTGGATTCTCGACGCCTTCTATCTAGCTGGCTGTTTCGAAGAAGCAAACGAGCCGGGAGTCGGAAGGAAGAAGCATAATCGAGTTGCAATCAGACGAGACG
The DNA here is from genome assembly GCA_963570955.1 of Caenorhabditis afra. Lineage (NCBI taxonomy): Eukaryota > Metazoa > Nematoda > Chromadorea > Rhabditida > Rhabditidae > Caenorhabditis > Caenorhabditis afra. The sequence goes on along the minus strand of OY751536.1, from coordinate 6,793,525 downwards.
TCTTCTGAATTCCAAACGCATTTGTCAGAAGGTCCTGGTTTCCGACGTCTTCTACCATGAAACGAGGCAATCTCGCATTCATGAACCCCATCAATCGCGCGTTTCGCTCTGATATATTTGTCTGAAACTGCAGCGAACGGCCCCGGAATTTGCGGAAGGGACGAATACTTCATCGCATCTTCAGCGGGGCGCCATCACTCTATTACTCTATTTCTGTCCCTTTTTTGCATATGCTCGTGTTATGTTGCTCCGGAGAGCCCGCCCGCACAGATAATTGCCATAATATTCGAAGAGGCGAGCGAGGAATTGCGAAGAAAAAGTATTCTTTTCCCGACAACCCAGACTTCCTCTTCCAAAATTTCGCGCCGCATTGTTGTAGGTTATTCAATTTGGAGCCGAGGAGTGGTTATTTGAAAAGGAAACGGGATGGATATGTATATGGGCGGATTTATTTACGAGAAGAAGAAGAGCCCTCTTCCCTTGTTTCCCCCCTTCCGTTTCAGCCCCATTGTCAGTAGTTCCAGTGGATGAAAACTCCCTCGCGATTCGGCGGAAACGCGCTCTACCGTACATTCCACGAACGCGCCCGCCCCTCGGAGACGTTAGAAATACCTCATTATCCGAGTTTTAGGCAGTTCTATCACATGTTTTTTTCTCGCCGGCTGCTGCTTCTCGCCTATTATTGTGAAATCCGACGCCGCCATTATATCGAAAGGGGTGTCTCTATGAGGGAAGAGGCACGTGTGTCGAAACAAGAAGCCCTATAAATAGCAATGTCTCCGGAATTAGATCCCCCCTCTCTGTCCACTGTTTCTGTGTTGCGTCGCCATTTCCAATTTCAGCCCCTTCGAGATTTTCAGCCGTCCCTTTCTTTTCCAAAATCCTGCAAATCCTCAGTACCAGTACGAATTGAAATCGAATACATGTGAGAGACAGAGAGATGGGAGGGGGACGCATTATTATAATTCCATCCCCTTCGTTCTCTTTTCTCGGCCATTATTCATCAGAATGTGTCTTCTTAATGGGAGAACCAGGTGCTTTTCCCTCTCTAATTGCGTTTCGTTTCCACCCTCTGCATGTTGCTAGGCGTTTCTTGCTCTCCACGCAGCACCGCTCCACATCCGAAAACATCATCTGAAGCCGAGTGTTTCACCATGAATATTCATGAGAACGAGGTGAGAAACGGATTCGAAGAGCCCCCCTAATTTATTGCCTCTTTTGTGGTTTTTGAGCTCTCGACGTCGAATGTCGACGATCAGGGACCGGCAACAAAGGGGGAACTACAGTAACCAGCGACTCCAGCACCTCTTCGAAAACAAAACGATAATGGGAGATTGTGTGAAGTGTTCTCGGAAATCTTTTTCGAAATTGCCGCCTTTCGCAGCCGTCCGTCTTCTTCTTCTTCTCCCCCTTTTTTCTCTTTCTCCGACGAAAATAGAGGCAAGAAGTGCCTCTGTGTCGGCTCGTTCGGCTGTTTATTTTCCAAACGGAGCACATCAACTCAATTTCCAATTTCAAATTCCCGCCTCGTTCCTCTCTTGCCATTTGATTCTTTTTCTCGCTGCTCCGTGAATTCAGTCTCTGTGTTGGACCCGGAATGAGCACAAAGAGCCATTAAAGAGTCAACTCACTCATCCAGAAGTCGTCCTCCCCTTTTAGGCGACCTTTGTGTTTGTTTCGTGAGGATTCCGCTCCCCAAAATAATTAGAGCATCTGCGGGCGGATTATGAGAGCTGGAATGAAGTCTGTCTAATTACAATATCTGTTTTTCCGTGAAAAGCGGTGTCTCGAAAAAGAAATGGGCGGAGCGAGAGCACTTTCGGAGACTCAATTATCAGACGGCTCGTGATTACTGATCTCGTTTCTCGAATTCCCTTCCCCTTTTTCTCGTCTCGCTCCTTTTCTCTTTAACGGAAGAAGACACAACAAGAATTCGAATTTGAGCACGCTCCACAGAATCCGTGTCTCTTTTTATTCCGCCTTTCGGCGTGCCTCCTCCCTCATTTCTCGCGACAATTTCCAGCCCTCAATGCATTCGAACGGTATTTCGCGCGGTCACAACGGAGACAGCCGTCGCAGCAGCATGGTCGACGCGACCGGGAGGTTCTGCAGTCAGCCGATGAGCGGATCGCCCGAGGTCGGTCCCTCTTCCAGAACGCCACGACCCAGATCGCCAGTTTCAGATTCTCGTCGGCCTCTGCTACGACGACAAGCACGAGGTGGTGTCAGTGTCGATCGAGAAGGCGTCGTCGCTGGGAGCCGACGTGGCCCATCCGCCCGACTCGTTCATCCGAATCGTGGGACTTGACGAGTTCTCGACGGAGTTGTCCCGTCACAAGACGGACACTGTCAAGCACTCGACACAGCCCGTCTACAGCCACCACTGCACAATGCGGGTCAGTCTCGTTTCTTGTTTCCAGCTGCTGGCTCTTCGGTGAAGTCATGCAAACTGAAAACAAAACATGTGATAATCTGACTTTCCTTCTCCATCGGTCACACTTTGAAGCGGAAACTAGAAGACAGAGATCACGTCACATCTTCTTTCCTCTTCTGAATCCCCTTTTTTCTCAGTTCTCGAAGGACAAGGTGGAGACGTCGACGGTGCGCGTGGAAGTGTGGACGGTGGCCGGCATCCTGCGTCGCAAGCAGCAGATCGGATCCATCGCCATCGGATTCGCCTCTTCGACGCCCGACGCGAACGAGCACTGGCAGCAGATGATGCAGGTATGATGACACTTTCTCTCGCAGGGAAACGGCCCATCCCTTCCTTTTCTCGCCAACTTCACAGCGAATTCCTTTTGTTTGTCGGTTTGACCGCGGCGAAACAGAAAAGGGAAAAGAATGGAAAGTGCAGTACTACTAAGTTCCCCGGGACTTTGCTTGTATTTCGAAAGTAAGAAAGAAAACGTCAGCCGTCAATTGAGGAGATCACAAGTCTAACCGCACGTGGGGAGGATTTTGAAATTAATGAAGTGTCACTTTAATGAGTGCCACCGAGCGATCATAGTATAACGGAAGAGACCGATGATGCAAACGGACGATTCAGACTTTAGGTGCAAGTTTGCAGCCGAATGATTGGGGAATTGTGTTTCTGGAGAGGAAGAAGGAGATCCCGTAGTTCCCGTCCAATCCTGATCTTTTCTTCTTCTTCTTCTTTCGCCCCGCCGCGTCGGGGAATTCCCCTGCAATTTGCAAGCGACGCACATTAATCTCCGTTATCGGGCCGTTTCTGGGTGCAATCGCGACGTCCTCAGTCTGCAACCCGCTGCATCTTTAAAAAGTTCAATAAACCAGCGCCGACTTCTCCCCGGGTTTCCTTCTCTTCATCCCTTCCCCTCCGACGTCTTCTCCGTCGTCTTCTCCGTCGACTATCAGAGATCGACAGGACTTTGCCCCTCTTATCTTCAGAATGTGTCCACGTGTGCGCCACGTTGACTGGCGCATCCATCAAAGAGAGAGAAACACAAGACTAAACACTTCCCTTCTGTGACGTCGTTCATCGATCCACGTCTCTTTTTCTTCCAGGGCGCCGGAATCACCGTCTCCAAGTGGCACGCCATCCAGTCTCCAGATGCGTGAACGACTCTTCCAGCCGCAAAACGCGCACTCCCTCATTGAGCTTCAATGATTTCTCAACTCCGATCTCTTTAGCACGCCTTCATTTCTAGTCTGCTTCCCGCTGCGAGCCCATTTTCAGAAACTTTTCGCTACTTCTCTCTCTCTCCTACTCCCACCCTCCGAATATATTACTTTGCGGTTTTATTTGTGATTATGATATCTCGCCCCCTACATCCCTACTCCCTCTTTTATTCTTCCGTCTTATTCGAACTCAATCGATAAACCGATTTCTCCGAACCGCTTCACACAAAAATCCGATGTCTCCACCAGATTTTCGATGTTTGTAAACGGGCAGTGTGAAAAATTCGTCGAGTGGTTCGAGATTAAACGGCCTGTCACATCGAATCAACGTACTTGACGAAGCGCCCGAAAACCGCAACATGGGACGACGACGTCTCTGACGCTGTCATTTTGTACCTTCTTGTGATACATGAATGGATACGCGACGAGGGAAGTCGGGTGGAAGTATACTGTATTGATTGATTGATGGCAAGACGGCGGTCATGCGTCTGCAGAAGAAGGCGAAAGGGGGCACTCCTTTCCTGTTTTTTCTTCTCAACCTTCTGACACCTTCAGAAGTCGTCGGCATGTCTGAAAGTTCAAGACTGCAAAGTCAAAAGTGCTGGAAACGAAAACTAGAAGGCGGCGGAAAATGAAGACTTGTGATTCACGTCTTCTGTTCCAACGAATTCGCCAAGCACGATGTCTTCGTAGGCCGAACTGGGAACACAATATTGAGGAAGGTGAATGAATGTGGAACAAAAGATGAGTCTGCAGAACTGCCACAAAGCACTCGGACCGATGTCCAGCGTTTCAGACTGCACTAGATCGGTCGGGAAATCGAGCAGTCCTCCATTTCTGACATGAATTAGGGCTGGAAAGGCCTGCTGGGGCGACCGAAAAGCATCCATCTTCCAGTCTACAATGTATCCTTATTCGGTTTTCAAAGATCGTTCAAAGTCCGAAAAGACTGTCCGATCGATAAAGAGTGGACTTTGATGGCAGTCGCCGCGCAATCTGATCGATTCGAATCCAGTTTCCTTTCAGAGAACACTTTCATTATTAACGCAGCAGTCGTTGTGTTGTTTGTAAACGAATGAACAATAGAATCACATGGATTCGAACTTTTATTAGTTTTTACTCGTCAACTTTGAACTTTCCATTCTTTTCAACACTGTACCCGATATAGTTCCGTACATAATCTTGCTAACTGGTGTGACGTGGATAGAGACAAAAAAGGGGGAAAAATGATGGCAATGATGGTGGATGTTGGGATGAAATTGACTAGAAGCAGTCGTAGGAGAGACCCGTAGCAGGCAGTTTCATGACCGCCGATGATGTGGCAGTCGGTCGGGAGATTCAGAGATCTTGCTCAGTGAGCCATCGGGATGGAGATCTTGGCGTGCGAAATGTATTCGGCCGGGATGTAGTCGTGACGATCCTCCTCCGGAAGAACGCCGATCTTGAACTTGGTGAGCATGACGCGGGCGCACACCGAGTGTCCCACGGACTCGAAAGCGTCGCTGGCATCGCCGCCGGCCTGAAAGAAGAGAGAAATGAGGGCCTGTTGCTGGTGTGGAGAAGCGGGAAACTTACGTATTCGAAAATGATTTCCGGGCCTCCTGGGTGGAGATAGAGGAACTTGGTGACGTCGTAGACGTTGTTGCCGACGACGATCCAACAGTCGTCCTCGGTACAGTGCATCGAGACCTCGGAGCGGGAGAAGACGGCGTCGGACATGATGAGGTGAGGAGTGAGGAGAGGGAAGCTTCTGCAATATGCATCAGATGAGGAGACTGTAAGAAGCAGAGAAGGCGAATCGGAAGAGACGCAGGAAAGCAGACAAAATCACTCTTGTTCTCTAATCCCTCTTGTTTTCTTCTTGAAACCTTTAGAAGCGAAATACGACTTTGGGTTCATTTCAGGGATGCCCCACGTCCCTTTTATACGGGGCTTTTTGCGAAGGCGCGGCTTCAGACGTCTTCGGTCCGCCCGACTGTCTCTCCGTCTGCGCACGACGTCTTCTCGCTGTCTCGTCGGATCCCTTTTCACGTCGACTGTCTCTTCAACGGGAAACGATCCCACGGCCCGCCACGTGAATGTGTTATGTTCTAATGATCTCCCGCCACGTGCGCGGGCGGCGTCGCGCAAGACTTCTGCGTACAAATTTTACGATTTCGCCGCTGCCTTCGCCTTCTGAAGGCGAAGACGATGGTTGCAGAGAGGACTGGTCGCATCCGAGAGAAAGAGCGTTTCAAACCGAGAGAGTTCCAGAAGAGTCATGTGAATGGGCCGAGATTTATTGGGCCAGAGGGCCGATGAAGCGGCGTCGTGTTTCGTGTCCTGTGCGTACCAGTTCGGTCACGAAGCACTCAGTGCAAAGGATCGCAAACCGCGTCGGCGGCTTGTTTACGCTGGCATCGGACAAAGATCCCACCGGAACGAAGGAAGATCGGATGTTGACTAGGAAGTCAGAAGGTGCTGTTGGGCCATCTTTCTCGTGTCTTTCACGAGTTGTTGTCTTCCAAGCTGCAACTGTTGCAGAAGGTGTCCCGTGACTCGCGGAGTGAGTCAGGATCCGACGTGCGAGGGTCAGGTGAAAGGATCTTCCCCCAGTAACCACGCAGAACTGTTAGGGTCTTCTGGAGATTCTCTTCTCCCAATCGATCACTTGATCTCTTCCACCTTCTTTTGACGTGGCACTCTCGGTTTGTCGACTGTTTCAGCGACTTTCCATCTCTCTCTCTCTTTCGATTGTATCAATTCGTGACGACACAATCATTGAGAGGAGGAGAGGATTGTTTAAGAGAGAGAGAGAATCGCTGCTGCCTGCCACATTATCCGTTATTTATGACCCTCTCGCTCCCCGTCTCCGGGTCCATCGAACGAATACTGACCGATGGATGGAGACGTCCTCTGGAATTCCAATTCTCTCTCTCTCTTCTCGCTATCTCTCCTCTTGCAGAGGGAACCGTCTTTCAAGGTGAATCGGGTTGTAAACTGAAACGTTCGAGAGAGAGAGAGAAAGATTGTCAGGTGACTCGGCTCCCGTTGCAGAAGACGTCGCTGAATGGAATTCGGGCGAGGTTTCGAGAAGAGAAGGTCGTCGTCGTTCAATTAGGAGAGTTCAAACGGTTACGCATCGGAAAGCGACGCCTTTCAGAGTCCACAACGGGATCCTGAAATAGAACGGCGCGTCTCGAGTAAATTCCTTATTTATAGAGAGTCCGTGAGCATTGAACACTAGTGACGTGGCATCAGAAATCGCTGCTAGCTACAATACTTTGGACCCCATCAATCTCCTTCGGTGCCCTTCGTATTTGCTTGCGATTCACATGCACAACACGGAACCAGGGATCATGAGACCGACTGGAAACGAACTAGAAGAAGAAGAAGACGGCTGTTTTCTTCTCGCCCACCACTGCAATAGTTGCACCCCATTCATAAATAGTAAAAGTCATTGATCAGGGTGGCAGACTGGAATTCTGGGGTCGAAGTCGACGAGTGATTGACGGCCACGGAAGTGTCGCATGACTGTGTTTTCAGCCGAATCCGCCGGGGGAAACCCTTTTCCAACCAGAGTATCATGTGTGCATGTGACGATAACAAACGTGTAGTCCCCGTTGTTTTCCGGAAAGTGACTCGGGAAAGGACAACTGGTTTTAGGTGTCAAGTGTCCCTCTGCACTACAAACACAACGGCCTGCTCACCCTCTCGTGGCTCCTGCTCTTCGTGATGACGTCACAGTTTCCAGGCGATGGACAACTGCGAAAAGTAGACTCTAGCCTCTTCCTCGGCCTGAAAAAAGGCATAAATCACCGGGTTTTATGGCGCCTCTCTCCCCATCCTCCACCCAAAACCTTGAACTGCCGGCCCATCCGGCCCGTGTTCACGTGAAGACGTTAACTACGGTTTGGTACGTTCCAGACCAGAGTATTCACTCGACAAACTGGTTTCGATGGCGTTTCGCGGAGAAGTAATACTGGGAAGTGAAGACGCCCGTCGTTTGATCGCAGATCTTCGGGGTTACGGTAGTACTCACCGTCCCGCTCCCAATCGCCACTTCAACGCCGTGAATGCTGCGAAAACTTGTGTGTTTGGTGGCTGGATGGACGACTTCTCGACGGCAAGGAAAGCCTAAAAACGACTGGAATGAGAGGGAGAGTGGCGGCTTTTTGTGACGCACGGAGGATGAGCAACCACTTCCTCTGCACCTCGTCCGGGATCAGAAACTGCAGGAAGACCAGAGTGGTGGAGGTGGTTCCGACGGAAACGAGCATGTCGTAGAGGAATCCGTTGGTGATGGTGCTCCAGTTTCGGGTCGGATCCGTGAGGGAAGCGGAGAACTGGAGCAGGAAGTAGCACGAGGTGGCGAGGAAGAAGGCGGCGAGCGAGAACATTTGGAGCAGCAGACGCGATGTCCGGATGTTCTCCCGCATCTGGAACGAGCTTCTCTTTGTCTCGCGTTTCCACATGACTTTGAAGTTTACAGCGCCGCCCTTCAAGAACAACAAGTGCTTCTCTCTTTCATTCACTTGTTACACAAGAGACCTACATACTGTAACACATGCTTCTTCACAAAGGAGATTCCCCGGTTCATGTGAATCGGGGGATGCCCTCACGTCTTCTGATTCTTCTGCTTCTGCTGCTGCTGTTGCTGCGGCCGATCAGGTTCTTCTGATCGTCTGCAACAATGCGATCAGAGGGGCTTTCCTCTCCGCTTCTCTTCATCTTCTCATCTCGTCTCCGATCAGATCAGAATTCATTTTCGGATCCAATCTATCAGGGAGCTGACAAAGTCACGTCAATCCAAATGGAAAACCTTTCCGATTTGCACGCCCGCCGGAAATATCTTTTACGGGCGGCCAGCTGACAAGTCCGCAAATTGGGAATTGACGAGAAAAGAGAGCAGCTGATATTGTGCAATACAAAGATTGACATCAATCAGCAACCCCAAAAAGAAGCGATTCTGAGGTTACTGTAGGTGAGCACGTCGTCTGTTTTCTCTTCAGCTTTCAGAAGAGAGCCTAACATGCAATTTGCTCATTTTCAAAGGTTTTCTCCAAACGAAATTGGCATTATAAGGCAAAGTTTTGTTGACTACTTCCTGATATTTTCGTGCGCTTTGCATGTTCGATGGTTCGGGGGATACCAGTTGGTACAGAGGATCCGTGTTTGAAAATAAAGGGATCAGCTGACAGTGATATCTTGTTGACACTGCGACGAAGTCACGAGTCATCCCGCAACGCCCTCCGATTATCTCCCCACGCATGCATTGCGAGGGATCGCGTCTGACCTGATAAGCCTCGCTGATCGGAGCTTTGAACCTGCGATGCTTCACTTTCTTCTTGTTGGCGGCTAGCACGACGGTGGTGACCTGGAAGGGAGAGCGGAATTGGGGAAGGCACTGGGAACTCACGAGCAGCGACAGCAGAGACAGCGAGACGATGGTGATCACGTTGATCTCGCGGCCTTTCTCGAAATTGTACTTGGAATAGAGTTGGCAAAGAGAGTACGGATACTGTAAGTGAGAGCAGGAAGCTGAGTGTTATTGGGTAATTCAATGAAGTGAGGAAAACAGCGGAAAGCGGGAAAACAAGGGACTCACGGTCAGAAAACAGCAGATGATGATGAGCGGCGCGAAGGAGTTCTGCTCGTAGCGCTTCGAGCGACAAGTGGCTATGGCGCGTTCGGCGGAGAAGACGAAGAGGTGGGCGGAAACTGGAAAGAAGACGTCAGAATGATGCAATGCTGACTGCGAGTTACTCGACGTCTGGAACACGAATCTCGAGTACATGAACACTTCCATCGTGTCGATCGGCACTCGGAACATCTCGCAGACGAGCCACGAGAGCCGCGAGATGCTCATTAATAGTCCCGCCAAGAAGTAGCTCACGATTATGATCTGAAGAAGACACGTCATCTGAAGATGCGCCAGAAAAAGAGAGAGACGCACCTTGAGATTGATGTTAGCGAGCATTTTTGATGAGAAAATGAGCCTCGGAGCAGCAAGGAGCATCAGAATGTTGACGACGTGGACGGGGCATTCGCAGAGAAGAAACACTTCGTACACTGTGCGAATATCGCCTGTCTCCCGCAAATAGAAGGATCCTGGAAGAGAAATGATGGGATAAGAGCCGGAGATCCGATGCATTCGGAATGATAACAGGAGTTTCAGACTGACTCACCTGAGCTTGCAATGGTCATAGTGAACCTGGAATCATGGGCAAAAAGCGAAAAACGAGAGGGGCGGGGGAGGCTCGCAGCTGTGTGCACGGCCAATCCAACCCGACAATTTGGGAGCTTACGGGCCGGAAACGAGTCACTTCCCGTAACATCGGAGAGATGTTTCTGCTGGGGACTGGGGTTGAGAATGGCTAGGAGATCCGCTCTTGAAGGCGGAAAAGGGGCGTTCTTGTTCTTTACGAAGTCTGATGCAATCTCTTCTGAGGAGAAAGAAGACGTACCCATGGCTGATCGCGTCGAATTCAATTCCATTCAGAAGAAGCAAAGACAGAAGCAGACAAGAATATACAGAAGTACGAAGAAGCGAGAGAATTCAGGTGCTTTTTAAGACCAGAAGGCGGCTTCTGCGTGAGAATTGGAAAGGCTTTTTGGGCAGAGAAAGTTGAAAAACATTGGAAACGAAAGCGAGTATAAGTGGCGGGTGCAACGATCCAATCCTACTCAAAGCCTTTATTAGTATACTCGAGGCACGAAACTGCTCTGGAATATTCTCCTTTTCGGAGTAAAAGAGACGAAGATATACATAATTACAAATAAAATCAGCAAATGCACTAAAAAATCTCTAATTATTTTAGACACTTGGCGAATGGAAGAAGAGTTGATTAAAACGGCTAAGGGGGCTTATAAAAAGGTAGAGAAAATCAGGTTATTTGAAGAGTAACGAGACGACGTCGAGCATGTCGTTGACAACTTTTCGGACGGCGGCGTCGTTTGATTCAAAGGGCGAGTAGCGGCCCGGGTCGCCGCCGAGAAAACTATGCGGCGCGACGTAATCCGGCCGCAAGGGCGCCCATTGTTCGAGATAATCGTGTGCGACTTGAGTCAGACGGCGTTCCAGAACCTGAAAGAAGGGAAGATGTCAGGAAGGACAGTGGAAACAGTCTCACTTCACAGTGCATGTTGATTATGTCAATAGGACTCATGTCCTTCAAGTCCACTTTCGGCCCTTTTTGCGGATTGGAGACTCTTTTGGGCTTTTCCTGCTTCTCAGATGAGCATTCATTGAAATTTCCTTCCATCGGCTTTTTGCGGTACGATTGAATTGCAGACAAACTCGGTTTTTTGAATTTCGCAGATTGGGTTTTCACACGCACATCCGGCTGTTTGGAGTCCTGATTTCTGACTTCGAGCAGTTGCTTTGGATCTATGGAACTTTCTTCCTGGAAAACGAAATGAAAACAATGAAGTTCAAAAGAATCGATTTACAGCTTCGAGGCATTCGTAGTCGAAGTCCGAGAATCGTTTCAGTTTTCGTTTTCTCCCGCTCCGACGTACGATGGGATCTTCGGTTTCTAAGCAGCTCATGTCTTCAGGGAAATGAACTCATTTGCTCACCTTCTTGCTGATCGGTTCTGCTCATTTAACCTAGCAAAACGTGGAAAAAAGGCAATTTGGCAAAACGTGAAAAAAGATGGCGCAAAACACTTGGCGGACTGTAGAGCAGAAAAATCTACCGTAGTCGCAGAGCGATATTTCGTTTTTTTAATGAATAGGTCTGCACGTTCAAAGAGCGATATTAATAAATTAAATTTACTCTCAACTGTTCTTATAAAAACTTTCGTTAAAAATCACTCTTCGAGTGACACTCAAACAGGTTTTAAAGAAAAAGAATTGATCAAATTGCTTTAAATAATTAAAGGTGCACAGCTCTTTTCTTGAATAGGTCTCGCCACGATCAGCTTTCTTTTGGCTCGGTTTCTATATTTGTTTTGTTTATTTTGTCTCTGGGAAAAGGGCTTCCAGTCTCGTTTTCTCACTGCATCACCGCTGTTTTCTTCTCTTTTTGTTAACAAAAGACAGATCGCTTCCCATGAAACACTTTGAATCGGCCGTTTTTCTCTCTAATCACTTATCACCTCGTCTCCACTTTCATTTTTTTTTTCTGACAGATGGACGTTTCGGCGTACTTCCCCGCCAATATATCCGCAGTCCCCCACGACGGAAACGAAGAGACAGCGACAACAACGACGATTGACGAAGAGGTTGCCTCTTCGCTCCCATCTTCATCCACTGATCTCTCTTTCAGAAGACGTCGTCCCTCGGCAACTCTGGAAAACGATTCATGGCAGGCCGAAAGCGAAGAGATCCTCCACTGCTGTCGACTATTATGGAAGTGCCCTCCACGGTGAGTGATGACGTCATCCGAATCCGCCATGCCATTGACCAGTTCGGTTCGGCGAATCGAGGTCGTGGTGTCGTTTTTGTTCTCTTTTTCCTGCTAATTCCAGCCACGCTTGCAGTAATCCTGCGAAATCTCTTTTCCTCCCTCCCTCCCCTTTTCCCGTAATCTGTTTCCGTTTCCTTTCGGCTCTTCTTCGTTTTCCTTCACCTTTTCCTCATGAAATTCGTGTGGAATACGAAAAAATGCGAGCTGGGAGAGTTCTTTTTCAGCCCATTCAAACGAGAAATGTATTCAAACGACTCTTCTCTCGTTCCCATTTCGATTCGATTTCCCCTTGTATTGACATTTATTGTAGACGAGTCTTCTGCCGTCCGACTCTCCGATCTTCTGCCTTCTGTGTGTTCGCAAAATCAGTGGAGCCATCCCGAACTTTGTGAAGCCGTGCCAGTGTCCTCTGTGAGTCGCGTTTCGCCTCCGGGCATGTCTTCTTCCCCTCGTGATATAGGGAAAACGAAAACATGAGATTCTTATCTTCCACCTTTTTCAGTAGCGTTTTCTACCTCAAATTAATTCGATAGACCGAGTCGCCCGATCATCACCCCGTTGCAGAGTGTTTGTCCACATATCCTGCGCGATAGACGACGATTCGTTTTTTGGTGGCACGTGCAGTCAGTGCCATCACAAGTATCGACCTGAGCAGGTGCTCATCGCGGTGCGAATCCTCCCTTTAATCATGTAATCTTGTAGTCTCCCACTCGGCAATCAATATCGCCGGCCAAGGAAATCCCACGTCGAACCTCAATGTCGTCGAAGAAGCCGCACATTGTCTGCTCTTCAGACCCTTCTTCCACGTGTGTTTTGTGTCAGAACCAGAAGTATCAGAATCCGGGATGGCCCGAAAAGAGCGACGCAAAACTGATCCGTCCGTGTTTCTGCGGTTTTCTGGCGCATCACGGATGTATGATCGAACTTCTGCAACGGGAGAAGGCGTGCGAGTGGTGCGGAATAAAGTACCGCTACTTCAAATACGGCTCTTTCGCTGATTTCTGTCGACGCTACTCCATTCAACACGTCTGCTACGTGCTTCTTTTCGCGTTCCTTCTCTTCTTTTTCTTCCTCGCACTACGAGGATCCTTCATGTTCCATCCGGCCGATTCAGTCGCTCCGATCGGTTTGTTTTCTATTAGTTACGAAATCTTCACCGAATGTTTCAGCTCTCTTCATTGTCGCAATTTTCTTCTTTCTCGTGTTTGTCGGCGCGTTTCTATTCACAATCAAACACACATTGCTCACTCGTCTGCCTCGCTTCAGAAGACGTTACGGCCAAGTGACTATTGTGCCATATGATCCGGACATTCGGTCGAAGAAAGAAGCCCTGCGATCTCTGCATGCGGCGAAAAGCCTCCCGATTCAAGACGCTGAGATCCCACTGAATCCTGTGCCAGTAGCGGAAAGCATAGAAGCTGTAAGAAGTCTTTCAAATTCACTTTTCAACCATCCCTTCTTCCAGAATTTGGAAGCAGCGAGAACCGAGACAACCGATCCGTCGGATCTCTCGCTCGGCCAGCACATGTTCGGAATAGCGGTCAATTCGAAGATGTGCTCGTCGACACCATTGAATCAAAAGCAGACGGTTACTGTGTTCGGTTCTAGTGAAGCCTAATTTCATCTGAATCATTCTGTACCTTGACTTTCCAAAATGTCCCCCGTCCCTTTCGAATTCTTGTTCCAGCATGACAAATACGGTTTACTAACAGGTATCAACTAGCCAAAGCCGTCAAATAAAAGCAGGCGCTGCATATATACGTTTTTTTTATAAAGATTTTCTGATCAATTAAGATCTTCAATCGTTTTTCGCTTTTCGCTTCTCCTTGCTGCGCGCCCCATCTTTGCGTATCTGTGTGCGGCAGTTGCGAAACACACCACGCCCACTATGGTTTTGTCGCGCCAACTTCAAAACTGATTATTTTGTGAAATGTGCTCGTCTTGAAGAGCGATGAGCGGATACGATAATCAGTTGTGTTCAGTTTTTCTACCGAACGGATTTGGTAAACCATTTTTAGCGAGAATTCAAACGCTAGAATTATTACAGTTGAGCAGCAGCCGCCGCCGCGAGCAGTTCAACAACCGATTGACCCTACTCACCATCCGAGAGTCTGCGATCTGACACCTCAAAAAGCCGTGGAAGAGGAAGTTTCAGCCAAAAAAAGATCGTGTTTGTCTGCAAATTTATCGCGAAAAGTAATTCCCGCACACCCGGCCACAAGGCGAAAAACCGTCGCTTTCGGACGAACCGTCAACGTTTCTCAAACTGTTGAGGTACGGGTTTCTCGTCATTTTCCATAAAAATACACGCGTTTTCTTCGCTGCAGGGAACTTCTCGACCTACGAAAAAAGGACGTTCCGATTCCGCCTGTTCCTCGACAACATCCTCGCCAGCTCAGAAAATGGCTGGAGAAGGTCAAGAAGATTGGAAAAAGGTTATGAGAAATGAGTTGGACACGATACGGAGGGAGATGCAAGAGGAAACGACGCGCAAGCAGGAAGAGATGAACAAGGAGAATTTGAACAAGATGCAAGAGATGATGTCCAGCTTCTTCCAGCGTAAGCGACCTCCTTCAACTTACTGCCTGACGAGTAGGTTTCAGAACTGACCTTGAAACAACCAGCCATAGAAAACACCAGGGAACATGCGAGAGAGTTTCGAGCCGTCGAGAAACCGAAACCGAGGAGCAAAGTACGCCGAATCTGGTCTTACGCAGCTCAAAGTCTTGCTTTTCAGATCTCTTTCGCTCGCCAAACAATCAAAAACGAACGAATCATACCACCGGAAGCCATTCCGATCCTCGAGAGACGCCTTCAGTCTGATCCCATTTTCAGACAGCAAATCGACGATGTTCTCGCCGACGTAAGATTTTCTTTCTTGTTTTCAAAAACCTTGCAATCGATTTGAAGGCAGAGTACCAAGAATCGAACCGAGAATCCACGTACTCTCCGCCGCCTCCTCCACTTTCGGAGGCGCGATACACGGGAGGGGGGAATCGGCCGACGATGCGGGAGACAGTGACCGTCGAGAGAAGTATTCGGTACGACAACGGACTGCACTCGGTCGATTCGAGGCAGTGGACGAAAGAGAGCGACGGAAGAAGTATCGACAGATGGAGGACGTACGAGGCTCCGCCGGCACCAGAGCCACCTCCGGCTCTCCAGTCCACGTATCACCAAGGCAGCTACTATCCGTCAGTGGCCGACACTCGACGGAACCACCGCGCGAGAGACGGCGGTTACTACGTGGAACCGTTGTCAGAACAGTCAGAAGAAGAAGACGTCGATGAAGTCGTCGAGTATCAACAGCCGACGACAGGAGAGACTAAAGCGGAGCGAGAGAGAAGGATTCGCGAAAAGTACGCACGCAGGAACTGATAGCATGCTGTACCATTTTACTTGCCTATCAATCATTTATTTCCGTTCCTCAATGAAGGATTCTATTCGAAAAGGCACCCACAGAAATGGGTGGGATGATGTCCGGAACGGTCGTGAGCACATGGGGCGGGCAGTCGTTGGTCCGGGAGAGAGCCATCACACTGGAGGGCGGGAACCGGACTCCCATCTCGAGTTTGGCGGCCGGTCCGCTCGGATCTGACGGGTAGATGCAATCCTCGTACGAGGTGAGATCCTCCATGTTCTCGCCACTGAGACAGTCGCCGTGCTGGCCGAGACGCGACGCCACGTCCATTGTGACGGCGTGCGCGACGATGATAGCCGGGGAGTCGCGTTGGAAGCCGCAGATGCTGAAACTGGCATGAAGACGTGGCAATTCAGAAGACGTACTTGTTGACGACGAGCATGATGCGCTGGATGCACTGCTCCTGCGTCTTCGTCGCGAACGTCTCCGTCATTTCAGCCATCGAGAAAATCGGCTTGCTGCAAACGGAACTCGATCTCTTCTAGTTCACGGTAACGAACTAAGTTTTGTCAATCTGCTGGAATTCGAGAACATCGTCGAAAAACTCGGGAAGCTGCTTGGCTCCGGCTCTACGGTACCACTCCAACGGCTCCAGAAGACCCGGCTCGACGAGAATCCGGGCTCCGGTCGATTTTCCGATGGCGGCGGCCGTCTGAAGGGTGCGGAGAGTCGGCGAACAGAAAATGACGGCGGCCTCGATTCCGCGGTTTCTGAGGGCTCTCGCCTGCAGCTGCGAGACGTATTTGCCTGCAAAGTGCGTCGTTTCGGACAGAGAGACTGAAGCGGCGGACCCATGTTGGTGATGGGCGGGTTGAACTGGTAGAAGTGCGGGTGGAGGACGGCGCTCTTCGGAACATTCACGTCGGTCGGATTGACCTGAAACCCTCGGACTAGATTCGTCCGGATCGTTCGAACCTTGTTCAGGAACTTCTCCGTGTGGATCCACGTGGATCCGAAGACTCGGTCGACGCGTTCCGCACTGCGCATCACGACGGTCAGTCTCTTCAACATCTTCGCCGACTTGACGCACACGGTCCACTGCGAACGCAGGTAGTTGGCCGCTTCGTGCTCCTCGTCCAGATCAAGACTGTTTCTCTTCTTCGATTGGCTCATTCTCCTCTCTAATCTCTTTATTGCCCAAGAAATGCGAAAGAGTGAAACGACAAACCGTTTCGAAGATTGAATAAGAAGGGAAAATGGAGAAGAAAATGGAGAAGAAACAAGAGAGTGAATCAATGTTTGTCTTGGAATTTACGTGTTCTCACGTGGTACAGAAATCCGACCAGGTCATCGTGGTGGGCCACTTTTTCGTTGTGAAGGTAAAGTTGGGGGAAATCTTCGAGCAGTTTCGGACGGTGGTAGATAATCGGGTTAACGAGACACGCCACGAGAAGGTCCGCCCACGTCATCTGAAAGGGAAAGCTGAATCAAAAGAGCTCAGAGATCCTGTTGGACTCATCGCGGCACGGAAATTTACCGCTAACATAAGAGGTGTCAGAAGCAAAGTGTGCATTCATCACCGCTCGCTTGAGGCGGGGTCGAACAAATGCGCAGTCGACCAGCGACCGACGCTCTAACCGCCTGCGCTACGCACGCATCACTCACAGTGTGTCCGACCAGCCATGAAGAAGGCGCGCCCTTCAACACTCGCTCGAGGATAGGAAACAGCGTGTCGGTCAGAAGTCTTTCGGCACGGTCTTCGGCGCATTCCTCCTGCAAATTCCAGATGAAATCGAAGGTATTTGGGGGCTGAAACTGACATCACAGGCATGCTCAGCGGCGTGCTCAATGTGGTCGATCCAGTTCTTGATCTTCATGCGAACTTCGAACACCTTCTCTGCGATGTCGTCCACTTGCGCGTCATCATAAGCAGTTTTACCAGACAGGTCTGAAAGACGTCGTTCCAGAATACATATATAGAATTTAAAGAAGCTTACTGTAGCGCCAAGCCAAATGTCTGCAAATCGACAAGACGCTTCCGTACTTCCGTTCGTTCATTTCAAGAGCCGGAAGGGCGTAGAACGGATAGTCTGAAACGGAAATCGCAGTGAAATGGAACTGAAAACGTGAAGAAAGACCTTCGAGAATGTAGTCGTCACGATGGACGTGCTTGAATTCGTAAGGCACGCCGGACATCTGGAAGATCATACGAGCCACTTTGCACTCTTCGCCGTCGTCGAAATCGTGCAGAGTGTAGGCGGGCACCAGGAATCCGTGCATCGTCTCCATCTTCGGAGCCGGCTTCGGGGTCTTCTGCGTCGAAGAGCTGACGGAGACACTCAGATGACGTCCGCTGCTCGACGCCTTCTGAAACGATCGATTTGATGCGCGAAAAAGGACGTCTTCTGGAAAGAAGAGGTACCACGAATCTCGGAGAAGGAGCATAGCTAATGGAATACTGTAGACATATTCGGGGAGTCATCGGGCTGGACTTCGACTTGTTTTGTTTCTGTTTTCGAGGCACGGATCTGCGGAGCGAGAAGGCGCCGGGGAACCCATTTATCTCCGAGTCTGCGTCTCTCCGATCGACACACTCTCTCGCGCGGCGAGCTTGTCGTGATCAAGCAGCGGGCTTTTGCGACACTTGCCATTCATCAACTTCCCCCTCCTCATTCAATTTCGCGGCTGTTTTGTGTTCTGCTACCGCTGCCACGTCACACCACAGCGATAAAAAACAAAAGAGAACAAATTGGAAGAGAAGTGAATTACTATAGTGAAGAGAGCTCTACAACTATCGGTCCGAACCTCTCATCGATCATCGTCAAAAGTGACACATAGGCTGACTTTTTGAATTCGATCCGGATCAAGGCTGCTTTGGGGCCAGTCTGGACCGAATACAGATGGGTCTACGTGAAACGGCCTTCAAAAACGATCAACACAAATGATTGCGTAAAGAACAACTGTTCTCTTATCGCAGCGATTAGCAGAAAAGACACTGATTGAAAGTGACTGGCGGAAAGGGGAAGCAGACCGATTTCCGCGAACTTTTGGGGAGGAAGACCTCGATTCCCGATGAAAACAACTCGAATTCCAGGCAATTGGCGGCTCTCTGAAAGCTTCCGAGTGGCCAGTGAAGCTTCTCTCTCTCTCTCTCTCTCTCTCTCTCTCTCTCTCTCTCTCTCTCTCTCTCTCTCTCTCTTTGTGAGTTTTTTCCACGATGCAACTGACATCGTTTTGACGGAAATATGATTGAAAACGGAAGAGAAAAGAGAGAAAAAGAGACGATCGATTGAAAAAGAATGGGGAGAAATCGGGTGGACGAGACGACAGAAACGGGCAGAATGACATTGAACACTGACATTTCGGCACGACAAATATGGAAAAGAGAGAGAGAGAGAGAGAGAGAGAGAGAGAGAGAGAGAGAGAGAGAGAGAGAGAGAGAGAGAGAGAGAGAGAGAGAGGGAGAGAGATAGATTACGGTAAGGGGGCATTCATGAATCGCCGCGAAACGGGTATTTTGGGAAGTGAGTGATGGGGAGTTTCAATTGTTTATTCCAAGTTGCGAACTGTGTTTACCCATCGTCTCGGTTGATTTTATATAGTACACGAGTTGACAAATCGCAAGAGAGGCGGTGGGTGGTGATAAGAGAAACTGCCGGAGAACACGCGTCAAAAAGACATCATAGGTGCCGACGAGAGCGACGAAAGAGTGTGGTGGAACGAGAGACGCAGACGGACACACACATCATCATCCCTTATTATCGCCTCCTACACACACTCACACAAACATTTTGGATAGGGTTTCAAATGAGAAAAAGACGGGTTTTTCTTTCCTTCCTCTTCTGTTTTCAAGATTCGGTGGGCATATTGTCTACATGATCGCAAGTGCGCTCCACTGCACTCTACGTCATTTCGATCTTCGGAAGCGCGCTCCATTGAGAGTTACTTACTTCGGGAATCATGGGAAGAGAGGTCGCTCTCATAGGACCGACAGCCGCTTTCGACGGCTTCGATTTCATTTTCTTTTTGAAAAACATCTGAAAGTCTGAAACGATCTGAAATCGAACGGAATTCGATTTCGCTCAGTGGTGATTTGCATCGGAGCACACTTACCGCCGTTCGAACGAAATGAAATATCTGCGAAAACTGTTTCGAAGCGAAAAGCCATCTCGCTTTTTCGATTAGGGAAAGGGGCGCTGAGAGGCGACAAACAAAGCGGGAGCCCTCTCCAATCGGAATTTTGCGTCACCGCAAACATTTGTAACAAGAGGGCGGGAGAACGTTGTAATCTGCTTATCCGAACAGTTTATGAACGAAGCGAATAGAGAGGGCAATAAGGAGCAGATAACCCGGATACGATGAGTCTCTCGAAGGTTTGTCAAATGGGGGAGTAGCACGTGTTCAGGGAGGTGAGAGCAGCGCCGAATGCGCCTTCTGCCACTTCCCGATGATGAACTTGTCGATGCCTCCGTAGCGACAGTTCAGGAACGAGCTGATGACGAAGAAGTAGGCGAAGCCGAGCTGAAGCGTCCGCACGAAGAAGATGTGGTAGGCGCAGAACGAGATGACGGTGAACCAGAAGAGCAGGGCGGTCACTTTGACGAAGAAGTGCCTCTTCGGCTCCTTCCAACTCCGCCAGACGCCGTCGCCCCGTTCGACGGGAAACCGCCGGTTGATCGGTTGCTCTTCGCTGTAGAACTCGTGCAGAAGTTGTTCCTTGAGCGTCCATCGGCTGCAACAAGCGACTTTCAGTCCTTCGAGGGAGTTCAACTCACTCGGTCAGCCACCGACTCGCGTCCGCCTCGCCCATCGGAACTTGCGAAATCGGAACTTTCCGGATGTGGAAGTGGACTTCTCTCGGACTCGCTCCCTTCACGACCAGATCAACCTGGAAAGGAAGCCGTTCAAGAGAGCACATCGACACGTTTCTCACCTCGGACTGCACAATATTGTACGGGTAAGCGATGGTGATGTCGTAGATGTAGTCGATGTACTCTTCTGAAAGAAGACGTTCCTTCTGCAATCAATCCCAAGCTCACGCTCTCGCATCTTGTTGATGAGGTGCAGGAAGCCGGTGGTCCTCGGGTAGAGCACGTAGTCCAGATGACGCAGTCCGTTCTTCTTCGCGAACTCGCGACTCTTCAGCGTCGTCCACTCGGATTTGTCAGTGCCTTCCGGGAACAGCAGGATCTGGTAGTTCTTGTCGATGTGCTTGAAGTAGTCGATGGCGTCGTCGAACGACTTCTTGTCCACTTCGGCGTTCCTCTCCAGAAACACGAACTGGGCGGCCGCCATTCCGAACCCGGCGCCGGGCAGCTTCTTGAGCTGCGCTTTCAGCGAGATTTTGTTGGAGGTGATGAGCCACGGGTTCATCTGGTAGAGGGCGCTCCACATGTACATCCAGTCGAGCCGCGTGCGGTGGTTCATCACGATCAGAGCCGGCCGTCCGAACTCTATCTCGTCGCCGCTGACGCGCACTCGGACGCCCATCGCGAACTCGAGAAGTCCCTGCAAAAGAAGTTGGTTGCTGCTGTCAGACTCGTTCGGCGGTTCCTCTGATCAAACTTTGGACAAGGTTGTTACTCATCAAAAGGACGCCGTCCCGACTGGTCACCTTGGAGGGACGCGAGACGCAGACACTCGGCTTCTTTGCAACAATTTCAAATGTCCCTGAGACAGACACGGCCTCGAAAGACATATTATGAAGGATAGCAAATTGGGAAAGATTTGGAGAGACGAGAGACGCAGACAAACATACCATGGGAATCATCATCCAGTACGAGATGGCACGGTCCATCAGATTCCGCCACAACTTGTGCTTGCCGAGCACGGGCACGCCGAGGAACAGCGTGATGACGTAGTTGCCGAAGAGCGCCGAGAAGAGGATGGCGAGCCCGAAGAACCAGCCGAGGAGCGGCCGCAAGACACAGAGAATCCGCATCGTTCCGAGTGTGGTGGAAGGTGTTTCTCCCCTCGAATCGCCCTTGCCTCCCCGCCGATTGGCCTAGTTTGCCTCCCCCGACGGACATTGACGATTACGAATACGTGCGGGAAGCAGGAGAATAGAAGAGAGAGAGGCAAAGTTCGAGGCTACGTTCGGATGATGTTGCTATCTGTTTCTTACCTTCTCTCCGATTGACGATGCTAACGCATTCTGAGATCCTTTCACACTTTCCCTTATCTTTACGCATAAGATGCAACCCGTTTGTATTATAGGATGCATTTTTATTAAGAAAGACAATGAAATTACAGTTTTTAAACGAATACATTGAAAAGTTAAGAGGAAAACTACCCGAAACTGTTCTTCAGCCATGATGAACTGATTGAGGACCGGATCCCAGCTCCCGGCGATGAAGACCATTGACGGCCCGGTGTTCGAAGCCGTTACCCTTCGAGAAGATATGCAGAATCTTGTCGTCGTCGGTGCGGTATCCGACGTCGAGCATAAGAGCCGCAATCAGAGGTTTCCAGCGACCAAACAGTTCTCCGGACGGCGGCAAGTGTTGAAAGGATGCCGAATTCTGGAAAGCTTCAGATATTTTTGACATCGGCTGCAATTGCTCCACACCTTCTCTCTGATCGGAGTTAACACATTTTAACGCCCAGGCTCGTTCGAACCTTCTCGTACACCACATAGCTGATGCTGACTGCTGGGATCACCTGGAAAACTACTAGTTTCGGGCAATCCCGACTATTTACAGACTTTCAGGAAGTTAGGAGTTATGCCTCGATAGAAACCGGTCACGCCTTCATTTCGCAGTATATATTTGAACTGTCCGAGCATTGTGTGAGGCTGGGACGAGTACCTTGTGATCGCTGAATGACAAAGTTGATTAGAACATAGTTATTAAAACTCACTTAATGCTTGAAGACGTGTTCTGACAAGGGCGAATGGGTAGCTGGCGAGTTGTCCGCATGTGGAGCTACACGTGCCGCACGCCAGAAGAGCTAGTACTCCGGGCTCCGCACTGGTTTCGTAGTGTCGAACATAGGTCCTTTTGAGCGTTTCGTAGATGGCCAAATCGATTCCTGCGTACGGAATGATGCCAATCAAATTAGGCATATAGCCCTTGTAGAAGCAGCGAATGCCTTCTTTTAGATACATCTTGTGGGCGAAGTGTATGATCCCTCGGTCCATTTGTCCGGTCCTCCGGAGTGCCAACCGTGTCTTCATCACTTCCATCGGGTAGATTATCGACTGGGAGATGGCTCCTGCCGCAGATCCAGCATATAGTCGCTCAAAAGTACTGATCTCCTGAGAGCCCTTCTGCTTCTGAATCAGGCGTTTCAACTGGTCGTAGCACATGAATTTTATGGCGCTCTCCGGCGCGATCTTCACGACATTGATTCCATTTCCTCTCCACAAGGACTTTATTCCGCCCTCCGCATGCAATAACTTCAAGCAGGAAACGACTCCGATTCGGTTCGTTTTCGACGAATTCACTTGCAGGTAAACCTTGATGCGGTCGAATGGAGCCGTGAAGGTCCGCGAGACGGCTCCAGCAGCTCCCCCGGCCACGAGATGCCTCCACCAAACGCCTTCCTGCATCTCCTGTTGGCTGAAATCCTCCGGAATCTGACTGTCTTCTCCGATGTCAATGATGAGATTGTGTCGCCAGAAGTCGACGATATCCTTCATGTCGGACGAAGGATAGAGCAGCATAAAGTCCTGGAACTCCTTCAGTCCGATAGACGTCGATCCCGTCTGTCCCATTTTGTTAACTATATCCTTGGCCTTCTGATCGTCAAGAGGAACTCCGATGTCCTTGCAATAGTTTTTCATCTCGATCGCATCGATCAAACCATCGTGGTTCCGATCCATTTCCGCGAACATCTCGGCTAACTTCTGTTCGTTTTCCAGCACGTAACTCGCGAATTGGTGGAATTCCACATGTCCATCGTCGTCCGGGCTCATCTTTGACATTATCACTGGAGCCATATTTGACGGGATGTGCGGCGTCTCGTGTTTCAAAGCCAACGTCAGATCGCGAATGTCTATAGTACCATCGTTGTCAATATCGAGGCGATCGTAGATTTCGCGGATTCTAAAAAGATTCGAAAGAACTAAAAGACGCCCGTAGAAAAAGACACTCACTGTTGCTCTTTTTCTGCAGAAATGCCTCCCCGAAGAGCCGAATGCGTCGCGATTGCAGCTTCTTTCGTCACTTTTCCGAGGACTAGCGGTGCGTGTTTCGAGCTGAGAAGAGGAGTCACCTCGTCCGTGAATTCGCCAAGATTCCCGAGTTGCACGTATTCTGAAACTAACGGCACATCAGAAGCGTTCGCAACTTTCCACTCACGTTCTTCTTCTTCTTCATTGTTCTCTCCGGATGTGCTCGGCCCTGCTTCCGCTTCATCGCTGACCATAATTCTGAAACGAAGGTGAAGTTTAAAAAATAACTAAGAAAAAAAATACGGGTGAGAAAGAGAATGATCTTCGGTCGATAACCAAAAAGAAACAACATCTAGTCTGGCGTGGAGACAGCTTCACAAGTTTCGATTAGAAATCGATTCGAAAACGTGTCGGAATCGAAAAAAAATTGATAAAGAGTGCGTCGGCGGCAAGACTCAGATAGCGAAACGAAGCGGAAACGTCGATTCTCGGTTTCGAACTTGGCAGGAAAAGGGAAAGTGGCGGGAGAAACAGCCACTGCAAGGCGCAGAACACGTAGCGGGGAAAAATGATACGTGGATTTCAGTAAATCAGGTAGTGACCGTTTTACTTCTCTAGATCCACTTTTTATTCAGTTTCCGGGCTACGCACCTGATTTTTAGGATTCTCACAATTTCGAAAATCATCTTACCGAGTTTTGGATTGTCTGAGCCCAAAAACTGAGATAAATTTGACGAAGAAATTTTCAGGTATTTTAAAGCTGGTTTCGAACTCTTGCAATGCTCGAAATCGCAGTTTTAAGCTTAAAAAGCACCCCTGGAACTTTAAAATTTGAAATTCGAAAGTTGGCGCCGTGCCAGGAGGCGGAGTTTCCCACGACCCAGTTGCGGCAGCCGTCTGCGTCTCTCGCGCGCGCCATGCGATCGCCCGCTCTCTCGCCGGCGTTCACACCAACTCGCGCCTATAAAAGGTCGGTGCTACCCTCATTTCGCCATTCGTTCGGCCTGCGGCGGCTGCTTCCACCCACCTCCCCCTTCTCCCAACTACTCTGTCCCCGTGCGGTTCCCGGAGTGGGCGCACGCGGAATAGTCCTTCCACTTCGCTGGTAATGACTAGACCTCGTCGCTCATCCCGGGTCCACGCAATCCTTTTCACTTGTCCCTGCTACTAATATTCAGCTGATATTCCAGGTCTTCGGACCATTCCTTCACTTGACTTGTGATCCGCCGCAGTTTTGGTCGAATCACAGTCAATTGTTGGCCTGGTTTTGAGGTCCACTTTTTTTTTGGTAATCTTTTGAGGAGAACGATTCATTTGAAGCGGTTGAAGTGACAAGAATGAACTTGAGAGAGGAGAGAAGGAGGATAAGAATAAATTACTAGAACAGATAATAGCTCGAATACACGTTTGTGACCCACAGAAATGAATAAGAGTAGATGAATTCAGATTAGAATCACAAGAAGTACACAACTAACGGGTTCATTCAGAGAAGAATGAAGAACGGGCAAATACAGTAATTACAATTTTTTAGGCATTATTGGTTGTGGTTCTCTCCGAGAAGGCGAGCCAGACGTCGCTGACGAAGTTCTTCGGCTTCCGGGGTTCGAGAGCTGGACGGAGTTGAGGACGATGGCGCCGTGGCAGGTTGGGGAGGGCCCGAAATAATGATTGTTCCGGATGGAGTTCTCGTGAGGGTGCTTCGAAACAGTGACGTATTTGCGGTAGTGGCCTCTTCCGTCTCCTCATCTTCCGTGGGTGTTCTCGGGAGATCAACTTCGTCCACATGCTCAGATTCAGTTTCGTGAGAAGACGATGGTGGTTGACGAGGACGGATATTGGGAGTCACCGACGCCAGTTGAATCATTTGCGCCTGGGCCGATTCGAGCAGTACGAGAATGTTGTCATAAGCTTCGAGACGATTGAGAATCGCTTCACGAGTGTCGCCTTCCAACTGACGCAGCTCTTCCGTCGTCAACTCAGAATAGCGCGGCGTCTGAGGGGCATCGGGAGCCCCGGAGGCAAAAGTGCCATCTCTTCCGGGAACTGGCGGAATTGGTGGAGGAGGCATCATCGGGTACATCGCCGGAGGACCACCCATCATCGGGATCTGCGGAGGCATCTGCATGAATTCTGGTCTGTTTGCAGGCGCGGCAGCGTAGAAGATTTGATGCGGGAAAGGTCCTCTCGCCTGTTGAGGAGCAGGAGCTTGGCCTCCGAATCCGAACTGTTGTCCGAGGAAAGGAATGAATGGAGGAAGTCCTCCGGCCGCTGGTTGGGCTCCACCGGCATTGTTCGCAGCTCCGTTCGCTTCAGCGGCGTTGTTTCTAGCTTCTGCAGTCGATTCTGATGAGGTTCAGATCAGGTTCCGCTCTGAAACTTACGCAAGATGTCAGTTCTGCAAGTGGGACACGTCTGCTGTCTCTGGAACCAGCCGCGAAGACAGTGCACGTGGAACACGTGGGAGCACGGAAGACGTTTCGGAGAGGTGTCCGCAGTCATTTCCTCGCGACAGATTATGCAAGTCGCGTCCATCGCCGCGAGTTCTTCAGCAGTCACCACGTGGAACGAGCTGAATAGAACGAATCACAACCGTTCCTGGTCGGAATAGGAAAATACCTGTTCATGGCGTTGATGGCCCTTCTGGAAAGAATGACGTCGAGGAAGGCTTTGTGAAGTGACCGGACGGACTGGTAGAATGGCCGGACCGAGAAAAGCGGGAACGTATGCACTCTGAGCATGACGACGGCGAAGAATCCATACAGAATGCATCGAAGAAGGTCTGAAATTGAAATCGAATTCGAATATTGCACTTTCGTTTCCCATGCCCTTTTAACACACACAAAGGCGCCCAGAGGGAAGCAAATTGGGTCATTTGAGTACTGTAACGACCTGTCGCCCTTTGTTTGGCAGGCTATTGTGCTCGTTTTCCCTTTTTAAACTTCGAATCTATTCAAAAGGGACTTACTGACGAAGAGCTCCGCGTAGAGAAGGTAGACAGCCTTGTTATCCCAAGATTGCGGGTTTCTGAGGTCATGCATGTGAAGCAAGTACTTAATAGTCACGTGGAGCACGAGAACAAGCAGAATCGCGTATCTGTACAAATGATTGTGGTCATAAGTTTTCTGAAATGATGTGTTCCTCACTCGAATCCGAATACAATCTGCGAACTGGCTCCCTTAACTAGTGTCGTAAAGTAGGCACTCGAGACGAAGTATGAGTCGGCGAATCCAAGAGCCGCGAGCACAGTCATCATTCGGAGGTGGAAGCGGAGAGTGATGATCGGACTCCTTTCCATCATATCGACACGGTCGTCTGCCAGCCAATGGAAACATTTTATGAACAGGAGGCCCAGGAACTGCAGGACGAAGGTGGCCGAGAAGTCGTCTCGGAAGACTGTGAAGGCGAGACACGTCTCCACAACTGCGTGCCACGTTCGTTCCGACAGGTGCTGCAAATGAAATTTCATTTCTGACGTGGAATGAAGTGGCATGAAACAAATCATTTGTTTTTGACGCGGCATAAACTGCCCTTTTCTCCTATCTTTTTACTTCTTTTCTTTATGTTTACCTCAGCCTCGGCGGCTCTCAAGTCTCCGAAGAAAATCTTTTTCAGCAGCTGGAACATAAGGTAGATGAGTACGAGTCCCTGCACATATAGGACCGCCATGCTAGCGTTGCTTTTGGACATGTAGACGATGGAAGGGTAGAACTGCTTGTTGATGAGAAAGGCGTTGACGACCGTGGCCGCAGTAGCGGCGCACGAGCCGCCGATCATTAGACCGGCGTTAATGCGCATCTGACAACTGTAAAAACTCGTTACAGATTGTTCTGAAAATGAATAGAGCAAAGAAAGTAAACAATTGGTTGCGTCGACCAATTTGAGGGCAAAAAACAGAATGATCGGAAAATGATAGCGGTTTATACGAAGAAAAAAAGGGGATAAAAGTCCAATCACAGAGGGATACTACCACGAGTTGCTTATTCATTCTACTTAAAATCGATACGGGGAGACGGTGGATTTTAACCGGAACGCGCATTTTTACAGTGGGAACAGTCAGAATACATACGAATGTTGAATTAATTAGGTAAGGAAAAGGACAAAAACGACGAAGAAGACCATGAGAACACCGAACACTTGGATCATGAGCCATCGGTTCTTGCTGATGTTTTGAAGGTATTTGACGAGTTCTGAGTGCGCCATGTCGATGTTCAGAGCGGTGTCCTCAACATTCGAGTCGATTCTAGTGATCATTTCACCCTGTTCGCTGACAAGGGAAGCCAGTTGCGAGAAGATCTGACCCAGCTCCGAAATTGATCCTTCGATGGTGGCCATCGTGTTGCTACGCGCCTGCGCGTATTCAAGGGATGTATCCTGATGTTTCATTTGAGACTGAGCTTGAAATTGGTCGAGAGAGCCCATATCAAGGGCGATGCTGGAGGATCCATGCTGCTCGTCGTCTTGTAACAGCTTCGAACGGACGTTTGTTCCTGAAGACGAGGAAGGAAGCCCCATCGGAGCCGGAACTCCAGAAGAGAACTTGTCACGGCGGTTCTTCTCAGCCTTCATCGTCTGAAAAAATTCATCTGGGTCAGTTTGGGTGTTTTAAATGAACTCACTTCTGTGCTGATCTCAAGAACATTCTGGAAGTCTTTGCTCACATTTGCCAGTTTCGACTGAAGACCGACAACGACGAGCTGACTGTGCCCCGTATTCTGATTTTTCTGATTCGCCGCTCTTTTCCTCGAAAACTCTTGCAGAGCACCGATTTGCTTGTTCAGACCCGTGATATCTGATTTTACAATCGAAGAAAGATGGTCGATTTGGGAGCGCTCTTCGTAAAGACTTTTCTTTTTTGCGAACTCCGCCAATTTTTCCATTTTCGCACAAGTTTGACTCAACTCTCGACCAATTCGTTTCGCGAACTGATTGAATTGCACTGATTCGGCCAGAAGTTCATGTTTCGGCTGTGGCCGAATCGATGCTGCCGCTTTCATCTGAAAAAAACACTTTTCAGAAAAGTGAATGAAATGTAGAGTAACCTTATAAGAATTGGCGGTGGCCATGAACTCAGAAGTGCGATCTCTCGAAGGCATCGTGAAAATTATTCGGTCGAGCGGACTTCCGTAGATGGTGAGCGAATCGAGCGCTTCTGCGTACTTGAATCGATCGCTTTCCGCAGCTTCTGTGTTTTCCGCTTCGTAAGTGGATGCAAGCGCCTCCTGAAAAACGAGATGACCAGATAAAGATCTTCTTTACGCCCGAACCTGCGCCGAATTCCAAAGTTGCGAGGCGGACGCGTTGAAGACGGTGGAAAAAGAGCTGTAGGCCAAGCCTCCTGCCGGATAATTTACAGCCGGCTTGTGATTCTTTTGATCAGGATCGTAGTCGAAGTCGACAGTCGAGTAAGAGCTGCTTTCCGGAATCCGACGACGCGATCTAATATGCTGGAAGTCGGCCATCCGACATTGAACTGCAAACCAAACACGTACGTCTTGAAGCTTTTCAAATTGAAGAAAATAATAGACAAGCGCAAATAAAAATAGTTCCGCTCGCGGCGTCGATGCAAAACCGGCTCGCTTCGTGGAAACAATCAATGTGTAGACGGCGAGTGGTGCGTCGCGTTGCGTGTTTGGTGTGTCGCAAACACGCTCCACTTCTCAGGTCAACTTTTGAAAACTCTTCTCTTTTCGCGAGATGATTTGCATTATTCATGTCAAAAAGTAGCCCTGATAGCGAATGTGAACATTAGAACACTTCAATCTTAAAGAAAAAAATAATTATCTTGGCTTATTTCGTTATTTACAGTAAGGTTTTGAACACGTTGCCTCCGAATTACCGTAGTTCCTCCCGTAAATCGACACAAATAAAATGTAGCTTCCACTTCACGCTTCCGTTTTTCCGTTTCTTCAGAGTTTCTGGAACAGACTCAGATTTCAGGAATGGTAACCAAAGCATTAGTGGTTTCTTGCCTCATTCTTGGCTCCTTCGCCCACCAACCACAACAATTTCCCGGCTCGAATCAGCAGCAGGTGAGTTTTTGGTTCGAACTACGTTTAAACAGACATATTTCGACGGTGTGACTGAGCAGCAACTAGTATAGCACTTGCAGGGTGATGCTCCAGTTGCTCAAGCGGGACAGCAGCAACAACAGCAACAGCAGCAGTTCGGAGGCGAACAAGCGAGAGATGAGCAGTGAGTTTTGAAAAGAGATTTTAAAAAAATAGCTCAATCACAGTCACATAAAGGAGCATTTGGATGGAAAGGTGGATCCGACAGCGAACATGACTCCAGAACAGCTCCAGTTCCACTACTTCAACATGCACGATTTGGACAAGAACGGGAAATTGGACGGCGTCGAGTTGATTAAAGCTATCACCCACTTCCACGCCGGTGAGCTTTTTTTTATAAGTTATAAGTCACAACTCTTGTAACTTCAGAAAATCCGGGACCACAACACACGCAAAACAATCCGAACAATCAGCCGCCGCCACTTCCGAGCGAGGTCGAACTTGAGACCATGATTGACAGTATTCTGAGGTATTTTGGCCGATAACGAACCCCCTGTGGACTTCGTTTCCGTTTTCAGAGACGACGACTTCAACGCAGATGGCTTCATCGACTACGGAGAGTTTCTGAAGGCTCAGAAGATCCGTGAGGACCAAGCCCGAGTTCACCAGGAGCAGATGGCCAAGGCTGGAAGCGCCTCGCACTAACCAAAGAATAATGGGTGCCATCGACCTTTCTTCTCCCAACTTTCTCGATCACTTTTAACATTTTCACTGGTAACTTATAGTCAGTCCACACCCGTCCCGCCTACTTTTATTCATTCTCTCGCATTTTGTGATGACGTTTTATCCCCCTGTTTGTAGTATAAGCCGGCATAATTTATGTAACACTAGTATTTATTTTCTACTCTCTTCTGGTCATTGAAAAGCCTTCTGGATGCAAATGAACATTTTTCAATCTGACTTGCTTTCCTCCAACAATGGCGCTGCAGCGTGTTTGCACTGCTGGTGACAATGAGAGGCTCCCCAATGAAGTATCGATTCGAAACGCGACAAGGCGTGTCGGATGGGGAGAGCGACTGATAATAGAACGGGCAGACTCTCCGTTTCTCTGGCCATGCGTCTCCAATTTCTCCTCTCTTTATTCCTTCTTTCCGGTAACTCTTTTCTTCGAATTCCGATTCTAACACTGTTTTTCAGGAGCTCACGGAGCCACGTACACATTTGCAGACGAGAAGGAAGTGCACGATGAAGGGTGAGGAAAGCGTGGAATTCTGGAAAAGAAGGCGAGATTCAGGCACATCAAGCAGCACCTCGAGAACAAAATCGAGGTGGAGAAGCTGACGGAGGAGCAGCAGAGGTTCCACTACTTCTCGATGCACGACCTCAACAAGGACAACCTCATCGACGGCATCGAGATCCTGAAGGCGTTGACGCACGACCATTCGGAGCACGGAGGTGGGAAAAGAGGAAGAAGCGACGTCTTCTGAGTCCCCAATTGCAGGCGACGGACGTCTTCCACAGACGGACGAAGGCGAGGTCGAGCGGCTCGTCGACGCCGTGCTCGACGACCTCGACTCGAACGGAGACGGCGTCATCGACTACTCCGAGTACTTGAAACGACAGTGAACGGACCCTTTGAAATTCATTTTCCCCCACTGAGAACGAGTGCTTTGTATGTATAGAAAACTCGGTTTCCCATCATAAAATGGTATCTTCCTTCTTTTCTTTCCTTATTTGCTCCATCAACTGTACGATTGCGTTTCCCTCCTCCGCGGTCGGTATCTCGTCTGGAAACATCTGACGACGTCTTCTGGGCAGCGGACGTCTTCTACTCACCCAGTCCAAGAATCTTCCTTGCTATCTCCAGAATCGTCCACGACGTCTTCTTCTCGCCTGTCTTGGTCTCGTCGCGAAAAACTGGGCCGTCTTCCGAATTCTGGAATCGCTGCTGGTATTCTGAAGAGCTTGCCTAGAATTTTCTCACCTTCGTGATGGGAAATCCCTTGATTTTCGAGGTGTCATACACGTTTTCCTTCTGCTTCGAATCGCCTTTTCCGATTAAATCTCCGATACGCCACATCACGGACGGAATGTTGTCGGCTGAAAATGATAGAGTTCCAGAGGTTGCTGCTGGAAACGGAGTGGTTCACTTGGGATCGAGTTCACGATTCGGGAAGTAGAAGACGTGCCAGAAGACGTCGCGGAAGAAGGGAAGAGCCCTTCGTGGGTGTAGGGAATCAAATTGAAGCGCGGATTCTCGGAAGACGTCGGAGGTCTCCTCCGGAACATCTCGGGGAGCAGGTTCTGCTGCTGCTGCACACCTTCCTGTTCGTCGGACCTCTCTCTGCTCTTCTGGTGCATCTCCACCAAGTGAGCGATCGAAGAGACGAGCTGTGTTATCGGCGAGTATTCCTGCAAGTTCCGACTCATTCTCGGAAGGTGTCAGTCAAACTGACGAGTTCGATGCCCTGATCGAAGGGATTCGTTGTGTAGAAGGAATAGGGCATCGACATCGGCATCATCATCGGAATCCCCATCTGGAAACAACTGTCGACGTCTCCGTCTCGAAACGAACACTCACTGGAACTTCTTGGAATATCTGACACGAGAAGACGTCGAGCGAGACGATAAGAAGACTCAAAACTCTCATTTCGACACGAGAAAAGTGCGGAAATGCGGCAATTTGGGCGAAAAGTGAGGGAGTGAGTTTCCGATGTAGGTCAGCCGGAAAATAAATAAAAAACGGGCAGGAGTGCGTAATTTTCGAAGGAGAAAGAGAATTGGGGCGTCTGAATATGTTTCAGAAGCAACTGCGAACGTCTGAAAACGTTTTATTGTTGCCGGCGCCCGCGGCTCCTTTGTTTTTTAGAATTAGTATCTACAAGCTCTACCGTTCCAATTATGCAGATGCGAATAAATATGTGACTGAAAGACGACAAATAAACGATTAGAAGAGGCCCGTAATGGTGTAATTAAAGGTTTGAGATGGCTTCCGACGACGTCTCCGACTCATTCGGGTCTCAGAATGTACAGGAACGGATTGAGTTGGTCGGGACGTTTCGCAGGCACGCGGTTGATTTCTGGAAGACGTGCGTATTCAGAAGGAAGGGGGGACGACACGTACCTTGGACGATGCACTTGCGCCACTCTTCGAACGTCAGCTTGCGGTCTCTGTCCAGATCGCACGTTTTGAACAGGTTCCGAGAGCACTGCCGCACGTTCTTCCACTCGAGCAGCACCGACTTGTAAGGCTTCCACTCGGCTCGCTCGAGCACCGTGTTGCGGTTCGTGTTGAGTTGGTTGAACTTCCACCGAATCGCCGTGTCCCTGCTCACCTTCGTCTCGTTCACGCCGCTCATGATCATCTCCGACTTGAGCGTCGAGACGAGTCTCCGCAGGAACCTCGCCCGCTTCTTCTCCTTGCACCGACTGTTCCTTTTCGATCTCTTCGGAGCCGCCGGAGTGGTCATCAGGCTCGTTTCCTCGCACTTCGGCTTCCCGCGCGACGTCGAGGAGCCGATCTTGGGCTCTCCGGAGATCTCGTCGACACACCAGCAGTAGGCGGAAATGTCGTAGCACTGCACTTTGTCATACAGTCTGCAGGAGACAAAACATCGTCGTGGGAGGAATTCAGATGACTCACAAGCCGTTTTTGGGAGAGCACGTCGGCACGTAGATTCGCGGATCCCCCGCATTCTGCCTGTTCAACGCCTTCCTCCGTTGCGATGAGCAGTCCAGACGGATGACGTCTTCGAATCTCTGACGGACTGCCAAGTCGTTGGCATCCGAAATGTCCAGAACTCCTTGAAGATCGGAGTTAAGAGATGACATCGAATGGGGATCACTTACCTAATCCGCCTTTCTGAGCGATCGGATTTGAATTGACGAGGTAGATCCAGGCAAGAAGATTGATGGCGAGGTGTTCGGAGCGCATTCTGGAGGGCACTTTGAGAAAAAGAAGACGTGAGACAGGGAGATTGGACGAAGTGAGGGAGGGTAACCAGATTAGGCTGCACTTTCTGCAGCACGTGTGGGCTGAGATGACGTGATGAGAAAAGAAACAAGCAGAAGACGTTCTAGAAGAAAAGAAGTTTCTTCTGAGTCTGCAGAGAAAATCGTCTCTGATGAATCACAAGACCACAAGTGAAATCGAATACGTTCCGGAAATTCAGCGACTCTGGCAGAAGTGGTGAATGAAACTTTGGCAGTCTTTTTCAGATCAGCAAATGTTCGAAGAACTCACGTATCCCGTTTCCCGAAGTCCCGCCCACTTCTAGTGAGGCGTGAACACCCGCGAAAGAGGCCGTTTCCGAAAGTGAAATCATTCGGAGAGCAGGCCAATTCGGGCCATTGCCGCCCACTTTTCCGGTGCACAAATGCCACACCCTTCTCTTATTTTGAAGGGGTTTCGGATGCAAAAAAAGACGAAAGAACAATAAGGAAGAAGAAAAAAGGGGGTGAAAGGTGGAAGGGGAGAACACACGAAATCGAGGAGAAGGAGGAGGAGGAGGTCAATGCGAAGCGGTGTTTTGAGAATCTCATAAAAGTGTTTTTACGTGTTTAATCGACGCGTCGTCGACCCCCGAATCGTAAAATTTGGAGGACTCTCAAGTAGAAACGGCCTCTAGAACCCCTCCTTTGTTATTGCGAAACTGATAAATCGGGCCGAGAAGGGCCGAGTTGGCAATACCATGTGATGCGGCGGGAAGTGGCAGGCTGTGATAAGGAGCCGCTCGCCGGGAGAGGTGTAATGAACGATCGGAAGGACGGAGCCGGCGGGATCTGGCAGGCCGTCGCCAACTTTCCGAAACAAGCGGTTTCCATCAATTGCATTATAAAAGTTGGCGCGATAAGAGGAGCTGCTCGGAATGCGGGGTGGCTCCAGACAGACGTGCCAGTCTCCCGATTCCCTGGCGCCTGCCCCCTTATCGCTTATCATCGAATATTCAATGTATTCTGAGTCAGTTGGGTCATCTCTCCTGTTTTCTTCCATTTTCCCCTCTCCGACACGTCCATAAAACGCTCCACTTCTTCAACGGACATCGGAATGTGGGCGGAGTCTTGAGAGCAACACTGATATAATTATAAAATTGACGAGAAAAGAAGGAGGAGGAGGAGGAGAAGAAGACCTTTTTGTGGAAATAACGAACTGGCGACGGGGGACTTGGGAGGTAAATAATGTAATCGGTTGAGCAAACTATCGCGCAAAAAATGAGGCAAAACGTGGTGATGAGGGACAAGAAATTGAGGAGAAAACGAAGAAGGCGTGGGTGAAGAGGATTCAATTTGAAACCGAAAGAGGCGGAAAGAACAAGTAAACACGGCCGTCCGAGTCTTGTTTCGGATGATAAATCGCCGCAAAGCTGTCTTGATTAGTGCTGAGTCTTCTTCTCCGTCACACTGAAACTCTGCTGCTCAAATCTGGGCAGCACAAATCCCCGAAAACGATGACCGCCCCCCTTCCCCCCGGAGTCGTTTTTTCGGAAACTTGACGGCTTGTCTCTTGCGGGGGGAACGCCGGGAGGTCCGTGCCTGGCACTCTTGCAGTCTGCAGCCGAAGAGTGTTGTCCTTTTATGCAGAGCGAAGGGAGAAGAAAGAGACAAGGGAACATCACACGAGAGTTACTAAACGCAATGAAATAGCATGTGGAATAGATGAATGTAAAGCAATCTAATTAATTATACTGAACGGTTCCGACGGGATGCAGATCGCTCTCCAGAAGGGGATACAGTCTGCGGAAGCCCTCCTCGAGCTCTTCTTTCGAGCACGCGAAGACGATTCGGAACCATCCGAACACGTGGCATTTCTGGTGCACACCGGGCGTCAGCATCACTCCAGCCGAGGCGATTCGCTCGAACAACTCGAGCTCTCCGGCGGAGTCGACAGAGTTCAAGTGCTGAAAACGGATACAGTGAGAGGAGGCTCTTTCCGATCAGCACCCACTTTGGAAAAGTCAGCGAACACAAAGATTCCTGCGTGTGCGGGAACAAACGGAATATCGAGACGCTGCAAGTTTTCAGCAGTGTAGAAGTAGTGAATGGCCATTCTCCTGGTCACTTCTTTGTGGAAATCACGGAGCCATTCTGGAAAATGACTGGTTTGAGAAGCCGTTATTTTTCTTTGGGAGGTACCTGAATCGGAAAGCAACTTGACTGCAAAGTCTTGTACGAACGGCGAGCACGGATGATAGAGCTGGAGTTTCATGGCGGCCTGTCGGAGGCCTTCGTTCGCAGAGTGGATAACAGCGAACTTGAGACCGGGCAGTCCAAAGTCCTTGCTGACACTCCACAACCAGGCGACCTTCTCGGGACGATGGACCCGATGGCGGTAGGAAAGGAACGGGCGGAACTTGGAGGCGGACCTGTCGAAGACGGAGTTGGCGAACACTTCGTCGATGACCACGTGGAGGTTCTTGGAAGCGGCCCAGTTGCAGAGGTTCACGACATCTTCTGGAGGGAAAGTGACTCCGAGCGGATTGTGCGGGTTGACGATGATGATGCCGGCGACAGTGTTATCGAGGGCGTTCTGCTCGGCAAGCGCTTCTTCGTACTTCTTCACTTCCAGCCGAGGGTTCGAGAGATCCGTCTGAAAACGAAAGATCCGGTTCGAGGACTGACAACGGAAAACTCACTTCGACACACGACACAATGCACTGTGCTCTTTCGTTCACATTTGAGATAGTTCCAGTGTAAATAGGTCCGTTGGTCAGGAGTACATCTGCAATTTCAGTTATTTACGCTCGTTCCAGACCGTCTTCAAGTTACCGTCCTGCTCGAAAAGACAGTAGCTGACAACGTCATAGCCAGTCCTCGTGGAGGCAGTCAGCACGAGTTCGTCGATGTGGACTCTGGCGGCCAAGAACTCTTTGAAGTAGGTGACTAGCACTTCCCGTGCCTCCGGCCAGCCTCCCGCAGGAGGGTACCTCACGAGATGCTCGATGTTCGGGAAGAAGAGCTCCAGGTGTTTGAACCTCTCTTCGAGCAGTGGCGTGCAGATGTTATTCTCGGCAGTGCAGAAGTTGACGATGCCTTGCGGATTGCGTGTCGGCTCGAACTTGTCCACGTTCATCCGCAGGAAAGTGGTGGACGAGTGGTCGATGGACTCGATTAGACTTTGGCCGCGACTCGAGAGTCCCTCGTCTGAAGAAACGCCCGCCTTTTCATGTTTCTCTCGCGCGGACGTACATTTGGAGGAGAGAGACATCGGACTGCCGGCTTTCTCGCGGATGCAACTGACCAGCAGCTTCTTCAACTTTCTGGTCAACGAGAAGTCGAGAGTCGCCAATGAATCGTTCTGGTCACGTAATCTCTGAAAAGACGTGAACACGGTGACGACATTTTGCGGACGAAGAGGGATTGTGCTCCTGGAGCTCACTAACTTGCAACATCTGTCCCAATGGGTCCGCTTTCGGAATCAGCAGAGAGTAGGATCCCTTGATCAGGAAGTAGTCCGGCTTGATTTCAATCTCGAGAAGCTCTTCGTCACTCGGATTCGTGCTGGTTTTGGTGAGACTCGTTTTGGATTCTGACTTCGAGACGGCGGAACGGTCGACGAAAACGAGTTTCAGGATCTCATCGTTCGCCTCCTGCGTTTCGTGATCCTCCCTGATCACTTCCGGCTTCGAACGTCGGTCAATGGAGGTGTCGGTGCGAGTACGGTAGTAGGGATGGATTCTGTCGCTCGACTTCTTCCTATCAATCGATGTATCCGTGTGATCTGAAGGGAAGTCTTTGACGCAGTCTGCTGATCTTCTCACCTCGCAACGACTTGGTGCTGCTCAAGAATGCCGCCTCGTCCATGCTCTTCCCGAGAATGTCGTCCACGAACTGGGACACGTCCAAATTATCTCCGTCGACTTCAGAATCCGTTGCTTCGACCTCTCTTTCGTTTAATGAAGTGATGTAGTAGTCATCATATTGGTGTGTTCTGCAAGTTAAACCCGTTTTCACGCCAACTCTTTCTCTACTCTTTACGTGATCGTTTCTTGCTTCTCGGAAGCCGAAGCCGTCGGCTGCGCGTCGAAAATGCCCTTGAAAGCCTCGTCGATGACATGATCCGTTATTCTGGAGGAACGTCTTCTGCCGCCCCCGCCCGACATCACTCCGCTGTCTTCGCTGCCCATCGTGTCCCAGCCACTGCGATCCTCGTAAAAGTTCGAGAACCGTCGGTTGTCGTTGGTGCTTGTGGAGACAGGACTGAATATCTCGTCGATCGGAATGTCGGCCTCTTTCCATTGATGTGTGGTAGTCACCGTTTCGGAGACTCTCGGGGAGAGGTAGTAAGTTCTTGTGGCTTGCAGAGGCGGTGAGGACGTGGAAGGGACCGGTCCCTGGTCAGTTTGGATGTGAAGAGGCACTTCTGGCTGGAAGACGTCGTCGATCGAGAACTCCGAGCGGTCAACGATCTCCGCGTGCTTCCGTCTCTCAGATGCCTCATCCGTCCGCAGTTGATTCTCTTCTCTCGTCGTATTCTGATAGTCGATCTGAAAGTGCTGAGTGAACGATTGCAACTGAAACCCTGCTGAACCAGAACTGATCGAGCTCCCGGCAGCGAACACAATCCCATTCTACCCACCTGTCTCTTCCGCATCGCTTCCATCTCTTGCTCCGTGAGCCGGCACGCCGAGCACTCGCACTCCTCGTCGTCTTTCCGCTTGCCCATCAAACACTCGTCGAACACTCTGTCCATGTCGAGTTCCGGCGACTGCTGACTCGCTCGGAGAGTGTAGGAGCTCGTCTCCAATGTAGGTCGGTACACAACGCTCGAGGTCCACGAGTTGTCCTGCTTCTGAAGGTGTTGCTCTTCCGTCTGGTGTTCCTCCTCCGCACTCTTTTCTGGTTGCTTTTCGCCCAGCTCGGCCACCCATTCGTATTTGATCTCTTGGCTGATCCTCGTCGGAGATGGGAAATACGCCGCGCTCTTCGGAGTCTTCGGCGCCTCTCTCGTCGCTTCTTCCGTCGTCTTGGCTACCAGGTCATCTATCCAATTGTTCACTGGAATCGTCAACTCCTTCTTCCTCATCTTCGGTTCAGTTATCGCGAAAGAGTTGTTAAAGGAATCGTCGAGACTGATGGTTGAAGCGATCGACATCATCGACTCGTTCCATTTGCTGGGTACATGGAGTCCCGAGAGTGGCTTCTCGGCGAGACCGCAAGCGGAGGAAGTTCGATCGTCAGCGTGGGAAGTAATGGCAACGGTCGGGATGGCAGGAGGAGGCGTGGCAGTTTGGGGACCGAAAAGATCGTCGAGAGTGGGCTCTCGCTTTCCAGAAGAAGTGAGTATGAATGGAGTTGCAGAAGGTGGATACACCGTTTTTCTGCTGAAGGTGTCCGTAGTCGTTTCCGTTCTCGTTGTAGTTTCAGACTTGGACTTTTCCTCTTCCGAATGAGAGATGACTACATTCACGGGATTGTCTACACGTGGTTTATGTCGAGAGGTGTTGAAGACGTCGTCCATGGAAATGTTAGAGTCATCGTAGTTGGTTATAGAGGAGGAGTGTCCTTCGTGAGGGACATCTCTTCTCGATTCTTTCTCTTGCTTGCTTCTCTCGAACTCTGCGATTCTCCTCCGGATTTTCTGGTCCTCTTCGTTCTCGACGTCTTCTCTCGGAGCAGTTCCAGTCACGAAAATGTCGTCGAGATTGATGCTCGCGGCGGATTTCTTTCTCTGTTCATTTTGACGGCAAACGAATTGAGTAGACGTGTCTTCTTCGGGCTCCTTTGAGAGAACGACTCTCGCAGTAGTAACCACGTTGCTCTTTCGATCATCAGAAGAGGTTTCTTCAGGCACGACGGGTTTAGAAGTTTTGAAGACGTCGTCCATGGAAATGTTCGACTCATCGAGGATGCGTGTGTTCGAATGAGCATCCGCGACGGCTCCAGTCCGTTGTGCCTCTTTCTCTCTCGTCGTTTTCTCGAATTCGGCGATTCTCTGTCTGATCTTGGCGTCCTCTTCGTCGTCCTTCGTCTTGCTTACCGATCCTTTCACGAACACGTCTTCCAAATTGATTTCGATATTCTTCTTCTGGACTGAAACTGCCGTTACAACTGGTTGCTCTTCTCGTTCTTCTTGTATATCGATCGAATTCGACGAAGCCACTCGATTCGTCGGTTCAGTTGCTGATTCAAAGACGTCTTCCATCGAAATTGTCGAGTCCTGGATCGTCCGAGTTGAAGATTCCGAAGTGGTTTCGGTCCGCGTCGTCGTCTCTTCCTTCGTCGTTTCAATTGAATTCTTTTCCAAAACATCTGCCTGCTCTTCCGGTGGAACTGATTTTCGCGGTTCGACGACGTCTATATGAGTGACGATTGTGATAGGTTCGCCTTCAGAAGAGGAAGAGTCGAACTGGAAGTCGTCTGAAGAAGAATCTCTCCGAACGACCGCAATCGGAGGCACAGAGTTAGACTGCTTGAAAACATCGTCAAGCGAAATGTTGGATTGACTATGTCCGTCGGTACTTGAAAGTTCAGGAGAAAGGACAACGGAAGTGACATCTTCGTTCTTTGAAGACGTCGGAGCAGCAACGTCATCTGTAGAAATGGAGTGGCCGAAGACATCGTCCAGGGAAACGTCGGACTGTGCCAAAGTGTTGGTTGTAGATGGAATCTGCTCGACGACATCGCCCCGAACTTCCTGATCCATCTGGCTCTTCTTGAACTCCGAAGTTCTCATTCTGATTTTCTCATCTTCGTTATCTTCGCTTCCACTCTGTTTAAGAGTTGTATTGGGAAAGAAGATGTCATCTAGATTGACGTTGTCAGAATGAACTTCGCCGGTTTGGACATCACCAGTCTGTGCATCTGTCACTGGTTTCACAGTGGTTGTTGTTCTGAGTTCACTCTTCTCTTCTTCGTGGCCTTTGTGATGAGGAACGTTGAAGACGTCATCCATTGACACGTTGGAATTCTCGAATGAAACTCGAGAAGAATGGGATTCTTCGGCAAGTCCCGTTTTTTGAACTTCTTTCTCCTGCTTGCTTCTCTCGAACTCTGCGATTCTCTTCCGGATTTTCTGGTCCTCTTCGTCCTCGACGTCTTCTCTCGGAGCAGTTCCAGTCACGAAAATGTCGTCGAGATTGATGCTCGCGGCGGATTTCTTTCTCTGTTCATTTTGACGGCAAACGAATTGAGTAGACGTGTCTTCTTCGGGCTCCTTCGAGAGAACGACATTCGCAGTAGTGACCACGTTGCTCTTTCGATCATCAGAAGAGGTTTCTTCAGGCACGACGGGTTTAGAAGTTTTGAAGACGTCGTCCATGGAAATGTTCGACTCATCGAGGATGCGTGTGCTCGAATGAGCATCCGCGACGGCTCCAGTCCGTTGTGCCTCTTTCTCTCTCGTCGTTTTCTCGAATTCGGCGATTCGCTGTCTGATCTTGGCGTCCTCTTCGTCGTCCTTCGTCTTGCTTACCGATCCTTTCACGAACACGTCTTCGAGGTTGATACTTACTGCTGAAGTTCTTGTTTTGTCTTCCTTCTGAGCTTCAGCGGCGACTGCCAGTTCTTTTCCTTGCGGTTCTTCCGACGGTCTCATTCTGATTGAGGCGGTTGAAGTCACGATGGGCTCTTCTAGTGGAATAACCACTTCGACAGGCTCCTGTTTCGGATTGAAGACGTCCTCCATCGACACGTTCGAGTCTTGGATACTCCGTTTTCGGGAAGATTTCAGTACCTCACAACTTTCATCCTGCCTGCTCATCAGCTTCTCCTGTTGGCTCCTCTCGAATTCAGACACTCTTCGTCGGATCTTTTCATCCTCTTCTTCCGACTTCTTAACTTCTTCCGAACCTGCGTCTCTTGAAAACACGTCGTCCATAGAGATATCTGCATCGGCAATCGGCGTGAAGACGTTATTCTCATCCGACGTTTTGTCCTGGACATCCATGAAAATCTTCGCCTCAGAAACAACGACGTCTTCTTTTCCTTCGTCATGTTTCTTGCTTCTGGGAGGTGCCACTGGAGTCTGCCGATCCTTTTCAAAGTCAATCGGATCCACATCCTGAGCTCTCTGCTTGCGAGTCACAATAAACGTTCTCTTCTCTGGGACAGTAATCTCTTTCGGCTCCTCCTCTTTTTTCGGAGCCAGCGCTGTGAAGATGTCGTCAATCGTGACATCTGAAGGAGGGAGGGGCACTGCTCCCCGCGACTTCTTTCTTTCCGGCTTCGTCAGTTCGTCCACACTGATTCTTCTCGCCACCGACACTTTCCGAGCCACCGAAGAAGCTGTCGACGACCTCCTGCTGGCTGCTGTCTTCGTCTCCCACTCATTCGCCTCGTGCATCATCTGCCCGACCCAGTCAACGTCTTCAGTAGACGAAGGAAGCAACTGATTGCGAGCATGCAACTGAGAATCCCTCGAGTTAGTCACCGGCGTCACCTGGCTGCGATCGATAGAAGTCGTTACGACGTGGCGCGACGGTGACTCATCGACGAAGGATGATGTAGGTACAGGTGCAGGAGAAGGAGAAGGAACGGGTGGACGACGTCGGGCTGGAGGCGTCGGAGGTTTGGAAGAGACGGGTGTGCGTGGCTTCGGATTGAAGACGTCTTCGAGATGAATTTCGACTGGAGCGGTACGGTGTCTCGAGGGAAGGGTGCTCGAACGGGTTTCCTGTAAGTTCAGAAGACGTGGATCAGAAGACGAACGGAGAGTTCTCACGAGATCATTAGCTCTGGTGTAGGATCTGCTTTGTCTCGTCCGACTCTCTCTGACGAGCCGAGAAGCTCGTTCCGCCTCGGACATACGGATGAGACGACACGCATTGCACTGACACTTCTCGTCCTTTTTGATCTGCGGAGGGGCGGAACAAGCGAATATCTGATTGAGGTCGATGTCCGTGGTGGTAGCTCCGATCATTGAAGAGTCGGAGGCTCGCCTCCGCACATCCTTCGAGCTCTTTCGTTCATCGAAGAAGGGCGGTCTGATCTGTTTCGAGGGGGACGAAGGGTCCTGAAAGGGGGTGACGTGAGAATGAGAAGGATCATCCCGATTAACCTCTCGCTTCTTTTTCTTCTTCTTCTTGAATAGGTTTACAAATTTTGAAAGGTCGAACACCATGAATAGAAGAAAAAAAGTGAATTGGGAGAAAAAAGGTTTCGAAAAGTGAGAAGAGAACGAAATGCGACGATAATCCGCCGGTGTGATATCCGGTTTCTGCGTCACTTACCTTCATGTTGAACGCCGCGTACCAATCGATATCGGTCACTGTGCTCTTCCGTCGACGTTGTCCCGGCTCGCCGAGCAGGTCGTGGGAGCCACGACGAGAAGAAGGCGTCTGGTCGATGACGACGATCGGAGTGTTGGGGGTTCTCGCGGGAGAACGGGTCTCTCGTAGAAAGTTCTCGCACTCGATGATGTTGATATCCGGAGGCCGGGTGCTCTGCGTGCTCTTTCTGCTGGATTGAGCACTTGTGACCTTCTCCTCTCTCGTCTGCTTTCTTTCAATTGTTGTCATTGGCGTCGAAGTGGCCAGTGGCTCCCCGATGTCCTGATGCTCCTCCCACTTTGATCTTCTGGGAGGCTTCGGAGGCGCCTCAGCCGATGCTCGTCGATGTCCATCGATCAGTATGTCCATCGTGACGTCTTCACCAACTCTTCCGACCACTGGATGCTTTCTGTGCTCTTCTGGAGTCCTCGTCGGACCGATGACGTTGACTTGTATGTGGTTGACTCTCTGGCTGGCAGGCGGGGAGCTCCGTGCTCTCGGGAAAGTCGAGAATCTGGATTCGAAAGAAGTGTCGGTGCACGAGTTGTTCATTTCAACAGAAGTGATTCCGGCCGTCAGATTGTGATGATCGTACGTGTCATTCATGGAGATGGAAGTGAATCCTGGCTCTGGCGACTTCACAGTCACCCGCCGTCCCGTCTCCGTCACTTCTTCCTCGTCTCTGTAGTAATGCAGTGATTCTTCTCTTCCTAACCGTTTCCTAGGTGGTGGCACAGGTGAGATGCCGGGCGAATGGCCGAGAGGATCGGCGGACCGAGACCGGCGAGTGACTGAGTCGCGATGCAAGACGACGCTTCCCGAGTCGCTGCTCGAGTCGTCCCCCTTCTTCGCTTCTTCGTCAACGAACTTCCGATAGTAGAGAGTATGAACTTCTGGTTTCCCGTAGCTTCTGAAGCAAGAATAAAGCGATCTTCGTCAAATTTGGAATACCTTCTGGATGACGTGCTGTGCGCACTGCTGCTTCTCCGTGTCGTCGTCACCTTCTCAGTTTCAGTCACAGATGTCTTCGTCGTCGTCGAGACCTTCTTTCTCAAATCCGCGAATCGGCGCCTAGTTCCGTTGCCCCCGTTCATTTTCTGATCCGATGTCTCCACAAGAACCGGATGTCGAAACTCTAGATCTATGATGTTGTCACTGGATCGGTCGAAGAGTGTGCTATCCATCGATGGGGCCCTGCGAGTTCTCTCGCTGCTCTCCACCTCAAACCGGAGAACTGTCCGAGGACGATGTCTGATGGAAACGCACCTTTGAATTCACAACGTCCTCGTATCTACTGGTTTTCTGATTCTTTTGGGTATAATTGAATGGTTTGTGTGTCTCGTGGATACGAATAATGGTCCCTTTGCCCAAGTCTCCTCGTCCGTCGGATCCGTCCAGCTCTTCACAAGAGTGCCATTTCTCGTGCAAGTGCTTGATGGACACGTTCACCGGATGCGGTCCCGCCGGCGACACGTTCGTCACCTTCACTTCGCACGAGGACGGATGCTTGTCCGGCGCCCCG
This sequence comes from Caenorhabditis afra, assembly GCA_963570955.1. Lineage (NCBI taxonomy): Eukaryota > Metazoa > Nematoda > Chromadorea > Rhabditida > Rhabditidae > Caenorhabditis > Caenorhabditis afra. The sequence continues at coordinate 6,749,285 of OY751536.1, read as the reverse complement.
TTGACTATCTGCAATGAGTCGGATTTCTCGAACCGTCCCCCCTTTCCCTTTCGATCGAAAGTGAAACTAGGAATCTGCGAGCGAGACGCAGAGAGGAAAGGTGATCACCTTGGGTGAAAGTTCAATTCTCGGTTCTTGATTGGTTTCGAAGATAGTCAAAGGGAAGAAGAAAGAAGAAGGCGAATAAGAAGTAACGAACAATGTGTGAAGGGGACGATGACTTTCAGGCGGCGAACAAACAACTGGACGCCATTAATCAATCGGCTGGGGCGGACGGAACAAAACAAACCTCGGTGACGGTGACAGTCTTCGTGATCTCGACAAACTTTTCTCTTCGACGTGGCATCAGATTCTGATAATCGTGTGTCAGAATATTACGTAGAAACTTCTGAAATCGCGGTGACGTCATCTGATTCCGATTCGCACCTCACCTCAGAAAATGACTCGTGATCGTCGGGCAGTTGATGACTTAGAAACGGCGCGTCGTCAAGCTGCTCGTCATCTGAATTGGGCGGCGAATCTGCTGAGAAGTGGCCGACGTCGTCTTCGACGCTTGGAGCTGCGATCATCATTGGTTTGATGCCATGCGATTAGTGGAAAGAGGTAATAATAGGAAGGAAGGGAGACGAATGCGCGTCGGAGAAGGCTATCAGCACGTACTACACACTCCACCCATCACCCGAATTCTGATTAACAACACGCAAACGATATCTTCTTCTTCTTCTTCTTCTGACGTCTTCTTCTTCTCCTAGAGGCGGATTGTCACACCTATTTCAAGAACGCGCGACGCCAGTTTGGTTTTTGATTTATCGTCGGAAAGGGGACTCTGATCTGATAGGATTAGCGAGAAATCGGGTGATATTCAGAGAGAGAGAGAGGAAAGAATGTACTGTAAGGAAGAAAGGAAACGAGGAAGAATGGGCGCATTGAATGGTTTGCAGAATGCAAAAGTGTGGGAAAGTTGTGACGTGGCAGCGGGTGAAAGGCAGAGAAGAACGTGTTCACGCCCGCCCACAAAAACATACTTTGCGACGGAAAACAACAGATTTGGGATGGCTTACTACGAAAACGAGGAGAAGCGTGGAAACAAACGATTCGAGTGGAGAGCGTGTGTTTGTGGGCCCGCTTCTGTTTGATGTTGAGATCATTCCGTGTCAAGATCACTGAAAACGCAGAGAGAAAACGAAATGGAAATTGATGTTGCAACCAACTTTCGAACGAGAATTTCGAAAAAAAAGAAGGGAAGGAATGTTGACTTCTCGTTGACCGTTGGCAAGAAAAAAGGAAACAGGTTACAGTTTCGGGTGACAGAGACACTCAAAAAACGATAAAAAGTGCGACCCCGGGGGCTAATTAAACAGGTGAATAAGGCTACGCTCCTCTGGTTTTATCCGCACTTCATAACTTGCCCGAATGCGTTAGATCGGTTACTTCGGAGGCGAGAAGCGACGGAACGGGAGCCTTCTGATGAAATTAGAGAGGTCTCTTTGTGTCAACCTAATTGGTATCAATCAAATGAGGGTCAGAAGAGAGAACGAAGGTCGAGAGGAAACGAATTCAGTGTTGATTGGCATCGAAAAAACGGCTGTGCAGATCGGAAACCAGTCAGTCAGTGTGGAAAGTCGGGCGGCATGGTCACGCCGATTTCGGGTTTCACACACCACCAAATACATCCTTTTGTGTCTGCCTCTCGGACGCCGGAACATTATGATGACGATATTTTTTGTGCTGCCCCTCCATCCGCCTCTATATACTTTTGTATTGGTTGTCGAGTGAAGGCGGGGGATTGTATACGTTGTATAGGTGATGAGCAATCGGAAGCTTTTCTTTCCGCAACATTCGGGCGGAAGGAAACAAAAGACGGAAGCAATACGAATTCCTTGCGGCTGGAAACGAGACACGGGACGAAGGGGTGGGACGTGTCACTGAAGAATAGGTGTTCTTTATGGCGGATTGACCCAAATAGCCGACAAAGAAGCAATCCGATACGCCGTTTGATATGATAACGAAGCAAGATTTTCTCGTTTTTTCCGCCGAGAACGTGTGTTCAGCATGCACTTCTTCGCATTCGGAAGAATCGATTCGTGGTCTGTGACCTTCGGAAGTTTTCATTGTCAGTGACAAGTTGACCCGATTCTGAAACAAAAGGTTCCCTGCTGATTGTCTAACTACTCCACTTTCGCTTTACAACATTCCGCAGTGTGTCTCGATGTCGACGGGTCGCATCCTTCACGTGAACTGTATGAATGGGACGCCGTCCACGGGGATCCACTCTGTTCTGCGATGGGCCTCTTCGGACTGTGGGCCGTGAAGCGGAGGGCTCAGCGAGCCATCAAAAAGTTCGAGTTCGTCGTCAACAACGTCAGAAGGTGTCTTACTTCGGAGACCTTCCGACACCGTTCGATTTCAGAGAGAAGTCGGGGCAAAATAGAGTTTTGTCGAAGACCGAGCACGTCAAGAAGCTACTTTCTCCCCTGTACCCACCGTGGAAAAAGGAAAAAAGCGATGGAGTGTACGATCGCATCTTCGAGGAAGGAACGAGGTGAGCTCGATTCGGCGCATTTCGTCGATTCTGGCAGTTTCAGAGCAAATTCCATGTACATTCTGTTCCGGAACATCGCGATGATCGAGGTTTTCGGGATGCTCATGTACCTCATTCTCTCGTTCAAGTACTCGCAGTACCCCGCATTGTGAGAGAATGTTTCTGAAACGAGAGACCAGAAGACGTCGTCGTGTTTTCAGCATCGGAACGTCCGTCTCTACAATCATACACGTCTTCTTGATGTTCACTCTTTTGTTCCCCAAAGTGAGGGATTGAATGGTGTGGTTTCAGAGAAACCGGAATTATTCCAGTTGATGACCTACTTCATGATCTCCATCCACGTCATGCTCACCACGAAGGTCAAAAACGTGATTCTGATCCTTCTGGTGACGATGGCGTTCGAGGGTCCGGCGATGAACGTCATCGGGAACATCCATCAGGTGGCTTCTGGAGTTGCGTGCATTCAGACGGACGTCATGAGCTCCCGGAACGACGTCGAGGGAAACGTGATGGACAAGGGCGCGATGCTCGTCTCCAGATTCCGCGCCGTCCTCCGGAACGTCTCCGGCCCGATGAACAAAGTGAAGGCGATGCTGATGACTTTGGACGAGAAGATGACCAAGTGGGACAGAAGACGTGGCAGCAACTGAACTCGATTTTCAGATTCGTCGACATCATGCGTCGACACTATCAAGTGATAGCGAACTTGTCGAACAAGTGCAGGAATATGCTGCATACTCCGTACGCGAAGTGTCTCGAAATCTTCGACGACGCCTTCGTTTTCTGTAAGGGAAAGGCGCGATTCTTCGGAAGTCACGGAGACGCGTGCGATGCGATTCAGAAGACAGCGAAGGTTCGGAGCCAGAAGGCGTCACCTCATCTGAAGCGGTTTCCAGATCTGCCATCAAGCGAAAGGCTTCTCTTCCGAAGTCTGTTCTTTGCCCTCGATCATCGGGAAGGGCGTCAAAGGAGCTGCGGTTCCATTCTACGCCGCCTACTTCGGGGCGATCGAGTACGCGATCAAAAAGATATTCTTCGTGCACATCGAGGCTTCGAAATGGGCTCTCAACAAGGTGAAGCCGGTCCTGAAGGAGATGAAGAATGTGAAGACGATCCGCGCGGAGTACACGTCTTCTGAAGACGGTAAGCCGAACGCGGCCGACGACTCGACGGCCAACCTGCGGGCGAGCGTCAAAAACAGCCTCATGCGCATCGTCAACGTCTACATCAGAATCATCAACGTCATCTCGTTCACTCTCCGCTACTGCATCATGCCCGCCGTCCTCGTCTGGCCGTTCATCTACGTCTGAAACCACACGTTTCCGTGCATTCTTTCTGTTTCAGACTCTTCGTTTCATGTACAGTTTCAATTACAACGACGACTACAAAAACAAGTTTATCACGAAGGAGTTTGTGAAAATTGACCAGGACTGTGCATTTCGAAATGTGAGAAAAGTCATGCCGTTGACAACGGAAGAGTCGAAAAAGGTGAGTATTCAGAAGACGTGACGGATAGTCTAGAATAGTTTCAGATCATCTGGAGAAGTACGTGGAAGATGACGGACGATGAGAAGCCGAGGTTCAAACTGGACGTCTTCATCACCATCGTCACCTGTGTCACTCCGTTCCTGCTGTGTCTTCTGGACTACGGCGTCTACACTGTCTGTCGCTCCGACCGGTTTCTTCGTCGACGACTTCTTTCAGAGCCTCTCCACTGTGCACACCCTTATGAATCGGACGAACATCGACACTCCGGCCCACTACGAGCTGAAAGTGGCCGGAAACGGCTCAATGTCGGCCATCATGAATGAGTTCCTTGACGTCTTCTCCCCGTTCACGCAGTCCATTCGAGAGCGCGAGAACCGCTGGAGACGTTGCTTCCGAGAGCCCGACCCGCCCAACTATTCCGAGTTCTCTTTGATGGCCCTCATGTTCGTTGTCGCTCTTTTCCTCTGCCGCTTGAAGGTTTCGAGACATTCATTGGACACGTCGGCAATCTCTTGAACTCAGGCGTACTTCGGAAGACAAACACTGGCTTTGGGCGACCATTTCTTCTCGGATCGTGTCAGAATTCGCGCACTTAGTCTGTACAACAAGATATTACAAAGCAGGAAAAGCATGCTCTCCGAAATGCTCGGCAACTCCAAGGTTCCTGTTTGTGATATACTGAAGAATAGAAGAGCCATTCCAGAAAGACGTTATGGGCGGCGAAGACGTCATTGTGCGGAAGTCGATGCAAAGTCGTGGATTCCTGAGTGCGGACTGCGCCAAATGCGACAAATACGACATGAAAGTGACAGACACCGAGTGAGCAGTGCGCCTTTTTCGTACTCTCACTCACTTCTTTCAGAAATGTTCGTGTTTGCATTCACTGCAGCGCATTCTATTGCATCGATTGTTTTTGTCTGACGCTGTTTTGTGTGAAATGCGATGAAGAAATGCAAACAGTCAACCGGATGGAGCTGTACTATGAGGACGATCATGAGATTTTTGAAGATTCAGGTTTCCAGTAGAAAACTTATAGTCTCAGGTATTTTTTTTAGAAACTATTTCGAGCGAAAACGAAGGAAGTGAGGAGGAATTTGACGAGCCAAAGGCTTCACAGGCCAGTTCTTCCGAAGGAAACAAGCCGGTCATTTGAATTTTCGATGTTCCCGGCAGCTGCTGCAAGCGCGCTCCATTGAGAATTTCGCATCGCTTTCGAACAAACATTTTTGGCGCAGTTTTCGAAATTCGACCGCTTTTCCTCCCATTTTCCGCATAATTTTCAAAACTTCAAGCAGAAAATTATTGAAATAGCTATTATTCGTGTCGAAATAAAATATTTTTTCACTTTTGCTGTCTGTTACTTGATTTGCTGACAGTTTCTGAACCGTTCTCCGGAGAATTCTCCCCGTTTTCGAGAATTCCGTGGTACTTCCGACGATATTGCAGTTTTTCAGGCACAATGGGTGATACTCCAGGTGCGTACACAACATTAGCTGACGAACAATTGTATAATCAGTATTCCCCTGGTAGAAGGTAATGATTATGTGAGATAAGCGGCTATAAACAACGTTTTTCTAGGAAGAATGAGTATGTGATGGCGAGCAGCTCATCTTCATCGCCAAATCTGGCGAAGTCGTCGCCAAACCGAGTAATCAGTTCTCCGTACTCTACTCAGAAAGCTGTAACTATCTTCGATCTCATCGCCAACTGGTTCCATTCGCAAATCAACAAGAGAAAGCAAGTTGCGAGTGTTGCGTGCTCTTTTCTCGCCACTCTTTCTTTTGTTCTTACTGTTTCTCTACTGAAACTCTCCATTTGGGCCCCGTTCGGTTCTCTTCAAGATGCCTTCACGTGGTGGCTTTTTCCCACGAATTGGCTCGTCATCCTGTTGACTAACCTCACTTCTGTTGGATTGGCGTACAGCATCCTGGCGCTGGTCTGTAAAGGTGAGGTAATCAAACAATCGTGTTGATCAATTCCTCGTTTCCAGTCGACCAGTCTCCAAGGTTGCCTGCTACCGACACTACTGCGTGGATCGTTGTCTTGTTCGAGTTTCTACATCGGCTTTCTTTTGTGTTCGTCGCGTTCAAATTTACCGAGTCATCGTTCTTCGAAGGATTCTCATGGGCCGCTATCTGCTTTGGTGTCCTCGTTTCCTCACTGATCGTAGTCTTTCGAACCGACTATCACTTCAACTTTTCGAACGTTCAAGTGGTAGGTGCCTCTTCTTTTTTTGTTGATAATTACTATCGGACTTTTAAGAATTCTCTGGGCACTTTCATTGAAACCGTGAAGTCCCTCCCAATGGAGTCTATCGCCCAACTGTGTGCCTTCGAGTCGGCAATAGCGTTCACAGCCTCAATGCTTTTCGTCGTTCTGTTGGGACCCATCTTCTGGGGCTTCTCTTCCTGGTGGCTACTTCTCAATCTGCACTTCCATGCTGTTATTTTTGTGATCTTCTTCACTCAGCAGATATACTCGAAGCTGTGCATGAAAATCATCAATCAGATCGTCATGAAAGTAAGTGTTGCTCTTTCTATTCTGTCATTGTTGATTGTTTTCAGCCGGTCTGCTTCCCGTTCGCTCCTCCATACACAGTTCATTCTCCGACACCTGAACAGACGAGAACTCTTCCGAACGTGATAGAAACCGATGATCCGCTCCTCAAAATTTTCGCGTTCCATGATCTTCGCACTGTCGCCTGGAACGACGAGAAAAGAAGAGTAGACGTGTTCTCTCTATCACAGCCTGGAAAACATCCTCGCAACTGGAAGGCTGTATCGATCCCTTGCATTCGGATGCTTGATGAGTTGTGCTCTAGAATGACTGTTGCCGCTGCTAGACTAGTCGGATACTCGTGGGACGATCATGAGACCGAAAGTGAAGAAATTCCGCGTGACGCTATCATGATGCCGAGAAAGATGCGCGAGATGGCGTACCGTGGTTCCGGCCCAAGTCGTCAGCAGAGAAGCATGGCTCCGATTCGCACCCAAAACACGCAAACAGGCGGAGTCTTTGCCAAACTCAACAGAATCGTTGGACTCGGCCCCTCGGAGAAACTCGTTATCACTCGTTTCGAAGCACAGCTCTACGCCTACGCCTCCGAAGCGGTCTACATGCTCGTCGTTGACTCGCTCGGAGAAGATCGATTCGGAGTGGTTCAAAAGGACCTCAAGGAGTTGGTCTCCCTTCTTTGCAAACTCATTGCCGCCATCGACACGTACGACAGAGCGAGAGCTGTTAGTTTTCTTTCTCGTTTTCGACTCGCTTGAAGGTAGCCCCCAGAAGCATTGTTATCATTTCAGTCCGTCGCTGACAAATCAGATGTGACATTCCTCCGCATCGTTGATTCTTCTCTCAAGTCGAGTCTTCAGCGCGTCGTCGCCACTTTCGGAGGTCATCTGAGGTAAACAGAGAAGCTAATGGAACTGAAAATATGAACTTTTGTTTCAGATCGCTCAATCTGGCCGACGAACACATCCGAACTATACGCCTCATATGCCCGACAGACGAACTATAAAGATCTCTTCTGTTTCTCTCACCCGCTTCCCTATTGTCATGTTATCATTTTCATCCCTGTTACCCTTCCAAAAACCCATCAATCATCCGTTATCATTTTTTGTGAAATCTCCCTTTTCCCCCTTTCTCCAACTGTTTTGTCGACAACCCAGAAATGGGTGAATGAACTACAGAGTGTGTACGCGTCTCCTTCGTACCGGTTAAAGAGCGGAGAATGAGAGAAGATTGATAGGCGGTAACAGAGAAGAGGTGGCCGATGGGAGAAGAAGAAAGAAAAGGGGGAGAAACAGTACGAAACAGTATTGATTGGACATCAGCAGAAGAAAGAAACGAACGAAGCATTCGCATTCTTACGAAATGTGGACGTTTCTGCACCGGCGGCAGTTCGCCATCATCGCCGGCTTCATTCAGATCGTGTTCATACTGCTCTTCGCCAAGTACGTCAAGTACATCGATCCGCTGGACGACTCGCGGCGAGTCTACTCAGGAACCGACTACCCCCGTGAGTCTTCCAGTGGAGCGCACTTCCTCACTCCCTCTTTCAGTATTCCAAGATGTGCATCTCATGATTTTCGTCGGATTCGGCTTCCTTATGGCCTTTCTCAAAGTGAGTCAGGGGGAATAGGCTGTGTAACTGGCTGACGTCTTCAGAGGTACGGCTTCTCGGCAGTCTCCGTCAACCTTCTTCTCTCGGCATTCGTAATTCAGTTCGCGATGCTGCTTCGTGGATTTCTGACAGTCGCTTTTGACGAAACCGGCCTCTTCAGCATCGGAATCCCCGAGTAATTGACGTCTTCTGACCACGTCCTCTGATACGTTTCGTTCCAGAATGCTTGCAGCCGAAAGCTCTTGCGCGGCCGTCCTCATCACAATGGGAGTTCTGCTGGGAAGACTGACGCCCGTGCAGTTCCTTCTGCTCGCTTTCTTCGAGACGGCGATGAATGTAGTCGTCGAACACTACGTCTTCCACGTTCTCCACGTATTCTGGATGTATTGGATGGCTCGTTTGACTTCATTCATTACAGGTGAATGACAGTGGGCGGTCTCTCTCCGTCCACACGTTCGGAGCCTACTTCGGATTGGCGGCGGCAGTCGTCGGCCACAAGAAGAATGTGATGGAGATGGACGAGCACGGCGGCATCCACCATTCGGACCTCTTCTCGATGATCGGTACGTTCTGAAGACGTGCTTCCCGATGACGTTCTCTTCAGGGACTCTACTCCTCTGGGTCTTCTTCCCTTCCTTCAACGCCGCCATCCAGGAACCGGAGGACGCCCGTCACAGAGCCATAATGAACACTTACCTGGCGATGGCTTCTGGTACCGTAACCACCTTCATTCTCTCCTCCTGGGTCGACGATCTCGGCCGCTTCAACATGATCCACATCCAGAGTTCCACCCTCGCCGGCGGAGTTGCCATTGGTATCTGCCGGCTCTGAAACTGACTGAAATGAGAGAACACACAGGATCGGCGGCGAACGCAGTCCTCTACCCGTACCACGCAGTCGTCGTCGGAGCAATCGCGGCGGCGCTCTCAGTCATCGGACACGCCTGGATCAGTGTGTGTTCCGCGTTCCTTTCGGAAACTCCCGCAATGTCTCTGGTTGCAGCCTCGTCTTGAGAGAACATTCCACATCTTCGACACGTGCGGAGTCCACAACTTGCACGGGATGCCCGGGATCCTCGCAGGCCTCCTGAGCATCGGATTCGCCTACTTCTACGAACCGGAGAGCTACGGGAAGACGTGAGTGAAGGAGTTCGCATCGATGGTCGCTGGAACAGAATGTTTCCAGATTGTACCACATCTACCCGTACTGGGTCGGCGGAGAGATGGGCGGGAACCGCGAGAACGTCTCGCAAGCCAAGTACCAAGCCTACGGTCTTGCAGTCATTCTGCTGTCGGCCATTGCTGGAGGACTCGTCACAGGCAAGTCTTTTCCGAATTCTAGAAGACGTTCTCCCTTGTTCCAGGTTTGATTTTGAAGATAAAAGTGTGGAACCAAGTGGACGATCCGAGGTTCCCGCACGGCGAAATGAACTACTATGCGCAATCGGATGTAAACTTTCTGAGCAAGGTAAGCCCGCTTCCGGATTCTCGTTCATCGGAATCGGTTGCAGTATAAGCACGCGCAGGAGCAACAACAACTTCGGGAAAGGGAGCTGATGCACGAGATCTATTGATAATCAGCGACGGATTGATATGAAGACGGAGGGACGGGGGAGATAAAAGAATTGAAAGACACCGAGTGTACAGGGGATTATCCCCCGGGGGGAAGAGCTTACCGTATGCGATACAATGGACGGATAATGGCGGATTTGTTATGAAAGAGCCGCGAATATATATGTACATGGTCGAATGATAAATAGAGGTACTAATTGAAGGGTGATGATGAGTGTGTTGTCGCCGGCGAGCCCAGAGAAAGAGGGTGGAGAGAGCTCCCTCGGGGCGGATGACTGGCTCCGCGAATGCACGCCTCGCCGGCTTCTGTCCTTCGTGACACCTGCCGTCTTGCTGATCTTCGCTTCCTCTTTTTGCTCCCAACTCGCTCGCTTCCGAACCAGCACGTAGTCTGGAACATTCGGTTCTGATCCGGATCCCGAGGGACAGGTGCCTAAGTTATTGTTTGTATTTCCTCGTCCCTGGGAGCCGCGGGGGTTCTGGGAACGCGGCTGCCACCCTCGCCCCAAAGTTCACAACAATCAGGTGCCCATCGGCGGCCCGTTCGCCGGTGCCAAAGGTTCGTGTCCTCGCCGTCCCCCGAGTCTTTCGCTTGTTTGTTTGCTTGTCTGCCGAACATTTCCATTTGGTTTCTTCTTTCATTCTCTGTTCCAATTTCCGTTCTTTCGGTTATCAGCTTATTGCTTTTCGTATTGTTTTCGTCCGGAATCTTCTTTTTGTGCCATTCGTGCCGCAAACCAGAGGCAGAGCCCTTCTACATAGTCCGCGTTTTCTCCTTCTCTTTCTGAAACTTTGCTTTCTGGTCTGAAGGCACGAAGCTAGAGACCACGCCTGCATGTGATCCCCCGTGTGCCTCTCGCCTACTGTAGCTCTTTCCAGCCCGCCCTCCCTCCCGTTCCAGATCACCCTGCCGTTTCAAAGTGTCGTTCGTCGACCTTCTGGCCCCTCTTGCTGGCGCCGCTCCTGATGCAGGCTCGCTTCTCCTCATCTCACTCCTCCTTCTGCTTCTGGAGACGTCGCCGAAGACATGGGTCAGAGGCACCGATGTGCCAGTCACCACCTTCGTCGACTCTTCGATTAGAAACGCCGACGGCATATTCAGCCAAGCGAAGCAAGAAGTGCTTCAGTTCTCCCCCAACGTCACCTTAGAGTGAGCCGACCTTTCGCAGCGATGTTTGATCGAGTGTCCGTTTCAGAAACGTGGCCAACTCGAACAGCTGCGAGAACACGGAGTCGGACACGAGAGACATCTTCACATTCTTCCAGAACTACCACCGGAAAAACTACAGAATAACGATTGGACCGACATGTCTGAACAGTCAGTCCGCCCTCGACCTGAAACTGTTCCAGTCGTATCTTTTGCAGACTTTCTCCGTTTCTCGAACCTCACTGCAGAGATCCAGACTCTCCAGCTGAACATCCTGACTGGCTACCCTTACGACCATCCCTCCATGATAGACGTTCGCCTTCTTTCCTTTACTAGGCGTCCATTTTCTATCTTCCAGATGGTCATTCGTTCTCCTCAAAATTTGGCTGAGAATCTGATAGCCGTGCTGAGAGGATTCGAGTGGTCGCAGGTAAAGCGGAAGACTACCGTAATCCCGTCTCTAATCCCTTCTGTAGGTCGGAGTCGTCATTTGCGAAGAGTGTTACGCAGAAGACGTGTTTGCCAGCGAGAACTACTTCTCGAAGATAGAAGACATATTCGAGGAGAACAACATCGCGATGAAAGACGTTGTGAAAGTGGGAAAGGGGGCGTCGAGACAGAACATTTCAGAGAAACTCCACGTCTTCGAGCCGAACGCGAGAGGTTTGAGACATTGGAAATGTTGCGAAACCGAGGGCAGTTACAGTAATCCTCTTGATGTTGGGCAACAGTCTGAGCGACTACGTGGAATACATGGCGGCGTTGGCACTGAAGAACTACACGACGGAAGAGTACACTCCGGTGGCGGTGCTCTCGAAGTATTCGACATCAGGACTCAGTGTCCCGTGGAACTCGGACTCCTCCCTTGCCGCTCTCTTCGAAAGGACTTTAATTGTGGGTGTTGGAACTAGACTGGATGGAAAGTTCGAAAAACGAGACACTGCAGGTGTACAACAACTACTACGAGCAGCCGAAGATCGAGCCGTTTCTCGCCAAGTACTCGTTCGCTTCGGAGCAAGAGACGCTCATCTCGCTACAGCTCTACGAAGCCTATCATCTTCTCGGGCACTACCTCTACTCGCTCAATCACTCGATCTCGAGCTACGAGCAACCCGAAAACGAGATCTCTCGGATGAGCATTGCGGGTCCTTTCGGCACCATTCTCATAAACAAAAACGGACAGAGACTAGCTGGTACTTGAAATTCCGAAGAGAAATAGTGAGAGATGAAGTGCCATTCCAGGTTTTGACGTGGTAGTTGTGGATACGAAGCATTCCTATCCAGACTCAATCCGGAGTTTGGGGAAAGTGTTTTCGGACAAGAAATGCACTAGGATGGCATGCCTCAACTTCCTGCTCAACACAACTGCCTACGAACCGCCGAAAGATGTGCCGTTATGCGGTTTCCATGGCGAAATCTGTGATCAGACCGGGTTGGTGGAGAGAGCCTTCTCATTAGACCTTCTCGCTTTCTTCTCAGTCTCCTTGTTGTCGCGCGCGCGAGCCGCCCAAAGAGAGAGAGAGAGAGAGTTCGAGTGCGCGAGAGATGAAGTAGAAGTAGGCGAAGACGTCTCAGAAGGAGGCGAAGACGCCGCTTCCGTAGATGAGTTGGGATGAGTATTCCAGTGTCGTCTACGCGATCGGTGTCGTTCTCGCGGTGCTGGCCGTCGTCATTGCCGCCTCCATGTTATTCAGAAAGCTGTGAGTCTGAATGTTGACTTCGTTCGCTTGATCCTAAACCTTCAGACTTCAAAAGAGCAAAGGCCGTTCGATCAGTAATCCGTGGTTCATCCCATTCACCGAGATTCATTTCATCGACCTCACTAATACGGACGGGGTAGCCCGTTTTCTGAGCTCTGCTCTTGTACTTTTGATCTTTCAGAGTCAACACATGTCCATCCAAAGCCTCCAAAGGAATATGGACGAGAAGGCGCGCTTGCAGACGCTGGCCAGGACCAGGAAGATCGCGACGGTCGACCAGTTGTACGTGCTCGTCGACAAGTTCGTGATGAGGGAACGCATCAGGTTCGACAGCCACGACGCGAACATGCTCTATCAGGTTCGTGCGGCTCGCGAGCTCTCGTGACTTGGGAGACATTTCAGATGAAGTCTCAGTTGACACATGACAATCTCAACGGGTTCATCGGGCTGTCCAATGACAAGAGCAACCACTTGTATCTGATTTGGACGCAATGCTTTCGGTAATTAGCACTTGGCGGAAAAAAAGAGATATAATTTTCAGAGGGAGTTTGCATGACCACATATTCACGAAAGAAAGGCAGCGAGGCACGGCGAACAACTTCGAGGGCGCCTTCCTGAGAGACATCCTGAAAGGCCTCGAGTATCTGCATGCGAGCTCCCTCGGCTACCACGGCAATCTGACGCTGATGAACTGCATGCTCGACTCGCATTGGATCGTCAAACTGAGCGGCTTCGGCAGCAATCGGCTGCTCGTCAAGTGGAAGGCGATGGAGCAAATATTCACGGAAGATCACACTCCTATCATCAAGTCGGAGGGTGAGTGTAACAACTTTATGTGCTCACTCGCTGCTCTTTTTCCTTGTGCTCCGTTGTGGTCTAGTGGTTAGGATTTATGGCTCTCACCCATAAGGCCGGGGTTCGATTCCCCGCAACGGAATGACTTTTTTGGTTCCAGAACTACACTATTTCGATCCAGCGATAAAAAAGATCTGGAAGTCGATGAACGGAAGTAAGCAGGACAGTATGCTCATCAACAATCAGTTCGGAAGGAAGTGTGACATGTACTCTTTCGGAGTGATTCTTTACGAAGTCTACTTCAAGAAGAAGTTCGTGGACCCACTGTATGACGTGTCCAAAGGTATTCTGAATATGAAGTCGTCAGTGCACTATGTTCTTCCTTTCAGATTCCGGGGAGGACGAAAGCGTTCTGATCGACGACGAAAACGATGCGATTGCGAGCAAGTATCCACTGCCGATCGTCATCCCAGAAGGCGTCGAGATGCACAATGATCTCGTGAAACTGCTCGAGAACTGTTTCGGGAGCAACCGTCCCGATGTGCAACTCGCAAGGAAGATCACTGACACAGTGCTCAAAATGACGGGATCGCTCGTCGACCTGATGATCAAAAACCTGACGGCGTACACGCAGGGACTCCACGAGACAGTCAAGAGCAGGACCGCCGAGCTGGAAGTGGAGCAGAAGAAGAGCGATCAGCTGCTCATGGAGCTGCTTCCGAAATCGATTGCGCAGGATCTGAAAAACGGGATTCGAGTAGATGCACAGAACTACAAGAACGCGACAATTCTCTACTCGGACATTGTCGGATTCACGTCATTGTGTTCCGAAAGTGAGCCGCTGGAAGTGGTCACGTTGCTCTCGGGCATGTATCAAAGATTCGATCTGATCATCAGCAGTCAAGGGGGATATAAGGTTAGCGACACGGGGAACGGAAGATCAAACGTTGTTGTAATTCAGATGGAAACGATCGGAGACGCATATTGTGTAGCAGCCGGATTACCGATTCCGAGTGAATTCGAGCACGTGAAGAGCATCTGCATGATAGCTCTTCTCCAGAGAGACGTAGCACTTCCTCTTTGTTCCGAGATCGGATTACTCTCGTTTCAGACGCTGCACGAGTTTGAAATCCCTCATCGACCTGGAAAGTACTTGAACTGCCGCTGGGGATTCAACTCGGGCGAAGTGTTCTCCGGAGTCATCGGACAGAGAGCGCCGAGGTACGCGTGCTTCGGAGAGGCAGTTGCGCTGGCGTCGAAGATGGAGAGCAACGGGAAGGAAGACCGCATTCAGATGACACTGGCCAGCCAGCAGTTGCTGGAAGACCACTTCCCGGAGTTCACCGTCAGCTCGAGGGGCGGAGTCTCGATTGAAGTGAGTTATGCGGGAAAAGAACGAGAGCAAACAATGATGCCTTTTGAGGGTTACGGTCATCTTTTGACCTACTGGCTCGAAGGAGTGACCGGCAAAATGGTTATCGAGCACCAGAAACATTTGCAAGACGAGCTGGAACTGATCAAAATAAGGGAGGGCGAGGAGGCGTCCGCGCGGAAGAAGCCGAAAGACAAAATGACTCAGGCGAAAGAGAAGGTGCTTGCTGAAAGACAAGAAGAAGAGGAACGGGTGCGGAGAGAACAGACGGTCGAGGAACCACGCGGGAACCCCGAGGAAGCGGTCGAGGTGGTGGAGGTGCCGACCGGCGAGGAGCACACCGACCGACGGAGCGTCTCGAGCTCCCCGTGTGGAGAACTAGTCTTGGCGACCAACCACTAGTTCGCCGGACCACACCCTTTCTACCCAAAAACCCCCGACTTCACGTGCCAAAACGATTATAAACGAGTAAGAGAGAGGAAAGAGTTTATTGCGGCCAAGAGGCCGATTTCACAACAACAACTTAAGCTCACAAAGAGCAAAACGAGTGAGGGTTGGGCACGGGTCGTTCAATAACGAACTGACAAGGGTTCGTTCAGAACCCTTTTGAAAACCGTGGATATAGTTGGTACAGAGCGTCTTGAACTGATAAGATAATTCATAATTCGACGAGAGTCGAAATCCCAAAATCGCACGCGACGCGACACGCGCCGCGGACGCAAGCGCGGCGAGACCCGCGAGGGTTACGGTAGGGAGCCGCGCAGCTCGTAAATCGACCCACGGGCGATTTCCGCATGGATTCGAGGGATTTCGCCAGGATTCGGGCGTAGAAGGAGTCAAGGGGATGGAAGTGAGTGATGTAAGGTTCAGAGAAGTGATTTGTAGGCACATAGAGGCTTATAGCCGCGAGAAGGGGCTGCGGGCAGTCCCTGAAGCGGCTAATAAGCCAAAAACGTTGCAGATTCGTCGTAGAATCCGCAACATTCCCCCCCAGGGAAGATCTCAACTGCGGGGTCTGCGTCGATGCAGTGTACGTAGTTGAGAGCTCTTTGTTTGGCAGCCCTTTCTAGCACCGGGCGAGTCCGTTCAAACCGGAGGGGGTCCTTGGACTTCATCCTTCGACGGTTTGGCTTGGACGTCTTCGCTCGGGAGCTCCGTGGCTGGTCTATAGCTGGCGTCTGACACGGGGCTGGCTGTGGCTGGGGGGCCGTGAGTGTGCTGTCACTCGCTGTCTTCCGACCCTTTAGGTTGTCCTCCTGCTCTTCGTTTCTGGAGTTGTTGTGATACTCTTGGATAAGAAATTTAACAAGATTTTGTGGCCGAGGATCCGCTGACTGGGCTGGTTGTGATTTGGCCTTTGGGATGGTCGGTAATGGGTATTTTTCGTTTACGTGCTCAACAAGCAGGTCTTCGAGGACTTGTTGGCCGTGTATGTTCGGGTCCTCGGCTTCTGCTTCTGGCGACATTTCGCACGACTCAATCTCCAAAGGAATCAACTGACAGACTGGGCGGCTGTATGTGGTATTCTTGCACCGGATCACTGCAGATCGACAATGGCCGTCTGCGCCTCTTTCGAGCTTTTTGATGAGCCCTAAGGGCCACAGTGATCGCTTTGTGCCCGCTGTCTGAACGAGGACCACCTGTCCGATGGATGGTTGTGTCTTCGTGCTCCGCCTTTTGACGGCTTTTGACTCGCGTAGGAGTTTCAGGTAGGACTCGCTCCATAGGCTCCAGAGTTTGTCCATGTGGCTGTTGAGCGCTGCTACATGTTCTCGAGTTCTCGACTCGGTGTTGGCCACGTGGAACGGCAACCTGTTCTCCTTGACTTCGTGTGGGGTCGCTAGGCGAACGCCTGGGAGGAGGAAGTCAATTGGGCGAAGAGCCTTCATGTCAGTCGGATTCGATGGATTTGGCATGAGAGGACGGTCGTTGAGCATGCCCTCGATTCGATTGAGGAGGGTGGCTAAGGAGTACGGGTCGAGTACAAGTTTCCCTGTTTCTTTTAGGAGCTGTCTTTTCACGACACCGACGATGCGTTCGTAGACGCCTCCTTGCCATGGGCTCAGTGGGGTGATCGTTCTTAGGTCGATTTCTTTGCAAGCCAGGAAGCTTGTGAGCGACTCTGATTCTGTTTGGAACGCGAGGATGTCGTCGTTGATTATCTTGTGACCCAATGTGAAGGTTCGAGCGTTGTCGCTGAAGATGACTGATGGTACTCCTCTTCGGGCGAAAATGCGTTGGAGCCCTTGGATGTACATTTCTGTCGTCGCATTGGGGATGAGCTCGAGGTGTACGGCTCGGGTCACTAGGCAGGTGTAGATGAGGACGTACATCTTGGTCAACAGGCCGGAGCACTCTCGCGCCTCAATGGGACCCATATAGTCGAGCCCGGAGTATCCAAACGGAGTCGAGACTTCAGTGCGGATTTTTGGAAGGTGTTTTGAGAAGTGGTACTCGAATGGTAGCCCGGTGACTTTCTTACACGGGACGCACTGGTGGATGACCTTTTTCACCAATTGTAGATCTTTTGGGATCCAGTATATGGATCGGATGGCGCGGCGGGTGTATTCGGCTGGACTGTGGACGTTCGCGATGTGCGTTTCTCTCACGATCAGTCCCGCGAGCGGGTGCTCAGCGAAGATGAAGATCGGTTGTTTGGTGGAGATGTCCAGCGAGTCGGCCGTGCCGATGGCGCGATCTACTCTGAGGAGACCGTCGTCTGCTCTGAAGATTTCCAAATCTTTGGGCCGTTGGAGACCGAGAGCTTCTGCTTCTTTGTAGTGCTCCCCGATGAGCCACTTGCGCACCCATCTTCTTTTGGACAGGTCGTCTGGTTGCGTTTGAAACGCCCGCAAGGTGGCTCCACGGAACTTCACTTCTTCACCGTGTGACACTTCTGAGGTCGCTGGTGTAGTCTCTGGCTGGTTGTTTATCGCACGCAAGGCGCGTGTACGATTTTTTCTGGCTGTCTTGTGGAGGAAGCTCAACACGCAGTGCATCACCATGGCCAATTTGCCGAAGGTGTCGCGTTCTTCGAATGGGGCGAGAGATTGGAAGGGTTCCTTTTTCGGGTGGATGACGTTCACTACTTCGGTTTCTTCGTGTACGGCTGGGCCAATTTTAAAATTTGGGTTTGAATTTTTGGAATTTTTTGAAATTTTATTTAATCTTTTAATAATTTTGGTTGTTACGCGAGGCTGCACGCTCGACAGTAGTCCTTTGTTGACTTCTTCCATCTGCTCTGGGGGGCATTCGAATGTGCCGTTGAGTCGGCATGGCCAATGCTCTTGTGGTTCGGTTATGAACTTCGGGCCGTGCCACCAGAGTTCTGATGCTTGCAGCTCGGCCGTGCTCATGCCTCTGGTTCCGATATCCGCCGGGTTGCAATCCGTGGGACAGTGGTGGAATGACGGTTCCGGGCCGTATTTGAGCATGGTCAGGCTGTTTTCTTGCACATGTTTCACTCGATTGCTGACCCATGTGATTTTCTTTTCCGATCGAAGGACCCAATGGAGTGCTACGTCGGAATCAGTGAATAGGTGCACTGAGTCGATTTTTATCTGTTGATGGACTTCTGTGAGGATGTTGCACGCCATGCGTGAGCCACACTCGATTGCGAGCAATTCCATGTTCGGCGTTCCCCATGTCGCCGCGCACGGTTTGATTCTTGAGCGACTCAGTATCAGGTTGGTCTGTACGGACTGGTCGGGGAATCTGTAGCTTAGGTAGGCGCATGCTGAGTAGAAGTCGCGGTTGGCGTCGCAGAAGACGAGCAACTGGATCGATTCTTGATCTGCTCGATTTACTACCCGGCGGGGAATCGTGATTGCTGAGAGGGAGAGGTCTCGTTTGATGGCTTCCCAGGTGGGTAAGAGGGCCGATGGAATTGGCTCGTTCCAGGCTGTTCCTTCGATCCACAGTGTCTGGACCAATAGTTTTAACTTGAGAAGGATGGGCTGGACTAGACCGAGTGGGTCAAAGGTTTCGGCCATTCGAGAGGCGACCATTCTCTTGGTCGGATGTGTCTCGGTTATGGTAGCGATTTTAATCGCGATGGTGTCCGCCGTGGAGTTCCACGAGTAGCCTAATAGCTTCACCGTGGTCGCGGAAGCGCGATCCTTTTCAGGGATCTCGGCCATGGTTTTCTCGTCATTTACGAGGTATTCCCTGAGGTTCATCTTCATCTTGTCGAAGATTTGTTTGGACTGGGTGATTTTTGGTTTCACATCTTCCAGTTGGTCGGCAGTGAGGAGTACGTTATCCACGTAGAGATTTTCCTTGATCTCCTCTGTTATCTCCATTCTGGAGCGTGCCAAGAAGTGGAGGATGGTGGCGGCCAGGAGGAAGGGGGAGCTCGTGACGCCGAAAGGCAGCCTGCAGAACCTATACTCCACGATGTTGTCGGGAGTTGGCGGCTGGGCTGGGTTTCGCAGCCATAGGAATCTTGTGGCGTTGCGCTCTTTCGGGAGGAGCCTCACTTGATGGAAGGCCTTCTCGAGATCAGCCACGATAAGGTACTTGTGCAGCCGTGCTCGCAAGAGAATGCCGGGGATCGGCTGGAGAATGTTTGGCCCGGGGAACAGGCAGTCATTCAGCGAGGGGCTGTTCTTTGAGTGGCTGGACGCGTCGAGCACGATGCGGATCTTCGTCGTCAGCGAGTCCGCTTTTATTACCGCTCGGTGCGGAATATAGTAAAAGGGCCCTTTTTCCAGTGAGCGATTCGGCTCGGCTGGCTCGATGATGCCGGATTGGAGTTGCGTCTGGATGATTTCGTCATACTGGGGGATGGTGTTCCGCCCACGACGTAGCGTGTCCACAAGGGAGCGTAGTCTCACCAGCGCGATGGCGTAGTTGTCGTGCAGGCGTGACTCGTTGCCGTTCCATGGTAGGGCCACATGGAGCTCACCGTGGATGTTCTCCACCGATGTCTTCTCGAAGTCATCGAGGAGGTGGAGTTGGCGCTTTTTCTCGCTGGCTGAGCATTCTGGTGGGGAAATCGCTAGGTTTTCCATGTTCCACATCTCTGCGATTTGGTCGTGTAGCGCTCTGTCCGGATCGGTGATTCGTGTGGAATCGACGATCGCGTGGATGAACGGGCCGTGATCAAATGCTTCGATCGTCAGGATGTTGTTGTCCGACAAGCTAGTCAGCTGATTCAGTGAGGCTGTTGGCCGGGCGAAGTCGCCTAGGATGGTCGACTCGTAGAGTCTTCCGCTTGGTAGGCGGTGTCTCTCGGCTGTGGCTTCCAGGATGTTTATTACATCATTCCCGATGATCATATCGATCGGTTTGCCGATGTGTTCACGATCGTGTTCGATCTGGCTGTAATCGAGCTTGTTGGCCTCGATGTATCGGAGGTCTTCGGTTGTGAATACTGGTTGGTGAAAGGGCGTTAGGAAACGCCGCGGGTTGCCTATCGCTCGGCACTGCAGTGGACCTTTACTGAATCTGGTGTTGGTCTGCAGGGGGATGTGGTAGATGTTGGAGACAAACGTCTCCGTGTCCGAGTAGCCACTGATGGACAGTACTCTAGCTGCTACTGGCTGTAGTCCTTCCATTCGGGCACTTTCATGCGCGATGATGGTGGCTGTTGCTCCCGAGTCCACTAGGCATAGTAGTGGTCGGTTGGACGTTGTGCGGAGGCACATGAATGGCAGCTTGTACGCCTCGTCGGATGTTGGGAAATCCTTCGAGACGGCTGTGTGGGCGTAGACCTTATCGAGCGTTCGAGCGAACTCGGACGTGGATAGGTTCTCGACATTGTTGAGTAGCTCAGCGGAAGGTTCTGGCTGGTTTGGGGCGATCGTGGCTCCGCTTTCTGGGTCATGATATGCATGACGCCGAGGGGCGGGGGTTGGTGAACGCACGATGCGTGAGGTATTTGAGTTTTGTGTGTTGTTGGGGAAGCGAACACTTCGATTCCTGGATGATAAGGAGGTGGCTTGAGCCACGGCCGGGTGTGTTGTGGTTGGCTGGATTAGCGAGACGTGACGGTTAGTTGAACATGGGGGTGACGAGGTGAGTGAATGCAACGAAGGTGGTGTTGGCGAGGCACCGTTTGGTATTGGGATCTTCATCGAACCAATACCGCCGGGCAACAGGCTATTAGTGCTGGGAGGATTCCGATGCACGGCTTCTAGACCGACGTCGGACTCGGGTTGTTTCCCAGTTTGGCTCGCCGCGGTTTCTGTAGAACTCGTCGACGGCTGCGTGGTGCCTGAACTTCTCACGGTCTGGGCAGATGTTGGAGAAGTGGTTTCCCCCGCAGGTGGCGCATCTCCCTTCGGATGTGCATTCCTCGTATGTGTGGCTGCCTGAGCAGCAGTTCTCACATCGCTGGTCTCTTTGCATCTGGTCCAGCCAGGTCTTCCGGTCTTTGGGGCATCCGAGGTTACTGTGACCCCTGCCACAGAGGTAGCACCTCTTCCGTTCGTCCTGGTCATGGGACGTGGGGACGTAGCACAGGAATTCAGGCATTGGACCTGCTCCGCGCTCGAACAACTTGTCCTTATCAAGGTTTTGTGGCCGCCTGCTGCTGCGAAAGGAGCGGGAAGAGTGGTTCGAGTGGTTGGAGTATGAGCGGCCCCTGTAGCCGTTGCTTTCACGCTGGTGTTGTCTGCCTCTCTCGCGTCTTTCAGCGCCAGGGGGACGAAAAAACCGCTGGATGTTGTTCCCGTATTGGTCTCTATTGCGGTCGTACGGCTGTGACGAGCGCTGATCGTACCGCCGTCCGCTCGAGATCTGGGCGTTGCAGATGGATTCGGTATCCGCGGGTATCATTCCCGGCTGGGCAACTTGTGTTACGTTAAGTTCCGTGCTGGCCTCTCTGGAGTTTGGGGTGGCGAGCAGGATGATCTCTGTGCGCAGGCGTTTTCTTGCTTGGGCGCATACTCTAAAGAAATCGCTGATGATTTCAGTGCCATTGGTGTGGGCAGAGATGATCTCGCGACTGATGGCTGTCGGGAGTTTGTGCACTAGTTTCCAGGCTAGTGTCGAGTTGATCATACTCGGGTCGAGTAGCTGCAGCTTGTGAGCCAGAGTCTCGACTGCTGTCAGGTTGTCGCTCATACGATGCGGGTCGGAGGATGACATTTGCATTGACTCCAATTTTTCGAGGAGCATGTGAGGCGACTCCTGTGGCTCTTGGCCGTATCTTAGTTGGAGCATGTCAAGAGACCGATCGTATGCAGCTGGGTCGGTTGAGTCGATGATGCATGATGCTGCCGCCCCGGAGACTTTGGAGCGAAGAATGTTCATTCTTCGGATCGCTGAATTCCGGAGAGCGGGGCAGTTCGCCACCGTATCGTTGAGGATGGTGATGAAGGCATCAAAGCCTCCTTTCCCCTCGAACCTTGGGATCAGGTGGTGAGCGTCTTTGATCGAGATAGAGTCTTCTCTATCGTGGCGTTGGAATCCGTAATCGTCTTCCCTCCCGTATTGGTTTTGGGTCGACTTGGCGCCGTACTGGCGGTGTTGGTCGCTCTGCTGTTGGTAGAAGCGTTCCTGATTCTGTCTGCCTGAGGGATCCGGGATGTTGGGGCCCTGGTTGGCTATTGGTGGTGACTCGTAGATTCGACGGGTGAGTGGTGTGGCCTGGAGCTCTTTTGGCTGGGCTTCGCCCGCTGGGAGTCTGGCGGTTTCGCCTATCCACTGTGGCTGTTCGACATGTTGTCTGCTCGCATTCTGCCGAGTGCTGGTATGATAGTTCATCAGCGTGGCGTTGGGCAGGTTTTCCCTGGCTTGTGCGCTCGTGTTGGAATGGAGGTCGTGGTAGGTGTCGATGCCGTTGTGGCTGGGCCGTGGGTTCCTCTCGCCGCTGGTCTCCGACCTGATGCGGTCGAAGTTCGGGCTTTGGAATGGTGGTTCTTGGCTCCATTGGTTTAGCTGTGACGTAATATTGGCCGTAGATTGTCTACTCTTCGCCAAGCTGTCTCTGAGCTGTCTGGTCTCGCTCTGGATTCGTACCAGTTCAAGCCTTTTCAGCTCGTGCTGGAGTGAGTCGCGGTGAGCTTGCTTGTTGGCCAGCGCCTCTTTCTGGCGGTTTTCTTCTTGAGTGGCTCTGGTGTGCTCGTTGCGGAGTTCTTCCAGAGCTCGCCTTGCCTCTTCGAGTTCCTGATCATTTATAAACGGCACTGGGACTGTGTGTCCGCCGAAGTTCAGGAGGTGGGCCGTGGAGGTCCTGTCGAAGGCGATGCCTTGAGGACCAGGAGGCGACTGTTCGCCGTTATCGTCCGATCTGTGACCCGTTATGTCGGAGATCGACTGGTTGTGTGAGTTGCGAGTGCTCATCGCCGGTGGGCGGCTGTTGTTAGCAGAGCTCACGTGCATCTCGGGCTCCGCTGGCCTCTGCGGCTCAGGGATGTATGAGTAGGCCATTTCCGGGCTCAACTTGATGTTGTTGCGTGTACAAATCAAGTCGATTGCATCGAGGACTTCCTGAGCTTTGCTGGCTGCAGGTTTTGTCTGCTGGTTGAAGATGGCCCATAGCTCGAAGCTATATTCCTGCCCTTTCGGGTGGTCGGCCATCGCTCTGCTGTTCACGGCAGTTTCCAGCTCTGACTCGATCTTCTTGACCTTTTGGATGAGCTGTGTCACCTTTTCTTTATAGTGGCTTAGGTGGG
Source organism: Caenorhabditis afra (assembly GCA_963570955.1). Classification (NCBI taxonomy): domain Eukaryota; kingdom Metazoa; phylum Nematoda; class Chromadorea; order Rhabditida; family Rhabditidae; genus Caenorhabditis; species Caenorhabditis afra. Next base: position 6,725,923 of record OY751536.1, on the reverse strand, counting down.
ATGGCCATGGCGGGCTGCCCATATACCGGATCTCGTCCGTGTGAAAGCCTTGAGTGACTTGCTCGATCTCGCGCTGAGTGTTGGTCATTTTTGCTTTCAATGGTCCGACCACCGCGGTTCCGTAGGACGGTTTCGGTCCTCTCGGGATTTCGAATTGCGGTTCGGGGTGGTCATACCGGGGTGCGCCTTGTTGAGCGGCTGTTCTGCTCGTTTGGTTTGGCGGCTGTTGATTCGGCTCGTTGGTTTGCGGCTCGGCATATTGCGGAGTGGCAGGAATCGTGCCGAAATCGGGTATCGGATGCCGGGGGCCGAGGATTGGCGTTTCGACGCCTCCTTCGCGCTGTTGGCCGGCTGGCTGCATTCTGCGAGCGTCTTGCGATTCTCGCGGGGATAGCCAGGATCGGGCCTTTGCTTGCGCTCGGGTGGCATTCCGGTAGCCGAATTTTAGGCCGAGTTGCTGAATTGCCGTGGGTGGCTGTTCAGCTCGACTTTGTTGTGGCCAAGAGGCCGGTGCCTTGACATGGTGCCGGGCGTCGGGAGGGTATCTCTCCGAGGCTGCGGACTGGCCGCTGCTGTTGCCGCCACTTGGTGAGAGTGGGGGGAACAGTTCCTGGCTGTTGATGTCAGGCGATGGTGGTCTAGAGAAAGACATTGTAGGTGGCTGTGTTCGTTGAACGTTAGGCTGAAATTCTACTTTTGGTATGCGTGACTAGGATGGGGGCAATTAGAAGTAAAGAGAGTATGAAGAGATATAAGAGCGAAAGGATAGAAAAGGGGGGATGGGGTTGAGTGAAAATGTAAAGTAGAATGTTTTCAGCACGTTCGGAACGTGCCGTTGGTGACGGACGACTGAAGCCTGTTGGCTGCGTCGGAAGTTGTCTTCCTGATCACTGGTGTGGTCGTTTCTTCCTCAGGTGAGACCTGGGAGTGTCACCATGTGGGGTGGAGCCCAATGCGGGGCTCGAACCCGCGACAACCAGATTACGATTCTGGTGCACCATGTGGAGTTTAGCGATTTCAGCATGTGAGGTGCTGGTGCTACAGCTGCGGCGTCAGCTGATTTGGCCGCGACGCGCGTCGTATTGGCTGGGTTTGCCTGGATGTGTCCGACGGTCGTCTTGGCGGCTGGTCTACTGAGAGCGACCGAAGTGAATCGGTCCGACGGTCGTCTTGGCGACTCGTCTACTGAGAGAGGGGACCGAAGTGAATCGGTCCGACGGTCGTCTTGGCGACTCGTCTACTGAGGGTGGGACCGAAGTGAATCGGTCCGACGGTCGTCTTGGCGACTCGTCTACTGAGGGTGGGACCGAAGTGAATCGGTCCGACGGTCGTCTTGGCGACTCGTCTACTGAGGGTGGGACCGAAGTGAATCGGTTCGACGGTCGTCTTGGCGACTCGTCTACTGAGTGTGACCGAAGTGAATCGGTTCGACGGTCGTCTTGGCGACTCGTCTACTGAGTGTGACCGAAGTGAATCGGTCCGACGGTCGTCTTGGCGACTCGTCTACTGAGAGTGACCGAAGTGAATCGGTCCGACGGTCGTCTTGGCGACTCGTCTACTGAGAGTGACCGAAGTGAATCGGTCCGACGGTCGTCTTGGCGACTCGTCTACTGAGAGTGGAGGTTGTTTTAGATTGAAGCCATAGTTCGGGGATTTCCCTGGGTCAAGGAACACCCATTGGGTCATATCAACGCAGACCGCGCTCGTACGTGATACTCGCCGTGGCATTTATTGTGGACCGCGCTCCTCAGGCATGCCTGCCTGGGATTTTTCGGGTGTCGCGCTTCCCAGGCGTTCCTGCCTTTTGTGTACTTTCTGAAACGATTCCACGCGGCGTACACGCCAGTAGTTTCTGGTCGTTACCACGAGGGCTACTTCCCTTTGTAGTTTCTGGTCGATCCCAGGGGCCTATCTGCCTTATGCAATTTCAGAACGACAGGGGGTCTGCATAACCCAGTAGTTTTCTGGACGATTCCACGAGGTATACCGACCTTTTGTAGTTTCGGACGAATCCGCAGGCCTATCTACCTGTTTGATGTGTTCGTGACACGAGCGTCACTGGCTGGTGCGTGTCGAGCTGGAGGCTGGCTCCTGGCGCGACTGCACATCGACTTTGCCGTTGGTGGGGTCTCTGCCGACAGACCAATGTCTTGTGAACTGATCAGGTTCACTTGACTAGGGCGAGTCGGAATGCTTCCCCGGGCATCTTCTGACTGTTCGGGCTGTGCCGGCCTTATTACGTCAGGGCGGGGATGTATTAGCTGTCCATCGCCCGAGAACATCGGGTTCCGGTTCCCTTTGTTCTGGTTTCGAGCCGTATCTCCTGCATCGCGCTGCAGAAAGTACCGCTCTGAGTGAGCTCCGGTGGGCGGCTGTCGGGTCAACGAACAAGCGCCTACCAGCTAGAGGAGCATATCACCCGTGCATTTTGATCACAGTGTCCGACCGCTATGATACTGGAATCCAAACCTGGGAGCTCATGGATCCTTAGCGCATTTGCTCGTCAATACGCTGAAGGGTCTCCCGACGATTTAACCCGTTTTCCGGGAACGACACACTGAAAACGGGCGGTCTCGTCTTCCATTTGACCGGGGATGTTTGTCGATGACCGGCTCACCCTCCTCGAGTAGGTGGGCGGGCGGTATCCCATACCGGGACGGAACTTCCGGCCAAGCTTCGGTGCTACCTGCCATGGTCCCGCCGCTTCTTCTTCCTGGACATTTTCCTTTTCCGAGCTCTCCCTTGCACCGGGCTAGAGTCGGTCGGGTCGGTGTGTCGGAAGGATCTTGGTCTTCTAGGCTCCTTGCTTGAGGGACACTAGGCTATTCTAACTCTTATCTGATCTTATGGGTGGAGTCTCGTTCGTTTACACCGAGATAGACACTTTTTTTTGGTGGTGACCTTTATTTGGTTGTTTGTTTTCAGTTTGTCTCTTTAGGAGACTATGTGGTCCAATCGGACATAAGCGAGTAAGGTGCTCTGGGAGCAATAGGATGGCTCAATGTGGGCCGACAAGTAATGTTACGGGGGAGATTATTTGTGGAGGTCTTCCACTGATTCTCCGCTGGGCGTTGTTGGAGCTGACGATGTGGTCGTGGCGGATCGTCCGACCGTCTCCGTCTCGCCACCGTTGTCGTCGTCGCTCGTGCTCGACGTCGACTGGGCGTCCGCTTCTGGGTGGCTGGCTCGACTGAACGACGAAGCATGGCTGTCCGACTCTGGAAGTACAGATGTTTCCTTATGGTGCACCTAGTGCGAACCTTTCGGATCTGTCTTCTGGCTGGGGTCGTCTTCGTCGGAGTCCCTGTCGGAATCCATGTCGGATCCGCCCGAGTGACGGCCGAGGGAAGTCGTCGAGTTGCTTCTCGCCGTCTGGCTCGAGCTGGAGCGTTCGAGGGACGCTGTCGAGATGCTTCTGGCCTTTTGGCTGGAGTGTTGGCCGTCTTGGCTCGCACTCTGCTGGTCGCCTGGGGCGTTCGGATGCTGTAACATGAGCTGTTATTCAGTCGAGAGCCGGGTCAACTCACTGCCTCGGTTTTGATGGCGCCTTCAACGTCGGCATCATTCTGTCTTCGGAGGGAGTGCTCCGGATCGAGGGTGGTCGTGCTTCCCAGGCGGTTCATGTGGGCCGGCCATTGGACGCGGTAGATTTGGGTCCACGGAGTTGACCGGTTTTGATGGAACGTCCTCATGGAGGGGATGATCAACGACGAGCCGGCGAAGATCGGCGCGCAGGTGATCTCGTCCATGCACGTGCCGAGCTTAATAGCTGGTAGCACGGTTCTTTGCTTTTGCATCGATGTGCGGGTGGCCTCGACGACGACTTGAGCTGCCACTTGGAGGAGTTTGAAGTAACCCGGAACGTCATTGCATTGGTTGCAGATCGAAGTCATCTTGTCGACTTCGTCTGGATGTCCGATGACGTTCTCGAGCTCGCTGTATCCGGTCAGTGCTCGCTGGCCCTGGGAGATGCGGAGGAGCACGGTGTGCTCGTTTTCGCTGGTGTGGATCTTGGCTTCAGCGATGATCTCGAGAGCCGCAATGCTCGGCCGCGTCATGACTTCTGTCGATTTGGCTGGTTCGTCTTGGAACGCCGCTTCGACTTGGGCCGAGAACACTCGGTATCCCTCTCGGTGGCAGTCGGTGTACGTTGGTTGTAGCTCGTTCGCCGGGTTCGCCAGCGTGGCTGGTGCCGGATCGTTGCGGGCGACTGTTTGCAGACGGCGCAGGATCTTCTCAAGCATCCGGGAGCCGTGTTTGAGCGTTAGTAACAGGGACGGGATGGCTCTCGGCTGTCCTCCGTTGTTGGATTCCCACGAGGCCGTGAATTCCGACCACTCGGATTCCAGATAGTACGGCCCGTACGGGTCTTTGTCCGCAATCTCCTTGGTCAGTCCGGTCAGGATTGTCGCGTAAGCGATCATTTCCTCCTGGATGTTGACGAGGTTGATCGTCATCTGGGAGTCCCATTCGTGTGTGCTCGTTATGCACCACTGGAGCGTTTTCGTTCTTTCGAGGATGGCTCTGGGCTCGGTCGGTAGCTGCTGGTTGATGAGCTGGGCTAGCGAGTTTGAGTGATCCGTTCTTGTGGGAGGCCGTAAAGAGCTGAGTCGTGGTTGGTAGAACGTTGCCAGGAACGCTCGGAGGTCCGTCTCACCGGCGGCCGACCCATTCAGGATGTGCTCGATGAATTGGTGGGCTTCGGGTGCGTGGCGTGCGTCCTCCGGGTTGTTCTTCTGGCGGACCAGCTCAGCTGGGTCTTCCCGACGCGCCTGCGTGGAGAATCGCTGAGATTCGAGAGGATCGATTAGATCTCTGAGCCTTTTCGAGGCCGGCTGGATCATTGGTTGACGAGTGGCTGGGCGTTCCGCTTCAGCGAGTTCGAGCAACCTAGCCTCCAGCTCCTCGATCGTTTCGAAATCCTCGAGGTGGAGCCCTCTCTTGCGTGCCTTCCAAGCCGTTACGATCCACTGTTCGTAGGTGGCTGCTTCGTGCACCTTCAACTGAAACGGTCGGCCGGTCCAACCGTGTCTCGTCGCCAGTTGAGTTTGCACCCACGAGTTCGCCCCGCGAAGCTCGGCTTCCAGCGTCTTGAACTCGGCGGCAACCTCCTTAGTTTTGAACAACAAGTGGGGAGGGTAGTCCGAAATCGGTAACTCGGCCGTTAGTATTCCGGGATACGTTCCGGCTGGTAGAACGTACGTTGGCCTCGGGAACCTCTCGTTCATTGGGTCTCTGTCGTAGGCGGGGAAACCGGCGTATGCGTCTGGCCATCTGGCAATGTACCTCGCTTCTGGGAAGTCAGCAGGAAGCCAGAAGAGTAGCTTGCGTTCGGCCTGGGCTTCTTGAATCCGCACGAAGTGTCTTTCGCGAATTGATGCGACCTCTTCTTTGGCCTCCTCTTCGTCAAGGTGACACAAAGAGTGGTAGGACTGGTGTCCTGTGTGGCCGCACTTCTCGCACGGACGTCCGGTATTCCGGTCGTTGCAGAGATGTTTCAGATGGTGGCGGGCTCTGCTCCCGCAGAACCCACAGCCAGCAAGACACGTGCTCCACAGGATCTGTCTCTGGTCCTGTGGCGATAACGACTTCAGTGGACAGTTGAGGCGCGAGTGGTTGTCCAGTGGTACTCCATATAGGTTGGATGTACATAGGGGGCAACGTTGATTCTGACGCGTTTTCTCTTCGGGGCCTGGCCGGATCAATCGGATGTTGGATCCTGCCACTGCTCTCAGAGCCGGTTCTCGCACTACCAGTTGGTCCATGAGGACTGCTGGTGAGGGGATGAGGCCCACTCGGACCAACAGTTGGTGTCCTCCCCGGTCGTCTGGTTGGTAGTTGGCCTTCTGGCCGTTGGAGTTCCATGCTTGCTCGTGGCGGTCGGCCGCCGCAAGGGCGAAGAACAGGCCAGACGATTCGAACGGGTCCTCCCCGAAAAATTCTTTCAAGGACGCGATGGTCACTCGTCGCGGTTTGCTGGTCCCCGGCTGGTCCCCGAAGTAGGGGTTCATCAGTTTTCGTCTGGTTTCAACGAGGCCTGGGCGGTCGGGCCGTCTTCTGGACAGTGGCGTGTAAGTCGTTCGGAGCATTCTTTGGAATCTGTGATTCGCCAGTAAGCCGGTGCGGTGGGCTTTTATCTCACCTCAGCGCGTTTCGTTTGGCTGGGCTCGCTGCTGGTTGCTCGTTCTCCTCGCTGGGAGTTTCAGATACTGAACTCTCTCAGGGGGGTTGGCCTTCCGTCAAGCGGTCACGTCTCTCGTGCCTTGTCGCGTGAGGTTGTCACGTCTTAAATGGTGGTTTGGCGACGCTTTTTGACGTGGCCTTGTTCTGAAAGTAGCCCTTCAGTAGGTCATTCCGGTTTCGTGTAATAACGAGCGGAGTAATTGAACGATAGACTCGTAAGAGTATAAGATCGAAATGTGGTTAGAAATAGCATTGTCGGTCAAGTCAGAGGGGGTTTCGGGACACTATCGTCCGATGGGTCGGTGTCTCGCGTTCTTGGGACGTTGGTTTGCGGAAACAGATGGTATACCATCGTACTTCGCGACACCTTCGTAGCGACCAATGATCCCCATCGTTGGTCGTTCTTCTAGTGTCGCTTCGTGCGACTCGACCGCAGGGTCCACTCCTACCTCGCTTTCCGAGGAGGTGGGCGTGTGGAATACGCGGAAGCCGTCTCCCAGCTCGGGGAAGTCTGGGAGCGGAGGTATTGACATGTGTTGCTTCGTTCGCCGACGGAGCTGTTGCTCAGCGAGATCTTCCCTATCGGCGCGATGGTGCTGGCCGTCGCCTCCGAATGGTGACTAGTCATTCGGGCCTGTTGGATGGGTGCCTCGCGGCAGTTTTGCCTTTCGGCGGTGGTGGTATACACCGAGATGCGTGTATACGCGTATGTTATGTTACAGATGGAAAATATGCCTTAGGGGCTTAAGTTACTCTAGAAGGTGAGAGTAAGTGAACGTGGTTGACACGTTCTGACGTCGTTGGACGTTCCTTGAGTCGAGACGCTTCGCTCAACTCTATTGGGCGTTGTATCGCCCTCCTGGCTGTTTTAGGTCAGCTCGTGCTGGTGCGCGAGGAGCTTGGTTTGCTCGACTCGGCTGTTATGATGGCTGGGCCTCTACAGCTTATGGCTGGAGTGAAGCTGGCTGCTTCTTCCATCATTTGGGACCAGCGGTTCGTTTTCGCGTGTGGCTGGCTGGATCCGCATGTGGACGGCTGGGTCCGCGGATGGTTAACCGCCTTGGCGAGCGGCTGTTTGCATGCTCTTATCTCCGAGATTTTTTCTCTGTGCGACCTTTTTAGCAGGTGGCGGGAAGGAGAGAGCTTCGTCGTCGCTATTTTTTCTGGTTTGAACAACAGTGATTTTATTTATTTCAACAGTTTAACAAGTTTAACGTCCGGGGACGGTACAATGAGGTGGGATCGCTATATTTAGTTGAAATAATAGTGATCGCCCTCCTTGGGTCTTCCGGCTGGTCGGGCTCGCTGGCGCTCCCGCGGCTGTTGTCGGCCGAACTCTGGGCGGCCTCTTTTGCTCGAGCCTCCTCCTCCTCGGTTTTGGCCGGTTGGGCGGTCAGCTCGGCGTTTGACCGGGACTCCTCCGTTCACGCTGAGGTCGTCGTCGTAGTCGAGCTCGTACTCCGCGGATGGTTCCGGCCGGTGTGCTGGCTGTCCGGTCGGGAAGGAGTAGCCGTCGGCTGGTCTACGGCGCGGCTTGTGGCGGCCGTGCCCGATCTTGCGGTCGTCGGAGTTGGCCATTCGCGGAGCAGGGCGCTCGGTTGGTTGGTTGGGGCTGACCTGGCTTCCACGCATCGGACACAGTGCCGTGTCGTGGCTGTATGCTTCCGCCGTTCCCAATGTATGCGTGTAGCACCATGAGCATTGGATGTTCTCAGCTGTGCATCGGCCGGACGACGCTGGGTGGCTCTCCGGTTGGAGGCATCGGAGGCAGTATCCGTTGCGTCGTGCGGTGGCTAGGCGCTCCTTTCCGATGACCGAACGGCATTCTTCTGTCGGATGTGTCTTCGTTCTGCAGAGGATGCAGATGAAGTCGATGTCCAACTGTTGGTCCGGTTGGGCGTGAGCGGAGCTCGACGTGGTGGTCGTGACCTGAGTGAGGGTATTCTCTAGTGGTGGTTTGCCACGGATGTCACTCACTGGAGGCATTGGCGGAAGCCGGGGAGGGTGGTCTTGGTCGAGGCGGTTTTGTGCCTGCTTCTCGGCTGTTTGGTGGACGTGGTTGGGCGGTTGCTGGCGGAGCGACTCGTAGATGCTCTTGATGCGGTGAGCCGTTCTTGCGAGTTCGCTCTGAACCAGTTGGACTTCGCGACGGATGTCTTCTTGCCCTTTGCGCAGCAGTTCCAGCTGGTTGGACTCCCAGCGCTCGAGTTCGTCGATTCTCGCGACGATTTCTCCATGAGATGGCGAGTATGGTGTCGAGCGGCTGGTCACCGAGTCTTTTGTAGGACTGGGAGTTCGAGATGGGCGGGCTGGGCTGCGGCTGGGGCCGCGAGCGCTGGCTGGGCTTTGGTCGCGGGCCTCTTTCTCTTCGTCCTTGTCAGCTTTCGATGGTTCTTGCATGGCACGTCGCACCTCTTCGTCGACTTGTTCGTCGTTTTCGTCACCCATGTTGGTCTGTAATGAGCGGCTGTTGAGCTAACTCTTTGGCGCCTTTCGGTCGGCCAGTTAGGTATTGCACCGTAGATACGGATCGATAAACGCAGATCATACAATGGGGACACGAAGTCAAGTCAACGGTTATATTACTATGGTAATATATTGTAATGGTAATTATGATTATTATAGGGTCCTTGCGGACGGGCTCTGGATGATTGGCGATCGTGGGCGCTTCATCTAGGTTTGGTGCTCCTTCACTCGGGCTCGAAGTGCGATCAGGGACCCGGTCGTCTCGATGATGCGAGCATGGAGTCGTCCCAGGATGGTGTGGAGCTCATCGAGTTCCTGGCTGGTTGGCTGTGCCTCTTCTGGCTGCCCCTTCTGATACTGCATGAGCGTGTAGGTGACCCTGATCAGTTGGGCGGTGAGCTCGTCTATGGTTGTCTCTGCTGCTTCCAACAGCTCTCTGGCTGGGCCTTGTTGCATCTGGATGGGCTGCAATAATGCGACTTGAGTCGATTTGCGTGCCTCTCTAGGCGATCTCTGGGCGATAGGGGAGGGTTGGTTCAACCTCTATAACGACACTCAACTCAAGGACTGGGAGGTTAACGTTAACGGTTTATTGTCTGACGACTGGGTCGACGGTCAACTGAGAGCTTTAAGCATTCCCATTGTTGTGGCCGTTCCCTGGTGGGTAACGCTCCTTGAATGCGTCCATGTCCTTGGCGAGCTCGACGGACTCTTTCTTGAGCTCGCGCAGCTCCCTGATGAGCCACGTCGCCTTTGCCTCGAGCTGGTCGGAGCGCTCGATGAGTCTGTTGTGGATCGCCACGTCTTCGGCGGTCGGCTGGGTGTCGTGGGTCGTCTCGACTGGCGGCTGGCTGATGGGCGCTGGCTGGTAGTCTGCAACAGAACCGTTGCTGATGGTTGCTCTGGTGAGTGACTGCTCACTGGTCGCGCTGACCGCTGTGCGGTGCGTCGAGCTGCTTCCCATCTGCGGGCGTGGTCTGGCTCTTCTGAGCAGGTGGCCGGCTGTCGGGCGACTCTTCTTCTGCATTGGGTTGGGCGCTCGCCTCGCCATCGTGTCTCTCGTCCGGCCTCTTGTCGGTTCTGGAAGAAACGACTGATCTAACGATGTCTATCGTTCGGTTAGGGGGTATTCAGGCGGAGATGGACTGAGAGATAGGTTCTGCTGTGCGGCAATAGCGCTCAGACTGGCTCTTCAACATTCCAGTGGCCATCCGTCCGGGGTTTACCCTCACCGGGCGGTTATTATACTGGTTGTTCACGGGGTTTACCCACGCCGTGAGCATGAGCGGAACCATTCGGGGTTGACCCTCGCCGAATGGTCTTGACAGCTGTCCGGGGATGCCCCGCTCCGGATGCTGTTCGTCGAGAGTGAGCTGAGTCCTGGCTGGATGTAGCCTACGGAGCTTCTGGATTGAGACGGGCTGGTCCGGCCGGTCCGACTGCGCGCTTCCACGAGTTGGTCGGCTTGTTCGTCGCCGCGTCTCGTGTCCGCCGTCGACTTCGTCCTGACATCGATCGATGGACTTGTCGTCGATGCTGGTCGTCTGGCTGGTGACCGTTCCGTTCTCGTCTTGGCTGGGCTCGCTGTCCACTGGACGGGCTGCACCTTGGCCGGGCTCGCTGTCCGCCGGGTGGGCTTGGCTTTGGTTGGGCTCGCTTCCCGCTGGATGGGCTCGGCTTTGGTTGGGCTCGCTTTCCGCTGGATGGGCTCGGCTTGGTTGGGCTCGCTCTCCGCTCTGATGTTGGCCGGTCTGGAAATTCGTTTGGCGAACGCTTCGGTTGGAGGCTGGGATTCCGGGTGTGGTGGTCGGGTTCGAAGGATAAATCCTTTCTCTTCACCATGTGGAGAACTAGTCTTGGCGACCAACCACTAGTTCGCCGGACCACACCCTTTCTACCCAAAAACCCCCGACTTCACGTGCCAAAACGATTATAAACGAGTAAGAGAGAGGAAAGAGTTTATTGCGGCCAAGAGGCCGATTTCACAACAACAACTTAAGCTCACAAAGAGCAAAACGAGTGAGGGTTGGGCACGGGTCGTTCAATAACGAACTGACAAGGGTTCGTTCAGAACCCTTTTGAAAACCGTGGATATAGTTGGTACAGAGCGTCTTGAACTGATAAGATAATTCATAATTCGACGAGAGTCGAAATCCCAAAATCGCACGCGACGCGACACGCGCCGCGGACGCAAGCGCGGCGAGACCCGCGAGGGTTACGGTAGGGAGCCGCGCAGCTCGTAAATCGACCCACGGGCGATTTCCGCATGGATTCGAGGGATTTCGCCAGGATTCGGGCGTAGAAGGAGTCAAGGGGATGGAAGTGAGTGATGTAAGGTTCAGAGAAGTGATTTGTAGGCACATAGAGGCTTATAGCCGCGAGAAGGGGCTGCGGGCAGTCCCTGAAGCGGCTAATAAGCCAAAAACGTTGCAGATTCGTCGTAGAATCCGCAACACCCCGATCTCCGAGGAGACCGAGGAAGAAGAAGTCGTCGTGGGCAGGACGATAGGACACGGACGCGAGGACAGTCAGGCGTCGACGATTCCAGAGAACTGACTCATCACTTTATGCGCATTTTCAATTGTGTCTCTTTCCGCTGCCGTTCCGCTCTCGCTCAGATTATATTAGCCACGAGGTGTACGGGTTTTCCGACTAAACACTCCCAGTATTATTTTGGCCTCCCTTGCAATAATTTGTTAGTAATGCCCGAGTACTTTCAAAACAGATCATAATCTTCGAAGCCTTAGCACTCTCTCTCCCTCTCGTTTCCGTCTGTTTCTTCTTTTTCCCCCGTTTCCTGGTGCTATTGAGCCTCTTTGTGGGTGCGTGTATATCTGACTTACATTATGAAAAATTATATTTTGTCCCGCTCTCTCGGCTCGCTGATTACACGTTTCAAAGTAACAAGCAAACAATCTACACACGATTTCCCGAGTGGTGCGTGGACACGGAACTAACTTTCGGAGACGTGATACTTTGAATTCTGAAGGCGCGCCATCTTCTGAATGATCATCGTTCGATAAAAAAGCGTGTGAATGGAGAATTGATTGCGGCGGCAACAAGTGAAAACTGTGGGAATAGTCGGAAGTGTTTGCAGACAAAGGTGTGCTTTGCCGTGGACTTTCCGTCCTACAAAACCGCACTTCTTCCTCTCTATTTTCAGCCTCGATCGCTATAATCTAGGTCACGCCGACCAAAAAGATTGCCACATGTGCAGCTTATCTCCATTTCGAATTCTTTTCGCTTATCAGTGTGACTCCATTCCTTTCGGTTTCTCTCTTCTCCTCCCTTTTTTCATCACTGAGATTCTGAGAATCACAAAAAGTTTGCCGCCACACCTGGCCGCTTTCAATGCTCTTTGCTCTCACGTCACAGGCGGAGAGTGGGTTTTATAACTTGTGGCAAATGAAAACAGAAGGCGATTCGGGATCCATTTCATGGGTTTCGGTGCGAAAGAAGAGCCGGAGACACCTGCGTTCTTTTCGAAACCAGACACCCGATCTTCCTCCTCCCGCTTCTTCTTCTTCTTCTTTCGCAACTCAAAAAACGCTCAAGAGATGTGCTTCGTTTCAATTTGTCGCCTGATTGTTTGATCTAGACGGGAATCTCTTCCTTTTTCTAGTTTCTGATTCCTGAAAACGAAATCCGGTGAAGAATTCGAAACTCTCGCCCTTTCTTATCAAGGTCTTTACAAGTGATCATCGCCTCAAAGATAGACACTTCTAAAGGAGAGTCTTCTTATCACAACACACGCCTCCTCCTCCCCACCATCTCTGATCGTCTTTCAGAAGTTTGTCCTTTCTGTATTTCGCGGTACACGTGCCCATTAGGTTCTCCACTGTTTGCTCTCACGCTTTTCGCCGTCAGTGTACCGCGAAACAACATCACAACTGGCTGAAACGTGTCCGATGCAGCGGCTCCTTTGGCTCTCCGCACTGCTCTTCCTCGTCCCCGACGGCTCCGTCCAAGTGGAAGTGAGTCTTTTCCCTCGCCCCTGTGTAACACATTCCACTTGCAGGTCCATGTCTGTGACGCCACTAACTCAAACAACTCGTAAGTTCGATGGGAATCCTCCCATGCCACGTCACCTTTACACTCTCTTTGCCAGGTTCATCTACTGCAACGGGCCGATATTGGACGCAGTAAACTATCACCAGTTGTACAATGACTCAAAAGAGTTTGTTGATATGCCTTTGAAGCAAGAGCCACGTACGATCACACCACTCCAGATGCCACGTCATCACATCTCGGAAGTTTTCAGAAGACGTCTACAATGCGTGGCTCGCAAAATTCGGCAGTGCGCCCGCCTCCAACCTTACAAAAAGTGATGTGCAAGCATTCGTTGACCAATACTTCAGGTAAACTTCTTATGACGCGCATGATAATAGTTTGATGTTTAGTGCCGCCGGAACGGAATTGATCGCCTGTACTCCGGATGATTGGCAGGAGAAGCCGCCGAAACTGGCGAGCATCGCTGATCCGCAACTCAGGGAGTGGGCTTACAAACTGAACGGCATCTGGAAGCATCTGTGCCGGAAGATCGACCCGGCGATCGGACAGCAAACGTCCAGATACTCGCTCCTTTACGTCCCGCACCACTTCATAGTGCCGGGAGGTCGATTCAGAGAGTTCTACTACTGGGACGCCTACTGGATCGTCAAGGGTCTCATCGCTTGCGAGATGTACAACACGACGAGGAGCATGATCAGAAACCTCGCCACGATGGTCGAACAGCACGGATTCGTGCCCAACGGAGGACGCGTCTACTACCTGCAGAGGAGCCAGCCGCCTCTCCTCTCCGCGATGGTCTACGAGTTGTACGAGGCCACGAACGACAAGGCATTCATCGACGAACTGCTGCCGACTCTTCTGAAGGAGCTCACTTTCTGGAACCAACAGAGAATGGTGAATGTGACGATGAGTGGGAAGTCGTATCAGGTGTACCAGTACAAGACGCCGAGCACTGTTCCACGTCCGGAGTCCTATCGCGTGGACACACAGAACTCGGCGAAACTTGCGAACGGCGCCAATCGGGAACAGTTCTACCAAGACCTGGCCAGTGCCGCCGAATCGGGATGGGACTTCTCGACGAGATGGTTTTCCGACTACAAATCGTTGACGACGATCGAGACGACGAAGGTTTTGCCAGTGGATCTGAACGGAATTCTGTGCTGGAACATGGACATCATGGAGTACCTGTACGAGCAGGTCGGCGACACAAACAGCTCTCAGATCTTCCGCAACCGAAGGGCCGAATTTCGGGACACAGTGCAGAATGTGTTCTACAACAGGACAGACGGCACGTGGTACGACTACAACCTGCGCACGCAATCTCACAACCCGAGGTTCTACCCGAGCTCCGCCGTTCCTTTGTTTACCAATTGTTACAACACTCTGAATACGGGAAAGTCACAGAAAGTGTTCGATTATATGGATGTGAGAACTCTGAAGTATGAAATGTCGGACTGTTTATGTTTCCAGAGGATGGGCGTCTTCAACTACCCGGGAGGCATTCCGTCATCGATGTCCCAGGAAAGCAGCGAGCAGTGGGACTTCCCGAACGGCTGGAGTCCGAACAATCACATGATCATCGAGGGGCTCCGAAAGTCCGCGAACCCCGAGATGCAAGACAAGGTGAGCTCGTTCCCACGGGAGCACTCGAAGTAGGGAGGACACAGAAGTGTGGCGGCTTCTTCGGCAAACAGTTGTCATCTCACGAGGGTCATCAAAACCGACACTCGGACCCTTGTACAATGTCTCCGATGTCGCTGAGTTCCGAACTCTCGATCCCTAAGATTCCACTGGGCAACAGACGCCAATACCCTCTTGTCCCTTCCGATACTGTTTCTTTTTGCCCCCAACATCACCCACTCATTGGTCCCCACTGGACAATTACATGCATTGTGAGAGTACGAGAGGCCAACTGCTCGTGCTCATCGGACTAGCACTAGAGTGCGAACACCAATCTGTTTTGGCTCGCCGTTTCACCTTATTAAACCGGAAAACCGGAAGATCTGAAGCGGCGGCGAGTCAAAAGAGGTGCTAAAAGGACGGCACCTCATCTACACTGTTCCTTTTTGCAGGGATTCCTCATCGCCTCCAAATGGGTTCTCGGAAACTTCCGCGTCTTCTACGAGACTGGCCACATGTGGGAGAAGGTAAGAAGAAGAAGCCCCCGGAGCGCACGAGTGTCTGAAGTATTCGCGGGAAGAAGAGGGGACCCGCATAATCATAATCACCACTATACTTCTCCTCTTCCTTTTCTATTTTCCCACTCCAAATCATATGTAAATATGATTTTAAGAGGGTCCCTCCTCACCACATAAGCTCTTCACATGCATCTCCCCGGATTCGCTATTCTTGCGATTATGCAGATTGTGTTAAATCGCGTGTGTGCCCTGGAGCCCTGGAGCCATATCGCGACTACGGTAGCTCCGAAATATACGCGACGCCGACCAATTGAGTGAGAAACGTTTAAAGTGGGTGGTAACAGGTGTACAAAGGAAGAATAACATGCCCATTATGGCCGGGTGTGTTGACTCCTTACCTCACTCTCGCCACTAATCCGACCCCAATCGTGATAGAAGTTAATGGTGGGGTGCTGCAGTGTGTAGATGTTTATCGCGCGGCTTACGGATGATATAACCCCCGGAGGGACAGGTGACGACGATCCGAAAGATCCCTCCCCGGAAGGAACCACGGGTCACACCGTCGCAGATGACTTTCGGGTCGCGGCGGCGGCAATGCAGAAAAAGAGAAGAGGAAGACGGTGTTTTGGCAGCGAAAAGAGTGAAGTATCTCTTGACTAAAGCGGTTCTCTTCCGCCGTGCCTACAGTAAGACAATGGGTCTCGATGCGCGAAAGACAAGAATGGCATTGGTTTGATTGGCAGCACTTATCGGTGATCATGACCTTCTTCTTCTTCTTCTTCCACCTCTTGTACACCTTCTTCGTTTCGCGAATCCCTTCCCTTTGCTAATTTCGACGGTGTTTAGTGAATGGGGTACATGCGGGTCAGTGGAAAACAAGTTGGAAGTGCTAAAAGGGTCGCGGCTGATAATCGCGCGTCCAATCATCGGGTGCCAAGAGTTTCCTTTTCCACTTCCAGAGAGGACTGTTTCTCTCTTCATAGTTCTCAATCGTTTTCACAGTGAAGTGTCGAGATTTGAATGGAAATAGATGTATCTGCTAAGAAGGTGTCACTCACACTTCTCACTTAGCCACGAGTCTTTCTGCACGGGGCGCACTCAACTGTGACTGTTTGTTCGTCTGACGGTTGCCACGTGGCAGAAGAAGTGCTAACGACTGGGCCCCTCTTCTTCCCTTCTGTACAGTAGTAAGCGCGCTCTCAATTATGAGCAGCACTTATCGAGCTGCGTGTATTCTATTGGAGCCCGCCGTCTGTCAGCAACTCTTGAGGTCCCCCTCTAACTTGCGACAAAAGGAGACGAGAGTTGTTGGGACTACGAATTAGCATAAATCTGTGCTGACAGCTTGCACGCACTGCAGGATAATAGAATCTCAATTATGACGTTTCAGTACAACGTGATCGGAAGCTACCCACAGCCGGGATCCGGTGGAGAGTACGATGTGCAGGTAACGGAGAAGACGTGACACTTGCGAGCAGACTGTGCTTACAGGACGGCTTCGGATGGACGAACGGAGCCATTCTCGATCTACTGCTCACCTACAACGACCGGCTCTTCGTGCCCGACAACTTAATCAACACCACGGCGCCCTCGGCCACCGTCCAGACGACCACGAGCCGCTCCCCCGACGCCTTCTCCTCTTCCTCATGGGTCTTCTTGTTCTCTGTCGCAGTTCTAATTTATCACCGTTTGTAATCATAATATTTGCAATATTGTATATAAACAGCCCTCGTGTACCCCTCCCTTTCGCGCACTCTTCCGTTCCGATGAATCAGTGGCCTCGAAGAAAGGTGGAAGAGAGCCTGAAAGACGCGCCGTTTCCTTCTTCTTTCTTTTGGTGTACACCGCCGGAAGCGGTATTAACAATAGGCAATAGGTAGCATTGGGGAGCCGCCCGTTTATGAATGCGGTGGTGCCGGATGAATGGAGCCCCACAAATGGAATGACTCCGTGGAGCAGGAGACTGAAGAAGCCACGTCACGAGGGAAGAGCAACCAAAGTACGTATCACCTGATGTTTGTCGACCGGCCGCGAACAATCAGTCGGCTCCCCTTCTCTCGCACTCTTCGCCTTGTTCACTTGAAACCGGCGGCTCGTATAGTAGTCGCAATTGCCGAAAGAGAGAAGGATACGGTAGCGGAGCAACAAATACGACACTTGTTATATCACTGCTCTAGTGCTCGCCTCGCTCCCAATTGCCTCGAGTTGTGTTTGTCTTTTCAGAATGACAGAGAGCCGCGACGCGAGAAGCGGCGCATCAAGAGCAGCATTCAATTACCGTAGCAGCACATTTGGGCACACAGCTCGAATTTCGGGATGCACACGACGCAACGCTCACCTGTCCCGGAAGATTGGAATCTCGCCCAGCGAGAGCTCGTGTTATTCTACCCCTCCAAGTCGTTTATCGGCCACCTGAATCTGCGGACGATTAGGCTCATCCCTCTGGCGCAACAGGGAGTCCGAGAATTGGCCTCTCTCCTGCCCAAAGAGGTCAACTTTCCCACTGTGAGCCGGATAATAGCTTCCGGAGACGTTTTGAAACTCGGCGAATTCTTCTTGCACCGGTCCATTGTACTTGTTCAGGGGCTATTAGCCGAGCGAAAGCAGAATGGACCGGAAGTTGACACGGATTACCTTGGTTGATCGGGAGTTTGTACAAACAGCCCGACCGGGAATGTATCAATAATCAGGAGGAGGTCCCTCACAAATACCTTGCGCACACTTGTTCCGCGCACTACTTCTAGCCCCGGGGTGATATGTGTTTGCGAGAGTGCACGAAAGGAAAGTCTATGCTCGGCACACATATAAGTACCAGTTGAAGAAGTCGAGCCTGATGAGGTCGCTGATCGTGTTCTCGAGGGCGAGCCGAGATTCCCACCGTCAGCCTTCCCCCCTTCGAATCTACTCGGGTTTCTTTCGTCGAGCTTCTAATCCGGTGCAGGAAGAGTCAATTGTAACCAATTAAACTGGGTGAGGACATGAGGGCTTATGTCGTAATATTTGGATAACAGGAGGACAAGAGTCTTCCAAGCCAATTGAAACATGGTGACACCGGCGTCTCGTCGAGTGGTCCAAAGACCGGTGGCTCTGAGTATTACGCAACAATAAACGATGCAGATGACGATTAGTGTGGTAGTCATGTCACTAATTGTGTGCCCATCCCCCCCAGCTTCTCCCCTCCCATCGACTAATTGAGCTTCCGTCTGTCCCTCCAAAAAGAAGAGGCAGCAGAAGCATGTCATCGTCGTTTAGCAGCTAACTGATACTGTAACACGAACCCGAGGCGAGCTCTAGTCATTCCTAATCCGCGCCTTTTACGCAACCTCGATCGAATTTCTCGGATGGATTACGGTAGCGAGGGGAGAAGCAAACAAGACACCCCCCTACCGATATATTCGTGTCGCGAGACAGGGTCTGTGTGTGTGTTTGTATCGATTTGATTGCATGACGAAGAGGAGATCGTAAGAATGCGATCTCCTTCCACATGACTCTTAATCCTGGTATCGTTGGCGCGCGCTAAAAGGCTTAGCGGAACCGACGGTCAAGGTTTGGATCGAGTGGAGATGCGACGGTGATCATCACTTCGTACACTGATACAACCCTCGACAACTCGTCCCCATTCTCCCCAGAGAGCGAGGGAGAGAGTCTTCTTTCAAACCACTAATCAATTAATCACTCAAGCGAGCTGTCATCGCCACTTATAGGGTCCGAAATTGACTGAAAACAACTAATGGGGCAAGGAGAAGGCGAGAATGGTTAAGAAGTGGCGGCGAAACAGAAACACTAAATAAATGCCATTAGCGAAGAGAAGAGGCGTCTTTCAAATCATCCATCGAGAAGACCCCGAGAGTACTCGTTTTTCTCATCAACTTCTCAATGCCATCTAGGGGTACGGTATCATCGGAGGCTAGAAGACGAAAGGGAAGAGGTGCGGTGGTGGAGGAGGAGGGAGACACGTGGCATTTGCTCGCACTACACTGAGAGTGCGAGTCCCCGAAGGGTGAGACCTGAGGTGCTAAGTGAGGTGCGCGCTGCAAGCGGAAGGAGGAACGATGAAAACAGATCGACAGAATCCACATGTCGACTAATTGTACGAAACCGCCCTCACCAACGTCTTCATCATCTTCTTCTTCATCAGCTGCTTCATCTTCTCCTTCCTCCTTCTCCTCCGCCGAGGCTTTTGCTGCCGCGATCCAAAAGTCGTCGTCGACTTCGCTCCATCCCTTTTGATTAGTTTCGTAGTTAAACAAAAGCTTCCTAATGATACTCACTTACCCACCCCTGGGACAAGGACGCCGGGAAGTATCGTGTCTTACCCGCATCGCTCCCCCCGATTCCTTTCCCCGGGGGGCGGGGCCTCCGACGGCCAGCCAACCACGACCCGACGCGCGCCACCAAGCTCCGCCCCCATATCATTAGAGCGATTCGTTGCGAGCGCATACACATTCAACCACACCATTCGGTTCGATTCCTCTCGCCCACACATCTTCCAATCTGAATCTCGTCTCGAGTCAGTTTCCCCCTTCCGAGACCATGTCCACTCAGGATCAGGTCCAGAAGATGATCATGGCTCAACTGGGCAACATGGCTCAGTTGAGCAACATGGCACAGTTGGGGAATATGGCACAGCTCAGCCAGATGTTCCTGCAGTCTTCGGGAGCCGGTCCCAACCCCCTGTTTCCGCCGATAGCCCTTCCGCCAGGGGCAGGCATTCCGTCCCTCGCCGCTCCGTCGTCGCCCACTACCTCGAATTTGACAGCCGAACAGGTTAGTTTTGTGTTTGATTTGTAAGGAGTCATCTAGTGTACCGCGAACATGGGGGGGACCATCGTCTTGTGCCAAACATTCGATGTGTCATTAGAGAGGGGCGCCACTGATGAGCCATCAAAGAGTCGTGCCGCAGCAGCTGCAGAAGGCGAGGAATGTTGAAGGAGCGAGAGCGAAAGTGAGGGAAGAAAGAGTCTAAAACGATTTGAAACGTATCTTTTCCTCTTTCTCCTTCTCACTTCCGCCACTCAATCCAATCATGCTCCTTGTCTTCTCATAACTTTATTGCTTTTTGTCTCCTCTTTTCTCGCCTTCTGCAACAAAGTGCAACCACAAATTCCATCTCCTCTTTCTTTTTTCCAACATGAGAATGGTTGTGAAATGTATTGTTGAGTAATGAGAATAAAGGGAAACATGGAAGTCGCTTTCAGGTCGTCAAAACATGTGAACAACTCGAGGCCGACGGAGACGTTGACCGACTCGCCAAGTTCATTTGGAGCATCCCAGCCCATCTGGCTCACGAAGTACGCTTTCTGAAGTTTCAGCAGTCCATCTCATCTCGTATTCCTTCTAGGTTGCCAGCAACGAAGTCGTCCTAAGAACGCGCGCGCTCGTTTGCTTCCATTTGGGACAGTTCCACCAGATGTACGAGATACTGCAGAACAACAAGTTCTCGCAGAAGTCGCATCCCAAACTGCAGGAGATGTGGCACGAAGCGCACTATCGAGAGCAGGAGAAGAACCGCGGAAAGTGAGTTTGTTTTCATTGTCTTGTTCTCCCTCTCTCAGCTATCATTAGTGAGCCGCTACCGTAACACGAGCACGCGCTCTCATTCTCGGCGCGAAGAAGAAAGGAGCCGGCTCTTTTTGCTTTCAATCTTGTCTGACAATATTTGCGTTGAAGCGCCGGGTGGGGTCTTTCTCGCTCCTCGTTACACCGATAGTGGATGCGATAGCGGCAGATACCCGACCTAAGGGGGAGCGAAATGAGTACGGTAGTCATTCGTTGCTTTTGAAGTAGCGGGTTGAGGGCGACCGCCGATTAGCCACAATAAGAAAGAAAACAAGGCGAGGGGGGAACGGTAAATGCGGGCTAATCGGAGGCCACCGTCCCGACAAATCTGACACCGACGTCGTCGAGAAGATGGCTTTTAGAGCCAGCGTGCTCGCCGGCTGTCGCCTCGTGTCGCAACGAGATGCGCCCTCTAATTAGCTGATTGGCGTTGATTTTTGCGGCTCGCGGGCTAAAGGACTAAATGGCTAACGGACCATATGCGAGGCGGCCGTGTTAATCGGCACGTCTTCGGAGGGGCTCTGTTTATAAACACCGAGATAATCTCTTCTTTCAGATCCCTTTGTGCCGTCGATAAGTACCGGGTTCGCAAGAAGTTCCCGATGCCGAGAACCATCTGGGACGGGGAACAGAAGACGCACTGCTTCAAGGAGAAGACGCGGACTCTGCTCAGGGACTGGTACCTCAAGGATCCGTACCCGAATCCGCCGAAGAAGAAGGAGCTCGCCAACGCCACCGGACTCACCCAGATGCAGGTCGGCAATTGGTTCAAGAATCGGAGACAAAGGGATCGAGCCGCGGCTGCCAAGAACAAGTAAGTTACTCCCGTCGGCGGCAATTAAAAACGGATCAGAGCGAAGTTTCTCCATTTCTCGACCTTATGTGTAATCTGTTTCTATAATCTGGAAATGAGAAAATAATTGCCTGTATGCATTTCATTCTCATACTTCCTTCTTTTCAGACAAAACATCATCGGAGTCGAACTGAAGAAGACCATCTCGGACATGTCCGACTCGGACGAAGACTTCGAGGACTCGATGACCGACTCGCCGAGTCCCATCGACGAGCCCAAGGATCTGAGCAAGAACCCGGTCTCGAAGAGCCCGCAGTTGCCCAAGAACTTCTTCGAGATGTTCGCTTCCGCCGCCGCCGCCTACCCACCCCTTATGCTCAATCCGAGCGCTGCCAATCTCGTCGTGAATCCGGCCCTCTACATGCACTTTTTCAACACCATAAAGGCGTGCCAGGAGACTGATGAGAACGTGGAAGGAAGCTTGGATAACACTGCCGAAGCGGAAGTGGAAACGACGACGAAGAAGAGATCCAAACTGAGCATCGACGAGATTCTCAAGTCGGACGTCTCTCCGTCGCAGTGCTCCCCATGTTCCAACGAATCCTTGTCGCCGAAGCGAGTGAAACAAGAGGAGTCGTCTGAAGCTGTCGCCGTGAAGGAGGAGCCAGTCGACGAAGACGAGGACCGCGCCGGAAAGAGCTCTCCGATCCACAGCGCGGGCGTCGAGCAGACCGAAGACCCGACTCACGCGTCGCCCAAGTCCTCCACGTCTCAGTCCGAATGAATAGTCGCGTCTAGACGCGCTCCCAACTCAGTCAAAAGTTTCTCATGATCGTTCCCTCCTCTCCCTTCCAATGTTCGTCCTCAATCCGGTACTCCCTCTTTCTCTCCCTCGCTCTCATTTTTTCTGTTTCTGTACCTTTCTTCCTTTTGCCACTCTCCCCGAACCTCAGTTTCAGATTTCCTCCCTCTTTCTGTCTGGTTTCCAGTCCTCCCAAAACTGGGCCCTCCTCCCACAACAACACTCTTCAGATGATTGCTCCACCGCTTCCCCCTCACAAATCTACCCACATTCCTCTGTTAGCGGTGTTTGTGCACTCGTTTGCTAGACCCTTTCTACCCAAATGTATTAATTTCCGATTTATTTAAGAAGAGACCGTACCCTCCTCAGATCTTATAAATAGTATTCTTGTATGATACAGTGTTTATTGTTGCGCAAGCAGGTGTAGCATCACTTGAACCTTACGACGAAATGATATTCTGGATTGGGTGTCAGAAGATACGTCTCCCTGTGTACCTGCTCTTCAAGAGGCAACAAGTGTTTGCTCCGCCGTAATTGGAGCGAACTTCTCGGTGTCGCGTGCCTCGGCTACCGTATGCCGTGCCACGTCATCAGGTATTCAGGAGGCACATCCATATCGCTTATTGGTTTGATGTCGAATTACACGCTCATTAAACTGAGTGAGTGGTTTGTGTATGGAAAGCTCTTTGTGGAGCTTCTCGTCGTATCCAATATCGGCCAATACCTGCCTCGGGACGCAGTCATCCAAAAGGGAGTGTCCTCGTGCTTCGAGGGATCTGCCAGTTGACTGACTCAGCATCCGTTTACACACAACAGCACTGCAGATAGACGGCCACGTTATCACTTATCACAGTCACTAATTCGTATCTCACAACACACCAACCCCATTAACCGAGGGCTGCTGATACGGTAGATCAGAGGAGGCGAGAGAGTCCATTAGCGATTTATCGACACCTTCTTCTTCTTCTTTGTGTGTAATCAGTCGAACACAACACCTTGATACGCGCGGGGATCTGGTGAGTAGCATAATCCGGGGGGTACTGTAGACAAAGACAACTTCTTGGAGGTCATGATCGGGAGACATCGGAAGCATTGTGCGAGTCCATTCAAGCCGTTCTAATAGACTCCAATTAGTTGACACCTTCTCTTTCTCGCTGCGGGGGAGCAAAACGGTCAAGCGGGAGGCGACAATTATCGATGCCCTTTGCCTCTCTCTCTCCCTTCCATTCCTGAAATGACGATTTGTTTGATACCTGACACACGGCTATTATCTCTATTATGTTTAGACACCATGTATGTACTACATCCAGTTTTGATTTCACACTTTTAATTGCCCGCCCGTGTCGGTGTGCGCTTCCTTCCTGAAATTCGATACATTCGTCGCGCTCGCGGTCATTCGAAGCGTACAGGGACTAGCGAACAGATGACTGTTGACTTTGGAGGGAAAAAGCGACTGAGATTAGGGTGCAAGATTGCGATACGGGTTGCGTAACGGGGAGAACATACGGAGAGCAGGACTGTGATTATAAGGGCGCTCGCATTCCGACACGCTCCTCCCGATACCTTCTGTCCTCAATTAGGAACGGCTCGCAGATGGTAGCAGCCGAGAAGCGCACAAAAGACATTCAAAAGCAGGTACATCTTTCCCACTTACGCTCACTTCCCGGGGGCAAGATCTTGTCTTTCGGTCACATTTCACCATAATTGATACACCTGTTCTCCGTGTTTCTCACACAGTGTTCACTATTCTCCATGTAATCAGGGGCGCAAAGTTTGTGGAGTGATTCCCACGGCGAGATGATATCTTGTCACCTTGTGGTCCGTAACTATTACTCGTGTTGCCCTAATGAGATGATCACCAGATTATCGAGTGCATCGCTGGCGTGTCCTCGGACTGGCGCATGTCCGATTTCATGCCTCATCTCCCTCGTGTGACGCTTTCTTCCCTCTCTCTCTCTCGCTGCCAAACTTTGTTTTATTCATGTCTTCTTCTTCCACTCCCATCCGGATATGCACATCTCGACACGTGTCACATAGATAGGAGAGCAACAATAAGGGCTGTCGTCTTTTCCGAGTGGTTCACAGCATGAAACCGTGTCAATTGACGAGGGTGTCAATCGTTTGTGTGGTTAACAAGAATCGAAGTGCGAAGAGGTGCCACGTGGCAGCAGCACGAAGGACTTCCATCTGTGTCAATATGGCCCGTAGATCAAGCCGATAACGTCATTGTTCGCGAGAATGTTAATGAGAAAAAGACAACTTCTCGAGAAAATGTTTCTAGGAAGCAACAGGGAACGAGGGTCTTATGAGGGAAGAAGTGGTCCGGACGACCGAGCTGCCGGCCTGTTTCCGGAGAAGGACGGAGAGTGTGGACTCGCGGTAGGGCTTGTGCACAATGAGCATCACGAAAGTGGACAAGAGTCCGTGCGCAGAGATGGCCAGGAAACAGAGATTGTTGACAGCCTGACTGAAGTGGTCGAACCAAAAACTGTACATCATAGATCCGAGAGGGACCAGGAGAACTGCTAGAGGGATCGTGACCTGGATGCAGAGGGCGATGAAGAACGTCTTCTGAAGTCTTCTCGTCGTTCGCGAAACGGTTCGGTTGGACAGGAAGTATCCGATGATCCGGAACACGAAATAGAAAGACTGCGAGGCGAGCAGGACGATCGTCGTCGCCGTCGAGATGCTGATCACCCAGATGTCCAGCTCCAGAACGAAAAAGTTGGGATGCTCGATTATGGAGGAAGGCAGGCACGGAAGCTTCTAGAAAACAAATTGCGAGTTTCAGAAAAAGTTGGCTCTTCTTGGAAAATGTGGGTCATGCTGCTTATTAGATGTGCGAAAACTCAACGAAACAGGCATTCAAATGATGCCAATCTGGCAAATTTAGTCAAGAAACTCCTAATTATAGTTCGTTTCTTGTGCTATCCATTACAACTCTCGGTGCCACTCACATTTCGCGCAAACACTTTTCCGTCTTCGGGATTCGGCAGATTCAGATAGTTGGGGAGCAAGAAGGAGCACGCGAGCACGTAGTTGATTCCAATGTGCAAGATTCTGATGGTCTGACGTCTTCGGGACCTTCTTCCGATCACCAGCGCGTTGAATCGGTTCTCGAAAAAGACGAGAATCGCGACCGCCATCACTGAAATGAGTGGGTGGAAACCAACGGATCTCGTGTCCTCTGAGCGCACCAGCGAAGCAACTGATCCCGTAGTAACACTGAACTGCAGTGCTGACCTCGAGAAGAGTGAGCAGTCCGAGGCAGAAGCCGGCCGGAAGCGGCACCAGCATGTAGGGAGTCAACAGGGCGCTCACGTTCACATCGAAGAAGGCGCTCCAGAAGTGGAGGTAGAGCATCGCTTTCTTCACTCCGGACATCCTCGTCGGCGTGTGCCAGATGATGATGTAGGCACCGAAGAGGTGCACGGGAAGTTCGACGAACGTCACCGAATGGAGCACGTAGTTGAGGAAGTCCTGCGACTCGACGAAGCTCCCATCGAAGTCGCACTGCATCACGGCCGCATCGTTCGCCGCAAAAAGACTTCGACTGCCTCCGAAATCGCTTGATTAGTGGTTGCTGGAGATATTTGGAGAAGCAAAACAAAAATTGTTGTTCCGAGTCTAGTTTGAGACTCGTGAAACTCTTGATTCTTCGGCTCCCTGATCATTTTTTCGGCTGTTTTTTCGAAGAATCGACTAAAAATGTCAACAAAGGAGAAAACTCGGAAAGAATTGAAGAAAACACTTGACTTTTTCAAAAGAAGTCTGGATATAAGTGATTTGAGAAGAAAAACGGGAAGACGAACAACAATATTTCCGTTTCGCGAATCGTTTTCAGAGGCCTCCGTGTGTCGTCGTCGCAAATGCGATTATCATTGCCACGTCATCACCGACGCCTTCTTCCTTCTCTTTCTTGCGTTTCTTGCCAAAGTGCGAACATGGACACAATTCAATTGTTTCGCCTTGTGCGCCCATCTCGTTTCTCGCCTCTTCGTCCGGCAGCCTCCCCAAAGAGTTACACGTCTTCTGCAAACAATTCCCCGAATCGTCTTCATTGTCGCCACAAAACACTGCTTCTCCGTCGCACACGACATCGCATAAATGACCCCCACTTCTCCTCCTCCTCGGTCTTCCCCCGCCTCTTTTCCATTCCAAACTCCCCGACGCTGCGCGCCCACAAATTTTTATTAGTTAGTGCCCCCGCCGACTGGGCCGCGATAAACTCGGGACATTTCGGCATTCATTCACGAAACTCCACATGTTTTTGCGCTTTCGGCACGAATTTACACTTGGGGCCCGGAGAGGGAAAAGTGTGCTTCCTTCCTTTCATCACCAATATCCCCCCATCACGTGCCTCTCCTTTTTCGTCGCAAAATTTAATTTCAAGCTGTCGATTCGCGTCTCGTCACCGGCGCGAAGTTTCCTTTTTCTAAACGCACATAGCGGTTGGACTCGTTGATTTCACTCCGTATCCGCGATGCGCAACCAATCTGAAATTCCTTCGCATCTTCCTGTCTGAGTGTTCCTTCATCCATTGAGATTCGAATGAGGGATTTGCTGTCGAATGCCATTCGGCTGTACACTTGCAATTCCGAGAGCTCTCGTCCTTCCGAGTCCAAAAAGAGCCCTGCGAATCGAGTCATCATGCTCATAAAACCTAGGCAGGCACATTCATTTTACGACTTTCTGGCCCATACTTGGAGCTCGTTTCATCCGCCCTTCTCCTCTCCTTTCCTCCACTTTTCGCATGGGACAAATAGGGCCATCGGGCAGAAGAAGAGAGAGAGCCGTATAAATCTTTCCATCGCGGCGAGAAGTTCCCCAAACTTCTTCCTCTCCTCTTCCATTTCTCGGCTCTCCGTTCCTAAGTCACTTGACCGCATCTGGCTTAGCATTCGTCTTGAAACGAGGGCTTATCAACTTTTCGCGACTCCCTATTTGTCTTCTTCTTCTTCTTATTCTGCTGCCTCTTCTGGCGCCGCCGCCTCCACTCGTTCTTACTTTTTTCGCCCACCGAACAGATTTGCAGAGCCGATACGGCGGTCCGCAGGGGCCGATTCGAAACGAGTTCACTTTGCATCAACATGTCACGCTTCTGCTCGCAGTCGCATCACATCCAATCCACTTCGATGTCTTCCGAATCGCAGAGCGCCGCAGACCCCAACGGTGAGTGCACGAACATTTCCATAATACCACTGTTTTCGCCTCGTTTTCGTTAGTCACAAAAGTCAGCGAACAGGATGAACTTTGAGAACTTTATTTCATGGAAACCAAGTGGCTTGTAGGAGGTCACTGCGCTTCCCCGTACCTTCGTCGCTTCCGCATTCCGAAACTGAACACTTTCCGCCTTCATCTGGAGGAAGACGAAGACGACGACGAGTGGTTTGAGATGCAAATGTCGAAGAACGACTTGATCCGCCTCCGAATGGTGACTTTCAGTTTCGTTGCGCAGAAACTGAAACTGTTCTTGTTGCAGAACGAAATGAAAAATAACCGTCTGAAAGACCGCACGAACAATAATAACGGTCCGATCTGCAAGAGCGTGGGCAATTCGCGACCACGAATCCAGCCGTCCAAAAAAGGAGGCAGCAACGAACGTTCAGATGACGTCGAATCTCGGTACGGACCTGAACTTTGTCCGCGGCTAATCCCCTCGGTTTTCACGAGTCTCTCTCTTGCAGCAACGGCAACAGATGCCCGCCGGCGGCCCAGCAGGAAGACAGCGAGGCAATTAACGAGACGGAGATGCCGATGCGAAGTCTGTGGCTCCATCCAAAACACCTCTTCGGCTTGGCTCCGGCCGCGAAAACCGCGGCGAATTCGGAAAACTGAAGTGTTCCCATGTCCTTTTTTCCTTTCTGACCAACTCATTTTCTACTCTGTCTCTCTCTCTCTCTCTTTCTGTCTCTGTCTCTTATCCCTTCCGAATTGAAAACATTCGTCTTTTTCTTCTTCCCCATCTTCCGAATAAACTCGTATTCGCAGCTGTTCTTCGGTATTACCTGGGCGTATCCAGTTGGCAAGTCATTCAGTCAGGCGAGAGATCTCCATTTGCGTCGTCAAAACAAATGTATAAATGACTGACTGGAACGAAAGTAACACAAAAAAACACACACTGCTGACCTCTCTTCAGTCTGCCGGGGCAAACAATGGAATAGAGAAGCAGATTGGCTTTTTATCATTTGTCAGTGTCAACAATTCCCCTCTTCCGTGTTTCCGCCGGTTTCCAACTAGTACGAATGCACGATTCGGCCGTCACAACAAGCCTCCTCGATTTCCGAGTGTTTTTGTGTTTGTCCGGAGTGACCCCCTCCGATACAACTCCTCTTTCCTGTTTTCTGGAAATCGCCGTGTTTCAGAGAAACGAACTCCAATCATTCCGCCCCTTGTAATCCGTTTTTTTTTCTTTTTTGCACTTCAAGTACTCCTCTATAAATCCTCACACACTTTTCCGTTTTTTGCTACATTCCGCTCCGCTTTCTGCTGTTTTCCGTTTCAGCACTGTTTTAGTCAGATTGATGATTTTTCCGTTATCATTCGGCGGGGCTAATCCAATCGGAGAGCACCCCGTCACCCTTTCTTATCAATTCTCCCTCGATCGAAGCAAAAAATAGTTCAGTTCAGGTTGTGTAATTGTGATTGAAGAAGAGCGAAAATATATAGTAATAAAGTGCTGGATGGTCTCTGATTTCGCTATTCGAAATGCATCCGACTGCCGAGTTTGACACGGGATCCCTGAAATCCTACACCGTCTCCAGTTCTCAGTGAGTTCTTTCCCATTCTGCGCACTCCCATGCCCTCTGCTGTTCAGCACGAATCTGGACGTTCGGAAATCCAACTGGACGTCGCTATGGTTCGCCAACTTGATTCAGTACTTCTGCGGTCTCCAGATGTCGCTCTACTTCACCTCAATGTGGCCGTATCTTCTCAAAGTCAGCGGCTTCTCATCCATTATTAATCGAGTTTCTCTCCCGTTTTTCAGCTGGATCCCACCGCCGAACTTCCGTTTTTCGGAATCATCCTCGCCAGTTTCAGTATCGGACAGGCGGTCGGATCTCCGATTTTCGGCACGTGGACCCAGAAGACAGAATCATTCAAGGTTCCCGTGGCCACTGGACTCGTCTTCTGCGTCGTCGGAAACATCATCTACGGTCTTCTGCCCACAATTCAGTGGGAAGTTCAATGGATCATGCTCGTCTCTCGAGTGCTCATCGGCTTCGGAGCCGGCAATCTCTCGGCTCTCCGAGCATACGTGGCAGCCAGCTCCACTCTGGATGACAGAAACACGGCGGTCTCTCTGGCAACAGGCAGTCAGGTGACGGGAATGCTCACGGGCCCCATTCTCCAGGTTGCCACTTCCCTCTTCCGTGCTTCTTCTCAACCCGTTGGTTACAGACTGCGTTCGCGTTTATCGGAGACGGCGTCCGCATCTTTGGATCAATTGACCTTGACGCCTACACTTCGCCGGCCTTTGCGATCGCCATCGTGCTCATCGTGATGTCGGTCATGATCTTCTTCTACTTCTCCGAAGACTATGCGGGTGTCATCGACGAGAAGAAGGACGACTCTGACGTCGTCATCCCTCCGTTCGACCGCGCCTCCGCCACCGTCTGCATCTACCTCTGGTTCGTCATCCAGACGATCGCAGTCAACATCGAGTCCCTCTGCTCCGTCTTCACGATCGCCATGTACAACTGGACGTCGCACGAAGCGATCGTCTACGGAGGCTACATCGAGACGTGTTCGTGCGCCCTTTCAGTCACCCAGTACCTGATCATCGGACTCACAAGAGTCGGCAAAATGTGAGGAAGGCCTGGGAAAAGAAACGTCGCCGCTCTGTTTTCAGCGACAAACGAATCCAAATTCTCTTCGGCTGCATCGTCTTCTCCGTTTACTACGTCGTTCTGCTTCCATGGCCGTTTTACTCGGGCACACTCCTCTACAATCCGAACGGTAACGTCATCTGACTTCCCCTATCACGTTTTTCCACTTTCAGTGACCGACGGCGCCTGCACTTACGCGTGGTGTCAGTATGTACCGAAGTAAGTTTCCACCTGCAAATCAACAGAGTTGTTCGCCTCTTCAGAATTCCGTTCGTCGTCTACATTCTGGTCTACGTGCTCTGTTTCGGAATCGCTTTCCCGTACATCGGAAACTCGATCGGAACGCTCTTCTCCGAAGTGCTGGGCCCGCGACAGCAAGGCACGATGCAGGGAGTATTCGCTTTCTTCGGCAGCGTCGGCAGGTGTCTCGCCCCGCTGGTCACAACGTTCGTCGGCCTCTCCCATCTGAGAAGCAAGTGTCTCCTTCAGGTTCTTCTTCAACTCTTCCGGCTACACGTGGGTCAGCGTCGAGATGCTCTCCTTCCTCGTCGTAGGCGCCTTCTCGACGTGCCTCTTCTGGAGACGCATGATTCCACTTCAGCTGATTCAAGTGGACAAAGAGAGTATCACAAACAATAATCACAAAGTGTGATGACATTCCTGCCGACGAACTTCGCCTACATTGTCACCTATTCCGGGTCATTTTCTCTTACATCGACGTGCGACTTATACGTTATAAATGTGTTTCATAATTGTCATCTTCGCGCTTACAAACAACTGATTCCTGCAGAAACGATGACTCATATTCGCTGCGCAGCCACTCAGTGCATGATAAAGGTGATACGGAGTTTGGGAAACGCGCCCTTCTTCATTCGCGAACAAGAAGGATCAAGCAACGGAGTAGCGGACATGTCCCCGTGTCCCTTTCGTGGAAATGGCTCTTCGGTTGAAGTTGTCAATCGTCTCGTGGTCCTGAATTCCCATCCATTACACGAGCCACTTTCATCTTTCAAACTCACTTTTCCGGCCGATTCCGGGAACTTTTTCGAGTAATTGTAGCATATTTTAACAGCGATGATCAGAAAAGCGATGCAGATGACGCAGATGATGCCAGCGAGAATCCAATCCCTGCGAAAAGAGATTAGTATATTTCTCTCTCTCTCTTTTCTCTCGTCGAAACTCACAAATGGCCACTCGTCTCCTCGTCTTCTGTGTTGTTGCTCAGCACAATCTCGGTCAGCTTCTCCATCCGGGACTCTTCTGATTCGGAGACTCGGAAGATGTGCGGAGAATGGATGAGGTCCGAGTAGTGGGCACGATGTCTGGTCGCTGCGGAGGCGGCGGCTGAAACGGAGGGAAACGGTTCTTCGAGCGGCGCTCTTTCCGGTATGAAAACAACTCTTGGAACTCGTGATGTTTCTAGGGGAAGACCCCGAAAGTCAGACGACGCTTACATGAATTGACTGCTCCAGAAGACGTGGAAGTCATATCGCGGGGGGATGAAAGCGAAAATAAAGTGTGCCGATTCGCTCTCGGAGAGGCGACTAGAACAGAATGGCTGGTATTATCCTCTCTTGCGCCGAGCAAAGAAGCTCAACATGAATTCTAGAAATGCTCGAAGCTCCGCCCCTTTTAGTTTTCCCCGTTGCCAGTGACAACGTGAGAAACAGAGAGAATGCGAAGAATCCGGAGGAGTATCTGGAAGAGACGAAAAGGAAAAGGCGGCGAGGGGGAGGGCAGGCTTTGAATAAACGCAATTGGATGGGGCGGCACTATAAACGGATGGCGAAGGGGACCCTTCGAAACAACATGATTTGTGCTCATCGCCGGCTCTTTTTCCCCGCTTTCCGACAAAGAACGCGTCGAAAAGAAGCCTTTGAAAACGATAAGTGACTCGCGAAATTTGTAATCCGTTCGATTTCTGTGCGCATCGGAAAAAGGAAACACGGGCGGTAAAACGGAAAGAAGCCTGATGGAAAAGTGAAGTTTGCTGTACAAGTGCTTCTTCTTCTACTTCTTTTGTTTAGCTTCCTCGTTTTGAAGACGTCTCCTGGAAAGATGAGGAATCAGAAGGGGGAGGAGCCGTCCCGCGTGAATTATGCATCGGACGGCAAGCAAATGCATTATCTGCCGGCATATTACTCGCTGGAAAGAGATGACGATGGAGAGGCGAAAAACAAAACATTTGAGTCCTGACACGACTACGTGAGAACCCTGGAATATGCGGGCGGCATAGAGCGACGGCTCATTGCCTCAATCAGGCTCGATTCAGAAAAAATGAGGAAAATGATTTGAAGTTTATGCACAAATATGAGAAAACATGTATAGAGGGGCATGAGTAGAGCAGGGACCATTTAATCAATAATACATGAATATGTAAGGGACATGAGGGAAAATAGCAGAGAAAGGCACTAAAACAGGGCATGGTGGTCACCGATGAGTACGAAATGGTACGAAAGACGATGAGCGAGGAGATGGCAAGCGAAGAATGAGAGGGCCTGCGGACGCACTACACGAGAGGAACGGAAACGAGAGGAGGTACTGAATACCCGAAACGACTATTTGCTTCTGCTGAACGATAACTGCTACTCGACAATGTTGTTGTTGGATTCCAACGGAAGATCAAACATCATGAAGTTGAGCCTGAGATAATTAAAATTACGAAAGGAAATGGAAAACGGAATCCCACCTCTTTCTGTACTTGAGCGCCGGATAGAGAGCCAGATAGGTCCTGGGCACCTGTCCTTTCTCTCCATTCGTCTTCTCGCACGTCCACCAGTGCCTGTCAACTGCATCCTTTCCGAGCACTGTCAGCTCGTCGCCTGCGTCGAAACTCAGCTCATCGTCGAACTGTGCCTCATATCCATAAGCACCGTACACTTTTCCTCCGTTTATGGTGCCGGTCGAGTTGTGAGCAGCGAGTAGGTACTTCAGACATCCGTCGTATCCATCCTCATCTTCTTCGCACTTCTCAACTGGAGTCTCCATATCGGAGAGCGTCGAAGCGAGAACGCAGCCACCTCCTTCGATGAGCTGTCTCACCATGGGCAGGTTGTTACACGAGGCGGCACAGTGGAGAGGAGTCCAACCATCAGAATCCTGTGCATTCACATCCGCGTCATGTTCGATCAAGAACTTTACGATCTCGTAGTGTCCAGCACAAATTGCATTGTGCAGAGCGGTGATTCCCTCATCATTGGCCTGCGAAACATCTGACAGCTTCGCCGCACTGCTGCGCACCAAATCGAGTTCTCCTTCGAGCGCGGCGTCGAGGAGAAGAGCTAAGGGATCGAATTCAATGCGTCCCTTGTTCATCTTCTCGTTTGGCCTTCGCAGGATTCCTTTTACAGTTCTACGCTCCTGAGTCACTTCCATCTCCAGATTCTGCCCGTCCTCGGAGCGAGTGGAGCACGAACTGGCGTCTTCTTCTGTCGTCGTGTCGCTTCCGAGAGCCATTTGTTCTATTGGGAGCTCCAGAAGTGTGACGGATTCCTTCTTCGTTTCACTCGTTGGGTGGACCTCCTCGACGGAAGATCCCAATGTTTCTGAATTGTTTGAAAATGGTTCCTCCTGCGATGTAGGCAATTGCGGTATGAAATGAGTGCGTCCTCTTTTCTGTTCGTCGAGCAATCTGTGGATCATCTCTGCCTCGGACATCGAAGTTCCTTCGGAAGCAGCCCACGATCTCCGCTTTGTCGCCTTCAATGAGTCAGATCGGAGAGACACCAGGTCGGTCTTTCCGCTTCGAAGACGCGACTCGTCGAGACTGTCTCCGAATGAAGTTGGTCTCTCGACAGAGGGAGAGTCTCGCGTCTGAAAAGGTAGAAATTGAAGGCTATTGCGGGAGACAGTTGGGGAAGCGGGGAAAATTCTAGAACGACCGATTTTTTTGGTTTTTTAGCATTATTATGCTCTCAGGGTCAAATCGATACGTACCATAGTCGAAGAGTTGATCTTTTGCTCAAAAGTAGGCGGAGCGAAAGTGCTGAGACATGGCACCTTCTGTGAAGTTGACGGACTGCCGCTCGGATGGGGGTCCTTCGGCGGCGAAGGGCTCGTTTCCAACTTGTTTTCTTTGCTCGGAGCAAGATACGCTGGTTCCGCGGGAATCTTGACCACAGATCCACCGTCTATCGAATCGTAGCTGCTACTGCTGCAAACACCGTCCTTATCAAACACAGGTTGTAAACAACTCGATAATTCATCGTTTTATGCGTTCTCTCCGACCCGTCCGAGGAGGATTTGATAAGAAAGAAGTCTAATTTCGACCGGTTTCAAAACACAAAACAACGCGAAATTTCAACAAGTACAGGCGTACACAAGTAGAAACTGGTTCTTTTTCAGCGACGCGAAAATTGGTTTCGAAGACGAAACGATAACTTTTCGTTGATTGCCACTGAATGTCTTTCTGTCCTTCATTTCGGTCTCGTCGACATTGACTCACCTGTCCAGGCCGCCGCTCTTGTCTCCGAAGTCTTCCGATTTGATCATTTGAGGAGGAGAGTGCTGTTGTTGTTGGACCACTTGGAAAGGCTCGACAGAGGCTCTCGGTCTGACGACTTCTGGAGCATTCTGACTCGTGGCTCTCGCCAAAGCCGCCTGTTGCTGTTGCATCTTCCGCTGCTCCACGAGAGCCGCGGCGGCTGCAGTTTGACGTCTTCTGTACATCTCCTCGAGATGTCTATTGAGAGATTGGGCACGCATCGACGCGTTCCGCAGTTCGATCTGAGCCTCGTTGAGCATCGAACTCTGATGTGCCAGCTCTTTTTCTCTGCTCATATTTCTTTCCCGCAGCTGCGTCGTTTCGTGCTCGAGCTCTCGGAGTCGGCGCAATTCGGTCTCTTCATCTGCAACTAGACGCCGCACTGCACGCACTTTCTGCACCATTTCAACAGATTGGGGTTTCATTCCGTAATCCGTGGTCGTTTCAGAATGACTGAAAGGATAGGAGAGCATAATGAAAGGACGTCTTCTGAATGAATTACTTACTTCTGAAACTGTGCATTGACTGGAGGGTTTCGTTTAATTTGCGAAGCCATCGTCGGTTGCACCTGCATCGTCGGAATGATGTGCTGTCTCGTCGTCGGGGCCGACGAATACACCATCATCGTAGGGGGATTCTGATGCTGGTATGACGATTGTTGGGGCGGAGGTGGCTGAGCGACCACCCGAACCGGCGGTTTCGACATCTGCAAAATGAAGATTGCTGAGGCGAAGAGGGGGCTGGAACGAAGGACGAAACGACTTCTGGGCGCTGATAAAGTGATATTGGAAGGTCAAAAAGAGGAGGAGACGAAGGGGAAGACATGCATTCCGATGATGAAGACGAAGAGAATGGACCCGAGGCAATCAAATGCAGCTGCCTTCCGGAGCAATAAATCAAAGCGAAACTACTTTCATAGTGAGGAACGGGAGCCGGTGTGCAGCTCAAATCAATAAGTGTGAAAAAGGGGAGCAACGGGAGACAGGAGTGTCGGTGCTTGTCACTCACTCCGACTGACAAGTATGATCGAAAGACGACCCCGCGACGTTTTGAAAAGGGGCGGAGCAAAAGGGGTTCTCGGAAAAAAGAGAAAAAGGGCTAGAAAATATGAGAAAAAGAAGAGATCTTGTGATAATGAAGATGACGGTGACAGGCGGTGAAAGTGAACTTTAACGACCGCTCTCCCCCATAAATTCGTCCTGTTTTTCAGTTTGAGTGCCCCCATCTGACGATGTCTTTTGACTGTTACGTCAGTTGACAAGAGCGAATTGGAAGAAACGAAGCGAAGAAGGGGATCGAATTCTGAACTAGGACACGGACAAAATGACCGTCTTCGACACGCTTCATCACCTCCTCGTCTTGCGTAATCGGAGGCAAGTAGCCGAGGGAAAAGACCCTAGCAGTTTTATGATTTCCTTCCGTCCACCACATGCGGCGGCGGCCGCCGCCGCAGCAGCAGCATATCTCTATCGCTATTCCCTATCGTTTGCGGAGACTGGCGCGAAGCAAAAGCAACAGGTTTACGAACAGTGTGAAGAGAAGAAGGGGAGGATTGGAAAAGGAAAAGCCGTATGTTTGTATCTAATCAAATTAGTTATCTTCGAAACTGAAATCCGATTGGCAGCAGCAGACTGCGGCCGATCGATTCGTGGCCTCTTGACACTCTTCCGCAGCGAAATCGGGGTCGAGCCGCCAAAAAAGGGAATGAGTCGCAAAGAGATTGCGCGAAGCGATAGGAAGGGAGAGAGACCTTCTTCTTTTTTCGGGTGTTGCGGGACGTCTTCTTCTTCTCCGTCGTGCTACCAACCATTATATTACCAAGAATGCATAGGAGACGGGAGTGACGGGATTATGGCCAACGAGTTTGCAGACGATAAACAATTGAGAAACGAAGAAGAGGTCTGACATTCATCTCGACGGATCGATCGATAATTGAGTGCCAAGTGAGACTGTCGCCTCGCCCAGTACCCATGCCGGAGTTTCCGCGGGCCGCCGCGCGGAGACGCGCCGAAAGCGTAAAAAAACAGTCGAGACGGCTGCGGCGGAACGCGCACAGTGGCACAAATATCGTCGCGCGTGCTCGCAGACCAATCAAAACAAAAAGAACCAAGAAAGAGAGCGAGGGAGCCTCTGACGGGCGGCACACTCGAGAAATCGAGATGCATATAGCGAGAAAACGGCCGATAGATGCGCCATGATCCCGAGAAGGGAGCAACGAGACCACGATGGATTAGGGGGGGGGGGGGGGGTATCCGATTGGGCAATTATTGGATTCCTCTACGCATAATCGTCTTATTTAGTACTTCAGTACTAGGTCAAAACGTCGCAGCATGAGGATGACAATGTCAAGGTGAATAAAGAAACCACGTTATAAAGAGTTACAGTAAACTAATCACAGAGATTCGTCACTTCTTTCAATCTGATTCATCGATTTAATCGCGCGAATAAAAGAAGAAAATAAGAGAAAGGTGACTAAAAGCGAATCTGCTGAAGCTTCTCGTTGATTCTTCGTAAAAACTCAGCAGGAGACCTTCGGGGGAACAAGTCCGAACAAGCAAAGTGGGTGTGTGAGGAGGCCGCTTTGGTCGGGTGTTCTGTTCGAAATCCCGAAAGTGAAACATGTCGTAAAATCGTCGTCGTTGCAGAATCGACGAGACATCTTCTCATGTTCACCCAAATTGATAGTATTGAAGTCGGCGGAAAGAGGATCACTTTCATGTGACATCGGAGGGCTTAAACATTGGAGGGCGGTAATGGGAAACCAAAACAGAGCGAAACGCTAACATCGCATCCAACTTGAAGAAAAACTTTTCATTCCAAGCGAAGCGATTCGGACAGCCGATTGTCTCGGAAACAGATGAGCGGGCGGTTTCAACTGGTTACCCTGGTGCTGATTTCGAGGCAGATATACTAGAAGTCAGCGAGGAGGAGAAGAAAGAAAGGGATACACGCATAATTGCACTTCAAAGTGAGGGAACTTTGGGAGAGTGCCCGGCGGTTTTATGTTACTCTTTCGCCCGTCTTTCGGGAGGAGAAGGCAGTAACTTCGAGTTAGTCGACGAAAACAAGCAAAATGACATGATATCACATGTCAGAGAGAAACTGGACCACCGGAAACGAAAAGAAGCGAACTTTCGGCGAACAGAAGATCACCACCGGTCACTGGTAGCCAGTTGACCGAGAAAAAAGGCTCAATAAAAAAGTGCGTGTTACTGATCATTGGGAGAATATCTCGAAGGAGATACTGGTTGAGAACAAAGAGAATACCGCTGACTGGGGGAGATTTACGAGATTGTACAACTTCTCCCCGCACGTATCATTATGCATAATGAGTAGGGGACTAGTCTCGATTACACAACACCCGAAACAACAACTTCTGCTTCAAAGTGCTGTAGACATTATTATAATGCTGAGGGACGGCGGGTTGACGAAGAAGAAGAAGAAGCAAAGGAAAAAGAAGAATAGGAATGAAGCAAGGAAGAGAGGGAAAATACTACGAAGCCGCACATGTGTTCACTCACACGATTGCGCAATTAATTTAGTTGTAATACGCGCGATGATGATCGTGTGATGATGGGGAGACGAGAAGGAAGAGGAAGCGAGTGAAACTGAGGAGGGAATTTTAATCGAAGATTAATTACTTGTCTAGTTTCGCCTTTACACTCATCACACGCACACAAACAAACATTCGCAAGTTTCAACTTCTCTCTCACTGTGCGGTACGAATTGGAAGAAGAAATGGGTAAAAAAGCGCGAGAAAAAGAGAGACGAGTGGTCGGGCGGACGAAGGGCGGGGATCCCGGGGAGAGGAAAGCTTGAATGATAAATCGAGGTTAATCAGCGGCAATGCGACGTACGCAACCCGATGTCTGCGTCTTCTTGGAAGAAAAGGTCAGTGCAGAAGAAGAGACGTTTCAATTCGAGAAGAGGGAAGGAGGAGAGGCAGAACGCCAATTGCCGTCTTCTTCTTCTTTCAATTTGCCGCTTCGCCGAGTGCTCCGCCGCCCATCAGTGTGATTTCGGAGAATGCGACTACTAAACGATGATGGTGGCATGTCCCGAGAGGAAGATTGATCAGGAACTAGCAAATGATTCCACTTCCTTTTCAGTTGCAATTCCACTACGCTCCGCCCACTTTTGCAGTGGATACGGTTCGCCGACGGCACGTAAGCGAATGATAGAGGTTCGAAGGGAATCAAAACGAATGGCAAACCGTGTGACCACCGGAAAATAATTAGTACAACGTAATATCTATCCGATTGTAAGCATAGTCTTGGTCAGTCATCTACTTTTGAGTTCAATTTGGTAGTAGGTGAATAGCGGTATCCCCTTGTTTCTGATCCAAGTCACTTCCAAGTCAACAAGTGTCTCATCTATGATGCATTCCTCTATCCGTTTTCGATCTTCCAACCCAGTCGGCCTCCCGGTTATTCTTCTTCGTTTTTCTGTGTTTATCATCGGGGACGACTACGTTGTCATCTGATTTCTGACCGCACCGATTTGATTCAACGTGACACTTCAAATATAGTGTTCTTCCCAAAAAAGAAGAGAGAAGGCGTCCATGGTCGTAAGGAGAGAGATTGCCGAAAAAAGAGACGAAGTATTTGAAGAATTTCGGGGAAACTACAAATTATCAGAAACCATCCATCAAACGGATAGCTGACGAAAAACGAAGACGCAAAAGAAGGAGATGCAAAAGATTCGATCCCTTATCGAGTTTTCTTCGCTTTTTGGCATTTCAGAAGGGACGGGTTTGCGACGCACGCGCGGAAGTTCTTCCGCATCGGTTCCGCGCGGAACACTTACTCGATGATTCTGCGAGGATCCGGACGGAAACGGAGCAGCCGGAGAGGAAGTCGTCACGACGGAAGACTTCTTGGCCGATATAGAGGACGTCGGGCGATGTAGACTGTAAGCGGATGGCACGACGGTGCGCACAGTGTCCGACGAATGGATCAGCGACACCTGAGAGAAGCAGTTATCGTCAGAAGAGACCAGAGAGGCACCTGCGAGACGCCATTGGTCTTAGAGGATCCTCCTCCTCCGTTGGTCGTGACCATCGTTGAGAAACGGAGTCTGAAAGAAGTGAGAAAGATGATATTCGTGAGAGAGCGAAAGATGATGATTTCAGGCAATTCGGCGCAATAAGAGGCAATAATCGGCGGATGGGGATTGGGATACGCAGACTGAATGGCAGTTTTATTACTTTTTCTCTTCAAAAACTTTACTGAAATGGCGGATGTTTGTTCTGAAAAGAACGAGAGAACGAAGATACGTTTGTGGCAAGGTCTCGCTGAAACAACACAAAGTTTCACGAGTGTTTCCGGTGCTACAGGTGCCAGCTGGCTGTTTTTTTTTACCGAAAACGCGAACCGACTGCAATGTAGACTGATTTTAATCAAGACGGCTGTCGAGGGTTCTCTTATCAGTTTCAGCTCGTAAACGTATAGCTTACTATACTATTTTTGATAGCCTCAACTGATAAAATGATGCAAAAAGACAGAAAGAAGGGGACCGATTTGGGAGTGATGAGGGACGCGCACGCATGTGTTGGTTCGAAAGATGACGACGAGCCAAAGTAAACACGACCTCTGGGTCGTCTCTTTTCTCGTTTATCACCACCATAACTGTTTGCTCGTCGGCGGCCCTCACAGAAAGGAGAAGCGAAACATCTCGGTGGGAGAATTGGCCGGGTGCCAAGAGACCTTGAAATGGATCACAGGTTGATATACGAGGAACAGACAGCTAAATTGGTCAGTAATGGAAAGTGTAAAGTTGCTGAATGCGCAGTCGTCCATCAGTTGCTTGTCGATCGAATGCATTGCGGTGGGGAGGAGAAGTGCATGAATGGAGGAAGAGGTCCACTTGAAATAATTCCGAAAGTGGCCTATTCAGTCGAGAATTGGCCGCTTCGACGACAAGCAGTCGGTCGGCAGCACAGGGACGCAACGAAAACTCAATTTGGACGCGTCCTTCGCTTGTCACAGATGGCGAGCCGGCGAGGAAGATTCGTAGCGAGAAGGTGGAAAAGTTGGGAGAGAAAGCAGCAGCGGGCACAGGCATTGTTTTGTTCGGGAGCGAACTAGAAGCTGCTCCGCCACATTTCAATTGTTTGAAGTGGAAGGAGTGCACATCTAAAGTGCATTGATTGTTTTCTCTTCTTTTCTCTTTCTCGCCATAATACAGAAGGTCACCCGGTGGGGGATGAAGCGTATTAAAGCGAACATTTGAAAGCGAAATCAAACAGGAGAGAAAAGGAACGAGACAGCCGTCTGCAGGGACCGTCCGCTTTGGCGGACGTGTGGAGGGTAGCGTGTGTGTACAGGAATGGAAGGGAAAGGTGAGCACGGAAATATGGGTGACGGAGAGAGAAGAGACCCAGAAGGACGAACGGCCGCGAGGGAGCAGCACGATCGGCGAGACGCAGAGCATAATCGGTGTCTGTTGTGTACAGGAGAGGAGGATATCGGAGGAAGGTCGCGAGAGGGAGAGACCGTTATTCTAATGAGAAGAGAGAGAGAGCGCGCGCGCGGAGAGGCAGAGACAGAGACGTCATTCGTTTGGGATCTGCGGAAGCGAGAAGAACGCGAGAGGAGTTATCACACAGCTCAGACTTCCAAAAACCAAACAAACACACACTTTTCTTCATGATTGCTCGGCTCTTTGGAAGCGCGCAGTCTGCCGTGCTCATCGCTTTGCCCCACAAAGGTGCGCTCCGGCGTTTTGCGGTTTCGCACCGAAAGCAGTCGAAACGGTGTTTGTTTTTCAGCTATTTGGAAAGAAAAAGTTGAAAATCAGCTGGTTCGTAAACAACAAACGGTCTATAAAAAAGGGAATCAGCAGAATTTGCGCCTCATTTCGAGACAAAAACAAAACTTTCAAGTTGGCGGTACAAGAAAACATGTGCATTAGAGCGCGGTTGCACTGTTCTCTCGATGCAAATTTATGGCACCAGCGCGCACGCTCGTTATTCTGGTGTGAGTCACCTCAAAGGAAAAAAGAAAGTTTCGCGCGAAATTTCTGGAGAGAAAAGAAGAAGAAGAAAACAGAAGAAAGAAATACAAAGAGCGAAGAGAACACATGCAGTAATTGTGATCGGGAGGTCTTTACAGTTTCGTGAGAATATGATTACTATAGCCGTGATTCGTGTTTCAAACGCGCTCCGCTGAGACAGTTCTTCGCCTCGGCCGAAATTCTTTTCGAGATTTTGTCGTTTTTCGCCAATTTTCGCCCAATTTCCTACATTTTTTTGGGGAAAAACTGAACGAAAATGTTGATAAGCTGCCCTTAAACCAAAATTTCAACTGCTTTCGTCGAAAAAATGAAGAAAATCGGGTGAAAATCGAGAAAAACGGACGGAAACAGAAAAGAATTTCGCCGCCGCCACCCAGAAATTCGGCTTCCGTTCAATGGAGCGCGTTTGAAACACGAATCACGCCTATAGTATGGGAAACCCCGCGCTTCTTATAAATATATGAATTATTGTAAATACTTAATCTTCGCATGTGAAGAAAACAATATGAAAGGTGGCAGGCACTTTGAATGGTTTTCAGCATACACTTTAAAACAATAGACTGAACACTTGCATACTATCTTTCAGGACAAATGGAAGAGGGGTGTGAAATGGGAAACAGGAAGGACGCAATCACAAATCAAAGACAGGTCGTGTCGATTCAATTAGCAGAAACAAACACAACTTCTTCGCTCTCTCTCTCTCTCTCCCAGATTCCGATGCAGAAGACATCGATCGATGCCTTTTCCTTCGCTTCTTCTCTCTCTTCTCGGCATTATCTCGTTCTCGACGAGCTCCTTTCTCGACATCGGCACCACCTACCAAGCTGTCGACTACGGCATCGCCACGGATCAGCACCGGCAGTGTCTCGCTTGGAAACTGTGGTGGAAGACGCAGAACTCGCTGCAGGACCCGTCTCCAGCTGATATCGATTTGCTGGCGATCCGACGGGCAGAGGTGTGGATTCGGAATGAACACGACGCCGAGAAATACGAAGTTCCGGTCGAACTACTCGCCAACTTCACGGTTTGAGAAGGTCTTCACTTCCAAGGGGGATTCTGTTTGCAGACGATCCGGATAGTCTTCCGAAATGTTTGCCGTCTTTTGCCCCGTGTCCTCCAGATTTCGTCGCCTTTAGCAGCACGCAGAAGCAGAGTCAACCTGGATTTCCTGTGCCAGACCTACAACTATTCGGATCCCGAAGTCAATGAAATCGTCCTCGGCAGCTACGAAGACGCGCAGACGAATGCGATCGGGATGGACCAGCTGCTGTTCATGGACCACCATTCCGTGCTGATTGTGATGCCAGCCGCGTGCAATTCGAGCGAGAGCGACGAAAAAGAGATCGCGAAACAGTACTACATTGGTGAGATTTTGTTGCGAAAACGAATTAAATGAATGGAATTTTCAGAAAAATACGGGGATTTCTCGTTCAATGTCAGCAATCTGAACATTGAAATGGACAAGTTGCACGAAATGGTGCACGATTTGAAGCCGTTGGACGAGATAATGAAGTGGGAGGGACTAGAAAACGCAAACGGATGTTTCCTGTTGCAGCTACAACTTGGGTCTTGTGGACTACCAGAGACCTCTTCCGTCGTCAACGATCCTTCCGTTCCTGCGAAAGATCCAGTACGATGCGCGTCAGCCGCCGACGCTCCATGTCAGCGA
This sequence comes from Caenorhabditis afra, assembly GCA_963570955.1. Classification (NCBI taxonomy): domain Eukaryota; kingdom Metazoa; phylum Nematoda; class Chromadorea; order Rhabditida; family Rhabditidae; genus Caenorhabditis; species Caenorhabditis afra. The sequence continues at coordinate 6,682,976 of OY751536.1, read as the reverse complement.
CACCGTGACAGTCAAAGTGGGCATTTCGGTGCAGTCGATGAGCAACTTCGAGCTCTCCACCATGGTTCATCGTTCCTTCCCGCATTCCGAACCGCTTCAGTTTCTAGGATTACGATCTGGATGCGTGGGTGCGAATGTCGTGGATCGACCCGCGTCTCCGTCACGATCTGTCCCGTCCGATCCTCGTGAACGACTACACTTTCCTGAAAATGATCTGGAGACCCGATCCGATCTTCACGAATGCCAAGTACTCGACGTTCCACAAAGTCACCTACCTTAACTTCTACCTCTTCATTTTCCCGGACGGAAAAGTGTTCATGGACATGCGGGTCTACCTGAAACCGACGGCCGCCCAGATAGTTTTGTGCAAGTATCCACATGACAACCCAGCTGTTTCCCTAAAAATCAGTTCAAGTGAGTTTCCTTCTTCCGAAAAAACACTTGAGAAGGCACTTTCAGTGGGCTTCACACAGGACGTCGTCAAATTCGAATGGTTCTCCAGATACCACGACGCAATCAGAGTCAGTTCGGGGACAGAAACAAAGAGAGGGAGGGAGAGCCAGTTTCAGATCGAGAAGAACGTGAAGATCCCCGAGCTGAGCATCCGGCACCTGCACCCGGACACTTGCAACGGCGTCCGCAAGTCGGGAGTCTACTCTTGTCTCGAAGCCAAGTTCTACATGCACCGCGAAGTCGGCTACCACATCGCCAACACCTACATTCCGACCGCGATCTGCGTCGTCTTCTCGTGGATTTCCGTGTGGCTTCCGGAAGAATTCGTTGAAGGTTTGCAACACACGAAGACGTGCGACCAGCTTCGAAACTTCAGGCCGCATCTTTGTGTCCCTCACCGTCTTCCTCACTTTGTCGGCCGAAAACAACTCTGCGAAGGAGGAGCTGCCGAAGGTTTCGTACGTGAAGGCGATCGACATCTGGTTCGGGTTCACTTCCACCTTCGTCTTCCTCACGATGCTCCAGGCGCTCGTCGTCATTTCTCTCGAACACAACAGCAAACGACTCGTGAGAACTCTCCTGCTCCTTCTCGCATTCATCCGTTTTTCGCGTTCAGAGGCTCAAAACCGAGAAGAATCTGGATGGTTACAGCAAGTATCAGATCACTAAATCGATGCTTTTGAGTCGATATTATCATAGACTCGCTCGCCAAATCGACACTTTTTGCAAAGTAAGTAGTTGAAAAGAGCAGTGACAGAAGACGTGTTTCAGGTGATGTACCCGGTGATCTTTCTGCTCTTTTTGATGGTTTACTCGTTCGTTATCACGCAGGGAGACGAAAGAAAGTGCATCAGCAACTGACAGTTTTCCTTCTTTATTAATATGTACATTCGAATAAGAGCCCCGTCACCGTTTCCCGAACGGGCGGTTCATGTATCCGAGTTTGGCGCCAGCCGGTTCCACTCCTCCGTACATGGATCCTCCGACCGAGTAGATCGGAGTGTCGCCCTCCGAAGAATCGGGCAGCACGTGCAGATACTGGCCCATTCCCTGAAATCATGCGATCGAAAGAGTCTTCCACCGACGGTAGACGCACTTGCTTGTTTCCGTTGGCGGTCATCTCGACCATCGAGTAGTAGGGGCGCAGGATGCCGAGAAGGTCGGAATCCCCTCCACCGACAAGGCCGCCGACCTGCAAACGCATTCATGAACTCCCATTCAATGCCCCTTTTTCGTTGAGTAAACACTCAACTCAGCGAGTTTTTGTTTCATTCTTGCCAACAACGTGTGAAGGGCAAAAACGACAGATTGTTATGACTCGCCACGTTTTCAGGCCCCTCTGACCGTCGGCACCCGACAATTATCGGGTGATTCTGGACACTGACACCTTATGGCGTGGTATCAGTTGGAGAAAGTATCGGGTAGCGGACATACGGTGCAGCGATACGAGGAGGCTAGCACCCAATTGTCGAAGTGTGACTGTTCGGGCCGGAGAGCGCATGTCCCTTCTTACCTCGTCCAGGTCCTTCATCCCCTGCTCGCTGTACCCGAAGTTGTTGTCTTTCGTGACGTCCTGCTCCCCAGACTCGGTCAACGTGTGCACTTTCTTGTACTCGCGGGGCACGAACTTGTCCATCCACTCGTTGTCGACCATCTTCATCAGACTCTGGTTCGTCGTTTCCGTTTCAGACGGCCTTGCGTCTGGAGGTCAATCAATTTGTGCGAGACTAATTATTTCAACAAAACCTGCGAGATGCGCGAAGATGAAGCAGATAACGAGGGGACGAAGCATGATGAAGGTTGGAGATGATAGCGACTGATCGTTATCACAAGCAACTTCTTCCTCCCCCGACCCGTGTCCTCGTTTCTCCGATTCCCGTTTTCGTTGCTTACGAACTTTGAACTATCGAATAGAACCGGATTCCCGACGCGGTTTCCTCAAGATCCCCTGAAAACACTCGTTGCCAGGGGGAGAAGTGCGAATCGAAATGAAAGTGAACCCCGATCGTTTCCTGTTTGCTCTCGCTTTTCTCACTCGGCACCGCTCGCTGGGTCTCAAAGGATCTCAAAAGATCTCAAAGGGCGACAGGTGTCTTCTTCCTCTTCCTGCGACAATGGAATTAGTGTTTTGGCGGGCCGAGACTGACGTTGAGGGTTGACGGACGCTGACGTCCGGACTCTGCAAGTGGGTGAATTATTGCACGCCGCCGTGGCAACGTTATGCGAGTCTCGACACTTGAAGACAGCTTTAGATGCTCTCCTTTTCTTCGCTCATTCCTCGAAAGAAACCTCAACATTTCCGACCGATTCGGTTTGTTTGGGAAACTGTGTCCCCCCGATTTCTCCCACGGAGCACAGAGTGTTGGCTCCATTTCACACCTGTTAACGATGAGTTTTATTGATTCAAGTACACCAGGATGGCGACTTTCTCAATGTTTAAACGAAACGTTAGAGTAATCGAAAAGCGAACTCGTATTCTCACATAGAATGTGATTTGAAGGGCGAAACGGGCGGAAAAGAGAACGAAGACGCTGCCAAGGTTGTGCCGATTCATCTCGTCCGATCTGACTTTCTGCAATTGCCAAAAAGATCAACATTCCTCGCGAAGCAAATCAGAAATTAGCTCCATCAGAAGAAGGCGTCGGAATCGGCGACGTCTTCTTCCTTCCTCCCCTTCTTGTTGCTTTAGCTTCTGCCTTTGCTTCTTGACGCCTTTTTTGGGCATATCCGATTTGAAATTGACAATTAGGTGTGAAGTGTCTTCGTTTTCTTCCTCTTTGCCATCCATACCTCCTTCTCCCCCTCGGTACCTCGTCTTCTCTCGCTCCGCCTTCCCTCCGAACCAATGATGGTCGCGGTGGGCGGGGCCTCGGGAGCGCAGGGAGAGGCTGGCCTAGAGGCGCGCGGACACGCACAGAGTGAACGATCCTCCACAAGCACTCATATAAGAGGTAAATGAGCTCTAAGAGATTCTCTCGGTTTACTTGAAGGGCCACTTTGGCCGTCTCTCCATGACTTTTCAAGTTTTTAACTTAAGTGAGTTTTGAGTAGTTTTCGGGACGGACGCCACTTCCCGCATCCTTCACATTGCGCCCAACCCATCATCTCCCGGGCACTGGAGCAGTCTTCAGTGCCACACTCAGTGCCCCGTCCCAGTGCCCCGTCCCTTGCCTTCCCTCTGAGTCGCCCCCTAGAACTGTCAGGCTAGAAACTTGAAGAGTCATGGTGAGTCCCTCCTCTCCGCTTCCATCGCTTCCCTCCTTCCGTCAACGTCTTCTGATCGTCCCCTTTCAGAATGTCCAGCGGATCCTCCAGCTCTTCCACGAACGATTCGACGACGGACTCTGTGACGCCTTCCGCCGACACCTTCTCGGCTCTCTCGATCACAACGCCGCCCACTTCCACTCCCCACATGCCGTACTTCCAGTTCCAGACTCCGCAGTACACGAATGACTTCTCCAGGTACCTCCTTCCGTTCATTCGCATCCGAATCTCCACTTTTTCAGCTACAATCCGGCCACGTACGCCTCTACTTACCAGCAAATGGCAACCCAATCTCATCTGGCCAATTGTGAGTTTTTTTTGTCTCGAGACTCTCTTCTCACTTTCCGTTGCTTCTTCTTCTTCTTCTGCCACACAATAATTACAGTCCGGTCAATTGAGTTGCGCGCGCGCGCGCTTTTCGTCGCCTTCGCAATTATTTTATATTATTTGGTCTTCTTGGGGGGAAACAGGGATTCGGTTTATTATTATTATTATTATATAACCCCCTCCCGCTCCCCGGCATAATTGATCGCCGAGTCTGGTTTGCGTGACGTGGCAGAGCTACAGTACCCGCAGTGAGTCAAGGTTTCCCACAGCAGCTTCGCGCCCCGAAATCCGCTGCAAAACATATAATCCGAGGTGCCAATTGTTTGTTCTTCCACAAAACTCGTCCTACAGTACCTTCGTCGTCTCCCCCGTTTGGCAATGAACAAGTTTGCCAATAGGGCCTTCCTTATTATTTCGCCCTCCGTGTTTCTTTGTTCCACAACAAACATTTATGGGTGTGATAGGCCAATGAAGGAGAAGGAGTTGCGTCGGAAGTGACGCAAGTAATCCAAGACACCTACTCGACGATTGCGTGGGGGTACTGTACAAGTGGCATGTGACATGGGGCGAACTGGTTGGCAGGAAGGTCATTAGGAAACTTCGGGCACATCTTCTGACTGTATTTGTTACCGCACCACGGGGAGCCACCACCAATTGACGAAGAACGACGGACCCCCAATATTTGCACTGGTTAACCTGTTCGTGTCGATTTTATTGAGATCGGAGACAAGTGTTAGCATACACATGGGACCACTGTGTACCCGAGGGCATTGTTTTTGGCCGGGAGGAAGTGGGCCCGGAAATCGCCAATTTCCGGGATATTCTCGCGGATCGCAATAACCAACACCTCGATTTCAGTCAATCAATTCCGCACGGCGGCCACGTCGACGCAGCTGACGGGCCTCGGACTGACGTCGGGACCGAGTCTGATGCTGAACGGGATGACTCGACGGAAGCGGAGAGTGCTGTTCAATCCGCAACAAGTGACCGTTCTGGAGAACAAGTTCCGTGGCAATAAATATCTGAGCGCTGCGGACCGCGAGGCGCTCGCCCGCAGCATCGGCCTCACGCCGACGCAGGTATCTCTAATTTCAGCCAATTAGACTGTTTCATCTTTCGTCCATTCAGGTGAAAATCTGGTTCCAAAATCAGCGCTACAAGCACAAGCGACAGGAAAAAGAGAAGAAGATGGACGGAGGACGGTATCCGGACACGGACGGAAACAGCGACGATTCGGAGAGGGACGACGACAGCCACGGCTCGATCTGCTCGCCGAACCTGATCAAGAAGGAGGAGGAGGACGATCGGAAGCCGTTCATGGGCGCCTCGGTGCCCGCCGACACCGCCTGTCTTCCCGACATCTCGCAGCAGACGTTCTCGCCGTATCAGGTTGGTTCGGGTTTGAATCAGAGGATCCCATGGCTGGTAATCCAATCGGATTAATCCACTTGAGGATCCTGCGGCGGCTATCCTAATGCAATTTGGCAGTGGCGTAGTGTCACCTGGCAGATGCACGACTGATTTTTGAAGAGCACTTCTGGGCCGGCAGCTGTCCTTTGCCACTTGATAGAGTACTGTTTCAGGTGTACCCTCCCAGCGGCTACGCGGTGCCCAACTTCTTCTACCACCAGCCGGCCGCTTACCAGCAGTCGCCGTACATCACGCAGTTCCAGACGCTCTAACCACTCCCCTCCGTGCTCAAAAATCTCTCCCACCTCCTCTTCGACAATGTTCTCTCCACACTTTCAATGAGCTTTTCCCTCCTCTCGTTTTCCCACCATCCCAAAACCTAAACTGGTATGTATTTATGGGCGTTGTTTCCCATTTTTCTCCCTCTCTCCCCCTTTCTCAATCTCGAAACCGTCGTCTTCTTCTGTTTTTTGTTGGTGTCTTCAAGAGAAAACGAATAAACGAATGTCATTTCTACCGTAATCATGGCGAAGTGAGAGTGCCATTCTATTCACTTCTTTCAATGGTGATGAACATGAAGAGGCGCATGTTCTATAGAAAAGAAGGCGAGCGAAGCGTATATTGTTTTGTAGAAAACGGAGGGAACCACTTGAACGAGAAGACCCAGAAGACAGCAGAAGAACAAGTCGAAGACGACGTCTTCTCCTTCTTCTCTTCACACCTCCGATATGCACAGCCGGATAATCCGAGAGGTGGCCCAACAGACGCGTGTTGCGTCACCACCTGTATATACAAAAGCTGCCTGGAGCTGCCGGATGCTCCCTCTAATTAAGCGATTTGCAAAAGGGATATGCCCCCCGAGTCGCCGCCTATTAGTCATGTCGGGTCATCAGAGGTTACCCAACAAAAGGCAAGTTGTCGATGAATCGGTGTCGGTGTCGGTGCCAGGGATGTGTTTGTTCTTTGGACATACTTGTGCGTGACTCGGTACCGTATCCCGTTCTTGCACACACCTGTAAAGGCGCGGAGCTCAAGTGCTTTTCAGGAAGAATGCGGTGCGGGTGACCACACTCGGACTACTCGTTCGCGCAAACATTCTGAAATCACAGGCAATTAGAACTGGACGACGAAGCTCCGGACGACAGCGGGATGATAAGTGGCGGCGGCGAGCCGAAAGGCGGTCCGGGTTAATAGACAAAGTGTGTCGCAGTGACCTCTTCCGCACGGCACCATTGTACGAGTGACAAGAAAAAGAAGAGGGAGAGCACTTAGTTCAGGAGTGGGGATGAGCACCCGCCGAACACATTAACCAATGTTCGCCCGAGTCAATAAGGTAATTGAGCTTCTTTTGTGATCAAAGAGAGCAAAGAGGAGATGCCGAACGAGGTCTATCTGCCCAGATCAGTTTGTTCTTCCTCGCTCTCAGGGACTTCTGTCGTGACTCTATTCGTCATTCCCCAAGAGACATTTCCGTTTCCGCCAGAGATTAGTGTGTGTGACGTGGCAATCCGTCAAACTACTTCCTCCCCTCCTATTCCCAGCCATGTGTCCAACTTTTCGACTTCTCCCTCCCCCCAACTCATCCATCATCCCATTTCCTTCACACCTCCGGGAAATATCCGTCAGAAGGTATCGAACGAAGCACCTCCCCCCTATAATTAGCGATATCACCTGTATTCGCTGCCCAAATATGCGTAACCACTTCATTTTTATTCGCCTCTCTCAGGTCATTATGCAATTCGGTATCGAGTTACAGAGCGAATATCGGCAACAAAAAGAAGACGTCGAATGGAGAAACGAAGAAGCGACTCGAGTGTTTGTTGTGGCGGTTACGGTAGCTCTGCCAGCGAGCAGTTTGTGTAAGCGAGAAGGCTGTGAAGTGGTTCACATGCCTAATGGGATAAACGAAGTAGTGCGTCGGCGGAAGTCAAAACACGGAGGGACTGCCTCCAGAAGCCAGAAGCCAGAAGACGTGGCATGTGGCACGTGCGCGTGTTGACTTTTCCTTGAAAAGGTGTGAAAAAAGCAGAAGTGGCCGTCTGTCACAGTGCCACATGTTGCCAATAAACAAACCGTAACCCGCAGGTATTCAGCCACGGACCATTCATTCTCCATTCATTCCGCTGGCTCATTCGCATTCATGTTCTGCGGGATTTGCATATGTTTGACCGTGATTCTGAATCAGAGAACGTCGACAAGTTGTACTGCAGATGAGAGGGAGCCGCTCCGGAACAAACCAATCTAGCTCATCTGCGGAAATGCTCGATTTGGCGGAGAGAGCGGCGCAGTTGTTTCTTGCCTAATCCGCACGACAAACACACGGCGATCGGTGTCTTCCGTTTGCCGCAAAGAGAGACAGGGGGATCTTCCCATCGTCCTTTCGCACCAGATCCCTTTCTTTAGCCAACTTTGCCTCTGGGGACATCGGCATTTTTGATCGGCGGGGACAGAAAACGGTGGCAGATCAGAGTGACACACGGATACTGTACAAGCGAGGGATTGGCCGGTCACCGTGTGTTTGCATCTAGTTACGCAAACCTCCATTCCAGCATGATATATGACTGTTTTTGTTGACTCGTCTGGTAGTCACTGTGACTGGTAGTCGATTAAAGTTGACAAACTTGCGTCAGAAGTGCTCTGCAGAGTTCACCCAAAACATTGCGTTCCTACGAGAACGTACACAAGAATCAAAGGGAAAACGTTCTTACTTTGGAAGGGGGTGCCAAATGAAAACAGTTCTGTGTGAGAATATGGGAATTAGCGGTTAAGCATGTGCAACCTGATAGCTGTGCTCACAAACAGAATCAGCGGAGCATGGCCTTCTCAAAAGGAGCCGCCCGAGATTTCACAGCGTGTTATTGTTATCAGTGCGCCAAAAGGCGCGCAAACAATCGGTTCCGATCATGCGAACGTTCGGGAGATTCGGGAGGTTCGTGAGAAACGGAAAGAGTACGGTAGAATGACGAGATGACAAATCCGGGGGGTCTTCTCGTGTCGGCGGCGTTTCCGTTAAGAGCTCGCGTCATCCGGGCTCAGTTATTCATGGTTACGTCAGTTGTGAAGTGCCTAGAGGCAGGTGGTTTTCAGAAGACGTCGGAGGGGCCAGCTGCACAGAAGTGGAACGATCTACAGTAACCACTTGACGGAGGAGACAAAAGGAGCGAGTTATTCTTGACGTCCTAAACGAGGAAACGGAAAGGTGTGTACGAAGAGGATGTGTTGGCGAGGATCCGGGGGTCTCCCAGACGTCGTTTCCCACAAAGGTGCCACTCGGTTCTCAAGGCGGCCGGATGTTCTCTTCGTCTCGTTTCAGACGGCGCGCCGCAAAAGAGCCTCTGGAAAGGAGGGGACAAAGAGTGCCAGATGTGCTAATGCGGAAGGAAAGATGATCTCTTTGACACCGTCATGTTTTCCGGAGAACGGATGTGGTCTCGGGGACTGCCGGCGGAATGAATTCTATTTCGAAACTAACGAGAGATTCAGGACAGACTCAATGAAGAAACATATTCTTTCGATTTGTTTTTGAGACACATGTTCAACTTCGAATAGTTTCGAATGCAGTTTGTAGGCCAAATTGTAGAAGCAAAACTTTTTATTGTTTTTGAGACAAGGATGACTAATAAAGTGAAACTGTGACTAACGTGCAGTTCGAAACTGATAAGGCTTCCGCTAAGGAAGAGGCCCTTCCGAGACGTCGTGTGTTTCCTGAAACAAAGCAGTTTCCCATCGGAGCCCTCAAGTGGAGCTCTCGAGTTAAATGCTAATTACGTGAGAGCCGCCCTCCTCGCGACGCCTCCGAACAATGGCGTGATGACATGCTGCATATTGCGCCCCCGACATCATCATCCACTCGAGATTCGGTGCCCTACCGAAATTGGTTTTTAGAGGAGAGGAGCGCGGAAAACAATGAGGCGCGTCGAGAGGGAGGGATGTTTCCGGCAGCTGCGGGATCGCTCGCCAGTTATCAATGACTCAGAACTCTCGTCTTATCACTTTCACTCGCTCTTTCTCCCCCCTCGCCGTTTCCGATTTTGTAAGTCTGGCGCCACATATCAAACAAGTGTTTTTGTGTGCATTTTGAGAGGCGAGACAAAGTAGTATGGTCGCCGGAAACCGACTCATGGCCGATGAATAATTGAATTCGCCAGTCACATCACCCACTGATAACGGGCAGAACCGCGAGAAAGCGAAGAAGAAGAAGAAGAAGTGTTGGAGGGAAATCCGACACCCGGAGGGAGAGAAGGGAGAGCAAGCAGCCGAGTGACAACAGGGTACATACTTCACGTGTACTTGATTAGACATGATGTGCTACCAAAACGGGCGGATGAGTCAATGTTTTGATACTATTTGCAAACAGTTTGTTGAGGTGCTGGACAAACGGAAACGAGGTTTCCACTTCAGAATCGGATTTGGAGGAACAATGGACGGGAATCCAGATTGCTCTCTCTCTCTCACGCCCAGAAAACAGACTGGAACGAAAAGAAGACACGTCACTCTTGCTCACTGTAACTACGAATGAGCAAAGATGTGCAAAGGAGCAGAACTGTTTTGCTCTCTCGGAAGTGATGTCAGTCTTTTGCAAATTTCACTTGTGATCCAGAACTGTGCGGTTGAAGCGAATGCTCCTGGTCGGTTTCCATCCCGTGCCTTCCGGAGCACATCTTCCCGTTTCCAGTTGACGAGATTTCTCGGTCCCCGCGGTTTCGCGAACCACTGTTCGAGGCCATTCGACACCAAACTCCACGACCGCACCCCACGGAAGTTCGTTTCGTTTCGTCGCACGTCACCCGCTCTCTCCCGCTTCTTGCCCCCCTTCCCCCCGCTGATAGTGAGCCCAGAGTGATAACTACAGGAGGGGCGGCTCGTACACAACACACTGAAAGAGAGTCACAAATTTCGCAAAAAAAAGCAGTGTGTGTCCAAAAGCGTCGAAATGCGGGGGAGGGGCGAAGGGGGCGGAGTCGCGGCGACTATTACAAACCTGAAAAGAAGTGATAACGCTGAACGTGTATAAAGGAGCAGAGGAGTTCCCGTGAGTCGTCATTCGAAATGAACTCCTCCTCTGAAACCGTCTCGTCTTCGGCCGCTTCCTGCGTCGTTCCCCCGCTCCTCCGACCCATCCCACTCATGCCGATGATGCTTCCTCCGATCAAACTGGAACTGCCAGTCTTCGAAGAGTCCGTCACCGCCTCGTCGACGTCTTCCTCTTCGGTAAGCGTTCCCAGGTCTCCGAGCCCCCTCTCAACGTCTTCTTTCAGCGATGCTCCTCCACCGAGAGCTCCGCTGCTCCCGGCAAGATCCGTCGAGGCCGTCCGCAGCAAGAGATCCTCGACGGCTCCGATGCTCACAGTCAGAAGAAGCGCCACCGTCGTCTCTACGCCCGTCAGTACCGCGCCCAGATGCGCCAGAAGGTCGAGAACGTCAAGAATCTGCACGACGAGAAGGAGCAGCTGGAGGTTCAGGTGCGAGCTCTGCGAGCCGCCGTCACCTCCCTCCAAAACGAGATTGCCCAGAAGGATCTGTACATTTCTCTGCTGCATATCAATCAGATCCAGCTCTCCTAGACATTCTTCGTCCCTTCTGCTTGTCCAATCCTGTGCCATAATTCAATATCATCATGCTCATCATTTCTTTTGCCGACATAATTTATTTTGTTTCTCAAAAGTATTAATGAATTCGGAATCAGATTTCTTTGTTCTCTCAGATTTGACTAAAATCGTTTGAGACTTTAAAAAGGTAACAATGGGAGGATCCACTGAAATGGACAGAGATTAAAAATATTTCAGAAGAAAAGAACAGAAGTGAAAAGTACAAGAGAATCCGAGTAAACGTTGTTCAATCGCGTCGTGACCTTTTCGAATCGTCGCGGGAGTCATCGCCATCTCCTCCGCGCTTCTTCTCCTTGGCCTGCTCGAAAAGAGTCGAAAGTCCGAACACGTCCTGATCCTTCTCGAACTGCAAAGCGACATTTTCAGTATTTAGATGACTCATCGTATTTCTCATTCCCCTTGACTCATCGAATGTAAACTTTACGCACTCTTCATCACTTTTCACATGTTTTTGGGTTCTATCATTATGAAATGTTAGCAATTCTAACTGTACACACGCACACATTCCATGACCATTTCACAACACTACGTGGTTCCTCTAGGCTTATCATACGTCCGAGCCAACATTCGAGATGCGTCGAATTTCAACGAAAAACGGTGCACTTTGCCCATTTGAGACGCTTTTCGTGCAGTTCTTCAATTGCACGTCAACCCGGCCGCCAAGATGTCTGTCGCCTCGCGGACGTCATTCTAGGGGTATTTCCTTGATAAGTTTGTTGAAAACTGCGAAAAGTTTCGAAATTGGTCAACCTAATGACAGAGGCAAATTGATTTCACCGCTGAAGAAACGAGGTGTGCAGAGATGTCATTGTCACTAACACGAAAAGAAAACGGCATTTGCCAGTTCTTCGACACGATCAATCATCATGTGCGTTGTGTGCTTTACCGTTTGGACATGGCGAACCAAACCGACACGGATGCTCATGCTCTATCCTCTTAGTGTTATCAACTAGGTGAGGTGTTAGTCTACGACCAAAGCTGTTTCAACGAAAAACGAGCCGGAGATCTTTGCAGTTTTCGCAATCAGGTGTACCAAAGGAAATTTTGAGGACACTTCAATCTCAGTCGCCAACAGATCTACCGACCCAAAGATGTCTGAATGGTTTAAATGTGATCAGATACACGGTCTAAAAATAGCCTCGCCCCGATCGTCACCAATTCAGTTCTTTCTAGTTTTCTCGACAACGTCGTGAACGAATCACATGTGGAGCTTCTCAGTGATAAGACGTGATATTTCGTAACTGGTGATAAAAACCCGTGTGTAGTGGTTGGGGAAAGAGCGTCTGCGGACACGGTCACGATAAGAATCTGATCGTTCGGCTCGAAATTTGACGTCGAACTTTGTCAGGGGTTAGAATCACCAACGTTGAAAGTAAATTGGTTACGTTTGCACCACGGAGGCTGTTTTTCAAACGATCGCTTGTTATTTTATCGGAAAAACAGCAAACAACGATTTTTCGTTGTCTCAATGTGAAAACAGTCACAATCCCGCCAACATTGATTTGTTTCTTCCGGATGGAAACAGCTCAAAAACCAAAAATGCGCGGCATGTCTTCTCGGAATGACGCAAGCGCCATGATCCACTTTTGATAAAGAGCACACACAAATCAACGAATCGTTCGCTTCGTAGCTTATCAGCCGGTCGCCACCGCTCATCAACAGCGAGCCAGCGCCCGAATTCTCCAAATTCCGCACGCGGTCATCAAATCAAATGACGAAGATACCACACATACCTGAACCGGTCCAGCTCCACGGCTCGACCCTTCGGCTCCCGAAAATCCCTTGTCAGCGACAAACCGCTTCTGGCTCATGATCTTGTCCAAATCGTCACCATATACGTCTTTATCGATATTTTTGCCTGTAAAAAGACTCGCGTCACCAGTTCCTGTTTACAGAACGCATTATTGTTATGCCATTTTAAAAATGTCGAATTTCGTCATTTCGGTTGCAGCAGTCTTTATCAGACACTGAATGAGCCGACGGCGGCGACGCTATTTTAGAACCGACGGGGTGCATCGGTAAAACTGTTTTGTGAGGGGGTGACGAGTGATAACGAACCAGCGGCCACTGTCGGACCGAATGCTTCGAATACCATAAACAAGACACTTACTCGGACGGTAAACGTGCTGTTGCACACTGTCGCCGCCACGCCAAGCTTGGTCGTATGGATTGTAAGTGTCGTCATCCATTGCTCCACTGTCGAGACCCTGAAAGAAAAAAACACGGTCACTTTCGAAAGGAAAGTTTGGAAGGGAACCTTCGTTTTGTCGAAGAGTCTCTGGTCGAATTGCGGCTCGCCAGTTCGTTTCTGGTTGCTGTCGGGAAGACCGAGCACGATCTTTTCAGAGATGTCTCTCTCGCGCTCCTTCCGCAACTTGTCAGCTTTGTCGGGTCGTGCGCGAGCGATGTTTCTCTCCTTGCGGATATCGTCGAGCCGATCACGACGAATTTCGTCACGAGCCTTCTGTCCTTGATCGTCCTCATCGTCGACCTTGTTTCGGATCTGAGTTCTCTCGGCACGAGCCTTTGCGGCCGCCTCGGCCATCTTCGCTTCTTGTTCGGCCTTTTTGTTTTGTGCGACACGACGCTCGAGTTGAGCACGAGTTTCCACTTCTTCGCGAGCTTTTCGATCAGCAATATACAGTGCGTCGGCGAGTTTGGCAAAGTTCTCGTTGATGTGGGTCTGTTGGAGACCGCGACCGTCGGCGGCCAACCTTTTGTCCAAACCAACTGTGAATCCTTTCGGATTTTTCCAATTCGAAATGCATGGCGGGATTTTCCAGTCATTTTGATCCTTTGCAGTCATTTTTCTAGGTGGCGAGTGCATCACAGGCGCTGGTGGTGAAGGAGGCGCCCGAGGGATTTTTTGATTGATCTTGAACTTTGGTGGTTCCATCGGATCTTTCTGCTCCTCGACCATCCGGATGATTCTTTGCTGAGATCCGGCGGCTCCGTTCTGCTGACTAGGAGTGTAGCGGATGTATTGTGCGGGTGCCAATTTGTCGGCGTGTCGAACTGGTAGAGCCGATGCAACCTTCGAGTTGACGATTTTTTCAAGAGCCTGTCTCGTTTTCTCGGTTGCATCGATAACTGCGTCGTCATCCGGCTTTTGTATGTCTTCGTCATCTTCGTTCCATGTCTTAGCCTTCATGTCGTTCAGCTTGGAGTAGACAATCTTGTCTTTCGCGTGACCAATCCGTGCAATCGCATCGTGCTGCAGCTTCCCGTCTGTTCCGTACTGCAGGGCCAGTGTGTTTTCAGGCTTTCCCTTCATATCACCGAGACCCAATCCCAATGGGAACTGAGCCATGTGAATCTCAGGAAAGGCTCCTCCATCACCGAAGTCCTCCGGCCCACGCGGACGGAAAGAAGAACGTTTTCCGTATGGCGGCGGCTCTTTCGAGACAAGGGCGTTTGAAGGCTGGTCTCCGCGCCCACCGAACCACGGATCGCGACGAATCTGGGCAGCTGCCGAGTCCCCTCCCACCGGGGCCGGCAGTAACTCTCTCAAGTTTAGTGACATTGACAGATGACCGTCTGAAAAGAGTTGGATAACAGTTGGAAGAAAACATAAAGATACAGTGGATTAAAAGAGAAAGTATAGATCAGTGGCTTGAAACACTGCTTGAAAGAAGAAAAACACAACGATTCAGTATAAGAGGGGAGTATAATTACAAGTTCATTACGAAAGAATTTAGAATTCGGTTGAATCTCTGAACAGAAATTGAAACAGATCGATACTGAGGGAGATATTCACAAGAGTTTTAGTGTTGAATGAGGGTTTACTTGGCACGACTGCTCGGCTTCTTCGCCGGCGCTTCGAGAATTTTCGTGATCTGCTCTGCCATTGAGTCGGAGGTTAAGCTGGTCTGCCACTCCTTGAGCATGCGCGACTGCTGCTCGTACTTGGCCATCGTGATGCTGTGGATAGCGAGAGAGAGGGTGTCCGCTAACACCCAAGTGGTGTCGTCTGTCTTGCCTAGTTTCACGAATTCACATTCGCCTCCACGAGATTTGTGCTCTTCCCATGGATCGTCCTCTGCTTCGAAATCGAGTTCTTTCAGGCAAAACGGGCACTTTCCGGATTCAGAACCAGTGCAATAAAAGCCGGCACGGGCTACCTTCAAAAAGGGGAATTGTAGGAAAAACGGATTAAACACGTACTTTTTCCGATGTGCAGTTCGCGTCAGCTTCTTTATCGAAAGCGAAGGCCTTGAAAGTAGCGAGCCGGTCTTTATAGAACAAGTATGGTGCGGATTCGGTTAGTTCGCGTAGCTTGGCTTTGTTCGTTTGTCGTGGAGGCATCTCTGTAAAAATTTTTTTAAATATGAAATATGACTGTATGAAAAGAAAAGCTTGGAAACTCGTGACTACGGTAGAGAAATAGGGAAGTTGCCGACGACACACAGAATCGTCATCGAATCGGGATTGACAAAGAGGAGGCATATTTTGGAATGTAAAAAAGACATTTTCCAATAAATTTTTCGAAACTACTACTACAAAAACTCAAAAAAAAAACGACGAAAAAGAGGAATACACATCGATTTGAAAGAAATTTGGATTTCGAAGCGAAAAATTTCCCCGCGAAAAAGATAGGCCACCAGAACTAGTCCGCCAGCCACGGACGTTCCGTAGAGCGCGTTTGCATTATCGCTTGGCGGACGACACTCGATTCCCCTCATTCATCCCAATTTTCTGCGAGAGGAGAAGAAAGACGAAGAGGACACTTGAATTCACTGGTTTTCCTGTAATAACACACAGAAAAAACCAATATAACAAAAGCGAAACATCAAACCGAGTTTTAGATTCATGTCGACAGGACATTTTTCAAAAACGACTTTCGCTGTAAATTCTGGAAAATCTTCGGTTTCAGATAGCATTAGCATCTCGATTTGCTGGTGTCAGTTGTTTCCTCAAGAGCCTTTCCCGCTTCTTTCTCAAATTCTCCACGAAGCATTCCTGTCGGCCCAAAATCCGAAGTCGTTGCAATGTTGTGCGCGCGTATGGCTCCATTGTCCTCTCTGCTGATGCATGCGCGATTCGCTCCGTCGTCGTCGTCGTCGACGTCTGTTTTGAATCCTTCTTCTCGTCCGGCTCAAGCTCCGCGAGCAAGCAACACAGAGAAAAAGAGGGAGAGAGGCTCGGGCGGTGCCCAAAAGGGGAGCGTGTGTGCGCGGCGCATCGAGGAGTACTAATTAAATTGGACGACGCCTGTCTCCTCTCGACAAAACGTACACTCTAAATTCACGAATCATATCGCTATGTAGTTGTGCCGGGCGTATGTGTCTCGGCTACTGCCGCTTGGGGCCTGCGCGCGTGCTCACGCATTTTTCGCAGCCGCCGCCGTCTAAATGCATGCGACGTGAAGCTGCGTGAAGCCGCGTGAGCCCGTGTGTGAGCTCGCAGGCTCTCACACTCACACACAGAAGCATGGAGCAAGAAGAGAGCAGGAGAAGCCAGGAGCACAGCAGCGAGACGAAGGAGCCGAAGAAGAGGAAGAAGGAGAAGACGCTTCTTCTCTTCTCACGATGAGGGCAGTCAGACGGCCAGAGGCGGCCAGAAACATGGCTCCCCCACTAGTTGAACATGTGCGAGAGAGGAGCCGCGACGAGTCGACGGCCGCGACGCGTCGACCGCGTCGCACCCGATCACCTCTCCGAATAAGGGAACAATCCGAGAGCCTTCTAGCGTCATTCTGTGTCTCGTCGCTGCCCGCCCCTCGACCCGTAATCCGACGATAAGACGTTTTAAGCTGCACCTTTCCATCGTGAGCCCCATCCTCCTTCCTCCCAACGCCACAACGAAACTTTCCATTCTTCGTTTCTGAAATTCCAGTCGGCTTCCAAGAAGCTACAGTAACCCGAGTAGTGAATGTTTTCCTCGCGTTTCTATTCATGTGGCTCGATGTGCACGCGCTTCACTGGTCTCATTTGCATTAGTCTCGCGCGGAGTACGGTAGATCATGTTTCTTCGCTCTGTCCGTCTGCTTCCTCCGTCGCTTGTTATTCGGAAATCTCGAAAAGCATGGGGCTTCGGAGCCCTCAATTTGCATGACATCTTCTTTTTCGCCGCTGCCCGCCCGACCACTTTTTGAAAAGCAGCGCGAAAAGAAAACGGCAGGTGTTGTAAGCTTCCGGTCTCGCGCCTCGGTTTTCTTCTCCTTCTCCATTTATTTTGTGTCGCTCTTCAATTAAGCCGACCGACTACTGGAGCACATGCTCCCGCTTATCAATCTCTAATCCGTTTTTCTATTCTCTTCTTTTCTTCTCCTTCCACACACTCGATATGAATCCGTTTCCTCTGCCAAAAAGAGCGACGAGAGCCCTCGACGCCTCTAGTATTTCTGTGCTGTGCCCCGGGGTATCCGATGTTTACAAAGTAAATGACACACACACATACACATTTTGAAGAGCCCTCCCCCTCCTCTCGCTTTCACTTTCACCCCCTTTCCCCCTCTTTCTTTCTCTCCGTCTCGCCACTTTTCTACACTGTCTTGCCACCTCTCACACGCATAAAAAAGTTCAGTTTCGATGTCTTTTTCCTCTTTTCCAACCCGCTCCTCGTTTATTTCTCCGTAACCCGTTTCTCCCCCTTCTCCCGACATCCCACACTATTATATTAACAAGAGAATGGGGGGGGGGGTCCAAACCGCGCCTGTGTTCGGGACGACGGAACTTTATCAGAGAGGAGCCTAGGAAATCACTCGGCCGTGAAATGAGCCCCTCCCACGGCAGCGGCCGAGGCGGCTCCTAGTCCCTGTCTGACGGGAAGCGTCGAGTGATCCTTCCCTCGAAAACACGCGCTTCTTCCTTGTTTTCGAGCAGAACCGTCCCGACGGGACCGTCTACTATACGATCCCTCGGCCCCCGCACTCCGGAGTCTCGAAAACAATCGGGCTCATTAGCGAGACGAGGTGTGCACTTTTATTATAAACCCCAGGGAGACTTGTCTGCTTCTCAGAATAGCATCCGCTTTGATATCGTCGTCATCTTTTCATTACAATTGACTACTTTTCATCGTTTCTCGCGACTTCCTCTCAATTCTATTTTCAGAGTCGTCCCACTCACTCTTGGCCCCCGAGCATCGTCGCTTCCCTGCCCGTTCATCCCTAAAATGCGAATGTCCGATGTCGTCGACGACGTCGTCGGTGAGATCAGCTAATCGGACGCGTTCGCTGTGTCACCACCTCCACCACCACCACCAACCGCTGCTCGGCTCGGGCTCTTCCTCGTCCGGCTCCTCGACGATCGGCGGCTCGATGGATGAAGGAACTTCCGGGTCGACGTCTTCGTCGGCGACCGCGCGCGCCCTCGACATGTTCAACCGGAGAGGTTCAGTGCTCGCTGTCGTCATTGCAGGTTTTGTTGTGCTCTTCTTTGCTCACCCCGTGTCGGCCCCAAGATCCTAACCTCCTCTCTCCGCCCACTCACCACCACGACAACCACAGACTGTCTCTACCTCGAGTCGGGGGGCGTTCCCGCCAATTCCCCAGCTACCTGCTCGGATTGAAGCGGCGAGGCAGGCAGTGAGACACTCCTTGCAAGAATACTAACCGTCCTCCTCCTCCTCCTCACCTCCTCTCGCCTCGCCTCTTTTTCCCCCGCTTACCACACCTCCGCTAACCATTTTACTCCTTCCGCTGCTTCGTATGGGCAAAAAGAAACGTCCGTTCGTTTTCTGCAACATTTTCAAACCGTTCGATAGGTCGCCGAGAGGTGAACTTTTGAGTGCGTGCAGTGGTTTGCTGTGATTTTGATTGGATTTGAAGGAGGGTTCTTGCGAATCTGACGGCTCACGAAGCCATCAGTGCGTGACGTCGGTTTGGAACTCTGGAGCCGTTCATTGAGTCTCTGAAACACTTCGAAAAAGATTTGTTAACGAATCAAGCAGTTTCGTTTTCTGCGCGATGTTCGGTGAATCAACGAGCATCGGGAAAACAAAAACGGCAGCTCAGCCATCAATAACAGGAGAATAACAAAATTCTGATTCCCCAAAGAGATTCGACTAATTAAGGCCTGAGTTCCAAACTGCAGCCATCGCCTGACACCTCCCAATTCTCCGATCCTCTTGCCCGCCAACCGACCGGTTTGCAGGAAACACTGCCGCCGACGTGCTCCCTCCGAGCGCCGGCGTCCCGAACACCTCCGCCGCGGCGGCGTGCTCCAGCGCGGCGATCAGCGCTGACCAGCCTTCGTCCACCAACTCGGACAACGATGCGGAGTCGTTCAACGAGTGGCGTCCTCCGTTTCCACGACTCACCGCCTTCCAGGACTGCCTCTCTCTTTCCGCCGCCTGGGGTCTCGGAATGCATCCGAATGGTCTGGATGACAAGCCGACGGGTGCGAGTCAGGCACAGTCGCCTAGCGAAGACGACTCAGGAGACGGAA
Source organism: Caenorhabditis afra (assembly GCA_963570955.1). Lineage (NCBI taxonomy): Eukaryota > Metazoa > Nematoda > Chromadorea > Rhabditida > Rhabditidae > Caenorhabditis > Caenorhabditis afra. Next base: position 6,663,526 of record OY751536.1, on the reverse strand, counting down.
AGTGCAACGAGCTGCTCGCCAGTTGTCCGGCGTTCAGGAACGAGATGGGCTGGGAGCCGACACGGCGACTTGCTCTTTCCCGTCACACTTACGAGATGGCCTACACAGGAGCCCACGAGTGCGAGACGTGGATGCGGGAGCATTCCGCCTCAGAAGCCGGCATTCTGGAGGACGTCTCCAATGTGTACCTGGGAGGAAGACTGTGTGCCGCCCGTCAGCCGAAGACTGTCATCGAGCCTCAGGACATTGGATCCTACTACTATCGACACTGTTTCATTTCGAAAAGTGAGCTGAATCTCGAGCACACCTTCGCAACTGCTACTTTCAGATCATACTGAATACCTCGGGATGGACGAGAACCTCGGTCCTGTCTCCGTTTCTATGGTCAGAGACAACGTCGACAGGAAGGACACGTACGCCATCTACCGCATGATCGTTCGCATTTCAGACGTATACCAGATCCTGCGTAGAGCATTCGTCGAACTGTTACTGTTTCAGCAAAAGACAATGCGCGTGGCGGTTCCAGAAGAAGCGCTCTCCACTCCAGAAGGAAGCGACCGAGCCACGAGGCCTCTGATGCGCGAGCTGCTGGAGATCGTGTGCCCGAAGATCAGCTTCGGAATGTTGAGACCATCGATTCAGTCACCTCGCGTCGAAGAGCTTCTGATGAAAATAGACGAGCAGCCGATCTACACCCGCTACAAAGTGGGCATAATGTTGTGCAAGAACGGACAGAGCACCGAAGAACAAATGTACAACAACGGTGAGAGAAGCGTCGAATCTCGTCCGAAGTCTCTTTTTTTCCAGAAAACTCCACGCCTTGCTTCGACGAATTTCTCGATTTCATCGGGCAGAGAGTTCTCCTCAAGGGCTTCGAAGCGTACAAAGGAGGTCTCGACACTCGCGGAGACACGACCGGAACGCACTCCGTCTACTCGGAGTACCAGGCCCACGAGATAATGTTCCACGTGTCGACGCTCCTCCCGTTCACTCCGAGCAACAGACAACAGCTCTCGCGGAAGAGACACATCGGGAACGACATGGTCACGATTGTCTTCCAGGAAGCGGGCGCTCTTCCGTTCTCTCCGATCACAGTCCGCAGCCACTTCCAGCACGTCTTCATCATTGTCCGTGTCCACAATGAGTGTTCCGAGAACGTGACGTACAGTGTAGCAGTGAGCAGATCGAAAGATGTGCCTCCGTTCGGCCCGCCCGTCCCGATTGGTGCCTGCTTCAGCAAGTGCGCCGAGTTCCACGACTGGCTTCTGACAAAGAGTAGGTCACCAGGTATATGAAGCCGTTCCACGATTCGAATTCCAGTCATCAATGCCGAAAACGCAGTACATCGCTCGAAGAAGTTTGCCACAATGGCCGCAAGAACCCGACGCGAAGCGCTGCGAGATCTCGTTGAGAACTACGTCGGACCGCATCAGAACGAGGGGGCCAGCAAGATAGCGAGTGAGTTTTCCTCTCCCGTTCCCTCACGAATTCCGTTTCAGGTCGGTTCCTCGGCGGAAGTGTGAAGCGGAAGGAAAGACACAACCCGAAGCCGACGAACCACGTGATGCGCGGAGCCTTGTCGTGGCTCGTCGACGTGCACGACTACTCGACGAACCAGCGCGTCAGCTGTGTGCTCGGAGTCGCCCAGGACTGGATCGTGCTCCTCGAGAGACCTTCGGGGACCGTCTTGTTCAGCACGCCTACTCACTCGATAATCGGATGGGCCACTAGCGACACTGGGTGCGATCATTCCCTGGTTTCTCACTGACCTTTCGAGTTTTTCAGTCTCAAACTCTACTACGACCACGGCGATCAGTTGTTGCTCCGTTGCTACTCCGAAACGTGCACAGATTCCGAGCTGAACGAGTTGATTCGTCGTCTCGAAAGCGTGACAAAAGGAGACGAAGCGAAAGAAGTCGTGCTGCGCAGATTGAAGACGACGGACCACTGGGGCTTCCACGTGCAAGACGAGGGTGTAGTGACCGATGTGGAGATGTACCAGCTGGCCTGGAAAGCAGGAATCAGACAAGGCAGTCGCATCGTCGAGATGGATTCCATGCCGATCAGCACTCTCTCGTTTGACAAGATCTGCGATCAGCTGGCCGTCTCTGAGTGCGTCCGCCTTCTCATGATCTCACCTTCTTCGGACGGAAGTCCTCGTCGTGGATGCGAAGACCCGAACTGCCCTGCCGTCAAGGGAACCGAGCAGATGTTGACTCCAGATGCGTTTGCCAAACAGCCCATCACGTGAGTAACTTGAGGCGCGTTGCGAGACCTTGATTGCGTGCAGTATCGGCAGGTACCACGAGATGTTCCGCCAGAAGAAGCTCGAGTACGCGACGAATAGCGCTAGCAGCAGTCCGGCCTCCTCTTTCGACGAACGCACTTTCAGCTTCACCGCTACCAAAAAGAGTCTCGAGCAGCGCGGCAACAACATGTGAGCCCTGGACGTAAGCTCTAAAGAGACTAGCAACCGCCCCATTCCAGGCCTAACAACCGTCCGAGCACGTTGACGAGCGCGAGCGTCCATGACAACATGTGCACGCTTCTCAATCCGCCCAAGTGCCTCAACCGAGCCCAGTCAGACGAGCAGCTACGGTCTCCCCTGATGGAAGAGCTGAACCGGAAGGTTCAACACTCTCCCACCGCTTCGCATCCGTAATTAGCGGTCTTCCAGGCTCCCTTATCGGCTCGTGAGTCGACGAATGAACGGGAATCCAGTGAACTCGTCCGCATTCAATCCCATCTGGAACGGACCGTCCAAGAGAAACGGGCTCTTGAGATGCTCGCCCAGCAGCTTCGGAAGCAGCTAATTCAGGTAAACTTCCATCTGAAGCATCTTTAATCGTATTGTTTTGTTTCCAGGAACGCCAGGCCCACGACAACACGAAGCGTGAAATGGAGCGTCTGAAAAAACTGCACGAGAAGAAATAACTCACTCTTTTCTCTCTCTCTTTTATTTTGTGATAGTCGGTTGTGAGCTAGCGTTTCATTTGTCAATTACAGTCTCTTTCCTGTCTTCTTCTTCATTTCCCCCGTTCTGATCTCGTTACGAAGCCCAGTTTTTATCAGCCCTCCTCAATGTGATCCGTTTTCCTTTTCTAGTCCAGTCTCTGTTTTAGTTCTCCCCTGAGCCTGCCCCCAGCGTCAGTGCCAACTCTCTCTCTCTCTCTTTCTCTCTCTCTCTCTCTCTCTCTCTCTCTCTCTCTCTCTCTCTCTCTCTCTCTCTCTCTCATTCGTTTTCTGTCTAACTCTCATTCTCTTTCATTTTCTGTCTAACTCTCTCTGTCTCTCACCAATGCCACGTCATCCAACCGATCGATTGATAACCGTCGAATATGTGTTGAGACTGTCTTGTCGTTTCGCACTGTACCAGTGAAGTCGTTTTCTGTCCTCCCATCCCTCTTCTCCGTCTTCTCCTCCTCAAAGTCGTCTCGAAAAGAACTTCTTCGTGAGCCGCAAACTCGATGAAGTATTTCGCAACCCTCATCTCGGCTGTTTACATCATATAAATAGAATTAGATGAGCTAATTGGTTGAATAATTTAGACCGGGGGCAAGACAAAAGTACGTGATGGGGGCCGCGATGGGAAGGCATGCGATGAAGAAAAAGAAGAGGAAGGAGGAAGAAGAGAGGAGCCGACTTTCCGGGAAATGACGCCAGTTTCGACGAAGCGCCGGCAGCTAGAGCGGACCAAGACGGATCTCATTTCGAGTGGGGAGGATGGGTAGGTGACCACAAATTACGAGTCACGTTACGGGCGGCCCTCGGAATGCACTTTCTCCGGAAGTTCTCGGAAGACGTGACTATCCCGGTGCAGCACTTTCTTTCAATGAAAGAGGGGAAAGTAGTGACCGTTAGATGAACGTGACATGCAATTTCTATTAAGGAAATCGATTTTGGTATCAGGTTGGAAGACATGAGGAGGAGGAGGCTTTTTCGATTGGAACGTGCGCCATCTCGCCCCCACCAACACATCACTTTCGCTTCCGAAATCAGGAAGTGCTTCAGTCACGCGCTTTCTTTCCCCCAACTCTAATCAAATGGTGCTTTATGTACGTCAAACACGAAATTGGCGAAACTAGGTGAAAACGACTTCGGAAGGCGAAAACTCGTAAAACTCTCTCGGTTGGCTTCTTATCACGACAATAAATGGGACGAGAGCGGGCAAAAAACGGGAGCACGACCATAAAAGGTCAGTCGCTTCGGGCAGGTGTAAAACGAAGAGGAGGCGAAAGGAATGCATCAACACGGGGCTCTCGGGGAAACGGCGTGTGTCTTGCACACCCTGCAGGGCCGATTCGGTGGCGTCTGCGAGACGGGGCTCTGCTCTTCTGCGGCGCGCTATCTTCCTCCGCACCGTCGACGCTCTCGCCTGTTAGCTGATAGTGTCGACGGCCGAAATATGCGTGGTGGTGCATGTGTGTATGTGTGTGTGTGTGTGTGTGTGTGTGTGTGTGTGTGTGTGTGTGTGTGTGTGTGTGTGTGTGTGTGTGTGTGTGTGTGTGTGTGTGTGTGTGTGACAGTTTTCTCCTCCCGACCGCTGCTCTTCGCTTCTTCTTCCTCTCTCCCGCCCTTCCCTCTATTGATCTAATCAATATCGAACGGCCCCACAGGCGCCCTGCTCCATGATCGATCAATGGCAAAGCTTTCTGTGTGGTGCAAAGACCTTCTCCCAACTACAATGCGAGCAGAGAATGGGCGTGGCCGGCAGCGCCGCCGCCGCCTCCGAACCGAGGATAACAACGACAACGACGACGGCGAGAGGAGCGGGTGCAGCCGACAACGAGAGCAGCAGCCGACTGCAGCCCCCGACGAGTCTCCTTTCTTCCCGACATCGAACGACGAAGCAGCCATGACGAACGAGCGACGACCAACACGATCACGACGATCACGACGACGAACCCCTGCCTCCTTATTATTATCACTATCATCATTATCATTATCATGGCGACAAATGTACTATGTGGTGTTCACGATATGCTGGATGACCAGCGGTGCAGAGGCGGCGCCCGCCGACCGGCACGAACGCCAACCGACACTGGAGATTCTGGATGGATACGTCAACTACTCCATCGGTCAGTTCCTTTCCTCTCCGCCTCCCAATCGAGAGTTGCAGTCAACGGAAGCTCAACAAATCCGAGTTTCGAAGAAATTTCGAGGAATGCGTTCCTTTCGCTGAAAGGAAGCCCTGTTGAGGCCCGTTTCCGGCTCGGCACCGCCTACCAGCTCGAGAGCAGTGAGCACGGAAACCCGAACCACGTGAACCACGTGGATCATCAAGCTCATGTGAACCACTTGACGCGGCATCATCGCAAAAAGAATCGGAAGCCGGTCGGCAAGTTGAAGAAGATCGAAACAGGTTGGTTGGAGGGAGCTTGTGTGTTTCGTGTTCTCGAGTTACCTGATATCATCTGCTGCTTGTCTTGTGCTCCGCGACGACTCTGGCTCATCCTTCTCACTTACACCCACGCCACAGACCTCCGCCGACCAGGGTTATAAATGCGAACTGATAGTTTTCGCGTCCACAAGTGCGTCGTACCGCCCCCGGAAAACAAACGGGAGTGACTGAAGCATGAAGAAATTGAACCGGAAGAGATGAAATACCGGAACGAAGAGTTTCAGACGAGAACGGAGAAACAGTTTTCGACGGAAGGAAGCACGCTCTGCTGCAGCTGGCGGATCCTGAAGCTCTGAAAATGAACCAGCGATGCGACGGACAGAAGTTCAAGCAGCGGATCCGGGTCGACGGATGTCTGACCAAGGTTGTTGTCAACCGGTGAGTCAGCCCTTCTTCCGCTCTTTGACCTACCTCGAAAAGTAATCGTTTTCCGCTGAAAAGCAGCAAGATGAGCGTACCAAAACCCGTTTAAATGGTTAAGTTCGTGAGCAAACACTATTCAAATGACGCTAGAAAAGTGCTGAAAAGTAGAGATTTCAGACTATGCCACGGCACTTGCGCCAGCATATTCATCCCCAGAATGCACTCCAAGAAGTTGAAAGCGGCGTTTCGGAGCTGCGCAGCGTGTGCTCCTGCCGACTACGACTTCGTGGACATCACGCTGGACTGTCCCGGCAGGAGCCCGCCGACCGCCACGAAAACGATCGTGAAGGCAAGTGTCCACTGGATTCGACGCATGCCATTCAACTTGTGTTTTCAGGTGAAAAGTTGCAAATGCAGAGAAGTGAGGATAGCTCCGCTCTAGTAGTCACACCGTATGCCCTTGCCTTTTTCTAGCAACTAGCTGATGTCTGTGAGCCCATTCGCCTGTAAGCCGATCTCCTCCTCTTCTCCTCCGATGCAGAAAAGATAATCGAGCCCGCACTTCGCCCCGTTATTTCGAATGCTGACACGTGTAAACCCCCCGACAACAATGACAAATGGGCCGGAGATGCCGCCCGCAGACCACTTTATTTCCCCCCAAACGGGTCCTCGCTTTGCTTTTCTCTCCACGTCTCGCCCCGCCCATTGACAGTTTCTCCGCTTTTGTAAGTACTATTCAGTGTATACGAGTTTCTCTCCAGTGCAAAATAAGTTTTAATGTCTGAAAATAAAAGTTGATCCAAGCTGAAAACGTTCTATTTATACTTCAGATCTGTCAGAAGTAGTCGATGGTCGAGAAGAAGCCGGTGCTGAATAATCCGCAGTCATAGGACTTCCCGAATCACTTCCTCCTCGTTCGCCCCCCTAATCCGTCTTTTCATGTCGAACCGTGCCGAGTTGCGGCATTCTCGGATATCCGAGACACAATCATAATCCGGTTACTCTTCGCTTTCTCTCGAATATCCGTTACTTATCCTCCCTGCTCGCCTCCCGAAATAGAGTTTTCTCCGATTTTTTCTCTCCTTTCCAACACACAAACACGTCATTCTTTCCCGCGAAAATTCGAAATCTTTCATAGGAAAAACTCAGAAATGTATCAGAAATCGGCGGACAATTTGTGTGAGTGGCGGTGGCGGAAAGAAAAATAATAATATTTTGAGCTGAAGATCCGCTTATTGAAGAGGTGCCTGATGAAACAGACGGTTATTATCAGTCTGCGTTTTTTTTTTACGAAACGGGATGTCTGCGGCCGAGTTGTTTTCAACAACGACTTCTGAAAAAACGAGTTGGTTGCGGGAGGTAGAAGGTTCGAATCACAGTAGGCCATTTGGTGATTGAGTTGGCCGGATGGAGACGAGAAGGTTCTGGAACAGCCGCTTTTTGCGATGATTGCTCGCGCTGCTCAAACCCTCATCTTTGAAGTACACTGCGAGAAACGTCACTCTGGCGACTATAATGTTGTTGTGCTCTTCCGCAATCTTCGTCCCAATTAGCCATTCCATCTTCCCATTACGGGAGCCCAACTCTTGCTGCCTAATTACTTGTTTTGGCAGTTTTTCGCCGTGCTTCCTGGTCCCCTGCACTATTCTTTCGCTTCTCCAGAACGAAACGGAAAGAAAGAAGGAGAGCATTAGTGGTTTCGATTTGTCGAAGTGCGCTTAGACTCGTTTCACCGGCCGGATGGGCTGCTGCACTTGGCTCCCTCACCACCAATCCATTCCACAAAACAACAGAAGGACCGGCGAGAGAGCATTCGGTTCGGCGAGTCGCAGACACTGAATAGTTTCCGGGTGGCCCTTCTTCTTCTTCTTCTTCACTCCCACTTCCAACTCACATCCGCCCTGTTTTCCACTCATTTCCAGATCTGGTCTCCAATCTCTCTTGTCAGCTGCAAATCAAATCAGTCTCCCCGTGCCGCCTTTCCTCCGTTTTCATTCGATTTCTTATTGTTTTGTGTTTGTTTCTCCCTCCGGTCATCGGCCAACCAAAAACGCAGCAAGAAGCACGTGTCCCAAGCATCAAAACGCGCGATTTGTCAGAGAGAGAAGAAGCGAGAAGAAGTGGGCGGGGAGTGGAAGAAAACGGAGAAGACGTGTTCTGCCGACGACTTGTGCCGGACGTCCCGTGGACTCCTGCGATACGTCCCCCGGGACTCCTCCAACGCAGCATCCTGAACTATTAGTCGGCAACCTTTCGGATTTATTGGCCCTCTCGCTCTTTCCCCTCCCCCCATCCCATCCATTCTTTGGCCTTTTGGTCCTTTCAAATGTCTTTGGTAGTAGGATGCCTTCTACATAGGAAAGGAGGATCGGAAGGCAACTGAAGTTACGTAGTCGCTTTCGGGATAACCGACCGCCTTTTTGCACTTGCTCGTCTCGGAAGACAGACAGTTATCACGTCGTATTCAAATTCCCCGAAGACCCTTCGGCGGAAAGAGTCTATCAAACGTTTGAATGCACTAACTCTCTCGAAAACATCATCGCTCGACAAAGCCCCCCAATCCCTCCGGATTCTTCGTATTCGTTTTCCTTTCGTATATAACCCATTAGGCTCTAATCCCGGGGATTTCTTACCCATCTTCCGAAGAAGTCCGCAAGAAGAGAGAGAGAGAGCCATGAAGAAGGGCCATCACATAAACGCGGAATGGGACCAATGTTTCAAACCCTTTCTGGCCATAAATACACATTCTGCTTCTTCTTCTTCTTCTTTTGCTTCTTCTTCTTCTTCTTGAAAGAGTCAGTCCCACAACTCCACTTCCTCGCCCGTTTCCTTTTCTTATCCGTCGTCGAAATCAAGAAGGATGAGCTTCGATCTTTCAACATCGCGTCTCCATATTTGTGTGTCCGACACTCGCATACACAACTTTTCAAACCGCCACATGAACGTTTTGCCGCCGACGAACGTCGTGTTTTCTCCCTCGCTTCTCGGTTGTTCGCGACTTTGAAACCTTTCTTCTTCTTCTCCCCCCTCCTTTGGCAGGAAGGGACACTTTCAGCCGCCGAGCATTCCAGACATCCATTTTCGCAATTGCCACTTCAAACCGTTGCCAGTCTGACCCACTTATGCTGCGTCGTCACCTCTTCTGATCCGCCCACCTGCTGCTCCGTTCTTTGCTCCATTCTATCACTGCTCCTCCCAACTCCCGCCCCGAATGAACGAGAGAAGACGGAGTGGGGTGTGGTGCTCTCATGAATATTGCATCCCATCAGTGTGTCGGATGCGGATCATCACCCTCTCATCATCAACTAACCATCTCTCCCAATGATACATCGCTCCTCGTCGTCTTCCATCCCACCTACTTGTTATTCTTTCTCTCCATTTTCGAACAATGTTGACGAGAACTTTTTGTTTTCGGGGGGAGGCGTTTACAATCCGAAAATTGGGAAGCACTTTATCGCAGAAAACTGGAAAACTGGCGAGGGGGAGTCCAAGAAGGCACGTGTTTGTTTACTGCCACGTCAGATTGTATTCTCTTCTGAAACGAGTTCACTTCCAGAAAACACGGAACTTCCCCAACCGACTCTCGTCTCATTCCGCATTCCATTTCCCTACCCGAAAAGAGCCAGTTTCAGAATGCACTCGGCCCGAATCCAGCAGTTCGTGCGACGTCTCCAGAGACCCTCGCTTCAAGGGGACCACGTCTTCATTTCCAGCAAGTAGGCGCTTCAGATGAGTCAGAGCCGGAATACAGAAGTGGTATTCAGATACACAAGTCGCTTATTCATTTGCGAGCAGGAGGAAGCGAACAAAATGATTGAGTCATACCAGAAAATCGACGACAAATACGCTCTTTTTGAGCAAATGTTCCTCACTATATTTTTGGTGGGTTCTCGTGTTTTCGACTGTTTTTCCATTCTGTAACACTTGGTTTACAGGAGCAAGAAGTCGAGATGGCCTACAGTTTCGGGCTCGAGAACCTGAACGAGCAGCAGCTGAAAGTGGAGCAAAAGTTTCGAACCCACGTGGGAAAGTTCCAGAGATTCATTACTGGCATCATCGACATGCTCTCGAAGGGGGTCGAGAGCTCGGACCAGATCGTGGAAATCCTCAGGTGAGACACTTTAGTGCGTCCACCAGATGACGTCATCCTCTTCAGAATCGTGGGTCGTCAACACGGAAACGTGCGTACGATGAGCTTCACCGCCGAGAAATGGCTCATTTTCAAGAACGTGCTCCTTGACCTCCTGTGCAAGGATGCAAATGTGGGTGTAATCCTAGAAGGCAAATGAAAAACGAAGAAGAAGAAGAAGATGAGTGTGTAATGAGATGGAAGATGGTGTGCATTTCAGGAGAAAGTGAGTGCCACTTGGAACAAACTCATCAGCTTCATGATTTCCGAGGTCAAAGACAGCTATTTGGAGCACGTGAGTCGGCTCACTCGGAGCATCTTCCCAGAAACGGCTCCCTTCAGGTCCGTCACGCACGCTCCTCCTCGTGCCCGCAAATCAACTCGTACCGTTTCATCGCGTCCCGCTCGAAACGTCTTCGTTCCCGAAAACACTCGGAATCGGCGAACAAGCTGGGAAGAATCGAGTCAGGAAAGGCGATGGACGGGTGAAGAAGGCCGCATATCCGTTTTCATTCAATGACTCAGTGTACATTATGACGATAGGCTCATAGAGACCACGCACAAAACCAATTCATTTGTTTTGTCTTGCATATTTTCATTCATTCAATATTGTTTTGTACTTATTACAAATTCCAAAAAAATCAGAAGAGTATCAGAATGGCACTGGAAACTGATGAGAATTGTGCATAAGACGGCTCACACGGCTTATCCGATGAGAGCTCCGATGAGTCCTGGGCCGTATCCGTAACCTGGAAACAACGGGATCAAACACTGGTTTCTACCCGGGACGGGTCTCACGTGGTCCGTATCCGTATCCTCCGCGTCCGCCATATGGACCGTATCCTCCGCGTCCGTACGGTCCGTATCGGCCGTATCCGCGTCCTCCGTATGGTCCTCCTCCGTACGGACCGCCTCCCCACTGAGCAGAAGCCAAGGCAATGACAGCGACGAGGACGAAGAGAAGAAGGAGCTTGTTCATTCTGAAGGAAGGCCTATGTTGAGAGGGGGTCATTAAACAGAGAGAGAGATGAGAACAGGGATGTTGAATCCCCCGATCTTCCGCCACGAAATTTCACGTTTATATACCACCTGCGACAACCCGTTTCGCGCTATCAAATCGGCGAAGGGGCGGGGACTTCGGCCGGACCCAATAGGTCATCGCCGCTTCCTCCTTTGTTTCCCTTCCGTTTCAGTTTCTGCGCAGTTTGACCTTGGACACACGAAGATTCTCGAAGAATGAGAAGGGAGGAAAGAAGAAAAAGACACCGCGGCGATTACACCTGACATGACCGTAAGTTCAGTCTGAATCTCCTCTGTCTGTCTTATCGAAGTTTGTGATCGCGGGCTTCGTCGCCGCTTCTGAATCACCAGGCGTCGTCTTCTGCTTTTTCGAGGTGTTGCATGATGTCATACGGTCTCTGTTGTGATCCCGGCAAATCAGATAGGAGCGCTGCTTTGCATTCACACGTGGGGCCAAAATATGATCTTGAAGTTGGCAGCTTTTTGTGTGACTCACTCCTTTGATCGAGGAGAAAACGAGGAGACTTTGTACCTAGTGGGATCACAAAGATGACCATTCCGGGACACACGAATAGTTAGAACGTTGCCCAGAGAACAACCAGATCGCTGGCTACGTTCCGACTTGAGTTAGTCTTACGAAGGTCCGACTCTTGTTTCCCCTAACAACATTCGATCTCTGGACAGTCGAGTCCACTTTCTGACAGAGATACTTCTCACATTTCCAACTTCTGACCGTATCATTTGAGAGACCAAAAAAGAAAACCCGATTGCATCAGTCGTGATTTGTTCTTCAAACGACGTCTTCTATTTCTTCTTCTTCTTCCTGCCCTCCTCATTCCTCTTGTTCTTTCGATCTCGCAAAACTAAAGTTTGGCCGCGAGAATCGACGAAAACGGAAGAAGAATAAGATATCGTTTCCTCTCGCATTCCACGTCACTGAAACCACAGATCAGTCGAGTGACGTCACTTGTCGATTCGGCGAAACAGATCAGTTTTCGAATCAGACGCATCCGCCGAACACATCAGTTTCAAAGCAATCAGCAGATCAAATCAATCACCCGGTTCATTCAAGGCGCAGATATTGTCGATATTAAAGCTGGCGAAAACACAAACTGACAACTTATCGGACACTACAAATCGATTTTCGAGGAGTCCTGGCAGTACTTCATGCACGACTGGAAGTTGGGAAAGTTGTTGTAGTTGCCGTTGGCGCCGTAGTAGCTCCAGCGGGTGCAGCTGCGCACGTCGTTGTTCCACGAGAACCTCGGACGGTCCTCGACGCCATCCATGAAGCTGCCGTTGTCGTCTCGCAGCGAACAGACGTAGTCTTTCGAGGGACAACAAGCTCCGTTGACGCAAGAGTGGAACTTCGGACACGCTTGGTTCGGGGAGCACAGAATATATTTGCCGTTAGGGATCAGGTAGTTCGATCCACAAATTTCCGCCTTTCTCCACTGATCGTGCGAGTTTCCTCGCGCAACGAACGGGGGAGTGTTCGGTGACGTGGCAGAGTCGGAGTCGTCGGAGATGGTGTTATTTGGAGAAGACGTCGAAGAAGACGTGGAAAGTTTGCTGTTCTGGCAAGAATCCCGGCATTCCTTCGACGTCGAGAAACGGTTGTCGTTGCCTCCACATCCGGAGTAAAGGAACGGCTGACACACTTCTGAAATGGATCAATGAAATGGAGGAAGAGAGTTCGGACTCACTGGTTCGGGAGTCGAAGTAGAACGCCCTCGCCGCCTGACTTCCGCTGCAAGAAGTTCCCGTGTCTTTGGGCTGCGAACAGTCGAATCCGAAAGCCGGAACCAGCAGGAAAACGAGAGAAACGAATAGGTTCTGCATTCTTCTTCTGCCTGCAAAAACGGATTCTCTCGCTGATTATAAGGGAAACATCGACAAAAGAGAGGCCAAACAATGCCGTCGTTTTGCTCTCTCGAACTTTGAAAATATTTGAACGTCGGGGCGGCGCACCTAATCGCTGTTTTATATTCAGCCACTTCCTCCACCTACTCCTCCTTTACCTCAGAATATTTGGTCAAATATTTGTTCGGATTGAATTTAATTTCCGAATTTCGTACAAAAGAAACTCGGTAAATAAAAGGGAAAACATCAGAAAACGGCAGAGAGGGGAACAGTTCAAAACGGGGGCTGATTGGATATGAGAAAGTGAAAAGAAGAGAAGAAGGCGAAAAAGAAGACGTCGAGAAGGACGACGTCGTCTGGTCACTTTTATACGAACAACGTGAACAGGTCAGGACTACAGCGAAAAGTTTCGAGTGTAAGAAAAAGTCGCCGAAATTGGCACGTACTTGAATTGTACAGTTGTTTGGTTTTCGGAATTCGCGACAGAGAGAAAGGTCAAGAAGACACTTGTGACTGGAAAAAAAACAGAAACTTCGCGGATCGATCGGAAAACCTGAAAAACAAGGGAAACTTGTCAAGTGATCAAAACTAACAATGACAAAAAAACATGAAGTGAAGTGAGAAACTGAGATTTGGCTTCGAGAATGAAGAACAGGAAACCATAGATCTCCTTTGTTTCCCGGAATTGACGACGTTTTTTTTGTCTGAAAAGGGAAGCTGATAAGGTGTGCTCACTGTCTTTTTGATTGTTTAGCCTCGGAATGTTGCCGATCTTTTCATTCCCGAAACGCCCCCAAACTGATCGTTAGCGGGGGCTCGGTTTCAAAAAACAAGTCAACACGACTGGTTGCCATCGATCCGAATTCCTCGAAAACCTGCGAGCACACAGAAACGTCTCAAAATAAAATTGTGTCAATGCGGGGAGCCGCCAGTACAATATACAATGTTTGCTCCGTGGGGTCAGACGAAAACTGGAATCTGCAGAGCTGCTCGCTTTTCCTTTCAGTCTACCAGTACGAATTCTGGTGTTTGTTCGAGCCGAGGGCGGGTCCCGGAAGCCACCTATTTAACTGATGGCTTCATGAACAGTGCAACATTTTCACAATGATATCCCGGGCATTTGTGGTAAGTTTCTGGTCTGTAATTAGAAAAACTTGACATATATTCCAGGTCATCGCTCTTGTTTCGCAGTGTGTTGCTCATGGGACCAACTCTTCCGTGGACTGTTTCGCGGAAAGAGACACAGGGAGCTCGTGCTCGCAGAGCAGCCCCTCGCGCATGTTCTACTACCTTCCGAGACTGGGAACGTGCCAACCGTTCATGTACCAGGGATGCGGAGGAAACAGCAACCGGTTCAGCAGTGCTCAAGAATGCCGGACCGCGTGCTCGAACGCTCAAGCGCAGAGGGACTCAACTTCCACGGACGAGACGGTTCAGATGAGAAGTGAGTACCGCAAGTCCTCTCCAGAGGCACGTCTTCTTCTTCCAGCCGCTTGCTCGGCCAAGTACGACACGGACCACTTGACGCCAGTCCGATGCTCGAATGCAGCCACTTCGTGCCCGCAAGGAAGCAACTGCATCGAGTCTTTCTGCTGCCCCACTGCCAGTGAGTACTTCCCTCCCCCCTTCCATTCCTCACGTCTCCCCTTCCAGACTACCTTTGCAATCTGACCTACGACTCGGGCAAGTTTTCCGTGGGCGGCGAGAAGAGCGACAAGTACTTCTGGGTGCCCAAGTACTCGACGTGCATGCGCTTCTCCTTCTACGGCACCCTCGGAAACGCCAACAACTTCCCCAACTACAACTCGTGCATGGCCACGTGTGGAAACCAAACGTCGACTGCCAACTAGAGTCTTCTGGCGGCGAACTTTTTTGTCTGTATCATTCGATTTTTATTGCTGGAGTTTCAATTTTATTGTCGGGTTGCTGCTCGTGGTATTGAGTTCTGGCCTAGTGAACACGAATAAACACTCTCCATTTAGTCTCGGTTTTTTGAAATCTTTTGAATGTTGAAAATCCCTCGAATTTGTGAACGTGTTCGAAGATTCGTTCTAAAAAAGTGAGACAGCTTTATTTGCTCTCCGAAAAGAATAAATAAAATGTATTAAAAGTGTTTTCTTTTGCGATTAGAGCAAAAAAACACTCATCCTTATCGTAGTTCTCTTCCGAAAGTCTGAAGCGCGAGATTTGGGTGAAACCGTCTGAAAACGCATACACACGTCACTTTCGGACAAAGTGTTTTGGTTTCTGTAATCTATTTCCTGGTTGGACCGGTTAATCCGCTTCAAGAACAACAACACGAACGCCATCTGCCCCTCCTTCGGCTGGAAATCTGAATGTCAGAAGGGACTCTCCCTCCGTCGGTCAAACTTCGCTCGTTTCATTGATGTTGATTCTCGAAGTGAGCCGACTCAACAAAAGTGATGATGAACACAAGTAACCAATGAGCTGTAAGGAGAAGAGAAGCGAAAGTTAAAAGGGGGCGAGTGTTTGGGTGCGCGAGGACTGTGGCGCGGAGCAAATATAAAAAGGGAGGGCTCTTACCTTACTCTGCCAACTCAGTCCCCATTCGAGCCGCCGCCGAGGATGATGCTCTCTGTCACCGTTTTGCTCGCTTCGCTTGCCGTTCTGGCTCTCTCTTACCCCTCCTACGGATCGTATGGACAGCAGTACCAGTACCAGCAACCCTATCAGCAGCAGTATTCCCCTCAATACTATCCGCAGAATGTGCAGGGATACCAAGGGTACCAAGGAAGTCAGGCAGGATATCAGGGATACCAAAGCGACAACAGTGGATACTATCCGTCGATGGACCTCACCAACTACTACGGATCTCAAGGAACACCGCAGTATTACGGGTGAGTTCTTCTGTAGATGACTGTTCTTTCACACTCCTGCTTCAGTTACCCGTCGTCAGCTTCTTACCAGATGGGACCGTACTACCAGAATCAGAACCAGCAGTACATGCAGCAACAGTACAGTACTCCGTCGCAGTCCTCGTGGTCCCCTATGTACTACGGAAGCCAGCAGCAACAGTACTCCATGAACTACCGCGCACCGTATCAGAACTCGGGGAGCCAGGCATCACAGAGAGTTTGGGGAACGCCGTACCAGTTCACGAACGTGAATGCTCAAGTGACATCCGACGACAACGACGACGAGGGATCGGGCTCCGGAATGGACTCTGAGGAGTGAGTTGTGTCCGATGATGAGAGTTCACGGGAAGAGTAGCTTCTTCGGCTGTTTGTTCAGTGACAAATTGTGAAGTTTTGGGAAAGAAAAAGAAAGGTAGACAGTTGGAAAGACAGGAAGTAAACAGATAAAGTGAGAGATATCGGAGGAAAACGTCCTATTTCGGGGAGTCGGACTTCCCTCCCGGGACACTTCTGACTTGTAGGCAGTGACCAACTGACAGTGTAGGCTAGACTAAATGTGGTCGAATGATAAGGATCGGTGCGCTGATAAAGGCACCTGCATCGACTGTACAAGTGTATAAATGTGTGTGCTTTCAGACAAACAACGAGTAATCTCGACTCACAGATGATGTCGGACGACAACTAAAAGACGACTCCTCACCTCGTTCCCTCCTTCTCGTTTAACCTTTTTTTGCTGATGTACAAAAGGCGATTGTACAGAACTTGACTGAAATTGAAAAATGAAATTGTTTTGCATTCCGACCCGAAAGCTGTCCCGTCTTCCCTTTGTGTCTTCCGAAACACAACAGGTATTTGGTCATCCGAATGGAATTTCGATTGCTTCTTGAATAACCTTGAATTCGTTCTACTATTTCGTTTCCGGTCTGCGTCTCTCTCTCGTTCAGAAGCCTCCACGCCCTTCTTCGTGTTTTCTGATGCTTCCTTCCCTTTTAATTTCTCCCGCCGGCCATTTCACTCGAATTTAATACAACATTTCAGATGGTTCTTTGTTGTCTCTGCACCTTTTTCACCTGGATCTTCTATTTTCTCGCGGTAGTCGTCGTCTGGAACATAGTGAGGTGAGGAAGAGGAGGGAAATTAGAGTGCACAACTAGACTGCAGGTACGTGTTGGAACTGATCCCTGAGGGCGGCTCCCTGCACGATCGAGCAGTCGTCATCACTGGATGCGACTCTGGATTCGGAAGGGAACTCGCTCAGAAGTGCGCGAAGAACGGCTTCCTTGTGTTCGCCGGGTGTCTAACTGAGAAAGTAAGTCGAGACATTAATCGTTTCAGTCCCAATTCCTTCAGGGAGCCAGTTCTCTGAAAGAAGAAGCAGCGAGCCCACGCCTTCACACCGTTTCTCTGGATGTGAGCAAGGACGAGTCCGTCGAGAAGGCCGTCGAGTACGTGAAGAAGAATCTCGGGAACCACAGTGAGTGTAGTTTGGTGACTCTCTACTTGTTATCTCCACAGAACTGTGGGGATTGGTCAACAACGCGGGCATCTTTTCGTGTTATGGCCCCGACGACTGGTGTAGGATGAACGATTACAAGCTGGCGTTGGAAGTGAACTGTCTCGGAGTGATCAGAGTGACACAGGGCTTCAAGAAGCTCATCAAGGCCGCCAAGGGACGCATAGTGACAGTGACTTCTGTGAACGGAAGACTTTCCACTCCGGCTGCAGGCCCGTACGTCGTGTCAAAGTTCGGAGCGTCGGCTTACATGGATTGTCTCAGGTTTGATCTCACTTTATAAAATCAAACTTCCCCTAGTTTCAGACAAGAACTTCACAACTTCGGAGTCAAGTGTAGCATTGTCGAGCCCGGAATCTTCCGAACTCCGCTCATCGGCGAGCAAGCGATGCTCGACAGAGTGGCTCATGTGTGGGGTCAGATCGACGAGGAAACGAGAGAAGAGTACGGAGAGACGTTCAAGAACTACTGTGAGTCGTCTCCTGCGGTCCATTCTCATTTCGATTTCAGTCGCCAAGATGTGGAACAAGACTTACATCTCGCTGAGCACCACAAAGATTCACTACGTAGTCGACAACTACTACCACGCGCTGACAGCCAGATTCCCACGTCACCGCTACTATTGCGGATGGGACGCCATCTTTGTCTACGTGCCACTCTCGCTTCTGCCGACTTGGTGGACGGACTTTGTGATCAGAAACATCGGAAAGCAGGAGGTGCTCCCGGCGTGCTTCGAGAAGGAAAAGGCTCAATGAGAGGGGAGGCAAACGGAGAATCGGATAATGTTCATCACAGAGTCATAGTTGGACTGTATATAAAAACATTCACGTCGGTTCGGTTATTGAGGAGCCATCTTCTTCGATGTGGTCTCGACGACGACGTGAGACGGCGTGTAGGTGGGCGGGAGAGTTGTCGGGAGCTGAGGAGCCGCCTCCTTCCTGGAAACGAAAGATTAACAGAGCTCGAGAAAAGAGCCGTTACTTCGGGAAGCAGCGGCTGTACGCCTTCTTGGTGGCGAAGAGGAAGGCGACGACGAGAACGGCCATTATGCAGGCGTCGGTCGCATTCAAGTTGAAATAGAGGTACTTGGTCTCGTTAATCGGCTCGCTCATGTGGTATGCGGGGACGATCGGAGGCCTCTCGTGATCATGGTGGTGGTCGGACCCCTTCTTCTCCTCCTTCGGCGGAACATGAAGCACGTTGGAGTTGACCTGGAACAGTCATCCTCATCAATTGCTTGATCAGAAAGAGGTACCTGGACATGGTTGACATTCACGTGCACATTGTTGTTCCCGTTGTTATTGGCTTGTTTCTTGCCCTCCTCCTCATACGGAACGAAGAAGTAATCGATGTCCATCGGCGGCCCTGGGGGACCCATCGGTCCGATGGGTCCCGGGAATCTGTCGGCCTGACGCTGTTCCTCATCGATCTTATCCAGGTAGATCTGTCCGAGGGCGGCGAGGAACAACTTCTCGTCGGTCTCGTCCATCTTGTCCTTCTTCGGCGGACCCGCCGGGGACATTGGTCCTTCGATAACCACTGGATCCTCCTGGACAAAGTCGACCCACTTTCCTCTATTCCGGTTCTGCCGCTGAACCTTCTCGTCGTAAGCTTCGAGCTCTTCAGATGACGGACGATCGAAGAACTTGTTCTTCTTCTCCTCCTGTGGTTGGATCTTCTCTCCTCTCTGCTGCTGCTGCTTCTGGAGCTGCACGAACTTCTCCGGCTGCACCTGCTTCTTCTGATCCACAATTCTCTCAAACGAATCCTCCTCCGAGCTCATCGAGCTGTCGGATTCAGAAGACGAAGAGAAGGAGTCGTGGCGAAGAGGCGGGTGCGGGGGAGCATGTTGACGGAATGCTTGCGCCGAGTGGAACGCCAGAAAAGAGACGAGAATGAGAGCTCTTTTCATTTGTGTCGCGAGTGGAAATGAACAGAAAATTCGAATCGACCGAGCGAATCGAACCCAATTGGGGCCCGTTTTGTTGTGTGGGATTAGGGCGGATCAGTGCGGATGTATGACATGGCGGATGAAGAGTTTCAAATAAAAATAACAGGACACCGATAACGATGTTGGTGTGGTTCGTGGTTTGAAGAGAGAACCGGTTGACGGGAAGTGACGTGGCATCGAAAATTTCACTTGGGTTTCACTATTGTTATGAACACCTTGCTTGGAGACACGAGGGCCACGGAAGGAGACACGGAAGACGCAAATAACGACTTTTTGATGAATGTCAGACGCTCGTTGAACATGATCATTATCAGCCTGAAAACAGCGCTAAATGGCACAAACTGGGTGGCATTACCCGTCGAAAGAGTGCACACACTGCCAGATTACTGTGCCGCAGAGGAAAGACCAGACCCTTTCGGTGCTCAAAAGACTGAAAATGAGGGGGATAGATGGCATGCTCGGAGAAAGGAACGACCTCAATTGGAATGTGAAAACCATGTCGACGAGCGTGATCACGTCCTGGATCATCGTCTGCAGAAACAGCGCCTTGTTCTTCTTCACTTTGCGCCTCAAATCTTGCTCGCTGATTTCACTCGACTTGTAAAAAAAGTAGATTTTTGTGAACGTCGCCACGTTCAACGAGCCCATGACTACGACGTAAATGTAGGTAAAATTGATGGTGGAAGAGGTGTCTTCCTCGCACTTCGCTTCCAAATTGGGGCTCCAAGTGAGATCAAACGATGAATAGACCATGAAACACTCGAGGGCTGTAATTTCAGACTGATCAGAAGACGTCATTGGTATGAGGAACTCACGAACAAAGTGAACAAGTTGGAATGTTATTCGGACAGCACGATAGAGGAATATCAGAAAAACGAAGAGGGAGGTTGAGTAGAAACTGAACAGTTTAGAGTAGAGGATTGGGATGAACATGGCACAGAAGCGATTGACGGCGATCAGAATGCCCGTGAACTGCAGACCGCTGTAGATTGTGTTCGAGATCGCGACCACGAACGTTTCGTAGACTGGAGAGAACGGCGACTTGCCTCTGAGAATGTGGCTCGACGGCTCAAATTGGATTGGGGGCACTCACAACAGAGTTATGGGTATGAAGGTTGCCACGAACAGCCAGAGGAGGATGATTGAGTTTCCGATGGCACGAGAGACACACACGAGGTTGAACGACGTCCGTTCGGAAGACGAATTGATGAAAATGTAAACAATGAGCGCATTGCAGACCAGTCCGAACGCTCCGTTCTGAAAATGCGTCCGAATTCTGGAACTAGGCAGTGAGAAACAGACGAGAGCCATGAAACAGGCAGCGAACACGTTGAGCGGATCCGTGAATCCGTGCTCCTCCGCCATCGCTTCCATTCGAGACAGACCGAGAATAAGTAGTGGCCGGCTAGAGGAATGGAGGCGGAAATGCGGCTCGCAACCCATAATTCTCGGTTGTAGTCTCTGTTTTGAGAGGAAATGCGGTCACGTAAACATGTTAATTTTCGGTTTCACAGGCTTCGATTTCTTCATTCATATCATGAGTAGGAGTACAAGTAGATAAAGTTTCGGAATATGATTGACAGAACCGAAGTCACCGGTTGCTTCTGGAGGGAGTCATCGAAACGAAGACGTTCGTATTCTGGACGGACGAGGCGAAAAACTCCTTTTTCAGAAAGGAGAGACGTTCGTTAAACATAATCATGATGAACCTGAAACACAGATGTTCCAGACGGACAGCGGAAATGTCACCGACCCGTCGAGAGAATGCACAACGCCCCAGACTACACTGCCACTCAGGAATGTCCAGTACCTTTCGGAGCTCCACGAGCTGAAAACAAACTTTCGGGAGGGGAGAAAACGCGCTGATAGGGCACTTTAGCTTGAAAGTGAAGAGCAAGTCGATGAGAAAGAGCACGTCCTGAATGAGCGTCTGCAGGAACATCACTCTGTTCTTCTTCAGCTTTCCGGCGATTCTGTCCGCTTCCAGATGGCTCGCTTTGTAGAAGATGTATATTTTGACGAAGGTGGCCAAGTTCACCGAAACAACGATGGCCAGATAGAGGACTGTCCAGTTGATCGACGAAGAGAACGTCTTCTGGTAGCAGTGCGGACCCATGTCGGGCGCCCATGCGAGTTCCTTGGAAGAGAACTTCATCCAGCAGCCGAGAGCTGGAAACGAGCACACAATTCAGGGGCTCCGAGAGCTCACTCACGAATGAAACTGGTGAGTTCGCCTGTGATTGTCCACGCCTTCCACAAGTAAATGAGAATCGCAATGACCTGAAAGATCCAATTATAAACGGAAAAGTGGTTCTGGAGCTTGCCAGAGTTGTCCAGACAGAAAACATTTTGGGGTAGAAGAGCGGGAAGTACATTGCAACGAATCGGTTGAAAGCGATCAGAGTGGCCGTCTGCTGGATTGCCGCGTAGATAGAGTTCACTATCCCAATGACGAGTGTTTGGTAAAAGGGCGAGAAAGCGGAGTCGCCTCTGAAGAGTGAGAGTGTTGGAAGTTCGCTCTGTGGTCAACTCACAGAAGTGTTATCGGAACGAATAAACCCAGGAACGCCCAGAATATGATGATCGAGTTGGAGATGGAGCGGAAAACACAGACCAAGTTGAACGATGTCCTCTCCGACTGAACGCGGAGAAATATGTAAGCGACGGACAAGTTACAAACGATTCCGAACACTCCGTTCTAAAAAATGGAATATCAAAAGCGATCTTCACATCATCTGATCCATTTCAAGTTCTAGATCAATAATTACTGGAGAAGAAAACGGTTGAAGAAACTCGCCATTGTCATGAAAATAGCAGCTGCCACGTTGAGAGGATCCTTGTAGTTGTACTCGCTTCCTTCCATATTTCCTTGTCGAGTAGACAAACTTCATCGAAAGTGTTTTTGGGGCTCCGTCGGCATACACTGTAATTAATGTCTGCCGTTATTTCGTCGTAGAAGTTTCACTCACGCTCTCCCAAAAACTGGATTATATCGAGAGAAAGGTGTTGTGTGTCTCGAATGTCGGGGGTGATTGGATGAGAACGAGGGCGGCGGAATGAAGTGCTCGAGTGTTTTTGCGGGCCGAGAGCCAATTCTGTCTTCTCCGAGATAACTTCGTTGACGAGAGACAACATTTAGAAGTATGTAGTTTGAGGAGAATTATCGGATGAATCATAGAAAGAACCTTTTCGAACTGATGCTGAATCTGCTGCGAAAGAGAGGATCGGAAGTTCGGAATCGCCCGGAATTGAAGGTTCTGACTGTTTTTTTGTGTTCCGATCGCTCGCCGATCCTCTACCTGTTTAAGTTTGTCGCTTCGCAGTAATTAACAATTTTTGACATCGTTCCCGCGCCATGTAGTTTGTAGCCCTTCACATTCGGAGATTATCATCAAAATGTGAGTACTTCATTATATGTTACCGAAGAAAAAGTGTAATTGCATGTTTGAGATTCCTGGAAATTGAAATACGAAAATATGCATACGAAAATGGATTTTGGTCTTGACACGATTCGTTAATCTGAGAACTACTATTCCACGCGAGCCATGTAGTTTCTCGGAGCCGCCGAGACAGTCAACTTCGTCGTATGAACTCCGGAATGGTTGGCCGAGGAAGAAGAGAAGATGCTCTTCTTGAGGAATGTGAGCCGTTCGTTGAACATGATCATGATTAGGCTGCAAATCGGAAGACGTGCTGAAGAGAACAGAACTGGAAGAGGTACCCGTCGAAACAGTGGACACTTTCCCAAACAAGACTGCCGCACAGAAACGTCCAGAGTCTCGACTTGACGAGACCGCTCAATTGGAAAGTGAAGAACATGTCGACGAGGTAACAGACGTCCTGGAGGACCGTTTGGAGGAACAGAATGCTGTTCTTCTTCATCTTTTTCTTCACTTCCTGCTTCTCCGCTTCAGTCGATTTGTAGAAGAAGTAGATTTTGACGAGAGTGGCAATGTTGATTGCGATCAGGACGAAGAGGAACAAGGCGGTGGAGTCGACCATGAACGAGCCACTCGGCGTCGTATGCTTACATTCCGGACTGAAGTCGGGAGACCACGTCAGATCGTACGAAGAGTAGAAGGAGAAACATTGCAGGGCTGAAACATGCTGATATGGAGCGAGAAGAGAGGGGAAACTGGCTCACGGATGTAGTAGAATGCCTCGGAGAAGATTTTATAGATTCGGAAGCCGAGAAGCAGAGCGAGTATCACCTGGAATTGAGAGGAACTAGCTGCGACAGATCAGATTCATTCGTACGAATGTGATCTTGATGCTGAAGATAGTCGAATAGAAGAGTGGAATGAACATGGCACAGAAGCGGTTCAGTGCGATGATGCAGCCACTGTACTCGAGTCCTGCGTAGACAGAGTTGACTGTAGTGATGGCCAGGTACTGGTAGAGGGGCGAGAACAGAGAGTCTCCGCTGGAAACAGAGCTCGGATTTTTGGCTGGAAGGGCCTCTTACAACAAGGTCATGGGGATGAAGAACGAGAAGAAACCGGTGATGAGGACGAAAGTGTTGCCGACTGCTCGGAAGACGCAGATCATGTTGAACGAGTTTCTCTCGGACGGCGACCTGACGAATATGAAAACGATGAGACAGTTGCAGACAGTTCCGAAGAGGCCCATCTGAAGTTTTCGATTAGAATGCCTTCTGATAGAAGAAAAACCCACGAGAAGCATCAGAAACGACGCGATCAGGTTGAGCGGATCGGTGATGGTCGCAGTGATATTCATGTTTCCGGGGGAAATATGTGCAAAAAGGAATGTTTGGCTTGCGGCTCTTTCTCGTTTCCCTCCTCCCAAATTACACGTTTCCCGCGGTTCCGTGTCAGCAGGCCTGCACAAGACCGAAGAGTTTATCTGATGTGTATCGGGAAAAAACTACTCGCTCTGAAATGTTGTCTTTAAAAAGTGTCACTGGAATCGGGTGGAAAATGAGAAATTGAAAGTATTCTTGCAGTCCTCAAATGGGAATTTGATTCCGGAAGAAAACGAGTTGAATGCAACACCTGCTTTGATTTGATTCGCTTGTTTATTAACACGTTTCGAATTGACTCAGTGCCGAGAAACAAATAGTTTACTCTGGTTGACTCCTGAACTGCTTGCAGATGAGAAGAGCGTCTTCTTGAGGAGGGTAAGCCGTTCGTTGAACATCACCATTATCAATCTGAATTCCATCTTCAGACAACCGTAACCGGGTCGCCCACCCGTCCGAGGAGTGCACGCATTGCCAGACGAGAGAGCCGCTGATGAAGGTCCAGTACCTCTCGTCGCTGAGCGCACTGAAAACGATCGGGCTCTCGAGGGAGAAGTCACGGCACTCGCCTCAATTTGAAAGTGAAGAGCATGTCCACGAGCATTATCGCATCTTGGAAGACCGTTTGTAAAAACAGAATCTTGTTATTTTTAGCCTTCTTTCTCAATTCCGATTCCTCAATCTCTGTGGATTTGTAGAAAAAGTAGATTTTGGCGAAAGTGGCCATATTCAGAAAGATCAGGAATGAGACGTAGATGGCGGTCGAGTTCAGAGGACTGCTTATCGAAGTGTAGCACGCTTTGTTCGGGTTCATCAACCACGCCAGATTAGTCGAAGAGAAGAAGACGTAGCAGGAAAGAGCTGGAACAATGATGTGATAAGTCACTTCGGAGAAGCTCACGGAAGAACTCCCAGATGTACAAGATGTTGGAAGTGGCCCGCCAGACAGTGAGAATAGTCATGATGATCTGAAATGGGCTTTAGATGGGCGAAGAAAAAGACAAGATTCCGTACAATGGTCAGTTTCATGTTGAAGTATTTCGTGTAGATCATTGGGAAGAACATGGCACAAAACCGATTGACGGCGATGATAACGCCACTGTACTGGACCAAAGTGTAGATGTTGTTGACGGAAAGGATGACGAGGGCCTCGTAATAGGGTGGGAATGGGGAAGTACCACTGGGAAGAAGACGGGTTGGAGGGCCAGAAGGGCTACTGACCTGAGAGTTATCGGGACGAACGTGGCAAGGAAGCCCCACAGCAGGATAGCCGAGTTCCCGATGCCTCTGAAGACACATATCAGTGTGAAAGATGTCCGTTCGGAAGGAGAGCGGACGAAAATGTAGATGATCAGGACGTTGAACACCACTCCGAAGACCCCATTCTGAAGAGAGAAGAACTACTCTGAATCTCTGACTTCGACCGGTTTACTATCAACATGAAAGTGGCGGCTATCAGATTGAGAGGATCTTTGAAGTCGTAAGCATCCATCGGAGATTCTGAATTGAAAGAAACGGAGAAGGAAAGGGCTCCGCCAGACTGGAGCCCAGCTATAATTGATAGTTTCCTGTCTCCGCCCCTTTTGGCTCATCACGGGTTCTTTCCAAAAAGTCTGCTCTTTCCGATTTCGATACTTTTTTGCGTTTTCGCGCGAGAAGGGGACAATTTATGATGACTGAAGTGACTTAATTTCTATTCTTTCAACTATTAATTCATACTTTCGAGGTCAATTACAGGCGCGAAAACATTAATTTTCGGAACACGTGCTCGTGTTGTCACTAGGACACGGCCGGGTTCGCTTGAGCCGTGAACAGAGATGCTACGGGCGACTGTCTCGAATCCTTGCGAAACAAAGAGAAGCGCTCGCTGAACAGCACCATGATGAACCTGGAAACGGGAAGGAAGTGGGCGATCGGGAGGGAACGACGGACCCTTCGAAAGAGTAGACGGACTGCCAGATCAGGGTCCCACTTATGAAAGACCAGTACCTCTCGGAGCTGAACGTGCTGGAAAAATGACATTCTTGGAGAGGCATTTAGGAGTGCAGTACCTCAATTTGTAAGTAAACGTCATGTCAATGAGGTAGAGAGAGTCCTGGAGCAGAGTTTGGAAGAAGAGAACTCGGTTCTTCCTCGTCCTCGCCCGCACTTCTTCACTGTGCATCCACTTCTTTCGGTAGAAAAGGTAAATTTTCGTGAACGTTGCAATGTTCAAAGTGGTCACCGAGACCAGAATAACTGCGAACAAGAGAGTTGGATTCGCGAAATGGCAGATCACATCAAGAGACGGCGAGAAGGCCAGATCGTAGGGGGAGAAGGCGACGGAGCAGTTGAGAGCTGCAACAGTGGAGCTGTTGTCCGTCTGGAAGAGGCTCACTCACGTATCAGTTCGATGAAATCTGCCGTTATACTCGCGACTCGCCATACGTAAATCAGAATGAGAACGATCTGAACGTTGGAAGAAACTTGTCGAAATGGGATAGAAAAACGAACCAGTGTCAGTTTGATATTGAACACTTTCGCGTATTGGAATGGGAAGAAAACGGCTAGAAAACGATTTGCGGCAATGAAAATGGTCTGGAACTCGTTTCCCATGTACAATGAGTTAACGACCCCGATGATGAGTGTCTCGAAGACGGCGGGAAATGGAGAATGGCCACTGGAAAGAAGACGTCCGCGTATTCGGAATGTCTGGAACGCTCACGTAAGAGAAATGGGAACGAATGTGCCAAGAAACAAGAAGAAGAGTGTGAAAGTGTTCACAGAAGCTCTGAAAAAACAGATGAGGTTGAAGGAAGTGCGTTCGGAACGGTTCGAGGTGAAGACATGCAGAATGAGGAGGTTGAAGGCGATCCCGAACACAGAATTCTGAAACTGTTTTTCGAGAACATTCGGACGAAGCACACCTTGGTAATACCGTAGTCATTATGAGAGAGGCGATGACGTTCCACGCGTTTGTGTAGTCGTACGTCTTCTGTGTGGCCATCGAGTGAGCGAGTGACGTTTGGCGCGTTTGCTCAATCTATTTGGTCGGACACAAGTGGCTAGTCAGGTTGGAAAATAGATTTGATTGCAGCAGTTTGGCTCTGGTCATAGAAAAGTGGTTTATTCGACTGAGGTGAGCGGGAAAACGGGGTATCTGACATTAAGGGCAATGGAGCTCGTCACGGGGGAGTCTCGACGAGCACGCAGGAAAGCGAAGAGGCGATCGTTGAACAGGAGCATGATGAAGCTGAAAACAGCGATTACGTGCTGGTCTGTTGATCTTCTGGTACCCGTCCAGAGCATGTACACACTCCCACACGAGAGTTACACTGACGAACGTCCAGAAGCGATGCGTGCTCAGGGAGCTCAGCTTGAAGGTGAAGCTCAAGTCGACGAGGTACAGAGAGTCCTGTAGAACCGTCTGGAAGAAGAGCGCTGCGTTTTTCCGGATTCTTCTCTGCGAATCCATGTCTTGGTTGTTGAAAGACTGGAAATTGGAGTATTTGCAGAAACAGAGTGCCTTCCCACTCTGTAGAACTTGATGATTCGGATGAAGGTGACGACGTTGACGCAAGTCATGCTGATGAAAGTGGCCAGAATGATGAGCATGATGTTGTCTTCGAACCGACAGACGTCGTCCGGCGGGTACTGCCACGAGAGCTGAGCCGGAGAGTACGAGTAGAAACAGCCTCTTCCTGAAGACGTTACCGCATAGAACTGGACTTTGAAATCCACTTACCGACGTCTTCTGCAGTCATGTAGCACACAACGACCAATCTGTAAATGTAGAAGAGAAAAAGGACGGCACTCGTCGGTCCGATGGCGAAGATCTTCTGGTACTGTCTCGGCCAGAAGAGAGCACAGAACCTGTTGAGAGCCACAATGATGATCTGATACTCGTTGCCGAGGTACAAGCTCATACTCAGATTCACATTCCATGATTCTAAGGCATCCGAGTAGACCGAGTAGCCGCTGAATGGAAAAATGAATGAAGAAGACGTGAAACGCGGTAGCCTACAGTATAGTCGAAGGGAGGAAGAGGCCCAAGAAAGAAGTTGTGAGAATGTAAAAGTTGACGACGGAACGGAAGAAGCAGATTAAATTGAACGACGTCTTCTCGGCATCGGTGAGGAAAGAAACGATGATGGTGAAGTTGCACGCCACTCCGAACGCTCCTATCTGCAGTGACGTCTTCAGATGAGCCCCTCATCTCACCGTACCAGTAGAATCAGGACAGCAGCGAAAAGGTTCACTCCATTCGTGTAGGAATAAAGGAGAGTCGCGTTTTCAGCAGCATTCATTTCAACCAAACTACTTTGAAGTCGCGAGTGCAAATAAGTTGTTGTTTATATGCGAACCGTGATCAAATTAAGGGGTTTACACCAAATACAACACACAGAAGAGAAGAAGAGAAAGAGAGATCGAGTCTTCTTGTTTTGCAGTCAGACGACACTCACGAGCGTCGATCTGAATGTGCTCTGCGAAGGCGTCGTCACGAATCTCTTCTTGAGCAGTGAGAGTCTCTCGTTGAACATGATCATGATGAAGCTGGAAACAAACTGAAACATTCGAATGTAACCGGGGAAAGGGAAGCACCCGTCGACTGCGTGAAGACACTCCCAGACAAACGTTCCGCTGACGAATGTCCAGAATCTGTGCGTGCTCAGGAAACTGAATTCGAACGTTCAAACTACACTTTTTCGCACAGAAACCTCAATTTGTGTGTGAATATCAGATCGATGAGGTAGAGGGAATCTTGCAAAACAGTCTGCAGAAACAGGAATCCGTTCTTCCTCGCCCGCTTTTTCCGCTCTTTGTCCTGACTCTCGTTTGTCTGAGACTGGAAATTACTTGGCACTTCTGAGCGTTTTTCGCTACCTTATAAAACCAGAGAATTCTGCAGAAAGTGACCGAATTGAGAGCGGTCATCGAGACGAATGTGACCAGAGCTCCGTCGATGACGCTGTTCTCGAAGGAACACTTTGGATTCGTGTTGAACGTCCACGTGAGGTCTTCTGGAGAATACGAGGTGAAGCAGCCGTCAGCTGAAACAAATGTTCAATTGACTGAAAATCCGGGGAGGCGAACTCACGCAGTGTGAAGGAAAGATAGAAGGCGGAGAACACTCTGTACCCGTAGAACGCGATGAGGATCAGGAATGTGGGCAGCATTCCACAAACCTTCCGGTAGAAAATCGGGAAGAAAAGGGAAAAGAACCTGTTTAGAGCTATAAGGGCGATCTGGTACTGATTGCCGACGTAGAAGGTGAGCCCGGAATTGATGACGAACGAGTCAACGAAATCGGGGAAAAGGGAATTGCCACTGGAAGAAAGGATGCACTTCCGACTGCGGAAGATGGGACTCACAGGAGAGTTGTGGGCAGGAAAACAAGAAGGAACGAGGAGACAAGCAGATCAGATTGAACGCGGTTCTCTCGGATCTCTCCTTTTGAAAGATGAAAACAATGGAAGCATTACAGAGGGTGCCGAGAACTCCAGCCTGAAAGTGTTATGGCTTCTTCAGAATTCTGAATCTCTGCTTACGATGAGCATCATACTTGATGCCAGTACATTCAGATTGTCTTTGAAATTGTAAAGAAGAGAATCGGAATGATTCATTTGGAAGAGACAGACATAAGAAGTTATGTGCAAAGGAGGACGAGAAGTTCAGATAATTACACAGTGAAGCGAGACGACAAAGGCATCACTTGGCCGAGGGCGTGGTGGAAGCAGAGATCGTGCCACGTCTGCGAGGAATAATTGGTACGATCGACGAGTTGGCGAGCTTCTTCTTGAAAAAGGAAAGCTTCTCGTTAAACATGACCATGATGAATCTGGAACTAGAAAGTGCTTCAGATGACGACAGCTCACAGACAGACCCGTCAACGGAGTGCAAGCTCTCCCAGATGAACGTGCCGCTGATATAGGTCCAAACGCGATGGTTGCTCCACGAGCTGAATTCGTTCTCTGCACTCCCTCGCTCTCATGAGGCTCACCTCAATTTGAAAGTAAACGTCAAGTCGACTAGGTAGAGAGAGTCCTGGAGCATCGTCTGCAGGAAGTGGATCGTGTTCTTTCTCATCCTCCGGCTCGTTTCTTTGTCTGTCCCCTTGTCGCTCCTTTTCTGAAAATCGATACCGCTCAGCATGCATTTTGGTTCTTTCTCACTTTGTAGAACATGATTATTTTGACGAGAGTGATCACATTCAAGATGCTCATCGCGACGAACGTGTAAAGAATGACTTCGAGAGCGTCGTCGACGAAATCGCACTGCGGGGCAGAGTCGTAGTACCAGGCGAGAGCTTCGGTCGAGTAGAGAGCATTGCAGCCTTTGACTGGAATCAGAAACCGGGAATTCTTTCCCGTTCTCGTTGCTACCTGACTGGGGGACGAGCTCGTAAATCTTCTTTGCAATCCGGTAGATGTAGATGAGAACAAGTACCGCCGTCGTTTGAGGAACAGAGAAGATTCTCGAGTACTTCATCGGGAAAAACATTGCACAGAATCTGTTGAGCGCCACAAGCACTATTTGGTACTCGTTGCCAAGGTACAGAGTGTTCGCGATGTTGATGAGCCAAGATTCGACAACTGGCGGGTAGAGGGAGAAGCCTCTGAACGGAAATAGTGAGGAATTCGGTGGCAGAGGGAGCTTACAGAAGCGTTTTCGGGAAGAAAGTGATCAGGAATACGATCGTCAGAATGATGACGTTCGAAATGCCACGGCAGAAGCAGATGAGGTTGAATGCCGTCTTTTCGGAGCGCTCTTTCAGAAAAACGTAGACCATCATGGAGTTACAGACGACGCCGAACAAGCCGATCTGTTCAGAAAAGCGAGGATGCAAGGGTGCAAGCAGTTTGTGCGAAACTAACCGTGAAAATGAGAACCGCAGTGAGCAGATTCAAGGGATTCGTGTAGTTGAACTCTTCCGTCATGACGGCTTTTTACCGAAAAAGTGAATCTCTGCGAGAGCAACGAAAAACGAATATATGTTATTTGACTCTATTTTTCACTGTGCACGGTAGAGGAGTTCTTCGAAAAACCTCATTTCTTTCGAAACGTACGTGAAAAGTGAGAAAATTCGAAGAGAATGGAAACTCCCATGCCATTTCACGGGCTGTTTTTTTGACGTGGCATCGTGGGAAAGCGAATTAGGGACTTAATTGTGGACAGTTGCCGGAACCGGAAATATTTTGGAGGGAAACAAATACGAAAAGTCATGAGATCAAACGAAATGAGATGAGTTTGAGGAGTGGTTGCGCAGTCGCGAAACGCATTCAATCGGATTTAGCTCGACAAAAGAAAAGAGCATTGTTGTCTGGCCAAGAGGTGCTCATCCGACAGACGGAAGTATGGAGACACTGATCTGAGGGCCTCGGGTGACTGTGCTGGAAGGCTTTGGCTGGAAGCGCTTCTTCAGAAGGGACAGTCTTTCGTTGAACATCATCATGATGAATCTGGAATTTCCCGTGTTAATTGGAAATGCTTCTACGTCAGAGGAATTCAATGGAAGCGCTTCTGTGAATGGAAACGTCTTCACGGGTCACACAAAGGAGGAATCTCGTTATCCGACCCCCGTCCGAGGGGTCATTTCATCCCGGAAGAAGCACGTACCCGTCAATCGAATGGATGCATTCCCACACAAAAGTCACACTGACAAATGTCCAGAAACGGTGGTTACTCAAACTGCTGAAAGTTTTGTTTTTGAGAGAGACCGTTCTCCACGAGAAACCTCAGTTTGAAAGTGAAAGTCAGGTCGATGAGGTAGAGGGAGTCCTGGAGCATCGTCTGGAAGAAGAGCAAAATGTTCCTCCGGATCCTTCTCTTCGTCTCCTCGTCCATTGTTGCGCTTTGATTTCTCGACTGGAAAACGAAAACGTCGTGAAAACTTTCGAAGACCAACAACAAACCAGGTAGAATGTGATAATTTTCAAAAAAGTGATGACATTTATGATGGTCATAGTGACGAATGTGAATAAAATCACTTCGAGAATGTTGTCTTCGACGGCACATTCGAGCTTCTGATCGTAGATCCATGCGAGAAGATCAGTGGAGAAGGAGGTGTAGCACTGTTTGGCCATCAGGGGACGTTGCTCGAAGACGACGATCACGAGACGATAGCCGTAGATGAGTGCGAGAAGGATGAAAGTGGGAATGACGCCACAGATAATCGTGTAGTAAAAGGGCAGGAAGAGGGCGAAGAAACGGTTGAAAGCCACCAGAATGATCTGATATTCGTTGCCTAGATACAGCGTCAGACTCAGATGAATGAGGCACGATTCGAGAGCTGGCGAGTACGGAACGAAGCCTCTGGAAATGCGGCAGATGAAGGACTGTGTGGGGGAAGAGCTCACAGTAGGATTTTAGGGAAGAAGACGAGCAGGAACGTCGTCGAGAGTATGACGACGTTCGAAGCGGCTCGGAAGACGCATATCAGGTTGAAGGAGGTCCGCTCGGACCTCTCTTTGCTGAATATGTAGACGATGGAGGCGTTCGTGACGACTCCGAAGACACCGAACTGAAAAGAGGCATCATTTTCTGAAGAGCGAATAGGCAGTTACAGTGAGCACAAGGACTGCAGCAGTGAGACTGAGCCCGTCGTGGAAGTCGTGAGCAATCACAGAAGAAGACGAATTCATCTGGACTATATTCGAGTTGGTCAGGGAAAGAATCGAAAAGAGGTAAGCGGGCTCGCGTGTCTTTCGCCTAATGACAGGTTTCCAAAGTATGTTGAGTCAACAAAATATTTGCTCCTGACGTGAATCCATTGCATTCTGCATACCTCCCCCGTTTCCCATGCCATTCTAGGCACGTGGATATTCCATCGTCAACATCTCTCGGAGTACGTACAGCAGAGTGTCGATTCGATACCAAATCTCGATACTACCGAATACTTCAGCCGTGAGGACTTGCAACAGTACTGACGTGAATGAAAAAAAGATTAAAAAATATTCAAGTGAAAATTGACTGCATTGGGAAAGAATACGTTTGTACTCGTACTAATTTTTCCGTGAACTTTTTACTCGGTACTCGTACCCGAATACTCGAGTACTCGGGTACGAGTACTCTGGATTCGAACCCGAGTAAAAAGTACTCGGATACGAATACTCTGGATTCGTACCCAAGTAAAAAGTACTCGGGTACGAGTACTTTTGAAAAGTACTCGGTTCCATACCCGACCGGGTGTACCGAGTACTCGGATTCGGTTCGTATTCACTCGGCTCGAGTACCGAACTTCTTATCAGAGTTGCAAGAGAGGGCCGGCCATCTTGCTTATCGAGCGTCCAGGGCCTCAGTCAGGCCCGGCCCTGGCCCTATTTTTCGAGCCCCGGCGAGGCTGGAAAAATGATGGGGCCGGGCCACTCCGGGCCAGGGCCGGACTGAGGCCCGGGACGCCCGGCGGGCTAGAGGGCCGGCCCTCTCTTGCAACTCAGATAAGAAGTACTCGGTACGGCCCGGCCCCGGGCCTCAGTCTGGCCCGATCATTTTTCCAGCCTCGCCGGGGCTTGAAAAATAAGGCGGGGCCAGGGCCAGGGCCAGGGCCAGGGCCAGGGCCAGGGCCAGGGCCAGGGCCAGGGCCGGGGCCGGGGCCAGGGCCAGGGCCACGGCCGGGGCCGGGCCTGACTGAGGCCCTGGACGCTCGATAAGCAAGATGGCCGGCCCTCTCTTGCAACTCTGATAATAAGTTCGGTACTCGAGCCGAGTGAATACGAACCGAATCCGAGTACTCGGTACACCCGGTCGGGTATGGAACCGAGTACTTTTCAAAAGTACTCGTACCCGAGTACTTTTTACTTGGGTACGAATCCAGAGTATTCGTATCCGAGTACTTTTTACTTGGGTTCGAATCCAGAGTACTCGTACCCGAGTACTCGAGTACTTGGGTACGAGTACCGAATAAAAAGTTCACGGAAAAATAGTACTCGAGTACAAATATATTCTTTCCCAATCCAGTCAGTTTTCACTTGAATATTTTCAATTTCACGTCAATTTTTGTCGCGTTCGAACTGGTTGTATTCAATGAACCGAGTGAAAATATTCATTTTTCTCCTATTTGGGAGTTCGATTCCGACACTCTGATCTGGAGGACGGAGAAGACGTGACTCGAGAGGTATTCAGATGAGCTCACCGTCATTCCGACGTTCGCGAGAAACGGAATGTTCATCGTCAACGTCATCAGGGTGAGAGACACTTCTGCTCGGAAACTTCGAGACGAACGTCTTCAAAGAGAAGGAGATGTTTCTGGTTCGATCAGCTGAAAACTCACGTTCTCCTCATTACCAGACTTCTTATCTTTCTGAGCAGTGCTCCGTTGATTCCCAAAATAGAAACGGCAGCGGAGAAGTTGACAAGCACATTGAACGGATCATAATATATCTGAAACAAGAATTGGCTGAAACTGAACACCCGGAAGCTGGACTACATCGTGCCACGCTCCGATGTAAGTGAAGTAGACGGCTCCGAAGGAATACGGAGCACATATCTGGCGGCAGTAGACGGTGGCAGGCAGGAAGAAAAGAGTGAACAGCAGCGGGAGAAGGCAGCTCAGCGGGATGTAGCACGCGAATATCACACTCAGCTTCTCAAATTCCGATTTCAGATGGGGCTCCCTTTCGAATAGGTTACTTTTCTTTGACTTTCTGGGAAATAGACGACGACAAGACGGACGAGACAGAAGAGGAACGAGAAGAAAGTGGACAAATAATTGGAGATGAGCAGGAAGTAGTAGGCCGATTTCAGAAGCAATGCGGGTGATGTGGCAGCGAGCCACGAAGTGAGAACGTCAGAAGGAGGGATTCTGAAGACGATGTTGTCGAGAATGTAGAAGAGAAGATTCTGGAAGAAGTGAGATTCTGGAGACACCCCAACGAAGAAGCAGAAGTGCGTACCGCGGATTGCATCGAAAGGAACGTGTAGAAGACGCTCCGATGGACTTGTAGCGAAGAGTTGAGGGCTCCGGGCTGCCGGAAGAGAACCACCATTCTCAGAGTGACGAGGATTGTGAGGGATACATAAAAGTAGGAGAAGAGAAGAAAGAAGGAGAGCAGATTGAACTGGAACCGGAAATGAATGTACTCCGGATCGCCGTGGATGGAGCGAGGCAGGGAAGACAACTCCATCTGGAACAATGAAATGAGCAGCGAGTGGGGCTCGAAACGCCATTTTTAGATGCGAAACGTTCTCTGGTGTGACCGAGTGCGACAGAGGATACGGTTCGATGAACAGCATCTGAGGAAATAAATGAGCTCAATGAACGATTTGTAGTTGACTCATTCCGAAGATGTAACCGGTTCCTGCATGCAGATTTAACTTCCGAACGCCTTTCTGAGGGTTCACGTGACCTCGTGGGTTCACGTGACCTCGTGGGTTCACGTGACCTCGTGGGTTCACGAGACCTCGTGGGTTCACGTGACCTCGTGGGTCCACGTGACCTCGTGGGTTCACGTGACCTCGTGGCTCAACGTGACCTCGTAGGTGGGGTCACGTGACCTCGTGGGTGGGGTCATGTGACCTCGTAGGTGGGGTCACGTGACCTCGTAGGTGCGGTCACGTGACCTCGTAGGTGGGGTCATGTGACCTCGTGGGTCCACGTGACCTCGTGGGTCCACATGACCTCGTGGGTCAACGTGACCTCGTGGCTCAACGTGACCTCGTAGGTGGGGTCACGTGACCTCGTAGGTGGGGTCACGTGACCTCGTAGGTGGGGTCGTGTGACCTCGTGGGTCCACGTGACCTCGTGGGTCCACGTGACCTCGGGGGTCGGGGGTCCACCCACGAGGTCACATGAACCCACGAGGTCACGTGAACCCACGAGGTCACGTGAACCCACGAGGTCACGTGGACCCACGAGGTCACGTGGACCCACGAGGTCACGTGGACCCACGAGGTCACATGACCCACCCACGAGGTCACGTGAACCCACGAGGTCACGTGAACCCACGAGGTCACGTGGACCCACGAGGTCACGTGGACCCACGAGGTCACGTGGACCCACGAGGTCACATGACCCCACCCACGAGGTCACGTGAACCCACGAGGTCACGTGAACCCACGAGGTCACGTGGACCCACGAGGTCACGTGGACCCACGAGGTCACGTGGACCCACGAGGTCACGTGGACCCACGAGGTCACATGACCCACCCACGAGGTCACGTGAACCCACGAGGTCACGTGAACCCACGAGGTCACGTGGACCCACGAGGTCACGTGGACCCACGAGGTCACGTGGACCCACGAGGTCACATGACCCCACCCACGAGGTCACGTGAACCCACGAGGTCACGTGAACCCACGAGGTCACGTGAACCCACGAGGTCACGTGAACCCACGAGGTCACGTGGACCCACGAGGTCACGTGGACCCACGAGGTCACATGACCCCACCCACGAGGTCACGTGAACCCACGAGGTCACGTGAACCCACGAGGTCACGTGAACCCACGAGGTCACGTGAACCCACGAGGTCACGTGAACCCACGAGGTCACGTGAACCCACGAGGTCACGTGAACCCACGAGGTCACGTGAACCCACGAGGTCACGTGAACCCACGAGGTCACGTGAACCCACGAGGTCACGTGAACCCACGAGGTCACGTGAACCCACGAGGTCACGTGGACCCACGAGGTCACGTGGACCCACGAGGTCACGTGACCGCACCCACGAGGTCACCACCAAGTCAAGGGTCACCACCACAGGAGATAACTGTCCAAGAGGCGTCCGACTGACAGAACTCGCAGGTTTATATAACCTTCTCATTGCTGAGGCGACCTGGCCACGCCCCTTTTCGGCACCCCATCTGCCCTCCGGCCACGCCCCTCTCGTAAGCTCCGCCCACTTTTGCACACCAATCGACGAGATGAAGAAAAAAAACGCCGTTTTCAACGGTAAAAGCGGCCTCGCACTAGTGCAGTTTTTTTCTCCCGCGATTGCACACGCAGGATGCTGTGCTTCATCTTCACGGGTAGTATTGCTGTGCGCGGAACATTTTCTTGAGTTTCATGATCTTCAAAAAGCATTCATGAACTTCCAATTCGAACGAATGATTGCAAAACTTCGATACGGAGAGCAGCTGCTATGAAATGCGAAATATTCTCGGCTCAATGAAGCACGTTCTCTTAGGCGCAATCATCTGTCGTTTTCAAAGTCTTTCGTGTGTCCCACCCGGGTTTTTCGGTCCGTCAGTTTAGCAGATCAAATTTCGTCACCGTATACATAAAAGGGGCCAGTGAGAATCACAAGACTTGAAATGTCAGTGAAAATGACTTCCATTGAACATTTTGTCAGTGATAATTGCCAGTGAGAATGAGTTTGAAATAGGCACAGGACACTTCAACAAAAAAAAGTTGTGAAATAGTCAGAGGATACCTTGGGAAAGAGTCCTTAGAAAACTACTTTGACCAACCGTTCACTTCAAAATAGTACCCTCGAAAATTGTCAGTGAATTTGAAACAGTAAGTGAAAATGACATTGCAAAATGTCAGTGAAAATGATTTTTCAGTTAAAATGCGACTACCCAATGCTTAGAGGGGCAGTAACTTGCGAGATAGAAGTGTTATCGAAGAGTTGTCAACTATCGAAATAAAGCTCTTTGTGTAAGGTACAAGTTGTCAGTTGACAAGATTTTTGCATCTCGTCTCGTTTCCAAGATACAAGCTTCTGAAACCAGCAGCATTACTTCGCACCAAAGGCAAGGCTCAAGACTCGGAAACTTCAGCCCTGACTTTGAAGACCGGATACCTCGTGGAAAGACAATTTTTGTTTTAAAATGTGCTCATTCCTAGGGACGGGGTGGCCTAAAGTTGGTAGCTTAGAGACAATAGGACACATACGCTAGAATAGGAAATCACTAATTATGTTGTTTGTTATCCGCTAATTATGTGTGCTGGGAACCTATCACATCAGGGACATCTCCGCATGTATCTGTCGATCTCTACTGGCTATCGCGGCATCAAAAAAACACCGAACATGGCAGTTAATCCTAGGAGAACAACACGTGTTAACAGAGGTGTCCAATTTGTGACAGATGGTCTGGGGTCGATTAGGGGCGTGTCCATGTGTGTGTGTGGGTGTCCACACCGTTCCGTTTCTCTCCGCGTCATTCGTTTGTTCTTCTTCAGTCCGGGCTCGCCGGTTCCGCAAGGAGCTGCCGTTCGGAGAAGCTAGGCTAAAGAAGAACTGCAGATCTACTACCAGAAGAAGCTGAGCAAGTGGAGGTTTGTTTTACCGGAGGTATGTTGTTTTTTTCATTAGCCTCACTTCAAGGACATTGGGCACGTTTGCTCGTGTCCTTGTTCACCTTATACTTTTCAGTTTAGGCTCATCTTTCATTTTCCAAAGCTGCAAGAATCGATTCGGAGAGTGAAGTTCACTCACAGCGGACTTGCGATTCTGTGGATCCCAACACCCAGGGTGGGCGGTTGGGTGGTGTTGGGTGAAGCCGACGAGGATGGACGGACAATGGAACAGCGACAAGGAGTAGCAGAGCTTTGGACTTCAGTGTTTGGATGGTGTCGGTTTGGATGCTGTTATCTTGGATGGTGTCGGTCTGGGTGTCGGTCTGGGTGTCGGTCTGGGTGTCGGTCTGGGTGTCGGTCTGGGTGTCGGTCTGGGTGTCGGTCTGGGTGTCGGTGTGGGTGTTCCGTTGGTTTCTCCTTCGCACAAGAAGACAAGAAGCCGGGAGCGACCAGCACCTTTTGGCAGCAACAAACGGATCGTAGGTGAGTTTAGAAACATTTTTTGTAGACTCTGGGACAGCGACACGGAGGACTTGGGACAGCGACCAGGATGGATCGACGGCTACAATGGATCGTAGGTGAGTTTAGAAACATTTTTTGTAGACTCTAGGACAGCGACACGGAGGACTTGGGACAGCGACACGGATGGATTTGGGACAGCGACACAGATGGATTTGGGACAGCGACCAGGATGGATCGACGGCTGCAATGGATCGTAGGTGAGTTTAGAAACATTTTTTGTAGACTCTAGGACAGCGACACGGAGGACTTGGGACAGCGACACGGATGGATTTGGGACAGCGACACAGATGGATTTGGGACAGCGACCAGGATGGATCGACGGCTACAATGGATCGTAGGTGAGTTTAGAAACATTTTTTGTAGACTCTAGGACAGCGACACGGAGGACTTGGGACACCGACCAGGAGCTGCAGGGACACCGACCAGGAGTTGCAGGGACACCGACCAGGAGCTGCAGGGACACCGACCAGGAGCTGCAAGGACACCGACCAGGAGCTGCAAGGACACCGACCAGGAGCTGCAAGGACACCGACCAGGAGTTGCAGGGACACCGACCAGGAGCTGCAGGGACACCGACCAGGAGCTGCAAGGACACCGACCAGGAGCTGCAAGGACACCGACCAGGAGTTGCAGGGACACCGACCAGGAGCTGCAGGGACACCGACCAGGAGCTGCAGGGACACCGACCAGGAGCTGCAGGGACACCGACCAGGAGCTGCAAGGACACCGACCAGGAGCTGCAAGGACACCGACCAGGAGCTGCAAGGACACCGACCAGGAGCTGCAAGGACACCGACCAGGAGCTGCAAGGACACCGACCAGGAGCTGCAAGGACACCGACCAGGAGCTGCAAGGACACCGACCAGGAGCTGCAGGGACACCGACCAGGAGCTGCAGGGACACCGACCAGGAGCTGCAAGGACACCGACCAGGAGCTGCAGGGACACCGACCAGGAGCTGCAAGGACACCGACCAGGAGCTGCAAGGACACCGACCAGGAGCTGCAAGGACACCGACCAGGAGCTGCAAGGACACCGACCAGGAGTTGCAGGGACACCGACCAAGAGTTGCAGGGACACCGACCAGGAGCTGCAAGGACACCGACCAGGAGCTGCAAGGACACCGACCAGGAGCTGCAAGGACACCGACCAGGAGCTGCAAGGACACCGACCAGGAGCTGCAAGGACACCGACCAGGAGTTGCAGGGACACCGACCAGGAGCTGCAGGGACACCGACCAGGAGCTGCAGGGACACCGACCAGGAGCTGCAGGGACACCGACCAGGAGCTGCAGGGACACCGACCAGGAGTTGCAGGGACACCGACCAGGAGCTGCAGGGACACCGACCAGGAGCTGCAGGGACACCGACCAGGAGTTGCAGGGACACCGACCAGGAGCTGCAGGGACACCGACCAGGAGCTGCAGGGTGTCGGTTTGGGTGTCGGTTTGGGTGTCGGTTTGGGTGTCGGTCTGGGTGTCGGTCTGGGTGTCGGTCTGGGTGTCGGT
This sequence comes from Caenorhabditis afra, assembly GCA_963570955.1. Lineage (NCBI taxonomy): Eukaryota > Metazoa > Nematoda > Chromadorea > Rhabditida > Rhabditidae > Caenorhabditis > Caenorhabditis afra. The sequence goes on along the minus strand of OY751536.1, from coordinate 6,623,406 downwards.
CTGGGTGTCGGTTTGGGTGTCGGTGTGGGTGTCGGTTTGGGTGTCGGTGTGGGTGTCGGTCTGGGTGTCGGTCTGGGTGTCGGTCTGGGTGTCGGTCTGGGTGTCGGTCTGGGTGTCGGTCTGGGTGTCGGTCTGGGTGTCGGTCTGGGTGTCGGTCTGGGTGTCGGTCTGGGTGTCGGTCTGGGTGTCGGTGTGGGTGTTCCGTTGGTTTCTCCTTTGCACAAGAAGACAAGACAAGAAGCCGGGAGCGACCAGCACCTTTCGGCAGAGACAAACGGATCGTAGGTGAGTTTAGAAACATTTTTTGTAGACTCTAGGACAGCGACACGGAGGACTTGGGACAGCGACACGGATGGATTTGAGACAGCGACCAGGATGGATTTGAGACAGCGACCAGGATGGATCGACGGCTACAATGGATCGTAGGTGAGTTTAGAAACATTTTTTGTAGACTCTAGGACAGCGACACGGAGGACTTGGGACAGCGACGCGGAGGACTTGGGACAGCGACACGGAGGACTTGGGACAGCGACACGGATGGATTTGGGACAGCGACACGGATGGATTTGGGACAGCGACCAGGATGGATTTGGGACAGCGACCAGGATGGATCGACGGCTACAATGGATCGTAGGTGAGTTTAGAAACATTTTTTGTAGACTCTAGGACAGCGACACGGATGGATTTGGGACAGCGACACGGAGGACTTGGGACAGCGACACGGATGGATTTGGGACACCGACACGGATGGATTTGGGACAGCGACCAGGATGGATCGACGGCTACAATGGATCGTAGGTGAGTTTAGAAACATTTTTTGTAGACTCTAGGACAGCGACACGGAGGACTTGGGACAGCGACACGGATGGATTTGGGACAGCGACCAGGATGGATCGACGGCTACAATGGATCGTAGGTGGGTTTAGAAACATTTTTTGTAGACTCTGGGACAGCGACGCGGAGGACTTGGGACAGCGACGCGGAGGACTTGGGACAGCGACCAGGAGTTGCAGGGACACCGACCAGGAGTTGCAGGGACACCGACCAGGAGTTGCAGGGACACCGACCAGGAGTTGCAGGGACACCGACCAGGAGCTGCAAGGACACCGACCAGGAGCTGCAAGGACACCGACCAGGAGCTGCAAGGACACCGACCAGGAGCTGCAAGGACACCGACCAGGAGCTGCAAGGACACCGACCAGGAGCTGCAAGGACACCGACCAGGAGCTGCAAGGACACCGACCAGGAGCTGCAGGGACACCGACCAGGAGCTGCAAGGACACCGACCAGGAGCTGCAAGGACACCGACCAGGAGCTGCAAGGACACCGACCAGGAGCTGCAAGGACACCGACCAGGAGCTGCAAGGACACCGACCAGGAGCTGCAAGGACACCGACCAGGAGCTGCAAGGACACCGACCAGGAGCTGCAAGGACACCGACCAGGAGCTGCAAGGACACCGACCAGGAGCTGCAGGGACACCGACCAGGAGCTGCAAGGACACCGACCAGGAGCTGCAAGGACACCGACCAGGAGCTGCAAGGACACCGACCAGGAGCTGCAAGGACACCGACCAGGAGCTGCAAGGACACCGACCAGGAGCTGCAAAGACACCGACCAGGAGCTGCAAGGACACCGACCAGGAGCTGCAAGGACACCGACCAGGAGCTGCAAGG